>JAGIQG010000006.1:42121884-46921884 GCA_024679065.1 Sphyrna mokarran
AGAACATAGAACATAGAACAATACAGCACAGAACAGGCCCTTCGGCCTTCGATGTTGTGCCGACCAAAATAAAAAGCAATGCCCCTCCAAACTAAACCATTCCTTCTCTTCCATATACTTATCAACTAACCTCTTAAACGCCACCAAACTTGGCGCATCTACAACTGCTGCAGGCAGGGCATTCCACTCCCGAACCACCCTTTGGGTAAAGAACCTACCTCTGATATCCGTCCTATAACTATCACCCCTTAATTTAAAGCTGTGTCCCCTCGTGCTAGCTTCTTCCATCCTAGGAAAAAGGCTATCACTGTCCACCCTATCTAAACCTCTAATCATCTTATATGTTTCGATAAGGTCCCCTCTTAGCCTCCTCCTTTCTAACGAAACAACCTCAAATCCCTCAGCCTCTCTTCATAAGACCTGCCCTCCATACCAGGCAACATCCTGGTAAACCTCCTCTGTACCCTCTCCAATGCCTCCACATCTTTCTTATAATGTGGCGACCAGAACTGCACACAATACTCCAAGTGCGGCCGCACTAGAGTTTTGTACAGCTGCAAAATGATGCTGCGGCTCCTAAATTCAATCCCCCTACCAATAAAAGCTAAGACTCCATAAGCCTTCTTAAAAACTTTATCCACTTGACTGCCTACTTTCAGGGATCTATTGACACATACACCAAGATCCTTCTGTTCCTCAACAATATTAAGAGCCCTACCATTAGCCCTATACTCTACACATTTATTGTTCCTGCCAAAGTGCATTACCTCAAACTTTTCCACATTAAACTCCATTTGCCACCTCTCGGCCCAGCTCTGCAACTTGTCCAAGTCACTCTGTAAACTAACACACCCCTCTTCACTATCTCCCACACCACCAACTTTAGTATCATCTGCAAATTTACTGATCCATCCCTCAATACCCTCATCCAGATCATTTATAAAAATTACAAACAGCAGGGGCCCCAAAACAGACCCCTGAGGTACACCACTTGTCACCGAACTCCACGATGAATAACTTCCATCAACCACCACCCTCTCTTCTATCTGCTAGCCAATTCCTAATCCAATTAGCTAAATCACCCTCTATCCCATACATCTGCATTTTCTGCAGAAGCCTTCCATGGGCCACCTTATCGAACGCCTTACTAAAGTCCATATATACCACATCAACCGCCTTACCCCATCCACCTCTTTGGTCACTTTTTCAAAAAACTCAATAAGGTTAGTAAGGCACGACCTACCCTTCACAAAACCATGCTGACTATCCACAATCAATTCATTTCTCTCTAAATAACTATAAATCCTATCCCTAATAATTCTCTCCAATACCTTGCCCACAACAGAAGTAAGACTCATGGCCTATAATTCCCTGGAAGGTCTCTCTTCCCCTTCTTAAACAATGGGACCACATTCGCTATCCTCCAGTCCTCCGGAACCACCCCCGTACCCAACGAGGACCTGAAGATCAGAGCCAGAGGCTCTGCAATCTCCTCTCTTGCTTCCCAGAGAATCCTAGGGTAAATCCCGTCCGGCCCAGGGGACTTATCCAACTTCAAACCCTCGAGAATTTCTAACACATCCTCCCTATCTACTACAATACTCCCCAATTTGCAACCCTGTACCTCAGTGCTCTCCACAGCTACATTTCCATCACTCTGCGTGAATACCGAAGAGAAATATTTATTCAGTGCCTCGCCAATCTCTTCAGGCTCCACGCACAACTTCCCACTGCTATCTATGACTGGCCCTAATCTTGCACTAACCAATCTTCTATTCTTAACATATCGAAAGAAAGCTTTAGGATTCTCCTTAATCCTATCAGCCAACATCTTCTCGTGATGTTTATGTAAAACTTAAGTTAAGTTTATGTAAAACTTTAAGGTCATGCTGTCATAGAGGTATACAACACAGAAAAAAGTCCTTTGATCCAACATGTATGTGTTGGTCGAAGACAAACCACTCAACTATTTTCATCCCATTTTCCCACACTTGGTTCATAGTCTTGTATGCCTCGGCATTGCAAGTGCACATCTAAATATTTTTCAAATGTTAAGAGGGTCTCTGCTCCATCATATTTTCAGGCAGTGAGTTCCAGACTTCCACCACACTGTGGGTGGAAAAGGTTTCCCTCGCATCTCTTCTAAACCTTCTGCCCCTTAACTTAATTCTATGCCTCCTAGTCATTGATCCCTTTCCCAAGAGGAGAGGTTTCTTTCTGTTTACTCTACCTCTGCCCCTCATAATTTTATACATTTCAATCATGACCTCCCTCAATTTCCTCTGTTCAAAGAAAAGCAACCCAGTCTATCCAAAGTCTCTTCATAACTAAAACTCTCCATCCCAGACAACATCCTGCTTAGAACATAGAACATGGAACAATACAGCACAAACAGGCCCTTCAGCCCACGAGTTGCGCCGATCACATCTACCAATCCACAGACCTATCTATAACCCCCTATTCTATTCTATTTCATATACTCATCCAGAAGTCTCTTAAAAGACCCCAGTGAGTTTGCCTCAACAACCTCCGACGGCAGTCGGTTCCATTTACTTAAACCTCCTCTGCATCCTTCCGGTGCTATTACATCCCTCTTTTCATGTGGAATGCCAGAGCTGCACACAATACTCCAGCTGTGGTCTAACCAACATTTTAAATAGTTCCAACATAATATCCCTGTTCTTAATCTCTATGGGGGAAATTTTCCCATACTACCCACCACAGGAATCATAGCAGCCGGTGATGGGGTGGGGAAGTGGTTGGACCATGCAAAGGTCCGTTGATCTTAGGTGGGATTTTCATGGCTGGAAAAACCCACCCAATTTTCAAACAGTGACATCGAAGGACTAAAAATAAATGGAGGATGGACTGAGAAAGTGGCTGAAATCTCTGTGAATGACAATTTTCCCAGTGTCTTGGTGATGAGTTTCTCAGTTTCAGATCTTTCCCTTATTATCTGCAACATCAGTAAGTCCACACCCAGAAAAAAATGATATGTTTATACGAATGGGTTAGTTAGATGGGCATTGCTTTTTACATTTGGTCGGCCACAACATCGAAGGACGAAGGGCCTGGTCTGAGCGGTATGTGTTCTATGTTCTATGTCTAAAGCCCATTGTATATCAAGGCTTTGTATTATATACAGAAAGTAATTATTTTAGCTCTATCAAACCACAGTCTTTAATATCTGTGTTTGTGGACCTTCAAATCCTTCTGCTCTTCCCCAAGCACCGATCCAACTGTCACTCAGAATGTAATTGCTGCATTTGTTTGTACAAACATGCATCATCTTACAGTTACTGGTGTAGAATTTCATCTAACATGTTTTCACCATTCTCCATCTTATCAATTATCTTTTGCAATTTCATTTGGGCTACCAAAAATAATCTTCTATTTTGCTATCCTTGGCAAATTTCTGTCTGTGATTATGTATATAAATCATGAATGTACACTGAAGAGAAGTGGTCATTGAAGTCTTTATGGAACATTTTGCTGTATGAGCAAATAGAAAGAGGCTTTTAGTGTGTTCCGGCTCATGGCACACTGCTGTGCCCACAACTTTACAATATAAAAACCTGAACAGTTAAGAGAAGATTTGTTAATGACAATCTGGTGACAGAATTACTTAGAGGAGTATCATTATAGAGCTATCACTCAGAGAACACAGTGGTGACAATTTCAAGAGGCAGCAAAGCATATCTGATTACTAGTATCTTTTTCTCAGTTTAACAAAATTACCTTAGTCATTCATTCTTCCCACTTTCAAATAAAGAATGAATCTTTCAATCTAGTAACCACATGAAAGTAGGACAACACATTTGATTCTTGGTCTGCATGACCAAATTAATTAAAAGTAACCAAATTTAATAAGTCAGCACCAAACTTTCTAAGCTCCATCAAGCACATATTATAACTGCACAATTTGTTGAGGTATGACAAAGATCTAAGTGAACATAAGTCTACCAGGATATCCAAATGAGCCTTTCTTTATGTTATTCTAGGGCTTCTCTAAGTGTGACAGCATTTTTGATTTGATTTGCTTTATTATTGTCACATGCATTAGTATACAATGAAAACTATTGTTTCCTGCATGCTATACAGACAAAGCATACCATTCATAGAGAAGGAAAGGAAAGAATGCAGAATATAATGTTCCAGTCATAGCTAAGATGTAGAGAAAGATCAACATAGTGTGAAGTAGGCCCATTTAAAAGTCTGATGGTAGCAGGAGAAGAAGCTGTTCTTGAGTCAGTTGGCACGTGACATCAGACTTTTGTATACTTTTCCCAGTAGAAGAAGGTTGGGGTGTGTTGGGTCCTTCATTATGCTGGCTGTTTTACAAAGACAAGTGGAAGTTTAGGCCGAGTCAATGGATGGAAGGCTGGTTTGAGCAATGGATTGGGCTAAATTCATGATCTTTTGTAGTTTCTTGCAGTCATGGGCAGTGCAGGAAACATACCAAGCTGTGATACAATCAGAAAGAATGTTTCCTATGCTACAACCATAGAAGTTGATGAGAGTCGAAGCAGATATGCCAAATTTCCTTAGTCTTCTGAGAATGTAGAGGCTTTCTTAACTATTGTGTCAGTATGGAGGGACCAGGACAGGTTGTTGGTGATCTGGACACATAAAAACTTGAAACTCTCAACATTTCTACTTCAGCCTCATTGATGTGGAAAGGCGCATGTTGTCGACTACACTTCCTGAAGTTGATGATAATCTCCTACACTAAATACTGGGATTAGAGTGCTCACTTCTCAAGCAACTTGCTTCTCATAGAATCATCATAGATTCCTGACCGTGCAGAAGGAGGCCATTCAGCCTATTGAGCCTGCATTGACAACAATCCCACCCAGGCTCTATCTCCATAACCATGTGTATTTTTACCCTGATAATCTATGTTTCTTACCTTGATAATCCTCCTGACACTAAAGGTCAATTTCATGTGGCCAATCCACCCAACAAGCACATCTTTGGAGTGTGGGACGAGTGTGGGGCATCTGGAGGAAATCCATGCAGACAACAGGAAGAATGTGCAAACTCCACACATCTGCCATGATGGGATTCGACTCATGTTCCCAGAGCATTGCCTAGACAATACCACAATGCCACTGTCTCCCTTTGAGACCACGGGGTCATGAGGTGACTAGAGAATTTGGGGAAGCCAGTCATGTCTTCAGTCTAGACTGTTTGCAGGGGCACCCGTTCAACAACAGTTTTAAAGAAATGTGGAGCAAGCACTGCCATTTTATAACAGTTGGTAGTTTATATGTCTCCTTCTCTTTCTTTTGGCCCCTGCTATGTTTCAGATAGCAGGATCAGCAGTAATATCTACCTTTAGCATCTGCAAATGACTGGTTTGCTTCAGAAAGACAGGTGGTGAAACTGGGACCCAAACTTTGCTCAATTTTAATAAGCATTTATTTACAAAGATACACAACTCGCACATACACCCCCTAATCCAACAACCACAATTGCAGCCAGATCTTCTTTAGAAGAGTATGGTCGGAATTTTACTGTCCCACCCACCATGGAAATGGGAGTAGGTGAGGGCAGCACCATGGAAAGGACCCTTAACCTTGGGCAAGATTTTGCGGTTTCAGGACTAGCACTGCTGTAAAATCCCCGCTCTACAAGTCAATCCCAAGTTTATGTCCATCACCTGCGTCCAATTAATATCCAATTATACAATTAAGATGGTGCATGTTCCATAATCTTTCCTTGAACAAGGACCTTAGCCCACATCCTAATGACTACACTTGTGAGCAAATTGAAGCATTCATGCAGACAATTTGAAAGCATACTTGGACAGATACTTGAGAAATTGGTCATTGATCTGAATCATAGAATCCTGACAGTGCAGAAGGAAACCCAGCGAACCTACACCAACAACTTTCACACCCATCACCCACAACTCCACATATTATCCTGCTATTTTCCTTGACACTATGGAGCAAGTCAGCATGACCAATCAACCTAACTTACACATCTTTGGAGTATGAGAGAAAACCAGAGAACCTGCAGGAAACTCACATAGACAAGGGGAGAACGTGCAAACTCCACACAGTCACCCAAAGTTGGAATTGACCTGGGTTCCTGGCACTGGGAGGCAGCAGTGCTAATCACTATCAATTGAACAATATAAGGATTCTTTGGATGGACTTGTTTCAGTCCAACATTTCATTATGCTCCCAAACTCCTGATGGACTCCTGATAAGGAATTGTGTTCAAACTCTTATTGCAATCCTGCAATTTAATATGCATTTTTTTATTCAAATATCAACTATTGCCATCTTAAAGCAGATTCTGGCATTATAAGTATTGCTCTCCTTGTTGTCACTAATAACAAGTGATTACTCACCAAGATGTTCTTGGTGCAAAGTATTGATTGGTCTGTTAAATTCTCTTGCATCTTGGCAGCTTGAGACGTTGCCCATTGCTGCTTGTGCTTTGTTTCATGTGTTACAAGATGAAACTGTGCCAAATGTAGCCTAAACATGAACAGAACTGAAAGCATTGTTCTCATTGGGAGGTTATCTTGAACTAAGCAGGAAGATTTAGATTAATCCATCAGAAGAAAGAGAAAAGCAAGACAATAGAATGCACACAAAAGCAGATAATGCTGGGAACACTCAACAGTGCTGGCAGAATCTGCAGAGCGTGAATTAGTTAATGTTTCAGGTTGGTGATCTATCAGCAGAAAAAGTCTCAGGAGGGAATATTTTGGAACTATGTACAACTATATTGGAATTATCTCAAGGAATTAAGACATTTGGCCCAACCATTTTAGAATTTTACTTCCACGTGGGCAATGTTTGAAATGCCACATGCCTGCTCTGTTCTCTTCTTTATGATGTAGAGATGCCAGCATTGGACTGGGATAAACACAGTAAGAAGTCTAACAACAGGTTTAAGTCCAACCAATTTATTTGATAGTAAACTCACAAGCTTGTGAGTCCCCTTTCCTTTAACCACCTATTTAGAACATAGAACATAGAATCATAGAAAAACTACAGAACAAACAGGCCCTTCGGCCCACAAGTTGCGCTGATTATATTGCTACCTACTAGGCTTACTATAACCCTTAATCTTATTAAGTCCGATATACTCATCCAGAAGCCTCTTAAAAGACCCTATCGAATTTGCCTCCACCACCACCAATGGCAGCCGATTCCACTCACCCACTACCCTCTGAGTGAAAAACTTATCCTGACATCTCCTCTATACCTACTCCCCATCACCCTAAACTGTGTCCTCTTGTAGCAACCATTTCAGCCCTGGGAAAGAGCATCTGAGAATCCACCTGATCAATACCTCTCAACATCTTATACACCTCTATCAGGTCACCTCTCATCCTTTGTCCCTCCAAGGAGAAAAGACTGGTCTCTCTTAACCTATCCTCATAAGGCATGCCATCCAATCCAGACAATATTCTTGTAAATTTCCTCTGCACCCTTTCAATCGCTTCCACATCCCTTCTGTAATGAGGCTACCAGAACTGAGCACAGTACTCCAAATAGGGTCTGACTAGTGTCTTATAAAGCTGCAGCATTATCTCCCAATTCCTTAACTCAATCCCTTGATTGATGAAGGCCAGTACACTAAACACCTTCTTAACCACATCCTCCACCTGCGAGGCCAATGTAACAGTCCTATGGACCCAGCTCTGAAGGTCCTTTTGATTGTCTACACTGCTAAGAGCCATACCCTTGATATTATACTCCTTTATTCCATTTGACCTGCCAGAATGGACCACCATACATTTATCTGGATTGAAGTCCATCTGCCACTTCTCTGCCCAGTCTTGCACCCTATCTATGTCATGCTGCAACTTCTGACTTCCCTTCAAACTATCCACAACACTACCAACTTTTGTGTTGTCAGCAAACCTACCAAGCCATCCCTCCACTTCCCCACCCAGGTCATTTATGAAAATTACAAACAACAAGGATCCCATAAAAGACCCCTGGGGCATTCCACTGGTGACCGACCTCCATGCAGAAAAAGACCCATCTATATCTACTCTCTGCCTTCTGCAGGCAAGCCAGTTCTGGATCCACAAGGCAATGTCCCCTTGGATCCCATACCCTCTCACCTTCTCAAAAAGTCTTGCACGGAGGACCTTATCGAACACCTTGCTGAAGTGCATATAAACCACATTTACCATTTTTCCTTCGTCAATGTGTTTAGTCACATTTTCAAAGAACTCAATCAGGCTCTTAAGGCACAATCTGCCTTTGACAAAGCTGTGCTGAATACTTTTGAGCATACTAAACTTCTCTAAATGTTCATAAATCCTGTCCCTCAGGACATTCTCCATCAATTTACCAACCGCTGAGATTAGATTCACCAGTTGGTAATTTCCTGGGCTATTTCTATTCCCTTTCTTGAATATAGGAACCACATCTGCAATCCTCCAATCCTCTGGAACCTCTCCTGTCTCCATCGATGATGCAAAGATCATCGCCAGATGCTCTGCAATCTCTTCCCTCACCTCCCACAGTAACATGGGATATACCCCATCCGGTCCCAGCAACTTATCTATCTCGACACTATTCAAAAGTTCCAACACATCCTCTTTCTTGATGTCCACATACTCAATCGTGATACTTAGATTATACATGGGTACTACTTCCAAGAAAGTGGAATAGGGGAGGAGTGAGGCATAAGGCAATTCTCCTGAGTGCATTCGTAACACAAGCTTATAAAATGATTTGTTGCCTCACAACTCCAAGTGTGCCTGATTCCAAATCATTCAGTGAGCTCATGGAATTGGTGAAGTCACATTTCTGGCCTAAACCCCAGTCATGTTCCAGAGATTCAAGTTTAACTAAAGGGGGAGAACCACAGCTAAAAAGATTGATTTATGTGTTTGATTTGATTTTTTAGTGTCACATGTATTGGGATACAGTGAAAAGTATTGTTTCTTGCATGTTATACAGACAAACAATACTGTTCATAGAGTACATGACGGGAGGGGGAAGGAAATTGACTTGGACTTGACTTGACTTGACTTGGACAAGTTGCAGAGCTGGGCCGAGAGGTGGCAAATGGAGTTTAATGTGGAAAAGTGCGAGGTAATGCACTTTGGCAGGAACAATAAATGTGTAGAGTATAGGGCTAATGGTAGGGCTCTTAATAGTGTTGAGGAACAGAAGGATCTTGGTGTATGTGTCAATAGATCCCTGAAAGTAGGCAGTCAAGTGGATAAAGTTGTTAAGAAGGCTTATGGATTCTTAGCTTTTATTGGTAGGGGGATTGAATTTAGGAGCCGCAGCATCATGTTGCAGCTGTACAAAACTCTAGTGCGGCCGCACTTGGAGTATTGTGTGCAGTTCTGGTCGCCACATTATAAAAAAGATGTGGAGGCATTGGAGAGGGTACAGAGGAGGTTTACCAGGATGTTGCCTGGTATGGAGTGCATGTCTTATGAGGAGAGGCTAAGGGATTTGAGGTTGTTTTCGTTAGAAAGGAGGAGGCTAAGAGGGGACCTGATCGAAACATATAAGATGATTAGAGGTTTAGATAGGGTGAACAGTGATAGCCTTTTTCCTAGGATGGAGAAAGCTAGCACGAGGGGACACAGCTTTAAATTAAGGGGTATGATTTATAGGACGGATATCAGAGGTAGGTTCTTTACTCAAAGAGTGATTAGGGAGTGGAATGCCCTGCCTGCAGCTGTTGTAGATGCGCCAAGTTTGTTGGCGTTTAAGAGGTTAATTGATAAGTATATGGAAGAGAAGGGAATGGTTTAGTTTGGAGGGGCATTGCTTTTTTATTTTGGTCGGCACAACATCGAAGGCCGAAGGGCCTGTTCTGTGCTGTATTGTTCTATGTTCTATGTTCTATGAAAGAAGAGATTACAAACTATAGCATTACAGTCATAGCTAAGGTGTGGAAAAAGATCATATTAATATATGACAGATCCTTTCCAAAGTCTGTTGATAGCATGGAAGAAACTGTTCTTGTATTGGTTGGTACGTGACCTCAGACTTTCGTATTTTTTTTCTGACGGAAAAATGTGCAAGAGAGAACGTCCGGGTGCGTGGTGTCCTTGATCACATTGTCCGTTTTATTACAAGTGGTATTCTTATTAAAATAGGTCAATGGTATAAAGTCCATTATCCATACTTAGGACAAGAATCAATGAGGGTTAACCAGTTCAAATTGCTAACAAGTGGCATAAAATTCAGAAAGGATAAAATGTTTTGATAATTTAGTATAATAATGTATATTAATGAACACTGTAAAAACTGCACTGCCTTTAATGAACACACTTAACAGCATTTTTGTAAGTGCAGTGTTATGGAACAAATTGTGATAACAGCCACTCTCTTAAATTTTACAGAGACAGGGTTTAATCCAACTCAGAAAGTAATCTCTTATTTGTACCTGTCAAGGATCACAAATGGTTCAATTTAAGAGCCTTGGCTTAGCTGCAGGCATTTTACCATAACAAAGTCTCTTTGAGGTTATCAGAGTTTTCAGATCACTGGGATGTGAACTGCAGCAGGAAACTTGGAAAGTCAGTGTCCTTCTGAAGCTCTGGCTGAGGTCACACTATTGAAGATCACTGGCGATACTGACAGCACCATCCATAACTTAAAAATACATTGCTACCAGCTGCCAAATGGAAAATGTTCCCTTCTGTGGCACTGTCATCCTTCACCTGAATAAGCACAAAATGACAGTTTTATCATGAATAATGTAGTTTGAGGCTTCAACTGAGACAATATTGTTGAAGTTCACCAATCCAACAACACTAGACACAATCTGGCCTTGTAGTATCTTGGTACTATTATACAATACAAAAATGGTAAGCTATTCAATTTGTTTCATTGTCACCCTTCACTACAATGAACACAAAATTCATAGAATCATAAATTTCTACCAAGCAGAAGGAGGCCATTTGGCTCATCGAGCTTCCACCAGTGACAATCCCACCCTGGCCCTGCCCCCAAACTCCATGTATTTACACTACTAATTCCTTTGACACTAAAGGGCAATTTAACATGGCCAATCAACCTAATCCACACATCTTTGGAGTGTGGGAGGAAACCCATACGCATGTGGGGAGAAGGTGCAAACTCCACAGTTACCCAAGCCTGGAATTGAACCCAGGTCTTTTGGTTAATTCAAATTCATTTGAAGCGTTTCAAATGGCTCATCAAAGATGAAATATTGAAAATTGACCATATGGGATGAGATATCAGGAAGACAAGTAATGATGGCCTCAACCATTTTTTATTACATTGGTACTCATCCTGTATTCATTTCAGACCTCAGTTAATGGAGGATAGTAATTCCTCAAACAAAACACTGTTTAAAAAACAATGTAGGATTCATCTTCTGACTCATTTATCAAAAGATAGTGCAATGGGGAAAACAAATAAATATCTTTGTTAGATATGTTACATTATGTTGTCATAGAAAACATAGAACAGGACAGCACAATACAGGCCCTACGGTGCTCAATGTTGTGCCGAGCTATGTCCAAACCCAAGATCAAGCTATCCCACTCCCTATCATTCCGGTGTGCTCCATATGCCTATCCAATAACCGCTTGAAGTGTCCAACTCTACTATCACAGCAGGCAGTGTATTCCACACCCCACCACTCTCTTAGTGAAGAATTTAACTCAGGCATCCCTCCTGTATCTCCCACCATGAACCTTATAGTTATGCCCCTAGTAACAGCTACGTCCACCCGAGGAAATAGTGTCTGCATGTCCATTCTATCTATCCCCCTCATTGTCTTATAAATATCTATTAAGTCGCCTCTCATCCTCCTCTGCTCGAAAGAGAAAAAAACCAGCTCCCTCAACCTTTCCTAGGATGGACTCAAATAGCATGAGGGGTCACGGGCTTAGGGTGAGGGGGGTAAGGTATAATTTGGATGCTAGAGGGAGTTTTTTCACACAGAGGATGGTGGGGGTATGGAATGCACTGCCAAGTAAAGTGGTGGAGGCTGGTACTCTGGAGTTATTTAAGAAATACTTAGATGGGCACATGAACAGAATGGGAATGGAGGGGTATAGAAAACTGATTTAAAATAGGAATCATGAGCCTTGGGAGTCCCTGGGAAGTGTATAAATAGATGATGATATTGATGTACTTGTTTTTATCCTACAGGTGCTTTGGTCCACCTTGTTGTCTAACGAGGGGCATGGGTCGTGAGAGGACTGCTCTTGGATCTTTTTTGAGAGTATCCTACTGCTTCACGTCATTAGTGCATGCTTGACTGGACCATCTGATGGACAACATGACAGCACAGTGACTATCGCAGTGCTGTGCAGATACATGGATTTGGGCCTGTATCTGTGGGAGTTTGCACATCCTCCCTGTGCTTGCATGGGTTTTCTCCCGGAGCTCTGGTTTCCTCCCACATCCCAAAGATGTGCTCTTAGGCTAATTGGCAAAACAAATTCTCCCTAAATTGTCTCAAATTTGGTTTTTAATCCATAGATCTATAAACATGGACAGGGATCGCGTGTAGAAGTGGGAACATTGAGGTGGCGGCGTGAGCTCGTTGGGCCAAAGGGCCTGTTTCCCATGCTGTTTTGTTCTTTGTTCTTCTTTGTTCTTTCATCATAAGACCTACCCTCCAAACCAGGCAGCATCCTGGTAAGTCTCCTCTGCACTGTCTCCAATCTGGGTCTGTGTGGAATCTGCACATTCTCCCTGTGATGAGCCATTTAAAATGCTTCAAATGAATTTGAATTAACCAAGGCATCCGGGTTCAATACCAGCCTTGGGTAACTGTGTGGAGATTGCACCTTCTCCCCATGTCTGTGTGGGTTTTCTCCCACTCTCCAAAAATGTGCAGATTAGGCTGATTGGTCATGTTAAATTGCCCCTTACTGTCAAGGGAATTAGTAGTGTAAATACATGGAGTTATGGGGATAGGGCCAGGGTGTGATTGTCATTGGTGAAGACTCGATGGCCAAATGGCCTCCTTCTGCTCTGTAGAAATTTATGATTCTATGAATTTTGTGTTCATTGTAGTGAAGGGTGACAATGAAACAAATTGAATAGCTTACCGTTTTTGTATTGTATAATAGTACTACGTGTTCCGGTTTCGTCCCACAGTTCAAAAGACGTGCTGTTAGATACATCAGCCATGCTAAATTTTCCCTTAGTGTATCCGAACAGGGACCGGCGTGTAACAACTAGGGGATTTGCCCAGTAACTTAATTGCAGTGTTAATGTAAGCTTCTTCGTGACACTAATAAATAAGCAAACAAACAACATGATTATCTTTTACTAGAAACAAAATGACACTTTTGTAAAAAAGGTGCTTGAAAATGTAAAGATTAGGAACACTTAAGGCCCAAGCTTTACTCCTCTAATCTAACAGAAACCGGGCAGCAAAGGGCATTTAAATCAATTATCTGTACTTTCTTTCTGGCATGTTTCCATATTAACCTGCTCCTTTGAGCAAGTAAATAATTATGGGAAGAAAGAGAGCTCCTGTTTCAAATACTGGGCTCAATTTACCATTATGTTGCGCCCATTTTCGAGCATGAAAATTTGGTAAAGTCGTGGATGAGGCAAATAATGAGATCTGCACCTGCCACTACGCCGGTTCCCTCTTTACTAGGGGCCGAAAATGGCCGCTGCCGGGGCCACACCCAAAATGGATGTGATGTCAATTTAAATGTATTTAAACTGAGTTAATGGGCTGCGTGCCCAAACCTACCAGCACTTTCCCCTCTCCCACTGCGTTCGCTCACCCAAATTTGATGCGAAACATATATGGTCCACAAAGGTCCGATTTGAGCACTCCAGCTACTGAGGGGATAAGTTCTGAGCTTCCGGTGGCTTCCTGACTCAGATCAGTGGGGGTGGGGGGGATAAGGGGGCCGTGGGGAGGCATTATCCGGTGCGGGAAGGATCTATCTTTTTTTCTGTGCATTCAGAGTTGGAAGCGCTGATTGGAGCTGCAGCATTTCGGGCATTTTGAGCCCTGCCCACAGGTTTGAGCAAAACAATTCAGAATTGCTGATATTTGTGCAGGCAGAGTGCATATGGGGATGCATGAGAATGGGTCTAAAAGACAGATCTGAAACTCTCCCAGTTTCAAGTCCTCCCAACACTTAGAATCAAAATGGTAAAATAGGGTCCAGTGTGTGCAGTTAGATCCAATAACATCATCAGTGTTTGATCGGCAATTTCAACCTATATTCTGAGCAGGTCAGGTGGTGCCATTACGTTCATTGGGCAAACAGGTCAGAGGAGCAAACCCCGGGCCAGAAGAGACGCAACTCAATTGACATTTTGAACTTCTTTAGTGAAAACACTCCTTTAGAGTGCAAACAGGAGAATCATATTTAAGCCTCAGGGCAGCATGATGGCACAGTGGTTAACACTGCTGTCTCACAATGCCAGGATTTGGGTTCAATTTTGGTCTTGGGGTCACTGTCTGTGCAGAGTTTGCTGGTTCTCCCTGTCTCTGCGTGGTTTTCCTCCGGATGCTCCAGTTTCCTCCCACACACCAAAAATGTGTGGGTTAGGTTGATTGGACATACTAAATTGCCTCTTAGTATCAGGGGGATTAGCAGGGTAAATAAGTGAGATTATTAGGATAGAGCCTGGGTAAAATTGCAGTTGGTGCAGACTCGATGGGCCAAATGGCCTCCTTCTGCACAGTCAGGATTTTATGATTCTACCATCAGTTCCCTTGGGGGGATTTAAAAGTTATTTGACAAAGAGTTTGGAGCATTCAGATATTCTGGTTAACATTTATCCTTCAATTTAAAAAAGCGTTGTCTGGTTATTTGCCATATTGTTCTTTGTGGGCCCTTGCTGTGAACAGGTGACCACCTTATTTCTTTACATTAAAACGGTGTCTCCCACTTCATGGTAACAGACTGGCAATGAAATGCTTTGGGATGTACTAAGACTGTACAAGTGCTTATATAAATGCAAATTTGTTCTTTCCTAGCGTTCAAAGTTATTAATGTGACAAAATTGAACCTTGATTCAGGATCTGATATGAGGTGCACGTATGCTAGTCAACGTATTTAAAGAAGAAGGATTGAAAAGTCAGGTTGCCAAGGCTGGAGAGCCAAAAACTCATTGATTGTCTTGTATTGTTGTAGGGAAGGTTAGCAAAAGGTTCACACCAGATGAGAAAGGTTTGAATACATGACATGCAAGAAGCGTAAGTTTCTAATTACTAGGAAAAGCATAATATTATAGTCAAGATCATAAAGTCACAAAAATAGGTGCAGAAATAGACCATTTAGCTCATCAGACTTGTTTTACTATTCAATAAATCATGAATGATCTGAATGTGGCCTTAACTCCAATGTGCCTCATGAATATTCAGTGAGGGGAGACGTCCCAGAGTGAATGCTTGCAAATGACATATTTAAATGAGGTTCCCAGACTCTCAGTGTGCTTCGCGTTACTCCACTGGTGAGGGGTGTTGAAAATTGGATATGATCTTGTTGGTGAGAATTTCCGATTCCCTCTGGATTTTGTGCTCTTCCTAAGCTTTTGTCAGGAAGCTCTAATTTTATTTTCCTGACTTTTCTTTCCAAGGGAATATACCTTGACAGTCCCAAATTTTCTTTGAAGGCAGCCAATTGTTCAGTTACCATTTTGCCTGCCATCCTTACTGTCAAATTAATTCAGTCCAGATCCTTTCTTATCCTATTGAAGTTCTGGACTCTGGACTGCGTCTTATCCTTTTCCATAGTCAACTTAAACATTATAAATGTTTATAAACGTTATAAATATTCTAAACGTTCTCCTCCTCCTACTGGTATCTCATCCACTTGGCCCATCTCATTCCCAAGAGTCAAAGCTAGCAGTCCAACAGTTCTCGTTGGGCATACTACTGTAGAATATTTTCCTGAACACATTCTGACAATTTTTCCCCACTTTGCCCCTTGCATGACTCATATCCCAGTTCATATTCCAATAATTAAAGACCCTCATTATTAATTACTCTATAACGTCTGAGCCTCTCTGTAATTTCTCTGCAAATTTATCCTTCTGCATTCTTCCCACTAATCAGTTGGTTTATTAATTATATCAAGCAATGTCATTATCCTATTCTTCTTTGTTCCTTGAATAGGTTCTATCCTTGACCCCTCGGAGATATCCTTTTTTTCTCCTGACTGCAATGCTCTCCTTGGTTAATACCACCACTGTCCCTTTTCTTCCTTCCCAATCTTTCTTGAATGTCTTATATCCAGGAATATTTAACACTCAGTGCTGCTCTTTGAGTCAGGTCTCATTATTGCCACAATATTGTACTTCCAAATGGTAATATGCACCTGTAACTCACCAATTTGATTTATTATACTCTGTGCATTCACATACATGCACAATAACTTGATTTAGAATTCATTACTTTCTCTTTTATTCTGACTCCACCTATTAACTTAATTTTCTTCAATCTATTATTTCTTAATATTCCTTAATCTCTCCCAGTAGTCTGTGATGTTCGTATTCCTCTCTGATATTACTTACTTGCCAAGTGTGTTTAAACGCTTTTCATTAGCATCAATCAACATTCTACAAGAAAGACAGACTCAGCTTTATTTAGGTGTAACCCATTTGGCTTGAACTTCCTGCATCATCTTTCTAGTCACTCAGTCTTCTGCTTTCTAATCCTATTTGCTCATTTTTGATCTAGGTCCCTAAATTGTGACTGCAGTATGACATAACTCTTTATACCTATGTTGTTTGTACCTAAGTGGACAAATGATTGTTAGCTATTCACTCTTCCCCCTTAGGGTGCTCTGCAACTACTCAGTGATATTGTTGACTCTTGTATGAAGGAGACAACATATCATCCTGGATTCACATCTGTAGCCACAGAAGGAATCCTATTTATTGATTAAATATTATTCACTGCAGAAAGATTTATCTATTCCTCTGACTACTGAATCAACTATCACTTTTGCCTGGCAGCATGCAGTTGGCTCTGGCTGCCCTTCACAGTTACACCTTCACTCTCATTAATGTTCAGCGCTAAATGTCGATTGCAGAGTTGGATACACTTAGTGAATTTCTGCATTACATGCTTGTTTTGATTTGATTGTCTAGTAGTCAACTATTCTGTGTATTCTTGAGCTGCAGGATGATCACATCTATTAATATGATACTCACAAATTACTTAATACCATGAATATACTACAAAAATAACAGTTGTTGCTGAAAGTCAGAAACTTGGAGCTTACGCTGCTTAAACTGCAGCATATCCTGCACAAGTAGTTATCTGGGAAAAGCGAATTTGGAGTTCCCTCATATCACTGGATGTGCATTCACAATGTTTCTCTATTAATAACTTTGCGACTTCTAATCAATCTTACGATTGTGATCTAACCTTTATCACTATTAATAAACCATTCATGCTATGAATAAATGTCAGAAATATTAATAAACCTCAGCTAGAATTCTCTGATGCTGTACACTCCATACCACTGCCAGTCAGAATGGAGAATTTGGCGCTCAGCCAAACTGATAAACCCTGCTAATACTTAATAAACCAGACTGGTAGTAATAAGACTGCCTTTAATAAAGAAAGATAAATCTTATTAATTTACTCTCCAGTTTAGATAAAATAAATAGGACATACTCACCAGCCAATCATGAACCTGCTTCCCTGTGATGTCTCACCTTAATTTTTCTTCTGATTGGTTCCTGCCGCTGCAGATGGATAACTATTTTGAACCCCGTTCCTATTCCAACTCTTTCTCACTGCTCTGACTCTGCATGGTTAGAGGGTTGATTAGCTAACAGGAAGGAGAGTGGTGATCAATGGATCATTGTCAGGTTGGCAAAATCTAATGAGTGGAACACCAGATAGATCAATCTTGGGGTCTCAACCACTTACAATCTATATCAATGATTTGGATGAAGGAACTGAATTTTTGGTTGCTAAATTTACAGATGACTATTTAAAATCAGACTTTTTCATGGGACGTGGGCACTGGACACAATTACCCTTGAACTGAATAGTTTGCGAGTCAACCACACTGCTCTGGATCTGATGTCATATGTAGGACAGACCAGTCAAGGGCAGCAGATTTTCTTCCCTAAAGAACAGTAATGAACCAGATGGGATTTTATGACAATTAGTGATAGTTGTCGTGTTCACTATTGAATGAGACTTGTTTTTAATTCCAGATTTTTATTTATTGAATTTTTGAATTCTACTAATTGCCATTATGGGATTTCAATCCATGTCCGCAGAACATTATTCTGGGCCTTCAAATTACTATGTCACCATCTCCTAATGATAGATAGTAGGTTTTTTTCCTATTTATAGGTGTTGCCAAACCTGCTGAGATTTTCCAGCATTTTCTCTTTTGGTTTCAGATTCCAGCATCCACAGTAATTTGCTTTTATGGTTAGTAGTAGTGTACGTTGTGAAGAGGACAAAATGAATCTGCAAAGGAATATATATCAATTAAGTAAGTAGACAAAAAAAAGGAAGATGTCTATAATAGAATGTGTCTATTTTGATAGGAGGAATAGAAAAGAAGCAGTACATTATTTAAATTGAGAGAGATTGTGCATGATACTATGTAGAAGGATTTGGGTATTCTAGCACATGAACCACAAAACAATAGCTTGCAGGTACAACAAATGATTAGAAAGGCAAATGGAACATTACTGGTTATTGCAGGTGGAATGGAATATAAAAGTAGGCAAGTTTTCCAACAGTTGTACAAAACATTGATAAGACCTCATCTGGAGTATTGCGTACATTTTCGGTATTCTTATTTCAGAAAGGATAAAATTGCATTAGGAACAAGGTTCAATCAACTGATTTTTGGAATAGAGGTGTTGTCTTTTGAGGAAAGATTACGCAGGTTGGGTCTATATCCATTAGAATGAAGAAGAATGAGAGGTGATCTTTTTGAAGCATTCGCTATCCTGAGGGGACCAGGCAGGATGGATTTGAGAGAGTTGACTTATGAGGAGGGACTGAGTAGAGTCTGACTATTCTCATTGGAATTTAAAAGAATGATGGGGGACCTTACAGGTACATATAAAATTCTGAAAGGAAAAGGTATGATTCTTTACATTGGGAGGTGAAACCAGAACAAGGGGGCATAGCCTCAAAATAAGGGGGAGCCAATTTAGAATTGAGTTGAGGAGAAACTTCTTCACCCAAAGAGTTGTGAATCTGTGGAATTCCCTACCCAGTGAAGCAGATGAAGCTACCTCATTGAATATTTTTAAGGCAAAGATAGATTTTTGATTGGTAAAGGAATTAAGGATTATGGAGAGCGGGTGGGTAAGTGAACCTGAATCCACGAAAACATCAGCCATTATTGAATGGCAGAACAGGCTTGAGGGATCAAATAATCTATTCCTGCTCCTAGTTCTTATATGCTTATGGATGCTGAGAAGATGTTTTATGGGAGACACTAGAATTAGGGGACAAAGTTTAAAAATAAGGAGTCTCTCATTGAGGACAGAAATGAAGAGATTTCCCCTCTCAGATGTTGTTAGTGGGAATGGCATTCTCCTCCTAAAAGTGTAGTGGACACAGGATCAATTGAACATTTTTGAGGCTGAGTCGGATGAACTTGTGATTCATAAGGGAGTCAAAGGACAGTGGAATAGACAGGAAAATAGAAGTTACAATCCAATCAGCCATGATCTGATCAAATGATGAATCAGTAATGAAGGAGCAAATGGCCCACAGCTGCTTCTTATGTTCTTATGAAAGTAGGATACAGGCCATCAAGTCCAGATGGCTTGTCAGCCTTCTAGTTTCCTTCTTGTGATTGTGATTGTCTTAAGTTTCTCCCTCATTTTTGCCTCTTGCCTTTCTACTATTCTTGGATATTTCCGGTATCTTTATTGCGAAGATAACTACAAAATATTTGCAGAACACAGCTCCTTCTTACCATTTTTAACTCCCTGGTCTCACTCTCTAAGGGCCCAAAGCTCTCTTCAGCTATTTTCTTCTTTTGTGTACATTTGTCAAAGCTTTTACTGCCTGTTATTACATTGTTTTTTTTCTCCCTCATATTTCAATCTCTTTCTTTTTATGTGTTATTTTTAGCTGGTTTATCAACCTTTTCAAACCGGGACTACCATTAACCTTTGCAGAATTTTACATCATTCTTTTCTGTTTCATAGTGACAGATGAAATCTATAATTCATAGCAACTTATATAATTTAAAATAAATTGTTCATGGTGACTCGATGCAGCATCAATCAAGGGTGATTCCAGGACAATATTGAGGAAAGCAGCATGGTTTATTACCAGGGCAGTATTTTATTCAAAGAACGCTTGTATGATTTTAGAGCCACATCAACAAATGAAGCCTTACCACTGGAGACTTACAAGTACAATACTGAACATACACATTGACCTGTAAAACATTAAAACATTAAAGACAATAAAAAAGAAATTAGGCTTGAAAAACTATGGCCCACCTGAACTGTCTTGCTGAAGGGGAAACATTGGATTATTCACCGTGGTCTGTTGAAGGCAGAGACTTTGCTAAATGCCAAACATGCCCATTGATGTTGTAGCAACCTGGTGATGGAGGTGACAGAGACTCTGTGATCTTAACCCTCAAAACAGCCCAACATCGACTCAACACCTGTACAACTGTCAAAACTATTTGTTGAATTCTCTCATTTCCCTACCTGTGGGTTCAAAAACTGGTTTTACACCAATTTTCTACAAAACTTCTACTGTTACCTACCATGGCGGATTAGGAAATCTATTGATGGTCAGCATAAAACTAATTTGCATCCTGTTAATGGGATGCAGATGAAGGCTGTCTAGAATCTTCTACCCATTCTCGATTCCCTGCAGTGCTAATGGGAAAACATACTAATGCAGAATACATCTTGAGCAACATGACATACATGGTTGAGATTTACCTGAAAAATGGGTTGAGATTGCCTCTAGAGTTCAGGATGGAGGCCATCAGCAGCCCCAGATCTGGAAGTACAGAAACAGTGGCTGAGGGGGCATCTATTAGATGGATCTTCCAGCTTCAAGATCATCAAGGAAGTCCATCTTCCAACCTCAGCGTGTTCTTGGAGATTCATCTTCTTTCTTCACGAGGTCCACCTTCTCTCTGCAGGAAGTCCATCTTTTTCTTTCAATGGTGGGTAGGTGACATTGGATGCCTTTTAAATATGGCATCCAGATTTTTTTAAAAAATCATGGAAGAAATGTGGGTTAGGCCAGCATTTATTGCCCACTCCCAGCTGCCCTTGAGAAGGTGGTGGTGAGCTAAATTCTTGAACCACTGCCTAAAGCGTAGGTACACACACAGTGCTGTTTCAAAGGGAACTCCAAGATATTGACACAGTGACTGTGAAGGAACAGCAATATATTTCCAAGTCAGGATGGTGAGTGACTTGGGAGTGATGTTGCAGGTGCTGGTGTTCCCAGGTATCTGCTAACTTTGTCTAGATGTTACTGGTTGTGGATTTGGAAGGATCTGCCTAAGAGACTTTGGTGAGTCATTGCAGTGCATCTTATAGATCATATAACTGCTGCTACTATTTATGAGTGGTGAAGGGATTAACTATTTATGGAAGAGGTAACAATCAAGCAAGTTGTCTTGTCCTGGATGATGTCAAGTTTCTTGAGTGGTGTTGAAGTTGCACTCACCCAGGCAAGTGGGGAGTGTTCCATCATACTGCTGATTTGTGCTTTGTAGATAGTGGGATTCAAGAGGTGAGTTACTCACTATATGATTCCTAGTCTTTGATCTGATCTTGCAGCTACAGTATTTATATAGCTAATCCATTTCAGTTTCCCATCAATGTTGATATGGTAAGGGGATGTTCGCAACCAAGTCCATTACACAATGGAATATTCCCTAGATGCATAATTAATGAGATCTGGTCTGGAAGATATCATGTCGTTTTTCTGTCAGTCTCAGCAGAGGAAAACATTCTCTGTCTCTGTCCCCTCCAAAGGACTAAGACATGGAATTCCTCTTCAAAGATTTTCAGAGCCATTCTGTAACCTTCGTCATTTACTTTCTGTAATAAGAGAAACCCAATTTATGCTGAGGTTGTGAAGTTGATAATGAAGATACTGATACCATTATGATAATATAAATTCTATTCATATGAAGTATCAATCTACTTTTACTGTAATTACTCCAAGTGGCATTGCCCATATCCTTTGAATTGCAGTTAGATAATGTGTTCTTTGCAGTAAACCTTCAGGTTCACTCCAGTCTTTAGCTTTTCTGCACATATTAATTGGTTTGCAGTCCATATAGTGTTGGGTTGTTGTGATTGATTTGGTTTGGTGAATAATCTTTAGACTCCAGTTTCTGAGATGATGTGTTTTTCTGTAGTCGCATGTGCCACCTGTTTATTCCAATGCAATATTGACCAAAAAGGCAATAATCAGGATCCCTTAGGAATTTTTGACATTTTACACGATTGAAATGAGGAAACGGTAATTGTGCGAGGCCAACAAATGCCAAGAGGCATTTCATTCTTAATCAATGCTATCCCAAGGCCCAAACCTCAACTTGTCAGAGAAGTCCTGTATCTGCTGTTATTGCTTCACAGGGCAGATTGCCAGATAATTGTTTCCCGTAACCTGACACAACAGGCCTGAAGGTTAGCACTGTAATAAGCTTTCATTGTTTTCATGCATTCTATCATTTTAAAGCAACACAATCCACATTACATAGTCTACAGTGCAGGTACATATCCTAGATTTGAGAACCCCACAGTTGTTAAAGGTCAGCATGTGGAGGGAAGTTATCAGCTGGAGAGGATAGATGGCTTTTCTTGAATGTCAGTTCCATTGAGTGAAAATTTGTATATGGGATTCCTTTAGCCATCAGGGTTTGTTGTGTCTACCTCGTGGTCTTCATCTAGAAAACTGAATTTCTCTCAGTTAGTGTGTTGGCTGGTGATCTATCCAACAGAATCTCCATCATGTTTATCAGTGGCCATTATCCAGTAGACAGCAGTTCATAATGCTCACATTCTGTCAAGAAGCAGGAACATTGGCAGCCATCTCTCCCAAAAGGCTATCATTGACAAAGAGATCCAAAACCAGATCATCTGCATCAACTCAATTTTCTACATATTACAATAGTGTGTTTGACAACAAAAACCTCTGCAAAGCAATAGAAGTTCAAAGGCAGAATTTTCTCATATTTATGTAGAGCAACACAATGGGTGGGAATAACGATGTGGAAGCCATTGGCCACAAAAGTGGCTTTCTTCACCATGTGTTTCTGGACTCAGTTAATAAGAAGTGCGAGTCCCACAATGTTAAGCTCGTTCAGCGACTAATGCGGAGGCATTGGTACAGTGGTATTGTGACTGGACCAGAGACCCAGAGCAAGATCTGGGGACCTGGATTCAAATCCAGCTATAGCAGACAGTGACATTTGAATTCCACAAAAATATGGAATTAAAAGTCTAATGATGACCATGAAACCATTGTCGATTATGGTAAAAACTCATTTGGTTCACTGATATCCTCTCTGGAAGAAAATCTGCCTTCCTCACATGGTCTGGCCTACATGTGACTCCAGGTCCACAGCAATGTGGTTGACTCCTAAATGTCTCTGAAATGGGAGGCAACTCAAAATGGGCAATAAATGCTGGCCCACTTAGTGCTGTTCATGTCTCACGAATCTCTCAATCCTTTTGGAATTACTAATCCCATCTTCACATTGGGGATACCCTCCATCATATTGTGTGGCACTTTCATCATACCAAAAAAAACAATAGATTTCGAACAGATTGAGCATCTGAGCATCCATGAGGCATCATGGACCACTTGGGCAATTAGGAATGGACAGTGAATGTTGGCTGAGCTAGCGATGCCCACATTACATGAATGAATACTCACAAAAAAGAATCAGGATTAGATTCTGTTCAGGGAAAGCCTTCAATGTCTCCAGACAGTGTGGCTCCACAAAAGGTCACAGCCAGAGGTTGTAATAAAGTGCTTCTGTTTCCAGATGATTGTTGTCCAGCTATCCACAGCAAGGAAGTCATCCAGACTATGACAGCCAGAACAAGAATATGGCAAACCAGTCTTCCTAGCTGGATGGATTTAGGAGTCATATTCCCATGGTCAGTTTATGTCCTGTGCTCTGACATTGTTTCTGAATTGCTTTGTCCCATGGTCAATGTCTGTAGAACAAAAGCTTATAATAGTTGTTAATGACCAAGGAGACTGTGTGGGCTCTACACTGCAGTTCATCCCTGATCTGTGCAGACATGTGAATTTATGCTTCAAAATGCAAGGGCTGTGTTCAGTAATGATCTTGGCGGTTGCAGATGGGCCCTTGTTGTAATCACGCTCACGTTATATTTATATTTGTTGGCTAATGACACGATTGCAAAGCTGGAAAGTGTAGTCCCAATTTCCCAGTAGACATGCTTCCTGACTGCTCTAACTTTCAGAACAGCTGGCACAGATGATTGAAGCAACATTAAAACATTCAGGATGCCACCCTGGGAAGGTTAGCTACATAGTTGTGCCTGGTTTTGCTGTTCTGAATGGTGATATGGTGAGAATGCAGTAAAGTTTTCTATTGTTGCTTTTTGGTCACCCTTGTCTGCTAGTTGCTATCTTTATTAGATAAGCTGTATGTCACATTAACACTAAAAAGATTCACCACTATTGTGAATGCTTTGGTTGGATGATTCTGGCAATCAAAAAACAAGAAGATCCAATGCAGTAGAAATGAATTGTGCATCCATTCAGGATTTCATCGCTCCAAAAGCATCTCGTCCACTGTTTGCAGAAGTGGTGGGAAACCTGCATTTGTTCCATGAGGAGAGGACTGAGGGGATCAAGTGTTTTTCAGGCACTTAATTTGCCACTGTTGAGGTCCCTTGTACAGAGATTTTGCCTCCAAAAGCAGCCAGCCAGTCAGAGGCTGGTGGCATTCAAGCAGCCAGTAATAATTGCTGCAACAGTTTCCCGCAGGACTGCATCTACCGAGGGCCAGGATTATGAAGGGTCGGGCCATAGATAAATGAAGGTGAGATTGGGGGTCACAATATGCCAAGGTGTTGGAGTGGTGTCATAGATAAGGGCAAGTTTGGCTTTCAGCAGTTACACTCTTTCTGATTCTGGGTCACTTGATCAAACACAGGGCACTGCATAAGAAGGGATCCCCAAGTGTGTGCTGCTGGCCTTCTCAGATGGATTCTATTTAACCTCTCAGCCATCACTGAATTGCAGTGGGATCAGGGATAATGGGCATCAATCATTTGATTAATGAACCCAATTGACACCCAATCACTAGCATCCATGAATTCCACGTCTATCCCTTTTGCCCTTTGACTTAATTGAAGGAGGATTTCCTGCTGCTGAAATGGGGCCACACCCTTGCTTATGTAGGTCTGAATGCCATCATTCCTCACCAAATGGGCTGCATAAAATCCAGACCCTTGTGTGCGATGTCTGTAATTTACTGTGCTTCTGTTTTAATGCAGGAGACTAAGTTAATGCATGGTCTGAAGGCCAGTGCACGTCATTCAACATATTCCCACCAGAAATTTAAGATTGAGTATTGGGAGAAGCACATCTTCATTACTAGCTTTGGCACACATTTGCAACTAGCTCAATTATTATTATCAATTTCTGTAGTCAAGTGCAACCAATTATTTCTGAACATAGACATAGAGCCAATTAAATAATTCAAGTAAACTACATTTCTTTGTAACTGAACATTGGGAGAGACAATAGCAAAGTGATAATGTCACTGGATCAATAATTCAGAGGTCTAGGCTAATTCCCTGGGGTTCAAATCCCATAATGGCAGCTATAGAATTTTAACTCAATTAATAAATCTGGAATTGAAAACTAATCTCAGTAGTGGTGACTACGAAACTTTCAATGATTGGTGTTAAAAACTAATCTGGTTGCTTTAGGGAAGGAAATCGACCATCCTTGCCTGGTCTCCACTAGCTATGACTCCAGACCCACAGTAATGACTCTTAATAATCCTTTCAAAGCCATTCAGTTCAAAGGACAAAGAAATGTACAGCACAGGAATAGACCCTTCAGCCCTCCAAGCCTGTGTCGATAAAGATGTCCTAACTAAACCACAAAAAACCTTCAGCTCTTACTCAGCCTTATTCCTCTATTCCTTCCTAATTCATGTACTCATCCAGATGCCCCTTAAAAATCCAAGGGTAATTAGGACGGACAACAATTACTGGCCCACCCATAACGAAATAAAAGAGAAAAAAAAATAGCTGGCTCAGTAATTCAAGTTTTTAATTTTAAATTTATTTATTAGTGTTAGAAGTTGGCTTACATTAACACTGTAATGAAGTTACTGTGAAATTCCTCTAGTCGCCAACTCCAGTGCCTGTTCGTGCAGGACAAATCAGAAGAATAAAAGTACAGTTATTTGTTGAGTCAAATTTTGGAATTGACTTACCAACTACAACAATATATCTGTCAAGTTATCGTGTGTTCTTATTCTTTCCAACCTCAGAATATCATACCTTAAGCATGGGATTAGCTAATACAATTCTTGCCTTTTGCATTCTGTATTCATGTTCATTGATTTTTTTTTTATTTTTACATATTTGTGACATTATCTGGGTATTTGTGGATAACCATGATGTCTGGAAAATGAGGAATTAAATATTATTCTTTTGCTAATATCACATTTTTCATCCAAGAAAACAGGCTGGTGAGAGCAGATAAAGCAACAGAGTGATTGCAAGAATCTAAAACAGTAAGAAATGATTTGGTATGGTATGTTAATGAACTTCTAAGAATTTGCCCAATTTTCTTTTAGACGTAGGGTGGAATTTTCCTGCCCTGCTTGCCGCGGGAATCATTACGGGTAGGACAGAAAGTTTGACGGACTGTGTAAAGGTCCAATGACTTTGGGCGAGAATATACAAATAGAGGGGATATATGCAAGTTGTAAAAAGTCTAAATAAACAAAGCAAAGATAGAATAAGGTTACTTTTTTAAAGAAAGGAGTTTGATGAGTTCTGGAAAAAATATGTCTAAGAAACTGGTGAAACAATAAAGGATAGAGAGATCAAAAGCAAGGAACACATTACCGAAAAGGAGATAGCTGCTTAGGTTTCTCAGCACACAGTGGCTGGCCAGATCTCCCAAAGACATCGGGGACAAAGCAAGACCTGGAGAACCAGTTAGTGCCAACCTCAGATAACATCTCAAGAGCCAAGGGTAACTGCATGCTAAAATTATTGGAATTCGATAGATTTAAATATCGATAAGGATTGTTGCCAAGCTGAAAAGGGAAGGTTAGCTTTGAGTGTAGTTTAAGACGATATGGAACAGTTTTAAAGCACTGCTAACTGTGTGAAGCCATACTTGTGCTTAACTGTAATTTTATTTATTTTCTGATTTTTTTTAAAATAATGAACATTTGCTTGAACGTAGAAGTCATCACTATTAGTAGGAGACATAATTTCCTGATTTCAGAAACTCTCTTTATAATGTACAAATTGCAAAAAAAAAACTATTCTGGCAGCTCTTTCAAGCTTCTCTTTGGGATTTAGACAGCTTGGCATTTACCATCAATCTGTGCCTTAACAGTGAAACCAGCTTTGGGAGAAGAAGGTGGTCAAAAGCCAAGCAGTTAATCAAAATAAAATTTGCATTTTAAATCAAAGGAAATGATTTCATGTTTGTAGCCTCTAGCTGCATCTTAATGTTATTGTCGTTGTAACAGAAAATATAGCCAATTGCAAGAGGTGAGAGACTATTGTTTGCTTGTCTCTCAAAAGTAAATTCTGACAACAGAAACTGAAAGGGTCAAACAGTTAATCACTCATCTTTAAACAGATATGGTTTTGCACGAATTTGCAAAATTTGGTTGCAGAATATCTACATGGGTAAAAAATTGCCTATTAACAGGAAACAGAGAGTTGGCATAAATCTTTTTGCTGATTGGCAGAATGTGGTGTGCCACTCGCGCTGGGGCTTCAACATTTTAAACTTTATTTAAGTAACGTGGATGAAGGAACCAAATGTATGAGGTTGCTCAGTTTGCTGATGGTAGAAAGATAGATAGGAAAGTAAGTTGTGAAGAAGGTGTAAGGATCTGCAGTTTGGTTAACTGATGGACAAAGATCTGACAAATGGAGTATACTGTGGGCAAATTTGAAATGTCCATTTTGGCAGGAAGATTTAAAAAAAAGCATATCAGAACCATAGAAGGATAACTCTACAGAAAGAGGCCATTCAGCCCATCATATCTACAATGGATTATCTAAATTGTAAAAGATTGGAGAATTCTAAGGTGCAGAGGGAGTTTGGTGTCCTATGGCATAGGTCACAAAAGGCTTGTGTGCAGGTACAAATAATTAGAAAAAGCTAATGAAATGTCATTGTTTATTGTGAGGAGAATTGAATTTAAAAGTTGGAAGGTTATACTTCAGTTGCGTAGGACACTGCTGAAACCACAGCTGGAGTCTAGTATGGTCTCCTTATTTAAGGAAGGATGAAAGTATATAAGCAGCAATTCAGAGAAGGTTTACAAGGTTAATACATGGATTGTGCAGGTATGAGTAAAGTTGGACAGGCTTGGACTGTTGTCTTTGAATTTTATAAGAGTAAGAGGTGACTTGGTTAAAACAGGTAAAATCCTAAGGGGACTTGTCAAGGCAGCTTTGGAGAGAATGTTTCCTCGTGTGGGAGAATCTTGAACTAGGGGTCACTGTTTAGAAATAAGAGGTCATCCAGTTAAGACAGATACAAAGAGAATTTTGTTCTCTCAGATGTTAGCAAATATTTGGAAATCTCTTCCTTAAAAATAATTGGAAGCAGGGTTTCCTGAATATTTCTAAGGTAGATGCAGATACATTCTTGCTCAGCAAGGGAGTGAAAAGTTATCAAGAGTAAGCAGGAGATGACAACCATGATCTTATGAAATGGAGCAGGCTCAAGATGCTGAGTGGTGTATTACTGTTCCAAATTCATATGTTTATATTTCTGGTATGATTCAGATCCAATCAGTATTGGTACCACATGTGTACACTGCTAGTGCTAACCAAGCAGGACACCATTTTGGATAAGTTATAAATGTGCATGAGGGGGGAAAGAGCCAGGAAAATTTGCAGAGTATGTAAATTATGGAATCAGCTGGCTTTTACCATTGATTTGACTCAATTTTTGACATTAATGCTCTATTCAAAACTGTGCAGTTGATCATGCATTCAACAGCAAGGAGCTGATTAGGGAAGAATGTTTCATTATCTTCACTGTTTTCAGTCCCACTACTAGCCAAAATTCAATATTGATCACTCCAAAAAAAGCTCTGTCACTTCCATTGGGTAAAGATATGCAACTGTGCCTGTCCACCACCAATTAGATATTGTTGTGTTTTAAAGTTTATTTATTAATGTTACAAGTAGGTTTACACTCACACTGCAATGGGCAAATAAACCTAACCAACACATCTTTCGAATTGTGGGAGGAAACCAGAACAAACCACACAGGCACAGGGATAATGTGCAGAGTCTGCACAGACAGTGATCCAAGCTGGGATTCAAACCCAGATCTCTGGCGCTATGACGCAGTAGTACTAACCACTGTGCCATTGTGTTTATGTGTCACCTTGTCCTGCAAGAGAGAGAGCTAAGTGAAAATGTTGCAAACTGTTTGGGTGCACTATATACAAGGGATGAAATAAAGTGCAGGAGGCTTGCAACAATACCAAGTGTGATATATTAATTCTCCTGAACCACTCATTTATCTTCCTTTGGCATTGTTGACATTGACTGGAGTGGCAATTTGTTTCTTCCACTTTCAAAGTATCTGTCTAGAGGTCTTCCTGTTCCTTTTCAATAGAACACCTCCTGTACCATGTATTTCATTGGAGAAACTTTGAGCTCGCTTTCTATCCTATTTTGCCAATTTTCAGTTTTATTCTGCCTTGGAATCTCTTCCCCAGCCACTTCCAGCATCTTTTGTAGTCAGAATGTGCTTCCTTTTCAAAGATGTAGGCTGGCTTTCAGTAACGCATGCAAACTTTAACCAGCTCTAGCTTCTCACAACTGTGCCACTGCTCAGGAAGTGTAGCCATTATTCGCATGTTTAGCTCTGGCTGCACACGACAACAATTGTTCTGTTGTCTAACGAGGGGCATACACGCGATGGTTCATGAGAGGGCTGCTCTTGGATTTTTTTTGAGAGTATCCTAGTGCTTCACGTCGTTAGTGTACGCTTGACCTGGACCACGACAGCTCAGTGACTATCGCTGTGCTGCGCAGATACATGGATTTGGGCCTGTGTCTGTGGGAGTTTGCGCATTCTCCCTGTGCTTGCGTGGGTTTTCTCCGGTTTCCTCCCACATCCCAAAGATGTGCTCTGAGGCTAATTGGCAAAACAAATTTTCCCTAAATTGTCTCAAATTTGGTTTTTAATCCATAGATCTATAAACACGGACAGGGATCATGGGTAGAGGTGGGAACATCGGGGTGGTGGCGCGGGCTTGTTGGGCCGAAGGGCCTGTTTCCCATGCTGTTTTGTTCTTTGTTCTGTTGTTTGTAATGATACGGAAAGAAGTTGATCACATATTGTAGTCCCCATGTCTGATTTCAGGCCGCATATAATTCTGTCATGTTAGGGTTTCATATATCTGACAAAGCTGCATAAATATGCAGTTGCTTCTAAAAACAAACATTGAAGTGCCTCTGGGGAAGTGCAAGTGCGCAGAATTCTGGACAGATAAACCAGACATCTTGGAAACTTTTCTGTGGCAGTTCTGGATTCTCAAGTTCCTACATGATAAAATATATTCCCGATTACTCCTTCAAAATATTTAATTGTAATGTAATTATCATTTCTTCGTCTCACTGAGTGAACACAAAACATTTAAGGTGGAATTTTTTTCCAAGTGTTGTATCGTCAGGATAAGTGGCTCCCAACTGCTTTATTGGGATAATTTGCCTTACTTTCAAACACTTGGTAAAAAAGTTTAGGAGTGTCTTGATGGTGGGGCCAGCTCAGCAACTTTGGCTCCTGAGAAATTGGAGCATTCTTTAAATAAAGAAAAATTCCCCAATGGACACAGGACACCCCCTCCTCCACAGAACTTCCCAGCAGAAACACTACTCTGGCACTACCACCTGGCATTATGCCATGGCACTGTGGGGATATTGCCAATGTATTGTTTGGGCATGACCTCCTCCCGACTGGAGTTTGTACTGAAGTATATGCTCTCAGCGGAAACTATTTTCAGGTTCCCGATTGTCAGGACTTGTGGTAAGCCCCACTAACATAACATCATGCTGGTGGGTGAGGGAATATCCTTATGAGGGGGGATGATACCACTGGGAAGCCCATTAACGACATTCAAATGTATGGTAAGATGGGTTCCGACCTTTCATGCGGAAATCCATTTTTGTGACTCCTAGTGGGTTTTCTGCTCTCTTTTGGCTTTGTCGCCGACTGAAAACAGGATGGAAAACTACACCCCCAACCCCACCCACCAGAGTTTGCTGACGGAAGTAAAACATTGATTTTATTGGGGCATCTCTTAGTGTGTCTCCCTTTTGCCACCATCTTGAATGAGAAGATAGCAGTGTGGGTCCCATTCCACCAGACACTGTTATTGTTCAGATGAAGTGAATGCACCAAATTTCAATGCTACTCTAATCCAAATCCAAAATAGAAAATATATCTCATGAATCGTGAAAATAAAGGCAATTTGCTCTTGGTTCCATCTAAATATCAATGGCCAGCTTCAAGAAATATTATGTTCTGTTCATTTATAGAATTAGAATATTTGAATGGGTGGCACAGTTGTACACTACTTAGCACTGTTGCCTCAAAGTGCCAGAGATCCACATTCAATTCCTGGCTTGTATTATTGTCTGTGTGGAGTCTGCACATTCTCTCTATGTTGTGTGGGTTTCTTCTGGGTACCCCGGTTTTCTCCCATATTCTGAAAAGCACGCTGGTTAGGTACATTGGCCAAGCTAAATTCTCCCTCAGTATAGCCCAAAAAGTGCCGGAGTGCAGCAACTAGGGAATTTTCACAGTAACTTAACTGCAGTGTTAATTTAAGCCTATTTACGACATTAATAAATTTTAAACATCATGGGACAAAGGACCTGCTCTTGTGCTGCACTGTTCAATGTTCTATTCCGGAAGTGGTCATTGATAAATTGCCAGTCCTTGGCATTGTACATATCAGCATCAGAATACAAAACAAACAAATTGTGTAAATTTAATTAGATTGCAATTGGTACATTATGGTAATCCATTATTCAAAGTATATAAAAATTGAAAAAGGTAGAACAAATTGTCATTGGCATGTTATTTAATAATTGGAAATTAGATATATAAAGACTTTAGAAACTTGGCTTCTTCAACAGAGCTGAAAAATTCAAGGGATGACAGATTATTATCTTCCTACGTTCTAGAATATGAAGGGTTATAATAAAATAATAGTGATCGAATGTTTCTATGTGTAGCCAGATGGCAAAGGCACAAAAGAACACTAAATGCAGTTAGAGAGAAAATATTCAGAAAGGATGATGAAAAAGAGTAATTATCTGTCGGAAACTGTTTCGGAAGCCAGACAAATTCTTCTAAAAGAGAATTGGATTGTTGTTAGAAAAATAGAAATGTTAAAATCTCCAAGATGAGAATTTAACATGCTATATGGTCATTTTAAATAAGTAATTATATTTTCTATTGATGAAAGAGATGGGATTATGGCAAGATGAACTGCTTCTGTTCACATATCTTGAAAGGAAAGGAAAAGAACTTGCATTTATATAGTGCCTTATCACTGCCTCAGGATGTTAAAAAATGTTTTTGAATTACTTTTGATGCATAGTCACCGCTATTATGCAGAAAGACATGGAGCCAATCCCCCAACAATAAAATCCCATACATTATAACGAGATGAATGATCAGCTTATCTGTATTTTGTCGTGTTGATTAGTTTTCCTTTTGTATCTAACAACAAAGGCGTCCACTTTAAACAACAGCTGTCATATTCTAAGAGCTGCAACTGTTATGCTATTTTTCATCCCATTTAGCAGCAACCTCCTGGAGGCATTTCCAATCTCATGCAGGAACTTAACTTATTAATAAAGCTTTTAGTCTTAAAATCAGAAAAAAAGACTCTATTTTAATGAGACTAGTTTTAGGCTTTGGTTGATCCCAAGATACCTCTGATTGGATTGCTGACCTAAATCAAAATAATGTGAAAATGTGCAGTGCCTCTTTATAGTTCTGTAAGATAACCACAAATAAAACCAGCATGTTGAGGTAAGGCAGTTCCAAAGATAGTAGTTGGTGAATTATGTTGCAGTTATATAAAACCTTGGTTAGGCCACATTTGGAGTGTTGTGTACAGTTCTGTTCACCACACTACCAGAAGGACATGGAAGCTTTGGAAAGAGTGCAAAGAACGTTCACCAGGATGATGCCTGGTCTTTAGGGTATTGGCAATGAGGAAAACAACAAAAACAAAGAACAAAGAACAGCAGAGCAAGGAAACAGGCCCTTCGGCCTTACAAGTCCACACCACCCATTTTAACACTCCATGAGTGCCTTATTCAAGTCTTTCGTCACTCGTTGACGTTTTTGTCTATATCTAGTGAAACTCCACAATAAAGGGGGTGGAAATTTAGGGAATTATTTGTATACCAGATTAAGGGGGCTCTAATTCAGGGACAATTTATTGACAGCAATCAGCCTAAAAAGCTGATTCGTAATCCACCGGATTCGTAAGGCATGACCTCCCTCTTACCAAACTATGCTGTCTGTCACTAACCAGATTGTTCCGTTCTAAATGTGCATACATCCTATCTCTCAGAATCCTCTCCAACAACTTCACTACTACGGATGTCAAGCTCACCGGCCTGCAATTACCAGTTGATCTTTTTAAATAACGATACCACATTCACTATTCTCCTGTCCTCTGGGACCTCACCTGTCTCCAAAGAAGAGACAAAGATTTTCACCAGAGGCCCAGCAATTTCATTTTTTGGCATGTGGGAGGAAACCAGAGCACCCGGAGAAACCCACGCAAGCACGGGGAGAATGTGCAAACTCCCACAGACATTGATCCAAGCTGGAGATCCGAGCTGGCTCCCTGTAACTGTACAGCAGATAGTGATAGTCACTGAGCTGACGTGTTGCCCGTCAATTGGTCCAGATTAAGTGTACACTAATGGACGTGAAGAACTAGGCAACTCCCGAAGCAACATCCAAGAGCAATCCTCGCATGACCCACCGCGTGTATGTACCTTGTTGGCCAATAAGGCGGACCCAATCACTTGTGGATGTAAAAGGAAACATCAATAAACATAAATAGACATATAACAGGCTATACAGACAGAAATGGAAGATCCCCAACAGCTGCAAAGTAAGTGGCAAGGTGAGCCTTAAAATTTGTTGGATGACTGATAGGAATCTATTAATTCCCAGGAATTCCTGAGGTTCTTGTATCTTCAACTGGAACATTCTTTTGTATCCGTCCATTTCCAGTCTGCTCATGTGATTATCCAGGTAAGTCTTAAACAACCCTAGCGTGCCTGCCTCCACCACTCTACTTGGCAATGCATTCCATGCCCCCACCACCCACTGTGTAAAAAATGTCCCTCTGACATCTGAGTTATACCTCGCCCCTCTCAACCTGAGCCTGTGACCTCTCGTGATTATCGCCTCTGAACTAGGAAAAAGCTTCCCGCTGTTCACCTTATCTATACCCTTCATAATCTTATACACCTCTATTAGGTCTCCCCTCATTCTCCTTCTTTCCAGGAAGAACTACCCCAGCTTGCCCAATCTCTCCTCATAGCTAAGACCTTCCACAGCAGGCAACATCCTGGTAAACCTCCTCCGCACTCGCTCTGAGGCATCCACATCCTTCTGATAGTGTGGCAACATAACTGGATGCAGTACTTTAAATGTGGTCTAACCAATGTTCTATTTAACTGCAACATCAGATTCTAGCTTTTATACTCTATACCTTTTCCTATAAAGGCAAGCATACCATATGCTTCTTCACCACCTTCTCCACCTGTGCAGCCACCTTCAAGGATTTGTGGACTGGCACACCTAGGTCCCTCTGTGTTTCTACACTCTTGATGGTTCTACCATTTATTGTGTAACTCCTCCCTACATTAGTTCTTCCAAAATGCATCACCTCGCATTTATCTATGTTAAATTCCATCTGCCATTTCTCCGCTCAATTTACCAGCCTATCTATATCATACTGTATTGTCTCACACTGTTCATCGCTATCGGCAAGTCCAGCTATCTTCATGCATTCACAAACTTGTTGATCACACAAGTTACTCCTTCTTCCAAATCATTTATATATATATTACAAATAGCAGAGGTCCCAGTATGGAGCCCTGCAGAACACCACTAGTCACAGACCTCCAGCTAGAAAAAATTTTTCCACTGCTACCCTGTGTCTCCTGTGACCAAGTAAAGTTTGACAACACCAATTTTAAATCTAACCGATTTATTTGATAGTAAATCCACGAGCTTTCGGTCTTTGTGGCCTTCGTCAGGCGAATGAGATGTTCTGGTCTCCAAAAGCACACATATCAGCACAGACAGTTTACAGATTGCTGATTAGAATGCGAATTCTTACACCTAACCTGCTATTCAAGTCTTAAAGTGGTGTAAGGGTTCGTATTCTAATCAGCAATCTGTAAACTGTCTGTGCTGATATGTGTGCTTTTGGAGACCAGAACACCTCATTCGCCTGACGAAGGCCACAAAGACCGAAAGCTCGTGGATTTACTATCAAATAAATCGGTTGGATTTAAAATTGGTGTTGTCAAACTTTACTGAGTTTACCCCAGTCCAACGCTGGCATCTCTACATCCTGTGACCAAGCCAGTTCTCAACCCATCTCGCCACTTGTCCTTATATCCCATGAGCGTTAACCTTTTTTCACCAACCTGCCATGAGGGACTTTATCAAACACTTACTGAAATCCATATAGATGACATCCACGGCCCTTCCTTCATCAACTGTTTTTGTCACCTCCTCAAAAAATTCCACCAGATTCGTAAGGCATGACCTCCCTCTTACCAAATTATGCTGTCTGTCACTAACCAGATTGTTCCGTTCTAAATGTGCATACATCCTATCTCTCAGAATCCTCTCCAACAACTTCCCTACTACGGATGTCAAGCTCACCGGCCTGCAATTACCAGTTGATCTTTTTAAATAACGATACCACATTCACTATTCTCCAGTCCTCTGGGACCTCACCTGTCTCCAAAGAAGAGACAAAGATTTTCATCAGAGGCCCAGCAATTTCATTTTTTGTCTCCCTGAGTAGTCTAGGATAAATGTCATCAGACCCCAGGGATTTGTCAGTTTTAATGTTCCTTAAAAAACCTAACACTTCCTCCCTTGTAATGGAGATTTTCTCCAGCGGGTCAACAACTCCCTCTGAATCACTCCCAGACAACTAGCCCCTCTCCTTTGTGAACACTGACACAAAGTATTCATTTAGGATCTCCCCTATTCCCTTGGGCTCTAAACATAATTCCCCTCCTTTCTCCCCGAGAGGTCCGATTTTTTTTTCTCTAACAGCTCTTTTGTTCCTAACATATAAATAAAATGCCTTTGGATTCTCCTTAATAAGTTGAATAAGCTAGTATTGTTTTCACTGGAAAGGCAAAGGCTGAGGGGAGTCCTGATAGAGGTCATAAAAATTATGAGAGACATAGACAGGATAGATAGTCAGAAGCTTTTCCTAGGGGGAAGTGATAATTACAAATTATAGATTTAAGGTGAGAGAGGAAGTTTTATGGGAGATGTGCAGGGGAAGTTTTTCACAGAGAGAGTGGTGGGTGTCTGGAATGAATTACCAGAGGAGTTGGTGGAAGCAGGCATATTAGTACCATTTATGAGGCATCTGGATGGGTACATGAATAGTGAAGGAACAGAGGGATATGGACTGAGTAAAGACAGAAGGTTTCTTTTAGTTTAGTTTGGGCATCATGATTGGCACAGGCTTGGAGTAAGAGGTCTGACAACACCATTTTTAAATCCAACCGATTTATTTGAGCAAGCTTTCAGCTTTTGTAGCCTTCTTCAGGCGAATGAGGTGTTCTGGTCTGCAATAGCACACATATCAGCACAGACAGTGTACAGATTGCTGATTAGAATGTGAATCCTTACATCTAACCTGCTAAACAAGTCTTAAAGTGGCTAACAGTCTCTAACCTGTGCTCAATGCTCCTTCCACCCACACTGTTAACCACTTTAAGACTTGAATAGCAGGTTAGGAGTAAGGATTCACATTCTAATCAGCAATCTGTACACTGTCTGTGCTAATATGTGTGCTATTGCAGACCAGAACACTTCATTTGCCTGAAGAAGGTTACAAAAGCTGAAAGCTTGCAAGTTTACTATCAAATAAATCGGTTGGATTTAAAATTGGTGTTGTCAGACCTCTTACTGTGTTTACCCCAGTCCAACGCCAGCATCTCTACATCACAGGCTTGGAGTGCCAAAGGACCTGTTCCTGTTCTGTACTTTTCTTTGTTCTTTGAATGTCATTGATATTACATATGTTAGTTCAGACTTTCCTTTCTCCTTTTCAACTGTATCCATGTCTCATTTCATCTGCTGCTTCATGCATATCAATATTACCTTTAGCCTCAACCATTCTAATGCACCCCTGACTGGTCTCATGCATTCTAACTTCCAGAAACTTCAGTCATTCAAATCGCTGCCTGAACTTGCAGCAAGCCCCACTTACTTATCACCTCATGTGCTCAGTGAGCTACATGGGTTTACAGCCAAGCAAAGCCTTGGTTTTAAAGTTCTCATCCTTGTTTTCAAATTTCTGCATGACCTCAACCCTCAAATTCTCTTCCAACCCCACAGAAGCTCCACAGAAATATCTGTGTCTTCTAATTCATGCCTGTTGTGCATTCTGAAACATAATTACCCCGGCCTTTGTGGGAGTACCTTCAGTGCTTTGGTCTCAAGCTCTGGAATTGCATCCCTACATCACTTTACCTTTCTACCTCACTTTTGTTTATTAAGATTTTTCTGAAAAAGGAATCACTTTGGTTCAGTTGGTTGGACAGCTATTTCATGATCTAGAGCAATGCCAACAGAGCTGGTTCAATTCCTGTACCAGCTGAGGTTATTCGTGGAGGCCCCATCTTCTCAGCCTTGCTCCTTGTTTAAGGTGTGATGGTCCTCATATTAAATCACCATCAGTCATCCCTCCCCTTCAAAGGGGAGAGCAGTTTATGATAATCTGGGATTTCGATAACTTTACCTACCTTACTTATGAAAATCTAAACAGATACATTTTTGTTTTTTTTTAAGATGCTGCTTAGGCCTTTGTGAGTACATTTCTAAGAGACAGCTCACTAGTTATAATTGTAGCAGCATTTACATAATTTTAACAAGCTTCCATGAGTCTTTCATTAGCACAGGGGTGCAAGTACCCCTTTGGAAATTCTTGAACATTTTTTTGTCAAGGATTAAAGATTTTCCAATATCCTGGCCCAAAATCTCTGCAAAAGTGACAGTACCAGTTGTTGTCATTATTGTGTAAATGTTACCACACTTCAGACAAGGGCAGATGGATGGTTCAATGTGAAACTCAAATTGTTCCTGTTGGAGATTTCCTGTTTACAATTTGAAAATGGCACCTTGCTGTCTGGCTCTCTGTTTTAAACACAGTAAGAAGTCTCACAACACCAGGTTAAAGTCCAATGGGTTTATTTGGTAGCAAAACCTCTTACTGTGTTTACCTCAGTCCAATGCTGGCATCTCCACATCATCTCTGCTTTAAATGCATTGAATGGCATGAAGTTCCTTAACTTACTGGGCTGAATACAGAATAAACATGTAATAAATTAAAAGCTATTTCAACTCAAAATACCCTTTTAACAACATGACAAATGATAGCAAGTCAACACCTTTGGTACAAAAATGAACTTCTAGCTGTTGTGGAGATTTCTTAAAACTTAAAACTTATTTAAAAAATATTTTGCTGGCCTCTTTTGTTATCATTATTTCATTTTCCATACCTAACTTGACATTGAGTTCATAGAATCCTTACATTACAGAAGCAGCCCATTGAGTCTGCACTGACCACAATCCCATCCAGACTCTATTCCTGTAACCCCACATATTTACCCTGCCAATCCATCTGGCACTAAGAGGCAATTTTTAGCATAGCCGATCAACTTAACCTGCACATCTTTGAAGTCTGGGAGGGAACCGGAGCACCTGGAGGAAACTCACGCAGACACAGGAAGAATGTGCAAACTCTACACGGACAGTGGCCCAAGGCCAGAATTGAACATGTATCCTTGGCACTGTGAGGCAGTGGCGCTAACCACTGTGCCACCATGCCGTCCCCTTCACAATTCCAGTTTTACACTTCCTTCACAATCTATGCAATGTTCAGGTGAGATTCTCCTAACCAACCCCTAGCATGTTTGGCAGCTAGAGGAAGCAGAGAAGCTGGTGTTGTGTGGAGTTTCAGAGATATTCAACTCCATTGTATCCCACTCCTCCAACTGAGCACGTGACATTCAAGATGGGATTTTCCGGCCATGCTCACTCCAACACCAGAGATTCCTACTGAGGTCAACAAACCTTGACATGGTCCTGTCCCACCCACTACGATTCCCATAGTGGGTGAGGCAGGAAAATTCCATCTTAGCATATCATTGTGTTGAAGTATTTTTTTTAAACAGTTATAGACTTTGCTTTAAAAAACAAACATTAAAAGTGACTTTCCTGAATCTTTTCCATGGGAAAATAATCAAAAAATGACAGAGCTGCAGGTCATGCAGTAATAGAGTTATAGAATAATAGAGATTTACAGCATAAAATCAGGCCCTATGACCCAACTTTTCCATGTCACCGTTTTTTTTTAAACCCCTAAGCTAATCCCAATTGCCTGCATTTGGCCCATATCCGTCTATACCCATCTTACCCAGGTAACTGTCCAAATGTTTTTTAAAAGACAAAATTGTATTTATCTTTACTACTACCTCTGGCAGCTTGTTACAAACACTCACCATTCTTTGTGTGAAAAAATTGCTCCCCTGGACACTTTTGTATCTCCCCCCTCTCAACTTAAATTTATATCCTCTAGTTTTAGACTCCCCTACCTTTGGCAAAGGATATTGACTATCTCACTGACTTATGCCTCTCATTATTTTATAGACCTCTATAAGATCACCCTCAACCTTCTAAGCTCCGGAGAAAAAAGTCCCAGTCTATCCAGCTTCTCCTAATAACTCAATCCATCAAATTGCAGTAGCATCCTAGTAAATCTTTTTAGCGCTCTTTCTAGTTTAGTAATATCCTTTCTGTAATAGGGTGGCCAGAACTGCACACTGTATTCCAAGTGTGGCCTTACCAATGTTTTGTATAACTTCAAAAAGAGATCCCAATTCCTGTGTTCTGACTTATGAAACCAAGCATGCTGAATGCCTTCTTCACTACTCTGTCCACCTGTGACTCCACTTTCAAGGAGTTATGAACATGTACTGTAGATATCCTTGTTCTGTAAATCTCCCCAACAACCTACCATTAAGTGAATAAGTCCTGCCCTGGTTCAATCTACCAAAATGCATCACCTCACATTTATCTAAATTAAACTCCGTTTGCCATTTGCCAGCTGACTGGCTGAATTGATCAAGATTCCATTGAAATCTGAGAAAACTTTCTTTACTATCCACTATGTCACCAATCTTAGTGTCATATGCAAACTTACTAACCATACCTCCTATATTCTTATCCAAATCGTTAATATAAAAGACAAATAACAGTGGACCCAGCACTGATCTCTGGTCATAGGCCTCCAGTTTGTATAACAACCTCTACAAGGACTCTCTGGCTTCTGTCAAGAACCAACCTATCCAGTACTTCCCCGGAGCAGAGAAACTACGACATCTTCTTCGGAGTCATCAACAAGTCATTGATGAAGACAAACATCTCGCCAAGGCCATCCCCACATCCCCATTTCTTGCTTTCAAACAATCACACAACTTCAAACAGACCATTGTCCGCAAAAAATCTTACTGTGTATATCCCAATCCAGTGCCAGGATCTCCATATTCTGTCAAGAAGCCAATTTTGTATCCATTTAGATACCTCACCCTGGATCCCATGAGATTTAACCTTATGTAACAATCTACCATGCGGTACCTTGTCAAAGGCCTTGCTAAAGTCCATGTAGACAACATCAACTGCACTGCCCTCATCTACCTATCTTCTTGGTTACCCCTTCAAAAAGCTCAATCAAATTCGTGAAACGTGACTTTTTACTCACAAAGCCATGCTGACTGTCCCTAATCAGTCCTTGCATTTCTAAATGCCTATAGATCTTGTCTCACAAAATATCTTCCAACAACTTACCCACCACAGATGTGAGACTCATTGGCCTGTAGTTCCCAGGCTTTTCCCTGCAGTCCTTTTCAAACAAAGGCACAATATTTGCCAGCCTCCACCTCACCCGTGACTATTGATGATTCAAATATCTCAGCTGGGGGACCAGCAATTTCCTCCCTGGCCTCCTACAATGTTTTGGGTACACTTCATCGGGTCCCACAGATTTATCGATTTTGATGCACTTTAAGACTTCCAGCATCCCTTTCTCAGTTATATATACACTCTTCAAACATCACTATTTATTTCACCAAGTTCTCTAACATCCATGCTTTTCTCTATAGTAAATACTGATGAGAAATATTCATTTAGGGTCTCATTCATCCCTTGTGGATCCACACATAGATGACCTTGTTGATCCTTAAGAGGTCTTATTCTCTCCCTTGTTATTCTTTTGCCCTCTATGTATTTGTAGAAGCTCTTTGGATTCTCCTTTGCCTTATCTGCTAAAACAATCTTGTGTCCCCTTTTTGCCTTCCTGATTTCTCTTTTAACTCTACTCCAATATTCCCTATACTCTCCAAGGTACATGATACCGTCTCTGTCAATGTTTGATACTATTCAGAATTCTACAGCTATAACGATAGTGCTGGAAAAGTTTGATAGTTCCTTACATAATCTAATTAAAACACTGCAAAATTTGAGAGAAAATAAGTTAAAAAAATATGCTTCCCAATCTCTACCAATGAACTCTATGGTCTATATTTTCACATTTGGATTGAGAACACAGAGATGGGACATTTCCCAAGAGGGAATTGTCATTGCAGAGTTGGAGGTTGTCTGGATTAGAAGTCAGAAATGTCAGCCTTAGAAAGAATGCAGAGGCTGCCAGGTGTGCAGGCAGATGGGATAGAAGGCCTGCTTTTGTAATTCAGCTCTGTTGAATTTATCAAAAAAGGTCCCTCCTGCCCTTATCCCATCTCATTCCTTGCCACAAACTCCCCATTCTCCATCCATATTAGTCCATGTTAGCACATTCCCTCACCCCATCCTCATGATTCTGCAGAGCCCCAGTGCTGCCCAATGTCTCTTTACTCATCCTTTATCACCCCATATATGTGAATTCTATCAGCTATCACTCTACCCAACCTCAATGGTTTTCATACTCCCCATACCAACCCGTTCCCTCTACCTAATCCTAATCTACCTACTCTTTTTAGCAACACATAGTCCCATCCATCTCTATGACTCTTTATGGTCCTTCTGCCAACTTAGTGCAAACTCATGCAACACATCCCCCCCCCACCCACAAAGTTTATTTTTACCCTTCTCATGCCAACTTACCTATTGTACACCATGGGCATACCTCAGGAGTTACATTGACATAAAATAAAATTGTGTGTCTTGTTATGGTGCACAAGTTATATTATATATTTTTTGAAAATATTTGTAAGAGCTTATTTTTTTAAAAAATACCATGGACTCAGTTTAAAGACTATTTCAAAATGGCTCCTAGTTACAAGACAGAATTGTGGGTTTCAAACTGGGTCTCTGCTTCTGAAAAGACAAATGGTAACCCTAAACATATTTATCAGCCGTCAGATTTCAATCAGGAGATAACAGTCCACAGGAAGAGTCTATGATCAGGCAGGGAACAAAGTTAGCCCATTGCTCTTAGGGTATGCTGATAGCTGAGATACTTATTTGCCTAAAGCTATGGTAGAGCAAAGGATCAAGGTAGCCAATGAAATTAAACCAAGGCTTTATCTGATGCAATTTTTCAAAGCCATCTTGGTCTTTTGGCTAACTTGAAGTGTTAGCTCAAACCCAGAATGGGGAGCAATGTCTCATCCTGTCAGCTTGGAAAGCAGTGGGAGACACAACACAAGTTGGTGCCATTTATTGTCCTGCTCTCACTGGATTGTCTTGTTTCTCACAAGATGGGTGCCGAAGTGAGGCGACTTCTTGCAAGTTGTGCCCAGCATACCTTCCAATTCTGTCTTTTACCTTGTTCTATAATCCTAAAACTTCATTCTAAACTGTCTAATAATGCTCCCAAGATGGGATGCAATGTCTTGTCTTGTCAGCTTCAACCTGGTTTGTCCCTCATGTGGGGACCATAACTGGACTTAATTCTAATTGGCTTTTTTTGATTCAAATTAAAGTACAAGAAAATAGCGATAAAACAAAAGGTAGTTCACCCAGGACAAGACTAGCCCATTGCAGTTCCAGTATGCTGGTACGTGTGTTGTCCGCCCTCACAAAAAATAGAACAAAAGCTAAGAACTATTGGTGAAAGAAAGGCTGTTTGTAGGCAACGACTTGTATGGAAAGAGACGCATTCTTCACAGGTCACATAATAAATATAGCCACCTTGGCTTTCTTACACAAAGCATTGAAATGGGCAGGAAGCTGGCTGTAGCAGAGAATCATTTTGAGAAGTTTCAATCCAGGAAGAGACAGAGAATGGCATTTAAAAATAGTCTGCTGTAAAATAACTTGGCAGCTGAAAGTTCTGTGTCTGCAGAATAGAAATAAGGAACCTTCTTTCCTTCCTGTAAACCTGATTCCACCTACTAAGCTGTTAAAACAACCTTCAACAATGTGGCAGTGGCATCTATCACAACTGCAAAGATAACTCAAAAGCTCAAGACCTTTACTTCAGACATGTAACACTTTGATTTCAAAACATATATGGCTTGCAATGAATACGAACTAAACTGAATTCATATTTATAGCATAATTTTATTTTCATTTGTAATTATTTTTTCTGAAAATGTGTTTGTAATTTTATCATTTCTTAGTTAGCTGTCAGAGCAATAACATGATTTAACCTACAATTTTCTTTTGTGTTATATAGCAATAATCGTTATAGAAATGTAATCCATAAAAATTTCAGTAATATTACCATAAGATAAATTCCACTGTTGCCAAAGGGAAGGAATGTCACAGGGCTTCTCTCTTTCCCTCTTTCAGTTGGCCACGGATTTCAAGACTTTAAAACAAAACCCTGCTTTCTGGAAAAACAGAAGCTTTTTCTGTGTTACTGCAAACTGCTGCACGTTGCTTCTTTTCACAGCTCTCTCCCAGCACAGAGCATGCTCCAGGAGGTCTTTCATTGCCAATCCCCAACATATCTCCCAACTTCTTTTAAAATTTATTTTTTCTCTTCTTCCTTGATTGTCCTTCTTCAAAACTTAATTTTTGCCATATCTAAAAATCTTTTGTATTGTCTTCGTGGCCACTTTCAGGTGAATGATGTTTACTACACTTCTCATATTAATTTATGACTTCACCCAAGTTATAAACTCCTTTTACCTTTCTTTGAAATCTAATAGCTGGATGCAGCAAACCTGCTTTATCTCCTAATGCAAATGTCCATTCATGTCTTATTTACCTATTGAACATCCAACCATATTCACTTCAACTACCTCCCTTTCAGAATGAGACCGTTTGAACTTCTAAACTTTTCAGCCACTGTTTTAAGTCCAATTAAATTAGTCATACGTACACGGTATGGCACAAAAAAGAACCACAATCTTGTTGCACAGAATATCGAAGCAGATCTCAGAAATATTTGTTTAAAAAACTATTTTCTTCACACAAACAAATACATTGTTTGCAGGCAATTTTAGAGAAACACTTTTTAAAGCGTTGGTGACCAACTTGTTTTTCTTTATCCTTTTAGGGATTTTGCGTATTATTGGCAAGGTAAATATTTGTTACCCATTCCCAACTGCTCTTGAATTACTTTCTTCAGGGCATCTGCCTTTACCATCTGTACCTCTGTTCTGCTATTCACACATTCTGATCACTTAATGGACACTTCTAGCATACTTCTCAGCTTTTTCTTCCTCATTTAATCCCCTTTGTCCAATTACAGATCCCCCCCCCCACCTTCATATTATAAGTTCCTCCTGATTTTCTTTGCACTTACTTCTTATGAAGGGCTATCCAGACACAAATCTTGGCTCTATTCTCTCTCCACAGATGCTGTCAGACCTGCTGAGATTTTCCAGCATTTTCTGTTTTTTGTGTCAGATTCCAGCATCTGCACTACCATCCACTTTTATCTTGCCCTTGAACTGAATGGCTTACTGGGTCAATTCAGTGAGTTGTTCAGAATCAACCACATTTCAGTTGGCCTGGAGTCACGAGTAGGCAGGACCAGATGCCAGATTTCTTTCCCAAAAGGACATTTGTGAATCAGATGTTTTTTTTTATAACAACAATCCTCAACAGCTTTATAACCACCATTACTTAGACTAACTTCATATTCCAGATTTATTAACTGAATTCAAATTCGATCAGCTGCCAATGTAGGGATTTGAACTCATTATGGTAGCCTTCATGTTTTGGTCAACAGAGTGACATATGAAGCATTGATTATTTTTGAACTCTGTACTAGTTCAGATTTAAAGCCCAGCAGAGTTGAATTCATTGCTTACATTGATAGTTTTGGTAGTTCCAATGAGTTTTGACAGTTTTTCAACTGTTTTTTAATAGCTTTCCAGCTCTTTGATAATTTGAACAGTTCTTTGACATCTTTGGCAGTTTTTGACAGTGGAGGCTGTTCCAATGGATTTTTGCACTTTTCACACACATGTATACTTTTCGTAATCCCAAAGGGTATCTGATCTCTCCATAAGGTTGCCTAATTCTCCCAGACGTGCCCCAGAACCATTCTAAAGGAGCATTGTACTTCTCCAAAATGGCATCCTGGCTAACAAAACAAATCCACAATGTTCTGTTCAGCACTGGCCTAATTTGCACGTTTTGCTGTTCAAACACCCATCTTACCAAAATCACCTGCGAGTGGAGGCAGTTCTTGATTTATGCGACCAATTGCTCCTGTGAACATGAATGTGTTTTATAACCCTAAATCCCATCCTACCTCCCCTGCCAAAGTACCCCTTTGTAAGGTAAAGTGATAGAAGCCAGTTTTTGAGGTGGAACATCCTGATTCAGACCCTTGGCAACTTTTGCCTGGCTGTCTGTTTGAGATTTCAGGCCAATAGTTGATATTTACATCTGATAATCACCAAAAAAATGGTAAGGTCTGTTTGATTACTTGCAAAAAAGAAATGAAATTGTTTCTAAAACCGGAAAATACCCTCCATTGAAGTTTAAACCCGAGAGGACATGTTTTTGTGTCATCTGAGATTTCTAGTCGTAGGATTAATACAATTATTTAGAACAAGAGCTTATATAATGCCTATAAAAGCTTAAAGGGAAGAGATTATTGATTTATTATTTCACTGTCTGACAGCTAGGCACTTAGAGGTAGCAGACACAATGTCCAGTGAATGAATGTTAATCAATCCAAGGTTAAAATGCGGAGGAGAGATGCTTTTTTTCATCCAATTAAAACCTTTTTAGAGATGCAGTCACAATTATTAAATTGTTGCATGGTGGGACTGCTTTCCAAATGTTACAAGTGTGTTTCTTTAATAAACTTAAGAATATAACAATAAAGGGTGGAAGAATAATAAGGATTTAGAATAATCATTTCACTTAGAATGTCAGGAATATAGAATGCTTGGCAGAATGGATTTTGACTCAGAGATTACATCTTCCTTGTGGAAGAGACAAACAGCAGTGTGAGAATGCAGGCAGAACAAGGGGGCCTGACAGAAAACAGCAGACCATCAAGTAGTACACTGCACAGCCTGTCAATAGAAGTCACAGTTTCAATGAGAACCTCTTGGGAGTGCTGTGTATTCAAAGAGAGCACACAAATAAAATCAAGGAAAATACAAAGATACATGAAGATCATTAAGGTAACTAAAGAAAAAGAAGGGTCAATTAGAGATGAAAAAGTTACTTGTGTGTATTGAATTAGACATTGTAGTTAATTAATATTTTGGACCCAATTTTACCAATCCAGATGCAAAAATGTGGTAAAGTCGGGTGTGAGGCCATTAACGTGATCTGCGTCCACATCTGCGCAGATGACCACTTTACTGAGGCCTGGGAATGGCACTGATCCGATTCGCACCTGAAATGGATGCAAAGGTATGTTAAATGTACTTAATACATTTAAATTGAATTAATAAACTGCCCGCCCAACTTCACCAGCATTTCCCCCTTTACCATCGCGTTTACGTGTTCAGATTCAGCACAAAGCGGACATGCTCAGCAAAACGTTTTGGGCACTCCAGTTGCTGAAGAGGTAGGTTCAGAGCTTCCAACAACTCTCTGACTCGGTGGGGATGGGGGGAGGAATCCGATCATTCTCTGGGGGAGGAGGGGTAGGGAGGCCAGGTTGTTCTGTGGGGTGGGGGTGAGGGAGGTCAGATCATTCTGTGGGAGGAGGTGGAGGGAGGCCAGGTTATTCCCTGCAGGGAAGGGGAGGAAGAAAAAGGCCAGATCATTCTGTGTAGTTGAGGGGGCAGGAGGAAAGCCAGATCATTCTCTGGGGGGAGGGAGATGGAGACCAGATGATTCTTCGGGAGGTTGGGAGGGGGGCAGAGAGGCCAGATCTTTCCTTTATTTGAAGGGGAAGAGGAGAGGCAGGTAAGATCTATCTCTGGTTGGGGGAAGAAGACCTGTTCACTCACTGGTGGAGGGGAAGCCAGAAGGAATTCTGGTAGGGGTGACAGAGGCAGGGGTGAACTGCTACCACCTTGCGGGTGATCGGTGTGGGGGAAGGGAACAGGGGTTTGCGAAGACCAGACGACTCTTTGGGAGGGGGTGGGTGTGGATAAGGGCGACAGTTATGTTATGTTGAAGCAATGTCTGTAGGGACTTTCGCTCCCAGGCCACTTCAGCTGTTTTCTGTGGCCTGGGAGCGATGTGACAGGCTCATGCTTTTTCAAATTTTTTCTAACTGCACATGCACAATTCAGAGCTCCAGTCATTTCAGGCATGCTAAGCCCCACCCACAGTCCAATTCAGACCAGTGATTTTTTTTTTCCCCAGTCTAAGTGCGTGTGGGGGTGCTTGAAGGCCGATTTTCAAATCGGATCTGAATTGCACCCAGATTCAGCACTTAGAATGAAAATGGTAAAGTCAGGCCCTTAGTGACTGTTTCCACAAAACATAGAAGAATAGAACTATTGAATCCCAATGTTGTTGAAGGAGGCCATTCAGCCCATTGGGTCTGCATCGACTCTTCAACTGAATATCTTATCCAGGCACTATCCCAGTAACCCCATGTATTTAGCCCATTAATTCCCCTAAGCCATACATTCTGGGACACTAAGGGCAATTTAACATGGTCAACAATCTGAACTGCACATCTTTGGAGAGCCTCCATTGACTCTGCCAACACTTTCCACCGCCTCAGCAAAGTAGCCAGCATAATTGAGGACCCCACACACTCCTGACATTCTCTCTTCCACCTTCTTCCCTTTGGAAAAAGATACAGAAGTCTCAAGTCACATACCAACTGACTCAAGAATAGCTTCTGTCAGACTTTTGAATGGACTTACCTTGCATTAAATTGACCTTTCTCTGCACCCTAGCTATCACTGTAACACTGCATTTTGCACTCTCTTATTTCCTTCTCTATGAACGTTATGTTATGTCTGTATAGCGTGTAAGAAACAATACTGTATGTTAATGCATGTGACAATTATAAATCAAATCAAAAAATCAAACTCTGGTGCCTGTTTGGGTACAATGAAGGAAAATTTAGCATGGCCACTTCACCTAACCAGAACATCTGTCAGACTGTGGGAGAAAACTGGAGCACCCGGAGGAAACCCATATAGACATGAGGAAAATGCGCACAGACAGTGACCCAAGCCGAGAATTGAATCCAGGTCCCTGGTGGTGTGAGGCAGTGCTAACCATTGTGCGACGGTGCCATATGTAAAAAGAATACATACTAGGTTTTTGCAATCTACTCTCATAGTTCAGCCATTTAAGTTCTGTTATCATTTCTGGTGTTGAGAGAGAGGAATTTTATACTATAGATAGGGTCTGACCAAACCTCTGCACCACTGAAGCATCAATCCATCACTCAATTTCCTTGAGATTAAGGTTACCATTCCATTAGCCTTTAGCAGGGTATCAGGGAATTGACTCCAGCTAATTTATACATGCATTCACAAAGCACGTACACATTAATCAACTGGCATCACTTTTATTCATGGTGGCCGTGGAATTCAGCTGGCCACATCCATGCCATCCATAATGTCCTGTCCTTGGGGTAAGCCTATCATACAGAAAGAATGGACTGCTCTCCAGTGTGGGCAGATCTTTAGGGAAAGTAATGGAGGAATTTACCCTGAAAAACAACACATCTGACACCTAATATATGTATCACCACACTGCTGATTGAGTGATTAATTTGGCTTAAATTCCCTAAGGCAAAATAAACCACTTACACTAAATTTTCGACTCCCTTCCTGGAGGCTAGGGAAGAAAACCTCCACAAATATAGAAATGGCTTCATTGGATGCATACAGGTATAATTGGCTCTGATCTCACTTAAGAACAACAGGGGGATACAACAAAAGTAAAAGTAATTGGAAATGCAAAAAGGAATATGAAAAAATCTTGCAAGGAATATCAAAGCTGAAAGCAAATGTTCAAATAAATTTGTGAAGAGAGTTTGATAAAAGGAAATGTTTGGGTCTTGAAGGACAAATGATGATAAGATTATAATGGATAATTGAGAAATGCCAGGCTTATTAGTGTAATATTTTGCATCTGTTTTTACAATGGAGAAAAAAAACACAAAATACTTCATGGGGAAAAGAAACCGTCAAGTCACTTGTTGCGAAATTCAGTGGATTTGATATAAGGAAGTAAGTGAAACTGAAAGCCATATGAGTTTTAAGATAAACAGATCTCCAGGATGTGATGTTTTTCACCCTGTGTTATTAAAATAAATTGCCGATGCATTTGTCATCATTTCTGAAGCCCTCTAGATCCTGCAATTGTGTTTTTGGTTTGAAAAATTTCAAATGACTCTATTATTCATGAAAAGAAGGGAGGCAGCAATCAGGTAATAATAAACCTGCCAGTCTATCACAATTGTGGGGAAGTTACTGGAACCTATCATCAGAGATAAAGTGACAGAGATAGAGTTGGATAAGCATGAATTGATCAAAGTGAGTCAGTGTGGATTTCTGAAGGGTAGGCTAAGTCTGACTTTTCAGTTGAATTTTCAAAGCAAATCAATAACATGGTGAAAGAGCAGAGAGTATGGATGTTATCAAGGGTTCAACTTCTCACCATAAATATAAATGAATTAAATAAAGGAATATGGAGGGAACTGTATAGCCAGATTTTCAGACATCTCATTGGGATGCATAGTAAGGTCAGGCACAGAAATTTACAAGCATTTGATCAATCATGTTACAATCTTAACATAATGCCTATTGAGATAACATCATATTGGATAATGCACATTCTGGTACATTGAGGAGCTGAGCGGTTGAATATTAATTTAAGGGGCAGAATTTTTATATGGTATCATATTTCTCCCACCACAACCCCTGAACTCCAGTTCCCGACTAATAAGTCAGTTTTGGATTCCACCCACCACAAAGTCAGCTGCACTGTCGTCATTTTACACTAGGAGTTGTGTTAATTGCCTCAAGGCAAGACTTCTGTCTCCATCTGGGGAAGAAATCCCATCCCAAGAGAGCTATCAGCAAATCTGGTCGAAAGGTTGCTTTTGGCCTAGCTGGCAGATGTCAGTGGGGGGAGATAAAGTGAGGTGGAAATCCAAGTTTGGGAGACCAATGGGAAGGAATAATAAGAGACAATGGTCTTGGAGCATTGTATCTCCAAAGGGGATCCCCCCCCACCTCTTCCAGACACCACCCCACATAGTAAATGTTACCAGAATACATACTTGGCCTGGCCACCCATTGCTGTGGATAAAATACCAGCAGAAGCAACTAAGTAGCCATTAATTGGTCATTTAAGGGTCACTAATTGGTCATTATGCTTAAGAGAAAGAGGGATGCCTGACACCTCCTCCACCATCTGCCTAAACTGGGAGGGAAGTCGGGGTAGGTGTGAAGGTGGTGGGAATGCCACATATCAAATATTATAACCTCATCCTCCCAAACCCAGTTTCAAAAGTGCTTAAAACCAACTCCAAGGTATCAATGTGACAGTATCTTTTCTGAATCAGAAGGTCATGGATTTTAACTTACCTGAGAAAGTTGACTTTGTCATCCAGGCTGGCATCCTACTGTAGTAGTGAGGATATGTTGCACTGCCCAATGTATCGTCCTATGGATAAAATGTTAAACTGAGTCTCTGTTATAGAAGTCAGTGAAATGAAAACCTGACATGTTTGATGGATTCAAGTTTTGCTGTGTATTACTTATCCACTGTTCTAAAATTGGACAAAACAGGTTATTAGGAAAAGAAGGTTACTATCTTCTGTTTTGTAGAGGAAACCATCTTAAAACATGACATGTAAGTGGATCATGTGTATAAGACGACCCCATATTTTTGGCATTAAAGCTTCTACTTTTGCATGCTCTCAGGTTTTAGGTTAACACCTCTTTTTAGCTATGAAGTGCTTTACTTGCATTAATGGCCATCCTCAATGTTTTACCAAAGAGATGTATGTCTTAATTATCTGAAACTGTAAGTCAGCACAGGGGGTCAAACTGTGTTGCAAAGATGCGGCAGGAATTTCAGACACACACGCACACACACACAGACTGAATAACATTACCCCAGTTATCCCAACTGCGGGTGAGGTTGGAGGATGTAGTTGATTGTGTTGTAGGTGGATAATTCTGAAATGGAAAATGCAAAATCTAATCTGGGGGTGGAATCTTTTAAATTGGCTTAAAATCAAAGCATTTGAACAGATTCTCTGACCTTGCCCGCAGTTGGAATTCTCCAGATTTGCTGCAGTGAACAGAGACTTGGCTGAGTGCCAAATTCTTCATTCTCTCTGGCAGTGGTGACAGGGTGCGAATGGCCAGAGAATTTTGGACAGCATCTCCTTCTCCAATCAAAGTAATTTAAAGTGCTTCAGATGCTCGGGCAGTAAACTTGCTGCTTTTAAAGCTTTGATTTTAAAGGTTAAAGCTTTCTTTATACAATTAATAAATTCAATAAACTGCGCCACATTAATGTAACATCAATAACTGATGTTTTTAACTTACTTTTCACACTTCAAAATGGTGACCACCATAACTCACACTGACTGTTCATATTCTATACATAACCTACCAGTCGACCCCAGTTTGTGGAAGGAGTTTTGGAGGTTGACTTGTATGCTGCTATCTACGGTAATTGCTTCTTAGTTAAAACAGAATTCACCATTGGGCAGACGAAAAAATGTATTGTGGCTCCAGGTGTCCCTCAGGAAACACAGGAAAAATCAGCAGAGATACACGCGAACAAGTTGACGTGAGGTTAGCTGAAAAATAAATGTTCTTCCCTACAGCAACATACATGCTCAGAACACTGGTAAGTGGGTAGGAGAAAAGGGATGGTATAATGGCCTTTATTTTTCTTACTAAATGGAATAATGCATTGCTTTCTTGCCACAAGTTATAGCCCTGCAGCATGCTAGATTTCATTTTGTTTATTAACTTCCTCTTAATTCTCATGTGCCTCTCTTACCCATACTTATATAATATATATACAGTCACTGAAAGATCATTAAACTTGTTTTCCTTTATCCTTCAACTTTACCCAGAAATTGCTGCATTTTTAAATTCTGAGGAAGAGTGTTATTCAAGCTCTGTAACCCAGTGGCTTGGTACTGGTGCTAACAATGAATCCATTTTCACCTTGATGAAGTTTCCATAGCTAGCCAGACAGAATTGCTCCCCGCAGGAATCACATAGGATGCTCCTTTTGAGCTTTTAGGAACTCCTATTATGTACACCTTATGGAAAGAGTTTCAATCATTGTCCTAAAATTTTGCCATCTTGTGCTTCAAGTGGTGACACGCTCATTCCATTAAACCCAAGCTCAGTTTCAGTCACTTCCTCATTCATTCTGTCAACTTTAATTTCTGACGCATTCCTCTGTGCGTTCATTCGTATGAATTCATGCACACTTTTCCAAGAACGGGAGAATAGATATAATTGGTAGCATTAACGTCTTTGATGTTTTGAGCATTAGTAGGAAGGAATGTGACAAGTGCACTGCAGCACATAATTAACTGTCACATTGTGATTACAATTGAATTGTTGCTGGGAGGGAATGACAGATTTTGGTCCCTAAAACCCAGTGGAAAATCCTTCTAACCATTTATCAAAATCGGCTCTAATTTTAATCATGCACTTAAGGGTTTTTTTTTGCTGAGGACAATGATCATTGGGAATATCTATGCTGATTCTTTCAAGAATCATGTCCTTCTGATAAGCTTGTGGGTGTACTCACATCCTCCTTTACTCAACTGATGCAGATTTATCTCTTGCCAAATAGTTGTTTTTTCCATGCTCAAGTAAGTTTTCTGCTTGTGTGCTCTTTGTGCACTCATCAGCATGTGGATTTTCGCCCATGAAAATTAGCAGTCAGAAAATTTGTGATCTGGAGAATTTCAATGTCACAATATTTCCCTGGAACGTGTTCAGTAATAGTGAACCAAGGTCAGGTTTTCCCCTTGGATGACCTTCTCCTCGTCCTGTGTTTGAGTCATGACTTTGTCGCATTTTTTTTGAGATCAGAGTAATTTGAATAATAATAAAATACTGGCGGCAGCGAAAGTAATAAAACAGTGATATGAGAAAATGTGAAAGCTCACACTTTGTATGGTGGTTGCTAAGATCATCATTTCAATATGCTTTCCCATTGAATAATATTAACATTTTAGTGTTGAGCTGTAATTTTCAAAATACCAAAGGTTACTGACATTCATGTGACCAACCCAAATCTCATACTATAATAGCAGAGTGTGCACTTGAGCACGGGTGTTCAATGCATGAAAAAGCTATTAATATTTCAGCGCATATTTGTGGTGGCTTTTCACCTCCTAAGACATTGCTTTGTGCTATGATGGTCAACTCTGCACATTGTCTATGGGCTCAAGAACCGCATCACAATCTCCGTTGCATTTTACTGCAGAGGAAGAGAGGAGACTGAGAGGGGACATGATTCCCTACCCTCTATTTTCTATTTTTAACTTCTGTTCACCTCTTCAAATAAGCAACTTCCAGAGACCAGTGGCAAGAGGTCATGACCCATCGTACAGAAACTCTTTGATTATACAGCCTTCAAGATAGTTGAATAAATGCAGATATTTGGCTTAGAAATGAGTCTTTGCTAATGAAATTAGCTTCTGCAGGGCTTGATCGGCCAAAATACATCTGAAACAGAAAAGATGGAAATGATTTTGCTCTTTTCTCCTGCCTAGCATAAGTTGTCCAGGTCTCACCATTGTAGAGGAGTGCGCTGAAGATGCAAACTGGGTCAACTTGCAGTTTAATATTCTCAGTCAGGATGCTGTCATTCAAATTCTCTTACTCATTTTGGATGCAACAGCTGCAGATTTTGAGATGTGTCTGTTGATTTCAGCATCAAATGACAGATTTCTCTGGTTGTGGAGCCTAACTGTGAGGTCAACAGACCCTGTGTGAATTGAGAGGCAGCTGGAGAGAATCCCTTCTGAATCGTTTGGAAGGCTTTTAGTGCCAAGACTAGCAAGTTTCTTACAACCACGTTTACATCCTGCTTACATGTCCCCTCTAAATTCTTCCTCTGCCAGCTGATACTGTAACATTTTTCATTCAATGATCCACTCTTGTAGGAAAACTATGTCAATGTTCAGCACACTAAGTTTCATACTGGTCACAGCTCTTTTGCAAATATTATCAATAATCTGCCAATCCCATGCACATAATCCTCTTATTCCATCTTAGCAATCAGTCTTGGATTTGATTTGATTTATTATTGTTACATCTATTAGTATACAATGAAAAGTATTGCTTCTTGCACAATATGCAAAGTATATCACTCATAGAGAAGAAAAGAGTACAGAATGTTGTATTATAGTCATAGCTAGTGTGTAGAGAAAGATCAACTTAGTGCAAGGTAGGTTTTTTTCAAAAGTCTGATGGCAACAAAGAAGAAGTTCTTGAATTGGTTGGTACATGATGTCAGACTTTTGTATTTTTCCTTACGGAAGAAGTCCAGGGTGCATGGGGTCCCTAATTATGTTGGCAGCTTTGCCGGGGCAGCAGGAAGTGTAGACAGAGCCAATGGATAGGAGGTTGGTTTGCATGGTGAATTAGGCTACATTCACAATGTTTTGCAGCTTTTAGCAGTCTTGGGCAGAGCTGGAGCCACATCAGAAAGAATGCTTTCTATTGTGTATCTGTAAAAGATGATGAGAGTTCTTATTTTCTGATGGGAGGCTGAGCAAACATAGGGTGAGAATAAGGGGCCAGAAATAAGGGTCCTTTAGGGAAGCAGAGAAACCAGGGAGGCTTTGATTCAGCATTCCTTCAGCTAGACTATCAAGGCTTGTTTTCCATCTGAGACCAAGGTCACTGCCTCCTTTCCAAACATTTCACACAAAACCATGCCACAAACCCAATATCAGATCACTGCCTCTGCATTAATGTATCAATGTGAACAAATTGATGAAAAGAAGAGATAGAGTAGACAGGATAAAATTGTTTCCCTTGGTCGTGAGTTCCAGAACCAAAAACATAGATTCAAGATAAGAGGCAGAAAATGTAGAGGTGACGTGAGGAAGAACATTTTTACACAGAAGGTATTACGGATCTGGAAATAACTGCCTGAGTTAGTGGTGGAGGCAGTGTCCTTGAACTCTTTTAAAAAGTATCTGGATTATAAGTGCTGTAAGCTACAGGGTGATAAGCTGGGTGCAGGAAGCTGTGATTAGAAAGGGCACCTAGAGTAGCATGGACTAGATGGGTTGAATGGCCTCTTTCACTGATGTAGTTTTTCTATGGTTTTATGGCATCTAATCTTCTTCCACCGGGCACCAATGAGGCCAAAAATTATCACATATCTAGGATACTCAGGGCTTGTGGTCAGAGTAGTAAATTGTCTTCATAACATTTAAGAAACACAAAAAAGCATATCTGCTTGACGAAGTTCACTGATAACTGCATTGATAATGAAAAGAAAGACATCTGTGCAAACCCACTGCTGCACCCACTGTGCCTTAAACTAATTGTTTGCAGGTGCTATATATTGGTGTCCTCTCCCCCCATCCCCACCACTAAACAGTGGCATTAGAGTAGATTGCTGATTGGGATGTCTTGTTGAGCCATTGACTTTGGTGATCATCCTCTGGCCAATGGGGCCTGAGCAGATACTGTGGTCTGTGATGGTTGTTACCGAGCCGCTCTTGGTGATGGACATTGAAGACCCCCACACAGAGTACATTCGGCGTCCTTGCTACTCTCGGTGCTTCCTGCAAGTGGTGTCTAACATGGGGGAATGCTGACTCATCAGCTGATAGTACATCGTACTTAGCAGGAGGTTTCTTTGTTCACGTCTGAACTGGGGTCGAGAGTTGATGTTGAGGATTCCCAGGGTAATTCCCTCCTGACTGCATACCACTGTGCTGCCACCTCTGCGGAATGGTGTCTGGGACAATATCTGTAAGATATGATTCCATGAATATGACTGTGTCAGGCTGTTAATTGACTAATCTGTGAGACAGCTCTCCTAATTTTGGCACACGCTTTCAGATGTTAGTGAAGAGGACTTTGCAGGGTTGGGTTTATCATTGTTCTTTCTGGTGCCTAGATTCAAATTGTTTCCTGGTGATCTGTCTGGCTTTATCCCGTTGTTTTATTTGTAGTGGTTGAATACAACTGAGTGGTCATTTCAGCTGGCCCGGGAGGATTATTCATCTGACATAGGAAAACAATCAGTCAGTGCTTTTACTCATCACACAGTCAATGTCCGTGATATGCAGCTGGTTGTAAATGATATCAATGGTACCACAGTGGCTCAGTGATTGATGAATTGGGGCAGCATGGTGGCACAGTAGTTAGCACTGATGCCTCACAGTGCCAGGGACCAAGATTAGATTCCTGGCTTGGGTCACTTTCTGTTTGGAGTCTGCATGTTCTCCTCGTGTCTATGTGGGCTTCGGATGCTCAGGTTTCCTTCCACAGGCTGAAAGACATGCTGATTAGATGCATTGGTCATACTAAATTCTCCCTCATTGTACCCGAACAGGCGCTGGAATGTGGGGATTTTCACAGTAACTTTATTGCAGTGTTAATGTAAACCTACTTGTGATTAATAAATACATTTAAACTTAACTTCTGGACACTATTTCTCAGAGTCATTATGAGGGATGAGATGACCTGACATTCTTTTCACTCTCTGCCTGCCCCACCTCTGCCCACTGTCTCTTACCTTCCTCAGAAGCCCCAGCCTAACTGTGACCTGAGGATTTTCCTTCATGCTCACTTTCCAACGATGTAGAGATGCCGGCGTTGGACTGGGGTAAACTCAGTAAAGTTTTACAACACCAATTTTAAATCCAACCAATGTATTTGATAGTAAATCCGCGAGCTTTCGACACTATGCGCCTTCGTCAGGCAAATGCAGTGTTCTGATCTGCAGAGGCACTCATGTCCACACAGACAGTTACAGATTGCTGATTAGAATGCAAATCCTTACATCTAACCTGCTATTCAAGCGTTAAAGTGGCTAACAATGTGTATGAAGGGAATCCTGAGCATTGGTTAGAGAATTGTGTATTTTCTCCAGACAGCACAGTAAGTGAGGTTTTTTGCTAACCCAGGCAAGTTAAGGGGGTTACAGACAGTGTGACATGAAGCCAAGATCCCTTTTAAGACCGTCCTCATGTGTGCGGAACTTGGCTATCAGTCTCCGCTCAGCAACTCTGCGCTGTCGTGTGTCACGAAGGCCCCCTTGAAGAACATTTACCCGCAGGTTGGAGGCCGAATGCCCATGACTGCTGAAGCGTTCGCCCATGTTCGCAGTCATGGGCATTCGGCCTCCGACCTGCGGGCAAATGATCTTCAAGGGGGCCTTCGTGACGCAGGACAGCGCAGAGTTGCTGAGCAGAGACTGATAGCCAAGTTCCGCACACATGAGGACAGTCTTAACAGGGATCTTGGCTTCATGTCACACTATCTGTAATCCCCGTAACTTGCCTGGATTAGCAAAAAACCTCACTTACTGTGCTGTCTGGAGAAAATACACAATTCTCTAACCAATGCTCAGGATTCCCTTCACACACATTGTTAGCCACTTTAACACTTGAATAGCAGGTTAGATGTAAGGATTCGCATTCTAATCAGCAATCTGTAACTGTCTGTGTGGATATGAGTGCCTCTGCAGATCAGAACACTGCATTTGCCTGACGAAGGCACATAGCGTCGAAAGCTCGCGGATTTACTATCAAATAAATTGGTTGGATTTAAAATTGGTGTTGTAAAACTTTACTGCACTTTCCAACTCCAGGGCTCCTGGTTCATGGCTGGTGAGACTAGCCAGGTCCCCCACCACATCACCTGTGGCAGATTGTTCTGCATTTTAGTGTTTCTCTTATCAGTAAGAAGCACTTCTCAGTATTCAATACTCATGCTGTCCCCCATCTCACTCCAGCTCCCTGAATAATGTTCCCAACATCTTTTCCCATCTGTTCCTTTAGTGCACCCAGGGCTCTAATCTTTTCTCCCAGCCTTATCACACATGTGCAGAAGTGTGTTCTGAGAAATTGATTCCTACACCCATGAGTTCAACTAAGGACAGAAGCTCTTCCACATTTCTCTACATTGGACATGTCAGTGAAGTACTCACTGTTCGTGAGCGCAGATGATCATTGAAACTCTTATGGCAGTGAATCCACATGTGGGAGATCAAGTTGTGCCTGTTGATCTCAGGTGCCACATTTGCCCAGGTCTTCTTGGTGAGGTAGGATAGGCTCCTCTTGCCATCCTGTAGGATTATGATAGCTTGCCGAGCAGTCACCACCTCCACCAGACTGCAGAGGCAATCATCTACGAAATGGGGTAGGGGGGTTTGATGCCCACCTGAATTGCCTTCCTGCCTGGAGTATCTGCCAGGTACTGCTGCCATGATACAGATCTCCCTCTGCCTCCTCGGATATCTTCACTGATCTTAAGCAATGGCTTTTAAAAGTCCAAGCAGATCACCATTGGACCTGGTGTACTAACCACCACCACCCCTACTCCATATATCCCAAACTCCCCCCTCAACCCCATCCTGCTGGTTTCATCGATATATTTTAGGTTGGCCAACCCTTAATAGTCCAGCCAGTGTAATACTGCAGTCTTTCTGTGACCTTGAGGGACCTGGAAAATTTGGTTGCATACAGTTCCCATCCATCATGCAACAGATATTTTTTCTGGAAAGGACAGTTCAGAGTTACTGTTCCCACTGAGGTAGTACCATAAACCAGAGGATACTAATTTAAAGTAATTGGCAAAATAAGTAATGTGGCGTGTGGAAAAATACTTTACCCTGTCCTTGGTTAAGATCTTGAAACTGAGACTGGGTGAAAGCAGGTCCAGTTGAGACCTTCAAAATTACCTGTAGTGAAAGAAAATTGGTTTTGCAAATTGCAGGAACAGATATGATGGGCCAAATGGCCTCCTTCTGCGTTTTAAGTATTCTACAATTCTATGATTCAAGGGAAGCAGTGATGATTATTACGTTTCAATATGTGACCTTCTCCAACTGAAGAAAAAGCAGATACAATTGAAAAGATCAATACTTGTTCTGGCAATTTGTCTTTGATTAAAGCCTTGAGGTTAGAAAAATTCAATTTGAACCCAACAGGTACCTCCAGTGTTCTTGGGCAGAAGTAGTGATTAATCCCTCTGGTACATGGCTGTGACAAAATATTTATAGATGTTGCTGATTGTGAGTTATTGTTTGAATGAACTGAGCTGTTCTATAAATAGGAGCAGGAGCAGGCCATTCAGGCCCTCAAGCATGCTCCAACATTCAACTAGACCATAGAGTCATAGAGCAATACAGCATGGAAACAGACCCTTTGGTCCAACTGGTCCATGCTGACCACAATGCCCTCCCAACTAGTCACAATAGAGGTTTACAAGATGTTGAGAGGAATAGATAGGGTGGACTCTCAGAGACTATTTCCCAGGGCTGAAATGGTTGCGACGAGAGGGCACAGATTTAAGGTGCAGGGAAGCAAGTACAGAGGGGGTGCTAGGGGAAAGTTTTTCACTCAGAGGGTGGTGAGTGAATGGAATCGGCTGCCGTCGGTGGTGGTCGAGGCGAACTCGCTGGGTCTTTTAAAAGACTTCTGGATGAGTATATGGGATCCAATGGGATTGGGGGTTATAGATAGGTCTATGGCTGGGTAGGTTTTGATGTGTTCGGCACAACTTGTGGGCCGAAAGGCCTGTTTGTGCTATAGTGTTCTATGTTCTATAAACCTCTAATCTTTTCCCCTTTATGCATTTATGCAAATGCTTTTTAAATGTTGCAACATTGCTGATCTTCTACCTCAATAACATTTTCCTACACTATCCCCACATCCCTCAATGTTTTTAACATCTAGAAAATTACCAATCTCTGTCTTGAATATTCTCCATGACTGAGTCTCCAACAGCCCTCTGAGGTATAGAGAATTCCAAAGGTTTACCAATCTGAGTGAAGAAACCCCTTCTTACCTCAGTCCTAAATTGGATCTATCTTATTCTGAGACTGTGTCCCTTGGCTTTTGATCTCAGCCAGAAAGAAGCATCCTTCCTGCAACTGCCCTGCTGAATCCTGTAAAAATTTTAAATGCCTCTATGAAATCACCTTTCATTCTTCTAAACTCTAGTGAATACAAGTCCAGTCTCCTCAATTTTTCAACTTAAGGACAATCCAGGAATCAGTCTGGCATACTTGCATTCTTTTACATTTACATTCAAAACTTTTTAATGACAAATTTTGGTATGAAAAATTCCTAAAATGACACACTTCCTCTATCCAATTGACAGATCTGATTCTCCAACCTCTTCAGACATCCGGTGAGAATGTCCCAGTGAATGGGGCGTTGCACAAAAATAAGGATTCCTGATGACAGCGAGGGATCTTGGGATACACCCAACCCATTGTATAGGTAAAAACTTTTGATTCCTTGTTATTTTTGATGCAATTCCACTTTGCCTGCACATTTGTGGTGGGTATAAAAAGAAAACTCATGGAAGTCCTTGCATAGCAGCACTGAGGGTGTACCTGTACTAGATGGACACCAACAGTTCAGGAATGTGGCTTACCAGCACCTGCTCAGGACAATTAGAAATGAGCAATAGATGTTGGTTTAGACAGCGCTCCCATGAAAGAATGAAAAAAACAAAGTCAGCACTTTATCCCTTTAAAAGACAACTTTAATGAGCTCTTTTTTTTTAGTGAGGTTTTATAGTATGTACCTGTACTTTGACTCAATTTATTTATTTTTTCACTCCATTACTCAGTTTTCTTTTTACATCAGAAATTCTTATGTGGAAAATGAAACATTTGAATATTATCTGAAATATCCCATTGGAGCTGACAAGTTTATAAGAATTTGTCAAAACTGGCAAACAAGGAAAGAAGGAAAAAAAATTCATCCTTGATAAATGGAAGATTGCAGAGGAAGTGCATCCAAGTTACTGTTGTATGCTGAGGATACAAATTAATTTCATGAACATGGCCAATGATCATTGAAATTCTAAAAATGGAAAGCTATTTATTGTATGTTACAGTCCTGTGCTGGTTGGTACAATAATTTAAGAGTAATAGAACTCCTGCTCCAATTACATTCTTTTATTGATAAGTGGTATGAGATAATAGAAGACAAGGTGGGGGTGATTAGAGATACCACAGCTGGACTGCCTGATTCCCCATCATCCCACTAAATGTATCTATAGGCATTGATACACTCACCTGGCACTGACCACAGCTGCTGAATTGACTAAACAGCCACCTGCAAAGTTGCACAGCACTGCCATTACTTCCACCTGTTTCCAGGCTAACACAGGGATCAATTGCTGCCCTTGGTTGCATTCATATCAAATATGAATTGTTCAGACTGGGAATTCCACTAATTCCAATAATCACTTGCATTTCTTTAGCATTGTTAACATAAATGGTATTACAGAAAAACTGGAAAGTAAACTAATTTTTACAAGCTCTTTGCTTTCTCATTCCAAACTGAGTCCTGATAATTTCATCTTAATATGCACCATGACTCTTCTCTTTCAATCTTGGTATCATTTTGATTTTGATTCTATTCCAAAGTTTCTCTTTTCACAAACTGGAAAAGTCATATCTTTGTCTTTGCGATTCTCAATTTTATTGAAACGTTGATGTTTCTTTTATTATTACGGTCAAAACAATCTGTATTCACTTATCTAGATTTCTATAGTGGCACTTCATCTTTTCCAACTATGATATTTCTTGTGTTCAACCTGCTCTCTGTGAATTCATTCTCAATCCATCAATGAAACAATGAAACTTTCACATCGCAAAATTATAGGAGAAACATGGCTCAGAAAAAGTCATTTGATGTATGCTGGATCAATAATTCCCCATTCTTGCATCCAACTGCTGCTTAATTAATTTTTATTATAATTCTCATTTCATATGTTAACAGGACCAGACAGGATAGATGAAGGAATAATGGCTGGAATTTTACTGCCCCGCCTACCACAGGAAGCGGAGTGGGCAAGGGACGGACAGGGGTAAGGTCCATTAAGCTCGGATGGGATTTTACAGTTTTGGGATGAGTGAGGCCGTAAAATCCTGCCCAATGTTCCCAATGGTGGGAGAGTCCAGAACCAGGTGTCATAGTCTAAGAATAGGGGAGATGCGGAAAGATTTATTCATTCAGAGTGTGGCGAGCCTATGGAATCTGTTACCACAGAAAGCAGTTGAGGCCAAAACAATGCATGTTTTCAAGAAGGAATTCTTGGGGCAAAATGAATCAAAGGATTTGCGGGAAAGGCGGAAAGAAGTTACTGAGTTGCATGATGAGCCCTGATCATAATGAGTGGCGGAGCAGGCCTAAAGAGCCAAGTGGCCTTCTCTTGCTCTTATTTTCTATGTTTCTATGTTTCAATTGCTCTTTCTTGTAAAAAATAATGTTTTGATATCTGTTGTAAGTTGCCATCTTCAACTTGGGCTCACTTTTTCAACTGCCTTTTCAACTCCCTATGCAAAGGAATATTGCAATAATGAGCAGCTGGGTTGCGCATCTTCTCCAGCTCACTTCTTCAAGCCTACTCTGAGGCTTAACCACAACACTGCACTACCCATATCCTGATTTCACCTTACAGCCCATCATCTCCTTCCCACCCCACCAGAAATATATCTGGGGACTGTATTTATTCAGGCCTAAACAGATTACCTTGCAGCTAATTAAAATAAGTGGTTTCTTTCTGATTTGGAGGGAAGTGAAAGAGAAAAATTTTACAAATGCTTAATGTAAAAAGCATAAGGCAATATTTTATGTATCCAAACAAGCAAAGTCAAATTGAAACAATTTCTGAGCAATTCCTGATATCTTATCTTGGTGCAGAAATTCAGTGGCATCCACAAAGAATTAAAACGTTAATTTGGGACCATTCAAGTCACAAGTAGCAAGAATTCATTGGCTTTAAAGTTTCCAATGTAAGAATTAATTGTCAAGCCAAATACATTTTTTACATTCATTCACAGTGTGTGAAAGTCACTAGCAAAATCACTATTTTGGAAAGGTTGATGGATAACATTGTTAATTAAGGATGACTTTTGTGCAAAAGTGAGGAATAACTTTAATTCTAAAGATCAAGATGTAAAATCAGTTTGGGTAAAGATAAGAAATGACAAAGAGAAGAAATCCAATTGTGGGAATAGTTTATAGGCCTCCTATGAGTAACAACATTGTAGGATGGGTCTGTAGGAAGACATAATGCGGCCTTGTAAGAAAGACATTGCAGTTATTATGGATAATTTTAATATAATTAGGGGAGGCAGTGCCACTCTGGATCAGCAATCCAGAGACCCAGGATAATGCTCTGGGGACCCAGGTTGAAATCCTACCATGGCAGATGGTGAAATTTGAATTTAATAAAAGATCTGTAATTAAGAGATTAATGATGACCTCTGCCATCTTGTTCACTAATGTCCTTTCAAGAAGAAAATCTGCCATTCTTACCTGGTCTGGTCTACATGATCCAGACAAACAACAACATGGTTGACTTTCAAATGCTGTCTAAAATGGAGATCAATTGGGGATGGACAATAAATGCTGGCCCAGTCAGCAACATCTACATCCCATAAAAATGAACTTTAAAAAATTTTATTGTACAAATTAGATTGGTAAAGTTCCCAAGGAGATGATTTCCCTGGAAATAAAATGTTTTTAGGTTAATTTCAAAGAGCAAGAGCAAACTAGAGAGTAGACTATTCTAGACCCAGTATTTTGCAATGAGATAGGATAAATTAATGATCTCATAGTAAAGAAAGTAGCTGTGATCGTGACATAATTGAATTTCACATTCAATTTGAGGAAGCTAAGGGAGGGTCTAAGGCTGGTCTTTTAAATTTAAATCAAGGCAGTTACTCAGTCCCGAATATGGAGCTGGATAAGGTGAAATGAGAAAATAGGTTAAGGGATAGGTGAATTGAAATGCAGCGGCAGGCAGAACATGCAACAAAGATATATTCCCAGGAGAAAGGAACAATCTAGGAAATGCATGCACCGTGTGTGGCTGACTAAGGAAGTTAAAAATGGTGTTGAATTGAACAAAAAGCATGCAATTCTGCCAATATTAGAAGGTAGGGCACAAATTTAAAAACAACAATAAGAACTGAGCAATAAAAGTAATAGAAAAATATAGATAGAAACATATAGCAAGAGCTTTGACAAGTATTTAAAAACAAAGGAGTAACTAAAGGGAGCATGGGTTCTCTAGAAAATGAGTCTGGGAAATTAATAATTGAAAATATGGAAATGACAGAAATAGTAAACAGATTATTTTTTTGTCTATGTTCATTGCGAATGACACAAATAACATCCCAGAAAGACTTATAAATCAAGAGATGAAAAGAAGAATAGAATTTAAAATAGTGACAATTGCCAGGGAAAGTGTACTGAGAAATCTATTAGGCTAAAGGCTGACAAGCTACCAGAACCTGATATACTTATTATTATTATTAAGGAGATTATAGCAAGGCACTTAAAACATCTTAATGCAATGAGGTAGATTCAACTAGTTACAACCTATATAAATGATTTGAATAAAGGAATCAAATGTATGGTTGTTAAACTTGTGGATGAAGGAAGATGGGTAGGAAAGTAAATTGTGAGGGCAGCATAAAGAGTTTACAGAGGGATTGAAATAGGTTAAGTGAATTGTCAGATGGAGTATAATATGGGAAAATGTAAACTCGTCCATTATATAAGAATGGATAGAAAAGCAAAATTCTGTGGCACAAAACATTTATTTGCAGGTACAGCAAGCTATTAAGAGGGAAATTGACTGTTGTTATTTATTGCAAAGGATTGGAATATAAAAAAGGTGAAAGTTTTGCCACTTTTGCACAGGACATTGGTGCAATCACATCTAGAGTAATGTGTATAGTTTTAGTCTCCTTATTTAAGAAAGGAAATAATTACATTTGAAACAATGCAAAGAAGGCTCACTTGACTGTTCCTGGGATAAGTGGGTTATCTTATGAGGAAAGGTTGGACAAGTTGAGCCTGAATCCATTGGAATGTGGCAAAATGAGAGCTAATCTTAATGAAGCAAACAAATCCAGAGAGAATTAACAGGGTGGATGGTGAAAGGATGTCACTCCAGTGGGAGAGTCTAAAACTAGGGGACACAATTTAAAATAAGATGCTGTCCATTTAAGCAGAAGATGAGTTTTTTTTTAATCTCAGAGAAATCAGTGAATGCAGGGTCATTGAATATTTTTAAGTCTGTGTGAGATAGATCATATGATTCTGTGGTTTTATCTTCTCGAACTGCTGCAGCGTATTGAATACATTCCAACACTGTTGTTTAATAGGAAGCACAAGGACTTTGACCCACTGATGATGAAGGAACACTGATATATCCAATTCAGGATGGTGTGGGAACCTATGGTATCTCCATGCATTTGCTACCCTTATTTGAGAGATGCTGTCACAACAAATTAGCGAGTTTCTGGGGTGCACAATACATACTGTGCCACGTTGTGTCAGTGGTGAAAGAGAGAATGTTTGAGGATGGAAGTGCTGTTAGTCAAGGAGACTGCTTTGTTCTGGATGATGTTGAGATTCTTGGATGTTATTATTTGAATATTAGAAGGCTGGAGAAAAATCAACAACAGCATTAAAGATTGAAGTGCTAGTGTAGGAAGAAAAGGAAGAAAAAGGTTCTCTGTGAAGTTTTAAAAGAGAAGGGTGTTCTGATCAGAGAAGGGTGAGATTTCAAACACTATCTAGCATATTTAAAAAGCAGGATGCTTTGCCATAGGTTGAGGCTATTTGAAAAAAAAAGATAAATCAAGTTAATGGTCTCCAAGGTAAAAAGCAGAGCACTGGGAAGACAGTAAAATAAAAAAAAATATACTGAACAATCTTAAGTCACAAGTGCCTGCAAGAGAAATGAAAGGTTAATACTGAGTCATAGTTATTTTGATGCAGAAAATGATTCCTGGAATTCCTATGCTAAAAATATTCAGTACTTTGCATAAGTAACTAAAGTTGCAAATGAGTTTCTTGTATCAGCTTTCCTCAATACAACAGGAAGCAAAACCTTCAATTTGCTCCAAAGATTGGTTCATCCAGCAAAGTTAAGAAGCAAACACTCTAATAATTTGACAAAAATCCTTGAAGAGCATTGCTCTTCAAAGCCACTGATCATCATGGAATGGTTCATGTTCTATCAAAGGAATCAAATAGAAAAATAAAAGCATTGCTCAGGTTGTGGCAATCTTAAAAAGGCTGGCACAACATTGTGAGTTTGGTAAGTCATTAGGAGATATTCTTTGAGATTATCTAGTTTGTGGTCTTCAAAATTAGGCTATCCAAAGAAGGTTACTCTTTGAACCTGCTTTGACTTTAAAGACTGCAATAAAAATGGCAGTATTGATGGAACTGGCTGTTAAAGAAGCTTCACAATTTCATGCAGAAGTGAAGATTCTCAAGTTGAGAACTGCCCATAAGAAGTCAGAACAGCAATAAGCATGTCACAGGTTTGCCAAAATAGGTTGTTCCAATTAATGCTAGAACAAGGTTATTCAATACAAGAATTAAGCCAAAATGTAAAAGTTAAACCTTGTAAAAGTTAAACCAACTTCCCTTGAGAAGAATATTCAAAAGAGGAATCTGGATACCTTCAAGAAGAAGAACAAAGAACAAATAACTTACCAGTCCTCCCGTTGGTCTCCAGTGCGGTCTCAAAGAACAAAGAACAAAGAAAATTATAGTAAAGGAAAAGGCCCTTTGTCCCTCTAAGCCTGCACCGACCATGCTGCCCGGCTTTCCAGGAACCATATCCCTCTATTCCCATCTTATTCATGTATTTGTCAAGGCACCCTTTAAAAGTCACTATCATATCTGCTTCCACTATCTCCCCCCGCAATGAGTTCCAGACACCCACCACCTGCTATGTAAAAAATCTACCTCGTATATCGCCTCTAAACCTTGCCCCTCACACCTTAAACCTGTGTCCCCTAGTAATTGACTCTTCCACCCTGGGAAAAAGCTATCCACTCTGTCCATGCCTCTCATAATTTTGTAGACTCTATCAGGTTGCCCCTCAACCTCCAACATTCCAATAAGAACAAACCAAGTTTCTCCAACTCTTCTTAAGCTAATGCCCTCCATACCAGGCAACATCCTGGTAAATCTTTTCTGTACCCTCTCCAAAGCCTCCACACCTGTGGTGACCAGAATTGAACACTATATTTCAAGTGCGGCCTAACTGAGGTTCTATAAAGCTTGCCAATTTTTAAACTCAATGCCCCAACTGATTAAAGCAAGCATGCCTTCTTGACTACCTTTTCCACCTGCATTGCCACTTTTAGTGACCTGTGTACCTTACACACAGAATCTTTTGCCTATCAATACTCTTAAGAGTTCTGCCATTTACTGTATATTTCCTATCTGTATGAGACATTCCAACATGCATTACCTCACATTTGTATATGTTGCATTCATAGAACAAGTTGCATTCTACAAAATAATTTACTACATTGAAGAAAATAATTAAGATTATGAAAAAGACAACGTCTGGGAATATGATGAAGAGCTCAAACTGAATGTCTTATCCATACAGGGTAAATCACATCGATTCGGGATGATTCTGAAGTTAAGTGGACATCTTATTGGGATAGGAATTAATACTGGTGCTGCTATATCTTTAATTATTGAGACTACATAACAACTAAAACTGAAGCATCTTCCTTTACAACCAATTGATGTGATTTTAAGAATATAAATGGAAGAGATTGTGCCACTGGAAGATACCCATTGAGTGGGCAAACAAAAGAGTTGCCTCTCCAAGTGGTCCATGATAATTATCCAGTTCTATTTGGGAGATCATGGTTGGGGAAGATAAAGCTTAACTGGATTCTTGACAATAGATTGGTCAATGCCAAAACAAACGGGACTCTGCATATCCAACTCACAATCAAAAAAAAATCTCACTTTTGTTGAAGGTTGTCATTGTTTGATATCTTTGTAGTTTTACTTGTTAATTCTCACGCTAACATCTCTTGCCTTCTTTTGCAAAGTTTTCATTGAAAATGAAAACAAGTGTACTAACTAATTAAAATGAAATTAGTCATGCATTTAATTCGATTTTTAATGTTTTTATGCTTTTGTGAGTTTAACAAGCTTGTTTTTTAATAAATAGTTTTTTGCATTTTATGTTTCCACCTCACTACAGCAGGGTAGCCAAATTTTGCATATTGATTTCCCAATTTCCTATCTCAATATCTTCCACATCAACAACAACTTATATTGATATAGTGCCGTTAACATGTAATACATCTCAACTTCACAGCAGTTCTATCAAACACAACTTGACCATACCAGAAAATATGCCACTGCTGAAGTAATTATAAATTGAGGATGTGCAAGTCGCCAGAATTGGAGGAATACAGCTATCTCAGAGGCTGAGGGGAATTACAGAGATAGGTGGGTTGAGACCGTGGACAAATTTGAAATAAGATTACGAACTTTAAATTCCCACCATGGCGGGGATGTTCACCTTCAGTGGGACTGATAGATCCTACCAATGAGAGGGGCCGAAAATCTAGCTCTGAGTTAATATTTCAAGTCTATATGAGTCTTCAATGGATTTTTGGCTGGCCCACTGTTTCCACCACAGTGGGAGCTGATGCGCTGGTGAGGGGAAACCCCAGCCACTGACTTTGCTCGTCCCAATATTTACTTTGCTCATATCTACCGGAGGTTGAACAAGCAGTGTCAGAAACAACAGAGGAAACAGGATAAACTAAAGAGCTACAGCAGGTGTGGTTAATGTATGCCTTATTCTCTTTGCAAACTAGGCCAAACAAAATCAAATATGCATCTATCACAATTAAATGGAACTGTCAGCTTTCTGCAGAATTTAATGTTCAAAGGTATAGACCCATGCATTTGTACCTGTTCTTTCAGTAACTGTTGAACCCAGTCAATTTGTTACTTTTTCTATGATGTTCTTACATTCAATTCCTCTTTACAGCATAATATCAGTAGTTCTTCAAAAAGCAATTTAATCCAATTATTCATGTTCCTCATGAATTTATCATGGAAATGCATCGGCATATGAAAAATTCAGTGGGTTAGGAATGAGATGGTATTGGAATTATGGAGGAATTCCACTTGTTTATTGAGGTTGCTGGCAGGATTGTGGAATATAATCTACCCACTTCTTCATTTGCTTATTCTGGTAGGCTTTGGGCACCAGTTGCGGTCCCAGAAGTAGCTTTGAAGTCTTGTAGCAGAAAGGGTGGTGCCTGTATAATAAACTGGTTCAGACTTTCCGAAGGAAATTCAGGAATGAGAGTGAGCTTGTTGGACAGGGCAGCTGAGCTGGCACTGGCAAAGGTTTGCAGATTTAATGCAGACCCAAGCTGAACAGTGGCAGAGTGGTATTGTTGCCGGAACTAGTAATTCAGAAACCCAAAGTAATGCTCTGGGGATTCAGGTTCAAATCCCACCATGGAAAGTGGTGAAATTTGAATTCAATAAAAAATCTGGAATTAAAAGTCTATTGATGACCATGAAACCATTGTTGATTATCATAAAAGCCATCTGGTTCACTAATGCCCTTTAGGGAAGGAAACCTGTCTATCTTTCCTGGTCTGGCCTTCATGGTGTGACTCCAGACCCACAGCAACATAGTTGACTGTCAAATGCCCATAGGGATCGGTAAAAACTGTTGGCACAGCCAGTGTCGCCAATATTGCATGAACAAATGAAAAAAAACTCTTGTATCACTGGCCTTCATAGTAAAGTAACTAAAGCTGAGACTTACTTTTTAGATGGCAAGCTTCAGAAATTCTTCTAAGACTATTGGTTTGTCTATTGCCTGAAGAAACTTACCACTGCAGCAGCCAATGAAGTTAGCCACAAGTGAATTTTGCATCGGAGAATCATAAGCAGCCATTAGTTGGGCTAAAGATGCTAACATTTGTTTCATGCTCACCTCCCGAAATCTACAAACAGGTGGAAATGCATTTCCAGTACTATAAGCTGTCTGCTGAAAAGAAAGTCTTGAAAAGAACTAGATTAGTTAATACCTCAATAAAGGAGTTGTTAGTGACAATCCTCAAATGCTCCCATTTACTGGGAACAAAGTAAAAGAAATACAGGAAGGGATAAATAGAAAGAGACAGAATCCAAGGATAGGCTCTAACACAAGTGATGACATTCTCACCTGCTGCTGGTGAGCTGGAGAGCCCTGTGTTGCCTCCATTGTTCGGCCAACATTATTAAATTCAAATCAGGCACTTTAAAGGTCAGTGTCAGTCTACATTTCCAACCTCCAAGTATAATCAGGACTGCAACTCGCCACTGTGGCCAAGCATGCATTCACCTGAGGACCAGGATCAGCTAGGGATCTGAGGTCAATGTTGATTGTGGGAAGGGGATCATGTCTTTGGGGTCATGGGAAAAGAAGGAGGTGGTCTGCAGGCAAGGGCAGAGGATAGGATTCAGTGCCTCACCCTACCACAACCCCCAATGCTCAGTTCCTCGATCAGGCACTGAGTGCCTCAGAACAAGTAAAATCCCTTCCCCAGCCCTCCCTCTGCCCCATCCTGTCCCCAAACCTCCCCTCAAGGGCAGAATCAAGCTCAATCAGTAAATTGAATATAGAAGCAGGAATAATCCCTAAATATCAAAAATTTAAGCAGACTAGGAATAACACAGAGTGCTTTCAATGTAGGCGATACCTCTCCCCAGAAATGTACAGATTTAGAAGAATAGAATGCTTCAGGTGCAAAAATAAAGGTTTTTAAGGCACAAGGAAAGCAAGCCTGTACAATCAAATAATCCATCCCCAGTAAATACTGTGGAGGATTGCCCAACAGGGGAACAACTATGTCACTAAACAATGTGGTAGAGGAAAAGATAGCCCCCACCATGATAATGTAGACTGGCCATTAAAGGAGTAGACATGGGGACATCAGATACTGTCATGAATGATTAGGCCTACCAGTATTTTAAAGGTGGAGTTCAACACCTTAACTGACGAACACTGCAGCTACTTGCACTGGAGAAGCCATGAAGATAATAGGGACAACTTAGTAGTAGGAGACATAGGGTGGTGACAGATGGCTGCTTTAGTGACTGGAGGCCAATCACAAAGACCTCTGCTGGGCCCCCTGTTGTTCAAATTTATATAAATTGCATAGATGACTATGTGGGGGTTAAGATCAGTAAATTCGCTGATGATGCAAAAATTGGCTGTCTGGCTAACAGTGAGGTTGAGTGTCATGGATTACAGGCAGATATAGATGGGATGGTCAAATGGGCAGGTAAGTGACAGATGGAATTTAACTCTGAAAGTGTGAGGTGATGTACTTTGAAAGGGATAATTAGATAAAGTCTATGAAAAGTCTGACAATGGGAAGTTTTGAAAAATAAAGCAACCTTGATGTATTTGTTTGTAGATTTCTGAAGGTATAAAGGCAGATAAATAGGGTGGCAAAGAAGGCATATGACACACTTGCCTTTATCAATTGGGATATAGATTACAAAAGCAGAGAGGTCATGACGGCATTATATAGAACTTAGGTAAGGCCACAGCTGGAGTACTGTGTGCATTTCTGGTCACCACATTATTGAAAGGATGTGAACACACTGGTGGGGATGAAGAGGAGATCTACCAAGATGCTGCCTGGGATGCGACACCTAAGTTATGAAGAGAAGTTGAATAAGCTTGTGTTGTTTTTATTGGAGCAAATAAGACTGAGAAGCAACCTGATTGAGGTATTCAAGATTATGAGGGGCTGTTCCCCTTAGTCAAAGGGTCAGTTACAAGAGGACACAAGTTAAAAGTGAGGGTGGGGAGATTGGAGGAATTTGACAAAAATGTTCTTTACTCAGAGGGTGGTGACAATCTGAAATGCGCTGCCTGGGAGGGTGGTGGAGGAGAGATGCCTCACATCCTTTAAAAAGTACCAGGATGAGTAGTTGGCATGTCATAACATTCAAGTCTATGGGCCAAATGCTGGCAAGTGGGATCAGGTGGGCATGTCAAGACATTTCCTGTGTTGGTGCAGACTCGATGGGCTGAAGGGCCTTTTCTGCACTGTAATGTTCTGTGACTACAACTTCTCTGAGCTACAGACAGCAGTCAGTGCAGCTACCACTAATGGTGGTGTCAGGTGAAGGACCAAGTTTGATGGGGCATGATTGACTCCAGGAGATGAAGCTGAACTGAACCAGTAGTAAAATGGACTATAATGAGGCCTAAATAAGGTCATTAGAATATACCAAGAAGCACTTCATGTGGAACTTGGAAAGATTGAAGGAGTGTAAGCCACATCAAAATTTTTTAGAGGAGACGTGTGCCTTACACATTAATAGAAAACATACAAATGGAACTGAAGTGGATGGAAAACCTGCTTATAGAACCATGCCACAAACTACTGAAATAGCTCCAGCCAAGCTGCTAAAGACTCGATGCTTAAGGACCAGGTTGAGCCCAGTGATTCTGAATTTGCCAGAGCAAGTGGAGGTGAGACAGAGTTATCAAAAAAGAAGCTTTGATTCATTGAAAGTAGGAAGAGCACATGAAATGGAATGATCGAGTCTGCATGGAGAATTTCTGAAGTGAACCAAACTGGGTCTCAGGAGTTGTGGTGGTCAGGAGTTATAGTGTTCAGGATTGTGTCACTGTCTTATAAGGTTCAGGTGCAAAACAATTTAGTGAAGAAACATGTAGATCATCTGAGGAGGCAGGAGCCTGATCCAATCGTGCCAAAAAGTGGCATAATTGTTGGCCCAGGGAACAAAGTGGCTGATCAGCCAGTGGCAGGTCAAAATGCCTGCTCCCAATGAAACTGAAGAAATAGTCAGAGGTGAGACACAAATTCCAGAAGACAGTCCCAGTGAGGGATGTCCAAACAAATCAGATGTAGAATTCATCTGATTCTATAGATGAATCATAGCCAGCTAAGCTACTCCCAAAGAAAGAGGAAGCCTCTCATAGACTGAGTTTTTGATAAACGATGGGCCTGAGTTTACCATTTTCATTCTAAATTCTGAATCTGGGTGCAATTCAGATCCAACTTGGAAATCTGCTTTCAGGCATCTCCATTAGCACTCAGCCTGAAAAAATTCATGAGTCCCATTCGCACTGTGGGTGGGGCTTAGTGCACTCAAAGCAACTGGAGCTCTGAACTGCACAGTTAGAAAACAATTTGAAAAAGCGCGCCCCTGTTAGCTCGCTCCTGGACCGCAGAAAGTGGAATAAGCGGCCCAGGAGCGAAAAGCAGGAGAAATGGTCGACACAGTCATCACTGCTCCCCCTTATCTACCAAACCCCCACTACCCATCTAAGGCTAATCGCAACCCAACAGAGATCCATTTTACCCGCCTCCCTCCCCCCCGCCAAGAGAATGATATGGCCTCACTCCCCACTCCTCACCAAAACCCCCCTCCCCAACCAAAGAACAATCTGATCTCGCTCCCTCCCCCATCCCCAACCAGAGAATAATTTGGCCTCACTCAACTGACGAAGGAGCAGCATTCCGAAAGCTAGCAGTGTTTGTTATCAAATAAAACTGTTGGACTTTAACCTGGTGTTGTGAGACTTCTTACTGTGCTCGGTCTCACCCCACACAGAATGATCTGGCCTCATCCCCCATCCCATCTCCTGAGAATGATCTGGCTTCAGTCCCCCCCCCGCCCCTGCCCAGACATAATCAGACCTTCTCCTTCCCAACCAGTCAATGGTCTGCCCTCCTCCCACCCTCTCCACCAACCAGACAACAATCGGCCCTCCTTCCTACTCTCCCCCCGGGGAATGATGTGGCCCATCTCTCTCCCCCCCTCCCCACTGACCCCCCCCCCCCCCCCCCCCCCCCCCCCCACCACACACACCGACACCCCCGCCCCCCCCCCCCCCCCCCAAAAAAATCCATCCATCCACCCCCCCATTAATCTAAGTCAGAGAGTTATTGGAAGCTCTGAACTCGCCTCTTCAGCAGCTAGAGTGTCAGATTCAGACTTTTATTCAACATGTCTATTTCGGTGCAATTCCAGATCAGTGAAAGCAGTGTTAAAGGGGGAAATGCTGATAAAGTTGGTTGGGCAGTTCATTAATTCAAATTAAATGCATGCAAATGCATTTAAATCACCGCTACGCACATTTTGGGCTTGAATTGGATCGCAGCCATTTCCCGGGTCTCGGTAAAGTGGCCATCTGCACGGATGCAGATCGTGTTAATGGCCTCTCACCCAATTTTACCACATTTCCGCGCCTGTTTAATGGTAAAATCAGGGCATATATTTAAAATATTTATTATTACAGTTGCTTATAAATTGCACCAGCTATTTAATGTGCATTGTATAATAAAGGACTGAAAGAGGAAGGGATGTAGTCACTGGCCCTTTTATCAGATTGGTCACATGAATACGTTGCTCAATAGGAATGAGCACGGGGAACTTATGAATGTTTGCAGCCAGAGTAGATGTAAAAGTGAAAAGTGTTAATATCGTGTATACACTCTGTGTATTATAAATATCTGTTTGTAAATAAACCATTATAGTTCATTATACAAACTGGTCATCACCAATCCTTGCAATTACTGTATCAACCATTTTGAATCTTCTGCCCAAAATCATAGAATCAAAGAATCTCTACAGTGCAGAAGGAGACCAGTAGGGGTAGGTGGTGAGATCAGCAAATTTGCTGATGACACCAAGATGCTTGGATTGGCGGGTACAGAAGAGCAGTGTCAGGCAATACAACAGGACATAGACAGGTTGGTAGATTGGGCAGATAGATGGCAAATGGAATTTAATCCGGAAAAATGCGAGGTGATGCATTTTGGCCGGAAAAATGTAGAAGAGAATTATAGGATAAAAGGTAAAACTATAAGGAGCATAGAGACGCAGAGACACTTGGGGGTGCAGGTTCACAAGTCTCTGAAGGTGTCCTCACAGGTGGAGAAGGTGACAAAGAAGGCGTATAGTATGTTAGCTTTCATAGAAAAGGGTATAGAATATAAGAGTAGGAGTTTGATGTTGCAGTTGTATACAACTTTGGTTAGGCCTCACTTGGAATACTGCGCCCAGTTCTGGTCTCCGTACTATCGGAAGGATGTGGAGTCCTTGGAGAGAGTGCAGAGGAGGTTTACCAGGATGCTGCCTGGTATGGAAGGACTGTCCTATGAGGAACGATTAGATAGACTGGGGTTGTTTTCCCTTGAAAGACGTCGGCTTAGAGGGGATCTCATAGAGGTGTATAAGATTATAAGGGGTATAGATAGAGTAAATGGAGGTAAACTTTTTCCACCTTTAGAAATGGATAGGACGAGAGGTCATGGCCATAGGGTGAGGGGGGCTATGTATAGGACGAATATTAGAGGGCAGTTTTTCACACAAAGGGTAGTGGGGGTGTGGAATGCACTGCCGAGTAAGGTGGTGGGAGCAGGCACGCTGGGGCTGTTTAAGGGTCTCTTGGACAGCCACATGAGCGGTATGCAGATAGAGGGATATATTAGGACTGTTTAACTACGGCTTTTTTCCACAGGTAATTCGGTCCATAATTTGAGCACGCATTCGGCAGGTGGTGCGGGTACAGCTCTTGGATGTTGATTCATGGGTTGCCTGGTGCTTCATGTCGTATATGAGTGCTTTATGTGGACCATCTGAAGGACACCATGACAGCCCAGAGACTATCGATGTGGCTGTGCAGACACTTGGAATTGGGCCAGTGTCTGCGGGAGTTTGCGCGTTCTCCCCGTGGTTGCGTGGGTTTTCTCCGGGCACTCCGGTTTCCTCCCACAACCCAAAAATTCGCTCTTAGGCTGATTGGGTAACAAATTGTCCCTATGGTGAAAATTTCCCATATTAGGAATAATATATATATTATTATATAGGAATATTAAAATAGGATAATATATTTGGTATGACGGCGGCGCGGGCTCGTTGGGCCGAAGGGCCTGTTTCCCGTGCTGTGTTGCTTAATAAAAAAAAAAATTTGGCCCATCAAGCCTGCATCAACTCTCCAACAGAGGACCACCTCCCCACCCTACACCCATAATCCTACGCATTGAGCCCGCTAATCTCTCTAACCTACGCAAGTTGAGACACAAAGGGACAATTTAGCATGGGCAATCCACCTAACCTTCACATCTCTGGACTGTGTAAGGAAACAGGAGCACAGGAAAGAAACTCAAGCAGACACGGGGAGAGGTTGCTAACTCCACACAGACAGTCACGAAAGGCTGGAATTGAACCCGGAACCCTGGAGATGTGAGGTGGCAGTGCTAATCATTGTGCCACAGTGTTGCCCAGTACAATACTGAGGGAGCCTTCAGAAGCTTCAGCTGCATGATATTTTTCAGCCTTGCTGAATTCCATTCCAGAAGCAGGCCCAATATAGGCACAAACTCTTTGTACAAACGTAACATCTTTGCGATGCAATATCACTGGGTATGAACCCACTCCATGAAAGCTGCACTCAAAAGCTGCTTAAAAACTGAAACATAATGCTCAAAAATAAAGGAACTATAAAAAATAACACTTGCCAAAAAAGCAAAGATACACTGTCGAGATGCACTTTCACATATAGAACAAATATGTTACCTCACATTCGGTTCTTGGCAAACGAAAGGATCTCCAACTCTAATTGCCAACTTTATATGGATGCCTGCTCTAATTTATATCTCATTAATATTTATGGTAATATTAATGTGTAACTCTGGTAGATTTTATGTGAGAGCATTGCAAGCAATCTTGAAACATCAGTCGGAAGACCATGGGGTTGACTTGTGAAACGGGAGATAAATTGAAAATGGGTAGAATCCTCAGTGCATCTTACAAACTCAAGAGCTTGTCTAATCCATTTAGTGGCCAGAGGTTTGTGGACACCATATGCTGATTTTTAATAATTTATAGGAATCTGGATATTTACTAAATCTATTTGAATGTGAAATATTTATGTGCAAGATTATTTTCTTTTGCAACTTTTTTTAAGTAGTTTTATATGAATTTTTTAACGTTAGAAGATATGGCTGTGAATTGGGATTTGTGTGGGTGGGTAAAGCATCAGAAATTATATTTAATTCTAAATTATTAAACACGACAGAAGGTTTAAACATATTTATGTGTAACAGTAGTTAAACTGATGATTTTGCCAGGTGATTTTATTCTTATGTTGGTTTTAACGTGATTTGTAGAGTAAGGACTACAAGTACCTGGAATAATCTATGCATCTCTAAGCAAAGAGCAAAATTCATTTATCTAAATAATTTAGATGATCTTTTTCAGATTTCACTGTACATTTTTACACAGCATACATTTCGATTTACAATTTAGATTCAAGCATCCTGATTTACAATTTAGATTTGCTACTCAATTACTTTCAATTTTTGTCGAGTTGACAATCCAATAAATTAGCATTAATTGACTTTTAATTCTATGTATGTCCTCTACCATCTGTGTTCCCACACATCCAAATCGAAGGGACCTAACTGTATTCTCATCTATCTGCATAACCTTGATAATCCTGAAGGAACGTTAGAAGTGGCTAATGTTCTCCCCCCAAGATAATGCCATTTATGTCGCTAATCATGGAAAACAGTATCAGAGGAAATATATTTTATTAAAAATATCATTCTACGTCTTTGGTGCTTGTAAAATTTGTGATTAGTCAGCCAATCAAATATTCATTATACTTCCATGTCCTATCCCTTAGAGTTGGTATTATCGCCCTATGTGAAAGATCTGTTGACATTTCAAACAATAAAATTTTTTGCCATATGTAAAGCATCATTCTTACACTATTGAAAGAATTGTTGTGGTCAACGCCCTCATTTGCTGTGGGAACCTAATGAAGGGCTATGTTACAGACTGAGTTCCAGACCAGTGCCGATAAGTCAATGTTGCAGTTAGAAGTTTATTCACTATATTTGTGAATTTTAAAAATTCAGCAGTTTATCAGAAAGTACCATAAGTGCCAACACAATAAATTGCAGATACGTTCCACCAAGAAGTTTAAGAGTTCAAGGTTTATTCTGCGAAAGAGGCAGCAATGATTTTTTTCTGTTATGTATAGTTCGACACATTACAAAGTCATGCTGAAAAATCCGGATACTGCATCATAAGGCATAAAATGAACCATGACATTGAGTAAAGGGTTGGCTGTAACACCATTCTCCAAAAATGTTAGAAAATGGATATAGTTCAATGTTACGATGGCCACAAAGAGCAAGGGAGATGGTTAATTGATCTCCACATGGACATTGTGGAGTATGAACTCACTAATTGAACAAATGGAGACTTGCCCAATGGAAAGGGAGCAGTGGGCGTCAAAACCCGTTGCCTCAACCCAGATCAGTATTCTGTAGGTCCCCAACTATTGATTTGCCAGCTGTAAACCGTGGATATGAATCTTTCTTGTGTTATCATTAAAGGGTTTTTGGTAATGGAAGACTTACCTTGGCAGAATCATAGTATTAAATAAATTGTATTAGTATGTGTGGATGTTAGGAATAAGCAACAGTTTTAAGTTTAATTTATATTTCTGCATTTACATGTTGAAGGGATATCTAAGTTTTGGTTTCACTTGAAAAGATGTTTGTAAACCTACATTTTTAATACTCCTTAAAGTTATTTTCGGAATCTAAAACCAAGTAGAGAAATATGTGCTGCTGCCTAGCAACAGAGAGGCCACAGGGAAACAGCAAACAGTTTGAGGATTATACTCTAAAGTGAAGGGAGAAGTTGAAGTCTCTCTCTAACTGGACATACTGGCAGATTGCTGAGGAAAGTAAGTTTAAGAATCTTAGACAAGTTGCTCTAATGTCAACATAGCATTGAATGTTGAGTGTGTCCTGGATCTCAGGGGGAATATCAAGTTGTCAAATTTCTAGCAGGAGAGAAAATTGCAGGGAGTAAATCCTCATGGAAAAAGAGAAAGGTCCCAAGAAGTCCTTTAAGTCAAGTCAAAGGACAAGGACAGGAAATCTGGACCAGGTCCTGTTTGGTGAAATTAAAATAAGGGGCAGAGGAAAAATCTCTGAATTAAAGAGAGAAAGCTACAGGGTATAGAATCAAGGCAAAGAGGAATTGTAAAGCAACAGTTGGTGATTCCTTACTTAAGGCCTGCGAATTGATGTGTTTTGTTAACACAGCTGAGTAACTGAAGGAGAGTATATGTAAGACAAAACTTGAATGAACATGATAATCCAGGGAGGTGAATGTTAGAAGGCGAGATCAGAATACTGGAGGTGGATCCTCATGGAAGGTGTCCGACAGGAAGCATCGTTTGGGGAAAGATTTCAAAGCAATTTCTTTGAGAGTGGAGATTGGAAATCCTCTGTGAGAGATGGGGTTCAGTAAGATCAGTTGATGTGACATGAGTCTGTGCGGAGTTGATGAGAGAAACATAGCATCTGTTTGGGGTTGACATCTGGCTTAGTTTCAGAGTGTGCTGTATCCAACCACAGGTCACTCATTGATTTACATGGGCAGTGTAGTTACTGTGAACTACACAGTAAGTTTTACTACACAGTTTTATAAGGATATAAAACAGATTTTGTAAATTGTATGATCTTTATGAGTCTGTATATATCTGTAAAGATATAGTTGAGGTGGGTGAAGTTGTGATGTAATATAGTTCAGCTTTTCTTGTATAATAAATTGTTTATTCTTTTGTTGATTTTTAATCAAAGAACTGTGTGACTCTGTTCAGTGGCCATCCTCCACATTATAAAGAAAAAATAAATGTTAAGATCAATCAGGCCAGGTTCCATCCCAGGACCTGACTTGTGCAGTACTAACATCAACTGGGATTGTAACAATAACTACTCAGCATGTCCAGAAGGAGCTATGAAATAATGATGTCTGACAGAAGAGAATGAGGAGAATCTGAGAGAAGATCAGTGGCTTTGTTTTAATGCTTTGTAATCCCGTACATAGCTAAGTACATAAATAAAGATTACTTTGAAAAAGGATCTTTGCCTCTAGCGATCCCTGACTAAAAGTAAGACACCCAACATCTTTGAAGATTACACAACAACAATTGATGCAAGGTCAGGGAGTAAAATCATGAGCCCTAGTACTTTTCCTGTTTCTAGCTCCCTTATCTTCACCCCTTGCCTTCTTTAATCCTCCTCCTCACATAGGTGCCTAGAATTATAAACCAGAGTCACAATGGGGTCAAACTAATTCATATAGCTGTAGAAAAAAATCTTGGCTTTTGTGCTCCATGTATATATTTTGTAAAACCCATTGATAGTTCAACCTCAACCACAACCACAACTTTGTCAGACATTTATGCTTAATTCCTATCCAACTTATTCCACAAATCCTCAGATGCCCATCACAAAGATTACCCCCATAAGATGATAGATTTTGGGAGGAAGTGTTAGAGGATGTGTATATTAGCATGGAAAGATAAAGATCTGGGGACATGGATGAGAGAAAGGGTTAACATTGACACAACTGCAATGTAGTTACTGAACAGTGCATAATATTTAACTGATACCATACAGAAGAGAATGAGGGGCAACTGAGAGATGAGCAGTGGTTCTGCCCTCAAGCTTTGTAATCCTATTTACAGGTAAATATTTAAATCAAATTCATTTTAAAAATAGAATTGCCTTGATTCAGATCCTTTTCTAAGAGTAATACACGCAAAACCTTCTAAAATGACTAAACAATCGTAAAATGATCAAACAAATTTAAGGTCATCAGTAGTTGGCCAAGTTTATCTGCCTGTCTATGGTTTTGTCAATTTATTAAGTAATTCTAAGGACAACATTGGGCCATAGTGCATCGCTTCAGGGACTTTCCTGCTGTTGAGCTGGTTCCTCGCTGAGCCAGAAGCCAACAGCAACTGTGAGGCAGTGTCCCAGCCAAGTGAGAAAGGGATATTTCCCATAACATTGCACTTCAGAAATTCAACTTTCAGAATAGTGTTTGCATATCTTTATCGCCATTGGTTCATGGATAATTAACTTCCTAACTGACCGAGTCAGGTCTTGTGGATGGAGTTTTAGAAGTCAGAGCAGGGGCAAATTTTAATAGTGGTCAGGTAAGGCAGCTCCCTGAAATGTTCTTGTCTCCATGGTCTTTTGTGGAAGGCAGGTTCTAAAATGGCAGTGGCTATCAGTCCAATGGGTAGTCAATTCGTGCCTTTTAAGGGCCCACTTTGGCCAAGTTGCAGAAGCATCAGGGATATTCCTGCAGTTGAGAAGGCTCACTCACTCAATCATGAGCCAACAGCAACTGGGAGGTGGCATCCCAGCAACAAGCCTAAGGACCAATCGTCCCTCATCCTATTGGCCCCATTATTGCGTTACAACAATCCATAGCCTGTGCTACGACTGTACCAGTGGAAGTGGTTTCTCTCTACAAGGATGCCCTAATTGTCACGGGCCTTATGTTCAAATTTTTGGCAAGCTTTTAAGAGCTTTCCTCCATCTTGGGGTGTCCTCATTTGTCTTCACTTGGCTCATTAATACCTACCTCAGCAATGCTCACCTCTCCTAGTCAGTCTGCCATCTGTCTGGTGATGCAGGCCATCTAATTGGACAACTTACCTGAGGAACTTACTCGCTGTCCTTAAATTGACATTGAGTCACAGAGGTTTACAGCATGGAAACAGGCCTTCAGTTCAACTTGTCCATGCCACCCTTTTTTTTAAAACCCATAAGCTAATCCCAATTGCCCATATTTGGCCCATATCCCTCTATACCCATTGTACCCATGTAACTATCTAAATGCTTTTTAAAAGACAAAATTGCACCTGCCTCTACTACTACTTCTGGCAGCTTATTCCAGACACTCACTGGCCTTTGTGTGAAAAATTTGCCCCTCTGGACACTTCTGTATCTCTCCCCTCTCATCTTAAACCTATGCCCTCTAGTTTTAAACTGTTTAAGAAAAGAGATTTGGGAAAGCATATTGACTATTTAGCTGCTCTGTGCCCCTCATTTATTTTATAGACCTCTATAAGATAATCCCTCAGCCTCCTATGTTCCAGAGGAAAAAAAATCAGTCTATCCAGCCTCTCCTTATAACTAAATCCATCAAGTCCTGGTAGTATCCCTGTAAATTTTTTCTGCACTCTTTCTAGGTTAATAGTATCCTTTCTATAATAGGATGACCAGAATTGTACACAGTATTCCAAGTGTCATATTATCAATGTCTTGTACAACTTCAACAAGACATTCCAACTCCTATATTCAATGTTCTGACAGATGACATCAAGTATGCCAAATGCCTTCTTTATCACTCTGTCCACCTGTGACTCCACTTTCAGGGAATACATGTACTCTGAGATCTTTTTGTTCTGTAACTCTCCCCAATGCCCAACCATTAACTGAGTAATGCAAAGAAACACATTCCAACCATTCTTCATATTCCAATTTGTAATTATCTTGCAATTATGCTTTTGCTTATATATGCTGTATTTGTGAACATACCTCAACTCACCTGATGAAGGAGAAGTGCTCTGAAAGCTTGAGATTCCAAATAAACCTGTTGGACCTTAACCTGGTGTTGTGACACTTCTTTCTATCTCGCTTCATAATTAAATTTAATTATAGTTGATCTAGAATGGTAATAAACTTAGCTCTATTAACCTTACTAACATTTGATACCTTTACAGAGTAAAATTCTATCAATGATGGTCTTGAAAATGTCATTTGAAAATTCACAATGTATGTTCACTTTGATTTTACTTTAAATCTCATTCTAATTGTTTTGAAATTAGTACCAGTGTGAATCTGAAAGCTGATCCAATGAAATTTGAATTATCTAATTTTGTGGATCATATGATGAGAGACTGCTTTTTTTTATCTGTCTTATCTCTCCAAAGAAGGTTCAATAAAACTGAAGACTTTGGAATTAGTTCTAGACATGGAGATGCATAACACAGCTGCCATTTGCCTGTTTTGCACCTGTAAGGAAAGGAAGAAAATCATTTCGAGCAAGTTTAGCTCCCCTTGGATAGTGAAAGACTGCCTCCATTTTATGACCCATTTGTAAATGGCCACAGAAGATCCACTTATTCCATGCGAGAGACGTTTGTACCAGACAATAAGTGACCTAACCAGCTTATTGGTAACTTTGCTAACTCAACTACAAAATGCCCCAAGTATTTTTATCTTGTATTTTTATGAAGTGTACGTAACAGAAGTTCTCCTTCAGCTTCCAAAAGAGTAATGCAGTTCAGTATTGCTCCATGTTTGCCACCCTGGCCTTTCTGGATCTGTTTCCTGTCAAGGCCCTAATCTGTTAGGTTATGAGGACCTGGCTGATATCCCAATCTCTCACACTTGTTGAACTAGTCTGGAATCCCTGTTTGTTGCTGGCTGCTCACCAGCTGCATTTCAGTAAAATCAACATCAAAAAATGGTTTGATCCTCTCTACATGGGCTTTGGGTGATATACTACTGATTCCGTACGTTTTGCAAGTCAGCCCTATTTTTGAGAATCTTTAGGGAAACTACTCTATTGTAATACGTTCCTGAATGCCATTGTGCTATAAAGATTCCTGGTAGAGCAAGGATTAATGCAGGATTGGAGAATGACATCAGCTGCGGTATGATGTATAAAGTCACTCCGTAATAGCCCCTGCAGGACAACCATCTAGAAAAACCCTCAGTAACTTAGCAGCTTACCTGCATGGAGATAGCACCAGGCTTGACTGTAACCTGGGGACTGTCAATAATTGAAGACTAAAAATAAAGGGTTTATATTAAACATACAAGTCTCAAGAACTTTCTTGAGTTTCTCTTTGGAGTGGAGGAGGATGAGAAGTGACTTAATAGGAGTTGATAAGATGATGAAAGGAATTGATAGAGTGAATGTGCAGAGACTATTTCCTTGGATGAGTATAGCTGTTACTAGGGGTCATAATTATAAAGTTCATGGTGGGAGATATAGGAGGGATATCAGAGGTAGATTCTTCACTCAGAGAGTGGTTGAGGTGTGGAATAGACTGCTTGCTGTGATAGTGGAGTCGGACACTTTAGGAACTTTCAAATGATTATTGGACAGGCACAAGGAGCATTCCAGAATGATATAGAGGGGATAGCTTGATCTTGGGATTGGACATAGCTCGGCACAACATTGAGGGCCGAAGCGCCTGTACTGTGCTGTAATATTCTGTGTTCCATGTTCTATGTTCTATATTCTAACTCCTCATTGAGGCATTTAAGAAACTGTAATACAACCGACAGTGGAGCAGACAGCATCAAAATGCAACATGTGCAACCAAAAATGAGGCTCTTTAATGACAAATTAAACTTGTAGTGGTGGTCTGTAGGCAAGCATTGCTATAACCTAATAACAGAGTAATTTTCCTTAATACTTGGAGGCAATGTTGGCATTTCAAAATATATGCTATAATTATCTTTTTCTCATGACATAAGGGAGGAAGTTAAAGAATAGTCAGTTGAAACTTGATTAGCTTGCAGCTGTCAAAGGAAAAATATAATGACAACATTCTGATTTAGTCTTTTTAAGCAGATGATAATGAAGTCCTCAGTTTATTTTCCTGTGACAGAATGTCTAGTATTACTAAAATTAAGATTGACAGGGAAAGAAAAATCAACTAAATCGATCATGACATTTTCTGTTGTCAGCAAATTATTCAGACTATTAAAATAAAGGGGGTTATGTGAAAATAAGTTACCTGGTGGGAGAGTGAAACAATCACATTGCCTGTTTTACGCCACATACTTTCCCGTGATGTCCTGATCGCATCAATTTCCCATGGAATTAATCAGTTAAAAATTACCCCAAAGTGTTCATGAATTTATCGGTATGGAGGCGAAGGAAATCTAACAAGTCCGCAAAGACTTTCACAAATTTTTACTGCTGCACCATTGAAAACATCTTTCCAAATATAACACAGTTTGGTATGGCTCCTGCATTGACCAAGACCACAAGAAACTTTGAATGTAGCACAGTCTATCATGCAAACTAGCCTCTCACCCATTGACACTGTCTGTATTTCCCACTGCCTCGGAAAACAGCCAGCATAATCAAGGACCCCACACATCCTAGGCGTATTTTCTTCCATCTTCTTCCATCAGGAAAAAAACTCAAAAATCTAAGATCACATACTAACTGACTCAAGAATAGCTTCTTCGCTGCTGCCATTGGACTTTTGAATGGACCTACTATCTATTAAGTTGATCTTTCTCTATACCGCAGCTATGACCTAAACACTATATTTTTCATCCTCTCCTTTCTTCTCCCCCATGTACTCTGTGCATGATACGTTTTGTCTGTATAGCATGCAAGAAACATTTTTTTTCCTTGTATCCCAATACACGTGGCAATAATAAGTCAGATCAAATCAAATCAAAGATATTTCTCAATACCGGTGGAAATGGGAACAAGTTAATTTAAATAACAATTTCATCTAATGGTCTTTAGATACCTTGGAGTGGATGGAAAATACACTACATCCTTATTTGTTGAATGTTTGTGGCAGAACAGAGTCTTAAATCTGCTCAGAATTTTCATCTTCAACTTGCCAACAGGTGACATAACATATCAGATCCTTCTTCCTTTGCCAGCATGAAATCCATAAATGCATCAGAAAATCCATAATCATCTGCTGAACTTTCCAAATACTGGTGGTTTTCTATTCTAGCTGAGAAACGTGGTGGCCAGAGAAATCTGACTGTGTAACACCTGTTTTTCAGCTGACAGATAACTTTGTACTCTTGATTGGAATTTAATGTCCTTAACAATGGCAACATTGATGACGGGGAAGTTTAATTGTGTGTAAGGATGGAATCCCCCTGCTTTTTTACCTCTGTGTGATTCAATGTATGTCATGGACATCCTTTCCACCCTGCCACCAACTGAAGTTCTTCAATGGACAATGAATGCTCACTTTGAGCCATTAGCTGAGCAGTATTCATTTTGGTGGCGGGAACAATACTCATTATGAGAAAGTAGGAAAAACAATCCCTGGAGGGTTTTCTTATGGGTTCCTTGAGAGGGATGGTCCCTCATACAAAGACATTCAATGCTTGATTAAGGAAGCAGGATTGGGAAGAGGGAGGGCTGCTATGAGCCATCCCCAATGTTCTTGCTGCCTATTTTCAGTGGACAACTGGCCAAGAGTTATATATAATGGGAATGATTCTCCTATCCCTCTGAGCTGAACTTTTAGCATAGCAGGCTGGGAGATTTAAGCAGAGGCTGATTTGTGTGATTCACGCTGGGTGTCCGGGCCTCTGCATGTCTCTCAGCTTATGTTTTTTGGTATGGATGGAACCAAGCTGAAAATTGCTGTAACAGACATTCCTGTGCATTTACATACCTTAGCATATTAATAGTGGGTGTGCAACTCAAATCTGTGCCCCCGCTAGTATCTCCCCTACTCTGGCGTGATGTCACACTGGCAGGGATTACAACTGCTGTATAAAAGTCAGGAATTGGCATGGCAGCACTGAACAGGCGCTCTTACCAAGGAGGTAAGTTTTATGGAGCTGCATCCTTTGGAGTGCTAGAGGCAGTGCCTGGAAACTTTCTACTTGCTGTGAGCACTTTCTGGAGAATTGGAAGTGCTGGCATTTTCTATTTGGTGGTTATGGGCTGGGATGTGGGCGGGATGTGACACAAAAACAAGATTCATGTTTAATATGGGAGTGTCTGCAGCCACTGGGCTGTTCCATTGTTCTGGCTGTGCAATATGGTGAGAGACTGAACTGAGTGCTGGGGTTTTGGGGATGGGGGTATGGGTGGGGTCAGAGAATCATGTGCTGCTTGAGGGCTCACTCGATCAGGCAGCTTCTGCTCCAAGCACAGATGCTCAGGTTAACACACTTATACTGCATCTACTCTGCAGTGATTGGGAAGCCATCTTGTGATAAATCTATCCCTACCCCCTTGTCCCTGACCTGCAACACATGCCTGGAAGGGAATTCTGTAGTTGCACTCATGGCAATGGCTCAAGGGGACACAATGGCCATGCCTGCATGCCAACCTGCATACTCTCCCTGCCAGTTGTGTTCATGATGCCAATGGCAGGCAACCTAACCAGGTGAGGTGTGGCACCACAGATTGTGTTGCCAGCATCCACAAGTGGATATACTGGACCCAGTGAGGGATTGAAGGGGAGGTTGGAAGGTGGTGCTGGTGCTGGGTAGTCACAAGTAATGACATGTATCTATCAATCTCTCCCACCCTCTTGAAGCCCATCCCCCACCCTCTTCAGCCCTTACCTCCCCCAATCATGAAATTCATCACAACAGGTTAATGGGTATGCGTTAGCACTGCTAATGAGTCTTTGGTGAAGGTTGGAGGATGATGATGATTCCCTGTAAGGGATCCTACCCCTGGTGCCATTCAAGTCTGACTCCCACTTGTTCTGTGATTGCACACTGCCACCTGGACCCATGTGGAGTAATGGTTGGGAACACAAGAATGTCAGGCAATGGGCCTGGGGCTAGAGTGGGAAGGGTGGAATGAGGGAGATAGCTGAGAGAGAGTGGGGAAGGGTGTGGTATGTGACTAAGTGTTTGGGGGAGATGCTGGGGAAAATAGGACAGGCATTGTACAACATTTGGCCAAGGGATTGCATAGCACAGCAGTCTGCACCTCAACGTGTGGGATTGGGGAGCCTTCAGCTCTGTGAAGGGAGAATCAGAGACTGATTAGTCATTATGAGGTGCAAATAACATTTAATTGTGCTCTTAACGTTTTCCAAAACTTCCTGATGCTTGGTGACCTGCCAAAAACATTGATAATTGCTGACCTTCACCGTGCCATCTTAGTGACCCTAAAAGTTTCTAATCTTGTGCGGCCTATTGCTTCTTCTAGGTGCTCCCCCAGGATGGGTATTAGAGTGGTCAAGCTGGAATCTGCGCCCTGTTGCTAATAGCCTATCCATAACTCTGCATGTTTTCTGATGCATCTCCAGCAGCTCAGAGATGAACAAGCCCTGAGACTTTGCAATTGGCTTGAGGACAGCTGATTCCTCACCTCTGGCAGATTTCTGTGTCCCTGAGCCCTCGGATGTGTCCGCCTCCACCTGATGTGCATCAGTGGTTGCACATTAGTAAGTGACCCAGATATCTCAGCACTAACATGACCCGCCGTCCTAATAGTCTGTGTTGGTTGGTTGATGCCTGTGCTGAATCACTGGTGCTGTCCTCGGAGGACTCATCAGGGCCCCCTTCTGAGGTGTCATCTGAGGGGGCAGGGGATTATATTCAGGAGCAGAAGTGGGGCACCAACATCAGAAGGGCTGCTGGTTATACATCCAGGAGTGTCCTCCCTGCCAGATCCAGAGCATGCTGCTCATACACCATAAACATCTGCAGCTCTAGGACACCCCGCCAGTCTTCTCTCTCTCATGGCAGTTTTGTGCATTCTCCTGTGGGGTAATAAGGGGGATTGAAAGCATGATGCATGAAAGGGTATGAGATGCAATGTGTCTCGGGTTTGGAAAGCGTGTGTTAGTCATTTCGAGAAAATGGGTCCCCACTAAGGGTTGTTGATTTGGTGGGAGTGTCAGAGGCAATACTGAGGGAGGAGGGGGTGACTGCCCTCAAGGTGTCTAAGCATGGTTTGATATTTAAGTTATGGAGAAGAGGTTGTATAGGTTTGGGTTTTTTTCATTGAAGCAGAGAAGACTGAGGGGTGACTTGATCAAAGTATACAAGATTATACGGATCATTATCCTTATACAAGAGTGGATAAGGAGCAGCTGTTCCCTTAGTTGAAGGTCAGTCATGAGGGGACATAGGTTCAGGGTAAGAAGCAGGAGGTTTAGGGGGGATGTGAAGAAAAGTTTTTATACCTAGAGAGTGGTAACAGTCTGGAATGTGCTACCTGGGAAAGTGGTGCCTCATATCCTTTAAAATCCCTGGATGAGCACTTGGTAAATTGCAGGTCTACAGCCTGTTGCAAGTGCTGACAGATGGGATTAGGTGGGAGTTCAGATGTTTCTAAGGGGCCTTGGCAAGTTTGTCCACAGATCTCAAACAGCAGAAGAACATGTTAATAGCGGGTGAGAAAAGCTTTATCAATCGAGGCATAGGATACAAAAGTAGGGAGGTCATGTTGGAGTTATATAGAACCTTCATGCAGACTCAATGGGCCAAAGGGCCTTGAATGATTCTATGATCCTATAATTCTCTTCTACTCAGTCACTGTGAGATGGATCCCCTCAAGTCAGGATGCCACCATGAAGCTTGTGAGGCAGAAGTCTCTCATGAAAGTAATGGGGAAAGCAAAAATAGTAATATCTTCTCAGCTTAAATGGAACTGTCAAAGCAGTTCCCATTGATCCTCCAATCAATGCCATGCTGCAGTTCTCCATTGTCACATCAGCCCACCAAGCAAGCACATTGACAGATGATTGAATGCACTGACAGATGCTCCATCCACAAGATGCCATGCTGGGATTTTGATCCTATTAGCCTGGTCCTCGGGATTACAGGTTGGGTGATAATTCCACTACACCACAATTTCCTGCGACTAACTTTTGCTCAATGTGTATCCTTCCTTCTAGGAAGCATCCTTCAGTATTCTGCTGCCTGAAAATTGCCAACTAAATTGCAAGTTATTTTTGTTAATTTGTGTGAGGATAGGTAGTGCGATTTTTTTAAAGAAATAATCAATAAATTGTGGGAAGTGGTCTGTTAAAAAATTGGTTGAGGTAAGTCAGGAATAAGTCATATTTTTGAGCTGAAACAAAATCTTTAGCAGGATGTCACCTTTGTAGCTTTTTTTTTCATAATGTCACCTTTTTTTTCATAATTGGTCGGTGCAACATCGAAGGCCGAAGGGCCTGTTCTGTGCTGTAATGTTCTATGTTCTATGTTCTATGAAAGTTTAGGAGCCAGCTGTCTGATCATTTGGGCTTACTGATCGTTATGGAAAAATGCAATTTTCTTTCAGCCTTTTACTAAAGCAGATTGGCAAATTAAAGTGTTATCCATACTGTGAACTGAACACTTAGTTAAAATGTCAGCATGTAAAATGCTGCAAACGTGAAGGACCATTCTATATCATTTCACGTCTATAGTAGGAAATCTCATAACACCAGATTAAAGTCTGCTCCTTCATCAGATGAGTGCCCAAAATCACCTCATCTGGCTATTCCAGATAAACCTGTTGGACTTTAACCTGGTGTTGTGAGACTTCTTACTATCTCACAATGCTGACGTCTCCACATCATTTCATATCTATAGCATTCAATATACTACATACTGATGGGTTTAATAGTTAACACATATTATGTAATTAATTCAAAATATTGATTAAAACATTTGAAATAATTGATGTATATTGATTGAAGTTGACCTGTAGATTAATCCTGATCTATTTAGTTTTCAGATGCTAAATCGATAGCAGAGAGCTAAGGGATCATTCACACTGATAACAACAAACATTTAGCACCAAAGTCACCAAAGGTTTTCACTGGGAGTGGACCTTAGATGAGTAATGATTGGTTTAAATGTCAACACACATCCCCATTTACTCCATCCCAAAGAAGTTCTAAGTGTTGAATTCATGTGAAAACTGGAATAAATTCCGCTGTTTTTTTCTGCAAGTTTCAAAATCAATCTCTCCCACTCTGTGCACTGCAGAACGCAGGAGCATAAATCACTCTGAAAAGCTGGGCGGGGTCTATTCCCGCTGGAGTGGCTGAAATCAGCGCACTGAGTGGATCCCTACTCATGCCCACATCTCTGGGCGACTGGAAAGCAAATCTTCACAGCATTGAAATCGCTGGCATCAACCCTCCACGGACATTATTGGTTGCTCACCCTCTTCCCCCATAAAAGATTCCCTGACTTCCTGCCCTCCCCATTCTGCACTGGCCTGGGCACTGCTGGCTGCCCATACCCTACTGACCCAGACATCACAGGCCCCCTGGTTTTTCCATCTCCCACAGACACGGACATTCTTGGACTATACCCTCCCTCCTCCTTCACACACAGAGCACTGTACTGCCATGCACTACCCTGTGAGCATTTCCCCTCATTGAGTTAGAGCTTTACGCATTGTGCCCCCTACAGAACACAGTACCTTGTTGAGTTAACCCAATCAGCACTTTTGGAGATAGCTCACCCTCTATTGAAACCAAGTAGTTCTCAAGGAAATCTACCTAATGGGCCCATGACTGGTCAAAACTGACTGCACCCAGACTCCCTTAACAAGGCAGAGCAATATATAAGCTGCAATTATGAACACACATGCAGTCACACCAGGAGGATGGCCCCTAAAAAATGTACCCTGAGTAAGCAGGTCAGCTGGATGTGATAGAGGAGAGGCTCCAATTGCTTCACCCCACCATGAGCTGTCGTCCAAGGGTTCGCACAGCAAGCGCATTATGGGATGCAGTGACATCGTGTGTAAATGCCCAAGACGCTGACCCCTCAGTCTGGAGAGCAGAGCTCCAAGAAAATGAATGACCTTGAACATGGATGCCATCATCTCACATGAGACCATCCACCAGGTACACAGAACATACACTGCGTGGTCTCCCCAGTACAGTACATACACCATCTGCATGGTCTCCCCAGCGTACCATGTCTTGGGACATCCTTTCCTGCAGCATATCAGATAGACAACGTTAGCCGAGTTGCAAGTGTATGTACTGTTGCAAGTGTATGTACACAGAACATACACTGCGTGGTCTCCCCAGTACAGTACATACACCATCTGCATGGTCTCCCCAGCGTACCATGTCTTGGGACATCCTTTCCTGCAGCATATCAGATAGACAACGTTAGCCGAGTTGCAAGTGTATGTACTGTGTACCTGGTGGATGGTCTCATGTGAGATGATGGCATCCATGTTCAAGGTCATTCATTTTCTTGGAGCTCTGCTCTCCAGACTGAGGGGTCAGTGTCTTGGGCATTTACACACGATGTCACTGCATCCCATAATGCGCTTGCTGTGCGAACCCTTGGACGACAGCTCATGGTGGGGTAAAGCAGTTGGAGCCTGTCCTCTATCACATCCAGCTGACCTGCTTACTCAGGGTACATTGCTACAACAATGGATGTATAAACACCGGTTGACAATCACCAGGCAAGACTTTTCTCTTCTTGTTGGGAAACACTTCAGCAGTCATGGGCATTCTGATCTTTGAGTAAGTATTCTCCAAGGCAACTTTCACGACACTTGACAATGCAGAGTCGCCAAGCAGAGAGTGATAGCCAAGTTCCGCACACGAAGGCAGCTTCAACCGGGATCTTGGTTTCACATCACACTATTTGTAGCCCCCACAACTTGTCTCGGCTTGCAAAATCTCACTAACTGTCCTGGCTGGAGACAATACACATCTTTTCAACCTGTGCTTAACACTCTCTCCAGTCATATTGTCTGTATCTTTAAGACTTGATTACCTGTAAAGATTCGCATTCCAAATATTATTTTGTGAATTGAATTTGTGTCTTTATACAACTGCTTGTGAACTGAAATCCCACTCACCTGATGAAGGGGCAGCGTTCTGAAAGTGAGTGGCTTGTGCTATCAAATAAATCTGTTGGTCTTTAACCTGGTGTTCTAAGACTTCTTACTGTGTGTACCTCCCCTGTGGCCAAAGAGGAATTGAAAATTTGGGTCAGAATCTCTGCAATCTCTTCCCTTGCTTTTCACAGCAGCCTAAGACACAATTCATCTGGGCCTAGAGATTGATCTTTTAAGGTTACCAACAGCTCCAGTACCTTGTCCTTCCCTATGTCAATTTGAGTAGCAAGACATTGGGTTCCCACTGGCCATTCTTCAATACTCTGCAACATTATGGATTCTCTTCTCATGAAAGGGAAGGCCAGATTTCATCGTTACTGCTCCCTCTCTTCCATCACCAATCCAGACTGGACCCTGAGAATCTAATTGCAGGGCATGACACAGTGGCACACTTCACCTTTCAATGCATTCAGGCTAAGGGTCAGATTTCCCAGGTTTGGCTGGTGCAGGCTTCTGTGCTAAATTGGTGTCCTCATACCCCTGAGAGTGATGAAGAATGGCCATCCAATACATATCTCCATGAAGAAGCATATTACCTTTCTATTCAGTCATGCTGAATACAGAAGAACATTGAACTTTTTGCAGCAGTGGATCCACTTTTGGTGCATTGTGCACCAAATGTGCACTAGATTGGGCTTTCACTACCACTGTGCCATGTTTGAAGTGAAGTTGGGGAGTGGAGGCCTGAAGATATTGATGTGGGTAAATGGAAGTCCTGTGAACTAAATAAGATTGTTCATTTAAACTCAGGATAGTGCACTGAAAACCTCCCTTGAGTGAAACTAAATGGCAATGAGAGTGAAAGATATAATGGAACACAACGTGCACTATGTGGTTGAATTTCCTGTGCAAATATGAAGGTGGCAACATGGGTGAGGATTTGGCTTTATGAACTCTTGATATATCTCCTGCTCCATTCACCCAAATATCTCCCTAAAAAATTGGACACAGCACAGTAGGGAGTTTATTGGATGGTGTGGACCCTTTACGATGATAATCTGGATGATTGATCTGACAGTCAACATCATGTCAAGAAGGAGATGTAAAACACTGTTTAAATTAGCAAAGGCGGGGCTAGATTTTCACCTTCACTACCTGGGTATTATAATCTGATTTTGCTTAGTTGGCTGGACAGCTGTGATGCAGAGTGACACCGACAGCGCAGGTTCAATTTCTGTACTGGCTGAGATTACTCATCAGGTATCGCTTCAGCAACTCTTAGTGGTTAAATCAAAATAATTCCCTGACACACTGTTAAAGTCAACAAGTAACAATTTATTTATCTAACTAACAGTGAACAATTAACTTAATTATTAACAAACCGAATAAAATACAATTCTGATTCTGATAGATAGATACAATTCCCATTTATTAACAAAAAAAAAAGAACTTTTGTCATTCTCTGAATTATAACTAGGTTTGACATCTTCCAAGATATTCTGGGCTTTCTCTATTGATTATTCTGTCTGGAACTTCTGTCTCCTTTGACACCTTCGCTATCAAGACCTTTCTCTAAGTCATGGATGAGGCTGTTACTCTGGCAAATGGCAGTTGCTCTCTCTGATTATTGTTCACTGCCCTCTTTTTTTATACCCGTGATGACATATCAAAATCTCCCAACAATAGGATTGGTCCCAAGTTGCCAAAAGTATTAAATGTAAATTTAATGTGTTGCTGGTATCCTGATTTTAACTGATTGGTTGAATTCAAAAATATTCAAAAGCCTTTTTGTTATCTTGGCAACTCTGCTGCCTGGTCTTTGATGCAAATGTTTCAGTCTACGACCCAATAGGCACCTGCATTTTTAACTTTCTGAGCACAGGAAAAGCACCACCTTTCAAAGGGAACATGCAATGCCTTCACTCCTTTGCATTTTACATTTTTTTTAATTTTACAAATCAAATCTACAATTACTCTCCTCAACTTCGTAACACCATCCAAGCCACGAACTATCCTGGCTGGAAACTATATTACTGTTCCTTCACTGTTGCAGGTCATCATCGTAGAACTTCCTTCCCAGAAAGACTGTGGATGTACCTACACCAGATAAACTACAGCAATTGAAGAAGCTGGCTCACAACCACTTTATTCTTATGGAGAGGCACTGAACAAATATTTCTGTTTGGTATTCACGCAGGGAGATGTAAATGTAGTTGTGGAGAACACTGGGATACAGGGTTGCAAACTGGAAAGTATTGAAGTAGATAAGGAAGATGTGCTAGATGTTCTTGAGGGTTTGAAGTTAGATAAGTCCCCTGGGCCGGACGGGATTTACCCTAGGCTTCTCTGGGAGGCGAGAGAGGCAATTGCAGAGCCTCTGGCTCTGATCTTCAGGTCGTTGTTGGTTACGGGTTTAGTGCCGGAAGACTGGAGGATAGCGAACGTGGTCCCATTGTTCAAGAAGGGGAATAGAGACTTTCCAGGGAATTATAGGCCGGTGAGTCTTACTTCTGTTGTGGGCAAAGTATTGGAGAGAATTATTAGGGATAGGATTTATAGTTATTTAGAGAGAAATGAATTGATTGGGGATAGTCAGCATGGTTTTGTGAAGGGTAGGTCGTGCCTTACTAACCTTATTGAGTTTTTTGAAAAAGTGACCAAAGAGGTGGATGGGGGTAAGGCAGTTGATGTGGTATATATGGACTTTAGTAAGGCGTTCGATAAGGTGCCCCATGGAAGGCTTCTGCAGAAAATGCAGATGTATGGGATTGAGGGTGATTTAGCTAATTGGATTAGGAATTGGCTAGCTGATAGAAGACAGAGGGTGGTGGTTGATGGAAGTTATTCATCGTGGAGTTCGGTTACAAGTGGTGTACCTCAGGGATCTGTTTTGGGGCCCCTGCTGTTTGTAATTTTTATAAATGATCTGGATGAGGGTATTGAAGGATGGATTAGTAAATTTGCGGATGACACCAAAGTCGGAGGAGTGGTAGATAGTGAAGAGGGGTGTTATAGTTTGCAGAGAGACTTGGACAAGTTGCAGAGCTGGGCCGAGAGGTGGCAAATGGAGTTTAATGCGGAAAGGTGTGAGGTAATTCACTTTGGCAGGAATAACAAATGTGTAGAGTATAGGGCTAATGGTAGGACTCTTAATAGTGTTGAAGAACAGAGGGATCTTGGTGTATATGTGCATAGATCCCTGAAAGTTGGCAATCAAGTCGATAAGGTTGTTAAGAAGGCATATGGAGTCTTAGCTTTTATTGGTAGGGGAATTGAATTTTGGAGCCGCAATGTCATGTTGCAACTGTACAAAACTCTAGTGCGGCCACACTTGGAGTATTGTGTGCAGTTCTGGTCCCAGCATTATAAGAAAGATGTGGAGGCATTGGAGACGGTACAGAGGAGGTTTACCTGGTAATGGAAATGTTCCATACCAGGATGTTGCCTGGTATGGAAAGCAGGTCTTATGAAGAAAGGCTGAGGGATTTGAGGTTGTTTTTGTTAGAAAGAAGGCGGCTAAGAGGAGACCTTATTGAAACATATAAGATGATTAGAGGTTTAGATAGGGTGGACAGTGGTAGCCTTTTTCCTAGGATGGAGAAAGCTGGCACGAGGGGACATAGCTTTAAATTAAGGGTTCGTAGTTATAGGACGCATATCAGAGGTAGGTTCTTTACCCAGAGGGTGGTTAGGGTATGGAATGCCCTGCTGCGGCAGTTGTTGATGCGCCAAGTTTGGTGGCGTTTAAGAGGTTAGTAGATAAGTTTATGGATGAAAAGGGAATGGTTTAGGTTGGAGGGTCATTGCTTTTTCCTAACTGGTCGGCGCAACATCGAGGGCTGAAGGACCTGTTCTGCGCTGTAATGTTCTATGTTCTATCAGGGATAATTAAGGATATGCAAAAAGAAAACACTGAATCACAGAATTGTTACAGTGCAAAAGGAGGTCATTCGACCCATTGTGTCTGAACTGGCTCTCTGAATAAGCAATTTATTTAGTGTTAATCTCTTCCCATAACCTTGTTTATTCTTCCATTTCAAATAACAATCTAATTCTTTTTTGAATGCCTCAGTTGAACCTGTGTCCATTACATTCTTGGGTATTGAATTATGACCTTAATCACCCAATATATGGAGTGTTTTCTCTTATCATTTTTGCTACTTTTGCAAACTACCTTAAATGTAATTTGACCTTGTCCTTTTGAAGTTACAGTTCTTTTCACAGTTAGCAGCCCTCATTTTCACTTTTTTAAAAAACTCCAGCAAAATCATCAAATGTTGGTCTTGCCAATGACTCCCACATCTGATGAACGAATTTAAAGAAAGGACTTATAATTTAATCAGATATTATAATTTGCTTTCTTGCCTTAGTAGCATCATTAATTCAATAAGTGCATTTGAAATGATATTACATTCAATTATTTAAGTCTCTGATTGACTTCTATGTCTCAGTCAATATCTGAACTGTTGTGTAGTGCCCTGTGACACTCCAAATGGCCTGAGTTGATCCATAATGAATGGAAAGACTTTCATAGTCATGTCAGTAGAAATTAGTAACATTTACTGATAGGGTATAAGGTAACACAGGGACATGGTAACAGCACACATTAGATTTCATCTTCACATTTTCCATTGCATCATAAACTCAGCGAGGTGGCTCTTGTGCTGGCTACTCAAATTAGTTCCTCTTCTTTACAATTTTATCCATGGTTATGCATTGTTATCTTTTGCTCTACTTCCTTTCAGTCTCTGTCGCTTAAGATGTCAAATTCTTAACTGCGAATATATTTTTGTTCCATCTGAACTTACAAGCTCCACATTAATATCAATTGTGCATTGTAGGTGACATGGAGGCATAATGGTTGACATTGCTGCCTTACAGCTCCAGGGACCCAGGTTCAATTACAGCCTTGGGTGATTGCCTTTGTGGAGTTTGCACATTCTCCGGGTGCTTAGGTTTCTTCCCACTTTCCAAAGATGTGCAAATTGGATGGATTAGCCATGCTAAATTGTCCCTTAATGTCCAAAGATGTATAGGTTAGCTGGATTAGTCATAGTAAATGTGTGGGTTTACAAGATTAGGGTGGGGACAGCGTCTGAGTAAAGTACTCTCTCAGAGAGTAGGTGCAAACTTGATGGACCAAATGGCCTCTTCTGCATTGTGAGGATTCTGATTCCAGCCTGGTTTGTTCAGCATAAATTCCCCTCCAGAGTTCTTTCTCTTGCTCATTTATCCACCTGCTTTTCAGCCTTTGGCTTCATTATTTTCAAATCAATGGTTTTGATATTTCTTTTCTATCAGCAAAACTTCATTTTGGATTGCTCTTCTGGCTGACTGAATCAACTGTGTCAGTGTCTGGTGATTTATAATGGTCTTTCAGTCCCTTTCAGCCTTTACATTCCACTTCCAATAATGCTTTCAGCTGATATTCAGCTCCTCATATGGCTCCCAGTAGCTCCCTGCCAGCTCCAGCTCCTCCTCCCTACATGACACATAAAGCTCTGAAATCTGGACCTTAGTCATGCACATAGTTGTTTAACAATATCTCTCTTTCTCACTTTAGACAGTTCCTCAGGATTGAGGATGACTTGCTTTCACTTTAGTGTGATGGGTTTTAAGATGGTGAATAAGTCCAGTGCATAATCTGCAGACTCAACGACTTGGATAGTCAATAAATGAGTTTTTGGAATGTTTGCACACTCTCTCCAATGGGCTGTTTTCACTTCTTTGTGTTCTTGACAAAATCTCTCAATGTGCTTTGTGACTTCCAGAATGAACTTTTTCATTTTGGTTGGACATAATTCTCATGAATTGGCAGGGAATTCTCCACCGTGATTGTCTGCAAGTTCCACCAGATCCAATGGAAGAAAAGCAATCCAACAGCAGTGCTCTGATTGAAGCCAACATGTTCCACGTGGAGGGGCTAATCATTCAAAACCAGCTCCACTGAGCAGCACATGTTATCAATATGCTTGACATAAGACTCATAAAACAATTCTTCCATGTGAAACTCAGTCATAACAGAAAGAAATCCCACAACACCAGCTTAAAGTCCAACAAGTTTCTTTGTAGCAAATGCCATGAGTTTTTGGAACAGGCTGTCCCATCGTCAAGTGTCTGGAGCCACCTGACGAAAGGACAGCCTGCTCCAAAAGCACGCGGCATTTGCTACAAATAAACTTGTTGGACTTTAAGCTGGTGTTGTGGGATTTCTTTCTGTTTTACCCCAGTCCAACGCCGGCATCTCCACATCAAAACTCAGTCATTGCAGAGAATCCCCAGGAGGATGGTGGAAACACTTTAGGGATGTCCTCAAAGTATACCTGAAGAAGTCAAATGTGTCTCTGGTTAACTTCATCTATGATATGGAGATGCTGGCATTAGGTTGGAATAAACACAGTAAAAAGTTTCATGACACCAGGTTCAAGTCTAACAGGTTTATTTGGTAGCACAAGCCACTAGCTTTTGAAACGCTGCTCCCCTTTACCAGATGAGTGGGAGTTCTGTTCACAAACAGAGCAAATAAAGAATTAAACTCAACTTACAAACTAATGGTTGGAATGCAAATCTTTATAAGTAATCAAGTCTTAAAGCTACAGACAATGTGAGTGGAGAGAGGGTTAAACACAGGTTAAAGAGAAGTGTATTGTCTCCAGCCAGGAAGAATAATGAGATTTTGCAAGCCAAGGCAATACAGATAGTATGACATGAACACAAGATCGTGGTTGAGGCCGTCTTCATGTGTGCGGAACTTGGCTATCAGTCTCTGTTCTGTCGAGTGTCGTGAAGACTGCCTTGGAGAATGTTTACCCAAAGATCAGAGGCCAAATGTCTATGACTGCTGAAGTGTTCCCCAAGAGGAAGAGAACACGCTTGCCTAGTGATTGTCAAGCGGTGTTCATTTATCTGTTGTCGTAGCATCTGCATGGTCTCCTCAATGTATCATTCCTCAGGACATCCTTCCCTGCAGCATATCAGATAGACAACGTTGGCCAAGTTGCAAATAAATGTACTATGCACCTGGTGGATGATGTTCTCATGTGAGATGATGGCATCCATGTCGATGATCTGATACATCTTACATAGGTTACTGTGGCAGGGTTGTGTCATGTCGTGGTTACTGTTCTCTTAAAGGCTGAGTAGTTTGCTGCGGACAATAGTCATTGATGGAGACAAACATGTTGACAAGACCATTCCCACATTCCCACTTCTTGCCTTCAAACAAACGCATAACTTCAAACAGACCATTTTCTGTAGCAAATCTTTCTTCGAAAGAATTGTGCCTGATGCAATGACAAGACTGCAAGAAGCTGGTAAAATGCTAAAAGAATTCAGCTAGGGATTTGGAAAGACAGAATAACAGAGTGGAGAAAATAAAGGAGACATATGCGTAAGATGGCAGCATGATGGCACAGTGGTTAGCACTGCTGCCTCACAGTGTCAGGTACCTGGCTTCAATTTCCGGCTTGAGAAACTGTCTGTGTGGTTTGCATATTCTCATAGAACATAGAACAATACAGCACAAACAGGCCCTTTGGCCCACAAGTTGCGCCGATCACATCTACCAATCCACAGACCTATCTATAACCCCCTATCCTATTCTTTTCCATATACTCATCCAAAAGTCTCTTAAAAGACCCCGGTGAGTTTGCCTCAACAACCTCCGACGGCAGTCGGTTCCATTCGCTCACCACCCTCTGAGTGAAAAACCTACCTCTGATATCGTCTTTGTATTTGCTTCCCTGCACCTTAAATCTGTGTCCTCTCGTATCGACCATTTCCGCTCGATTTCTCCCTGCATGGTTTCCCTCTGGTGCTCCAGTTTCTTCCCACAGTCAAAACACGTGCAGATCAGATGCTTTGGCATTGCTCAATTTTCCCTCAGTATGCCAGGATGTGTGGGTTAGGGGGATTAGTGGGATAATTATGTGGAGTTACAGGGATAGGATCTGGGTAAGGTGTTCTTTCAAACAGTCAGTGAGACTCAATAGGCTAAATGTCCTCCTTCAACACTCTTAGACTCCATATTTCTATGCCAATGGCTGGAGAAAGTTGGATTCACCAATGAAGAAATAAACCTGCTTCAAAGTGGCAGCTACGCATAACTCAGCCAGAACACAGTTTGCAGTTTGCAAATTCAGCAGAGTGCAGCAAAAAGAAAGGAAAGGAAGCTGAGGAGTCACAACTCCACATAATATATAGCAAACACTGATAAAACCTGGGGTTCAGCACTCTAGTGAGCCAATCCTCAGCTTCAGTCAATACAGATAAAGTTAAAAAATAAAGAAAGAGAGACAAATACAAAGAAGAAGTGAAGGTGCAGGTAAACATGATGGTAGTGACAGCCAACCTATTCTTCAACCCATTCTGCTCAAGATCACCTTTAAGTGCATTGAATATTCATCTGAGGATTTAGAATAGAAAAACATTTATTTGGTATCTGAAGTCAAGAGTATGACTGAGGGATCTGTTTTGCTGAAAGGCAGATGTTTATTTTTCAGGCTGATGCAGTAACTCTTTCTTTAATCCCGGTTGTGGATGCAGTTGGAGTAGCTGTCATGTTAATAACCTAGACATACCCAAGTCAAGATTGAGTATTATGGAAGTAATGCATACAACAACCTAAAGTGGAATAAAAACCCTCCTGTGAAACCGGATTTCTCCAAGCTCCAGCAGAACATTTTGGTATTAAATCCATGAGTTACAATATCCCATATCAACTGGGATAACAGTAATAAAATGTTTCCAGTACACAAATCCAGTCTTCCTTCAAGTATGTTTATTTCAGCTTCAAAGGGTTTTATACTGACATGAGGGAAAATAAAACAACGTTAATGCTGAAGGCTATGTGGTCACTTTAGTCCAACAAGTCATCCAAAAAACTAAGGTCATGATGCTGTTCAAATTATTGCTTCAGAGGCTATTGCCAGGAACTTATGCAGATCATTCAGTAACTCAATACTATCTCATCTGTGAACACTCAGCATCAGCTTTCTGAGCTGCTCAAACTTCATCTGGCTTCTACGTAGTTGCCGTAAGGAATTTGGAAGGCATTTCACATCCTCAGGAAAGTGTACATCATCTGAGCAGGCTTTTCCATTGGAATGCAGGACAAAGAATCAGCTGCAGTTTGCTGTTTACCCTGAACATATTCTGCAGTGACATCAAACTTCATGAATTGTAACAGGAACCTTTGCTGCTAAACTTTTACATTTTGGAATAGAAGGCTTTCAGTTGTGGCATACAACGTTGAAATGGCCCTACTTCCTTCAGGAGTTGGCACCCTGCTTGTATGGTAGGACAGTCTTTGTGTCTGTGGGGTTTTCTCACCCCACAACGCGAACACTGGATAACAGTAGCAACCACCCTCTTTTCATTTTGGGTTTGCTTTTAATGGGTGCATTGATACCTGTATATCATAAACTGGATTGAATCAATGGTCCTCTTCCATAAATCACTCTGTCACACTGGAGGAAAGCTCAATTCTGTTCATGTAGTTCAGTCTGCCTGTCCAAGTGAACTGCCTTGGACCATACTAACTCTTAGAACTGCAGAAAATTAGATAAGGATTTATCAATTGCTCCCACCACAATACAGTGCTAGATGTGTTCATTCTTTACAGCCTTATACTTTTAACCATCAGTCAAATGAAACAGGTTGTTAATGAAAAGAAACACTTTCTCTGGATTCCTGACAGTGCCTGTTGAATCTTGTTCAGTCTATAATAGGATTCCTCTTAAAGCGGAAATATGAGTTTTTCATAGATTTGTGCATCCTTAATAACAAACTGCATTGCTAAAATCAATGGAATAGGGGAGTGTGCTAATGTGAATTTTCTCAGGTTTCTGTGCTAACCCCCTAAGTGATTGTATATTTGTTGTGTGTGATGTCAGTTTTGCCAGTGCCGTTGTCATAGTCAAAGGAGTCAGATAGAGATAGGACATTTTCCATGATTGTCTATTACTTAAATCAATTGTTTGACTAAATGACTTGTTTGGCACTTTCCCACTAAATTCTTCACCACAGTCATTCCCTTGCTGTTTTATTCATGATAGCATTCAGTTTTCTAACTCCAGCAGTTTCATCGAGGATCTTTGAGATTGGACAAGTTTACCATTGTCATCGGAGACAGTAGGGATGACTGGAAATAAGGTGCCCAGGTGTTTCTAAACATTTATTAATGATTTACAACTATGTATAGAGCCAGAAAAGCACAAGACTCTTTCTAGAACCATCTTTCGCTGAGTTCTAACAGTACTTGGTCTGACACAACTGATGATATTTCTTGGTTATTAGTATTATAGCTATTCATTCTTTATAATATGCTACCCATTTGCTATCCTACTCACTCTACCACCCTAATCACCCGATCTATCAACTATCCTAACCGCCTTACCCAAATACTACCTCAACTAGCTATCAACCTACCTGCCTAACACCGCTAACCACCTACAAACTCATCCAGTTGCCAGCCTGCCCCCTTCTCATTTACCTCACCTATTCTACCCCCTTATACACCGACACACTCATCCTTTCACATATACAATAACACACTGAAAAGTAAGAAGTCTCACATCAGGTTAAAGTTCAATAGGTTTATTTGGAATCATGAGCACTTCAGAGCACTGCTCCTTCCTCAGGTGAGTCTGCAAAGCTGCTTAAATGTTCCAGTACGTTAGTGAACATGTTCCAGAAGAGGCACAGCTTGTCTTCCCTCCACAACCCAGTGCTATGAAGAAACAGTTGATTTTCAGGTATGCTCTCTATTTCCAGAGATTGGAAGTCCAGCCAGTAATGGGGAGCTCCAACTTGGCACAGAAAAATTGGAATGATCTGGATGGTGATTGCCATGGAGAAAAAAACACTTTCTCCAGATTCCTGACAAGGCCTGTTGAACCCCATCCAGTCAATAATAGGATTCCTCTGAAGACTGAAATGTGCGTCGTTAATAGCAACTTGCCTTGCTAAGAAGCTTTGGGCTAGTTTATCATTCTTTACTACTGAAAGACATTCATCCTGTAATATGGAGAAAAATCTATTCCCCATCAGTTTCAAGGCTCACATGCTAGAAGATAGTGGTTAATCCAGTTCCTGTGTTTTTAACCTTTGGGCATAAAATGCTATGTTTCAAATTTCAAATCAAGACTTCTATTTTCACTTCTGAAATTATTGAAACATCCAAGAAAAAAATAACAGCACTCCTTTTTATTTGCATAAAAATTGCATAATATATATGAAATTTGATTGAGAGAGGAAGAAACAGAGATTTAAACAGTAATTTGAAGGAATGAAAATTAATCATTCAAGGCCATTAGTGCCAAAATAAAACATTGTATTTAATCTTTGATGACTATTGAATATATGCTTCCATGTCCATACAGGGAATAATTGGCATGATAAAGGCCAATGAAAAGTTAACAAGTTGAGACAATTTAATACCCTGTTACCCAGAATTGTCAAGCTGGAATGTCTGTTACATTTAGAAATTGGAATTCTAGCCTTGAATTCAGCTGGGACACAGGCAGGTTCTATCCATAATGCCAGGACAGACACTCATTAGGGGAACTTTTCACTTCCAAGAGTTGGTAGCTTGGAATATGTCTGCCTCCAACAGGCTCATTTCCAGGTTTAATGAAGGTATATTTGGAAGACTTTGAGTAATCTGTTTGTCAAAGTTTTTTTCATTAATAGAAGCCAGCTGATATTTATTACAGAAATTAGCATTCTTAGGAGGTGTTAATGAGGTCTTCTTCAATGAATTAGACTTGTGCACTTTGAATTTAACACAGGGGCTAATTAAACCAAGCAGCAAAATGAAATTAAGCCACAGGGCAGATAGGTACTTAAGTTTTTGATAACTTCATGAAGAAAATGTTCCAATTCCAGCTGACATTTCAGTTCCGATTTGCAGGTAGGTGAGTAGACAGTTCTGGACACAAAATGTAGATTAACAGCACAAGGTGCTGGGTTCTATGGGTGCTTTTTGGGTACAAAGTAGCATTACGGGTGTGTGTGCACACATTTTTGCAGCGAGTCACACTGGACATTACATTGGTAATAGCAGCTTCATTGAATGGCTGCTGGAAGTGTAACAGGCAGACCATGATGTCAATTAACTGCTGCTCTCCCGAGCCATACCTTCTGCAGCAAGCAGGGCCAACTGTTAGTGTTATAAGGATCATCAACTGCTCACAGATTAGTTGTTGGGTGATTTTTTTTTTTCCCCTGGCTGTTGCTTTGATTCCACAACTGCTTGCTGCTTTGCAAAGTTGCTTAAGGTTGCCAAAGTGCACAAACTCACTGTCTGAGTGGGTGGTGGAGGCAAAGACTTGCTTTAAAAATAGCTGGATCTGCACCTTAAATGCAATAAGTTGCAGAGCTTTGGCCATGTGTTGGAACGAGGGATTAGAAAGAGCACTTGGGTATCTTTGGGTCAGTATGGACAAGATGAACTGAATGGCCCCACTTCTATGGTATATCATTTCCATGGTTCTATAGGGATGGGTGGGTGCTCAAAGTGCTTTTTCCGACTTCGAGACTTCTGCACGAACTCGTTGCTCCCGTACTTAAATGCAGTTGAATGCAGCTCAATTTGGAAAATCAACAGAGCACATGCACGGATAACTGGAAGAGAAATAACAGACTGTAAGGCTCTCAGAATGACGCAATATCCACACAGGATTTTCAGGGGGCAACACTTAAACTTGAAATTCAGCAGAAAACAATGTGTGTCTTGCCTGTGCTTAAGTAATTACATCCACACTAAATCCTGCTACTTGTTGCAACCTCAGGAAGAATGAAAACCACATTATCATTGGCTGTGAAGGTGACCACTGGTGATCAGCTTTTAGGCATCTGACTTCTTCCCAGCTGGAACTTGAAATGTACATAACATATTGCAGTTTGCCGTCCACTGCTGCAGGAGTGATGTTACTGACGTTCTCTATTCAAACAATGTTACTACATTTCTCACCAGAGACAAGAAGATAGATGATCAGCCTTTTAATAGTCTCAGTGTTCTGAGCCTGGACCCTGTTTATAGTGCCCTGGGCCTGGATCTCAGTCTCAGTGTTCAGGCCTGGATACCAGTATCAGTGCTCAGGATCTGGACACAAGTCTCAGTGCTTAGGGCCTGGGCCTCATGTTTGAGGTGATTAAAGGGGGAAAGGAGTGATTAGAGGGAATAGAAGGTTACGAAAAGAGGAAGGGGTAGCAGAAAGGAAAGGAGATTTAAGAAATACTTAGATGGGCACATGAACAGAATGGGAATGGAGGGGTATAGAAAACTGATTTAAAATAGGGATCATGAGCCTTGGGAGTTCCTGGGAAGTGTGTAAATAGACAATGATATGGATGTACTTGTTTTTTATCCTACAGGTGCTTTGATCCACCTTGTTGTCTAATGAGGGGCATACACGCGATGGGTCGTGGGAGGGCTGCTCTTGGATTTTTTTCAAGAGTATCCGAGTGCTTCACGTTGTTAGTGTACGCTTGACCTGGACCATCTGATGGGCAGCACGACAGCTCAGTGATTATTGCTGTGTTGTGCAGATACATGGATTTGGGCCTGTGTCTGTGGGAGTTTGTGCATTCTCCCCGTGCTTGCGTGGGTTTTCTCCGGGTGCTCCAGTTTCCTCCCACACCCCAAAGATGTGCTCTTAGGCTAATTGGCAAAACAAATTCTCCCTAAATTCCCTTAAATTTGGTTTTTAATCCATAGATCTATAAACATAGACAGGGATCATGGGTAGAGGTGAGAACATCGGGGTGGCGGCGCAGGCTTGTTGGGCCGAAGGGCCTGTTTCCCGTGCTGTTTTGTTCTTTGCTCTGTGAGAGGGAGCATGAGGAGGTTGTGGAGGAGGGAAAGATCAGGCAGGAGAAAAAGAAGTGTAGAGTTAAGTGAAGAAGTTATATATTGAAAAAAGGCTGCAGGTTGCTTTAAGAGCTGATTACATTATTTGATGATGATGTCATTAGGATGTGTGATTAAGCTGCTACTTTACTTTCCATTTTGTATTCTGCAATGCACAGCTATGAGCTCTTCAATAAAACTTATTGTATGTTATTTGAATGCAAACCATGTTCTTTTCTTTGTTATAAAATCCATAACCCCTAACATAAAACAAAATTGCTGGCCAGATGGAATTTTGTTACATCAAAAACGTCAAAAAAAAGTTCCTAAAGAAGTAAAAGAAAAAATGTGGGTCCTCACAGGCTGTGGAGAACCAAGAACAGGGTTAAAGATAATGTGCTAGTGAAGGAAAAAACAAGTATGAAAAAAGCTCTCTGTGTGAATTTAAAAGAAGGGGTTTCTAATCAGAGAAAGTTGAGGTTTTAGGCTGTATCTGGCTCATTTGAAAAGAGTCAATGCTTTGCTGTATGGTTGGGCCATTTGAAAATAAAACATCAAATCAATGGTCTCCAGATTAAAAAGGATAATAATGGAAGAACAGTTTTATATATTATATACATTATAGTCTCAAGTCACTCAGGTCTTCAAGAGAAATGCAGATCAGTTAGGATTCATGAGTGCTTTCAATGAAAAAATTGAATCAAGGAGCTCCTGTGTAGAGCATTTCAATGATTTATAGAAGCAAATAAAATAGAAAATGAGTTGTTTGTACCAGTTTTTCTCAGTGCAGTAGAATGTAAAACCTTTAATTTTCTCTGAAGTTCATCCGGCAAAGCCAGAAACCAAAATTTATGATGACATGACAAGCCTTACTTTTCAAAGCAATTAATCACTGCATAATTTTAGAACATAGAACACTACAGCACAAACAGGCCCTTCGGCCCACAAGTTGTGCCGAACACATCAAAACCTACCCAGCCATAGACCTATCTATAACCCCCAATCCCATTGGATCCCATATACTCATCCAGAAGTCTTTTAAAAGACCCCAGCGAGTTCGCCTCGACCACCACCGACGGCAGCCGATTCCATTCACTCACCACCCTCTGAGTGAAAAACTTTCCCCTAGCATCCCCTCTGTACTTGCTTCCCTGCACCTTAAATCTGTGCCCTCTCGTCGCGACCATTTCAGCCCTGGGAAATAGTCTCTGAGAGTCCACCCTATCTATTCCTCTCAACATCTTGTAAACCTCTATCAGGTCGCCTCTCAACCTTCGTCTCTCCAGGGAGAACAGTCCCAGCTCCCTCAACCTGTCTTCATAAGGCATGCCTCCCAATCCAGGCAACATCCTTGTAAATCTCCTCTGCACCCTTTCAATAGCTTCCACGTCCTTCCTATAGTGAGGCGACCAGAACTGCGCACAGTACTCCAAGTGTGGTCTGACAAGGGTCCTATAAAGCTGCAGCATTACTTCCTGACTCCTGAACTCAATCCCTCGATGAATGAAGGCCAGTACACCGTAAGCTTTCTTAACCACATCCTCCACCTGGGAGGCCGATTTGAGAGTCTTATGGACCCGGACCCCAAGATCCCTCTGCTCTTCCACACAGCTAAGACTCCTACCTTTGATAGTGTACTCATTCATCCCGTTGGATCTGCCAAAATGGACCACAACACATTTATCCGCGTTGAAGTCCATCTGCCACTTCTCCGCCCAGTCTTGCATCCTGTCGATGTCATGCTGCAACTTCTGACATCCCTCCAGACCATCCACAACACCACCGACCTTCGTGTCATCGGCGAACTTACTCACCCATCCCTCCACTTCCTCATCCAGGTCATTTATGAAAATGACAAACAGCAAGGGTCCTAGAACAGATCCCTGGGGCACTCCACTGGTGACCGACCTCCATGCAGAAAAAGAGCCATCCACAACCACCCTCTGCCTTCTGCAGGCAAGCCAGTTCTGGATCCACAAGGCCAAAGCCCCTTGGATCCCATGCCCTCTCACCCTCTCAAGAAGTCTTGCATGGGAGACCTTGTCAAATGCTTTGCTGAAGTCCATGTACACCACGTCCACTGCTCTTCCTTCGTCAACGTGTTCAGTCACATTTTCGAAGAACTCAATTAAGCTCGTAAGGCACGGCCTGCCTTTTACCTGCCTGTTTCAGGTTCCATCAGGGAATCAAATGAATGTTGAAATCATTGCTCATTTTGTGGCAATCTTTAAAAGCTTGGCACAACATTGTGAGTTTGGTGCATCATGAGTAGATACCTTTTGGGATTATCTACTTTGTGATCTCCAAAATGAGGTTATCCAAAGAAAATTGCTTACTGAACATGCTTTGACTTTAAAGGTAACTGCAGAAATCACAGTATGAATAGAATTGGCGATAGGAAAGAGATCCCCAATTTGAGAACTACCCATAAGACGTAAAAACGACAACAGATATCACAGATGTTCCAAAATGGGCAATTCAATGAGTAAATGCTGGAACAATGATAGTCAGTACAAGAACTGCAGCAAAATAGGTCACATTGAAAAAGGTTGATGGGCTAGATGAGTTTTCCTTGAGAAAAATATTCAGGGGAAGAATCTAGGTACCTTCAAGAAGAAGAGCAAGTTGCATTCCACAAACAGCATTTACAACATGGAAGGAAAGAATTATACTGTGAAGAAGAGAATGCCCATAGAAATTTTCCAACTGAACATTTTATCTATACAGGTGAATCACATAGATTCTGGGTGATTCTGAAGTTAAGTGGTTCATATATTTGGATGAAGGTTGACACTGGTGCTGTTGTAACATTAATTTCCGAGGCTACATATCAACAAAGACAGAATTATCTTCCTTTGTAGCCAGCTGATGTGATTTTATGGAAATTCATGAAAAAAGATTGTGCCATTAATAAGTTGTAGCATGGTCAATGTAGAGTTGAGTGGACAAACAGAAGAGTTGCCTCTTCAGATGATCCATGGTGATTATGCAGCTCTATTTGGGAGATCATGGCTGGAGTGCTGTCAATAGATTGGTTGATGCCAAAACAGACCTACAACATATTTTGGATAAATAAAAGAATGGATTTGAAGAAACACTAGGTTCAATGAATGGAGTTCAGGTAAAGTTCAAGATAAAACCTAATAGTCAACCAAAAAGTCTGAAAGCAAGAGCGATGCCATATTCAATTTATCCCAACATCAAGGAAGAGTCATATAATCTGATAATACTGGTGAATTAGGCCAGTAACAATGTATAATGATTGGTGATGCATAATGTTGGAATATTATTCATCAGATGTATAACATCATAGGATTGACCACAGAAATAAAGGGGAGCGTTGCTATGTATTTAAAGGTCTGCAGGTTGTTTTTACAGCTTATCATATAATTTGATGGTGATGTCATTAAGGTGTTTCTAGAGGCTATTGTTTTACTTTCAGTTTTGTATTCCGTGCAGAGCAGAAAGCATCACTTTCAATAAATCTGCTATATCTAGCTTGCATCTAGTTCACATTCTTTTTCTTTCTGTTAAAACCCACAACTCTAACATTACAGATTCCACCAAAGACTGCATTTATACAGGAACAAACATTGTCCTCAGGCTATGGAATGCATAGTGCCTGGCATTAGAAAACAAATTGAAGGGATATGATTTATTTATAATAAAGATACAATCAGTACATTCAGTTTTATAGCTAGTCTTTGATTTTAAAAGGTTAGCAGAGGTGTTTGTAATTCCATCTGCAAGCTTCTTGTATCTCCACATCTGGGAGGGATTCAGAATTTCCATCTATCTTCATGGCATCCTTTTCTGCATCTGTTTGCTGGAGGTCTTCCTCCACTTCTCTTTTCTTTCAGTTTACACTTCTTTTGTATAATCTGGATACCTGAAAAAGATACTTATCATAGCTGGATGCAGGAAGACTAGCAAATAGACTCACTTTTCCTGATCTGTTCTTACCATAAAACAACTTTGAATACTGCATCAAAGACCAGGGCACAGTGCTCCTACTTCTCACCTCTTCAACTACCTCTAACCACAGCTTTTGCTGAGAGCTGACAATTGCTTTCTCCCTTATTAGTTGGAACAGTAGTTCCTCTTCTTGCATCCAGCAGTAATTTCAGTAAAGTATCATTCAGTCTGGGTATGTTCCTTGTCCCATGTGCAGCATTCAGTCTAATCATCTGTTGGCTGTTCTGTTTCCAATCATACAAAATCAGCATGTTAAGCTGAGTATATGTATTGCAACTGGGAATCGTGCCCAATGCAATGCTGGAAATACATTGTATGATCTTACTTGCTGTTCACACCAAGCTCCTGCTGCAGCAAGGTCAAAGAATTTGACGGCCACCAAATCTCTAGTCACTGCTGTTGGGTGGGAAAATCCTGTGGGCATGAATGGTGATAAGATTTCAGCCATAGAGTCTGGAATTTAGAATTCATTGCTTCAAATTCAGATGCAACCATAGATTCCAATTTGCTTATTTCACTTCCATGTTTCACCCATGCAATTCAATCTCCTAACACTCCACTCTACCTGACCTATATATCATCAGGGTTATTATGACCTGATCAGCACTACCTGAAATGGGATGGAAGCAAATACAATCATAGGTTTGAAAAGACAACTCGACATGTCCTAGAAAAGGATAAATTTGAAAGGATTATGGAGAAGAACAAGGGAATGTTGGATTAATTGAGATCTCTTTCTAAGAGCTGGCACAGACATGATGGGCTGAATGGTCTTCTCTGCTGTATGATTCTATGATTCCATCTGGTTATTGCAGTCGCCCTTGTTGTACTCAAAGTTCCACATAAAGGAATGAAATGAATGAGCAGCTAATCTGCTGATTTTTGAAGGCATGGATGTCAGGAACTTTGCTCCTGTGCAATGGGAAATTTAGCATCCATCTGAACAGACAAATGGTTCAATGTTTCACTAAAAGACAGCATCTTCAAAACCCTGTATTCCCTCAGTATTTGACCAGAGTATCAGTTGAGATTAAACACTCAAGCTCTGAACCAGAAATCCACAAATCTTAGACCCAAGGACAACAATTTTAGCAATTGATTCCAGCTAATACTTGTTTCATAATGTTTCAAGTCTAAAGATAGCAGAAATGTTCCTATATGTTCAAATAATCTTTATACTTATGAGAAACCAGTACACTGGCTTTGTTTTGCAAGTTTCATAAAATCCCTACAATGCAGAAAGAGGCCATTTGGCCCATTCGATTCACTGAAAGAGTGCCTCACTGATTGCCATCTGTCCCTAACCCCACACATTTCACAATTCTTCAAATTCATATCAAGCTATACATGCAAAATAAATTCTGGAACAATGGAACACAGCACCATATTTAGTGATACAGGTCAACTGAGTTCACTTGGTAGCATTCTGGTCTTTACTCTGGCAAGCCTGTGGGTTCAAATCCTATTCACTATTTTACTGGATAATATAGGCTGAAGTTTCAGTTTAGTACTGAAGGATACCTGTGTACTTTTAAATTAGATGCTAAATTCAAGCATCTTTAAGTAGATACAAAAAGAAACACCAGTGCTAAAGTTCTAATCTTAAGCACAACAGATCTTTCATTTATCTAAATTGTTGTTTGCAAGACCTTGCTGTGGGCAAATTCTGCTGCACATCTAAAATCCACAACAGAACAGTTTCTTATTGTGTTTGAAAGTACTTGTATTTAGTTTGTGATAACAATGCTGATGGGAGAGTTCATTTGAGGGACTGTAGATTGTATTTTGTTACATTCTGGCCCACCATAAACTGTAGAATTTTTTTGTCAAGCCAAGTGAAATGGTAAATTATCAAAATCCACCTTTTGGCTGTTCATTTTTTTTTTCTTTCTATACAAAAACCATCTCAAAAGTTGCTGATGTCCTGAAATGAACAGAACAAAAGGCAAGGCTTTCAGAAAGTATTATGCAGTTTGAGGCAACAAACCTGTGCCAATGTCTAATACCTGCATCTGAGTACCTTCGGAATGATTTACTGCTTTTACCCAATGTAATTATGCTGCAGTTACAACCTTCTCCCCATTTTATCTCATTAGGTTGTAATGAATATAGAAGCTAATGCATGGCAGGGATGAGATGATGGTTGAACAAACTCTTATCGCTGTTATTTCTGCCACACTTTCAAAATTATGGATTTTATGTATAAACTTTCGTTAATCATCAGCCTTTTTTACATAATAGCTGAATGCTAGCTGTTTTATCATTTGTAGTTCAAATCATAATTTCAAATGTGGCATTGAAATGCTAAACAGAAGCTTGGGTGTTTGAATTAATCTAATAATTATCCATATTAACATCCAATCATCAGCCTTCTCTCTCTTGTTTCTTTTAGCCCCAGTACTCAGATCGTTATTTTTTTCTTGTTCCTTCATTGTAAGCATTTATTGCAAAGGGAATGGAATCTCAAAGTAGGGAAATTATGGTACAGTTGTACAGCGTGTTGGTGAGAGCACATCTGGATTACTGTGTACTGGTCTCCTTATTTAAGAAAGGACATAATTGTATTTCAAATAATTCAGTGAAGATTGACTCGGTTGTGCCGAAGCTGGTTATTTCACGAGGAATGATTGAGAAGGCTGGACCTATATTCATTAGAGATGAGAAGAGATCTGATTGAAACATATAGGGCAGAATTTTCCCATCATGCCCACCACAGAAATCATAGCAGGCAGGACCCGAACTATACAACAGTCCATTGACCTCCCATTGGATTTTCTGTCTATGGGGCGAGCATGTGATAGTGTACGAATGAAGCAGTGACATGATGGGAAAAATGGTCAAGTAATTGGTATAAAGGAGAGTTGACCAAGTTATTCCAAATTGCCAGACCCTTGTAAAACTGACACTGAATAAGCTAAGACATGAGGAACATCAGAGAAGGTCAAGACTTGATAAAGCTGACTCCACATAATTTAGGGCTGGAGGAGTGAAGAGTGAGAAGGTCAGAGTCACAGAACCTTCTATTACATCAGAAAACAAGATATGGTCAGAAATCGCGGAACCTTTCTGTCCCTTCAAAGGACAAGATAATGATATTATTGATGAAACAGACGGGTCTCGGAGGTCACCGGATGCTAATACAATTGATGTATTACTGCTTGTATTACTAATTGAACATGTACACTGATATGGAAAAGGTATAATTATGGAACTGGTTCTTGTAGTTGGAGCGGTCTTGGGATAGAATCAGCAGTTTGTAGGGACTGTTCTTTGTCTCCAAGACTCTGCCATATACTACATGCAGTTTTGTGATCATAAAAGCTAGTTGTTTTTGCAAAGCAAACTTTGATTAAGTTTTACTATCACAGTTCGGAAAACAAGAAATTCTCCACTACAACAAGCATGGCCAGAAAATCTCACCCATTAGGTACTGAGGAGACCTGAAAGATTGGATGTTGGGATGATGAAGTCCAGAATGAGTGGACACTGTTTACAAAATAGGGATCTCCCATTTAAGATTAGGGTAAGGAGATTTTTTTTCTTCAGAAGGTCTGTAAAATCTCTTCATCAGATAACAATGGAGACAGACTGGCTTATTGAAAAAAATTCAGGGCTGCGTTAGACAGATTTTTGATTCACAAGGGGTCAGATAGGAAAGTTGAATCCATAGTCAGAGCAATCATGAACTTATCAAATGGTGGACAGGCTCAAAGGGCCGATTGACCTTCCTGCTCTTATTTCACATGTCCTTGTGTTTTCTGTCTTTCACTTCATCTTGTCAAAGTTCCTGATAACTTCTCCAAAAATATAATGAAAAATGATTTCAATGTGTCTCTCTGCACTTTGTGTGAAATATCTTTAATTAAATAACTGGAATTTTAGAGAAGTAACATTCTTGTTTAAGAATAATAATCACAAGGCGGCTTTGTTGTCCAAATGTACAAAAACAAAGAGTGGGGTATTAGCACGTATGAATTAGAATGTGCAATATGACTAAAAATCAGAAACATATATCCAAAATAGATTTGCTATATAAACAGGTTTCTTATCTGCTCATTACTATTTCTGACATGCCTCTAGACAGCTCAACAGGCTTTCCATTATTAAATAAGCTGTTGTGAATGGATGTGCCTTTCATTTGGTACTCCTATTGATTATCTTAACCATGGCAGAACAGTAATTGAAACACCTCAATGCATGACTGTTTTTTCATGATCTTTCCTGTAGGACTTATAGTGCACAAGCTGAGAAAGTCCTTACAGAAATTCACCTCCATGCGTCATGTGCTCCTATTATGGCTGTAACTGCACATTTGTACCACTAGTGAAATATTTGGCATTGAAATACCATTATTTGGCCTGTACATCCATGTTGGCATTTCTCTGCATCACTAACCAGCCATCAGCCAATTGGGTAGATTAATGCACAAAGCCATTTCCAGAATAATGTAAAATAAAGAATATTATCTGGATTAATTAATGGTTTGAACATAAGAATAGGAAAAAACCTTTCAGCCCCTCAATTCTATTTGTAATTCAATTAGATTAACTCCCTTTACCACTCCCACCCCCAAAACGAACATCAATTGATTGTCTCTCAAAGCAACATATAACGATCTTATGTGGAATGGATGAGTTGCACATTGAAATAATCCACAATCGTATCGAGAGAGTATGGCATTGAGGCTTATCTCAGGCCCCTCCAAGTCGCCTACAGAGAAACTATAATGCATTCTGCTAGTTCAAGTGGTAAGCTCTTAATGCACTGTGATATTCCAATGATTTGGCTTCATTAAAACAATTCCTTTAAATTAGACATTTTGATGAATGTTTTCCACTAAAATTACACCAGTACAGGCTTGTGAAAAGTCAACAGTATAAGATGTGCAACAGTGTGGGATGTTTTGCAGATTAGACTACCGTTAGTCTACGATCCATCTAGGGTGGAATTTTCCCATTCTACTCACCATGGGAATTATAGAACATAGAACATAGAACATTACAGCACAGAACAGGCCCTTCGGCCTTCGATGTTGCGCCTACCAATATAAAAAGCAATGCCCCTCCAAACTAAACCATTCCCTTCTCTTCCATATACTTATCAACTAACCTCTTAAACGCCACCAAACTTGGCGCATCTACAACCGCTGCAGGCAGGGCATTCCACTCCCGAACCACCCTTTGGGTAAAGAACCTGCCTCTGATATCCGTCCTATAACTATCACCCCTTAATTTAAAGCTGTGTCCCCTCGTGCTAGCAAATTGTAGCAGGTGTGACAAGGACATGCAAAGGTAACCATTGACCTCAGGTGGGAGTTTCTGGCCTTGGCGTGTGTGATTGGAAAATCCCGTTGCCAGAGTCTGTGGGACCCATTCACATTCTGATTTTTTACCTAATACATTTGAAGTTCTCCATTCATTTCATTGATCATCCCACAGTAATTTACAATGGCATTTAATTATTTAAAAATAGCACCTGACATGACTCAAGTCTGGAAGCATAAGATCTGTTGTTGGTTTTTTTGCACATGTGTGGACAAATGTGCATGTGCAGATAGATATACCTTTGTGGCTGTCTTGCATTCTCAGGAGACATTGGCCAAGATGGCATGACAATTCCCATCACAGGCAGGAGTAAATATCCCAGGTGGGATTTTCCATCTCCCTGTGTCGTGTTTTGCAATGGTAGGTTGGCCAGCAGCAGGATCTTCTGGTCCAACCAGAGAACCAGCGGCAGAGAGTCACCACTGGTAGGACTGGAAGATCCTGCCAGCAGAAATGGTTGGAAAACTTTGGCCATAGTGTTTTTTCTAACTTCTTTTTGCTCTTTTTTATGTGGTAACAGATTGGGTTTTTAGTTGCCAGCTCTGAATCTCACAGGCCAGCCTCCATGGCATTTTTTCCAAATTGGTTCTATCCTATCTTTTTTAGTTACAAACATCTACTAGTTTAATTCATCACTCATAATATTTAACTAATAACCCATAAAAAAATTATACAATTTCAATCTAATTTACATGCATTTAAATCATACTCATTTCCAATTAATTTTAAAAATGATAATTTCAACATTTTTTCGTTTACTACATGAATTATTTCTATATTTGACTCTCACTTTGGTTATCACTTTCATTACTTAATCAACAGTGACAATTATAAGTTTAATATTTTACTCATTTTGATTCAGTAAATCCTGATCCAAATCTTTGATCCATGTTACAATTTCCTGCCATAGGTCTTCAAATCGTTCTCAAATATTGACTTCATAGCCATGCACACCGATGGCACAATCAGTGTCTTGGCTATAGTGGGGGACAACATCTTGATCTTATACCAGGTGCACCTCTTCCTCAGGGAGTCAGAGTGGGGCTTCTCTGGCCCCTTTGTCCCTGTGTGAAACATTCTATCTGATCTCTAAGTTGTTGACAGGAATGAAAATGGGAATAATTCATCCTGGGCTGGAAGGAGGTTAGAGAGGGGATACATGTGTGGTGTGGGGCAAGATAGTGGAATTGCTGAACACCTGTGATCTTGCAGCTTGATCTTTCAGATTCCAAGTAGAATTGTACAAATTGGTGTGCTCTCCTGCACAGGGCAACTATACCCTCCATTTCTGTGTCGCTGACTGTGAGATATTGCACAGTTCTCCAGTACATCCCTGGAAGGATCACTGGCAAAAAGTTTAATGCCACTGGCATGAGTTGTCCTCCAAATTCTTACAGCCACAGCTCATTCTGAAGAGTCTGATGAACGTGAGCAACTACATCCCAGGACAAATGAGAGTGCCTCCAGTATTACCTCTGGCTCATTCCTCGATAATTGAACCATCTACAATATACCATGGTAAGGCCATTGCTCACTGTTGCAATGGACCCTGTCAGCCAGTCAGTTTCATCTCCTTGCTGCCTAAGCTACTGCTGCTCCTGGCCCAATGCCAACTGGTGATGGGCCCTCCTTCTCATCTGGATGTGAGCCAGTACCAAAGAACAGTTTCTTGGAGAAGGGACTCAATTCTGCTGAGATGGACTTCTCTTGAGAATACATGAGAATGCATGAGATGCTATTTCATATAAATGGGCTTCCTGACATTGTTCATAGGGAAGGTTGACTGCCTTTAGTCAATGTTTAAAATCCCAAGAACAAAATTTTAACAGTTCACCTCGATAGCAGGAAACACTTCTGGTCTCCTGCCCAATTAAATTCCTCTGGCTGCCACGATTCTTGCTGTTGGTTGGACCGGAAGATTCTGCCCCATGTGTGTAACAGTTTTGAAATGCTCAATGTCTACTCCATACATCAACTCTGGCTTTCGGCACTTTCTACAGTTTGGTTACATTTCTCTGAGCTCACATCTAGGCTGAACAAATCCAGCACCAAAAACATCAAGAGTAAATAGGCACACATAATAAAACACAGAACAATTGAACACTCCAGTTCCAACTCTCCATATAAGTGTTTTGAGGGGATGGATTCGAGGCTTATAAAGCTCACATCAACACTCAAAAATAGTACACAGCAAGAAATATAATTTTTGTGTGATCATCACAATGGAGACTTCAACCTTGGAAGATGTGTGTATAATTTTCATCCAAGGTTTCCTAGCCCACCAAAAAGTCCTCACCAAAATCATGTTGGGTGAGGATTGTTTTTTCAGCAGAAGAAAACTAAGTTCAGCATTTGGCAATCTGGTTCACAGCACTGTTGGGAGATGAAAATCTGGCTTGTGCATGGGAAGTGTCACATATTCACGACCAGGATCCAGAAGCATCATATATCTGCCCATGGACATTTTACACTGCATGACTCTCTGACAACTAGTTGATGCTGAAGAGAAAATATATATTTATATGAGCTTTTTAACTTTAAATTCATTTAGTGGTAAATAATTATCTCCAGTTGTGGTAGAACTCTTGAGTGAACTGAATATTCAGTTCACCAGTTGAAAAAAATAAAAACACTGCGCACAACTGCATCCCCATACTTGTGTCAAAGAGACTCATTAGCAAATTGCAAGCGTGCTATTTTCAGTATAGTTGTACTAACTTTCAAGCTCTTATAAAAAATATCCATTATTTATACAAAAATGATTCTGTTCATTTTGTTCACATGACTAATGACTGAAACTGAAAGTAAAAAGTGAAATATATTACACATATGGTTTAGAATTACATTTTTTGTTTCATTGATCTGCATTTGGACAGGTTATTAGATGAATGCAGGTACACAAACACAACTAAAAATTGATAAAATTTTGAAAATGCATTTTTTATGGGTTTTGAAAAAAATGCAAAATATACGTGTTTAATTTTGAAAAGAACTGGGAAATATTATTAAGAATTAAATACATATACTTGCAAAGCTGATGAGAATTCCAGTACTTAAGATAAGTTGTTGGTTTGTGCTTTTTTTTTTTGTTTTTATTCCAATTCAATCCAAGCAAGCCCAATTCAGAGTCTCAACAAGTTGAGACATTCCTGATCCAAGCTGACAAGACAGAGCTCTCACCTCCTGTCTTGGGCTTGATCTACATGATCCAAGCTGATTGGAGTAGGCACAGCTCCTCCTCCCAAGGCTTGATCTCATTTGCATCTTAGCCAAAAGACCGAGATGCCACTTTTGAAAATTGCTTCAAATGAAGCTAAAATGTAACCTAATGACTTCAACCAAGCACAGCATGTTGATGCTACACTTGATCTTAGCCAAAAGAGTTTGTACTATACAGCTGCAATCTGAGCCAAGCATCTAAATGACAGCCAGAATTCGCCCCAAAAAATTTTGTATTGCGTTTGAGTGAAAGCTGGAGTAATTCATGCTGCTTTTTATCAGTGGGAGTTCTGCCCCTTAGACAATGCCAGGGGGGCCAGTCTGACACTGTCAGGGTGCCAATATCTGATCCTCTGGGAGGGGCCTCTGATTGCCTCCTCCCCCACTTTGCTCCAATAGTGCTTCTACTTTCCCGCAAATGGGGAGTAATGAACAACTCGGTGTGTGTGTAGGGAGGGGAGGCGGGGGGTGGGGAAGGAGAGAAGATGATAGTGGGCCATGAGAATTCAGTCCTGTGCTTGCTAATTGCATTTAAGTAACATTCAAATGACTAATTAAATTGTCTTTGCGCCTCCCTGTTGATTTCCAGCAAAGAGCAGACGCTGCCAGAAATCCAGTGCTGGAAGCTACTAACGGGACATGAATGCATGCGCAAACCCCACAAATTGCCCATCGCAGGATTTTCGCAGCCCACTGTGCTAAAAAATTAGCGCATCAGGATGAGTGAATCGCCCCCATAGTGTTTTAGGTCTGTGTTTAAAAGTCTAAGCAGAAATCATCGAGAATAATGCATAATGTTTACATGCGCCATTTGCTTTTAACAAGCTTTTAATTTCTAACAAGTAGAAGTCATTTAAATATTGTTGACTAACATCTTTTGTTTTAAGTGCTTTAACATTAAGGGTACAGCTCCTTCAACTCAAAATATTTTTACCCACTAAATTGTCAAAGTGCTAAATGGAAGTACTGCATTGAGGGAAACAGGGCATTTGGATCCTGAGTGAGGGCCAGCAACCGTGTAGCTCCTTAACCAGCATTATTTAAAATTTGACAAATGTACAGCAGAAGGGCTGAATTGGAAGTGTAAATTAATGTGGGTGACTTAGAGTAAAATCAGATACATCAGGGCATTTCCACAGTAATTTCATTGTGGAGTTAATGTAAGCCTACTTGTGACACTGATATGTAAAGTTGAACTTAAAGAAAGAGTAATAACAAGTCAAAAAGAAGTTCAGGATTAAGTGAGAAAGACAATGGTCATTTGGTAATATAAAATGTGAATACTTCTGAAAAGAGAAACATATTGCAGCTGCTTTTCATCCTGGACTCATCATCAGGACAAATGCAAAAATAGCAAATTTCAAATTATCCCAACTGTTTGTACTATAGGAGAAAAAGGTGCTGATTAGTTGGCAAGCCAATTTTAATCAGCCAAAGCTTCCCCCTGGAGAAAACAATAGCAAATGGTAGGCACCCTGCACCATAACATGTGTTCTGCAATTGGGCAGCACATGCTGAACAATCCTGAGTACATGAATTTCTAAACTAACAACTAATTTAAAATTATGAGTCAAGTTCATAACATTGCTCACTTAAATGTTTGCATAACATACATTCATAGACAGGGGCCTGTTCTTGAAAACAAGAGTAATATGTCGAAGTCTTGTGTCCTTTATGAATTATCCATGAGCTTGGGAGTTTATAGTTACCTGTTGCTTTATCCATTTATGGTAATACCCAGCAGAGTTGATTTGCAAACCAAAAACCATTTGTTTCTTCTGTCATACAAGTCGTTGTGATCATTTAAAATTTAGCATTCTTGTGCATGTCCAAATGAGTGCAGGATGAAAAGTTTTGACTTTTTAGCAACAGAGTAAGAAAAGAAATAGGAAGAAGTTAAAACATAAATTTGGTATTTTTAAAATCTGCAAAGTCAATGAATACCTGAAGCAATGAGTCTCCGTATTTATAATAATTGATTTTCAGTGCCAGAGGAATTGATTGGAAGCAAGTAACAATTATCATATTGGTAAAAAGATACCTACACTTGAAATGACTAGATTTAACATCCAGTGCCAATCTTCCTTTGCACTGACCCCACCAAAACAGCAGCTGCAGAAACAAGCCATGATATGGCATTTTTGAGAAGCTGAAGCTGGAGTGACACAATTATGCTAACAAATTCTGGATTTTGGAATGTTACCCTATACAGCTAAGAAATTTCCTGCCTGTGTGATCCCGTTGGTCCCGTTTCTTCTCATATAAGCCTGTTAATTGATTTAATTAACATTAGAGCACTGATTTGAGCTTGATGTTAAAGAAGTACTGCTTTTTGAAGCTTTAGGTATTTAAATAGAGTTAGTCAGTTGTGGGTTACCAGCTGTTCACATCATTCTCCCACTGGTCAGAGAATTTTGTGAGCCAGCCAAATCTCCGTTCACTGCAATGGGATGAGAAAATCCCACTGGCGTGAACGGTGGAAGCTTCCGGACTATTTTTTTTATGGCAAGCTTGCTGGAGAAAATGGTTACATTTCTTCCATTAATTTATTACTGTTAGAGGGCAACTTTTCTCTTTTGTGTCACATTCATTCCTTGATTAGCCAATTACAAAGCACAAGCAGTCAACCTGCACTATTATTATTGCTGCATCTTTTACATGAATGTTTAATGATATTGTAATAATTGAAGGATTGGCAACCACCAGTTAGCACATAATGAACTATAACAGCTTATTTACAACAAATAAATATACAAAGTCCTTTCACCATGTAGTTAACACTTCAAGCTCTATGATCTACTCAAGTAACAAAAGCCCACATTCTGAATCAAGATCCTTATGATTGTTCCCCATTGGTCAAGTGGATCATATGATCCTCCTGACATACGACCCTTAAGAGGTCAATATGGCAGACCCTAAGCACTCAGAATTTTTTTTTTACTGTTTATTTTAACAAAACAGTAGTCCTATTTCTACAGTGTAGTTTCATTTGTAGACTGTTCAGATGTTAGTATTATCATGAATATAAATTTAAGAAGCAAATGACTTTTGGTGTTGCTTAAGCTGAATTTGGAGTTTTATGAATTCTATTCACTAGTATCAGACCAAATCTTCTGGTTTCTAGATCATCAGAGACTGAATATCTGACTAAAGACATGCATCAGTAACCCAATTCATGATATAAGTGGGAATTGCATGCCTGGAAAATTTAAATTTCCGATGAGCAATTTACCCATTTATCCACTCACTCATTCATCCACTTACCCATTTACTAACATTCAAAGACTAGATGTTAAACTCACCATGTGACAGTTAAGTGCTGTTGTTAGGTGGCAGAGAGTTTCATCTTCCCCTAACTCTATTCCACTCTGAGTTCCTGGTGCTCAGCATTTTGGTGAAAGCTGGAATTGGAAAACGTCGAAAGAAATGCACACCAATCTTGGATCAGAGGAATTTTTGAGCACAACACCAATTTGCTCCTGCTTGGAGGATCAATATCATTATTTTTCATACTGGTGCCTTACAGGCTTAATAGGCATTATTATGAAAATCAATCTGACACTAACAGCAAAATGAATTCTTTAGATTTCCCTTATGACGAACTGAAAAGTATATCATTACATCAATTTTCTATTAAAACCTCTGTATCACACAAGAGCCAGTAGTGGCCCTTGTCATGTCCCAGTGTTTAATACTCTTGTCTGTGAGTCAAAATGTTGTGGGTTTAAGTCCCATTTTAGAACTTGAGCACTTCAGTGCAGTCTGAGGAAATGCTATATTGTCGATCATAGAATCCTAATGTAAAAGGAGGCCATTCGGCCCATCAAATATGCACCAATCAGAATCCCATCTAGGCCCTATCCCCATAACCCCATGCATTTACCCTAGTTAATCTCTCTGACACCAAGGGGCAATTTGCCACTGTCAATTCACCTAACCCTTACATCTTTGGACCGTTGGAGGAAACCCACTCAGAAGCAGGAAAATGTACAAATTCTACACACAATGATCCAAGCCAGGAATTGAACTCAGGTCCCTGCTGCTGTGAGGCAGCAGTGTGAGTCACTTTGCCATCATGCCTTTTCTAGATAAGGTGTTAAACTGAAACTCTGTCTGCTCTCCGAGGTGACAGAAGAGATCCAGTGAAACTATCCTCAAGGAGAGCAGGGGCATTATTGCCAGTGTCCTGGCCAATATTTGTCTCTGAACCAACAGCAGAAAAGCAGACTATCTGACAAATATTACATTGCTGTTTATGAGAATCTGTGCCAATTTACCTTGTTTCCTTTGGATTACAACAGTGATGACACTTGCAAAATACTTCATCACTTTGAGGTAAGAATGCAAATCTTTCTTTTTCCTTCATGATTATCTTCCAAAATGGCTTACACTCTGTAAATTGCATTCATATTCATCCATACATCTGTCCATTGTACTCAAATATATTTTCAAAACCACAGTAGGCTTTCAATCAGTGAATATTCCAAGCATGCAATTTTGTTACAGAACTTTTGTGACAACTCAATTTGTCATATTTTGTCCTTTCATCTCATACCAGTAGACAGGATGCTAAAAATGAAATTTGTTTATCCCTAAACCAATTATTCTGAGGTTGTTTGGTGGAAGATTGCTGTGTTCAGATTGTTTTAAGTTTCTTTATCAGTGTCACAAGTAAGCTTACATTTAACACTGCAAATAAAGTTATTATTCAAACTTAGGTGCCTGTTCAGACACAATAGGATCAAATGAAGCATGGCCAATGCACCTAACCAGCACATCTTTCAGACTGTGGGAGGAAACCAGAGCACATCAAGGAAACCCATGCAGACAAGTGGGAGTGTGCAGACTCCCTGGCGTTACGAGGCAGCCTTGCTAACCCGTGCCTCCTTCCTACATTACGACAGTGACTACACTTCAAGCATTACCTCATTGGTCATAAAACACTTTGGAACCCTGGAGCTCATAGAAAGGATTAAATGATTGCAAATCTTTCTTCTTTTCTTTTAGTTTGTAGTGCTAGAAGATGTATTTGTTTTTCTTAGATCAACTTACGGGCATAGAAATCTGATCGTGACCAAAATCCCTCCCATTGTGCTGAAAGAGTATCATGCCTAGGTTACACTCTCTCCAATCACTCTCATTCTTCTCTCCTAATTCTTGATCTGATCAGTACAGTGGTTGATATCAGTGTTCTCCCCTTAAATTGTTTGATGTTGATATTTTGATGACTCACATAACCTGGCCCTGCCCTCACCTTGAAATCCACTTTACCGTGATTTACTCTCACTGACCCCATGAGACCATTAAGTGCCGCCTCGTTCCACCTGTTCCCTATCTACAGACTACACATGCCTGCCCTGGCTGTGCCAACTGTGATCTTGTATCAAGCCATTGATCCCCAGGCATGGCATATGTTGTGGACCAACAACACCCTTCATCTCATACTGGCTGCCATGGACTCAAATCTGCTAGGTCAATGCCTTCCCTAGACTTGAACAAGAGCATGTGTACTAAGCACAACTCTTCAAATTGTATTGTAGGACTGTTTCAGGTTTCTGACCTTGACTAACTCTACTCCCACCCTTTAAACCACCATCAGTCCTTCCCATCAAGTCATGTATTTCTATGCTCTCTTGCCCAATCATCACTCATCTTTGAAACCTTTGCCCTCCAACCCTTCTCTTGTCTGACTCCCCCAGTTAAATCTTTGTCCTCCAGCACCTTCCACACTTCTTCCCCCACTCTCATCTTTCCCAGCACCTTCTAACCTTCTCTCTGGTCTTACATGGTAAGCCTTGGTTCTGACCCCCTTTTGATTTTCTGTCGGTCTTGCCTGCACAACCTTGGCACAGAGTCAAAGTAGCTATGCAATGAAAGGTAGACAAACATCTTGAATTTTCAAGGAGTTACATGCAATTCTTGGGAATAATGGGGATCAAAGAATATGGGGGGAAGGCGAGATCAGGCTTTTGAGTTTGATGATCAGCCCATGATCAGAATCAAAGGTAAAATAGGTTCCAACGACTGAATAGCCTACTCCTACTCCTATTTTCTACATTTTTATGTTTCTACAACTCAAGATCATGAGTGGTGTTGCTTGCCAGGTACACGTCACATATATCTGGTTCTGAATCACACCAGTCTAATTAGTCACTGGCATGTCCATTTGATCTGGAGTGGGTGTGTGATTCTGCATGGTGTTTTTTAAATGAGTATTTATGATATTCAAATAAATGTGAATATAGTTCCTAACATGGCACAATGGGCTATGTCAACTCACAATGGAAGTCAGGAGCAGAAAATTGCATTCTATTTTTAAATTGACATTCCTCACATTTTCCTGACTCACCTGCCGTGACGTTTGTCATTGATAGGATTTTCTGGTCCTATCTTTGGTGTGGAGGCAGGAATGTTCCTCCTGGATTCACTTTAAGGGTACAAGTTGCTGCCAGCCTTGTTTCCTCCACCGCAAACCTATTTACTGTCCTTATCCTAAATGACCACTTCGCTGTTGCTGAGCTGCCTTCAAGGCTACAAGTGATAAGAAACATATGATGCCAGAAGCTCAATTTCAAATGGTCGCTTCAAGCCAGATTACACCTGACTCGTAGGTAGACCAGTCTTTACAAATAAAATTTTGCTCTCCTCATAGATAATAGAAAGTATGCGAGGCACTGACTCAATTTGTTAAAGATCCAAAGCAGAGCACAAGAGCAACATAACATTACATACCAAGTTCTTTCATCAGTTAGTGAAATAAAATGTGATCATTTTCAAACATTAAAAGTGGAATTTTGTTACTTGGCTTGCATAATATATCAAAAAGAAGATCTACCCGGTTACAACATCTGCCAATCTAATCTGTTTTAGCCACTAACCTATCAATGGACAGTATTGAATCATTGCATGTAGATATACATAGAGAATCCAGATGTGAACGATAATTTATCTCCTACAAAATTGATGTCTAGAAATGGAAAGTTGCTGTAAACTACAAAATATAAGTCTACAAAAGAACAGGAAACCTTCGTTTTTAATATTTTTTTACCTGTAGTTGCAGTCTGGAGATTTATGGTTACATCTTACAGATTCCCAAATGCTTTCTAATTCTCCCTCAAGGGTTGTATATATCTTATTGTTTTTTTTCTCTCAGCAGTCACCTCAGGAGCATTCTCTTTTGGTGAAAACAAGCTTTTATAGTTGGTGGGATCAATAGTGTCCAGACAGTTATACCTCCTCAGTGTTAATGCTTATAATGGAGTATAATAATATGATCCCATTGAATGATCAATATATTATTTATATTTGTTTTATAATTTATGTTGGCTATTGTTTTTGTAACATTGCATTATTTCAGGCAATATTAATACTGAGGTATTTTCCAGCTCATTTTGAGCAACATTTGCATTTTTTTTCACAGTCTAAATGCCTTGAATTTATTTCCAAATCTGGTTAACTTGACTAATGAGTTGCCTTTCTGACCCAAATCCTCTCATTATGGAGCTGGCCAGTATCTCCACTATCAATGCACATTCTTATATGTCACATTTGGATGTCATGGAGGCTTAAACACAAATCTTTTATGAGCCCAGTTTGCATGTCATAATTGATTTCACACACACCTACTTTATTTCTCAATTGATTCTTTCTCCATTTACATTTCTCCATCTTATATTTACAAGTACTTACTATGATAACGTAACTTTTGCATATCATCTTTGAGCTATTAAAATTTAACACTAAAGAATTAACGCCTGCATAGGGTTCACTAGAACATAGTAATAATGCATGGCGAGCTTGCATGTGAGCTTCGCTACCAGAATATCTCCCCTTGTGTCAGTGTACCAATCACTAATAGGTTGCTGTAAACATTAAGAATAACATTTATCTTATCCCTTTACCTTCCTATAATCTGCTCCACAGCTGCTGCTATTTCAATGATCTGATAAACTGTGGTTGAAAGAAATTACAGTATGCACAAATCTACATCAGGGCGGTTTCCATTACAATTCAAATCATGCAACAAACTGAGCAACAGTGAGTTTGTATGGTCACTAAACTGTGAATTTCTGATAAGGGAACACTCCCAATGAATGAATAAAATGATTTGGCAGAGAGATTATCACTTAATGGAAAATTACTATTTAGAAGACACACCTTAGGAAGAGATGAGTTGCAACAATGAAGCTACTATCATCAGCAGCAGATGTGTATCTGCTCTATATGCAATGCACAATTTATTTTCTGTAGTACCATCTAATTGATATATTTATACAGTGCATATAATATCAGTTTAAGGGACTAGTTTGATTTGATAAAACTATTTTCATTAGGCACGTGTACTGATATGGGTGGAGTGATTTTATGATCCATCACCACCACAATAATTTTGGTATCTTTTTAGGGGTGAGATGGTAGTGGAGTGGTAATGTCATTGGACAGTAATCCAGAGGCCCAGGCTAATGTTCCAATGTCTAGGGTTTGAATCCCACTTTTGTTGTTTGTGGAGGGTTAGCTCAGTTGACTGGATGGCTAGTTCATGATGTGAAGCAATGCCAGAAGTATGGGTTCAATTCCTGTATTCCTGAGGTTATTCATGAAAGCCCTACATTCTCAACCCTGTCGCACAATTACTTTATTCAGCAAAGATCTCGGATTGGGTCCTCTTTTTCAAAACAGTCATTATCACCTAAAAATCCACACTCAACCTCTCTATTGTTTCATGCTATAACTTGCTATCCAATCCATCTTCCTTCTCCAAAGGCCATGGTTGGAATTTTAGCAGCCCCACCCTTAGATAGATTAACAGTCAGGAATGGGAGATAAATTTGGGCATCATTGTGGTAGCGCTCTGCCCATCACTGACCTATCTCTGTGGTACTTTACCTGCAGTGGGGGAAGTGCAGATTGCCTGCCACCTGTGGACCAATTGAGGAGCTTAAATGGCCAATTAACAGCTACTTAACACCCTACTCTCGTCACGAGGGCGGCACAGTGCCACAGTGGTTAGCACTGCTGTTTCACAACGCCACTGACCCGGATTCGATTCTTGACTTGAGTTACTGTCTGTGTGGAGTTTGCACATTCTTTAAATGTCTGCATGAGTTTCCTCCTGGTACTCCAATTTCTTCCTGGTCTTAAAGCCATGCTAGTTAGATGTATTGATCCGAACATATGCTGGAGTGTGGCGACTAGCGAAATTTCACAGTAAATTCATTGCAGTGTCAATATAAGTCTCGTGCCTAATAAATAAACTTTACTACTAGACACTATCAGATTTTACTTGAGGCAATCAGTTCCAGGGTTAAGATCCTGGCAGATTTGTTTGCAAGCTCAGGAGGAGTACCAACTGTGGGAACCTCATCAACCCCCCACATTCAATAGTTGTATTTTTTCTTTTCCCATTCTGATGTCCCACATTCGAAAATCCTTTTGCTGGAGCTTGTCAACATGGCCCCTGGCTAAAACTTGGATTTTGTTCTAACCTGTGGCATCTGTTCTCCTCTTCTTTGAGGACTAGATGGAGCTTGTGGGGTTGCTGGAACAACAGCTGCCATGTAAAATTCCAACACTTGAGTGGGTTGCTGCCTCCCAAATGAATGCCCATCTTATTCACACCTCCATATCTTGCGCACAGCTCCACATCTTATCCACAACTCTATATCTTACTCACAGCTCCATATTTGCACGTATGTATACCAATATTTGAATGTGTTGCTGCCTCCTAAATGAATACCCATCTTATTCACAACTCCATATCTTACCTACAGCTCCATTTCTGCATGTATGTATATCAACATTTGAATGTGTTGCTGCCCCCCAAATGAATGCCCATCGCACCCACAGCTCTATATCGCACCCACAGCTCTATATCGCACCCACAGCTTTATGTCACACCCACAGCTTTAAGTCATACTCACAGCTTTATGTCACACCCACAGCTTTAAGTCATACTCACAGCTTTATGTCACACCCACAGCTCTATATCATACCCACAGCTTTATGTCACACCCACAGCTCTATATCATACCCACAGCTTTATGTCACACCCACAGCTCTATATCATACCCACAGCTTTATGTCACACCCACAGCTCTATATCATACCCACAGCTCTACATCATACAGCCCAAATCATACTCACAGCTTTAAGTCATATTCACAGCTCTGTATCACACCCACAGTTCTACATCATACCCACAGCTTTATGCCACACCCACAGCTCTACATCATGCCCACAGCTCTACATCATGCCCACAGCTCTACATCATGCCCACAGCACTACATCATGCCCACAGCACTACATTATACCCACAGCTTTATGTCATATCCACAACTCCGTATCACACTCACAGCTCCATGTCATACCCACAGCTCCATGTCATACCCACAGTTCCATATCATATCCATACTTTGATATCATGTCACAGTTCAATATCATACCCACGACTCAGTATCATCCTGAACAAGTTTTTGTTCTTATCATGGAATTGAGATAGCCTAAATTAGAATTATAGGTGGCAATTTGTGTTTTCTCCTCAATCATGGAGAAGCTTTTGACCTTGTTGACCGCATCATTTTTCTATTTCTCCATTGTATGATTTATTGAGTTACATTTGCTTTGGTCTGTATTTATCTATCAAATCATTATCAAAGCATCCCCACCAATCATTTCCTTACCTATCTCTACACCATTAACTCTGAGGTCCTACAAAGATTTTTTCTTGGTCCTTGTGAGAGAGATAATTTAAAAACAGGGGGAAATTTTTCTGGCTTCACCGCACCTGGTGCAGATCACATCAATCCCAAAAAGCAGTGTGTAGGCTTAAAAATTGGTTTTGTGCACAGCACCTGGTTTGCAGTCGTCCTGGTCTGTTATAATGGCAGAAACTGGATTGTGCCCGGAAAGGGTGTGAGGGTGAATAGCATATTTAAAGTAACATTTAAGTATGCATAATCATTTGATGCTGGATTCAACCCCACCCCCAGGATCTTTCAACCTTAGAGCACAATGCAAGACCGGTAAGAATCAACACTGGTCTCCATTAGCAGAGATCAGGTGGGATGGCCACGCCAGGGAGGTAGGGGAGGAGAGTGGGGTCATGAGCTCATAAGCTATTGAAGTGCCTGGGTGATCAAGGACATGGCTAGGCAGTGCCCATCTGTCAGAAGGGTAGGGTATGCAAGTAACCTCATCATTGACCCCTCCTGTGTTACCAGTTGCTTCAGTATCAGCAATGTCCCTTCCATGGTGACCTCCACTGGGTTAAAATATGCAGGTAAGCTTGTGTTCCACTAGTTCATTCCTGCTGACTTCTGCCATCAACCAGCTTCTCCTGCAAGCAGTAAGGAAGAATCAGTGAGCATCCTGAAATCTGTTCCGGTCATATGGTTGTGATTGCTGAATAATTGTCAATGTGTGTGAGTTGTGTGAGACCATTCAGCCCATGAAGTCCGTGTCAGTTCTACATGGACCAATCAATTCCCATTCACCTGTTCTATCCCATAGCTCTGCCAATTTATTTCCTTCAAGTGCCCATCCAATTTCCTTTTGAAATCATTGTTTCTACTTCCGTTGCCATAATGCGCTGTATGATCCAGATCATCACCAATTACTCTTCATTCTCCCCTTGCACCATTTGCCCAAAACCTTAAATCTTGTCTCACAGTATTTGTACCATCAGCAAATAGGAAGATATTTTCCTCGTCTATTTTTTCCAACTTTCTCAAATCTGTCATGATCTTGTAGACTTTGATCAAGTCCTCCCTCAGTCTCCCTTGCTCCAAGGAGAACAATCCTAGGTTTTCTTTCACATTTAACCCTCTTTTATGGAACCATTCTGGTAAATTCTTCTTCACCCTTCAAGGACTCTCACATTCTTTCCAAAGAATGGTAACCAGAACTGGGTCCAATTCTACAGTATGTTGAAAAGATTCAGCATAGCTTCCTTACACTTGTACTCAATTTATGGAGCTCAAGATCTCATATGCTTTGCTAACCATTCTGTCAATAGATTATGCCACTTTCAATGAATGATGCACATACATCTTCCAGGTCACTCTGTTCCTTCACACTCCTTTAAAACTGTGCCATTAAATTTATACTGTCTGTTGCTATTCCTTTTGCCAAAACACAATAATTTCCCTGTTTTTATAAATTATATACTACGAGGACAAATCTTCAGTTATTGCAGAGTGCCACATTTGACAATTAGTCCAACTGTCAAGTTAAATTATGTGCACCAGAAGATCATAGATTGTTTCCATTTCCACTTAATTATCCAGATTTCCAGATAATTATCATTTGCTGCAAAATAAAGCGAAGCAAATGAAAATATGTGTAAGGATTACACTGGTCTTCATTACCCCCTTATAATCAAGGGCAAGGTAAAGAAAATGCTTTTGACCAGACACAAATTAAAACCACACGGTTCAAAGACTACAGCTACAAAGCTGTTTAGTGAAAATAGTAAAGCCCTGCCAATAAAAAGAAAAATTGATCTTGGGATCATACCCATTGCTCTTATTTTAATTTGCCTTATTCACAAAATGCAGTGAGATGTTGTCCGTGCTCCTCTCCAGCTAATCTGAGGATTCTGAAAATGAGAATAAAAAAGGTCAGTGTAAATGAATGGAGATAAATGGTATTGTGTTGAAAAAATAATTTATTACCTGTCAATTTATGTTCTCAAACCATGCAATTTTTAAGACGTAGTTAAATTTGATTTATTCAATTGCCGTATCAAAAAATGTTATAGTTGATTCAGCATAATGGTTACCCTTAGGCCTCTTATAAACTACAGGAGTAAAGAGCTAATTTGTTGTATAATTAGTTAATCATTCATTTAGCAATTTAACAGAAAATCAACAGAAGGTACATAAACCAAAATGATGTTGGACAGAAATTTATCATATATCTAAATTGTGCTTTCATGTCTAGGTTAAATTAAGTTGTGTGCAGTGAAAATCAAATGAAGCTTCGATCAGGAATTGTATGTGATTGAACTGAATAAGCTGTTGTTTTTGTTTTTGCATTCCATACACTAGAGAAAATTACGTTTCAGAGGGATATATATATTTAGCTGGAGATCAATAAATGCTAAACTGATAAGGGTTAACATTGCAGGAATCGATTGTACTATAGTCAGTCAGCTTTTTCACTGACATTGGATTCAAAATAAAAACTTGCCTGAGAATATAACGTGCCCAGAATACGTAAACTACATGTTCTAAGCAATTTTACTGATCCATGCAATCTCTCCTGCACAAATGATATGGCTTCTATATTAGCCACAACCTATGCTTCATAGTAGTGATGTCTCAGAGCGTAGGCAATTTGGATAGTTACATCTTAGTCATTAACACTAACAAATTGCTTAATAAAGTGAGAACAACACATCATAGTTAGAAACTTTAATCACAACCATTCTCTCTTGACAATTTCAGTGCAAAAGTATGATGAAGGGAATAGCTCTCGTGCAGTTAATCTGCCAAACTAAAGGCGTGGACTGTTACCAAAAGTTCCATAACTAATTTCTAACATTGATTTTTCTGTCAAAAGGCATCTTTTTACTGAGTTGGCACATTTTGTTTAAAACTGACTCGTTTATGGTTGTTTTTCAAACCAATTATGTATTTTTTTTAAGGGGGTATGTACTCAGGTTTTCTGAGCAGAGCAGTTTCAGAATGGAGAAAATATGAGGTGGAGACATTCTGGATTCTGCCATAGTTTTGGAATTTCCTGCTGGAGGTGTTGATGGGTGAACATAGGAAGATAAGAAATAGGAGCAGGATTAGACTGAAAGCCCCTTACATTTGCCCTGCCAATCAGTAAAATCATGTTTGCATTCAACTCCATTTTGGTGTCACATATCTATCACCTGATTCTCTTAGTGCTCCAAAATTTATCAATCTGCCCTGAACATGCTCAAAAAACTGAACATCCACAATTATCTGGGGTAGAGAATACCAAGGCCCTTTGAGTAAAAAATTGGAACTCTAAGACCTGTTGTATAATGTTATAAAAACTCTAATTTATGGCCCAGGGATTTTGTTCCATGGGTGGGATGTAGAAGGGGATCATTTTCTGGAAGATGAGCTAAGAAATCACTGCCACTCCATCCCACTGCACTGAAGATCATTTAAACCTCTGATTTAAACTGGGTGGTTCTAATTTTCTTAGCACCTCAGTTTCAAAACGTTGGTCTCTTATCCTGACCTATGGTTTTAGACTTTCTAGTCAGGGGAAACATCCTCTATGAAGCCCCTAAGAAACCCGTGAAGATTTTTATACATTTGATTACATCAGCTCAGTACCATAAAAATCATATATTCATAGATAGTAATTAATATAGTAACAAAATGAAAGCAATGCAATTAGAATTTCTTGGTTTAATATAAAACGTAAGTTAATGAATCAGGTTATTGTCTAATTCTGGTGACTGGGGCAACTGAAGGCAAGACCAACAGTGGTGGAGTGTTTATTGTTGGGAAGGCATACTAGACCAGAATGAGAGGAGCACACATGCTTCAGAGAGTTTTGGGGGTGCAGCAAATTATACAAGTAGGGAGGAGCAAGGGTATAGAGTGATTTGAAATAAAATAAGAATGTTATAGAGACTATTCTCACATGTCACTTTAATAATACAACAATTTTGTGGGAAAAACTTGTAAAATTAAGCAACTATTTAAGTTGGAACTCTAAGACCTGCTGTATAATGTTATAAAAACTCTAGTTTATGGGTCAGGGCTTCCGTTCCATGGGTAGGATGTAGAGGGGCGTTATATTTCAGAAGATAAGCTGAGAAACCACCGCCACTCCATCCCACTGCACTGGGGACCATCTAAACCTCTGATTTAAATTTGATGGTTCCAATTTTCTTAGCAGAATAACCACCTAGAAAAAGAATTAAAAGGATTAAACCAAGCCTAATTCCTACGTAATTGTAGTACTGAAGCCCATTCCCTGCCCTCCCCCCACCCCACATCCATCCAGGAAAATCCACTGGCCTTGACTACCCTCCAGTGACCCAACTTTCACCCACATTCCTGAGTTCCTAACCTAATCCCCCAGACCACTCCCCAACGACCGTCCATATTCTTATTTCCCGTTCTACATTGTGTACAGCGGGCTGGGAGAATCATCCCAATGTAATTCCATTCAGTTTAGTGGACTGAGATGACTGTTACTCCAATGCATGATCTGCAGACTCTGTCACATGTTTGAACTTTGGAAGTTTGTGCACTCTGTCAGACACCTTGAATTCAAGTGTCCCTATCCCTGTTGATGTCCTTCTATGTGTTTAGTCCTTTCTCAAATAAAACTTTTCCATTTTGGTCAGTCCCACACTGCAGATTGGCAGGGACATTTGACCCTTTCAGTGATTACTTGAGGAAATCCCTAAAGTGGTTCCAATGTCTTCCTGGGAATCTCCTGACATGATCAAGCTCAGAGTAGAACAGTTGTTTCAAGAGTTTGGTGTCAGGCATATGAGTGTCATGTCCCACCAAGCGGTGGCCTCAATGCTGGACATTGCAGTATTTAAACTTACATGCACATGTTTCAGACCACTAGGAATTAAACATTTCACATCCATTTGAAGCATTGACATTTGTGCAACTTCATATCCAAAGCCAGATTTTCATAAAGTAGTTGGAAAGCGTGTCAGGAAAATTTATGGCTCGGCAAACTCATCTCCGTTAGAGAGAGTTCTACTTGTTATATTTTCCATGATGTGGAAGTGCCGGTGTTGGACCTGGGTGGGCACAATAAGAAGTCTCACAACACCAGTTTAAAGTCCACCAAGTTTATTTGGAATTAGAAGCTTTCAGAGCACTACTCCTTCAGCAGGTTAGTGATATAGGAGCAGTGGTCTGAAAGCTTGTGATTCCAATTAACCTGTTGGACTTTAACCTGTTATTGTGAGACTTCTTACTCGCTATATTTTCATTTTGGGGAAGCGGAGCAGGATGGAGTTGAACCCACCACTTTTGAAGGCAGGCCTGAGATAGAAACAGAGATGGGACAATAGTAAGGCTGGCAGTGCCACCTCTATTTACTGAGACATTGGCACAGTTGTAATTATGCGTGTCAAGCTTTCACCACTCATCCACGCTACATATGGTCACAATACCCCTTCATATACAGCTGCCCCTTCCATGCTCTCATATCCTTTATACCTCCATACTCCATCATGCCCCCACTGTCCTTTCATGTACTCAGGCTCCATTATTGCTCAATGTCGTCTCACACTATTATCCTGCCTCCTGTCCCACTTATACCCAATGACCTTTCCACACTCAAGTATCATCTGCAGCCACTCACTCAATATTTACTATGATAGTCCTCAGGGGACATGCAATAGTAATGGGAAGTCTTTGAAATGGATATAAGCAATTTAAGCTTCTACCAATCTGACACAACTATTACTTGAACACATTTAATACTGAAAGATGGCTCCAGACCCATTACAAAAGTAATTTCCTCAATTGGTAATTAAGTTGTAAAAGCAGACACATATCCACAAACTACATTGAAGACAGATAATCTTTTAATATCCTTCTAAAAACTGTCAATCAAAATGTGTACGTAACCCCTGAGATAATTCAGTACATTTGATACTCAGCCAAGTGTTCATGATGGATGTAATTGTCAAAATAATGCATTATATCTCTAAACAATGAAATTAATCAAAACTGGGGCTTTTTTAATATTTCAAAGCAAATGGCCTGTCAATTAAATGTTTCCTGGAAGAGATAGTTATTTTATTTTGGTTTCTCATTCATGTTTAGGGTTTTATGGATTCTCCTGTTATTCAAGGCTCTTTTGAAGTGCCATGAATTGTGTAAACTTATTAGAAGGGGGAATCTCACTCCATCAAAATCACAGGGGACTTTGTTTTTCCAACTCTTGTAACAGAGCTGACAAGGAAGTGAATGTTGTAGGCTACCTGTACATTTATCCCAGAATGGCAAAAATTGCCAGAAATAGGAATAGAAGCAGAAATCCTAGAATCAGGTCTTGCCCACCATTTTTAAAGACCTCTTGTGTTGGCTCAATTCAGTAAAATTCAAACAATGGAAACAACAACACAAATTTAATATACATATAAAGAATGAAACAAAAATTGCAAAAACATATAGCAAATCTGTTGAGCTCTGAAGAAAGACAGGGCAACATGTCAGCCTGAACTCTACTTCAAAACTGAAGATAGCCTTAGAACCAACTTTTGACCTGACTGTTCATTCAACATATATACCAACTGACTTGTGTGTTACAGAGTTTTTGGGTTTTTTTTCCAAATATCCAGGATTTACAAGATTTTTCTGACTGCTTTTTACTAATACAAAACAATCAACTACTGAAACATAAACTGACATTGGCTATGCTAACTGTGTATTGGCTGAGTAATCTTATTGTCTGGTTGCTCTTCACAGTTAAGTGATTTATCCTCTCACTATCCCTCCTCAAGAATCTTCAAATTTGCTTTAAACAAAGAATTACCAAAATTCCTGGTTTGGGATCAGCTGGGAAGAAGAAATGCAACTGTTTGTTAATTAGTTACACAGTGACTGATCAATGCTGGTATTTAACTTGGAGAATATTTGTTAGTTGAGTATGGGTTCAAAACAAGAAGAGGCAACTGCAATGGAAGAAAAGAAATACAAAGAAAAACAACAGCCACCCACAAAAAAATTGCATTTTAAATAGGAAAACATCCCAGCGTGTTTCACAGCACGTAATAACGGACACTAAGGTTAGTTTCTTTGTGGATTCCAGAGGTAATGATATGAGAGGTAGAAATGTGGGAGGTGGAGTGATTGCTAGAGAGGTTCTTGCAATGAGTAGTTAAAATAGAATCAGCTGCTCTGAGTAAGAGAATGGAGTGCAAGCAGTAAAAGAGATTATCAACCTTGTCAAAAAGGCTGCAGAGAGGCTGAGATACATGAGGAGTGATCATGTGTCACACTTTCACAGAAGCTATCATTTGTGACTTTGGTGTTGTAGCAATGCAGAAACCTGATAAGAGACCTTGAAATCACAGACATGTTATAGCACGGAAGGAGGCCATTTGACCCATCATGTCTGCACCAGATGTTCCAATGAGCCACTCACCCAGCACCATTTCCTACTTTCTCCCTGAAACTCTCCATATTCTGTGTTTTCAGACAACAAATTCATTTTTGAATGTTTGAGTTAAACCTGTTCTAATCCTAATGTGGAGATGCCAGCATTGGACTGAGGTGGGCACGGTGAGAAGTCTGACAACACCCGATTAAAGTCCAACAGTTTCATTCGAAATCACGAGCTTTCAGAGAGCTGTTCCTTCATCTGGGAGTACTTACTAGTTGGGTGTTTGGTTTCACTTCAAGAAGGAGGAGCACTCTAAAAGCTCATGATTCCAAATAAACTTATTGAACTTTAACCTGATGTTGTGAGATGTCTTGCTGTTCTAACACAGTATCAGCCAGTACATTCCAGGCCGCATCCACTTGCTGTACAAAAATGATTCTCCTTTTATCACTTTTGTCTCTTTAATTCATTACTTCAGATCTTTTCTTTCATGAGTGACAACTGTTTCTCCCTATCTACTCTTTTCAAACCCTTCGTGATTTTGAATGCTTCAACCAAATCTCCACTTAGCCTTCTCTTCAGGTACAACATCCCTAACTTCAGTCTATCTTCAGAACTGAACTTGCTTATCCCTGGAACCATCCTGTTGAGTCTTTTCTGCATCCTCCCTAATGTTGACATGCCCTCATAAAATGGAGGTGTGGGAAAAATGGGCAAGGGCTGTGGAGATGACAATCATTTCGCACTAACATTAGTGTTGCTGGAAAATAAAATCAGGACAAATCAATGGACTGACCTGCTTAAAAAGGGCGGAAGCCATTTCTGCCAGTTTTCCACACCAAAATAGATAGCTCCAGCTTTCAAAAACAAATAGTCCTTTACTGTAATTAGCACATGAATTCCCATGCACCTAATTAAAATGTATGATACTCCCAATGCACCCAATTAAAATATACATAATGGGACCCAGTGGTTTTACAGCACAGGCTTTCCTGGTTATGTACTTGAACTGTCCCAGATACTTTGAAAGAATTCATTCTTAAAAATATCGGGCATAGACACATTTGAGATTTACAAGGAAAGCAGCTGACTGTGAATTGCTTATTTATCAGCTATTGCGTTGGAATCTTCAACCAGAATTCACTTTTTAAAGACCGCACTCTGCAATTTCCAAGCACAGTACTATCATTACACGACAGTTGAGATATTGCGAGCCATAAAAATGCTATTTGATCTTAAAGATCCTTGTCTGAAAGAATCAAAAGATTTCAAATTTTAAGACTTTTCCAGTAACAAATTTAAAGCAAAATTGTCTAAAACACTAGCCAAGAGACAACTTATACCCTACACTACAGGAATGAAATCTCCTCTTTGGCTTTTATTTAGTCTTAGACGTAGACAGAGTTCCTTAAGGACAATGGGCAATAAGACTCTACCACTAGTCCTGGTCCATCTGAAGCTCTTTCAGTCCAGTTTAGGTGGTGTTGCTCTCTTGGAGGTCCTCCTTAAACATGTTTTTCTGGGTGTTTGTTAGTCAATCCCCTCTTCTTCTGCCTAGCTGTGTTTATTCTGCTACTTGAGCAGCTCCTATGTCTGGGAGCTGAAGGACGCGTCCTGCCTATATCTGTCATTTTTCATATTGTCCCACAGGTATCTCTTACCAGTCGACTGTAGCACTTCTTTGTTTTTGATGCAGAGTCTTCATGTGATTCCCAAGATCTTACACAGGCAGCACTGATGAAAGACATTCAATTGACATGACACTTTTGCTTTTCCCTTCCATTTCTTGTTGGTATGGAATACTCCGGACATAGCCTTGTTGATGGTGTTGGGTTATCAGACTGTGTAGAGCTGCTGAAAGACTAATGCTTCTTTGCCGATTCTAATGTAAACACTAAATTGTACACTACCTTCCCTGAAGACACTGCTTCTTAGCTCTGAATGTGGTCAGCTTCCTCAATGCTCTGTTGCCGGATGGTTATGGGGGTGTTTGTTGCTATCCGGTGATCATTGTCTCAGTCTTTTCACAGCTTATGCACAGACAAACCTTGCTGTAGCTACACACAAGACTATTTGTATTGTTTTGGTATGCATGCAATGCTTCAACCAACAATGAGATGTTGGCAGCAAAATCCAGATTGGTCAATCAGTGGTGTTACCACGGGATGCTAAATCAGAACTCACCATCACCTTCCTCATGATAAACAGAATAACTAAAAGCAAGAAGAATGAGGAGAATATGCAGCTTTGCCGCACCACTATGAAGAACAGTTAGGTTTCCCAGATCATGCACAGAGCAGATCTTCACACTTGTGCTCAGTATAGACTACCCAGAATATTAAAAACCACTTGTTATCAAATTCATTTATTTCAAGAAAGTTTTCAAGCATTTATCTGGTCAATCTGGTACAAGATAGTGTGACATTGAATAGGTGCACATTAAGATTTTTGAAGGTTTTGAGCTGCTGCATCAAGACCATCATGGACACCACACTTCATTTAGTTTGTAACACAACCAAAATTGTCCTGCTACAATTATTCTTAATGCTGTCTCTTAAATGGACATTTTACTCCCTTGCATATATTCCCACAGTTATTTTGGTTCCTAAGGATTTGTATCATTTTGTCTATCCCAATCAGGTAGCTTCTAGTTCCATAACTGACTTTCACTGTGAGATTACATGGGAGATTCCTTCCCTCCAGCATGACATTGTCGGAATGCTGGCTGATCACCTTTCACATTTCCATTTGTATCAACTACCAGGTTTAGTTTTGGCAAGTGGATTTTATAGCTTCCTGGCACTGACTCTCCCCAATGATTCCAGCTGGGGACTAGCACATACTGGCTTTCCTGCACTTATAGCTGTGCTTTTCCGTTGTTTACAAGGCATGGAGATGCACTCAGACGTGGAGCATTCTGACTCAGAGGCTGCTGCCTGAGACATAAGAGCCTTTAGCTTTGCAACTTAGTTGATCTCTTCTCTGGCAAACTTTCAATTCAAGACCCATTAGTATACCTCAACAAGAAGACATTTTGGAACTTCAATATTTCTTATCATGATAAATAGCTACCATGTTATCAGTGACCATTTTCCTCTTCACTACCACATGCCTGAGTGTCAGCCTGACACAGAGACACCCAAGAGGCTTTTCACCTGACCAGTGACCTCCTCCTGCGATCACCTGATTTTAACAGATCTTCAAAAATGGCAATGACTATGAGCCGTGAAACCATCTGGCCACTCTCCAAAAAGAGAAGACTATCTGTTTCAAAAATGTTTCTGGTGTCTGTAAAAAGGCAGTTATCTTTTCCTAACACAAAACACAGAACATAAAACATAGAACACTACAGCACAAACAGGCCCTTCGGCCCACAAGTTGTGCCGAACACATCAAAACCTACCCACCATAGACCTATCTATAATCCCCAATCCCATTGGATCCATATACTCATCCAGAAGTCTTTTAAAAGACCCCAGCGAGTTCGCCTCGACCACCACCGACGGCAGCCGATTCCATTCACTCACCACCCTCTGAGTGAAAAACTTTCCCCTAGCATCCCCTCTGTACTTGCTTCCCTGCACCTTAAATCTGTGCCCTCTCGTCGCGACCATTTCACCCCTGGGAAATAGTCTCTGAGAGTCCACCCTATCTATTCCTCTCAACATCTTGTAAACCTCTATCAGGTTGCCTCTCAACCTTCGTCTCTCCATGGAGAACAGTCCCAGCTCCCTCAACCTGTCTTCATAAGGCATGCCTCCCAATCCAGGCAACATCCTTGTAAATCTCCTCTGCACCCTTTCAATAGCTCCCACGTCCTTCCTATAGGGAGGCGACCAGAACTGCGCACAGTACTCCAAGTGTGGTCTGACAAGGGTCCTATAAAGCTGCAGCATTACCTCCTGACTCCTGAACTCAATCCCTCGATGAATGAAGGCCAGTACACCGTAAGCTTTCTTAACCACATCCTCCACCTGGGAGGCCGATTTGAGAGTCTTATGGACCCGTACCCCAAGATCCCTCTGCTCTTCCACACAGCTAAGACTCCTACCTTTGATAGTGTACTCATTCATCCCGTTGGATCTGCCAAAATGGACCACAACACATTTATCCGCGTTGAAGTCCATCTGCCAATTCTCTGCCCAGTCTTGCATCCTGTCGATGTCATGCTGCAACTTTTGACATCCCTCCAGACCATCCACAACACACCGACCTTCGTGTCATTGGCGAACTTACTCACCCATCCCTCCACTTCCTCATCCAGGTCATTTATGAAAATGACAAACAGCAAGGGTCCTAGAACAGATCCTGGGGCACTCCACTGGTGACCGACCTCCATGCAGAAAAAGAGCCATCCACAACCACCCTCTGCCTTCTGCAGGCAATCCAGTTCTGGATCCACAAGGCCAAAGCCCCTTGGATCCCATGGCCTCTCACCTTCTCAAGAAGTCTTGCATGTGGGACCTTGTCAAATGCCTTGCTGAAGTCCACGTACACCACGTCCACTGCTCTTCCTTCATCAATGTGTTCAGTCACATTTTTGAAGAACTCAATTAAGCTTGTAAGGCACGACCTGCCTTTTACAAAACCATGCTGACTATTTCTAATCAAACTAAATGTCTCCAAATGCTCATAAATCTTGTCCCTCAGAAGCCTCTCCATCAGCTTACCAACCATTGAGGTCAGACTCACCGGTCGGTAATTTCCAGGACTATCCCTGTTCCCTTTCTTGAAAATAGGGACCACATCCGCAATCCTCCAATCCTCCGGAACCTCTCCCGTCTCCATCGACGACGCAAAGATCATCGCCGGGGCTCTGCAATGACATCCCTCACCTCCCACAATAACCTGGGGTACATCCCATCTGGTCCTGGAGACTTGTATATCTTGATAGCATTTAAAAGTTCTAACACATCCGCTTCCTTAATATCTATATACTCAATCTTTTCAGTCTGCCGCAAACTTGTAGTGCATCCTCCCAGATCACTTTCCACCGTGAATACTGAGGCAAAGTACTCATTAAGCACCTCTGCCATTTCTTCCGGTTCCATACAGACTTTTCCCCCTTCACCTTTTATAGGTCCTATCCCTTCTCTTCTCATCCTTTTATTTTTCACATATTTGTAGAAGGCCTTGGGATTCTCCTTAATCCTACCAGCCAAGGCCTTCTCATGACCCCTTCTGGCTCTCCTAATTTCCTTTTTAAGCTCTCTTCTATAAGCCTTATACTTCTCTAGATCCCCAACATCTCCTAGCTCTTTGAACCTTTTATACCCCTTTCTTTTCTTCCTGACTATGTTCACCACAGCCTTCGTGCACCACGGTTCCCGCGTCCTACCAAAACCTCCTTGTCTCACCGGAACGTTGTCGTGCAGAGCTCCAGACAAGCATTCCTTGAATATCTGCCACCTTCCTTCTGTGCTTTTTCCCAAGAACACCTCCTTCCAGTTTATTCGCCCCAACATCTGCCTGATGTCTCCATATTTCCCCTTATTCCAGACAAACACCTTCCTAGCCTGCCTGATCCTATCCTTTTCCAATGCAAGGGTGAAGGAGATAGAATTATGATCTCCATCCCCAAGATGCTCTCCTACCGAGAGATCCATCACCTGTCCTGGTTCCTTAGCTAGTACCAGGTCCAGTACAGCCTCTCCTCTTGTAGGCTTGTCCACGTGCTGTGTCAGGAAACCCTCCTGAACACACCTAACAAACTCCTCCCCATCCAAACCCCTTACCTTTGGGATACTCCAGTCAATGTTTGGGAAATTGAAGTCTCCCATCACAACAACTCTGTTATTTCTACATCTCTCCAGTATCTGTTTCCCTATCCCCACCTCAACTTCCCTGTCACTATTGGGCGGCCTATAGAATACACCCAGCAACGTCACTGACCCTTTGCTATTCCTAACTTCCACCCACAGAGACTCCGTAGACATTCCCTCCTCGGTATCCACCTTCTCTGCAGCCATGATACTGTCCCTGATCAACAGTGCCACTCCACCACCTCTTTTGCCTCCCTCCCTGTCCTTCCTGAAGGATCTGAATCCTGGGACCTGTCGTACCCAGTCCTGTCCCTGAGACATCCAAGTCTCTGTAACGGCCACCACATCACAAACCTATTGCTTTCTCAGATCCTGCGAGTGAATGAGATGTGACACTAAGATTAAGGTCCAGTTGTTTTCAGTACAGCACTGAATTGCCATCTCACATTTATGTCAGTGTACAATGAGGATGTGTTTCATTTGGATTGAATGTCCTGCTCACGGCAAATTTAAGCACAACATCCTTTGGTATTGCATGCTCTCCCTTAGAAACTATTGCTATAAATCTCTGCTGAATCCAAAAGAGATTTATAGAGAGCAGATGGCCTTTCAAAATAGTGTTCCTGGATGGGATGCCAGTATCTCAACCCCTCCAGATTCACTGGAATTGTCAAAGAGCTATGGGACGGAGCGGTAGAGAAGTTAGGAACTTGCTCATCTCTAATTAACTTAATTTAAAACATGCTTAGGGAGCCTTTTAACAGGCCTGGGAAAAGCAAAAGTGATTTTCAACTTGTGAGTCATCAGATCTGACCACCTGGCACACATCAGTGCATGGATGTTGGGTTCAGTTCAACGAGTGTAAGTGACTATTTTATATGATGGGAAAAGAATGGCACGAGAGGATTTTGCACCGGATTGTTTTCAGTACTTTTCATTTATCCTTTTTGTGTGCGCTGGAGCTATTGGTCCCTTCAAAGTGCTACGAAGCAGCAGCAGGCTCAATCCTGACTGCCATCTGCCTTTGCCATTCATACTTGCAGGCAGTTCCCATCTTTTGATAATGCTCAGCATCACAATTTAGCCACCAAGCTTGCTACCAGCCCAATGAGAGCATTTCCATCAACGACTGCAGTGCCTGAATGGCACAGATATGGTATGGAGTTTGAACTCGGAATTTCTCCAGGCACCAGTTCTCATAGATTCCTACACTGCAGAAATAGGCCATTTGGCCCGTCGAATCTGCACCGACCACAGTCCTACCCAGGATTTATCCTTATAACCCCAAGCATTTGATCTAGTCAGTCCTCCAACACCAAGGACAACTTAGCATGGCCAATTCATCTAACCCACATCTTTGGACTGTGGGAGTAATGATGTAGAGATGCGGTATTGGACTGGGGTAAACACAGAAAGGAGTCTCATAACATCAGGTTAAAGTCCAACCAGTTTATTTGATAGTAATAATAGTTACTATCAAATAAACTGGTTAGACTCTAATCTGGTATTGTGAGACTTCTTACTGTGGGAGAAAACCAGGGCACCCAGAGGAAATCCACAAAGATAATGTGCAAACTCCACACAGACAGTGACCCAAGCTGGGAATTGAACCTGGGTCCCTGGCACTGTGAGGCAGCAGTACTAACCACCGTGCTGACACAATTGAAAATCAAATCTCTGGAAGGTTCATATAGGAGCAGAATAAGGCCATTTGGTCCATCGAGTCCGCTCCACCATTCGATCATGGCTGATATGCTCCTCATCCCCATTATAACCCATTATCAATTAAAAATCTGAAAGGTTGGAAAGATGAAAGTCCAATTTTTGAGTTGTGTTTCTGAGATTAGAGTCAATGGTATGTAAGTAAGTAAAATATTTGTGCATATTGATTCTCTGCCAACTATACTATACCTCAGAGGTAGAAAAGGAACAATGCTGGGACATTGTCCATAATTTGAATTAAAATGCTATGCAGATTAATAAGCTGAGTCTCCAACTAATGGGGCAACTTTAACCCTATGTTTGTCATTTGGATGACCTGAGCTACATACATGCTCTTGTAAGCAGGCAGCAAGGGCATGCACTAAATACAATAGCATTCTTCTTTATGTAATTGGGATTGGAATATAATTTAACTCAGGCTTCAGCAGGAAGCCACTGTGGCTTTTTGGAAACCAGGAGAGAAGGAAATTAGCCCTTGTTTTTCCCCAAAAACTTTAGAGGCAAAGAAGTCTCTCAGGTAGCCAGGTTGGGATACTAAACTGAAATGCTGCTTGATCCCGAACTTTAAAACAAAACACGATTTTGGTGAGTTTGCATGAGGATCAGCCTCTTGTTAAAGAGCTGATTGCCACTTAAATTGCTTGCTAACTTTCATTAATGAGGCTGCACAGATCGATTTAATGCTGTCTCCGAACAGCGACAGCTGATTGGGAATAAATTAATTGTTGCAAGTCCTGTCATACCTCATAAACTTCGATCAACTTTTTCCTTAACCTTCTGAGTTCCAGAGAACATCACTGTCCCTTTTTTTTGATGAATGTTTTCACTGAAGACTTTCTATTTTCCATTTTACCACAAGTCTCAACAAATGCCCAAAACATAGTAAAGTATAAAGGGATTATTACTCCACAAGTATATACAGAAAAGACTAGCAAATACTAATGCAAATTGTTCAAATTATCAATCACAGTAATCATTGTAGTCAGCGCCTCCTTTTATACAGCTAATGTAAGGATGCCGGAAAGAGTGGGGAATCTTAGGACAGCAGATTAACAGTAGAAAGCCATCAGCGAATGGCACCATGATGCATGCCATCCTCTGCAGGATAAAAAATACAGAGCTATACCATGTATGAGCTTCCTTATGAGATAAAATACAAATAATTGGGACCTAACTCAGCAGCCCAAGACCTCCTAACAATGGAAGGATACTCCAGAAAAAGGGGAACATCATGAATCTGTTATCAGTACATATGCAGATTTTTTAAAAAAGATTTATTTATTAATGTCACAAGTAGGCTTACAGTAACATTGTAATGAAGTTACTGTGAAAATCCCCTAGTTGCCACACTCTGGCATCTGTGTGGGTACATTTGAGGGCGAATTTAGCATGGTCAATGCATCTAACCATCATGTCTTTTGGACTGTGGGAAGAAACCGGAACATCAGTGACAGGAGCCAAAGTTTCTTACACTTTATCAAGATTCGCAACACAGTTGATCTCACTCCTCTCCAGTCATATCAAAGACACCATCCAGGCCCCACCGTCACCTGAAATCTGAAACCATTTTCCACCAAGGAAACCTTACTGACAAGGTGAAGAAAAACCATCAAGCTACCTATCAACAGGATATCTCAGGAGAGATACAATTCTTCATCTCCCGATAAAATAATAGAAGCCTTGAGAACTAAATATAATAGATAAGAGCCTCACTTGCATAGATAAAGAAGGGAACTCCAGAGAAAGAGGAATACTAAGATTAGTCAATAGAAAGCAGATGTGGTCAAGCAGTGCATACTTTCATAAAAAGCATTCCAGGGACAGATCAGCATAATCCCATAACAAACAGGATACTGCCGTCCCTCAGGGAAGACCAATCCTCAAGAAGGAGGACAGTTGGAAGGTCCCTACATAAGACCACTGGGAGGAGAGTGAGTTTCTCCTTCATTCAGCCTAATCTGCAACCAAAGAAAGACTGTCATCCACAATTTCACTCACAATGGTAGCCATCATCTCAATGCCAGTGGCATCACAAAGTGTAGGCCTGCTCACCATCAAAGCCACTGCAAATTAGGTCCTACCCCAGCTGTCTCCAACTGTTTCAATTCAACAAACATTTTCTTAACTTAACTTAGCACCCCATCACCAACTTTAGCCAGGATCTTCCAGGAATATTGCAAAGATTATACATATCAAAATCAAATAATTTAAGTTGGACATCAAGATTAAAAAAAAGTCTAAAAAATGAGGAGCGAGCACCAGAGCTCATGAAAATGCAGCTAATCCCACACTGACTTCACATGATTCACCCCAATCCTGGTTTGTTTAATCCCTCTGTGTGACTTAACCCTGGGAATCCTGGTATCAATCTGGTGTATCACTATTGTGCCACATATCATGTAGTCAAGAGATAATCCATCTACTTTAACAATAAAGTTTGTCTCTGTCCCATGTTTGAAAGATAACAAAGATACAGCACAATCACTTGTCCACTGTTTTCAAGAAGGATGTTACCAAAGTCACACAACACCTTTGGGCACAGACTTCCATTGAGACATTCCTGGACCTGATAAAACGGACACTTCTTCCCATTAAATAAGAGATGTTCTGACAAAAGGTAAGATGATGTCAGAGGAAGTGGATGCTGTTGATCTTCTGTATCTGCCCATCATTGGTTGGTCATTCGAATGGGACAATGTGATTTAATGATTTCCTAAGAAATATAAATAGGTAGCCAAGGGGAAAGCTCCCCTTACACAGAGGAGAAATGAATCCATTCAGGCTTCAGACTAAGCTTTTGGTTAGGAAAGATAGACTGAAAACAGAAGATATTGACATGTCTGACCTCATTTATCCTTTCATCTGAATCTGGACTGATAAACCATTTCATCTATTATGATTGTACATCTTTCCTGCCCATTTAACTTATGTATCTTATCTAAATTTGATAAATCACAGCACACTTTGTGGCCTTGATACTTTTTTGGGTATTTTGTGATTATCAGACTAAAATCTATCCTTCAGATCCAAAGTAGATGCCTTACGTTCACTTACATTGAAAACCATTTATCATAGAGATGCCTGTTCACTTAATTTATCAATATCCCTTTGAAATTTTATGTTTCCAACTACGCTGCTTAAAATATTGTGTCAGCAGCAAATTTGGATATGTGATTTTCTATCCTATCAACAAAAGTTGTTAATAAATCAGGGAATAGTTGAGGCTTCAATACAGATTTTGCAGGACCCCCACTAATCACACCTTGTCATTTGGAATACCTGCTTGTCATTCCTAGGGTGAATTTTTTTTGTCCAGATGATTGATCTATTGTCAGTATGTTGATACACAGCTTGCATTTTGAATTGTCTTTTCTTCTTTCTATGATTTCAATAGATAGACAATTTTTAAACAATTTTTGAATCTCTGTACTTTAATGAACTCTTGTTACTTTCTGCTTTCTTGTAATGTGCTACAGTGATGGCTTCAGTCAAATGGAAATAAGATGACATCAATAAGAGATAGTTCATTTGATATGTCCTGTTTTAATTATTATGCCCAGTTGACATTGTTGCATAAAGTACTGAGAATATAACATGTAATGTCACCATGGTACCAAAACACCATAAGCTGATTTCCCCTTTGAAGAGATTTAACTTGAGGATCACCACACCTCAAGTGATGGCCAAGGTTGAGAAGATAGACCTTCATGAATAACATCAGCCAGTCTAGGAATTCAACCCACATGGTTAGCATTGCTCATGTAGCTGAACCAGCTGATCCCCCCACTGAGTAAACCCAATTTATTCTAATAGACAATCTGGCACAGAGTCATTCAGACTCAAAACTTCAAATCTGTTCTCTCTCCACAGATATTGTCAGACCTGCTGAGATTTTCCAACAGTTTTTATTTTTATCCCCATTTACTCTAAACAGTCATCTTTGAATTAATTTTAATTACACCATGCTACCAGAGAGGGCAACAAAGAGGGAAATATATAACAAAGTACTAAAATCTTGAAATACGCTGCACTCCCTCGCATTTACAAACGTATAATTTATATATTAAAATAAGAAAAATATACATACACAAGTTACAGATTTCAATGAATACAATTATAGAATCATGTTTCACAAATTTGATTGAGTTTTTTGAAGGGGTAACCCAGAAGATAGATGAGGGCAATGCAGTTGATGTTGTCTAATGGACTTTAGCAAGGTCTTTGACAAGGTACCACATGACAGGTTGTTGCATGAAGTTAGATCTCATGAGATCCAGGGTGAAGTAGCTAAATTGATACAAAATTGACTTCTTGACAGAAGCCAAAGACTGGTTATAGAGGGTTATTTTTCAAACTGGACGCCTGTGACCAGCGGTGTGCCTCAGAAATCAGTGCTGGATCCATTGTTATTTATCATTTATATTAATGATTTGGATGAGAATGTAGGGAGGCATGGTTAGTAGGTTTGCAGATGATACTAAGATTGGTGACCTATTGGACAGTGAAGAAAATTATCTCCACTTGCAATGGGATCTTGATTAATTGGGCCAGTGGGCTGATGAGTGGCAAATGGAGTTTAATTTAGATAAATGCAAAGTAATGCACTGAAGATGGAGCTGAGGAAGAATTTTTTTTCTCTCAAAAGTTGAGGAATGTTTGGGATTCTCTTCCTCAATGAGTTCAGTTGGATCATTGAATATACTCATAGAATCATAGAAACCCTACAGTGCAGAAAGAGGCCATTTGGCCCATCAAGTCTGCACTGAACACAATCCCACTGAGACCCTAACCCCGTATCCCAACATATTTACCCAGTAACCTCTCTAAGCTATGCATCTCAGCAGATTAAGGGGCAACTTTAACATGGCCAATCAATCTAACCTGCATATTTTTGGACTGTGGGAAAAATCCGGAGCACCTGGAGGAAACCCACGCAGACATGAGGAAAATGTGCAAACTCCACACAGACAGCGAACCAAGCCAGGATCGAACCAGGTGCCTGGAGTTGTGAAGCAGCTGTGCAAATCACTATGCTGAATCAGATTTTTAAGGGAAAGATAAGGCAGTCAAAGGTTATATAAGACAAACAGGAAAGTAGAATTAAAGGCACAATCAGATCACTCATTCATGGTGGTATAATGGAACAGTGGTTAGCACTGCTGTCTCACAGTGCCATGGACCTGGATTTGGTTCCCAGCTTGAATCACAGTCTGTGTGGAGTTTGCACGTTCTCCCCATGTCTGTGTGGGTTTCCTCTGGGTGCTCAGGTTTGCTACCATATTCCAAACGTGTGCTGGTTAGGCAAATTTGCCATGATAAATTGCCCTTAATTGTCAGGGAGACTAGGTAAGGCATGGGGTTATGAGGTAGGGCATGGTGGGTTTGTGGTCAGTGCAGAAGTGATGGGCCAAATGGCCTCCTTCTGCACTGTAGGGATTTTACGATATTAACGACTAGTAAAGCAGGCTTGGGAGACTGGATGACCTGCTCCTGCATATAGTATTTGAGCTCTTGTGTTTTCTCTAAACACATTGGAATGGAATGCACATATTTTTTGACTCATATAATTTGAAAGTATTTTCTTCACAGAAGTGTATTTAGATCTATCCATTAAATTTGAATTAATGTGGTTTACTCTTGGGCAGCATTTTAAAATTCTTGTTAAGAACTTGTCAAACCTCAACAAATTGTAAACACATTGCTTTCAGTTACTTTCCAGACCACATGGTGCCCATTATAAAGGTTTTGTTAGGAGACTGAGTTGAAAAACCCAACACAAATAAATGACATTGTAATGACATAGCAGCAGAAATCTCGCTCTGCTGAACATTCTGCAGTCAAAGGACAGAAAGTGCACGATCATAGGAGGATTGTAAGAATATGCTATTAACCCAGGCAATAAATCCACAACTGTCAACAGATCAACCTTTAATTGTCCAAGGAGTACTGTTGGAGGAGATTATAGTTTCAAACATCATTGGGATTTTTAGCACTCTTCTGTTGTAACTCCATTGACAAATGACAAGATCCCAGTTGTGCCATGTCTCTGTTATGCTACGTCCAAGAATTTTTATCAAACAAAATTTTGGAACCTTCACCTGCCCCTTTAAAGGCAAATGTTATCATGAAGAATGCAGCAAGGAAGAAGCAATTCCACTGTTGGGGTTTCTCATTTTATAATTCATTCAGGGGTTTCATTGCAGTAGTGCTGAAGGCTGGCATGCCCACTGAGATGGATGTAAAGTCAAGATCCAGGTCAAGAAATTGGCCTGGACAGCTTTCATATTGATGAGATTGATTCCTTGTTAATGAAGAAAGATCAGTGGGATTGGGTGCATTGGCAATCTTCATTTTCCAAAGGCAGATGGGAGAAATGTTTCTCAGTTGGATATGACAAGGGGATGCTGGAAATCCAAATACTATGATGCTTGTACCCAGATCCCTCAATTAAGTGGGGTTCTCTTCCACTTGCTCACAGCCAATGCTCACAGAGTAGTGGAGTCACATCCAATGGAGTTTTAGACTGACAGGGTAATGCTGAACACTCATTGTGGCAGTTAAGTGCCAGGCTAATAACAACACAGATCATGGAATCAGGCTAAAGATATCTTAATCCTATCAGACCATGCTCCTCACAGGGACAGCTAACCATTTGGGAAGGTAGGATCATAGAATTTCCCCTCCTGCTTGCCTTGCCAAGAAAGCTATGTGAGAAGTTTACAATTTACTAAAAGAATAAACAGCATCAGTGTTCAGCTGCCACGAACAATAAGTAATGAAGGCAGTCAGCTGTTATACAAGAACCCTTCCAAACAATGGGTCAACCAGTTCGCAGCTCAATGCTCCAACATAACAGATATTCTGTTCTGACATGCAGTTCACAATAGATTCAGCCCCAGGATCCAACAGGACTTGGATGCAGAAGGATTTTGAGAGATTTGTCATCCCTATTGACTGTGTCTATTCATCATCACTAACAAATGACACGTGATCATCACTAAAATATTCGGCATATTGATACACAGTTTCTAGGGTCAGCCATTTTATCTCTAACATGGCATCACCACTTAGATAAAGTGGTTGTAACAATAAATGAATTACCCCCTGGATATTATACTGGTTTCAGTATATCTTGAGTTGACAGTGTCAGGTCCCTTAATATCATTGCCAGCAGCATCTAACATTCCATCCTCTCTGTACAATTGAGTTGTTCAATGGCAGTCCAGAAAAAAAACAAATTCTTTGCTGCACAAACTCAACTCATTTGTACCAACTGCTCCTTTCATGCTCTGCAAGCAAGCACGTGTTTTACAAGTCCATTTATATTCCTGAAGATTCTTTGATTTTGGAGTTAGAACATGATACTAACTAACTCACAAAGTTAAAATCTCTTCTATGGTGTTGAGAGCCTGGATCTTATTGGTCCTGTAATTCTGATATATTTTCGTAGAATCACAGAATCTCGACAGTGCAGAAGGAGGCCATTTGACCCATCAAGTCTATACCGACCACAATCCCACCCAGGCGCTTTTCCCGTAACCCCACACGTTTATCCTGCTAATCAACCTGACAGTAGGGTCAATTTATTATGACCAATAAACTCAACCCACACATTTTTGGATTGTGGGAGGAGATTGGAGTACCCGAAGGAAACCCATCCAGACATGGAGTGAACATGCAAACTCCACACAGACAGTAGCCTGAGGTGCAGAATTGAATCTGGGTCCCACACACTGTGAGGCAGCAATGCTAACCACTGTGCACCCCCCCACTCAATTAACAATAATTAATAATAAACAACAATAAACAACTTTATAACAAAAAGGTACATGCTGAGTCCATTGTTGTTGGACTTGCAACATGTGTAGCTATGTAACACATTTTACAGTATATGGCCCTCATTATTTCATGATTCTGAGAACACAAATATGTGTATTTCTCCAGATTCACCTTCGCAGTATGGGGATGCTGGAAATCCAAATACTATAATGCTTGTACCCAGATCCGTCAATTAAGTGGGGTTCTCTTCCACTTGCTCATAGCCAATGCTCACAGAGTAGTGGAATCACATCCAATGGAGTTTTAGACTAACAGGGTAATGCTGAACACTCATTATTCATTACTTGCTGAGTCCTCCATCAGTCTCCAATTGTCATTTTATGATACATCATCCTTTACTCTCATTGAAACAATATTTGTATTGAATGAAGGAATATCTTGTGGTTTCAATTTTAGAATACAAATACAGCTCATTTAATTTTTACGTCTTGCAAAGTGCTTTGCCTATGAACAGTTTTGACGCTACCTGTGTTAAGAAGTATAGACAGTCTTCAATTTTGTCAGTTGCATCTGTTACTATCCCTGAACAGATCAATAACTTTTAAAAAGAGACTTGCATTACTAGTGGCCAACTTAAAGGAATCATGCAAGGTTTTAAATTTTAAGATTTCTACCGAAGAAACAAATTGAAACCAACAACAGCTACTTCTAAACTGGCAACTACAATTTCAATCTGTTCCCGTTTTTTCTCTTTCTGTTCCTATTTGTTGGAGCAGAAGTGAATCCCCAGTTAATGCTTAGCACCTGCAAACAATTAAATACAAATATAAAATTACCACTCCTCAGCCTATCTCTCTGCAATGCACCGCTGTGTAATATGCAATGATGTATGATCTAGGTTCATTGCAGCAATGGAGACACTTGAAAGAAATACTACATTTACAGAGCATCTTTATTGACTTCATCGCCATGAGGTTGTTGTGAAATTTAATCCCTTCCATATGATAGTTTAATGTGGTAGCAAACTCCTATTTGCAGCAAACTGCTAACGACTACTTAATCTGTTATTGAAATATTGATTAAGGGATTAACATCAACAGATACCAGGTTTGACACCTCTCTGTTCTTCAAAATAGTGGTCACAGAATCATTGATGTCTACTTGAGAGAACATGTGGGGCCTTGGTTTGATGTTTGATCTAAAGGACAACAGTGTAATGTTTCCTTGATACTGCATGGAGTCCCAGCTGAGATTTTCTATTCCAGTTTCTGGAATGGGACTTAAACACTCAATCTTTTGATGCAGCTACAAGTGCTACGCCAAGTCGCAGCTGATGGTACGAGTAATATTATTGGGTGCTCCGTAAGCACCCTTGTGGTATCCAGGTTTCAGTTGTCTCTACATTGCTTGCATATGGTTCAGGTTGCTGAGGGAATATTATCAGCCAGCCTACTTTTACCATCTTGCCCAGCCCATGGATGGGCAGAGAGAGCTGGTAAAATCACGTGAGAACTGAGAAATCAGGATTATGTCTGATCTCTCAGCTCTTGCAATTTTACAACACTGGGACTTTTGGCACTGTCAGCCTCTCACTGGAAATGGGCAAGAGGCTGTTTAATTTATTTAAATTTGTATGAACGCTCATTTCCATGTGTTTGGCGCACTCAGTGTTCAATTGTCCGGGCTCGCTTGCCTTTATGGCTTTGCCAAAGGAGGTTCTCTCTAGCAAGGAAAACACCTGCTTCTCATGAATGGGGAATAGTGGTGTTGGGCTCACTGGTGGAGGCCTTTTAGGGACACTGAGTGTAAGGCAAGGGTGCCCTTTGGGCAGTACCAGACTGGCAATGCCAGCCTGGCACCCAGGCAATGCCACCTGGGCAGTGCTGGGATGTGGCCAATTCAGCATGCCAAGGGGTGGGGCCAATGGCGGGTGGGGTCTGTAGGGACGTATCAATGCAAGAGCCTGCTGCAACTCTGCCTGTGATTGATGGGGGAGGGAACAGGGGCTGCAAACTGTCTGAGTGGCAGAGGTTTCAGAGCTGCATATTGGGCTCTAGAACTTTGCATTTGCAGGGAGCCAGTTGAGGAGGCCTGCAGAAGCAGGGGTCTGACTGTTGTCTCCCTGTCTGTCAGACCCCCTGCAATGCTAACACACATATGCAACATCAGAGGCCTGTACATGCACAATATCTCCCTCTATAGGCTGGCTGGTGAAGTAAGCCCCGCCCACAGCCTCCCTGGGTAGAAACTGACTAGCCTATCTTTACAGAGTGCGTAAGATTGGGTGTGAAAACTTGCCCAAAAAAAAACGATCTCGAGCTCTCACATTTTCAGATTAGCTGAATACCTAGAAAACATCTTGTAAAATTCCATCCATTGGGCTTCCACCCAAGATTTGCATGATCTCGCCCCAGGCCAACAGAGAATGCCATTCTCTGAGCCTTGCCTGCTCCCGTAATCGGAGTGGGCATACCAGCAAAATTCTAGCCATTGCTTCTCTATCCCCCACATCCCCACTAAATAACTGTCTTGTCAGGTTCCTCACTGGCAGTGAAGGTAGACCCTCTTAGCGTAGCATACAATTGGTAATACGGATCATTTACTACCTGTAACCTTTTCATGAATAAAGTTCCACCGCTTTCAAGACACAAACTTGTATAATGGCCTTTACACGTCACAACAGACATTTTCAAAATTTCTTGGCACTGATTAACTTGGTGCTGTAATTGGTTAATAGCTGGACATTGTGAGAGTGGTAACCTGCTCGAATGAAGAAGATTACTGACCTTTGTCTTGTGTGGACATACTGAATGCTAAAGTTGAAACGTCTTTGAAGCACTGTTGACAAAATCAGGCCACAACTCTATGCGCCAACTGAAAAGAAGCAAAACAAATTGCCCTGCCTTAGGGAAGTGAAAGTGTCAACATCCTAAATATTCTGATATCTTAACACAAATCTGGAACTTGTCTTAAAATATTTGGGGAAAAAATCAATATAGCGACAAATTACTTTCTAGACAGAAAGAATTAATATTGAAGTAATTTTCTTCAGTTTTCATTTCCAATTCACTTGTAGTTCCTTTGAGGCTTTGCACAATGAAGCACCTCTCTGGAGAAATGTTTTAGAATTCAGATCAGACTCACTTCATCTGAAACAGCTTGTTATGGCAAAACGAGAGGGCTGCAGCCTTCCCACTATGGCAACATGTAATTGTTAAAAATAGTGAAACCGCATTGCAAAGCGAAGATATCAGGGAGGCAAATATAAGTGTGCTTATATTCTTTCACAGTGACATTACAAATCATGGGTTATCATTCAGAGAAATTTTTTTCAACATATCTTTTTAATATGACGTTGGTTAGAAATTTTAGCGAAAGCAGGGAATGCTCAGTGCAAACAATTTCTTATTGCCTCTGGCATTACAAGGATTGGTAATACAGGTCATTACCTGTGACCTTTTCATGACTGAAGTTCCTCCGCTTTCAAGGCGCAAACTTGTATAACGGCCTTTCCACGTTACAAGACACGTTTCCAAAATGTCAGGCACATCAATAAACTATATTTGTAACACATACTCCAAAATTCATTTCTGTTTGGTTTGCTCTTGTGGGATTCTTTAGCTTACAACCTGACCTTTTATTTCAATCAATGGTAGATTCAAGTGTGGGACTATGAACTGGTTGAATATTCTTATGTTATACTCACTTCTCATTTGTTAGCATCCTCTGTGGCTTGGATTAATTGCCTGTTTGCAGGAGAAACTGGAGGAGATTTTATTAATGTGATCTGTGACAGTTCAGTTATATCTACTGTATTCTGAATAAACAAACATCCCTCGACTGCACAAAAGAAAGCCATTTCCTACTTATTCCAACCCAACTATTCATCCTACATTTGATGAACCTGATGTTAACTTGGTATGAGCCATTATAGTCGTTCTGATTTTTCATATGGACGATGTGAAACTTCAGACACATATAAAGAGTAGTTAATTTATAAAGTTTCCATGACACCATAGTCCACTCCTCCAAATCCTCATCCTCTTCCCATGCAATTATAGAAGAGGTAACACCTGCCCCTTTACCACCTCCCTCTTCGCTGTTCAAAGCCCTCAACACTCCTTTCAGGTGAAGCAACATTTCACTTGCACCTCCTTCAATTTAGTCTACTGTATTTATTACCCCTAATGTGGTTTTTATATTGAGCAGACAAAAAGCAAACTAAGAGACTGTTTTGCAGAACACCTTTTCACCTCTGTAAGCATGACCCCAACCTTCCTGTTGCTTGCCATATCAACTCAGCCTCTTGCTCTCTGTCTATCCTTGGCCTGATGTAGTGCTCCAGTGAAGCCCAAAATAAACTGGAAGTTTCATCTTCTGACTCGGCATGTTTCAGCCCTCAGGACTTATCATTGAGTTCAACAACTTAAGATTGAGTCCTCTCCCCATCCAGCATCACCCCTCCCACTGCCCCTCCACCCACTCCACACCCCCTTCACCCCACCTGCCAATTTCCCCACTGGGCTATCTGTCACTACTTCTTACATTTTGTTTTCACTGAATGTTTAACTTTGTTCTCCTATTAACATATTCTGCTTTCTTATTTTTCTGCCACTATCTGCATTTTCTATAGACCTTCATACTGCAATAATGCTTCTGCTGTCTTATGTTCTACACACTTTTGTTGCAATCTCTCCTATGTCCTGTTTCACCACTGATTTCTAACGTCTTACTTTGCTCCACCTTCTCCAGTACAGTATATAATCCATCAAATTTCTCCCTCTCTTTAACTCTGAAGAAGTAATAGAAACTGGAAACATGAACTCTGTTTCTCGCTTCACAGTTGCTACTAGATCTTATGAGTTTTTTTAAATTTTATTTCAGATTTTCAGCTTCCACAGTAATCATAGAACATAGAACATTACAGCACAAACATGCCCTTTGGCCCACAATTTGTGCTGATCATGTCGGTACCTACCAGGCCATAGAATTATCTGTAACTCCCAATCCCATTAAATCCCATGTACTCATCCAGAAGTCTCTTAAAAGACCCCAATGAGTTCACCTCTACCACCACTGACAGCAGCCGATTTCATTCACTCACCACCCTCTGAGTGAAAAACCTACCTCTAACATCTCCTCTGTACTTGCCCCCCAGCACCTTAAACCTGTGTCCTCTCGTAGCCACCATTTCAGTCCTGGGAAATAGTCTCTGAGAATCCACTCTATCTATTCCTCTCAACATCTTATAAACCTCTATCAGGTCGCCTCTTAACCTTCATCTCTCCAGGGAGAAGAGACCTAGCTCTCTCAATCTATTTTCATAAGGCACACCCCACAATCCAGGCAACATTCTGGTAAATCTCTTCTGCACCGTCTCAATAGTTTCCACATTTTTCCTATAGTGAGGCGACCAGAACTGCACACAGTACTCCAAGTGGACTCTGACAAGGGTCTTATAAAGTTGTAGCATTACCCCCCAACTCCTAAACTCAATGCCTCTATTAATGAAGGCCAGTACACCATATGCCTTCTTGACCACATCCTCCACTTGCAGGGCAGATTTAAGAGTCCTATGGGCCTGGACCCCAAGATCCTTCTGCTCTTCAACACTGCCAAGACTCCTATCCTTGATATTATACTGCTTCATCCCATTGGTCCTGCCAAAATGAACCACCACACATTTATCCGCATTGAAGTCCATCTGCCACTTTGCGCCCAGTCTTGCATCCATCTATGTCTCGCTGCAACTTCAGACATCCCTCCAGACTATCCACAACACCACCAACCTTCATATCATCAGCGAACTTATTAACCCATCCCTCCACTTCCTCATCCAGGTCATTTATGAAAATGACAAACAGCAAGGGTCATAGAACAGATCCCTGGGGCACTCCACTGGTGACTGACCTCCAAGCAGAAAAAGGCACATCCACAACTACTCTCTGCCTTCTGCAGGCAAGCCAGTTCTGGATCCACAAGGCCAAAGCCCCTTGGATCCCATGCCCTCTCACCTTCCCAAGAAGTCTTGCATGGGGGACCTTATCGAATGTCTTGCTGAAATCCATGTAAACTGCGTCCACTGCTCTTCCTTTGTCAATGTGTTCAATTAATTTCTATGTTAAGATATTCTGTTTCCTTCTTACCATTGTGCAATTTACATTTCATTGAATCCCCATTTATCTAATGAATATTTGGGATGTAAGGAAAGAGAAAATTTGCAAATTCGATAGAGTCTTTGAGGAGAATTCTGAATGAGGACATGGAACTTAATAGAATTGAGGTTATAGTTAAGCCTAGTAGGTATGGATATCATCAGCGCAACTTGTGGAATGAAGGGCCTGTTTGTGCTGTAGTTTTTCTATGTTCTATGAAAAGAAGTGGGATTAAGGAAAAGAATAGCACTGGCACATTGTAATTTGTATGCTGGTGTGCACATCATTTCCTATTCCTTAAACTCTATTAGTTTTTGAAACATTTACTGAGTGAAAATTTGTCATCTTCATTAGTTCTGTTATAAATTTAAACAACTCCATTAGGGCACCTTGAATTTTTCATCTTTCCAGCAAATCAACTTCAGCTTCTTTCAGTTTTTCTAATAACATTGTTTCCTGAAAGTAGGTATAATCTGTTCTGCCTTGTACTGTATCCTCTGAAAAGTAATAACATCCTTCTTTAGCATAATATTTGCGACTAAACATAACACTATGTGAGTTCCAATCAGGCCTTGTGCAACAGCTATATTACCTTTTGTAATTGAGTTATATCCTTATGATTGATATTAGCTATATGCTATTTGATTTTTTCAATTGGATTTGAGAGTTATTTTCTCCAACAATCTAAGGTCTCTTTCTTAAAGAACATCAGGTATGATTATTCCGTTCAACATATTCTCCTCATATTGTTGTCTTACTCCCATATTAAAAGAGACAAACTGAGTTTTGTAACACCCATTCATAGAGGCTGCCATTTTGGATCAAGAAGGCATCGAAAGCATTTTCAGCCAAGAATTGTGCCAGACGTTGTTTATTGTTGGGTATTAGGACACACACACAGTGGGCATTTTCTGTGAGTATACAGAGCAGGTAAATCATAATGTCAATCAGGATAGAATCCTGATTTATAAACAGAAAATGCTGGAAAATCTCAGCAGGGCTGACAGCATCAATGGATCTTCAGATCGAATCACAGAAAGTTAGTATGCAGGTGCAGCAGGCTATAAAGAAGATAAATGGTATTTTTGGCATTCTTTGCTAATGCAATAGATACTAAAGAGGATTGACAGTGTACATATGGAGTGGATGTTTTCCCTTGTTGGATACTCCAGAATAAGAAACTACAATTTTAAGTTAGGGATAACAGATTGAAAACAATAATGAAAAGGAATTACTTCACTCAAGAGGTCATGGAATTCTCTACCTCAGAATGCAGTGGACATCAGAACACTCAATAAATTTAAGGAGGCAATAGAGAAATTTTTAATTAGAAGCAGGATGAAAGATTATGGGAAGTAGGCATGAAAGTGGAGATGAAGCTTAGGTGAGATCAGCCATGATTGTATTAAATGGCGAAGAAAGCTTGAAGAGCTGAATTACTTACTCCTAGTTCATATGTTCTTATATTCATTCCTCTCTGCTTTCATTCTCAGAATCATTGCTTCACCATCTTAAAATCTTGACACCTGCCCTCTCCCATGTTCTACCATGTCTCATTTTCTCTTCAGATTCACTTTTGTATGAGTCCCGATATTTGCTACAGACACAACAAACCCCCATTTAAGAGGAACAGGCTGGCTTTAAATTCAAGTCTAAGCTTAGCTAGGAAGTTACAAATCTCGTTGCTGCTGTGTAGATCCAATGAATGGCATTGTGAGCTTGACTTCACACAAAAAATCATTCTAATGAGGAGGCAGCATAAAGTTGGCACTCTGCCTGCGTTTCAATCAACAAGCACGGCTTCATTACACATCATGTTCCCTATGCCCATTTTATCCAATTTAGCCCTGTAATTTTTCTGCATGTCTGCACTGTTCTGCACGTGTTCTTTACTGACCTCTGCTTTCACAAAATTCTTCTGAAATCTAATTGTAATATTTCTTATTTTCACACGGTCTTGAATAATAAGACATTTCAAACATACAAATCTTGTTTGTGACTCTCTCATTCAATCATGTATGATGATCAGCAGGCATCCTGGGATGAATTTCTCAGATAGACATCTTGAAGCACATTTACAATTTAAAGAATGACTACCTCCAGTTTCCTGCGCATGAGTTGATCAGCACTCTGCATCAACTCCCCATTCCCACAGTTACACACTGCTTCTGTTACCATTAATCCCCAATACAGGACTTTTTTTTAATGAAATGTTTATTTGAAATTCTAACTAACCGCCTTGTAGTCACAACAGTAACGTCTTTGGAAAAACTCCAGCAACTTGCTAAGCATGGCCTCCCTTCCTGAATCCGTACAGACTATTTTGTTTTTAAAGTATGTTTTTTCCAGCTGTTTTCCTAATGGATTCCTTAAAATCACTTCAATGCTTTTCCAGTTTAGGTTACACTTTCTGCTAGGTTCAATTTAAAATGGCAATGAGGGATCATGTGTTCAGTGACAAACAAGTAATGCCCAATCTTCATTGTGATTAAGTTTGTTCATAGACTTCCTGTGGGCATTTGAACTGTATGTAAATTTTTAAATCTCCAATAGTAATCAAAATCTGAAGGAATGAGGTTCTTATAAATAAAGTTTCAAGCCCAGGTAGGTTATTTGATTTGATTTAATTTGATTTATTATTGTTACATGTATTGGAATACAGAGAAAAGTATTGTTTCTTGCACACTATATGGACAAAACATACTGGGTGCCTGAAATGACCCTGTTACACAAACGTTCAGGGCTGCCATTAACTTAACTTCCACTGGGAGCAGGTGTCCATCCCTCCCCTCAGGTACCAGATACGTGAGCACCTCACACAGATGGCAGACTGTGTCCTTGAATTGGCAGAGCCTGTGAAGGCACATGACCTCTGAGAGCCCCTCAAAAGATGTTCTGGTCCGGTAGTGCCTAGACCTCTAGCTATATCTCTGCATCCTCCTTCTCCTGGCCTTTCAAGAGATTGCTCTCCACCTCATGGCCAACACCAGCAGCCCCTTGCCCTCCTTCCTGGGGACCTGCTACTTCTGCTCTTGGAGTGGCTTCCCAAGACCTTCCACCTCCTGAATTGCCGCCTCCTCCTCTTCAGCTGCTGCCTTGATATTAGTCAGTCTGAGATCCATTCTGCACAGTGGGGAGAGAGATTGATAGATTCATGTCATTACATGTAACTATCTCAGTAAGACTTCCCTACCACTACCACTACCCCCTCTCCCCCTCTTCACCACCCCCCCCCCCCTTCACCACACCCCCCTTCACCCCCCCCCCCCCCCCCCCCCCCACCCCCCCACTGCCCCTGTCCGTATTGCCTGTAGATGCCGGCAACACAACACAATCTATGGTGCCATGTGTCACCTGATTAGGTTGCCTGCCATTAGTGTCGTGAGCACGACTGACAGGGAGAGTATGCAGGCTGGTGAGCAGGCGTGGCCATTGTGCTCCTTTGAGCCATTGCCAGGAGTGCAACTATAGGGTTCAATGTGTTGCAGGTCTGAGCAGGGACAGACAGTTATCACAAGATGGGTTCCCATTCACTGCTGAGTACATGCAGTCTGAGTGTCTATGTTAACCAGAGCACCCCTGCTTGGAACACCAGCTTCCTGAACTGTTGAGCTCTCAAGCAGCACATGGTGCACTCCCCCCCTTCCCTAAAACCCCAGCACTCAGTCCAGTCCCTCACCATAGACCACAGCCACAACAATGGAACATCCCAGTGGCTGCAGATAGCAGCCTGTCCAGCACTCAGGAAAGGAGCACACCCCACCCTACAGAGACTATAGGATAGGGACTGCACTTTCAATTCCCCAGGAATTACCCCACAGCAAGCAGAAAGTTTCCAGCCCCTGCCTCATACCTCTCCTGCACTCCGGGGCTACAGCTCCATAAAACTTAACTTCTTACTCCTGTTCAGCACTGCCACGCTAACTCTCAATTTTTATATAACAGTTGTAATTCCTGCCTATGTGACGTCACACCAGGGTAAGGGGAGATGCTAGCCGGGGCACAGATTCTAATCACTCACCCACTAATAACATGCTAAGGTGTGTAAATGCACGGTAATGTCCATTACACTGATTTTCAGTGTGGTGCCTTCCATGCCAAAAAATATAGGCTGGGAGATGCGCGGAGGTCCTGATGCCCAGCATGAATCACGCAAATCAGCCACTGTTTAAATCTATTGGCCTACTGCATTAAAAGTTCTGTGCAGCAGGATGGGAGAATTACCCCCATTGTATATAATCCCCAAATAGTTGTCCACTAAAATAGGCAGCAAGGGTATAGGGAGTGGCTCATAGCAGGCCTCTCTCTTCCCAATCCTTGTTCCTTAATCAGGCATTGAGTATCTTTGAATGGGGGATTTCTCTCTCTCAAAAAAAATACTCAGGGTATACTTATACTTTCTGCATGATGACTACTGCTCCTATCTCCATAATGAGTATTGCCCAGCCATTAATTAAAGTGAGCATTCATTGTTCAGTGAAGAATTTCAGTTGGTAGTAGGGTGGAAAGGATGTCTATGAGGCTTCCTACCATAGACTTAATCATGCAGAGGTGAAAAAGCAGGAGGATGCCATTTTTACACCCAACTAGATTCCCACCATCACCAAAGTTGCCATTGGTGAGGGCATTAAATTCCATCCCAAAGCTACAAAGTTATCTGTCAACTGAAAAACAGATGCTACACTCTCAAATTTCTCTGACTATCATGTTTCTCTGTTAGACATCGAAGGCCAGCAGTGCTTGGGAGGATCAGCAGATGACTATGGATTTTCTGATGCATTTGTAGATTTGATTATGGCAAAGGAAGAAGGATCTGATGGGTTATGTTACCTGTTGTCAAGTTGAAGATGGAAATCTTGAGCAGATTTAAAACTTTGTTCTGCCACAAACATACAACACAATGGCCAATTTAGGACTTAAAGTATTTTCTATCCACTCCAAGGTATTTGAAGACCATTAGATGAAACTGCTGTTTTAATTAACTTGTTCCCAATTCCACTGTCCATTGAGAAATATCTTTGATTTGATTTAATATGATTTATTATTGTCACATGTACTGGGATATAGTGAAAAAATTGTTTCTTGCCCGCTATATAGACAAAACATACCATCCATAGAGTATACAGGGGAGAAGAAAAGGTGAGGGTGCAGAATATAGTGTTATAGTCATAGCTAGGGTATAGAGAAAGATCAGCTCAATATATGTTAGGTCCATTCAAAAGTCTGATGGCAACAGGGGAGAAGTTATTCTAGAGCCAGTTGGTACATGAACTCATTTTCATACCTTTCCCCCGATAGACGATGGTGGAAGAGAATATATCCTGGATGCATGGGGTTCTTAATTATGCTCGCTGTTTTTCCAAAGCAGCAGGAAGTGTTGTCAGGGTCAGTGGATGTGAGGCTGGTTTGCATGATAGACTGGGTTACATTCGCAACCTTTTGTAGTTTTTTGCAGTCTTGATTGGAGCAAGAGCCATACCAAGCTGTGATCCATTTAGAAAGGATGCTTTCTGTGATATATCTTGGTGCATCTTAATTTAACAGTAATTAAGAATGATCACACCATTGAACATTGACTTACATTGGAATGCATCAGCTCCAACCTTTCTGGTATAATCAGTTGGTATCTAATGGGTAAGAACTGCAATCTCACGCTGTTCCATGGATGTCAATGCCAAGTCTCTCAACAAGATACTATTAGAGTGAAATTGAGGTGGATAAATATAACCCTAACATCAACTTCCAAATTTCCATGGTCAACTGCACACATATTGATGACAGAGGTTGCTATCTAATTTCTTTCATAACAATGGTAAGCATTGTGGCTATTGTCACTGCAAAATCTGGATTCACACGTACCTTATAAGAGTTGTGGTGCAGATCTAATTTAAGAATGTGACATTAATTGTGATAGACAAAATGGACCGATTCTAAATCAATTGTTTTCCAACATATTTAATATTGTGGCACAACAGTAAATGTGGCTTGGGTATAACAAGTGAAGCAAAGAAGGGACAAAAATCCTCATAAATTTTTTCATTGTTCATGTTCAGTTCTCTTTATGCCTCCAAGGAGTTTGATTTCATGCATATTAACTTTCATGATGAAGCAATCAGTATCCTTTCTGGCTAATTTTCATTCTGTTTTTCTATTTCATCAGACCCTATACAGTATCTTTGTTGTCACACTGATTGGCACTCCTAACCAAACAGGTACTTGTTGTCACTCCTTGCCTTATTTATCTGTAATTTATGTCTCCTATGTTGCGGAATGCATTTATCTGGTTTATTTATCTTTATTGAATAATAACTGCTTAAGTCAAGCAGAAAGTATCTCTTATTAACAGCAAAACCATGCTAATATGTTCAAAACAACATTGCAGACAGTGTTGCCACTCCTGTACTGTATAGTATAATGCTAGCAGCTAGTTAATTAATCAGCTAGACCAAAGTCCTGAAAGAAATAAGGTAGGTCACTCAAAAGCTTTGATGCTTTACCCAGAAAAATGTTCATATTACAATACAGCAGCTTATAAAGGGACAACTGGGGTGGCACGGTTAGCACTGCTGCTTCACAGTGACAGGAACCCAGGTTCAATTCTGGCCTCGGGCCACTGTTTGTGGGGAGTTTGCACATTCTCCCCATGTCTGCATGGGCTTCCTCCGAGTGCTCCGGTTTCCTCCCAGAAATGTGCAGGTTAGGTTGATTAGTGTCAGGGGGATTAGCCGAGTAAATATGAGTGGTTATGGAAATAGGGCTGGGTGGGATTGTGGCCAGTGCAGACTTGATGAGCTAAATGACCTCCCTCTACACTATAGGGATTCTATGATTCTGTGATAACCACAAGAATGTTAATACCTCTTTAGGGAATGGCTCTTTTTGATATATATCAATGGCTTGTAGGTGAGTATACAGGTATAATTACAAAGGATGGAGAAATTCAGACTTGTAATACAGTGATGAGGATAGTTACAGATTTCTGGAGAACATGAGCAAATTAGTGAACTAGACAGAGATATAGCAGATGACATTTAACACAAAGAATTCTAAAGTGGTTTGTCTTGTTGAGAAGAATAAAGAACAAGAGGGTATATATACATAAACAAGTCTTTGATAGCAGTAGAAAAATAATGCATGCAGATCCTTCGCTTTACAAAATAATAAAGAAATTACACTCTATCAATACAAAACATTGCTAATGGCCTAGCTTGAATGTTGTAGTCAATTCTGAGCATAATATTTTTGAAGCAAGTTGAGGCTTGCTTCTAAAAGTTGTAGAGGAGATAGATGAGACTTATATCAGGCATGAAAGATTTCAGTTATGCAGTGAGATACTAGAGAAGCTGGGGTTTTTCTCCTTAGAGTACAGAAGGCTAGAAGAAGATTTGACAGAGGTGCTCAAGATTATAAAAGATTCAGATAATGTAAACAAAGAAAACCTTCTTGCAGTGGCAAAACAGCTGGTAACCTGAGGATTTTGATTTAAGGGAAATAAATACAGAGGTGACAAAACATGAAAATATTTATGCAGCAAATGGTAGTAATCTGCAATGCACATCCCGAAAAGGCAGTGGGAGCAGATTCAACAATATTTTTCAGAAGGAAGTTAAGTAAATAACTTCCTTTTGGAAGAGAAAATTAAGTTTCCTCAGCAGTCACTGCCTTAGAGAAACCTTCAAGGATGACGGGGAATGGATTCCTTTTGTTTGATTCTATAGCTTGATAAACCAAAAACAGAAAGAAAGCCAACAACAAGAAGCTCCACAATTTGCATCCAAATAGAGACAGAGCGTTGAATTTTACTCTTCTCTGGCTCGACCTGTGTCAGCGGCTGAACTTTAGGGACAGGCCTTCTTGGAATTGCACCCTTGAACATGAACTCAACTGGTCTTCCAGCAATCCCTCTGATTGGTGTCCAGCAAGTGGCACTGATTCCAGTAGGTGTTGATGCCTGATTACAGATCATTTCTCCCAGCAAATTGTCCTTTATTACTTCTTTTTGTTCAACCTGCTTACTGCTCAGAGTTATCATTTACCAGGATGCCTGCTTTTCAGTACAGCAATTCAACAGCCCCTCTGCTCTCTGTTTCTCCCAACTGTACTCAGTTTTTCTATGCCTGACAATTACATGAGCTTTGACCTTGTTTGTAAACAGCTCCTTATTTTCATTTATGATCTCTTCCTCTCTGTCACTGTATTGATCAGAATCTGTGCTCCATTTGGCTGGTTTTCCTCAGCTACTGAGCGCTGGTTCATCAGCTGCTCCAGCTTCTTCTCGTAAACCTTCCTAGTGGTAGCCACAGCAGAAAATTTGTATTTCATAAGCTGCTCTTTTAAATCTTTATCTGACAACCTAGTCACATTTATGAAATCTCTCTTTTCCTCATTGTTTTTATCCATCTTCCTCGTTGCCTTTTTGCACCCCCCCACCCCCAGCCCCGGGCCGCTCTCCTCCTCGTCACTGGAGAATTCTGCCTGGTGCTGACAGCCTGTCAGGTGTGTGAGATACAGCTGCACATAGACATCTTTGTGCTGATCCCCGGGCAGCAGCTTCACATTGTGGGCGATTGGCTTGTTCTTCAGCTGTTCCTTGGTCAGAACCGAGAGGTCCTGCGGGAACTTGGGCATGGCGTGGGGATTCACAAAGAGACTATTTCCTCAGTGGATGTAGTTGTTACTAGGGAGCATAACTATAAGGTTCATGGTGGGAGATATAAGAGGGATGTCTGAGGTAGATTCTTTACTCAGGGAGTAAAAGGATGTGGAATGGACCGCTTGCTGTGATAGTGGATTCAGACACTTTAGAACTTTCAAGCGATTATTGGATAGGCACATGGAGTACACCAGAATGATAGGGAATGGGATAGCTTGATCTTGGGTTTGGATATAGCTTGGCACAACATCGAGGGCCGAAGGGGCTGCACTGTGCTGTATTGTTCTATGTTCTATTAAAATTTATTGGGCTATTATTTGTCTAAAATTGCAATTAATTGGGTTCAAAGAACCAGTATAGGTATAATGAGTCAAATGATACCTTTCTTAAAGCTATGATTCAATGATCCTGTTTGCTCTCATTCTCTTTTTCAATTATTCTATCAAATAAGCAGTCATTTTTGCATACAAACATATGAATTAAGAATAGATCACTCGGCTTCTTTAGCCTGCTCCACCATTCAATTAGTTCATTGCAGATCTGATTTTTGAATGGACTTACCTTGCATTAAGTTGATCTTTCTCTATATCCTAGCTATGACTGTAATACTACATTCTACACTCTCTCGTTTCTTTCTCTATGAACGGTATATTTTGTCTGCATAGCACACAAGAAACTTTTTTCACTAATACTAACAGACAATTCAAATCAAAGACTGTAACCTCAAGTCCACATTCCTACCTTTCACCTCCTTGTTAATCAAGAGTCTAACTGGCTTACCTTTAAAATTATTCAAAGACTCTACTTCCACTGCTTTTTGAGGAAGAGAGTTCCAGACACTCACTACTCTCAGTAAAAAATATTCTTCTCAAGTCCATCTTAAATGAATGACCCTTTACTTTTAAACAGTGATCCCTAAGTGTAGATTCTTCAACGAGAGGAAACATCCTCTTCACAGGTTTGATCAAGTCACCTCTTACTTGTCCAGACTCTAATGGATAAAAATTTAAACTCTCAAATCTTTCCTCATAAGGCAAGCTGCCCATCCCTGGTGTCAGTCAATAAACCTTCTCAGAAATTCTTCCAATGCATTTACATCTTTCCATAAAAATGGAGATCAATTTTGTACACAGTACCCCAGGTGGGGTCTCACCAATGCCCTGTACAACTGAAGCATAACTGAAGCATAACCACCCTACTTTTTTTTTAATTGAATCATAATAACATTCTACTAGCTTAGGTTTTCGACATATGAGAAAAGATTGTCTTTCACTACCCTGCCTTAAATTTGATTGTTAGAAATAGAAAAGTTGGGAAGTTCAGCAACCTCTACCCCAGCCTCAGGTTCTCTCTTCCAAACTCCTTCTACTGACTATGCTTGCTCCACCCAGCATGCCTAAGTGCCAGCTTCCCAGTCCACTTCTCTCCCACCAACTTCTATTATGTCAGTGGGATGGTGATGGGAAGGTTCCAAGTGTCTGAAAATGACCTAGTATAGTATGGAGCTTTTCCTCCATTACAAGCTAACCATTCAGCTTCTGTAGGTCTAAGTGCCACTTGCAGGCCGTTGGAAGATTTGCAGATTTTGCCTCTCAGTTGGCCTGTCATTTTTATTTATCCATTCAGGAGATGTGGGCATTGCCAGCAAGGTCAGCATTTATTGCCCATCCCTAAGAGCCCTTGGACTGAGCAATTTGCTTGGCCATTTCAGAGTTAACCACATTGCTGTGGGCTTGTGGTCATATGTAGGCCAGATAAGGTAAGAGCAGCAGATCTCCTTCCCGAAAAGACATTATTGACTTTTATGACAATCTATAGTTTTGTGATTAAAAATCAAACTTTAATATGATCTTTATCAGATTAAATAATCCAGACTTTTATTGAATTCAAATTCTACTATCTGCTATGGTGGGATTTGAACCTTGGTCCCCAGACCATTACCCTGGATATTAGGATCACTAATCCAGTGAAAATATTATTCCACCAATGCATTCCCATCTTTTGTTACATTGAACAGTAGCTGGAAGCTTTATTAATGTAGGTAAGTAAAGGAGGTGCATCACAAATGCAGTTCTCCAGCATTAAATGGAACAGGCCTTCCGCTATAGGGATGGGATTACTGGTCCATGTACTCCCCATAGTTTAAAAGGCCTCTCACAGAAAATAATGCCATTTTGTTTATTTTGCATTGAAACATCAGAATGCATTTACATACCAACTGCTTAAAATTCAGGTCCCAATGCTAAGTTTGGTGAAGCTTTCACCAATTGTTTGTTCTGCCAAAGTTGTTGTTACATGAGGGAATGCCACAGAGTACAGCATTCTTTCAATTAACACCTCTTGTGCTATAAGAGTGAAACTCTTTTAGTTTGAAATCCTTTCTTTTCTGATGCAACGTATTTGCAGTTCACTATATTTCATAAAACACATAAATACATCAAATCGTACATATAAAATAAGAACAGTGTGCAATTCATGATATAAAATCAATCATTTCCAAATATTTATTTTTTCACTTGAATCTATCATACTGAACTTTTAAGCTTGTGCAGCCATCATCTCAAATCTCATGCTTCACATTGTCGCAATGTCTGTCAAAAGCTATAACTTTTAAAAAGAGACTTGAACTTCCAGTTGCTAGCTGTTTCACATATAAACTTTTATTATAACAAGCAGCGGCGGCACAGTGGTTAGCACTGCTATCTCACAACTCCAGGGCCCCGGGTTTGATTCCTGCTTTGGGTCACTGTTTGTATGGAGCTTGCACATTCTCCTTGTGTCTGTGTGGCTTTCCTCTGGGTGCTCTTGTTTCCTCCCATAGTCCAAAGATTTGCAGGTTAGGTGCATTGGCCATGCTAAATTATCCCTTAGTGTTCCAGAATGTGTAGGTTTGTGGGATTAGCAGGGTAAATATGTAGGGTTACGGAGATAGGGCTTAGATGGGATTGTTGTCAGTGCAGACTCAATGAGCCAAATGGCCTCCTCTTACACTGTAGTATTTCTATGAGAATACTAAGAGAATAAATTCACGATTGGCTCTACACTATTTCAGTTTTCCAAGCTCATACTTATATTTGAACACACAGAAAATAAATTTCTCTTTTTTGTTTATCAAATATTGCATTCTCCATGGAATTGCAAACAATTCATAATTGCCCCCAGCTTCCTATCGATTCCTGTATTCCTATTTCACAGATGAGTAACTTTGAGTGACCAGCTCCAGGCACTTCCCTCAGGTTTTTGGAGAGTTCCTTAAACTCATCACCATCAGTACAGTCTGTTCCGATGATTTTTCTTCCCTCTGATCTTGCCAGGGTGAATCTCTTGGAATCCTTAGCTAGCTATAAGAAGTGTCTCTTCAACTAGAGATAGTTGCTCTCTCACATCCAACTGCAGTTGCTTACAAAGTCAAAACAGTCTCACCTCTCTTTTGATCACACAGCACTGCCATCTGTCTTCTTATAGTCATTGATTTGTAGAGAAACCTGTGATCTAATCTCAAAAATGACTTTCTCTTCCTACTCCTTCATGGCAACACATTAACCTTGCATTCAGGTTCTGATCCCAATTCTTTTTCACTTTCAAAGTATTTTACATGTTTACAACCCAACCTCTCTTGAATTTAGGGAGACTCAGCCATTGTGGACTTAAAGACTTCTGGCTCCAAGCATCATCTCTGCAACAAACCACCCAGACTTTAGAATATGTCACACAATCCCCTTCATTTGCCTAATTTTAAAGATACAGACCAGGTTTATCTGGCCCTGTTGAGATGGACCTACTATAGAAGGTTCAGCAGTCCAGCCAAACATCCATCAACTTTTAGCATCACCGGACAATTCTGGCCATGGGCAGAGCTGGTAAATCATAGAATCCTACAGTGTAGAAGGAGGCCATTTGATCTATCGAGTTTACACTAATCACAATCCAACCCAGTCCCATCCCCATAACCTCATGCATTTACCCGGCTAGTCCCCCTAACACTAAGGGGAAATTTAACGTGGCCAATCTACCTAATCTGCAAATCTTTGGACTGTGGGAGGAAATGGGAGCACCCAGAGGAAACCCATATGGATACAGAGAGAATGTGCAACTCCACACAGACATTGACCCGAGATGGGAATCGAATCTGGATCCCTGATGCTGTGAGGCAATAGTGCAAACAACTGTGCCACTGTGTCGCCACTCAGTCCCAAAACATAATAATCTTACCAAATTTCTCAACTGTAACAATGGGCAGAATTTCTGTGCATAGTGGACTGGCTGAACTGGGAGAACCAATGTGCAGCCCAGCAGCTGCATAGCTGAGTTTTCTCTCCAGATTCTCTGGCACTCTGTGCTCAAAAAACCTAGAGGCATGGTCTTCACTGTCACGGTGGCCTGCAACACTGGCTCCACATTGATTGGAGGGGCTTCCTCAATCGGCACAATGAAAATACAGCTCTATCCCCATACATGGAAAATTGTCCTCCCGCAAGCACTGTGGTAATCCCCATCCCATGAGTAAAGGCACCTGCCACCCATTAAGAAGTGTGCAAGCTCTCTCTTATGAATAGGGTGAAACCCCCTGCCAGTCATTGGGGGAATTTCCCTCTCCCTCACAAATGAATCTCCATAGAGGGCTGCCTTGGCTCTTTCTCTGACCATTGCACTGCAGAGTGCAGTGCCAGGATGCCAGGAAACTGTCCGGATATGAGAGTTATGCTTATCTGTATGCCCTCAGTGACTTTCTGCAATTGCTTCATGTGTTTGACGAGTAGTTGTAAACCTCACTGGCATAAACTAATAGTTTATTTATTGGTGTCACAAGTGGGCTTAAATTAACACTGTAACGAAGTTACTGTGAAAATTCCCTAGTCTTCACACTTCGGCGCCTGTTCGGGTATACTGAGGGAGAATTTAGCATGGCTAATGCACCTAACCAGCACACCTTTCAGATTGTTGGAGGAAACCGGAACACCTGGAGGAAACTCAATGCAGACACGGGGAGAATATACAAACTCCATACAAACAGTGAACCAAGGCCAGAATTGAACCTGGATCCCTAATGCTGTGTGGCAGCTGTGCTAACCAGAGTGTGGGCAGGGAAGCCCCTTAAGTATATTAAAATTTATTTAAATCTGTTCCCAGCCTTATGAAGGGGTTCCTCGTTACTTTATCACTGAGGGGCGGGGCAAAATTGGAAAACGGGATCTTGCCGACGAGAATCTCATAAGATTTTGCTCCCATGTCACTGTTTGGATTCACGGATAACATGGATGCAAAATCACTCCCAATGTTTCACTATAAGAATTTAATGTAACAGTTCAGTTTGGAGCCCATTCAATTCTTCTTTCACAATATTTACACATTTTAATTTTACTCAAAAATGGCACTGAGTGATAAATTCTTCAAAATAAGCTAAAAAAAAAAAGCAGCTAACACAGATAGTCTTGTCCTGCTACCTTTCACTGGCCTCTTTTGTTTGCTCCTTTCTTTGCCCCTTCTTTTTCTTGGCTCTGTGCTTTCACAAAAAGTTTCATCACTTTTATCTTTCAATTCTGATGAAAGATCATTGACCTCAAATACTGGCTATGACTTACACAGGGTGATAGGAAGTGTAAGCATTAACTAATTTGCAAGGCTGGGGATACAAAAGCCTGCCAATATTAATAGCAGGATTTCATTAAAGTCATAGAATCATACAGGTTTACAGAATGGAAACAGACCTTTCTGCCCAACTTGTCTATACCACCTTTTTTTTTAAACCCCTAAGCTAATCTCAATTGCCTGCATTTGGCCCATATTGCTCTATACTCATCTTACCCATGTAACTGTCTAAATGCTATTTAAAAGACAAAACTGTACCCATCTGTACTCCGACTTCTGGCAGCTCATCAAGTTTGTCAGTGTGGACATTGCCCAACTCCCCCGACTGCCGCCCTGGAGATCAGACCTCCCCCACAATAAACCCACCCCCTACCTTCACTGAAGGGGTGCTTTCTGTCCCTAACTACCCAGTCGGGGGCTTCAAAGGCATCCATCCAGTCCCTGTTGATGGGGACCATATATAATCCTCACTGGTGAGGACATCGACTGGTGAGGATGTAAAATCAAGCGAGCCTAGATAATAGCATCATTTAGAACATGTCATGAAAATTGAAAACAGCTTTAAATCTTTTGTAGATGCAAAGTCGTTTTTGCCAGCTACAACATCACAAGAAGTGAGAAACCAATCGACTTATAGGACAAGCCAACAAGATTGCTCCCTAAAACTTTTGGTCCTCTTTTACCAAGGACCCAGAAACAACAGATTTGCCAGGCAAGGATATTGAAAGTATATCCCACAATTTCACAAATCTAGTTCCTTTCATTTTATTATTCATTCATGGGCAAGGCATTGTTGGCTGACCAGCCTTGATTGTCCATCCCTAGGACGGCAATTGCTGTAACTCTGGAGTCACATGTAAGCCAGACCAGGCAAGGATGGCAAATATTCTTCCCTAAAGGACATTAGTGAGTCAGATGAGCTTTTCTGACAATCAACAATTATTTTATGGTCACCAGTAGACTCTTTACAGATATCATTTTTTGAATTCAAATTCTACCATCTGCTGTGGTATGACTCGAACCAAAGTCCCCAGAAGATTAGCTGAGTTTCTGGATTCTTGTCCAGCAATAATACCACTAGGCCATCTCATCCTAATTCATATTGATTTGGAGTATAACTTTTGGTTTTAGGAACATAGAACAATATAGCACAAACAGGCCCTTCGGCACACGAGTTGCGCTGATCACATCTACCAATCCACAGACCTATCTATAACCCCCTATCCTATTCGTGAATGAAAGGTTTAACTGGAAATAAATTGTAACTTCAGGTTAAGAAACTGACAAATGCAATTCTGCTAGAAATATAACTACGTTTATTATGTTTATAAGATAAACCTGTATTTATTCAATAGGGACAGGGTTGATCATGAGAAACATTGGTCACTGAGTTTTTGGTACAGCCAGAAAGTTTACATTAAACTAAAAGCTAGAAATTTGGAAAGGAATGTCATAAAATTCCATTAGAAATATAAATTATTTATATGAGTCACAGAATCAAATCAATTAGCGGTGATAACTACTAGTTTACATTTCTGCTTGAAACACTCCATGTATGCCATGTTGCCACAGAGATTTGTATTAGGGGTTGAGAAGATTCTTTTGCGGAGTGGGAGAGTGGCGAAAGGGTGGGGGTGATATCTCTGTGTCTGTGTGCCGTAAGTGTGTGTATTTTGGCACACAGAAATAAGTAGCCAGTAGTCAGTCAGTTCAGAACAGGCAGAGAGAATGCATTCACCAGGAGCTGGTAATCAACTGTATGACCAACAGCTTTACAGAGACTGTAAGGGCATTGATGGCTATTCAGAACCAGAGGGAATTCCCAAGTTTAAAACTTGGGAATATTTGCCATCCTTGCCTGGTCTGGCTTACATGTGACTCCAGAGTTACAGCAATTGCCATCCTAGGGATGGAAAGCAAAAAAGCAGCTAAGACCACACTTGAATTGAAGAGTTTGTAGTCTTTTCTTTAAAGAAAAATTGAAGGATCATTTTGCCAAAGGCAAAGGATTCCCATGAAATATCATACCTTGATGATTAATAGAAGCAGAGGACAAATAAAGGCGAATTCTGGAGGGCTGTGGCATTCCTTTGGTTAGTCCCAGGAAAAGTGAATAAACTTTCAAGATTTTATAAGATAAAAAAATGCTTAGAGGGGAATTAAAAATAGAACTGTGTTCAAAACATAAATTCTAATAAACTGTAGTATTAAGTGCTTCTCTTAATTATTTATATACTCACTAAAGTTTGTTTTTGTATAGAAATGTGAAATCTAGTGGTGTAGTTGTCAGCTAATCAAGGGAACTTTGGATTTCTTTTGAAATGTTAACGATTTCTAACAGGATTTGGAATTAGGCTGCTTTGAAATAAAACCCCTTTTGAAACTATTTCAGTATGGTTTGTTCTGAATTAATGTTTATGTGCTATTTTTATCATTCTCAATAAGACCAGTATGTATGTTCAATGATGCATTTATGTAAAGCAGTTAAGATTATTATTAACATTTGTTTCAACCACATCCTAAAATAAATCTTCTATATTTCTCAGCCAACATCCCATGTGTTTTTCTAAATAGATGTGTCTCTGCTATTGTTTTTACTTTGCTCCATTATAATTAGCAGAGTTAAAATAGACAAGGACCAGAGGCCTAGTTTAGTTGAGTTGAGATCCAGTTAGGTTAATATGAACTTGATGTGATGGAACACGAGTGTTATTATGTTCTTTCAGTTCAATGACAATATATGAAAATTGTACCAGTTGAAATTCCCATCCACGTTATCACTGAAATAGAATGCATAGAACCCCAAGGCAAACTTTATTTTCAATTTAGCCCAATTCCATCTCACCCACTACCAGTAATGATCCTTCACAATTGCCTCAAGCCAACTCATATTAAATCCTGACAGACAAGCCGCATTCAGATGTAATATACAGTCATGAAATTTCCTTGTTAGATTAAATCTCATATTTAGATTTGTGACTTGCATTTTTTACTTACCCTGACTCAAATCCCATCACTGCAGATGGTGGAGTCAATTAGGTTCCACACGTGAAAGGGTAGTTATTTATTGTCATTATTGTGACCAATGATTCTCAGGAAGCATTCAGTTAGACTAATTATCAGACAGTGTTGTAAAGGAAGTGAGTAATCCACATCCTGACAAAGCCCATCAACCCTCTAAAAGACCATTTCAGGACCTTGATTGAGGTGAAAAGGGAAGGCCTTTGTACTGGCATTTGCCAGGTTAGGGTGGGTGGGAGAGTGGTGGGAAAAGCCCCCAGAGAATCTTTGGCTCCAACTCCCACTGCCTTCCCCCTATCACCCAATTTGCCGGCAGCAACTAGTGGAATTCTGACATAATGTATTTGTCTTTCTAAAATGGATACAATTTATAAAGTTGGCCCTGTTGTTTCTACATATTGGCTTGGTTCCCAAATAACACTGTCACTTCTGAAGCAGAAGGCCACAGTTTCAAATCCCACTGCAGAATCTACTCTGAAATTTAAATGCAACACTGAGGGATTTTTTTTTGGGAAGGATATTAAACCAAGGTCCTTTTTGGATATTTAGGTGAATGTAGAAAGCTCCATTGCACTAAACAAATAAAGCAATCATGTTGTCTTGGCATTCTAGTCACATTTATTTCTCAGAAAATTAACTTGTCATTCAGCTCATTGTTAATTATTGGCTCTCGCTGTTTACAAATTGGCTCCCCCGGAACTCAGCATAGCTACACTTCAGAAAGAATTCATTGATTGTAAAGCATATTAGGACATTGCAAGGACATGAAAGATGCATATTTGTGTCAGTTTATAACTTTACTTTGTGGGATGTTAGTACAAATATTAATCCTCTTACATCCTAGTGTGAAAGCAAAACAAAAATCATTGTTATAGTTATAAGTTTTAACATAAGAACATAAAAAATAGGAGCAGTAGTAGGCCACCTAGCCCCTCGAACCTGGCCTGCCATTCAATAAGATCATGGCTGATCTGAAGTGGATCAGTTCCACTTACCCGTTTTCTCCCCATAACCCTTATCAGAAACCTATCTACCTGTGACTTAAATTTATTCAGCAAGGTAGCCTCCACCATTTGAACTGGCAGAGAATTCCAAAGATTCACCACTCTTTGAGTGAAGAACTTCCTCCTCAATGCCAATCTAAACCGCTCCCCTCCCCCACTTTATTTTGAGGTTGTCCCCTCTAGTACTGATATCCTTTCTAAGCAGGAAGAATCTCTCTACCTCTACCCTATCCATCCCCTTCATTATTTTTTATGTCTCTGTAAGATCCCCCCTCAACCTTCTAAACTCCAATGAGTACAAACCTAGTCTTCTCAATCTGTCCTCATTGGCTAACCCCCTCATCTCCAGTATCAGCCTAGTGAACTTTCTCTCCACTCCCTCCAAGGCCAATATATCCTTCCGCAAATGCAGCAACCAAAACTGCACACAGTGCTCCAGCTGCGGCCTCAACAGCACCCTATACAATTGCAACAAGACCTGCCTACTTTTATATTCTCTTCTCCTAGCTATAAAGGCCAACATCCCATTCACCTTCTTGACCACCTACTGCACCTGCAGACTGGGTTTTTGCGATTCATGCATAAGGACCCGCAAGTCCCTCTGCACCGTAGCATGCTGCTGCTTTTCGTCTTTTAAATAATAATCCTTCCTACTATTATTTCTACCAAAGTGGATAACCTCACACTTGCTAACATTATTCTCCATCTGCCAGGTCCTCGTCCACTCACCCAACCTATCCAGATCTCTCTGCAGACTTTCCACACCCTCCACGCAATTTGTTTTTCCACTCATCTTCGTGTCATCAGCAAATTTCATTAGTCTACACTCAGCCCCTTCCTCCAGATCATCTATGTATATAGTAAACAGTTGAGGCCCCAGCACCGATCCCTGGGGCACTCCACTAGTCACCAGCTGCCAACCAGAATAGCACCCATTGATTCCTACTCTCTGCTTCCTATTAGACAACAAATCCTCTATCCTCTCTAATACCTTACCCCCAACTCCATGCACCCTAACCTTTTGCAGCAACCTTTTGTAAGGCACCTTATCAAACGCCTTCTGGAAATCTAAAAACACCACATCCACTGGTTCCCCTCTATCTACCGCACTAGTCACATCCTCATAGAAATCCAATAAATTTGTCAAACACGATTTCCCCTTAACGAATGCATGCTGCGTCTGCTTGATCAAACCAATCAAATTAATTTACCATGCAGGAAAGGGATAATTTTGGACACTTTTAAAATGTTTCCCCCATACTTTGTTTTAGACATTGACACAATCTAGATAAAGCAAAAGAGGAGTAATGGGGGAAGGGAGAGTCAGAAACCTGTCCAGGAGAATGCAATCCATATATATTTCACGCCCCACCACTCCCCACAACTCCCACTCCCATTCAAAGACTATGCAGGCAACTTTGAACATTTGAAACATCTGTCTCTGAGAAGATCTGCATAAGAAAAATACTCTTCACCAAATATATGAGAGGGCACATTTTTGACTTCCTGTAGGAAAATTTTAAACCAAGGTACTCTCTCAGTGGCTATGAAGTTGACCATCACCCTCAGACCTTTTAACAAGCCATAAGGAATCTGCACAACACCAGCCAGGGTGCAGCGCAGTCATGTTTTGGCTGTATTACTGCTAACCATTAGATACAGAAGTCAACTTCATAAGCTTTGATATTTTAGCGAGGCAATTGGCAAGAAGTGTTGGGTAAGTGTCCAGCATACACAGGGCTAATGTAAGAGTAAGTGCAGTACCATCCACATAGTGATGTAAGAAGACACATGACCCAGATCCAGAACTGAAATGAATATACACTATGACTGATATTAGAATGTGCATTAATTGCTTTAGAATAGACACATGTAGTGAGAGCTTTTCTTGGGGCGATGAGAAATTTAGTCAATATTTCAGGCAAGGTGGGATCCTTGGCCAAGGATACTTTTTGGGTGGCTTTCATAGACATTAGTTGTTCAACAGGATAAAAAAGAGCTGGGGAAAACTGAAGGTTATACCCAAAGCCTAAGAAGTGAGATAATGGGAACATCTCCTTAGCTAAGAAATTAATGAGAAACATCATGGTGAAGAGCAGCAAGATAAGAACTTTGAAAATGTGCTACAAAGCTTGTATCATTGAGAGAGGCTGCTTGGCAAGCCGAAATATGCTCTCTCCTGTTCTAACAAAGTTTCTACTTATTGAAAACTCATAATTCAGAGTAAACAGGGATAGCATGGGGATAGCTCAGAGCTTGCACCCTTGACTATACGTGTGTAAATAGCTCTAATCGTTAATAAAGACTTCCCATTAACCCACTGTTGACGACAAAGGCTTCTTGTATATACAATACTCTGTAACCAACACCCTCGCAACAAGGGTCATGAGGCTTTTTTGGGTTTCTGCGTTGTCCAAGGCAATGCGAGTAATTAATGGTATGCATCACACATACAACAGGCCATTATCAAGAACTTCATTCGATAATCAGCAATTGTAAAATCCTTAAAACATGCAAGAAGATGCTATGATGGATTCATTCATTGGCATTTGGCTTATGCTGACCTTTTCAAGCATAGGAATCATAAGAGGGAGGCACGGTGGCACAGTGGTTAACACCACTGCCTCAAAACGCCAAGGACACAAGTTTGATACTAACCTTGCATGACTATCTGTGTGAAATTTGCACAATGTCTGCATGGAAGACCTCTGGCTGTTCCTGTTAGGTGGATTGGCCATGCTATATTGCCCCTTAGTGTCCAAAGATATGTTAGTTAGGTGCATTAGCCATGGGAAATGCATGGAGCTCATGAGGATCAGATGCACTTTAGAGAGTCAGTATAGACTTGATGGGCTGGATAGCCTCTTTCTTGCACTGTAGGGGTTTTATGATAATTATTTGCTAATCTTTATTCTGCCTTTATAAATAGTGTATTCAACAGAATATTATCACCGGTACTGATATTGGATAGGAAAATAACTACCTTTTTTTGTAGGTGATTAGTAACTGCACATTTTCATCATTCTCTGTACTGATTTTTAAAACATAATTGGTAGATTGACTTTGCTATGGTACTCTACTTTGACAATAGTGAGCTCCATTGAAGGTGACAGCTTATCCAATTTGGACGTTTTTCCATTTATGTCATTACATTCATGGTAAGAGCAAATCTATATAAGTCTGTCTTCAATGCAGTTGAAAAACTGAAGCCTGAGGAATAGTTTCACTCCCATAAAATGAGATTTGGTTTCTGTCAGAGTGACCTGAACTGAAATGTTTTCTAACAAAAAGCTAATTTTGATTCAGTTCACGTGCCAATAGATAATAAATTGAACTGCTCTGTTCAAATATTAAATTAAAGCTTCTTCAAAGGACTTTTCTCTGAAGCTGCAATGGCTGCATTCTTTTGGAAGCTAATCAATATAAAATAGAGCAGGTACATTGTAGGATCCTGATTTTACAAGAAATCATGACATGATTCATCACAAGCACAATCATTCTATTTGGTTAAGTTTTGGCACGTAGCGGCAAAGAGGACTGACGCATTGTTATGCCAAATGGATGGATTGCAGACTGCAGCAATGTCCTTTTACTTCAAGGTAAAAGAGAAGCAGATATGTCCCTGGTGTCAGAGATAGAAAACCTAACACAGAAGAGAAGAATTCGATGATGGGATATGCTGTGATGCCTCTTGCAGTAAACAGTGCCTGATTCCTACTGTCCTTTTATTCTTCTTGAATATAACAAACCACATAGACATTTTCAGCATTATTGACAACATGAGGGGAGGCAGTAATGTTAAGGTATATCGTTGGCAGATTAGTAATCTAAAGGCCCAAGGTAATGCTCTGGGGGCCCCGGTTCAAATCCCACCACAGCACATGGTGAAATTTGAATTCAATTAAAATATCTGGAATTGAAAAAAAAGGCTAATGATGACCACAAAACCATTAGATTGTCATAATAAAAAGCCCCATCTGGTTCACTAACGTCCTTTAGGGAAGGAAATCTGCCATCCTTACCTGGTCCAGCCTATATTTAACTCCAGAATGAATAATAAAAAACATGCCCTTCAACTACCTGACCTCAGAACATGCACAGTAGGCATCTTTGCATTGTGGGATTTAAAATACAGATCTACTACTTTCAAAACAGGACAGCAGACTGTGGGAAGAACAGCAGCAGCTGCTGTAGCAGGCTCAGCACCCTCCTGAGGATGAGAGGGAAAAAAGCTGATAGCAGCTGTGGGATTTATTTAACTCCAATAGTAGCCCTAGGCAATATAAAGTGAATGTACATGAGATTGTTACCCTCTGTTTATGCCAATCACCTTTGATTTGATTTAACCCAGCATCCTGGATATAAATGAATGAAGGATGACCCTGACATTTTCTTTCCTGTATTCATACTCATATTTATCAACCATTGACAATCCACTTCAAAGCCTCAGAATAATGTGAATAAGTATTTAACCTTTTCTAGGTAGGTTAAGTGCCACACGTGCTTATATTATAAGAATGTCTGTTCCAATTGGCAGCTTTTTGGCAGTGTAGTTCAGGCACGTATCAATGTCAAACCATCATCAGCCCAGTGCAATTTCATCTCTGAACTCTTAGAAGCCATAAAGGGCAGTTTGAGGACTGCAAAGTACCCTTTCTTGGCTTATCAAACAAAATTTCAATGCTTTCAAAAAGTACTGGAGTATAACATTATTCAGAGCAGAAATAGAAATCTTGGTATCAGCATTTTAAAAAAGTTCCCTCCTCCCCTCCCAATGTTCCAATGAGTTACTGTTGAGGCAGGAAGGTCCAGTTGGAAAATTTTGCAAATTGGCAGACCAATCTCTTCTTTAAAATACCCCCCAGCCATTACATTCTCATTCTGGTGAGGCAGGAGAAGCATAGATCTGGGCCTGCCACCTCAGTAAGCAATTTGGTATTAGCCATGGAAGTGGGTGAATGTGGAGGCAGGCAGATTTGTAGGCCCCCTTTCTTCTCTGTTGGGCCCTCTAAACCCTACCGCCACACACCCTCAGCTCCATACATTCACTATGCCACCTCCCTACTCACCATTCCTCTTCCAGGATCCCTCTGCATCCTCCATTCTCATTCTCACAGTTTGCACTATGGTACCATAAGCATGTATGAACGATGACAAGAATTTAAGTGCACTTAACAAAAACACCCCTTCATAATTTTGCTTGGAAAGAAACTACATCTCTTACAATCCAATAAAAAAACTTAATAGGCAGAGCCATTATAATATCAATTACAGAGATTTCACCACACTTATATTTCTTAATTATGTTTGAATAAATATACTCACTTTAAAAGAAGTTCAAAGAAAGAATAACTTCTTATAACCTCAAAAAGATATCCACAAGTCAAAATAAATATGCAGTTCCACCTGCAAAAGTAGATCCGCTGTTAATAATTATAATTGGCCACAATATGAATAATTGACTGAACTCCAAAACTCACCAATGAATGAGTTTATAGGGATCTATTTTGGCACTTGGCATTTTAATGGGATTGTAAGTGCAGCAATTTCTTTCAAAAAGATTGATGCATTGGTGTGCTTTTCAAAACTTGTCATTGTTATTATACGGTCCATTGATTCTATAGTGCATATTGGGTGAACAGGCATGAAGATTTGGGGAACATGGATGGGGCATGGGGAAATGACATTTTGAACATATCTTTCAAAATGTTCCTGAATACAGACTGTGGTTCACATATTCCCTGAGAGGCTGTGAACCATACATCCTTGGAAAGCTATCTGTTGCATAAAAATTGCATACATACATTCAAACTGAAAACAACAGATTTATTAAAGGAAGGAGCTATTGCTTGTTCAGAGAACAAACTGAAACTAAAACAGTGGCTTATGCAACACTCTAACAACATCATCAAATCATGTGATCAGCTCTTAAAGCAATCATGCAACCATTTAAATGTATAACATCCCTCTCCCCCTTTACTTCTGTGGTTATGACACCAAATTACTACATTAGGGACTAAAGAATTTGTACTTCTGGAGATGATTCTGAGAAATAATTTTGAGATGAGAACAATTGGTCATCCTGGCATCACCAAACTAATTCATCTTTGGTTTGAACCATGTAAAAAAATCTGTTTTTGCTAAAACTATGGCTGATACACATTTCTCACTCATGGCATAATTACACACTGATACTCAGTCTCCTTGATGAAATGAGTGTTGTTTTATCCTCATTTCTCACGGATCAACTTAAGATTGTTGATGACACTCAGCCGACTTGAAGTTTCAGGAGATAATAATGAATCAAATGTAGATCTCAACTTTCTCTTTAAGGATAATAATGCAGGTGAACTTTGATTAGTTGCATGAGAAGTGTTTCTTTATAATGTCACAGAACATGATCACAAATCTTGGTGTCCTGAAGTTTTTAAACAATGTTTCAAGGATTAAATGAGGCTTCAGCTAACTGTTGGTTGGTAAGTATAGGTTTCATAAGCTGAATACCATTTAGTTGCAGATAAAGTTTAAAATCATCTGAAGTAAACTGTGAATCATTATCCCTAGCAATCCGTTCTAATTTAGTAAATCTTGCAAAGATTTCATTAAGATTTTCAATGGTTTATTCAAATGTAGTAGGTCTCATGATAACACCTGCTGGCCACTTTGAGAGTGGACCAATTTTGACTAAGTACATGTAACCCTCAAATAAACTAGCAAAATCTGTATGTATTCGTTCCATGAATTTTAGTCCATCCCCAATGTTGTAAAGGGGACAAAATAGTGTATTTTTTAGTTGTGCACAGGATTTGCACTGTCACACTTTTCTTCAATCTGAGCATCCAGACGTGGTCATCAAAAATATCTGCCCTAATTACTTCATCTTGACTAGACGAGGACATCTTCATTTACATCATTTTACATTTTACATTTTCCATGGTTCAAAAAAGGCAGGGTGGCACAGTGGTTAGCATTGCTGCCTCCTAACACCAAGGACATGGCCTTGGGTGATCGACTGTGGGGAGTTTGTATGTTCTCCTCATGACTGCATTGGTTTCCTTCAGGTACTCCTGCTTCCTCGCACAATCCAAGGTTAGATGGGTTGGACATGCTAAATTGTCCCTTAGTGTCAAAAAAAATGTAGTTTTAGTGGATTAACCTCTATAGCAAATATGTGGGGTTACCAGGTTAAAATGGGGGAAATGGGCCAGCTGTGTTTTTAAAGAGTCAGTGTAGACATGTAGTGTCAAATGGCCTCCTTCTGCACTCAAAGGCTTTGTGACTCAATGATACATTAGAAGGAACATTCACTCAGATCTCCCACAATAGACTCCCATTTCGTCAGTCAATACAAACTTGCTTGACACATATTTGGGGTAGTTCTCCTATCCTGCCGTGCCAATTTTTTTAGCACAGCAGGATGGGAGATTCCAGCAGCATCTGATGCATAGGATCCACCCTGGGCATCCTACCCTCTAACATCTCCCAGCACTGGATTTCTATTGGCATTTGCTTCACACTGGAAATCGGCAGGGATGAACATAAATTATGACAATTAACATTACCACATATTTTAAATCCTACTATCGGACCCAGAACTGAAATTTCTGGGTCTGCTAGCCTCTCCTATCCCGCTTGAAGTATTTCACTCCAGCGAGATTTACAGTAGCTCCCCACTTTTGGAAAGCTAGTAGCCCGACCTGATTGGAGCGAAGGGTGGGGGACATTCAGGGCTCCCCAGAAGGCCAGGTGCAGGGAAGAGCGGGTATCTTGGCACTATCCATCAGGCATGGGGCAATACCAAGGGAATGAAGCATATGGGGATGGGGCCCAGGGGTAGGGCCTGATAGATCAAGACTACTGCTGAGGTGTCTGCTTTGCACAGGGTCATGACTGCTTGAGGGTAACTATCAGGGGGCATTGAAGATTGGGTTGCGCTGGGAGGGGGTCAGGAAATGTCGCAGAGGCCGGTGATCAGGCTTGGGGGAACACAGAGCCGACACAGTGGGTGTCACTGCAGGGGACAACGATTGAGCTGGCCAGCAGTTGAATGGTCATCAGCCCAGGGCCATTGCCCATGCGTCAATCTTGGTGCTGACATATTGGCATGCACAGTAGCCCACTCATTGCACTGAGTGTAATAGGTCCCTCCAATGGTAATAAGTCCCGTCCCCTGAAATTTAATAATATTCACACTGGTAGCCTCTGCAGTGCACAAAAGCATGGGAGATTCTTCTCTGAATTCTCACTGAAAAACCCAAAATGGAATTACTCCGGCTTTCATACAAATTCAACACTTAAAAGTTTTTTGGGAGTATTCCGGCCATTGTTTCCAATTAGGATGCAGATGATGTGTTCCATCTATTGTTCCTTTCAATAGCACATCTGTCACCCTCCCCATCATGAGATCATTTCTGGTATGTCTCTGAACTTCAGAAGCTGTCACGGGCAAATTATCTACCTGTGAAAAATAAAGAATATTAGCAAACCTAGTTGGTGGCATCTACTCATTAGTTAGAAGTAAGTCTGATAATGCATCAGCATTAGTTTGGCAATCTGATTGATGATACTCTATATTGTAAAATTGTGGAGAGAAGATCAGTGACCATATTTGTAATTGGGTAAGAGCTAATAGTGAAACACCCTTACACAACCCAAAAATAGTATTAAATGTCCATGATCAGTTAATAATATGAAACGACAACCATTTAAATAATGATAAAATCATTGCATGCCAAAAACAATACTAAATGTTTTTTTCTAGCGAAACATAGCTAGATTCAGCACTAGTCAGACTACACAAAGCAAAAGTGATTGGTTGTTCTCCCAAAGGCATAATATGTGAAACAACTGCTCCCACTTCATAAGATGAAAAGTCACAAGCAATCATTAATGGTAGCTTCAGATTCAAATGTACCAATGCTTCAGACATCTGCAAAACATCTTTGACACACTTGTATGCTTTCTCAATTTCATTTATACATAATATGGCTGTGACTATTTCACATATAGTAAACTACGCAACCGCTTCAAGAATGCAGCGAAGTTAGGAACAAATTCGCAATAATAACTTAATAATTCTAAACAGGACCTCAATTGCATCACTTTTGTTGGAGGTCAATTTTCTAAATAACCATCTTTCTGTTTAGGTGCTTGATGTAAGCCTTTACTATCAATAACATAACCTAAATACCGGACTAATATTTGGAAAAAAATCACACTTTTCTTTCTTGATAGGCAGACTGTGGGCCCACTTTTACCATTATGTTGTGCCCACTTTCAAGCGCAAAAATGTGGTAAAGTCGGACATGAAGGGAATAGTGCGATCCATGCCTATGCCCATGCAGACTCCCACTTTACCAAGGGCTGAAAAAGGTTGCAATCGGAACTGCACCCGAAACAAGAGCAACGTGAATTTAAATGTATTTGCACATATTTAAACTGACTTAATGAGCTGGGTGCCTAATCTTACCTACGTTTCCCCCTTTACCATCGTGTTCACCATCCAGATTCAGCACAAAACAGACATGCTCGGCAAAGTTCTGTTTCGGGTGCTCCAACTTATGAAGAGGTAAATTCAGAGTTTCCAACTGCTCTCTAACTCAGATTCGTGGTGGGGAGGGGAGGATAAGGGGAGGCGGTTCAGATCATTCTCTGGACGGGGGAAGAGAGGAGAAGGCAGGTCAGATGTATTCTGGTGGGGTAGGGAGGTAGGGTCCGATCATTCTCTGGTGGTGGTGGCGTTTGGGGGAAAAGGAAAGGCCAGATCATTCTCTGGCTGGGGAAGGGGAAAGGGCAGGAAGGAGGCCAGATAGTTCTCTAATGTAGGGAGAGGAGGGAGGCCAGATGAGCCTTTTGGTTGGGGGGAAGAGGAAGAGGGCCAGATTGTTCTCTGGCAGTGGAGGGGAGGAGGAGGAGGGCCGGATTGCTCTCTGGTGGGGGAGAGGGGGTGGAGAAGGAGGCCCAGACGGTTCGCTGGTGAGGGCAGGGGAAGGAGGGAAGGCCAGATCGCTCTCTGGGGGTGGGAGGGAGGACAGCAGGGTGGGATTTCAGATGGTTCTCTGGTGGTGGGAGGAGGAGGAGACCAGATCATTCTCTGGTAGATGGGCTGGGGGAGGGGGAGCATGAGTAGAGTGGTCCACTGCCACCCTGCAGGTGATTGATTGGGGGGGGTCAAAAGGGCAGGTAGTTAGGATTAGTCTAAGTAGCGGCGGAGTTGGTAGATAAGGGGATCAGTTATGTTGTGGGGATGGGGCGATGTATGTGGGGACTATCACTCCTGCTTTTAGCTCCTGGGTCATTTTATCCACTTTTTGAGGTCTGGGAACAATGTGACATGGTAACATTTTTCAATTTCTTTTCACTGTGCGTGCGCAGTTAAAGGCTCTGAATGGAACAACAGTGTTTTGGATGTGATAAGCCTGACCACAGCGCATTTCAGACCCGTGATTTTTTTTTTTCAGGCTAAGTGAGTATGGGGTTGCCTGAGAACATGTTTCCAGGTTGGATCTGAATTGCTTTCAGATTCAGCACTTAGAATCAAAATGGTAAAATCATCCCTCATGTGATTGAAGATGTTCCTATGTTGCTTCTAAATTATTCAAGTGCTTTTGTTTACTGAGCCCAGTAATTAGAATATAATCCAGTAACATGGTGCACCAGACAGATCACTTAAAATCTGACCCATCAATTTTTGGAATAATTCTGGTGTGGACATTATTCCAAAAGGCAACCTTGTATAGTGAAAAAGACCTTAATGAGTAACGATGGGAAGCAACAATTGTGATTCAGTGGGTAAATGCATCTGTAAAGGGTAGCATGGTGGGACAGTCGTTAGCACTGCTGCCACACAGTTCCAGGGACCTGGGCTCAAATTTTGACTTACTTGACTGTGTGGAGTTTGTACATTTGCCCCATGTCTGTGTGGGTTTCCTTCAGGTGCTCCAGTTTCCTCTCACAGTCCAAAGATGTGCAGGTTCGGCTATGTACCAGGTTAGGCTATTGTCCCTAGATGTATAGGTAAATAGATTAGCCATGGGAAATATATGGGATTATGGTTACAGAGAGAGGAATAAGACCTGAGTAAGATACTCTGTCAGAGAGTCAACGCAGACTCAGTGGCCAAATGACTTCTTCTGAATTGTGGGGATTCTGTAATTCTATAAAATATATTTATCAAAGATCAATCTTGCTGAATTTCTGTCCACTTGATAACACAGCAAACAAATCTCTAATTAAAGGAAGGTGATATTGATCAGCACACAACACTGGATTTATAGTTGCTTTGAAATTATCACAAATATGAACTGAACTATCTTGTTTCATGAGAAATATGATGGGGGTAATTCAGTCACTCATTCACATGAATGTTAGCAACTCATATTAATTCTTCTTTGACCTTGGGATAAATTATGTATGGCACCACTTTTGTTTTGAGACTTTTTGATTGACTATTAGACTTAATCTTGTGTTTCACTTGAATTCCCTTCATTGAGCCAAGTCTTTCTTTGAATACATTCTTGTATTTATCCATAAGGTACTGTAAGTCTCTTTTGGCATCAAACAATCAGTTGACAGCACTCCAGTTAAGCTTTATCTTCTCCAACCACAATCTCTCAAATAGAGTTAGATAATTACTACGACTACGTGGAGAGGCAACTCCTCTGTTTGTCCACTAACTCGACATTGACCATGATGTAACTCTTTAAGGCATGGTCTTTTTGTTTATATCCTTAAAATCACATCATTGGATGTTTCAGATTTTGTTGATAAATAACCTCAGGAATTAAAGATACAACAGCACCAGTATCAATCTCCACTCTAATATATTGTCCACTTAACTTTGGAATTACCCAGAATCTATGTGATTCACGCTATATGGATAAGATGTTTAGGTGAAATACTGCATTATATCTCTGGGCAATCTCGTCTTTATACTCCTGATTCTTTCCTTCTATGCTGTAAATTACTTTTGTAGAATGCAAGCTCTTCTTTTGGGAGATCATAAACCCTTCTTCTGAATTTTCTTCTCAGAGGAAGCATTTCTACCTAAATAAACTTTTGCTATGTGACCCATTTTGCCACAATTCTTGTATTGACTATCCTTGCTCCAGCTCTCACTCACTGAACGGCCCATTTTGGCACAATGAAGGAATCAAATAGAAGGAATCAAATAGAATTGGAATTTTCCAATGAAGGAATCAAATAGAAGGCATAAGCATTGCTGAGCTTGTGGCAACCTTAAAAAGACTGGCATAACATTCTGAGTTTGCTGAGTCATTATAGGATACTGTTGTAATTTAAAATTTCTGATTCTTTCTATCAGTTTGCTTACACCAATGTTTTACCCCAGTGCCCTTATTGGCAAGGTGGACAAAGGGCAAACACAAGTAAAGGTTCAACAAGTTTATTAACATTAACACTATTAACCCTTAAATTACTCACATAAAACAAGAGGATACCCCAAAATCAGCTATACTACCAATTTTAACCAAATGATTAAAACTGCAGGTTCGATTCTCTGAGTCCCTCTAGTCTTGCATCACGAAGGTGAGTCTCAATGCAGCTTCTTCTTCCTTCCTTTTCTGGTCAGTGTTCAGAATGGTCAAGGGTTGCCTCCTTCATCGAATCTTCTCGAGTCTTCACTACTGGTATCTGAAAGGGTATTCCTTTATCCCCTGCCTGCTTGCCTTTCCAGAAACTTCTCTGGCTTTCGGCAATGAGGTACCAGGAGGGGGTTCCAATACCCAGTGGGTTTCTTGATGTCCGCCCCCAGGTGTCCATCTCCATGCTGCTGCTTACATGTAACCTGTTATCAGATTAAGCCAACTGTAGGAACTCTCGGTGACAGAAAGTCTGGCCCGATCTGGGTTTTTAACAATAGGCTGGTGCATTTCAATGGAGTGCAATGATCCCCTGCTTTTTAAGGTTGCCACAAGCTCAGCAATGCTTATGCCTTCTATTTGATTCCTTCATTGGAACCTGAACCATTTATGATCAGTGACTTTGGAAAGTAAGACTCTTCAAGGCAAGTCATCACAATCTTCATTTCTGGCTTTGTTGCATTAACATGTTGCAGAGCAAATTGTAGGTTTTATTTCCTATTGTGCTATGAAATGCTCCGTTGCAATTTTATACACTTATACAAAGTATTGAAAACATTCTAAATAGGAATTCAATGATTTATTTTGTTAATTGAAAGGCCCATGGATCTCAGTGACCAATCATTTCTTTTGTAGGCACAAATGACTCAAGACTTTCAATACACATTTTATACCGTCTTCCCTTTTGGAGCCAGAGAATGTTGACATTATGGGCAAATTTTCCTGTATCGCCCGGCATGGGAATTGGAATGAACAAGGGGTGGAAAGGTCTGTTAACTTCGGGCAAGATTTCACAGTTTCAGGACAAACACAGCCGTAAAATATCACCCTTTATTTTGAAAGGACCACAGCCATACAACAAAGCATCCCTTCTTTTCAAATGTGCCAGATATGGCCTGGAGTCTCTGAATGGATAAACTCTGTCTTTTAAAGCAACACAAAGGGTTTTGTTCTTGTCTTCCCGCACTCACACTTCACAATCTTTAATCCTATTGTTGCTTCTCCCCAGCTTTCTAATATTTGAAGTGTCTGGGCCAAAAATATTTTTCTTCTACTTAGGATCTTTTCTTGATGCTCTTAATGATTCATTGCCGATTTTCTTGAAGTAATCTTCTAAATATGTTAGGGGTTGTGGGTGTTAACAAAAAGAAAAGATTCAAGCTAACAACAACAGATTTATTGAAGGAGCTGTTGCCTGTACAGAGGACAAACTGAAACTAAAACATCAGCCTGTGCAATCCCTGAATGGCGTCATCATTAAATCACATGATTGGATCTTAAAGCAAACATGCAACCATTTAAATATATCACATATTCCCACATCCATATGACATTTCAGTGTGAGAATCCCCAACCTCTTTGCCCTCCCTGTCAATAAGCATCACCTGAATCAAAATGTCAATACCAAATATATGCAATATTTCATGATGGCTTTAACGTTCATCGAATGCAAGTTGCCATATTAGTAGTTTATCACAGTGAATTGCAAAACGCAGAAAATAAGTTTCTTTTTTTAACATTGTGCTGCTCCAGCCACATCCACATGAATTTTTGAAATCTATTTTTGTGTGCCTTTTGTGCCAAAAGGCTCCTTATGCTCATGAAGTGCTCATGGGATTGAGATGATCTTTGTTTACATGGCAGCTTGCTCCAGCAGTGTTCTGCAGCTGACTGCAGTTTAGTCCTCTACAGCCTCAGTTCACTGACCAGCTTCTACAGGCATGGTCTCCTGAGTGGGAGACCTCCTTGTGCAGCTATGCTGAGAGATAGCAGTACCAAGCAATTATTGTACAGATCAATCTATCGTTGTTTGTGATCTGTTAGTTGGCTAATGTGCTAACCTAGATTAAAAATTATGCATTGTGTTTGTGTACTTCCTATTATCATCACAAAGTGTAATATGTGTTTTTTTTCATTGAAAAAGGCACTCAACGTTGAAAGTAAGGTTGAAGTATTATTAACCAGTTGTAAATATTCTCCAGAAAAATATTCTTCACTCAAAATGTAACTAGTACAACCACAATTAAATGAATTCATTGCTCATCTGGACATCAGACTAACCTGGTTCCATACACAGAACACAGTGAAATGGTTTCACCATGAAACACGACAACATAAATCTGTCATTAATGGTCTTTTGTACTTTATTTAGTGCCTTCCAGCACTAAAAGCAATCAACCAGACTAAGTAGATTACACTCCAATGATTAATTTAGTGTAAGCTGAGAATGAATGAATCAATTGTGTGTCAATGTCATTGTATCAGAGGAAAATAAAGAAAATGAAAGGAAATCAGCAATGGGCCTATAAACTAAACTAATAGACAGAGAATAATGCTTTTGGTAATCTCCTGTGCATTGGTCTATACGAGAAGAAAATTTAAAATTTCCAAGTATTGTTTCAATATTTAAAAGGTATATTTTATGCTTGCAAGCCCTTGACATATAAACAAAATGCTCAGCCTCAAGCTTACAGATCCACATTTATGTGAATGCATGAATGAAGCCCATTAATAGTGGAAAATGTAATTCCTTTTGGCCATATCTTATTAAATATTCCCAAAAAGTTGCAAATTTATTGCGCTGATAGTAATCCATCATCTAACAATAAACTGCAAACATAACCAAAACATAAATGACTAAACAAATTACTATTCCAGTACAGAAAGATATTTTGAATGGTGCAATAGCATAATTTTTTTTTATTTCCTTATACTATTTTTAAAGTCTCAAACGCACTGTATGCAGACGTTTGAGAATCTCTGCAATAAACTCAGCTGCAATCTTTTCTTTTAGTTCAAAGATTTATGAGTTTACTAATTAAGCTGTAAATTCATCCACAATTTCTTCTGCTGATTAAATAGCACCTTACAATAGCTACAATAGGGCAGCACAGTAATATAGTGGCTGGCACTGCTGCCTCATAGCACCAGGAACCTGGGCACAATTCTGGCCTTGATTCACTATCTGTGTGGAGTTTGCACATTCTTCCCATGTTAGAGTGAGTTTCTTCTGCACGCTCCGGTTTCCTCCCACATTCCAAAGATCTGCGGGTTAGGGTGATTGACAATGCTAAATTGTCACTCAGTGTCAGGGGAACGAACAGGGTAGATATGTGGGGATAGGGTCTGGTGGGGTTGTTGTCAATGCGGACTCAATGGGCCAAGGGCCTCCTTTGCACTGTAGGGATTCTATGATTATATTATCACATGATGTTGATTATGCAAGTCAGAAACGGTTTAGACATTATAATCCAGAGCTGTGTATATATATGTGTGTGTGTATTCTTTAGCTTATACTCCCCCAGATTCCTGGGACTTTGCTAATGGTTAGTAGAAGCCAGGCCCACAGCTCAGCATTTGTGGAACATAGAACATAGAACAGTACAATACAGTACAGGCCCTTTGGCCCTCAATATTGTGCCAAGCTTTGTCCAAAAGCAAAATCCCACTCCCTCTCGTCCTGGTATGTTCCATCTGCCTATCCAATAACCGCTTGGAAATTCTTTAAGTGTCTGAGTCCACTATCACAGCAGGCAGTCCATTCCACACCCCAACACTCTCTGAGTAAAGAACCTATCTCGGACATCCCTCCTATATCTCTTATATGAACTTATGCCCCCAGTAACAGCTACATCACCTGAGGAAATAGTCTCTGCACATCCATTCTATCTATCTCCATCATCATCTTATAAACTGCTTTTAAGTCACCTATCATCCTCCTCTGCTCTAAAGAGAAAAACCCCAGCTCCCTCAACCTTTCCTCATAAAACCTATCCTCCAAACCAGGCAGCATCCTAATAAATCTCCTTTGCAGTCTCTCCAATGACTTCCACATCCTTCTTATAGTGAGGTGACCAGAACTGCACACAATATTCCAAATGTGGTCTCATCAAGATCCTGTACAATTGCAGCATAAACCCACGGTTCTTAAACTCAAACCCCCTGTTAATAAATGCTAACTCACTGCAGGCCTTTTTTATGGCTCTATCCACTTGAGTGGCAACCTTCAGAGATCTGTGGATATGAACCCCAAGATCTCTCTGTTCCTCACATTCTTCAGAACCCTGCTGTTGACCCTGTAATCCCCATTCAAATTGGCCTTACTAAAATGAATTCATCTTATGAAATGTCAAAGCATAACTTTCTAAGTTGGCTTCAGAAAAATTTCAATGCTATTGTTTCTTACTAGCCCATTTGCTTTATTGTTCTTCCCTTAAGCTGCTTGTGGAAAGGCTGAAGTTGACATCTAAAATATTTACAGAATCTGTGGAGGCTAAAAATGTGCTGCTGGCTAAACAGCCACTTACTTTCAGTTGGATGCATCCCATTAACTTCATCTAGCAGTCCTTCCCGAGCTGTCCTTTCATGCACTTCCTTGTTGATTTTTCAGCAAAAGACTGAATGAGGAGGGCAGGTCGCCATAAATCATAGCCAACATTTTGGGGCCTTAATCCTAGCATCAACAATTTAATTAAATGCAGCAAAAGTTTGCCTTCAAAATGAACCAAACTACTCTAGTCATTTGAATTAAACGCACAAACAAAGGCTTATGAAAAGAAAAAGAATGACCAGGATTTTGCCCGAGATAGAAACATAGAAACTAGAAGCAGTAGTAGGCTATTCAGCCCTTTGAGCCAACTCCATCATTTATTTTGATCATGGTTGATCATTGAATTCAATATTCTTATCCCCCCTTTCCTCCATATCACTTGGTCCCTTTAGCTCCTGCAGCTATATCTAATCTCTTCTTGAAATCACACAACGTTTTGGCCTCAACTACATTCTGTGGGAGTGAATTCCACACATTCACCACCCTCTATACAGTTGCGTTGACTGCACTAACTTCTCCCAGACTGCTCTTCAGTGAAGTCTCTCTGTCACCTCTGCTAGATGTATTATAAAGCACACAATATGGTAATATATACCAACAAGTAAAAATATTAATTAATAGAATGTAATACCACTGGAACTATCTTAACGGTAAAACACCCAGATGCTGGAATCAAAACAGAAAATGTGGAAAAGATCAGCACTTCAGACAGTATTTGTGGAGAGATTTAGATCAATTTGTGGATCAGCTTGACCCCCCCTGCCCCCGCACAACACATTACAAGAACACACTCCAACTTGGCACCACCAGATTGTGGATAGGAACTTATTACATCACCAGCAAGGGACAGGGAAAATTGGGAAATGAGATCTCGCCTGCAAGAATCTTATTTCCCAACTCACATGAGATTTTGCACCCATTCCCACTGATGGCAATTGCAGACACATATGCCAGAACTCTACCACCTCACCCACCACAGAACTGGAATGGGTGAAGACTTGATAACAGAAATCTCCATGGACCTTGGGTGGGAATTTCCGATCTTGCTGAGTGAGGTCATAGAATCCTGCCCATAATCAGCCCTCCCCTCTGAGAGTATTGATAAGCTTGTCCCATCGCTGAGAAGTATGGCTGCTGAACCCCATTTGACACCAAGGTTGGGGTCTCCAAGCTCTGGGAAGAAAAAATTTGTTTTTTTGTCTGATGCATGTTGCACCAACCTTGTCTCAAAAAATGATGGTGGAACTAATTTTAAGTTGAGTTTTATTCACTGTGTTTCTTCCCTCCTGATGGTACACCCATTGATATTTTAGTTCAATGGATGTGGTTTATGTGTGAACTGGATAGTGAATATGGTCAAGTGATCTAATTGACCAAGTGAGATAATGGGGATGAAATTGATATTTGTCATTGTTAGCAACTTTACATCCATCCCACTTTCTTTTCCATTGCTTTGCAATGAGCTTACGTTCAAGATCAATGTCAAGTGATGTATCAGCATGGAAATGCAGCTTAAGCAGAAATCAATCTTATGCTTTATTCCAATTACAAATCATATGGAAGACAACTGTGTCTCCATTTCACTGGAGACAACGTCAATCATTTTATCATAAAAATCAAAACAAAAAGTAGAATTGTAAGGATATTCTCAAGGAGATTTCTGTGAAGGTGCTGTAATGTGAATTCAAATTTCTGCCTGCTCTGATTCACTGTTTGTGCCCTCAATGTACCCACTTCAATGGTCCGCTATTTATGCAATTTTCACAGCAAAACTGAGTAGTTGCATTCTATTAAACTCTCTTGAGGATTACTGCATTTATTTTAGATTTCAATCACATTATTCCCTCTCTTGATCAAGCAATTGAGAGGTTCATGATTATCTGATTTGTTCTGAAGCTAAATTGGGATCTGACTGGTTTATTGTTGTGATTGGAGTACACGCACATCAGCTTCTCAATCATTTGATTTTCCGCAAGCTTTGAATAAAATGTATTTATCTGTAATTATCAAGCTCTCTCTTTAATTTCTTCATGTGGACATGTTCAAATGTTCACCGCCCTGGACTCAAATAGTAGAATTTGATTGGAATATGAGAAAGAAATGAACGCAAGAAAGGCTAGATCAGTAACTGAAGCTCGAGGAGAAATTTCAAATGAATGGTGGAGAATGAATTATTGTCAAAAGTACTGGGGGGTACAAATTCACATAAAGATAATATGACAACTGCAACACTCACTGCACCACAGACATTGCTTGGAAGCATTGCTCAGGTAGAACAGACCTTTTCGCTTCTTGGCCTTTTAAAAATCACCTGCAACCAGCTTGTATGCCAGAATTATCAAAAAAGTGGAAATTCAACAAAAGAAAACAAATTGGAATGAAGATCTTCAATACTTTGCAACATTGTATACTTGGAGGAGGATATTTCTTAATCATTTTTTTTTGATAACTTGTTACACAGAGCGGAATAGATCTCGATTTTAACAGGTGATAGTGAGTTGGTAGCCCATTTTACATCTTTCTCTTTTTTTGGGCTGAATTGCCCATCTTTTGGGACTGTGGGGGCAGCTCCTGAGATGTCTGTCCCCCAATCAGAATAGTAGGATCCTGTGTCATATTCTGCATGTGGAAGATCATTAATTATGCACAAGGGATTTCCCCTCCGAATCTCCTGGTGATCTGGTAGCTGATTAATCTGCCAACCCTCAGCTGATGAGTTCGAAGGTCCCAATGCCATATTTAAATACTGGTCCTGCATCTTCATCTCACTCTCTCCAGCTCACCTTTCTTCACCAGACTGTACAGGATGTCAGCAACCCAGAGGGAAATGAGGAAATCTGTTCTTTCATTCAAGCACCCTTCCTCCTAACCCATCACCTGCATAATACCAAGATGAACAATGGAAGGCAGAGGTAAAACAGGGCAGGTGTGCTGCACCCCAACAAGGTTTTATGAAAAGATCAGGAACAAGAGGGTTAATGTAATATCATATTGTTTACTGGAAGAGAATGGATGAAGAATCCAGGTTTAGTTGGTAGTTATCCGAGTGCTGCATAGGTGTCATGCAGGTAATGGGCTTGGGGGAAGGGTGCTTGAATGAAGGAACAGATTTCCTCTTGAGACTGCCTACCCCAGTACTGATCCACCTTGATGACACAGGAACATTCATGGGTCTAGCCGCAGGGTGTCATACATGAGGACCAGCTCAGCACAGAGATGGAGGGCAGGAATCAGTCTGTCCCAGCAGCATGGTGAACAGCACATCAAGAGCAGACTAGCAGTATGACAGAAAGATGTTGCATTCACCCCAAAGTCTCTGACGATGTGTGAACCACCTTGTGCACATTGCTAATTAGCCATTGAGTTTGACACTGATGTGATTTCTTGCTGGTGTGCACAAGATTGAAAGATCTGGCAGGATGCTGGTGGGTAATTATTTTAATGAGATTCTTGAGATGCAAATGAAGGTGCCAAAAAGTCAGAAACTGGCTAGCGTAAAACCACGTTACAATGAAGAGAAGAGCAACCACTCATTAACCTGCCAGTGGGAGAATTGCAATGTGGTTTTACGCTGGACAGTTTCTGACTTTTTGGCACCAGCCAAATTCAGTCTATTTTACACAATTGCATATGATATAAAGTTGGGTGGGAGGGTAAACTGTGAGGAGGATGAAGAGATGCTTTAGCATGATTTGGATAGGTTGAATCATTAGGCATATACTTGGCAGATGCAGTATAGTGTGGATAAATGTGAGGTTATAGTTTAGTACCAATAATAGAAAGATAGATTATTACTTGAATAGGTGCAAATTGAGAGAGGTGAATACTCAGCAAGACCTTGATGTCCTTGTGAATCAATTGCTGTAAGTAGATACACAGATAGAATGGGCAGTAAAGAAGGCAAATAGTATGTTGGCCTTTATAACGTGAAGATTTGAGTATGGAAATAGGAATGTTTTACTATCTTGATAGTAATATACAATTGTATATTATAGGGATTTGGTGAGGCCACGTCTAGAGCATTGTGCACAGTTTTGGTGTCTTTACCTGAGGAAAGATGTTCTTGCTATAGAGTACAGCAATTTTCTATGCTGGTTTCTGGGATGGCGGGTCTTTCACATGAGGAGAGACTAAGCCAGTCAGGATTCTGTTCACTGGAGTTTAGAAAAGTGAGGGGAGAATCTCATTGAAACTTTTAGGGCCCTATTTTACAGTTTTGATTCTAAGTGCTGGGCACTTAGAAACCGGGAATGTTTATGACCTGACTTTAGATTTGTTCTCAGGCGCCCTCATACCTATTCTGCTTGAAAGAATATCAGTGATTCTGAATCAAGCTTCACAAGCCTGTGGATGGGGATTAATGCGCCTGAAATTTTATAGCTCTGATTCCTGCTTCCAGCTGTGCATGTGCAGAAAGAAAAGATAGAATGCTGCTCCTCTGTCACATCTGTCCTGGGCTGGATAATGCCTCCCCCTGGACCCCAGAGACATTGCCCCATCATCACAATATCACTGATCCGCTTATCCCCCACCCCCTCTGCCACCAGACCAATCACAGCACCCCTCTCCCCTTCCCCCTCACTAATCTCAGGCAGATTGGCAGCAGATCCCCCATTCCCCTCACCGATCTCAGGCAGAGTGGTGGCAAAGATCCCCTTGCCCTTCATGATTCAAAGGCAGAGAGGAGGCAGTCCCTCCCTTTCCTCTCACTGGTCACAGGCAGAGTGGCAGAGGACTCCGTCTTCCCCCTCACTGATCACAGGCAGAGTGGAAACGGACCCCCACCTTCCCCCTCACAAATCAGAGACAGAGTGGAGGCAGCGGATACCCACCTTCCCCCTCACTTATCTCAGTAAGAGTTACTTGACCTGCTGATTATTTCTGGCACTGTCTATTTTTATTTCAGATTTGCAGCATCTGTTTTACTTTTGAATCCTTTATATTCTATAAATAGAGACTTTAAATGGCAGTAATTTCCTGAATTACTCTCAGGATGTGAATATTTTGCAGCATTTACCAAAATCGTCAAGCCAATGCATGCCATTATGATGGCTATAGAGACCAGTAACCTTTAACAAAAACAATTAATTTCCTAACGACTGGCAGGAATCATAGAACAAAGTTTCTTATTTTAATGCTGGAAATCTCCAATCTCACCTGCGGCTGGGATTCTCCAGTCCCAATGCAGTGAATAAAGTGCCACATTCTCTATTCTCAGAGGCAGCAGTAGTACATCAGAAAATTCCAACCTAAGTCTCTTACTGGAAGCAAGTTCAACACAGATCAAATATAACAATCACATATCTCATCCCATCCTATCGCGGCACAGTGGTTAATACTGTTGCCCCAAGCACCAGGGATCCAGGTTCAATTCTGGCATCAGGTTACTGACTGTGTGGAGTTTGCACATTCTCCCCATATCTGCATGGGTTTCCTTCTGGTGATCCGATTTTGTATGGAACCAGCTTAGGTTGATTGGCTATGCTAAATTGATCTTAATGTCAGGGATATACGCAGGGTAAATCTATACGGTTATGGTGGTAGGGCTGGGATGGATTGTGGTCAGTACATATTCGATGGGCTGAATGGCCTCTTTCTGTACTGTAGGGATTCTATGTCATCAATTCAATTCGAATTGTCATCAGCTCTAACAAAAAGTCATCAAGATTGGAAACGTTATCTCTATTCTCTCCCCACAGCTGCTGTCAGACTTGCAGAAATTTTCCAGCATTTTTTGTTTTTGCTTCATTTATTACTTAATGAGCAAGTAATGTATCAACTTAAAGAAAAGGTCCTTTCACACTAACTAATTAACTCAACTGAAAAATCGTACATAATGCATTTTTATTTTATGTCATGCTTCTGGCAAATGGGCAACATTTCAAGATTAAATCTCAAGGAGCTCCCAGCTTCTGACAGGCTTGCTACAAGCTCTGCACACAAGGACAAATCCCATACCAGGACAATTCTTCCAGTGTTTTTCAGAAATTTCTCTACTTAAATGGAATAATCACAAAAGGCTTCCACCACATCAGTGACTCCTCGTTCCTTAAACATTGAAAATATAATGAAGTCTATTCATTCTTTGTTGCTATTCAGAGATTCCAGCTTGTGTGACATTGCTGTGAAGTGAGGTTGTTCAACATACACCGAAGGGCCACCAAAACATGGTTACTGATGATCTACTTTGACAATAATCTTTCAATCTCCCATTTCTTTCATTCAATCTTTTAAATTATATAATCATGTTAATTGGATGGCACGGTGGTGAGTATTGCTGCCTCATAACGCCAGGAACCCACATTTGATTCCGATTCCTTGGGTGTCCATCTGGGTAAAGTTTGCATGTTCTTCTCGTTTCTGCATGGGTTTTTGCCAGGTGCTCTGATTTCCTCTCACAGTTCAAATGATGTGCAGGTTAGATGAATTGGCCATGCTAAATTGTACATCAGTTTGTAAATGTGAGTGTGTACCCTATAATGATCTGGCATCCCATCTTGGGTGAGCACTGGCTAACTCGCAGTACCTATCAGGATAGGCTCTAACTCCTCAAGACCCTTATTGCAGTAAGCAGTTAAGTGAAGACATGAATAATGTTAACTAATTTAACTTGACCTTTTCATTGAATGGAAGAAGAAAGTAAATCTTTTTTAAATGGGTTAAATATCTTTTTGAATGACTAAACCGTGCTGCTTTGCATTTGTATTCTGCCGGATGTTTTTGTTCTCAGGCAGCATTCTTGGCATAGAATAGTAATAAAGTGGTACTATCTCTGTTCTCACTCCAACCTCACCCGAGTTTCCTTACCCAGGTAATTTTAATTCCAGCAGAATTCCTACTGCCAAAAGCGAACTGGTAAACGTTGAGGTGCAGTGACGATGCAATGTGACTTCCTGCTACATCTCTACAAAAGCAGTTAAGATACCTTAAAGTTGCAGAAGTGTCCCAGAAATGAAGAAATATGCTGACTTCTAGTGTTGGTAAACATAAACAAACTGATGAGATTCAAGGATATGGGGACCGAGCAGGAACATGAAATTGAAGGCCAAGATTAGCCATGGTCGTGCTGAATGGCTGAGTTGGTGCAACAGGCCAGTTGCTCAAATCTTGTGCCTATCCCTTGTATCTTTGTGAACTGGAGATGAACTGGAGGAAGATGGACCCTCGACAGATTTCTCTTGTCCAAATGCAAAATTTAGGATCTTAGTCCTGCAAATTCAGGACAACCATTCCCTTTGATCCTGGGAAGCAATGCAGTACAATGAATGGAGAAATCAGGTCCTGATATCTCCTGCAAAAAAGGTCGCACGCAGTTAGAACCTTGATCCCTGCTGAATTGAATTTTTTCCAGATAGCTACTATTACTCTACAAAAGTTAGAAGAGACACACTAAGTGATTACACCTCCCCCAATTCATGTAAATCCTAGTCTGTAAATTCAGGGATACCAATTACTAGTCTTTATATTGTCAAGTACATTGTTCCGCATTAGCACAATCACTCGTACTGATCTGTCAAATGACATTCTTTTTTACAATCCTACTGAATTCCTTAGTAATTATTTCACGTTATCTCATTAATTAATTCAAATTACTGAAGAAATTATGCTTTCTTTGTTCAGTTTGTTTTGTTCAATTTATTTTCAAATCACTCGGGATGCCTTTTTGAATATGTAAGCAGTACAGCTCACTGGTTCCTACATTTAAGCGACCAAGTGGATTGTCCGCCTTCCGTCATGTGGAGGCAGAAACATATTTCACATGCCAAGCCAAATGGTACAGAAAACACAGAGAGAAAGCAGCTCAGGAACATCTATAGGGGAATGTAAGAGCTGGAGGAGCATGAACAACAAGAAGAACTGAATACCAGCAAATAGAGACAGGGTGGGCGGGCAAGCAGATAGGGATTAAGAAGCAATACACTATATAACATGATCGATCTAGTTGAGCAGCCTGGTATGACTAGAATGCAAAACATTGTAGAGTTGCACGGTGTTTGTTCAGATAAGTGAGCTGTCTAACAAACTGCCTGGAACTCTATCACTTAGCCTGTCAAAAATTCAGAGTATTTATTAGGCTGTAATTGCTATTTATCAGGATGCTGCCAAGCTCGGGTGTTCACACATTTAAGATGCTATGTCATCTTGCCCACTCACAGAGTGACCCACCGCATTCTATATAAAAAGGTAATCCAATTGAAGCAATTATTGAAGAAAGGACGTTGAACTGATAGGTGGGATTTAAAGCCATCTTCCTACAAGTCAAGTTTGGATGCAGGAGAGAGTGGACTGCAGATCCTTCTATGCCACCTCCCTCCAATAAGTCTGACGTAGGAAGGCATTTGGGCAGTCTTCCTGCCCAGGGACCAGTTGAGGCCATTAAATGGCCATTTAATGGCCTAAGCTCACACAGGATTTTAACCCAGCTACAGTGAGAAACAGTGATATATTTCTAAGGCAGAATGATCAGTGGCCACTGCTGATATTCAACCAACAACAGATGAAGGATTTGCTGCTCTATTAAATTTGCTCACGACTTACAGAACATAGAGCATAGAACACTACAGCACAAACATACTCACTGTGGGAGATTTGCAGGGGGATTCCTCACATAGCCACCCAGCTCCACAGTGGCACTGTGGTTAGCACTGCTGCCTCACAAAGCTAGGGACCCGGGTTCAATTCCCAACTTGGGTCACTGACTGTGTAAGATCCATACTCTCCCCATGTCTGTATGGGCTTCCTCCCACTGTCCAAAGGACATGCTGAATAGGTGCATTAGCCAGGTTACATTCTCTCTCAGTGTATCCAAACAGGCATAGCAGTGTGGCAACTAGGGAATTTTCCCAGTAACTTTGTTGTAGTATTAATGTAAGCCTACTTGTGGCTCATAAATAAACTTTAAGCTTCAGTTGTCAAAGGACCTATCATCAGGAGGGAAATTCTGTTGACAGCCAGCATCCTTGCTTTGATAACAGCACCATCCTACCCCTGACAGAGACTCCTTCGCCATAATCCCTATCCTGCCCAGACTCACATCTATCTGGGGATTACTTGATGATTCTCTGGGTAGGTCCCACTGTAATACTGGCAACTGCCACCAATCCTGGTGCTGCTGCTGGTACTGGTGAGGCCATCAGCTTTGAGGAGCGGAATTTTTATCCCGCTTGGTGTTTAATTGCATGGGAAGTATCATAAAAAAGTGGGAAAAGTGACCTGGGTCTCCTACCAGTTCTCTAACCAGTGGACAAGACTCCTATCATCTACATTAAATTCCATTCACTAAATATGATTTTTCTAGTGAAAGCACATGATCTGCTGAGTATTTCCAACATTCTCTGCCCTTATTCTATTATTGAAGAAGTTAGCTGAGTGCTCATTAGGTTCATCATTCAGGGAACAAAGAATTGATGATTGTCAGAAATCCCTTGTGCAATGAACAGTAAAATGAAGAGAAGACCTCAGGACTGCATCAATCCCATTGTGGTTCTCCTGGGCCTTGGCTCATATCTTCCATCTAGGAGACCAGAACATTTAACATGTCTCCATGTTTCTCGGGTTGTTGTGGCGCAGCTGTTCCTAATGTATTAAACAATTTCCTTGCTGCTTCTGGTACAAGCTGCACCTCTGTGAGCAAGTTCTGAGTATTTTGAAGATATCAAAGCGAGTCCAACTTGGCCTAATAATAGTTAAATTTTAAAAATGACATTTATTTTTGAAAAAAAATTGCATATTTGTTCTAATAATCTGTCCTTAACTATCAAATCAATTGATACTTAATGACTAGGAGTGTGCATTGCTGCTAATCATTACGTGCAAGATGAAACAGTGAACTTGCAGTAATTACATCACTGGCATATTTACTGCCCCCAAACAAATTTACTGTTCTCATTAAAAATGTCCAAAGTCGCAAATCTGGGCCAATGATATTCTTAAAGCACAAAAAAAAGAAATTAAACTACCCCTAGAGCTCTTGCTTCTTGATCATGCGGCTAAGGGGAACATTTCTCAGTAACTTTTTTTAAATTAGTTAGATGGTTAGAGGGAAGTTTGGACCTCTCAGGGACAGAGGAGGGGAACTATGCTTAGAGCCTGAGGGAAGGGGGGAGATCCTGAATGAATACTTTGCGTCGGTATTCACGTGGGAGAGGGGCCTGATGTCTGATGCCAGCTTTGAGGATTTTGAGGACCCGTTAAAGGAAATAATCATTACGAGGGACGAAGTGTTGGGGCTTTTAGGTAGCATAAAGACTTATAAAGTCCCGGGGACTGATGGTATTTATCCCAGGCTGCTAAGGGAGGTGAGAAATGACATTGCTGGGCCTCTGACGCAAATCTTTGTCTCTTCTTTAGACACAGGTGAGGTCCCAGAGGACTGGAGGATTGCAAATGTAGTACCGTTGTTTAAAAAGGGTCAGAGGGATAATCCAGGGAACTATAGGCCGGTGAGCTTGACTTCAGTTATAGGTAAGCTAATGGAGAGGATCCTCAGGGACAGGATGTATGAGCATCTGGAGCGCTGCGATCTGATCAGGGATACGCAGCATGGCTTCGTTAAGGGGAGGTCATGCCTTACGAATCTAGTGGAATTTTTTGAAGAGGTGACAAAAACGGTTGATGAAGGACAAGCCGTTGATGTCGTCTACGTGGATTTCAGTAAGGCGTTTGACAAGGTTCCCCATGGTAGGCTGATAAAAAAGGTGAAGGCGCATGGGATACAGGGCCAGGTATGTAGATGGGTTGAGAGCTGGCTTGGGAGGAGGAGACAGCGGGTAGTAGTGGAAGGCTCTTTTTCCAACTGGAGGTCAGTCACTAGTGGTGTGCCACAGGGCTCAGTACTAGGACCTCTTCTATTTGTGGTTTATATAAATGACTTGGAAGAGGGGGTAGGTGGTGTGATCAGCAAATTTGCTGATGACACTAAGATGCTTGGATTGGCGGGAACTGAGGAGCAGTGCCAGGCAATACAACAAGACATAGATAGGCTGGTAGACTGGGCAGATAGATGGCAAATGGAATTTAATCCGGATAAATGCGAGGTGATGCATTTTGGCCGGAATAATGTAGAGGGGAGTTACAGGATAAAAGGTAAAACTATCCGGAGTATAGAGACGCAGAGAGACCTGGGGGTGCAGGTTCACAAGTCTCTGAAGGTGTCAGTACAGGTGGAAAAAGTGATAAAGAAAGCGTATGGTATGTTAGCCTTCATAGGAAGGAGTATAGAATACAAGAGTAGGAGTCTGACGTTACAAGTGTATAGAACGTTGGCTAGGCCTCACTTGGAGTACTGCGTCCAGTTCTGGTCACCGTACTACCAGAAGGATGTGGAGGCCCTGGAGAGAGTGCAGAGGAGATTTACCAGGATGCTGCCTGGTATGGAAGGGCTGTCTTACGAGGAAAGATTGAACGCACTGGGGTTGTTTTCCCTTGAAAGACGTCGGCTGAGAGGGGATCTATTAGAGGTATATAAGATTATGAGGGGTATAGATAGAGTAAATGGTGGTAAGCTTTTTCCACCATTAGAAATGGATAGAACGAGGGGTCACGGCCTTAGGGTGAGGGGGGCTATGTATAAGACGAATATTAGAGGGCAGTTTTTCACACAAAGGGTAGTGGGGGTGTGGAATGCGCTACCGAGTGGGGTGGTGGGAGCAGGCACGCTAGGGTTGTTTAAGGGTCTCTTGGACAGCCACATGAGCGGTCTGCAGATAGAGGGATATAGGAGGACTGTTTAAATACTTTATTTGTTTCCACAGGCTATTCGGTCCACCTTGTTGACCAACAAGGCGCATGCATTCAGCAGGTCGTGCGAGGGCTGCTCTTGGATGTTACTTCAGGAGTGGCCTAGTGCTTCATGTCGTTAGTGTATGCTTAAACTGGACCATCAGATGGGCAACATGACAGCTCAGAGACTATCGCTGTTGCTGTGCAGACACATGGATTTGGGCCTGTGTCTGCGGGAGTTTGCGCGTTCTCCTCGTGGTTGCGTGGGTTTTCTCCGGGTGCTCCGGTTTCCTCCCACATCCCAAAAATGTGCTCTTAGGCTGATTGGGTAACAAATTGTCCCTATATTGGTCTCTATATGTCATTAAGACGTTAGGACGGTGGCACGGGCTCGTTGGGCCGAAGGGCCTGTTTCCCGTGCTGTGTTGTTCTTTGTTCTTTGTTCTTAAATACCAGTTGAGTTAATCCGAAATATTGAAGATGCAAATTGAGGGAATAATGGTTAATTTTGCAAAAATAAAACAGAAGTTTCGGTAAAAATAAATTGCATATTTTGAAAGTAACATTTCACAAGAAAGATAATGTAAATATGTTAATTATTTCTTTCAAACTTTAATTAAAGTAAATGTTTTAATTTCATATTATGCGGTGAATATTGAAGTTATGATGAAAAGTTGGCTAGGCTTGGGTTGTTTTTGATGAAGCAGAGAAAACTGAAAGATGACTTGATCAAGGTGTGCAAGACTATGAGGGGCATGGGCAGAGTGGATAAGAAACAACAGCTCCCCTGAGTTGAAGGGTCAGTCACGAGGGGACATAGATTCAAGGTGAGGGTCAGGGGGTTTAGGGAGAGTGTGAGGAAAATCTTCTTACCCGGAGAGTGATGACAGTCTGGAATACACTGCCTGGCAGGGTGATAGAGACAGGTTGTCCCACATCTTTTAAAATGTATCTGGATAAATACTTAGCACATCATAACATTCAAGGGTTCGGACCAAGTGCTGGTATATGGGATTAGGTGGAGTTCAGGTGTTTCTTAAAGGCTGGTATAGAAGCAATAGGCTGAAGGGCCCCTTCTGCACTGTGATTCTATGACTCTTAAGATGAAATTATTCAGTTAGTTTTATCGCTTTAATTGTACCAAGTTTGTGCTTATACAGTATTTTGACATAGCTAGGTAAAATGCAGCAATGCACACTCCTAGGTAAAATGAAACGCCCAGCACACAATTCTCAAGAAAGATCAATCTTGACACAAAAGGAGTTGTTTCTGGAGTGTTGATGTTTTTTTTTTGCATGAGTTTGGTCCTAAAGTGCATTTGCTGCTCTGTTATGGACAATCCTTTTGTATTTGAAGAATCAGTGGTAATTTCAGTTGTCAGAACGTGGCAGTTAAACGAGTATTTCAACAGAGGTCTCTCAGTGACTTCGTCCAAGCTATCTATGATTATCAAGAGGTTTAAACTGAATATGTGCACAACACCATTTAGTGTTAAAAGCAGTGCCATAGCAACTAAAGACTGTTTTCTGAATCCATCCATGTTGTGAAGTTCAGTTCTTTTAATCGACGAAGATGAACAGAATTGGGTAAGGTATATTTTAGTTTGGATGGTATTATTTTGTACAACTGTCATAGGTAGCAAGATAATAAGCATGTTATTAAAATCAGATAGATTTGATCACTTTTTCGAAATCTCAACAGGAATTATAGCATTTGCTAACCCGAACGGCATGCAAATGGATTTTTACTATTGGGAAAAGTTAATACATTCCTTCTATAACAATTCTTTCACAGGAACAGTTCTGCATCCACAACCTATCTATCTCACTGCCCCCTGCTCAACCTCCTCCCCCCAACCCATGCCCCATGATTATCTTTCAATCTGGAGGAGATAGTATAGGCACCTCCTGACATACAGAACATTAATCTGTGAAACTTTGTATTTGGACAAAATACTACAGATGATAAATGTAGTGTTTATCAGATCCACTGTTTGGTTCCGCCCATGGCCTGGTTAAAGTTCCAACTCACTTGTCTAAATTATCTGATTTTCTCAATGCTGCCCATCTTTTTCATTGCTATATTCAAAAAACGTTAAATCCTCAGGTAAACCATTGTCAGCGAGACCCTTCTGTGCAATCACAGTCAGGAAATGCCATCACCTCTTTATTCCTTGCGACCATGAGAAATGTCACCTATTACATGCAGTGAAATAAAAACAAAGGGGAGAATGTTCCTATTGTTTTAGTGTGTCAGGTTCTGACTGAAAACCGATATGTAGCTCTCAAGCTGCACAGCCGACTAGTTCCGGTGTTCCGGCACTCAGGAAGGAATATCAGTGGCTGTGGCACTCAGGAAAAGATATCAGTGACTGTGGTTTTCACTATCAGTTTGGCACTGTAGGGCCTAATAGAGCCAGCAATGCCAGCTCCATTATTTATAGGTGCCCTGGTCTGTGATAAAAATAACTCCACCACACAATCAGCACGGGCTGTTACTCCCATCACCCACGGCCAAATCACTGGGGATTCTCCCCCCACTTACACATAATCTTTGAGGGCTCTTCCACCTTCACACAATCATTGGGGGCTCTCTCCTTTCTCCACACAATCACTGGGGGCTCTCTCCCCTTTCCATACAATCATTAGTGACTCTCTCCCATCTTCACACAACCATTGAGGACTCTCTCTCCCTTCTACACAATCATTAGGGCTTCTGTCCACTCCCCACACAATCACTGGGGGCTCTCCTACCTCTCCACATAATCATTGTGGTTCTTCTTCCCTCTCTACACAATCACTGGAGGCTCTCTCCCTCTTCATATAATCATTGTGGGCTTTCTTGCTAACCACATAATCATTGAGGGGTCTCTCTTTCCTCTCCACATAATCATTGAGGGTTCTCTCTTCCCTCGTCACAATCACTGAGGGCTCTCCTTCACACAATCATTGGTATGTCTAATCCCTCTCCATACAATCACTGGTAGCTCTCTCCTCTTATCACCACAGCTAAAGCATCAAGGGCTCTCCCCCAACCCTCCCTCAGCCAACATCTGCTATAGAAGTTTCACTATCATTCCTCCCCCCTTCATTGCCCACTTCCCCCTTCGATATCTGCAAGTTTCCCCTCAATGATCTCAACACTGTCTCTCCCACCCATCCTCCACCACATTAAATGAAAATCTCTCACAATGGAGCTCCACGGAGGGTCTGCTCTGGCACTGCTTCCTGGTACTGCTCCTTTGTTGCAGCTCACTTGCTTTCACTAACAAGAGTCATATCATGAAGAGACATTGGAGAAAGTTTCACTTCTCCTGATATTATGTCATCTTTCATAAGCTATTGCCTTGATGTTCAGTGCCCCCAGAAGCTGAGGCATACGGAATAGGGAGGCCAACTGAAGTGCAAAGATGCAGAGAGGACACAATAACTGGAATGAGTGACACTAGCTCTGTACACAATGAGAGGCATCCTCACTCCCCATGAGATAAAGGCATAACTAATATGTTCAATCACTGTGAAGAAACACTATCAATATACTGGAAATCTTGCACAAAGCACATGAAGGAAGCTCTGGACTGAGCACCCTGCCTTTATCTTGTAAAGTTATCCAGTTTTCAAATCGGGATTGCAGAAACACAACTCATCAGAGCAAAGGATCTGAGAAAGGGGGCAGTTACTGAGAGTTTATTCAAAGAGGTGAACATTTTGTACAAATGCTTAACACCCATGCCCACACTGAGTAACTAGAGCTTCTTAATCTTTCTAATCCTGCTGCTTTGTCTTACTGCATCCCCAATATCCACAGTGACAGTGGAGGCAGCCTGCTATCTGCTATGCCTGATTATCTGTGATGACTTTGGTGGGTGACCTCTGGAGGGCTGAGACATGGGATCTTAGGTCTCAGATCTGTATTTAGAATCTTGCTTTGTAACTGTGCCCTGTTCCTTAGCCTGTAGAGGTAGGGCTGAAGTGATCACAGGAAGAGGAAATTAAGACAGATGGGCCATTCCTGAAGTAATCTGGGTGAATGGCCTTGGGTGTAAATCAGGTCATCTTCTTCCTTATGAATGCCTGAAGGCCCCTCGCTTCCTCAGGATTGACCACCCGAACTGTGTTTACATTCTCAGGTTGGTTGCGGTTTCAGCACAATCAGCTTAGGCATAAGACAGATAGATCCTTCCATATAGCCTTTCAAGCTGAGGAGCTAACTCTTCATGTTTTCTTTTGAGTTTGGAGTTCCAGAAACTGAGGCATTACCAAGTCTTTGTTACTATCTGACTGGGATTCAGCAGGTTCCTGGCCTCCTGCAATCTTCCGATTGCTGGTATCGTGGGATGTCCCTGCCTCTGCCTGCTGTGAGTCTTACAGTCAAAAGACTGTGACCCCCAGGGTTATTCTGGAACTAAGTTCCACATAGTGTGTGTGTCTTGTTCTGATCCCAGTTAATGCTATAATTGGACTGAAAAATCTTACAATGGAACCTTGTCCCCTGGCTCCAAAGACCATATTTTTTGCTTCTTTTTACATTCTGCACTCTCTCATTTCCTTCTCTATGAATGGTATGCTTTGTCTGTATAGCACACAAGAAACTATACTTTTTACTGTATGTTAATGCATGTGAAAATAATAAATCAAATCAAAATCTCTTCCTCTTGCTGTGTGCATGCTTCTCCTGCATGCAAACAGATGGAGGGAATGTGGGCAGAATGTGTGCCAGTGTCGACATTAAGGATGCTTGGCATGTACGGATAGTGAGTGGAACCAGAGAAATGATGACGACATGATTCATAGAGAAAATGAAGGTGTGTGTGTGAGAGAGCGAGTGGTGGTATCCCTTGAACCGGCAATAAGAAATGAGCAGGGTGACTCACCCTGGCCAAACAGAGGAGATTGTCATTCTCTACTTGCACAGGATGGCAGTCCTCTTGTGCATGATGTTGCACTGACTACCAGTGGCCACCGTTACACCAATCCCAATGCTAGGTTCTTCACCAGATTTCCATCCTGAGTGTGGGTATATTAAAGTTTGAAGTTTATTTATTAGTCTCAAATAGGCTTACATTAACACTGCAAAAAAGTTAGTGTGAAAATCCTCTTATTACATAAAATTTCTTTATTACAATATTACATCACGGCTAGTCTCAACACCATCAAATAGTCCTTCTAAGGAGGCATCAGGGTATTTCTGAGCAGACTTCCTGACAACCATTACTTCCCCGCAAGCTGTGAAGTGTGGCTGCGCTGTGGTGATCTTTAACTGTGGTACTTGTTGGTGGCTTCAATGCTGTTTTTCCGCCATCGGCTTTTGCCGATTTCTGAGAAAATTTGGCTCATCGTATTATTCGTAATAATTATCACAGGTTGTCTAAATGTCTTAATTTTACATTATTGCAATTTAATTTGCTTGAAAATAAAACCTAATAACCTACATCAAGGAACTGGAGCACATTGCTACATAATGATAACTTCCAACTACATTGTGCTTATTATGTTGTCAGTCTATCTCCTGAGGTTTTAATGTGCATGTACAAGAGGAATCATGGAGAGAAACATATAGACCTGGACACTAAAATTCCCGAACAACATTGTTTTTACTTTGTTATTTTAGAGCATTTCCAATTACACAGCAGGGATTTAGTAACAACACAAATCAGAAATGCAGTCATTATAGTTGAGTCAGAAGAGAAAATAAGTGCAGAAGAAGTCTATTAAACTCTGCGTGGTTCAGGGGAGGGAGGATAGGGAGTGGAAAATCAGCTTGGCATCAGTTCAGCATCATTGGTAGCACACTTATATCTGAATCTGAATCATGCTGCACACTGGACACCACACTTTAAGCAGGATATGCAAAAGAGGTTTACTAGAATGGAAAAAGCAATGAGTTTACATGGAGAGGCTAGAGAAGTTGGAATTCTTCAGAAAATTGAGGGAAAGTTATATTGTGGTGTTCCAAATTATGTACAATTTTAATAGAATAATATATAGCTGGCAATAATTAGCTGGCAATAATACCAGGATCAAGGACCAGAGGTTACAGATTTAAATTGACAAAAGAAGCAGAAGGGTAATGGGGGGATTCCTTTTTAATGCAATTAGTTATTATGACCTGCAATGCAATGCTTGACTGGATGGAAATAGATTCAATAATAAATAAGAATTTGAATGAAAATAAATTGCAGGGCCTTGAAGAAAGAGCAGGAACGTCAGACTAATTTGATTGTTTTTTTCAGAACTGGCCCAACTGCATAGGATGAAATAGCTTCCTGCTGCACCACATAATTCTATGGTTCACTGCAGAACTTCAGCAAGCAACTTTCTGATTTCGCATTGCTGGCGAGTAACATTGTCTGCCAACAGCATAAAATCGGATGTATCCAATTATGGTCCCATATGTCGTTATTATTGCAGAGTAAAATAAGGCAGCATGCATCAAACCAGAACATTTTTAGGCTGGCTCAGAGGAATCTCTTCAGGTGGGTCAAAGCTGAGGGGTTGTTAATTGAGGACTCCAAAGGTTCACTCACTGAGGACTCCATTTGTGTTCTATGTCTAATCATAGCATACTTTGGCCATTGAGTCTCTGTTCCTTGGAAGATTTGTGAGTCACGTTTGTTCACTTCTAAGCAACCAGACTTATACTAGCCATTCTGGGCAAAAAATAGGGGAATAAAGCATAAACATAAAAAGCATCATGACGGCTGGCAGGCAGCCAGCACAGTTTGATCTATGACTGGTGAACTTAACACCAGTTGCACATTAACTAATTAGCTAAAAGCTTTTGCAGTACACAAAAGCAGTCTGATCTGGGTGCAATGAAATCCAACAACAGCGTAAGCCCTACCGAATCCTATCATGCTGGCTCTGATTATCCATTTAGCATCTATGGCATCAGTCAACTGATAAACACTGATATGCAGTGCAGACATGACAGCTTGGTGGCATAATAGTTAACCCTGCTGCCTCACAGGGCCAGGGACCTGGGTTCGATTGCTAGCTTGATTCACTGTCTTTGCAGAGTCTGCACATTTCCTCTGTGTCTAAATGGGTTTCCTCCGGGTACTCTGGTTTTGTCCCACAGTCTGAAAGATGTGCTGGTTAGGTGCATTGGCCATGCTAAATTCATCCTCAGTGCCAGAATATGACGACTAAGAGATTTTCACGATAACTTCATTTCAATGTTAATGTAAGTCTACATTAATAAATAACAAACTTTAAAAAAAGACTAACTAACGCTCCTGATCTTTCCTGTTGTAACTTGGAAAAAGACTGAAGGCAAAGAAATTCAGATTGTAATGATATTGACTGGAGCAGTCTGTGTTGTTCTGGCTGTGGCACTTTCCTGTGACAATCTCTCTCTCAAGAAACCAACTATTTACGTACCACAATCTTTAATTAAAGGAGCATGTTGTCTGCGGCAACATTTTATTGAGAGGATAAGCATTGTCAGCACATCCCGTTCTTATCAGTTCCACTCCAGATGAAAGCATTGTTTATTCCTTCCTCTCATTGCTGTTGATTCTCTTTTTCTGACCAAGAACAGAATTGCCAGATGACCATGGGAAGAAAGTGTTGCCTGAAGCTCTTTATGAGTTCAGAAGGTTCGACAGCCACGAAGATATTCTAAAATCACCTAGGAGCACAGGAATATACCAGTAAATTATCTGCCAAACATCTGCTACATTTTACGAAGCGTTTCCTTGGAAGAAGAATACCATGGCTGCCTCATGGTTCCCAGAGAGGTTTCAATGTCAGTAAAAGGTCCATTCTCAATAGGGTTCAGAGAATACTAATGATTTCTGTGAAGTCAGCATGGCATCTTGTTCCAGATTATTTTTTTTTAACAACCCGTAGTAATCTGCTGTGTGCTAACATTCTAGTACAGGGAATAAAAAGGATTAGAAAATGACATCAGCAACAAAAATGTCATGAGTGTGATCTACATGGTTTCCCTGAGTAAATCTGTTTTATATCAACTTTCAATGCAATGATCTCACCCTTAAAGAACTGTCCCTTTTTTTTAATGGAAATCATTATTACCAAAATATTACCACATAAAACAAGGATAAAAGGACTTTATTGCTGTGGTTCAAAACTTCACAGCTTTGTTCCTATCCACGCTTACTTTTTTATTCAAGATTTTTTATTTCCTGGGAGGAAATGTAATTATGATATTGTTTCATCTGTCAGTCTGTAAGGAAATTCCTTTTTGCTTAAGAATCTTGTATCAGTTGTATTTATATGGACATGATGCACCCACATGTCATTCTTACTCCCACAGATTAAATTTCATGCTACATAGTTAAGGCGGAATCTTCCCCTTGAGTTGAGTTCTGATGATGTACCACTTGCCCTCAGATGTGGAACAGCTGGCTATACGGCAGCCAGCTAATTAGAAAAGCAGAAGGAAGAACCCTATCCATCATGTATCAAAAATAGGCAGGGTGTCATTAGCTCCATTATGTCCACAAGGTCCAAGGTCCAGGAGCCATACCTTTAAATGACATCTGGTCCTTGCCATCTGAGCATCAGTTTGAGTGTCCATGAGGTTCTTCTAATCTCCAGGTATGTTGCGACATCTGTCCCGACTATCACATCGTCAGTTCTGTCACCCTCCTCCACTTTCTACATCCCTGAAACTGGATTCCATCATCCTGCACCATTCCAGCTTCATCTTTCACCCTCTCTCTATCATCCCATCACCCTCACCCTGCCTTCAGTGATCCTCAATCCACATACTACTATCACCCTCAAAAAAATAGCATTCACCCAATAGAGCTTTGTCCTGTCACCATCAATCAGACATCAAGCACACTGGAAAGGCTCTTTGTTACCCTTTATTTGCCATGCATAATGTTCAAACTTCCTCTATTATCCATGGCTTTCTCACAGTTACCTTTGAGTCCGAGGACTTCAGCATTAAACTTCACTATTTAGCTCATGATCTCCCTACCATTTTTGACCTCCAATCTGTAGACATTGACCTTTTCTATGTAATTCAGCTTCCTCCCCCTGTCCTCCACTGGCCTTTGTAGGGCCACCTCCCTCCCTTATGCCCTACTCCTCTTTTACAGCAACCAATCAATTCAATGCATCAGTGTCTCCTCTCTCCTGCTCCAATAAAGTTCCCCATGCATGAAAAGCAGACTCTCCTCCATCCAAATCTACTTGAAGGATGACCTCAAGTGCTGCACACCACCATTAACCAGCCAAGAATCTGAAACCATATCTTTCTTGTTTGTTGATTACTTAATTCCAAAGCTACAATTTATCGTGGTGAAGCTGTGTTTTAATGAACATGCATGATATGCTAATGCATTAGAAAGATGTTCCTGTTGCTTACTATTAAGAAGCTCGAGCCACCTTCAATCCATCATCAACTTAATCACCAACTTTCATCTCAGCATCAAGAAGCTGACATTTTGTCTCTCATTCAGTTAAGTGATGCTGCCCATTTCAGTTCCCAATCCTAAAAGTTTCACAAGATTCCACCCTTAATCTATGATCCTGGGATTCTGCATTGGCATTATGTAATGAAATAATACAGTAAGTGCATGGGAGGAAGAGTGAAATCATTGCGTTGGTTGGGGATAGTTAAAAAATGAATTAAATTTGTAAAAGTAATGTTGAAAATGATACTGCTGACAGTGTAATGGTGCTTTTTTTTAGTATTTCACTTCAGTAATCAACGTTCTGCTGCAGTTCCGTATTCTTGGTTTTTAGACAAGCAGTCATATGGACATGTGAATAATGACAGACAGCAGAAGATTCTATGGTCCACTCAACCAGTCGCATATGACTGTGATGTCTTGCATAGCACATTCAAAGGACTTTGTGTCCCGCTCAAAAGCTGTGCCATCTCTTAGCTTTCTCTGAGCCACTTTGAAAATGCGACTATGTTCCTGGAGTTTAGAAAAATGAGAGGTGATCTCACTGAAATGTATGAAATTCCAAGACAGGATAGTGGCTGTTTCCATCATTTTGGAGAGTCAAAAACTAGAGGTCATTGCCCTAAGATAAGGATCTGCCAGTTATGACTGAGATGTAGAGACATTTCTGTACTCAGTGTGTTATGAATCTTCTGAATTCTCTTCCCCAGAGGGCTGTGATTAGTTGATGAGTACATTTAAGACTGAGATTGATAGTTTTACCAAACTAAGCTAATAAAAGGATATGATGATGGGGTGGAAAAGTGGAGTTGATTCAAAGGCTCAGAATGAATTTACTGAAACACAGAGAAGGCTCAAATGAACATAGGCCCCATGCTGGGGCTAAGTTCTTCAGTTCTTGAAAATGCGCAGCTAGTCAAATATCAGAGTAGATTTTGTGGGGCAGGTAGCGGCATAATGGTGAAGAGTGGTTCAGAGACCCAAGAGAATGCTTTGGGAACCTAGGTTTGAATCCCATAATGGCAGATACCCACATGTCATCATGTGCTGTAGCGTGACTTCTGTGCTAAATGGGATAGATTTCAAACAGATCTAGCAATTCAAGACTAACATTCATGAGGCACTGTGGGCCATTAGGAGCAGCAGAGTTGTTCTCAACTACAATTGTGCAGTGTACTGGTGAGGCTGCAGCTGGAGTACTATGTGCAGTTTTGATCACCGCATTTGCGGAAGGATATATTGGCCTTGAAGGGAGTGCAGAGAAGGTTCGCTAGGCTGATACCAAAGATGAGGGGGTTAGTTTATGAAGATAGATTGAATAGACTGGGTCTGTACTCATTGGAGTTTAGAAGCCTGAGGGGGAAATGTTATAGAGACATATAAGATAATGAAGGGGCTAGATAAGATAGAGGTAGAGAGATTCTTTCCACTTAGTAAGGATAGCAGGATAGCACAGCCTCAAAATAAGTTTAGACTGGAGTTGAGGAGGAACTTCTTTACTCAAAAGGTGTTGAATCTCTGGAATTCTCTGTCCGTTGAAATGGTGGAGGCTACCTCACTGAATATATTTAAGTCATAGGCAGATAGATTTCTGATAGACAAGGGAATTAAGGGTTATGGGGAGAAAGCAGGAAAGTGGAACCGGTCCACTTCAGATCAACGATGATCTCAGTGAATGGTGGGGCAGGCTCGCGGGGCTAGATGGCCTACTCCTGCTCCTGTTTCTTATGTTCTTATATACAATCTGCAATCTCATTTTCCAGCAAATTTCCCACATATATCTGAGTATATCGAGCATTACCATGAATCCAGGGGTTGCAGGAGGACATGCCAGAAGTAGCAGCAGACATACCTAAAGATGAAATGTCAACATAATGAAGATAATGCTTATGTGCAAACCGCATAAGCAGGAAGTGATCGAGTTAAGCAATCCCATAACCAACAGACCAAATCCTAGGCTTTGCAATCCTGCCACACCTCGCCGTAAATGGTAATGGACAATTAAACAACTCACCAGAGGCAGAGAATCCATAAATATCCCCATTTGGTGGAGCCCAAGAAAAGCCTTCAGTAGCAAATAGACCGATTCTCTTATGGCTACAAAGAGTTGACTGCTGGTATCAGGAAGACAAAATGAAATAGAGGAGGTGGATTTTCACACTGCCTCCCTCCCACACAGATTGTTTTCTGGTGGCAGAGGCAGCTCACTGTTGGCCACTGGCAGGATCTTTTGGTCCTGATAATGTACACATCATTTTGTGTGGCTCACCCGTCCCGTCACTGTGGAACTTGGAGTGGAGGGGTGGGGGGATCACTTTCCCATACGATGCAAAACATTTGAGATGTTGGATTCATAACACACACATTGCAGAGTGTCGAGAGGAATGAAATCTGATGATCTGTGAAATTCCTTCACAGTGTCCAAATGTGAAAAGAACACAAGGCAGCTGCAGTTACTAACAATACAATGCTGCAGATGTTGGAATTGTGAAATTAAAAGGTCAGGCAGTTTGTGTTGATATGTTGAAGTCGACATTCCAGATTAATGATCAAAAATCAGAGTTAGTTTTTGTGATGTAACATGCACAGATTTAAAAAGGAATATAAGTGAGTTGTTATTAAGAAGGAAACCCAAGCACTTTCATCGGACAGCTGGCAATAAAGCATGCAAAGTTTGAATCCTGGTGTAAAAAAGCCGGAGGAGGTAATGCTGTGATATAGAAAAGTCTGGTTAAAATGCGATGGGTGGGATTTTATGGCCTCACTCATCCCGAAACTGGAAAATCCTGCCCAAAATCAAGGGATTTTTCCATATTCCGTTGCTATTCACGTGACAGCTGGGACAGTAAAATTCCAGCTAATGGGTGTAATTTTGTCATTTTTTTGATGATATGCTGAGTTTAATGACCCTATCACAGGGGGAGAGGGGCTGGAGAAAGCAGCAAACCATTCAAAAGCCTATTGAATTCCATGGGAGTGGAAAATCCTGACTGCAGAAAATTCCACTCATGTGCCAACTCAGACATGGGAAGCAGTACGTGGGTTGTCCAGTCCACTGTTGGCTTTTCCCATCACATTTTTTGACACAGTGAAATAAATCAAGGAAACATAGTGGCACAGTGGTTAGTACTGCTATTTCACAGCTCCAGAGACCTGGATTTAATTCCTGGCTTGGATCATTATCTATGGGGAATTTGCACATTCTCCCATGTCTGCATGGGTTTCCTCCAGGTGCTATGGTTTCCTCTCACAGCCCAAAGATGTGAGGGTTAGGTTGATTGGCTATGCTAAAATTTCCCCTTAGTGTCCTGAGATGCATTTGTAAGAAGGATTAGAGGGTAAATATTTAGAGCTATGGGGGTAGGGCCTGAGTGGGATTGTAGTCGGTGCAGACTGAATGAGCCAAATGGCCTCTTTCTGCACTGTAGGGTTTCTATGTTTCTATGAGGTGAGTCCCACGAAGTCATACTGGCAAGAATGCCCCGCCCCCAGCTTTGGCTCCTGAGAGATATAAAATAAAGTAAAAGTAAAAAATCGATCACCTCAGGATATGGAAAACACCTCTCTCTTCTCCCCTGAACCCAGGACTGCCACTTGACTCACCTGTGTGCCCCCAGCAGGTTCTGTTTTGCCAGACCCCCATTTTAAAAACCTGCTGTGAACCCTGCTGATGTGATATCACATCCCCAGGGTGGGGGTGAGGGAACTTTCCTTCTTGAGGGAATGCTACATTGTGGAGACATGCTAACCCTATTAAAATGTATTTAAATGAGGTTCCTGTCCATGAAAGGTGTGAACCCCATTCAATCACTGATGGTGGGGGAGGAAGTGGGGACAATTGAGTGAGAATCTTCTGCAGGTGTAAATGCCATTTTGGGACTTCCCCTCAATTCTCCGTTCCCATCCCGCCATCCCCCTCATCACCCTGCCACTCCCATCCACAGAAAACAGAAGGCAGAAATATCTGTTCTGAAGTTTTCGAACCAGAATGATGTGGACTAGCTATGGATTTCCTCAATATATACATCATTAGTGCAACAGTCAGACAAACTGACTAAACCCATTCCACAGATCACAGAAAATACTACGAAGACTGGAATCTGAAACAAAAAGAAAAAAATACTGGAAAATCTCAGCAGGTCTGACAGCATTTGTGTGGAGAGAATAGAGCCAACATTTCGGGTTTACATGATCCTTCATCAGAACCATTCCATGCTGATTTTCCAGTTAAGAAATAAAATAGAATGAATTTAGGGATTATTTGTATATTTCATCAGATGGGTTCTACTCAATAATCTGACTGTAGAATCATTGCAAACAGTACTTCACAATTCTACCTCGTTCCCATCTTTGGCATTGTTTCTCAAAGTGTTGACAGGACAGGAGGGGCCTGCTTTTTGAAACTGCAATTATTCATTTCAGGTTCCATTTATTTTTAAACAGTTTATGTTTTAAGCCAAAAGGCTTAGATTAATTTTCTTCAATTTTGGCACTCTGTGCAGACACTTAGAAAACCTACAGCTGTAACTATGTTCATAATAACAAAAATGCAAAGTAAAAACATAGATAATTTAAAAAGCTTGAACCAGTTATACAAACTGAATACATGCTAAAGGCCAGTAATTTACTGAAATCAGCCAGTCAATTAATAACATTGTGTCAATGCCTTGATTTATTTTTCTCAGTGCACTTGATCTTGGCATGCATTTTCATGCAATCAGTTCCAGTTATCCATCATTCCCTATTTATCAGTTCCTCTGAACATCAATGTCTTGAACATGTCTTCACCTGTCAACTTGCTGAAAACACATCAACAAAGAACCAATGAAATAACATCTCAAAAAAATTGCAGTGTTTCTTAAATTGGCACTTGCATCCCGTTGCTAGGGATATACAACTCATGTCTTGTGAGCTGATGGTTTACGCTGTGGTTGGAACAATAAAACATCACTCTGTGTGTCTCAGGAGCCGTACTCTGGCAAGGCAGCTTCTGCTGCTCACGCTGCAGATGAAGGCAGTGGATTGAGAAGGAGCAGGATCTTTTGGCCCGTCTTTGCCCTGCACCATTATCTCTCAGTCACCATTATCTCTCTTCTGACACTCATCTGAACAATCAGTCTCCAGAAATAAAGTAGTTTATTTATTAGTGACAAGTGGGCTTACATTCACACTGCAATGAAGTTACTGTGAAAATCCCTTAGTCACCACACTCCGGTACACTGAGGGAGAATTTAGCATGGCCAATCCATTTAACCTGCACATCTTTGGACTGTGGGAGGAAATTGGAACACCTGGAGGAAACACAGGGAAAATATGCAAACTCCACATAGACAGTGATCTAAGTTGGGAATCAAATCTGGGTCCCTGGTGCTGTGAGGCAGCAGTGGTTTTGACAGTCAATGACTATCTCCTAGTTGTGTCAATGTATCTTCATATCTCACTTGCAGATGTCCTTGTAGCAGAGGAATGGGAATCCAGCCGGTCATATAGCAGCAGTCACTTAACTGTATGGAGGTATTTGGGTCTCTGTTGTCCATTCATCCACAAATATGGCATAGATATTTCTATTGACAAGATTAGCGTGCTCCAGGACTTCTGTGTTGGTGATCTTGGTGAACAGATGCCAATGATAAGTCTGAGACAATGAAGGTGAAAGCTGTTCAGCCTTTTCTCCTGCTATACTATCCAGATGCTGCTGGGGAGCATGCTGAGTACACAGACTTGGATTACTCACAGTTTAATGTCCTCACTCAGGCTGCTGTTGTGTCACACCCACATGACAGTTGTAGCTTTTGCGATGGGGGTATTGATTTCAGTATTCAGTTACTGTTTCTATTGTCAATGCTGCTTGATAGTGTCTCGACATTCTTGACCATGATATTTTTCTTACTGACACTGATAGCCAAAGCAAACTCCTTATAGCCCTGACAGAGTCCATCAATTTGCCACTGAAAGTGCTCCTTGATATCGAATGCTGTCTTAGCATCATCTGTGCAACTCACGTTCTGTGGTACTGAGGCCAGTATGAAAATTGGACCTTAATTTTTAATTCACAATAAATTGAAAATATGTGCATACATTTTAAAAAAAGAAATCACCGCAACAACTTACTCTATCCTGTTCTGAAATAAAACCTTTGTAACTTCGCATTATCAATTTTGTAAGTATTTCACACATTTATCTGTTCTGTTAAAACATCTTAAAACCATCTATGCGTTTTATCACTGTTGCTTTAAAATATTTATTTATCACAGCTTCAACTTTTACAAGACTATGCTCCAAAACGTGGAGGCCAATTCTCCCATCGTGCAACGCTGATATTTTAGTGCAGAGGGCCAGGAGATTCAAATGTCAGCTGATTTGAACCTTTCGCGGTGGGCATCTGGGCCTCCACGCATTGCCCAGCCTAGGTTTTTTTTTCACATCGATTGTCCCAGGCTGAAAATCAGCATATCGGACATTAGGACATAGAATGTAGAATAGTACAACACAGTACAGGCCCTTCGGCCCTCAATTTGTGCCAAGCTTTGTCCGAAACCAAGACAAGCTGTCCTTCTCCCTATCATTCTGGTGTGCTCAATGTGCCTATCCAATAACTGCTTAAAAGTTCCTAAAGTGTCCGACTCCACTATCACAGCAGGCAGTTATTCCACACCTCACCACTCTCTGAGTAAAGAACTTACCTTGGACATCCCTCCTATATCTCCGACCGTGAACATTATAATTATACCCCCTTCTAACACCCGAGGAAATAGTCTCTGAACATTCATTCTATCCACTCCCTCATCATCTTATAAACCTATGTTAAGTCCCCTCTCATCCTCCTTCACTCTAAAGAGAAAAGCCCTAGCTCCCTCATCCTCATAAGACATACCATCCAAACAAGGCAGCATCCTGGTAAATCTACTCTGCACTCTCTCCAATGCTTCCACATCCTTCTCATAGTGAGGTGACCAGAACTGCATACGATATTCCAAGTGTTGTCTCATCTAGATCCTGTACATTTGCAGCATAACCCCATGGTTCTTAAACTCAAACCCTCTGTTAATAAACGCTAATACAATATAGGCCTTCTTCACACTATATCCACTTGAGTGGCAACCTTCAGAGATCTGTGGATATGAACCCTAAGATCTCTCTGTTCCTCCATATTCCTCAGAAATCTGCTGTTGACCCTATAATCCATATTTAAGTTTGTCCTACCAAAATGAATCATCTCGCCCTTAATAGGGTTAAACTCCATCTGCCACTTTTCTGCCCAGCTCTGCATCCTATCAATGTCTCCACTTCATGAATGAGCCTTCCACTTCATCCACTACTCCACCAATCTTGGTGTCATTAGCAAATTTACTAATCTACCCTTCAGCCCACTCTTCCAAGTCATTGATAACAATCACAAAAATCACCATAGCGTTTTAACCTGATTCACACTAGTGCACTCTGCTGTGCACAGAATGTGGGAGATTCGTTTTGAAAATCCTGCTGAAAAATTCAACGCAAATTATTCCAGTTTTCATGCAAATTTGACAGTTATAAATTTTTTGGGAGAATCGCACCCCCCCACCTCGATATTTTAAAATTCCCAGTCAGTATTATAAACAAGAACATGAAGAAGGAGCTCAGATGGTTATGATTGAATGTTTCCAACACTATTTCCAAGGCACTTAAATGCAATTTTCTTTGTTGCTATTAGATACATCCTTTCACCATTTTTCCAAAATCAGTCCTTCTATGTTTCTTTCTGTCACCATGCAGGGCAGTGTGAAGTAAAAATGTAAATTAGCTACAGAAGCAAAACTGCCATTTCTGACTTCTGATATGTGAGAATATCTTCACTCAAGTGATGAATTATCCCACCACACTTCAAACAAAATAAATGTGTAATGTTTGAAAAATATCTTTTTTTGTAGAGCTCTGTTTGTTTATAAACAATAAAGCAGCCTTATGAGCTTAGAACTTCCCATTTGTAATCTGCCCTTATTACAGGCAAAGAAAGATAATTCTTCGTGTTGTAATGTTTATGGCACATTGATTCCTGTTCCTTCAAGTAAACTTAAAAAGCTTTGTTTTATCAAAAAGATATGTGGTGCTCAAACTCCAATGTCTGACAATGATCTAGCCATTGAAAATACTTTGTGAGGACAATGGAAAAAGATGTCTTGGACACATGACAGAAACCAGGTTCTGTTAAGAAGATTTGAGCAGGCACAGTAGCACAGTGGTTAGAATTGCTGCCTCACAGTATCAGGGACCTGGGTTCAATTCCGGTCTTAGGCAGCTACCTGTGTAGAGTTTGCACATTTTCCCCATGTCTGCATGAGTTACTCCAGGTACTCCGATTTCTTCCCACAGTCCAAAGGTGTGCGGGTTAGGTAGATTGGCCAAGCTCAATTGCCCCATTGTGTCAAACCATGTTTAGATTAGATGGATTAGCCATGCAAAATCTGTGGGTTACAGGGACAGGGCGGGAGAGGGAGCCTGGGTAAAATACTCTGTCAGAGAGCTAGTTAGACTTAATGGGCTGAATGGCCTCTTCCGCATTGAAGAGATCCTATGATTTATAGACCATTTTTTTTTGATCAGACAAGGGAGGAAGAACATGAATGGGCAAAAGAAAATGATCCTGTCTAAGAAACACAAGTAAGCAGAGACTTTCATTGACTTTGACCTCTCTACCTGAGGAACCGATACAGGGCTTCTGTGTATGGCTTTGATATTACACCATGGTTGGACTGCATTGAAAGAAATCTGCTACAGTGAACCACACACAACTGTAAATCCATCTTCCTAAACCTCCTAACTCTTCTTGAGTAAACTAAGAAAGGTTTGCACTGTTTCAAGCCTTCATTACTGAAAAAAGAAAGCAGGCTTTTATAATCACACTCTTCTCTTGAGTGTGTGAATGTGTGAGGATTGGTGTGCTATACTTGGTATTGAATGATAAAGCTTAATCTTTCTTTTAAAACTTACAAGGAAACCTGTCATTTGTCTGTTCCTGGCAGTCACAGCACTCTGCCATTCAATATTTTTATTGATTCGGGGACATGGGGGGGGGTCGCTGGCTGGCCAGCTTTTATGGCCCATTCCAAGTTGTCCTTGGGAAGGTGGTGGTGAGTTGCCTTCTTGAATCGCAGCAGTCCATGTGCTGTGGGCTGACCCACAATGCCATTAGGGAGGGAATTCCAGGATTTTGACCCAGCAATTGTAAAGGAACGCTGATATGTTTCCAAATTAGGAAAGTGAGTGGTCTGGCGGGGAATTTGCAAGTGGTGGTGCCCCATGTACCAGTTGCCTTTGTCTTTCTCAATGGAAGTGGTCATGGGTTTGGAAGATGCTATCTAAGGATCTTTGGTTCTTTTAGAACATAGAACATTACAGAGCAGTACAGGCCGTTCTGCCCTCGATGTTGCGCTGACCAATGTAACCAATTTTATGACCGTCTATCCTAAACTATTCCAATGCTGTCCATATGCCTATCCACTGCCATTTGAATGACCTTAAACTTGACGAGTCTACAACTGCTGCAGGCAGGGCATTCCACGCCCTTACTATCCTCTGAGTAAAGAACCCACCTCTAGCATCTGTCCTACGACTACCACCCCTTAATTTAAAGCTATGCCCACTTGTGTTATCCATCCCCATCCAAGGAAAAAGACTTTCACTATCCACCCTATCTAACCCTCTGATCATCTTATATGTCTCAATTAAGTCACCTCTTAGCCTTCTTCTCTCTAACGAAAATAATTTCAAGTCCCTTAGCCTTTCCTCATAAGACCTACCCATCATACCAGGCAACATCCTGGTAAACCTCCTCTGCACCCTTTCCAATGCCTCCACATCTTTCTTATTGCGTAGTGACCAAAACTGTACACAATACTCCAAGTGCAGCCGCACCAGAGTTTTGTACAGTTGCAACATGACATCTCGGCTCGGAAATTCAATCTCTCTACCAATAAAAGCTAACACACTATACGCCTTCTTAACAATCCTATCAACTTGAGTACCAACTTTCAGAGATCTATGCACCTGTACACTGAGATCTCTCTGCTCATCTACACTACTAAGAGTCCTACCATTAGCCCTATATTCTGCACACATATTACTCTTACCAAAATGAATCACCTCACACTTTTCCACGTTAAACTCTATTTGCCACTTCTCGGCCCAGCTCCGCAACTTATCTATGTCCCCCTGCAAATTGTAACATCCATCCTTACAGTCTACAACTCCTCCAACTTTGGTATCGTCAGCAAATTTACTAACCCATCCCTCTACACCCTCATCCAGGTCATTTATAATAACAACAAACAGCAGTGGCCCCAAAACAGATCCCTGAGGTACACCACTAGTAACTAATCTAAGGATCTTTTGCTAAGGATCTTTTGGTTTCTTGTAGATAGTACACACTGCTGCTACTGATCCTTGGTGGTGGGGAGAATGGATGTTTGTGGATGTGGTGCCAATCAGGTGGGCTGCTTTGTCCTGGATGGTGTCAAGCTTCTTGAGTGTTGTTGGAGCTGCAATATTAAAACAATATTTTAAAATTTGATAAGTCAAGGCATGGAAACAATTGGGAGCCATCCCTATCTACATCATGCCCCTGTCTACATCAGTGCAGACAAAGTAGAAAGGGTTAAGAGCTTCAAATTTTTAGGTATCCAGATCATCAACAATCTGCCCTGGTCCCCCATGTTGACACTATAGTTAAAAAAGCCCACCAATGATTCTATTTTTGCAGAAGACTAAGTCAGCTACAACCCTCACCAACTTTTACAAATGCACCATAGAAAGCATTCTTTCTGGCTGTATCACAGCTTGGTATGACTCCTGTTCTGCCCAGAGACTGCAAGGAATTACAAAAGGTTGTGAATGTAACCCAATCCATCATGCAAACCAGACTCCCAACTATTGACTCTGTCTTCACTTCCCTCAGCCAGCATATTAAGGACCTCATGCATCCCGGCCATTCTCTCTTGCACCTTCTCCCTTTGGGAAAAAGTTACAAAAGTCTGAGGTCATGTACCAACAGACTCAAGAACAACTTCTTCCCTGCTGCCATCAGACTTTTAAATGGACTTATTTTGCATTAAGTTGATCTTTCTCTATACCCTAGTTATGACTGTAACATTACATTCTGCACTCTCTTGTTTTCTTCTTTATGAACAGTATGTTTTGTCTATTAGCACGTAAGAAATAATACTTTTCACTGTATATTAATACATGTGACAATAATAAATCAAATCAGATCAAATCAAAATCAAATCAAATCATCTCTTCCTTGTTTGTAACACAACGGTGACAGCTTTCATTAATACTGTGCCCTTACGTAAACAAACATTTTAAGCAAACAAAAAAATGATATTGGGCGGCATGATGGCACAATGGTTAGCTTTGCTGCCTCACGCTGCCAGTGATTGTGTTCGATTCCCAGTTCAGATCGCTGTCTGTGTGAAGTTCTCCCTGTGTCTGCATGGATTTCCCCTATGTACTCTGGTTTCCTCCTACAGTCTGAAAGATCTGCTGTTAGATGCATTGGCCACGTTAAATTCATTTATCCGAACGACACCGGAGTATGCTGACTAAGGGATTTTCACAGTAATTTCATTGCAGTGTTAATGTAAGACTACCTGTGGCACTAATGAATAAACTTGACAGTTTTAAAGAGCATTTTAAAGGAGAAATAAGAGGTGGAGAGGTGAAGAGAGAACCTCAAGCCCAGATGGCTGAGGGCGCAGCCACGAAGGTAGTGCGGGAACATACAAGAGAAAGCGATTGTATGTTTCTTCACTCACCCATTCTAAGCACTTTCAGAGTCAATGGAGTGCTTTTGGAAATGTAAGGATTGTTGTAATGTAGGAAATGCAGCAGCCAATTTGCGCACGAAGAGCAATGTGTTAATGACCAGATAATCATCTTAGGAACGGTTGAAGACTCTAGGTCTGTATTCATCAAGGATAAGGGGTGATTTTCTGGAAACTTACAGGATACTGTGAGGTCTGGATAGAGTACACGTGGAGAAGATGTTTCCACTTGCAGGAAAAACTAGAACCAGAGGACATAACTTCAGACTAAAGGAGCAATCTTTTAAAACAGAAATGAGGAAGAATTTCTTCAGTCAAAGAGTGGTGAATCTATGGAACTCTTTGCCGCAGAAAGCTGTGGAGGCTAGGTCATTGAGTGTCTTTAAGACAGTGATAGATAGGTTCTTGATTAATAAGGGCATCAGGAGATATGGGAACAGACAGGAGAATGGGGGTGAGAAAATATCAGCTTGATTGAATGGTGGAGCAGGCTCGATGGGTCAAATGGCCAAATTCTGCTCCTATGTCTTATGGTCTTACAGTCCTATGGTCAACAGCAGATAAGCTGAGGTAGAGGTGAAGATGCACCAAGTAATGAGCTGGCAGCGTTCTTCTTGACAGGAGGTATATGAGGTTGTAGAATTAACTTGGGATTAAAGAGAGCATTGAGATTGGAAATACTCTGATACAGAGAGAGACTGAGTCCAGGGAAGAATATGAAATCAATGCTAGTGAATAACATTTGTGGTAGCAGCCAGCAACAATGGGCTTTGATTCACCAAATGTTTAAGTGCAGGAAATTGTGGCATACTCAGACAGGTCGTGAGGTTGAGAATGTCTCTGCGAGGTACAGATAGATGTCATTATTGTAGATGTGATACATCACATCAAGTGGCTGCACGTAGATGAGGACTCGGAGCAGGCCAAGGTTTGATCCTGAGGAGTGTCCAGAGGCTGATTAAGTGCTGAACTCCTGGAGCAAGGCTTGAATCTGCATGACATTGTCAATTGTTGTGTCTTTCTGACCTTGTATAGTAAAGTTTATTTCTGTTAAAAAAATCCCATGGAATCATATAGCTTTATTCTCTTAGTAAGTGTCTTGAATCTCAAATTTTATCTATTTTAAACAAAACATTATTGGTCCCCAATTGATTCTTACCAAAACCTGGGGGCTCTGGTCAGGGTCAGAACAATATTAAAAGGAGACCAAGGAGGTTTTCCTAGTGTTCTGGCCAATATTTATTTTTCAATGAAAACTGTAAGCAATTGATCTGGACAGTTATGAGGTGACAAGACAGCTATGTCAGTTGATACATGGGGAAATGTTATAGATAAAGGTCACCTATACTGGGATTGAGAAAGATGTGTATGGAAGCTGCATATTATTAATTGGGCACCAGATGTCCAGCTGATGGAAGCAAACCAATTATAGCCCAAACACTTTAAAGTTTTTCTTTATTGGTCTTGCTTTCTTTGACAAAATATTTTGGATAGTCTGTAAATAAACACTGGGGGGCCATTTTGCGTCCCCTTCCGCCTTCAGCGAGAACACCAAGGCAAATGCAACATCTCGCGAGAATCAGGAGATGAAATTCTCATTGGTGAGATTTTGTTTTCCGATTTTCCATGCCCCTCACCAGTGATGGGACAAAGTTCCTGTCCACAAAGGACGAGAAACCTACTTTATTGCTTTCACGTACATTTTAACTTACTTTCTGCCCCACCACCACATGATTCCCCCTCACTGAATATTCAAACCTCGCCAACATGACATCATATCAGCAGCTGTATAAAAATGTAGATCAGATAAGGGAATCAACTGAGGGAACAAAGGCAATCATAGCCCCCAGGGGGGTAAGGGACATAACCCCAGGCACTGGTCCTTGGCACAAATTGGCACTGCCACATTGTCAGTGTTGGGGCAGATCACTGGGGAACCCAAGTGGGTCAGGGTGCATGTTATGCTTGTTGGATTGGAGAACATCAGTGCTGATGGTTGTAACAAAGGGGTGAGATCCCCAATGCAAATGTTGGGAGTGGGCGAGAGGGTTGAGAGATCTTGACACTTGTTGAGAGAGGCATACCTCATATCCATTGGGTAGTCTGAGGGGGCTTTATTTTCTGAACTGATCAGGTGCCTTTTAAGTGCCCTGATCTCTGTGGAATTAGCCTTGCCAGCTCTATCAGGCCTCAACCACTACAGTGATAACTTAAGCCACGCTCACTGATTTGTTTTCCAGAAATACTCAAGATCTGGACTAAAAACTCGATTGTACAACTGGAGAGCTACATAATGGCTTTCATTCAGACCCTGACAATCTGCAAAAATATGGGAAAATTTTGTCTTATGTTTCTTGCCAACACAATATGGCCAGTTATGATCATCACTCTGCCTTCATATGTGCAGAAATTCAATGATATAGCTGTAGGAGCCTGCACCTGGAACTCACAATGCAAAACAGGCAAGGAAGGATTTGCAGACGGGAAATGTTCTTGTTATGATATCTGACTCCAGTCAGGTTCATGAATATTTCAAAACTTGTCTCACTATCCCTTTGAAGGAGTCACATGCGCCATAAATAAAAGGGAACCCATGGATGTACTGGATTGAGATTTCCAGATGGCATTCCATAAGGTGCCACATCAAATTTTTTATGGAAAATGAAAAGGTGTGACGTAAGGGGCAACAGATTGGCACGGATTAAAGTTTGGCTGGCTAACAGGAAACAGAGTTGGCCTAAGTGGATCTTATTCTGGTTAGCAGGATATGAGAAGTGGTGTGCTACAGGAATCATTGCTGGGGCCTCATTATTTTACAAATTATATAAATGACTTGGATGAAGCGACTGAAGGCATGGTTGCTAAATTTGCTAATAACACAAAAATAAATAGGAAAGTAGATTGTGAAGAAGATGTAAGGAATTTTCAAAAGGGCATTGGTAGGTTAAATGAGTGGGCAAAAATTTAGCAAATGGTGTATAATGAGGGGAAATATGAAATGGTCTGTTTTAACAGGAAAAATAAAAGAGAAGCCTATTATATAAATGGTGAGCGATTGTAGAACTCTGAGGTGCAGAGGAATCTGAGTGTCCTAATGCATGAATTACAAAAGGAAGATACTGTTCAGTGTGTTAGACAAGATAACATAATATAACATAAAGAAAATGTTTTCCCAACTGCAAATCCTTCCCTCCTAACCCACTATAAAAATGGGTTTCCAAAATCCATCACTGTCAGTCCAGGATAGAAAATCACAACATTCACTCCTATGGTACCAGTGATCACCACTCGTGCTTTGCTACACATTGTCCCCTAAAAACTTGGCAGCTATTAACCCAGGCCTGTCATCAGTACATAACTGACATGCATACTATTGGTAGCAAATGCAGCAAGAAATAAAGTAGCAGCTGGTTAATTTGGATATTATACTACGTGGGGCTATTTATTCAGTTGATAGGAGATAAGTAGGAGAACTTATATCATTTTAAGTAGGCATGAATGCTAGCAGTTTGAGAATTCTCTTACTTTTAAGAGCCTTTCCATGAGAATGCCGTGGTGTAGGATAGAAGTTGTGTAACATGTAATGTACCACCATATCCTTCAAAGCTGGATTACATTGAATAGATCCCACACACAGCAAGAGCTTCTACAATATTGGACACTCCTTATTGCCTGATTACTGTGGAACCCACTCATCCCCCCAACCCTTCCTCCCCATTGAGAATAGGGCCCTGACTCTCCTCCCACAAACTGTAAGTACTGACCAGCAAAGAGTGATCAATATTCTAGGAGCTGACTAGCTGCCCTGCCTTCTCCTCATAGTCCACTAACAATATGTTCCTGAAGCTCCATTCTCAAAATGGACCCGATTTCAAGCCATCAATACTGAGTGATCTATTGTCACTAAGCACCTGCCCAAAATGGCATTTATTGAAGTGGGGATCTACCGCACTAATCAGTGACAATGCCTGGTCAGTATCTATTAAAATTAGGTCAGAATTCTTTTTCTATGATCAGGTTACAATTAGCATATACTGCAAAGATATCTAACCAGGTCAGGTGAATTCTTCAAATGCACAATGTTAAAAATGCCCAGAGGGTGTTATCAGATTGTGTGGTGGTATGGGGCGTGGGGGGGGGATAGTGATGGGAACTGTTTGATTTTAATTGATAGTAGTGTGTTGAGAGAGTTACAATTCTACTTTTACTTGTTAAATTAAAAGAAATGCAAAAATGAGTCAAAAAAATGAGTCTGTTTATTTCCTGAAAGGGTACAACATCTACATAATATATCCATAATTAAATGCATCATATTCACTTGCAAAGCAAATCCAGACAAATGAGCAAGTAGCATTTGCCTGTCTACACTTCATCTATCACATGTTTAAAAATGCATTTTTGAGATGTAAGCATTACTGGGAAGATTTATTATGCACTTATATGTTGGTGAACTGCCTTGAAACATTGCAGTCCAACTAACATAGGTACAGCCTCAGTGCTGCTCAAAAAGGAATTCCAGTATTTTCATAATGACAGCAAAGGAACAGTAGTTGAGGAGAGTGGAGATCTTTGGAGAAAACAATAAGATTCAGCAATAAGCAGAACTACTGTACATACTGTAAAAACATAGATTCTTCTATTCTGTCCCTAGACTCCCTCTGCTGGTACATGTGTATGATAACCTTACATGGGCAAAATGCAAAATTCAATTCCCAATAAAAATAAATGTTATACCATATTTCAATGGCTTATATCCAAAATTTCAAAAAATAAGCACAACATGAGCATTCAACTCCAGCAGTAACACAATTATACTTTCTAACTTAATTTAACAATGCATTTGTTATGTACAATGAGAAGAAAAACATGTTCACCAACTTAAAATTGTTCACTTCACAGTGTAATCATTTAAGTACACTGGACATTTTCTTTCATGAATAGGATATTATCTGACATTGTGTATGTTTGACTCATGTCGTAAAATTGATTGTCGATGTGTAAATTGGATTCAGTGCTTATGAGTGGTGTTTTGTATACTTTGAAGAATAATGTATTTCGAACCATAGAATCATATAATTTCTACAGTTCAGAAGGAGGCCCATCAAGCCTGCACTGACAAAAATCCCACCCAAGCACTATCCCTGTAGCCCCAGATATTTGATCTGCTAATACTCCTGACACTTAAATTAAGGGTCAATTTAGCGTGGCTAATCCTCCTAACCCGCACATCTTTGGACTGGGTTTGATGATTTGTGAACTAAGTTTACCAATAATCATTGATCTTTGTGTTGGTCACAACTAATGCTGGATGTCATAGTGCATTATTTGTTTTAAGAACAAAGAACAGTACAACACAGGAACAAACCCTTCAGCCTACCAAGTCTGTGCTGACACAGATCCTCTCCAATCTAATATTTTTTCTGCCTCTATGTGGATCAATGTTCCTCTATTCCCTGCCTATTCATGTATCTATCCAGATGTCTCTTGAGCATTATTGAAGAACCTGCTTCTACCATCTCCTTCAGCAGCGCATTCCAGGCATTCACTACCATCTATGTGAAAACCTTGCCTCTTGTGTCTATTTTAAACTTTTCCCCTTTCAATCTCAACCTATGACCCCTATTAATTGATTTTTTGATTCTGGGAAAAGGACTCAGACTATCCACTCTATCCAAGCCTGTCATAATCTTGTAAACCTCCATCATCCCCCGTCATCCTCTGATGCATCAATGAAAACAATCCAAGTTTGTTCTTCACTGCTTCTTTCTGCTTTTTATGCCCAAGCCACTTTTATATCCATCTCATGAGCTCACCTCGATCTCATATAACTTCACCTTTTGTATCAGCCTGCCATGAGGAACCTTATTAAAGGCTTTACTAAAGTCCATGTATGCAACATCTACTTCCCTGGTCTCATCAATTTTTACTCCTAACTCCCTAAATTCAGCTTGAAGGACCTCATCCCATTTTTTACCTACATTGTTGATGCCTATATGCACCATGCCAGTTAGCTTTTCACTCTCCCCTTCCAGAATGCCCTGCAGCTGCTCTGACACATTCTTAACTCTTGCACCAAAAAGATAACATACCATTCTGGTGTCTTGTTTGCATCTGCAGAAATGCCTGTCTATTCCCCTTACAGTTGAATCCCTATCACTATCACTCTGCCCCTTTTTTCCTGCCCTCTTGTGTAGCAGAGCCAGCCATGGTGCCATGAACCTGGCTGCTGCCCCCTTCCCCTGGTGAGCCATTTCCCCCCAGTATCGAACACAGTACATTAGTTTTGGAGGGGACACCAAATCATTGAATGTGCTATCCACAACTTTCAATACTTGTTGGTGTTCCAAAGTGAATCCATCAGCTGCTTCAGAGCCATCAAGCAGTCTAACAGAGTTGCAGTTGAGCAGAGCCTTACACATGAAGGAGAAAGAGTCCTGAAGAGTCCGTGAATTCCCATTTTGCACAAGAGGAGCATGAAGCGGATCTGGGATCTCCTGCATGACTTAACCCTCAAGTTTACTTACACCAATAACTACAATGCCAAAAGAATCATAGAATCATAGAAAGAACTATAGAATGTGGCCATCTGGCTCATCGAGCACGCACTTATAAAAATTTCACCTCAACCCTATCCTTGTAAACCTCTGCATTTACCCTGCTAATCCCCCTGACCCTAATGGGCGATTTAGCATGGCCAATCAACCTAATCTAACCTTTAGGTTGTGGGAGGAAACTGGAGCGACCTGAGGAAACCCCCACAGATACAGGGAAAATGTGTAAACTCCACACAGTCTGTGACCCAAGCCAAGAATCAAACCCAAGTCCCTGGTACTGTGAGGCAGCAGTGCTAACCACTGTGTCACTGTGAAAAGAAAAAGAAAAAAAAACTACTTTCCAGTCAATCACTTACTGCTGCCGTGACGTTACGGTTCGATTTCTTTCTACCTCTCACTTGTCCTCAAGTCTCTCCTGCAGATCCACCTCTTTTCTCCTCAAAAGATGAGTACCTCTTACTCTTCAGCACCAAATTTTCACTCAACTCCTAATTTCCAATACCCTCCCTCTGGCCAAATCTCATTCAGACTGAGCTCTCTCTCTCTCCCTGACTTACAAAAGCTCACTGAAGCATTGTTTTCAGGTATGAAACTTTTAGAAAATTTTTGTTTTCTTTCTGCAGACAGCATTTTAAATTGGAGATTTTAGGACCACATTGAGGCCTATTATTAGACACACAAGACACTCCCAAGCTTAGGATTAGCAAGAGGAAGATTTGTATGTGTACAAACACATAGTGATTGTTGAAATAACCATCCAAAGGAAAAAACAATTAATTGGATCATTATAAAGAGGTTTTTTTTAAAGGGATAGGATCTCAGCCCCTTGATGAGCCACTATTACTGCACTATGTCCAATCTGCCACATTTTGATGTGCATTTGGAGCCTTCTTCCGTAGTCCAACTTTGGCAAAAGTGGTTGTAATGTTACAAAGACCAAATAGCAGGTTTTATAAACATAGTTGACGAAAGGAAAAATGACCTTCCTTTCACACAATAGAGATTAGGAAGGGCAAGATATTTTTGAGACTCTTACACCTGACCAAATCAAATACAATTCACCTAAAAAATATAGTAGCAAGCTATTTTATATCCAAGAGAAATAGAACAAATCAAACCATTGTCTTCTGATGTAGGTACCGAGCAAGAAGTAAATGATACAGCTGAGCAATATCACATGCCATTGAGGCAACTAGTAACCCAAATGCAACTTTTATAATGTTGAATGTGTCAAATAACAAATTAAAACACAAACAATCGTAGATTGTTTCTTTAGCTAGCTATTCTGCAAAGCACTTGAGATAGAAAGCTGTCAGAGTTGCTAACGTTAGCAAGATCATGATTGCTTTCAGAATCTCAAGCAACTGAAGTTAAAGCTGCCAACAATAACTAGCACATTCTGAGTTCAAATTCTGTAGAGCAACATTATTCAAAAACGGAAGCATTCTCAATCACATAGCATATCTTACATTTTCATCTCTACTTTTGTGTTAGAAAGTTTGAAGTAATAATCCATAATAGATGACCCAGAGGCTTGTTCAACAAACCAATTAGGAAACAACCCAACTGAATAGAAAGTTGGGAATTCAAACTAGAAGAGAACAAGTTCCAGGCTGAGTACCAGCCAGGCCAGCGTATTATCTTTCATGACAGCTATTGCCAATGATCAGTGCTGTTCGTCCTGAAGAAAAGGTTGCTGAACAATATCTTAACCATGTTAGCCTAAGCACAGTGCTAAAATGACTAAAATTAGCTGACACCAAAGCAGCAACAAAACTAGATAAGACATTGCAAAAATCCAGTGGCTTTGGAATCATGAAACATGGAATGATGTGATTGAGAAAGAGTTTATGAACTAAATCAATCACATACTACAAGCTCTTTAAAATGTTCAAAATGAGCTTTGCTATCATATCTAATGCATGGCAACTGTACAACCCTCTGCACACATTGAGGAAGCATGTTTAGAACAGGCTAGAACATACAAGGTTACTGGGAATTGTTAAAAATGAACATCATTGGAGTGAAAAGGTACAGTCCCCACAATTGACCCCAAGGTAGAGCATAAGATCGATTCAGTTTTTACCATCTCAAGCAACCACAATGTCAAATCCTTTAAATCCAGAGGGCAGTTTTATTCAAACAGAGGGTGTCTGGAACAAACTGCCAGAGGTAGTAGAAGTGGGTACAATTTTGCCTTTTAAAAAGCATTTAGACAGTTACATGGATATGTTGGGTATAGAGGGATATAGGCAAAATGTGGGCAATTGGGATTAGCTTTTTTTAAAAAGGGTGGTATTGACAAGTTAGGCCAAAGGGCCCGTGTCCCATGCTGTAAAACTCTATGACTCTACATTCATCTTTGCCCATATATCATCTTGAACTGCCCCACAGAGTAAATGATCAACACACACAATTGAGAACAAAAAGGTCAAGTATAAATAAATGGAGAGCAAAACAAGAAACTTAGAGCTACATTACGAGATAACATGCATGTGGAACATGATAGTCATGTTGGAAAAAGGCCAGCGTGAAGTGGAGGAACTGATATGTCAGCAAATTATGGAAAGATGTAAAAAGAACAGGGTTGTTGTGATGGACGAATTTAACATCCCTTACAATACTTTAGTAAGGCGTTCGATAAGGTTCCCCATGGAAGGCTTCTGCAGAAAATGCAGATGTATGGGATTGAGGGTGATTTAGCTAATTGGATTAGGAATTGGCTAACTGATAGAAGACAGAGGACGGTGGTTGATGGAAATTACTCATCATGAAGTTCAGTTACGAGTGGTGTACCTCAGGGATCTGTTTTGGGGCCTCTGCTGTTTGTAATTTTTATAAATGATCTGGATGAGTGTATAGAAGGATGGATTACTAAATTTGCGAATGACACCAAAGTCGGAGGAGTGGTAGATAGTGAAGAGGGGTGTTATAGTTTGCAGAGAGACTTGGACAAGTTGCAGAGCTGGGCCGAGAGGTGGCAAATGGAGTTTAATGTGGAAAAGTGTGAGGTAATTCACTTTGGCAGAAATAACAAATGTGTAGAGTATAGGGCTAATGGTAGGACTCTTAATAGTGTTGACGAACAGAGGGATCTTGGTGTATATGTGCATAGATCCCTGAAAGTTGGCAATCAAGTCGATAAGGTTGTTAAGAAGGCATACGGAGTCTTAGCTTTTATTGGTAGGGGGATTGAATTTCGGAGCCGCAACGTCATGTTGCAACTGTACAAAACTCTAGTGCGGCCGCACTTGGAGTATTGTGTTCAGTTCTGGTCCCCACATTATAAGAAAGACGTGGAGGCATTGGAGAGGGTACAGAGGAGGTTTACCAGGATGTTGCCTGGTATGGAGGGCAGGTCTTATGAGGAGACGCTGAGGGATTTGAGGTTGTTTTCGTTAGAAAGAAGGCGGCTAAGAGGAGACCTTATTGAAACATATAAGATGATTAGAGGTTTAGATAGGGTGGACAGTGATAGCCTTTTTCCTAGGATGGAGAAAGCTAGCACGAGGGGACATAGCTTTAAATTAAGGGGTGGTAGTTATAGGACGGATGTCAGAGGTAGGTTCTTTACCCAGAGGGCGGTAAGGGTATGGAATGCCCTGCCTGCTGCAGTTGTAGATGCGCCAAGTTTGGTGGCGTTTAAGAGGTTAGTAGATAGGTTTATGGATGAAAAGGGAATGGTTTAGGTTAGAGGGTCATTGCTTTTTCTTAATTGGTCGGCGCAACATCAAGGGCCAAAGGGTCTGTTCTGCGCTGTAATGTTCTATGTTCTATGTTCTATGTTCTAACACAGACTGGGATTCCTTTAGTGCCAACGGCTTGGATGGGGCAGAGTTTATTTAGTGTGACCAAGAGTGCTTCTTGAGGCAAAATGTAGATAGTCCAACCCAGGAAGGGGCTATGTAAGACCTGGTTCTGGGAAATGAGCCTAAGAGATGATTGATGTCTCATTCGGGGACCATTTGGAAACAGTGATCACAATTCTATAAGTTTCAAAATACTTGTAGAAAAGGATAGAAGTAGTCCAGTGTGAAAGTGCTGAACTGGGGCAGGCTAACTATGACTATATTAGGCAGGAGCTAGGAAATGTAGAGTGGAGGCAGCTGTTTGAGGGTAAATCCACACTTGTGATATGTGGAAATCTTTTCAAAGTCAGTTATTTCAGGACAAGTATGTCACTATAAAAATAAAGGCAAGATTCAGAAACCCTGGATGATAAAAGAGATTGCAAGCTTAGTGCAAAAGAAGAAGGAGGCATTCATAAATTTCAGGAAATTGAAAACAGAACAGTTTTTTGAGGGATATAAGGAAAGCAGGAAAGAGGTCAAACAGGGACTTAGGAGAGCTAAAAGAGGCCATGAATTGAACTTGGCAGGATCTAGGAGAATCCCAAAGTTTTTTATCCATACACCAGGAGGAAGAGGATGCCTAAGGAAAGGGTGGGCCCATTCAAGGACAGAGGAGGGAATTTGTGTGTAAAGCCAGGTGAGGTGGATGAGGTCCTTAACAAGTATTCACAAAGGAGAAGGATATGGTGGATAGTGAGCATAGAAAAGAGGAAGCTGACATTCTAGGATGTGTTGAGATAAAAAGGGTGAAGATATTGGAGGTTTTGAAAAACATTAAAGTGACAGGTCTGTAGGACCAGATAGGGTCTATCCCAGAATATCTTTGTATCCTCTTTAATCACGGGTGAAGTACCAGAGGATTGGAAAGTAGTAACATTGTTCCTCTGTTTAAGAAAGGCAGAAGAGACAGTCTGGGAAATTAGAAGCCTGTGAGCCTTACAACAGTGGTGGGGAAATTATTTGAGGAGATCTTTCAGGTGAAGAGAATTATTTGAAGAGATGTTTAAGGTGAAGAGAAAAGGCTTATTTGCAACAGGCAGCATGATTTTGTAAAGGGGAGGTTGTATCTCACAAACTTGATTGAGTTTTTTGAGGAAGTGACAAAAAGAATTGACCAGGTTAGGGCAGTGGATGTTGTCTATTTGGACTTTAGTAAAGCCTTCGATAAGGTTCCATATGGCAGGCTGATACAGAAAGTGAAGTCATATGGAACCTGAGGTGAGCTGGTAAGATGGAAATAAAATTGGTTTTGGCATAGATAGTAGGGAGTAGCAATGGAAGAGTATTTTTCTAACTGGAGGTTTGTGACAAGTACTGTTCCACAAGGATCAGGCACTGGGGCAACTGTTGTTTGTAATATGTATCAATGACTTGGAGAAAAATGTAAGTGACCTAATTAGTAAATTTGCAGATGATACCAAATTAGGGGGAGTAGTGGATAGTGAGGATGATTGTCAGAGGATACAGCAGGACATTAATTAGCTGGAGACCAGAGTCGAAAGATAGCGATGGAATTTAACCCAGACAAATGGGAGGTGGTGCGATTTGGAAAATCTACCTCAGAAGGAAAGTATATAGTAAATGGTAGAGTCCTTGGAAATATTAGCATATAGAGGGTTTTAGGTGTGCAGATCCATGGTTCCCTGAAGGTGGCAGTTCAGATGGACAAGGGAGTCAAGAAGGCATATGACATGCTGGCCTTCATCAGTTGAGCCATTGAGTATAGGAATTGGAAAATCATGTTGCAGCCATGTAAGACTCTTTGGTTAGCCATATTTGAAGTATTGTTATAATTCTGGTTGCCACACTATCGGAAGCATGTTGATGCATTAGAATTGGTGCTGAAGGGATTTACCAGGATGTTGCCTGGTTTGGACGATGTGGACTATGAAGAAAGGTTGAACAAACTTGGATTGTTTTCATTGGAGCGTCGGAGACGGAGAGGTTTACAAGATTATGACAGATGTGGATAGAATGGATAGTCAGAGTCTTTTTCCTAGGGTTGGAGTGTCAATTATTTGTGTCATAGGTTGAAAGTGAGAGGGAGAATGTTTAAAAGAGATGTAAGAAGCAAGAGTTTCACATAGAAGATGGTAAATACCTGAAATGTGCAGCTAGAGGAGGTGGTGGAAATAGATTCTATAACAATATCCAAGAGGCATCTGTATAGATACATGAATAGACAGAGAATAGAGGCATATGGAACACGAAGGCAAGAAAATATTAAATTAGAGAGGCATCTATGTTTACATAGACTTGATGGGCCAAAAGGCTTGTTCATGTGCTATACTGTTTTTTGTTCTTTGTTCTTTGTGAAGCTTTTGGGAACAAACAATAAGATTCAGCAAGAAGCAGACCCGCCACATATGCTGTTAAAACATGAATTATTTCATCCTTTCCCCTAGACTTCCTCCACGGGCACCTACAAATGGATAAAATGCATTTTGCAATTCTCAGTATACTCCAGTGGGAATTTGCAGCTGGTGGAGTTTGCATGAATCTGCTGCCATTGTTCTGGTGGTGAGGTTTGGGGTTAGAAGGTGTAGTCGAACGAGCTTTCGTGAGTTCCAAACAAATTAATTTATAAGCCAAGATATTAACATTAGAAAATAAATAGCTTCCTCAAGGTACATGCATTTACACTGTTTAAATCAGGTTGAAATGGATCAAGGCACAGGATAACATCTGCCTCAGGTGTTTCACATTTGTATGCACATCCTTGTAGACTGGTGATTGCAGTTTGAATTCATTATAGTTTTTTCACCTTTCTTTTACCTTCCTTCTCTACTCCTGTTCATTCAAAAATCTGAAGCAAAAGTACATAAAATAATTCATGGTCATTTTGTTCATTATCTCTGTTGCAGATGTGCTCCACATAAGCTTGTGACTTCCGCTCAATGGACTCATGCTGTTCCCTTTCCTTATGTACCACATCAGGTCATCCTTCCTTTTGTGATAATTTTCTTTGCTGAGAAAATCATATTGTTTCACTAAGAAAGCCTGTGTGAAATTCTATCATGGCATCCCTGAGGCAGTTACAGATGCATATTGTCACAGGATTGATCTTGTTGACTGGCAACCACACATCCCTCATGATCAGAAGATTTTCAGTCCCTGGTTTTTGTGCTTCGCAGCAGCAAGTGAGTTAGCACATTGTGGGAAAACACACACCATGTAGCTTTAAATAGCCACAGAATCATTACTCACATCTTATTATCACATTCTTCAACCGCTTTTCACACACTGCAGACCCGCTGATTTTTCACTTCAAGCTTCGTGAATAACAATAAAAAATGCCTGTAATGTAAACTTCATTTCCAGTAAAATGACTGAAGTGTGTGAAAGTAAATATCGTCAAAAAAGCACAAATTTCTCTCCATTCATTTCCAAAAAATTTGTTCCACCATGTTTGCTGGAAAAATAACAAAGGCTTTTTAGGACAGCACATTGGCCAATGGTTAGCAGTACTGCCTCACAGTGCCAGGGGACCTGGGTTCAATTCCTGGCTTGGGTCACTGTCTGTGTGGAGTTTGCATACTCTTCTCTATCTTTGTGAGTTTCCTCCAGGTGCTCTAGTTTCCTCCCACAATCCAAAGGTATGCAAGTTAGGTGGATTAGCCTTGCTAAATTTCCCTTTAGTGTCAGGTAGACTAGCAGTAAATGCATGGGATTATGAGGATAGGGCTCGGTGGGATTGTGTTCAATGCAGACGTGATGGGCCGAATGGCTTTCTTCTGTACTGTAGGATTCTATGATTCTAGGTATTTGCTAAGCCTTAAATTGTCTCGCAAATTTGGTTCCAATGCAGATTTCTATAAACATAGACAGAGATCATGGGTGGAAGTGGGAACATCGAGATGGTGGCGCAGGGTTGTTGGGCCGAAGGATCTGTTTCCCATGCTGTTTTGTTCTTTGTTCTTTGTTCTATGTGCAGGGTAGATGGATTGGCCATTATAAATTGCCTCTTAGTTTCCCGTGATGTGTAGACCAGATGGATTAACCATGCTAAGTGTGGGGGTTACTTGGATAGGGTGGGTTAAAGAGCCTGAGTAAAGTATTCAATCAGAGTGTTATTGCAGACTCGATGGGCTGAATGGCCATCTTCTGCATGACAGGAATCTTATGGATTCTGAAATGGAAGTTTACAAGTTGAACACACGTAAAATGCTCTCAATGTGAGAATTTGCTTGCGTCAACCAAAAAAGAACACTTATATTCCATTTGGATTAAGTGAGTCATACTTTACTTTGTTTCATACAGCCTTAGAATTATGTTTTTTCTCCAAGACTGAACAACATTGCCAAATTTAGAAATTAAAACTACAGAAGAGAAAGACTGCTCTTTGTCCCTGGCAATTATGAGAGTTAAAGTAATCTTGGCTTTACACATTGGAGAATTCAAATTAGTCTCTTTTCAAAATGAAATAAAGAACACAGAGCACAGAGTTCTTTTTTTCCAGATGAATGCTTATGAAAATAATACTGTTAGTGGAGCCAGTTGTATCCTGTGTTTTTTTTTTAAATGGCTTGTTAATTCAGAGCAGTTCTCAAGAAAGGTGATGGTGTGTGGTAATTTTACTGGACTAATAATCCAGACACCTGGGTAATAATGCTCTGGGGACCTGAATTTGAATCCCATCACAGCAGAAGGTGAAATGTGAATGCACAAGTTCCATTGGTGGGATTTACCAAACATTCTTTCCAGTGGAATCTTCCAATCCCACCGTGGGTGTTCCTTCGCTGCATATTCCCCAGCAGTAGAGGGTGCAAACAATGGGAAATTCCATTGACAGCAGCAGGACTGGAAGATTTCCCCACCTCCATTCCCACAAAACACACCACAAACCATGCCAAATGCACTCACTTCTTTTCCTTTCATGGGGCGTAGACATCACATTCTTCAACAACCGCAGTCCAGTTAGTCATAATTTGGTACAAATGAAAATCTTGCTCAGACATTTCAGAGAACAGTTAAGATGCATTGCTGTAGGTCTGGGGTCACATATAAGCCAGACCAGGAAACACCAATAGATTTCCCTTCCTTGAGGGCATTAGTGAACCAAATGGACTTTTATTACAATCAGTGATGTTCCAGTAATATGTTATATTCACAAGATGATTTGTTTTATTCATTCATTTACGAAACCTGAGTGCATTGCGGCCAATCCCTAAATGCCCCACAAATGTGTAATTACTCCATTTCAGAAAGCCAAGCACATTGAAAGTGTCTGGGGTTACATGTTGACCAGAGCTGGTTAGGACAGCAAATTTCCTTCCTCAAAGATATTAGGGAACTAGATCTTTTTCTGAAAAAAATTGATGGTTTCATGGTCAACATTACTGATATTAAAGTTTATATTCCAGACCTATTAATTACATTTAAATACCACCAACTATCATGATGGGATTTGAACCTCTGGATTATTTGTCCAGTGACAATACCACAATGCCAAAGTTCCCCATATTTATATCACAAATAGAGGGGTTTTTCAAGGACATCAAGGGTGCATTTATTGAAGGTATACTAATTCAGTTACATCCCATGATGTTTATCATTTAGCACATAAAAGTATATCCATTGGCAACAAGGTCAAGGCCTGCATGTTTTATCCGTAATAAATATTGAACACTATATAGCAACGTATTCCATGTGAAACATATTCCTGAAGATAGAAAGATCCAACGAGTAATACCATCTTCTGGGCTAATTGAGTCTATGGCTGCCAGCTGAGGCACAAAAAATAGGCACATAATACCGCAGGAAGAAATAAGCCTTCATTGCAATTGCTCAACAACCAGTGTTATAAAAATATCCAACAGAATAAGGTACAATATCGACCACTGTACCCGTCACAATGCTTGGAAGAACTCCTGCTAATCATAATTCTTCCATTTTCCCAGCTTTACCTCAGCCCCACCTGCCAATAGTATCCATGCACCGCATTAGTTTCACCTAAAGCACACAGCCACTCACAGTTATGAGAAGCTAACACTCTCATTAATAAAACAATTCCTTTTGAAATGACCTCTTCTAAAAGAAAACATCTTAACTCAGTAGGGGGAGCTTTTAACTCCAGCACATGGGCAAATTGACCACCCATGATAGAAAATGGGACAGATTCTGTAATGAGTTGGCAATCTGCACTGCCAGATCACTCCCCATGCAGAGATAGTGAAGTGCCAAATGTGTCAAAAAGTTCACAGCTTAATTGTGCTGTTTCTTTTAAACTGATTTTACTGCTAGCGGCACATAATCGGTTCCATCTGTTTTACACAATTGTAAATAAAGCACAATTGTTTTTCCTAACATTCCAGCTCAATCCAGGAAAACAGCAACTTTAACACAGTGACTCCAATGGTTGGCATCAAGGATATTCCATCAAACCAACACACAGCAGCGTGCTATCAGCACACTCGACTCCACCCCACCACAACCCACTCCATTGCAACATTGATATGATTAGCACCAGTGTTACATGCGAAAAATGTAATACATTGCAATTTCAACCTACTAGAAATATAGTAAGAGCATGATAATAGTACAGCAACAACTAGTGAACTGTCTGGACAGCTCCTCATTGTCATTATAAAATTCTTAGTAAGAAAGATGAAAATCTCGTCTGCATGGGCGATTTAAACGTGGCTGTTGTATTTTTCTTCTAATGGCACAACGTACTTCACTTGGGAAGAGTAAGTTAAAAGCCAGAAGCGTACATTGGCTGGGAAAGTAATTTGAAGATATTTTATTGATTTAGTTGTATTCAACAAGAAAGTTGTGGTAAATTGAAGAAAATCATTTAGGACTGTAAAAATACACCTTTTTGCAGAAGGTGTACAAGATGGATGATAATTGTTTCCTTGATAATGCAAAATAAGCTTGGCAGCAGAGTATACAGTAAAAAAATCTGTGTCTGAAAAAAAAATCTGTTTCTGAAAATAGACAAGCATGATTAAAGGTATTAAATCACTATCGCCACAGGATTGTATTCTTTCTAGGGTTGTTCTTTATTTAGGAGAATCGTGAATCTGCTGGCCTGAAGCTGATATTCTGGTGGAAGAAGTAGGGCTGTTTGGATACTGCGTTGCCTCAGGGAATTTGAAATTACAATTGAACACTGTTAGATTTGAGGAAAAAGAGTGGTAACTTTGCCTGACTTTGTCCATAGAGTGAGTGCCTGGTTTAAAACAGCAGCCAGGCAATTCACACAGCATATTCCCTCATTACCATTTTAACAACTCTGCTTCTTTTGTGCAGGAGGTGAGCGTCAACGGCAAGTGGAAAATGCAATAAAAAATATAACTTACAATCCAGTGGCAGACTCCATGCAGATGCTGATATCATTTCTTATGCTTTTCCCAGTGCCCAGCCAACCAGTAAAATCTAGTGGGTTTGGTGTGTAAAGTCATCGAAACTACATAGCACTCAGCTATAGCCCAGCTGACCATATAAAAATGCTGCTTTTGTTTTGCCAAGGGAATTTCCATCTTTTAGATTACTTGATTCATACCGCCTAGTAATTTTTATTACCTTTAGAATATTTTCTGTGCTTATTCTTGTTGCTTTCGTCCGCATGGAGTTACGCTTGGGGAAAGAGGAGTAGCAGCAGCAGTGATAATTTCTGAAACCAGCAGCAACAACAATGATAAGCGCTGCTCAAGGAGCCAGGCTTAGTACACGGGCAAAGAGTCACTTTACTGCAGCTATCTGAACATACAAACAAATCAGAGATCGGAGTAGGCTAGTCCCTTGAACCTGTTCTGCCATTCAATAAGATCATAGCTGATCTGATTGTGGCCTGGATGTCCTCGTACGTGAATCAGAATAAATTAGTATGCAGATAGAGCAAGTAATTAGGAGAGTTAAAAGAATATTACTGTTTATTGTGAGGACAATTTAATATAGAAATGGCAAGGCTATGCTTCAGTTATGCAGGCCATTAGTGGGACTGCATCTGGGTTACTGTGCACAGTTACTAGTTTCTTTATTCAAGCAAGGATATAAATGTATTTGAAACAGTTTTACCGGACCACTACTTCAAAGGGGGGGGGGGGTATTGTCTGATGAGGATGGGGTGTACAGGTTAAGCTTCTATTCACTGAATTTTGAGAGAGTGAGAAGTGACCTTCAATATCCTGAGGGCTCTTGAAGGGGTGGATCTGGAATAGATGTATCTAGATACTCCCCTTTTGTGGAAGTATCTAGAACTGCAGGTCACCGTTATAAAAATAAGGAGTTACTCGTTTAACACCAGCATCTCCACATTATGGTTACCCATTTAAAACAAAGATGAGGAGATTTTTATTTCTCAGAGGGTAGTGAATCTTTGGAACTTTGTCCCTCAAAAGACAGTGGAAGCAGAGTCTTGGAATATTTGTAAAGCAGAGGTAGATTCTTGATAAGCAAGGCAGTGAAAGATATAGAGAAAATGCTGGGAACTCTCAGCAGGTCTGGCAGCATCTGCGAAGAGAGAAAAGAGCTGATGTTTCAGGTCCATGTGACCCTTTGTCAAACCTTTGACATAGGGCCATCTGGACTCAAAACATTGAGCTTTGACAAAGCATCATCTGGACTCAAAACGTCAGCTCTTTTCTCTCCTTATAGATGCTGCCAGATCTGCTGAGATTTTCCAGCATTTTCTCTTTTGGTTTCAGATTCCAGCATCCGCAGTAATTTGCTTTTATCAGTGAAAGTTACAGGTTGAGAGACAGTAGATTTAAAACTGAGGTGAGGAGGGTGGTGAATTTGTGGAACTCACTGCAGTATAGCATGATGAATCATTGAATGGTTTAAGAAGGAGATAGTTATATCTCTAATATGAAAAGGGGGATAAAGGGATATGGGAAACAAGTGAGGAGTTGGATTTGAGACCCGGGAGAGATCAGTCACGATCTGATTGAATAGCGCAGCATGCTTGAAGGGTTGAACTTGCCTACTTCAACTCATTATTCCAAAGTTCCTATGTTCCTATGTTATATGGGGCAGGTGAGAATCTTGAGTTGAAGTTGCAAGTGTCAGTCATTTCTTCCTTAATGGTATCACAGCTGAGTATTATTAAATTCATCCAAATGAGGAAGTACCTGAAAGACTGCAACAAATTAGAGAAGGCAACTGATCATTCATTAACCTTCCAAATACACAAATAAAACTACACAATAATACTCAAACTGCTATTCCATTTTCAGCGAGAATGCTCTTGTTTATATCATCCTACCAAATCTGACACTATAAATTCTACTGTGCCATTTTTATTGCAGATTACCATATGGCAACTGGAGCAATGTATTCTTATTTATTTTTTGCAGAAAAATTGAGTAAAAGTTTTAATTCATTTCAGGATTTTTTGCAAATGGTAAAGATATTCATTTATTCAGGTGTAAAATATTTTTTGCAGAAGTTCCCAATGCTTTAGTATGCAGCTTAAATTGTAATTGTATTTCTTCCACTCCTAATATAGCACCCATTTCTCTTTTATATTGGAGTTCCAGTGAAACACTTCACCATGTTTGAATTTAATCATGGCAAATCAAGCAAAAGACAAAGATTGGGAGTTCTATCTTCTATGGTATGAGGTTGCCTGTTCTGTGATTTGTACTATCTTGCATGATTATTTTGGTTATGTTTTATGCATGCTTTCTCAGAGACTTTTCAACTTTATATTGTGCACTTGGTTATCTCTCTCACTTTCCCATTTTTAAATTTGACAGGCTGTTTGTCCCTTTTCTCATTTGATTGCTTCGTAATCCCAACAGTGAATGCGCCCATTCTTCTCACTGCATCGCTTTTTACTTCATTTCTAATTATTTTGCTTGCCTACTATATATTTTGCATGAGGTTTTGTCTTATAGCCATTCTATTATGAGAAACATTTCAGAAATTGTTCAATCCTTTATTATAGATTATTTTAGTTCATCAAATTTATTATGAGTTTAAATTTAATGATGCATTGAGTAATGATTTCTCCCAATTTATGAGCACAAGTAAAAAGTTTACCTGCTTCATGCACCACATTTTGGCTTGTATTACCTCACAGGCTTATTCATTAATCCATCTAATAATGTAGGAAACTAGATACTTTCTCTTTTTTGATGCCCTCTAATTACTCAGAGCACTATTTCAATCTTTTCCAAATTTTCTGCACTACTTCTAACGGATGAATGAAGTTACAGCAATACTGGAAAAATGTTGTAAGCAATGCAGAAGAATTTGGAGGTGAAGATGTTTCCACACTGTTGTTGCTCTTTGTCTTAGGTCGTAAGAGAGGAATAAACTCGAGGAATTGATGCAGTGCCTCCTGGACATTATGCAAAATGCTAAGACAATGCATCAGTGCTGGAGCTTATATTACTAATTGACGAGAACAATGTTGCCTTTGTGCAGGGAGGCAACCAAATTGAGTCCAAATAAAAGAGATGAATGCCTACGGGAGCAAGTCATTATTTTAATTCTATCGTGATTTTTGAACAATCTTGCCAGTGACAGATTCTCATGAAATCTTTGCTCACGTAGCTATGAACCATTAGGATTCCTTCCCCAGAACATTGTGAAATTTTCATTGATTCGTATATATTGGACAGTATCGTGGCACAGCAGTTAGCATTGCTGTCTCACAGTGCCAGAAACCTGGGTTTGATTCCCGTCTTGGGTCACTATCTGTGCAGTGTCTACTTGTTCACCTGTTTGAGTGTGTTGCTTCCAGGTGCTCAGATTTTCTCCCACAGTCTGAAAGATGTGCAGGTTAGGTGGAATGGCCATGCTGAATTCTCCCTCAGTGTACCCAAAAAGGCACTAGGACTAGGGGATTTTGACAGTAACTTCATTGTAGTGTTAATATAAACTACTTGTGCCACTAATAAATAAATTTCATTTAAGGCTGAGATAAATGTTTGGTCTGTCAGGGAATCAAGGGATATGGGGAGCAGATGGGAAAGTGCACAATTATATTGAATAGTGGAATTGACTCGATGGGCCATGTGATCTGCTCCTGCTACTATCTCTTGAGTTCTTGCAGCCCATTCCATCAATCTCAGATATACGTTTGGCTCCACATTGCAATCATCAACATGAAAAATGTATTAATTGTGCAGTAATTGAATATTTAATTGTATTCATCTGACAGGATTAACCGTTATTCACTTGTTCTGCTGTATAAAATCATTGAGTGGTTACAGTCTCAAAGAAGGACATTTGGCCCATGGTGTATGAGCTGGCAGAGAATCATCTGGGTGTGAAGCATTGGGCTCAATTTTACCATTGTGTTGTGCCTGTTTTTGGGCACAAAAACTTGGCGTGAGGCAAATAGTGCAATCTGCGCCATCTCTGTGCCAGTTCCCTCCTTTACCAAGGCCTTAAAATGGCCGTGATTAGGACCACACCAGAAATGGGCGTGACGGTCATTTAAATGCATTTGCGTGCACTTAAATGCACTTGGGCTGCATGCCCAATTTTATTGGCATTTTCCCCTTCACCACCATGTTCACCCATCCAGAACTGGCACAAATCAGACATATTCCATAAAAGTCCAATTCAGGCGCTCCAGTTAGTGAGGAGGTGCCAAGCCTCCAGCAGTTCTTTTTTTGAGACCGGTGGGGATGGGGGAAGATGGGTCCGCTATTATGCTGCCTGAGATCAGTAGGGGGGAAGGCATTTGCTGCCACTCTGCCTGAGATCTGTGGGGATTAAGGGGGAAGGGACCTGCAATTGGTCTGGATAGTGGGGAAGGTGGGTGTATAAGGGGGTCAGCAATGTTAGAGGGGGTGGGACAATGTCTGTGGGGGCCAGGGGGAGGCATTATTCAGCCTGGAATTGATGTGGCAGGGGAGTTACATTCTATTGTACTATTACATGGATATTGCAACTGTACAAAACTCTAGTGCGGCCGCACTTGGAGTATTGTGTGCAGTTCTGGTCCTCACATTATAAGAAAGATGTGGAGGCATTGGAGAGGGTACAGAGGAGGTTTACCAGGATGTTGCCTGGTATGGAGGGCAGGTCTTATGAGGAGAGGCTGAGGGATTTGAGGTTGTTTTCGTTAGAAAGGAGGAGGCTAAGAGGGGACCTGATCGAAACATATAAGATGATTAGAGGTTTAGATAGGGTGGACAGTGATAGCCTTTTTCCTAGGATGGAAAAAGCTAGCACGAGGGGACACAGCTTTAAATTAAGGGGTGATAGTTATAGGACGGATATCAGAGGCAGGTTCTTTACCCAAAGGGTGGTTCGGGAGTGGAATGCCCTGCCTGCAGCAGTTGTAGATGCGCCAAGTTTGGTGGCGTTTAAGAGGTTAGTTGATAAGTATATGGAAGAGAAGGGAATGGTTTAGTTTGGAGGGGCATTGCTTTTTATATTGGTCGGCGCAACATCGAAGGCCGAAGGGCCTGTTCTGTGCTGTAATGTTCTATGTTCTATGTTCTATGTTCTAGTATTTTTCTGCGCATGCGCAGTTGGAGGCAACAATCAGAGCTGCAGGATTTCGGGTGTGTTAAACTCCACCCACAGCACAATTCAGAATCACTAATATTTTTGCATGCAGAGTGTGCATGGGGGCGCCTGAGAATAGGCCTAAAAGTCAGATATGAAACACTCCCAGTTTCAAATCCGCCCAGTACTTAGAATCAAAATGGTAAAATAGGGCCCGTTATCTATTCTCTCCCCACAGAAGCCTGCTAGGAATTTTCCAGCAGCTTCTTTGTGTCTGACTGTGACTTTGCAAGAATACCCAATCCCCCATCTTTTCCTGATAGCTCAGTAAATTGTTTCTCTTCAAATACTTCCACATTTTCTTTTGAAAGCTAGGATTGAATTTGTCCACGATGCTCTCAAATAGTGCATTCCTGATTTTAACCAGGTGCTGCATAAAAAACTTTTACCTCATGCTACCTTGGTTCTTTTGCTTTGATTTTAAATGTTGTTGTCTGATTTGTGATGTTTCTAACAATGGGATTATCTCTATCAGCTCTATCAGGAAACTAGAATTCTGACCACCACAAACACAAATCCCGAAAGTAAATGCAACAATGATATAACAATTCATATTTGTAACACTTCCCTAATAAGAAGCATCGCAGCTTCCCCAATTTATCCATGTAATTGATGTATGTAATCCATGGCTGTAAACCTTTTATACACCCTCTCTAATTAGAGATATACAAGCCTCTATTACTCCTGTCACGACAAATGGGAAACATTGGGCTGGTCGAAAACTAGAATTGTTGGAGTGATCAAACAAGTGGAGTCTTTGAGACCGTGTGGAGTTTCAACAAAAGGTTTATTCAAACTTGTACTCTACATTCCTGAGGGCGCCCAGAAAACCACCTCAGAGTGATTCTGCTCAGGCCTGGTGTTGTCAGACTTCCTACAGGTGAATTCGAACAGCATTCTTAAACAACTTCATGTTACAATGTATACATTCAATGTTCCATTATCTGTTAACACAACTTGTGTCATTTCAGAACTATACTTGTGATTCATGATGATGGGATCTGTGGGTACTGTTTTCCTGATTAAGCGATCTCGCACAATGCTGTCTCAATTACACTGGTGATGCTATTTTGTACTGTTTCCCCCTTTATCTCCTGTGTTGATTTTTTTTTCCATTTCTATCTGATATGAAATCGTTACAAGCATTCTTCCCAGACATGGTAGAGTCAGGATAAACAGTGCCTTTGAACTGGATCTCCATGGTTGTTATTATCTCTGGTGTGTGACTGCCTAGTCCTATTTTTTTGGCAGTGGGAGTGCAGTGAGGGTTGCTCATAGTCCCTCTTCCTGCAGTAACCTTTAATATTTTAGCCTGGCTTTAACCCTTTCTCCTAATTTTTGCTGCAATCTCTGTCATCATAAATGCAATCCTTCCACACTTCTGGTTTTGTCTGCACCTGACATAATGTGTCAAAGGAAGTACTTTCAGGTCATAAGAATCACAACCATCAGGGAAAATTTCTGCCACTAAGATTTTTGTCAAAAGAAAATTTAATCAAAAGGTAGATGATCTACTTTCTATTCTAAATATACATTTTAAATTGCAATCAAATGTTGCCATTCAGATGGTGAACATAAACAGCTTTACATTTTAAAATATCATTTAAACTACTGGACCAAATTAATAGCTTGTAATCACTGGGAGGCAGCCACAATGCTCCAATTTTCTGTTTCATTAACTTATAATAGACATTTATTTCAGTAATCCACAGCATGGCTATTTCTAGGTTCAATTACTTTTACTGAATTTAGAAAGTTGTTCATTTTATTCAGTCTCATTCCTCACATTAATATAGGAAGAAGTTCTCTTTGTACTTGTGCATTTCCGTAAAATTTCCCTTGAAACATATTGGGCAGAATTTCACAGTTTTGTCACAACCAGGGAAGTTTCTAAAAATGAGGCCAACTATTTAAGATTCCATTGACTTCATTGGGACTGGAAAAGCTTGTCGGTGTGAGGGGCTGTAAAATTCCAATTATTAACTATGCAAATGGTGTGATCTTCTGGCTTTTCATGCTGGAGGGATCTTCTGATCCTGCTGACATCACATGTTTCCTGGCAGCATGGTGGAGTCAATGGAAAATCCCATTGATGGTGGCAGGAAGAGAAGATCTCACTGACAGACGATGGCACCTTCTCTCGCCGCCAAGAAAAATGCCACAGAAAGGCCAGAGAGTTCCTGCAAAAGAGTTCAAAATGGATTTGCATTGAAAATGCATTTACAGGATGAGAGCATCAGTGGCTGGGCCTGCACTTTTTGCCCATACTTAACTACCCTCCTATTCAGGAAGAGTTAAGCATCCCTCCCCCGCTCTTCCCATCTATATCTTTCATGTTATTCACATCAGTGCTTTTCCATTATGTATGAGCTCTGATTTCCTATATTTCTTCCAAGATGTACCACCTCACACTGTGCACATCAAACATTCACCCGCCTCCCTGAAGTGTCTCATAATCCTCTCACGGATTTGCCAAAATCCCGTTTGCCAAACCCCCTGACTAAGCCTTGCCACCACAATTTGACTGATTGTTCTCTGCACCTAAATCCGAATACTAACTGTGAACTAAAGTTGACCCCAGCACTGACTCTTGGTGTACAGCAATTTGAATGATCTTCAAACAGAGCAATCATTTAACTTAATTGTTCTTTACCTGTCAACCAACTCTCCGTTAAAGCTGCCTCTTCTTCTTCCAGAAGGCTGAATTTTTCAAAACATCTTTGATGGATGTTAGTGAGTGTCTTCTTTCATTTATACTTGCTCTGTTTTACTTGAAATCTGCTTTCTGCATCTCTGCTGTGTTGCAGAGGTTTCAATAGAAGCATGATAAATGCTTTTGTTCCGTATACTGTCAGCCAATCTCTTGGAGAGGAATTGGACTGTAAACTCCCTCAAAAAAGTAAAAATAAAAGACAAAATTTTTGAACTGAGCAAGAAAAATTGTGAAGGCAAAGAATTGTCACATACTAGGCCAAATTTTACCATGAGGCTTCAAAAAGCTGGCAAAGGGTCAGTGATTCTGCAACAGGAGCCTCCTAATTGACCATCTGTGGACCTGCCATCCATTAAAGATGGCGGATATTTTTGATTTGATTTATTATTGTTACACGTACTAGTAGCCAGTGAAAAGTGCTGTTTCTTGTGCGCTATACGGACAAATCATACCATTCATAGAGAAGAGTCAGAAATTTACTGCAAGGAAACAGGATCTTTGACCCAACTTGTCCATGCCCCCCTTTTTTTTTAAACTCCTAAGCCACTCCCAATTGCCCCCATTTGGTCCATATCTCTCTATACCCATCTTACATGAAAAAAGAAGAGAGAAGAGGAGAGAAAAGAAGAAAAATAAGAGAAGAGAGAATGTTGTGTTACAGTCATTGCTAGGGTGTAAAGAAAGATCAACTTCATGTGAGGTAGGCCTATTAAAAAGTCTGACGGCAGCAGGGAAGAAGCTGCTCTTCCGTCAGTTGGTATGTCGGTATGTTAAGTCCTTGATTACACTAGCTGATTTTCCAAGGCAATGGGGAGTGTAGATAGAGTCAATGGAACAGCCTGTCCATTCAAAGAGCTGGCAGCTCTGATGCCTCAGTAGTGCCACTGTGAGAGGGAGCCATAGTCGAAGATAGCCAGGGACTTTATGGGGATCACAAAGATGGAGGTGCCTTTGTGGACAGAAGTGCAAATTTAAATATGTAATGGGCATGGGAGAATAGCCTGCTGGAAAAACTCTTGTGGGATTGGGCCTGAGTTATCTTCACCGCCTCAGATTCCCACTTGTGTTGCATGGAGCATCTGACTTTGATGGCTACTTCCACTCCCAGGCCACTGCAATGAGATTATTTCCATGAACGTCATAACTTCCCCATGAAGCAGAGTGCTATCCTTTCATCAGCAATATCAAGGCAGCCCTATGAAACTAATCTTAATAAGGTCTTTAATTATTCCAATTGAACACTTGCTTCCTTGGAAAGGGTACATGTGCTGTCTGGAAGTCTAAAGTGGTAAATATCCCCAACAGTACGCCTGCATTAAAGGAACTGTCTTGAAATGTTTCCCACTACTTTACCAGTCCTCCTGTCCTCATTCATGCCACTCAAACTGCCTATAAATTCTACTGCCTATAAATTTCCAACAATGTTGTAGAAAGATGTTTAATCCTAATATGAACTCTGGACACATTTTTGGCATTTATTCTTTGTTATTTTCGTGGTGGAACCTGGAAAAGCAGGAATGATTCTCCATATCCCACGCCTAAGTCTCTATGGTTGTGAACTTGTTCCTGTCCCAATTATGCAATCCCTGTGGGATATTTCCAGCAGCCTATCCAGCCACCTATCTATTATAGGTGAGCAGGTTCTGAGTCGTATGTTTTTCCATTGCTTGCCATTTTATTTCTGGTTGGAAAGGATGGAATTTAAATGTGGCCTAAGAATTAATGAACGCTCATTTCCATAGCAGTGGCTGAGTTTATAACTTACACTGTTAATCATTTGCTGAAAGCATGTCCACAGCTAATATTGAGGACCAATATAGATTAGTAGAGAGTTTATACAATAAAGTTAGAAATTCATCCAGGATAGTCAGTAACTAGAGTGATTCTAATTGATTTAATGGCTCATTCACCCACAGATAATTGAGTCAAAATCATTTCCTTGATTGTTCCTGTAAATAAGATTTTGAAATGTGATTCACAGAATGTTTAAAATCTTTGCTAAATTTTGAACAAAGAGCAGAGAGTTCTCCTTTCACCAATACATTCAGCTTGAGAAGTTGGTAGTAGTCTAACTCCTGACACCAAAGAGCATTTCTGTTCCCTCACCTAGGACAGGCAGTGGTATTGTCACTGAACTAGTAATCCAGAGCAATATCTGGGCACCTGGATTCAAATTACACCACAATCGATTATTCTAAAAACTCATCTGATTCTTTTACGGAAGGAAATCTATTGTCCTTACCTGGTCTGGTCTACATGTGATTCTAGAGCCACAGCAATAAGACTGATTCTCAAATGCCTTCTGAAATGGAGCCGATTGTGGCTGGGACTCACTAATTTATATTTAAATTACCTGCTGAATATTGAAATTGGCTTTCTGCCCTTAATGGGCAAAAAGCCAGGCATGAATCCAATTTTTCATCTCTCCTGATCTTACCAGCTTACCACACTGATTGGCTGGCAGAACAACTGGTAAGATCACTCCTGAAGCATTTCTTCATTTCTTTGCCATTTATCCTGTGTGTTCAGTTTAAATCAGGATTCCGACTGAACATCCATTACATTCAATGCCATCATATTCAGCACAACAATAATTCTAGTTAAAATGCTCTTAGGTATTAGATATGAAGACAAACCAACCAATGTCAACCAGGAAACAAGATGCAACATTCGCAAGATGAAAAACTTTGATAGCACATCTATTTTTCAGCAACACTCACCACTCGCCACTCACACCCAACACAAACTTTATTCCAGAGGCTGATGTCCTGGAATTCAAGAAATCTTGAGCTCCCAATCAAGTTCTTGTTTCTGCCGAACAGTTTTGCGCAGGAGACGGGACTGCCCTATCAATTGCTAATGAGACACAGGAGATAAAATGGAGTGAGATGGGGAATGGAGAAATGGGAAATAATTCCTGCTATCATATTGGAATATATTTATGTAGTCAGGAATTCCTGTTATGAATCGTATTGTAGATTTGGTTTAATATCACCCCACATCCTGTATTGTGTAGTACATTCATCATCTGATTTCTTCATGTAATAAATCCCTTCAATCTTAAAATCAATTGAAGCACTTTCTTAATGCAATAAAACAATTGATTTCTTTACGTGAGCTGCACTGGTTATAAAACAGAAAATATCTGTATATGCGTCATAAAACTTCCAGGGCATCACAAGCATGCACACCCCTACACCTAGAACTGCTGTTGTTCATATTGCATCTGAATATTTGCTTAAATGATAGTTATAGATATCAGCTGTGGATCAGATCCTGGTATGAATGCATGGAAACATTTTGTGATGTGAAATATTCAATTTAAAATAAAACATCAGTGTGTAGGTAACATCTGTCTGAACATTTTCCTCCTTTAACATTTTGACAAACTAGAATGTCATAGATATTGATACTCAGCAGAATCTTGGACCTTGAGGACATTGAAGATTTCTGCAGTGTGTATCCTCTGAATCTGCAGTTCCCAAACCTCCTTTTTGGCAAGACCTGGCAGAGGGTACCAATCAGACTCATTGGCGCTGGTGATAAGGATAGCGTTAAATAAGACAGTCTGGAAGCCCAGCACAAAATCAGTAGCTAGTGGGAGTACGGAAGCTTTCTAAGCAGGTGGAAAGCCATGGGTTTGCAATTACCTACAGGGATGTACTGACCCTAATACACATGCAATAGCTGAAATCAACAGAGACTCTGCCAGAAATCAATGCAAATACTAAAATCGATATAAGGTCTAGTCGAGAATATCAGCATCCTTTTAAGTTAAAGGGTCTGGAGGATTTGTTGCTATGATAATTAAGGGGGATGTTCAGGAATTAAGGAACAGATGTTCGTGCTTGGCATCTGTTGGGATGAAAATGGATTTTGAATACAGTAATCAAATGGCAGCTACAATACAGAAGGAAGCCATTCAGCCCATCAAGTTTGCATTAACTCTCCAACGGAACATCTTACCCACGTCCTATTCGCGTAACCACACATATTTACCCCATTAATTTCCCATATATATACATTTTGGGACACTAAGGATCAATTTAGCACAGATAATCAACCTAATTACTTATCTCTGGACTATGGGTGGAAACTGAATATCCGAAGGAAACCCACACAGACACGGAGAGAATGTACAAACTCCAAACACTCACCCAAAGCCAAAATTGAATCTGAGCCTCTGGCACTGTGAGACTACTGTGCCACGGTGCTGCCCACAATCATGATCGTCATTAAGACAAACAGGAGGGCCTTGCCCAACAGCATGACACAAGGCAGCATGAATTGGATGCCAGCAGCCATGCCATACTTGCACTCTTCTCATTGGGAACCAGTGAATTACACACAACCTGGTCATTCATAGTATGCAGCCAGCTCACTTTGCATCTCGTATTGTGCAGAGAACCCAAAAGTCTTAACTTCCCAAATAGGCCCATGTACATTCAACTGGCACACAACTCCTGATTTCACTTCTAAATTTTAAAGTGGCAAAGCCTTCCATTATATTGGCACCAACCAATTCATCTGCAATGTTTTGTTTCTATCTTCACAAGTAGATTCCAGAGGCCTCCAACACCGTCCCCCAGAGGATGTCCCACATCACTGTGGTCTGCTGCGCTCTGCACAACCTGGTACTGCAGCAGGGAGGGCTGCTGAACCAGGAAGAGATGGAGGAGTGTCATATCTCCTTAGATAAGGAGGATGTCAAAGTTGGCAGAGAGGAACAACTTTTGGAGAAGGCAGAAGAAGGACCTTGGTTGATAGGCAGGACCTGCATGGGATGAAGTGCTAGTGAGGCACTTATTGCCTTTCAGTTTGGGGATGACCAGGATAGGGAGCACAGAGCTCTCCCACCATGGGGTCTGACATCCACTCAATACTGTAGTACCTTCAGGGGTCATCATGATGGTGGCTACATTCATGGGCAGGGTGCTAAAGTTATTGGCTGACACTGCAGGGGCTACAAGGCATTCACCAGTGAATGACCCAGAAGCCTGTCTACTACTAATTCCCATCGAGGTGTGAGTGTTTGTACAGCAGGAGAGTGTGGGTGACAGCTGTGATATCTTTTTGATGCTAGTCTCCAGGATGTCTCCCTTGGAGCTGCTTGTATCTCTGGTTTCCAGGAGGCATGAGGATGGTCTAGACAGGTCCAGGCTGGTCAACCGATTGACCTGCAAGATGGCATTAGTGCATGACAAGGGCAGGCTGATAGAAGAAAGTTAACTCACATGAGACTTACAACATGGTTGCATGCTTTGCGCATTCTCATTTTTGTCTCTTGCTCCACCTTGTCCTCTGCAGTGGTGGGTCCTGCTCCAGTTCTAGGGGCTTTGTACTCATAAAGTATCAGGTTCTCAGCTTGAGCATGACCCTGGTGGGCTATGCTCACTCACATCAGTTGTGCTCAAGTTTGTCCTACAATGAGACAGATGGGGATAATGTAGGCCAAAATCCCGCGAGTCAGATGGTGATAAAGTCTGGCATGTGTGGGAGGTAGGGAAAGTTGGAATGTGAGGATCTGAATAGGTACTGGAGGGACCATGAGGAGTTGGTGGGAGGAGAGGGTGCCATGATACTTGTTGGGAAGCGTGGCTGGGAGAAAGATAATAGAAGTGTGATGGGTTTGTGAAAGGGTGCTGCAGGAGAAAAGAGGAGGCAGACTTATGCAGGCTGCATGAAAAGGATCATTCATCTTCTTCCGGCACTGTTGCTCTGTTGTTTTGTGGACCAAGCAAGCACCACTGCTTCCCTACTCACTAGACATCTATACGATCACAGGTAGAACATATCACACCTTTGCTCCACACCATCCAGAGGTTTGGTGAGGCCAGCCTCCGTGAATTGTGGTGTTGTCTTCCTGTCAATCTCCCCCCACCCCCCCACACACACACAGACTGGGTAAACGTGCTATAGAGTGGTGGGGAAGAACTTAAAAGGGGCATCCCACGGATTGTAGCGATTACATTTAACTGTGGTTGAATGAATCAAAGGCAGGCCAGTATGAGCTCTGTGTGAATCATGGAAAAAAGAAGACTTAACCACAGGGAGTGGTTGAAATTGAAATTGTTGCATCCTGTAAGGGAACATTAACTAAACATTTGAAACAGAGGATCACAGAACTCTGGGCAGAGTGTACCACATTGAAATAAATTTTGGATTGTTCATGTGAAAAGCGAGTCCAGTGCTGAAGAGTTGAATGCCGGTCTCTGTACTGGAACTGTCTATTATCTAATTGACCTTTGATTTTAATGGGATCAGCATTTTGGTTTCTACATTTTGCAGAACAATGAGGAGGCACGCTGAGCCTGCTTTACAAACTTCATTTTCTTTTCACAATTCAGTCTTCATCTCATTATGACATTTAGCATGATAGGGAGTGCAGCATTTCCAACATAAACAGCTGCCAAATGTGAGACTGCAGTTTAGCGAGTGCACCAGCTGAGGATACAGCTGGCAAGCACGTGAGCCTTCTGACCTTTCCAAAGTCTTGTCAGTCCTCTCTGTCAGGAAAATATTTCTTTTTGAGATGAGGAAATTAAGAAAAAGAAACAGCTTAAAAGATATCTACGTCCTAGAATTGGGGCACTGCACAGCCAACCCAAAGGGACCCAGCAATTATACATATACAAGTGTGAACTCACATTATTACATTTCTGGGAGGGTCATTTAACTACAGAAGTACATTTAAGGTGGGGTCTTGCACGATAGTTGGTTTAAATTAATATAAGACAGCATTCACTTGGACTTAAATGCTTCTTTTCACATCTATCAAGTTGCATAACTGAACAGAACATTCCATTTGCCAACATTTCTTTCCAGTAGATCTTGTGGCCAAGATGTTTAGCTAGCCCCTGCTGTTTGATCCTCAGGGCCATTTGCTTTATTTTGACCACTCCTTTACAGATTTACCCTCATTCATTACGCCTTCATTTTCCTCTATTTGTGCCAAAGCTGCGCTTATTTTCTTAGCATGATTTTTATCTTTTGCTATAAAGGGGCCAGGTTGATAACCTTACTGGACTGTCTGCAGCTCGAGTGAGGATAGAGGATATTGCCTTGATTGTATCCAATGGTGCACCAGTGAGGCATCAGTGAACTTGGGGGCAGCTGTCTTCTTGGGTTTTGGGGCCATCTCTGACCCCTGTAGCTGCCCTGGGCTGCAGAGATCAACAAAACTGTACAGGGGTGCTGTTTACATGTGGTGCCCAGAGTGAGGAAGTGGTGAGCTGATGGTGGGCCATGCAATTCAATGCAGGAAACAAATGATATGGATAGCCCACCACTGTGGCCAATGAGTAAATTGTCAATTTTCATGCTCATTTCAGCAGTAGAAAAATGAGGGGAACATCCCATGCTATAAATAGGGGACAGCTTAAAAATAAAGGGTCTCCCATTTAAGACTAAGGTATTTTGTTCTCAGGAGATTACTAGTCTTTTGAATTCTCTTCCTCAGAGAGCAGTGGAACCTGGTTTATTGAAGATATTGAAGGCTGACTTAGGCAGATTATTGATCAAAAAGGGAGTTATGGGGGACAGGCAGGACAGTGGAGTTGACAATTAAATCAGTAAAGATCTGACTGAATGGCGGAGCAGGCTTGAGTAGTTGAATGACCTACTCCTGCTTCTACTTCTTCCCATCCCATATCTATGATTCTAAATTAGGTGCTGAAGTGGGATTAGAATGGTGGACACTGCAGTTTCTGACAGAGTGGAGCGTGCAGGCACCAGACACATTTCCGTAGTGAGGTGGGTGCTTCTGCCTTCGAGCTAAAGAGGTGCCCTTACATTCTCCCTGCAAATTCCATTTGGGACAACAGTGAAAAACACTGACAGACACATTCCAAGTGTAAAGTGCTGGGATTGCAGTCTGATGATTTTAATCCCTTCTACCTTTTCAATTTGATCTCACTGTCCTTTATAATCCAGTGACCATTGTTGAACATTCTCCCAACCATCCAGAACCTACATTAATATCTCTGCTAATATCTTGCTTCAACTGTGTACCTTCATTCTTCAGCAGCTGTGTAACTGAATTCCATTCCTAATTCTACCTGAATTAAGACATGAATTTCAAATATTTCACTTGTTCACAGTTGGAATAAAGAGGGAGCAAAATTCAATTAGAGTGTTGCTGGCATCAACAGCCAATCAATCTTTATCTAACTGTCCTGATCTTACTGACAGCACCTACACTATAAGGAAAACTGCTGAGAGCTTTCTATGGTAGTTAGCTTTTCCAGCCAAAAACCTGAGTTGACACAATGAACTGACTGTCCTGACTCTTAACAATTCTGAACAATTCTCTTATTGTGTTTAATATGGAGGAAAATATTATGAGCTTCAAGGCTGTCTGATTCACTTGAGTGAGATACAGTACTTCTAAGCTCCAGTGTATATGTTTCATATTTAATTCCTTTTGATGAAACTGCACTGAAACATTACCTTGGGGATCAGATATCTCAACTTCTTATTCCTATTCCCCAATGTGAACATTTCTCACCTTGATCAACACAGCAATATGAATTTTAAACATTACTTATGTGCTACAAATAAGGAGTTTGTTATTTAAAAAAAATAGAAAATGTTAATTCAGTGTATTATCTTACAGAGAGTTTAGTTGTATTTGATTCACAGGCATCAGAACCAGGGATTATAGAACTAACATTGTATACAAGACACAAAGTTCCCTTCTCTAGAATTTTACTTAAGTCAATATAATGGCTGGGATTTTACCGGCTTGCCCCATTTACCGATAGGCGGATCAAGCTGATAAGATTGCGCAAAAGTGGAGAGCTCAGTATCACTCTCGATTTCTCAGTTCTCGTAAGCCCATGAGAGCCAGATTCCCGGTGAGGTCAACCTCCCACCAGAAGTGGCCGAGAGGCTGAATAGAGAGGCTGAATAAACTATTTAAATTCATTTAAATCTTCATTTGCATCTGTTTAGTGAGCCTGCATGGAATCACCTTGGCTTGCTTATTTTTATGGCCTTGCCGGGAGCGGTTCCATTTGGCAAAGAAAATACCCATCCCCCATGAATGGGGAAGAGTTTTGTTGGCCTTGCCAATGAAAGTGGAGGACATTGAGCCCACCTGAGGAGGCCAAGGGCAAAGGGGAGGGGTTCCCCTTGGCCAAATTCAGCCTAGCAGTATCACCCTGGTACTGCCAACTTGGCATCTTGGTAATTCCCATTGGGCATCCCAACATTGCCCACTGGACATTGTAAGGCAGTGAGGCCAATGGGAGGTTCAGAGTGATGAGGGTGTAATCCGGGGGCGCGATGGGTGAAGCGCCTGTGCAGAGTGGGACTCACTATTGGCCATGGGCCCTCACTGTTGTAGGCAGGGTAAGATCTTATGAGCTGCTATAACAGCAAGGGCCTGGCAGTTCTCTCTGTCAGACCTCTGCTACTGAAATTGCACATGGGCAATAGCTCCCCTTGACAGTTGCTATGCACTTGTGTAATCACAGACATCTGCACAGGTGCAATAGCCTTCTCTGTAGGCTGGTTAGTGAATTAAGCCCAGGCTATAACTTTTAGCTGCCTATAACAGCTAAAAACAATCTAGCCCATATTTTCAGTGTCTAAGACTGGGTGTGAAAACGTGCCCAAAAATTGGATCAGGGATTCTCCTATTTTCATGCTAGCTGGGCACATAGAAACATTCTTATAAAATTCTACTCAATGTATTTTCTTATACTTAGTTGTGCACTAAAGCAGACTTTCATCTCTTTTCATAGTTATAATCCCAGAACAAGTTGCCAGTGTGTCAGCTGGGTATTATAACTTGAAAGGTACCACTCGGCATCAAATGTGGCTGAGCAGGAATCTCTCTCACTCTCACCAACAATCATTGACACATTGTAAGGATTTGCAGATTGACAGTCAACTGTGTTATGAATGCACCTTCCTTGGCTATCAAGTCCTGGGGTAGAACTTGAACCTAGAACTTCTGGCTCTGACGTAGGGACATGATCCATTGTGCTGCAAGGCCTCATAACACAATGTACAATTGGACAAAATAAGAATCTAAAAATGGCAAACTTGTACTAGAAGTCCAAAATATTTTAGGACTCTTCCCACAATAAAGAAAAGTCATGGTGTTAGTGGACAATAATCACTTCTTAAATCCACCAATCCACCAAAGCCTTGAATAATGGTGAAATACCTTTTAGTTTCTAAAGCTTTACATGTTGTTATGTTTGTCACCTATTTGATGATTTATAAACACCTACTTAATTTTAATCAAGCAAAGTAAATCTATTTTGTAAGCTATTATGTGTCCAACCTATTTTTAAAGCATGCAACTACTTTGAAATTGCAATTATTTAAACTAGATAACATGAATGTGAACAATATGCACACATAAACTGGTTTGGAAATTGGAAACAGTGATTAAACTTCTTCCTGCTCCAAAAGAAGTTAAAGGTTAAATTGCATGCATTCAGTGAAAAACACAAAACTTAAAACTTAGTAGTATTTCCTTTCATTACATCTCATTTGTTTTCTTCTAATTATACATTCTGGCTGTCATCCCATTTGACCCCATGCCTTATTCCACTGCAATTGTTTCATCTTTTATTCAGAAATGAATGTTATGAAAAATGTGATGGGATAAATATTTTTATTTATGTAAAGCACACAAATGCTGAGCACCTTCCGCTTGGCTCAGCTGCACTCCACTGTTTGTCAAATCTTTACTGCTCAATTAAATTAAATAAATGTATCAATGGGCTACATCAGAGTGCTCATTATCTTTCACAGACAAATGATAATGCCACTAAGTGCAATTTTTTTTTTGATTGTACATTTTCTAATAAGACAAATAAGGCTCACTTCATTATGCCAATAAATATGAAAATACCTATGAAAAATACAAGGTAAGGACAATACAATTCTGACTTTTGTTGAATGAGTGTTCAGCAGACAGACCAATAGTTCACTGTCTCAACTGGGTATTGTCTCTTGTGTGATGTTAAGACAAATCTTGATTTGCAGATCTCACCACACATATTGTATACAGAGACATCGTTGGAGGGATGGATGGACACACTCAATTGTCTTGTAAGGACTTTCTTATCTTCAGATGTTGTGATTGTTTATTGACCATTACTTCTACATTTGGATCTGTCCAATATTGCATTTCCCTCTCTGCAGTGAGTGCAGTCCAACTTACAGGCTCTGAGATTGGCTTTCAGAATGTCTTCGTATCTAAGTTTGGGACATCAAATGCGCAGCTGGCTGCACAAAGCCGGAACGGTGGCACAGTGGTTCTGAGTGCTGCTTAACAGCGCCAAGGACCTGGGTTTGATCCCGGCTTGGGTCACTGTCTATTTGGAGCTACCAAATTCTCCCTTTGTCTGCATGGGTTTCTTCCAGGTTCTCTGGTTTCCTTCCACATTGCAAAAGTGCTGGATAGGCGCATCGGCCTTGCTAAAAACTCCTTCAGTGTATCCAAAGTGTGGCAACAAAGGGATTTTCACAGTAACTTCATCGCAGTGTTAATATAAGCCTACTTGTCACACTAATAAATAATTTTTAACTTCTAAAACTAGAATACAGCCTTTAGTTTGTGGGAATTCTCCATGTGAATTAAAAGGCTGACCCAGCTCAGCTCATCTCAATGACCATGCTCTCACCTTGTATGTGGCACCTAGCAAACATTTTGGTGTTACGGTTTTGTCCTGCCACCTGATGTTTAATAAATCTTAAGCACTGTAGGTGGAATGCATCCATTTGTCTTTTTTGTTTTATGTGCATTATTGCCTCCGAATCCGAGAAATGCTTCTTCTTCCTTTCCTCAATTATTGTTTCTCCCCATTATGCTCTTAACACCCATTTCATGCATAAAGTCACTTTCATATAAATCTATTATCTTCCTGTTTCATTTCCTTGACCCTATGCAAGTTAGTATCATTAGCATTTCTCTCTCTTCTATGAAATTATTATGCTCTTTCAGGACTCCTGCAGGAAGACTGCCCTGCAGTTAGCAGTGCCATGAAGCTCTCTGAGAAGAGTGTCCTGCAATCAGCATCACAATGAGGCAGACTAGGAAGAGTCTACAGTAACTAGCATCAAGCTGAAGCAGTCTGGGGAGAATGTTCTATAATTAGCATCACAGTAAAGCAAATTGTCAGCAAAGTGTTCTGTAGTCAGTATTGCAATGAAATAGTTTGGAAACCTTGTTGACCAACAAGGGGCATGCATGTGGCATGTCGTGCGAGAGCTGCTCTTGGAGGTTGCTTCAGGAGTTGCCTCGTGCTTCACGTCGTTAGTGTATGCTTAAACTGGACCATCTGATGGGCAACATGACAGCTCAGAGACTATCGCTGTTGCTGTGCAGACACATGGATTTGGGCCTGTGTCTGCGGGAGTTTGCGCGTTCTCCCCGTGGTTGCGTGGGTTTTCTCCGGGTGCTCCGGTTTCCTCCCCCATCCCAAAAATGTGCTCTTAGGCTGATTGGGTAACAAATTGTCCCTATATTGGTCCCTATATGGGAATCTTCAACAATAGGCATAGCCTAAAGTCAAGGATATGTCATTAAGACGTTAGGACGGCAGCGTGGGCTCATTGGGCCGAAGGGCCTGTTTTCCGTGCTGTGTTGCTCTTTGTTCTTTGTTTGTTCTTTGAAACCTGCTGACTGTTATGTAGGAACTGGTAAGTATTTATTCTATCATTTGATAATATAGTAAGAATACATGTAAGGTCTCTTGTTACAGAGTCAGCATCTAGTGTAGAAGAATGTCCTTAGTGTCATTAATATTTGCAAACTTGGATGTGGTAAGGGGAGTAATCAAAGAAAAGTCTTGGCAGCAATACTGGCCATGTGGGATGAACTTTCTGTGCTAAGTGGGAAACCAGGGACTATTCCAGTGTCCAGGATGAACATGTGTGCAAGAAGTATCTTCAGCTGCAGCTTTTGGAAATCTGTGTATTGGCAATGGATCAGCAGCGAGAATCATTCTGGAACATCTGTCAGATTGATGTTTTCATGAATTGCTCATGTAGAGAGAATATCCCAGGCGAAGTCTGTAGAAACAGAAAAGGAATAGGCACCTGAGCAAGGAGGTGGAGGAGCTGAAAACTGAATTTGAAGGAAAAGGCAGAAAAATGAAAGAAAAAGAGGCAGACATGAGAATAAAAGGCAAAATCAAATAGTGCTCTGTTACCCTAGACATGGGTTTAGTGTTAGTAGTAGAAAAATTAAGACTTTTGTACCTGAACACATATAGCATAAAAAAGAAAATAAATCCACCAATGGTATACATAGAGTTAAATGGAGATGACCTGAAAAAAGTAGCTTTAAAGACAGTGGATGCACTGGTTGCAATTTTCCAAAAATCCTTGGATTTTTAGAGAAGTATTAGAGGATTTGAAACTGCTTATTCAAAAAGGGAAGGAGGCAAAAGCAGGTGACTATAAGCTGATTACATTAACAGCTATTGCTGGAAAAATGTCGGAATCAATTATTAAGGAAGTAATAACAGCATATTTAGAAAGGGATAATCTAATCAAGTAGAATCAGCATGGCTCATGAAAGAGAAATTGTGCCTGACTAGTTTATTAGAGTTGTTTGAGGAAGCCTCAACCAGAGTAGATAGAGGGGAATCAGTAAATGCATTGTATTTGGAGAAGGCATTCAACAAGGTACCTCACAAAAGGTTAAGTCATAAGAGCCCATGGTGTTGGAAATATTATATTGGCATAGGTAAAGAATTAACTTATAGGCAGGAAACAGCAAATGGAGATAAAGGGTTCTATTTAAGGTCATGAACAGCTTCTTCCCTGCTGCTATCAGACTTCTGAATGAACCTACCTCGTATTAATTTGATCTTTTTCTACACGTTAGCTGTGAGTGTAACCTTACATTCTGCCTTCCTTTTCTTCTCTATGCTTTATCTCTATAGCATTCAAAAAACAATATTTTTCCCTCTATACCAACTTGTGTACGAAACATTGAAAGCTAGCACACAATTGCAGCAGGTAATCAGGAAGGTTAATAAAATATTGGCCTTTATTTCAAGCCAGTTGGTGTATAAGAGGAGGGAAGTCTTGCTGCAATTGTATAAACTACTGGTGGGACCACAACTAGAGTACTGTGAGCAGTTTTTGTTCCCTTATTTAAAGTAATATGTTACTTAACTGGAGGCAGTTCAGAAAACGTTCACCACCAAGGTTATCCCAGATATGAGGGATTGTGTTATGAGGAAAGGTTAAACAGGCTGGGATTCATTGGAATTTAGAAGAATGAGGAATGATTTCATTGAAACATGTATGATTCTTCAGGGGCTTGACAGAGTAAATGCTGAGAGGATGTTTCCCTATATTGAAGACTGATATGTAGCTGCCAGGAGAATCCCAGAGTGGGATGCATGGAGTTCTGGATGTGAAGCAAAGGCGTAAATCTCACTGCTCAGCAACTGTCTGTATAAACCCATGAATATATAAGTTCTTTTTGCCTTGTTCACATAGTTCATCTGGGAATCTCATCCATCCAACATACGTCCAACTTTTGGAGTGGTAAGTGAGGATGTGACAAAAGGAACTCCTCGTCGGTCAACAACAGAATCCCCAAGGCCAGCAGCAAGCAGCATCAGAGGGAGAGGTGGTCACATGGCAGCAATCCAGGAAAGGCTGTTGGATGGAAGCCACTGGCTTCCCACTGTGCTTTCAGGATCTGGACACATTGCCTCCAGATGTCTGAAAAGCAATGCCAGACACACCTGAGGCTGTCCTGGGAGACAGAAATCTACTGGATCTGCAGCAAGACCTGCAGCACATGGATTGGCCTACAACCTCATGTCTGTGGCCCCTTAAACTGATGGCAGAGTTTAGCCTGTTCAATACTAACTGCATCTGGCGCTTCAGGGCTAACATGTGGAATTTCACAGATGGTCATGTACAGGAGCATTAAAAGAGTGACAAATACTTGCTTCAATCACACCAATGAGTTCAACATATTTACCTCAGATAATAACAGCCAGGTGGCTACAGTAATGGGTTTCATGCTCATCACTCATTTCCCTAGAGTGTAAGGGATAACTGTCTACATTCCTATTGTTATTCAACATCACTGGGAAAAGTTAGTAGTATATGTGAACCACGGGATTCCATTCTGTAAACTGTTTTGGGGCCACTGGCGAAGAACCATGCAGGTCTATATTTGTTTCTCAGGGAGCTCTCATGACTCCCGTCTTGCGGAATTCACAGCTTCCTGAGCTTTTCCAGGCCCCTGCCCAGTTTGATAGCTGGATCCTGGGTGAAGAAGGCTACCGCCACTGGCCCAAGGTCATCACAATCAGAAGTCTCACAACAACAGGTTAGAGTTTAACAGGTTTATTTGGTAGCAAAAGCCACAAACTTTCAGAGTGCTGCTTCTTTGTCAGGTAAGTGGGAGATCTGTTCACAAACAGGACATATAAAGACACAAACTCAATTTACAAAATAATGGTTGGAAAGTCAGTCTTTACAGGTAATCAAGTTGTAAAGATACAAACAATGTGAGTGGAGAGAGTGTAAAGCACAGCTTAAAGAGATGTGCGTTAGCTTCAGACAGGACAGTCAATGAGATTTTTTAAGCCAGGCAAGTCATGTGAGTTATAGATAATGTAATATGAACACACTAAATGGTTTCATGTTACATTATCTGTAACCCTCCATGACTTAACACTTAAGTGCTTAACAGTCTGTCGACTCACGTGGTGTGTACCTTTAAGACTTGATTACCTATAAAGACTTGCATTCCAACCATTATTTTGTAAATTGAGTTTATATCTTTTTATGCCCTGTTTGTGAATAGAACTCTCACTTACCTGATGTAGGAGCAATGTTCCAAAAGTTAGTGGCTTTTCTACCCAATAAACCTGTTGGACTTTAATCTGGTGCTGTGAGATTTCTTACTGTGTTTACCCCAGTCCAATGCCAGCATTTCCATGTCAGGGTAATCACACCAGTGAGGTATTCCCACAGCATGACAGAAAAGAGCGACAGTGTAGCCCACACATTCACCAGTGTCATCATTGAACAGATGACTGGGGCATTAAAAATAAGCTTCCATTGCCGTGACAGAACTGGAGGGATTCTGCAGTGTGCTCCATCCAGGGTTTCACAGGTTGCTGTGGTCTGCTGTACACTCCATAACATGGCCATGTAGTGAACCCTTGACTTAGGATGGCAGGGAAGGATGAACACTCTTTCTCAGATGTGAATGAATGGTATCAGTTTCAGTAAGAAGACACTAACGTGCATGAGCCTTTAATGGGTGTTGCAGAGACACGTCAATGATAACAGGGACAATCTCAAATACACAAAATTTGTCCAAGTTTCAGGAACTGTGTAATAGCATGTTTGCTTTCTTGGTATGTCTATCAACTTCTCTTATTCCTGGAGCTACCTGTGTTCTCAACCACATAAATAGCAAGAAAAGTTTATCTCTGTCACCCACATTTACTGCTGAAGATTGTTAGCAAGGACAACAGATGCATTAGTGGCTACACGTCAAATAGCCCATTATGAATGATGTCTCAGAACCTGCTCCATTGTTACAACGCATTGACTTCACATCAGACAGTTCAATTGTTCCTCTGCAACATAATCTCAGACAATCTCCTTGACAGTGCAATATAATAGAATGGCTGCAGAGTCTGCATCTTCCCAGAATCATGGAATCATAGAATCCTACAGTGCAGATGATCATTCAGCCCATCATGTCTACAGCAACTACAGTCCCACCTACAGTCCTATCTCCATAACCCACGCATTTACCCTAGTTAATCTTCCTAACACAAAGGATTAACTTAGAATGGACATTCCACCTAATCTAAGGAATCTGGAGCAGCTGGAGAAAACCCACACAAATATGTGGAGAATGTGTAAATTCCACACAGACAGTAACCCAAGCCAAGAATAAAACCCTGGTCCCTGGTGCTGTGAAGCAGCAGTGCTAACCACTGTGCCATAGATTGGCGATCAGCTAAACAGCATTGAATACGAACATTAAATATAGAAAGATTGCAAACGCACAATACCATAGTCTCTCAGACAATAAAGGAGATGTCTAATATTCCACTGCAACCATCAATGACTGCCAAACATGAGGCATGGCAATAAGATAGAGCCAAGTCCCTAAAAAGGATATCGATGCATGGAGCCATAAAGCAGAAGTGATTTATTGTGCAATATTTACATGTCACAAACTAAACTTCGTAAGAATACTTATGCCATCTTTACGGTGTCAATCGTCTATCTAGCAATTTGTAATGGTTTGTGCTAAGGTGATCAACTTTGTGTAAGCATCCCCTGACATGCCTCTGGAATCTTGTTTTCACATGGCTACCTTGGCTGCATGATGTTAATGGTTTTGTTGAGTGATCAGAAAAATGGCAAATGGAATTCAATCCAGAAAATTGTGAGACAGTGTATTTGGAGATAGGAAGATATTGAGATGGAATGGGAAATTAAAAGACCTTGCAGTGCAAGTCCACAGGTCTCTGAGGGTGACAGGACAGATGCGTAATGTGGTAATGAAAACATATAGAACACTTTCTTTTCATCAAAGAGACATTGAATTCAAAAATACAAAATGAAGGATGTAATGATAGAAAACACTGGTTTAGGCTACAGCTTGAATTTTCTATACCGTTCTAGGCACTGTGTTACATTCAATTTACACAAACTTAACTTATCAAATAGCTCTCCACATATCTTATTACATCATACAAGTACAGTTTTCTTAATTCACAGTTACACATATCATATTATATAATTCCAATGTTTTAAACAAAATAACAACAATACATCTACAGTACATGTGTCCTTTTCATCACTTGTAGGCGTATTTCTACTTTCAAACTCACTTTTCAAATTCACACGTGGTAAATTTGCATTTTGCATTAACACAGTTAAAATGTCATTTTTGTGCATTAATATCTCTTTCCTGCTCTTGTCAAAGTCTTTTAGCTGTTTCAAGAATATTGTTAAAATGCTTCTTATGTTCGTTCAAAATAGTATCGTACTTGTTCTGTTTGTTTCTTGTACTTTTTGTGATCTTGTTGTTTCCCCAATCCCATTTCAAATGGGTTCTTTTCAATTCTATCTGAGCCACACCAATCACTTCTCCTCTCTGAAAGTTGGGGCTAGATATTGGAAAGTGTAGTTTAATTGTGCCCACTTTCTCAAGGTAAATCTCCTCCTCAAATCTTCATTTCACTTAGAAGACTGATTTAAAATAGGGATCATGAGCCTTGGGAGTTCCCTGGGAATTGTGTAAATTGTGAATGATATTGATGTATTTCTGTTTTTATCCTACAGGTACTTTGGTCTGCCTTGTTGTCTAACAAGGGGCATACACGTGATGGGTCGTGAGAGGGCTGCTCTTGGATTTTTCGAGAGTATCCTAGAGCTTCACATCGTTAGTGTACGCTTGACCTGGGCCAGTTGATGGGCAACACAACAGCTCAGTGACTATCGCTGTGCTGTGCAGATACATGGATTTGGGTCTGTCTCTGTGGGAGTTTGTGCATTCTCCCCGTGCTTGCTTGGGTTTTCTCCGGGTGCTCCAGTTTCCTCCCACACCCCAAAGATGTGCTCTTAGGCTGATTGGCAAAACAAATTCTCCCTAAATTGTCTTGCAAATTTGGTTCCAATGCAGATTTCTATAAACATAGACAGGGATCATGGGTGGAAGTGGGAACATCGAGGTGGTGGCGCAGGATCGTTGGGCCGAAGGGCCTGTTTCCCATGCTGTCTTGTTCTTTGTTCTTTATTCTTTGTTAAAGATTGTTCCTTCTCAGTATCCTGGCTCTGCTGGTTGTCCTGTGCTCTGGCCGTGTGTTATTGTCCAGAAGTATTCTGACATTCCATGAGCTGAGAGTTAGCTAATGTTTCACTGCCCATTGAATTTGAGTTTTCTTTATATTGCGAGCACAGTGGTTGGTGAACAGCCAGGAATGTTGACCTGATAGATGCAAGAAGTGGTGGCAGTGGTCAGTGTTTCTTTACTTCCTGTTCTCTGAAATATGAAATACAGTTCTGTATCTAAGACAAATTACTCTTTTGCCTCAGGCACATATGAATTCCACACCTTTCCCGATCTGTGGAGTGTGAGGCCACCTGTATGCAGGATCATGACTGAAGACAGCCTGTATTCTCCTCTATCTGTCCATGTCGCCACTTCCACCATGGAGCTTGGTAGTCTGATGTCTGGTTGATATTGGCTGAACAATGAGCACATTGAGTTTGTTCAAGAGGGTGAAGTTTATATAGAGTTGCTCCCAGTTTCTTGTCCGAGGCAGCCAGCTCTGCTACACCATATGTCATAGACTCAGTAGCTGAAAAGATACAGATTTTAATTTTGGAGTTTTTCTTCTCCCAGTAGGGCTGCTAAACAAATTGGAGAGCCTCACTTTCCCTTTCTACAACCCCATCCAATCCTTTGGCATGTCTGTCTTCCTCCATTCTGTCAACTGTTGAATAATTTACTTTATGACCCATAGCTAGGAGGTATAAAATCAGGCTTTGTTCTCCTATGTATGCTGCCTTTGGTTTGAGGCATCAGACATTCACTTCCCATTTCTGCTTATAGTTTTAAACAAGAATAACGTTAACTATAATAACCACATAAACCTCGATATATTCATTTTTCAGATGCATCAATTGTAGGCTAAATAATTCAAATTATTCCAGTCTTTTCTCCTAATCAGACCCCTGCCACTCCTTCTGTGCACTTTGGGAATCTAATTTTAATCCACTTAAACCCATCCACTGGCACAAAGTTACAATTGGGTTATAAAAGTCTCTTGTATTTCTTGGCAAAGAGAACTGGAGACATTCAGTTTGCTCTGAATAAAGCATCATCAGTGTTTGCCTTGTATTCATGATACCACTGTAAATGAGAAAGTAAAGAATTCAAACCCTTCTCCAGAGAATGAAATACCTTATCGAGGCTAATACTGTCCTTGCCTGTCAGAGATTCAATCTTTTTGAGGGATATCTTTTTTCTAACAGAAGAAGGTGGAAGAGAGTATATCTGGGGTGCATGGGATCCTTGATTATGCTAGCTATTTTTCCCAGGATCTTGTCAGCCTTTACATGCAGACATAAACTATATCATGCTACTATTTGCAGAAGAGGAGAAGTTTTGATCTCATATGCTGGCCAAAATCAATTTCAGCTAACACCACCAAAAACCTCAGAGCATCTTGTCATTTACCTCTGCTGCATGTGAATGCATTTTCTTCTTTACCGACATAACAACCTATATGAAATGTTGAACTTATACTTAACTGGCAATGAAGCCCTTTGGAATGTCCTGAATAGGTGTAGGTTATGGGGATTAGCAGCATAGATATGTGGGGTTACAGGGACAGGGAGTGCTGTCAGTGCAGGCTTGATGGGCCAAATGGCTTCCTTCTGCACTGTAAGGATGAAATAATTTTATGAATAACAGTACCACATAAAAACAATTCCTTCTTTCCATAAATTTTGATTGTAGCCAAAATAATAGAAGAGAGGTAAAGTCACCATAGCTTCAGATGACAACAGGCAACTCTCCCTTTGAGGGGAAGAGCTAATTGGTGGTGATTTAACATGAGGATCACCAGGTGAGAGGCAAGATGGAACCTTCACAAATAACTTCAACTAGTATGGGTATTGGTGTTGTTCTACATCATTAACTACCTACTGAGTCAACCAAACCAACAGTAGAGAATAAAGAACATCTAGAGAATAAGTAGTTCAGCATCTTGTTGGCCTCATCAATTGATACTTTATTGTTTGCCACTGAGTGCAATAAGACTATATGGCCTTTTTCAGCTTTTTATTTTTCTACATCAGTCTTGATTTTATTTAATTTATTATTTGATTTGATTTATTATTGTCACATATATTAGTATACAGTGAAAAGTATTGTTTCTCGCACACTATATAGACAAAACATACCATATATAGCAAAGGAAAGGAGTGCAGAATGTAGTGTTAGCGTCATAGCAAAGGTATAGAAAAAGATCAACTTAATGTGAGGTAGGTCCATTCAAAAGCCTGATGGCAGCAGGGAAGAAGCTGTTGATATGCATCCTCAGATTTTTGTATCTTTTTCCCAATGGGAGAAGGTGGAAGAGAACATGTCTGGAATACGTAGTGTCCTTGATTATGCTGACTGCTTTTCTGAGGCAGCAAGAAGTGTAGTAGAATCAATGGATGAGAGATCGGTTTGAGTGATGGACTGGACTTCATTCTTGGTCCTTTGCAGTTTCTTGCAGTCTTGGGCAGAGCAGGAGCCATACCAAACTATGATACAACCAGAAAGAATGTTTTCTATGATGCACCTGTAAAGATTGGTGAATGTTGTAACAGGCATGCCAAATTTTCTTAGTCTCCTGAGAAATACAGGCATTAGTGGGCTTTTTTAATAGCATTCACATGGAGAGACCAGGACAGTTGTGTGGTTGGTGACATGGGAAACCTAAAAACTTGAAGCACTCGACCATTTCTACTTCATCCCCACTGATGTAGGTGGGGCGTGCCCTCCATTACACTTCCCGAAGTCGATGACTATTTCATTCATTTTGTTAGCATTAAGCGACTCATGATATTGAGTACTCGTAATATCTATGTTTTCATTTCTAAGTGTAGTAATTTATCCTTTCCTGTGTTAACCATTGATCTGGTCACTTACTACTTTTATTCAACACATGCAAGAGCTGCATTCTCCAATATTATTGCCACTTCTGCAGTGATTGCCTGTGGCTAGGATGGCTGGCAAATCCAACAAAGTTGTAAGATTGTAAGCTGCTAAATGCTTCATCAGAGTTCCACTGCACTGGAGTAACACTACATAAAACATTTCAATATTGTTGGTTTCTTATTTTTAGCATCTATTATTTCTCCATCAATAAACTTGTCTAAACATGTTTCTCTTTAATAAGTTGAACAACTTCAGTCAACTGTGAATCTAAGAATTGTCAATCCAGCAGTACATTATTTCAGAGATAACAGACAAGCTGATTAATATCTCTCAACTTGGTCTTCTCACTCCCATTTATTAATGGTTCTAAAAATGAAATGAATGTGCTTTATGTTCCATAATTTCAAATGACTAATACTTGAAATTTAGTGTTCATATTTATACAGCATGGAAGAAATATATTCTTTAGCATTTTGTCAGAATACGGAAAACAAAAGAATTCCATGACAACATTTCCCATTTCTCAAGGCTGATCATAATAACATCAACTTATATCTATACATTTCATAAGGATGGATTTTAAGATCAGTTAAATATTATTGTTAAGAATAACCCATGAATCAAAATTAATGTGGAATTAATGAGTTCAACCATTGATTTGGTAAGTTCACCTCCATCAGTCTTGGAAGCTGTGACTGAATTTCATCTGTCCAGGCAATTCGTTACTTGAAGTTGTGGCTTTTGCCCTTGAGGAGAGTTGGCCCATGCCCTATAAGAGAGCCAGCAACTCTTTAGTCCCAGCATGTGCCATGTGGGCGCAGTGACTACTGCTGAGACTGTAGTAGGTCCAGCCCACAGACAGCATCCAGAGATAAGATAAGTCAGACAGGCCCAAGCAAGGGCTGGGTAATGTTATAACAATAAGAAGTATCACAACACCAGGTTAAGGTCCAACAGGTTCATTTGGTAGCACAAGCTTTGGAGTGTTACTCCTTCTTCAGATGAGTGAGGAGTTCTGATCACAAACAGAGCATATATAGACAAGAACTCAATTTGCAAGATCATGGTTGGAATGTGAATCTTTACAGGTAATCAAGTCTTAAAGGTACAGACAATGTGACGGGAGAGAGGGTTAAGTACAAGTTAAAGAGATGTGTATTCTCTCCAGCCAGGGCAGTTAGTGAGATTTTGAAAACCCAGGCAAGTCATGGGGGTTACAGATAGTGTGAAATGATGTTATAACAGGTCAGTGATGCTGTCTAAATGTGTGAGGCCGGTTGTTGCTGTTGGAGGGGGAATGAGGGGAGGGGCAACTTCAATGAGTCGCAAGATGAGTTAATTAACCATTTAAGGGCCTTAATTTCCTAAGGGTGAGAGATAATGGACACAGGAAGTTCCTGCTGTGCCATCAAATTTAATGCCCATTGCGTACCTTCCAGCCAATTCCCAAGGGGTAAATAAGGTGCTTAAAATTCTATTTACATCTTCTGTTGAATTAGATATAAAAAAATTGTTTTCTTAATTTGACCAGATAAAACAGCTGCAATCTTCATATTATCACCCAACCAAGAACTGCAATAGATTTTTCTTTCACAATTAATTTTGCTCTAAGACTTAGACTTGGTGGTTAAGATGCAGTCAAGAACGAACTAATTTATTTGTAATTGACATGATACAGACTATATCAGTTTTATTATAATCATTCACATGACCAAAGTAAAAATGAATATTAGAATTGTAGAAAGATAGATTTCTTTCAATTAAAGTCAAAAGCTTAAAAACTATATTCCCGAGGCAAGGCACAAAACAAAGCTCAGAATCTTTCCCCAGTTACGAAATACATAAGTACTATTTAAAAATTTCAATGAATATAATTAGCTTTCTTGCATTAATTACTAAAAATAGATATCATTTTCCCTGTATAATTCTAATGTGAAGCCAAATTAATAACATATCCAAGTGGATTATCATCCTATTATATGAAAAGGTACGGTGGCATAGTGATTAGTGCTGCTGCCTCACAGTACCAGCATTCTGGGTTCAATTCCAACTTCTGGGTAGCTGCCTGTATAGGGGTTTGAATATTTTTGCCATGTTCCCACCGAGTGCTTCAGCTTTTTCCCACAGTCCAAAGATGTGCAGGTTAGGTGGACTGGTGATACTAAATTGCCCCTTAGTGTCCCAGAATATGTAGATTACAGAAATAGATTGGGACTGATCCTGGGTAAGATTTGCCGGAGAGTTGGTGCAGATTCAATGGGCTGAATGGCGTCCTTCTAACCCTAGGGACCCTATGATCGCTTTTGCTATTCAGAACAGATCAATTAAAATGTAAATTTCACTCACTTTTTTCCAGCACATTCAAGCTTGTTTCATACTTTTTCACTCTCTTATAAATAGCTTATCAACTTTCACATGAAAGCGTGAAAACTATTTGAAATAGAAGTAATTTGCCATCATAGGACAAGTGCTTTCAATCTTCCTTTGATGTAGCAGTCTGCTAAAACTAGTGAGTTGTGCAAATTTACATTAATAAAAGAATGTTAATAACTGTCCTACACTGGTTGCTTGGGTTAGATTTCCATCATGAAATCAGTAAACGTAGTCTTCTGTCCAGCTTGCACGTGCTCAGTTTGTCACAAAATAGAGTAGAAACTAGCTTAGAGGATCGACAGCTGATTAAGGCATAGCTTTCAGTAGCTTTTATATGAAATATCTATCTTGATTTTGGTGCCCAATAGTCTTCCAGCCATTCAAGCCATTCAAGGATTTTCCCATCCTACTGCAATGAACGGAGATTTGGCTTGTCACCAAATTCTCCATCTTTGCTGAAGCGCGAGTGTGATGTAAACGTGTGCTAAGATCGTGCCCCCACAAAACACTTGAAGGTCTCCTCAAGGGCCCTGGAGATGAGGTTAATGTTGAGTGTTGGGAGATGGATGAGGTAATATAGTGAGGAGTAGGGTTTGGGTAGGAATGGACAATTATTTTTATATCCCAATGTGCACTTGGCATCTGACTCTATTTTTGAGTGCTCCCATCCATAGTGAAATAGTGGTCCATTGTGAAACCTCAAATGCAATTTTCATGTACTGGTGTCCAGAAAATGACTCACTCCATTAAAACTTCTGAAAGACACTGTTTTTTTGTTGGGCTATGTACTCCCTTCCCCTCTATCCTGAGATTGCCTGCTTGCTGTTTTAATTTTGATTTGGCTCTGTAGAATCTTTGCTGACTTCCAAATCTCCTCTCGCACATCAACAATCTGCCTGTTTGGGAACTCTGGCAGCTCACTAATGTTATGAGGATGCAACCCAACCATGAAAATAGTTTAGCCCTCTGACTGGTATCATTGAACAGGCATTGCTGATGCCTCACACGTTATCAGCCCAATTTGGGCCACAGTAGAAAATCACTGCTCAGGTTTCAGTGAAACGGTTGTTGAAGCTGATATATTCAACTGATGCTAGGCTGAGAAAATACAAACATAATAAAACTGAACAGACACATAATTAATTGTAGTGAAATGTCTGGCTACTAATCCTGTTGATATTACTCCTCAGCATACATCCATTTCAGCAGTGTCAGCCTTAGAGCCAAGATTGTTAAAATTCCAAGTCATTGTACTTCCCTTTCAAGAAAGATTTGAAGGTTATCTGCAAAAGAGCACATCAATTGACCTGGAACACAAGTCCTTTCCTCCAAGGGCTGAATTTTCATTTAAATTAGCTACTTTTTGTGTGCAGGATTTGGATTCACTCAAAACACCAAGATTACAGCAACAAGAATTGCTAGTGGCCAGCCAGAATCCCTCTATTTAATCCAGCAGAACATACAAATTGCTGTACACAACCTCAACGCTCCAGAGCACTTTTTATGATTGGCTGTTTTTGTTGTGAGCCTTGAATGACAAAGCATGTGTGGTTCTTTTACAGACATGGCATGAGTAATACTTAACATTTTCATTTTTGTGGAAACATGTTGGATTGATTCAGAATAGCCACATTATACAAGTGCACATTCACAAAATGGAGCATCATATCTCTGGTCCTTGGGTGCTATTTTTACCATTTTGATTCTAAGTTCTGGGCGTTCTTGAAATTGTGAGTGATCAGATCTGATGTTTAGACCTGTTCTCAGGTGTTGCCATATGCACGCTGCTTGAAAAAAATATCAGTGATTCTGAATCACGCTGCACAAGCCTGTGGAAGAGGCTTAATGCACCCAAAACCCTGCAACTCCAATCGATGCCTTCAACGGCACATGCACAGAAAATAAATGACAGAACGCTACTCCGCTGCCACATCCCTTCAGGTCTGGATAATAAGATCATAAGAATTAGAAACAGGAGTAGGCCATTTGACCCATTGAGCCTGCTCTGCCATTCGATAAGATCATGACTTTTTTTTTGTGGACTCAGCTCCATTTACCCTCCCTCTCACCATAACCTTTTAATTCCTTTACTGTTCAAAAATTTATCTCTCCTTATGTTAAAAACATTCAATGAGGTGGCCTCAACTGCTTCACTGGGCAAGGAATTCCACAGATTCACAACCCTTTGTGTAAAGAATTCCTCTTCAACGTAGTCCTATATCTGCTTCTCCTTATTTTGAGGCTATGCCCCCTCATTCAAGTTTCACCTACCAGTGGAACCTGCTTCTATCTTACCTATTCCCTTCATAATTTTATATGTTTCGATAAGGTCTCCCCTCATTCTGCTGAATTCTGATGAGTAAAGTCCCAGTCTACTCAGTCTTTCCTCATAAGCCAACCCTCTCAGTGTCAGCATATCCTTTCTCAAGTAAGGAGACAAAACTGTACACAATACTCCAGGTGTGGCCTCATCAGCACCTTATACAGCTGCAACATAATCTCGCTATTTTTAAACTCCATCTCTCTAGCAATAAAGGTCAAAGTTCCATTTGCCTTCTTAATTACCTGCTGCACTTGCAAATCAACTCCTTGAGATTCCTGCACAAGGACACTAGGTCTCTCTGTATAGCAGCATGCTGCAATTTTTTACCAATTAAATAATAGTCTGTTTTGCTGTTATTTCTACCAAAATGGATGACCTCACATTTACCAATATTGTACTCCATCTGCCAAACCCTCGCCCACTCACTTAGACTATTTATATTCCTTTTCAGCATCCTCTGCACTTTGCTCTGTCACTCATTTTAGTGTCATTTGCAAATTTTGACACACTATACGTGGTCTCCAATTCTAAATCATCCATGTAAATCGTAAACAGAACCAACACTGATCCCTGAGGAACATCACTAATCACTGAGGGAAGTGACTACTCACTATGCGGAAAGAGATCACTGGACTGTGTTGGAGGCTTCCACTAGATCAGTCCAGGCACTGAAATAACATTTTGAGGATCCCAATGCACCTCTTCGTTATCGTGCAGATAGGTACATGAGCCTCATTATAGCGAGTCACAGAACTCCACACATCCGTCATCAGCCATGTCCGAAGCAAGTAACCCATATCACCCTGGAGCCACCTGCAGCCTGGGCTCCTCTGCAAATCTTTGGGACCTCCAGGATGTCCAAGCTCCTGACAATGAAGCTGCCGTGCACCCACTACCTGGATGAATGTGCAGGCATGCATAATGTTCATGTTACGGTCGCATACTAGTTAAACATTCAGGGGGTGGGATCCCTTTTCAACAGATTTAATGGAAATTCAAAATCCATGAATTTCCATGGATTTTGTAGAGGGGGCTTTGAGAGCGATGTGTGTGCAGTCGATTGCTCCCTGCATATTAAGCATCCTGGCAACGGCTGTGAACCCTGCAGCCCAGGTTTCCTGATGGACCTGGTTCAGGTTAAATTTGATATACTGCCCAGCCTGAGCATACAGGACTTCTGTGACCTGACTGACACAGGTACGCACAGCAGATTGGCAAATGCCATATCCATCTCCACTAGGGGGTCTGGAAGGAACCAGTCACATCAGAGTGGCCGTCAATTTGACAGCCACCGAGAATGGGTGCCCCCCCACTCCATGTCTCCAGGTGCCAGATCCTGCAACAGGTTGCACAGGTGTTGCACTGTCTCCTTTCAGAGGTGAAAACATAGATGGCACATTGTGTCCGACATCTGTTCAAATGATACTTACGCACGGAACGGTTAGGATCTGTGCTCCCTCCTTCTCCTATGTACCCATTCCACCCGCCCCACACTCTCTGGTTCTCGAATGAATGGCAGTCACCTCCTCCGTGGTTGTCTCCCTCTACTCCTGCAACTGATAAGGCCTGGGCTTCCAGTAACTAGCCTTTATAAGAAGGGGTATAGAGTACAAGAGCTGGCCTTTAATGTTGCAGTTGTATAAAACGTTGGTTAGACCTCATTTGGAATACTGCGTCCAGTTCTGGTTGCCTTACTACGGAAGGACATGGAGAATCTGGAGAGAGTGCAGAGGAGGTTTACCAGGATGCTGCCTGGTTTGGAAGGTCTGAGTTACGAGGAAAGGTTAGGCAAATTGGGGCTGTTTTCCTGAGAAAGACATAGACTTAGAAAGGATCTAACAGAAGTGTACATGATTATGAGGGGTATAGATAGAGTGAACAGTGTTAAGCTTTTTCCTAGGATGGACTCAAATAGCATGAGGGGTCACAGGCTTAGGGTGAGGGGGGTAAGGTATAATTTGGATGCTAGAGGGAGTTTTTTCACACAGAGGGTGGTGGGGGTATGGAACGCGTTGCCAAGTAAAGTGGTGGAGGCAGGTACTCTGGAGTTGTTTAAGAAATACTTACATGGGCACATGAACAGAATGGGAATGGAGGTGTATAGAAAACTGATTTAAAATAGGGATCATGAGCCTTGGGAATCCCTGGGAAGCATGTAAATAGTTGATGATATTGATGTATTTATTTTTATTCTACAGGTGCTTTGGTCCACCTTGTTGTCTAACAAGGGGGTACACACTCGATGGGTCATGAGAGAGCTGCTCTTGGATTTTTTTCGAGAGTATCCTAGTGCTTCATGTCGTTAGTGTACGCTTGACCTGGACAATTTGATGGGCAACACGACAGCTCAGTGACTATTGCAATGCTGTGCAGATACATGAAATTGGGCCTGTGTCTGTGGGAGTTTACGCATTCTCCCCGTGCTTGCGTGGGTTTTCTCCGGGTGCTCTGGTTTCCTTCCACATCCCAAAGATGTGCTCTTAGGCTGATTGGCAAAACAAATTCTCCCTAAATTGTCTCAAATTTGGTTTCAATCCATACATCTATAAACATAGACAGGGATCATGGGTGGAAGTGGGAACATTGAGGTGGCAGCACGGGCTCGTTGGGCCGAAGGGCCTGTTTCCTGTGCTGTTTTGTTCTTTGTTCTTTGTTCTAACCATTCTTCCTCCAACTCCTCTTCCTCAAAGGTCAATTGGTTGCATTGCAAAAGCCATTTTGTCACTCTGAAGGAGCAGGGGGGACACGGAGAGATGGAGAGGAACACATGTAGAGACTAAGGAATGTTGCTTGCTCCTAGCACATCAACAGTCACTGTCCATACCCCCAGTTGCCCCAGCCACATGCCCCCCATAATCAGAGCTCCCCAATTCCCCCAACCACATGCTCTCTACAATCACAGTCCTCCCAATTCCCTCAGCCACATGGTCTCCACAATCACAGCCTCCCCAATTCCCTCAGCCACATGCTCCCCATAATCACCGCTCCTTGCAAATTTGAGAGGCTGCTGCAGTGCAATTTGCACGGGCTTTGTGTATATCCTTCAGCTGCAAGAGAGCTGAAGGCACTAGGACCCAGCAGCACCACAAGACCCAAGGTCAGTGCTGAGACCTGGGTATGTGCTGCAAGTCGGACATTGGAGACCCTGCTGAGCAACAGCCTCCCACCCCTCACACATTCGCAAAGTCGCCACTGACCCAACAAGGAAAATGGCTGCAACAAAAAGTCATCTGTATGTCACAGAGAGCTGTTGAACACGATGCACTTACCTCATCATTAACCCTCACTGATGGAGCATCCAAATTTATGGAGCATGTCTCGTTTTGTGCCGATTCGGGATTGGCGAACATGGTGGAAAAAGGAGAAGCGCTGGAAAAGTTGGCCGTGCAGTCCATTGATTCAATTTAAATGCATTCAAATGCATTTAAATGGCTGCCATTCCCGATTCAGACGTGGCCTCAATTGCGTCCATTTTTCAGACCTTGGTAAAGGGGGAACCGTCACAGAAGCGGGCACAGGTCGCATCACTGTCTGATGCCCAATTTTACCAAGTTGTTGCCTCCAAAAATGGGCGTAACTCGATGATAAAATCGGGCCTCTTCTTGAATGCATTTAGTAAATCATGGGACATGCTCGTAATTGGCACTTCTTGAATTCATGTGCATAGTATTAAATTTGGGCCCAGAACGGGAATGTTCTGTTCCATCTAATATGTTATACCTCAGGGATTAGTTTTTACGTTGTGTTCTCCTTAAATCATGTCCAAAAACAGCAATTAAGTGTTGTCCCATCTGTGCAAACTAGGCCATCTACAATAAGTTATGTTGCTTAAGGCTTTGTCAGTGCCTAGAAATTGCTTCTAAGTTATATATTTGTATTAAAACTAAAGAAAGAGCTCATATGTCTAGTTTCAATCTTTGCAAGTTTTATCTTTTACATTTTTTTCTACTTTGCAGCTGGGTTAGGTAGACAGATGCCACATGAAGACATCAGTAGATCTTGTTGTCAGAATATTGCTGGATCAATAAAATACTTCCCACAGTTTAGTTAATTTATTATTGTCACAAGTAAGGCTTACATTAACACTCCACTAATGTTGCTGTGAAACTCCCCTAGCCTCCATATTCCTGCACTTGTTCAAGTTAACATACCTAATCAACACATCTTCCAGATCATGGGAGGAAAACAGATCACCCAGAGGAAACATACGCAGACACTGGGAGAATGTGCAAACTCCACATAGGCATTGACCCAAGCTAGGAATCTAATCCAGGACTCTGGCATTGTGAGGCAGCAGTGCTAACCACTGTGCCATCTTGCTGCCTGATTTAATGATCCTAGTTTAGCCAGTGGTAGTTAATGCTGCAACTAATCTTCTGCACAATGGAACAAATTTTTAAGGTATTGACAAAGCGTGGGAGAAACTTCTACCATATACGACAAGTAATATTTAACATTTTTATTTTTATGAGGGCATTTTGGATTCATTCACAAGAGCCAATTTCTCAAATGCACATTTTCAGAGTGGACCTCACTTGTGCTCACAATGCAAATTAGAAAATCATTGGGCATGCAGTCTCCTGGCAAATTGGGCTCACAGCAACAATGTGAAATTTCTGTGTCAAAAAATGGGCTTTAGAAAATCGAGGTTAATGTGCAATGGCTCTTGCATTTTCCAAATTAAAAATTGTAATCCTGGCTGAGTATAAGCAATTTTTATCATAGTAATCATGTTGAGAACTGTTAGTCTCTCTGATGTTGCAAAGGATAATTTCAACCTATTCTTACAGAATGCACTGCATAGCTTTATGGGCAGCACAATGACACAGTGGTGACCACTGCTGCCTCACAGCTCCTGGGACCTGTGTTTGATTCCCGACTTGGGTTATTGTCTGTGTGGAATTGGCATGTTCTCCCCATGTCTGCGTGGGTTCCTCCAGGTGCTCTGGTTTCCTCCCATAGTCCAGAGATGTGCGGGTTAGGTTGATTGGACATGCTAAGTTAACTCTTAGAATCCCAAGATGTGAAAGGTGAGAGGGATGAGCAGAAAACTAAATAGGGATAGGACCTGTGGGGGATTATCAGTGCAGAGTCAATGGGCTGAATGACCTCCTTCTGTACTGTAGGGATTCTATGATTTCTCTGTGAAAAAGACATGCTTGCTAAAAGGGAGATACATATATATATTATATAAATATATACACTTATACATATATATAGACATATATAGCTTACATACAGCATTGATGTTTCTTTGAGGAATAATAAAGCTGAACTTTCTTGAGGATTCACATTCTCTTTTGTACACACGTAAGCCATGTTTGCCACCTGTTCAAACTGACATCAAGCAGATTTAATTAGCAAGCCAGGAAACTGGAAAGTTGAAAAGAAGTTACAAGATGAGTTAAAGCTTTGTTATTTCAAACTACACTCGATACAGAGGGTGTGATTGAAATATAATTTTGTTCCAACCAACAATATGAAAAAGTAAATGCAACACGTCTTTAACGAGTTGAGCCAGCTGTTTATACAGGGTGCCAGGTAGCCTTTCCAATAATGCTGCAGATGAAAATTATGCCCGACCTGACATTGGAAACTCCATTAGAGATAGACTCTGCCACGAATAGATTAAGTAAGTATTTTCCTGCAGTCTGGGGAATTTTTCATGCCAGTGATTGTGATTGGTTTTGGATTTTCACCTTCTCATGTGGCTGAGTTTGCTCTGAAGCAATTTTTCCCCTGGGTGAATGACAGATTTATTGTCAGTAATTACACTCTGCCCAAAATGTGGCCGCTGATGAGAAAAATCAAATCCTCAATTCTTTCAGCAGTTGTGCTTGAACCCGACAGAGACAGATAGATAAGATCGAGCTCCCTCCACTAACTGTAGGTAAGAGCCATGAGGGAAATTTACTTGTGCAATCTCCATTACTACAACTGGTGCAAAACAGCCTATAATGCAGCAAGACTCGAATAGTCCAGCAGTTAGATTTTAGAATCTGTCATTTTTATTGTCTAAGAGCTCTGGGGAAATCAGTTGAGCCAATCAAAAGACAAAATGGTGAATGATTGGCATATATGTTTAACGCACTACTGCTGATAGTAATGGACGTTGGTGGTTAAAGTCATGGAAAACTCAAAGCAGAATGCCAGCAAGCTCATTCAATGGTTTTACCACCATTCCAGAGTCTTACCTTCAAAAATGGAACTAATATTCAGACTTTCCTTTAATTTCTACTGCTTTAATTTCCACTGCTTAATACTAAGTTAAAGTCTCATTGATGGTATAATTGTTGCTGCTTTCAAATAGAAGGGTGCCAGACGAACAGTTATGGTGTAGAAGAGCAAAGAGATCTTTTTCCAAAAAGGACAGAATCTTTATGTAAAATGACCAACTGTCATCACTTAAAGGATATCCAGGGGGCATCAGAGACAGACACCAAAATCTTGCTGCTCTTTATATCTGTAGAATCTTATGGTTTCACTGAAGGTAAGTTTCCCGGCAGTGGGGTGGGGGAGGGTGGGGGGAGGGTGTCCAATTGGAAACCCCATTGACAATAATGGACCATACAATCTCGCCACCAGAGAGCAGCACACTGTCTCCTGCCACTACAAAACATACCACAGAGAGGGAAAAAATCCTATCTGGAATATACCATGGATATTTGCATCTTGAAAAGAGGGGCCTTCCTGCTGTTTGATGCCTCCTTTGAAAAATGAAAGCAAGACCATGGGCCCTATTTTACCATTTTGATTCGAAGTGCTGGGCAGACTTGAAACTGGAAGTGTTTCAAATCCGACTTTTAGACCTGTTCTCCATATGCAATCTACCTGAAAAAATAGTAGCGATTCCGAATCACAATGTACAAGTCTGTGGGTGTAGCTTAACGCACCCAAAGCCCTGCAGCTCTGATTGGTGAATCCAATGGTGCATGCACAGAAAAAAGATAGAATGTGGGTCCCCTGCTCTACATAGCCCCTGAGTCGGATAACGCCTCCCCCTAGACCCTACAGACATTGCCTCACCCCTGCAATATTACTGACCTCCTTATCTCCCCAACCCCCCTGCCACCCAGACTGATCGTGGGCCCCTCACTCCCTCTCCCACCAAAAATCACAGGCAGAGTGACAGTGGACCCCCCCTTCTCCCTCACTGATCCAGGCAGAGTGACAGTGGACCCCCCGCTTCTCCCTCACTGATCCAGGCAGAGTGACAGTGGACGCCCTCCCACTTCCCCCTTGCTGATCTCAGGCAGAGTGGCAGCAGACCCCCTCTTCCCTCTCCCTGATCATAGGCAGAGTGGCAGCAGATGCCGCTCATTCCCCCACCCCCAACGATCTCAAGCAAAGAGCCATTGGATGCTCAGCACTTACTTCCATTATAATTTAAGCACCCGAATTGGACTTCTGTGGAACATGTCTGTTTCGTGCCTTTTCTGGATGGGCGAACACAGTGATAAAGGATGAAATGCCAATAAAGTTGGGTGTCCAGACCATAGAGTCAATTTAAAAGCATTCAAATGCATTTAAATAGCCATCATGCCAATTTTGGGCGTGGTACCAATCACGTCCATTTTTGGGCCTTGGTAAAAGGGGAACGAGTCGGAGGCAGGTGCGGATTGCACTTCTCGCTTCACGCCTGACTTTACCAAGTTTTCACAACCAAAAATGGGCACAACGTGATAGTAACATTGACCCCTCTGTGTTAGTATTGTAAATACCATCACATGGCTGTGTTGCTAAGCTACTAATAGAGTTTAACATGTCAAAATCCAACTGCATTGGATAGATATTATTATTGTCAACACAAAACAAATATCCCAGTGTAAAATCTCAGGGGGAAGCTGATAGAGTGTGAAATTGGTGTTTGACAGGAGCACAGAACAAGCTCATGTGAATTGGCAGTCTAATTCATATCATGGTTTTCTTATTGAACTACATATATCTACATTGCCTCCGCCATCCTCAATTGCTGTCTGCTTGAGATTGTAAACTTGCCATCAAGGAATCCACAATAACCAATCCTGGTTATTACTACTGAAACTCCCTGCTCTTGGGAACCACTGCCCTCCTTCTTCCCGTCACTCTCCTCACTTCCGCTAATGTTATTCCCCCCTCTCACCCGTGCCATCTCTCTCCCTCGATCACTATTCTCCTTCTCACCAGTGCTACCCTACTTCTTTTCGCTGTCCTCCCTTTCATTTTCACTCCCCTGCCTTTCTCTATTGTTAATGATTCACCAACATGACCCTGCTGATCAGCCACTGCTTCCCTCTCTTTCACTAACACTCCTCCTTCCAATCACTGCTACTTTTCTCCCTGATCACTTCCTACTGTTGCCTCTTTGACACATTTCTCAATTTTACTGTTTCACAACTGCCCCTTTCCTAATCTCCCCACTACCTCATCTGATCATTCTGTTCCTCATTCCCTTTTTGAGGGATGCTGCTGACATTGTATCAGACATGCCTTTACATCCTTTCCTCCACTAAGCTCAGAGAAACAGAGAAACTCCACCCTTCGAGCCTGCACCACCATTCAATATGATCATGGCTGATCATGCACTTACAGTATTCCACTCCCACTTTCTCTCTGTTTTCCTTGATCCATTTAGTCACAAGGGCCACATCCAGCTCCCTCTTGAACATATCTAACAAAGTGGCCCAACAACTTTCTGTGGGAGAGAATTCCATAGCTCTCTGAATGAAGAAGTTCTCGTCTCAGTCCTGGATGACTTACCCCTTATTCCTATTATTCCCATAGGGCAGGGCAGATAATTAGAAAGCTAAATGATAATTAGTGCCGAGGAGTAATGCTGTACAAAACTTGGGCAACTCTGTTATGGCTCCCCACACTCCCATTCTACTTTTTTGGACATGCTGGAATTTATAGGTTCTTGAGCTTAAGGCTGCTCATTAATGTGTTTACTTATCAGTATCATGCCCTGAACAATGAATCTTTGTCTTCAATTGCCACTGCCATCCATGCCCACAAATTGGGCGCTATTGGGACTAGGTGACACTGGTAATTCTACAGGCCACAGAGCCTTTACAACTTGAATTCAGGATTAATCAATTTGTTACTTGATCATTGGCCATAAACTCAAAGGGACTTCATCCCTTTCATCTGAATGTTAATGCAAAAATTTCCTCAGAAAAACAATGTTTCTTACATTTTGAGCCAATCCATCATTAGCAAGCTGTTCCAAGTGGAGGAAGGCTGGCTAATATGGATTACATGTTGTTACCATGGTTACTGATACATCTTTACAACATACACATACACATCAGGTGTGATATGTTAATGCACATGAATGGTACAGAATGAATAAGTCAGTGATGTCTTCTGCTTCAGGTGCCACAGCTATGCTATAGGCTGTTTCATGTATATCACTGAAAATAATTGAAGTAATACTTATAGTGCTTCAAACTCCACAGCACTGCCTTTGGCAAGGATTTTAGCACACACTTCACTGTGTTAACTGAAAATTGGAAGGCAATAGTGCAAGGGAACGATAATAAAAGGCAACGACATTTGTTCCTCAAAGAAGAAAGACCACTGGCAACATGAGAACAGTGGCAGCAGTTGATTAATGGTGGGGGTGAAGCTGGTATTTATCAGCAGCATGATATGGGTGTTTAGCAAATCAACAGTCTGTTTTACACCATGTCCAATTTCTTCCTGCTAAGTTCAAAAAGAAAACCATGATATGAATTGGACTGCCAATTCACATGAGCTTGTTCTGTGTTCCTGGCAAACGCCAATTTCACACACTATCAGCTTCCCCCCTGAGTTTTTGCACTGGGATATTTGTTTCGTGTTGACCATAATAATATCCATCTGATCCAGTTGGCTACTTTCGTGTTAAACTCTATTAGTAGCTTAGCGACACAGCCATGTGGTGGTATTTACAAAACTGACATAGAGAATACAATCTTTCATTAGTGACAACATCACCTTAAAAAAAAACACGGGAAATGCCCATGTAGTCCACATTGGTGTTTGTCCTTCAATGTGTCATGTTCTCTTTATTTAAATTTTTTGTTCAACTACCTGCCTTAATCTATTCCTAAACTTGAACATGGTCTCTCCTTGAAACATCAACTCTGTTATTACATTCCATACTCTCACCATGAAGTATTTAACATAGACTTTTTAACTTATTAAACAATGTGGAGTGAAATATAATCTGGAGCTATGGTAAAAATAGTCTGAAAATATATTAGACAATAAAACTGTAATTGTTCCCACAGAATCACACAAGCAAAATATTTAACAGATGACTGAACATAATTTTTATAATTCACTCACAGGGTGTGAGCATGGCTGGCAAAACCAGCTTTTGTTAAACATTACTAATTGCCTTTGCAATGTTAGTAATCAGCAGCCTTCATGCAGTCCATGAAGTGTAGGTACATCCACAGGGCTCTCCGGGGAGATTTTGACCCAGCAACAGAGAAGGAAAAAAAATAGTGGGTGGTGCGCAGAAGGATTTTCAGTCCCCTTCCCTGCAGCTTGGTTCTCGGTGATGGGATGCAGCCTGCAGTTGCTGAGCAGGGCATCTTCTGGTCTCTCTGCTGACAATGGGATTTCTCTTTGATTTCACCCACCATTTCTAGGAAACCTCCAGCGGGGAGTCACTGTCGACGGGACCAGAAGATTTCACCTACAAGAAGAGCTGGAAAATCACTCCCAGAGTAGTGGTGTTCCCATGCATCTGTTGCCCTTATTCACTGAGGATTTGGACAGTGGTGTCACTGAAGTATTGGTGAGTTGTTACGGTACATGCTGTAGGTGGTAGATATTACAGTGTGCTTCTGTTGGAGGGATGGAATGTTTACCAAATTGTTTGGGGAACTAATCAAGCAGGGTTGCTTTGCCTTTGATAGTGTCAGGATTCAGAACTAAACCTGGAGTTGAACTCATCCAGACAAGCGTAGAAAATGCCAGAACTGAATTTTGAGAATTTGATAATAATTTCAAACTAAAAGGCTTTTGGGAGAATTTTCCCATCTGGCTCGCCACGGGAATTGTAACAGACGGGTGCAGACCATGCAAAGGTCCATTGATCTCTGCGGACAAAATTATCCATCACTTCATGCACCGGCCTCTCCACCCACGGCAGGAATGAAAAATCATTTTCTCACCATTGGAAATGGAAGTGGGATTTTCCACTCCTACCCACCATCAGAGGCTGACGTGAAACCAGTTTGCTTCTTACAGTGGCAAGATGACACTGTAGTCAGCACTGCTGCTTCACAGCGTCAGGGACACAGATTTGATTGCCAGCTTTAGTCTTTGTCTATGCACGTTCTCCCCATATTTGCGTGGGTTTCCTCTGGATGGTCTGGTTTCCTCCTACAGTCCGAAAGACGTGCTGGTTAGGTACATTAGCCATGCAAAATTCTCCCTCAGTGTACCCGAACAGGCACTGGAGTATGGCGACTAGAGGATTTTCACAGTAACTTCATTACAGTGTTAATATAAACCTACCTTAATAAACAAACTAAACTAAACCAATAGGATGCAGATGAAGGTGCAATCAGAAGTGTACTTCCCCAGCCAAACATCAGTGCTGCCATCCAGAATCATTCCAGTCCAGAACATACCTGGACCAATGTGACAATATGTTGCACTTACCTCCAGAAGGCCTGAGGCAGCTTATGGAGATAAACTGGTTTGTCAAGAGGATGGAACCTAAGGGATAGCTTAAATTGGAAGGAAATAAATACAGTAATAGAAATTAGAAAAGTAACAAGTGAAATTAGAAGACAGGTGAAACAAAGGTGGGCATCAACCGAGTTAGAATGTGGAATAATGTCAAAACAAAATGTTAAAGGCAGTCTACCTGAATGTGTACAGCATTTACAACAAGGTAGATGATTTTAAAAGCACAAATAGAGGTAAAAGGGCATGATTTAATTGGCATCATGGAAACATGACTACAGAGTACCAAGTCTTGGAATTGAATATTCAACATTTAGGAAAGAAAAAAGAGGTGTTGTTGCTGATAATAAGGGATGGGATTAGTACATTAATGAGGAAGGATCTTAAATTAGAAGAACAAAATGAGGAATCTGTTCGGTTGGAACTAAGAAACAGCAAGGTGCAGCAAACATTGGTAAAAGTTGGCTGCCAAACAGAAGTGGTAATGTGGGGCATGGTATTAACCAGGAATGAGAGAAGAATGTAACATGACTAATGTAGTTATGGGTGACTTCAATCTGCATATTGACAGCATAAACATACTGAATACTAATATTTTGCGGGATGAGTTTCTGGAATATATCAGGGATGGTTTTCTGTACAGTCTGTTAAGGAACATGGTAAAGAACAGGCTACTTTAGAAACATAGAATCATAGAATCACTGTAGTGCAGAAGGAGGCCATTCAGCCCATCAAGTCTGCATCAATCAAAATCCCACCCAGGCCTTATCCTCACAACCCCACATATTTACCCTGCAAATCCTCCTGACACTAACAGGCAATTTGGCACGGACAATCAACCCAACCTGCACATCTTTGCACAATGACAAAAAACTGGAGCAGTCACAGGAAGAATGTACAAACTCCACACAGTCACCCAAGATGAACTCAGGTCTCTGGCGTTGAGAAGCAGCAGTGCTGACCCTATATTGAATATCATGTAATGAAAAAGGCCTAACAGAGGAAATTATTAAGATATGAGGTGGATACATAAAAAGGAACTTTAAGTGAGATAAATGGATATGTAAAAAGGAACTTTTAGTTGAGATAAATGTGGATCTATTACAGGCAGACTCGGGAGAATACATAATGGGGAATAGAGAAATGACAAAGAAATTAAATGATTACTTTGTGCCTGTCTTCACTGCAGAAGATACAAAAAAAAACTCCCAGTATTAGAGATCCAAGGAACAAGGAAGAATGAGAAATTGAAAAAAATTACTATTTGTAAGAAGTTTGTATTGGAGAAATTAATGGAACTAAGGGTTGATTAGTTCCTGGGACCTAGTAATATACATCCTAAAGTGTTGAAAATGTTATTATGGAGATAGTGGATACATTGATGTTCATCTTCCAAAATTCGATAGACTCTGGAACGGTTTCTACAGATTATAAAGTAGCAAATGTGACCCCATTGTTTAAGAAGGGAGTAAAAGAGAAAACAGACCTGTTAGCCTGACAACAGTAATGAGATGCGTCATAAAGTTTATTATAAAGGATGTGATAGGTAGACAGCTGGATGATAATCATCTGATCGTGCACATTCAAGATAGATTTATAAATGGGTAAACATGTTTGATGAACTTGGAATTTTCTGAGAACCTTAAAAACAGAATTGTCAAAGGGGAGTCAGTGGATATAGTATACTTGGATTGTCAGAAGGCTTTTGATAAAGTTCCCACAGAAGTTTGGTTAACAAAATCCGATCACATAGGATAGGTGGTAATATATAGATATGGATTAAGAATTGGCTAACAAATAGAAAATAGAGTATATGAATGAATGAGTCATTCTCATATTGGCAGGCTTGAACTTAAGTATTAGAACTTGGGCCCCAGCTGTTCATATTATATATCAATGATGTAGATGTAGGGACCAAATGTGATATTTCCAAGTTTGCAGATGACACACAGTTAGGTAAGATTGTGTGCAAAGCAGCTTCAAGAGGATTTGAACAGATTTAGTGAATGGGCAAGAACATGACAGATGGAATTTATTGTGGACAAATGTGAGATTATTTCCTTTGGTGGGAAGAACAGAGATGCAGAGAATTTCTTAAATGGTCAGAAATTAGAAACTGTAGGTGTAGAAAGGGATCAAGATATCCTCATCAAAAAGTCACTGTTATGCCTCCTCCTCCTCCCATCTGGTGGAAAAAGGACATCCCACCTGGGTTCCATATGGTTGAGCAGGATGTCCAAGGAGGCATTGCTGAATTTGGGTGCCAGAACTCCCTGTGCACTTCTGGCCATCTGCTCAATCAGTGTTGTGTAGTTAGCATCTGGATGCATTTTAAATATGGCACCCTGATATGGAAAGAAATCTCACAACACCAAGTTAAAGTCCAATGGGTTCATTAGGTAGCAAAACTCACTAGCTTTCAGAACGCTGGCGGCCCCTTCATCAGATGAGTTCTAATCACATCTGACATATAAAGACACAAAATTAATTTACAGAATAATGATTGTTTCTTATAAACAAGGGTATTAAGGATTATGGGGAGAAAGCAGGGGAGTGGAACTGATCCACTTCTGATCAGCTGTGATCATATTGAATGGTGGGGTAGGCTCAAGGGGCTAGATGGCCTGCTCCTGCTCCTGTCTCTTATGTTCTTATGTGGAATGCGAGTCTTTACAGATAATTAGGTCTTAAAGGTACAAACAATGTGAGTGGAGAGAGAGTTAAGCACAGATTAAAGAGATGTGCATTATTTCTAGACAGGACAGTTAGTGAAATTTTGTAAGTCCAGGCAAGTCATGGGGGTTACAGATAGTGAGGCATGAACCCAAGATCCCAGTTGAGGCCGTGCTCATGTGTGCAGAACTTGGATATTCGTCTCTCCTCAGCGACTGCGCTGTCGTGTGTCGTGAAGGCCATCTTGGAAAACGCTTACATGAAAATCAGAGCCCAAATGCTCGTGGCTGCTGAAGTGTTTGCCAACAGGAAGAGAACACTCTTGCCTGGTGATTATCGAGCGATGTTCATTCATCTGTTGTCGTAGCATCTGCATGGTCTCCCCAAGGTGCTATGCCTCGGGAACAACCTTACCTACAGTGTATCAGGTAGACAACATTGACCGAGTTGCAAAAGTATGTACTGTGTACCTGGTGGATGGTGTTCTCATGTGAGATGATGGCATCCCCCATGACTTGTTTGGACTTGCAAAATCTCACCAACTGTCCTGTCTGGAGACAATACACATCTCTTTAACCTGTACTTAACTCTCTCTCCACTCACATTGTCTGCACTTTAAGACTTGATTAGCATTCCAATCATTATTCAGTAAATTGAGTTGTGTCTTTGTATGCCTTGTTTGTGATTAGAACTTCCACTCACCTGATGAAGGGACAGTCAGTGCTCTGAAAGCTAATAGCTTTTGCTACCAAATAAACTGTTGGACTTTAACCTGATGGTGTGAGACTTCTTATTGTGTTCATCCCAGTCCAACAACAGCATCTCCACATCACCCTGATATGGTACCAAGGCATGCACCATCCAGCACGGAACATCAGGAAACCGGCAACTGCATTACTAACATGGACAGGATTGTATAATATTGTGCAAATTTCCAGCGACCTCTACAGTGGGAAACTCTATCCACCCCTACCCCACCAAGAGCCCTCATCCCAGATAGGAAAATTGTGCACAGAAATATAATTCTACCCTTTAGTCTATTAAAGCACACTTGGGTCCCAAACTTCCACGAAAAGGTTATCACAGTCAGATTGCCATTCTACTTTTTTCTGTTGGGGAGCTGCACATTTCTGGCCTGGACTTCTGACCCAGGCCTGGTCTCAGGTATCAGGGGATTTGGAAGGTGTGGGTGGCATGGGCAGGTGGAAGGTGGAATGGGTGCAATGGTGAGGCAGGCAGTGGGGGTACTTGGGTGTCAGGGGGGTGACTGGGGAGTCAGCTGTGTAGTTACCCAGATGTCAGATAAGACTTTACTCTATCTTTCTAGTGTAGCTATCAAGATAATTTCAATAGAATTGTCCAAACTCTATGACTCTAACTTGGAAACTTCCGGGAATTGAAAATTGCCCATCACAAATTGAAACTTACCCAGAAACTTGCAAAAAATGTTTCACATAAAACAGGCTTTTATGCTAATGGTAGGCACACTTCTAATTTTACACTTCATGGAATGTAAGGATGTTCAGATCCATCATTTTTATGTGTATATATTGAACAGCGCCAAACCATTAGATTGTCTAATCTTGATAATCAAGCAAGCATTTGCAATAACATGCACATGTGTTTTACTGCCCACCAAAGCCCACACTTAATCACAAAACAAATGTTCTTTTTGAGCCATTCGATTCTGAGGGAGGTTGTGTATAGTTTTATGAAGAATTATTGATCAGAAGTAGAATTATTTAAAATATTCTAAACAATTTTCTTTGCCCCTTTGAAACAAAATTGATTTTCTCATAATAGATTTGGACTATAAATCCAACACCAAATTGGATACAACTTTATTTCAAGCAGAAGTGAGTCTCAAAATTTCAGTAATTTAGAGAAATATGGAACTATTTTACCCCATCTTTGCAAACCTTTCACATTGAACATGCATCCAGCAGACATCTTCCAGTGTGGCACCGTAGTATCTACACTGGAAGGTTCTTCACCCTTACACCCTCTTCACCTCATATATTCCTTTCAGTCATGTAGTGTGTATACTGAATCATAAACAGAAAATGCTAACTGTATTCAACAGATCAGGAACACCTGTGAAAAGAGAAACAGAGCTGATGCAGGGAGTTTCCAGCCCCACCCTTCCCTTTCAAAGTCACTGAATGTTTTGCTGGGTTGTCAAAAATTGTATCATGCTCGTAGGACTTGAAAATCCCAATCAATATTTCAGGTCAGGAAACTTGTAAGACTACTTTTTTTTGAAGGAATGGATTGTGTACATCACCTGCTTATTTGCATCTGTTTTCTTTTCGGCATTGCGAAGGAATATGAATTCACTCAAATCCCAGACATTAAAGCTGAGCAAACACTGTGGGCAAGATTTTTCAGCAAGAGCTGAAACTTCCGCCCAAAGTTAATGAATATTTCTAGTGTCTGCTCCTCGCTCCCTCCGATTCTAGTAGAGATAGAATTCTGGTGTATGGACGCAATATTCTTGCCTCTCCTGCAAAGGAAATTGTAGTGGGCAGTGGTGGACCATGCAAAAGTCCATTGACTTCCGGCAAGAATTTCTAATTTTGGGGTGAGTGCACCCTGAAAATCCTCCCTATTTGTTTACCAGCTCTGTTTATCTCATCTTTTCAGGTAATCAATAGTAACTCCTGATCTGTTAATGATTCATCTGAGGTGATCGATCTCTAGTTAATATGCATGTTTTGATCATTTTTGTTCTTTCTCAATACTTTCTCAATGTTTTTCCAGTTGTCTATGCAATTGTGTAAGGCATGATGGCAGAATAAGCATAAGATGTCCATTTCTAAATCTTTACAGACTGCTCATCTTGAGGTGAAGATCAATTTCTGATCTGCATTTTGGAGTCATGAAGGTTTTTTGGGTCACTAAATTTCCTGTCCTGCCCGCATTGGGTGCCACCACTGGCAAAGGTGAACGATTTTAACACTGGCCAGCTGTTAAAAAGTCAGTCAGCATATGATTGCTTTTAACTGCCAGCTTTGGGTGATTCAAGCACACGCCGATCTGGCACACACACCGAGTGTAATATTTAGGCCCAGAATTATATCTTACAGAACAGGATTGTGAATTAACAATAAGAAGTCTCACAACATCAAGTTAAAGTCTAATCGGTTTATTTGGAATTTCATTGCAGTTCTCCTTCATCAGGTGAGTGAAGAGTTGAGTCCACAAACACAGCATACATGACAGAGACACAATTGCAATATAATGGATGGAATGTGAGTCTTCAAAGGTAATCAAGTGTTACAGGTACAGACAGTGAAAGTGGAGAGAGGTTAAGCACAGGTTAAAGAGGTCTGAATTGTTAAAAGCCAGGATAGTTAGTAGGATTTTACAAGCCCAGACCAAATAGTGGGTGTGTGTGTGTGTGTGTGTGTGTGTGTGTGGCGGTTACAGATAATGTGACATGAACTCAAGATCCCAGTTGAGGCCATCCTCGTGCGTGTAGAACTTGGCTATCAATTTTTGCTTGACAATTCTGCTTCGTCGTGAGTCTTGATGGCCGCCTTGGAGAACTTTCATCCACCCAAGGATTGCAAGCTGAATGCTTTTGACTGCTGAAGTGTTCCCCGACTGGAAGGGAACACTTCTGCCTGGTGATTGACGTGCGGTGTCCATTCATTCATTGTCATAGTATCTGCATAGTTGTCACTGATGTGGTTGTCTCGGGACATCCTTTCCTGCGGTGTATGAGGTAGACAATGTTGGCAAAATTGCATGAGTATGTACTGTGTATCTGGTTTGGTGGTGTTCTCACATGAAATGGTGATATCCATGTTGATGATCCAGCACGTCTTATAGAGACTGATGTAGCAGGGTTGTGAGGAGTCGTGGTCTCCGTTCTCCTAAAGGCTGGGTAGTTTGCTGCAACAATGGTCTCTTTGAGGTTGTGCAGTTGTTTGAAGGCAAGTTGTGGAAATGTAGGGATGGCCTTGGTGAGATGTTCGACTTTATTGATGACATACTGAAGTCTCCAAAAAAAATGTTGTAGCTCCTCCTCTCCGAGGAAGTACTGGATAACAAAAGGTACTCTGTTGGTCATTTCTTCTGAGGAGGTTTTACACTATGTATAAACAACAAGTTCCATGCCACCACCAGATTCAACATGGACTACTCTCCATAAGGGATAGATAACATCATGAATTTCCACTTCTCCAGCTTTCATTCTAAGCACATTAAAGAAACCATCTCCTATGAATAAGCCAGGATCTGCTAAAATGAAGAGGAATGCAACAGACACTGAAAGATGCCCTCGTAAGATAGGGATATGGTGCTCGATTCACCGATCGACAGGACCAATCCGCCATAGGAGAAACCACACCGACTGAGCAGAAATAGATAGCCAACATCTGCATGCATGAAGATAGCTCAACCGGGATCTTGGGTTCGTGTCACACTAGACGTATGCTTACCATTTGGCCTGGCCTTACAAAATCCTACTAACTATCCTGGCTTGAGATATTTCACATCTCTTTAATCTGTGATTATCTCTTTTTTCCACTCGCACCATCTGTACTTGTAAAGATTTGACTACTTGCAGAGACTCGCATTCCAACCATTACCTTGCAGAATAGATATGTTGATTATAACTAACTCCTTCAAGTGTCAAGATGACGTGTATAAATAAATGAGTAAAAACCAATGAAAATTGAACACAATGCACAACTTGGAGAGGGGTTGGAAAGGAGCTAGAGATATGATAAAATGAAGATAAAGAAAATAGTTTTATAACTAAAGTTGTAGAATATAAAAGTTGACATTTAATGGCAGATCTAATGAAACCATAACAAAACCACAGAGTAAAGGGTGCCATTACAGGACTCCAGGCCTGTGAAAGAATATTACTCTCATAAAGAGAAAGTATATAAACAATAAAACTTTGAAAATTTTGAAAAATTGTGGCTAGGAGAACAGAGAAGATTACAGGCTGATTTCTAGAGGTGAAGAGGTGGGTCAGGTAGTTAGGAGCAAATTGTTTTAAGTGATTGACAACTCGGGAATAGATACTGGTTTAAATTTAAGAGATTTGGGGCAGAGAGAAGAAATTCTTTTTACACAGATTTATCAGGCTATGGAAAGCATTAGCAGAGCTGGTGAGTGAATCAGTGACCATTCAACTGTTTAGAATAGACCCTTTTGGGTGTTTGAAATCAATATTGATTAAGGGCTAAGGGAAAAAGGGCAGGCACGTGGGTATTGCATTTGTATGAAGTTTCAACATCAACATGATCTGGTTGGGTTGAACAGCCTGTTTCTCCGTTGTAATTTCTGTGTAATTCAATTTAATTATTCCTTTATCAGGAAACCTCAGAAGGTGAAGAGTAGTTTATATCAAATGAGTTGAGTCAATATTTGCCTTCACCCGTAATAATTTTTTTCAAACCAAAAGTGTGGTAAATTAAATTAGTCAAGCATATTCAATTCTGGTAGAATATCATTTGAATATAATTCAAAAAAGCCCTTGTGCTCTGGGATATTGCCATTTTCAATTATTTTTTATTTAAAAGCCAGGAGACGTGTATAGAATTTACAGATACATTTCCCACCATGTCATATTTAAAATAAAACTTACAATGTTTTTGCAGGTGTGTGTTTTGTTCAGCACAACATATGGTACATTTGGGGCCTCTGCCTCAAAAACAGTATTTGATATATGTGGTCCCTCAGACTTGCTTCTCCAATGTTGCAGGCAACATTGGGGAACATGCAGTTTTAACCTTAAAAGGCACAGTAAGAAGTCTAACAACACAGCTTAAAGTCCAACAGGTAAACTTTCAGAGTGCTGCTTCCATTGATGGAGCTGTGCTCCTAAAGCTTGTGATTCCAAATAAAGCTGTTGGACTTTAACCTGTTATTGTGAGACTTACTCTGCCAACCCTTGTCCAATGCTATCATCTCTACATCATGGCAACCTTAAAAGGTACACAGAGTTAGCCCTGGGTGAGGGAATTAAGTTCAATGAAAATGTTGATCCCATCATGCTACCTATTAGAAAATGCCATTTCCATTGAAGGCTGTGTTAATGGTTATAATCTAACAGAAGGATAAGCTGTAGTATGATCATTATGTGTGACACAGTAGCTAAATAGTTTAAAATAGGAATATGCCTGGAATCAATTTTAACATTACCTACTTGCTTGCTTATTTAATGCTCAATCATTGTGGAGACCAACTTAGATAAGCCTGAATGAATTGAAGTGGGTGGGCACTTAAACCTACCCAGCTTACTAACTCAATTTGTAGCCCCCAAAAATTGACCCTTCTTTATTTTCACCTGGCCTACTGAGTAGGTGGCAAGGACATTGACACAAAGCTAGTGGAGTCCTCACCTGGGGTTGGCAAAGTAGCACAATGGTTAGCACTGCTACCTCACAGCGTCAAGGACTGGGGTTAGGTTTCTGGCTGTGGAAGCACACCCCTATTCTTACCAATCATCCCACACCCCGCACTGGGATCCATCTGACTGGGACCAGTGATCTCAACTCCCTGGCAGACCTGTTCCATGATGTCACCTCTGCCTGGTTCTGGTCCAGCAGTGGCCACAGCCTCTTATGGTGCAGCTGGAACTTGAAGAGCTGCCAGCCAATCAAAAGTGCTGGCTGCAATCAAAGTAGGGGCAGGGAGAGCACAATTCTCCCAAAAGGGCTGAACTGGTGAGAAAACTCTTCTGGATCACTGCCAGGCAGTTAATTGTCTGTTGCACATAAAAATTAGATTGAGTCTCCCAAAGGCATCCAAGGTGGAGCTGCATAACCATCCATGATCTTATTGAACAGCAGAGTGGACTCAAAGGGTCAAAAACCCCAGCCCTAATTCATGTGCTCATATGCCCTCACCAATGGATGGGACCACTGTTGCCCCATGAAATCCCAGACATTGAGATAAATTTTCCAATTCAAGTCACTGTAAGAATCGTCTTGGGCAGTACAACAATTTAATGGATGATTGAAAGATCCTTTGACCTCAAGTGGAATACTCCAGTCTTGGGGGCAGGCAGTGACAGAAAAGCCCACCCAATTTCTTTGCAGATTAGTTTGGAATTTACTTATCTTCTGGTGTCAGTTATGTCATCTGGTTTTAATATTCTGGACAAGGTGAAGCAGCCCGTTAAAGTCTACATCATGAGGTAATTTTAAAACCCTAAAAACTTATTCCAGAGCATAAGTTTGCTTTGAATACAGTCAAAACTTCCCGTACGACTTGAAAGAAATATTAGAGCTATTTTGCAAAATGTATTTTCCCTCCTATGCTTCTCAACAAATCCATTTGCATATCAATTAATACAAAATCTGCCATTCATCATTCACCATATTAAAATGTTACTCTTTATTTTACTTTAAAATATCCCTTGGTATTTCTAAGACTGGGAGCTGGTAAAATTTGATCCCAGGCAACTAGAATTTAGTTTAATTACAACATGCAATCATTTAAACTTGTTAATAACTCGATTTAAAACAATTATGTTTTGGTTAGAATGGGGTAAGCTAGTCTTGTTCCTCTGTAAATTTAAAAACAATAAAATCATTTGATGTTAGTGTGCCTGTGTCCAAAAAATTATGCTTAACCTTAGAGCCTGCTTGAAGGTGGGGCATTGTGATAATAATGTCACTGAACTGGTGATCCAGGGGACATGGGTATATATGCGAGCACAGTAGCTGGTGGAATTTAAATTCAATTAATGAAAGCTAGTCTCTGTAATGGTGATATTACCAAGTGTCGCTAAAAAAAACATCTGATTCACGAATTCAGAAGGTAATCTGTCATCAGGTCTGGCCAGGTCTGACCTACATGTGACTCCAGACCTACAGCAATATCATTGTCTGTTAAGTTTCCTTTAAAATGGCCTTGCAAGCCAATTAATTCAAGGGCAATTAAAAATGAGAGACAAATGTTGGCCTTACCAGCGATGCCCGTATCTCATGAAAGAACAAAACAAAAGCTTGGTTAGAGGGAGATTGCCTTGGTGGTTAATTTATCCTGGGAGATGGCTAATCTTGGGCAGGCTTTTTCCAACACAATGATTTTACAACCAGTGTAAAAGATTGCAGAAATCACAATGGAGGCAATTTGTATTCAAATGTTTGTGACTTTTCTGCTAGTTATGCCCATAATGGGTGAATTACACCAAAAAACCACTGCAGAATGGGGCAGAGACTCAGCCCACTTGGTTGTTTAAGTCCATATAAAGGTGAAGATTGTGTGAAGATTTATTTTAGTATTAAATAATTTTGTTAACCACAAATATGGTGCAGATAAAATGCAGGTAGCATTCTCTCAATTTGAATTAAGTAATTTGAGCAAAATTTGACATTATTTGCTTGAATTTTTCTGGAGTTCTTTCCTCATGTAGTGACATGCAAATATAAGCTTAGAGCTCAGATGAAGAGTTATCGTTCTTCATTTGCAGGTGAAAATCTTCTGTCTGGGATATGAAATAGCATCCAGATTTTCTAAATTTACAGAATGAAGCTAATCACTACTTAAGATCAGAAAGTTTTAGGTTATCTGTAGTTGAGTACATTGCAAAAAAAATTCCTGAGCAGAGTAGGATTTTAAATTGGAACACAACATCTTTTAAAATTTTCCCTTAATTATTTTCTGACTGTTCCTGGATGACTATTTTGAAATCCCTGAAGTATCATAAAGGCGATGGAGAATGTTCATGACTTTTAAAATACCTTTGCTTGGAATTGATACATCGATGATAATGTTAGGCTGTAATCTTGACTTAAAAAAGAAACAAGGTTATTCTACATCATTAAAGTTTAGCTGTCATGACATTTTAATTCTCTAGAACTGTAACTTCTCACTGAGATGAATACATAATTAACAACATTTAATTTAAAACACAAAGGGATTATATAAAAAAAAAGATAGGGGAAAAAACTCAGAGCGAAGGCACATTATTTCACTGTTCTGGGGTTTGCAAATGTGCCTGTTGTAAAAGTGAATAATAAAAGAAATATATTAATAGAATGAATACAGATTTTGGTCTCAGAGTATACTTAGCCTTCACAAAGGTTTACCTTTGTTCGCCATTTAATTTGAGATTGTTACTATTATGTTTTTCTTGTTATCACTGAATGAAAATCCTTGGAAGACAGAAAATTGTTCAGTCTGATAATCTATTCTCTGTTATGTGGCATTTCTAAGCTAAAAGCATCATTAATCATGATGAAAGCTGGAGAATGAAAATCTATGGGAAGGCTGGTATTTCTTATCGATTGAAGTTGGCAACAGCCCTATGAAACAATTCAGACTACTGAATTATTAATTATTAAATTCAGTAGTGAAAAACACACATAATTGGACTGTTAATAAATATTACTTGGAGATACTTTTCCATGTCTTCCGAAAGTATCTGAATAATGACAGATTTTAGTTTTTCGGAGATATGTTATTGGCTGAGAAACAAGATGTCATATTGTTTGAAAATAAAAATAAATCTTACAAAAAAAGATAATTGAGGGAAATTTTAAATTCCATTATCCTGAGATTGAGCTAATGGAATAAAAATTGGTATCTTTATTCAGCTTGGGAAATCTATGACTTGTGTTCATGTTTCCCAAACTAACATGGCCCATCATTTATCATTCCAAAACTTGTAAGAAGTCTCACAACACCAGGCTAAAGTCTGGTGTTTAGACCAGAAGTCTGGTTTTATATATGCAATCACGATCTTTCACAGCGCTCCTCCTTCATCAGGTGAGTGGAGGTAGGCTCACAAACATGTTATATATAGGAAAAGACACAATTGCAAGATAATTCCAATCTGTAATTATGTTGTTCAGACCAGAATGGTGTTCAGACCAGAAGTCTGGTTTTATATATGCAATCACGATCTTTCACAGCGCTCCTCCTTCATCAGGTGAGTGGAGGTAGGCTCACAAACATGTTATATATAGGAAAAGACACAATTGCAAGATAATTCCAATCTGTAATTATGTTGCAATTGTGTCTTTACCTATGTATGATATGTTTGTGAACCTACCTTCACTTACCATAAAGGAGCAGCATTCAGAAAGCTCGCGATTCCATATAAACCTGCTGGACTTTAACCTGGCATTGTGCAACTTCTTATTGTGTCCATCCCAGTCCAAAGCCAGTACCTCAGCATTATTCTAAAACTTGGCACATTTGCTGAAATATCAAGGACAATGCCAACATCTGATTCAGAGGAAGTGCATTGTTACCACCATTGACACAAAGCTAGTGAGAAGTGATGACATGTTGGGAGAACAATTAGTTATTACAGACTGCAGGATTGACGTTACATATGCCACTACTTATATTGTTTAAATCACTTTTGCATATCAACTGATGCTTCCTTCACTTCATTTTTCTCTGAACACATCCAATGCTTTCCCTAATGTGGTACTATGATACCCATTGACAATACCAGGCATGAGTGACCACAAGAAAAATTAAATCTATCAGACATTGAATTGACCTGGCACACAATAAAAAATAGATAGGCATTGATCTTACCTCTCTTCCCAATTTCATTTACTGCCTTGTTTTACTATCCCCTTTGACATTCACCCTGAAAGATCAATCCTCAACAAAGATTTCAGCTTCACCTCTTACACCTCACCTCATTTTTAAAAAAATATTCATGAGATGTGAACATCACTGGCCCCGAAACTTTGGCTCAACTCCATAGCCTCCTAATTAGGGGAGAGTAAAAAAAGGACCTCTTGACAAGAGCAGCGAAGGAGAGGTACATTTTCAACAATGCTGAACAATAATCTTGATCTCTTTGCGAACCCCCAACCCCATCATAGATGAGGTGAAGGAAGGGTTAGCAGCAATGAAGAAAGTGAAGGAGGCTGGCAGAGATAGCATTCCCCTGGAAGTTTTACAACAACTAAACCATAAAGACTGCAGAGGTTTGTGAAACTGTACAGCAAAGCAATGGAATCAGGATGCATCACAAAAGCATGGCAGGAATTGATTGTGCCGTACAATGGCAAGCCATTCAATGACCCAGCAAGATGTAGGCCAATGTCAGATTTGTGCATGACAAACTCCTAGAATGTATCATTCAATCAGCCCTCTTGTTAAGCCCTTAATCCCTGAAGAATTAGAGGGATTCTGCCCTAAAAGTACCCGCTGCAACTAAGCTCTTCCCTCACAATGCACGTGGAGACCAGTGAAAACTTGACTGGTGCAACATTGTTGGGCTGTCATAGGTCTTTGACATGCTCTGGATTCCTAACGCTAAAACGTGCAAAGATCATCCCCTTCCACAAAGTACAATTCCTGCTTCAGGCAATACTGAGCAGTTGACAGCTATGCGATCTTTTTGGCGACAAGGTTGTCTCACCTTGTTCCTTCAACAAAGGACTGCCACTAGGATCAATATTGGTGCTGAAGCTTTTCAATGTCTATATGAGCAACATGCTGCCGTGCCAATAAAGTTGTGAGATGCCACTACCAAATGTACCTTACTCTCCCATTTTAACATGGAATGGTTGAATCCCTTCAATGCAGAAGGAAGCCATTCACCCCGTTGAATATGAACTAACTCTTTGCAGAACATCTTACCCAAGCCCACGTCTATGCCCTATCCCTACACATTTACCCCCTAATTCCCCTAACCCTATATATCTTGGAACACTAAGGGGCAATTTAGCATGGCCAATTCACCTAACTTGCATATCTTTGGACTATGGGAGGAAACCAGAGCACCCAGATGAAACCCAAACAGACATGGAGAGAATGTGCAGACTCCACACAGACAGAAGTGGAATCAAGCCAGAGTTCCTGATGCTGTGAGGCACCAGTGCTAAACACTGTGCTCCCATGCTGCTCCAAAGGGATTGTTCTACTGGAAATTCACTACTCCACTTTTTAATCACCTCTAACACTCCTTTCAGATTCCATAGTACCTTTCTTCAGAAGCAAATTCCTTCCAACTTCTCCCTTTCTACCATCCAGGGCCCCAAACATTCCTTTCAGGTGAACCACTGATTCATTTTTACTTCATTCGATTTAATATTTTGTATTCATCACCTAGGAAGTTTTCTTCACTACATTACAGTCACAGAATCACAGAGTCTTACAGAATTAAGAGAAGCCCATTGTGCTTGTGCTGACCATTAAGCATCTATCTATTCTATTCCCATTTTTCAGCACTTTCTTCATAGCCTTGATGCTATAGCATTTCAAGTGCTCATCTAAATGCTTCTTATCAGCATTGATTGAACCAAATGCAGATTCAGTGGTTGCTTTGCAAAAATATCATTGTGTTTTGAGTTGTTAATTATTTTAATTTTTCAGACCCATTCAGACCTCTCTACCATTGGTTTCCTACCCTTTCTGATGGAATAGACACTTAAGGCATCATAGAATCCCTGCAATGCCAAAAGAGGCCATTCAGCCCATCAAGCCTGCACTGACAACAATCCCATCCAGACCCTGTTCTCATAACCCCACATATTTACCCTGCTAATCCCTGGCTTTAGCTTATTTTAGCATGACCAACCAACCTAACCCACACATCCTTGGACTGAGGGAGGAAACCGGAGCACCCAGAGGAAACACATGCAAACACTGGGAGAATGTGCAAACTCTACACAGATAGTGACCCGAGGCTAGATTTGAACCCAGGTTTCTGGTGCTGTTAGGCAACAATGCTAGCTACTGTGCCATTGTACAGCCCCAACAGCACCTCGTCTTTTGATGAGGTCTTCCACACCAAACTAAACATTAAATTTTAGTAATTTCACATTGTACCCCACTTTTCCCCCTTTGTTTTGAATAGCAGTTGCTGGTAAAGAGTTTTCTTTTGTCTTCCTCAGTTGCTCTATCCCCTTTTTCAGATTAGTTTTTGTTCCATTGCTTGTTACTTCACGCCATCATCCATTTTGTCATTGAATCACTGCCACCTTCCAATCTGTCACAATTTTTTGCTTTATTCATCCTGCTTCCCCCATCCCTACCTCTACCTCTTTAAAAGCTGTTATAACTCTATTTTATTCCTGATTTTGGTGAAATATGGTCAGTCTAAAGTGTTAACTCTGATTCTTCCTCTCCACATATGCTGCTTCACCTACTAATTATTTTTAGCATTTTTGCTTTTATTTTTACTTGTTCAACTCATTGCTTCATGACAGAAAAGCAAAGGATTGGTTGCAGGATTATTTATTGAGCATATCTCACACTTAACAAAGCATAAAATACATTCCAGCAAACTCTCTGTACAATTAACTTCAATGTCCAGGGTGCACAGATGTGCTTAGCTGTAATAAATATCTATATAAATATATTATATATATCAGTAGATGTGGGTGAGTAGGTTTTTTTGCTGGCATGTGTTTGACCAATCTAAGTGCCTGCTATTAACTGCAGCTTGATGGCTAGATGATTCATATTGCCTATGTGCAAATCCAGAAAATACCCTTCAAATGTTTCAATCAGCATTACTGTATTGCCTTTTACTTTTATTTTCCTTGTGGCATTTTTTTTGTGCTGGACGACTGGACAAGTTCCTGAACACTTCATGACCGTCATTAGTGCAGCAAATTGCTTTGAAAGAGGGTCAGTTCACAGACAATTGCTTTCAAATTTCAGATGGTTGTGAATGCTTTGCTCATCAGTTTAAGAGATGGCATCACTGGAAATGAAACCAGTAAATCTCTTTGCATTTGACCTCGCCAATGCAATTTAACTCCAGCCTCAGAAGAATAGTCCCATCTATATGATTTTGTTCCATTTTGTGCAAACCAGCTATCCTTGGCACTTTAACCAGATACTAATGTCATACAAATTGTGCCAAACTATAAGTACTTTTTTGATATGCATTCACGCACAATAAACCCAAGATGATGTAATCTCATTTCTAGTAAAAGAAAAGACTTTAATCCCATCAGGTTTTTTTTCCTGTTCCCTTTACATCAAGCAATTGCATGGCACTCCATCCAATAACTAGCCGTGGACTTAACACTAACAGCAATCGTTGACAGGCAGAGAAGAGTCATAACTGTGTTACAGAATTTCTGAAGGTCATGATAAAGAGAATATTATACTGTCAAAGCCATTTCAAGAAGTCAAAGAGTAACAGAGAAATACAATTAATTACATCAATAGGATCAGAAATTGGGATGTTTTCTGATCCTAGATTGCAATGTATTCATTTTCATTTAGAATTCCTTAGCTAATGAAGAAATCCATATCTCCCCTCTAACAAAGCTTGGGAAAGTTTTCTGGCTTAGGTCAAAAAGGGGCAAACAACATTTGTCCAATGCAAGTGCATTGCCCATCTACTCCCAAGAGAACCACTTTCTCCTTGACATTCAATGGTTTTACCACCACTGAATTCCTCAGTCGCATGTGTACTATGGTTGGAAGAATAGGTTAGAGCTTCAGAAATCTGCAGTGAATAACTAGCCTCCTGACTTCCAAAGCCTTTCCATAAGTTGCGAGAGTGATGTAATACTCTGTATTTGCCTGGATGAATGAAGTTCAAAAACTGTTTAAAATACTCAAACCCATCCATTCATATTCATTCCTCCACAACAGGTGCACCACACTTCCAGCATCCAGCATCTACAAAGTGCACTGCAACAAATGTCAAGCATCATTTAAGAACAATCCCCCCAAAACTGCAATATCTACCACCTAGAAGAAAAAGGACAGAAGGCATGAGGGACATCATTTTCTTAGAATCCCTCCAAATTACACATGACTTGGAAATGGATTGATATTCATTTCCTGTAGATCAAAAGCATGGTACTCTTTAAGTAACAGGATTGTGATTGTCTATTTCTCAGTTGTATTGCAAATAGTTCAAGAAGGTAAATCACCCATCTTCTTCAGGGCATTTAAGGATGGGCAATAAATGATGGCCACATTCTGTGAACATCAATAAAGTTGTTTAATTTTGTCCAGATAAATATACTGCAGATGCTGGAGTCTGTTGGTGCTTTGACAAAGGGTCATGTAGATTCGAAACGTAAACTCTTTGCTCTCCTTAAAGATGCCGCCAAACCTGCTGAGATTTTCCAGCATTTGTTCTTTTGGTTTTAGTTTTGTCCATTTCAGTTGGATATATAGAGCAACATTGTACACACAGTAGCTGAGGCTGACAGAATGGAAATTAACTTAGCAGGTTGTTTATGCTTAATCACCCATGGGTTTATGATTGTCTCTCCAGTAATGTAACTCTGCTGAATAAGTGCCAAGTTCAGCCATTCCTTTAGACTTGTAACAGTTACCAATATCATTACTGCTCACTTTTAAATAAAAGTAAACTCAAGCTGTGACAAAATGATCAAAAAAATGTTAATGGCAATTGGTGCTGATTACTTATATATTTTTAAAATGATATTTATGGTGAGAGTCATTGCATGAATAATATATTGAGAGAGTCAGCATGAGGAAGAGTCACTTATTGACAGCAGAAATAAGGGGAAAATTGAAGAAATTTTCACGGACAATTTCTCAGTCATCTCGGAGTTCTATCAAATAAAGCCTATGTGTGTCTTTGGTGAAGTCAGCTGACTCGTATATCCATACCATTTATGCATTGGGCCTTTATCTGTCATCATAGAATCATAGAGTCCCTGCAGTGCAGATGAAGGCTATTCAGTACATCAAGTCTGTACCCACTGTCTGAGAGAGCATCACACCCCAGCCCTCCCCTTGCCCTATCCCCGTAACCTCACACATTTACCTTGCCAATTTTCCTAATGCACGCATCTTTGGACGATAAGGAGCAATTTAGCATAACCAATCCACCGAAGGCTGCATGTCTTTGGACTGTGGGAGGAAACTAGAGCACCCAGAGGAAACCCATGCAGACCTAGAGAATTTACAAACTCCACACCATCACCCAAGGCTGGAATTGAACCTAGTCCCTAAAACTGTGAGGAAGCAGTTCTAACCACTGTGCCACTTAAAGACCAGGACTAGAGATCTTGACTTATAGAATCCCAACAATTGATTTTGTCACTGGAGTATCACTTGCCTTTTAAGGGACAGACAGTTACACTCACCCAAGATTAAAACCCCTTCAAGTTCTCTCTTTCTCTGTAACTTTCTGCAGCCCTACAATCTTTGAGAATTCTGTTTCTCCAATGGTATTGTCAATGCTGTAATACAGATCAACACATTGACCCATTTTCACTAGCAAGATAGCAAAAATAGTTTTTAAGGTAAGAGACCAGTTAATCTGCTGGATCAATGTTGGTTGAGGGATAAATGTTGGTTAGGTAACTGGAAAAACCTCCTTGCTCTTGTTCAAAATAATCATGGGATTGTTTGCACCAATCAGAGAGAATAGATGGGACATCAGTTTAATCTCTCACCTGAAAGACACTGCTCTTGACAGTATGGCTCTCCCTTAGTACATACAGTACTCAAGTGTCAATATATCTGCCAGAGCTGGGCTGGGATCTGTATGATGAAAACATTGCTACTGCTGTTACCCACTTTCATCCATCATGGAATGAAGTGAACATCTGGCTATTGATCAAATGAAATCTTTTTTACCCATAATTTTCACAAGATTGACACCTACTGGTGGGGTTTACAAAGTGCAGAACCTCATTGGCAACACCCATTCCATTCAGCAGGCCAAGAACAATTGACGCTTACTCCAGGCTCCAACCAATGGAGTGTTTTCTGTATGATTGCTACCCCATTTATCACTTTAGGCATTGACTTCTTCCACTACCACCACATTAGAGGTACAGATTATATTTTTTCACCTCTTCAGCAGTTTTCAGAGTTGTAGGTGATTTGCTTCCGCACTAAAAATGAGTTCTCAGGTTACTGAGGAGTCCAAAGTGTCACCTGCATTCTCTGTCAAGGTGGGACAAATGGTGTTTGGAGGAATGGGTAGGTGGTGTGCCCAGGTTTCCATATGCTCCTTTAGTTATTTACGCCTGATTTTAGTTTGCTCTCAGCAAGGAAACTCAAGATATTCAGCTCCTTCCCAGATGCTTTTCCACAACTTTGGGCGGTCTTGGGCCAGAGATTCGCAAGTGTCTGGGGGCAGATGTTGCATTTTGACAAGGAGGCTGTGTACCATCATAGAGTGCTCTGAAACAACATACCAAGTCTTTTTCAGCAACATTTTCCAAGCCTATGTCTTTACCAGCTAGAAGAACAAGGGTTACATTGGAACAGCACCACTTATAAGTTCCCTTTAACTTACACACCATGCTGACTTGAAAAGATAACTTTGCCCTTCACTTATTGCTGGGTCAACATCCTGAAACTCTCCACAGCATGACAGACATTCCTACATCAAAAAGATTGCAGCGGTTTTGGAAGGCTACCCACCAATATTTTTGCAAGGGCTATTAAGGATGGGCAATAAATTCCAGTCTTCCCAGAGACACTCACATTCCATTAATAATATAAAAATACATTTCTTGGTATGCTGATGGCAGCAGATGTGGCATCAATGAGGTGAGCTACTTCTTAAACCCAGTGGAAGCTGTTGCTGTTTTCCATTGAGAAAATGTGAAACTGAAGAAGCAATGGCATATTAATCAAGAAACTCAGCTAAAGTTTGATGACTCAAATCCTGCCATGGCGTATGATGGAATTTGAATTCAATAAAAAAATCTGGAATTAGGAATCTACCAGTGACCATGAAATCATTGTTTATTGCCGGAAAAACCCATCTGGTTCATTAATGCCCTTTAGGGAAAGAAATCTGCAATCCTTACCCGGTCTGGCCTATGTATGACTCCAGCAGTGTGGTTGACTCTCAACTATCCTCTGAAATGGCATAGCAAGCCACACAGTTCAAGGCTTGGACAACAAATGCTGGCCTAGCAATGTCCCATGAATGAACAAAAAAAGTCAGATTGCTTAGGCTTCAGTAACCATTTTGATGTCATGGTGTACTGACATCCAGTTAATTAAACAAATGCTACCAGCAGTGAATAGGTCTGTTGATATTCTGTCACTTGTAGATCATGGCCCTCAAATACCTGTGACTCAAGGCCATCTGCTTTTCCTGTCTCTATTGTGGGAAATGTGCACTATTGAAACACTGAAGTGCAGTTAAGGAGCAACAAGAGGCAAAGAGAAAATTCAACAATTGTAACAAGCAATTTAGATTAGCAAGTCAGAATGGGAGGTTCGGTACTCAGGCTTTTTGGATGCAGAACATTGTAAGTGGTGGTGGTGGTGGTGGGCAGGGGGGGGAGATGCTAGGGATATGGAGGCAGCTCAGGGTACATACCCTGCAGCTGAAACTAGGGTTTGGACCTTATTATAATTGAACCAGTATGGTGGAAATGGCCAATTAGCTGAAAGAAAACCAAGACCATGCGAAGCCTGTTAGGAATCAGGGTCAGAGGCTAGCAAGGAAAGTTAGGAAGTCATGAGGCATGATTGGAGGCCAGGGTTTGGTTAGGATGTTGTGGAAGGTTGTCGGTTACAAATTAGGAAAGGAGGCCAAGGTTCAGTGGAGAAGGCTGGGATGCAGTGATGTTGGGAGAGGATGAATGGGTGGTGGACGAGAAAAGGATAGGAAACAAGGGATCAGAAGAGAAGCTTGTGGCTAGTGAGGACAGACAAGAGGCTGATGTCTTGGAAGGGCAACAATTGAAGGTAGAGTTCGGGAGGGTAGTATCAGAATTGGTAGCCCGCATTTATTAAATGTGTAATCAGGAGACTCTCGCTTTGTAGGTTAAAGGAAGTCTTAAAGTATTAGAACAAACCAATCTTGGAACTGAGACCTTGAACAGGTGCTCAGTCCATCACTTACATACTCAAAGTGTTTATCACATTTCAGGTGTGAGCTCTGGAAGCATTTTTCACATTTCAGATTTCAAAGATTTTACTGTAACAAAAGATCAGAAACACTTTAGACCGAACATAATCTTTGTGGGCAACTTATACTTGAAACCACATAGTAGAATATTTCCATTTTCTTTTGAGCACAACTAAAAGCATACTTCATAGGTATACTTTATATCATCTTTTAAATGGACATTTAAATCTATTAGAACTAATCCAAGATGATTAACTCCCAAGGATTTACTTCTGTTCTTTTCATATTTTTTTTCTTCACCAGTATGGCAGGTATCACACTTCTGCTCAGAAATTACTAGACAGTCAATGTACCAAAACAATTTTCAAGAAATTAGGGATCAAACTGTCTTTACAAATATTACAGCGTTCCTTTAAGTGACTCTGCTGAGTATAAGACGCGGTAAAAGAAGCCTCCCAGCGTCCACCTGACGTGGATACTCAGTGAATTAAGAACTATGCTGAATGTGGGAGAATTCTTGTGCGACTAATGTCCATTACTTTATATCATTTTGTACATTATAAAAAAGTGAGCTGCACAATCAACAGTTGATTTCAATGATATAGCTACTTTCGTATAAAATATAAACAGTGTAGCTATTATGGGCCCTATTTTATCATTTTGATTCAAAGTCCCGGGCGGACTTAAAATTGGGAGTGTTTCAGATCTGACTTTTACAAATGTTTTCAGGCACCCTCACATGCATTCAGCCTGCAGGAATATCAGCGATTCTGAGTCACACTGCACCAGCCTTGGGGCAGGCTTAATGCAATTGAAACCCTGCTGCTCTAATCAATGCCTCCAACTGCATGTACACAGAAAACAAATATAATGCTACTCCCCTGATACTAGGGCTAGCACTCTAGGGCTGGATAATGTCTCCCCATGGCTCCCTCAGAAATTTCCCCAATTCTCCCAACATGGTTTTGTGAAGGGTAGGTCGTGCCTTACTAACCTCATTGAGTTTTTTGAAAAAGTGACTAAGGAGGTGGATGGGGGTAAGGCGGTTGATGTGGTATATATGGACTTTAGTAAGGCGTTTGATAAAGTGGCCCATGGAAGACTTCTGCAGAAAATGCAGATGTATGGGATAGAGGGTGATTTAGCTAATTGGGTTAGGAAATGGCTAGCAGATAGAAGACAGAGGGTGGTGGTTGATGGGAGATATTCATCTTGGAGTTCGGTGACAAGTGGTGTACCTCAGGGGTCTGTTTTGGGGCCCCTGCTGTTTGTAATTTTTATAAATGATCTGGATGAGGGTATTGAAGGATGGATTAGTAAATTTGCAGATGACACTAAAGTCGGTGGAGTGGTAGATAGTGAAGAGGGGTGTTATAGTTTGCAGAGAGACTTGGACAAGTTGCAGAGCTGGGCCGAGAGGTGGCAAATGGAGTTTAATGTGGAAAAGTGTGAGGTAATGCACTATGGCAGAAATAATAAATGTGTAGAGTATAGGGCAAATGGTAGGATTCTTAGTAGTCTAGATGAACAGAGGGATCTTGGTGTGTATGTGCATAGATCCCTGAAAGTAGGCAGTCAGGTCGAGAAGGTTGTTAGGAAGGCATATGGAGTCTTGGCTTTTATTGGTAGAGGGATTGAATTTCGGAGCCGCAACGTCATGTTGCACTGTACAAAACTCTAGTGCGGCCGCACTTGGAGTATTGTGTGCAGTTCTGGTCCCCACATTATAAGAAAGATGTGGAGGCATTGGAGAGGGTACAGAGGAGGTTTACCAGGATGTTGCCTGGTATGGAGGGCAGGTCTTATGAAGAGAGGCTGAGGGATTTGAGGTTGTTTTCGTTAGAAAGGAGGCGGCTAAGAGGGGACCTTATCGAAACATATAAGATGATTAGAGGTTTAGATAGGGTGGACAGTGATAGCCTTTTTCCTAGGATGGAGAAAGCTAGCACGAGGGGACACAGCTTTAAATTAAGGGGTGATAGTTATAGGACGGATATCAGAGGTAGGTTCTTTACCCAAAGGGTGGTTCGGGAGTGGAATGCCCTGCCTGCAGCAGTTGTAGATGCGCCAAGTTTGGTGGCGTTTAAGAGGTTAGTTGATAAGTATATGGAAGAGAAGGGAATGGTTTAGTTTGGAGGGGCATTGCTTTTTATATTGGTCGGCGCAACATCGAAGGCCGAAGGGCCTGTTCTGTGCTGTAATGTTCTATGTTCTATGTTCTATTACTGACCAACATAACATGCCTTATCTCACCACCCTCTCCGCCACCCAGACGGATTATCACCTCGTCCTCCCCACTGACCTCAGGCAGAGTGGCAGCTGATCCCCCCTTCACCTGCCACTGATCTTAGGCAGAGTAACAGTAGACCAACCTTCCCTCCCACTGATTTCAGACAGAATGGCAGTAGAACCCTCATCAACTGATCGCAGGCAGAGAGCTGTTAGACCAACCTTTTGTCCCCACCCACCGATTTCAAGCAGAGAGCCGTAGGACACTTGGCACTTGCCTCCTCACTAACTGGAGCACCTAAATTAGACTTTTTTGCCCCATTTCTGGATGGGCGCCCATGGTGGTAAAGGAAGAAGTGCTGGTAAGGTTGGGTATGCAGCTCATTAAATCAATTTAAATGCATGCAAATGCATTTAAATGACCACCATGCCTGTTTCAGGCATGGTCACAATCTCGGCCATTTTTGGGCTCGGGGCGGGTGTGGATCACGCTACTCACCTCACGTACAACTTTAGCAAGTTTTCTTACCCAAAAATGGACACAACATGATGGTAAAATCAGGCCCTATGTCTTTAAATTAGATTAGTTATTGACTGGATGCACATATAGCCATGGTGGAAGGATTTGCAAGTTTTATTTTTATCTGTAGTTTATATAAATCATGTTCCAAGCATAACATGTAATGGCAAGTCATTTTTCTGTTTAACAGGAATCAACTGTACTTCAGCTGGAAGCTGACCTTCCCACATCCCTAGTGCTACCTAGACCTATAAATATTGTCTAGCTAGTGCTTCTCTAGTGCTCCCTGTAGTCTTGACTATTAAGAGATTGTGTATCTTTTTTTTGCTGGCATCATTATTTCCTAAGTGGATTGAGTGGAGCAGCACAGTGGCACACTGGTTAACACTGCTGCCTCACAGCTTCATGTTTTATTCCTGGCTTGGGTCACTGTCTGTGTGGAGTCTGCACATTCTCCCCCTGTCTGTGTGGGCTTCCTGCGGGTGCTCCGGTTTTCTCCCACAGTCCAAAGAAATGGTGATTAGATTATTGACCTCCCTCAGTGTACCCGAACAGACGCTGAAATGTAGCGACTAGGAGATTTTCATTGTAACTTCATTGAATTGTTAATGCATACCTAGTTGTGACTAAAAAATAAATAAACTTTTGAAATGAGAGTGGCCAATTCCTCTCATTTTCTTTAACAGAAGCATCTGGCAGCAAATCATTCTTAACCTCACCCTTGTTACAATTTCCATAGGATCCAATATCTTTAAAAAATGAAAGTCAAAATTTCAGTTAAAAGCTGAAAGAATGCCACGACATGATTTCACATGTTAAGGATTTCACTGCAGCAAAAGACTAAAAGCATTTTTGACCAAACACTGGGGCAATTCTCCCATCCCTCTATTTTAATCTCTTAGCACAGCAAGCTGGGAGAATCCTATGGATTTGTGCGTGCATTCCCAACACATTAGTATCTCCCAGCGCCAGATTTTCAGTGACGTCTTCTCTGTGCTGGGAATCGGCAGGGAGGCACAAAAATGTTTTAAATCATAATTTCAATATCATTTAAATGCAATTAAGCCTCACAAACCCACCCCCACCCCCCACCAGAGTATTTTACTCTAGCGGGAATTACAGTAACTTCCACTTTCATGAAGAGTTGCAGTCAGACTCCACTGGAGTGAAGGGGAGCAATTGGGGTCCCAGGAGATCAGGCAATGGAAAGGTACCCCCTGATCATAGTCCCCAGTAATACCAATCTGGGGTCCTGGCACTGTCAAACAGGAAAAGTGCCAATGCCCAAGTAGTGCTTTGGCACTGCCCATCAGGCATGGGGCAATGCAAAGGGCATTGGAGGTGGGGCCTAGGAGGCAATCATTGGGGGTGGGCAGTCCCACTGCCACTCTGCAGTTGGGATCGGGAGGTGAAGGGGAGAGGCTAACGATTGGGGTGTGTTGGGACAGTCAGACTGTTTGGGGTGGTGCGGGATTGAGGCTATGGGGAATGAAGGTGGCAGACGGGTGCTGGAGATTGGAGTGGGCCATGAGAGAGGTTCAGGGCTAGCCCTGGAGTAGACGGGGGTGGGCTGAGATAGAGCCATGGCAGGATGGAGAGCTGGCATTGCGAGGGTTGCATGGTCGGCCAGCGATTAAGCTAGCCAGCAATCAGAAGATGTCAGTATGGGGCAACAGCACAAGTGCCGATCTTGACACTGACAGGTCAGTACATGTGCAGCAGCTTGCTCAGTGCACTGATTTCAGCCTCTCCAGTGGGGATAGGCCCCACCTTCTGAAATGTAATGATATTCACACTGGAGACCTTTGCAGTGTACAGAATGTGGGAGATTCTTGTTTGAACCCCCCACTGAAAAATTCAATGTGAATTACTCTAGTTTTCACACAAATTTGACACTTAGAACTTTTTGGGGAGAATTCTGTCCACCATATTTGAGGATAATTTATATTTGAAACTACAAAACAGAATATTCCCATTTTCCTTCTGGCACAACTGAAAACACATTCCATGGATCTTCTTTATATTGTCTTTGAAGTGGGTATGTAATTCTATCAGAATAATCCCAGGTGATTTTCTCCCAAGGATTTGCTTCAGTTCTTCCCTTTCTCAGTCTGGGAATTGTTCATCTCAAAGCTGTCTTGCCTAATCAGGATTTTCTCCTCCCAGAGATCTGTACTCTCACACAACGAAAGCAAATGCTTCAATTTAATTTTAACTCCTCATGATTTTGGTCTTTTCAGTGCTTCCAACCAGATTTCTATGAGATGAAGCACAAGATTTTGCTGCCTACAGCTGTTCTCTCTCCTCAGATCCTGACTAACTTTAAAATATCAGGGGTATCTTAAATTATTCTCCTCACAAAATTCACTTTCATGGCAACGAGAATCACATAAGCTTTCTATCCAGGTAGAAATGATAATTATCTACCCTTGAGAACTCAACTTTCTACTATCTTGGGAATAAATGCAGAGTGAAAATCCAACCCAAAGTATTCAGCTAGCTTTCCTCCACCCTAATGCATCACAGTCTTCAAAGCTCAAACTCTAGCTTTCAATTTTGAGCTTAAGTTCCTGAAGTGTTAGACAATTAGAATCATAGGATCCTTACAGTGCAGAAGGAGGCCATTCAGTCCATCAAGGCTGCAACGACCACAATCCTATCCAGGCCCAATTCCCATAACCCCACATATTTATTCTTGCTAGTCTCGATGACACTAAGGAGCAATTTAGCATGGCCAATCAACCTAATCTGCACATTTTTGGACTATGGGAAGAAACCAGAGCACCCAGAGGAAACCCACACAGACACAAGAAAAACATGCAAACTCCACGCAGACAGTGATCCAAGGCCAGAATTGAACACAGATCCCTGGTGCTGTGAGGCAGCATTACTAACCACTATGCCACATGCAGCCCACTTACTGGAGTTGTGGTTGCTGTATTTCACACAAGTATCCATCAGCTGTCAGCGACAACATATCACCTGCTCTGCTATCATTATTTCAGTTTCTTTATATAATTAAGACTCAAGTTTAAAAATATTTTTCAATGGTTACCCATAGTTGGGTTATGTAGTTTAAATATTTATGTTATAAATTATGTGCCAAAGGGAATCAAAGCTACAATATTCACCAGATCAACTGCCACTGAAATAAACCTGAACACAAAGGGAGAAACATCTGATTGTGCTATTGCAAACTTACTGTTTCAGAGACTTTAAACAGAGAAAAGCAAGAAAAAAGCAGAAAACAGCAGTCTTGAGCAGCAAGGCAAATTTTCTGCTAGTTCCCAGATGAAATGCTAGTAAAAGCTTGTTTTCTACATGAAGAGAAGGAACCTGCAGAGATTTAAGATCATTGTTTCCTTTGGTTGAGGTGTCAATCATGAGGGGGCTTGTTTTACAGTAGGGGGTAGGAGATTCAGAGGGGATTTGAGAAAAAATGTTTTCACTCAGAATGTTGTGGGAATGTGGAATGCACTGCCTGGGAAGGTAGTCAAAGTCAGAAACCTTACAACCATTAAAAAAACATTTGGATGAGTACTTGAAATATCATAATTTTCAAAGATGTGGGGCAAGTGCAGGAAAATGGGATTAGCATGCCTTTAGTGGTAGATATTGTTGGAAAGAAGTCTCACAACACCTGCTTGAAGTTGGACTTTAAGCTAGTGTTGTGAAACTGCTTTCTGTTTTTACCCCACTCCAATGCTGGCTTCTCCACAGATATTGTTGGTGCAGAATTGATAGGTCAAAGGGCCTTTTCTGCTCTGTTGACTCTATAAGATTTGCTGTTGGAGAAAGCACACAGATTGCTGCTGAAAGTTGATTTGGGAATTCTCAGAAGAGAAAGAAAAATGGGTTTAAAAAATGGCAGAATGTTATGGCAAAATGGTAGAATGAAATCTGTTAGAAGTTGGGAATGACTTTGGGCCTTTTCCTAAAATGACTGCAATTTTGTGGAAATTGTGTTGTAAAATCTATACATGGTATACACAAAATAAGGGTTATTTTCTCTATAGTCTGGAATATTGCTTGCTTATAAGTAATGTTTATTAATGTTGATTTGAGTTTGTTTGTTTCTTTACTAGGTGTAAGAGAAAAAGGGATTGTTGGAGAGCGTGAGTTGACAGTAGAACTATAAAGATCCACAGCAGTAGGTGGTGGATATAGATTGGCACAGGAGATATGAACAGCTATGGAATGGCTGGAGGGCATAGTTTGGCATGAATTGGTGTGGATGGGGAGTGTACTGTGGATTGAGGGGGTCTGACAGGTAAGGGTTGGAAGCGGTCTTTATTTCAATTTATTTATTAATGCCTTCGACACTCTTTCACATTGCGGCTTCAAACTCCTTGCAGGGTCCATAGAATGAGTACGTTGAAAGCACAATTTTAGGTCAAAAAGAACCCGCTCGGATTCACTAACCCACTCAACGTGACTTTCCCAAACTCTCCCTGCAAAAATTAACCATTAGCACTGACGTCTCCATGATCATCTCAGTAATCATGATGTCATTTAAAATCAAGAAAAGACAGCTCAGCATTATTTTATTGGTGATAGGTTATTAATTCTATTTACGCTGTGCTAATGTTTTCTGATCTTTGCCAGCTCAAGTCTGGATATTATCCAAATTCTGCAAACAACTGGCACACATGTCAAAATGCAGTCCACGTGAGTCAGCATGGTTTTATGAAGGGTAAATCATGTTTGACTAATTTTCTGGAGTTCTTCGAAAGTGTAACAAGAAGGTAGGTAATGGGGGTCCTGTAGATGTATTGTATCTGGACTTCAAGTTGGCATTTGATAAGATGCCCACAAAAGGTTAATGCTCAATGAATTAGGGAATTGGGATTAGTATATTAGCTTGAATACAGGATTGACTAACCAACAAAAAGCAAACAGTGGGGCTGCATGGTTTTTTTTAAATTGGCAAAGCTGTAACTAGTGGCATGTCATAGGGTTTGGTCCTTGGATACCAAGTTTTTACAATCTATATTCATGACTTGGATGCAGAGATAGAAAGTGCAATAGCCACATTTGCAGACAAAGCTAAAATAGGTGGTGTAGGAAATTGCAGTGAAGAAATGAGAAATTTTAAAATAGATATGTATTTGGGTCAAAATCTGGCAGATGGAATTTAATGTCGATAAGTATGAGTTTATTCATTTTGGTTAGAAGGATAAGAAAGCAACTTATTACCTAAATGAGAGAAACTTTGGAATGTTTCAGTGCAAAGGGATCTGGATATTATTGTGCACAAATCACAGAAAGTTAGGATGAAGATGCTGTGGGTAATAAGGAAGACAAATTGAATTTTGGGTTTCAATGATAATGGAATAGAATATAAAAGAAGGGAGGTGCTGTTACAACAGTATCAGACATTGGTCTGACATTGGACATCACATCTGAAGTACTGCATACAGTTTTAGTCCCTGAACTTGGCTAAGGATGTAAATGCAATAGGCACGTTTCAGAGAAGGTTCACTGGATTGATTCCAGGGATGCAGGACTTTGAAGAGGGATAGAGTAGTTTAAGCTTATATTCACTGGAGTTTAGAAGAAAGTGAGAAGATCTAGCGAGGTATATAGGATGCTAAAGGGGATTGACAGGGTAAACATAGAGTAGATATTTCTCCTTGTTGGACATTCTAGAATAAGAGGCCATTGTTTTAGGCTAAAGGAAGACAGATTTAAAATAGAAATGAGGATTTGATTTGATTTGATTTATTATTGTCACATATTTTGGGATGCCGTGAAAACTATTGCTTCTTCCACGCTGTACAGACAAAACATACTGTTTACAGAGTACACAGAGGAGAAGGAAAGGATGCAGGTGAAGAATATGGTGTGGCAGTCACAGATAGGGTGTAGGGAAATATCAACTTAATAAATGGTAGGTCCATTCAAAAGTCTAATGGCAGCAGGGAAGATCATTCTCAGACTTTAGTTTCTTTTATCTAAAGAAGGTGGATGATAGCATGCCTGGATTTGTGAGATCCTTGATTATGCTGACTGCTTGTCCAAGACAGTGGAAAATGGAGATGAAAACAATGAATGGGAGGCTCAAAGGTTGTGAATCTGTGGAATTTGCTACCCCAGTGGATGCCGGAACGTTAAACAAATTCAAAGAGGAGATAGATAGGTTTTTAGTTAGTAGCAGAGGAAGGGGAATGGATAATGTGCAGGAAGGTGGAGATGAGGCCTTGATGAGATCAGCCATGATCATATTGAATGGCAGACCAAGTTGAGGAGCTGTATTGCCCACTCCTACTCCTAATTCTTTTAAATGAGCTGCTTCATTATTGAAGAAATCTTGAATGGAGTTAAACTCTGCAGAATCAATAGTGAGAGGTCTCATTTCTGATTTTATATTGAGGTATGGTGATTGCTAAAGATGCTTGGGCTGAGAATACTTCAGTGGGAAATTCCTGCAATGATTGGTTCCCAACAGCCTCAATCATCTTCCTTATTTCAGATATGACACCAAGTGCAGGAGACAGTCCACTTTATCTGATTATCTGTGATTAAAACCATCACCAAAATAACATAATATAAAATAAATTTTAGAGAAGTTTAAATGGAAGTAGATAGCCCAAAACCATTCAGTTTCTAAAGTTGTACAAGTCATTTTCACTTATTTCATTGCATCAGTGCTTTTCATTATTAAAAATACATAGCTTAACAGTGATATTAATAGGTAAGCATTGTTGTGTGTCAAAACATTTTATTTTCCTTTCAATGTCAGAGGAATGACCACAGAATATATCAACACACTGTTCAAATTTCCTGGATTTCTGTGGTAATATTGTGGGATTACTTTACGATGTTTTAGATTGCTATCTTAGAGCCTATCAGTTATTGCAAACCTCAAAATGCTCAGGCTGGTGAGAACATTGAAAGATTTTCCCATTGTGTAACTTGCTTTCTGGATATTGGGCGCTAATCTCTTGATTGAAAGCTGGAGATATTTATCAGTGAGTTGATGTGTGTGATTGTTATGGGATGGGTGGTTCATCGTTGTAACAGAGTGTGTGGTTCATCATCTCAGCTTTGGCTGTAATATTTCACAGTGACATGGATTTCTAATGGAGTTTGCTGTTTCTCCCTGCAGGCTTTTTTTTAAACCATGGTGATCCAAGACTCTACATTGGTCATTCCACGGTTTTTAACTTTACATACTTGACATTTGCATTCTTTTGTTATCTCTTCCTTTGGAATCTTAATATTTCTTCAATGTCTTTTTAATAGCTTTTATTGTTTTGGAACATTTGCCCTCAGTTGAATACTATCCAATTTGTTTACTTAGGAAGGGTGATGTTTCAGATAAGAGTTAATTATGCATGGCTTATTGGAGGAGCAGAGTTGATGGTCCAAACAAGCTTTATATTCCTTGCTTTATTATGTGCTATTAATTCCACATCAATTTTCTACTAAGCTATCAGGGATGGTTGTATGCTATTGCAATGAGACATTGTTTTTCACATCAAGTTACTTTGGTAACAAATATATGCACTCCAATAAATTCTGCCACTTCATCATATATTATATACATACATATATATCATCATATATGAAGAAAATAAAATATATCAACTAAAACACATATTTTAAATTACATATGGTGTTACATTGACAGGGATATTAAAATGTCTCCCCAAGTCCACAGAGAATTTACCTAATGTCCATATATATTCAATTGCCAGCTGGTGAAATATTTTAAACCAATAGTTAATTAAAATTAAAACAGAAATGCTGAGAATACTCAGTGATCTGTCAGCATCTATGGTGAAAAACACACAATTAACGGCAGTGATTTTCCAGCCACGTTCGCCTGGCACAGAATGTGTTAGAGTTGAGCGGGGACAGAAGATCAAGAGTTAGTGGTTCAGCGTTTTTGCACCAGGGCCAAACCTCATCAGTATCTTTCCACCCACCACTCCTGGACGCAGTCTGGTTCCAGTCCTTAGGGCAGAATTTTCTCCAAGTGTGCCTGAGGACACGATCTTACCAGCTCGTCCTGCCGGTCAATCACTAAGGCAAAAAGGTAAGATAGAGTGAATGGCAAAAAATCAGGATAGTGCCCAGTTTTTCACATCTCATGATATTACTGGCACTGATCTGCTGGTGAATTCATTCAGAAAGGGCTCAAAGCCATTTTAAATATGCATGACGTGCTTAGCATGTCCCAGACGCTATCGCCAAAGTTCACTTGTACTTATCACTTGTACTTTCAGTTGTAGATGCGCCAAGTTTGGTGGCGTTTAAGAGGTTAGTTGATAAGTATATGGAAGAGAAGGGAATGGTTTAGTTTGGAGGGGCATTGCTTTTTATATTGGTCGGCGCAACATCGAAGGCCGAAGGGCCTCTTCTGTGCTGTAATGTTCTATGTTCTATGTTCTATGTTATCCCTCGCTGAAGGTCCGCTTAAGCCAAGGAAACAGCTGGCTCCTAGTCAGATGTCAGGCCACATTGTCAGTTCTCACTATGATTTGGCTATGCCTTGGATCCTGCCACCAATGGCAAACATTTTCAGCCCCAGATTTTCCCCTGTGGACATCACTCTTGCAGTGTTGTCCTGGGTACCACACATTGCAGACACCATTTTCTTCACCAGTGGCTCCTTTGGGCGAGTCACATGCCTGGAGGTTCCAAAATGGCATGATGGGCACAGACGAACTTCATTTTGGCAGGTCAAATAGGATGGCAGAATATAATATTAAGGATAAGGCTCTTGGCAGTGTGGAAGATCAGAAGGATTTTGGCATCCAAATTCATAGGATGCTCAAAGCAACTACGTAGGTTGAAGCTGTGGTTAAGAAGGCATATGGTGTACTGGCTTTCATCAATCGCGGAATTGAGTTTTGGAGTCAAGAAATAATGTTGCAGCTATATAGGACCCTGGTCAGACCCCACTTGGAGTACTGTGTTCGTTCTGGTTGCCTTATTACAGGAAGGATGTGGAAACCATAGAAAGAGTGCAGAGGAGATTTACAAGGATGTTGCCTGGATTGGGGAGTATGACTTATGAAGATAGATTGAGAGAGCTCAGCCTTTTCTCCTTGGAGAGACGAAGGATTACCAGTGATCTAACAAAGGTGTACAAGTTGTTGAGAGGTATTGATTAAGCAGATAGTCAGAGGCTTTTTCTCAGGGCTGAAATAACTACCACAAGAGGGCACAGGTTTAAGGTGCTCGGGAGTAAGTACAGAGGAGATGTCGGGGTACGTTTTTCACTGAGAGAGTTGTAGGTGCGTAGAATGGGCTGCCGACAATAGTGGTGGAGGCGGATTCGATGGGGTCTTTTAACAGATTTTTAGATAAGTACATGGAACTTAGTAAGATAGAAAATTACAGGTAAGCCTAGTAATCTCTAAGGTAGGGACATGTTCAGTATAACCTTGTGGGCCAAAGGGCCTGTATTGTGCTGTAGTTTTTCTATCTTTCTATGTTTCATTGCACGAAGTGTCAACCAGTTGAGGTGCGGAGTGCGGCATAAAGTCTGGCGTGGCACACTCTCGTTTTTATGCCGTAATGACACTTAAATTTTTGGGAAGTTCTGTCCCTAGAGTTCATTCAGTCCAGATCTTCCCTGCTCCCAGAATTTTCTGACTCACAATGAAGTGGGAACCTGGCGAAACATTCTACTGGTCTTCACGAATGGAGACATGAGCATGGTTGGGCATTGCCCAGCGGGCAGTGTGAGCTTGCTTATGAACAGGAGGCATGATGGTGGGGGCCGGTGTGAGGATGGTGGCATGAAGGAGGGAGAAGTGTCATGAAGAGAGTTTTAGATGGGCACCCATTAGGAGGGCCCCAATACCAGCAATCTTTGTTGGGGAGGCTAGTGGGTCAATGATGGGAAAGGAGAAGTGGCCCAAGATCTGTGGGGCGTTGGAGGGCATCCTCAATTTCAATTTCCGATCAATGCACTTGTTAAAAATGGTGCTTGATACCTGTGAAGTTGGGCTTTTGAGTGTGTCTCGGCCCCAACCCATTCAGAACTGGTGCAAAACTCTCCAAGAATGATGATAGATAGCATTCTCCAGCCCGGCACACCCAAGACGGGAAATTGTGCCTGACCTCAACAGACCTTTAAATGATTTGTGGAATTTTGTCTTTTGCCTGCTACAATTTACACAGCGGGCAAGACAGGAGAATTACAACCTAAGGGCCCAATTTTACCATCTCGTTGAACCTGTTCTCAGGAATGAAAACTTGATAAAGTCAGACGTGAGACAGGGAGCACAATCCGTGCTGCGTCTCCCTTTACCAAGGCCCAAACATGGCTACACACAAAATGGGTATGGTAGTTATTTAAGTGCATTTGCATGCATTTAAATTGACTTAATGGGATGCACGCCCAATTTTACCGACACTTCCCCTTTAACACCGCATTCGCCCATCCAGAATGGGCGTAAAACAGACATGCTCTTTATAAATCCAATTTGGGCGCTCCATCAGTGAGGGTTAATGAGGAGGTGCTAGCGTTTGACAGCTTTCTGCTTGAGATCTGTGGGAGAGTAGGGAAAGTGAAGAGGGGTACACAGATATGCTGTCTGAAATCAGCAGGGGGGGGTGGAGTGGGAAAAAAGGATGTCTGTTGTCACTCTGCCTGAGATCAATGAGGGAAGGGGGTGTCTGAGATCAGCAGGGTTGGGGGGGGGGGGAGATGAGTGGCAGCACGATAGCACAGTGGCTAGCACTGCTGCTTCACAGCTCCAGGGATCTGGGTTTGATTCCTGGCTCGGGTCACTGTCTATGTGGAGTTTACACATTCTCCTCGCATTTGACTGGTTATCTTCTGGGTGCTCCCGTTTCTTCCCACAGTCCAAAGATATGCGGATTAGATTAATTGGCCATGCTAAGATTGCCCTTAGTGTTCTGAGATGCTTAGAGGGATTAGCAGATAAAATATGCGGGGGTAGGCCTGGGTGGGTTTGTGGTTGGTGCAGACTCGATGGGCTTTCTGCACTGTAGGATTCTATGATTCTGCTGCCTCTCTGCCTGTGATCGATGGAGGGGAAGGGGGAGGGTGGATAACTCTGATTGAGATTGGTGGGGGGAGAGAGGGGCCATCAGACTGGGTGGCCAGTGGTTGGGGAGACAAGGGGGTCAGTAATGTGTGAGGGGGTGGGCAATGTCTGTTAGGGCTAAGGGGAGGCATTATCCGCTCTGGGAAGGATATGGTGGGGAGCAGCATTCTATCACATTTTTTCTACGCATGCATAGTTGGAGGAGCCGATCAGAGCCACAGGATTTCAGACATATTAAGCCCCTTCCACAGGCTTCTACAGCGAGATTCGGAATCACTGATATTTTTGCAGGCAGAGTGCGTATGGGAACACCTGAAAACAGGTCTAAACTCGGATCTGAAACACTCCCAGTTTCAAGTCCACCAAGCACTTCGAATCAAAATTATAAAATAGAGAACTAAGTGTGAAAAAATTGTGACCTGATTTGCACTGTCGTGTCCAGCATAAATCATCTTTTCTCACCTGAACTACATATCGGTGAACCTAACATCTGTCACGGGTAAATTGCCAGAAGGTATTTTGAAGGACAGGATCTGCAGGCATTTAGAGAGGCAGAAACTGATTAGGGACAGTCAACATGGCTATGTGAGTGGAAGATTATGTCTCACAAATTTTGATTAAGTTTTTTTGACGGGGTAACCAAGAAGGTAGATGAGTGTACTGCAGTTGACATTGTCTATGTGGACTTTAGCAAGGCCTTTGACAAGGTACTACATGAGAGGTTGTTGTATAATGTTAAATCTTGGGATATAGGGTGAGATAGCCAACTGGATGTAACATTGGCTTGACGACAAAAGACAGAGGATGGTTATAGAGGGTTGTTTTTCAAACATATCAATGGTTGACGCCGAAAGTCGACAAATCATTGTAAACATCATTAAACTTTGAGTTTTCTCATATCTAAATCTTCTGCACAGCATCAACTGTTCAATGAAAGCCTTTTGTGTCAATTAAATTATTTGAATAATTTGTAACAGCTTAATATTTATAATCAATAGTCTAGTTACCATTCTGCTAAAATAGGTTAACCCAGTAACACTGATAATAAATACAAATTAAAACAACAACCACCTTTCAGGAGATTTGTTTGTTGACTCCAAGGCAGACATTTATTGTATCAATATTAATGAATTATATACACCCTTGACATTCATTGTTTTGCTGTTGCACTTCCATTCCATTGCTGCAACACTGTAGTAATGTTTAGCATAGCAAAGTATTACTTTTCAAATTACAGTGCTCGAATGCTTGCAGCTAGAATTTAATAAGGTCTTAAATTCTCATGTCGACAATCATGGAAGGTAATGCTTATTGCATTTTACACACATGTTATTTTGGTGTATTGGGGTTTTAATATCACAGAATGTCTCTAATCACAATTCATTTGCTGTCTTCTAACACAGCTTATTGTTCTGAATTATTAATTCAAATGTAGACAATAATTTCATTAAAGCATTCCAGAGGATGTTTAATTACATTCACTAAATGCATGTACCCAGAAGGGAATAACTTCATATTTTGTATTGCTCCAGAAAACACTTTGATCAGCCTATTGAACACTCTGAATATAGTGATCTGGCTTTTTATCATTGTAATGAAGTCTGTTCCATAGATTTATGATCCAAGCAGGTGAATGCAAAGAATAATGTTTGAAATCAGGGCTGGTTCATTCAATTTTAACGTGTTGGTTTCATAATCAATTACTCTTCTTCACTTTTCCTCTTTTATTTCACCTTACTGACACTTTAGACACTTAAGCCTTTAAGCTGACATCTCAGCAGTAAACTATTCAAGATGCACTGATGTAGTTTTATAGCCACAGCACAGATGCAGATCTGTCCGCCTGGCATGAGATGTCCTTATGGGATGCCACAGGTATGAGTAAAAATAAACATCCTGGGGCTCTCAGGAGAGGACAGAAAATTAGCATGGGTGAACAGTGAGCAATTGGTGGAGTCATGCCAAAAACATTATAACCAATATTAGGAAGTAGATTGAAGTTCAGTGTCAATCATGATTTATAAAGCACAGGATAATCATTATTCATGCACATTTTCATGAAACTGATGTGCTGCAAAGATACTATCTCTTTGTTTTCTCCAGTCCTTGTGCTAACCTGCAAGAATTAGTAGTCACAATGAAATTAGTGTTCACCTCATTGAACAAATGTTGACTCTACGGGTACTTGTGAACGAACCTCCCTTTATAAGAGCCATTTTTTTGTTCCAAATTGCACTCCAAACTGGAAGTTCGTCCAAAGAAACATGGACAGAGCAGATACTCAGAAGCTTTTTCCTCGGTGAAAAAGTCAATTACTTGGGGGCATAGGTTTAAAACGTGAGATGTAAGGTTTAACAGAGATGTACGAGACAAGTTTTTACACTGAGGGTGGTGAGTGCCTGGAACTCGCTGCTGGGAGAGGCAGTGGAAGCGGACACGATGGTGAGTTTTAAGAGATGTCTTGACAGATCCACGATCAGGATGGGAATAGAGGGATATGGTCCGTGGAAGGGTAGGAATTTTAGTTAAGTCGGGCAGTATGGTCTATGTAGGTTAGAGGGCCAAAGGTTCTGTTCCTTTTACTGTAATTTTCTTTGTTCTTTGCTCTTTGGCTCTAGGGATAAAACCACACAAGATAACTTTGCCCATAAAACTGTTGAGGCAATGAAGAGAAGGTGAATATATGACTGTCATCAAAACTATTGCATTCCTTTTGCATTCCCCTCCACACAGACAAGTCCACAATGATACAGATACAGTTAACATTTCCAACACAGATTACATTCAAAGGTGTATTTTGGAGATGATATTGTCACATTAGTCACCTATCCATCATTAATAGCCTTTTGATTTAACTTGATTTGATTTGATTTATTGTTGCCACATGTATTAACATATAGTGAAAAGTATTGTTTCTTGTGTGCTATTCAGACAAAGCATACTGTTCATAGAGAAGGAAACTGAACAGCCGCTATAGAGGGAATACAGTGAAGATTTACCAGGCTGGTTCTGGGAATGGACACATGAGGAGAGACTAAATCAGTTACGATTATATTCATTAGAGTTTGGAAGAGTGAGAGGGGATCTCATAGAAACTTTTAAAATTCTAACAGGTTTAGATGGAGTAGATTCAGAAAGAATGTTCCCATGTTAAGAAAATCCAGAATTAGGGGTCATAGTTTGAGGAAAACTATTAAACCTTTTAGAACTGAAGTGAGGAGAGATTTCTTCGCCCAGAGAGTGGAGAATGCTTGCAATTCACTACCACAGAGTATAGTTGAGGCTAAAACATTGCCTGATTTCAAGAAGAAATTAGGTATAGCTCCAAGAGCTAAAGGAATCAAGGAATATGAGGGGAAGATGGGAAATCAGGGTATTGAATTTGATGAGCCATGATCAAAGTGAATGACAGAGAAGGTTCAAAGGGCTAAATGGTCTACTTCTAGTTTCTATGTTTCTACCTCAGTCATTAACAAATAGACTTGTCAAGATCTGCAGAGGAGTTGCTGATATCATAGTAACTATCAATGTCACTCAGTGCTCTAAGCTCCAAGTCAGAAGGCTGTGGGCTTAAGTTTCACTTTAGGGACTTAAGCACCAAATTTTAGTTGACATTTCAGTGCAGTATTGAGGGAATGTCAGATTGTAAAGATGCTGCCCGGGTGAATCATTATAACATTTGAAGAAGCAAAGGGATGTTTTCCAGTGAGAAATGCATTAAGCTGTGATTTATCTCACAGCTATTTAGGACATTGCAGCACAAAAATTAGCTGCTGCAATTGCAGAAATTACAACAGTGACTAGACTTCAAAAACACTTCACTGACTGCAAACTAGTTGTGCCTTTTAAAGGGCATCTTGACAAGTACATGAAGAGTTTAGATCTTTCACCAGAGCATCTGGACTTGAAACATTCACTCTATTCTCTTCCCACAGATGCTGTCAGACCTGCTGAGATTTTCCAGCATTTTCTGTTTTCGTTCTATACTGTATTTTTATTTAAGTGTTTAGTGATCGCTTGGCATTGCTTATTTCATTTTTATTGTACTAGGGACACAGCCAAGCCAACCTCCTGATAAATGTTGTATTCAATTGCTGCCTACCATGGGAGTCCGTTGTCTGCTCTTAAAATTGTTGGTATTGCAAGAATTCTTTCTCATGTATTCTTTTCTTTTCAAGTTGTTCTGTCTTCTGGAAGAAATGATTAATTCCACTTTGGTGGAACAATAACAGTGAAAATAAAGGGCATGAACAATGATCAGCAGACAATAAAATCAAACTTGCAATGATATGTGGCTAATAATTGTACCACACATCAATTCCACAAATTCATATTAATAGAATTTTTAAAGATTCTTTTGAAAAGAGCATGAAGAGTTCCTAATACTGCAAACAAAAACACCAAGAAGGTAATCTTGATTCCATGTTCACCGCCCGCAGGATCGCCGGTGAGGGCTCAAGATCCAGAAAAACCCGTAAATTGGGAATCTCACCGGTGGAATCCTGAATTTGAATTTTTGCTGCCCCTCACTGGCGACATAACCAGGTTCACAATAGGCGTAAACTTGACTTGCATTCATTTTAATATATTTGCATGTTATGAAACACTCCTACCAACATGTTTAGCCCCTGTTGTATTTTCGTGCTGATGTGATGTCACGTCACTGCAGTTTAAAACACGTTTATCCAAATGCAAACCTGTCCTGGGAATCCCCCCCAGGAGCATAAAGATGAGTATAGTTTCAGGAGAGAGGGGCATGGCCATGCTACCCTGGCATTGCCACCCTGGTAATGCCAACCTATACCAGGAGGCAGTATCAGGAGCAAACCCCAGTGGGATCCTCATGGGGGAGGGGATTCATTTATTTGTGGTGCTGAGTGGAAGCAGATGTGGGAACTGGAGATGCAAGCGATGGCCATTTTGGGGGGCATATTGGCAATGGCTGTGTGGTTGTGGAGTTGGAGGGAAGGGGTCTCTTGTTCGGGGAGATCGGGGATGGGGAGATAGGCTGCTGGCACTGTTGGATGAAGTGGTCGATTGAGAAAGGACTGTCAATGTTGATTGTTTGGGGAGGAAAGGTGTCAGATGTCGAAGGGAAAGGGGGTTGCCAGCTTTGATCAGGAGAGGGAGTGAATGCTGGCTCCAATCATGGGACACTGGACTGAGAGGAATCCCTGAGACCTCCATGGTTGGGATGGGGGGGAAGTCATTGTTTGGTCCGGGGGGGTGCCTTCTAAAGATGAACCCTAATCTCAGCATAGTTGGGCATTGCTAGCATGTTGAGGCACCTCCTTCACTACACGACAGTGTGCAACACATCCAGCTGATTTTTTTTGACAATGTGTGGTAAGTTTTGGAGGGAAACATGTCATTTTTTGGTAAGATTTTACCCCAAAGACCCATCATACATGAAGCTAATGATGAACTAATTGTGGTCATTGTGTTGCTGTGTCTATTAATTGATGGTAAGATCTAACTCCAGCACTCCTTGCACATTATCACAGAATTGTTATGGTGTAGAGGGAGTCTATTTGACCCATTGAGTCTGCATCTATCCAAAGGAGTACCATAACTTACTGCCATTCCCCTACCTCTTCCCTATAACCCTATACATTTTTTCTAGTCAAATAATCATCTAATTCTTGATCCTTTTAGAATCCTCCCTATCTATTCTGTCCAGATCCCTTGTAATTTTGAACTTCTCTATTAAATCTTCTTTTATTTTTCTTCTCTCCAAGGAGAACAATGCCAATTTTTCCAATCTATTCACAGTACTGAATTCTCTCATTCCTGAAACCATTCTTGTGAACCTCTTCTTCACTGTCTCTAGTTTGTTCACATTATTCTGATAGCGTGGGGCCCAGAACTATATACAATAATCAAGCTGAGATCTAACTTGTGACTTGTATAAATTCTGCATAATCTCCTTACTCATGTACTTTTCTGCCCTTATTAATAAAGCTCAGAATGTTATATGTTTATTAACTGCTCTCTCCACTTGTCCTGCCACCTTCAATATTCTATATACATATACATCCAGGCACTTCTGCATCTACACCTCTTTAAAACTTTTATCCTTTATTTCATATCTTCTTTTCACATTCTTTCTACCACAATGCACCATCTCATTTCTCCACATTTAACTTCATCTGCCATCTCTCTGCACTCTCCACCAACTTGTCTATGCTTTCACGGTTTCACAGCCTCGCTTGGGCGAGATATAAAATGTTGCCCAAGGCCAATGGAGATTTCTGTTCTGGAAATCTCGCCCACGCTAATTCCGGGTTGAGCGAGGTGATAGGGTTTTGGCCTATATCTTTTGAAGTTCTACACTGTCCTCTTCAGAGATTAAAATACTTTCAAGTTTCTGTGCTATCCACAGACTTTGAAAATGTCCCCTGCACATCATTAATATCATTAATATATATCATAAAAACAAGTCTCCCAATGTCAATTGCTGGGGAATACCACCACAAAACCCTCCTGCAGCCAAAAAGCATTCATTGACCATACTTAATAATGTACTTTTCTAAAGACTTATCATACCTCAAGCCTATGCACCAGTTGTAGGCGAGGATGATTAAGACCCAGCAACTTCCCAAAAAAGAAAAGAAAGTCTTCTTACTTTGTTCTAAGAGGCTGAAAAAGAATTCCAAGTAGCACCATAAATGATGATACATGGGATTATGATGACCATATGGATGCCTCCTCTCAAACTGAACTCATTAGCTGCTTTGCTTGCTTGCGAAGATTTCAGTGCTTTTTTGCTATTTTGCAATGCTCCAAAAATAAACTAATGCAGAGCTTCTGAAGCCTGTAGCGCATTTGTTTATCTATTTCTATTTCACCAGGGAACTGTCATTATGTGCTGCCTATGTAAGCGCTGTGGGTTTTCTCTCTGGGCAGAGCATTCTGTTTGCAGATTCTGAATGAGGAGAAGGATTAGACAGGTGGAGGCATTGCAAGATAGGATTGTTAGCATCTTGCAAATGATCAGAGAGGCTATTTTATCTACAGCTATCCATCAATATGGGTGACAGGAAAAGTACATTGATATAGTTGACAAAATGGCATATGGAAATAAATCAGTTCTGAGGAAGAACCATTTTGAACTCAAAACATTGGTCAGAATTCTCCAATGTGTGGCCGGCTGCTAACAAGAAAAAGAAGTTAGCGCTCAGCTAAATCTCTGTTCGCAGCAGCAGAACCGGATAATCCCAGCCATGTGTCAGGCGGAGAATTTTGGCCAATAACTCTGTATCACACACCAAAAATGTTGCCAGACCAGTTGCGCTTTTCCAGCACTTCCTGTTTTTATTTCAGTTCTCCAGCATCCATAGTATTTTGCTCTTATTTATGACCATATATGCAACCGCCAAGCTCAGACTAGGATTAGGCTCTGTACTATATACAATGCACTCTGCAAAGGTCCATACCTCAATAATCAATGCATCACTTGAGCACTGTATCAGAGAATAACTGATGCCCATGAATTATAGCCTGGCATGGAATCAATGAACTCAGGACTGGAGAGGGAAGAAAGAAAGGGGAAGAATTAAGGGAACAAAATTGTAGAAGAACATTGGGAAGAACCCTCTTTTTTAAAAAATGCTGTCCATTTGAACCTTCCCAGAGCTAAAAGATCAAACACAAAGTTTCAACGCAAAAGAAAGGTTTTCATCTGCAAGCTTGGCTTCATGAATATGTAACCAGAAAAATATAATAAATACCCACTTCTCTTCCTCAGGTGAACTCTGGTTACTTATACAGTAGTGGTCCACATTTTAGTCCTGATTTTAACCTAACCAGCCCAGCAGTGATGCAATGAAATAGAGCAGAATGGGAGTAGGGTAGGATAGGGTGGAATCAAGTCAGATGTCATTTTTATACCAGGTCAATTTTCCATTGTATTGATCATATTTGTTTTTCAAAGGGTAATTGAACCCATCACAGAACACTGGCTATTACCTGGATATTTAAGACTTGGACATATTTAATCATTTGCAGATTAATTATGCTTCCAGTTTATTTCGGAGGGTCAATGCGGCTGCGTCTACACTGTAGGGATTCTATGATTCATGCATAATTAGACATAAATATTTTAAGCACATATTTTCATTAAAAATAAACAAGAGAAACCCATGGGCTAAGCATGTACAATTTTTCAATATTCATTCCACTTGAAAACCAGGATTGCTGAAGCAGAAAATCACTCCAAGTTATTTTGGTCGGTAAAATCTCAGTCCCAACCATAATATTGCATCAATTCCAAAGAGGTGGCATAGTAGTACAGCAAAGAACATATTGTTAAAAATGAGAAAAATTGTTGTGCGTAAAATTGTGCAGTGCTTTATCAAGCAAGTCATCAATAAAAATATTGATCAAGTGGCCACCTTTGACAAAGGGACTTAAAACGTCAGCTCTTTTCTTCCCTTACAGACCAGACCTGCTGAGATTTTCCACCATTTTCTCTTTTGGTTTCAGATTCCAGCATCTGCAGTAATTTGCTTTTATCAATGAAAATATGGCTTCTGAATCACAGGCCAGGATTTTCCAATAACAATGGATTTCATGGGGGAGATAGGTGTGGGGGAATCAATCTGGTAGGATTTGAAAAATCTCAAGTTTCTTGCCCTATTGAAATAATAGCAGGAATGTGTTCTCCCACCTGGCTAGGCAGAATGTCATTCCTGCCAGAAGCCAGTGTGAAACTTGGGCCCCGATTCTCCCGTCAAGAACCACAACTTTTTTAGCTGGTCCAGTCCTCAGAACTGCATGTCAGCCATTTCACAGGATTTGCGCTTGCATCAGGAATATATTCGCATCTTCCAGAGCGGAGAACAGTCAAGACCGCAATTGATTACTGGCAGGAAGACAGATAAGTTATCTGAATGATTTTTAAATGTATTTTAAATATATTTTAGATATATTTTATTAGTGATTATTGGACCCATGAAACTGGTCAGGCCTTACAGCATCTCCCACCCGGCCAACAATACTTCACTCCAGCAGGTTTAGAGTACTTCCCCACATTCAGGGATCTGGTGGTAGACCCTGCCAGAGTGAAAGGGGGGAAAGGACCCATAAAGGATCGAACGGCGGGGCATGGTGCCCCCTGAGTATAGGTTCCCTGGCAGTGCCAGCCTATGCCCCCTGGCACTAACCAAGGGCCAATGTGCCCATGCCCAGTGGGATTCTTTTTTTTTAAGCAACACAGCACGGGAAACAGGCCCTTCGGCCCAACGAGCCCGCGCCACCGTCATACTATATAGTAGCAAATCCATTATCCTATTTTAATATTCCTATATAATAATATATATATTACTCCTAATATGGAAAATTCTCACCATAGGGACAATTTGTTTCCCAATCAGCCTAAGAGCGAATTTTTGGGTTGTGGGAGGAAACCGGAGTGCCCGGAGAAAACCCACGCAACCACGGGGAGAACGCGCAAACTCCCGCAGACACCGGCCCAATTCCAAGTGTCTGCACAGCCACATCGATAGTCTCTGAGCTGTCATGGTGCCCTTCAGATGGTCCACATAAAGCACTCATTTACGACATGAGGTACCAGGCAACCCATGAATCAACATCCAAGAGCTGTACCCGCACCACCTGCCGAATGCATGCTCAATGTTGGTCAAGTATGGACCGAATTACCTGTGGAAAAAAGCCGTAGTTAAACAGTCCTAATATATCCCTCTATCTGCATACCGCTCATGTGGCTGTCCAAGAGACCCTTAAACAGCCCCAGCGTGCCTGCTCCCACCACCTTACTCGGCAGTGCATTCCACACCCCCACTACCCTTTGTGTGAAAAACTGCCCTCTAATATTCGTCCTATACATAGCCCCCCTCACCCTATGGCCATGACCCCTCGTCCTATCCATTTCTAAAGGTGGAAAAAGTTTACCTCCATTTACTCTATCTATACCCCTTATAATCTTATACACCTCTATGAGATCCCCTCTAAGCCGACGTCTTTCAAGGGAAAACAACCCCAGTCTATCTAATCGTTCCTCATAAGACAGTCCTTCCATACCAGGCAGCATCCTGGTAAACCTCCTCTGCACTCTCTCCAAGGACTCCACATCCTTCCGATAGTACGGCGACCAGAACTGGACGCAGTATTCCAAGTGAGGCCTAACCAAAGTTCTATACAACTGCAACATCAAACTCCTACTCTTGTATTCTATACCCTTTTCTATGAAAGCTAACATACTATACGCCTTCTTTATCACCTTCTCCACCTGTGAGGACACCTTCAGAGACTTGTGAACCTGCACCCCCAAGTCTCTCTGCGTCTCTATGCTCCGTATAGTTTTACCTTTTATCCTATAACTCTCTTCTACATTTTTCCGGCCAAAATGCATCACCTCGCATTTATCCAGATTAAATTCCATTTGCCATCTATCAGCCCAGTCTACCAACCTGTCTATGTCCTGTTGTATTGCCTGACACTGCTCTTCTGTACCCGCCAATCCAAGCATCTTGGTGTCATCAGCAAATTTGCTGATCTCACCACCTACCCCTACTTCCAAGTCGTTTATGTAGACCACAAATAGAAGAGGACCTAGTACTGAGCCTTGTGGCACTCCACTAGTGACAGGCTTCCAGCCGGAAAAAGAGCCTTCCACTACTACCCTCTGTCTCCTCCTCCCGAGCCAGTTCTCGACCCATCTACATACCCGACCCTGTATCCCATGCGCCTTCACCTTCTCTATCAGTCTACCATGAGGAACCTTGTCAAACGCCTTACTGAAATCCATGTAGACGACATCAACAGCATGTCCTTCATCAACTGTTTTTGTCACTTCTTCAAAAAATTCCACTAGATTTGTAAGACAAGACTTCCCCTTGACGAAGCCATGCTGCGTATCCCTGATCAGATCGCAGCGCTCCAGATGCTCATACATCCTGTCCCTAAGGATCCTCTCCATTAGCTTACCTATAACTGAAGTCAAGCTCACCGGCCTATAGTTCCCTGGGTGATCCCTCTGACCTTTTTTAAACAACGGTACTACGTTTGCTATCCTCCAGTCCTCTGGGACCTCACCTGTGTCCAAGGAAGAGACAAAGATTTGCGTCAGAGGCCCAGCCAAGTCTTCCCTCAACTCCCTTAGCAGCCTGGGGTAAATGCCATCAGGCCCCGGAGCTTTATATGTCTTTAAGCTGCCTAACAGCCCCAACACCTCTTTCCTCGTAATCCTTATTTCCCTCAACCGATCCTCAACTTTGTCAACATCAGGCACAGACATCTGTCCAGTCACCTGCGTGAATACCGACGCAAAGTATTCATTCAGGATCTCCCCCATTCCCTCAGGCTCTAAGCATAGATCCCCTCCTCTGTCCCTAAGAGGTCCAATCTTGCCTCTAACCATCCTTTTGCTCCTTACATAGGTGTAAAATGCCTTTGGATTTTCCTTTATCCTACCTGCCAGAGCCACCTCGTGGCCCCTTTTTGCCTTTCTAATACCCCTTTTAAGATCCCGTCTACACTCTCTATAAGCTTCCAGCGCTGTCTCAGTCCCTAGTTGCCTAGATCTAATGTAAGCCTCTCGCTTTTTTTTGATCAAGTTCTCAATCTCCCTGGTAAGCCAAGGTTCTCTAATCCTACCTTTCCCATCCTTCCTCCTTGCCGGCACGTATCTTTCCTGCAGAGAGTTTAGTTTTCCCTTGAAAGACTCCCACATGTACCTCGTCGACCTGCCCTCAAAAAGCTTATCCCAGTCGGTATCTTTAAGATCTTGCCTAATCTGGCCGTATCTAGCCCTCCCCCAGTTAAATACCCTCCCTTTTGGGCCAGTCTCGTCCTTTTCCATTAATATCCTAAAGCAGACAGAGTTGTGATCACTATTTGACACCTGCTCTCCTACCTCGACGTCAACCACCTGCCCTGGCTCATTTCCCAGAACCAAATGCAGTATAGCCCCATCTCTAGTCGGGCCATCCACATACTGCTCCAAGGACCCTTCCAAAAAACACTGTACAAATTCCTCCCCGTCCACTCCTACAGCCCTGGGCACACTCCAATCTACTCCAGGAAAATTGAAATCTCCCACTACTACCACCCTATTTCTCCTACACTTATCTAAAATGTCCCTGCATATCCCTTCTTCCACGGCCCGCGGGCTGTTGGGCGGTCTGTAGTAAACACCCAACAGAGTAACCACTCCCTTCCTATTCCTCAACTCCACCCATAGAGACTCAATTCCTAAATCATCCATACCTCCCTCCCTCTGCACTGCTATGACGTTGTCCTTAACTAATAAAGCCACTCCCCCGCCTCTCCTCACACCAACTCTGTCACGCCTAAAACACTTATACCCTGGAATATTCAATTGCCAGTCTTGCCCCTCCTTCAACCACGTCTCGGTCACCGCCACCACGTCTAAACTCCTCGTGAACATTATTGCCTTCAGTTCATCTGTTTTGCCAGTCACACTCCTCGCATTAAAACACATGTACTGAAGACCCTCAGCTCTCGGATATTCCTTTCTACCTTCTGGTGTTACCCTATCATCCCTCTCTCTCCCACTCCCAGTTCCCTCTGTCTCCCCACCCTCCCTCCCTATTAGTTTAAACACTTCTGAAACACTCCAGCTAACCTCCCAGCTAAAATATGTGTTCCCCTCCCAGTCAACTGCTCCCTATCCCTTGTGAATAGGTGACCCTCCCTCCTGAAGACTTCCCAATGATCAATGAATATGAAGCCTTCTGCCCTACACCAATCCCTCATCCATGCATTTAGTTGGAGTGTCTCATTTGTTATTACCCAATCGGTCCCGGGCACAGGCAGCAGCCCAGAGAACGCCACCCTGGAGGCCCTACCTTTCAGTTGAGCCCCCAACTCCCTAAACTGTCTACGTAAGTCCCCCCTGTGCTTTCTTCCTACATCTTTCTGTCCTATGTGAACTATTACATTTGCCTTAGACCCTTCTCCCTTCAAAATTCCCTCTACCCTCTCTGATACATCCTGGACCCCTGCTCCAGGGAGGCAGACTACCATCCTGGAGTCTCTCTTTTGCCCACAGAATCTCCTATCGATCCCTTTAACCATCCCATCCCCCACCACTATCTCACCTCCTGCTTTCCCGCCAGTCTCTGTGGCATCACCTGCCCTCTCCATCACAGCCTTTACCCCCCCCTTGGTTTTCTGGGAATCCTCCTTAGAGATGGCCTTTGTGCCTTGATTTTTGTTCTTGTTCCTTGTAACTGTACCCAGCCCATCCCTATTACTAGATCCTGGGGTCCCTGCAGGCCTGCCCTCCCTATTCATTGTATCCTCATTTTCCCTCACTAGACAAACGTCCTCCAAGCGCAGCTCCAGCTGTCTCAACTTTGCTCGTAAACGTTGCAGTTGTAAACATTTTGCGCATATGTGGGCCTTCGGCAGATGTGATGCCTCCAAGAAGATCCACATTTGGCAGCGTACACAGTGGACGCGTTTGGACAAGTATCGTGGCATTTTGTATACCCCTTTAAAGGTGATTAGGTAGGAAGCACGTTACTCACCGTGTCCAAGCCTGCGCTCACCCAAGCCCAGTGAGCTTAAGCCCTTGTTGCTCTCACTCTAATTCCCGTCTCACTCCACTGCCCGCTCCCGACGCTGCCCGCTGTCTTACCTTGGCCTTCCTTTTATACTCCCGCGCTTCCTTCCCTGCAGCCCCCCGCGCCTATCTCCCGCTACGGAGCGCCGAAATAAACACTCTACCAAATAAAGTACAAGACAGAAATTGCAAGTCAGGATTCTCTCCAGCCACTCTCCAAAAACTCTGCTCCGGAGAACAGTAATTCTTAGCAATGCCAAGGTGATGCTCCTAATGTGGGGGGCCCAGAGGACAATTGGTAGGGGTGGGGAGTCCCACTATCACTCTGCTTTGAGATTGGTCTAGGCTGGAGGAAGGCCAGTGATCGGGGCAGGCTGGGGAAGTGTGTGGTCTGCTGGGGTTGGGCAGCTTGCCTCCTCAGAGGTGGAGGTCTGACCTTTGAGGAGCGGGGGTGGGGAGCTACCTCCTGGGAGGAAGTCTGACCCCATGGGGTAGCCTGACCAGAGAGTGGTCAGCAGTTGAGGCCTCCCTGGATAACGGGGGTGGGGAGATCACCGCTGTTGAGGGAGTGGGCTGGATATCAGAGCGCTCTGTGACCTGGGGGAATGTCAGTGCTGACCCAGGAATTGTTGTGGGACCTCTGAGGGGAGGCTGGAGGAGCAGAACTGTGATGGTTACAGGCTGCACAACAATTGAGCTAGCCAGCAATGGGAAGGCTGACAGACTGGGGCCACTGTGCAAGCATAGAGTTGCAGAACTGTCAAACTCTGGTGCAAATAGGCCCACTCCCTGGGTGTTTAATAATATTTATGATTGTAACCTCTACAATACACAGAGTGTGGGAGATTCAGACCCAGAGAGTGTGGGTCTAAAGTTGCACTGAAAAAACAGTTGTGATCTAGAACAATTCTCCCACTAATTCAGCACTTTTGGGACAATCACCTCCTCGGTTTCATTAATTATCTGAAAAATCTAATACATAGTCCCTTCTCTACCTCAGGCAAATTTTGGTTATTTATTTAAACAGATGCAGATTTGTCAGCACCATCAATTATCCAGCAAGATATTGCACTGGTCCTGAACATGTCCATACCAACCTTGGATAAACATGTTGGAACCCGCCAGGATGGAGGCCAGAAGCACCTTTCGGAGTTGGAGGCCGTGGTAAGCGGCATGATTGGGTGTTAATGGTCTATGTGTGGGTCATGATGGATAGCATTAAACAGGGGTGGAAGGAGGAATGAAGAAGTGGAGTGGATGTGGAGGCATAGAGGAGGATGGAGCAGGCTGGGGGTGGTAGTGAAAGAGATATGTTGTGAAGGTCATTGCCCCCATGAAGAAACTCTATTCTAGGAGGTATCTAAAATCTATCCATTCTATGTTGGTGGGAATATTCCAAAAATAGAACTCTCCCTTTTTTTCCTAAGCCATCACAACCTGAAAGCCAGTGATGCTCCATTCTCCTCTCGAACCGCTGGACTCCTCACTGCCTGAGATCCAAGGCTTACCAGCTCTAGGAATCCATCATTTTTTTTATTCTTCTTCTTGCCATCCCAGCGGCAGCCACTAAGATGCTCTTTGTGCTGCTGGGACTAAGGCAGCTGCTGGTCAATTCGAATGGCTGGCAGCTCCAGACAGTGAGTCTTCCTCTCCATTGAGGTGTAGAAGTCCATCTTGGCCTTTGTCTGGTCCATCCACTGCACATTATGACAGCAGAGTAGGCCAGCATGGAGCAGGTTAGCTCTGCTTATATGTCCTATGGAAATTAGCGAACCAAAGGTAATGAGTGAAAAGGAATTGGTGCAATGAACATACATAAAACAGTTTTGAATGATCTTAAATTTACAAAAGATAGAACATGGGACATTAGCCAGCATTGCATTAGAATTGTCAATTTGAGAGATACCAAGGGAGGGATGAGAGTTCAAACGATTTTTACACAACAGGAGTCACTTTCACTTTCTTTACTTGGCAGCAACCTGGGAATCAGATTTTAGGGCTGCTTCCAAATCTTCAGCTAATGTACAACTTTGTCAGTTTTTTTTTTACTCCTTTTACTTTGCCATGTGTACAGCTCAAATACAGTGCAGCTGACTATCAGTTGTGTAATGGGTCATTTTATGTGAATTCTCTGCTTCAATCGTTTTTGATTGAGAACAATTTTCAAAAGATAAAACATTGCGCTCAAGAAGAAACTCTATTCTAGAAAGGATCTAAAATCTAACCATTCTATGCTGGTGAGAATATTCCTCAGTATTGTGGAATTTTCTTGGAATGGGTATTCGCATCTATAGTGAGAAAACAGATCATTTTCAGGAGTTACTAACACAAAATAAATGGCACTATGACACATTTCAAGTATGTGTCATGTCAGATGACAGAAACAAAAAAAATTCTTAAAACTCAAAAGTGTCCATTGACAAATAGTTGGCAGATTCATAACTGCAATGATGCTTGCATTTGTGGAATTTACGTACAAGAAATTTATTAGTGTGTAACAATTTCAACAAAAACTTGCAACATAATCAATGAGACATTATTTTTGTAACAGTACTTGGAACATGACCTTTCAGTCTTTCTGAAGTGTATCTATTGAAGCAGGTATTATGGAGACTGCCCAAACCATAAGTTTTGTATCTTGAATTTGGCTAGGATGAGCAGGATATGTTTCACTTTAGGTATGATTTGAATGACCCACTAGGGAGCTTTTATCAAACAAAGTTTATTTAAGAATATAGTTAATATGTATAGTAAGAAAATTAGTACTACCTTTTATCAATTACTAATAAAAAAAGAAAACAATCACAATTATGTATTAACCTTTAATTGAATATTAAAGCTGATCCAACAAACCCAGAACATTTCACAAACAAAACCCTTTTCACAGGCTTAACACAGCATGGATTAAAATCCCACAACTAGAATTAAGTCTTTTCAGAGCCTGCATTCGCCTACCAGAAGATAAATCTTTGCCTTGAAATAATCAGAGGAATTTCCAAATAGAATAGGGAGACAGAGAGAGAGAGAGAGACTTCAGCTTCTTCCTTGGCTTGATGCTACTGCTAAAAACCATAAACTAAACTGCAGCCTCAGAATTTTCAAAATTGAAAAAAAGAAAACTGTCACAAAACACGAGACCTTTTCTCCTAATAATGCAGGATAATAAAACTAATCCCAGAGTAAACACAAACAACCCCATTTGTCACTTAAGTGGTAATGCTAGGATTCATCATAGTCAGCCCAGTAACAATGACATCACCAAAGTTGTAAGTAATCATGTTTTAAAAAATCTTCCTTAAAGAGACAATAATATCACACAGGGACTTAGCTTCCTAATATGTAAGAGGCCGCAGTTGGGAAATAGTGCCATTTGGAGCAGTGAGTAGGATTTTATGGCCATACTCATCTCAAAATCATAAAATTCCACCTGAGGTCAATGGACCTTCTCATGTTCCGCCCCTCACCTGCTCCAGCCAGTTACTTTTGTCATCTTTTTCACAGACTTAAATAATGTTGGTAATTAACATTTCAAGTTTTCTTGAGACAGCAGTAGTGGTGTTAAGCCAAGTTGTTTTGAGTAATAATTTTGAAATTCTTCTTTGGACTTCTTTAAAATGACTGTTTTTGCATCTGAATCTATCCTTGGACCCTTGTGCTTGTTTAGCTATGCACCAATCCTTGTCAAAATTATCTGAAGATATTATCCAGTTTCAATGCCGTATCATCACACTTAAGTCTTCACTTTTTGTACAGTCTGTAAAGCTTGTCCAACATTCATTCTTGGGGGTAAGCTCCAATATAAATGTTGGAAAAACTGAACCTATCATTTTCAGCCTTTCCCATGAACTTGGCATCTTTGCTACCAATTCCAACTCTTCACCTATCCTCTACCATCTCCAATTAGATCAGATTTTTCATAACCTCAGTATCCTATTTCAGCTAGGAAGAACTTCTGATCCCATATTCTTTTCATCACAAAATAACATTGCATACCTGCACCCCTTTCTGTTGACAAAACCTTTATCTATGCCTTCTATATCTCTATACCTAACATCTTGAAAGCCTTCTTGACCAATCTCACATTATCCACGTCCATAAACTCCAGCTCATCCAAAACTCTGCTGGTCAAATCTAAGCCAGCACCAAGTCTACTTCATCAGATCAAATGATCTTGTTAACCCACATCAACATATAGTACCCCTCTCTGTCTCCAACTTGCCACATTCTCAAGACACTGTATTTTACTGATTCCAATATCTTATCAATTGCCTCACCTTTTGCTCCATAATTGGTGGCTATACTAGCAGCTGGCTAGACTGCATATTGTAGAATCCTCTCTGCAAATTTCTCCAACTTCCTCCCTTGCTTTAAAGCTCTCCTTAAACCCACTTCAAGCCAATGGTAACCCCATTTTAATATGGGGAGGCAGTGGCCTAGTGGTATGACCACAGGGCTAGTAATCCAGATTCTGAAGATCTCTGGGGACCTGGATTTGATTCCCACCATGGCAGATGGTGGAATTTGAATTTAATACAGATCTGGAATTATTCATTTACTGATGACCATGAAACCATTTCCCATTGATATTTAAAACCTTTCAGATTCACTAATATTCTTTTGGAGATGAAACTGTCATCCTTATCTGGTTTGGCCTATATGTGACTCCAAACCCACAGGGTCTTAATTATCTTCATGTGTGGGTAATAAATGTTGGCCCAGCCAGCAACGTCCATATCCTATGAATGAATTTTTAAAAAATCTCAATGTCATATATCTATGAAATACCAATTTCAAGATTTTTTTTATTTAGTAAGACCATCATTTGTTGTTCTAAAACACAGAGTGCAAGCCGCAGAGAATGAGACATTGAGAGTTCAGGTTAGTGTGGGAGTACAAGAGAGTAAATCTTAATCTTTTTACTTCTTAAAATCTAACAAACTGCTAGGAATTGAAGGGTAGACATTTAAGCTTCTTTCAGGCCTGAGGAAAGTGAAAAAACAAGCTCTCCTGGTGCTATAGCTTACATGGGCCTGCTAATTAAATAAACTGGTTAAATAAACTGAAGCAGGATAGGCCTAAGGTATATGAGCAAGGCCTAACATGCAATCAGCAAAGAGCACAAGCTGCAAAGAGTGAGACTTTGAGAGTTGAGGTAAATGTGGGAGTTTAGGATAGTTAATCTTTCGCCTTCTTAAAATTTAATAAGCTGTGAGAATGAGTAGTAATCAAATTGACTTCTGTGTCCTAGATGGTGTCAAAGTTCTTTAGTATTGTTAAAGCTGCACCCATCCAGGTAAGTGGAGAGTATTTCACCAGACTCCTAACTTGTGCCTTAGAGATGGTGGATAGCCTTTGGGGAGTCAGGAGGTAAGTTACACACAAAGAATTCCTAGTCTTTGACCTGCTTTTGTAGCTACAGATTTTATATGGCTAATCCAATTGAGTTTTTGGTCAATGGTGAACCCCAGGATGTTGATAGCAGGGGATTCAACAACAGTAATGCCATTAAACGTCAAAGGCGCAATGTTTAGATCCTCTCTTATTGGAGATGGTCATTGCCTGGCACTTGTGTGGCACAATTATCACTTGTTACTTATCAGCCAAGCCTGGATATTGTCCAGATCTTGGTGCATTTGGACGTGGGCTAGTTCAGTATAAGATGATGGTGAATAGTGCTGAACATTGCACAATGAGTGAATATTTCCACTTCTGTCCTTATGGTTGGAGGGAAGGTCATTGATGAAGCAACTGACAATAGTTGGTCCTAGGTCATTCCCCTGAGGAACTCCTTCAGTGATGTCTGGAACTGACCAACTATCTTCCTTCTTGCCAGGTTTTGACTCCAATTAGTGTAGAGTTTTCCCTGGATTTCCATAGACTTGAGTTTTGCTAGGGCTTCTTGATGCCTCACTTCGTCAAATGCAGCCTTGAAGTTAAGGGCAGTCATTCTCAACTCACCTCTAGCATTCAGCTCCTTTATCCATGTTTGAACCAAAGCAGTAATGAGGTCAGAAACTGAGTCACCCTGGCAGAAGCCAAACAGAGCATCAAAAGCAGGTTATTTCTCAGTAACTGCAACTTGATAACACTGTTGATGACCCCTTCCACCACTTTACTGATGATCAAGAGTAGACTGATATGGTGATCATTGGTTTGTCCTGTTTCTTGGGTACAGAACATACCTCCACTTCTACCATTGCTGGGTAGATGCCAGTACAGTAATTGTATTGGAACAGGCTTGGGACACAGCATGTTCTGGAGCACAAGTCTTCAATATTACTCTGAAATATAGTCAAGCCCCATAGTCTTTGCAGTATCCCGTATCTTCCGCTCTTGATATCAGCACAAACGGCTGAAGATTGTTCCAAATGCATCAGCTTTATTATTTGAATAGATATGCTGTGAATATTTGTGGTGCCTACTCCTCCACAGAATTGTTTAATTGTCCAACATCACTTACTGCACAGCTTAGACCTGATCCGTTGGTTGTGGAATTGCTTAACTCTATTATTTGCTGCTTATGCTGTTTGACATGCATGCAGTCTTGTACTGTAGCTTTACCAGGTTGACACCTCATTTTTAGATAGGCTTGATATTGCTCCGGGCATGCCCTCCTGCTCTCTTCATTGAACCAGGGTTGATCCTCTAGCTTGGTGGTAATAGTAAAGAGGGATTTATGTTGGCCCATGAAGTTACAGGTTGTGTTGAGTATAATTCTGCTGCTGTTGATGGTCCACTGCGCTTCATGGATCCACAATCTTGAGGTACTAGATCTGCTAGATCTGTTCAAGATCTGTCCCATTCAGCATAGTAGTAGTGCCACATAACATGATGGAGAGAATCCTCAATGAGAAATTGGAACACCCTTCCTCAACCATGGGGTTCCGCGACTGTCCCCCCACCGTCTCACCCAGAATGAAAATGGCTGAAGCAAATAATCACCCCTCATCACCACCCCCTCACCGTCCAATGTTGCAGAATGCGCTACCATGTTCAGTAATTCCCCTGTCCTCTCAAGCCCAGACTCATTATGTTATAACTTCTTGGCACTACCAGTGTGCCAGGCTGGCAGTGCCAGGATGATACTGATACTCCCCAAGGAGCAGCCCCACTTCTGATGTCTCAGGGAGGTGCTAAATGGCCTCCTTTCTACTAGCGAAGCCATCACATCTAATCCCATTCAATAGGGACCATATGTGATCCTGGCCAGAGAAACCTTCCCTGGCAGGCCAAAGAGGCAAGTGATCCCAGACAAACGCTCCCTGGGCTCGCTAATAATATTTAAACCTGGTGTCAGTAAGATCAAAAGGCAACAAATCGGGCACACACTTGATTTCTCCACTCTTTCACGATCTTACAAGTTCGCCCCGCCCAATGGGGCACAACGGTAAGATCACTCCCTTTGTCTCCATATGGTGCAATTCCAACATTATTAATGAATTTAAATTTGATGAGCTGCCAATGCTGGGATTTGAGCCAATATCTCAGGACATTAGCTGCTAGGCCTCAAAATTACGAATCCAATGATATTACCACTACCCCACCATCTCCCTCCACTGTTGCTGCTGCTATAGGTTTCTGTTATTGTTCGTATATACCTACAGGATGAAACTCGATCACCCCTGCCTTCCAGTGATTTGATAATTGCATTCCCATAAGACAAGGCCAAAGTATCATTAGCCCTGGATGAATACGCACTGATTTATGATACAGCCAAACTAAAGAAAATGATTGAAGTATATAATTTCATATAATTATAATGAATAATGCAAGTCTATCCACTATAGTTATTATACTCAGGTTTTATTTGATCTATTTATTGCCCTTCTTAGTTCATTTTGTAGTGATGAAAATGAAACAATTAAGCACTTATCTGCACATTAAATTGTTTTAGAATCAGCTGGGCCTATTTACCTTCATTAATCTGAGCATCCTGAAAATTGAAGAGCTGGGTGAAACAATTTGTCACTTTCAGTTTGGAAGAATGCCATGTAAAGCAATTTGGTGCTAATCTTCATATACAATTGACTAAATTTCATATTTGCAAAGCTGCATTTCCCATGTATGCAGTAATCCTAACTCAATTGTTTTCAATTATGAAAGGGCAACATTCATTCAAGCTCTCTAAAAGATTAATTTATGTGCAAGCTGTGAGATTTTACTGGATTTAATCCTGGGGTAAGATGCCTTCGCTACTCGATAAACCCACATGTGATTGGGTTCACTGTCTTTAACTGGCCACAATCTTTACTGAATTATCAACTTTAATTGATCCGTAACTTCCTAAGAGAAAAGTATATTTCTAAAGTCTGCATGAAACTAACTGTTTCATTTATAGTTTCCCAGGCTCAGAAATATGTGCTTGTCTTCGAGGGAAATGATGTCAAATGTGTGTCGAATTCTGCTGTTCTAATCCAGTTGTCAAAAACAAGGATCTCCAAAAGTTCTTGGATGGTATTTACATTCCTGGGAAGGGTCCTGTTGTTGACACCACAGCATACATAATAGATTAAAGCCATCCTCATTCAACCTGCAACATGCAAGCAAAGAAGGATATCCGTAAATTCCCAATGCTTCTACATGAGCGAAAAGGCAACTGTGGTTCACCGAGTAACTCTTGACTCTTTCAGATAGAAAGTACTGAATATATTTTATGGATTGAAAAAAAAATTGCCTTTGCTTTTCAAACTTTTATCAAACAGATTTTCGTATGCAGTTCACATGGAGACAGAGTAGATAAGAGAGGAAATGAGAAAGGTAGAGGAGGTCTTAGAAGTAGCATTCCCAGCTCTGAGTGAGAGGATGAAAGGTTCATAACTCAATGGGTGGAGACTCAGATTTAATGGCCCAAATCTGGTTCCAATTCTGTGTACAGTGTTTGTCAGGGGCCAGCTAGGTTGAGTCAGGGGGATTGAGGGATGTCAGAGGAGGACTTGGGTGGTGGGGGTTAGTCAGGACAGGTTTGATCAGGGGGTCGAAGCGTTGGGTAGTAAGAGAAGCATCGAGCAGATGAGGGAAAGATGGAAGAGTGAGTTTGAGTTATTGGAAGGGTCAGTTTTTTTAGTTTCCAGGCATTAGATTAAGAATTTTCTGTCTAAAATTCTTAGGTATCAATTCAGATAAATAAGTTGGAACTGTACACAGCCTCAGACTCTAACCCAGAGTTAGAGAATTTAGCAAAGAACCCAGGGATCAGGAAATTGCCTATTGGAATTTCAGACTTCCCAGGCAATTCCCTGGAGTCTATCCATTGAGATCTTTGCAGTATTCCAATACACATTTTATGAGATACATTCAGCCTCCAACAATCCAAAGACAATGTTTTGGACCAACACCATTGAACTGTGGCATGGTGACACATTGCTAGCCCTGCTCCTCACATGCCAGAGGCCTGGGTTAGATTGAAAAGTTGAGTTACAGAGAGAGATTGAATAGGTTAGGACTTTATTCCCTGGAGCATAGAAGACTGAGGGGAGATTTGAAAGAGGTGTGTAAGATTTTGATGGGTATAGTTGAGTGAATGCAATCAGGCTTTTTCTACTGATGCTAGGGGAGAAAAAAAAACAGAGGGTATGGGTTAAGGGTGAAAGGAGAAAAATTTAAAGGGAATATTGGGGGGTGGGGGGGTGCATCTTCATGCAGAGAGTGGTGGGAGTGTGGAATCGGCTGTCGGATAAAGTGGTAAATGCGGGTCACTTTTAACATTTAAGAAAAACTTGAACGGGTTCATGGATGAGAGGAGTGTGGAGAGTTATGGTTCAAGTGCAAGTCAATGGGACTAGGCAAAAAAATGGTTCGGCACAGACAAGAAGGGCCAAAAGGCCTGTTTCTGAGCTGTAATTTTCTATGGTTCTATGATTCCTGACTTAGATCATTGTTTGTGTGGAGTTTGCATGTTCTTCTTCTGTCTATTTGGGTTCCTTCTGGATGCTCCGGTTTCCTCCCACAGTCCAAAGATAGGCAGGTTAGGTTAATTGGCCATGCTAAACTGTCATTTAGTGTCAGGGGACTAACAGGGTAAATACGTGGGGTTATAGGGATGGGGGCTGAGTAGGATGTGGTTGGAGAAATCTCAATGGGCTGAACAGCCTCCTCACGCACTGTGGGGATTCTATGATTCTATACTGTGGATGTTCTGTTGTTATTGAAGGTGCCTGCTTATGTTTCTTTGTGTTTTCAAACCATTCTACTGGCAAACTTCATATCGTGTGGAGTTTTCAGTGTTGGACTGGGGTAAACACAATAAGAAATCCCACAACACCAGGTTAAAGTCCACAAGGTTTAATTGTAGCAAATGCTACTAGTTTTCAGAACTGGCTGCTCCTTTATCAGGTGGGTGGGAGTTTGCAAACAGGGTATATAAAGACACAAATTCAATTTACATGAATAATGATTGGAATGTGAGCCTTTACCGCAAATCAAGTCTTAAAAGGTACAGACAATGTCAGTGGAGAGAACATTAAGCACAGGATGTGTCTTATTTCCAGACAGGGAAGTTAGTGAGATTTTGCAAGTCCAGGCAAGGTGTGGGAGTTACAGATAGAGTGACATGAACCCAAGATCCTGGTTGAGGCCGTCCTCATGTGTCTGGAACTTGGCTATCAATCTCTGCTTAGCGACTCTGCGCTGTCACGAAGGCCACCTTGGAGAACACTTACTAAAGATCAGAGGCCGAATGCCCGTGACCACTGAAGTTATCTGCAGCAAACTACTCAGCCCTCAGGAGAACGGTGACCATGGCACCACACAATCCTGCCACAACAACCTCTGCAAGACATGCCAGATGATCAATACAGATGCCATCATCTCATGTGAGAACACCATCCACCAGATACGTGGTACGTATTCTTGCAACTCGGCCAATGTTGTCTACTTGATACGCTGCAGGAAAGGATGTCCTGAGGCATGGTACATTGGGGAGACCATGCAGATACTACGACAACGGATGAATGAACATCACTTGACAATCACCAGGCAAGACTGTTCCCTTCCTGTTAGGGAACACTTCAGCGGTCTCAGGCACTCGGCCTCCGATCTTCGGGTAAGTGTCCTCCAAGGCAGCCTTCACGACACACGACAGCATAGAGGCACTGAGCAGAGACTGATAGCCAAGTTCCACACACACGAGGACGGCCTCAACCGGGATCTTGGATTCATGTCACACTTTCTGAAACCCCCACAACTTGCCTGGATTTACAAAATCTCACTAATGTTCCTATCTGGAGACAATACACATCTTTCTAACTTATGCTTAATGCTCTCTCCACTCACATTATTTGTACTTTTAAGAATTGATTAGCTGTAAAGAGTCACATTCCAATCATTATTCATGTAGATTGAATTTGTGTTTTTATATCCCTGTTTGTGATCAGAACTCCCACCCACCTGACAAAGGAACAGCCAGTTCGAAAGCTAGTAGCATTTGCTACAAATAAACCTGTTGGACTTTAACTTGGTGTTGTAAGACAACGGCACAAGTGAATCTTTTGGTTTTTATAATCTGATAAATGCATGGCCCTTTATTTACTTTCAGCTAAGTTAAACTGAACTTAAATTTTCAAACTTCAACCGTAAGATTCTTAGTCCATCTTTTTTTCATTCATTCACAGGACATGGGTTCCTTTAGCAAGGCCAGTGTTTGTTGCCTTTGTGTGGCTAGATAGGCCGTTTCCAAGGCAGAATCAGCCACACACATCACTGAGATTGGATTCAAATACAGGCCACACCAGGTCAGGATGGCAGATTTCCTTTCTTAATGAACACTAGTAAAGTAATCCCAAATTTCATATGATCCAGATGAAGCTGTACGTTCCTTGTCATCTCCCCGTCTCCAGGGACCCAAACCTCTGAATCCATCACGTATCTGCCCTACTGTGAGAAATAATCCAGACACATCAGGTTTGGGAATCAGGCAAATTTCATCTTTAAACATGCATCTGCACAGTCCCAGCACTCTAACTGAGGTTGCCAAGACTGCAATGCTGGGAAGCTAATTGTCAAATTAACTTGTAGATCTGGTTATAGCACATCTTTAGATTTAATATTGATTCCTTTGTGAGGATTTGTTTTACTGGGACCATTGCTAAACTTTTGGAGTGCTCTATTTTATGACTTTAGTTTGGAATAGTGTTGCAGACCACATTTAAACTGTATTGTATTAATCCCATCAATCCAATCTCCTATTCTTCCATCATGCTGTAAAGACATGGACAGAATAACCACTTACTTTTATCTCTGTAGGAAATTCCTGAACTTTTCTCTTTGGGACAGAGATTCCACACTTAGAAATACGTATGAAAATGAGCTCTTAAATTTCTCTGCTTCCACATTTGTTTTATTTTCATTTTATTATTCAATCTAGATGCACCACTTTATATTAGTTTTTTTTCTCTAACATATAACTGCTTAATCTGCTACCCCACCTGTTTTTACATTTGAATTGATTGAATAAAATACTAGTCTATTCAGAACACCAATAAATGTATTGTTCTGATATTTTGTTGGTGAAAACAAAATTGTTAGAAATCTCATTTGGGTTTTTTTTAATCAGGTTTATCCACTGCATTTCATTAACATTGATGATTACTACATTCAAACTCTCACTTCTATAAGATAAACATAGAAATTATAGCAGTGAGCCTTTTTACTGAAGTAAGAAAGCAAAAGTAGGCAATTTTCTTTATTTACTGCACAGGATTCAATATTTATTACATTTTACACTTGTGCAATGATTAAAGCTTTTGGAGTTCTGTGTAAAAAAAATGTTCCAATTAGAAATAAATCATTCTTGGAATGTAATTGGCCCTGGTATGATTGTTCTTATTGCAAATTCCTTATTGCCCTAAAAAAGCAATAGAGAAGCTGGTGCTTGGTTCTCTTGAACCACTGCAGTAGCTTGATAGACTAATTCAGAGGGCAGTTGAGGGTCAACCACCCCCTTAGGGGAGGGTGATCACATATAGATCAAATCAGGGTGGCAGGTTCTTCTCTTACAATGGCACAAGTGAATCTTTCGGTTTTTATAATCTGATAAATGCATGGCCCTTTATTTACTTTCAACTAAGTTAAACTGAACTTAAATTTTCAAACTTCAACAGTAAGATTCTTAGTCCATCTTTTTTTCATTCATTCACAGGACATGGGTTCCTTTAGCAAGGCCAGTGTTTGTTGCCTTTGTGTGGCTAGATAGGCCGTTTCCAAGGCAGAATCAGCCACACACATCACTGAGATTGGATTCAAATACAGGCCACACCAGGTCAGGATGGCAGATTTCCTTTCTTAATGAACACTAGTAAAGTAATTGGATTTTCACAACAATCAGGCTGTTACATGGGATGGAACCTTCCCTTCCCTTGGACACTAAGCTAAGTTTAATGCTGGGAGCAAAGTAAGAGTGAGACCCATTGTGGCAGGGGACAGCTGGGCATGATCTTGCAGCATTCATGACATATGACCTTGGACAGCCATTCGCTCATTGCAAGCCAGGAGCTCCAGATTGTGCATCAACCAGAATGTCACAGAACAGCCAATGTGTGGCCTTTTTGCAGGTTCAGGCCATCCAGGAAAGGCAAGAGATTTCCCAAGATGGCAGCAGGAGGCCCTGTCATCTTACCACAATGGTCTGATGGAGGTTATAGTGAAGGATAGTGGCCAGGACCCCATTGGACAGTGCAGGAAGAGGATCTGCTGCACTATGCCACTCACTGCAAAGTGACACTCAGAAGGTATCAGTCTAAGTTTTCCAAATACACAAGGGTGTCAGTCAGGAGTTTGGATTACAGGATTCAGTAGCAAATGGGACATGTGCATTGAACATATGCAATGTCCCAATGTCTTATCAGTTGCAGGACGTCTTGCTTGTTAAATATTTACTAGGGAAGGTTCAGGAGCTGGCACTGGCATGCGTACTACTGAATGATTCATACATCCAGTGGGGTGACAATCAATGCTTCTGTCTGTCTGCAGAACAAGAAACAAGGCCAAAACTGGTGGCAGCATGCCTGACATTTGAATTATCAGTTTTTTCCAGGTGGAGGTCATCAAAATAGCTGGGGAGGTGCAGGAGTGTGACTATGTCAAGGGTGAGATAGTACTTTTCCAAAAAGCCAGTAAAGATTCCTCCAGTTTGCAGTGATCAGACACTGCCAGAGAGAGAGGCATCCACTAATTCCTTCCATTCCAGATACCAGAAAGAAAAGACGAAGGCTGAGGAGAAAGACCAGCATAGAATTTCACATTTGAAGATGGTTCCTCAGATGCTTCAGATAATGCCTTGTCACATCTTTCACCTGAACCCTCCAATAGTGCAGATACAGTGAGCTAGTGGGTCCTCTTTTCTACAGTAGATTCAAGGTACCCACCCCTCCCGATATTAATAGTATCCTGTATCATGCCTTATCATTACTAGTCCCACAAAGCAACAAGTATTCAAGCTCCTTGTGACTTAAATGTGACACTGCTGCACATCCTTGCTATTGTGCAATTCAGGCCCAAAATTTAACTTTGGCATTGTAAATTACTGCAGGGCACTCATTAAATGTTCTTTGTCCTCTTGCATTATGCAAGATGCCATGCCATTATGTTAGTGTGCATAAATTAAAATAGCACAAAATCAAAATACTATGTTCATTACTTACTTACACGTTGTCTAATTATAAAATCCTTTAGAAGGGGAAGATTGTTTCTGAAAAACGTTCTTGACTTCTTAAAGGACTTAATTCAAGTGAAGGAGGTTGTTGAGTTCACTGTGGTTATTTTTAGAACGCCTATGTTAAGGTTCTGCACAAAAGATTTCCAATTAAACTGAAAGCAATCGGAAGCACAGGATTGGACATAAGTTGATAAAGGGATAAGAAACAGGATATTTGTACATGGCATTTTGTCACCCAAAGGGAAACAGGGAGTGAAGAAAGCTTAAGTGTAGATCTGCAAGAATCTGATCTTCAACTTCTCAATTAAATAATGCGGATTTGAGTATCTGCAGCAAGATTGGGAAATATGCAGGTGACACTATAGTAAGTTCCCCTCAATGTCAATGCAGAAGCAACTTGATCAAAGACGTGTTTAAAGACACATTAATGTTGGGGGCGAGGGTGTCAATTGATAAAATCAATTAGATTTTCAGGTGACAAAGCAATTGCAGCAAGCATAGAAGGATTACAATGACTAGTAGATTGATGAGTCAAAGCAGGTTTGAGCTTTGGAATAAAAGCAAAATCAAAGTGATGCATATTTCTAAATCAACAAGAAATGTTCATATATTTAAAGAATGAGGAGAATGAGAACAGGTGCAAGAATTCAAGTATATAGAAAGCATAATATCTGCAAATGGAATATGCAACAAAGAAATAAGTACAAGGAGAGCTATGGAAAGGACCATACTTGATAAAGATACAGATGCTTACCAGAAAGCTGAATAATCAACTGGGAGCAATTGGTAAAGTGGTTTGGACTGCTGTTTGTATTCTGTAAAGATGCACTTCCACAGACTTCAATAATGAACATAAAAGGTAATTATTGATAGGAATTGTACAACTACCTTAAGAAAGTAGTAAGCTCCCAAAATGTCACTTTGCCTTGGAGTCTCTCTCACCATAGTGACTTCACGCTCAATTGGTCAAAAGGCCATGTGACCTTCCCCTGCTGTGTTTCCCTTAAAGGGACAATCACCATATCCTTTGTACTTTTAGTAAGTTCTTTATACAATCTAATTCACTTAGAACTAAATATTAACTAAGTGTTTTATATATATGTTGGGAAATTATAAATCAAGTCTTTGGGGTTTTCTGTTCCTTGTAGGGTAGTATAATTCTATTATCTGAGATACTTCCACATGATTGACATTAATACATATTGCAATACTAGGTACTGCTTCTAGCCATTATCATTATTCATTTTGAGACTTGAGACATATTGAGAGACTTGGAGGTGCAGGTTCACAAGTCTCTGAAGGTGTCCTCACAGGTGGAGAAGGTGACAAAGAAGGCGTATAGTATGTTAGCTTTCATAGAAAAGGGTATAGAATATAATAGTAGGAGTTTGATGTTGCAGTTGTATACAACTTTGGTTAGGCCTCACTTGGAATACTGCGCCCAGTTCTGGTCTCCGTACTATCGGAAGGATGTGGAGTCCTTGGAGAGAGTGCAGAGGAGGTTTACCAGGATGCTGCCTGGTATGGAAGGACTGTCTTATGAGGAACGATTAGATAGAATGGGGTTGTTTTCCCTTGAAAGACGTCGGCTTAGAGGGGATCTCATAGAGGTGTATAAGATTATAAAGGGTATAGATAGAGTAAATGGAGGGAAACTTTTTCCACCTTTAGAAATGGATAGGACGAGAGGTCATGGCCATAGGGTGAGGGGGGCTATGTATAGGACGAATATTAGAGGGCAGTTTTTCACACAAAGGGTAGTGGGGGTGTGGAATGCAGTGCCGAGTAAGGTGGTGGGAGCAGGCACGCTGGGGCTGTTTAAGGGTCTCTTGGACAGCCACATGAGCGGTATGCAGATAGAGGGATATATTAGGACTGTTTAACTACGGCTTTTTCCACAGGTAATTCGGTCCATAATTTGAGCACGCATTCGGCAGGTGGTGCAGGTACAGCTCTTGGGTGTTGATTCATGGGTTGCCTGGTACCTCATGTCGTATATGAGTGCTTTATGTGGACCATCTGAAGGGCACCATGACAGCTCAGAGACTATCGACGTGGCTGTGCAGACACTTGGAATTGGGCCGGTGTCTGCGGGAGTTTGCGCGTTCTCCCCGTGGTTGCGTGGGTTTTCTCCGGGCACTCCGGTTTCCTCCCACAACCCAAAAATTCGCTCTTCGGCTGATTGGGTAACAAATTGTCCCTATGGTGAAAATTTTCCAAATTAGGATTAATATATATATTATTATATAGGAATATTAAAATAGGATAATGTATTTGGTATGACGGCGGCGCGGGCTCGTTGGGCCGAAGGGCCTGTTTCCCGTGCTGTGTTGCTTAATAATAATAAAAAAAAAATTTCCACAGAGACATCAGTTCTGTCAATAACAGGTCGAGCAGATATTTCAATGTTTATGGGTTCAAAAACATTTCTTGATGGCAACATTAACTGCTGGAGAGTATTTCCACTCAAGTGGTCCATGTGTTTACAAATAATCTGTCTCTCTACCTCCACTTGGTTTGAAAGGAATTCAGTCTTAGGGACAATAATTTTGGCAATCCAACTTGATCCACCACCAAAGTTTCTCACGCATACATATAGCTTTATTTACCATATATGACCATGCTGTACTCTGTGAATCATAGCTGAATACTTTGGCTGGCTTCTACCCTCCCCAGCAAATTTATATAAACATCTTAGATGTGAGAATCAAAGATAATAGTTCCAAATTTACTGATAACATACTAGTTGGGAAGGTGTGTTGTGAGGAAGATGCAATGAGGCTTCAAGTGTGCTTGGACAGACTAAGTGAATAGGCAAGAACATGGCAAATAATATGAATGACTGTGAAGTTATCCATTTTGGTAGCACAAAAACAGAAAGGTAGAATATTTATGAAAGAGCGAGAGATTGGGAGGTGCTGATGCCGAAAGGGAGCTAGATGTCCTTGACCCTGAGTCACTGAAAGCTAGCATGCAGGTGCAGTAAGCAATTAGGAAGGCAAATAATATATTGGCCTTCAATGTAAGGAAATTTGAGTAAGGAAATAAAGATATTTGTTGCAATTGCATAGAGCCTTAGTAAGATCACACCTAGAGTATTGCACACAGTTTTTTTCTCATTATCTAAGGAAGGATATACTTACCATACAGGAAGTGTAATAAAGGTTCACAAAACAAATCCCTAGGATTGTCTTATGAGGAGAGATTGAAGAAACTAGATCTGTATTTTCTAAAGCTTTGAGGAATGAAAGGTGATCTCATTGAAATTTCTTATGGGACATGAGAGGATAGGTGTGGATTGGATGTTTTCCCTGACTGGTCAGTCTAAAGTCAAAAGGCACAGCCTCAGAATATGGGGAAGACTATTTCAGCTAAGAAGAAGAGGAATTTCTTCATTCAGAGGGTGGTGGAGAATCTTTTAAATTTTCTACTCCAGAGGACTGAGGAAAGTCAATCATTGATCACCCTCGTGACAGAAATTGATAGACTTCTGGATATGAATGACATCAAGAGATATGGAAATACTGGGAAAATTTGGTATAAGAGGTGATAATCAGCCATGATCTCCATGCATGGCAGATAAAATATTCAAGCTTGAATCACAAGTTAACTTCTTTTTCTGTTCCCTATGTGGGGGAAGAAGGTGGTGAAAGGAATTTTGTTGATTAAAATGAAAAAGATAAACAAAGTGTTCTCAGCAATGCCATTAGAAATAGATCTTTATTATTTATTAATTTCTCATATTAAAAGCAGAATGCTTCAGATGCTGGCACTGCTGCTTCACAACTCCAGGGACCCAGGTTCAATTCCCAACTTGGGCCACTGTCTGTTGGGAGTCTGCCTATTCTCCCTGTGTCTGCATGGGTTTCTGCAGGCTGCTCTTGTTTCCTCCCACAGTCCGAAAATCATGCTGGTTAGGTACGTTTGCCATGCTAAGTTCCCCTTCAGTGTACCCGAACAGTGCTGGAACGTTGGTGACAAGGGGATTTTCACAGTAATTTCATTGTAGTGCTAATGTAAGCCTACTTGTGATACTAATGAATAAACTTTAAAACTTTCATCTGAACTAAAGACAAAGTGTTAGGAAAGCTCACCAGGTCTGGTAGAATCAGTGGAGAGAGAAACACTTAACATTTCAAGCCCAATTTCACTCTTCTTTAAAGTTAGCTGTGTTGAAATGTTGGTTTGAATGATTACTTTCCAAATGATATTGGGAAATCTTCAACATCTTTGATTTAAGAGAGACCAGTAGCAATATGTAGAACAGAATAAAATATTTTCTGATCATTTATTTTGCAGTCTCATAACATGACTGCAGGTATAGGTTTCCCAATTTACCTGGCATGAAAAAAATATTGTTTCGTATTAACTTGTCATTCCTCCTGAGGGTAATAAACATTTAATTTATCATTATTTCTTTTATTTGTTCCAAGTTGATTTTAGAAAGATAGACACCTTCTATCGACCAAAACTGTCCTTTTATTTAACAAGAAGGGAGATCTGCAGTCCACATTCAAACTCAACAATATTCTGGCTTGGACTGACAAGTGGCAAGTAACGTTTGTGTCACACAAGTGCCAAGATATGAAATCTCCAGCAAAAGAGAATCTAACCAAAGCCCTGTGATGTAAATATATTGCCTTTCTTTCACTGTCACTAGGTCAAAATCACGGAACTCCCTCTCTACCTGCACTGTGGGAGCACTTACACTATATGGGTGGCAGCGGTTCAAGAAGGCAACTCACTACAACCTTCTAAAGAGCAATTAGGGCTGGACAGTGAATGCTGACCTGGTCAGCAAAGCCCATAGCCTTTGAATGAATAACATTTTTTTAAAAATGTGAAAAGATAAGACTTCTTTGCTGGACTTTTATCTCAGCCCCACCAAATTTCCATTTGGAAAAGGAATGCTCTGCATTTAGAAATCCTACAGTACAGAAGGAAGCCATTCAACCCATCAAATCTGCACTGACAACAATCCCACCCAGGCCCTGTCGCCACTTAGTTACCCTGCTAATCCCTTTAACCTATCACACACGAGGACACTAAGAGTTAATTTAACATGTCCAATCAACCTAACCCACAGATCTTTGGACTGTGGGAGCACCCAGGCGAAACACACACAAACATGGGGAGAACATGCAACCTCCACACAGACATTGACCAAAAATCGGATATTGAACCTGGATCCCTGGAGTTGTAAGGCAGCAGTGCTAACCACTGTCCCACCATGCCATCCAGTCTCTTTCTTTCTGTGGAATGGAACAGCTCCATTAAAGATCAGTTACAATCATTGAGAGCTGATGCTGAACATTATAGACTCTGCTAAGAGCAAGATCCGGCAGAAGCTGAATCCACAATGGGAAATCACTAGGACTAGTTATTGAAACCAACCTTAAAAACAAAGATTTGCAGCATTAAGTGGCCATTCACCCATCATATCTATGCTGGTTTCCCTGGCCCAGCGATATCAATGAACACCACTTCACTCTGTCCTCCTCATTATTTCATAGTATTTCCAAAAAACTCAACTTGTATTCAACACTGTATTTGTAAGTTACTAACGGCATTAGCACTAATCCTCTTTATTAGCAGGGCAGTTCTAATGAAATCTTGCACATCTTGTGTCCTATATTTCACCTCTAGTAATGTATTTGTGCTTTTTAAATCTTCCTTAATAGAATAATAGAATGACCTCTTAGAAGCAGTCAGGCATCTCACTTGAGATCAGTATTAGCTGGCAACTAGAATTTGCTGCAATGAATTGGTGAGTAATTGAACATGCATCCTATCGAAATTCTACACATGATCAAAGGCAAATTCAAAAATGCAACTATAAGGAAGAAAGAAGACTTACTAAAGGGCTGATTGTTATAACAAATTGAAAACTTTTTAACCTAACACAGTGCCAGTACTGCACAGCAAGGAAAAGAAGTACTGAGCCCGAGGATTATTTCAGAAATTTCATTTTTAATTGCTGAGAGAAAACTTGATTTTCAATCGTGTAAGTTTAAAATATTTACTTCCTTAATTTGAAATTCCGACAGGGAATTTCTTAGGAACAGCTTGCACTATAGCTGTAGCTTTGCTGGTTTTTCCTCAGATTTTTCTGTGAAATTCATGAGTCTTTTAAACACTTTTACTTCAAAGTAATCAGCTCCATTCTGGAAATCGCCATGGAGCAGATTACCATTTGGAAATCCATATGATTAGCGGACCTGGAATGGTAGTGTCCAGGCTGGCTAGCATCTCCCCCCACTTCGCCCCCCCCCCCCACCTCCTCCCACCACTCCCCATCCTCTTGATGGGAAAGGTTCACTCCAACTGCTCCCCACTAATGGAAAACAGGCGCCCTCACCCTGGGCACTTTGGCACTGTCCACTAGGCATTGGGTAATGCCAAGGAGGCAGGGCAAGGCGTGGGTCACCTAGGGTGTGGGGCCTACTGGGGAGAATGACCAGTGGTGGGGAGTGGGGGGGGAACCCACTGCCATCCTGCAATAAGATCGGTGAACTCAGTAAAGTCTGGCAACACCAATTTTAAATCCAACCGATTTATTTGATAGTAAATCTGCGAGCTTTTGGCCTTTGTGGCCTTCGTCAGGCGAATCTATCGACCAAAACTGTCCTTTTATTCCCTGGCCCACTGATATCAAGGCAACAAAGGCCAAAAGCTCGCAGATTTACTATCAAATAAATCGGTTGGATTTAAAATTGGTGTTGTCAGACTTTACTGAGTTTACCCCAGTTCAACGCCAGCATCTCTACATCATAAGATCAGTGAGATAGGGATGGAGAAGGGTAATCAGGGTTGGTCATTGGGTGGCAAGGAGAAAGGCCAGGCTGTTAATTGGGTGTGGATGGAGTGCCAGGGCTGGCTATCAGTATAGTAGTGATGTAAAGATGCCGGCATTGGATTGGGGTGGTAAGAACTCAGTAAGAATTTAGCAACACCAATTATTAATCCAACCGATTTATTTGATAGTAAATCCGCGAGCTTTCAACACTCTTGTCTTCCTCAGGCAAGTGCAGTGTTCTGGTCTGCAACAGCACACATCAGCACATCAGACTGTGCTGATGTGTGCTGTTGCAGACCAGAACACTGCACTTGCCTGAGGAAGACACAAGAGTGTTGAAAGCTCGCGGATTTACTATCAAATAAATCGGTTGGATTAATAATTGGTGTTGCTAAATTCTTACTGAGTTCTTATCAGTATAGTAGATCAGGGATGGGGGTTGTCAGGACTGCCATGGGTGGGCAATCAGTAGGCTAGCGATTGGGGCAAAAGGGGGTTTCCAGTAGGTTAGCGATTGGGGCAAAAGGCGAGAAAGTTGGAGATTAGGAGCTTGGGACCAGTGATCAGGGTGGGGGTTCAGGGATAAACAGAAGGCCAGCAATCGGGAGACTGGTGATGGGAGGGCCAGTCTGTATGAGCCGATTTCTGCATTGACAGATTGGTGCATGAGTAGTGGCCTGCTGAGCACTCTGCTGCTGGCCTCTCAGGCAGGATGAGCCCCCCTCCCACTTCACAGCATGAATGGCACTCTGTAATGCACTCAGTGTCAGAGATTTGTCCAACTAATTACACCCAAAAATAGATTGGAAATTCCCCCGTTTTCCCATCCATTGGACACTTTTGATTTTTTGGGGATTTGAGAATCTGACCACTATGTCCATGCAACCTTTTAAAGGCAGCTTATATTTCTAAAAGTGAAGCTATTGAATTCTGGAGTCTGCTTCAGATGTACCTGAAACATCTGTTGTGCAGGCTCACCTTGTTACCTGCTGCACTGGGGGTTCCAGACATGATCCATTAGAGGAATATGATGATGTTCCTTCTGGGTGTCCAAAGAGTCATCAGGTAAGTGGTCAGGCACAAGGGACAAGAGATATTCAAAGAGCGCAATGCCAGGAGCATTACACCCAGGCTGCTATGCTGCAAGAAGTTCAATAAATTCACAAGATTTGCTAAGGTAGAATTTTGTATTTTCTCACTTGCCAGCTCTGCACCATTTAATTTTGCTAATCATTAGCCACACTGATCCTGTTTCCCTTCTCTCTCACAATCATTGTAATCAATTTCATTGCACCACCTCGTGCTATTGTTCACATTCCCTGCTTGCAATATTCCTTCCTTCACTTGTCCACACCTCTACTGACTTATCCATGCTATATGCCAACCATCCCCAACCCTCTTATATATCATGGCACGTCTCTATACTATTAGATATTTTGATTAACAACGCTGCCTATTTTCTCTGTCTTCTTGCCTTATTGGGACTTTACTTTTAACTTCTCCCTGGCCTCTTGTTTGTTTTTTTTTTCACTCCTCATGCTTCTCCCGGGGGATTGTGCCCCTTTTGAGTTTATGTTTTTTTATGCAGGTGTCTGGGGCCTTTGTCTTCAGCTCCGAGTCTTGTTGGTGATGTGCATGGGCCTGACCAACCTAAAAAATCTAAACCATGCACATGCAGGGTCTTTCTCAACCAGCGCACGCATGGGAAGCCCAGATTTATCGAATCTTTGGAGATGTTAATTATTATGTATGCACTTACGTATGTGCAAGGAAAAGCACGGAATAAGCCTCACAACTTAAACATTGGGGAACTCTTTATTATAAGTGTACACTGTTCCACAATCAGATCCAAGACTCCTTAATGAAAAGTCCAACCCTGAGAGGAGTGAACCCTACCTCAGTGTCACATTACCCACTCTTAAAGGGATAGTACATGACATCAAATCCCCACCATACATAGAGTATACCAACCATAAAAATTAAAATGAAGGTTAGTTTTAGTTTAATTACATGAATTTTAAATCTTGGGGTGGGCGGAGTGGTCTTCATTGCACACCTGCCACACCACACTGGTTGGGAACTGGTGTATGCCTTGGCATGCACATCCTTTGAACCTTTCCCTTAGATATCAATAACTAACCTTCACAGGACTCCACAGTGTTAAAAATTCATGAATTGCAACTTTTAAAAATCTCTGCTCCTCTATTCCTAACATCTTCCTATTTATTGTTGATATATATGTCTAATCTATAACACTGCCTATTTTTATGTTTGGATTGATTGAACACAGTGCACCAGTAAACTCTATAGACTCCATTAACTCCAACCTCTGCAGATTCAATGGGCTAACACAACACTGGAGTTAACCATGCAGCAGAAGGGGTGGTGGGGAATAGTAACAGCTTTGCTGGAAATTGAGACAATTGTCATTTCATCTGATTTTCAAGCCTGGGTGATCACAATAGAAAGGGGCTTTAAAACCATCAGTCACTCCTGCACTTCTCTGTTCTCATATAAAGCAGTGGGAAAATTGAGCTGCAACCTTATGGGAAGGTAGTGATGGAGGGGGGGGGGGGGGGGGGGGGGGTGGAAATATCTTACCAATAAATGACAGAGTATTGGTTCCAGTGAGTAAAATAGCGGGGACGATTCTCCCCCAAAAATTCTAAGAGTTGAATTCACATAAAAACTGTAGTAAATCAGTTTCAAAATTAATCTCCCACACTCTGAGCACTGCTGAGTGCTGAGCATAAATCAGTCCAAAAAGCTGCGGGTGGGGCCTATTCCTAGTGGAGAGACCAGCAGCATAGTGCTGAGTGGACCACTGTGCATGTGCCAATCTGTGAGCACCAAAATCACGCTTGCACAATGCCCCTGCACTGTTGGCCAGCCCAATGAACACTGCATCACCATCTGTGTGACACTCCCCAAAGCCCCCCCTCCCCCCCGCCTCACCCTAACCGCCATGGCCCAATCACTGACCTCACAAACGTGCCCCGGCCAGCCTCGAAACCCATACCTTGCACCCCCACCCCTCCCCCACAGCCCAGATTCCCCATTATTTTTTTTCCACCACACCGATTGCTAGCTCAGATCGTTGGCTCCCCCCCCCCCGCCCCCGTCACTCAGCCCAAAGAGCTCCCCTTCCTACAGATTGCCCCCTGCAGGAGGCCCAGGAAGGCACTGCCAAGGCGCCAATGCCCAGAGGACATACACTTCCCGAGCACCTGACCCTCTGGGAAGCCTCAATTGCCCCCCTTCAGTCAGTAAGTACGAGCTATACTAAACTCCACTGAAGTGGAGGGAGAAGCTAGAGGGCCTGGAGATTTCGGTCCTATTTAAATTGAATACAAATTAAGATTTGCATACATTATGCAGCTCCATGCCGATTTCCAGTGTAGAGCTGACAGTGCCGGAAATCCGGCTGTCGGAGATGCACGGAGGCTGTGGTGCACCGTAAGGAGTCACAAAATGGCCTCCACTACAGTCTCCAAGCCTGCTGCACTACAAAAACAGTGCAGCAAGCTGGGAGAATTGCCCCCAGTATATTCCTCCACATCTTACCGCACTCCATCACAAAAACAACAGCTGGGCATGTTTCATGCTGTCATAATGCAGGGGAGAGGTGGGGCTTCAACATGCTGGCAAAGTCATTTTAAAGAGCAAGTCCAACCCCACCAACCAGCATGGAGGATTCAGAGGTTCCTCCGCAGCCCTCCCCCTGTGAATGGAGCAAACATTATTCAGAGCTAATTTTCACCCCACTACCTCCCCCAGGCCCCCACATAATCAAAGCCGAGGGCTGGCATTTTTTCAGCCCCATCCCTTCCCGCCACTCCTTGCATTCAGGATTGTCAAGCCCTCTGCCCTTCCCCCTCAACATCGAACCCATTACCCCCCTCCAGCAGTCAGTTTTGGCTGACATTCCTTTCTACTCACATCCCATTCCCCGCTTTCCCCCGCCAAACATCAGAACCATTTTTCCAGCTTCACCCATCACTGGCACTACCCCAACATTCTGCAAAAGTCATTGCCAGCTTTTACAGTTCCCACATCCATCCCTGACACTGACTGTAGTGATGAATCTGTCCCCATAAGGCTCCCAGTGAGGTCTGCCTTTGGCACTGTTGCCTGACACAAGTTGGTATTGCCATTTTGAATTGGGCATGGTGCCAACCTCTGCCAGAGGACAGTGCCAGGGGGCACATCTCATTGAAAATGTGTAAACCTCACGGCATGGCATCACATTGGCATTGTTTTAAAATCTGGCGGAGGCTTAAGATCTGGCAGGGTCAAATTGGGATCGGGTTGCTGTTGGGAGTCAAGAGAAAAGATAAGTTAATTTTCTCAGCAATGCATTGTTCCTCAGAACAAAAGAAGGCCTACACTTCAAAGGTTTGCCTATGCATTTACTTTATAGATACTGATGGGTTTACATAGAACATTACAGCACAGAACAGGCCCTTCGGCCTTCGATGTTGTGCCGACCAATATAAAAAGCAATGACCCTCCAAACTAAACGATTCCCTTCTCTTCCATATACTTATCAACTAACCTCTTAAACGCCACCAAACTTGGCACATCTACAACTGCCGCAGGCAGGGCATTCCACTCCCTAACCACCCTCTGGGTAAAGAACCTCCCTCTGATATCCGTCCTATAACTATCACCCCTTAATTTAAAGCTGTGTCCCCTCGTGCTAGCTTTCTCCATCCTAGGAAAATGGCTATCACTGTCCACCCTATCTAAACCTCTAATCATCTTATATGTTTCGATTAGGTTCCCTCTTAGCCGCCTCCTTTCTAACGAAAACAACCTCAAATCCCTCAGCCTCTCTTCATAAGACCTGCCCTCCATACAGGCAACATCCTGGTAAACCTCCTCTGTACCCTCTCCAATGCCTCCACATCTTTCGTATAATGTGGGGACCAGAACTGCACACAATACTCCAAGTGCGGCCGCACTAGAGTTTTGTACAGTTGCAACATGACGTTGCGGCTTCGAAATTCAATCCCCCTACCAATAAAAGTTAAGACTCCATATGCCTTCTTAACAACCTTCTCGACTTGACTGCCTACTTTCAGGGATCTATGCACATACACACCAAGATCCCTCTGTTCATCAAGACTACTAAGAATCCTACCATTAGCCCTATACTCTACACATTTATTATTCCTTCCAAAGTGCATTACCTCACACTTTTCCACATTAAACTCCATTTGCCACCTCTCGGCCCAGCTCTGCAACTTGTCCAAGTCTCTCTGCAAACTATAACACCCCTCTTCACTATCACTCCATCGACTTTAGTGTCATCTGCAAATTTACTAATCCATCCTTCAATACCCTCATCCAGATAATTTATAAAAATTACAAACAGCAGGGGCCCCAAAACAGACCCCTGAGGTACACCACTTGTCACCGAACTCCAAGATGAATATCTCCCATCAACCACCACCCTCTGTCTTCTATCTGCTAACCAATTCCTAACCCAATTAGCGAAATCACCCTCTATCCCATACATCTGCATTTTCTGCAGAAGTCTTCCATGGGCCACCTTATCAAACGCCTTACTAAAGTCCAGATATACCACATCAACCGCCTTACCCCCATCCACCTCTTTGGTCACTTTTTCAAAAAACTCAATAAGGTTAGTAAGGCACGACCTACCCTTCACAAAACCATGCTGACTATCCCCAATCAATTCATTTCTCTCTAAATAGCTATAAATCCTATCCCTAATAATTCTCTCCAATACTTTGCCCACAACAGAAGTAAGACTCACTGGCCTATAATTCCCTGGAAGGTCTCTCTTCCCCTTCTTGAACAATGGGACCACATTCGCTATCCTCCAGTCCTCCGGAACCACACCCGTAACCAACGACGAACTGAAGATCAGAGCCAGAGGCTCTGCAATCTCCTCTCTTGCCTCCCAGAGGATCCTAGGGTAAATCCCGTCCGGCCCAGGGGACTTATCCAACTTCAAACCCTCGAGAATATCTAGCACATCCTCCCTATCTACTTCGATACCTTCCAGTTTGCTACCCTGTACCTCAGTGTTCTCCATAATTACATTTACATCACCCTGCATGAATACCGAAGAGAAATATTTATTCAGGACCTCTCCAATCTCTTCAGGCTCCACGCACAACTTCCCACTGCTGTCTATGACTGGCCCTAATCTTGCCCTAACCAATCTTCTATTCTTAACATATCTAAAGAAAACTTTAGGATTCTCCTTAATCCTATCAGCCAAAGTCTTCTCGTGTCCCCTCTTAGCTCTCCTCAATTCACTCTTTAGCTCCCTCCTGGCTAATCTATAGCTATCCATTGCACTAACTGCATACTTGGTGCATACTTGTTAGGTTTGGTGCATACTTGTTAGGTGTGGCTTAATTTATAACATTCTGGCCTCTGAGTCAGAGACTGTGGGTCAATGCGCTTACAAATACAATACAAAAGTGGCTTCAGTGCACTGTCCAAGAATGCTGCACTGTCAGAGTTGCTGCTTTTCAAATAAGATAAGCTGAGGCCCCAGAAGATTCCATGGTAATATTTAGAAGAACAGCCAGGCAGTCATCCTTGGGATTTTGATCAATCTTTATCCTTCAGTGTAAATTTTCTGGTTATCATCATATTGCCCTTTGTGGCAACTTACTGTGCACTTATTTGCTGCTACTTTTCCTACATCTGAACAGTGATCTCATTTCTTTGGCTGTACAGTGCTTCCAGATGCTTGGTGATCATGAAGGACATGATGGGTCCACCAATAGACTTTTGGCTGTTCTCCAAATCATCCAGTCTTCTCTGTGCTAATTCCTGCGATAAGTGCAAGGGTGGGATTTTCCAGCTATGTTAACCCAAAAACAGTAAAATCCTGCCCGAAGCCAAAGAACATTTCCATGGTTCGTCCCTCGTCCACTGCAATTCCCGTGGCAGGCGAAATGGGAAAAGTTGCTGTCAAGTCTTTATTTCACGCTTTTCTGTTATTGTCAGGCAAAAATTTAAGATGTCCTTGAAGTTAGAAGTTAGACTCACAATAACAGATGTAATTTGATTTTAGTGGCTATAAATAAATAAGACAAAAACTTTAGGATTCAACACCAGAGATACTACTTACATTTGTATATTTGCATATTATTCAAGATGATTTTGCCCTCTGGTGCACTTTACACAAAATAATCCTCCTACTGATGGCTCCTGAATGACTAAAATCAGCACAAATTGTATTTTTCTCAATTTTCTGCTCATCTATTATACCAGCAAAGTGGGGGGAATGGAGCAGGGGAAGGAAGTGGGGAGATGGGCAGAAAGAAATGGGTGATGATGGACAACCACTTCCATCTGCTCCACAGATGCACCACTGAGGAAAAAGGAAACAAATGAGATTTTGACCCCAGCGAGATTTGAGAAACTCAGACAACTGTAAGTTTGAAGTCCTGCAGCAGCTGAAGGCCACAGTCTTTACATGGAAAGGAGGTGAGGAGTAAGCTGGGATGATTGGTTTGATCACAGGACAAAAAGGGCCTTAATAATAGTGATCAGAGTCCAGTGTCACTTCCAAAAATCAGTATAGCGGAAAAATGAACACTGTTTTTGGCAACCTGATCAATTACTGTGATCACTTACTAGTTCCCCTTCATCAAGATTTCGGAAGATTTAAGAACATTGCATGTCTGAAGAAAGCAAATGTCTATCTATTAGCTAGTTCATCAAAGTCCACCCACAGATATTATTACCCTGCAGAAAATGCTCAACAGAACAAATATTAGCATTGCAAATTTTTTTTCACATTATTATTCATTCAAGTAGGAGGATTATATGAAGTTAAAGTTTGTGGGCATGAATAGACATAAGCCTGGAAATTGCTTTCGGCATAAATTATCACACTGACAGCAAATTGAAGAATATGGGGACAGCAATATAGGAAGTGCACTACATCTCTAATGTACTCTTATGTTTTTTGACCTGTACAACAAGTAATTGTGAGATCTAAGCACAGTGGCAATGTTATTATTAGAACACATATAGTTTACTTAAATTACATGGAATTGTCCTTGGACTGGCAAGTACAAGCCAATTAAATATTTATGTGACATATTTATAATAGGCTGGGATTTCTGCAGTGTAAGGACAAGTGGTGGTTGAAAGTTTCAAAATATATTTGAGTTTAGCTAAGATGTGTGTAAAATAATGTAGTAATATGGCCAAAAATTGAAGAAAGTACACGCGCGGCTTCCTAAAGAGAATTGAATCTAACAAAAAGGCAGGGAAAGAAACAATGGAGATGACACAAGAAACAAACTGAAGGCATAAAAGCAAATTACTGCTGATGTTGGAATCTGAAACCAAAAGAGAAAATGCTGGAGAATCTCAGGAGGTTTGGCAGCATCTGTAAGGAGAAAGAAGAGCTGATGTTTCAAATCCAGATGACCCTTTGTCAAAACTGAAGGCATTTCTTCAAAGATATGTTATTCAGGTTACCAAGATTTTTTTTTTGTTCCTTAGAACTCTGTGCCAGTATTCAACTTTAATGATGTTCACTGGTTTTAATTCTTGACCAAAAGAGAGAGATTTTACCGTGACAGGTGCAAGCTGATCATTTCTGATTTTAACCTGTTATGAAACAGACGGTATGAAACTGAATCCTGTGGTGACTTTCTTTACATCCACTGGAACCCAACTGAAAGTTTGAACTTGACAACCAATATGTAGTTGTCTTTGATTTCCCACCAACTGAAAACAATTGGGAAGATGATCAGCATCAAATCAGGACGAATGGTTATGTGCTTCTTTGGATTCCATTAGGACAATTTCGACCTCTCCTACTATGAATTAAAACCCACCACCTTTCCAAGAATTTGACCAATGCAAGATAGCATTAGCAGCATTCTACCATTTAGAACATAGAACATAGAACATAGAACATTACAGCACAGAACAGGCCCTTCGGCCTTCGATGTTGCGCCGACCAATATAAAAAGCAATGACCCTCCAAACTAAACCATTCCCTTCTCTTCCATATACTTATCAACTAACCTCTTAAAAGCCACCAAACTTGGCGCATCTACAACTGCCGCAGGCAGGGCATTCCACTCCCTAACCACCCTCTGGGTAAAGAACCTACCTCTGATATCCGTCCTATAACTATCACCCCTTAGTTTAAAGCTGTGTCCCCTCGTGCTAGCTTTCTCCATCCTAGGAAAAAGGCTATCACTGTCCACCCTATCTAAACCTCTAATCATCTTATATGTTTCAATAAGGTCTCCTCTTAGCCGCCTTCTTTCTAACGAAAACAACCTCAAATACCTCAGCCTCTCCTCATAAGACATGCCCTCCATACCAGGCAACATCCTGGTAAACCTCCTCTGTACCCTCTCCAATGCCTCAACATCTTTCTTATAATGCGGGGACCAGAACTGCACACAATACTCCAAGTGCGGCCGCACTAGAGTTTTGTACAGTTGCAACATGACGTTGCGGCTCCGAAATTCAATCCCTCTACCAATAAAAGCCAAGACTCCATATGCCGTCCTAACAACCTTCTCGACCTGACTGCCTACTTTCAGGGATCTATGCACATACACACCAAGATCCCTCTGTTCATCTAGACTACTAAGAATCCTACCATTTGCCCTATACTCTACACATTTAACTAACATTTCAGGCATCCTCTGATGCTATGTAACTTTTCTGCCCCTTCCTGCCAACTTCCCAACACAAACAAGTAGAAGAATGGTTCGTAGAACTTAAATGTGATGCAATCTTTAAAATTGGCTAGATCTTATTATGTCACCACCCATTGGGAATGAACATGCCAATGCAGTTTTCTGCTAGAAATCCAAAGGTACTTTACAGCCAGGCTAAAGGTGCCATTTGTGTATTAATGATGTTTCATTGTAGCAGGTGGAGAACATTCACTTGTGCTCCTATCAACAGAAGCAGACTAAAATTGGGCTGTTGCGTGGGGAGGTGCATGTTTCATGACATGTCCCTCCGTAAATAAAAACTTACAAAATGTGTAAAGATTGACTATGGTTCTATTCTTCAACATCTGACTTTCGAGAATGGAACTTAGTTGCAGAGAATGGTTATTTATTGGTAAATGTTTGAAACCAAGAAAAAGTCAGACAGAAAACTAAAATCTTACTGGCCATTGTGGAAAATGACAGAAAACACTAATTGTTGGAGCATAATTACCCTTTGACATTTTGGGGTTATCACCCCTGCTCATATCCAGACCCTGTGCCCTCCCCATAGGCCCCATCTCCTCTGGCCCCAGTGGGCAAAGCCAGGGTGCCAGGTTGGCAGTACCAAGGTGCCTGGTGGGAAGTGGTAGAGTGTCAGGCTGCTATCACCAGGATCCAGGCCTGAAGTGCCAGGCTGGCACTGGCCAAGGGGTACTTCCTCCTGCCCCTGACCTCTCAGGGGGGCCTCAATGACTTCCAGTCTGAGTTGCAAGGCCGTCACGAAAGGTCCTCATTGTGGGGACCATACATGATCCTTTAGGGTCATCATCAACCAAGCCATTAAGGCGAGTGAGCCCAGATGATATAAATGGATTTAAATATTGAGACCAACTTGTTCAATTCCTAGGCGTGAACTTGATCTTACTTAAGTTTGAGCCCAGTGGATTGCAAGAGGCAAGAAAACAATAGCAAACTTGGTTTTTCACCTTGTGCAACCTTCTCAATTTGCCCCACCATTGTCTGGTGTTATAAGCCAGAGCAGAAACTCCAAAGAGCTTCATGGAGACTGCCTGAACCATAAGTTTTTTTATGTTGAATTAGGTTAGGATGAGCATAATATGTTTCATTTCAAATATGATTCAATAACCCACTAGGAAACTTTTATCAAACAAAGATCATTTAAGAATATAGCTAACATGTATAGTAAGAAAATTAGCAATGCCTTTTATTAAATGCAAACAAACCAAACAGAAAGAAAACAACCACAATAATATATTAATTGAATATTAATGGTGTTCCAACAAACTAAAACCTCATTAAAAAATAACATTTTTACAGACTTAATACAGCATGAATTAAAATCTCACTTCACTGGAATTGAGTTTTTCAAAATCTGCATATTCCTTCCAGAAGGCAAAATGTTAGTTTGAGATAACTAGCAGAATTTCCAAATTGAAGAGGGAGAAAGAGAGAGACTTCAGCTTCTTCCTTGCTTGATGCCTCTGCTAAAACTAAAAACTAAACTGTAACCTCAGAACTCTCAAAAATGAAACACTTAACTCACTGGAAATAAAATAAACTATCCAAAAATACACGACCTTTTCTCCTAACAATGCAGGATCATAATACTAATCTCAAAGTAAACACAAACAATCCCATTTAAATCACTTAAAAAGAAATAAAAGGATAATTCCAGTTAAGTCAGCAACAATTACAGCACTGACTCTGTGAGCTGCAGAAATCATGTATCAAAAAACTTTCTTAAAGGGACACTAATATCACAGCTGGTAAGACAAGAAGATAAGATCACCTCCAAAGTCTTTTGTTAGACGGATTAGTTGAGTAATGATGAAGGTTTAGATCTTCTTGATGAAGGCTTCAGAACTAGGATTTGTTAAATGCATCAGAATTGGATAGAGTACAAAAAAAATGAACATTCCATGAAGGAATATATCATGGGCTTTAATAAATGGTGTAAAAGATAGAGAAAATTCAATTTGGTAGTTCCTTGGATTATTGCAAGTGTTTAACGCATTAGATTGTGCTTAGATATCTCTCATGGGCACACAACCAGGTCTAACTTCCATTTGATTCTCAGTGAAGGACATCATGTTGGATCAGAAATCAGCTGCTTTAAAAATCATAAGTAAACAATCCGTTCCTTTGGCTTCTCATGGAACAGGTAAGATATTTTGCAGTGGCACAAATATAAGATTCAAGATTTCAAGACAGTCCAGATACCAGGCACAGGGGTCAATTCAATGGAACAATTGAAAGCAAGTGGAATGAGGATGAAATCACTTTAACAGATGTAGGTGTTACATCAGAAAACAAAACTGAGACAACAATAATAGGCAATGTACACCAAGAATAGTTAATAGATGCTTTATGTGTAATTCATAATGCAGTGAAGTGCTTCAAGCAAAGAAGCAAATTCTACAAAATGGCATTTGTCAAAGAGATGTCTGCAGAAAAGGAAGAGAAAATGAAGAATCTGAACAAATTACACTATTTTCAAGGACTTTTAATCATGTGATGAATTTGTTGTTCATGAATTTCTTAAACAATGTAGTGCAAGATAATACTTGTATCTCCACAGTACATGGGGCAGGTGTGTGGTGTACAGAATAATCTCCTGGTAGTTTATATCATGAGGTAGAGATGCCAGCATTGGACTGAGATGGGCTCAGTAAGAAGTCTCACAACACCAGATTAAAGTCCAATAGGTTTCCTTAGAATTATGAGCTTTCAAAGCACTACTTCATCAAGTGAGTGGAGGGAGGGCCACAAACATGTTATATATAGGCAAAGACACAATTGCAAGATAATTAGATTAGAATGTGAAGAATGGTTGGAATGCAAGTCCTAACAGGTAATCAAGTCTTTACAGATACAAACAATGTGCATGGAGAGAGGGATAATCACAGGTTAAAAAGGTGTGAATTGTCTCAAACCAGGACAAATAGTAAAATTTTGCAAACCCTAGCCAGCATGGTGGAGATTACAAGTAGCATGACATGAACTCAAGATCCTGATTGAGGCCATCTGCGGAACTTGGCTGTCAGTTTCTGCTCGGTGATTTTATGTTGTTGTGTGTCTTGAAGGCCACCTTGAAGAATGCTTACCCAAAGATCGAAGGCTGAATGCCCGTGACTGCTGAAGACTGCTGGAAGGGAACACTCCAGCCTGGCCATTGTTGCATGGTGCCTGTTCATCCATTGTCATTGCATCTGATGGTCTCACCAATATACCAGATTAGTATTCAGATGTAGCCATTGCCTCCCCTTTGAGCCATTGCCATGAGTGCAACTACAGCATTCCTTTCCAGGCACGTGTTGCAGTTCAGGCACATGGGGCAGCTATTGACTCCTAATTATCACAACATGGTTTCCCATTCACTGCAGAGTACAAGCAGTATGAGTGCCTATGTTAACTTGCTTGGAGCACCAGCTGCTTGAACTCATGATCCGTCAAGCAGCACATGGTGCACTCCCCCTCCCATTCCCTCCAAAACCCCAGCATTCAATCCAAACTCTCACCACATCCCACAGCCAGAACAAAGAAACAACCCAGTGACTGCAGAGAGCAGCCTAGCCAGCACTCCATTAAGGACCCCACCCCAGAGGAACAGCATAGTGGCTGCAGAGAGCAGCCTGGCCAGCACTCTGTTAAGAGCCCTATCCCAAAAGAACAGCACAGTACTTATAGAGAGTAGCCTGGCCAGTACTCCGTTAAGGGCCTCACCTCACTCCCTAGGGCCAGGGCACAGCACTTGAAGATCTCTTGGCAGTTCCCCACAGTGAGTTGCAAATCTCCAGGCCCTGCCTGCAACCTCCCCGGCACTCCGGAGGCTGCAGCTCCATCAAACTAACCTCCTGACTCCTGTTCAGCGTTGCCATGCCAACTCCCGACTTTTATACAACAGGTGTAAACCACACCAGCGTGATATCGTGCCTTAGAGCTGAGAGGCACTAACGAGGGTGGAGATTGTTGTCACGGACCTGCTAATCAGATAGTATGGTATGTAGACGCATGCAAATATCTGTTCAGGTGATTTTCAGTGTGGATCCGTTGGCGCCAAAAAACTTGCGGCTGGAAGATGTATCGCATGTGTGAATCCCATAAATTGGCGAGATTCTCCCGACCAGCTGTAGCAAAAAAATTAGCACAGCAGAGTAGGAGAATCATCCCCATTAGTTCAGTCAGGTACTTCACTAACTCTGTCTGTAAATATGAAAAGCATAGCTTCTGACAAGAGAACGACAAAATTGAATAGGAGTCAGCACGGAAACATCTTCAGCTCCTGCTCTGACTATAGATGGATTGCATGGTCTGGAACAGCTGCAAAATGAAGATATTTCAGCAGAGAAACAAATCTCCTTCACACTCCAAAAATTCACAACAAAGACTGACATCTTTAAAGTAAACAACAGCTTCTGAAGCTGTGATCCATTGATGTTGTAAATATGCACAATTTGGTAAGCACAAATCTTCAAATATAATTTTTCTTCTACAGACATACAATAGTTCTTATTAGCGCTGCAGATTGAGTCACATTGTAAATAATTCTCTATCATGCATTTCAGAGTCCGATACCAATGATAAGGGATTACTTAACATTAACAACAGGTCTCAGAAAGATCTGTCAGCCCATCTGCAGAACATCATGGAAATACAATCAGGAATGATTGGGAGTTCCCTGCTGTTCTCTTATTTAATCATTCACATGACATGGGCAGCGCTGGCAAGGCCAGCATTTGTTGCCTATCCTTAACTGCCTCTGAGAAGGAGGCATTGTGCCACCTTCTTGAACTCTTGCAATCCATGTAGTGTAGGTACACCACATGTTAGGGAGGAAGTTCCAGGATTTTGACCCAGCTGCAGTGAGGAAATGAGGATACAGTTCCAATTACAGAGAGAGAGAGAGATACAAATGCAGTCCCTCTGAGATGGAGCCCTGTGGATATTGGAGGCTGCCAGCACAGCAGCAATCACAAAAGTCAGATTTCCTGCGATTAATCTTGAACCTACAACTCCAACAAAAGGAAAATATTGTGGATGCTGCAAAACCAAAATTAAATAGAGGGAACATGTTGGTAAAATGAGCAGGATAAGGCAGTATTTGTGGTGAGACCATTCTGTCTCTCTGTCCCCAGCTAATGCCTTAGCTGATGAATGTTCATTTTTTAAATCTGTTGTACAACATTCCTTCTGGATCCGATTGCGAGATGTGCTGAGATTCCACATTGTCAGTGAGGTGGGTGTACATGTTTCGCCACTTACAGGCATTGCCCTTCTTAATGTAATGATCTCCATCCTGGAATTCCAAATTTTTGTATGAATGCCAGTGGAATTTATACTGTTCCAAGCTGCTCTTTCATTAAGAATTCAGCTTGTCACTAGATGAGAAGTTGACCTGGATTTCCTTCTTTGTGTTATGTCTAGGCTGCGCAAGACCTTTGCTCTTCCTTTTGACACTGTTGCAATCCCAATCTGTTTCCCTAATTTAAAGTTCTTTCCACATATATTTGTGAGAGGAAGCCCCAGTAATTTTGCGGTAAGAACATTTTTAGGGTCAGTCAAGATTTCAAGTATTCAGAAGCTATGGTCTCATATCCTTGTATTTCCACAAGTAAACAAATGGCATGATTAAAAGGGGAAGAGGAAGAGGAAGTTGCCTTTTGTTGTGCCCTCTCCATTCATCGTTGCACCATTGCAATATCCACCCCAAAATCTGCACTCAGCTCCAATCAGGCAGTCCTGCAGGCCAGTGATAACAATGGTGGTAATATTCTTGTCATTCGAATACGTCCTAGCTGTGAGTGACTTTATCGTCTGCAGTGGATTCTTTCATGGTTGTTGAGTCTAGGGTGGCACAGTAGCACAGTGATTAGTACTGATGCCTCAGAGATCCAGGTTCAATTTCAGCCTTGGGTCACATTCTGTGTTGAATTTGCACATCCTGCCTGTGTCTGCATGGGGTTCCTCCGAGTACTCCAGTTTCCTCCCACATTCCAAAGATGTGCGACTTGGGTCGAATGGCCGTGCTAAATTGTGCCCCTGTGTGGGTTAGGGGGTTTAGTGGGATACATAAGTAGACTTACGGTCCTAGGGCCTGGATAGGATGCTCTATCAGAACTTTGGTACAGATATGATGGACCGGATGGCCTCTTTCTATATTGTAGGGATTCTATGATTCTTTGAAAATTTAGTGCAAGATTGGCACAGATGTCCAGCACAAATGTACAGTTTATGGAGCCTATACTTCAATGAGATTCAGTGGTGGTGGAATTTGCACCTCAGTGTGTGCCAATATCTGTGAAACCTGTATTCAGTGAGAGTCATTGTCAATAGATCCTATGGGAATCAATGCCTGTCGGACTTATGAATCTATCCACATCTCCACCGCCCCCTCCCCACCACATGTTCTTTAGTTTTGATACCTTGCCCAGATTGCCAACTTCCTTCTGCTGTTCTAGTCCCTACATGTCTTCTATATGTCTTCAAGATGCCTTCTGCCCAAAAGAGGACTCTACTTCCAGGGAGATATTGCTCACACACATTCCCAATTGTCACTCAAGACAGGTAACTCTCTTCTATTGTGTTGTCCTTAAAGGGCCAATCACTAAAACAGAAGGGAAACAGTTTGCGATTGAAGGAATAGTTCCTTACAGAATCGGCCTCTACCACTTAGTGGGTGCTTCTCTGATTACTTGTCCCTGTTATTGAATTTTACAGGAGTTTTGAGGGTTTTTTTAAACACTAAACCAAACTGCTTATAACAAAATCTAAAACATGGAACATGTAAATTATTATCCAAGTACTTAATTCTTTTACTTTTAGTGCATTTTTCTCTGTGTGGAATACCAACAGGGTATTATGAGTTGTCTGTAATTGTGTGATCACTTATATAAAGGAATAATTTTACACATTATACATATTTTTAATTCTTAACAATGGGGATATTAAGCAGCTGGAAATCCACCCCTTCACAATAATTTGGAAAAGACATTCCCTCTGTCTGCATTTATTATGCCTATATACCTCATAGGCCTCAGTGGAACCAGTAGATTACTGAAAAAAAGGATGTGAAATGCTTTTACCAGAAGTCCAGTAGGTTATTGGATTGATCACTGCATCTTATTGAGAATGAAAGAGTGATTTGCATAAACAAGAAGAGACAACATTTTTAAAGAAAAGAGTTACTTAAAGTTATAGGTGTTGCAAAAAAGGCAAATGTTTACATCCAATGTTTGCAGTGTTTCTACGTTAAATAGTCTACACAATGCATGCTAACATATTGCATCAGCTGGGAATAATGTATGAAGTTTGTTTGACATAATGTATGAAACTTTGTTGTGATCTCTAGAATTTCAAATTTTTCCCTCATGAACAAGCTCTATGATTATCAATTGAATGCTGCTAAGTGATTTGAAAATAGTTAAATGATGTTAATGATTATAAAATATATTTGAGTGCTGTATGATTTCACTTGATGTGAATTGGTGACTAATATCGTCAGCTAATTACTACCGGATGTCAAATGATGGCTAAATAATCACATTTTAGTATAGATGATGCCAAATGATGGAAAAGGATAATTTCTGAATGTAGTTGACCACAAACGAATGTAGTATGATGCCCGTTGAATGATGTTGAATGCAAATTATGTTCTACCTTTCTGGTAGGGGTGGTCATCAAAACATGCTGAGCCAAATTTCAATGGTTGTTCCATGTGGGCCAGTTGGCTATTGTGTTTTTCCAAGAGAGATGTTTTGCAGTATTGTAAGGCTCTTATTTAGAATATTCTTTTAACATTGGACTGACCACCATAATGTTTATTGTCCAGTTCCCTATGGACATCCATGCAGGAGACATGATCTGCCCATCAAAATTAAATGTTCTCAAGGGTGGTCTCCACACTGTTAAGCCCAGCACCATGTAGGGCCTCATGTATTGAGATTTTGTCTTGCCATTGAATTGCCATAATAAGTGCCTTTGGTGGAAGTGTTCCAGTGCTCTGTTGTGGTGCAAGTATCAGACACAGGCTTCTATACCATACATCAGGGTGTTAAGACATGGCCGGGTAGACTTTGACATTGGTTTTCAGTATAATGCCATTCTATGTCCAGATGCAAACATGGAGTTCACCAAAGGCAGAACTTGCTTTCTGGATGTATGCACGCATATCTTCATTAATAATGTCATCCCTATTGAGCTCATTGCCAAGCCTGAGAATGTTTCTATAATCTTCAGACAAGTGCCATTGACCTGGGATTTTATAGTGTTAGCTGAAACATAACCTCAGTCTTAGAGGCGCTGATTTTATTACCAAGGTTGTCAGCAACACTCAGAATGTGTTTGTCATAGTTCGCATGGTTTCATTGTTGTGGGAAGTTAGTGGACAGTCATCTGTATACAGAGGCAATTTTTTTACTGCTTCTGTGACTTTGGTGGAGATTGAAAAGCTTCTCTGAATGGAATTAGGCAGCCTTATAAATGATGTCTTCCAGGAAGTGTGGTTTTAGAGTTAACCATAGGACAGCCAAAAGATGTTTGCAGTAAGACAACAACAAGAAAAGTGCAGAAAGCAACATTAGGAAGTATATATGCTATTCACAGACCTACATAAAGTTTTTGACTTGGAGAGTCAATCTAAGGCACTTGTTCTCCAAGCCAAAATGCCTGAACAAGTTTGTCAAAATCCTGTGCCAGCTGCATGATGGCACAGTTGGATGTATTTGTATCTGTGAGTGATGTCCAATGCCTTTTCAGCGATCAGCAGCATAGAGCAAGGATGTGCCATTTACCCCGTGCAACTCTTCAATTTCTTTTTGCTGCAAGGAAGTGAACAGAGAAATGTCTGCAGGCATTAACATGGGCAGCAAGGATATGGAACAAGAGGATCTGCAACCTCATAAAATCCCTCAATGACATTTGTATATTATAGACAGAAAAGGCTTCACTTGCACAAGATGTACATGAATGGGAGAAGTAAGTACAGGGAGTCTGTAGTAGAACTCACAGCCTGCTTTGTTGCTGTCTGATGTGATTTCTGGATTATCAATGATTAAAGAGAAGATATAAATCATCTCAAATAAAACTACTTTTATTTTTGATCCCTGGGTTTTCAACAAATATGTCTGATTTTGTATGAAACTTCACTGGTCTGCACATTTGGCCTAAGTTACAGTTTCAGCATCAATGCGGCTAGGACTTGTTAAGGACATTGATCTAATGATCTACAATTCCAATGGTCAGCAAGTTGACTTAATCATACTTGAGTTTGTGCCTGTGTAAATTTCCTTTAAATTTACAAATGCTTTCACACTGAAATCCTGAAACTCTGGAATGGCCTCAAGAATTTCTTATCCTGGCAACCTGAGAATTTGTTGATATCTGTATTTTTCGAAGTCTATTTTTATTTATTGATATAAATGGCAAAACACACAAGATTTGAAACTATCAATTAATAGAGCAGGACATTATTTCAATTACTTGGATGGCAAAACTTTGATTACTTTTAAAATAAATTTAGCACTTTGGAGTCAGACAGGAAGATATTAGTTTGGCTCACTGAACTCAAATGGGGGATAGGGTAGGTAGTGTTTTGGAAAGCAATAGCCAAGAAGCGGAACAGCCTTGGGTTATGTGATGTTGAATGAGATGAGTGAGCTCTCTTCATTTATTGCCAATTCCTCCATCACCTTAGATTTTAGAAACATTCATGTAATGTGGAGTTTCACCAAATCCTGACAATGGGGAATAAGTATTTTAACTGCTCCCACCTGGCACTGAATACAGGGAGTCAAAACCAAGTGTAGTCTTCAGGTGAAGAGTGATCAGAAAGTATAGAATTGTTGTTTCAAGCTGCAGTGTCATAACAAAGCATCCCTGTCAAAGTCATGCATTCAGGAGAAAAGTTTGTTCATGCACTACCGCTTCAAGTTGCCGTATATAGAATTACACTAACTCCCCATGGCCTTCTTCAGCATCTGTGGCACTGTCCACCAAGGGAATTGATGTAAGTATGTATAGTACTGCTTCAACTAAACAGTAAAGCACAATCAAATTTTTCCTCCCCCATGTTTCTGTACAAAAAGAGGACTCAATGTTTGTATGTCACCAATGTTTAGACGAGGGCAGGAGGATGTGGGGGAGCGCAGAAACATGTGAGGAGACACTTGGAGACTGTGACTGCTGAAATCAATGGCCGCATTATAACCTTTTTCTTCTGCATCGAGGTCCCAATGTAGGCGGCGGAAGAAAAAGGGTTTCTCAGTGCACTCTTTACAGGAAGGCTCATTGGCATGTTTAGGCCACACCACTCCAAGAACTGGCACACAACTCACCACTCTCCCAAAAATATGTGGGTGGTGACAAACTGGACCATGATTGTTCTGGTTTTCTCACCGTTATGACACTTGGGATAGAATTCTCCAGCCATTTGCACCAGTAAGATTTCCCCCATCCCCATGCAGTGAACAAAGATTTGGCTGAGCGCCAAATTCTCCATCCTCCCTGTCAGCGGGATGGGGCAATCCTGCTGACGTGAATGTTCAGAGAATTCTGACTTCAGTCATTTTTTGGGATAATCACAGGCAGCAGCTTTTGCCTCCATTTCATAGTCAGCTCCAAAAACATAACTTATTTTATTCTCTCAAGGGATATGAGCCATGCTGGCTAAGCCAACATAATTGCCCATCACTAATTGCCACTGAGATGCTAGTGAATCCACCATCTCAAACCACTACAGTTCATGTGGTTTTGACAGACCAACAGTATTGTTTGCAAGAGAATTCCAGGATTTTGATGCAGCCACAGTGAAGGAACAGCGAGGTATTTCCAAGTGAGGATGGTGTGCAACTTTAAGGGGAACATGCCAGAGGAGGCATTCCTATACATCTGCTGCCTTGCTCTTCTGGGTTGTAGAGGTCATAGATTTGTGTAATGCTGCTGAAGGAGCCTTGGAAATTTTGTGTAGTGTATTTTTCCGATGTTGGATACAATAATTACGAGGGGCCACGGGCTTAGGGGAGGGGGGGTGGGGGGGGGGGAGGTGGTGGGGGCAAGATATAATTTGGATGTTAGAGGGAGGTTTTTCACACAGAAGGTGGTGGGAGCCTGGAATGCACTGCCAAGTAAGGTAGTGGGGGCAGCACACTAGGGTTGTTTAAGAGTTACTTAATGCTTCACGTTGTTAGCATACACTTAAAACTGGACTATCTGATGGGCACATTGCAACTCAATGCTGTGCAAATACATGGATTTGGGTCGGTGTCTGCAGAGTTTGTACATTCTCCCCTTGATTGTGTGAGTTTTCTTTGGGTGATCTGCTTTCATCCCACACCCCAAAAACGGCTCTTAGGCTGATTGGTGTAACAAATTGCCCCTAAATTAGTTCTCCCTCAATCTTCCCCAAAGGTCATAGGTAGAGGAGGGCACTCATAATATTGAAATGGTGGCGCGGGCTTGTTGGGCCGAAGGGCCTGTTTCCCATGCTGTATTGTTTTTTGTTCTTTGTTCTTTGTATTCCATTTGGTGCACATTACTGGTACCGTGAGTCATTCGTTGTGGAGGGAGTGAGTGTTGAAAGTGGTGGATGGGATGTCTATCAAGTGAGTTACTTTGCCCTGTATGGTGTTGATCTTTTTGAATGCATTAATCTAGGCAAGTGAAGAATACTCCATCACGTTCATGTATCTCTTAAGTGATAGACTTCCTTTGGGGAGTCAAGGATTGAGTCATTCACCGCTGAACCGTGGCTTTTGACCTGGTCTTGTAATCACAGTATTTATATAGATGGTCCAGTTCAGTTTCTGGTCAGTGGTAACTCCAAGGTTCTGATACTGGGGATTCAATGACAGCAATGTCATTGAATTTCAAGGGGAGGTGGTTAGATTTTTTTTTGCAGGAGGTGCCTGTTGCCTGACATGAATTCATTTACTGGGCTAACCTGGATATTGTCCAGCTCTTGCTGCATATGGATAAGGTCTGCTTCAGTATCTGAAGGATCGCGAATGGTGCTGAACATTTTACAACCAACAGTGAATACTTCTATTTATCACCTTATAATGGAGGAAAGACCATTGATAACACAGCTAAAAGTGTTTGGACCCAGGATACTATCTTGACAGACTCCTGCAGTAAGATCCTAGGACTGAGATGATTGACCTCTAACAACCACAACCATCTTCCTTTATGAACGTATGACTCAAACCTAGCAGAGAGTTTTCCTCCTGATTCTCATTGACTTCAGTTTTGCTTGGACTCCTTGATGCCATAATCAGTCCAATACTGTCCTGATATAATGGCAGTCACTCTCATTTCACTTTTTGTGTTCAGCTCTTTTATTCATGTTTGGACCAAGCCTGTAATAAGGTCAAGAACTGAGTGGCTCTGACAAAACTCAAACTGACCTTCTGTGAGCAGGTCATGGTTTTGTAATTGCCACTTGATAGCACTGCTGATACCACCTTCCATCACTTCACTGATGACTAAGACAGTGGTGATTGACTGGTTTCATTTGTCCTCATTTTTGTAGACAGGATTATCTAGGCAATTTCCACATTGCCAGGAAGATGCCAGTGTTGTCATGGTGGCACATTGGTTAGCACTGCTGCTTCACAGCATCATGGATCCGGGTCCAATTCTTGGCTTGGGCAACTGTCTATGTGAGATTCTCCCCGTTTCTGCGTGGGTTTCTGCCAGGTACTCTGGTTTCCTCCCTCAATTCAAAGGTGTGTGGTTAAGTGGATTGGCTGTTAGCAGGATCCTCAACCTTTGTAATATTGGCAGGGCCCTCAACCTTTGTAATATCATATTTAAGTGCTCACAATGAATTCACATAAAATTGTGAACTGAATAATATTGCAGGGGTGGATGTCCCCAATTCAACATCAGCATTGCATCCATACACTCCATGCCAACCTAATCCACAGCCTTAAAGCCCCGCAAGGAGAACCAAGTAAGTCTTCCACCCCTTATTAAGGAGGTCCCATGGGGCTGTCAGATTGGCTGGTGGTTCCATCAATTGCAGCAGCAATAGCAAAGTGCCGGTAGTCAAAATCAGGCTAAAGCAGGAGCACAGGAAGACCAAAGTCCATGCATCCCAGAACAGATATATCTAGGGTCTTGGGCTGGGTACATTAGGGAGAGAAGCAAAGGAATTCAAGGACAGGAGTATTGCCAATGGCAAAATGCAGCCCCCGATGATTAACACTCATTTCCTCCCCATCATTTGAGAGAGTCTTTGTTTAAAAGTAGGGGATTGGCCATGTATAACAGAGATAGAAAAAGTAATTTTCTCTCAGAGGATAGTGAGTCTTTGGAACTGTTTTCCTCAAAAGGCTACCCAAGCAGACTCTTTGAATACTTTTAAGACAGAGATAGATGGACTCTTGATAAACAAAGGTGTGAAAGGTTAACAGGATAGACAGAAGGTTACATTCAAATCAGCCATGATCTCATTTTATGATTAAGCAATCAAAGATCCAAATAGCCAATTCCTTATCCTTATGTTAATAAGCAATTGAGTGAAAAAAATCAGCTTTCCCACCCCTGCTTAATTGCCTATACCAAAAGCTTTTTATCAGAATCAATTTGCTTGATTGCAAAAAATCCTTGATTATTCATTTAAATCTAGCAAGGGGGGCTGTTGGTTTCAGTATCTGCCAACATTCCTTCTTGTATTATGGAATGGAAGTTGGGGGTTGGCATGAAAGTGGTGGGATGGGCATCCACACTATTTTATGTCCTTCCCAGTGGGAATAAGCCTATCTGGGTCATGTAAAAATCAGCCCTATGTATTTCTGTACTTCTGAATATCTGACAAGTGGGGAGCATGTACTGATAATAATTCTTATATCCCTACATTACAACAGCAGTGACTACACTTCCAAAAGTATGAATTTAAAGGTATTTTGGTACCTCCTGATATTGCAAATGGGTTATATAAATGCAAGTTTCTCTTTTGTTAAATTCATTAAACATTAAACTGGATTAATCTAGCAAATCTAGCAGGCAAACTTTTAATGATAATATTCAACATGAGAATATGCAGGTTTAATGTGACAGTTGCAGGGTGGCAAAGTATTTTCTACAGTAGTCTGATATTCATTATAGTGTGTGCTAGGTATGATATTATTGTAGCAGTTATAGACTTTTTTTTAGTTCCACTTAATCTCTCCAAAGTGCTCAGCCATGGTAGACAAGATGGTGATAGGTGCACAATGGCTATGTCACCACTTGATAATCTGAGTGTCCTACAAAGTTTATATCAACTCTGGACAAAGTATAAGAAAGTCATGCTCACCATTAAGTGGTGTTGACATGCAAGGCTCCCAGCAGAATCAGGCAGACAGAAAATTATCTCTGAGGTAGACTTAGCTGGTTGCTTCTCTCTAATTTTTCCGATAAATTTTTGTCAGTAGCCCTTTGGTGGCCAAGTCTGGTCTCGGAACATTCCGCCTGAAGTGTGAAAGCTGACATGTCTTCTCTTCAATGCATGTGCACTGACCTGGAAATAAGTTCTTCTTCTCCTGGTGATGAAACCAGAGTACAGACAGGTTTCCCCACTAGGAACCTGACACTTTGTTGCAGAAACTGAAAATCAGGGTAAACCCTCACTTGAAGTGCTAGTGTTATTCAGACATGCTCAAGGCTTTGGGAGGTCTGTTGTCTGTGGTGAGTTTTGTTGTTTCTCCAAACACACAGAAACCAGCAGGGTTCATTTCACAAGGCCTCTGCTCTTGCTACACTTGCCACTCACAACATTGTCGCACATACTAATATATAATTTTTGAAAAAATACTTTCCAGCAATCAGCTGACAAGTGAATGATTTCTCTGCTAGACAGTAACATTTATATCCCTCATGTGGCCTTGCCAGAGATGGGGTAGGCAAAGTTTAAAGTTAAAGTCACAAGTAGGCTTACATTAACACTGCAATAAAATTACTGTGAAAATCCCATAGTCGCCACACTCCAGCATCTGTTCAGGTACACTGAAAGAGAATTTAGCACGGCCAACTCACCTAGCCACTTAGACTTTTGGACTGTGGGAGGATTTGTTCTTTGTTCTTTGAAATCAGAGCACCCAGAGAAGAGATACAGACTCCATACAGACAGTGAGCCAAGTTGGGAATCAAACCAAGCTCTTGGGAGCTGTGAGACAACAGTGTTATCCACTGTACCACAAGTGGTTTATAGGTATATACTGTCACTATCGGATCATGAGATTTTGATGGTTTAGAAAGAAAATAAAGCATAAGAGCAAGCACTCATTAAGCTACAGAGGTATTTATCAAGAAGGAAATAATTTTGTAGAAGTTGGACTGAACCCTCATATTGAGCATATAGAGACTGGCAACGCTGGATCAGATCCATTGAAAGTAGTCTGTGTATGTTTGTGATTTATTATTTATGTTCCTGAGATATATAAAGCAGATATTAATATAGTTATTTTAAATATAAATAAACTAATCAGGAATAGCTTGTTTCATTAATAAGTCATTACTTTAACATTTTAAATTTCATTGCCATTGAAAACAACAACTTTTGGGGCATGAGTTGGGGGGGAATGCTTCTTCCTGTCCTTATTTGCTTTGTATTTAAAAATTGGAAAATTGCTCTGGGCTGAAGTAGGATTTGTGAATGACAGCATCTCGTAAGATTCTGAATGTCTTTGAGAAAGGAACAGTTGAGCACTTTACAACTTTTCCACAGGAATTTCCTTTTAAAGTTGCAACAATTTACAATTCTTTCAAGCAAAAGATTTGTTTTACTAAAATGGAAGAAATTATGTATTTATATAGAAAGTACCGTGGAGAAACTGGTCATTTGGTGTGGTGAAGTCAAATTGGTGTTCATCTGGCTGTTCAAACCTCATGTTCACTTTATTTTTTTATCTTCATCATGCTCCTAATTCGCTCCTAAATATTGTGATATGCTGATGCCAGTATTGGACTGGAGTAAGCACAGTAAGAAATCTCACAACACCTTGTTAAAGTCCAACAGGTTTATTTGGAATCACGAGCTTTTGGAGTGCTGCTCCTTCATCAGATGAGTTCATCTGGAGCTGTGAGACTTTTTACTATTCCTAAATGTTAACATTGCCTCGGTTTCAACCATTAATTCAAGTGGTACACTCATAATCTCAAAATTGTTTGTGTAATAAGGTATCTTCTTATTTCACTCTTAAATCTCATGCTTTTAATCTTATATCTATGTTCCTTCAACCACAAAGCAAAGGGGAAAATCTGTTTCCTTCAGCTCTGTCTTGTTCCTTGGTACTTGTAACCATTTTTTTCTCCAAATCCGAGGCCCCTAAACTATTGTTTGACTGTATTACAGAGAGTTAATTTTACTTTCTATGCCCTGTCTTTTACTATCAAGGCGGAGGATTTCAACTACACTTTAGAATTGTCTAAGTAAGAGCCTGGGTTGACATTTCTGATGAGACTGCTTGAATTATCAGCCCTAGTTTTATTCTTCAGCATTTATGCTCACCTTAACGAACACGGTAATATTCAGTTGACCCTTGGAGTTGTCAGGAAATCCAGAACTTATCTTGCCACTGATGTTAACATGATAAGAGCCCAAAAACTAAGTGTAGTTCTTCTGGCAACTTGAGACTGCTTCCAACAGGGTTGGAATGAGATCTCCTGCTTCAAAGGATGTTACTGTAGGGATTTATTAGGGTGGGGGAGGGGGCAGTTTTTGGTGATTGGGGTTGAAGATTGTGATATCAAAATGCTGGTCTGACAGATTTGGTTTTTGAAATTTGAACAATGGCAGGTCCAGGAAGACGTGTGCTTATCACTTGCAGCTGAACATGCAAGTCAGCAACTTGGGGGAGCTAAAAATACAATACGCAACTGGTGTGCTTTTGAATTCTGCCATTATGGACATGTTGTGGTGAGTAACTGAATTTAATAGTGGGCAGAGGTTTCGGTTATATATCCATACAAAGGCTGCTTGGGGGTTGTAGTTAGTATATCAGAGATTGCAATATTACAGAAAATGGATTAGAGGCTCCAGAGCAAAGAAACTCTGTGAATAGAGATGAGGAGGGATCTCTTCAGACCCTACCCAACAAGAGAAGCTCTCCTTCTACCTCCACTCACTCAGAAGCAATTGTTTTCTCTTGTCTCTCTCCTCCTGTCAACCTCCATCACTAAGGCCTCCAACACCACATCCATGAACCTCAGTGCGTTATCTCTTAGCTGTTGCTCCATTTGTTCAGTTTCTACTTGCAGCTAATCACATGACAGTTCGCAGCAATAGCATTGCAACGAGTATAGCTTGCCTTTAAGATGGGGTAGGATGTGCTTAAAAGCTTGAACACAAGGCAGGGATCCTTGTTGAGCATTCAGCCAGCCAGGACTATGTGTTGCCTATGGTTGAACAATACAATTGTGCAAACGAGGTACCTGCATGAAATTTGCATGATCCTTGCCTCAATGTACCCAGGCGCTGGCAGTTTGCAAGTCACAAGCCCCCAGTGCCTGGAAACAGGAAGAAACCATTTTTAGCTTCAGATATTTTGTTTTCAATCTTGCTTTAGCCTAGAAATTACTGTATGGAGAATCAGTGTAGGAATACTTAAGAGATTTGTTTGAAATTCCTTCATCTGCAATTTTAATGGAAGCTTTAACTTGCTTAAAATAAATGCTTTCTTGCTTTGCATTTGTCATTTGTCTATAATTAAGTTTCCACCAATATAATCAGCAATTTAAATTAAACGACACTGGAAATAATCACTTATAAGATAATTATTACAGTGTTTAGATTTCAGCTTAAAAGCAAAAACTACAAAATGTTAAATTCATTAATACATTGTTTATGTCTGGCAGTGTACACTATTCAGTGATGAATGTGACGCTATCCTGGCACAAGCTGCTGAAAAATTCAATAAACATATATTTCTTTAAAAGGAATGTTGTTCTTTACATTTTGTTATCATGAATTGCAATAAAAATCAACACATTCTCATGGCAAATATAATCAAAGCTCAAAAAAACCTGCAGATGCTGAAAATCGGGCACACGAAAATAATGCTAGAACAGGTTAATCAACATCTGTGGAAAGAATAGTTTAACTAAAAACATTAACAGATCTGTTCACCTTTTCTTTCTCCCCTCAATTACAGTTCTTTTATACAATAGCTTAGTTCACACTGCTCCCACTGATTTCCCATTTAGATCCCACCAAAATCAATGCCCACTTCCACTACTTCTACTGTGACTATATGTTATTGAACACCCGTACTGTCTATGTGTGTGTGTGTGTGTGTGTGTCTGTCTGTCTGTCTCTTCTGTTTCTTTTCACTGTGGATTCCTTTCGCTTTAGCAGCAACTTTCTTCTAGTGTGTTTGCGCATTGATCTTTGAATTCTTAATCATAGATGCCCTACGTTGTAGAAGGAGGCCATTTGGCCCATCGAGCCCACATTGACAACAATCCCACCCAGACCCTATCTCCTTAACTCCGTGTATCTATCTTACTAATCCCCTGAGGGGCAATTTAGCATGATCAATCCACCTAACCTGCACATCTTTGGACAACGATGAGAGTGGCTTCTGATGCAACACATAAAACATCATCATTCTCATAGCAGCTTTCTCCTATGCAGGCTCCACCTTTTGTGCTGACTTTGTAAGCAAATAACAACGATAACGCATTACCATCAGACCAGCCAGCTGCTGCAGGGTTAGCCTGCTCCAGCTTCTTTCCTGTCACCTGGTGGAAAGGCACGGAGGTTGCTCTCTGAAAGTAACAGTAACACCAATTCAGGACAATTACTCCATTCTACTAACATTTGCCACCAGTTCTGCAAGACCACCAGATACCAGCTCCAATGATGCCAACAGAACATCAAAGCCCAGAGACCTACTGCCTGGAAGGACAACAGATGGAGGAAACATATAATAAAGATGTGCCTCAGTACTGACAGAGAACTGTGAATCAGGGGTTATAAGGATATCAGAGAAGGATGGATAAGAGCACTAAAAGACTAAAAATGAGCACTTTTTAAAAATATATTTAAAAATCTTTGACTGATGATCCTTAGCATTGGGCCTTACGGGCCAGAGTGTAGGGGGTTTGTGATTGGTCAGTAGGCAGAACTCACCCACACTCTTGATGGTTTCCCCACAATTAATTGTTATTTGACTATGGGCTGGCCTTCCACCCATCAGCAACAGGACTTCCAGTCTCAGGGGGCTGCTGGTCAATCAAAGACCAGCAGCTCTCCCTTACTGACAGCACCACTCGGAGTGGTGTCCATTGCCAGTACTGCAGCAAGGTCCACAGGAGGGCATACAGCAATGGAGCCAGGACAGGATGTAAGTCTGGGAATCTCACCACAGCCAGGCCAGCAGACCCCTGAAAAGATGGCAAAGGATGTGGAGCGACAGGGTAGAAAGACCTGGGGACCAGGGAAGCGTGGGTGGATTATAGCTTGCGGGTGGTTTTCCAATGGGCCTAGAAGAAGGGAATATCCCCTCTCCCCCCCCACAACTGGCCCAGCCAGGGAAAGTTACGGGGCTAGATGCAAGAAGGTTGGTTCACTCCTGTGATTATGTCCCAGCAGCAATGATGTGAGGACTCTAAGGGGCATTAATTGACCAATGCCCACCTCCACACAGATCCCCCCCCCGTCGCCACTACTGGTAAAATTGTGGTAGGACAGCAACAGGTGAGTACGCAGTGGGGATAGTGTCCACTGGATTTTATACGCCTCTTCAATCCTGCTATGAGCATTAAATTCTTGGGTTAAAATCCTATCATAGCAGCTGAGAAATAAATAAATAAAATCAGTAATGGCGACTGATTGTTGTAAAAAACCATCTGGTTCAATAATGTCCTTCAAGGAAGGAACTCTGTCTTATCTGGCCTTTGAAATGAGACTCCAAATCCACAGCAATGCATTTGATTGTTATCAACCCTCTGAAACGGCCTAGCAACCATTCAGTCATAGTGAACAAGCCAACTCACGCTAGCATTTTCACAAGGAAAATTAGAGAGGGGCAATACATGCAGGCTATGTCAGCAACCCACACAACCCATGAGTGAATAATATTGATAAACACTGCCTCACAGTGCCAGGGACCTGGGTTCAATTTTGGCCTCGGGATACTCTCTGTGTAGAGTTTGCACATTCTCTTGTCTGAGTGAATTTCCGCTGGATGCTCCGCTTTCCTCCCACAGTCCAAAAATGTATAGGTTAGGTGGATTGGCCATGCTAAATTGTCCCTAGTGTCAGGGGATTAGCAGAGTAAATATGTGGGGTTATAGTAATAGGACTGGTTGGGATTGTGGTCAGTGCAGACTTGATAGGTTGAATGGTCTCCTTTGGCATAAAAGGATTCTATGATGAAAAGCAAAAAAAGTTAGCAGATCCAAGCCAGAAAAGGGAAGCAGATTTGAAAGTAGATTGAAACATTATCCATAATTTTTCAATTGGAGACATGAATTATTCAAACACTGGTGGATGGCCAATATTGTGCATCATTGTTAAACAAAAAGAAAATGGCATAAACTCAGGAATTATAAACCATTAAATTAGTCTAATCTCAATTGCAGATACACATCTAGACCAGGATGTCCTATTAAGTACCAGTTTTCCATTATCATTTAGTCAGGTACATGGGAATAGGTGATAATAATGATTATATGTCTCATGTTCTGTCCTGTTTGCCTCATTTGTATATTTTTCTAACAAAGCCTATCCTGAAGACAGAAGTAACTTTAAATAAATGAGATTATTTGGCTCCACATTAAGCACAATGACGCTTTTATCACTTTTTGATTAATTGTTTTTCTTTATTCACTGATGCAACCTACCTTATCATCAGACTCAGCTAGGGGCAGTTAGGGATGAAATCTTCTGTCTCAGCCAGAAATAGTATCTGAAATGACTGATGGTCACTGAACTCTCCCACCTCCTCCACCCAGAACTGCAGCTCTTAATTTCTATCCAAACGATGCTTCCAGCCAGAAGCCAGAGACATTGCTGACATATCACAGTTTCTCAAACATCACTGCGTCAGGGAGGTAACAGAGGCCTGTATGCTGGGAGAGGGGAATTAATTTTCTCTCTAATGAGAAGAAGCAGAAGGATGGACATGTGGCTTTTTCAGGGCAGCAGTGATTTCCTATAGAGCAAGGCACTAACAACTGTGTGCATATGGCTCTGCAGTTTTCTTCTTTTTAACAGGGAGATATATCACAACTAAAAGGACTAACACTCCCTTAACTTGCAGTTGGTATTTGATAATGCACAGAACTGTACAAAACTTTAGTGCGGCCACACTTGGAGTATTGCGTACAGTTCTGGTCCCCGCATTATAAGAAAGATGTGGAAGCATTGGAAAGGGTGCAGAGGAGGTTTACCAGGATGTTGCCTGGTATGGTGGAAAGATCTTATGAGGAAAGGCTGAGGGATTTGAAGTTGTTGTTGTTAGAGAGAAGAAGCTTAAGAGGTGACCTAATTGAGGCATACAAGATGATCAGAGGATTAGATAGGGTGACAGTGAGAGCTTTTTTCCTCAGAAGGTGATGGCTAACATGAGGGGACATAGCTTTAAATTGAGGGGTGATAATTATAGGTCAGAGGTAGGTCCTTTACTCACAGGGTGGTAAGGGTGTGGAATGCCCTGTCTGCAGCAGTTGTGGACTCGCCAACTTTAAGGGCATGCAAATAATCATTGGATAGCATATGGGTAATATTGGAATAGTTTAGGTTAGAGGGTCATTAGATTCATTCCACTGGTCAGCACAACATCGAGGGCCAAAGGGCCTGTACTGCACTGTAATGTTCTATGTTCTAGAACATCAGGTGGGTAAATGCCTCTATCCTGACGGCAACAACAACACTTCCATGCTAGTCAGCTGTTCCAATGACATTTGGGAATGACAATGTATCAGTGGTTTGCTGCTCAGTATCAAGTGTGACCTGCTTTATATTTGGCTTGTGACTGCCCGCACAAGCTGATCAGATATGGACAATGCATTTATGAGAACCAAGTTGGAAATGTCATGGAGCCAGTCATCAGTATCCTAAAACATAGTTCCTCTCCCAATACCAACCAGTATGCATCTCCAAATTCATGGTGGTTTTCTGCACCTTTCACAAGAAAGGTCTTGAATGGCACAGCCCTTGCTGAAAAAAAAAGGAGTAAGAAGGGCATGAGTAAAATGAGGAGAAAGAAGAGGCTGGCCGTTTTCTCCAGACAGGCTGTCCATGACCATCCAGTCAGGCTCCAGCTCCACTTAAATCTCATCTCCATATCATTGCCATCCCTTTCTTTATATTCCTCTCCTATGGACCATAATAGCATCACCCTGAAATCAAATAATAGAAAAAAATTAATTCAACAGCATTGTCATAAACAGCGCTTCCAATAATGTATGCAAAATGTAACCTTGTGCTTTCCTTCAGTGCTTGTCCTGCAAGTGTCCTCGTCCAAGTGCTCCCTCAGTGGCTATAGCATGAATGCTGATTTTCAGTGAAAGAGGATGCAGGTCGCCTCTGGAAGATGACTTAAGGCAGCTCTGGGCCCTATTAGACTGCATTACATCTGCATGGATGTATAAATCCGGATTGGCTGGCTGACAGCACTGGCAGAATGGCAATGATGAGAGGAAGAATGCTGCCATCCTGAGATATATCCATGCATAATGAGTCACTCTCATGGGATAGGTGTTTGACAATTCAGTCAATTTTCCATAACAAAGATTGTCAGACTACTATGACACCCCACAAGTCCCTCTGAGCGCTATCCATACCCATGAGAGCAGCAATCTGAGTTGGGATGATATCAAATTGATCGGGTGTGGGCAAAAACATGAATCTCACAAACTCAGTCTGAGCTTCCACTGCAACACTCAGAGCTTGGTGGGTTCTGTGAGTGTTGCAATTGAAGAGGGGATATTGAAGAGCTACCAGATGCATGTGGCTGGGTCTGCTGTCATGTGGTTGTTCACCTTTTCCATACAGGGAATGATGGGCTCTAATGTGCCCACAAACTCCTGCACTCATTTGGAACTAGAGTTACTGACATAAAATCAGATTTTGTAACAGGTCTACCAGTGTGCTGAACAGCTGTGTGTGCATATCCATTAGTGTTTTCCTGTCAAGGCCCTCTTATGAAGCCCATTCAGCAGAACTCATCTGCAACCTTTCTCTCTGGGGAACTCACAGAGTGTTGATCTATACTACCTTCTAACAAATATATTGTGCCAGGATCTGAGTTGTTGGCTGTGATTGTCAAATCAAGTGACAGTGCTTCTTCAATTACTCTTGTTCACTCCCTGGCTGGTCAAATGGCAGATCTTGAATATCTGAAAACACAAGTACAGAAGAGGAGGATTGGGGTGAGGAAAATGGATGTTGCTTGTAAGCAGGATGTCCATGGCCACATGACGTGCAATTTGCATTTCATGTCAGGGAGAGGGTGAAGTGGGATTTGAGAAGGTGTATATGGCAGGAACAAAAATATCAACCTGAATGTCCTCAGCAATCGCGAATGCAATTGCTTCAATCATGAGCTGCCCTATTATGCTGAAGGTCATGTGTCCAAAAGGATTTGGGAGACATAGGTATGTATGCCTGCATCCCGTTAGTTCCCTGCTGTTCTCTCCTCTATGAGCCATTTGATCCTGCAAGGCAGGGGTAGTAGTGTTAGTGAGTGTACTAAAATATTTTTGGGTGACGTGCTTACCCTAGTTAAATGGCTGAAAGTTAAGGAAGCTACAATTTTTAAGTGTGAGGCTCGCAGCAATGCTGAATGTGAGGTGAGGTGGAGAATTTAGATGTTAGATATGAGTCCTCATAGCTGAACGGTGGGGTTACAGTGCATTGGACAAATTGAGAGATTGCTGGTATAGCGTAGATGTATTGATTGGCCTTGACCACTCTTGTCACGTCATTGAAACTTTTTCAGCATTACAGCCAGGTCCCCGGGGGCCAGACAACTGGAATTCTCTTCCCTGGCCATTTGCTCTTATTCCCTTCACAGGGTACACCTTGAGGGTCTCCTGGAACACTGCGGAATTCTCGGGATCTCTGTCCTTATCTCTACTTCCTGCACTAATGCCTCCAGCAGTGGCACCTAGAGAACCTTGGAGCCCTCTCTCCATGGCTCCTCCCATTCCTCCAAATCTTTCACAAGCAGTTCCACCAGCTGCTATGGTCTGAATGCTCAGCCCCTTTAAGAAGAACAGACTGTCTTTATGAGACACAGGCCAGACATCTGAAGCCCCTGCTGAGTGTGCAACCTTGTTTCCTTCTGGGCCATACATCACTGTCATGGTAATGAGTAGGTTGCATGCAGTTTGTCTGAATCACTTTGACTGTTACAGGTTAATTCACATCATGATCTTTGCACTGTAATAAGCTTAATCTAATTTTTAACACTCAAATTTGGGTCCTAATTGGTGGTTACCACAACTTGAACTTAACTGTAAGGGCTAAGTTAGATACTTGCAAATTTAATGCTCAATTATTGAGACATAAAGCGTTAGATGTGGGCCCTTTGCACCCACTTCAATTATAGGCATACTGTGCACCGGTTGGAACGTAATAGTATTCTGCGGGGTAATTCAGGGATGGAAGGAGAGGGTGCACATGTTCCAGAATGCAGCACTGAAGATCTTGACTGACGAAGTCCAAAGGAGAAGGGATGTATTGGACATATGGTGCAGAGGAACATCACCTCACCCTCCTCTTCCTTCAAATCCTTACCCCTGTAGATGCAAATGCTGCTCTGCCTGACCTCATGTTCTTCTTCTATTCTTTCTCCAAGCCAAGAGGGATTCCTAGTAAAATTCTCATGACCAAGCACTCCCTTTCTTTTGATGATCTCCTATGAGGTGTTCAGTAAAATAATGTGTGCTTATTTTAGGTGAAGTTCTCAGAGAATTTCAAAAGTTAAGTTTTGATAAATTGGCCCAGAAAGACTCTTCACAACTCCAACAAATAAATATGAAATAATGAAAATACCTTTAAGTGGTGCTTGACCAATTCTGTGTTTACTTCCAAATAGCTGATCATTGTTAGGAGACAGTATTTGTTGCAACACAAGCCACCAAATGACTATGCAACTCATTACTGAGCATCAGCAAGTATTTTGAGTAATAATTAACAATTTTGTATTCCTCTAGACATTCCTTGCTGCTTCACCAGAATAGTGACTTGATCAAACCATCATTTCAGTTCCATCTTAACCATCTTGGAGAATTGTTAGTGCCTGAATGCACTTCCAAAAGTCAGCTGTATATAGTTACATTGTATTTGACCCCTGCATTCTACTAAAAAATATTAACTAACTTGATTTCTTCAAATTTGTTCATCCTGATCTCAAGACATCAAAAAGTTATGGATGGCAAAATAGACTTATTTTACAACATTAACATTAAAATTCAGGGATCTTGCTCTTGTCTGATTCACATTGAACTGTATAACAGCAGACACATCTCTGCAGATGCTGAAGATCCAAAATAAAAGCAGGAGTGCTGAAAATCTTCAACATATCTGGTAGCATCTATAGAGAGAGAGAAATAGGGTTAACAAAGAAATTCTAGAACTAAGTGATGTAGCCTGAATACACTCTATAAATTCTTCCTCATTAGTACTTCTGCCAATTTGATTTTTCCAACCTAAATGTAGTTCTGGACATTCTCCGGTGTTACGGAGAATCAGCCTTGAGGCAGAAGATTCCAGTTGTATCCTCATCTGCATCCCATGCAAATTGGTTTCATGCCAAGTTCTAGCCGGTTTCCCAAATTGTCATAGCAGGCACCAATGGAAGGTCCCGCAGAAAATTCACGCTACCATAAAACCATCTTTTTGGACTTCCATCGCATTCTCTCCCAGCACCCCATTCTCCTCAGCATCCCGACCCTCTCGCCCATCGCTGACATCCACTCCCACTCACCTCCAAGCTCTTCTCACCTGTCCACCATTGCACTGGTGGCACCATGGGAGAATTCCACAAGTTTCAGATTACAGACAAGAGTCATATTGGACTCAGAATGTTAACTCTGTCACTTTCTCCACAAATGCTTCCAGAACAGCTGAGCCTTTTCCAGCACTTTCTGTCTTTATTTTAGATGGAACTATTTGTTATTCTTCTATGTTCCAAGGACAGACAGATAAATCTGCATCATTGCCTCTGTACACTTATCGACTTACTGCTCAATAAATCTGACATTTACAACCAGAGATAGAAGTGGGCCCTAAAAATAGAAATGTTTTGGGACCTGAGGGGAAAGTGAGATACTGAATACAGCGTCCACCCACTTGGAAAATGGTCCACCACTGTTGCTCAGAAACTATGGTTAACCTTCTCAGGGATCAACAGTGTTACAGTCTAAATTAGTGGAAGTCAATAAAGGTACACAATGTAACTGGCAGCTAAAATATCAGAATTGTGGTTTTGCATTTTATCTCAAAGTCTGTGACTTATCTAAGGCTTACCAATAGGAGGAACATGTTGAATCCAAGGTAAGTATCTAGATTAAAAACCAAATACAAAGCATTTTCTTGGGCTGCTCTGAAGGTCATTGACAATATAATCACACCAACCTTGGTGAATCACACAAGGTCTGCTCAGCACATTTTTGGTAGTTCAGAACACACATCATTCCACTTCTGGTCAAACTTATAGCCAATCAGATAGCCTATAGAAGTCATAAATATTTGAAAAGGATGAGTAAATATAGCTGAGGAAAAAATACAGCAAAGATTACATGACAATATATAGTTCCATTTGAGGAGCTAGAACCAGTAATGGACAGAATTAATTTTAACTGCACCATTATTTGAAAAAACATTAATCACTGTGAATACAGAATTTGCAGAAATAGCATTTATTCATGGAATCATTTAGTACAATACAGCAGGTGACTATTCAGCCCATCAAATCTGAACTGCCTTTATTTCAGAGTAACATAATTAATCCCATCCTCGTCTCTCTCCGTTTCCTGCATTTGTTTTCCTGCAAGTATGTGCCCACTTGTCTACTACTGGACTTTCTTCCACCATTTTATCTGCATTCCATTTTGAAGCATTAATTACATTTTTTTTTCACATAGCTTCTATTCCTTCGCCAATCACCTTTGATTTGTGTCCTCTGATTATTGACTCTTCAGCCAATGGGAGCAATTTCTCTCTGCTAATTTATTTAAATCCTTCATAATATTAAACAACTCCATTAAATCTTCTCTTAACCTTCTGTGTAAGGAAAACAATCCAAACTTTTCTAGTCTATCCAGAGAATTGTAATCTTTCATTTCTGGATTTGTTTAGTAATTCTCTTCTGTTCCCTCTTCTTCCTAAAGCATGGTGCTGAATATTGACACAAGGTACCAGCTGGGACTGAACTAATGTTTTATGAAGGATTTAACATGACTGCCTGTTTGTCTGGTCCAAGGATGGAATTTAATTCCCTCTACCATGATGAGGGCATTTAATGAGATGGAAGGATGATGGTGTGGACGCTGCCCCATTCCTACCTCTGTCCCAATGAAGTTGTGACAAAAAGATTTGTGGATGGTGTTCCTATCCCATTGCTAATTGAGGTTATTGAGTGGATAATTAAGAGCCACATACTGTACCTGATGGTATTCATCTAGTTGCAGAGGTGGGCTAGCTGTGTAGAAATCTCAAAGAGCATAGAGATTATGGGCCAAAGGAAGGCAATTTGGATTAGCTTAGAGGTTATCAAAAGATGCGGCATGGACAACTAAGGCTGAAGGCCTGTTTTCCTGCGATAAATCTCTATGACTCCATGAATTTACGAGTGAGTCCTGTTGCTGTTGATTGTACGCTCCTTGAGTGGTGGGGGCCTTCAATCAAAAATACTTGTGCCTGATTGAGGGACGTGGCATCAGAAGGGAGAGCCTGCTGAGAGCCAAAACCTGCTGAGACCACTTATCCACCCATGTCCCCACCCCACCTACCCTCACCAGCTCCTCTGTGCCTGGGTCCATGGCAATCCTAGACAATGGAGCATAAGAACAGGACGAGGCCATTCAGCCCATCGAGTCTGTTCCACCATACAATATGATCATGGCTGACTATCCACTTCAATGTTTTTTTCTCTACTAGCCCCATATCTTTTTATGTTAATGGCATTCAGAAATCTGTAAATCTCTACTGTAAGCAAACTCAATGATTCAACTTCCCCCACCCTTAGTTTTCTGGGATAGGAATTTCAAAGATTCACAAAACTCTGAGTAAAGAAATTCTCCTCATTTCTGTCCTAAGGGGCTACCCTCTTATTGATAAACTGCATCCCCAACCAGGGGAAGCAACTTAACTGCATCTACCCTATCTATTCCTTTAAGTATTTAGAAGGTTTCAACAAGAACATCTCTCATCCTGCAAAATTCTGGAGAATACTGGCACAATTTGCCCAATCGATCTTTACAAAATAGTAAGCTTTCATGTCCACCCACAGTTTAATATCTCTCTTATACAGCAGCATCTCCAACCATGCAGCACTCCCTCAGTGTTACACTGGTGTATCAGCCTGGAATTTTGTTCTTAAGTTGCAGAATAGGGCATAAAATCACAAGCTCTGATACAGAGATGAGAGTGTAACCAACTCAGTCACTGCTGCACACAACATTGGTACGTTCCGGCTGCTGCAAGTGTTGAGTATGGCTGTGGAAGTCTCTCTGAATAGAATAAATAGGGCAACAGGGCAGAGGGCATGTTTCAATGTTCTCAGCCACAGCATTGAATGGTTTGATGAATTTTTGTCATAACCATTTCGCACGCACAGTATTTTTCATTTTTCTTTCACTTAAACCAGATGATTTGATCATTTTTTTGTTGAGTATATAACCATACTGTATGCAAATGACTGCCATTCTCCACTACAACACCAACTCTACTTCTGATTTATTAAATTGGCTGCTTTATTACATCCTGAAGTCATGAGAGATGCTATATTAACATAAACAATTTCTGCTCATTCAAATTATTCATTCATCTTGTTCTCATATTTTACAAGTCTGGAAGTGGTGGTTATCCCTTTAAGGGAAACACAACAGCATAAGGGTTACCTGGCCTGAGTGACCAATTGGGACTCAGAGAAGGGAACCACTCCAGGGGGAGGGGTTTTATTTGGCAGAAGTATTTTAGAGGTAGCTTCAAACATGTTGCTGTTCCTGAAGATTGCTAAATAAAAGGGTGGCATGTTAGCACAGTGGTTAACATTGTTGCCTCACAGTGCCAGGGACCCAGGTTCATTTCTGGCTTTGGGCCACTGTCTATGTGAGGTTTGCACATTCTTCCCCCTGTGGGTTTTCTCTGGGTGTTCTGCTTTCTTCCCACAGTCTAAAATGTGTGGGCTTGATTGATTGACAATGCTAAAATTAACCGTAGTGTCAAGGATTAGAGGGATTGATATGTGGAATTATGGGAATAGAGCCTGGTGGGATTGTGGTCGGTGCAGACTTGATGGGCTGAATCATCTCCATCTACACTATAGGATTCTCTGAAACCCATTTCTATTCCTTCACAAATGAAGTTTCTGAAAGTGCATTGTTACACGCTGTCAATCTTGTTAAAAGTTTTGTTAAAAGTACTATGAAAAGTGGCTCTGAATTTACTTCACATTTCTGTACTGTCAAAGCTTTGCTGAAGCTGTGGAGGAAATCCTCCTTGTGTGTAAATGGAGTTTCTTTCGGATTTCCAATGAAAGTACAGGAGCACAGCAAGCATCCAAGGAAATTCAAAGTGGTTTTCTCTAATATTGTTAAAAGGTATCATTACTACTTGTTGTATATGAACTTTGTCCTAATTCAAATACTTTGAATATGGAAATTTGTCACTGAAAATTAATTCTCCACCCTTATCATGGATCATAACAATGGTCTAGTATTTGTCAGACGTTAAAAATGAATTTTTTGTAAGTCTGGCAGGCAAGTTTAGTGCTTTGCTTTGAAATTTGCAAATCCTTAGTTTGTAGATTTATTGAGTAGGTGAAATAATTACATTATTCTAAAATGATCTCAGAAGGACTGATAGAAGCCAACAAAAATATTAGAATCTGAAGCAGCAAGTATTCCCAAGGAAGTGAAAAGGCTTTATGGTGCTTACTTAATCATGCTCTCCAGTAAGACTTATTCTTTTCTTGATGGTTACAATCAGAGAACTCAGCATGATGATGATTTGAAAACAGCCAGGGGTAAAGTTTGTGCTACTTGACAGCGTGCTACATTTATTTTTAACCACCAAAGCCTTTGAGATTTCAGGAGCTTCTAGCTGGAGGTTCATTTTGTATAATTTCTTACCTTACGTGTGTGCTTTTGAAGAAATGCACAAGCAGATTAAAAGCAACAGACATTGTTAATGGTTAGGAGGCATTGTTTGAAAAGGGTTAAAACGAATGGCAGAGCTTGAACAAAAGAAGCTTCCTCTGCTGTGAATGTTAAAGCTGGCTCCCTAAGACAAGGTGTGCACCTGTTTCTTATCATATCCAGGCTGTGAATGTCTATGAGATATTGTGTGAGATACAATAGCATGAATCTTGCAAACTTGAATAAAGAAGATAAAAGATATAAGGAAGTGAAGAGAAGGCATTATGAGATGAAGATATCTTGAGCCTTTCAATCAATGAGATATCTTTACCCACTGGTCATACATATAGAACTATATATTGTACATATAGAGGTTTTGTCCTCTGGATTTTTCTGTTCCAGGAGGCAAACATTTGTGTCACGTTTTATTGATTTTATTGATTTCTATGTCTTCCCAGAAAGATCACTGGTGACATTTAAATGTGGTCTGAGAACAGCTCAAGCCTCATTTTTCCTGCAGTGCTAAGTTTTGAATTGGCACTAAAAGAAGAATTTTAGCCTGAAAAAGGGCTAAAATGGGTTTGGATTGGGAGGGGGAGTCACAATTAAAGTCTCAGAAATCTGTTTCTTGCTTCTAACCTGTCCCAGTCTGCCCATTTCCTGCTTTAAGTGGTGGCAGGAGGAGGTGGGGAACAGAAAATGGAGGAGACTAAGTGACCAACCCACTCTTTGGAGGTATGTTGGGAAGTTAAATATGATTACGTGATAATGAGACTGCAAGCCCCAATTACTTTAGGAAATAAGCTATTATCAGCTGGGTTTCCCAAGCATTTAATTTGATTTATTATTGTCACATGCATTAGTATACAGTGAAAAGTATTGTTTCTTGCACGCTATACAGGCAAAGCATACTGTACACAGAGAAGGAAAGGAAAAAGGTGGAATGTAATGTTACAGTTATAGCTAAGGTGTAGAGAAAGATCAACTTAATGAAGAGTATGTCCATTCAAAAGTTTGATGGCAGTAAGAAAGAAGCTGTTCTTGAGTTGGTTGGTATGTGTATCTTTTTCCCGATGGAAGAAGGTGGAAGAGAGTATGCCCAGGCTGTATAGGGTCCTTAATTGTGCTGGCTGCTTTACTGAGGCAGTGGGAATAAAACATGGCACAAATGTTTGCCTCCTGGAACAGATAAATCCAGAGGACACAACCTCTATATGTACAATATATACTTCTATATGTATGACCAGTGGGTAAAGATATTTCATGGGTAGAGATACTCTATGTCAATGGGTGGGAGGCTGGATGGGTGATATACTGTTCATGACCCTTTGTGGTTTCTTGTGTCTTGACAGAGCAGGAGCCATACCAAGCTGTTATACAACCAGGAAAAAAAATGCTTTCCATGGTGCATCTATAAAAGCTGTTGAGAGTTGTAGCTGACATGTCAAAACTTCCTCAGTCTTCTGAGAAAATAGAGGCATTGGTAAGCCTTTTTTTAAATATATATAAATATGAGGGTGACCAGGACAGATTGTAGATAATCTGGACACCTAAAAAACCTGAAGCTGTAGACCATTTCTACTTCATCCTCATGTCCTCCACTGGCTTCCTGAAGTCGATGACTATCTCTTTCATTCTCTTGAAGAAGAGATTTTTGTCATCACACGAGTTCATCAGATACTCTATTTTTTTCCCGTGGTCCATCTCAAGCCTGACAGCTTTATCCAGTTGTTGAGTTGGTGGATTCCAGGTGTGAGTTTCTTCATACCTAATCCCTGCCTGCCTGACTGAGGAGCCACTCTGATTGCAATCTACCCCCACCCCCAGCACTCCCATAGTCATCTTTGCAGTCAGTGGCAATGGTACCTTTTTTCTTCTGTCCGGTTGTAGTTCTAATCATAGGAGATGGCCAGGCGGAGACAGCGTCTCCTTGGTGAATCATGGGCACCTTAGCCATTACTCCCGGCTGAGTTGGGAGTAATGCTCCCTGAAGACCCTTGGGAGTAAAGACTTCTATTTAAGCCCCCTCTCTTCCTCCTTCTTTGTGAAGCTTCCTTGCTCTTTAGCCTGTATGCTATCTCCATAATATGCCGCATTGCATGAATTCAGCAACAATCCCTGGAATTCTACCAGCCTGCCTGCCATGGAATCGGAGTGGGTGAGGGGCAGACAATGAAAATGTCTGTTGACCTTGTGCGGGAATTTTCAGATTTGCATGAGTGAAGCCATAAAATCCTGTCCAATGACTCCCATCATTGAAAGCAGGAATTCTTCTGATAGCCGCTCCAACTCCACCAACCTCCTTTTCAAAGTACAACAATATTTCCTTCTGAATCCCAAAGCTTGTTCCAAAAAAACACCAAGCAGCAACAGAAGAAAGTGAAAGAGACACTTTGATTTGATTTGATTTGATTTAATTTATTATTGTCACGTGTATTAGTGCGCAGTGGAAAGCACTGTTTCTTGAGCACTATACAGGCAAAGCATAGCGCTCATAAAAAAGGAAACAAATTGCAGAATGTAGCATTACAATCATAGCTAGGGTGTAGAGAAAGGTCAACTTATTGCAAAATAGGTTCATTCAAAAGTTTGATGGCAGCAGGGAAGAAGCTGTTCTTGTCTCAGCTGGTACATGACCTCAAACTTTTGTATCTTTTTCCTGATGGAAGAAGATGCAATGGAGAATGTCCGTGGTGTGTATGGTCCTTAATTATGCTGGCTGCTTTGCTGAGGCAGTGGGAAGTATAGTCAGAGCCAGTGGATGGGGAGGCTCAAACATTTGGCTGTACTGTCTCTCCACTGATGCTATCAGACCTGCTGATAATTTCCAGCATTTTCAGGTTTTGTTTCAGATTCCAGTATCTGCCGTATTTTGCCTTTATCAAAGAAAGTGAAAAACATTTACCTGAAAAGTTGTAAAGATCATCCCTTTAGTAGAATTGTTCTTCGTGTAGCTGAAAGCATTTCATCACCAACCTCAAATTCTTGCACAATTAGTTTGGTTTTCCCTGCCACCTGAACTGTAATCCATCTTTCTTGTGGATCAGTTGATATAAGTTGATCTTTCAAGACATGGCCTTATGTATTAGTGTTATGGCCAATTGCATTTTTTTCAATTTTCTTCTTATCTGCTTCTCTCTACAATATATTAATGCCTTATGAATATGCACACTCCATGAAACTTATTATGAAAATATTTGTGTTGTGAATTCTAATATTACAATGTCAATATCTACAACATTTAATTGGTATATTGTCCAATTGCAATTGTAATATTGAATAATTATTTTGACTAGTCATACGGAACTCATGCAAACTCACAGCTCCCAGAAAATAGCAAATAAGATAAAACAGATTGGATTCCAATGGTCTTGTGCTGGATCTCATTTTCCAGTCAAGAATTTGCACCTTAATCTTTGATCAAAAGTTTGGGGGAAAATGTCAAATACGCATTTTTTATTCATTGTATTTCAAGCATTGCATTCAACTTTATGCACTAAACTTCAGAAGAAAACTATAACTAACAGAAACTGCTAAATTATACATTTTCTTTACTTCATGTATTTATCTCCTGAACAACAGAGGGGCAGAAATTCTCCTTCTTGCTTCCCTTGCAGCTTTACCCGAAAGCTAATGTTGGTAAGACAGGCATGCTAATAGATGCCACAAACAGCGAAGTGCTGGTAGTGTGTGAATATCATAAAAGGCCCAAGGCCCAAAGAACTATTTCAAGTGGGCTTCAAGCACTGTTATGATTTGATGTGCATATACCTTTAAGGGTGCATATCTTAAACTATTGTCAATCATTACTACCCTGTCAAGATATGATCTATTAGTCCCATGACTTGCACTTAGTCTGTAACAGCAGTGTTTTGAGGTCAGGCAAGGGCCTCATTGTCTCCCAGTAAATGCTATCTGCGTGTTGTTTAATGATCAAATAAATAATCCACATTATTGTTTCACTAATATGTGTACATCAAAGAAGAAGTAGAACATAACAAAAAACAGTACAGCACAGGAACAGGCCCTTCAGGTCTCCAAGCCTGTGCTGATCATGTTGTCCTATCTAGGCCAACTGCCTGCATTCCTCTATTCCCTGTCTATTCATGTGTCTATCTAGATAAGTCTTAAATATCACTAATGTGTCAACCTCAACCACCTCACTTGTTAGTGCATTCCAGGTCCCTTCTACTCTCTGTGTAAAAAAAACTACACCCCCACCCCACCCACCGCACCCTCCCCCTCTCCCCCTCATCTCCATTGAACCTTTCACTCCCTTACCTTGAGCTTGTGCTCCTTTTAATTATTTCTGCCCTGGGAAAAAGCTTCCAATTGTTCACCCTATCTATATCCCTCATAATTTTATAAACTTCAATCAGGTTGCCCCTCAATGGATAAAAGCAAAATACTGCAGCTGCTGGAATCTGAAACCAAAAGAGAAAATGCTGGAAAATCTTAGCAGGTCGGGCAGTATCAGTGAGGCGAGAAAAGAGCTGACATTTTGAGTCCAGATGACCCTGGTCAAAGCTTTGTTTAGCTTTGGACAAAGAGTCATCTGGACTTAAAATGTCAGCTCTTTTCTCTCCTTACAGATACTGCCAGACCTGCTAAGATTTTCCAGCATTTACTCTTTTGGTCCCAGTTTATTCAATCTCCCCTCATAGCTAATACCTTCCATACCAGGCAACATTCTGGTAAACTTTTTCTGTACTCTCTCCAAAGTGTGCACATCCTTCTGGTATGTGGTAATCAGAATTGGACACAGCATTCCAAATGTGGCCTAACCACATTTGATATAACGTTCACTTTCAGTGTGTACTTACAGCATGTCACTCATATTGATATTTAAATAATTTCCATCATCTTTTTGACATCTGTATGAATTTATTCAGTATATATTCACAGCTTCTTAAACTTAATGTTTTCTTAAAACGAATGTAATAGTTGAGCAAACTGCTAGCATCTTCCTGTCCCCGCCAAGCATGATTCCTCCACTCATACAGAACAAGGAAATGAAAGTTGGACCATGGTTTTAAACTTCATCGCAGTTTGCTGAACCAGCCAAACCTCCGCCCTCCCTAGTCCTTCAATCATAATTTCCCATTTTACAAATCCCATGCATGCAAATGAGAGGTTTTTCGAGTCCCAAATACTTCCTGATTTTCAGACGGAATAACAAGCAAACTTTCTTCTAGCATGGTCCCATGGGTCTTTATATGTAAACTGTATGCAGAAGGCAATCGCTGAAAGGTCGCATATATTTCAATCAGTAGCTTAGTTAGGTTTTGAGTATTTTTATTTGATAGTTTTCTTTCATTAGTTTTTAGTATCATGCTCTTTGGATTTAAGGAAGGTGAATTGTTCATGTTTCTGAGCAAACAGATGAAATACGTTCTCCTAACAAACTAACTAAAAATAGGAGGCAGGTTATTATTAGAATGAGTGCAAAATGAGAGAGGTGGATACTCAGCAAAGTCTTGAAGCCCTCGTGCATCAGTCGCTGAAAGTAAGCACACAGTATAGCAGGCAGTAAAGAAGGTAAATGGTATGTTGGCCTTCTTGCAAGAGGATTTGAGTATAGGAACAGGGATGTTTTACTGCAATTGTATAGGCTGTTTGTGAGGCCAACAACCTACGCAATTGCAGTAAAACATGAAATATTGTGTGCAGTTTGGGTGTCCTTACCTGAAGAAGGATAGCCTTGCTATACAGCGAGTACAGCAAAGATATAACAGGCTGATTCCTGGGATGAGAAGAGACAAAGTTATTTAGGATTGTATCCATTGGAGTTTAGAAGAGCAAGAGGGGATCTCACAGAAACTTATAAAATTCTAACAAGATTAGATAGGATAGATTCAAAAAGAATATTCCCGATGGTGGCTGAGTCCAGAACTAGATGCATTAGTTTGAAGATAAGGGATAAACCTTCCAGGACTGATGTAAAAAGAAATGTCTTCACTGTGAATGTGTGAAATTCACTACCATAGAAGATAGTTGAGGCTGAAGCATTGTGTGATTTCAAGGGGATTAGATATAACTCTAAGAGCTAAAGAGATGAAGAGATATGGGAAAAGGCGTGATATTGAATTTGATGATTAGCTATAATCATAATGAATGGAGGAACAGGTTCAAAGGGCCAAATGGCTTCCTCTTTCTTATGTTTTCTATGTTTCTATATAATTGCAAAATGTATTTCTATGGATTCTGCAGAATGGAAGTTTTTAGGGAAAACCTGTAAAGAGCCTTCTGCATTTATACTAATTTGCATTGCATTTCAGATAATTCCAGTGATCTACAAACTACAGAGTAAGTGCTTTCAGACAACTGAGGGAGAGAATTTTCACTGTTTTTGATGTAACTTCAGGAAATTTGGCCCATTAATTCTAATACAGCACTGTCAATAATCAGAAGAACAGTGTGCTTTACATGTCTTCCATACGTACCTTTGCGAAGTGAAAGCTGAAAAGAACATGAATTGTAACATTTTTCCAAAACTTCTAATGCTGGTTTCTAAATTATTTTTATTCACACAAACCGCAATTTCTGTTTTTATTAATATTGGACCAACTTCACACCAACAAGGCTCTTACCATAATGCAGGAATGAATAATCAAAATCCTCAACCTTTCAAATCACTCTGCATATACTTGAGACTCTTATTCCATAAATTAATTGCTCACGATGCAAAACGATAAAACCAAAAAATAAATAAGCTGGTTGGAATGAAGTAGTGCAATAGGTAATACTTATGGTGCCTTATGTGGCAGGATGTGTATTACATTTATTCATTTTCCAGTGAAAAATCTTTTCCAGTCAAAAGGACAAGTAATGCATTCATACACAGTGAACTATGTGTTAAAGCATTGCTTTGCTTGGCAAAGCTTACACAACCAACATCTTTTTTTGGTTCTAACGAACACAGTATGCAGTTAGCGGAAGTCTTCCAAATGATGACTTATAGGTATGGGAACGATGTTTCTGGTTTTCAAGTATGACAAACAGGAAAGCCAAAAATGTCCTCTATGTACAGTAAGTAACACCCTTAACTAACACCGTGAAGTATTAGGTAGAACCCACTCTGATGAAGAAATTCTGAGATCATAGTTGAACCATAACTGAAAACCTTGTGCGTATGCTTCAAAAGAAATCCCAACAAACAACTGTCAAATTGCTTAATGTATAATTCACCACTCTTCAGTTAAAAAGATCCATTCATTTCTCCAAAAGAGTGCATTGACTTAGCTGGCAGGGTTCTGAAAGTGGGTGCCCTAGGTTAATTCCCTTTATACACAAGAGATAACACTTTTAGACATTTGACAAACTCATTATTTAAAAGATCACACCATTCATTTACAATCAATTATGGTAACTGCTAACTGTATTCTAATCAGAAAGCTGACTGCTAATATTCATGGAAAATTATAAAAGCTTTTAGCCAAGAATTTCTTCAGAACTGCTCTCAGTCCACTGTCGTAACTTGGATGCAGTTGTGACATAGACCTTGCACTTCTGGCAAAGTCAAAACAATGGAGGGAAAGCAACTGAAAGGAAAATCCCAGCATTTTGATTTACTGACTTCTCCTCTTCTGTACTTCCATCTCTCTCCAGCACAATCTGCAGCCAAGACAGTGATCTGATCATTTGTTGCTATTCCTCCGACTATTCACCTGGCCACTAACAGCCATGGCTGACACCCCCATCTTTTTCCAAGTGCATTGTTTCTACTTCCCCTTGGCCTGGCTGAGATTGGTGAATCACCATGTTGAAAACTTTCTGGACGCAATTGAAATCCTACAACCCTTGGTGAATTGGAATTTCAGTCTGCCACACGTAGGAACATTTTTAAAAAGCACTAAAGACGTACTTTCTGGCCAACCTTTGCTCCTCTCTTTAAAGTATTAACTCTTTGTTGAAAACAAAATCAGCTTGCTTACACCCACAGTAATCCAACTTGTGCTGGATGTATGCAAATCCTTGTCAGCAGAATGAGGATGAGGAAATTATTCCTTCAAGTAACATATCTTCAGAGAGTGTTGGCAACACATGGACTTCCATTCGAACGATCCACGATTAAGCTTGACAATACACTGCAGTTGTTAGCTGTTGCTTCCTACCATTTGGCCAATCAGAAAACTCCAATCCAATGCCTACTATCAGGATTATCGGAATGATTTATCAGCTATTAAGTTACTTTCAGGCTTTAAAGTAAAACAAGTCACAAGAAATATAAAAATGGAAGGAATTCTATTATGACATTGAAGCCAAAGTTGTGTTTGTGCAATTTAAATGTTATTTGGTCAGAGAAAGAGCGATAATAAAATCAAAACAAATAGAAGCTCCAACCAATTATTCCAGTCTGACCACATGTTGCTGGCCCAGGAGTTGGTTTCTAGGATTTCATAGAATCGAAATCATAGAATCCCTACTGTGCAAAAGGAGGCCATTTGGCCCATTGAGTCTACATTGACCACAATCCCACTCGGGCCCTATCCCAATAACCCCATGCATTTACCCTGCTAATCGCACCCCCAACAGTAAGGGGCAAGTTAGCATGGCCAACCAACCTAACCTACACACCTTTGAAGGGTATGAGAAAAGCGGATTACCTGGAGGAAACCCACAGAAACCCAGGGAGAACATGCAAACTCCAGACACACAGTGACCCAAGGCTGGAATTGAACTCATGTCCCTCCAGCTGTGAGGCAACAGTGATAACCACTGTGCTGCCATGCCACCCACTAATGTACCACCGTGCTGCCCGATTTGACAGGGCTTTTCATTAGGCAACAATTACTGTAATTTATAATCTATTTTATTTCAATATTATTTTTCTGTTTTTATTTTGTAACTAGCACTTTTCTTTCTTTCTCTCCCTCCCAGGGTGGATTTATTCTCTGAAAACTTCTACTTGGTCATTCTAACATGTTAGAAAGCCAGCAGAAAATATATTAATGGAATAGTCTTGGGTGTTTGGGCAATTTCCTGCTAAAGTTATAGCAGCTGATTGGGAAAAGCCCTGAGGAAATCATTGGTTATAGTTTTTACTGCAGAAGTCATTGGTGGTCTCCAAATGTGCTTTTTTACCTGGGTGTGGTCCTTTTGACTTCAACATTCAAGGTCAGCTTCAAAATGTTCCAGGAATATTGCCCCGGAATAATGAAATCAATCTTTCTCCCCACAGGAAAAAAAATCACACCGTGAACAACATTGTCATCTCAGTTTTTTTTATTTAATGGCCTTTTGTTTAAAAAAAGTTACATTTTTTGCCACAAAATCTCTTTTTCGTAAATTGTTATTTTCCTTTCTCAATCTTGGTAAATTTGAGATTGTAATTCCAATTAGATATTGCAATTCTAATAATACATCTTCCCCATACACACAGCATTTACGTTAGGGGCAAGACATTTTCTGTTCAGTTTACGTTGTTTTTGAATGCCGTGGTTTGCTTTGGTGTTCTCTAGATACTTTGGTTCCTAGAACAATAGCATGGAAACAACTCACAACATAAGAAGGTTGTGTGTTTCTTGTTCCATTTTGTTCCATTTGTTGGTCTAAGTTCCTAGGAAATAATGTGAAATGTTTCATCAGTCCTTCAATTCTCTTTTATAACCACTAAAGCAAGCAGCGTCCACTGCCCACCCTCATATATTGAATACATTGTATGAGACAACCTCATACATTGAATAAAGTCGCACCAACACACAGCAGCAGTGAGATGGGTAACCCACATTTATGGGGTTGCCGGATCCAAAAGATCCAGGACACAATCAATGGCAGCAAGATGCTTTTGCAAACTTTCAACTACTTGAACAGGAAGGGCTCCAAATCCCTATGTGTAACAAAATGCAAAGGCTCCTATATATTAAAGCAAGGTGTGTTGAAAGTTGTCATAATACCTTCAATCGGAGCAATTCAACCATTTCTGAGCTCCTCAGAGAAGAAATTCAAACCAATGACTGATTTCTGGACAACAAAGCAGAACTCCAGCTCCCATGGATAATAATCTCATTGAGAAGAGACACAACAGCACCACAGGAGCAACATGATGCATTAAAATAAAATTTACCTTGTCCAATGACACAGATGGTGCGGTGGCACAGTGGTTAGCATTGTTGCCTCACAGCACCAGGGACCTGGGTTTGATTCCAGCCTCAGGTGACCGCTATGTGAAGTTTGTACACTCTCCCAGCATCTGCATGGGTTTCCTTCGAGTGCTCCGGTTTCCTCCCACATTTCAAAGATGTGCAGGTTAGGTTGATTGGCCATGCTAAATTGCTCTTTAGTGTCTCCAAGATGTGTAGGTTGGGGGGATTATCAAGGTGAATTTGAGGAGTTACAAAGATCAGGCCTGGGTAAGATGCTCTGTCAGAAAGTTAGCGCACTGTTGGAATTCTATGATGATAGCTGCATTCAGAGCAGCTGAACTTTGGGAAGATGGCCTCAAAACAAACTTTAGCCACTGTCTTTTCTTGAATTGTGAACATTAAGGAAAGATTAAGGGGTGATTTAAACAATAAGAAAAATAGATAGCCTAAACATAAATCACTGCAGATAAATTGAAAGTGAGAGGTCCTGATCTCAAGATATTCATTAGATACAAAAAGGAGCAGATGAAAAGTTTCTTCATGCAAAAAATTATCAGTATGTGAAATGAATAGAGGAGGAATTTCCTCTCTCAGTTGGTCATTAATTTTTGGAATTCTCTGCCACAGAAAACAATGCATTGAGACTGGATCATTGATATAATTAAAGACAGAATTGGTCAGAATTTCCATTGACAAGGATGTCATGGAGTTGGGTTAGAAAGTGGAGTTAGACCATGGTCAAATCCTTATTGATTGGTGGAGCAGATTGAGAGGAGTGATTGGCCCACTCTTGCTCCTATTCCTTATGTTCTTATGAATTTCTTGCCATAAATGATAAATGTTAAATCAATTACAGTATTTACAAAACTATTGGATTTGTGGTGAAGGCCAAGAAATGGGATTCATTTGGTAAGAAAGCACATCTTGCCTCAAAATGCAGGAGCCTTTACAATTTGTTACATAGTGATTTGGAGCCCTTCCTGCTCAGGTAGTTGAAAGCTTGTAAAGCCATATCATTGCCATCGAACGTGTCCTAGAATTTTGGAAACTGGCTGCACAAAATCAAACCCTAGGAGGGTTTTAAATTCAATGTAGTCAGGAGGAGTGAATGGCTTCCTCCAGTGCTAAAATATCTATTTCAATGAGCTGTATTCAGTGGAGTCCATCAGAGCGTGCATGATAGCAAGACAGCTGGGAGAATTGGGCAGGAATTCCTGCTTCTAATTCCCAAAATCTGGAAAACTCTCTCTGCTTTAGTCAGGGGTGAGAAGAGCCTGACATAGGAATCCCGCCCACTGGTGATGGAATGCCAGTTAAGCTCGTCAAAGCTAGTGGTAGCAGAAGCTAACGAGAGAGAGGCAGGGCAGACAACTTTGCTTGTGCTAACCCTCACGGAGGAAATGGAATGAATGGTAATAACTAGGGCCAGGGCTATAAGCTTGACCAGCTGTAGGGCTGAACATACTGAAGATGGTTATGCACAGTGAAATGCTGTTTACTACGATACCTGCCAAAAAGTCTACAGTCAATATCAAGGTGCATAGAGGAGTCCCACAGCAACTTAGTACAGGCATTGCTTAGAGTTTCATCCTTTCCAGTGTGAAAGTTCTGACCAACACCATTTGCCGAACCCAACACTGTCGCGATGTCAAATGGCTAATGTTGCAGCTCCCACTGCAGTGCAGGCATCAGTCACCCAAAGTCTGAGTGCTGCACTGGCAACACTCAGGTCCATGGAGTAACAGCCTCTTTCCCTCTCCCAGGAAGACAAAGAACAAAAAAAATACAGCCTTTGTTATGGCCTGTCAACCAGCCAGTACAGATTGTTGCTACCTATGTCAAGATAGTGTAATCCACAGCTGAGCCTTCCAAGTATAAGCTGCCTGAGGACACCTTCCAAGGTCATTTGGAGTCTCCCCACTTTCAAGTCAGCAGCTTTCTTCCAACAATCTGCAGCAACTGGGATAGCATCTTGAAGGAGCACTGGGATTGGCAAAGGATCCACAAGAAAGATGCTAAGGGATTATGAAAGGATAATTTTGAAATATTTTGGAATATTGAACAACTTATTTAATAACGTTGGCTTGGAATTTTGTGGTGACTTTTATTTCCATGTTTAGTCATGAGGGCATTGTAACCATCAAATACAGAGGAAAAGGAAAATATGGGATTGTTGCAGCTTGGTGAATTAGCATTACTTTGATTAGTGTCATAGTTAGCTGAGATCATTGAAATCCTTACCAAAAGACAGAACGGTTGGTTGCCCCTTTCTCCTGCAGTCTCTCCCACTGAAAGGCTTTTAAAAGCCATGCAGCATCCATTAGAGTAACGTTACCTTGGAGTAAAAGGACAAGAAAAAGCATACTATTGAAGACACTAAGAGAATACATAAAGGTGATTAGTTGATAGAATATGGAATGATCTTATTTATATATTTGTTTTGTATATTTATATTCTGGTCACTATTATGTTTGCATTGTGGCCAAGTTGACATTGTGAGGAAAGTGAAGGTGTGGGACTGCTTGTGAATGTGAATTTGGAGTTGTGGTTACTGTTTTCACATAGGAGTGATGTTTTCACTTACAGACAACTAGAGAGCAGTTGTCGAAATTCCTTCTTCCTCTTCCTTTACTTCTTCCTCTTCCTCATATTTCTGCTCCTGCTCTTCAGATGCATGTTGAATAGGTGATGGAAAAGGCTGTTCCCCTTAATGCTGGTGAGGTTGTGTAGCATGCAGCAGACCATCATGGGTCTTGACACTTACTCCACTGAACACTGCAGGATTCCTCCAGAGTGGTTCTAGCAATATCAGCAGGCCAATAATCTGCTGTATCACATTTTATTTGAGTGCGGGCTCTTTTGCATGAATGCTGTACACATGTGTAATGGTTGTAAAACCCAAATCATAAACCACATGGTGAATGGCTTGTCACTCAGTCACTAGCCTGGCTCTAATGAAACTGACACAATGGGTTGCTGTAAAATGAAGTTTTCTTGGCCTTTGCCAGGATATCAATCATTGATAGGAGATATGAAAAAGAAATGTGAACTCTGTTTCTCCATAGATGCTGCTGGATCTGTTGAGTTTTTCCAACATTTTCTGTTTTTCTTTCAGATTTCCAACATCTACTGCTTTTATTATCAAGCATTGACTTGCGTACCAGCTGGATGTTGAGGGACATCCTGGTAACATTATAGCCCACAGTTTACATGTGGTCATGCAAAGTGAGGTGCCTGCAGTCAATGGCAGCTTTACCATTGAGAAGCCCACAATCATTCTGTGTGGTGCCTGCTCGTATCCGGCAAGAGAAGGCAAAATGTCATTAGCTGTCACTGAATACTACAGTAAAAGTGAATGACAAACTAAAAGATGGGGCAGCACAGTGATGAGCACTGCTGCCTCACAGCATCAGGAATCAGGGTTCGACTCCTGACTTGGGTCACTGAGTGTGTGGAATTTGTACATTCTCTCTGTGCGTGCTTGAGATTCCTTTGGGTACTCCGGTTTCCTCCCAGACTCCAAAGATGTGTAGTTTAGGTAGCTTGGCCATGGTAAATTTCTCCTTAGTGTCAGGGTTTCTAGCCAGAATAAATGCATTGCTTAATAGGGATAGGACCTAGCTGGGATTGTGGTTGGTGCAGACTTGGTGGGCTAAATGGCCTTCTTCCCTACTGTAGAATTCTATGTTGCAACATTCACATTCACAGTCACTGGCGATATGTTCCTTGCCCTGGCATGAAGAAGCTGACACATATTGTTGCAACAAAGCATCAACTGCTTACAGCTATCTGAAGGAACCTAACAGCAACAAACCCTCTAAATGGGAAGGCTCCTTGCTACTGCTAAATGCATGTTAACTTGTGGGAGGTTAAGAGAGGGTGTTAGCTAGCCCGATAAACTCCAAAATGATACTTGTATCGAAACAGCATTGCATGCAGATTGGCATCATGATCTGTCTGCTCCACAAACTTCTATTGATCACTTGTGCACCCATTAACGGCCTCACCAATATATTCTCCAGCACAATTTGTCCAAAAATTGTATGTGTGCACAACATGAGTGCTGTTTTCAAATTCTAAGTGCACTCTTGATACCCAGAAAATACTATAAATAATCCCAATTTTCCACCTTATTAACCACAAACCCAAACAAGGGAACATTACATCAAACAGACTACTAATGTTACCAAGGTAGACTAGCAAACTTGACGATTTGGGTAACTTCTAAACTCAGCAAAGGAGGACCAATAAATTTTGCCATTTTGATTCTAAGTACTGGTTGGACCTGAAACTGGGAGTGTTTCAGATCCAACTTTTAGAGCCGTTCTGAGGTGCCTCCGTATGCATTCTACCTGCAAAAATATCAGCAATTCCAAATCACGTTGCACAAGCCTGTGGGTGGGTCTTAGCGCACCCAAAATCCTGCAGCTCAGATTAATGTCTCCAACTGCACATGTGCAGAAAAATAAGAAGAATGTGGCTCCCCTGCCACATTGCTCCCGGGCTGATTGCAACTCCTTCTGTCCCTTCACCCACCGATCTCAGGCAGAGTGGCTGTGGACCACTCTTCCCCTCATTGATCTCAGACAGATTGGCAGTGAGTCCCAAAATAAAAACAGTTTTTTATTTAATAGTGTCACCAGTAGGCTTACCTTAATATTGCAATAAAGTTACTGTGGAAATCCCTTAGTTGCCACTCATTGTAAACATTTCAATTGGTACTTGAATAGAAAATAAATGTGGACCATTGCAAACAGTGACAAATGAAATTATAATGGAGAATAAAAAAGGGGCAGAGACATTTAGCAAAAACTTTGGCCCAGATTTCTGCTCAGTCTTGGGGATGTCACTTCTTTAGTAAAGGTAGTAGAGACCCAGATGTGAAAGTCTTGTCCCCATTTCCAATCAGATCCCATTTTGCTGTCCTATGCGGACAGATGAGAATTAGTCAACATAGGGAGTGGAGTTCAGAAGAATTTGAAGTAATCTGATTGAAACATGTACCATACTTAAGAGACCTAAAGGGATGGCTAGTGAGAAAATGTTTCCCCTGACTTGGGAGCATGAAGTCACAGTACTCAAATTGAGGGGAGGCATTAGGGTAATTGTATTGCCACTAGATTGATAATCCAAGGACCAAGGGTAATTTTCTGTGGACACCATTTGAATCCCACCGTGGTGGAATTTGAATTTTAAAAAGTTGAAATTAAAAGTCTAATGATAAACATGTATCTATTATTGATTGTTATAAAAAATGATATGGCTCACTAATGTCCTTTTGGGAAAGAAATCTGCTGTCCTCACTTGGCCTGACCTTCATGTGACTTCAGTCCCGCAGTAATGTGGATGAGTCTTAAGTATCTTTATTAGGAATGGGCAATAAATGCTGGCCTAGCCAGTGACATCTATCGCCTGTAAAATAATTTTTTTTTTAGAAATTAGGGGTTTACTTATTCAGGACTGAGATGAGGAGAAATTTCTTTACTCACAGAATTATGAATCTTTAGAAATCTCTATCCCACAGAGAAACAGATGCTCAATCATTAAGTTTATTCAAGACAGAGGTCGATGAAATTTTGGTTAATAAAGAAATGAATGTATATGAGGATTGTCTGGGAAAGTAGAGTCAAGGTGGAAGGTCAACCATGTCATTGAGTTGCAGAGCAGGTTCAAATGGCCTACTGTTATTCATTTTTCTCATGTTCTGATGAATGGATGTGATTTGGTCAGGTTGGTTTACTATGGTGTGCTTGGGTCAGATTGGTTTAGGCTAAGCATAATTGGGTTAGGTTGGTTTCGAGGTGGGAGCAGTTGTTCTGGCTGATTTAAAGTGGGGAGGTTAGGTCAGATTGGTTTAGAGTAAATGTGCTTGGGTCAAAGTAGTTTTGGGTATAGGCAGTGGATCAGTCTATTAGAGTGGGTGCAGTTGATCAAGTAAGTTAGGGTGGTTTAGAGCTAGCACTAACACGAGAGGTGGTGAGAGGAAGCAAGGAAAGTCAGTAATGATGACCTTGAAGTCAATAATGTACACGTCATTAAGGAAAACAGTATCAGACTGTGACCTAGCTTAGAGATAGAGCTGGGAAGATGCGATGGTAAAAAAATACAGATATCCTGTGATAAGCAGACAATAGACATAAAAGGACTTTTTGACCAAAACAGTGTGAATGAAAAGTGTTATTAGAATTCTGAAACTCACAAAATGTGTTTGCTGACTTTTAGTGTAATATTGATAATTATGATTACTGTAATTTCTAGCTTTTATTATGTACAATCAATGCAATAAAACCAGATGGAATTAGTGATGTAAAATAGTGTATATTATCTTCCATTCGGTGTATTTGTTGTTGCTGCCCTCTTCAGTTCAAAGTATATTTATCATTCCAAAATTTGAGACTGCGGTACTACATGTTTGTTTTGTCAGCTGCAGACTGGTTCAACACTCTGAAGACTGTCTTTTTTAATGAAAAGAAGAATTGTACAGCTGGTTAATGTTGATAGATAAAATGGGCAACTAAATAAAACTAGCAAAAAATGCAAGCTGATTATAGAATTCACCTCGGGACTGCTTGGCACCACTACAGTTGGAATATGGTCTTTCATTCCCTGAGGCTTGTTTAGAATCAAAGTTTAACATATAGACTAAAAGTCTCCTTTTAAATCCAGGGAGCATTAATCCATTTATACAGATTAACAACAAATCAAATTGCAGCCATGCTCACAGATATCTGCTTTTCTGCAATTTTCACTGGAAACTGGGGTTTGGTTGCATTGATGCACAAACAGTTTGAATTGTTATTCTCAAGTTATTGCAACGTGGCTGCATAATAATTAAAATGTTCTGAATGGAAAGATGATTTTTAATCTTACTGATTTCATAAAGCTACAATTGTTATTAGGCATATCTAAAAGCTAATCAGACATTGATTTCTACATTATTTTGAATTTTAAAAAATAACATTCAGCTGTGTTTTGTGTGAGTTTATACAAAGTACAATGTCTAAATTATGATGGACATGCCTAAAATTTGTTATAAACTCGGAGACCACCCAAGATTTGCAGAAAAGGGGCTGACACTTTGTTGTCTGTCTTCATGTAAATTTCCCTGGCTCGCTTTTTAAGTTTTTAATCTTGCAATCTCTTTCTTATGCAGGTCTTATGAAGGGAGGCTGAGGGATTTGAGGTTGTTTTCGTTAGAAAGGAGGCGGCTAAGAGGGGACCTAATCGAAACATATAAGATGATTAGAGGTTTAGATAGGGTGGACAGTGATAGCCTTTTTCCTAGGATGGAGAAAGCTAGCACGAGGGGACACAGCTTTAAATTAAGGGGTGATAGTTATAGGACGGATATCAGAGGTAGGTTCTTTACCCAAAGGGTGGTTCGGGAGTGGAATGCCCTGCCTGCAGCAGTTGTAGATGCGCCAAGTTTGGTGGCGTTTAAGAGGTTAGTTGATAAGTATATGGAAGAGAAGGGAATGGTTTAGTTTGGAGGGGCATTGCTTTTTATATTGGTTGGCGCAACATCGAAGGCCGAAGGGCCTGTTCTGTGCTGTAATGTTCTATGATCTATGTTCTCTGATCTTAGCTCTTCTTTTGTGTTCTGATTTTTTTCTTTCATTTCAGGCTGGAAATGGTGAGGCTTGCAGGGGAAATGTGATCACATAAGTGCCTATTCCTTCCTTCTCTCCCCCTTCTCCATTGCTATACTTCATTACACCCCACCCCACCACACACCCCACACCCACATTGCAGTCCCCAGTTCCTCGACTTCTTCTTAATCTTCTCCTTCATATTATCTCCTGAATCCTGACAGAACACTGTATTCAACCTCATGCTACACCTCACTCTTGCACTGCCTGCTAAACCCTGTTTCCATTGCTCTCCCTCGTTCAGAGGTGTTGCTAAAAACACTTTTTGAGTAATTTGTAGGACAAAGATAATACAGCATAAATGTGATGATATTACAACATAATGACAGAAAACTGTTCATATTAATATTGGTAATCATGTTAAAGCACCACCTACTGGCATAAGGAAATAATAAAAACAGTTTTTTGAAAGGAATTCCCATTAGGAATATTTATAAACCAGTTTTCAATAGACCCCATGACCTATGTAAGATTTCTATTATGCTATGCACATGCTATTTTATGTCTCAAGACATTAATCACAGTGAGTTTGAGATTTATAAGAATCAGTGTGATATGCAGAAAGATTTATTAGCATTTTAGGCATCTCTGGGATATGGAAACACTAGCAGAACATCTGGGGCATGGCAGAAGCAAGAGAGGTTTCAGATTTAAAAATGTTTTGAGGGCCATCTCAGTGTCTGGATTCATTGGAGATTCTGTGATCTAGAAGCATTAGGGAAGTTGGGTCTGGGGTGAGTCTGGGCTCATGGGTTCTAGTTGTAAGGTAGATTTATTGCAGAGATAGGGCCTTGAGCTGATGACTTGGAGAGAAAAGGGGACCATTTTTTGTTTTGCATATATCAAAGAGCAAAGAAAATTACAACACAGGAACAGGCTTTTGGCCTTCCAAGTCTTTCAAAGAAAAGCTTTACACAGGTGTCCCCAGGAGAATGGTGTGGACTGCTAGAAGATTAGACTAACAATCTGCTTTGAGCTAGATGAACACTCTTTCTGCTGCCAAGTGCGGGCAAGGGGCTCACACCTGGGGCCTTCTGGATTAGACACAGGAGCAGTACCGAATGAGCCATTTGGATTCATAAAGACTATCAATGTCCAGTCAATATTCAAGGATTTGGAGCCTAATCATATTAGAGGGAGGCAAGAACTAGCAGTTTGAGGAAAGAGGAAGGTGGAGGAAACCTAAATAATGGAACATTAGGTATTGTCTCTTGTTGGATCATCGGGTGCCTCGTCCATTCTGTTACGCCTGTCAATTCCCCCCATAAATTACTTTCCTGTCTACTCCAAAATCACATAATTCCTCATAATTCAACAACTGAATACATCCTATTTCAATAGTATTTTTGTGCTTTGTATTTTGCTCTTTCCCCAAACAAAATTTTAGATTAATAGCAAAATACTATGGATGCTGGAAATCAAAAATAAAGCCAAATATTTCTGTCAGGCAGATCTGAGTAAAGAAACAAAGTTAATGGCTAGAATTCTCCCGGTCTTGCAATCCCCAGCGAGATCAGAGAATTTGGTACTCAGCCAAATTCCCATTCACTGCAGCAAGGCTGGAGAATCCGAGCTTCAGGTGAGATCAGAAAATTCAAACAATGTTTCAAGTCAAATGACTTCTCATATGAAGTTCAGAGTTCTGAAGCATCATTTTTTCTGAAACATTGGCTGAGAGTTTTGGGCACCCCCCCACTGGAGACTAGTCATGACTGGCCACCAGCGAGACTTTTCTGTCCCACCAAAACCAATGGACATTTCCAATGCTTGCCAGCCATGCCACTGGGGAACCCACCATGAGTGGTCACCTTCAATTGGACTGGAACGGGTGGATGATCCCAGCTATTAACACACATTATCTCCACAGTTGTTGCTAACATGACAGGCTAAAATTTTACATTGTCACATATGTTCGAAAGGAAATACATTAAACATAGCATTTGTTGAAAAATATCCCTAGGCACTCTGTAGCATTTATATACTAAAACTCTCTTCCTACAATTCCCCATCTATCAATCCATCTGCTATCAATCATCATAGTATCTAGCTTGGCTGAGTTCTGAAATAAAAAAAGCACCAATGAGAAATCATCCCATAATAACCTTACTGAACAGCATTTCCAATAGTACTATTCTAAATTGAATTTTCACCTCCTTTTGTTCCTGTCTTGTGGGTGCCTTTTCCTAGCCTGGTACACTTATGCAGTACTGCAGCAGTTGCAGTATGGCTGATGGAGGATCGCTGACTTTCACTACAAGAGACTCAGATGGGCTTGGAGAATGACTCATGCAGCTCAGAGCATTGAAGAAGCAGTCGTTGCAGCATCTTGGAAGGGGCAACATCAGATTACACTACTTTGCTGAGAGACAGCAGCAAGAGTGGTGTATGATGAGGTGGCAATGAATGGCCTCCATCCTGAGAAAGAACAATGATTTCATGGAGCTGCAGCCATAACCTGTAGCAGAGTTCAGCAATCCTCATAATCTGCTGGCCATAAACTGCTGGGTTATTGGGGAATCCCATATGTCCCTTTGACAATGATATCCTCAGGCATGCTGATAGCAGCGTGAGTCTGCATGGCAACAGGCATGGATGACATGATCTCAGTCCACTGCAGAGTCAGATGTTGGACAGCTTCTAACCTGTGCTATAATGGAAGCTGAGATGTTGGTCATCAGATGTTGATCATGACCAGTTCTGAAAGTATTAATATGAAGTTGGCCATTCGTGCCACATTGGAAAGGATTGGACCCAATATCTTCATGAAATCCTACCCCAACCTGCAACCAGGTTCTGCCTTGTTTTTGGCATTAACAACAAGCATTATAGCATCTTTGGCCAATATGCCAATAATCTGTATGTGCACCTTCATTACTGTTCCCCTGATTGCTGCCCAATCAATGTCCTTATCTGAGTCCTCTGCAGCACAAAATTTTCTGTGACTTTCCCTTTTGGTGGGTCTGATATATGTGCTATGAGTTATAGAGGTATACAACACAGAAAAAGGCCCTTCGGCCCATCCTGTTAGCACCAGTCAAAGACAAATCATCCAAAAGTTCTAGTCTCATTTTCCAACACTTGGCCCATAGCCTTAAATGCCTTGGCACCGCAAGTCCACATTGGAATATTTCTTAAGTGTTATGAGGAAATTGCCTCCATCGCCCTTTCAGGCAGTGAGTTCCAGACCCCCATCACCTTTAGGTGAAAAAGTTTTTCCTTGTATCCCCTCTATACCTCCTGCCCCCCCATCTGAAATATTTGTCCCCTAGTCATTGATCCCTCCATCAACGGGAAATGTTTCCTCCTGTCCACTCTATCTCTGCCCTTCACAATTTGTTAACCTCAATCATGCCACGTTTAGTCTCCTCTGCTCCAAGGAAAACAACTCCAGTCTATCCAATCTCTCTTCACAACTAAAACTCTCCAGCCCAAGCAACATCTTGCTAAACCTTCTCTGCACTCTTTCCAATGTTATCATATCCCTCCTATAATGTGGATTGCAGAACTGTACACAATACTTTCATTGTGGCGTAACCAATGCTTCATACATTTCCAGCATAATCTCGCTGCTCTTCAGCTCTGTCCACATGTCTGGTACCTGAAGGGACCGATGTACATGAACATTAAAGTCCCTCTCATCCTTGGTGCTTCTCAGGGTTCTACAGTTCATCATGTATTTCCTTGCCTTGTTTGTCCTGCCCAAGTGCAGCACCTCACATTTAGTTTGATTGAATTCCATTTGCCACTCATCAGCCCATCAGACCAGCCTTTCTATATTGTCCTGTAATCTAAAGTTATCTTCCTCACTACTTATCATCCTGCCAAATTTTGTAACATCTACGAACTTACTGATCAATCTTCTTACATTCAAGTCTAAGTCATTTATATGAACCACAGATAGCAAGGCTTCCAATACTAATCCCAGTGGAACGCCACTATTGTGGCTGCAGCCTTGTTAACTCAGCAGATGCCTGTCCAAACTACATACTCTTCTAAGCTGGCAGCTGTGATTGTCAGCCCAATCACAGTTCTTCATTGGCAGTTTCTTGCTCTTCATTGCAAGGCTACACTGGCTGGCAAGATGATAAACTGAAGATATCTAGAATATTTACAAAAGGAGTATTAGGAAGAGGAAAAGGGCTTTGGATGGAGAACAAGAGGTTCACAGTCCTGTCAGTGAGTGTATTGCAATATGTTTTGGTGATGTGACTGCCATTGCTGAATAGTGGAGGTATATGGCAGCTGCAACGTATGCTTTTGAAGCTGACAAAATTGGTAATAGGGTGAGGATTGAGGTGGAACAACTAAATGCTTGACAGGAGTTTTGATTGCTGATTGCTGAGTGATGGGATTATAGTGAAAGGTTGGTGGTGCAGTGAGTAGAAGATGTCACTAAAGATGTAATTCACTGATCTTAACAAGTGTGAGGTCATTAAACTTTCTCCTACTCTACAACCAAGTCCCTGGGGACAGACTTTGAGAATGGGCATCCCTGGCCAGCATTCCTTCACAGGCTTTCTGTGGAGGCATGGACTCATTGCTCCCTTCAACTTCCATTGCTAAGGCCTCCAGCCTTGCATCCAAGAGCCCTCTCTCTGTCCTGCTGCTCTAATGCTCACCATCTTTGTTCCACCAATATCTTCCTAATGTTGTTCCAGCAGTTGCTGTAATCTAGGTGCATCTTCCTTTTAAGAGGAACAGGTTACCTGTAAATAGCGCTGGCTAGTTGTTCATGACGGTAGCCACACACAGTGCTGCTGTCCTCTGCCAAGCACACTACCAATCAACAATGGTTTCTGTGCCGATTTGTATGTTTCGAGCATGTTGATGAGTAGCAACACAAAGTTATCATACTGCCTGCTTCAACAGGACTGAGTGTATGGTAATTGTGCATATGACCCCTGTATCTTTTACTCTGCCGAAACAACAGTTTTCCCCACAGTTGGTCTCAGCATATGCCAAATAGGGTGACGGAAATAATTCATGCCTCCTTTTTTAGATCAGTTAACAATAGCTAATTCTGGAAAAGCACAAGCATGTGGTCATCAGATGAAGTCAAGATTGACCTCAGTATGGCAGTTCCAAAGGGTAAAGTATCGATTCACATTTATTACGAAGCTTGTATCTGAAAAAAAGAAATCCAAAGCAATCCAATCATTAGATGATTGTGCTTGTTAAGAATCTGTTACCAGTATGATTTAAAAGAATAAAGATAAGAAAATTGGAGGTGAAAATATGTGTTCTAATTTAAGTAAACTAGGAAGTGAAGATGTTAAAAATCACCTGCAGCTACAGACTCATAAATATGCATCAGTAAATATATTCCACAAATTAAAAAATGGTAATATGCTCACACTTTGCTGTGCTCTGTATCTAGGCCATTGCAACAGTTTCCTATCTTATTCAAAGTGCTCTGTTATAAAGTTTGACAGCAATTTACTGAATATTGCCCAGGAGGAAGCTCTTGACTGCTTCCAGAATGGCACCTATGCTGAGGTTATGCATGTCCTCCTTTGTTTTGTGTCAGAGAAAACAAGGACAGAATAAAATATGTGAATTATAGCACAAACAAATGTCATGCAAAAGTCCTGTTCGGATTAATTGAGCATGAGATTTACTGCTGTTATATTTGAAATGTGCCTACACCCAATCCCTATGTGAACTGCAGCCAAGAAATTTGTTACTTTAAGTCAGATGGAAATAATGATTAATTAATCATTGAAGGAATTTGTTTGTTAGTAATCTGCTACTGGTCTTCACACTCAGCAGAATTCGAGGGTGGTTCAACAAATTAATAACTGAAAGTCCAACTGCATTGGTGTTGCTGTTGAGCATGTGAGCACCCAATGCTACTATTGCAATGTACATAGCATAACAAAGTGCAGTGAAACGGCGTTTTTGATTTCTTGCATGTAGCTGTATGCCGAACTGTATTTTTACTGAAAGTTCACTGCGAATTGTTAAACCTCAATTTGCAGCACACTATGGGACTTAAAGCAAAATTGGAATCTGTACTTTGGCTGACATTTATCAATGGCAGGACAGGTATAATTAACAAATGTCTCCCTTTAGTTGGAGGACATTCCAAATATATTATTTAAGCTGATGCCTATCCAAATTAATTTTAGAGGTTGACAGAAAGTAATAGCAATTTAAATAACAATGGCATACCCAACAGCAACTGTCATCAGCTGATTGGCAAACATACCATGTGCTTATTAGGTTCCTCGCTGAAATGATAGCCATGATGCAGAGATGCCAGCATTGGACTGGGGTGGGCACAGTGAGATGTCTTACAACACAAGGTTAAAGTCCAACAGGTTTATATGGAATCACGAGTTTTCAGAACGCTGCTCCTTCATCATGTGAGTGAATTACTGTCCTGATGAAGGAGCAGCATTCCAAAAGTTTGTTATTCCAAATAAACCTGTTGGACTTTAACCTGGTATTGTGAGACTTCTTACTGTGCTCAGTGAAAATGATTCACTAAAAAATCAAGGGTGAGGCTGTTCTGATCCATTTGTCAGAGACCATTGCTGCATTGTTTCTGGGTTGGCAGACGATTCATTCAGTGACCTTCACACAAAGACTACAACAGATTTGAAGGTAGCAGTGACAGAACCTCTGGGTCAGCAGCACTACACTCAGATCAAACAGAGGTTTCAGATGGTGTGAGCTTCATGCCTTGTCCTCTGCCAAGTTTGCAGTTAGTATCAGGGTTGTGTATAACTGTGTTCAGGCGATTTGCCTGCCATTGCTGATTAGTTGGAAATACATGGAAGTAGCAAGAGATGGATATGATGTTCGCAGCATTGGTAGGTATGAGAGGGCGAGATGAACTATCTGGGTGTTAGGTGTGAGTTCTGAGTACATATCACTGGTTCTAGGTAATTGATGGAGTATTCACACATTAAGCAGTGAGGGAGGTTGGTGGTTTAGGAGTTTGATGATGTCATGTGAAGTCGTATTCACTGATGTTGGTCATCCACCTGCAAGTCATTAGACTTCAGTGTGACTCTGCTGCCAGATCCTCAGGGAATTGTCCTCTTGGTCATCTGCTCCCAGTGCCTTCTGAAAGTGATCCTTAAAATCTCCTGGCTTCTCACAGGTTCATGGATTTTATCCTCCAGCCTACCTGTGTCATTAATGCCTCCTATGCTTTATTCATTAATCTGGATCCCTTTGTCTGCCCTAGTATTCAGTTTGCAAACATTTTCATTGCAATCATCCTTTATCTACCTTGTCTTTTAGAGGCAGCCTGCCTTTAGAAGATATACCTGCACCACGGGTGGGATTTTCCAGCGACACTGACTCTAAGACCGGAAAATCCCACCCAAGGTCAATGGATCTTTGCCTGATCCATTACCCCATCCCCCCCGCCATGTGCTAAAATTCCTGTGGGCGGTGGGACAGGAAAATTCCATGTGTAGTCACTGTCAGGACATCCTATTGTGTCCAGACCTCATGGAAAACATTCAGAAGAGGTAACCAGCAATGAAGGTGAAGGAATCTTCATTCAAATGAGGTGGTTGAATGAATTTTGCATCTTACCCACCTCAACCTGAACAGATGTGGGCATGCTACAAAGAATGGCCCAGCATCCAAAACCAAGCAAAATAAATTTTATGCCTAAAAAGGAGGAAGAAGGGACTGTGATCTAACATTCCCCCAATGTGCAACCAGATTTCTCTGTTGACAGAAATCTAGCATCAAAACTGATGTGTATTCTAGGTGGTAATACAAAATAGAAGCTTACTATTTGTTTCCCCCTTCCCATTGTTATCAGGATCCATATCGTGAAGCAATGAGGAAAATTTGCTTTAGAAGTACAATTCCAAAATTTTATGGCTCCAATTTTCTCTCTCAACTTGAATGCACAGAGGATGGAGCATTGCTGGCTCCACACTCTCAATTCTTCAAAATAACTGCTGATCTTCTTATTTTTGGACTGGGAATAGAAAGTGGTGAGTGAGATAAAATAGGAATCGGGAGGGCAACAGCAAAAGCAGTGAAAGATTGGGGACATGACTCAGGCACAGATAAAACCAGGCCCTTCTGAAGGTTTGAGGTAAGTTGGCAACAGTGAAATGCCTGTCCCTCTGAGAAGATGCCTTTGCCTTGTCAGGTGAGTGTCTGAACTATCAATGTTGTCCAACTGTTAGCTTATCTTCAATGGATGGCCATTCATGGGTTTTCCCAATGGTAGAATTGTCACTGCTGTTGCTGAATTAATTCTGAACCTGCCATGAAGATGGCATTATCTTACCATCACTCCCTGGTGCAGGAATAATGCAGTCATGTAGTTTGCCACCAAGACATAGTAGGTGGATGAATGATGAACAGTACCATGTGCATTATTTTCTGAACGCAGCTTCAACAAAAAGCGTGACATCATCCAGGACAAAGCAGCCCACTTGATTGGCACCTCATCCACCACATTCGACATGCACTCCATCCACTTCTGATGCACTGTGACAACAATGTGTGCCATCTGCAAGATGTACATCAGCAAATCAGCAAGACTCCTTCATGGGCATCTTCCAAATCCACATCCTCTAATAGCTTAAGTAGCAGATACATGGAAACATCATTACCTGCAAGTTCTTCTCCAAGCCACACACCATCAAGACTTGGAACTATATCGCCATTCTTTCACAGTCAGTGGATCAAAATCCTGGGACTCCTCCTCCAACAGCACCATGGTTGTGTACCTACAGCACATGGCCTGCAGCTGATCAAGAAGGGGGCTCAGCAGTATCTTCTCAAGGCTAATTAGGGATGGGCAATAGACGATGACACCTGCATCCCATGAATAAATAAATAAAAAACATTTGCTTCAATGAACTCCATTGGCAATTTATTCCAAGTTACATTTTGTATAAAATGATTTTGCCTGAATTTCTTTCTTACTTTACTTCTCATGCTCTCATATGTAAATTAAGACTGCAATTCTCAACCTCAATGTTATAAGTAATGGCACAGTAGTCAGCCAGATTTTAACTTATGCTGCATAAAAGTAATGGTCACACATGGAAGGTTCTCTGGAGTCCAAACCATACCTGTAGTTAATCAAAACTATTGGGATTCATTAATTATTGACCTTTCAAAAGTTCTGGAGACTGTCTTAAATTAAATTAAAACAAATGTAATCACTGACTTCAAGTCTCCTGCTTTGATAAAATGACCTTTCAGTTCTATTTCTGAAGTTCTTAAATTGGTTTTCTCTTTTCTTTTTTCTTTCATTGTTCATGTTCATCAAATGTTCATTATTCTCTTTCTTCTGTTTTCAGTTTCATTACCGAATGTTTCATTACCAATAGGTCTATTTGATCATTATGGAAAAAGCAGAAACTTAAGCAATCATTAACTCAATAAGTCCATTTTATTATTTCTATCTGTATATTAATTAAATCATAAATTTTAACTAAATATTCTTTTCAATTAGCTTCTTTCATTAATTTACTGATTTACATCATTTAAAGCACGCTTGGCTGACCGGTTTGACATTGAGTGAGCAAAGTCAGTTTAAATGGACACAGTTGATTACGATTTGGGAAGAGTCGCTCCAATGTCAACTGTCAGTCAATCTAATATCAGTCACGGTCATTGATTTAAATGTCCCACTGTTATTCACTGATTAAATTGGCCAGTAGAAGTTTTTCTTTACTGCTTAGGTCACAAAGATCTCACAGTGAAAGGACATCACAATAATTTCAGGAGCTTAAATCCATCTGGATTTAATGAAAGTGTCTAAATATCACTGCCTCACAGCTATTTATGTTTAAGATAAGTTCGTTTTTAATCAACCATGTTTAAACATTGTAATATGGGTGAAATTAAGAATTTTGTGAAGCAATGCTCTATGCTGTGAAAAGCCTTTGGTTTTACATAGTTTATAAAAGCAAATATTGTCACCATGCTAAAATGGGAATAAATCTATTGACAATGCAAAATATTACCAAGAAATGTGAAATGTCTTCTCTTCATAAGCACTGATAATAGGTTACTAAAGTGCTGGGACTTGTTCTGAAACTCTAAAGTAGAATATTATTTCAAAGGACTTATTTCCAGATGGAATCCTTCATTTGGCATAAACATTCCAGGTAAAGGTCAGTAATGGAAGCTCTGACACAGATTTTATCAAATTTGAACAAATAGGATCTTACAGTTATGAAATTATCCTTAGCCATAAAGGAGCACAAGTTCCCACAGGCTTAAAAACCAGTAATGTCATTCAATAACCTCTCAACTCCTGCAAACTAAAAACACATGACTTAACTTGGGGGAATCTTGGTTCATGGGCTGAGCAGAAATTATATATTCATGAAGTGGTACAATGTAGTCACAGAATCCAAACAGAACTTATGGATGAGTGATATATATGTATTTTCTGGTATGTAAAAATCCAACTGAAAATAGACATCATAATGACAGAAAACTGTAGGGAACACCTGCAATTTCCCAATCTTTTCTTCCAGTGGGTGAGGTACCTTGCTAGAAGCACATATCCGTCTAAGTCATTTTTGTGTGTGCTTGCAGCTTTATTATCAGTTGCATAACCATTTTTGTTCACACGTATTACCCACATATTGCTAAAAAACAAATTTTCTATCTGTTTCAAATCTTAAGTGTGATTTCAATGTGACGCAAGCATGGGCATTTGCATGATCAATGAGAAGGGATCTCAGTAGATGAGAGAAGTAAGAAGATTTCAGGGACAGTGGGAATTTGCAATAGAATGATTGCGGATCGAGGGGTGAAAGCATGAAATGGGAACTGTGAATCAGGAGTCCATATGTAACTCTGCCTGATTTAAAGCAGAATTTACCGAGGCAACAGATTTATTGGCAGACATGTTGATTTGATACTGTGATGAATTAGGAATAACCCATTCTGTAAGAACACTCCAGTCAAGAACTTAGGAGATGATACCAGAGTGAGAACAATGGCCACCTAAGCACTCTCCAGACTTTTACTAACCAAATAAATACAAATGATCATTTCAGGGAAAGTTTCAAGGAGAATTAAAATGAATCAACGCTATTTAATAATTAAACAGACATTAGTGGAATTTTGAAGCCCCACCCACTAGCGTGATCTTCTTGTCCTGCAGAAATCAGTGGATTTTTGGCTGGCTCGCTGCATGCACGATGTGGGAACCTGCTGGGGACAGAGGCAGGGCCGGAAACTCCTTTTGCTAAATCCATTGACCTTGCTATGAATTTGAAGTATAATTGGCATCTTTAAATTGTCCTAAATTACCTCAAACCTTAAATCCAGCCCAATTAGGTTTCTGACCATTAAATGTACTAACTACTTTACTGTAAAATCTCACAAAAATATGGCCATGCCAGTCTTTTGGGACTCCTGTACTGCTCTCACACTTTTTTCACTACATAGGATTCAGCTGAAGGAGTCTTTCTTTGAAAAAATAGATGAGTTGCACAGGTATTAAATTTCGAAAGCTGGTCACCTCTTAGCTGTTAAAAAAGGCAAAAGAGAAAACCGCACAGCATGGTGCTTTGAGCTGAGATGGAAAAATCAAAACATGATGTGGAGATGCCGGCATTGGATTGGGGTAAACACAGTAAAAAGTCTCACAACACCAGGTTAAAGTCCAACAGGTTTATTTGATAGTAAACCCACAAGCTTTCAGAATGGAACAGCGTTCCAAAAGCTTGTGGGTTTACTATCAAATAAAGCTGTTGGACTTTAACCTGGTGTTGTGAGACTTCTTACAAGATAAAACAGCCAGGAAGATATCTTTCAATTTTTACCTATTTAGCAATTCAGGACAGCCTAGGGAATATACCAGGATTACAGTAATTGACTTTATGTCTAAACTGTGTCAAATCTGATGCTCATTTTATACTGTTTTAGTGCTAAACTACATTTGAGCCTCATTTCTAAATAGTAGGAGAATTGTCCCCTATGATTAATTAGCATTTATCCCTGAAACAACCAACAACAATAAAGCAAGATTACCTGATCTTTATCACATTGCTATTTTCAGAATATTTGAGTACATGTTCAAAATGACTTCTGCATTAAGATATAGCTCTTGAGGCTAAAGAGATCAAGGATATGGGGGAAAGATAGGATCAGGATACTGACTGGAATTCTCTGGTCACGCTTGCCCCAAAACTGGAGAATCCCGACAGAGGTCAATGGACCATTCCATTGTCCATTCCCCCTCCACTCCCCATCCCCCCACTGCCCATTACAATTCCAATAGCAGGCGGGATGGGAGAATTCCCCCTATTGATTTTGATGATCAGCCAAATCAAAATGAATGGCGAAGCAGGCTCAAAGGGCCGAATGGCCTACTCTGACTTCTTTTTCCTATGTTTCTATATTTCTTACATTACAACAGTCGCTATGCTTCAAAAATACTCCATTGGTTGTAAAGTACTCTGGGGTGATCTGAGGTCATGAACAATGCAATAAAAATTCATGTCTCTTCAATTATTAGGTGTGACTAATAAGCACATATTTAAACTGACACAGAGCCTTGTAGTATTAACACTTATTGAAAGTTAAGTAATTTTGAACATATATATTCCTAAATACAAAAACAGATTGTTAAGCATAAGTCAATTTTAAAGCCGTGGCTCCCCAGTTGTGGCCCACAGGCAAATATATTTGACATAATCTAGCCTGTTGCATCAAAAGGTGCTAGGAACAAGATTGATGAAATGACTGACATGTGCTTTTGATCTTCTTTTTGAAAAAGTGCAATCATAAGTTATTTTTTAAAAATGGATTTCTAAAGCTCCATTCTGAAAATCATATAAAATTATCTGGGAATTGTCAGATCATAAAAGGAATCCATTCCTTTCACAGAAAATGAGATTACTTGCTGGTCTGAAATGATATAAGTGGAGGATTATGATCAAAGCTTCCACTGATTTCTGTATATAATGTTTTAATTTATATATTCTAACCACTATTTCCTGATGTGATAATGTCACATTATTCTGTATTCCCAGCCTCTGTCTCCTTGGGGAGGGTCCTGGCATACAAGCATATCAGTAAAGGACACCACAGGCCTGTCTCATCCAACCAGGGTCCAACGATGTGTACCATTAACACACCTGCCTGCATTGCCATATTTCTTGGGACTGACAAAAAGAATCAGAAGAAAAATGACAATGCAGTGCATGTGTGTTAATGGTTAATACATGGGGTTAGCTGAAATTGTATTTGCATACTTGGTCAGTAAATACATGTGGTGAATCATATGCCACCATTAAGCTTCTATTCTTTCGTGATCTTCCTAACCCTGTCGCTTCAGCTTGATGCTTCCCTGACATCCGTAGCACTTGGTAGCCTCAGGCATTTGGCAGAGGTGCCCATGATAAACAGTAGACATAATTGGTGTATGGCATCAAAATACAAAATATCACATTGCACTCACAATCTTCCAGAATGAAGAATGAGCTGATGTAGGATCCTTATGTGAATGTGCATTAACAATCTCAGTGTCGCTGTAGAACATAGAACATAGAACATTACAGTGCAGTACAGGCCCTTCGGCCCTCAATGTTGCGCCGGCCAGTGGACCCTCTAACCTAAACTATTCCAATATCATCCATATGCCTATCCACCGAACATTTGAATGTCCCCAAAGTAGGCGAGTCCACAACTGCTGAAGGCAGGGCATTCCACGCCCTCACCACTCTCTGTGTAAAGAACCTGCCTCTGACATCCGTCCTATAACTACCACCTCTTAATTTAAAGTTATGTCCCCTCATGTTGGTCATCACCATCCGAGGAAAAAGGCTCTGACTATCCACCCTATCCAGTTCTTTGATCATCTTATACGCCTCAATTAGGTCACCGCGTAACCTTCTTCTCTCTAATGAAAATAACCTCAGGTCCCTCAGCCTTTCCTCATAAGGCCTTCCCACCATACCAGGCAACATCCTGGTAAATCTCCTTTGCACCCTTTCCAATGCTTCCACATCTTTCTTATAATGCGGCGACCAGAACTGTACGCAATACTCCTAGTGCGGCCGCACCAGAGTTTTGTACAGTTGTAACATAACCTCACGGCTCCTAAATTCAATCCTCTACCAATAAAAGCTAACACACCGTACGCCTTCTTAACAACTTTATCAACCTGGGTGCCAACTTTCAAAGAGCTATGTACTTGTACCCCAAGATCCCTCTGCTTGACAACACTATTAAAGGTCCTTCCATTAGCCCTATATTTCATATACCTGTTATTCCTACCAAAGTGAATCACCTCACACTTATCCGTATTGAATTCCATTTGCCACTTCACGGCCCAGCTCTGCAACCTATCTATGTCCCTCTGCAAACTGTAACATCCATCCTCGCTGTCTACAACTCCCCCACTTTGGTATCGTCAGCAAATTTACTAATCCAACCCTCTACACCCTCATCTATGTCATTTATAAAAATGACAAACAGCAGTGGCCCTAAAACAGATCCTTGAGGTACACCACTTGTAACTGCACTCCAGGTTGAATATTTCCCATCAACCACCACCCTCTGTCTTTTATCAGCTAGCCAATTCCTAATTCCTAATCCAAACTGCATTGTCCCGATCATTTCCAGCCAATTGAAGAGCACATTCCTTTGCTGAGTGAGGGCTCTGATCTCTGCCATGCCTCCACACTGATCCAGATATCTCCCTCCCTCGTAATGGGTGAGTTTGGCTTGCACATACAGAGTGCTTGGGATGAGTGCGCAAGCTGTACAGGATGTGAGGCAAGATGGAGATGTCAAAATTCCACCCTTAGTCTCCAGAATGGTAAATTTCACCTTCTGCTCTTGTTATACATTTCATTAACAAATGTACAAAGGTGTCAGCATACACACTGTGTAAAAACATGTAGTGAGCTCGCATGTTCAATGCTGGCATAGAATCAAGCAGCATAAAAGGAGGATATTTGCCCCATTGTGTTTGTACCTGCTCTTTGTAAGAGCTATCCAATGACTGCCACTCCCCTGCTCTTTAAGCTTGGTCCTGCAAATTCTTATTTTTCCAATTTAAAAAATTACTCAAAGATATCTAATTCCCTTTCAGAAATCACTATGTTGATGCTTCCACTATCATTTTGACATTGTATTCCAGACCTTAAGAACTTGCCACATAAAGAACCTTATTGTCCACTCCACACCCACCCCTGCACCCCTCACCAACTCACATCCTTACACACGTTGCTTGAACTGCTGAGTATTTGGAACATTTTCTGTAATTTTTCAGTTGTTTGGAGTTTAGGGACATTGCAGGCAGCTATCCTGCCTTGGATTTGGAGCTGTGTAAAATTGTATCTGCTTTTTATTGATTTCTTCAGCGTAGTCAGTGATGAGGTTGTCATCACTATTATGATGTGATTATCCCATTCTGTGCTAAAGGATATTTGTAAGGAGCTATTAAGGCACATAACCGTAGTTATAATATTTTATCCTGATAGGTTCTTTCTTCAAGTCATCAAATTCCTACAACACAGAAGGAGGCTATTTGGCCCATCAAGCTTGAGAGACAACAATCCCACTGAGGGTCTATTTCTGTAAGCCCATGTATTTACGCTACTGACATTCAGGGGCAATTTAGCATGGCCAATACACCTAAACTGCACATTTTTTGAGTGTGAGAAGAAACTGAAGCACCTGGAGGAAAGTAAGGCACACACAGGGAGAACGTGCAAATTCCACGCAGTCATCCAAGACCAGAATTGAGCTTCATTCCTTGGTGCTGTGAGGCAGTATTGCTAACTACAATACAGAATTTTTTAGTGGGATCATTGCATGGATTTTAATGCACCTGTTGTGAGTCGTCATGGTTTGGAAGAAAGCAATCTCAGTGCTTTCCAACTCTCTTGCATTTAAATTTCTTATTATCTTACCTTTCACTTCAAGCCCTGTTGAGTTTGATATGTTTCATGCTTTGGGTGATTAGCTGTGTACATAGTCAATGAGCATGTGCTGATCCTCCAGAAAATACCAAGTCTTTGTTCTCTGTACTCAGTGGGCTCTGAATATAAAAAAGGTATCTGTTTTCAAATAAATCTACTCCAATGAAAAAACAGTACAACAGAAATAACATTACTGGTCCAAACTAGTCTTGTATACTTTAGAATGGAAACCCAGCAGAATGGGAAAATAGCAATACTGGGTCTAAACTATTTTTCCTTCTGGGTAGCTATTCTGGGTGGCACAGTTGTTAGCACTGCTTCTCATAGTACCAGGGACTCGGGTCTGTGCAGAGTCTGCATGTTCTTCCCGGGTCTGTGTAGTTTTTCTCAGGTGCTACAGTTTTCTCCCACAGTTCGAAAGATGTGCTGGTTTATATGCATTGACCGTGCTAAATTCTCAGTGTATCCAAATAGGTGTCAGAGTGTATCGACAAGGGTATTTTCACAATGACTTCACTGTAATGTGAATGTTAGCCTAGTAATGGTATTAATAAATACACTTTAACTTTAAACTATTCCATTTTTGTAGAATTGGATGATACAACATCCACCTGCCCCTAGCTCTGGATAATTTTCTGATCTGGCAAATAATTAAGGCAAATAATTTTTTTGCAGGCTTTCCAGCTTCAGACAGAGAATCCAAATGGAGTTACAATGAAGATTGACTACTACAAGTCTCTTCAGCAGAGTGCCCTAATTTCACACAAGGAACTCTGTTCCTGTAGGGGTCAAAGCCTTGAGGAGAAAAAAATTGGGAAATAAATGTAAAGCACTCACTCAGCTCTGTTTCAGCAACAGTGTTAACAGCACTAACTCTGATTACAACTGAGACTAAGGTAGAAATGTAACACTTTCAGCTTACACATAATTCTACAATCTAATTCCACCAGCAGGAAACAATGTTCAAAAGGAATGAAAATCTGAAAATCAAAGCTACAATTATGATTGATTATGTAGAGTACTCTAAAATTAACAGACCTTGTTATTTGATTTCAAAGCAATAATTAATCTCTTAGCAAGCATAGCATAAAATCATATCCATGTATACCTATCGATAAAATTATCTTTCCGCTATATTTCCTCTGTTCAAAAAAAATTGCGAAAAGATATTCTTTGCTCAATAGCAAGGCCTCCTGGCATTGCTGTGGCAGCACCCATCGTGGGGGATCTAGTGGGCTAGCTAAATTGACTTTCAGAAAGACAAGATGATTCTGGTGGTGGTGAGTACACACGTGAAACACAATGCAATTCTTCTCTGTCAGTAAGTAGATGGATTTTGTCAGCAAAGTCAACCAACAGGTCGGAAGCTTTAAAATATTATATGTACAAAAATCTGCCATTGCATAGATTCAAAGCTAAAGAAGCAAGAAATACTAATAAGACATGTAATAAAAATGTGAAGGATTGAATTGAAACCCAAAATTCGATGGGCAATGGCAGAAGGGGTACAAGATTGCCTGAGATACAAGGACAGAAATGAGTAGCAAATCCTGAAATCCAGCATTCACAGTTTTTGATTTTATTTTAGTAACCTGATTGATTTTCATGTTGATGAAGGCTATACAATGGTATCCTGCACCACATGGATGCTAGGCAATTACCATCGCCAACAAGAGAAAGTCCAACCACTTCATATTCAATAATGCTAACATTGCTGAAACCACTGCACCTCCCCCCCCCCCCCCCCCCCCCCCCCCACACCCCCTCAACACCCTGGTGGTTATCATTGACCAGAAACTGAACTGAATCAGCCATATAAATACTGGGAGGATTTCTTCCACCCCGGATATCATGGGAATCATAGTGGGCAGGGGCACTGGACCATGCAAAGGTCCATTAACTTCAGGTGGGACTCTCTGATTTTGGGACTAGAACAGCCAGAGAATCGTACCCACTGTGGCTACAACAGCAAACAGATCAGAATCTGAACATTGAACTGTATCACTGTCCCCTCACTGTCATTAGGTCAAAATCCTGGAACTCCTCCCTAACAGCTCTATGGATGTACTTACACCACATAGATTACAGTGGTTCAAAATGACAGCTCGCCACCACCTTCTCAATGGCAATTAGGGATGGGATATAAATAAGCTGGCCCAGCCAGCAATACCCACGTTCTCTGAAATATATTTTTTAAAGCTTTAATACTGGGACAACTGCACTTTTGGAATCTTTTAAAAATCTGAACTTGGGTATGGTGGATAAAGTCTTAAAGGTTGCAGATGTGATAAAGTTTGGAAATGTAGTAAACAGTGAGGATATTAGCAACAGACTTCAGGAAGACATAAGATTGCATTAATGCTGGAAATGGCCTGAGCCAGCTAAACGCCCATTGACTTCACAGGACTGGAAAATCCCACCATAGACTAGTGGAATGGACAGTCATACGGCAGATGAAATTTAATGCAGAGAAATACGAAGGAAGGCTATGGAAGGGAGATTAGGAGAGACAATATAAATTAAATGGTATAAATTTAAAGATGGTGCAGGAACAAAGAGACCTGGGGTGATAGCAAGAGATGGATCTTCTAAGATGGAAGACAAAGTTGAAAGAGTTGCTGATGGAGTACTACGTAAAACTATTTAAATAGAGGCATGGAAGATAAAGCAGTGGAACGCATGTCTAATGCCAGGAGCAACATATAGAAAATATGCCTATCCCTTGGAGAGGATACAAAGGAGATTCATTGAATGGTACAAGGAATAGAGGATTAAATTTTGCAAAAAATTAGATAAGATCTTTTAGAGCAAAGAAGGTTAAGAAAAAATTGAATTGAGATGTTCAAAATTATCTGGTGCTTGAAAGAGTAGATAGAGAAAAATTGTTTCTACTGGTAGAACGGTCACAGATGACACAGACTCAAGATGATTAACAAAAAGTTAGGTGGAGGGGAATGGAAGAATATTTTTTACATAGTTTTTTCTATAACACACTGCCTGGCAGGGTGATAGAACTGATTCAATAATAATTGTCTAAAGGGAAATGGTATGTAACTAAAAAGGAAAACTTTTCAGAACTAAAAGAAAAGAGCAGGAGGGTGGAGCTAATTGGATAGCCATTTGAAAGAGCTGGCAAAGGCCCAACGGGCCAAATGGCCTCCTTCTGTGCTGACTGATTCATAAATCGTAAAGATTTCATAATCCTTAATTTTTCAGCCCGGTGCCATTTCAGCAAAGTTGGCAACCAAATGATTTTGGTCTATTCCAATAATTGTGTTTTGTTACTATTGAACTTTTATGAGTCTTTACAGCTGTTCTTTGGCAAAAATAGCTTATGTGTCGTAATTTGAGATAGATTGTATTTTAATGAGAGTCAAATACTTTTATCCCCCCATTCTCATGGTGAATGTTACTTGCAATCTGCAACAAAGGAGCTGGAGACAAATTTAATGGGGTCCCTGTCAAGGCATTTTGCCACTTTAAATCGAGCACATGTAACACACAATAGGCATGCTGCACGATGTCCATTTTGACATGAGGTGGTAACAATGTATCCAGCTTTAACAATATCAGCTCAAATGTTCTGCTTTTGTGGAATTGAAAGGCAGTTTTCAGCATGATCGGGTATCTCACAAAGAGATAACTTTTCACACTAGGTGTTACTAAGCATTTTTTTGATTCCTCAACCTCGCCTACAGAATCCAAATGAGTTGAGGTGGAAATTATCTGTGACAAATCTCTTCAGTGCAACACATCCTGTCCCATTTTCTGTTGCTAACCCAGTTACATGCAGAAATCAGCAAAGGTTTTATATGCTTACATTGTTTCTATAACCCATCAGTATTCCCATCAGCTCCCACACCAGAGTTACACTGATTTGGATGTGATCAAACTATTTTAGAGTCTATTAAAATTATACATCCAAAGTTAAATGACGTAAAAGGACATATCATTTTATGTCCTTAAACTGGGCAAATCATTCTGTGGGCTGAACTTTCCTACCCACTGAAGACAGACTGAAAGGAGGCAGATTGGCAATATGGGGGGGGGGGTGGGATGGCCAGGGTGGAAATCACTGGAAGGCGGTCCAATGTCTTACCCCCCCCCCCCCCCCCCCCCCCACCAACAATGGCATATTGTCAATGGTTTACACCTTGGCGGAGCAGCCACCCACCAGCTAGCCACATGAGTATACAGTTAATGACCACTTCCCACTTCCAGAAGCACTTTTCTTCACATGGAAGACTGCTCATGTAAAGACATGCCACCATGTGGAGAGACTGCCATTTGAACCTTGGCACCCTCCTAGTGAATACTGGGGGTCTTTCCTGATTGCCAATGGAATTATCCCCTTATCTTTCTTGTAAGGATAGAAGCTGGGTGGGATTGGTGTCGGTGCAGACACAATGGGCCATATGACTTCCTTCTGCACTGTAGATACTATGATTCTATGAAAAGAATCCTGCCACTGATGTATGCTCTCCATGGTCATAGAGCCTCAGCAATGATTACCACTACTGTTGAGACTGCTAGGCTACTGGTCTCCTCAATTTTATTTATTCAGTCAAAGGATGTGGGCATCACTGGCTAGGCCAGCATTTATTGTGCATTCCTAATTGCCACTGAGAAGGTGGAATGAGCTGCTTTCTTGAACTGCTGTAGTCCATGTGGTGCAGATGCATTTAGAGTGCTGTTAGGGAGGGAGTTCCAGTATTTTGACTCAATGAAAATGAAGCAACATGAATATATTTACAAGTCAGGATGGTGAGTTAATTGGAGGGGAATCTCTAGATGGTGATATCCAATCTCTACTGTTCTTGTCCTTCTAGATGGTTGTGGTCATGGGTTTGAAAGCTGCTCTCTGAGGAGCCTTGGTGAGTTGTTGCAGTGCAATTTTTTAGATGGTACACACTGCTGCTATTGCGCTTCAGTGGTAGAGGAAATGAATGGTTGTGCCAAACAGGTGCTTTGGCCTGAATGGTGTTGAGCTTCTTGAATGTTGTTGGAGCTGCACTCATCCAAGCAAGTGGGGAGTATTCCCCACTTTACTGACTTGTGCCTTGCAATTACTGGATTGGCTTTGGGGAATCAGGAGATGAGATGCTCAGCACAGGATTCCTAGCCTCTGACCAGATGGAGTAGCCACAGTATTTATATGGCTAGTCCAGTTAAGTTTCTGGTCGATGGTAACCCCCCAAGATGTTGATAGTAGGAGTTTCTGAGTTGGTAATGCAACTGAATGTAAAGGGGTGATGATCTTCTTTTGTTGAAGATGATCGTTGCCTGGGACATGCCAAACAAATGGATATCACTGTCAATCTACTGTCCTTGGATTCCACCATCTGTCAAAGGAAAGTTAATCTCAGTTGTGAGACTTCAAAGTAAACGGAAAAGTTCACCCGTGTCTCAAAACACTGTTAGATACAAGAGCATCTGTGCTTATACCAACATAACATATTTGAATACTAACACAAAAATAGAAAAATGCTGGAAAATCTCAAAAGATCTGACAGCATTTGTGGGGACCATGTTGTGAAGATGCTGGCATTGAACTGAGGAGGGCACAGTAAGAAGTCTCGCAACACCAGATTAAAGTCCTAAAGGTTTATTTGGAATCACAAGCTTTAGGAGCACTGCTCCTTCATCAGGTAAGTGGAGAGGTGGGTGACTTGATTACATAGAGACTCACATTCCAACCATTACTTTGCAATTTTGTCTATGTCTATATAAGTCATGCTTGTGAACTACCTTTCCACTCACCTGATGAAGGAGCAGCACTCCAAAAGTTTGTGATTCCAAATAAATTTGTTGAACTTTAACCTAGTGTTGTGAGTGTTTTATTATGCCCACCCCAGTCCAATGCTGGCATCTCCATATTCCGGAGAGTAGAGCCAACGTTTCAAGTCTAGATAACCATTCATTAAAGCTCAAGGGTCAATACAAAGGGTCATCCAGACTAAAGATCTCTCCACAGACATTGTCAGACCTGCTGAGATTTTCCAGTATTTTTCTGTTATTGTTACAGATTCCAGCACCCACATTCTTTTGCTTTTATATTTGAATACTGTTCACTCCAATTTGATTAATATGTTTACAAAGAGAAAAAATACAAGACTCCAAGTCTCTTAAATAAAATGCAATCAAATGACTGAAAGTCCTTAGGAACTTTTCTTTCAGGATAATGCCTGCCCCTTCTCTTATGTTCTAATGCTACTGAAAAGCCCATTTTGGATAATGATACTCCACCAAGACTGTTGAAGTGAATAATGGATTCTGCTTGATGAAAGGAATCCTACTGATGACGTTAGGTTTTAGTTAGAAATGAAGTGCAAATATGTTTCAGGCTTCTTTTGAAGAATATAGGAACAGAGGAAAGATAAGGACTTGAATAGGGCATTCTACCTATAGGCAATTAGACAGAGACAAATTGGTGAAGGCACTGGCTAGTACTGAGCAGAAGACTTCCATTCTCTAACTGCTGGAAGCTCCGTACTCCCTAGAACAAAAGCCTGCACATTTTCAGGATGCAATGTCAGTATTTACACCAGCTGTAATCCCAGCAGAGCATTTCTGCTGAGTGGGAGACCACCTGATATATTGGCAGAGAAAAGTCAGGTGCAAGCAGCACAATGGGTGACAATTTCCCATATTATCCAAAATGTCAACATCAACTCAGCATTGGCGAGCCCTAAACCCAAGCATATGCTGCTTATTTCCCCTGAGCTGGTGAGGCAGGGCGAAGTGAAGGTAGAGATGGAGATGGACAGATGTTTTGCAAATTTTTGCAAATCTGGAAGCTGCTGTGTCACAGCTTACTGAGCACACATACCCGCTGAGGTATGTGGAGTCCTAACTAATCTACTAAAGCAAGAGCTCTCAGTTCTTGCCCTGTCCCTTGCTTCCCTCCCCCAGTAGTTTTGAGTTGTAAGGCATAGCTAGAGTTTCTTTGTTCAAGAGGTTATGTCAGAAACAGTGGGAGACCAAATAAATCCTTGGTCATTTATGGGCTCTAATGTTTCCTCTGACAGACTGTGATACTTAACCACCTTACGCTTCACTCCCGACACACAAAAGAACATTGTGGGTGATATTTAAACATTCAGAACAGCCTATTTCTCAGATATTGATAGTACAGTATTTTTATCTTCTTCAGGCCACCCCTTACAAATAAAGATCAATCAAGCAACTATAGAGCAGTCACCGAGGGAAGCAGGAACTATTGAAACAAATTAAATTGATGACAGACAAGTTATTTCTTTAAAATTCTTTCAAATTTTCTCTTCTGTAACAATGTAATCTTTCACAGGTCAATGATGTAAATGAGGTATATATAGGTGTTGTTTATCTATCTCTATTGGAGTAGCTGGGCGCTTACGGAGATAAATTCATTCCATTCCTACAATTACTCTCCTGATTTGGTTTAGCTTCCATTCTGCAGATCCAGGTTTAAACATTAAAAATCTGATCAGCAGGTGAATATTTCACTACAGCACCCTCTACAGCTGTAGAAAGATTTCCTTATTCATGTCCCCCAATTCCTTTGCAATAAAGGCAAACATACCATTTGCCATCCTAATTGCTTGCTGCATCTACATGCTAACTTTGTGCATTCCTTGTACAAGCGCATTAGAGTTGCTTTGAGCATCAATGTTACTCACCTGTTTAAAAAATATTCTGCATTTTCATTCTTATGGGCAAAGTAGATAACTTCACGCTTCCCTATATCATACTCCACCTTGTTGCCCACTCACCTAATCTGTCTATTTCTCTTTGCAGCCTACCTGTGTCTCCCCACAGCTTACTTTTCCACCTAGCTTAGACATATTTGCTTTTCCTCTCAGTCATTAATAGAGATTGCAAATAACTGAAGCTCTAGCACTGATCCGTGCAGCACTTTACGATTCACTGCCCGCCAAGTTGGAAAAGCCCAGTTTATGCCACTCTCTTTTTCCTATCATTCCTGAACATGCTAACATATTGCCTCAACTCCATGAGTCCTCATTTTGCCTATTAACTATTTACATAGCCCCATATTGAATGTCTTTGAGGAGTCCAGGTATCCACTGCATTGCCTTTATCTACACTATTTACAGCTTCAAAAAAAACTAGAATATGTTTATTAAACAAGATATCCCTTTAATAAAACCATGTTGACTTGTCTCAATCATATAATGCTTTTTTGAGCATTTCTAGGGCTTCCTTAATAGTTTCCAGCACTTACCCAAGAGGTGATGTTAGGCTAACTGGCCTGTTCATTGTTTTCTCCCTTCCTCCTTTGCTGGAAAACTGGTTAATATTTTCCACATTCCAATCTAGTAGGAACTTCCCCGAATCTAAAGGATATTAGAAAATTACAGCTAGATCATCCATTATCTCTGCAGCTTCTTTCATACCTGAGAGGTATGGGCCATCACGTTATGGGGATTTGTTGAATTTTAGCCCCACAAGTTTCTCCAATACTTGGGGCGGGATTTTCCAACCCTCCACCCCCACTGCAATGTATTTTCTGATGGCAGAAGCTCCTTACCATTGGCTGGTGATGGGATCTGTCAGACTCACTGATGTCTATGGTGTTTTACATGCCCTGCACCCTCCGCCAATGGGGGGTTTCCATTGGTGGGACTGGAAGTTTCTGTTTTTGGGAAGGGCAAGAAACCTTTGGCCTTTATTTTTACTGATATTAATTTCCCTAACTGCATTGCTCTTTTTTGCTTTAGGTTACCATCTATTTATTATATAGAGCTTGTGTCCTATAATGTAAAAGTAAACACAAAACATTTGTTCAATGCCTCTGAGTCCTTCTTGCTGAATTTTTGTTCTTCAATGGAATATATTTTTGGACATTTTGAATTGTCTCTTCTAATCTTTTCCACTGTTTATTTATCTCCATATGCTTTAGTCTATTTACCCAATTAATCATAGCAAATGTCTATGATTATATCAAATCAATTTAATATCAAACTGCAGGGGAACCAGAAAATACCCACCTTAGAATCTAAGTACATTCCTGGCAACTTTTCAATTGAGTGCTCTTTCCATCCCCTCTCCCCAGCAATATTCTCCCTTCCTCCAAAAGGTTGGGGGAGTGAGCGGTTTGGTGAGCATGGTAGTTGATTAAGAAGGAGCAACTTGTGATTCCCAATAATTTTGAGGATACGTACTGTGAGGGGTTGAACCATTCCGGTCAGAGAGATTCTATTCCCCATTCTAAACTAAGTTCAACAAGCTGTTTAGTTGAGTTTCTAATATTGTCCTACTTTCTCTAGAATAGGATTGAAAATATTAGTCAGAATTTCCACTCCTGTTGTTGTTCAGCTACAACTGAAGATGAAGAAGCATTAAGTGAAAAGATGGTCAAACTGAGCTGTAACGTCTCCTGAAGTCAGAAAGCCTATTGAGATTTGTAACTCAGTAATGACCAGTTGGGAAAGGGTGCTATATCATAGCACAGAGCCTTAGGAGAGGGGAAGAGAAGTAAATTGACAACAAAAACTGAGTGTCCTTGTATAAAGTGGTCTACTTTTACTATTGATTTTAGAACAAAGCCTTAGTGTCAGAAAGTAACGGGGCATAAGTTTATGCTTATAATCTTCTGCATAATTGAACATTCAATTATTTGAAAGTTGCCATGGGGAAGTACAGGTACACAGTAAAAGAAGGAAGGAAAGTCAAATTGGAAACACTTCCTCTGTTGACAATTCTCAGGATGATATTGAAGTGAGAGTCATTTGTCCAACAGCATTGAAAGCTGTGTAAAATAGAGTATAAAGAGAATTAACCTCAAGTTTAACCAAATCTGAATTAGTAAACAAAATAAATGCCTTGTGAAGCTGACCAGAGCGAACCCAAAACATCAGGGGCACTGTTTAACCTGAGCAGCCCATTATCCATAGTAAAATCTGCTGACAATCTTGTCAACCCAATCCTTGACATAACAAAGTTCCTAACTGACAACGAGAATGCTGCCTGCCAAAATTCCTACCTTCTCCAGGAGGTCTTTAAATCGTGGAAGCTTCTAGTCTAGGCCTCTGCAGCAGTTTCCCGGTTGGTGGAATGGGTAAGCCATGCAAAGCACCATAAACATTGGCAATGGAAATGGAAGATCTTGCCAGTGGCCAATAGCGAGCTGCCGTAGGGGGGGTCACCTTTGGCAGGACTGGAAGACCCGACTGGCTGGAAGGGTTGGAAAATCCCACCAGAATGTATTTTGGATATGTGGTTCATGCAAAGAAAATGAACAGATTAGCCCTAAGTGGAGTGCTATCCAGTATAGGTTCTGAGGTGCCCCAATTGGAATGTTCTGTTGACTTTGGCAGCACTTGTAGAATCAGGGTAATTTTGCTCATTATGTTGAGGGCAATCACAATAGCAGAAAGATAGAAAGTCATGGCAGACATCACCCAGAAGTAAATGGTAGATATTCAAAAAACCTTATTGAGTTTTTTGATAAAGTGACCAAAGAGGTGGATGGGGGTAAGGCAGTTGATGTGGTACATATGGACTTTAGTAAGGCGTTCGATAAGGTGGCCCATGGGAGGCTTCTGCAGAAAATGCAGATGTATGGGATAGAGGGTGATTTAGCTAATTGGATTAGGAATTGGCTAGCAGATAGAAGACAGAGGGTTGTGGTTGATGGGAGATATTCATCGTGGAGTTCGGTGACAAGTGGTGTACCTCAGGGGTCTGTTTTGGGACCCCTGCTGTTTGTAATTTTTATAAATGATCTGGATGAGGGTATTGAAGGATGGATTAGTAAATTTGCGGATGAAACTAAAGTCAGTGGAGTGGTAGATAGTGAAGAGGGGTGTTATAGTTTGCAGAGAGACTTGGACAAGTTGCAGAGCTGGGCCGAGAGGTGGCAAATGGAGTTTAATGTGGAAAAGTGTGAGGTAATGCACTTTGGCAGGAATAATAAATGTGTAGAGTATAGGGCTAATGGTAGGATTCTTAATAGTGTTGATGAACAGAGGGATCTTGGTGTATTTGTGCATAGATCCCTGAAAGTAGGCAGTCAAGTCGATAAGGTTGTTAAGAAGGCATACGGAGTCTTAGCTTTTATTGGTAGGGGGATTGAATTTCGGAGCCGCAACGTCATGTTGCAACTGTACAAAACTCTAGTGCGGCCGCACTTGGAGTATTGTGTGCAGTTCTGGTCCTCACATTATAAGAAAGATGTGGAGGCATTGGAGAGGGTACAGAGGAGGTTTACCAGGATGTTGCCTGGTATGGAGGGCAGGTCTTATGAGGAGAGGCTGAGGGATTTGAGGTTGTTTTCGTTAGAAAGGAGGTGGCTAAGAGGAGATCTTATCGAAACATATAAGATGATTAGAGGTTTAGATAGGGTGGACAGTGGTAGCCTTTTTCCTAGGATGGAGAAAGCTAGCACGAGGGGACACAGCTTTAAATTAAGGGTGATAGTTATAGGATGGATGTCAGAGGTAGGTTCTTTACCCAGAGGGTGGTTAGGGAGTGGAATGCCCTGCCTGCGGCAGTTGTAGATGAGCCAAGTTTGGTGGCGTTTAAGAGGTTAGTTGATAAGTTTATGGAAGAGAAGGTAATGGTTTAGTTTGGAGGGTCATTGCTTTTTTTTTCACATAATTGGTCGGCGCAACATCGAAGGCCGAAGGGCCTGTTCTGCGCTGTAATGTTCTATGTTCTATGTTCTGTTCCATTAGTCCATTGGTGGGGTTTGAGAGTGGGTGTGGGTAGAGGTGGTTTTTAAATAATCCACTGCCTTTCCTCATTAATCCAGGATAGATTCTGTCAAGGATTGCTAAAGGAAATAAATAAACCAACATTGGGAAACGGGTGGCACAGTGGTTAGCGGTGCTTCCTCACAGCACTAGGGATGGGGGTTCGATTCCCGGCTTGGGTCACTATCTGTACAGAATCTGCACATTCTCCACGTGTCTGTGTGGGTTTCCTCCAATTGCTCCAGTTTCCTCTCACTGTCTGAAAGACATGCTGGCTAGGTGTGATGGCTCCTAAATTCTCCCTCAGTGTACCTGAACAGACATTGGAGTGTGGCGACCAGGGGATTTTCACAGTAAATTCATTGCAGTGTTAATTTAAGCCTATTTGAGACACTAATAAATCTTTTTAAAAACTGTGTCACTGCCTTCACCAGAGTGCTTCTAATTCTTGGCAATGCTGAGCATTTCAAAGGAACATAGTGACAAGAGTAGGGTATTTAGACCTTTGGTTCTGCAATGAGGACATGATTGATCTGTACTCTAGAAGGATGAATTACTAGTGAAGCTCACTGCAGGGATATTTTGTACTTTAAAATTGTCATATTTTAAAGCTTTAAATGAAGTTACAAGCATGCTTTCATATGATAATTTATCACTCACCAGAACTTGTAAAATCAAAGGAGCTTTCAACAGAGCTGTCAAAGTCAAGAGACTGTTAAGGATGAAGTTTACATGATCACAAAGGGTGAGACAGTTTTCACACAAATGTAACTAAATTATCATTTGGAATGATATAGGTTATCTTTCAAAATTAAAGGAATGAATGAATTGACAGTCCCTATCTCGTGCAGAAGATGAACATTTGGGCCACCATCTTGAATCAAATTTGCTTTTCTTTGAGTTATCATTACAAAGTTTTCTTCATTAGTTTGGCTTCAAGATGTATGGAAAATACTAAGCTCTTTGCAATAGTGCTCAACAGTACCTGTAACTTTAGGCATTTTACTAACCCTTTCGCAAACATGTTTAACTCTGGGATTATATGCATTTTTAGAAATGTTTTTCAAATTTTTCTGAACAGTATAGGCAGAACCTTCACATTGTGTATTTTGATTGTGTATTTTGATTCAAATACATGTTTCACCGACCAACTATTGTCTATCATTTAATACAATTGCTAAATGCAAAAAGAAAGGAAATTTGCTCAAGATAAATAAATAAAGGAATAAACTTGAATAAATACTATCACTAACCAAATAGAAGACTGAACATTTTAACCTGCAATGTGATCAGTGTGGTGGTATTGGAAAAAGAAATGAATTTGGAGGAACAGATTTTTACTTTTGAAAGTGTAGGAAATTGTATGAAATTATGCCTAATATCTCCCAATATCTCAAATATTCCTCAGCGTCTGTCACCAGAGTTTTGCTGCCTTTCATGCTAAGGAGATGTAATTACCCTTTATATGATTAATTTTCACCTCGCTGAGCTGTTTAATGTTCCTGGAACTATTTATTTTATTATCTGGAAAAATACATTTGCCAATAAGTCTCCCAAAGACATCACTAATCTCACATATCTTCAGCTACTTCCTGTAAACATTTTTAAGAGTCGTACTGGCTTATTAGTGCTAGAGATGTGTAAAATAAGACAGGAGGCATTGCAAAAGATGGATCAGCAAACTGCAGTATTGACTCCCCTTTCATGGAGTTAACTGCATTTGCTTCTTTTTCCATTCTTTACCAGGAGTCAGTTCTTTGTATTAATTTTCAGATAATGGAAGAACTTTACAATGATCAAAGATCCAAAACCTTTTTAACTAGACAAATGCAGAAGAATTTTCATTAAAAATTGTAATGACATTTTTTTTAGAGTGAAAACATGAAATTCTTCGAATCTACAAAATTATATTCAAAGTGTGCTATTAGGAAACTGAAAAGTACAATTCTGTGAAGATTTGGGCTTTGTTGCGGAATTACCAGGGCATTCCTTAGAAGATTAAACCTCATGTTTCCTTAAAGGAACACTGTCACAAGGATAAGCCAAACATTTTCCTGTGTTTCTGAAGATGTAAGAATGTGCCATCATTTTATAGTTTGTTTTGAAAAACAACTTTGTCTCACAAAACAGTAACTCTATTGTTTGTTCATGTCATTATATGACACAGGTAGCCTACATATTTTCTGCCTGTTGATCCCCTGCTAAAAGGACAATGATCTCATTTTAAGGCAGTGTTGGGCAACCTGTGACCTTGGAGTCTTATATGGCCCATCAGGTTTCTGCGTGCAGCACATGGAATCTTTTGTTGACTGTTGCTCACGTGTAGAATTGTCACATTTCAGCTGATTTTCATTAGTGTAGTTTTTTTTTATCTATTGGTATGATTGAAGTGATATGCATGTAAAACAAGAGCAAGTGAAGTGATATGCATGCTGATTGAACACAACATTGATGGTGAGACTCATGTACTCCCCCTGCATCCATATAAGATTAAATTTTTATTTTGTTTTTACAGTTTGAAGTTGATGATAGTTCTATTAATATATGAATGATTAAGCTTTTTCTATAGCTTGTAATGAAACATACAGCATGTATTAAATGTTTTCAATCTTATACAAGGGTCATGGTTAGTGAACATACGCCACTTCAATCTTGTGGCTCACTCAGATAAAGGAGGGTCATTTACATGGCCCACTCACCAGCTTACGTCGCCCATCACTGCTTTAAGGAAATCAGATAATTAGAGTTTGCATAGAAACATAGAAAAAAAGGGCAGGAATAGGCCATTCAACCTTTTGAATCTGCTCCTTATTTCATTATAATCATGATTGACCATCCAACTCAATAATCTGTTCCCTCTTTCCCCCATATCCTTTGATTCCTTTAGCCCCAAGAGGTATATCTAACTTCTTCTTGAAAACATACAATGTTTCAGCCTCAACTGATTTCTGTGATCATGAATTCCACAGGCTATCACTCTAGTTGAAGAGATATCTCCTCATATCAGTCCTAAATGGTTAACCTTGTATCTTTAGACTGTGACCCCCAGTTCTGCACTCTCCATCATCAGGAATCTTGCATCGACCCCATCAAGTCTTGTTAAAATTTTATAGGGTCCTATAAGATTTCTCCATCATTCATCTAAGCTTCAGCAAATATAATCCTAACCAACTCAATTTCTTCTCATACATCAGTCCCAGCATTCCAAAAATCAAGCTGGTAAACTTCCTCTATATTCCTTCTATAGCAAGAATATCCTTCCTCAGATTAGATGAAAACTGCACACCATATTCCAGGTATCTTCCCACCAAGACCCTAAATAATTGCAGCAAAACATCCCTGCTCTTGTAGTGGATTTTTCGCCCCACACTTCATTTTTTTGATCATGACAATCTGCGCTAGGCATTGTGAGCTCAGAAGATTGCCCTCTTGAGTTGTAATTCAGATTAGTTCAAATTGCTGAAGTTGAATATCAGGATTATTGCCAAATTCCCTTGACAAGTTGGATGTTCAGCAGGTTATAAAGCTAGGCATTTATGTTTGTTGTAACAGGAGGCTTTACAGGTTATAGCAAGCTGGGGGGTTCTTCTCAGATGTCTGTGCTACGTTCTTAAAGATATAGCTGACATAGGTTTTAGTTTAGCTGCAATCATTTTTGGTGCTTCTGCAAAATACCCAAGACTGATTATGTGCAGTCAACCAACCAACTACTGCGCAAATATCCTACGCGCTTCAAGTCCCATTATTGGGGCACTCGATACAACTACAAAATTCCAACCACCATTTCTCCAAAATAATTCCCAAGCTTCCTGTACCTGAGTTTTCTGTTTAATCTTATCATTAGTACAAACTAACAAAGTGACTGGCCTGAAATCCTGCTATTAATATATCTGTGAAACTCTTAGCCTGAAACATTTCTCCTCAGGGTAGAGATTTCATCGACATCTCCTAGTCTATTCCAGCCTGACATATTACCTGGGCCTGGGCTCATTACACAGTCAGCTATTACTATCAGCATCAACAACAAGCCAAAAACAACCAGAACCATCTATTATTTTTTATTGAGACTTAGTCACAGCACTGGTAAAAGTTTCTGTGAAGTAATTGAACACTTTTCTCTTTTGCAAATTACAACACAGGGCTAAACTTTATTTCCCTAAGAGAATAAGGATGACTTTACATGGTTTTAGTTGTACTTGTTGCTGTGAAAAAGAAAATGCAGGAACTTTTACATACAGCAAGTAATATCAAGGGTATGTGAAAGTAAGGATAATTGTCAGGTAAACACAAATTACATTTGCCATTATCTCATGTTTCCCATCCAAAATCACAAGATAGAACTATTATTAATCCCGTACAACCTAATCACTCTGATACATTCAGTACTAATATTAGAAGTATTGTTACCTCAAGTAAATATATTTTCAAGGGTCAGATGTTCACAGTTGGATCCTCTCTATGTCTGTTTCCATCATTCTTTACTTTCATTGCCCTCTACATCAAACTTAAGGCAAGTTTCCTGTTCAGTAGAGTGGAAAGTTAGATAACAGGAGAGGTTAGTTTCAATATTTATTTTACTAAACACTTGCTTAATTTTCTCACCACTATCCTGAATTGTGATATTTAGTTTCACAAGAATTGATTTTAAACAAAAATATTGTGAGAGTTTCAGATTATAGTTGACCACACACATTTGTGAAACTAAAGACTTTCCGTAACTTGCCGATTATTTTGCTTATTTCGAATGTGTCCTGTGAGAATTCATATCTCATCTGTAGCAAGATTCAATAAAACCAGAGGAATGCAATATGAGAGTCAACAAGTCAACTCAGGGTTGCGCATTTACTTCGGCTAATCTTGAATTGATGTTATTCAGAATTTTTCATAAATCTCAATGCCTGAAAACGCAACTGGACTTGGTGGGAATTGTCGCATCCACAGTATAGTGCCTGTTTATCTCATTTGCAAAGCACAAGTAAGAGAATCACATAAATCTGTCCCCATTACAACATTCTAATTCAAACATTGTTATCATTGAAAAAATACTGTCCCTGGTCTGAATAATTTTACTAATTATTCATTTTGACTTTAATGTCTTTCATTATCCTTGTCTTTCCCTCAATTCTTAACTTCCACTTCTAGCTTCAATGTTTATTGCAATAGAAGCCTTTGAGCATAAATAAGAAAATTATATGAGGCAGACTTCTCATTCTTTGCCCATACAAGAATGGACCTGAACCATCAATATTTATGGGTTCAGATGATGCACTTATTGTGAATGTCCATCACATGTGCCTGTGAATTGGCACAAGCTCTTTCAGGGAATGGAGTTTCTGTGTTGCTGGATGCCTTCAATGATTGACAGTGCAGTGCCCATTTTGTAATTCTGCATGCAAGGTAAACTTTTGTGGAGAAGTCAGACATTTGTGAGTTTGATTGGTGCAGTTAAATGTTCCCAGTTCAATTGGCTAATGGGTTAGGGAGCAGGTAGTGCATAATCATGGGGGAGTCTGTGCATTCCATTCCCACCAACTGAAAAAGTGACCTCCATTAATTCAATAGCTGGAATGGACTGATGTGGAGAACACATCCACTGGCTAATTAGGTTCATAAATGAGCCATTTAAAGGTCATTAGCCCTGTCCCCACTGGGATTTAGTGGTGACACAGGAATTCTCCCAAACTCATATGGGCTCTCTGTGCCTTCTGAAGGTTACCCAGCAAACTTAGTCAGGATTTCCAAGAGCATCCGTGGCAAGAATTGGCAGACTGATTAAAAACCAACAGCACTGAGCAGCACAGGCATGTGAGAAATGAGTTAGAGGTAACCCCTTGTTCAGGATTCAACCACATCCTACTTCATGATTAGATAGATAACTGCATCTGGCATTAATCCAACTGTCATCTTTGCTTCAGGTAGCTATATCAATTCACATGCCAAACTGTGTAAGGGTAGCATGTCCACATATGAGGAGGAACACCTTTCTCAGTGCTCAAAAAACATTACCTTGACGGATGTAGTATTGGAAATGTTATTTCTTCACTGGTACTGAAAGCACTTCAGCACAGTTATTTGGACAGTTGTAAAATCCCATTAGTATGAGCATAAAAGCTGCTGTAGATCATATACTGCAGTCGACCACATCACCAGTTCTCTTTACTTATCAACCCATGGGGAACAGATGTGAAGGACTGGAAGAGTGAGGCTGGCAAAACACAATCCATCTCCACTTTAGTCAACTCACATACAGGTGTCCCCTATGTGCACATGTAGCAGCTCCCTCACAGGCATCCCAATATATCCTAAAAATGCGGAGTACAGGAAAATAAGAATACAGGAAAGAGATAGAGAATCTGGTGAACTGGTGCAATGGTATTAATCTCTCTCTCTCAATGTCAACAAAATGAAGGACGTAGTCATCAACTTCAGAAAGCGTAATGGAAGACATGCCCCTGTCTATATCAATGAGGATAAAGTGGAAATGGTGAACAGCTTCAAGTTTCTAGATGTCCAATCACCAACAACCTATCCCGATTTCTTCATGCCAATGCTACAGTTAAAGAAGCCCACCAACACCTCTACTTTCTCAGGAGACTAAGGAAATTTGACATATCTGTTACAACTCTCACCAACTTCTACAGATGCACCATAGAAAATGTTCTTTCTGGTTGTATCACAGCTTGGTATGGCTTGTGGCTCTGCCAAGACCGCAAAAAACTACAAAGGGTTGTGAACAAAACCCAGTCCATCAATCAAACCAGACTCCATCGATTGACTCTGTCTACACTTCCCACTGCCTCGGAAAAGCAGCCAACATAATCAAGGACCCCATGCACACCGAGACATATATTTCTTCCATCTTCTTCCAATGGGAAAAAGATACAAAAGTTTGAGCATACATACCAACTGATTCAAGAGCAGCTTCTTTCCTGTTGGCATCAGACTTTTGAATGTACCTACCCTATATTAAGTTGATCTTTCTCTATACTCTAGCTATGACTGTAACATTCTGCACTCTCTCCTTCTCTATGAACGGTATGTTTTGTCTGTATAGCATGCAAAAAACGATACTTTTCACTGTATCCCAATACACCTGACAACAATAAATCAAATCAAATCAAAAAATGCTCTCTTTTAGTATTCATGTAAGCATTACAGTATGTTGTGGGCAAGACAAAAAAGAAACAAGCTAGAAAGACTGGGCACTTCCAACAAAATCGGGCACTTCATTTTTATCTGTACTGTGGAGAGTCATGCAAGCCTGTAGTCAAGCTCACAGCCACATTAAAATTTAAACTATGCAAGAAATGGCCATCTTCAATAATGAAAGGAAACTGATGATGACAATGACTTTGAAGTGACTTCAGTGGTAGGTATACTGGAAATGGACACACATTGTGTGATCTGACTCGATTAGAGGAGTGGGTCCAATAAATTCAGAGCCAAGATTTGGAAGCAAGGATGGGAAAAGAGGCATGTCCACCTTACAACACGGCAGCTTCATTTAGACTCCAGCCATGGCCATAGGACCACAGCAATGACAGTTGACCATTCAGCGTAAGAGCCATGCAGGCAGCTGTGGACCTTCCAGATGTAAATTTTATTGCCTGATCTGCCATATCGACCAAGGATCCCCACCTGCTCTCTTTATCTGTCTATGTAAAAAATGTAAGGATGCTGATTGCTTTCTGATCAGCTCTCTCTTCTCCCTGCATTATCCTTAATTGGATGGTGAGCATGTTGTCTGGCTATTAATTGACTAATTCTGAAAAAGTTGTTTCTCAGGTGACTATTCCTGACACATTGACTGGAATCCTCCAGCTGTCCACTGTAACGCACTCTTCTTTCGTGGATTTCCCAATGACGTGAGATGGCTTCAGTGAGAATTCCCATTGACAGCGAATTGCATACTCCTGCCACCAAAAGAAACACCAAGGGGAGGCCAGAGAATCTCACCCATTGCAGCTTCAGGACAAACATGTGATTCCACCATGACCACAAATGGGGAATCCAGCCCGTAATAAATGGTTGTTTTCGTCTGGAGTTAAGTCTCCCGAAGGTTAATATTAGGATCACTGCTCTTTTTGATATACTTTAATGATTTAGACTTGGATAATGAGGTAAATTCTTATAGTTTAGCAAAGCTCAGGAATATGGTACCCAGCAAGGAGGGTAGCAGCATATTTCAGGAGGATGCAAGTTGGTGAAATGGACAGACACATGGCAGATCAGGTGTAATACAGACCAGTGTGCAGTGATGCTGTAACAGATCGAGGGCAACTCAATGCTGCTTTAATGATAAAAAGGCTTTATTGCCAACAGAATGATTATATGCATGTACGGCACAAGAAAACCAGACTACAATGGCAGCCTCTCCTTTTGATTCTCAAACTCCAGCTGCAAGGTCCTCCTTGACCCATGATCTGCACCCACCTGCTGGTTGGTTCAGCTTCTTGTCAGAGCAATCCATAGCATTCTTATTGGTCTTGTGGCCCTCGGGGGTCAAGTTACCCATAACGTCCATGGATAATATGGAGGCCAAGTTTAAACTAAACTGGATTCTGCAATTTGCAAACTGCAGAGCTGGAGCAGACAATAGTCATGAAGCCAGGCCTTGGACAATCAACTTCCCATTAAAGCCAGGCAAGCCTGGAACTGCCTGGCTAGGTGCTAATAGCTACATTCATTCAGAATGAACTGTTGCTTGCACTCCAGTGAAGCTGCTTTATTAGAAGAATGCTCTACAGACTTGGTAGCACCCAGCTCAGAAGGATGCCAGAGGCATTGCCAGAGAAGAACAATACTTGACAATTGAAAGTTCAAAACCATCTTATGAAGACCTCCAAATATGGAAAGTAGTCACTTCATAGGATCTTCTTGTTCCTGCATAGTTCTAGTATTGGACACAGGCCACAGAATCTTCAAGAAGGACACAAACAGGGGGATAAAAAGGGTAACCAACTCTCTCTACTTTCTTCAACAATGTCTCCAGAGAGCACCTTCAATCAGCAACCAAGCAGCACAGTGTCTCCAGCTTCTTGTAGCTCAGGGTGAGCATTATCAGACTGACTAGATCCAAAAGATCACCCTAACGAGATGACCTGGAGATCACAACCAGTGCTAAACAAGAGAAGAAACCCAAATCGACAACTGCCATTCCTGAAACATCAGCCAACCCTCAAAGACAAAGGAATAGCCTGTACCAGCCTTATTAAATGGGTATTACCAGTCTTCAAATAAACCGTTCAAATACAGTGATAGGGACCTGAGGATAGTGTGTAGTGAATCTTGAAAACGCATGTCAGAAGTAAATAGCTTGTGTAAATTTGAGACTGTTGACTGAAGTATCCTGTGAAGAGATTGATAGAGTTTGATAGAATTTAATTAAAATACAATGGTAGAGTCTAATAAATACTGTTTTCCCTTGATAAAGTTGGATCTTCACTTGACTCTTGTCGCCTTTGTCTATTTCACTGTGTAATGTGCCTGAGTTGAAAAAGCTTACTGCAAACTGGTCAAGGTCACTTTGCACATACAATATTCAGACCACTCACCCCCAACCCCCCGCCACCCCCACCCTGTCCTCCACTTTCAGGGGCCCCACTTCCTGAGGTTCATTTAGAAGACAATTGAAGACAAAATAATCTAAAACTTTATTGTTTGAAAGGGATGCAGGAACAAGATACCTGGGGATTTTCATGTATAAATCTTTGAAGTTGGTGAGATGCATTGATAAAGCTGTTAAAAAACCTTGAGACCTTTAGCTTTACAAATAAAAGTATAGAATACAAAAAACAAGAACATTATGCTGAATTTTATAAATCACTGTTGAGCTTCAGCTGAAATGTTGCAGGTGTCACACTTTAGAAAGAATCTAAATGCATTGCAAAGGGTGCAAAGAAGGTTTACTAAAACAATACCAGACTTGAGGAACTTCAATTATGTGGATTTATTAGAGAAACTGGCATTGTTTTCTTTAGGGCATAAAAGTTTAACATGCGATTTAATAGAAGTGTTAAAGTTTGAAGTGTTTTGATAGGCAAAGGGAGAAAATGTTTCAATTGGCAGCAGCATTGGGGATGAGATGACACAGATTTAAGGTAATTGGCAAAAGAACCAGAAGGAAGATGATGCTAGGTTATTTTTTAATGCAGCAAGTTGTTCTGTCCTGAAATGCACTCTCTGAAAGAGTGATGGAAGCATGTTTAAAAATAACTTCAAAAAATAAAATTGGATAAATATTTGAAAAGGAAATAAGAATGCAGGGCTACAGACAAATGGTAGGGGAGTGAAATAATTGGATGGCTCTTTCAAAGAGTTGGCACACAAATGATGGGCCAAACGATCTCTCTCTGTGCTGAATTTGAATCATGTTTCAATGATTCTAAGTTTGACCACCTTCCACCCTTTGTTTCTGTCTACTTTTTCAAGTAGGTCTATTGGAACTTCATACTCAGTAAGTCTATATTGAAGATATGGACAATCACCAATATGGAAACGTAGTCGATGTGTGAGCATAACATTTAAGGATGTAAGACGGACGAGCCACTGGAGAAGATCGAGGTGTATGGTGTTAGGAGAATTGGATTAAAAATTGGACAACCACTTATTTTTCCCACAATATCTGCTAAGTTTTTTCCCACTCACTTAACCCGTCCGTATCCTTTCTGTAGTTTTGCAGATTTTTCCAGGGATGCACATGACAAATGGAACTTACAGCTTTAAAAATTTAGGAGCTCAGTGGCAAGTTCATGTCAGCTACAGTTGGCAATCATTGCAAGCTGTAATTTGCAAGATGGTGGCTCAGTGGAGGTGGAGTGGTCTGCACCATGCTGAGAGTAACAAAGTGTAGGAATGACAAGCTGGAAGCTGGGAAAGCTTGACAAAAATAATATTCCATTCTTCTGTATTTGATTAAGCGTATCTGTTTATTATTGATGCTCACTGTTCTTGATTGTTTAAGCCTGGGCGTTGACTCAGAGAAAGATCAACAACGAGTGGAAAGAGCTGGAAGCTAGAGCTGTACTGTGAAGTAAATATTTTAAAAATTGAGAATAAAGCATGTTTCACACATAGAAACTGAATTTTGCTAAAAAAAGAAACATGTCAAAGCTTTTCTTGCACTCAGTATGTCATTTTGCAAGAACGCCAAAAGAAGGGAAAACCACACTTTGTACTATTTAAGAGTGTTGATAGGTTGGCAAGTGGACTCGAATTGGTAGAGATATTGTACAGATGCCGGTGTTGGATTGGGGTAAACACAGTAAGAAGTTTCATAATATCAGGTTAGAACCCAACCAGTTTATTTGATAGTAATCTTACAAGCTTTCAGAAATGATGTTCCTTCGTCAGGTGTGTGGAAGGTTCTACACACCTGACGAAGGAACATCATTTCTGAAAGCTTGTAAGATTACTATCAAGTAAACTGATTGGACTCTAACCTGATATTGTGAAACTTCTTAACTGTGGTAAAGATATTGCCATGGCTTATTGCCGGTCATTAATTGGATGGCCTTAATAAAATTCCATTGAATCTTCTGCTCTCCACCCTTGTGGCAATGCCAGCTGTAAGAGTGAAAGTTAAAAGAAAATTTTCTCAAATTGATAGAAGAGGATAGCAATGTTCCACCATAACAACAACTTGCAAGTATATAGTTCAAATATCCCACAGGGTGGGATTTTCCTGCTATGCTTGCACCAAATCACACTCGAGATCAATTGACCTTTCTGTAATCTGCCCCCCTGCCTGCTATGATTCCCAGGCGGGATGGGAAAATTTACTCCCCCCGCTCCCCCACCACCACCACCCCCGCGCCCTGTCCCACTACTTCTTGATTGGTAACAAAATTATGTCAAAAGTGAAAGTTAAAAGCAATTTCTCAAAATTGGTCGTAGAGGGTAACAATGTTCCACAACAACAACTTGCAAGTATGTAGTTCAAACATTCCCAAGAGCTTTTGATAAGAGGCTTTATCAAACAACATTTGAAATTGAAACAAAAGGCTGATAGTCAAAGTCTCAATCAAAAAGGTCTTACGGAGGGTTCAGAGGTCACTTTTGTTCAATGTGTTCCTTAATGATTTTGATATAGGATAGGAGGATCTGGTCTCAAAATCTGGCAATAATATTCAGAGGATATTACTAAGATGGAGGATCTGACAAGAATATGTTTATTGGAATTCAATTTCAATGAGGTAGTAACTTTGGTAAATGAAAAGCAATAATCAAACTTTGAATGTGGAAAGGTGGGTGATGTCTATGTGATGCAATATGAAAAATTACACACTGTTCAGAATATATACAATTGTGCCAATGATTTTGCATTGCAATTTTGCCATAATCTACAACACAGAAGAGGTGTTGAACTTGTTCTATTCATTCAAAAGATGCAGACATTGCTGGAAAGGACAGCTTTTATTGCCTTTTTCCACTGCCGTTGAGAAGGTTAAGGTGAGTCTTCTTCTTGACTGCTACAGTCTTAGGGTGTAGATACTCCAACAGTGCTGTTAGATGGAGACTTGTAGAATTCTCATCCAGCATCAGATAAGGGGACAAAAACATATTTCCAAGCAGATAGTGCATCTTTAAGAGGAACTTGCAGATAGTGATGGTCCCACACATTTCTGACCTTGTGCTCCTGAGTGGTAGATGGCTGGATGGTACCATTGAAGTAGTCTTTATGGATTACTATAGTTCATTTTCTAGATTATACAAATTGTTACGACAGTGTGCCGATATTGGATGGAGTGAATATTTAAGGTTATGGATGGAGTACCCATCAAGCAGGCTGCTTTGTTCTAGATGGTGTCAAACATCTGAGCGTTATTGGAGCTGCACTCATCCGGGCAAGCGGAGAGTATTTTGTCACATTTGTGCCTTGCTGATGGCAGTCTCTGGGGAGTCAGGAAGTGAGTTACTACCACAGATTGTCCAGTTCGACTTGTTCTTAAAGGCACAGATTTATGTGGCTGATTCAGTTAAGTTCCTGGTCAGTGATTCCCAGGGTGTTGGTGGTGGGGAATCTAATGACAGGAGTGTCAAATGGGAATATGGTGGCTAATCATGATATTTAGAACTGTTGACTGTGCCATGTTGGGTAAGTTGTGAATGTCTGACGAGTCAGTTCAAGGGATGACAAAATTTTGGAACAGGTTGCATCTTTACCCTTACAAACAATGGTACCGATCACATTAAAATGTTACAAACCTGAAGTTCCGTGCCTATCTATCATGTAGGTGATGTGCTAGGTAAGGACACATTTTATGTTGCATACTTTGTAAGTGTTGTGTATGCTATGCTTTTTACCTCTGCAACTTTCTAAACTTTCATGACTCAAAAATGCTCTCTATTCTTAGTTCCCTTCTTCTCGGTAATTTATTTTTGAGAGGGCAGCATCTCTGTCAAAATCTTAGATATTTTGTTTGTTTAGAAAGGGAGAAGAGCCACAGGGGGATATGTTACACAGCACTATATGTAATGAAAGTATAAATCTATCCTTTATAAAGAGTTTAAGCATATAGCCAACACAGCAGAATTCTCCCATGTTCATCAAATCATGTTATTTTCAAGCAACATCGTACCACAATTTATGTTACTATACCAAACAATAAAGGATTGTCACCATTCTTTTCCATGAAGACAGCAGGAGTATTTTTCACTTTTTTTTCACAGGCAGAAAACTGCTTTTGGAAACTGGCAACCCATTATACAACTTCTCCATTCAGGACAATAACAAATCCACAAGCACTAGCCTTTTTATCCTTGCCCAAAATTAAAACTACTCCAGTGCCCTTGAAGATTTTCTTCAAAATGTTCTTTCCAAAGCTCCAATTCTTCATTTTCAGCACTAAAAGAAATACAAAAGGTTCAGAGGGGAGGTAAAAGAGCACATTAGAGAAGTGAAGAAGGATGATGAGAAAAGATTGGCAGACAACATAAAAGGGAATTTCAAAGTCTTCTATGTAAATCATAAAATGGTGGTAAAAGGAGGAGTTGGGCTGATTAGGAACCCAAAAGGGAATTTACACATGGAGATAGGACACATGGCTGAGATATTGAAATAAATTCTTTGCATCCATTTTATCAAGGAGGTAGAATTTCTTTGTTATTTAATTCTTCCATAGGATTTTGTCATTGCTGGCTGTGGCAGCATTGATTGCCCATCTCTAATTGCCCATGAGAGGGCATTTAAGAATGAACCACATTGCTGTGGACCAAAGTACAAAGAACAAAGAACAAAAAAAATTACTGCACAGGAACAATGTCTTTGGCCCTCCAAGCCTGCACAACTATGCCAACTGAACTAAACCCTCCTACCCTTCCGGAGACCATATGCCACTATTCCCATCCTATTCATGTATTTGTCAAGACGCCCCTTAAAAGCCACTATTGTATCTGCTTCCCCTGGCAGGAAGTTCTAGACAACCAACACATTCTGTGTAAAAAGCTTGCCGCTTACATCTCCCTTAAACCTATGCTCCCCCGTAATTAATTCTTCCACCCTGGAAAAAAGCTTCTGACTGTCCACTCTGTCCATGCCTCTCATAGTCTTATAGACTTCTATCAGGTTGCCCCTCAACTTCTACTATCCGAGAGAGAATAAGCCAAGTTTTACCACCCTCTCCTCATAGCTAATGCCCTCCATACCAGGCAACATCCTGGTAAATCTTTACTGTACCCTTTCTAAAGTCTCAACATCTTCCTGATAGTGTGGTGACCAAAACTGAACACTTCATTCCAAGTGTGGCCTAACTTCCAATTCAGTGCCCCAGCCGAGGGAGGCAAGCATGTGTATGCTTTCTTGACTACCTTCTCCACTTGCATTGTCACTTTCACTGACCTATGTACCTGTACACCCAGAACCCTCTTTCTATCAATACTCTTAAGGGTTCTGCCATTTACTGTATATTTCCTTTCTGTATTAATCCTTCCAAAATGCATTACCCCACATGTAGGCTAGACCAGGTGAGGATGGCAGATCTCCTGCCCTAAAGGGCATTAGTAATCCAGTTGAGTTTATATGACAATTGTCAATGGTTTCATGGTCATCATTAGATTTTCAATTCCAGATATTTATTGAATTCAAATTCTATCATCTGACATAGTAGGGTTGCACGGGGCTCTTTGGATTACTAGTCAAGCGACTGCCTCACTCAAGGGTCCGTCCCGAGAAGTGTTCAAAATTTTCAAGGAGGAAGTGTTCAATAGAATGTTGGCACTGAAAGTTTTCAAGGCTCAGGAACCGGATGAGATTCGGTTATTGAAGAATGTAAGAATGGTACTTGCTAGCCATAATCTTCCTGTTTTCTCTAGATTCAGGTGAGGTGCCAGAGGACTGGGCATTTGCAAAAGTTATGCCCTTATTCAAAAGATGTTGTAAGGATAGCCCCAACAATTACAGACCAGTTTAACTTCGGTGGTGAACAAGCTTTTGGAAAAAGTTATTCAGGATAGAATTAGCCGTTATGTGGAAAAACATGAGTTGGTTAGGAAGGACCAGTATGGATTTCTAAAGGGGAAATCATATTTTACTAATTTACTGGAGTTTTTTTGAGAAAGTAACAGAAAGGGTTGATGAAGTGTACAAGAATTTTCAGAAGGATTCTATACAGTGCCAAACTTGTGAGAAGAATTATAGCTCATGGAATAAAAGAGACAGTCACAATGTGGAAACAAAATTGGCTGATTAATTGGAAGCAGAGAATAGTGGTCAATGGATAGTTTTCAGACCGGAGGAAGGTTTCTAGTGATGTGCTCCAGAGATCAATATGAAATCCTAACTTTTCCTGATCAATATTAATGATCTAGATCTTGGTCTGTAGAGGACAATTTCAAAGTTTGCAGATGCTACAAAACTTAGGAATATTGTAAACTGTGAAGACAGCATAGAACTTAAAAGGGCAAACACAAGTTGGTGGAGTAGACAGATGGGAGACAGATCAAGTCCAATGAGGAGAAGTATGAACAGATCACCAAAGGTGGTAGGACAGGTTGAGAGAGCATATAGTTTTCCAAGCTTTATTAATAGGGACATAGAATGCAAGAGCAAGGGCATTATGCTGAACATACATAAGACACTAGTAAAATCTCAGCTGATTATTTTTCACAGAATATTGTCCGTCTGCACACACAGTGACCCTAGCCAGGAATCTAACTCATATCCCTGGTGCTGTGAGGCAGCAATACAAAACACTGTGGTACCTATACTGCCCATAATGTCTGAATGGAGTCTGCACATTCTCCCCATGTCTGCATGGGTTTCCTCCGGGTTCTCCAGTTTCCTCCCACGGTCCAAAAGACATGCTGTTAAGTGCATTGGCCATGCTAAATTCTTCCTCAGTGTATCCGAACAAGCACCGGCATATTTCTCTGGGAGGCAAGAGAGGCGATTGCAGAGCCTCTGGCTCTGATCTTCAGGTCGTCGTTGGTTACGGGTATAGTTCCGGAAGACTGGAGGATAGCGAATGTGGTCCCATTATTCAAGAAGGAGAAGAGAGACTTTCCGGTGAGTCTTACTTCTGTTGTGGGCAAAGTGTTGGAGAGAATTATTAGGGATAGGATTTATAGTTATTTAGAGAGAAATGAATTGATTGGGGATAGTCAGCATGGTTTTGTGAAGGGTAGGTCGTGCCTTACTAACCTTATTGAGTTTTTTGAAAAAGTGACCAAAGAGGTGGATGGGGGTAAGGCGGTTGATGTGGTATATATGGACTTTAGTAAGGCGTTTGATAAGGTGGCCCATGGAAGACTTCTGCAGAAAATGCAGATGTATGGGATAGAGGGTGATTTAGCTAATTGGGTTAGGAATTGGCTAGCAGATAGAAGACAGAGGGTGGTGGTTGATGGGAGATATTCATCGTGGAGTTCGGTGACAAGTGGTGTACCTCAGGGGTCTGTTTTGGGGCCCCTGCTGTTTGTAATTTTTATAAATGATCTGGATGAGGGTATTGAAGGATGGATTAGTAAATTTGCAGATGACACTAAAGTCGGAGGAGTGGTAGATAGTGAAGAGGGGTGTTATAGTTTGCAGAGAGACTTGGACAAGTTGCAGAGCTGGGCCGAGAGGTGGCAAATGGAGTTTAATGTGGAAAAGTGTGAGGTAATGCACTTTGGCAGGAATAATAAATGTGTAGAGTATAGGGCTAATGGTAGGATTCTTAATAGTGTTGATGAACAGAGGATCTTGGTGTATTTGTGCATAGATCCCTGAAAGTAGGCAGTCAAGTCGATAAGGTTGTTAAGAAGGCATACGGAGTCTTAGCTTTTATTGGTAGGGGGATTGAATTTCGAGCCGCAACGTCATGTTGCAACTGTACAAAACTCTAGTGCGGCCGCACTTGGAGTATTGTGTGCAGTTCTGGTCCCCACATTATAAGAAAGATGTGGAGGCATTGGAGAGGGTACAGAGGAGGTTTACCAGGATGTTGCCTGGTATGGAGGGCAGGTCTTATGAAGAGAGGCTGAGGGATTTGAGGTTGTTTTCGTTAGAAAGGAGGCGGCTAAGAGGAGACCTTATCGAAACATATAAGATGATTAGAGGTTTAGATAGGGTGGACAGTGATAGCCTTTATCCTAGAATGGAGAAAGCTAGCACGAGGGGACACAGCTTTAAATTAAGGGGTGATAGTTATAGGACGGATATCAGAGGTAGATTCTTTACCCAGAGGGTGGTTAGGGAGTAGAATGCCCTGCCTGCGGCAGTTGTAGATGAGCCAAGTTTGGTGGCGTTTGAGAGGTTAGTTGATAAGTTTATGGAAGAGAAGGGAATGGTTTAGTTTGGAGGGTCATTGCTTTTTTCATAATTGGTCGGCGCAACATCGAAGGCCGAAGGGCCTGTTCTGCGCTGTAATGTTCTATGTTCTATGTTCTATGTGGCAACTAGGGTATTTTCACCAGCTGCACCTCTAACTTCATTCCAGTGTTGATGTAAGCCTACTTAAGACACTAAGAAATAGACTTTAAACTTTAGTTTTGGGCACCACAGTACAGGAAGAATATGAACGCATTGGAGACAGTGCTGAAGAGATTGACAAGAATGGCTCCAGGGATGAGAAACATCAGTTTTGAGGTTAGATTGGCAAGATTGGGACAGTTTGCCTTAAGGTGAAGAAGAGGAGATTTGTTAGAAATGTTAAAAATCATGAGGGACAGGACAGATTAGATAGGAAGAAACTGTTTCCATTCCTAAAAGGATCAAGAATGAGAGGGCACAGATTTAAAGTGACCTACAAAAGAAGAAATAGTAATGCGAGAAAAATCTTTTTCATATAAGATCTGAAATGCACTGTCTGGAGGTATGATGGAGCCAGATTTAATAGAGGCATTCAAGATGGCATTAGATGAATACTTGAAAAGAAACAACACACAGGGGCATGCTCATTTGGACATCTGGTGCAGACACAATGGCTCAAATGGCATCCTTCTGCACTGTAACAATTCTTTGATTCTGTGAATTTATTTATGGCTGAACTTTCTCCACTAGCTCCTTCTTATAATCTTGATCTCTTGATACTCAGTCTTCTCATGTACTCAGATCTTTTTATTCAAGATCCCTCAATCACCCTCATAAGAGTGTTGCAAGCTTATTGTCTGCAGCACACTCATAGAATAATGTGTGAAGAACAACTGTCCCAACAAAACAGCACTCATGAATCAATGAATAAAGTTAGGATCTCCACAGAGACTGTTAAATTCACCCTGAGGGGTCTTGGCAGGGCGTATGTGGAAGAGATGTTTCCTGTGATGGAAGAATCTAGAACTAAGAGACACCATTTAAAAATAAGTTTAATACTGTTTTAACCTTTTTAGTTGACCTCAGATGATGAGCCCTTTCCTTGATTTTTTTTTCTCATTGGAATGTGTCTATTCTGTGTATTCTGAAATATGTCTTTATATGTCTGCCACTGAATGTCTGTTGATCTATTACTGAAGCATATTCGCCAGTTCTCTTCAGCTTGTTTTCATGCCCTCATAGTTACCTTTATACACATTTCAAATACTGGTCTTGGATGCAGTCTTCTCTCCCTCAAACTGAATGTAAATTTCAATTATATTATGATCATTGTTACCTCAGGATTTGTTCATTACAAAGTAATCAATTAATCCCTATCTCATTGCACAATTCCAAGTTTATTATAGCCTGCCCTCTGGTCGACTCCAAAAAGTGCTGTTTTAAGAAAGTATGCTGAAAACATTCTAAGACCTCTTGATTAATGCTACCTTTGACCAGCTGATTTTTCTAATCCATATGTAGGTTAAAATCCCCCATGATTATCACATTATCTTTCTGACAAGCTCCTATTATTTCTTCTTTTATACTTGACTCACCATGCAGTTAAAATTAGCGGTGGGGGGTGCCTGTATACCACTCTCACAGTGATTCTACTTTGATTTTGACCTTTGTGGTTGTGTGAACAATGTTGGACATTGCAGTACTATGGGCGGGATTTTCTATACCTCCCGTGCATGTTTCTCACCAGTAGAAGTAGCCCACCATTTAACAGACTTCTGGACACGGCACTAGCAATGGGGTTTCCCACTGTTTGAACCATTTGCTGCAGCAAATGTTTAGTGTCAGTGGGACCTGAAAATCACCCTCATAAGAGTGCTGCAAGCTTATTGTATAATGTGTAAAGAACAACTGTTCCAACAAAATGACACTCATGAATCAATGAATAAAGTTAGGATCTTCATAGAGATTGTTATAATCACCCTGAGGGGTCTTGGCAGGGCGTATGTGGAAAAGATGTTTGAATTCTTTGCTGCAGCAAAGGTTTAGCATCAGTGGGACTCAAAAATCTCACCAGCAGGAGCAGCCTAAAATCTACAGCCTGTGCCCTAAATTCTCTGACCTCACATGCGGCTTCTTGATTCTCCAGTCCCACTACATGGAATGATGCTTCAAGTGAGTGCCAAATTCTCCATAATCGCTGGCAGCAGTGGCAGGATGAACAAGATCAGAGAATCCAAAGACAGTCCCACTCTGTAACGGTTAGCACTATGAACTTTGAATCCATCGATCCGAATTCAAATCTTGGTGGGACCTCAATATGTTTTAGGATGGTATGATGGCACAGTGGTTGGCGTTGCTGCCTCACAGGGACCCAGGTTCAATTCCCGACTTGAGTCACTGTCTGTGCAGAGTCTGCACATTCTCCCTGCATCTGCATGCGTTTCCTCCGGGTGCTCTGGTTTCCTCCCACAGACCAAAAGACGCGCTAGTTAAGTGCATTGGCCATGCTAAACTCTCCTGCAGTGTACCCAAACAGGCATCGGAGAATGGTGACTGAGGCATTTTCACAGTAACTTCATTATGGTGTTAATGTAAGGCTACTTGAGACACTAATAAACGTTATATGTTTGTTTTCGCTTAAAGTCTTTTCTTTCTGATCCATTACCCAAGCAGAAAATTATGCATGAGATATAATTTGGTGCTTTTCCAGGTAGCATCTGAAATATTGCTTAATTTTCCTTCTGCATCCCAGACATTCTGGCCTTCCTTCCACCTTATGCGTTAGTTTTAAATCTGTATATGGTTTCATTTTTGAAAGGGCACACAGAATTCTTTCATGAATATAAAATTGACAGCAACAGGGTTAATTCATATATTACCACAGTTGCATGAAAACCTAATTCGGCTTGGAATAAGAGACATCCACTGCTTGACATTTGATAGAAATGTTCTGAGGCTGAGGATTTGGACTAGGTAAAAACTTCAAAAATTATTGAGGTAGCCAGAGCCAAAAATGAGTTAATACAGAGAGAATTTTGCTACTGAAAGTGTGCTGGAACAGCAGACAAACAGAGGGTGCATTGCACAACGAGGTGCATTAAACATATCTGACAGCAGTAGACAGGTATCAATATATTTGGAAAAACATTGCTGTGTGTCACTATTCATAGGCATGTCATCCTTAAAAGCTTTATTTTAGTCACATACAGTTTTGCCCAACATCATGAATGCAGCAAATCCAATTACACATTATTCTAATTCGGAATTGGTGCTACAATTAAAAATACTTAAGGTCGTAAATCATCAGCAGCAGCGCCTTCGGGTCAACGTGAGTAAATTGCAAAGCTTTAACTGGCTATTTCAATTAAAAATCCAGTACTTTGAATGGCTTTTGCAGCATGAGAAAATTGCACTTTCTAACACTATTACTTATACCTCTCCAGGACATAATGCAGTTTTAACAGCAGGGTATCCAATGCTAGCAGGCAATCTGAAAACATACACCAAATTGAATACTAAAAGAGAACAATTAATGGAATGCAAAACTTCCATGAATGTGGACAGCACTTTTTGACAATGGCAGAACTAACTTACAACATAGAACATAGAACATTACAGCACAGTACAGGCCCTTCGGCTCTTGATGTTGCGCCGAACAGTGGAACAATCTAATGACCCTCTAACCTAAACTTTCCAATATTATCCATATGCCTATCTAATGATTATTTGAATGCCCTTAAAGTTTGCAAGTCCAGGGCATTCCATGCCCTTACTACCCTCTGAGTAAAGAACTTACCTCTGACAGCTGTCCAATATTTATCACCCCTCAATTTAAAGTTATGTCCCCTCACGTTAGCCATCACCATCCAAGGAAAAAGGCTCTCACTGTCCATCTTTCCCACCATTCACTGACCTTCCCACCATACCAGGCAACATCCTGGTGAATCTCCTCTGCACCCTTTCCAATGCTTCCATATCTTTTTATGATGTGGCGACCAGAACTGTACACAATACTCCAAGTGTGGCCTCACCAGAGTTTTGTACAGCTGCAATATGATCTCATCGCTCTGAAATTCAATCCCTCTATCAATAAAAGCTAACACACTGTATGCTTTCTTAACAACCCTATCAACCTGGTTGCTAACTTTCAGGAATCTATGCACAAGGACACCAAGATCTCTCTGCTCATTCATACTACCAACAGTGTTTCTATTAGCCCAATACTCTGTAATCCTGTTATTCCTTCCAAAGTGAATCATCTCACACTTTTCTGCATTAAACTCCATTTGCCATCTCTCAGCCCAATGCTGCAGCTTATCTATGTCCTTCTGCAAACTGCAACATCCATCCGTACTGTCTACAACTCCTCCGACTTTAGTGTCATCCGCAAATTTACTAACCCATCCTTCTACACCCTCATCTAGGTCATTTACAAAAATGACAAACAGCAGTGGCCCCAAAACAGATCCCTGTGGTACACCACTATTAACTGAACTCCAGTTTGAACATTTCCCATCAACCACCACCTTCTGTCTTTTTTCAGTTAGCCAATTCTTGATCCAAACTGCTAAATCACCCTCAATCCCATGTATCTGTATTTTCCGCAGTAGCACACCATGGGGAACCTTATCAAACTTTATTGAAATCCATATACACCACGTCAACTGCTTTACCCTCATCCACCTCTTTGGTCACCACCTCAAAGAACTCAAGAAGGTTTGTGAGGCACGACCTACCCTTCACAAAATCATGTTGACTATAAACTCACGAACTCACTGAGCAGCACGGTGGCACAATGGTTAGCACTGTTGCCTCATAGCACCAGAAACCCGGGTTCAGTTCCGACCTCGGGTCACTGTCTGTATGTAGTCTACATGCTCTCTGTGTGCATTTTTTCTGGGTGCTCTGGTTTTCTCCCACAGTCTGAAGGATATGCTGGTTAGTTGGATTGACCATGCTAAATTGACCCTGTTGTCAAGGGGATTAGTAGGGTAAATGAAGGTTATGGGAAGAGGGCCGGGTGTGATTGTGGTCGGTACAGACTCGATGGGTAAATGGACTCCTTTCCCTCTACCACTACCTCCCATGCCCACACCCACTGCATTGACAGAAAATCCAACATCATGGCGGGTGTCAAAATCAGCAACCCTGGCACGATTCTCCCAACATGACCTGCAATTTTTCTGTCATTTAAGGTAAGTTATTTAAATCTTTTTTATTATATTTTAAATATGTTCAGCATTCATTATTGGGAACTTCTGGGTCCCGATCGAATCTCCCACCCTGCCAGGAGTACTTCATTCTGGCGGGGTTCAGACTAACTACCAACATTCAGGAGCCTAGCAGGAGATCCTGCCAGAATGATGGGGGAGGCAATCGGGGCCCCCCAGGATGTCAGTCAGTGGGGAGGTTGTGCCCCCTGGGCATTAGCTCCAGGTGCAAAGTGCCCGTGCCCAGGGTCACCTTGGTATTTCCCATTGGGCATAAAGTAGTGGCAAGTGGGCGTGGCCTACTATGGAAGGGGCCTGAGGGCAATCGGTAGCAGTAGGGTACTCACACTACCACTCTCCAGACAGTGTCAGGCTGGGATGGAAGGGGGGGAGTGATTGGGGCAGGCTGGGAAGGGGTGGTCAGCTGGGATAGAACAGGGCCTACCTCCCAGGAAGGTCTGACCATGGGGGTGAGGGCGAAATCTGTTGGGGTGAGGGAGTAGGGGAATCACCACTGCTGGAGGGAATGGGATGTGCATTTCGGCGTTTCGGTACAGAGGTGGTCAGGGCTAGCCTGGGAATTGCTGTGAGGGCCACAATCGGAGAAGCTATGAATCTGCTCTGGAGTCTTCAACACATCATTGACGAAGATGAACATTTCACCAGGGCCATCCCTACACCTCTACTTCTTGCCTTCAAACAACCACACAACTTTAAACAGACCATTGTTTACAGCAAACTACCCAGCCTTCAGGAGAACAGTGACCACAATACCACACAACCCTGCCACAGCAACCTCTGCAAGACATGCCAGGTCATCGACATGGATGACATCATCTCACGTGAGAACATCATCCACCAGTTCCACGGCACATACTCTTGCAACTCAGCCAACATTGTCTACATGATACATGATGTACAGATGCCGGCGTTGGATTGGGGTGGTAAGAACTCAGTAAGAATTTAGCAACACCAATTTATAATCCAACCGATTTATTTGATAGTAAAAAAGCGAGCTTTCGACTCTTGTGTCTTCCTCAGGCAAATGAAGAGTCGAAAGCTCGCTTTTTTACTATCAAATAAATCGGTTGGATTATAAATTGGTGTTGCTAAATTCTTACTGAGTTCTTACATGATACATTGCAGTAAAGGATGTCCCAAAGCATAGTACTGGGGACACCATGCACATGCTATGACAACGGATGAATGAACGTCACTCGACAATCACCAGGCAAGACTGTTCCCTTCCTGTTGGCGAACACTTCAGCAGTCATGGACATTCGGCCTCTGATCTTCAGGTAAGCATTCTCCAAGATGGCCTTTACGACACATGATAGCACAGAGTCAGTGAGCAGAGACTAATAGCCAAGTTCTGCACACATGAAGATGGCCTCAACCAGGATCTGGGGTTCATGTTGCACTATCTGTAACCCCCATGACTTGACTGGGCTTGTAAAATCTCACTTACTGTCCTGTCTGGAGACAATACACATCTCTTTAACCTATGCCTAATGCTATTTCCACTTACTTTGTCTGCATCTTTAAGACTTGAATAGCAGGTTAGCTGTAAAGACTTACATTCTAATCAGTATACCATAAACAGTGTGTGATTTTATATGCCTTTCTCTGATCAGAACTTTCCACATGCCTGACAAAAGAATACCATTTCCAAAAGCTTGTGGAATTACTATCAAATAAACTGTTTGGACTTGAACCTAGCATTGTGAGACTTCTTACTGGGGCCAGAAATGGGCCATGGGGGGAGGCTGGAAGGACAGCTCTGCGAGGGTCCTGATCTGGCCAGCAAACAGGGAGTCTGACAAATCGGGACAACTGCACATGCACAGAGTTCTGGAGCTGTCAGACTCTGGCACCAAGATGCACCCCCCTCCCCCACTCCCCCACCTCACCCACCCAGGTTTTTAATGATAATCATGACTGGGAACTCTGCAGAGCACAGAGTATGGAGATTCAGGTGAGAAGCTGAACTAACAAAACAGTCACGATTTACAACAGTTTTCCCACCAATTCAGCACTTTTGGGAGAATCACAGCCCCTCTATCATTTTGAAATCATTAATTAATGCACTATTAAGTTTGTTTACAACCCAGTCGTTAATATTTTTTCATTGCCTGCTGTCTTTTCCAAGGATGATGGAAAATTCACTATCACATGAAATAATTGAGGTCAGAAAGTTGTGTGATTTCAAGAAATTAGATGTAGCTCTTGGGACTAAAGGGATCAAAGGTATGGGGGGAAGGATGGATCGGGATGTTGAATTTAATGATCAGACATGATCATAATAGGTGGCAGAGCAGGTTCAAAGAGCTGAATGGCCTACTCCTGTTTCTACTTTCTATGGTTCTAAAGGCCTGTCACTGGGGACAGAGTTGCCCAAAACAGCAGAGTTTGCTGGAGAAAGCAGCAGTGTTTGCACATTTTCTTAATGACTCTTTAAAAACTTCTTGATGCCTTCAATGAATGATTAAGGACTGATTCTGAGAGCATGGGATCTTTATAATTCTAACCATGATCAGAGTCATGTGATGTCACGGCAAACAGTGCTGATTTTCACACCCAAAACGTATGTATTGACACATAGGTGTCCATTTTGAACGTCACTGCAACAAAACTTAATTACCATATTATTTTTCATATTAACTCAAAGTTACAAAAGCTGGCTATATTGCAGCACCTTGAAACAGGCAAGAGAAACAGGCACTGATAACAAATGTGAGATTGGAAGAGAGCAAAGGGAAGGCTCCATGGTCAGGAAATAAGCTTCCTAAGCACCCATACTTGTCCTCATTCTTCCCCAAAAGTCACTAATTGACCATCCAATGTTTGATTGAACATGCAGAGGCAGCTGGAAGGGGTCAGTGGGATGCAGGAAGGGGTCGCGGGAGAAAGCAGACCTCTCAGTTTTCATTCTGCCTCTCTCACCCACCAACAGACATAAGATCCCGTCCTGGAATTTCCTAGTATTGTTAGCAGGCCCTCAGCTTTTCAACTTATCTATTAATGATTTGGATGCAAGAGTAGGGAGTTGTATAAGCAATTTTTCAGCTGATACTGAGTTAAAAGGCACAATAAATTGAGCAGATTTGAACAATGACATGAACTGGCTAAGCCAGCAAGTCAATGGAGTTCAATATGAACAAATATGTAATCATCATCCACTTTGGATCCAAGAAAGTCAAATCTTAATATTCTTTTAATAGTGTGAAACACAATCAATGACACTTGGTTTTGCAACTTTTACTGAGACTAGCTTTATATCCCAGATTTATTAATTTCACCTAAAATCCACCAGCTGCAGTAGGGATTTAAACCTATGTCCCCAGAGCATTAGCCTTTGGGTGCCTAATGCAATGACTTTACTACTCTGTTACTTTCCCCCTATAAAATGAAGTATGTATGTGAATATTTCACATTGATGATGAAAAGGAGACTAAGAGTTCAGTCTCAAAGTCACCGAATGAGTTTAAAAAAAAGACATACATGATGCTTGCCAATTGATTGATCTTTGCTGGAGAGGCCTCACATTCCATCACAACATAGCTGGTTTGATAGTGGATGTTATTTAATAGTACTTCTCCTTTTTCAACTTTTTCAGTATTTTCATAATAGCTGCTTTCGATATTACCATTTCATTTAAAAGCACAAGAATCATTCAAACATTTCTTTCAGTTTTGTATTGTCAGCTTCAACACAGTGCAATAAGTGACTAGCATTGGGGAAGGAGGAATGAAGTCAATTTTGCAATATCAGGATTTAATTGTATTCAATCTTATGACAAAATCAGAGAAAATTTAAGAAATGTTACAATAAGTTTCTACAGCCTAGATTACTTGTTGGGAGTTGATACACATGTAATTCTAAGACATAGGCCTATCAGCATTTGCACTGAAGCTGTTCTATCATTCAATCATTTAGTTATTAAGGATACTCTCATTTGTGTGAAGTTCAGCTCTGTAATGATCTTTTGCTGAGGCAGTTAGTTCTGGCATCTGGGGATCAGCTTCAGCCTTGCCTAGTTCAGAGGGGAAGCTTGCTTTCAAGGTCTATCCTTTAATACTTTAATAAACTTTTTGTTGAATATTCCTCTGCCTGATTTTCCAACTGTCATCATGAGTTGTGCTTCCCTTATCTCTACATAACAGCTCTCAGTGCTCCATAGAAGACTAATAACCCTGTGTTTAATGTGTGGAACTTCAATGTGATACTGGGAAATATAAGGGTTTGAGAAAGGCATATAAACAATGTTATTCTCCCCCTTGTCCCTCTTATTTTGAGAATGTGGTATGGCTGCTCATGAAATATGACTTTTACTTTCAAAAATAAAGTAGCCTGATAACTCACAAATGACAAAGTTGCAGGTGAATTATGGTCTGTCTCGCAAGCGAAAATTAAAATCATATTTCACTATTCTGTGTAGCCTACTCTATTTATAATATTCATTTGTTCCGATAATTAAATAATTTTAGGATTCATTTAAATTCTATTCATTTTTTATTCAATTTTAACATTAACTATTATAAGCACCAAAGCTGTGTTTCGGTCTCTTATAATCAGATGAAATGTTCTTCCTCTGCTCTCTGAGTCTTACTTTCTCAATGTTAGTGGCTGCAATCTTCAAAATCCCTCAAATGGAATTAGGTTTTGTGCAATTTGTTGCGCCATCTCATTCTAAAAAGCTTTGTGTTTCATCAGCAAATCATTGAGTTAATTGGAATACTTTACTTCTTTCTTCAGTATAAACAACATACTGTTCAAGATTCTTTCAAATTAAACATCAGATTATATCAAGAACAGTCAATGGCATCATTTAGCAATCCTTGTGGTGTGAATATACAGGCTGTGCTTGTGAGTATACAGGCTATGCTGTGTGAGTATACAGTCTCTCTATATGAGTATACAGTCTGTGCTGTGTGAGTACATGGCCTGTGCAGTGTGAGTATACAGTCTGTGCAATGTGAGTGTACAGTCTGTGCTGCGTGAGTATACAGTCTGTGTTGTTTGAGTATACGGTCTGTGCTGTGTGAGCGTACAGTTTGTGCTGCGTGAGTATACAATCTGTGTTTGCATATACAGTCTGTGCTGTGTGAGCGTACAGTTTGTGCTGCGTGAGTATATGGACTACTGTGTGAGTATACAGTCTATGTTGTGTGAGTATACAATCTGTGCTGTGTGAGTACACAGTCTGTGCTGAGTGAGCACACAGTCTGAGTTTGTGCTGTGTGAGTGTAGATCTGTGCTGTGTGAATATATAGTCTGTGCTATGTGAGTGTACAGTTTGTGCTATGTGAGTGTACAGAGTATGCAGTGTGGGCAAGTAAATGATAGAGTCATAGAACCCTACAGTGCAGAAAGAGGCCCTTCAGCCCATCGAGGCTGCACCGAACACAATCCCACCCAGGCCCTGCTCCCATATCCCTACATATTATACCCACTAATCCCTCTAACCTATACATCCCAGGACACTAAGGGGCAATTTTTTAGTATGGCCAATCAACTTAACCCACACATCTTTGGACTGTGGGAGGAAACTGAAGTACCCGGAAGAAACCCATGCAGATACGAGGAGAATGTGCAAACTCCAAATACTGTGGATGTGCTCGGATGACTCCTGGGGTGCGCAAATCAAATACTAATGCAACAGCCATGGCATTTTACATGTGACAAACTTTTGTTTTCAAAAATTGCTGTCTGGACCGCACCATCGGGACTGGTGATATTCACATCAATTTTTTTAACCAAACCTTACTCTGCCAAATTTTAGGTAAATTCCACCCAACATATCTTTTAAAGTTAATATCGTTGTGCAACTGGTAACTGCAAAATGTGTAAAGTTGCTTATGTTGACTTATGCTCTGAATTCAGTTCATGCTTTGTTGCAGTTACCCTCCCCCATTTAACTGAGTTGCGATCAGAACCTTTAAATGGGTAAAATCAAATATAAATCTATACCGATCACATGCAGCACATATGTGGGCAAGCCAATGCTACACAATGTTTTTTTTTATCAAATTGAATTTTTAAATTTAAATTGCCATTGTTTAAATAGTCTGACATCTTCAGTCCATCAGACTTTCAATCCTCTTGCCCAATGGGACTAGGTGATAGGTACTGACGGAAAGCATGTGAGACGACCCAAACACAACTCTATTCAGTGACTTTTACTTCCCTTATAGGGAGATTCCAGTTGCTTTACTCTTGCCAATCCACTTAATGGAGATCAGTTTATAGTTCTCAATGTTAAATTCAAACACTCATCCATTTCCCTCCTCTCCAATTAATATTTCTTACAATTAGGATGGGGATTGTTCCAAGATACAATTCTAATCCTAATTTTGTGATTCAGTTGTGCAAAATTTTTAGTGCATCACTCAAAGTATGCCATGTGCGTTTTCAATGATCAATTCAGGACCAGATCTTCCACAGGCCTGGGTGCAAATTCAGATGCTTTCCTTAAGGAAGGAGCAGTAAATTGTAAAACAGCTCAAATTTCGAAGGGATAAGGAGAGTTAAATGAGAAAATAAGATGGGGACAAACCCTCTGAGATTTGAGAAAACATTCTCACAAACATTTGTTTGAGTGGAAACAACCAGCCTATCAAGCAGGAAAAAGATAGAGGAGCGATTCTCCCAAAAAAGTTCCAAGTACTGTATTCATAGAAAAAATGGTGCAAATCATAATTGTTTTTTCACTAGAAATTCAGACTTGAATCTCCCATACTCTGTGCAATGCACAGGTTGCAATTGTGAATATCATTAAAAGTTTGAGGGGAACGGGACCTACTCACACAAAAGTCTGACACTTCTGGGCCTCTGCATATAAACAGCAGCACCAAACTGACATCCTCCTAATCGCTAGCCAACTCGATTGCTGGTTAGCCTGGGAATCTCACAGTGCTGCCCCCAACCAGCAGTACCTCTCCCCAATCATAGCCCAATCGTAGCCCCCACAATCACTTCCAGGCCAGCCCCAACTCCCCTCAGTTCTGAAGCACCCCAATCTCCAGCCCCCCCCACACCCTCCAACAGTGACGATGCCTCCAACCAGCACCCCCAAACGGGCAGACCACCCCACTGGAGGCAGACTCCACCAGTAGACCAACTCTTCCAGCCCGCCCAGATTGCTGGCCTCTCTCCAGCCCCGACAGATCCTGTCTTCAGAGCAGCAGTGGAACCCCCTATACAAATCACCCCGAGGCTCTGCCCCCAGATGGCCCTGCCCCTTAGGCATTGCCCTTTGGCACTGCTCCTTGGTCCTGCTGCTTACACTGCCCGATGCCTGGTTGACAGTGCCAAGGTGCCCCCTGGACATGGGCACTTTGCCCATTGGGCGGTGCCAGGGACACAGGCTGGCACTGCCAGAGTGGCCATGCCCAGGGGGCACCATCCCCCACCATCTGACCCCCTGTGGGGCCCCAAATGCCCCCCCGCTTCACTCCAGCAGGGTTTCTAGTTTCCTGAAAGTGGGGAGCTATGCTGAACCCAATTGGAATGAAATTGTACTTATGGGGTGATATTGGGCCCAGAGAATTCTGTCCTGGGCTCGATAATCACATTTAAGTTATATTAAAAATAGATTAAAATGACTTACCTAGTGTTCCTGTCAGTTTTCTGTGTGGTTCCAACTGCTCTGGATATCTGACAAAGGGAGATGCGCATGCGTCGGCAATGCATGCATAAATTCCGCAAATTGGCACATTGTGCGCATCTCCCAGCCCGACCTGCGATAAAATTAGTGGGTTGGAAAGGCGAGATCAATCCCAGAGAATGTGGTGAATTGGTGCAGTGACAACAATCTCTCCCTCGACGTCACTAAAATGAAAGATCTAGTCATTGACTTCAGGAAGCCGAGTGGAGGATATGCCTTGTCTACATCAATAGGGATGAAGTGGATAAAAACAAGATACTGCAGATGCTGAAATCTGAAACAAAAGCAGAAAATGCTGGAAAATCTCAGCAACTCTGACAGTATCTGTAGAGAGAGAATAGAACCAATGTTTTAAGTCACAATGACCTTTCATCAGAACTAAGGGTGAAGTGAAAATGGTTGAGAGTTTCAAATTTCTCAGTATTCAGATCACCAGCAAACTGGCTTGGGCCCTACACACCAATGTTATAGTTAAGATAGCCCACCAATGCTTCTACTTTCTCAAGAGGCTAAGGAAATTCTGCATGTCCAATATGGCTCTTACCAACTTTTACAAATGCAGCACAGAAAGCATTCTTTCTAGTTCTATCACAGGTTGGTATGGCTCTTGCTCTGCCCAAGACTGAAAGAAACTACAAAGGGTTGTGAACACAGCCAGTCCATCACTCAAACCAGCCTCCCATCCATGGATTCTGCCTATACTTCCCGCTGCCTCAGAAAAGCAGCTAGCATAATGGACCCCGGACATTCTCTCTGCCACCTTCTTCCCTCGGGAAAAGGATACAAAAGTCTTAGATCACGTACCAACCGACTGAAGAACAGCTTTTTCCCTGCTGCCATCAAATCTTTGAATGGACTTACCTTATATTAAGTTGATCTTTCTCTACATCCCAGCTATGACTGTAACAATATATTCTGCACCGTCTCCTTTCATTCTCCCTATGTAATCTATGAACAGTATGCTTTGTCTGTATAGAGCACAAGAAACAAGACTTTTCACTGTATATCAATACATGTGATAATAATAAATCAAATCAAATCAAAGTCTGTCTCAGGCTAAAAGTATATTTTTATCCATTAGTAACATTTGATGGGACAACAGAACTAAAATATGGCAGGTCAAAATGTCAGGAAAGGAAACTCAATGGTCAGGCATGAATCTTGAAGACAAGTGACTGAGTAGCCCAAATTCAGCTGAACTTTTGATTGATGCTAGAGTCGAAGTGTGGCATAAAATTTTTATTAGGTCGTTGGCAATGTTTGCCACTCCACAGCACTCTGACTGCAATTGTGTGTTGAACCATATTTGCTCTCTCTTTGTCAGCTCTACGTTGAATGTCTTGTGAAAACATCTGAGTGCAATGAATTTACCTTATAACCTGTGAAGGGATTTTCCAATTGCAGTTGCAGCTGTACGTAAATGCAACTGTTGATGGATAAACCTTGCAGCATCACCAGCGTCATGACATACTTTGCTAGGGATCAGTATCATCTTTCAGGCATTTAGAGTCATGAAATAAAAACCACAGCAAAGGAGAAGGCAATTTGGCACACGAACCCGAGCTAAATCTTCAAAAGAACTGTCCATATATTACCACACACCAGCTTTTTCTTCAAAACTCTGAAAATTAGTTCTTTTCAAGTAGATAGAATCATAGAATCCCTGCAGTGCAGAAGGAGGTCATTTGGCTCATTGAGTCTTCACCGATCACAACCCCAACTAGGCCCTATTCCCAGATCCCCTCATATTTACACTGCTAAACATCTTGATATTGGGATTAATTTAGTATGGCCAATCAACCTAATCCACATATCTTTGAGTGTGGGGGAAACTGGAGCACCCAGAGGAAACCCACTGAGACATGGGGAGAATGTGCAAACTCCACACAGAAGTCACCCGAGGCTGGAATTGAACCTGGGTCCCTTGCGCTATGAGGCAGCAGTGCTAACGACTATACCACTCATGACTTTTTGAAGTTCAGATCGGATCTGATTCCATCACTTTTCTTGCAGCGCATTCCAGATCATAGCAATTCCTTGTGTGAAGGGTTTTTTTTTATATCTCCTCTAGTCCTTTAGCCAATTATTTAAAATCTGTGGTCTATGGCCATTAGCCAGAGGAAATAGTTTATCCTTACTAGCTCCATAAAAACTCTTCAAAACACATGGAGCTACTTATGGCACAGGAGGAGGGCACTTGGTCCAACAAGTCTATGTCTAATTCTATTAACCTTCTTTGTTCTAAGGAAAACAATCAGCTTCTCCAGCCTTTTAACCTGGTAAACATCCCCTTCCAATGTAAGAAAATGTCAAACAATCTTAACTGCCCCATAAAGTAGAAAATATTTTATCTACCCGCAGGAATTATTATTTTTAACAGCCATTAGTTTTAAAACTCATAAAAATATTGTAAACGTTCAGGGTAGGATTTTGCACTTTAGGTTAGGAAGGCCATATCAAGGTCAAGTCATGGATGCAACCCCACACTATGGGAATTTTATGGGCAGTGAGGATCTTGGCGATGGTGAGAGTTCACTATCGCCTCACTGAGAAAAATATTGTTCCACTCAGGCTCTTGAAAGAACAGTGGTGACAGATGTCCTGCCTGCCAAGAGCTGCTGGCCAATCAGAAGCTAGCAGCTCCATTGAATGGCAATGCCACTGATAAGGCAGTAGCTGCTATCATTATAAAACCCACCTGAGATGAAATATTATCACTTGAATGCAACAGGTGAGTGATGGTGGGAGCGGGTTCATAGGATGAGGGTCACAAGGGAGCCAGGGGAAAGATTGGTATCAAAAGCAAGGATTGGCTCTTAATGGATACCCCCTTCCCAATGCGGACTACTGTGATCAGGCATTGATTGCCTTTGAATGTGGGACCATGTTGTAACCAACAAGCAGCTCACAGAGGTTAACAAGAGCGATAGCTGGATGAGGTTCTTAAGTGAGCATTAATTGGAAAGATGGAATTGATCCAAACCACCACCTCCCAATCACTGCTAACAAATTTTCTGGACTCGTTCTTGGACAAATATTCAGAGATTTCCCTTTCTGATACAAACCTCTTGTAATTTTTTTCAGTTCTCCTAATTCTACTATAAAAGCATTAGAAGCATTGGGTTCCTCTAAGTTTCACACTCTAGTGCAATGTTCTTTGTGGAAATCTCTGTCATTTGCACTAGTGCCACTGTTTTAACATCCATTTCCTTTTCAAAAGACTTTTTAAATATTCTTATTACTGTCACCGGTTTACCTTTCAGCTTCCAACAATGAGCTTTGAGATACCCGGCCTTATGGCAATAAAAGCATACTACTTTTTTACATTACTTTTATGTTCTATACTATTGGTTTTTTTGATTAGAGCATTTTCTGTTTCGTCTATAAAGCTAAGCTCTTTTCTGTTCCTCTATCTTCCCTGTGAGTTTGCAAATTGACACCTACTGCTCCCTAGCTGCCGAAAAACATCAAACCATCTGCCAGAACTGCTGCATCTTGTACCCAAGAAACTTTACAGTCTTCTAAGTGTGATCTAATAGCCATTGGGATGCATTTTGAAAATCTTCCATTATCATTAACTCCCCTCATATTCTCAGAAGTTTGTTCTAACTCTAGTGATCAAAACTACCTCAGCCTTTCTGAGCAAAACATTTTGCAAAAACAAGAGTCCATATGGCCTTAGTGCACATAGTTTTTTAGTTACCTTTTCAAATAAGATAAAATATTTCTCAACTTTGTCTTCATTGAATTTAGGCAATAAATGAAGATTCTTCTTTATCTCGAAGTTCCGAATGAGATTTGACTCTTCATCACAAGTACACAACTCTCTTTAACTCTGTAGCCTAACCTTTTCTCTAGCCAATTCTGATTTCTTTTCCTCTTTGAAACTTAATCTTTAGCATTTTCATTTCTTTTACTCCTTTTCATCTTTTTTCTAAAATCCTAAAATCTAAAAACCTAAAATCTTCCAGAGGATTTTTCAACAACCCACTCAGACACTTATCACATTCTGAGCCAATCAATCCTACTGTAACTTTGCCTTTCTTGTGAGAGTTTTCAATCCTCATGTTTGAAGATCTTATCTTGGAATTCTCTCCTAGAGTCAATCCCATGCAGACAGTTTCAACAATGACCCACTTTGCAGCATTTTAGTCCTGTCTTGGGAGATTCCTTTTCCCTGGATCTCCAAGTACACTCAAGCTTCACCTTCCAAGCAACATTTCAGATCTTCTGCTATGCCAAGCAGACCATCACTGCTCCAAAGGAGTACCTTTTCCCTAGCAATCTTTAGCATTGAGTTATGAACCTTTGCTTGTCTTCTCAGATCATTATGGCTTCTCAGTTCTAACTTTGCATAAAGCCTGCTTCCTGTAATGCTTTATTTCTGATGTGGGGATGCTGGCGTTGAACTGGGGTAAACACAGTAAGAAGTCTCACAACACCAGGCTAGACCCTATTTGATAGTTCATTTGATAGTAATCTCACAAGCTTTTGGAAACAGTGTTCCTTCGTCAGGTGGGTGGAAGATTCTGATCAGAGAAGGGCATATAAAGATACACACAGTTTACAGAATACTGATTAGAATGCAAGTCTTTACAGCTAACCTGCTATTCAAGTCTTAAAGATGCAGACAATGTGAGTGGAGATAGCATTAGCATAGGTTAAAGGGATGTGCATTACCTCTAGGCAGGACAGTTAGTGAGATTTTGCAAGCCCAGGCAAGTCATGGGGGTTACAGCTAGTGTGACATGAACCCCAGATCCCGGTTGAGGCCATGCTCATGTGTGCGGAACTTGGCTATCAGTCTCTGCTCGGTGAGATATGTCCTGAAGGCCATCTTGGAGAATGCTTACCTGAAGATCAGGGACTGAATGCCCATGACCGCTGAAGTGTTCGCCAACAGGAACGGAACAGTTTTGCCTGGTAAGACTTGAATAGCAGGTTAGCCGTAAAGACTTGCATTCTAATCAGTATTCTGTAAGCTGTGTGTGACTTTATGTGCCCTGCTCTGATCAGAATCTTCCACACACATGACGAAGGAACACCGTTTCCGAAAGCTTGTGAGATTACTATCAAATAATCAAATAGACTCTAACCTGGTGTTGTGAGACTTCTTACTGTGCTTTATTTATCTCAGAGCCTATTTCTCTGTTCCTATCTTTTAACTTAATTTAATGTGACCTATGTTTGTTATAGATCTCTGTCCCTTACCTGGGACTTTCTCTTTGAGGCCTCTCCCTGTCCATCTCCCATGTACTGCTCCCCGAGACACTTAATCACAATGGTCCTCCATTCCAGATGATTTGACCTACATTTTTGTGTTTTTCTTCTATGCAGGCGGTCCTCAGCCTGAAGAGTGTCAAATATCCAGACTGTGCATGCCAGCTCCCAGATGATGCATGTGGGGGAGGCCTAAGGTTCATTGGGAACTGGAGTTTCCAACCACAAAACTTTAGATTAAAGTGAATTCAGGTTTCATCACAGGTTCCGCCTACTCCAAAATAGCCCATGGCAGGAAAGAGCCAGCGAACAAATAGTGGACACAGGTGCAAATCTTTATATCTGCCTGACTCCCTACCCATTCAAATTAGGGCTTGAAATCTTGCCCATAGAATATTTGGTAGACCTTGGCATTGTGTGGCATCATAAAACCACTTTCTGCTACTTAACCCAAGGACCAACTATGTGATGTTTCTAATATTCATTGATGAATAAGGCAGTATAATTAATGAAAAGAAGAAGCGGATAAATTGCTATCTTAGACTTCCACTTTGTATATAGAACATAGAACATTACAGCACAGTACAGGCCCTTCAGCCCTCGATGTTGTGCCGACCAGTGGAACTAATCTAATGACCCTCTTAACCTAAACTATTCCAATATTACCCATATGCCTATCCAATGACCATTTGAATGCCCTTAAAGTTGGTGAGTCCACAACTGCTGCAGGCAGGACATTCCACGCCCTTACTACCCTCTGAGTAAAGGAAGGTAACCAGCAGTTTTAAATAGCATGGTAGCTAGAAAGTTCATTTATTTATCAAGGCAGGCTTACATTAACACTGCAATAAAGTTACTGTGAAAATCCACTAGTCGCCACACTTTAGTGCCTCTTCGGGTACACTGAGGGAGAATTTAGCATGGCCAATGCACCTAACCAGTACATCTTTCAGACTGTGGGAGGAAACCGGAGCACCCGGGGCAAACTTACGCAGACACGGGGAAAATGTGCAGATTCTGTACAAACAGTGCCGTAATTGAACCCAAATCCTTGGCACTGTGAGACAACATTGCTAATCACAGTGCCACCCTGCCGCCCTCACTATGTTATTGACTTTATGATATGCAATTGAACACAGAGTTCAAATAATGTAATTGGACTTATTTATTTAATTTTATAACATGAGGATTAAATAGATTCCATTGAAAAACTGAAAATAATCAATTACCCTGGGAGCTAAAACAACATGGAATGTTTTCCTACTGGCTTTAAGCATTAGAGTAAGGAATGTGGGAAAGAATGCAGTGACTAGCACTGCTGCCTCACAGCACTAGGGACCCAGGTTCGATTCTCGGTTTGGGGCAATGTCTGTGTGGAGTTTGCACGTTCTCCTCGTACTTGCATGAATTCTCTCTGTGTGGTCCAGTTTCCTCCTATAGTCCGAAAGTGTGAAGTTAGGTGAATTGGCCATGCTAAATTGCCCCTTAGTGTCAGGGTGATTAGCCAGGGTAAGTGCACGGGGTTACAGGATAGGGCCGTGTGGAACTGTGATCAGTGCAGACTCAATGGATTGAATGGCTTCTTTCTGTACTGTAGGATTCTATAATGGTTGACTATGTGAAGTGTCTCACAATGTCATAGCATGTGAAAAATTATCTGTTTCCTACAGTTGTTACTGTTTACATTAATGAATTTTCTGTCTTCAGATTTCAAAATTTATAAGTTTCTATGAGACCGCTTTGTCTTAAATTGTTACCATAAAAGAGTTGTTCATTTAATGCCTACATGTTACATTAACTCCCGGATAATGTCAATTTATATCCAAGCAATTTAACTCTACAAATGAATATGTATCCTTTTCTCCGTGGAATGATTGTTATCCTATTAAAGTGTGTTGTTTTAACTTCATTTCTTTGGACTTTTATTCAAAAGCCATCTGTATACCATTTGGAATGTATGCATATTTCCTGTATGCCTTTGCAAGTACTTAATGTAAATGAACTTAAAATACATTTATTATTATTCTTACATCTTCATCTGTTTCATAAAAAATCATTTACAAATTAATCATTTTGAAATATATCTGAGAATCCTACATAATAACTAAAAGCACATTTTACAATTTGTTATTACAATTACACAATATTAACACCAAAATACTATACTACAGATGCTAGAAATCTGAAATAAAAGCTGAAATGGCTAGAAATATTTACAGGTCAGGCAATGCCTGTTAAGAGGGAAACAGAACTAATGTGGGGAATTTTAACCAAAAATAAGCAATAGGATTTGGTTCATCAGGGAAGGGGTTGAAGTCGTAAAACTCAGATTCTTAATACAAACCCACCTCCAATTCCACTTTGGCTTTAACTGAGCTAAGAAGATAGGTAAGTGATCAACCTGCTCCAAAGGGGCAGGAGCCTCGGGAAATTCCGCAGTTATTTTGAGGCAAGGCCTTGACAATCCAGGAAGTGAATGCCTTTACATGTCGTTCCTGGATGCCTGTCTGAGAAAAGCCTACATTAGTGAATTTACATATCTTGTCAAACTTCTCCAAGTGGTCTCCAGTCCTTCCCCTCAGTCCTCTCTATCCCTGTATTCAGAGCTTCCAATCCAACAGATCACCAAATTCCCACAAAGTCTTTGACTTCTGACTTGGATTCTGACACATTTCCCATGAGGCCTCCAATTAAGTACTCTGATCCTCTGAAAAATACTTTTCACTGTATGATGATATGTATGACAATAATAAATCAAATTAAAAAGATCTCACCTGCCCAATCAGGGGTCCAATAAGCCCAGACTTACACAATTCAAGCTTGCGAGTCACATCTATCCACATTAAAGTCTCCAATTTTCTCATACTCAAGCCACTGACCTCCCTATTCCAGTCCTGTCAATCCTCAATGCCATCCAAGACTCAGGGGTTACAGTGACAAGAGGACTTTCCCCACTGTGAATAAAACCAGATCCAACAACAAGGCTAAATTTCCCCTTGCCCTGATTAATCCCCCTACCTTTCAAAGATCAAAATCGCCCCTCTCCATTGAGTCCATGGATTTACCTGATCCCAAAACCTACACTGCTAATAAAGTTTGAAGTTTATTTATTGGTGTCACAAACAGGCCTACATTAACACTGCAATTAACACTGTGAAAATCCCCTAGTTGCCACATTCCAGTGCCTGTTGGGGACATTGAAGGAGAATTTAGCATGGCCAACACACCTAACCAGCACATATTTCAGATTGTGGGAGGAAACCAGAGCATCTGGAGGAAACCCATGTGGACACAGGGAGAATGCGCAGACTCCCCACAGACAGTAACTCATGAATCAAACCTGGGTCCCTGGCGCCGTGAGGCAGCAGCACTAACAACTGTGCCACCATGCTGTGCTTATATAGAACCCTCCATTGTCCAACTCCAAAAAAACAAGACTGATTCAACCCTTACCCTGATTGATGCCCTCCTTACCCTTCTGAGATCAACCCTTGAACAGGGCAGACAGTCAGGCTGGTCATGGATCTGTTAATGGCCACTGTTGCCAGGCCAAAGCACAAACTTAAAAGGAGACACTCCTTCTTCTTCACCTGATGACCAAAGACCAGGAGCATGGAGCTGAAGTACAATCAAAATTTGAGGATCAGGCCCTTTAACTAATCAAAAAGTTTTGTGAAGGGTAGGTCGTGCCTTACTAACCTCATTGAGTTTTTTGAAAAAGTGACTAAGGAGGTGGATGGGGGTAAGGCGGTTGATGTGGTATATATGGACTTTAGTAAGGCGTTTGATAAAGTGGCCCATGGAAGACTTCTGCAGAAAATGCAGATGTATGGGATAGAGGATGATTTAGCTAATTGGGTTAGGAATTGGCTAGCAGGTAGAAGACAGAGGGTGGTGGTTGATGGGAGATATTCATCTTGGAGTTCGGTGACAAGTGGTGTACCTCAGGGGTCTGTTTTGGGGCCCCTGCTGTTTGTAATTTTTATAAATGATCTGGATGAGGGTATTGAAGGATGGATTAGTAAATTTGCAGATGACACTAAAGTCGGTGGAGTGGTAGATAGTGAAGAGGGGTGTTATAGTTTGCAGAGTGACTTGGACAAGTTGCAGAGCTGGGCCGAGAAGTGGCAAATGGAGTTTAATGTGGAAAAGTGTGAGGTAATGCACTATGGCAGAAATAATAAATGTGTAGAGTATAGGGCAAATGGTAGGATTCTTAGTAGTCTAGATGAACAGAGGGATCTTGGTGTGTATGTGCATAGATCCCTGAAAGTAGGCAGTCAGGTCGAGAAGGTTGTTAGGAAGGCATATGGAGTCTTGGCTTTTATTGGTAGAGGGATTGAATTTCGGAGCCGCAACGTCATGTTGCAACTGTACAAAACTCTAGTGCGGCCGCACTTGGAGTATTGTGTGCAGTTCTGGTCCCCGCATTATAAGAAAGATGTGGAGGCTTTGGAGAGGGTACAGAGGAGGTTTACCAGGATGTTGCCTGGTATGGAGGGCAGGTCTTATGAAGAGAGGCTGAGGGATTTGAGGTTGTTTTCGTTAGAAAGAAGGCGGCTAAGAGGAGACCTTATTGAAACATATAAGATGATTAGAGGTTTAGATAGGGTGGACAGTGATAGCCTTTTTCCTAGGATGGAGAAAGCTAGCACGAGGGGACACAGCTTTAAATTAAGGGGTGATAGTTATAGGACGGATATCAGAGGCAGGTTCTTTACCCAAAGGGTGGTTCGGGAGTGGAATGCCCTGCCTGCAGCAGTTGTAGATGCGCCAAGTTTGGTGGCGTTTAAGAGGTTAGTTGATAAGTATATGGAAGAGAAGGGAATGGTTTAGTTTGGAGGGGCATTGCTTTTTATATTGGTTGGCGCAACATCGAAGGCCGAAGGGCCTGTTCTGTGCTGTAATGTTCTATGTTCTATGTTCTACGTTCTAAAAAGGGACTGCAACTTCTGATAATCTTTGTACAAATGGAACTCCTCAAGGTCACAGAAAATAGAGATCGCCTGGGAATGTGTGAACTATCTTAACCTCTTGTTGCATGGAACTTCAGCGTGCAACATCCTCCATGCCAAATCCCCAATGGTGAAAAGAAGGTCTCCCACAAACAGAACTCTCCAATGGGAACCAATGCCACTGCTGGATAGCAAGATGGAATGCCATAGCATGTTTGGGTGGTTGATGAGTGTGAGAAAGAGAAGGATGTGCGTCAGCAAACACCCGTATAGGAGACCATGCTGAATGAAAGAGTACAGAGGGAATTTCCATGAAACGGCTCAAATTTGCCGGGCTGTTCTCAGGGATGTTTCAGAATGTGAGGCCAATGACTTGAGCTGAGGAGAGTTATAACATTGACAGAATAGAATTTAAAATAATCACTCATTGTAAACTGAAATAATACTAGTTTGCATTCTCAGCACACTTTTCCTCTCATATTCTTTATCTGTACTGACTACATAATAGCTAGTAATTTGGAAAATCACTATAGCAAATAAACTGCACTAATGTCCTTTCATTGAATCTAAAATACTGGTTGTCTTTCTCATCCTCATGTGTAGGTAACACAATGCTTTGCAGCAGTAACAATGGTCAGTACAAGGACATTTCTGCACAGCAACCACTCCTGTGAGGCACAATTGAATAAAATTGTTTTGCCGAGTTGAATAGTAATTGCCTGATTCATGATCGCATTACCAGCCTTTTATTGAATTTCAATGCATCTTCACTCTAATCAAGTGTTCTGTAGTTGTACTTTGTCATAATTCTTCCCTTATCTAAATAATTTCACCTTGCTTTGATGCAATTTAACCTTATCAGCTGAGTGACCATATTGTTGTGCCTTTTAGCACCAAGTTAATTCATTTACAATTCAAACACATATATTGAATCTAATTTAGTGCATTACTATGTGCAGTTTAATTAAGGTGCCTTCACACTGTGTCTAGAGATGTGAATTCAAATTCTTTATTGTATTAATTAATGTATTACTGTTAATATTCTTGTTGTATTATGGTTAACGTGAGTGCCATTAATAGCTAGCTCCCTTTATACCATTGTTTTGCATCTAGATGTCTGATATGAGTTTTTCCAGTAATAAGCCATTACGAACTATAAACAAGGTTTTCATTATGTTATACTGGTTCCCTATGACTGGCTGAGATATTTGGGTCAAAGGTAAAGAAGTCAACCAATATTCTTGTTCAACAGCAGGGTACTACTGAAAGTTTAAAAATGTGTTTCAACGAATTTAGTCATATTGTGAGCAACAAATTAAATTTGAATAATAATTAATTTCCTGTACTGTACCAGGAAATGAAGCTTGGCATGCAGGTAAAACAAAAGGGCCAAAATGTAGTCAACAATTCTTAATTTGATGATATCATATAGTCAGAGTTCATTATCATTTTTTTGGTTCATCTCAGAAAAATTTAACAAGCTGTTAATAGAAAAAGTTCTTCTCTTGTGCATTTGGCAGCAGATTTGATAGGTTGAAAGCTTCTCCAAATTACAAGAGTAATGGTGCAGTAAATGCAAGGAAGAATTGTTTCCACCATCCAATGTATTCTTGCAAGTCAGTGAGCAGTTGTTACAATATGTATATGGTCCTTTGTTTCTGAACTCAAATGTTTGAAACACTGGAACTCTTGGAAGAAGTCTAAAGGACAAAAATGAACTGTGCATGCAAATGTTTCTGGACAGCATTATATCCTCCACTTTAAACTGACTTTGACAATAGAACCACAGAATCCCTACAGTACAGAAAGAGACCATTTGGCCCATCGAATCTGCAGCAACTCTTGGAAAGACTATCCTATTTCAGACCACTAGCCTTCCTCCACTGCCCCAATTCTATTCCAGTAACCCTGTGTGTTTATCATGGCCAATCCATCTAAACTATTGTTGGGAGGAAATCAGAGCACTTGGAGGAAAGCCACACAAACATGGGAAGGACATGCAAATGCCACCCAAGACTGGAATCAAATCCAGTTCCCTGACATTGCAAAGAAACAGTGCTAATCAATGTGCCACTATGTCGCCTTTACAAAAGAGTTATGAATGAAATCTGTCAACTGCTGCAGCCAGAACTGCAAACTTAAAGTAAGATATGGACTGTATTGGCTTTGACTGCCAAGGTGACCATGTCTTTTAACTTTTATATATGTGGCTCCTTTCAGATCGCTGCTGCAATTATAAATAACATCTGACAATTTGAAGTACACTATTACAGTAGTACTGAGACTCTGTATAAACAGATGTTCGTACATTCATGAGTTCTGAAATATGCAATTCATTTTCATTAAAGACAAGTAGACAGAGTGAGAATATAATTTTGCATTGATTTCAAATTCCTTCATTGTACCTGGTGCTTCACATTTCATCCACAATGCTTTGCATACAAGTCAGGTGAACCGAAGCATTTTCATGAAGTGAAAGGGATTCCATTCCCTCAATGAGCATTATTCTAGTAGTACAAAGAACAAAGAACAAAACAGCACAGGAAACAGGCCCTTCGGCCCAACGAGCCCGCGCCGCCACCCCGATGTTCCCACCTCTACCCGGGATCCCTGTCGATGTTTATAGATCTATGGATTAAAGACCAAATTTGAGACAATTTAGGGAGAATTTGTTTTGCCAATTAGCCTAAGAGCACATCTTTGGGATGTGGGAGGAAACCGGAGCACCCGGAGAAAACCCACACAAGATGGGGAGAATGCGCAAACTTCCACAGAGACAGGCCCAAATCCATGTATCTGCACAGCACAGCGATAGTCACTGAGCTGTCGTGTTGCTCGTCAAATGGTCCAGGCCAAGCATACACTAACAACGTGAAGCACTAGGATACTCTCAAAAAAAAATCCAAGAGCAGCCCTCTCATGACCCATCGCGTGTATGCCCCTCGTTAGAAAACAAGGTGGACCAAAGCACCTGTAGGATAAAAACAAGTACATCAATATCATCATCTATTTACACACTTCCCAGGGACTCCCAAGGCTCATGATCCCTATTTTAAATCAGTTTTCTATACCCCTCCATTCCCATTCTGTTCATGTGCCCATCTAAGTATTTCTTAAATAACTCCAGAGTACCTGCCTCCACCACTTTACTTGGCAGCGCATTCCATACCCCCACCACCCTCTGTGTGAAAAAACTCCCTCTAGCATCCAAATTATACCTTACCCCCCTCACCCTAAGCCCGTGACCCCTCGTGCTATTTGAGTCCATCCTAGGAAAAAGCTTAACCCTGTTTACTCTATCTATACCCCTCATAATCTTGTACACCTCTATCAGATCTCCTCTAAGTCTATGTCTTTCTAAGGAAAACAGTCCCAATTTGCCTAACCTCTCCTCGTAACTCAGACCTTCCATACCAGGCAGCATCCTGGTAAACCTCCTCTGCACTCTCTCCAGAGTCTTAGCAAAGAGCAAAGAGCAACACAGCACGGGAAACAGGCCCTTCGGCCCAACGAGCCCGCGCCGCCATCATAACTTTATAGTAACAATTCCATTTTCTTATTCTAATTTTAGGTTATTCCTAATATGGAAGAATCTCAATATAGGGTCAATTTGTTTCCCAATCAGCCTAAGAGCGAATTTTTGGGATGTGGGAGGAAACTGAAGCGCCCAGAGAAAACCCATGCAACCACGGGGAGAACGCACAAACTCCCGCAGACACCGGCCCAATTCCAAGTGTCTGCACAGCTACAGCGATAGTCACTGAGCTGTCATGGTGCCCTTCAGATGGTCCAGATAAAGCACTCATTTACGACATGAAGCACCAGGAAACCCATGAATCAACATCCAAGAGCTGTCCTCGCACCACCTGCCGAATGCATGCTCCTTGTTGCCTTCACGTCCTTCCGGTAGTAAGGCAACCAGAACGGGACACAGTACTCCAAATGAGGTCTAACCAACGTTTTATACAACTGCAACATTAAAGGCCAGCTCTTGTACTCTATACCCCTTCCTATAAAGGCTAGCACAATAATATGCTTTCTTCACAACCTTCTCCACTTGCTCTGCATCTTCAGAGACTTGTTCACCTGCACCCCCAGATCCCTCTGCATTTCTATACTCTTAATAGGTCTACCCTTTATCATATAGCTCCCCCCTACATTCTTTCTCCCAAAATGCATCTTCACACATAGTAGTGATGGGGGGACATTCTGCTCCCATTTGTGGAGTGGGGGCGAAACAGCAAAGGTAGTGGAGAACCCACTGCCTGACAGTGTCAGGATCAGAGTTGGGGCAGTGTTGGGAAATGTTTTATGGCAGAGGTATTGTGGGGATTTACCAAGGGATTCCATGTTTGGATGGGGATGGGGCTGGTCTTCTGTGGTATGGGAGAGTGGAAGTTCCATAGTGGGGTGGAGGGGGATTCACTTGTTTTTATATCAGAGCACCCTTTAAAAAGGCAACCAGACCATTTAAGAGCCAAGGTTGCTGGCAGGGCAAATTCTGAACTGGCCTGCTCCTTGAATTTCAAAAATATCAAAAGAATAGCATGAGAAAATCGAGCAGTATAGCAGAAGGGCCACACTTTGAAGGCCACATTCTGCTTTTTCCACTCAACTTGTCAAAATATGTCAAAATCCCAGCCATAGTTTCTTCCCTCTGCAGCAATTTTCTGTGGCATCTCTATTTGACATTCCAAGACAAGTTAAATTCTGACTACTGGGAAATAGGGGTTATCCGATCATGATTTGAGACATGACTCTGCTCTGAACAACATGCACAAGTTCACAGCAAGCTTACAATGAGGACCATGCTACCACAGGAGAGATTATATAGTAAAGAATCAATATCATCACACAATACCTCTGTTGTATGGACCACTCTGGAGATGGGCTTTTGTACTCAGCTGAGTGCGTTTCAAGATTTGCTGTAGTATGTCGCATGTTTGGCAACCTGGGTCATTGTGAGGGTATGGCATTTGATATCATCAATCCAGTGAGAAACTGAGGAAGGAGGAGCACATGAAAGAGGGGGAGGAAAGGAAATACAGGGCCGTATTTTCCACCCACCCTTGCCTCAACATCGAAAAATCCTGCTCCAGGTCAACTAATCTTTGCATGTTTGTGTCTCATTCGCTCCGACTCCCATGGCGAGCAGGACAGGAAATATCAGGCCAGATTGCTAATGGAAGTGATCATCCACTCCACATTGAAAGGATTGTATATATTCTAAGCTCTGAACAAAATCCCATATCATGTAGGTTCTGAACCATTCCAAGTTGCTTGACAATTGAGCTTAGGCTTTCTGTTGGGTTTTCTGTTGCATCAACAATCCATTAGCTAGTTCTGTAGCTTGGCCTTTTTCTGACTCCTTTGCAACAGAACAAGTGTGCAACCTGGGCTTCAGATGAGCTGTGCACTTTCTCTTTCTATTCTTTTGTGGGATGTGGGTGTTGCTAGCAAGGTCAGTATTTGTGGCCCACCCCTATTTCCCCTTGAGAAGGTGGTCCGCTGCCTTCTTGAACTGCTGGAGTTAATTCGGTACAGGTAAATCCAGGCTAAACTGAACTTTTGTGTATTCAAATTTTGTCTCAAAAATGGGGGCAACAAGGTTAATTGCACCCTGCAGTGGTTGCACATAAAGTCCTCGTGAAAAAACACATTTAATTTGTCAAGTTTATATAGTCACTGTTTCACAAACAGGCAGCCATAAATTGTTGAAATTTGTGGCTCCCAGTTGTTTTTTGCCTTTAATAGCTGATCAGCAAATTGAACCATTTCCTTCTTAATTTGTCTTTTTATTCCCCCCTTCACACCACCATGAAGTACCTTGGGTTGTTTACACACATTAAAGATGCTATATAAATGCAAGTTATCAAGACTGTTTCATTTAGTCAGTGGCAAATCATTGCAATCACGGTAAGTGGCCATTTTAAACATTTGGTTTTGCTTCCAGATGTGCAGTGCATTTGAGTTGTGACACTTTGAGATGGGATGACCCCAGGAGATCTGATCGCAGTAACAATCCATATATTGTGGAAAGGTAGCAAACAAATTATGGGACATGAAAATATTTATTTTGGAGTCACCTGCCTTACACATATAAAGATAAAAGAAATTTTAATGAGGGGGGTGGCTATCAAATTCCAGAAGTACTTGGACCATTGAAAAATTAATCAACTTAAACAAGCATTTTAAAACCAGTCTGTTTTTTTTTTACAAAGGACAATAACAAAGCTAGATGTGTCAAATACATCTTTTTATTTGAATTTATTTTGCAAAAGAAAATGTTGACACGAATGATGTTTGAACTACTGTAGTTACCATAGGAGAGTGAACATAATAGGCTTTAGTCTCTCTTGATGAATTCTGAGCATGGCGTGTTGAGTCTCACCTCGCAACAGGGACCCAACATCCTTTCAAGGTATTAGATCTCATTACAGATCAACAATTTGCTGCACAGTTTTCCAGTTTAGTGAAGTCTGATTTTTATTTTTGGAATCATAATAAAAGGAAGAAAGATTGGAAGAAAGACTTGCATTTATGCAGGATCTTTCATATAAGATGTTCCCAGGCCCATTACAGCCAATGGAGTACATGCTGATATATCTGCCTATTGAAAAAGTAAAGTTAACATAGACGAAAAATATACTCGTATATTTCTAATAGCTTGCTACCTCAGTTAAAAACCACAACTTTTCATTAATTATTCCTGCATACATTTGGCATTCCGTAAGAAAGTATGTATGATCGTGAAGCTTATGATATGTTTCAAAATGTCCCAAAGCACTTAATAAACAGTTAATTAGTTACAATCATTGTTATATGTTGCAGATTGTGACAGCCATTTTGCACAAGGATTTTTTTTTCGCATTCCACTGCGTAGAAAGAGAATAACAGAGTTAACGTTTTGACTCCAATTTGACTCTTCTTTGGAACTAAAGAGAAGTAGAAATGTGGGCTTTATGCTGTTGAAAGAGAGGAGGGGAAGGTAGAACAAAGGACTAGGGTTTGTTAGAGGGTGGGAGAGAATAAATCACAAAAAAACAAAGCAAAGGGAATGATAATGATTGCAGCAAAGAAACAAAGTACTGGTCCAGAGTAGGTTTAAATGACAGAATAGTGGACATCTCTGTTTGAAAGCTTAAAAATAACAAGATAATTGGACAAGGCACTTGGCAAAATAATATCAAAATGGGTGGCTGATTTTACAAGATGTTTAGCTCAATGTTGATTCCAGAAGGCTGTGATTAGTACTCTGGGGACATGGGTTCATATCCCACCATGGAAGCTGGTGGAATTTAAAATTTAATGAATAAATGTGGAATATAAAGCTAGTCTCAGCAATTGTGGCCTGAAAACTATCCTAGTTTTTTGTAAAGACCCACCTGGTTCACTGATGCCCTTTAGGGAGGAATTCTGGCACCTTCACCAACATGTGATTCTAGACGTAAAGCAGTGTGATTAAATCTGAAGATGAGATTCTGTTCTTATATGTTACTAGTCCAGTGATATTACAACCATGCTAATATCTCTGCCAGATATTATGAGGCTGTTGAAATTTGAGGAGTTCAACAAATGGTTAGTGCTACATGAGCAGAGCATCTGGCAAGCTCTTACTGGCACCATGAAATGTGTGCCATTTTGAAGCCTGGGCTGAAGCTGGCAGTTGAAGGCAGAAGGCTGGCACTCCAAGGTAGTTCATCTACTGAGAAGGTTCAGAAATCACACATGGTTCTTATATGCGGCTGGCTAGCAGCCAGAGCCTGGAGGTGGCAAAAGAGGTAGAGTGTGGGAGGTAAGGCTCACACAGCAGATCACAGTCATTTAGTGATCCCATCAGAAGCATTGCTGTGCCATCTTGCCCCAAATAATAAAAAAAACATTTCAAAGGATGCACCAAATGGACTTTGGACATTCAAATGAAGATCAAGGTGCTCCCCAACTGTAGACTGCATGTATCCATTCTTCAAGTGAGCAATAATTGAAAACTTTCCATCTATTCAAAGAGGTACAATGGATGTGGAACACCAGCCCCAGAAATCTGGTGGCAAAACATACCAGGAATTAACCAAGATGTTCACCCAATTAATTCTGGTGGAGGGTTTTAGGTTCCATTGCAGGTTGATTTACATTAATTGAAGCTATTATGTCACATAACTGAGTAAAGTTCAAGTACATAGAACATAGAACATTACAGCGCAGAACAGGCCCTTCAGCCCTCGATGTTGCGCCGACCAATTAGGAACAAGCAGTGATCCTCTAACCTAAACCATTCCCTTTTCATCCATAAACTTATCTACTAACCTCTTAAACGCCACCAAACTTGGCGCATCTACAACTGCAGCAGGCAGGGCATTCCATACCCTTACCACCCTCTGGTAAAGAACCTACCTCTGACATCCGTCCTATAACTACCACCCCTTAATTTAAAGCTATGTCCCCTTGTGCTAGCTTTCTCCATCCTAGGAAAAAGGCTATCACTGTCCACCCTATCTAAACCTCTAATCATCTTACATGTTTCAATAAGGTCTCGTCTTAGCCGCCTTCTTTTTAATGAAAACAACCTCAAATCCCTCAGCCTCTCTTCATAAGACCTGCCTTCCATACCAGGCAACATCCTGGTAAACCTCCTCTATACCCTCTCCAATGCCTCCACATCTTTCTTATAATGTGGGGACCAGAACTGCACACAATACTCCAAGTGCGGCCGCACTAGAGTTTTGTACAGTTGCAACATGACGTTGTGGCTCCGAAATTCAATCCCCCTACCAATAAAAACTAAGACTCCGTATGCCTTCTTAACAACCTTATCAACTTGATTGCTAACTTTCAGGGATCTATGCACATATACACCAAGATCCCTCTGTCCATCAACACTATTAAGAGTCCTACCATTAGCCCTATACTCTACACATTTGTTATTCCTGCCAAAGTGAATTACCTCACAATTTTCCACATTAAACTCCATTTGCCACCTCTCGGCCCAGCTCTGCAACTTGTCCAAGTCTCTCTGCAAAATAGAACACCCCTCTTCACTATCTACCACTCCTCCGACTTTGGTGTCATCCGCAAATTTACTAATCCATCCTTCAATACCCTCATCCAGATCATTTATAAAAATTACAAACAGCACGGGCCCCAAAACAGATCCCTGAGGTACACCACTTGTAACCGAACTCCACGATGAATAATTTCCATCAACCACCACCCTCTGTCTTCTATCAGCTAGCCAATTCCTAATCCAATTAGCTAAATCATCCTCAATCCCATACATCTGCATTTTCTGCAGAAGCCTTCCATGGGGCACCTTATCGAACACCTTACTAAAGTCCATATATACCACATCAACTGCCTTACCCCCCATCCACCTCTTTGGTCACTTTTTCAAACAACTCAATAAGGTTAGTAAGGCACGACCTACCCTTCACAAAACCATGCTGACTATCCCTAATCAATTCATTTCTCTCTAAATAACTATAAATCCTATCCCTAATAATTCTCTCCAACACTTTGCCCACAACAGAAGTAAGACTCACCGGAAAGTCTCTCTTCTTCTTCTTTAATAATGGGACCACATTCGCTATCCTCCAGTCTTCCGGCACTATACCTGTAACCAACGACAACCTGAAGATCAGAGCCAGAGGCTCTGCAATCTCCTCTCTCACCTCCCAGAGAATCCTAGGGTAAATCCCGTCCGGCCCAGGGGACTTATCTAACTTCAAACCCTCAAGAATATCTAGCACATCCTCCTTATCTACTTCAATACTTTTCAGTTTACAACCCTGTATTCCAGTGTTCTCCACAACTACATTTACATCTCCCTGCGTGAATACCGAAGAGAAATATTTATTCAGTGCCTCTCCAATCTCTTCAGGCTTCACGCACAACTTCCCACTGCTGTCCATGACTGGCCCTAACCTTGCCCTAACCAATCTTCTATTCTTAACATATCTAAAGAAAGCTTTAGGATTCTCCTTGATCCTATCAGCCACAGTCTTCTCGTGTCCCCTTTTAGCTCTCCTCAACTCACTCTTTAGCTCCCTCCTGGCTAATCTATAGCTATCCATTGCACTAACTGAGCCTTCAAGCCTCATCCTGACATAAGCCTCCTTTTTCCTTTTAACCAGCGAATTAACTTTTTTAGTACACCATGGTTTCCTTACTCGACCATTTCCTCCTTGCCTGACAGGGACATACTTATCAAGGACTCGCAGCAGCTGCTCCTTGAATAAGCTCCACATTCCAGATGTTCCCAGTCCCTGTCGTTTCCTAGTCCAATCTATGCACCCTAATTCTCTCCTGATGGCCTCAGAATTACCCTTCCCCCAGCTATAACTACTGCCCCCAGCTTCATGCCTATCCCTATCCATCACTAAGGTGAACGTAACCGAATTGTGGTCACTATCACCAAAATGTTCACTAACTTCCAAGCCTAACACCTGGTCTGGCTCATTGCCCAGCACCAAATCCAATGTAGCCTCACCTCTAGTTGGCCTATCTACACACTGAGTCAAAAAACCTTCCTGCACACTTTGTACAAAAACTGACCCCTCTAACGAGCTAGAGCTATAGCTATTCCAATCAATATTAGTAAAGTTAAAGTCCCCCATAACAATTATCCTATTACTTTCACTCCTGACCAGAATTGACTTTGCAATCCTTTCCTCAACCTCTCTAGAACTTTTAGGAGGTCTATAAAGACTCCCAACAGGGTGACCTCTCCTTTCCTGTTTCTAATCTCAGCCCATACTACCTCAACAGACAAGTCCTCATCAAACTTCCTTTCTGTCACTGTGATACAGTCTTTGACTAATAATGCCACTCCTCCTCCCCTTCTACCTCCTTCTCTACTCTGACTGAAGCATTTGAACCCCGGAACCTGCAATAACCATTCCTTTCCCTGCTCTGTCCATGTCTCTGAAACGGCCACAACATCAAAGTTCCAGGTACTGATCCAAGCTGCAAGTTCCTCCACCTTATTGCGAATACTTCTTGCATTAAAGTATACGCATTTCAAACCATGCCCTACTCCACCCATACGCTGCTGTGTTTTACAGTTCTCATCTATGACCCCCTGTTCTCATCCCTCTTAACATCCAAACTACTCAGGATCCCACCCCCCTCTGAATCAGTTTAAAGCCCCCTGCATAGCCTTTGCAAATTTTCCCCCCAAGATATTAGTTCCCCTCTGGTTCAGGTGTAAACCATCTCTCTTGTAGAGGTCCCACCTATCCCAGAATGAGTCCCAATTGTTCAGGAACCTGAACCCCTCCCTCCTGCACCATCTCTGCAGCCACGAGTTCAAACATTCCCTCTCTCTGTTCTTCTCTAAACTATCCCGTGGCACAGGCAAGAGTCCAGAGATAACCACTCTGTCTGTTTTGGCCCTATGCTTCCACCCCAACTCCATAAATTTCTGTTTAATATCCCTTTCCCTTATCCTACCTACGTCATGTGTCTCTACATGAACTGTGTAGGATGATTATAGTAAGATGATTATATTTCACAGAATGTTTTGCCCCCTCCCCCCCACACCCCGCTTCCAGCAACCCACAACATGTTTCCTGATGGTGGAAGATGACCCACCATTTCTCCCCGTATCTGCGTGGGTTTCCTCTGGATTATCCAGTTTCCCCCGACACTCCAAAAATGTGCAGGTCAGGTGGATTAGCCATGCTGAATTGTCCCTTAGTATAAAGAGGTTAGCAGGGTAAATACATGGAGTTACAAGGATGGGTGAGATTGTTATCAATGTAGCCTCAATGGGCTGAATGGGCTCCTTCTGCACTGTACAGATTCTATGATTTGCTTAGAGAAGGGATCATCTGGTCCCACCACTGTCAATGGAACTTCCCATTGAATCCACTCCAGCGATGGGGGGGTCCATGTCATTGGGACTGGAAGAATCTGCTATCTAAACCCCACCAATTGGATCTTGCCACTACTTAAACATTTTTTCTTGGATTTTCCTGATGGTAAAGTCAAATTTTATGTTAGGGAAACATGACATGGTAAATTTTTAAAAAATGGAAATATTTGCATCAATGGAGCATTTTTCATAATATTGAACCTCTTGAAGTGCTTTACAATCAAATAATTTTGAAGTATCGTTGCTGATGTAATGAAATATATTGTCCAATTTGCACACGGCAAGCTCAGACAAACAGCATTGTGTTAACAACCAGAATATCTGTTTCTTTTGTGACATTGATTGAAGGAAAAATGTTAGTTTTACTTTGGAATGCTGCCAGTATTTTATTATAAATGCACAAGGGGTCTCAGCTTAACATCTCATCCAAAAGATAGCAATTCAACAGTGCAGCATTCTTTCATAATGCACTGGAAAGTTGGGTCCCAGTTTTTGCACTCCCGCCTTGAAGTGGAACTTAATGGGTGGCACAGTGGCACTGTGGTTAGCTTCTGCCTCACACTACAAGGGACCCGGGTTCAATTCCTGGCTTGGGTCACTGTCTATGCAGAATCTGCACATTCTCCCTGTGTCTGCGTGGATTTCCTCTGGGTGCTCTGGTTGTCTCACACAGTCCAAAAGACTTGCTGATTAGCTGTATTGGCCATGCTAAATTCTCCTTCAGTGTACCCGTCGGAGTGTGGCGGTTAGTGGATTTTTGCAATAACTTGTAATATTAATAAATAAACTTTAAGTTTGAACCCATGACCTTGGGATACAGAGACACGTGCTCTACCAACTGTCATGACAAATAAGGGAAGAAAGAAAATAGACAAGAAAAAAAAATGAAAACCTGTTTGATTTGAATTTTAAAAACCCATTGGATCAATTTACAACCAGCAGGAGTCAGATTCCTAGTTTCAATTGTTCTTCCTGGCCCTCCAAGGTTGAGCTTCATGTCAGGACTATAAATCAACTCATTAACAGGATTCTAAAGACATGATGTACCAGCCCTAAATACCTGCAGTGAGATCCATTCAGATTTATGGTACATATCCAGCAATTTCTTAACACTCAGGGAGACTAATAACAAGCTACTGCTTTTGCAAGGTTAATGGTATAAATGTGCAAATCAGCCAGTAACTTGGAGCAATTTGCAACTCAGGACATATTTCAACAACTCATATTCTGGAGATTTATTCATCAGATGTAAGTGTTGCATCCGATGAATGGCAGCATTTACTGTCCATCTCCAATTATCCTTGAAAAAGCGGTGATGGCGTGAACTGTTACAGATGATGTGGTGATGAGTTATTCGGATGGGTGCAGCAGGATTTTGATCCACTGACAGTGAAGGAACAGCAATATGGTTCAGAATCATGTGAGCTTGAAGAGAAATTTGGTGGAAATGTTCTCATGTATTAGCTGTCCTTGTCTTGCTATTTGGCAGGTGTTATAGGAGTGAGAGATGCTGTTGAAGAAGCCTTGGTGAGTTAATATAGCGCAGGAGGTAGATTGTACACACTGCAGAGATGTTGTGCCAGTGTGGAGAATGTGAATGCTTAATGTTGCTGATCAAACAGACTACTTTGTCCTGGATGGTGTCGAGTTTCTATGACATAATTGGAGCTGTTATTCATCCTGGTAAGTGTTATTCCATCACACTTCTACTTGTACTTTGAAGATGGTGGACAATCTTTGTGAAGTCAAGAGGTGAGACACTGCAAATTTCCCAACTTCTGACCTGTTTTTGTAGCCATAGGGCTCTATTTTATCATTTTGATTCTAAGTGTTGGGTGAATTTGAAACTAGCAGTATTTCAGACCTGACTTTCCGACTTGTTCTCAGGTGCCCCCATCCATACTCTGCCTGAAAAAAATATCAGCGATTCCAAATCATGCTGTAGAAGCACCCAAAATCCTGCAGCTCTGATCGGCACCTCCAACTGCACAGGTGCAGAACAAAATAGAATGCAGCTCCCCTGCCATCTCCCTCCTAGGCCAGATAAACCTCCCCCTGATCCCCACAGACATTGCCCACCACCACGACATTACTGAATCCCTTATCCCCCTCATTCCCTGCTACCCAGATCAATTGTGCCCTCTCATCTTCCCCCCGTTTCTCCCACCACTGATCTCAGGCAGAGTGACAACAGACCTCCCTTTACATAGAACATAGAACAATACAGCACAGAACAGGCCCTTCAGCCTTCGATGTTGTGCCGACCAAAATAAAAAGCAATGCCCCTCCTAACTAAACCATTCCCTTCTCTTCCATATACTTATCAACTAACCTCTTAAACGCCACCAAACTTGGCGCCACCAAACTTACCCCCAACTGATCTCATGCAGAGTGGCAGAAGACCCCCCCCCCCTCCTTCTTTCCCCCACCAATCTCAAGCAAACAGCCATTGGACACTTGGCATTCTATCTTCTCACTAACTGAAGTGCCCAGATCAGACCTTTGTTGAGCATGTCTGTTTTGAGACATTCTAGACGGGTGAACGCAGTGGTAAATGGAAAAGTGCTCGTAAAGTTGGGTGTGCAGCCCATTAAGTCAATTTAAATGCATGCAAATGCATTTAAATAGCCACTGTGCTCATTTCAGGCACGGTCCTGATCATGGCCACCTTTGGGCCTTGGTAAAGGCAGAATGGATCACACTACTCACTTATGCCTGACCTTACCAAATTTTTGCACCTGAAAACAAAAAACTTGGTGGTAAAACCTGACCCATATATCTATGTAGCTGATCCAACTAAGCTTCTGGTCAATGATAACCCCAGGATATTGATGATGGGGATACAGCCAAGCTACTTCATGTCACAGGCATGACTATCTTTTGTTGAGGACAAATGTTGCTTGCCATTCATCAACCCAAGTCTAAATGTTATCTGATCCTAATTACATGTGGGTACAGACTGGTTCAGTAAGTGAGGAGTTATAAGTAAATCTGAAAGCTGTACAGGCATCAGTGACCATCCCCACCTCTAAACTTATGATGGAGGAAAGGTCATTGGTGAAGAAGCAGATGGCTTGCTCGGAGAAACTGTAGAGATCTCTATGACTGAATTGATTAGTCTTCAACAAACATAGCCATCTTCCTTTGCACTAGGTTTGACTCTAAAACAGTTGAGATTCTTCCATGATTTTTATTGACTTCAGTTTTACAGGAGTCTTTGATGCCATATTGAGTTAAATGCTGCCTTGATGTCAAGTGCAGACGCTCTCACTCCACCTCTGAAATTGACTATCTTTGTCCATGTTTTGACCATGAAATGCAGGGCTGAGTAATCTTGCAGAATACAAACTGAGCATCAGTGAGCAGGTTATTACTGAATAAGTAGCTCTTGGTTGCATTGTTGACAACTCCTTCCATCACTTTTATCGTTGATTTTTATTGTAGCCAACGTTTACAGCAAAGAACTATAGCTATAGCCATTTGCCATTCCGTCAATTGTCAATTACCTTTTAATCTTAATGTTAAACATTGGCTACTTCAACAGACTCACTTGTCCACACCTTTTGAATGTTCAGTAACCTTATTTACGCATTTCTTTTTCAAGAACATTGTGTTATAGTTTTTGATAACAATATTAAGTGCAGCAACAAACATGACATGGACAACAGGACCAGATGAAAATAGTAGAGATAATGGTAACAGCATTCCGATACAGACTCAGACTGGGTCATGCTAAGAATGGTAAGAAAGATATAGCATCCATATTTCCAGAGAAGCACAGTGCAGATTGATGGTAAATTACATGTTCTATATTGAAATGGAAAATATCTGATGATTTTTAGAGTGGATTTTGACTGTGCAATTGTGTAAAAAGTTGACCATATGATAATAGGAGCAGAAGTAAATCCTTTGACCCTCATGTCTGCTCTGCCAGAAGCACATTTTATATCTGTCCTGAATTTATTCCCATTTTATATTATCTCTCAAAGTGGTTATTTTAACATGCATCTGAAAGTAAGCTTGTGAACAAATGTATGAATTGCGATTTGAGGAATTTTTAATGTCAGGTTAATCATGAGAAACTTTAGCCATTTTTATGTCCATCTTGTATGACAAAGCAAACTGTGAACTCCTGATATAAGTGATGCAATCTGTAATCTTAATTCTCTACCGAGGGGCACATGGTTAGCTCTGCTGCCTCACACGCCAGGAATTCTGGTTCAATTCCAGCTTTAGGTGACTGTCTATACGGAGTTTGCATATTCTCCGTGCATCTATGTGGTTGTGCTCTGGGATCTTCCACATTCCAAAAATGTGCAGGTTAGACACTTTGGCCATGCTTAATTGCTCCATAAAGTCCCATGTTGTGCAAGTTATGGGGAATTGGTGAGGTAAATGTGTGGGATAGGGATGACTTATAGGGATAAGCCTGTAAGATGGTCAATGTAGAGTTGATGGGCCAAATGACCTCCTTCTGCACTATAGGGATTCTATAATTCTCTGTGATCTATATTTCCCTAATTTAGTATTAATTGCCAACCAGCAGTCACAAGTATAACTGATTGAGGAAAATGTAAATTCAATAAGACCAGCAGAGTGGCACAGTGGTTAGCACTGTTTCACGGCGCCAGGGAACCAGGTTCAATGCCAGCCTTTGATGACTGTCAGTGTGGAGTTTGCACATTCTTCCCATGTCTGCATGGGTTTCCTCTAGTGTTTTGGTTTCCTCTCCCAATCCAAAGATGTGCATGGTAAATTGCACCAAGGTGTCAGAGGAGATTAGCAGGATAAGTAGGTGGGGTTACGGAAATAGGATCTGGATGGGATTGTTGTTAGTACAGATTTGACAAGCTGAATAGCCTCCTTCTGCACTGTTGATATTTTATGATTTTATTTTATGATAATTGTAGTTTAAGAGTTATTCTTTTATGGTGGGATTAATTTTCAGTGATGTTGTAAAGCAGGAGTTAGTGGACTGGGCATTCATTGTACATGTTATACATCAACTAATTTTCTTTCCATTGAAGTAATTGGAGAGGAAAATCAGATGGCTGTATGATGGACGGCCAACCCAATAACATTTGTTTAACTCCCTCACTAAAAATTGAAGCTACGTCATTCAAGGGAAGCTGATCTTCGTTTGTAATTTTATAGCAGAATCATGGGCTAGAATTTATGGGATTGGAGGAATGATGTCTTGTTCTCGGCCCCATTAAAAAAGTCACTCATGAGCCAACTATCTTCAGGAAAGGCTTCTGCAGTGATAGCATGCTGGGAGCAGCCTTCACAAGTTGAGTGCGGAACTTCCATCCCTCAAGGGCAGACGGTTCTGTCCTCAAGAGTTTCCGGTCACTCTGATTGGCTGATAGCTGAGTAGTCCCTGCTATGTCAAAAGCAAGGAGGTGAGATTAGTAGGGAATCATCGAGAAGAGGTGTCATAGATGCTGGCTTAGGTATGTCGGTCTTTTTTGGACAGGAAGGGGTGTGGGTGGTCTGGTTTCTGAGCCAAGAAAGGAGGTACAAAGATAGGGCAACATCTTGGAAGAAGAATATCCCTCATGCACACAATGTATTCCCCCCCGCACCCCAACCAACCCCCCACCACCACCAACACGGCAAAGAAGATAACCCCTTTCGTTCCTGTATTTTTATCTTAGATGGTGAGAAAGTGGGCTGATCAATTTCCTCCGCTTTTCAGATCTATCATATTAAGGTGGAATGGTTGGAATTAGGCCTTTGGCCCTAAATTAGGCTCAATAGGCCTAACGGTGAACTGGCTAGTTGCTGCCTTTCCAAGCCACTGTACTGGGGAGACATCTCGGGGGTGAATGGGAAGGAGGTATACCATCGTACGTCCATGTTCATTGGCTTCACCAATGATTACGGAGGTTGTATCTACTCCCAATTACAACTAGGACTGCATTTTGTTCATTCTCACAGTCGGCCAATGAGGACAGTCGATGGCTTCTTTTGCCCTGGACTGGTGGTCTCACAAATTTGCCTCCAGTGGGCTGATGCTCTTTGAGCTTTGTTGCGAATATCTGGTTTTAAATTTCACAAGCATCACAGTGACAGAGTGTCAGGAAATACAAATATTCAGTCAGCATTTCTGTTTGAAACCCCCAAATGCCCATCCAATTTCCTTTGAAATAGTTTATTGTCTCCACTTCCTCCACACTCAGCAGCGAGTTCCAGGTCATTATTACTCACTGCATCAAAATATTCTTCCTCACATTCCCGCCATATCTCTGACCCAAACTTAAATCTGCTTCCTCCTTGTTCTTGCCCCAGATGCTAATGGAACAGCTTTTCTTTGTCTACCTTATCTAAGCCTGTCGGAATCTTATCTGTCTCTATCAAATCTCCACTTTTGTTCCAAGGAGAACATCCTCAGCCTGACATTGATAATAAAGAACTAACAGAATATGTTAATATCTGAAATCAAGTGTGAATGTGGCTAGTACTGTTGTCCCACAGAGTTCAGTTTTGGCCTGGGATGACTGTCTGTGTGGAGTTTGCACATTCTTCCCGTGTCTGTGTGGGTTTCCTCTGGGTGCTCCAGTTTCTTGCCATAGTCCAAAGATGTGTGGATTAGGTTGATTGGCCATGATAAATTCCCCCTTAGTAGAGGGAGTCAGAGGTTAAATATGTGGGTTATTGGGATAGGATCAGGGAGAGATTGTTGTTGGTGCAGGCTTGATGGGCCAAATGGCCTCCTTCTGCACTGTAGATTCTATGATTCTATATTTTCATTGTTGCTTGCATCTGCAATTCTAACTGAAGAGTGAACAGAAGAAAATTCCCCTTTGCTGGTGCTGTATAGAATGATTGATTCCACTGGGCTTAGAATGGAGGCAAATCCTTTTCTTCCAGCTCAGACATTTTGCTAAGCATAAATATTCACACAAACCGTGACATGAAATCCACAAGATCATCAAAATATTGCAAAAGATCATTTTAGAAGATAATTTTACTGCCACTGCTAAGTCAAACAAAATATTTTACCTGGAAGCCAAAGATATAACAGATTCATTACAAATTTCTATGACCAGCTATTTTGAAATCAAATAAGTCTGCCCAGTCTGTGGGAAGTTTTTATTACATATGTTTCAATAATCTTGACCTTTGAGTAAAGGTAAGGCAGCAGCTGCATAAATAAGAAAAGTTTATTTTTTCAGTACAATCTTATGGGCTTTGCTACATCTATTGGTGGGAGCTTAACCCTTGAAGTGAATACACAGGATCAACAAATTGATGTATGATCACTAGCTGCACTAATGATTGCCAGGATGTCAGTATTGATCAGTAGTTGATAGAGGAATTCCAACAGTCAGTGCTAATATGCTTAGAAAAACTGTGTCTTTTATTCATTACCAAGAGCAAATCCACATAGAAGTCTCTCTGATCCTTCAATGTTTCACATACTTCAGTTGGGTGTTAGCACAGCTTTTCAGCCCATATTAAAATGGCTCCCTTTTTTGATTTGATTTGATTTATTATTATTACATGTATTAGTTTACAGTGAAAAGTATTGTTTCTTGTGCGCTATACAAAGCATACCATAAATAGAGAAGGAAAGAAGACAGTGCAGATGTACTGTTGCAGACATAGCTAGCAGGATGACTACTCTGTGACATAAAAAGATATGATTGATTCAAAATTGTAATACCAACAATTAAAACAGCATTGAGTGGAGTTTGCACAGGCATATCTCGTTTCTTGCCATAACTTATAGAGGCCCAGGGCCTACATAATTTTTCTGGCCTTCTCTTTGATTTTAGGTGGCATGATCTCTCAGTGGTTAACACTGCTGCCTCACAGCACCAGGGACCCAGGTTCAATTCTGGCATCAGGTGACTATCTGTGGGGAGTTGTACATTCTCCCTGTTCTTTGTGGATTTCCTTCAGGCACACTGGTTTCTTCCCACAGTTCAAAGATGTGCAGGTTAGGTTGATTGGCTATTTTCAAATGTACCTTAGTGTCAGAAGGTTTAGCAGGGTAAACAAGTGAGGCTATGGGGTTAGGGCCTTGATGGGATTGTTGTTGGTACAGGCCTGATGGGCCAAGTGGCCTCTTTCTGTACTGTAGGGATTCCATTAATGTCAATTAGGACAGATGTATATAGTATTATACTTTGGTATGTAATACTGATGTAAAGGGGTAATTATCATATTCACTGCTTAGAAAGTAAACATGCAAAAACATTGCCCAAACGTGGTTTCTAAAACTAGTGCCCCAAAGTTTACCATCCTAGTGAGGAAGGTGACAATTGCCCTCACAGTGTTTTGATTCCTTGTCCATGAATTGTAAGTCACTTGTTTGGATATATTGTTGGCAAGAGTTTATCCCTTGGCAATAAATCTATCATGGTACAGAAATAAGTGAGCATCCCAATATTATCTTTGAAATACTGTCTTTATCTATTTGTCAAAGCACAGACCAGCCATTGATTTTGCTGCTTTTCCTGCTCTTTCCTCTAGCCAGCACATACAAGCTTTTGTTATTATTCCAGGCACCAAATTCCATTATCATTCACTCGTGTAGATCATAAGGGAGCAGAATTTTATCATTTGATTAATAAAAACAAAGGATGCATACAGCTTTGTGCAATGTGATTTTTCCTTCCATGAATGAGATAATCATATTACATGATAATAAACAAATATTGTTGCAAAGATGACCAGCAAATATATTCTGTTTAAAACATGTCCTGAATTTCATTATTTCTGAAAATGTAAAATGTATGATGTTACTACTGCATTGTGACAATAAAAAAGGAAGTTTGGTTCAAATTGGAAGGGAATGCTAATAGATAGAGACGAAGTCTGAAGTTGCTTATGCAGAACCAAAACACTGGCATTGACTTGTTGGGCCGAAAGGCCTGATTCTATGCTAGAATTTTTTTGTAATTCTATTTCATATTTTCTCAGTAATGAATGGTATGTCTGTTATCACAACTATTATTAAAATTGGTATAACTTTGATGTTATGAGAAGAGCAGAGATGCGGCAACTGCTAGCAATGCCTCACTGAATTGGAGCACAGACTTTTAAGTAACAGTTTAGGACAGTGAACACTGCATCGTTGGAAGTATGACATTTTTGATGAACCTACGTGTTTGAGTAGATGTGAAAAGGATGACTGGCTTTATTCAAAGAATAGTAGGAAATTCTCTCAACATTTTGGTTAGTAGATCATTAGGTTACTGTGTACAACTTTGCAGGGTCAAGTGCTCTTATCATTTCAAGCACAGATTTAATTTTACTCCGGTAGGTAGTCAAATGAAAGGTGCACAAAATTTGGTCAATGACTCAAATTTTAAAGGATGTGCAACCTATAGAAAACATTTGCATGGTGAAGTACACTGTCTCTGTAAAAAGTGCTCATCTTGGCCCAGGACATGTGCACTCCAGGTGTAGGCAGAACAGTAAGCAATGCCATTAACTGGAATGGATTGGGTGGGTAAAGATGAAAACAGGGGTGCAGCTATCTCTTAGGCCTGTAACCGTGTGGTAACTGTGTTTGTGCTTCAAGACCTGAAGATCATCCCAAGCAAAATTCAAAGAATCCCTTCTTCATTCAAGCCACATGGAGCACTTTGAGGCAAGCCCCACTCCAATGTCCCTCTACTGGGTGAAGAATATCCTATCATGTCTCAATACAGTTGTTTTGTAAAGTCTTTACTTTATGTAGGCATTGGTTCAATTATATTTCAATTGAGAAAACCCTGGAAATCCTAGGGAAACATAATGGTGGATTGATGGGTGATGAATAACTGATGCAATGTATTGCTGCTTTCCTTTGTGTTGTTTCTAGAAATTGACCATCCCTCTCGTGGAATAAAGAAGAAAGTCTCACTGGTAAGCATACGTATTTCTAGCATCTCTGATGGTGTTCCCCTCACCATGCCACTGCATACTCATTCCAACACAAAACCTGATTTTCTGAAATAGCTCCATAGTGCAGCTTGGTCATATGGGACTGCCCTTGTGACCACTTAATTTGAAAGAAGTACAGCCCTGCTAGCTCAGCTCTAGAAGGCATCCAAAATATTAGGGCCCAGGTTTTCAAATGCACCAAAGTCCAAATCCCCATTATGCTTGTCAATCTCCACTGGCTTTGCAATATCAGAGAATCATGATTTATAATTCTCATTTTCACCGTCAACTGGTTCCATTGCCTTTCCCCTGTTTACATCGTTGATCACTCTACGCAACTCCTGTAAAATTAACCTGTATCTTGTTGCCTGTCCTACCATAAGAGATGCTGCTCCAATACTTTGCCTCTGCCTTTAGTAACTTTCTTCCTTAATAAATATGCCATGCTGACTTATTTTCTGCTGTCAAAAACTTCCTGAATAGTCTCAACTTTGACTGTTTCTTCCTCTATCCTGACTCTCTTCTCTTTTTCAGAAATGTGATTTTCACTGCAGAGGTCTGCAAACAATCAGCTTGGAGCACCAATAGTAAGAAAATAATTCTTCTGTGGTACTTTAGTTCTTAAAAGTAAAGACTGCTCTCTGCTGACCACTCAGCTTTACTGTTTCGGAGTTTGTTTCGAGCTCAGTATATGTTAAGAAACAATTTTGAATGGTGCTTTTCGTCATTTGAGTACTCTGAGAACATGGAAGGAATTCAATCCCAACCACCCAGAAGAGACCAGACAGGTAAACAAATAAAGTGCCTCTCTACAGCCCCCAAAGCCAGCAAGCACCTAATTCACATGTGCTACTGGGGAATACAATGATGTCATCAGTCCTCAGCCTCAATTTTAACTTGGCCTAAGCAACTGTCTGACGAACTGAAAGCTCACATGGATACTGAGAACCCGAAATGATGCCCATGTAAGTACTATTCTGGTTTTTAAGGGATTAAGAGTATAGGTGCTCCTCCAGACCTGAGCTTCCAAACCTCTCATCTATCCTGAGATCCCTTGCCAAATCTTCTTCCACCCATGTACCTAAAGTTCTTTTCCCCTCTGATAAGCTTTATTTGCTAAAGTTACAGTTATCAGGAAATTCTAACAAGTTATGCACTAGTGTATTCAAATGCATGAGAGTTACAATTCTGGTCTAGCATTATGAGATGTTTTGAGCTTTCTGCTTTCCATGTAGTATTACAAATATCAGATTTCACTTACATAAGTTCACTTAACCTTTGTGCACTCCATGCAGACTGCATAGTTAGGGTTACAAATCAGGAACCCCAAGGTATATTGTGAAGCCAGACAAGACCCCAACATTTTTCTATTTTTAGTATTAGTGTGAGGATAAGATGTTTCATGCCAGGCGCAATTCTACTGACAAACCAGGTAGCTTTTATCAAAACAAATTTTATTTGATAACTATAACAAATGAATTAGCTTAACTTTTAACAATTGAACAATTCTTAAACATGACAAGATACAATTCTTAACTGCTAATCTATCACTATGAGGTCCAATCAAGCAAATTGTCCCTAATAGACTCAAATCCCTCTTTAACATTAGTTAACAAAATACAGTACACATGCTTTGACTTAGGTTCCTTAAGTTAGTATTCAGAAAGCCTTTGGAGACAGAGAGGGGCACTGCTTTCTTCTGGCAGCCCAGGCAGCACCTGCCTATGTTTTAAAATGAAACAGAAAATGATTATTTTATGTATGCTTAGCTTCTCCCATTCAATACATGACCGCATTCCTGTCAATCAACTTAATCAAATTTCTCTTCTGAAATTTCAAGGAGAACCTAAATAAACACAATTATATTAGCTCTGATTAGCATAAACTACAAGTCTAAAGTGATTACTTATCTTATGCTGCCAACAATTTAAAGGTTATGCTGGACAATTCGGCATCCTGCAAAACAGATCTGAATTTTAATCATATCCCTTACAATAAACATGATATAAATATATTTCTTAAATGCACAATATCATCACAACATTTATATCTGTTCAAAATTATCTACACAATCCCCAATCTAGAGTTTCAAATTTAATGATTTTTCAATATTTTGTTTGACTTAGTAATAGTCTCTTCACTTCAGCCATTTTAAGGAAACATTGTCTTTATATTTAATTTCTATTACAAGATAAAAGGCAGCAAATGAGAGGCAAGTGGGGGAAATAAAAAAAATGATAAAACCTCAAAAACAGAAAACTCAAGATTAGCCCTGAGATGAGAAAGCCATTACTTGGGACTGCTGGTATATCGATTGACACAAATCTTCCAGGCTCCAAATCATCTGAAACTGTTTGTGTGACAGAAAATCATGTCAAGCTTCTTTGGAACCCTGATATTTGGGCATTCATTTGAATTAGTGTTCTGATTGGCAATTCCTAGGACTCTGTGAAAGTCCTCAACCCCAAGATTTAGATGCAGACTTGAGCTAGATACATGTCAATTACCTTGAAATCTATCTATGGACAGTTTAAAACTTGGTCTAACAGTGGGCTAACCCTACAACAGAACATCCTACCAACCCCTAGACAATCCTACAACCTCATCAACCAGACTAGAGTAACCTTAACTGACTACCACTTTTGACTACCTGACCAACTCCCATGACCAACTGACTACTCATGACTCACCCACCTATTACTCCTCTATTCACCTCACATATCTGCTCCCCTATTATCCTACACACCTCACCCATGGAAGTATCACCATAAATGGTACAAGGGTGTGTTTGACATGAACTGCAGAAAATGAGACCTCTCAGAACTTGCAAACATTTATTAACTATATAAAACTACAAACATGGATACAGAAGCATAATATTCTTTCCAAAACCATCTCTGAGTTCCGAACATATGTGATCTGACTTCACAGACAATGTATATTAGCTATTACTAGAATAACTATTAACTTATCGTACTACATCTCCTCCGGGTGGAATTTTTCTATCTTACCTACTACAGGAATCGCAGAGGGCAGGACACAGACCATGCAAGGGTCCGTTGATCCTGGGTGGGATTTTCCAGCTTTGGGTTGAATGCAGCCAGAAAATCCTGCCCGGAGTGTTTAATTCTGCCTGTAAATATTTAAACATTATCTCATTCTTTCTTCTCCTGGTGTTTGTGCAGCTGTAGTAAATCTGCAATCTTCCTATCCAGCATGTCCATTATCTGGGAGAAGGATCTGTTGCTGGTGTGCATTCAGTGATTCCTCTCCTGAGGATGAAGTGTTATGCAATTCTGATGTCACATTCGTAAATCAATCAGCTGGGTAAACAGAAGAATGAAGACTATTCCTGAGCAGGGCTGATGGCTGTTTTGTTGGTACTGTAGGGGTTTGTGTAATATGAGTACAATCTGCCCTCACTGCAGTATATTTCTTTGCTTCATTAGACCTTGATCCTTCAGGAGATTCAGCAATCAAATCAATATGTGGATCAGAGCTGGATTTCACCTCAGTTTCTGTCACTAGGTAGTCTTCTACCTCATTAGGTTGTTGTGTTATTGCTTCTCTTCACTGTACATGTGAGATGTGTACAAGATTAGAAGCTGGCACTTCAGCGACACTTCTTCAGTTTTTCTCAGTCAGATTTATTTCCTGCAATTGTTTTTCTGGGTATCCAGGGAGCTTCTGTTTCTGAGACCAAAAAAAAGCAGAAAATGCTGGAAAATCTCAGCAGGTCTGAAAGCATCTGTGGAGAGAGAATAGATTCTATGTTTCGAGTCAGGATGACTCTTTTTCAAGCTGAAGACAAGGAAAATCAGCCAAGATTTATATTCTGAGGGTGAGGGGTGGGTGGAGGGTGGGGGGATGGGGAGGTTGGGGGATGTAATTAAAAGGAATGGCATAGACAAAGTGGGTCAAAGAACAACTTGAGGAATATGATACCCCCCCCATTGCACGCACCCCCACCCCTCCCACACCCCCTATCCCCCTTGCATCCCCATCCCACTAAGGCTATTTAGGATTGAGAAAAGGTGAATTTAGTTCAATCAGAGAATGGTGAAATTGTAGAAATCTCTACACAGAAAGCCATGGAGATCAAGTACTGAAAATATTAAAGAAGGAAATAGATACATCTCTCGACACCAAAAGCATTAAAATAGAAACTCAGCCATGATTATATTGAATGACAGAGCAGGCTTGAGGAACTAAATGGACTACTGCTCCTATTTTCTGGGTTTAGCACCGTTGTGAAATGAAAACCATTTTAAAGAAACAATAATATTATATAAATATATCTCTTGAGCTCTAATATATATAGATTCTTTTGGAGACTCAGGTCAATCACTTTTATGTTTTCCTTTGGCATACCAGCCATTTTTAGAGAGCTTTTAGTTTTGATTCAAGGGGAGAATGAACTTCCATATTCTTTCGGTGGGTTTCCTTCTATCAGTGCCAAAGATTGCCTGCCTTCTTTGTCCTAGTTTGGTCATTGAAGTCTCCCTGAAGGAACCAGTATGTTTAGAGGCCTGCACTCTGATGTTGTAGCCTCTTGGATCATGTCATTCTTCAGAATCTTCTGATTTCTGGCACCCAAAAAATAGCTGGCTTGCCACGTTAATTGACGGCAGCCACTTTCACATGTGCAGGAACATTGAATTTGTAGAACAGGAAAACTTCCAATCGAGGACAGAAGTGGCACTAGAAGATTAAATTCAAGAGTCAGAGTGTCGTCACACTTGTGATGGTGAGTGCAGTCCCATTGGCTGTCAATGGTAAATCTATCATGGAGAAAAATCCAACCCATCATCTTGGGTGCACTGAGCCAATAAATTACTAAAGCAAATAAAAGTATTAACATGATAACTCACATTGTCATACTAATCACATATTATAGGATTCCTATCTTCATTTCATTTGAAGGTGTAAGTAATTATCCTTAGGATATTCTATCTGAGGAAAACCACTGAAACTTCCATTCCCACCACTAGAACAACTTGTCAGAAGGTGACAACTTCCTATTTTTTCTTGTATCCAGAAGTAATTCTATATTCCTGCAAAATTTGAGATATTTTCCATATGGGAATAGTTGAGTTGTAATTGGCATAATTTTCCTCTACCATCTTTGAATGGAAATATTCTATTTTGTTTCACTTCCATAAATATAAAGTAAATTTGAAAGTGTTGGTGAAGGAAAACAAAAAAGGATTATTGGAATAAACAACAGATTGGTCAGTTTTTGTAAAGGAACACTAGACTAATATTTGACTGCATCCATCACAGGACCATAAGAACATAAGAACTAGGCTTCTCCAGCCTGCTTTGCCATTCAATAAGATCATTTTGTGGACACAGCTTCACTTACACACCCACTCAGCATAACCCTTAATTCCTTTACTGTTCAAAAATTTATCTATCCTCGCATTAAAAATATTCGATGAGGTAGCCTCAGCTGCTTCACTGGGCAGGCAATTCCACAGAGTCACAACCCTTTGTGTGAAAAAGTTCCTCCTCAACTCAATCCTAAATTTAATATAATAGCATATTTTCAGCTATGTCCCCTAGTTCCAGTTTCACCCGCCAGTGAAAACAACTTCCTTGCTTCTATCTTATCTATTCCCTTCATAATTTTATATGTTTCTATAAGATCCCCCCTCATTCTTCTAAATCCCAATGAGTATAACCCCAGTCTACTCAGTCTCTCCTCTTAAGCCAACTTTCTCAACTCCGGGAACAACCTAGTGAATCTCCTCTGTATCGCTTCCAGTGCCAGTATATCCTTTCTCAAGTAAGGAGACCAAAACTGTACACAGTACTCCAAGTGTGGCCTCACCAACACCTTATACAGTTGCAACATAATCTCGCTGTTTTTAAACTCCATCCCTCTAGCAATGGAGGACAAAATTTCATTTGCCTTCTTAATTATCTGCTGCACCTACAAACCAACTCCTTGAGATTCCTGCACAAGGACACCCAGGTCCCTCTGTATAACAGCATGCTGTAATTTTTTACCATTTAAATAATCATCTATTTTGCTGTTAATCCTATCAAAATGGATGACCTCACATTTACCAACATGGTACTCCATCTGTCAGAACCTCGCCTACTCACTTAGATTATTTACATCCTTTTGCAGACTTTCAGCGTCCTCTGCACACTTTGCTCTTCCACACATCTTAGTGTCATCTGCTAATTTTGACACACTACACTTGGTCCCCAACTGCAAACTATTTATGTAAATCATAAACAATTGCAGTCCCAACACTGATCCTTGAGGCACAACACTAGTCACCAATCACCAACTAGAAAAACAACAATTTACCCCCACTCTTTGCTTTCTGTTAGTTAACCAATCCTTTATCTGTGCTAATACATTATCAGTAACGCTGTGCACCTTTATCTTATGTAGCTGTCTTTGGTGCGGCACTTTGTCAAATGCCTTCTGGAAATCCAGATACACCACATCCACAGGTTCCCCATTGTCCATTGCACATGTAATGTTCTCAAAGAATTCTACTAATTCAAATTAGTCAAACATGACCTGCCCTTCATGAATCCATGCTATATCTTGTCAATATGATGATTTATATCCAGATGTCTCGCTATTTCTTCCTTGATGATAGATTCAAGCATTTTCCCTACTACAGAAGTTAAGTTAACCAGCCTATAGTTACCTGCCTTTTGTCTACTTCCTTTTTTAAACAATGGTGCCACATTCGCTGTTTTCCAATCTGCAGAAACCACCCCAGAGTCCAATGAATTTTGGTTATTCACCATGAGTGCATTTGTTATTTCTTCTGCCAATTCTTTTAGTACCCTGGGATGCATTCCATTAGGACAAGTAGACTTGTTTACCTTTAGCCCCATTAACTTGCCCAACACCAATCTCTTTCGTGATAATGATAGTTTCTAGGTTCTCACCTGCCATAGCCTTCCTGTCAATAATTTTTGGCATGTTATTTGTGTCTTCAACTGTGAAAACCGACACAAAATACCTGTTCAATTCCTCCATCATTTTCTGATTTCCAGTTATTACATTCCCCTTCTTGCTCTCCAAAGAATCAATGTTTACTTTTGCCACTTTTTTTTGTTTTCTATATTTGTAGAAACCTTTGCTATGTGTCTTCATATTTTGAGCTAGTTTACTCTCATAATCCATCTTACTTTTCTTTATAGCTTTTCTTTATGGCTTTTTGCTGATCTTTAAAGATTTCCCAATCCTCTAGCTTCTCACTAATCTTTGCCACTTTGTACGCATTTTCTTTCAATTTGATACCCTCCTTTATTTCCTTCAATATCCCTGGCTGATTATCTCTTTTTCTTCAGTCCTTCCTTATCACTGGTCAAGTCATTTACCTTGTTTTGACTGCTACGAGCATTCAGATAAAGTGCCCTTATGCTAGTTTTTTTACCTTCTTTTTGAATTCTAATACTTCCATTAATAACATCTCCAGCACACTCAGAGCTTCCACTGTATTCATCTTTTTATTGCTTCTGCTCAGGGTGTTTCCAACTTTTGAATTGCCACTTGCTGAAACATGACACAGATTCTAAAAATCAGAAAATGATAGACCTTCAAAATCTATTACTGTATAGTCAATCAGAGTCATGCTGCATCAGATCAGTGGAACAAATAATCAGTCAAGCTTCAATCATTCATTGAACTGATGGTCGAGTCAATTCAGTTGAACTGAATAAAACTGAGAAAAAATGGCAGTGAGCCTCAACCCAGTATGGATATTGTGATGACAGATTAGTCAAAAAGAATAGCTACAATTGACAGCTTCATCTGTATTGTGACAATGGTTCATAAACCTTAGCCCTAAAAATAATTTTATATAGTATATAATATTTTGTCTGTGCTTGTCCATCATGCAAGTGCCAAACAAACTCACTAACAGCCTTATCACATTCTGGTTCAGTGAGAAAGAATGTTAAAATAAAAACCCATGAACAGAAGTTTTGTTGTAATTAATGTTAATTTTAGCAGCATGAAAATCACTGAGAAAAAAGCTGGTATCACCGACCTATTGATGAGGGAATGTCGGCCAGTGGTAAGATTGTACACTTACAAGAGCCAGGCTTAAACAGCTGATTTCCATGCTAAATGTTCGTACCCCAGGAACTTACAATGAGAGAAATTTAAAACAAAAGATTTACAGGAAATTTGCTTCTATCAGTCTGCCTATGAATCTTCCACTAAAGTGACGATTCAGAAGAAGTCACAAGGAAATTTACAGCAAAGATTTTGTGGATAATAAAGCATTCAGTCTTCAGATTTCTAATAAAATACATGAATAGATAAATCTGACAAGTCTCCTAATAATGAAAATTTGATCAACATCTTTGTTGCTAAATTATTCATGATCTTTACAAACAGTTACTAGGGTTTTTTTGTTAATTCATAGCATAAATTACTAACATTGATGCAAAATATCCATGTGATTATATACATAGAATCTGTACAGTGCAGAAGGAAGTCATTCAGTCCATCAATTCTGCACTGACTACAATCCCACCTAACCCCTAGTCCCATAACCTCCATATTTACCCTGCCAATGCCCCTGACACTAGGGTTAGTTTAGCATGGCCAATCCACCTAACGCACACATCATTCGACTGCAGGAAGAAATCAGAGCATTCAGAGGAAAGCCATGCAGATATAGGGAGAATGTGCTGACTCCACATAGACAGTGTCCCGAAGTTGGAATCCTGGTCTCTGGTGCTGTGAGGCATCAGTGCTGATCACTGTGCCACTATGCCACCCAGATGTAACTATTGATGCACTCCATCACATAAATACCCCTTTTACAATTGACTATAATGATTTTGTCATTTTAAGCACTGTAGATCCAAGTATTAATTTTTGTGTTGCACTTTAGAAGAAGAGAAATGATGAAAAGTACATTACTGACAAGGGAAGGTAGTGACTGAGGATGGTTTCAGTAATAAAAGAAGTAGTGATCATTTGTCTGTCTACTACTTCAAGAAAAATTAGCGTAATGGCCACAAAATGTAGAAAATATATGAAATATCTTAAGGGTAATAAATATTAAAATAATGAGTCACCTTTTATTTATAAATTGATTGATTGCTTAAGTGCAAGTTCAGATTCATGAATAAAGGATCATTTTATGGCAAGGTAGGAATTAACTGAATGTGATATTCATGTGCACTTTTAAATAAAGTAATTCACTGTAATTAGCTCTCTGATCCTGTGCCTGATGGTCGTCTTATATTCAGTCACAATTCATTGATTCATATAAATATGGGTGTCACATTTTTAGGTCTTCAGTATTTTTATTTGTTCTTCTGAAGTGAAAAAATAAACTTAAAAAATAAGTTTAAAGTTGCAGAGATCAGAATTAAATCTGGTAGCTACAAAATTCAGCTCTGTGGCAGTTTTAATGTTATTGATGCTGGTTTCGGTGAAAAATAGCATGAGGTAAAAAACCTGACCCGTACCATGTTTTTGAGGCTATTATAAACATGAGCCAAAGGTATGCAGAATAGACATGTTGTAACATTAGTTGGTTGATTTAGAGAACAAGCAGCAAAGGAGGAGAAAAGATAAGGGAAGGGGAGATAAAGTAGGAGTACTGCTGAATACATATGGAACCTCTTACAGCACTTTTTAAAGACATTGGATGTGATTTTGCAGCCTTGTTTATCTTAAAAGTATAAAATCCCACCCATGATCAAGGACCTTTCCATGGGTCAACTCCTCGTCCACTCCAATTCCTGTTTCTAAAAATTGTCATCCAACTTGCAGAGGAGTTGGTTTTGTTAAGAATACAAGATTTTATTGGATTATGATTATGTTTTGGACTCTTTCTTTAATTCAAGGTAAAATGGAGTGATGAAGAGGGTTATGTGATCTGCTTTGTATTCTGCCTGACAACAAGCCTGAATGGTTTGGTAACCATGGGGATATGGGAGCCCAGGTTGATAATAACTATAAGAAGATACAAAATGTTCATACCTGGAAACTGTGGACAGTCTCTGAGTTTTTGGACAGAAAGACCGAGGCAGGTTTGCAGAGGGGATAAGGCTGCAATTTCTTAACAAGCTATCAAGCAGAACATGGAGAAGAGGATAGTCTCTGATACAGGAACTTCATCCTGTGGCAATCTAAAGATGATTTTCCTTGGCAAGTGGATCTTACTGCTGAAGGTTGGTTCAAACATTCTCAGAAAATCTAAATGGTCACTCAATGGTATGACTTGGCAAAGGGGAGGTGGAAAGGGAATGGACCCACTGAAAGATGGGAATAACTGTGAAATCTTTCCTATTAAAACTATAATCCTATAGGGAGTGTTATAGAGTATATGTTGCTGTGTGATGATCTTGCTCACATTAGACCATTAATAGGGACTATCTTAACTGTAGTTTAGAGTATTAGCTATCTAGCAGGTAATGTTTGGTCACTTTTGCTTTCAGTTTATTTGTTACAGTAAAAATCTTAAAACTTGAAATCTTGTGAAATTTCTTTATGTCGGTCATTAAGAATTCAAATATCTTTTTATAAGTTATTGGTTTCCGAGAAATTGTAAACCTTTTACAATCTACATACTCTTTTTGAATTAGTGAAAGTGATTTGATTTGATTTATTATTGCCACATGTATTAACATATAGTGAAAAGAATTATTTTTTGTGTGCTATACAACCAAAGCACACCATTCATAGAGAAGGAAACAAGAGAGTGCAGAATGTAATGTTACATTCACAGCTAAGGTGTAGGGAAATATTAACTTAATGCAAGGTAAGTCCATTCAAAAGTCTGACAGCGATAGGGAAGAAGCTGATCTTGAATCAGACTTTTGTATCTTTTTCCCAATAGAAGAGAGAATGTTCAGGGTACGTGGGGTCCTTAATTATGCTGGCTGCTTTACCAAGGCAGCAGGACATGTTGACAAAGCCAATGGATGGAAGCTGGTTTGTGTGATGGATTGGGCTACAGTCAAAACATTTTGTAGCTCCTTGGAATCTTGGGCAGAGCAGGATCCATACCAAGCTGTGATACAACCAGCAGTTCATGAAGTTTTGAAATGTTGGTTAAAGTGTTGTGCTAAATGTTTGGATGCTGGTGTGTGATTCTGGAAAACTACCAGGTATGTTACTAGAATCTAGTATTGGAGGTGCAAGTTAAATTATCTCTAAGGCTGCAGTGTCATAGAAGATGCAGCAGAGGCAGCAGAGAAGACAAACTGCTCAGAAGGAGGAGGAGGAAGAGAACTCTCAACAGGATTTGACCTATATAGGATCTTCAGGCAGCACATCTCCTAGCTGCATCTAAGTTAGGTGCAACATGTTTGGCATTTGCACCAAACAGCTGATTGCAGAACTGTGTCATCTTTTGGAACCTGACCTGCAACTGCAGGAAGGGGCAAGGTTTGTGCTTCCGGCAGCAAACAAGATGACTGAGACCTTGGATTTTTAACACTGTATTCCTTAATGCTGGAATTGGCAACAATGCAAACACCTTGCGTTTTGCCATCTATTGCTGCATCCAGGATATCTCAGAGGCTCTGTACACCAGAATAGTCTTAAATAGAGGAATCACATTTTGTATTTTTCAGTCACCTGAGACCTTTCCAGAATCTAAAGAATTTTAGCAGTTTGCAACTGCCTACAATCTTTGCAGCCACTTAGTTTAATATCCAAGTATATTTGGGGATCTGTCAGATTTTACTCTAATAGCTTTTCCTAAGTGATTGTGATTGTTTCAATTTTCTTCCTCTCTTTTACCTCTTGAATGTAATATTAGAGTCATAGATGATTTAGATTGTTGGTAGGTAAATGAAGGGATATTGTGAATGGAGCAATGAAGTGGAATTAGTATAAAATGGAATCGTTCATCTTGGCTATTTACGTGAGATCATCAATCTCCTTGTGATATTGCATCTAGAGTCCTCAGAGCCAGACTGATGATATTGACTGATACAACCACCTGCCTCTGCAGCCTTCTAATCACTCCTCTAGAGGGTCTCCTCTGAGGGCATAAAATCTTTCACCTCTGATCGACCTTCTGCACCAGCAATTCCTGCACTTTCTAATTTGTAGTGCCATTTCTGCAGCTTATCATAGGTCTTGAATGAGAATGCAACTTGCTTTTAAGAAGTGCTGTCTGGTTTTAAATGGTTAGTGTTAGCTGTAAATGGTGTTAGCTTCACACAAACACACACCTTTTCTTAAAATGTGCAGTCACTCAAAAGCATATTTTGCGTTGGATGATTATGACACAAATATGGAAGTGGGCAGGCAACATGAAATTTGGGTGCTGACTGCATTTCATTTTCCCTGCTCCCAATTTCAGGGGCATTCCAATTTAGCACCCATTGGATGGAATTTTCATATCCCACCCACCACAGGAATCGTAGCGGGCAGGACACCATGAAAAGATTGACATCGGGTGATCTTGGGGCAAGCATGGCCAGAAAACCCCAGTCATTGTTTTTTAATCTTTTCACAGATACTGCCGATTATGTAAATCCTGTAATCTGGTCCGTATTCTTTAACGGTGCATATCTAAATAGTATTGATCTATAGTAAATAAGATCACATACAAAATAAATGATGCATCATACTGCTGTCAGCTCATTGATGCATTGGAAATAGTGAGAAAGAAACCTGTAAATAATATTAAAACATGTTGTATAAAGAGAACCATTACTACGTTTGGTATTTGTGTTAGATTCACTTGTCATAGATTCACTGTACTGAAGGTCTAAAGAGTCACACTGCAGCCAATGTAACAACCACCAAAACAGGAATGTGGAAAATAAATTAAGTATGTTTAGTTTTTAAAATTTAACATGTTTGAGCCTCAATATTGATGCTCTAAAAGATGGGAGCAGATTAGAAATTACATAATGGAAAACATGATTCCAAACCACCATCTAGATGTCTACCAACAATATGAGCTGGCATTTTCCAGCCATTCATTTCCTGCTGTCTCTGCAAGCGAGGATGGAGAATTTGATGCTCAGCCAAATCTGTGTTCACTGAAGCAGGACCAGAGAGTCCCACTGGCAAGAATGACCTCTGGTCATGATGTTTTATGCACTTAAATTGGCATCAAAATGCAAATGGCTGCTTATTATGAACCCCACTGATGTTCAATGGGAAAGCATTCCAAACCCATAAGATAAACTTGGAATGCTGGTTTTTAACTATTTAGTTTTGTGATTTGGGAAAAAATAAGAAAAGAAATGAAACATGATGATGAAAGGAGACAGTCTTGTTGTAAATTATCCAAATGACAATATGTTTACTAAACTTTAAATTGTGCGAAAAGGACAATGGTAAAAGCTCTACATTTATAATCAATTACAATAATGGTTACCTTGACAGTATGTTTAAATAACCTCACAATCTAAATCTAATTATTTCCTTAAACACTGAGAATACACATTCCCCAACACAACAATGTATTGGTTTTAATACGATGATCTAAACTCAGCAAATAATTACCACACCATTAGTTTAAAGTGAGAGGGCAGAGATACAACAGTGTCCAAAGGGTATCTGAAACAACCTGCAGTAGTAGAGATGGGTACAATTTTGTCTTTTGCTTCTCGGCCTTTTGGATAAGATCAAGTGTAGTCCTGACGTGCTGTACTTGGTTGAAGTCATTAGGTTACATTTTAGTTTCATTTGAAGCAATTTTTTAAAGTGGCATCTCAGGCTTTTTGGCTAAGATGCAAATGAGATCAAGCCTTGGAGAAGGAGCTTTACCTACTCCAATCAGCTTGGATCATGTAGATGAAGCCCAAGACAGGAGGTGAGAACCCTGTCTTGTCAGCTTGGATTGGGAGTGTCTCAACTTGTTGAGACTTTAAATTGGATTTGATTGGAGTGGATTGAATTGGAATAAAGAACTTAAAAAAAGCATTTAGACTCAGCCTTTTGGTGACGATCAAGTGTAGTATTGACATGCTGTGCTGGTTTGAAGTCACGAGGTTACATTTTAGCTTCATTTGAAGCAATTTTTAAAAGCCCTATCTTGACTTTTTGGCTAAAATGCAAATGAGATCAAACCTTGGAAGAGGTGCTATGCCTATTCCAATCAACTTGAATCATGCAGATCAAGCTCAAGACAAGAGGTGAGAGCCTGGCTTGTCAGCTTGGATTAGGAATGTCTCAACTTGTTGGGACACTGCATTGGACTTGATTGGATTGAATTGGAATAAAGACAAAAAAAAGCATTTAAACAGTTACATAGGTAAGATAGATACAAGGGGATATGAGCCAAACGTGGCCAACTGGGACTAGCTTGGTGGTTTTAAAAAAAGGGGGGCAGCATGGAAACTTGGGCCAAAGGGCCTCTTTCCATGCTGTAAACCTGTAAGACTCTATAACACACTAGAACTATAGTTTTCTTCTGGGGACCCTCTTCTTCTAGTTTAGGGTAAAACCCATGGGGTCTGACAGAAAGTTTTGCTGCTTTCTTTTCTGTACACCAGCTGGAATCTATAAGAGCTCTGTGTTGCAACTGAGTCCTAAACTGCTAGTCTCCACTTTGCTTAACAAAATGTATTGATTTCACCTGCTCCTAGGCTAATCTGCTTCTCACAAGTCTTCCATGCAGCTAAATCCCTTTCAGTTTCTTTTTTACCCAGTTCTTTATCTTACATTTCATTCCAACTTCCCATCAGTTTTCATTTTGATTTTGCAATTTTCAGCTGGATTTCACAAGGCTCAGAAAATCTGGCAAAAAATGGGAGGTGGGAAATGCACTCATTGTTGGCCAGGAGGGGGAGGAGCACCCCCCACATCTCTCAGTGAAGCCTTTGTTTCCCCCTCTGCCGATTGCAGGCTGACTTTCTCCTTTGCTATGATTGATGACTTTGGCCTAGCCGCCTATCCAGCCCCAATCTCTTGATCCTGCAAATACCACCCCCATCTCCCAACCCCCACCAAGCCTAGATCATTGTTCCCTCCCTCCGGTTTGCTAGTCGTTCCTCCCCACTCCTCACCAAGAATTATCTCTCAATCCCTACCAGTTCCCAATTGCTGGAGACCATCCTCAAGTGTCCTCAATTGTGGCCTCTTGCTTTTGGCTTTGGCTAAAGGCTTTGGCTCTTTGCTGGACAATAAATGAAAGAAGATGATGATGGCAAGGCATCCTATTAAATTCAATATTGGTACTGCTGCCTCTTAGAGATTTTCCCAATCCTAGTGCACTACCCCATAGCTGCCTGTCTTTCCTTAAATACCTAGGGCATTGGTATTGTGTAATGCTGGAGTCAAATAAGATGAGGGATCTCCTGTTTAATATCTTTCAAAGGAATTTGAAATTTAAGTGCCACTTTCTTATTTTTCAGTATTGACAATGCTTCTATAAAGAACAAATAAAATTACAGCACAGGAACAGGTCCATTAGCTCTACAAGCCTGCACCAACCATTATCCCTGACTTATCTAAAACCCCCTACCCTTCCGGGGAACCATACCCCTCTATTCCCATCTCATTCATGTACTTGTCAAGACGTCTATAAAAGTCACTATAGTGTCTGTTTCCATTACCTCCTCCAACAATGAGTTCCAGGCACCTACCATCCCCTGTGTAAAAATCTGCCACGTACATCTCCTTTAAACCTTGCCCCTTGCACCATAAACCTGTGACCCTAGTAATTGACCGTTTCATCCTGGGGAAAAATCTTCTGATTATCCACTCTGTCCATGCCTCTCATAATCTTGTAAATTTCTAACAGGTCACCCCTAACCTCTGTCATTCCAGTGAGAAGCTTGCAAAACATGAGATCTACACAACCTATATCAGCTATTCATGAAGAGCTCTGCATCTATACCAAAATCTATCTTTGATATATTACTCAGAACGTTGAATAGTGCAATTCAACATAATTCCCTGAGATGCCTTCGAGTAGACAGCTTGTTGATTGATTTGAATTACTGTTTTAAAAACATTCATAAAATGCCAAGCAGCATTGCAGGAATTTATTGAACCCTGTGGCCCTAAATACAGAGAGGGAAATGGATTAAATAGATGACTTTCTTTGAGAGATCTTTGCCGCAATAAAGTAGTCTGAAGTCATATTTTGTGTCTGTGTCAGAACATAAATTTGAGTAGAGTCTGCAAAGGCTGCAAATTTATTTTGAGATCCTATTGTTCTTTATCCTAACCTATAGTCTATGCCAGAAAGTTCCTTAGTCCTGATATTGCGTTTAAAAATGAAAGCACTCAAATCTATACATTTTAAAATCAAAGATTGAGGATCTCAAGTAGAAACATAAAACTAATGTTTTCAAGGCCCAAAATGTCCTTTGTGTTGTTGTACTGTATAAATTTTAACCATTGATTAGAAAGAATTCTCTCAAGTGTGAAAGTGCAGTTTCCAATACTCATAGTAGTTGTTGAACCATTTTGTTCAGAGGGTCACAAGATAAATATAAATAAGACAATTCAGTTTATTCTGGCTCAGTAATTCAGAAAATACACATGATATAATGTGTATGGAAAATGAAAGATCTCTGATCCTGATTGACAACAAATGGAAGCTATCAAAACAATGTTCAATGGCATTGAGTAAAGGAAATCAAATGTTGGGATGTATTAAAAAGTCAATATTGAGCTGGACTAGTGATGTAATTCTGCTACAGTACTTTATAAATCATTGGTGGGACTGCACCTAGATTAATGTCTACAGTTCCAGTCACCACAGTAGAAAAAAGGATATTACAACAATTGAGAGGATACTGAATAGAATAATCAGAATAATAGAGGTGATGGAGGGATTAGATTAGGAGGAGCAATTATATCGATTGAACATGTTCTCCTCGCAAAGAGAAGATTGGGAAGGAACAGAACCAGAGGACTCACATTGTACTTTTAAGGGAGGTTAATGCTAAAATAATCAGCAAAAATATGGAGGAGTTTGAACTCCTAAAAAGAGTTGATTTGTGTCAGGTAGGAAGGAAACCATGCGAAAAATTCAAAACTGATTCCTACCCAGTCAATTCCGGCTTTAACGGAAGTAGAACAGGCATCCAACCCAACCCAGGATATAAATCCTTCATGTAAATAGGTTAATGAGGCTGCATGGGTCAGATATTTCCTCTCTCCAGCCATGTCTGCCTGACTCGCTCCTCACTCTTTTGACTATTTTCTGCCATCCTCCACTGATCCCTCAGCCTCTTCCGTGATGTCTCCACAATCTTCTCTCAATCAGTCCAGTCCTTCATTATCTTCTCCCGTGCTCAATTATCTCCTCTTTTCCCTGATCTGTGTTCTGCCTGCAATTGTTGCATTGCCCTGATGTTTCTAGCTTTGGCTTGATACTGCAGCCGTGTCCTCCAAGGTAACCAGCTAGCCTCTCAATCTGCAAATTTAGAGTTATTATGTCAATGAGTGAGTGATAAATTTATGGAACAGTTCCTTTTGTGTAGTGAAAATAACCAGTGTTGATACATTCAAATGTGAAGTAAGCAGATTTTCTGTAAGGAAGTAATGTTTTGGGACGTGATGGAGGGGATTTTCCAACCTCGCATGCCTGGTGCAGATTACATCAATCACAGGAAATAATCTGCAGGCCGAAAAACTGGATCCTCACCTGATGCCAAAAGGTTTGCAATCATCCTAGCCCCTTTCTACTGACGCAAGCCAGATCATGCACAGAAAGGACATGAGGAGGATTAGCATGAGACTGACTTGATTTCAATCTCAACAGTGAGTTTGTCATTCAACCGCTCTCTCTACTGAATACACCTCTCCAGCAGGATAGATGGGCGTAAATTGGTACAGGTCTGCAATAGCGGAGATGGCCACGCCAGGGAGATCAGAGCTATTAAAGCCCCCAAGTGATCAGGGCATGGCTGGGTGGTGGCCACCAGGCAGGCATCACCTGATACCCCAGCAGTGCTCATTGGCCTTCCTGTCAGTGTGAGTTGAGAAATGCCGGTATATCAGGGAAGTGCCAAAGGATGTGGCAATTAAGAGTGGGGCCTGAGTGGGGCCTATGATAGGAGGACACTATGCAGGAGGGGGAGTGCCATATGCAGGGAGCATTATGTGGTGGGGGATGATGGGAGGGCATATCAGGGTCATTGGGGGGACCTATTTGGAGGGTTCCAATACCAGCAATACTTATTGGGGAAGCGGGGAACATGCCACCGATGAGGGAAGTGTCCTGATAATCTGTGGGAGGAGAGAGAAGGTCTATCAGTGCCCTTGTGAAATGACGTCTAAGTGCTGTGCAGTCAAGCTCACCAATGCATTTAGGCTCCACCCCCCTCCATACTGACACATAACTTATCACTCTCCAAAACAGTGACTTGCCTGTGGGACAATTGCAGTCCAGAGAACATCCAACCGACCAGTGTGGAACACTCTGGTTTTCCCACCGATACGACACTTAGTTTTATTTTTTGGAAAATTCTGTCCATTATCTACCGGCATAATTGCACAACTTTTGGGATATTCAAAGCTAATAGGTGATCTTTTTTCAGCCATCAACTCCTATGTTCTTATCTCCATTGCAACATCAATCTATTTCTTAACTGCTTCCAGAATTTTTGAATTTGCAGACATTAATTCCATATATTGATTACACTTCATGTCCAAATACATATCTGACATCAGTCTAAATTAATTTAATTGGTTTAAACCTCCTTATCTTCCATTGATATTCAATCACATTATCATTACTGAATTCCCTATCCTAGGATTACCATGGACTAAAAACTAAACCAGATCGGTCACATAAATACTGTGGATACAAAAGTAAGTCAGAGGCAGGGACTTCAGTGGTGAATTCCAAACTCCTCAAAATCTACCTATCATCCATGAGGCACAATCAGGAGTGTGATAAAATATTCTCCACTCGCTAGATAAGTGTAGCTCCAGTAACACTCAAGAAGCCTCATACCTTCCAAGACAAAGCAGTCCTCTTGGTTGTAACCCTTTTCCACTTTGAACGTTCACTCCCTCTGTCACGATGCACAGTGACAACAGTATGCATCTATCTACAAGATACACTGCAGGAACTCAAAGCCCCTTCAACACCTTCCAAACCCATGACTTCCACCACGTAGGATAAGGTGGGTAGATGCATGGAACACCATAATCTGCAAGTTCCCCTCCAAGCCACACATTAATGTGACTTAGAATCATAGCGTCATAGAAATCCAACTGTGCAGAAAGAGGCCATCTGACGCATCGAGTCTGCACCGAACCAATCCCCCCCAGGCCCTATCCCCATATCCCTACATATTTACCCTACGTATAATCCTTCTAACCTGCACATCTCAGGACACTAATTTTAGCATGGCCATTCAACCTAATCCGTTCATCTTTAGACTGTGGGAGGAAACCGGAGCACTCGGAGGGAACCCACGCAGACACAAGGAGAGTGTGCACACAGACACAGTGACCTAAGCCAGGAATCGAATGCAGTTCGCTGGAGCTGTGAAGCAGCAACATTAACCACTGTGCTATCGTACCGCCCTTGGAACCATACTGCCATGACTTTACTGATACTGGGTCAAAATCTAGAAATCTCTTTCTAATAGCAATGTGACTCATCCTACACCACATAGCCTCCAGTGACAGGATGGGCAATAACATTTTACCGAGCCAGTAATGCCCACATTCTGTGAAAGAATGAAAAAACTTTAGTTACTGTCACAGCTTAACTTGAATTATTGTTCTAAATTTTGCTTCTCGAAAGTCATTGCTTTTTTATATAAATCTTTAATGCTTCCTGTTAATAATCTAACAGTTCTGTGGTGACTGTTTTAAATTTAGTTTCCTTTTTTGGAATTAAATTCTAAATTATAAAATTATATATGCTCCAAGCTTCTCCATAATGAACCACATTAATTTAATTCTAATTTGGCATCAGTAGTAATTATTTTCACAAATTAATTAAACCTGATCAGATATAGATTTTAAAATGAAACATATTTCCTGTCACAATAAACTAGTAGCCATATAATGATAACAGAAGTTCTTATCGAGAGTTGAGTTGCACGCTGGGAAAAGAATAGTAGAAGCAATATGTGAGTAAATTGAGACAAGAGAACTGGTAAAGTGTAGCATGTTTGAGAGGAAAATTGTAACTTTTGACTTTTGGAAATCTCTTTAACATGTGAGGTAATGCATTTTGGTAGATTAAACAAGGGCAGGACTTATTCGGTTAATGGTAGGGCCTTGGGGAGAGTTACAGAACAAAGAGATCTAAGGGTACATGTGCATAACTCCTTGAAAGTGGAATCACAGATACTCAGAGTGATGAAGAAGGCATTCGGCATGCTTGGTTTTGTCGGTCAAAACATTGAACAACAGGAGTTGGGACGTCTTCTTAAAAGTTGTACGAGACATTGGTAAGGCCACACTTTGAATACTGTGTGCAATTCTGGTCTCCCTATTATAGAAAGGATATTATTAAACTAGAAAGAGTGCAGAAAAGATTTACTTGAATGCTATTGGGACTTGATGGATTGAGTTATAAAGAGAGACTGAATTGACCGGGGCCTTTTTCTCAGGAGCGTAGGAGTCTCCTGGGTGACCTTATAGTGATCTGTAAAATAATGAGGGGAATAGACAAAGATGTTCAATATCTTTTCCCAAATGTAGGGGAGTCTAAAACTAGAGGGCATAGTTTAAGGTGAGAGATACATAAGTGTCCAGAGGGGCAATTTTTTCACACAGAGGGTGGTAAGTGTCTGGAACAAGCTGCCACAGGTAGTTGTAGAGGCAGGTGCAATTTTATCTTTTAAAAGCATTTAGATAGTTACATGGATACGATGGGTATAGAGGGATATGGGCCAGATGCAGGCAAATAGGATTAGCTTAGGGGTTTTAGAAAAAAATAAGGGTGGCATGGACAAGTCAGGCCAAAGGGCCTGTTTCATGCTGTAAACCTATATGATTTTATGTTTAAGGTTTCCTCAATGGGCTGAATTTTACCACAGGATCTGGCATCCTGACATCTGGGTGAAAAGCATGTCTTGAACCCACATTTTCTGGCAATGGGACTGGTTGCATGATTCCACAGAATCATCAAATCCCTACAGTACAGAAGAAGGCCATTTGGTCCATCAAGTCTGTACTGATGACAATTCCACCCAAGCCCTATTCTCATAATCCTGCACATTTACCCTACTAATCCCCCTGACACTAGGGTCAATTTAGCATGGTCAATCAACTTGACCTGCTCATCTTTGCATTGTGGGAGGGAACAGGAACACCCAGAAGAAACCAACACAGACATGGAGAGAAAATGAAAACTCCACGCTGACAGTGACCTGAGACTGGAATTGAACTTGGGTCTCTGGCACTGTGAGGCAGCAGTGTTAATCACTGTGCCACCATATAGCTGGTGGATTCTAAATGGCCTCTCGAGCCTGGCATCCTTTTAAGGAAATTCTCACAAATCTTACAGCACACAAAAAGGCTATTCAGCCCATCATATCTACATTGACACACCTAAAAAGCATTCCACCCAGGCTCTCCCCTCCGTCCTATTCCTGTAGCCCATGCATTTACCATGATCCATCCATTTTAGCTACACATCTTTGGGCCTTGGGAGAAACCAGAGGAAACCTATATAGAAACACGAAGGACATGCAAACATTATGCAGACAAACACCCAAGACCAGAATCAAACCTGGGTTCCTGGTGCTGTAAGGCAGCAATGCTAACCACTGTGCCACCCCAAATGCAGTTCTACAGTCCCTGTAGCACCATTGGGAGAGGTGTGATGCTGAGGCAAGCATGAGACCTTGGGGTGTGTGTTAAAAAAGTTAAAATTTTAAAAATTAGGGGGCCAAGCATGTAAAGCAAAGCCCTCTGGGGATTGGTGGACCACAGAAGTTGCCTTCCTTCCTGAATGCCCCTCTTTGGACCTTGACTCTAATGGGCCCTCAGGCTACTACATTCAGGCCACCTAGCTGGCAGCCTTCTTACATGTTAGGTGCCACTACTCATTTTGGGCAAATTGAAATCAAAGTTACGAGAAGGCTACTGCAAAGCCTGGACACCAGTGTTGATCATTGGTCAAATCTGCTGCTTAATTTAAACTTTTCCAAGCAAACACCTTGCAACTCTTTCAGTGGTAGTTTAACATCGAACAAGGACGTCAGACCATTCCCACTAATGAATCAACCAGGTGCGCCAAATATGAGTCCGCATGCGTACTAAACGCGGTGCCTTCTGGTATTTGTAGTCCGGTCCTCCTGCTTCAGCCGCCATTTTCCACAGTGCTTAGCGGTCTTACTTCCGGTTGAGCGGGGAGGCTCAGGGAGAAGCTTCCAGTGACTGCAGTCGGGAGCCATGTTGTGGGTACGAACGGTCCGTAACTTCAGCACGTCGCTGATCCGCCGGTCACATTATGAGGAAGGCCCGGGAAAGGTAATGGGACGATCCGCAGACAGGGAATTGCTGTGCCGCTGATAGCAGAGGCCGGTTCGGGGCTTGTTGCGGATATTTAAACCCGGCAGGAGATGGAGGTCGGCAGGAGAGCCCGGGACTGTGTGAGGGGAAAAGGCCATCCTCGGGGTTAGAGTGGCCCAGGCTGTGAGAGAGGGAGTGCGGCCAGCCCTGCGTCTGGTTCCCAGTCTTTGTACCGAAGAGCGTTTCACTTCGCTGGGAGATGAAGAGGGCTGTTAGTGGGTGTTTCGGAGCCGGAAGAGAAGCTGGCCGCCGCCATTACCTTCCCCGTTGCGGAAGAGGCCTCAATGTCACAGCGCTCTGTCATTATTTCGGGATTTAAAATCATCTTATCCCATTTCCCCCTCCCCAATCTATGACTGAAATTGTGTGCCCATTTACTCCTAACTCTCACCCTCTTTTAACCGCCCTTAGTTAACATACTTATCATTTGAATGTGTTGCCTTACAAATTTGAATAAATTTCATTCTTCACTTCGGCTTACACCCAACTTCAAATCTCACATGGGAGCTCCAGCTAGCCTCATTTGCTTACTATTCTATTTATTTTAAAAAAAAAAATTTCATGGGATGTTGGCTTTAGTGGCAAGGCCCACGTTTATTGCGCATCCTGATTGACCTTGAGCTCACAGGCCTATTGGGACACTGCAGAGGACAGTTAAGAGCCGTCCACGTTTCTCTTGATTTGGATTCACGTAGGCCAAACTGGTATGGCTGGCAGATTTCCTCCTGTATAGGAAATTGGAACCAGATAATTTTGTGGTCACCATTACTGAGACTAGCTTTCAATTGCAAATTTTAAAATTACATTTAAGAAGCACCAGCTGCTATAATGGAATTTGAACCCATGTCCTCTGAGTGTTAGGCTGGGCTTTTAGGTGATTTAATCCTCTGGAATATGGGGTCAAATTATTTTCATGCCCTTGTGGGTGTTCCAAAGAGTTTTGCATTTTAGTGAAATATTGTTGAAATGGAGATTTGCTAGTTGCATATTGGAAAAGATGGTTTGAATCCTCACCACTGCTCTTCACATCAAATTTTTTTCTTATGACAGAGTTCTAATTCTCCCTCCACAGATGCTGTCACGCCTCAGTTTTTTCCAGCATTTTTGTTATTTGATTTCTGGTATCCCCAGTTGTGTGTTGTTTTCCCATACAAAGCAAATTCACTGCTGAGTTTGCTTACGCAAAGAGCTGCTATTAAGTAGTCAATGGGCTGTAGAAATGCTTTTTGACACTTCAAGAACATGGAAGTAGCTATGGGTAATGTAACTTCTAATATTTTAAAATTTTGCATTTCCTCTTTCCCTAATCCTGTGGATGAGTCTGCCTTTTGCAAAATCATTTTCAATGGCTGAAGGCCAACTTGATGGTTGATTTTTGAATCAAAGGTCTCATTTGAGTAGTCTTGGTGGTTTCAACTGTGCTGAATGAATGAATGCATCGAAGATTAATTAGTAACCCAGTGACCTTGGAATTTAAAGTTATAACCATTTGAAAATTCATTAGATGACTCATTGGTGAAACTCACTGTTTGCCACCACTACAACTGTATAATAGCAACTTTTAGTGTCTGCAATTAAAACATTTAAATCCAAAAGTTGCTGGCACTGTCCTTGTTCTGGGTGTGCTGTAATGTGACAAAGCAATCAGTAAGAAATTGCTGAACAGATAAGAACTTCCCTTTTTAAGTTTTAATACAATTGTTTAAAAACCTTTAGGTCATGCTTTGTTATCGAGATGTAACCTGGCCTTTAATAGTGTACAGAATCTAATGTCTGAAGAACCTATTTGTCCCTAAAAAAACAAAGTAATTCTGTATTTGTCAGATATCAAACTTTTTTCTGATATGATTCCAAAGAATCATAAAATTTCTAAGATGGAAAGAAAACAGATACTTCCATTCCAAAAATTACATTACTATAGAAACTTTAACTCTTATGTTCATTTTGAGGTCAAACGTGTTTCTTTCATGAAAATCTTGCGTTGAAGTGCAGATTAAATTCTGTAATGGATATTAATAGCAGAGCATACACTTAATTTTTATACTGAAACTGCTTCCCAGTGTGTGATGGCCCTGTAACAATTTTTTCTAGGTGTTTCTGGCACATATGATGTGAATTCTTAAGTGAGTGATACTGTGAAACTGTAAACGCTTGCTGATGTGCCAACACCAAATCTACAATAACTTTTTTCTTTACTTGACCTTTAATTTAAAATACATGTTTTTCTTTACTTTAACAGAACTTGCCATTTTCAGTGGAGAACAAGTGGCGACTGTTGGCAATGATGGCAGTATTCTTTGGTTCTGGCTTTTCTGCTCCATTCCTGTTAGTCTGGCACCAAATGATCAAGAAGTGAGACTACATTATTCAGTAAGTGGCATACTGTTAAAATTGTCGTACTGACATTAAATTAACTGAAAAGAATATAGTTTCTTATTGGCGTATCTGGTACATATGATGTGAATTTATTAAAAATGAGTGACTCTATGACACTGTAAACGCTTTCTGATGTACCAGAACCAATAAATTGTTTAGCCTAATAACTCAATTTTCAAGTATTAATTGGCATTCTGTGTTGTTAAATGATTAATCATGTTATAAGATGGGTTAGTTGGGATCTTGGCTGAATAAAATTGTGATCAAGATTAGTGATTACTTAGACACAGTGCAAGTTTTGCATCAACAGCATGCAGTCCGTCTTCCACGCCACAACCTTCACCCCCTCCCCTCCCTGAACAAGTGAGTCCCCCTTGTTCTCTCATTTCACCTCTTCACGTAAAAAGCATAATCCTCCACCATTTTTGCAAACTTCAATGTGATGCCAGATGCCACCACCAAATACATCTTCCTGTCATTCTGTAGAGACTGTTCTTCAGGATAACTTAGTCCATTCCCTCAGAACACCTCTCCCATCACCCATGGCACCTTCCCATGCAAGGAGGTGTAACACTGCCCTTTTATCTCGTCCATGCTGATCATCCAATGCTCACAACATTCATGTCGGGTTAAACAGTGTTTCACTTGCACCTCTTTCAGTTTGATCTAGTCATTATATTAGAGACCAAATGTAGACTGGCTGATCTTTGCACACAGACTGAAGGTGTTCTACAAAATCAGGACCCTGACCTCTTTGCTTGCAATTTTATCTTGCACCCCTGCTCCCATGACTGCATGTCTGTCCTTGGTCTGCTGCAATGCTCCAGTGAAGCTCACTACAAACTGGAGGATCGGCATCTCCTCTTAGGCATTTTACAGCCTTCTGATCTCAACATCAAATTCAGCAACTTCAGATAATTAGCTCTACCCCACCTTGATGCCTTTGTTTTTTATTTTTAACTGTTCTACCTTTCTATTGCTTTGTCTTTTTTATTTCCACCCTCCATTCTTCCCCTTATTTTACCCCCTCCCATCATCTTTTCCTCCCCCACATCTTCATCTGTCACAATTTACTTTGATTTTTAGCTTCCCTGCTGTTTACCCATTTATACCTTCTATTCTGTCTATGGATTGCCATTAGCAGCTTTTCCCTGTGCTTTTGTTTTTGTGGCTCTTTCTTTCCCTCATTATACAGCATAAATATCTCCCACTTTCTATGCCTTGTAGCTTTGCCAAAGGGTCATCTGGACTCTATCGGCTCTTTTCTCTCCTTACAGATGCTACCAGACTTGCTGATATTTTCCAACATTTTTCTTTTGGTTTCTAGCATCAGCAATAATTTGCTTTTATGCAAGTTTTCAGTTTGGTTCAAATATGACTGGCAGTGCAGAAATCACTTGCCAAGATAATATCCTGGAATAGAATTACTCACAAATTAACTTTTTCATCTCAAAGATGAGTGGTTAGTTATTTTTCGGAGCACTTGTCAAATGTGAGCTGACTAAAGGTTTATTAGAAATTGAAATATTCACAAGTGTGAATTATGCTTTGCAAATGGAAACTAATCATTGTTATTCAAGAGTAGAAAATGAAACCCCATTAAAATCTAAATCTGAGCTTTAAAATTTTGAGAACATGGTTAATATTTACTTGTTTTCTATCTTGTCTGGAATAACTTTATTTCCCACTGCAGATAGAAATGTCATGTAATTTGTACAATAGAATGAAATTAAGTGATTTAGTCATGAGTTTTATGTATATATGCTAAATGTCAGAAGTTGAAGTGCATTCTAATGAAATTGAGTTTGCCAAAACCTTCCTAAGAAAGGTTGAATAAATGTGGAAAAATTGTACTGTTCCAGTAATTATTTAAAAAAGGTACTAACCCCTTTTTTCTGAAGTATCAGACATTTTTTGGATACCTTGGAAATTTGTGGTTTTGGTTCAGAATGACGATTGCACATTGGCATTAGGGAACAAGAATTCAGCTTGGTAGTGGTAATAGCATAAAAATCAGCAGCATATGTAATAAATTGGCACGTGTCAAAACAGGGATTCAGCATGAGGTGTTTCACTTAAGCCTTTCGAATATTAGTATTAGCAATGAAAGATCATAGACCTGAACTGTCAGCCTTTTGTTTCACCACAGATGTTGTGGACGTAGAGTATTTTTGACATTTTCTGTTTTTTACTTTTGAACATTGTGGTAAGATTTGTTTATGTTAGACCTCTTTGTTCCTGCTTCTAAACTGATGCTTTTGCTTTTCAGATGGAATTCTATTTCAACTGTCGTGCATTATCTGCTGAGCAGCTTAAATCCTCATGAGTTTGTGCAGTCAATCCTTCCAATGAGATGTTCTTGTAAATAAAGTATAACAAATTAAACATCTTTCTCTTGATTTGTACTTTATTGTTATGAAATCCACTTGACATTTGCAGTTTAGTAAATATACATCAGTCCCTCCCAGACTCATATATCTCCTTGCTGAAGCAATCCAGTGCTACTAACAATACTTGTCTAAAAGTTTCTAGTTTGAAATTAATGGCTTTGTTAAAATAAATATTTTTTTAAAAAATGAGAATGTTGATCACTTCTGTCACCAATGAGGGTGATTTTAAGGAAAGGAATAAACATGGAAACAAAATGGATTGTGAGGAGGTTTAAACAATTTTTGTGAATGTCCTGGAGTTTGAGGCTGCAACTAAATATTCTGGAGTATATCGGTGGATGAAGGAATAGGGAATAGAGAACGGAGATTAAACATGAAGCATCAATGTGATTAGGACTACTTATGTCTGCAGTGGGTGAATGCTGATACTGGTTGTGGTTCATGCTGTTTCTAAGGCTTCCATAGGAGTTATTGATCCCATCATGCAGAGTTTTCATTTGAATCTGGTTATGGTTCTGCTTTACTATTGTATTGTTCTAGAAATCATTAATTGTCTATAACATGATATTATATTGGCTGTTAGGTGACATGAAACATGATTAATTGTATTAGGAGGCAATTAGGGAAAAGATGAGTAGTCAGATTTGGCAATTCTATCATAATTGGCAAAAATACCAAAAAGCAACAATGTGGGAGTAATGTAGTCACAAGAACAGATAATCATTGCAAATAATTTTGAAAAGAACTTTGAAGAGAGAGTTCAAGAGGACGTGAAACTGTTAAGTGGTAAGCGGGTGGGGTCTGCGTAGTCTGCCTGGAGGACTCAACTCGGCGACACTGGTCGGTCGCATCAGAGCTGGGTCGGATCCCCAGCGGTGGGGACCGCTTCCCATGCGGGCACGGCTGTCGCCGGGCGCATTTCCTTCCGCTGGTGGTGAAGGGGCCCAAGTCCTTCTGATCGAGGCTTAGCCTGTGGAAGGTGTGAGGCCGGTTGTGGCTCCGGGCTCGTCGTGACTGGTTCTTCTCGGAGTCGGGTTGTTTGTGAATGCAGCCCAAAGTGGGTGGTAAACTCCATCTAAGGCTAAATACTAGCACGAGACCGATAGTCAACAAGTACCGTAAGGGAAAGTTGTTCTTTGTAGTCAGCCTGGGCAGTGGTAAGAAAGAGGAAGACTGTTTATATAAGCAGTTGGGAGAATGAGTATGTAACTTATAAATATAAATGTAGCTCTCAAACTCATGGACCTTGAGAGCAGTCTTGAGTGCTTCTCCCCTGCATGCAAGCTTGAATAAAGCGGCTTATTTAAGAAATCATCCTGCACTGAGTCTGTTGTCGTCTTGTCAGTAAACTGATCTGACGTCCTCATCTATGCAATTGGAGTAGTAAATTAGAAGCTCTAACAAATGAGCTCAAGAATGTGAATTCTACCATGGAAGTTTAATTTCAATTTAGTTTTCAAATGTCTGGAAATTTGAAGTGCTGAAATTTGTTGGTTGGGTTGTTGCAAAGATCCATTCAATTCTTTAATGTATATTACAGCTCATATTTAATCCAAAGGTGAGCTTCTGATCATGCCATTAGTAAGACTGCTGCGTATCTGATATCAGTGGACTCCATCTTCCTCAGCTCATTAATTGCTGAACCCTCACCCATGATTTTTTTTATCTCTAGACTCGCAACACACTGCTCCTGTTATTCACCAATTTCAGTTAATCTAAAACTACTGCTTAACTCATGGCCAGTTTTGTTCACTTGTCACCCTTGTGATTGCTGATCTACACTTCCTCCATAGCCCCACATCCTCCCTTCTGCATTCTGTGCAAGAGACTTGCATTCCTCCAATACTGGCCTCTCACACAGCCCTGATTTGAATATTTTGACCATGGGTGCCTTCAGTGACAAAGTGCCTTCCTCCTTAAATCATTTTACTTCCTACTTAATTTTAGATACCATCTTCATTAATGATGTCACCTGCCAACAAGGAATTTTAAAAAATTCTAGTTCTAGATTCCCCAACCGAGGAAAACACCTTGCCTGCATCTACCCTGTTTATTTGTTTTTAAGTGTTTTACAGGTTTCAACAAGGTAACCCCTCACTTCCAGAGAGTACAGTTTGTCATCGTGACAGTCCTGCCATTCCTGGAACAAGTCTGTAAACCTTTAACAAAAACAAAAAAAATGCTTAAATCTCAACAGCTCTGACTGCATCTGCTCTCTCCAGTTTGCTGATGAGATTCTTTCAGTATTTTCTGCTATTTCCAATTTGCAACAATCTGCTTTTATCCGGTGAATGTTTGTTGCACTCTATGGCATTAATGTCCTTTCTGAGCATAGCAAAATATCCTTTGAGGTGGGGAAGCCAAAACTGCATACACTATCCAGGTGATGAGGGGGATAGGTAGTCTCTGAACGCCCATTGTGTTTCCTTGGGTGGATGTAGCTGTTACGAGGGGGCATAACTATAAAGTTCATGGTAGGAGATATTGGAGAGTCTGAGGAAGATTCTCCATTTAGAGTGGTTGGGGTGCAGAATGCACTGCTGTGGAGTCGGACACTTTAGGAACTTTCAGGTGTTATTGGATGGCACATGGAGACACCAGGATGACAGTGAGCTTGATCTTGGGTTTGGACATAGCTTGGCACAACATTGAGGACCAAAGGGCATGTATGTGCTGTACCATTTTATGTTCTATCTATTATGAATGCTGGATGCATTCAGGTGGAGTGTCTTTAACTGACTTACTGACAATTCCACATGTGACATGTACTCAATGCTTTACATTGTTTTTTCTACCTTCTATTATCTGTTACCAAAATTATTTCCTTCTAGTTCCAAGTTCATTGAGTATTCAAGCAGGGAATAAGAGATGGATATTTGTCTTCAATTTACATCACTCTATGGAGATGGAGTGACACGCGATAAACCTTACTCTAAGCCTATGAGAGAGGTGAATTTGGATTTTCTCCAAATGAAGAATAGGAACAGGTTGTTCCTATTCTTCACTGTTCGAACTACTAAGTTAAATGAAAGATCAGCAAAAAGCAGTTCCTCCAGTCACAGGACATTTCTTTGCCACATTTGCAGCCTATGCTTTAGTTGATGGGCTTATCTCACTAATGACAAGCTAATATATTAAAATGAGCTCTCTGATTTAACAGCATATTTCACATCACCGATGAGACCAGGTCAGGGAAACTCACCGGAGTAAATTGTGTGCTCCAGATTTTGAGTCACGCACCACCATTCCCGCAGATGGAGATTGTGGGCTCAAAATTGTCCCTTATTTCTACAAGAGCAAGTCAGAGCCTATGCATCCTACCGCGAGTAACTTAATTTTTACTTTTCCAAAGCCTGTCCACCATCTAAAAGGCACGAGTCAGAAATGTAGTAGACTAATCCCCACTTGCCTGCCAACAACACTCATGAAGTTCAACATGCTTTTGATTGGAATCCTATACACACCTTAAACATTCATAACCCTTGATCATTGATGCATAGCAGCTGCTGTGCGTACCAGCTACAAGAGGCACTGCAGCAACTCACAAAGGCTCTTTCGCTGCCATTGGGTCAATTTCCTGAAGCTCCATTCCTAATAGCACTGAGTGTTTCTAAATCACATTGACTGCAACAATTCAAGGTGATTCACCACCACCACCTCTAGAAATGGGCAATAAATCAACTTGTCAGTGATGTTTACATCCCATGAATGAATAAAAGAAGTTACATAACTTCATTGTGGTTATGGAATTAATGATATTCTGAGGTTTCCATTGTTCTTCTAACATGCTTTCGTCCTTTTGGATTGTGAATTTTTCTCATTCCCTAAAACCAATTGCTGCCTTGGCTTACAAAAAGCTTTTTCCAATTTTCAGGCTTTGTTTCTTATACCCTGCTTCAGTAATCTATGAATAACAAAGGAAAAAAATCCCTGTATTTACAAAACACCTTTCACACTCTCAAAATGTTCCAAAATATTTCACAGCCAATTTTAATTACTTTTGAAGTATCAAACAATCAAAGGTAAGTTCATGATACTACGATGCATGACTAGATAATATGCTGTATCGTAATGATGTCAGTTGAGTAATAAATATGAGGTTTGTCACCAAAGCAACATCATATTTTTTCTTTAAGTACTGCTATTGGATTTTTCACTTCCAATTCAGACAGACATCTTGTTCAAAAGAATTATTTATGTCTATTAATATTCCCGACAGGTTCTCTACCTCGTTCCTGTTTTTGTTCTCAACATGTATTGCATACATTTGAATGTATTATATATATATATATGTATATGTATGTGTGTGTGTGTGTATACATCTATGTATGTATGTGTGCATATCTGTATATGTGTGTGTGTATATATATACATAAGTATCATTTTTTATTGAAATTTCATCTGTACCATTTTAAAAACCCAAGGATGTGTAGCAGGATGATGTGTGCAATATATTCCAGGTTGACAAAGATGATGGTCATGTCCATCTAATATTTAGCAGCAGTAGAGTGATGATTAGTATCTGGATAGAGTTGATCTTTGTTGGCCATGGTAAGATGTTCTTAATGTTTGGTGGAATTCCTGGAATTGATAACACTGAGGAAGTGGCTTAGTTGTAGTGTTACTGGATTAGTAATCCAGAGATTCAGGCTGATGTTCTGGAAACCCAGGTTTGAATCCCACCATGGAAGATGGTGAAATTTGAATTCAATAAAAATCTGAAATTAAAAGTCTAATGACGTTCATGAAACCATTATCGATTATCATAAAAATCTATCTGGGTTAGGAAAGGGAATCTGCCATCCTAACCTGGACTGGTCTTCATGTGATATCAGACTCATAGCAATGTGATTGATTTAGATCTCTGAAGACAGAAAGGCAGGTACATAGGATGGTGAAAAATGCATATGGCACACTTGCCTTTATCAATCGGGGTATTGATTATAAAAGCAGCGAGATCGTGATGGAGTTGTATAGGAATTTGGTGAGACCACAGCTGGAGTGCCAAGTGCAGTTCTGGTCACCACATTATAGGAAGGATGTGATCGCACTGGAAGGGGCGCAGAGAAGATTCACCAGGATATTGCCCAGGATGGAACACTTAAGTTATAAAGAGAGGTTGGGCAGGCTTGGGTTCCTTTCTCTGGAGCAGAGAAAACTGAGGGGTGACCTGATTGAGGTGTTCAAGATTTTGAGGGGCATGGACAGAATAGTTAGAGAGCAGCTGTTCCCCTTAGTTGAAGGGTCAATCACGAGGATATATAAGTTAAAAGTGAGAGGTTTGGGGGATTTGAGAAAGAGTTTTTTTACCCAGAGGGTGGTGACAGTCTGGAATGCAATGCCTGGGAAGAAGGCTTCATATCTTTTAAAAAGCATGAATACTTGGCACACCATAAAATTCAAGGCTGTGAGACAAGAGGGATTAGATGGGCAGGTCAGGACCTTTCATGCATTGGTGCAGACTCAATAGCTGAAAGGCCTCTTGTGCACTGCAATATTCTGATTCTTTGACTTTCAACTGCTGTACGAAATGGAGAATAGTTAGGAATGAGCTTAGCCAATTCCACCCACATCCCATGATGTATAAGAAAAAAAAATTCCTATTTTTCCAAAATTTGTCCTTACCTGTACAAATAAATTTTTGAACAGTCAAACTGTAACATACTTGCTGCAATAAAAATAACAACCATTTCATTTTCATTAACTAATCAGTATAATAAATGCTGTTAAGTGCACAACACAATTCAATTCCCCTCCAATTTCAAGTTTGCTGACGATAGCATCTTGGTGTGTCGGATCTCAAACAATGATGAGACGGAGTACAGGAATGAGATAGAGAATCTAATGAACTGATCCAGCAACCAATAATCTCTCCCTCAATATCAACAAAACAATGTCATTGACTTCAGGAAACATAAAGGACAACATGTTCCTGTCCACCTCAATAGGAATGAAGTAAAAAGGATCGGGAGCTTTCAAGTTTTTAGGCGTCCAGATCACCAAAAAACTGTCCTCGTCCCCCATGCTGACACTGTAGTTAAGAAAGTCCACAATGCCTCTGCCTTTTCAGAAGACTAAGGAAATTTGGCATGTCAGCTACAACTCTCACTAACTTTTACAGATGCAGCATAAAAAGCATTCTTTCTGGTTGTATCACTGCTTGGTATGGCTCCTGCTCTACCCAACACTGCAAGGAACTACAAAACGCTGTGAATGTAGCCCAATCCATCATGCACACACCTACAATCCATAGACTCTGTCTACACTTCCAGCTGCCTCGGCAAAGCAACTAGCATAATTAAGGACTTCATGCAATCTGGACATTCTCTCTTCCACATTCTTCCTTCAGGGAAAAGATACAAAAGTCTAAGGTCACGTACCAACTGACTCAAGAATAGCTTCTTCCATGCTGCTGTCAGACTTCTGAATGCACTTACCTTGCATTAAGTTGATTTTCTCTATATCTAGCTATGATTGTAACACTACATTCTACACTCTCTCGATCCCTTCTCTATGAATGGTATGCTTTGTCTGTCTAGAGCGCAAGAAACAATACTTTTCACTGTGTGTTAATACGTGTGACAATAATAAAAAATCAAATCAATGTTTCTTTTAATAGATTGTTTGGAATTTGAAAATAAATGAAAGCTCCCATAAGTGGAATAGGCTGATCCTGTTGTAGACGGCGCATATCCATCACTTCGGAACACATTACATTATAAGTGATTACAGGATCAAGGTCTGTGATGAGTATATTCACATTATAGTGAGCTTTGACTTTGATCAAATCATCTGTTCGGTATTCCATGTTGTCATCTATTCACAAAGGCGTAAAACTACCCAAACTCCGCTGGGTTCAAAATAAACCAGGAGCATAAACTTTGAAACAAGAACTAAGGAAAGATCGTTAGAAGACTGATTAAGAACTCAACAACTTAGTACTAAAGCTTGTTGCTTTTATGGCAGCACAAATTCACTATAATTTAAAATAGGATTTAGACATATTAACTTCCAAACAAATCCAAATCCCAATTTTGAACGTTGCATAAATGTAAAACAGTAAATTCTTTCAATCACCATGATCTGCACCAAGGAAGGTATATTAGGCAAATAAAAATATTGCTCTCATGGTATTGTTTGTAATGAGTTCCTTTGTGTCATTGAAAAGAATTATTGGTTTCACCAAGGCCAAGGGGGATAGTGTGTTTATGAAGTGCTTTGGTACTGACTTTGGACATTGTAACCAAAAACAGCATGATGGATGACCATCCTGTTTGAGGACTAATCATTGAAAACACTAAACGATGGGGAAACCTCACTGCTAGTGTTGCACCAATGTTACCTTCAGCAACTGAGGTGTGAATTATTTTTACCTTCTGTCAGTTGTGATGGATTGCTTTAATAAATCTGCTGTATTAAACCCACTGGATGAATTGTTGCATTTCAACTGCAGCATACTGCAGTAGATAACAGAACCCACATTATAGGTCCCAGTCAACCTTTGGATACTGCTCCACAAAATCTACTAATTGATTGGTAGCAATTTATGTATGGCCTAGTTTATGATGGATATTTTCAGTATGTGCTATTATTGACAGGGACAATTTGATGTCCCTAGTAAATCTTATCTCCCTCCCGCCCTCTCCTGCCACCACCTTCAGAAATGGTGAATAGAAACATGGAAAATACAAGCAGGTGTAGACCATTCAATCATTCAAGCCTGCTCCACCATTCATTTTGATCATGGCTGATCATCAAATTCAATATCCTGCATCCCAACTTTCCTCCATATGCCTTGGTCCCTTTATCCTCAAGAGCTCTATCTGATTTCTTCTTGAAATAACGCAACATTTTGGCCTCAGCTACGTTTTGTGATTGTGAATTCCACAGATTCAGCACTGTCTGGGTGAAGAAATTTCTCCTCACGTCAGTCCGAAAAGGTTTACCCCTTATCCTCAAACTATGACCCCTAGTTTTGGATTCCTTCACCATCAGGAATGTTCTTTCTGAACTCATCCTGTCTAATCCTGTTAAAATGATCCTCCCACACTCTTCTAATTGCAACTCAATATAATCCTAATCATTTAGTCTCTTCTCACATGATAGACTTGCCATCCCAAGGATCAGCTTGGGAAACATTCGCTATACTATAGTAAGGACATGCTTCCTCAGATAAGGACACTAAAACCGTATATAATATTCCAGGTGTGGCCTTGCCAGTGTCCTGTATAATTGCAGTAAAACATCCTATTCCTATGTTCAAATCTTCTTGCTATAAAGACCAACATACCATTTGCCTTCTTTACTGCCTACTATACCTGCACACTTACATTGTTCAGTGACTGATGTAAGAGGGCACCAAGGTCTCAATGAATATCCATCATTGAAATAATAATTGTATTATTTCTGCTGAAGTAGATAACCTCACATTTATTCACATTATACTGCATCTGCCATGCATATGCTCACTCATCCAGGGTTTCCAAATCACACTGAAGCATTTCTACATCCTCCACATAGCTCATCCTCCCACCAAATGTTGTATCATCTGCAAACTTGGAGATAATACTTTTTGTTCCCTTTCCAAATCATTTATATGTTATGTAAGTATAGACTCATAGAATCCTACAGTGCAGAAAGAGGCCATTTGGCCCATTTAGTCAACACCAACCACAATCTCATCCAGGCCCTATCCCCATATCCCTACATACATATACCCACTAATCCCTCTAACCTATGCATCCCAGGGGCAATTTAGAATGGCCAACCAAACTAGGCCACACATCTTTGGATAATGATTGGGGTCCTAGCACAGATCCCTGCGGTACCCACTAGTCACCCTGCCAATTGGAAAAAGATCCCTTCATGCGAACTCTTTGTTTTTCTGTCTGCTATCCAGCTTTCTGTCCATCTCAAGTCGCTACTCATAACACATGCACTTTAACTTTACATAGTAATCTGCTATGTGGGACATTGTTGAATGCCTTCTGGAAATCTAAATAGACCTATCATCAGTTCTTCTTGGTCAACTGTCGGTGCAGACTCAATGGGCCAAATGGTCTCCTTCTGCACTGTAGAGTTTCTATAATTCTAATTGTATAATTCTAACTCCACTAATTACAATCTCAAAGAATTCCAATAGATTCACCAAGCACGATTTCCCGTTTGGAATTCCGTGCTGACTTTGATTATACCACTGCTTTTCAAATGCTGAGCTATGAAATAGTCATGCTAGTTTTGCAATGGCAATTTCACTACATAAGTCATAATGAGGCCCAAGGGATCATAAGATGTAGTGGGAGATTCAAAAGACAAAAGTTGCCAGTTTCATCCAACATAATTCTGAACATGACAGTGTTTGAACAATGATGGGAACAATGTTGGAGGTAATTTTAAATGAATCCCACCTGATACCATTTTATCCTTGTTCAATTTGTTTTCCAATTAGTTTTACGCAACATTAAATAATTTAGCGAGTTAAATGGAGGCCAAATTAAGTTTTGTCAATTCACCAACAAATGGGTTAAGTTAAAATTACCCTGAGTTCTAGAGGGTTGCAAGATTTTATGCAATGAATAAACATGGCATGCAGTATGATATTTTCAATAAATTGTATTTGGAAAATTAAAGTTTTATAACATATCTAGTGTTCTTTATTCTCTGTAGCAGTTAATTAGAAATATAGCCAAGTCAAGTTGTTTTATAACATGCATAAATCTTCCTTTTCCTCCTTCATTTCCTTTCTCAGATAACAAAATTACTGATGGCTACATAATTCTAATCATAGTTCTTCATTTATTGACATCTGCTTCTTGTAAGGCTTCTTTGAAAAACAAGTGTTGCATCCAACCCTGTTCCTGGTTGGTACAATTTCACAATGCAAAACTCTCCATAATTTTAAATAAATCAGCAATTTCATTCAGGAAATCAGGATAACAGAAAACTTTACATTGATACAATAATGTGATTGGAAATAAGAGACAATGTTCATGAAGTGTAAAGAGAGTTTTCACCGCCTTTATTATGTATGACTAACCTGGAAGTGCTGTTAGTGGCAGTTATTATGAAAAGGTGGAAAGTATTCCATTTCTGACATTCACAATTTGATGAACATGCTACTGACATATTTTTAAATGAAAGAATGTTCCCTGATGGCATAATGGATAAATGCACTACATGGATTCTACCATTAGCCTCAGAATTCCCATTTTCGAAATACAAAAGAACATAAGACGACCTGCTTTTACTGTCTTAATGTTAAGGCTGTAAAAATAAAATACAAAAGATATTCAAGCAAAAGTGAAACATCTGGGAACCAATTTTAACTCTGTGCAAATAGATGGGTTTGTTAAAATCTCACTCCAGGGCAGAATTTTATGGCCTCTCTTGACGGTGGGATTTTATAGTCCCATCAAAAGTCAATGGACTTTTGAACAGCTTGACACGTTTTCTCATTCCATTATTAAATTTTGCCTCTACAGAGAGTACCATTAAAAAGGGACCAGTATGATCGCAAACCATTTGGTGCTGTTCGTGAAACTGATTTTGAGGCCTGGACGCTATTTACCAGGATCAATGAAACCAGCAACGAGGTTGGAAAGTCACCCCCAGAATTCATGTCTTTCACAAGAGAACAACAATAGAATGCTTAGCAACTGGGGCACCTTTAGGGTAAGAAGACTTTTGTGATTGTGGGGGCAATTCCTGGTCTAGCTTACATGTGACTCCAGACCCACAGCAATGTTGACTCTTAATATACTCCCAAGGAAGGATAATAAATTCTGGGCCAGTCAACCATATCTATATCCCATGAATGAATATGAAAATAAAACTCATTGGTAACTGAATGTTGTGTCAGGATCCTATAATTAACACAGATCCTTGATTTATTTAATAAAGGCACCAACTATTTGGAATGGCACTTTGACAACTTGTAACTTTGCAGAACATCACCAAATTTGAAAAGAATGGGAGAGGATACTTGTTTGAAAAATTGATGAATCAAGATTCTGTCTCATCTTTCTGCTGCATCTGAAAGCTTTCATGGAACAATATGAAGAAGAAGGAAATTTTTTTTGGGACCCTGGCTAACATTTATTGTTTTCTTAACATCACTGAAAAAGCAATGTGCAAATTGACGACCAAGTTTCTCTGCTCTGCAACAGTGAATAGATTTCAGAAGTGATTAAGTAGTGGAAAAGTGCTTGCTGATGTCCTGCAGCTATGAAAATTGTTTTATGAATGCAGGTCTTTCTTTCTTAATAACATTGAAAAGTATTTGGAAATGCACTGCAAGTAACAGTGCAAAATTTCAGGTGGATGATTCTGTTTTATGGAATCCCACAGTGCAAAAGGAGGCTAGTGGGCCCATTGGATCTGCTCAACCACAATCCCATCCAGGCCCTATCCCCACAACCCCATTCATTTACCCTAGCTAGTCCACCTGACACGTAGGGGTAATTTAATATGGCCAATCTACCCAATCGCACAGCTTTGAACTATGGGACGAAACTGGAGCACCAGAAGAAACTCACGCAGACATGGAGAGAATATGCAAACTCCATGCAGACAGTGACCCAAGCTGTGAATTGAACCAGATCCCTAGCACTGTGAGGCAACAGTGCTAACCATTGTGTCAACATGCCACCTCTTCTTCATTTTGCATCAGGAACAGAGGGGAAAGTTATAGATTTGAGAATAGAATCATAGAATTACAGAATGATTACAGTGCAAAGGGGGCTATTTGATCTATTATGTCTATGCCAGCTCTCTGCAAGTTAGGTTCACCTGGTGCTGTGCATCTGCCTTTCCCCATCGCTCTGCATTTTTTTCCTCTTCAGGTTATGATCAAAAGCTCTTTGGAAAGTAATGCCTGAACCAGCCTTCATCAGATTCTGAGGCAGTGCAATCCAGACCCTAACCAACCTCTGTATAATATCATTCTTTCTCAGATTGCCAATTCTTCCTTCAATCACCTAAAACAGATGTCTCCTTGTTCTCAATCCTTACAGTATCTTCCTATTTATTCTGTTCAAACTCTACATGATTTTGAGCACCACTATCAACTCCCCCCTAAGTTTTTCATCTCCATGGAGAACAGCTTCTGTATTCTTTCTCCTCAGCCCCAAAATCATTCTCATGTGACCCTCTCTAATGTTTCCACATTCCTTGTAAGATGTGGTGACCAAAGCTAGGCACGATATTACAGTTGAGGCTAAAGCAGTGTTTTATTCAGATTTATCATAAATCCCTTGCTTTTATTCACTATACCCCATTTATAAAACCGAAAATCTTTATATTATTGAACTACTCTCTAAACATGTCCTGCCAACTTTAAAAATGTGTCCACATGAACACTTAAGACCCCTATACTTTAGAGGCCTCCTTTAGAATTGCACCCTTTATTTGATAGTGGCTCTCCCCATTTTTCTACCAAGATGAGACATTTCACACTTCTCTGCATTGAATTTCACAGCCACTTGCCCGTTCATTCCACTAACCTGCCCATGACCTTTGAAAGTAAATGCTTACCTCTTCATAGATCACAATACTTCCAAGTTTCCTGTCAACAATTTTGTGCTGTAAATTGTTAAACTCTAACATGTAGCATGTCTCAGATCAAAATTAACTCTTTTTCCTTGAACAAACAATGTGATCCATGTGGTGAAAATGATCAGAGTGATTGCTTGCAATGAGTCCTTCCACCAAGTAGCCAATAACATTTAATACCTGCTTTATCAGCCATACCACTTTGCCCTTGTATATAAGAAAGTTGCTGTGATGGCTTTGTCTCATGCATTAGTTTGTCAATATATATTCATTTCTCGTAAAATGTTAGGAATTACATTCTGTCTTCTTTCCTCACCTCAGCCCAATGCTCTCATTTTCACCTGGAATGTTTCATGATATTCTTATTTTACAAAGAAATTTGCTGTAATGTTTTTATTTTCTGCATTAGCTTATCATGGTGTTCTTTTCTCACATTGATTTACCATTACTTTCTCATATCTCTTAGGATATTACTGGATCAAGCTTTGTTCCAGGATTAATTTGCTATGAGTCTCTCCATTCTATCAATAACTTGTTTACTCAAGTTTCCAATAAGAATGCAAAAATGATTCTCCCAGTTGGTCAGTGACATGCTGTATTCCTGTACCATACAGAACAGAAACAAACGAGCTTCTTTATACAGAAGTCCTTTATCATTTCATCATGATATCTTAAAGTACTTGCTAATCAATTGATTATTTATGAAATGTTGTCTCTGCTATTCTGCAAGCAAACACAGCAAGAATTTGCACAAAACAAGCTTATATCAAATGAAAAGAATGTCACATGTTCAGGTCATATTGATTGAAAGAGGAACATTAGCCAGGATAAATAGGAGAAGTCATATTTTTTCTTTGAATAGTGTGACAGCACTTTTATGTCCAAATGAATTGGCAGATGGAATTTCATCTCATCACTAAACATCACCTCCATGATGCAAAACTCTCTCAATATTATATTGATGTCTCAACAACAGCAACTTGCATTTTATATGGCATTTTTAAGGTGGTAAGTTTTGTAATATGCTTCATAGGGGGAGGAGAAAAAGCAAAGTAAAGAGAACTGTCACGGAGCCATAGTGGAAATGGATGAGGCTGTGAAATGGCAGATTTTAGATTTTTAAAGGCAGAAAGAGAAGTGGCAAAACAAAGATGTTTTTAGGAAAGGTCTGCAGAAAGTTGGGCCAAGGCTCTGATACCAATAGAGTGGTGAGGACACTGTTGATGCTTGGTGTTATAATCTCCATGGAGGTTGATACATTTTCAGAAAAGTGATATAAGTTTCCTAGTGACTAGCACAAAGGATTGCACAAAAATAGGTTTTGTAAGGTTTTATAATCTTTACTGCAGTAATCAAATTAAAATCAACAAAGACTAAACATGAGTTAGTAGGCAATGAATACACAAAACAATAGAGCAGATATACACTCTTTAACTTCTTATCACATCAGAAAATCCATTGTCGTGTTTATGCTTTATGCCACTCTCAATGAACATGCAGTCTTAAGTTTTAAGTCCAACCCAAAAGAGAAAAACTTGGAAATAACAATTGTTTTTTCCTTCTGGGAATATCTCCCAGTGTTAGTAGGGTCCCTTCTTCCTGCTTTTAAACAAAATTCTCTTCACTCAACCCTTTTGAGCATAATTAAAATATAATAGGTTGAGAGAGCTCAATCTTTTCTCCTTAGGGAAATGAAGGATGAGAGGTGACCTGATAGAAGTGTATAAGATGATGAGAAGTATTGATTGGGTGGATTCTCAGAGGATTTTTCCCAGGATGAAATGGCTGCCACAAGAGGACACAGGTTTAAGGTGCTGGGGAATGAATACAGAGGAGATGTCACGGGTACGTTTTTCACTCAGAGGGTGGTGGGTGAGTGGAATCACCTGCCTTCAATAGTGATGGAGGCAAATTTGATAGGGTCTTTTAAGAGACTTTTGGATGAGTACATGGGACTTAATAGGATTGGGGTTATAGATAAGCCTTGTAGATAGAGATAAGATCAATGCAACTTGTGGGCCGAAGGGCCTGTTTGTGCTGTAATTTTGCTATGATTCTATAATCAAATGGACTCCCCATTTTAAGATTGCATCAGGTGATTCCATGATCTCTAACTTTTCATAATACTTGTTTCCTCAAACATGGGCACCATCTTCATCAGTTCTTTGCTTGGTAGCTCACCCTATTCAGCTCTTCTGCTTTGCATAGCATTATCTGTTGTGAGTCTACTTAATCCAACTTCTTCAATCTCATTGTCTCTGAGAAGTTATACATCTACACCTGCAAGGCCAACTGCCTTTTCCAAATGTTAAAGCCTGCATTTGACTTTGAATAAGTTTATTTTTACCTGGAACCCCCTGTCATCTTGGCAACCAGGTTACATGTTTTTATTGTCGAGAAGAATACAGAACAACCATCTTTCCATTCCAGAGCATTCTGTCTTACTTTAAGTTAAAAGAGCAAGGTTAAAACATAATTACTATAAAGTCAATTGGTCATAATAATTGCACGCTGGATTTGGAGAATCGAAGAATGCAAGAGGGCATGTAAGTCTAGAAGAGATTGCAGAAGAGACTGAGTCCTTAGAAGAATTTAAAAAAAGGATGTTATGTTGGACACATAGAGATACGAGCCATTAGCAGAGATGGAGATAATCCATTTGCCTTCAGTTGATATAATCAATGAGCATTGATATGGATTCGGAAGAGGAAAGGGCTATATGAAATCTTTGAGGGAGTCCAGAGATGGACAGGTGAGGGAATCCAGGGAGTGGAAAGAAAGGTCATTGTCGGAAGTGCCTGCACTTGAACAGAAATGGTGGAACAATGTAAGGGCAACCTGAGGGTTGGGCAGTGTAGGAGATGGAAAAGAGTGGCATTATCAACAATATCATGCAAAGCAAAGAGACTAAGAAGAAATAATGCAACACAATCATAATCGCAAAGAATACCACTCATAGTACTATCACCATCCATAAATAGCAAAGTGAAATTGAAGAAATTTGAATAGAGAATGCTGCTAGAGATGGACATGAAGATGATAAAATTTTAAGGCCTCCGAGTTTAGAGGTGGGATGGTGATTGGCCAGTGGTAGAATATGATAAAGGGTTTATATGGTCTAGTATCCATTATTCATTTTATGATTTTAGCCACGCACTGCATTGGGAAAAAAAGTGAAAACAGAGCTGAGCTATAAGAATCAAGATAAGGGTCAGTTGACAAAACAATAGTGGGTGATAGTATAGAAGTACTTCTGTGGCAGTCAGAATTATGGATGCCTGCAAGGCACAATTATGTAAAGACAGGCCTAAGCATTTCTGAAAACAATAAATAAGCTTACAGGCCAGAGTTGGAAGTCAAAGAGATTAGGACTAAGTAGCCTAAACATTTATACATGCCATGTGCTTGGTGGGATAGTGCACTGTACCAAGGATAGGATAAAGGTAGAACCTGTTCCTACTCAAAGTTAGAAATTACCAGAATATTTAGAAGTTTTTTCATGTTAAAGCTGAAATAGCTGAAAATGACTTATTCAGTTCTAGAAACTGGTACTTGGTTGCCATTTTTTTTGTTTAACATTTGGCCTGATCTGAGGACCGTTGTATTTTCACACTGTACATTAACGTTTGTTGTTCAAAACCAAAAGCTTATTATTGTAGCATTAAAAATCTTTAATTACATCTGTAGCTAGCAGCAAAGATTATGGGCAGGATTTACAGCCTCGCTCATTCCGAAACTGTGAAATCTCGACCTTCCCATTGTTCACCCTTCGCCCGCTCCAATTCCCATGCAGGCAGGGTGGTAAAATTCCGGCTACAAATCACATTATTGAAGCTTTAATTTGTCTTTAAACTTAACAGGTGAGTATATCAGCCTAAGATAAGGCTGTGATGCTCTACATAACCTGCTAAAACTACCTTCTGAAAAATGATTGTTTGGGTGAGAGAGACATGGATGGTTGGCACCATGGAATTTTATGCCAAGATTAAATTACAAAAACATCTGGCCTGTTCTTACTTCTTAGGATGAATATTGCTATTAAGTGTTACTGATGCCAGTGTTTATTATTTTTAGAATTTAAAAAAAATATGAATGACACTGATGGAACACTCCATTTCTCCAATTTGCTGCAGATCCCAAAATACATGCCCTAGTTTCTCAATTACATTTTTTCTGCTTGTTTGTTTATTGCTAAAGTAACTGTAGAATTTCTTGCAATGATTTGTTATGATCTTTCTCACAGCAATTCAGCAGAAAGCCATGGTTGTTCTGAGCCATTTATCTTTCAATGGTTTCCTACAGCAGATCATTGCCAGTTTCTTATTTGCAGTGAAATGTGTATTCTCTCTCAGGACTCAGCCTCATTCCCATTTTGCAGAGGGTATCACCACAAGGCTCTCCATCACTAAGTTCTTTTAAAGGTCGTGCACCATCCTCTCTCACTTGCTCCTGAATCACAGATAAGCTTTACGAGGAATAAATTCGCACCAATTTCTCATAAGCACATTTGAAAATTGCCCTTACTCATTCCCAATTTTGAGGAACCTTAGAAAGTAACACCTTAAGAGTATGAACTTATACTATTAATACATTTAAAAAATATTGACAAATGAACAACACTCTCAGGAATGGGGAAAATGCAAGTGCCATGAATGGAGAAATGCTGAGATATAGTATGTCATCTCAAAAAAGAATGGTTCTAAAGAACCAATTGATCTAAAAGTTTAGTTTAACGATATGTGGACAGCAAATGTAGTTTTATTTTAAAGTGGTGCAGTATTTCTTTCATAGCCGTTCAGTTGTTTTTTTCTATTTTAATTATTAAGTGTTCACTGCAATTTGAGGTCATTTCAAGAATAATCCATGGAATATTTAAAGTTACAAGTTTATTTATTAGTCAGAAATGAGGCTTACATTAACACTGCAATGGAGTTACTGTGAAATTCCCCTCGTTGCTACAGTCCAGCACCTGCTCAGGTCAATGCACCTAACCAGCACGTCTTTCAAACTGTGGGAAGAAACTGGAGCACCTGGAGGAAACCCATGCAGACACAGAGAGAACATACTAATTCCACACAGACAGTGATCCAAGCTGGAAATCAAACCCAGGTCTCTGACACTGAAACAGCAGTGCTAACCACTGCTACCGTGCCCCCCCCTAACTTAGACTTATATGAACTTAAACTTAGATAATTAGTTAAAGCAATGTTAAAAGTTTAACTTCAGTGGCTGGTATTAGAACTAACTTAACCAGCTTTGGTGTTGTCTCCTGAAAAGTAATGGTAGAATGGTATCAGTTTGTTACATTTATTCAACGTAAGGCAGTCACTGAATTATTACCGAGTCTGAAAATGATGTGATATCTTTGAAAATAATTACAGAAACTGGTGATTTTTCAGCTACGCAGTTCATTGTCCCCGCAGTATTTCAGATGAACAGCAAGTGTTGCAGTTTGTAGTTTATCAGCACAATAAATTAAGGACAGGAAGAATTGCACACTGCTATACTGCCTACTTGAGGCATTTGTAAACCTGATTGTCAGAAGCAATATATGATTAATGGAGACTTCAGCATTTTTGTGCTGAGTGGGTGGGGAAGAAGCTGACAACAGTAAGATGGAAAATCTTTCTGCTTAACAATAAATAATAACATATCATTAATTTGCAAAGCTGTGGCAGGTTTAATTGTTGGAACTGTTTTCGGTAAACCAACTTTTTTCTATGATTACCTTTCTAGCATGCATTTGATATTAACTCTTGAAGCAATAGTCATGATGCTGAGCTGTGCTGATTGTGTGGAGTACTCGTTTACCCAAAATAATGGGAGTTAACATTTCACATACCTGACAATTATTTATGATGGGGAGATGCCAGTGTTGGACTGGGGTAAACATAGCAAGAAGTCTCACAACACCAGTTTAAAGTACTAACAGGTTTATTGGTAGCAAAATCCACTAGCTTTCGGAATGTTTGCTGCTCCTTCATCAGCTGAATGGAAGTTCTACTCACAAACATGGCATATAAAGACACAAACTCAATTTACAAAATAATGGTTGGAATGTGAGTCTTTACTGGTAATCAAGTTTCAAAGGTATAGACAATGTGAGTGGAGAGAGCGTTAAGTACATGTTAAGGAGATGTGTATTGTTTCCAGACAGGACAGTTATTGAGATTTTGCAAGCCCAGGCAAAATCTGACATGAACCCAAGATCCCAGTTGAGGCCATCCTCATGTGTGCGGAACTTGGCTATCAGTCTCTGCTCAGCGACTCTGCATTGTTGTGTGTTATGAAGGCCACCTTGGAGAACGTTTACCCAAAGATCAGAGGCCGAATGCCCATGACCGCTGAAGTTTTCCCCAACAGGAAGAGAACACTCTTGCCTGGTGATTGTCGATTGCTGTTCATTCATCCGCTGTTGTAGCATCTGCATGGTCTCCCCAATATACTATGTCTTGGGACATCCTTTCCTCACTAACAGAATCTCACTCACTGTCCTGTCTGGAGCATTACACATCTCTTTAACCTGTGCTTATTGCTCTCTCCACTCATATTCTTTGAGACTTGATTGCCTGCGAAGACTTGCATTCCAACCATTATTTTGTAAGTTGAGTCTTTATATGTCCTGTTTGTGAATAGAACTCCCAGTCACCTAATGAAGGAACAGTGCTCTAAAAGCTAGTGGTTTTTGCAACACAATAAACCTGTTGGACTTTAACCTGGTGTTATGAGACTTCTTACAATTATTAATTATGTCAGCGGTACTCATAAAATAACGAATTCCTGCAAAAATCAAGCCAAAAAAGGGTCTCAAGATTCCTTATTCTCTACTAGAAATCATACTAAAATACAGACAATCTTGATAGAGATGGCATAAAATTATATTGTGCCAAATCTTCCTGGAGGGACATCTATGCAATTAGAACTTTTCCAACATTCTTCAATTCAAATTATTTTGTCCCAGAATTCACCTGCACTGTGTGATGGCTATGGGGTATCTGGGGGTTTATTGAACAACAGGACAACTCCCTAACCAATGAAATTGTCAAAGAAACAGAAATGATATAGAGGAGGATGAATTAGTGGCAGGTCAGGTGCAGAAAGAGAAATAGAGGGAAAGAAAGATGGATTCAGAGAAACAGAAAAAAAGTGACAAAAGGGAAAGTAGGGAAAATATTACAAAAATTTAAATTAGAATTTTTTTAAATCTTTAAGAAAAACTACGCACAGAAATGAGATTGAATAGTTTAAATTGTTCCCTTTTTGAGCCGGAGAGTTTGATTGCCATTTTATTAACGAATAACACAACATAAAAAGGTGCTTATAGCTTAATCACTATTCTTAACTTTCTGAGTTGGGTTTAATGGATTATTAATGTGCATTTAATCCAACATGTTCTTAAAATAATGTGGAGACTAAGGGCAAGAAGCCATTTGTGCAAACTACTTAATAGAGGGGCATAAATCAACCAGCAAGTTCTGGAGATTTGCTCTCACAGTATGACTGGGATTCCATGTGGGTGAAGACTAGTCTCACATACCGGTTTGAAAAATGATTGAAGCCCTTGTGGCTTTTCTCTGGGACAAATGATAATAATATCAAGGGTAATAAGGCACTTACCTAGGCAACAACCGGTCCTCAAGCAGATTAAACCCCCTGTATGTTGGTGTATCCAGATTGGAATAGAAACTGGCAGCTTTCCAGAACCCACAGCCCCATCACTACCAGGATAGTAAGGCCAACCATGAGGATCATTAATTGATTCCCAGATAACAGTGAGTGTGAATGATCATAGAGTCATAAAGGTTTACAGCATGGAAACAAGCGCTTTGCCCCAACCTGTCCATGCCGTTGTTTTGTTTTTAACCCCTTAGCTAGTTTCAATTATCTGCATTTGGCACATATCCCTCTATATCCATCTTACCCTATAGCTGTCAAAATGATTTTTAAAAGACATTCACCACTCTGAGTTAAAAAAATGCCTATCTGGGTGAATATATCTCACCCTATACCCTCCCCCTGGTCATATGATCACTCCCATCTATGAACACGCCCAGGAGTTCAGCGAAGCCTTAAATTTCACCCTGTATGTCTTTATTCTGTAAATGTGCTAGCTGATTTACACATGGTGTGCATCATTAACACTGCTTTGCCATGCAATGTAATTGAGATTGTTGTCTAAATTATCATTCCCAGGAACCTTTAAAAAGCTGATATGTGAAGACCACTATGTTTTTTCTGAAAGGTCAGGTAATTTGGGATATTTTTCAAGGACACTGCAAGGATTTAGGTGTCCATTCACATAAATCACTGAAAGCTAGTGCATAGGTCAAAGAGACTAATGCAATGCTAGCATTTATCTCAAAGAGACTGGATTGCAAAATTAAAAGTTTCATGCTTCAATTGTACAAAATTAATCAGGCTCCTTTTAAAATATTACATTCACTTTTCGTGCTAAACTCCAGGAAAGACATTTACATCTTGAAAGGGAGATACATCAAATAAGTGTGAGGACAGAACCAAAGAAACTTATAACTTTACCTGATGGCTTTTTGAATGCTTAGTCCAATATACCCCGTTTTTGTTTACAACTCGGTAAGTTCCTTCTCCTCAATGTTGGTCCATATGATTTGCAGGTTATTTATGGAATGAGCTTTCAGCTCTTTTCCATTAGAATATTACTGATCCTGACAACTCTCAATGAAAACTATTCTCCTTGTTACCCTTCTATATCTTTTAGCAATAATTTTGCAGGTATGATATCCAGTTATTTACTCACTTGCCAGATGGAATAGGCTTTCTCCATCTCCTCTATTTAAACTTCTCATGCTCTTGGAAACAGCTAAATCACCTCGTAACCTTTTCTATTCTAAAGAGAATGGTCCCAGTTTTTCAATCTCTTCATCATTACAGAAGCATCCCGCCCCCCCCCCCACTTCATGGTAAGATAGTGGTAAACTACCTTTGTATCTTTTTGGATGCATGTCATGTGCCTCCTTCTTCTTCTTGCCCAGGGCCTCAATATTCAAAGTCATCTAAGGTTCCCTATTTCTACCAGCCTTGCTCTTCACTCTGAAAGGAATGTGCTTATCCTGACACCTGGTCAACACCCTTTTGAAAACTTCCCACTTACCAGCCATTCCTTTGCCTGCCAACAGTCAATTTTTGAAAGTTCCTGTCTGACACCATCAAAATTGGCCTTGCCCCAATTTGGAATTTTAACTTTTGGGCCAGGCTTATCTTTCCCCATAGCTATCTTAAAACTAATGGAATTATGGTCACTGATCCCAAAGGGATCCCTTACTAACTCTTCTATCACTTGCCCTTCCTTATTTCCCAAGAGAGGGTCAAGTTTTGCCCCCTCTCTCGTTGGGCCATATACATACAGAATGAGAAATTCCCCCTAAATACACTCAACAAATTTCTCCCCATCCAAGCCCCTAATATTATAGCTGTCCCAGTCAATGTTGGAAAGTTAAAATCTTCGACTACTACCACCCTATTTTTCTTGGAGCTGGCTGTAACCTCCGTACATATTTGCTCTTCAATTTCCGCTGACTATTTGGAGGCCTATAGTAAAATCCTATCCAAGTGATCTCTCCCTTGCTATTTCTCAATTCTACTCAGTGGGCTAACCATCTGAAATATCCCCTCTCTGTACTTCCGCGATGTTTTCCCTAATCAAAAAAAACACAACTCTCCCTCCTCTCTTACTTCTTGTTTTATCTTTCCTATAGCATCTGTACCCTGGGACATTGAACTGCCAACCCTGTCTCTCCCTTAGTCATTTTTCAGTAATAGCTATTATATCCCAATCCCATGTACCCATCTATGAACCTATCTACCCTTCTGCCTTGCCTGTCAGCCCTCTTGTGTTGAAATAAATGCAGTTTAATCTCGACTTGCCTGGCTCTCTGCCCTATTCTTGCCTGACTTGTCTAATGTTAGGGTTATTAATGCTGCTTTTACTTTTTAACGTGCTCGCTTTAACTCCCATGCTGTCCTTAGCCTTCTTTTCTGTCTCCCTACTGCTTTGGGTCTCACCTCCCTGCCAAACTAGTTTAAATCCTCCTGAGTGGGAAAGTGCAAAGGAGAATGATACCATACTTCATTCCTGGATTGGTACAACAACATTTAAACATGCCCTTGATTTTTCCGCATTTACATAACCACTGCTCTTTTTGCACTTTTCTATCCTGAGTGGGATTTGAACTCAGGTCTCTGAACTATTAGTCCAGTGACAATACTACTATGCTACCATCTCTCCAAATAGTGCCAGATTTCTAAATTGCAGTATAAAAAAAGTTAGGAACTATTTTTATGAGTATTCAGACTAGAAGCAGCAGAATTTAGTATCTAAATTTGAACTAATTTCTTTTGCATTTGTCTGTAAAACTGCATTCTGACTTTATGTGCTGCTTGTGTAGAGGGCTAATTGCTGTATTATTACTGTACTTCTGGGAATTAGTTTGTGTATATTTAAAGGGGGGAAAGTAATGTTATTTTAAGAACAACTGCAGCATTTGAATTTTACATTTTTCTTCACAAGTGTAAAATGTTTCAAAATTGACTGTTTTGTCACATTAGATCCTGGTGTGCAGGTTGTGACTTTGCTGTTTTTACTGCAATCAGAGGTTCAGTCATTGAAAACATTTAATTAATCACAGTGTGATGTTTGTATATCGAATGAAATCACATTTTTAAAAAAACTCAAATACATACTCGTGAAGTTTAGCAACTGAAGCAATGGATTGTGAATGAAGGTGATAGATGCTAAGCAGTGTGATTGAGGTTTTCAATTACTGAGTGAGAAATCACATCTATTTTGTGGGCATTGCATGTACAATCCGCATCTAGCAATTTGTGTATTAAGGCATGGGGACCATGCTTATCCATATTAAATTACTAAACTACAGAATATGAAACACAAAAACTGTTCTGCAGATATGTTTATCAGTATGCTAACTACTTTAAGAGAAAGGAAGAAATTAGAAAGAAGAATAAAAAATGTGTGTTGCTGTATTTATAGAATCCATTCTTAGTTGTCGATTCCGGTTCGAACTTATTAATGTGAGTATCTGATCCAAAGTATAATCTTATTAATTCCCGATGATTTCTTACTGTTGGCTAAATATGGATATTAGTCTGCCATGCCAATACAGCTAACTTAGAAGCAAAAGCAGGCTATGACATGAACTCTCCAAAGTGGGTGCAAAAGATTCCATGGCATTATTTCAAAGAAGAGTTCCCAAGTGGAGTTGTCCAGCTGCCATGCTAATTTTGCCAGCATCAGGAAAGTTGGAAGATCAGCAGCCTGCCTGGAAATGAATTGATTTTGATTTAATTTTGATTTACATACAATGAAAAATATTGTTTCTTGCATGATGAAAAGCCAAATTATAGTGTTGATAAGAGCACATAGGGAAGAAGGAAGGAAGAGTATACAGACTATAATGTTATTGAATATAGTCTGAACTGAGCCACTTAAATAGCATATTAGGCATCTCCTCCTGTTTTGACTATCCAATGCAACCTTATTCCAACAGAAAATCCCTCTCTTCCAGCATTAATCAATTTCCCTTTGAAAAATATTATTAAAACTGCTTTCACCATCTTTTCAATACTGCATTTCAGATTATAACAACTCACTTTGTATAATAAAAATCTTCTCTCTGTTTTTTCACGAATCGTCTATAAAAATGTGTCCTCAGGTTACAACCTTGCAATTGATGAAGCGCCATATAGTAGGCTTGTCAGTGAAAGCATTAAATTTGTTTGGAATATCAAGGAGAGAAATATGAAGTTATCGTTTGGATCTCCTTGTGATACTTGGTGACATCTCAGCAAGCTCTGGATGGAGTGTTGGGCTGTGTGTCACATTCCTTTCTGGGCACTCCATGGTTCATAGAAGAGACCTTTGAGGTGACAGTCCTGCTTACACTCTGCAAACTCCTTGCTCCTGCAATTATCTTGGCCTCTCTATTTGGCCCAACCCCACTTATTCCTCTTCAAGGACTTTTCATCTGTTAAGATGCTTTCTCATCATGACTGTAGTGGTGCTGTCACTGAGCTGCTGTCTGTCAAATTGGACCAGAAGCTCTAAGGTGTGGCCTGCCTTCCTCTACAGAAACAGACAATCCCATTGTGTCTACTTAAACTTTCACGGTGATTCTATGAAAGCTCACCAATACCTCTACTTTTCAACAAATCTAAGGAAATTCATCATGTCCATTACAATTATTGCCAATTTTTACAGAAGGACCGTAGAAAGCATTCTATCTGGCTGTATCACAGCTCAGTATGAATCCTGCTCTGACCAAAACTGCAAGAAACTACAAAGGGTTGTGACCATAGCTCAGTCCATCAAGCAAACCAGCCTCCCAACCATTGACTCCAACTACACTTCCCTCTGCCTCACAAATGCAACCAGTATAATCAGGATCCCATGCACACAGGACAAACTCTCTTTCACCTTCTTCCATTGGAAAAAAGAAACAAAAGTCTATCTTTTCTTTTTTCCCTATGTACTCTATGAATGGTATGTTTCTCCGTATAGCGCACAATGCTTTTCACTATATCTCAATACATGTGACAATAATAAATCAAATCAAATCTTGAATCCTGTTGCCCACTGAAGCAGGGTTACATGACACTTTTGAACTTGGTGTGGAACTTCAGTTACTCCTGTAAAATTCAGTCCAATATGTACTTGCCTTTATTTACAAAGAACAACAAAGTACAAAGAACAAAACAGCACGGGAAACAGGCCCTTCGGCCTAACGAGCCCACGCCACCCCCCGATGTTCCCACCTCTACCCGCGATCCCTGTCCATGTTTATAGATCTATGGATTAAATTTGCTGTAAGGAGAGGTGTATTATGAATGTTTTAGATATGTATTCGAGGTTAAAAAACAATAATGTGGTTTCTTATAGTACCTTTAATGTCGTGAGTGTTCCGAATTGCTTAAGAAGGGAGGAAATCTATGAGATCTCTATGTGAGATTGGTTTATGATATAAGTGCCAGTGATGTCTTACTGTCAATGGATTTGATAATTAACTACAGTGAAAATGATGATGTCAACTGCAATTAATTATCACCCAGTCACCTGAAATTGAAAATTGAACTCAGAATAAACAAAAGCATCTCACCACTGACAGTGCAATAGTCAAACACATTTGCTTATGTGAGAAATTATTTCATGACTCAATATTCTGCACTCATGACTTACGGGTTTTTTTCCCAGCAGTGTAGAAATCACATGAGATACTGAGACAATATCCTAAATGTACCAGCTGGATTTGACTAAGGAATATATTTGGCTCCCTTTATTTGCCTGTGTTACATTATACAATTGCATTTCTATTGCTGGACATTGAATAATGATTACTTACTTGCCCTGATTGTTACAACAGTTGCATCTGACAGGATAAATGAATTTTGCACATAAGATCTGGCTATTTAAGAGCTGTACATTCTTATGACTTGTTCTTGTGGGCTGGCTGTGACTAATGTGGTAGTCAGGTTGTCAATGCACATAATACAGATTAATTATTATGTAAACCATGTAATGTGTTCAGGAACTGAATGATCCTGGTGGAACCCAAACTGAATGCCCATGAACAGGTTATTGCTGAGTAAGTTTTGCTTGATAGCACTGTTGATAATCCATTTACTGATGTCTACAGTAGACTGATAGAATGGTAATTAGTCAGGTTGGATATGTCCTGTTTCTTGTGTATAGAACATACCTGGTGGATTATCCACATTGCCAGGTTGATGCCAGTGTTGTAGATGTACTAGAACAGCTTGGCTAGGGAAGCAACAAGTTCTAGAGCACATGTCTTCAGTACTATTGCTGGAATATTGTTAGGGCCCATTGCCTTTGCAGTATCCCGCGTCTTCAACCAATGTTTGATATCACATGAAGTGAATCAACCTGGCTGAAGCCTGGTACCTGTGATACTGGGGTGACCAAGCTGGATTATCCACTTGGCACTTCTGGTTAAAGATTGTTGCGAATATTTTAGCCTTATCTCTGCACTGACGCGCTGGGCTCCTCCATCATTGAGGACGAGGATTTTTGTGGAACTTCCTCCACCAGTGAGTTGTTTAATTGTCCAGCACTATTCTCGACTAGATGAAGCATAGCTTCAGAGCTTAGATCTAATCTGTTTGTTGTGTAACTGCTCAGCTCTGTCTATTACTTGCTGCTTATGCTATTGGGTGTATAAGTTGCCCCATGTTTCAGCTTCAGCAGATTGAGAACTCATTGTTGGTATTGCTGATGTTGCTCTTGGCACATCTTCTTCATTCTTTCACCTCGCTGCTTCCCAATCATTCACATCTCAGCTGGACACACCTTTTGTTTCTTTACTTTGCCCATTACCACTCTCATCAGTTCCAGAACCACGAAACTTTTTGTCACTTAATTCCTCCTATCCTCTATCTGATCATGGACCTTCCCTTTTGTTTCTTCATCCCTTCCCCAGTTCCACTTGTTCAAAACCTGTTACATTTCCATCTTTCACCAGTTCCGATGAAGGATCATTGACTTGAAATGTTAACTCTTCTACTCACCATAGATGTTTCTAGACTTGCTGAGTATTTCCAGCATGTTCTGTTTTTATTACAGGTTCCCAGCATCTACAATATTTTGCTCGTGTGTTTCCACTAATTTTCTCTCCAAGCAGCAAACTAATGTTAATACTTTTGACCTAATTTATGCCAAATGTCATAGAGATTATTATCCATTACTTATTCAATGACAATGTTTTGATCTGCTATAAATAATACATTCATTTGTGTGTACTCTGCTCTGGAATAATTGTCCACTGCTTCTTCATCCTGAATTATTCTCCTTATTTGTCTTTGTCACTGGTGGTTCAGAGTTGTCTTCCAATCACAGGGGCTGAGAGAGAAAGCAAGCTCCATACCTGCTTCTGCTTGATGGGCATCAAATCCATGCCACTGGTGTTAATCTGAATTACAAGCTAGTCATCCTTGTATTGGACTGCAAAAATAATACTCTGATAAAAATAAAACAGCTCTGCTGATATTTCTTTCTTTTTCCTGAATCGTGGTTTTCTACCCACTATCGTTGACTCATTCCCTAGGTCACTCCTCTCACTCCCTTCCCGCCCTCCCAGAACCAAGATAGGGTCCCCTTATCTTCACTTTTCACTCCACAGCCTCTGCATTCAAAGGGTCTGCAATTTCTCTCACTCCAGCAAGATTCCAGCATCCAACATATCTTCCTCTCACTCCCCCTATCAGCATTCTGCGTAAAATGTTTCCTTCAGGATATACTGATCCACTCCTCCATTGTACCTAATATCTCACCCACCACCAGAGGCACCTTCCCTTGCAATCATAGAAGGTGCAACTTCTGCCCCTTCACTTGCTTCCTGCTCATTAGAGTATAAAAGTTGGAATATTATGGGCATAATTTTACTTTTCGAAGTGTCAGCTAGCATGAAAATGGGAGAGTTCCTGATCCATTTCTTGGGTAAGCTTTCACTTCCAATCTTATGCATTGAAAAAATGGGCTAGATCGAATCTAGCTGCTAGAGGTAGCGAGAAGGGCTTAATCCACCACACAGCCTGCAGCACAGATTGGAGCCACAAACTGCACATGCACAGAAAAAGCTAAAAAAAATGCAGCTGTCCTGACACTACCCCTCCAGGGCCAAATACAGCTTTCACCTAACCCCCACAAATATTGGGGCCCTTCCAACATTACTGACCTTCTTAGCCCACCAGACCTTCCAACTTGCACAAGGCTCCCTCATCATCCCATAGGCCCATATTGCTGCATGACATGACCCTCTCGATGCTCTCTCTTCCCTACTCCTGATTACCACAGAGGCACATTCTACCCTGCTGTCTCCCCTTCTCCCCACCCCTCATCAGCACACCTGCAAGTGCTGACTTGGCTTTCCCTCCATGTAACAAAGCAAACTGCTTTAAATTTGCTGGAATGCTCTAATGAGCACGTGACTCACCCAAATTGCCTGCATCTGATCTGCCCTAACAAGGGAGAACTCCATAAAAACTCCAAGGATGGACAGATAGGCAGGCAGTGCAGGAAGAGGTGGCCTCCAGAAAGAGGGATCCCAAATTTTCCAATGGAGATCTTGCCATGTTGCTGGAGGTGGTGAGGCAAGGTGGGATGCCCTCTTTCCTCCAGCAGGATGCCGCTGCAGGGTGAGGGATAGAAATGCAGCTCTGGGTACTGGTGACAGCATGTGCCAGGACACTGGCCAGGAGAACTGGAAAGCAGTGCTGCAAGAAAGAACAATCTCATCTGGGTGGCAAGGGTGAGTGTTGAACCTCATCTAGTATCCCCCTCAAATGACCCCCAGATTCCCCTACCCCCAGTACCCTGCATGCTTTCAGCCCCTGACCCCCAAACATCTCCCTTCTCCCATTCAAGAATATCACAGTCTTTGCCCTCTGAGACCCTGAAACCCCTGCAGGACTTGTGGTATTAGATTTTACATTGCTCCTTCTGTCTCCACAGGAAAAGAATGCCCATAATTGCCGGGGACAGGGCAAAGACAGGAGGGTGATGTGCCTGAGACCCGCGTCCTCGGCCCATTTGAGAAGCAGGCACTGGAGCTTGCAGCAGAAGAGGAGGATCTGCACAATTAGTGATAGCATGGTTAGGTTGGAGCATACAAGTGAACACCTGCCAATTCTCCATTCATTGGAAATATCTGAAGTAAGTCACATGCTGTCCAGAATCCTTTTCCTCCCTGGCACTCAACTTTGTGATCTGTGTTGCAGGAAGGGACCCAAATGTGCCTACACCATCTTGCATCAAACACCACAACCCCCCTCCCCCAACACACATGCTGGTCCTCTGAGATCACTTCTCCCTCAGATGCTGGAGATACAGCAACAGAGCCAGAGAATGCAGGAGGGGCTGATGGCCACACTGGACTGACTGGGAGGCTGTTTGGGAGGCTGTTGGGAGAAGTCCCAAGGCTTTCAGGCAGACCAGCTATTGACTGTCATGTGGTTCCAGGCCAACACTGCAAGGGTGGCATCTGCAGTGGAAACCTGGGACATGAAATCCTCACCATGAGTGGCAAGCTCGAAGCAATGGCCGAATCCCAGAGGGCTGTGGCTGAGTCCCAGAAGGCCACAGTTGAAGGTCTTAACAGGTTTCTCGATATACTGCAGTCCTTGGCTAAGAGGCTCAAGAACTTGCAGGAGATCCAGTGGGACAGTGCCTAGAACAGCTGGCTATGGAAGTAGCCCTTGAAAACATGATTCAATCAAAGAGCATCAAGACAGAGGGGCCCAATCTCAGGGGTACTTGTTGTTGCCATTGACAGGTGGTCCCAGACTCACAGATCCATTGCCCCCTATGGCAAAAATACAGGTGATCCTTCTGGACTGCAGTGCCAGGTGATACCGGATCTTCTGGAACTCACTGCAGAAAAACTGCCATCTCAAGAAGTGACCCAGGGGCCCACAGGAACCCCAAGGGAAGAGGAAGGTCTTAAGCCCATGTCCGAGCCTTTCACCCAGGAGACTGTAACTGTGACTACACCTTCTGATTTCCCCCTCCCTGACACCGGGGCACCTCAGGAGTATTGGGATGAAGAGGGTGGCATGGATACATTCTTTACAGCTGGAAGATGGCTAGGACCCTCAAGGTCTAGACCTTCCAGAGGATGATCACCAAGGGCATCACAGGCCATGGGTGCGTTAGGTAGCTGGCCCCCTCCACACCTGATGTACATCCTGGAGAGACATCGAAACATAATGGTAGGCCTTTTAAAGTTATGAAGTTGTAGTGGCACTAAGATGGCATGATGAAGAAAAATATTTCATTAGAATATTTAGACACTTCAAAGTCTCGCGTTCACATGTTTTTATATTAACACTTACGAAGGCACTATTGTTGGTAACAATAAATGTTATTTCACTCCACACCTGTGACTAGCTTATCTCTAAATAGCCTCTAACAGGAAAGTACTTACCCCGATGGTCAGCAGAAGGCCCTCGGCACACTCAATGCACTGCTGCTGTGAAAAGCAAGGCTCTCAAATCATTCATTGGCTACAGATGGTGACATGCATTGACGGCGACTTAAAACATATGTCATGGCATCTCCGGAACCCACATGTGATCAGGGCCTCCCTCGCCGCCCTTGCATGCCTGACGTTTGCTGCCACCAGCCCTCCAGCACCTGGTAGTGTTTGTCATTGTCATCGCCCTCCTCCTCCTCTCCTTCCTCCTCTCCCTCCTCCTCCTCTCCCTCCAACTCCTCTTTTTCCTCCTCCTATCCTTCCATCTGCTGCTGGGCAGCCTCCTCCCTGGCAACACCTAGTTGATCGGCTTTCACCTCTTCTTCTTCCAAAATTGCAGCCTCGAGGTGCCTGCAATTCATCCTCCTGCCCCTCCTCCTCAGTTCCAGCAGAAACCAAAAGAAAAGAAAGATCAATGGGCTGCTCTGCAATAGCCATATCACCAATCTATGGAGGGTTGTGGGGTGGGGGGTGGAATTTGAGGAAGGGGAGAGACAGATGGGGAGGTTAAAGAACTCTGCTCACCTCCAGCCCAGATCCTGTACCCCTCCTCTATAGACCCCAAGCAATTCACACTCTCTATATCCCCCACAGACCCCAAGCAACACACTCACCATACCTCCCCCCACAGACTTGCAGCAACACCCACTCCCCACATCCTCTACAAACCCCCAGCAACACACATTCCCCATAACTCCACAGACTCCCAACAGCACATACTGCCTACATCCCACCCACAGATCAGCAATGTACACTCCCCATGCTCCCCGCAGACCCGCAGCAACACCTACTCCTCATACCCCCCACACTGACCCCCAGAAACACACACTCCCCATTCCCCTACAGACCCCAGCAACACATATTCCCCATATCCTCCCACACAGACCCCCAGAAACACACACTATCCATACTGCCCACAGACCCCAGCAGCACACACTCCTCATACCGCCCCCCATAGACCCCCAGCAACACACTCTCCCCATACCCCCCACAGACCTGCAGCAACACACACTCGCTATACCCCCAACAGAATCCCATCAAAACACACTCCTCATACCCTCCACTGACTCCCAGGAAACACACACTTCCATACCACCCCCCCATAGACCCCCCAGCTACACACCCTCCCCATACCCGCAACAGATCTGCAGCAACAGTCTCTATACCCCACACAGACCCCCAGCAACAACACTCCCCATACCCACCACAAAACCCCCAACAACACACTTCCCCCTACTGCCCCCCCATAGACCCTCCAGCAACATACCCTCCCCATACCCCCACAGACCTCCAGCAACATACACTCCCATACCCCCACAGACCTCCAGCAACACACACTCCCCATACGCCCCACAACAGACCCCCAGTAACATGCATGTCCATACCCCTACACAGCTCCCAGCAACATATACCCCTATATCTCCCCCACAGCTCCCCATCAATATATATTCCCCAACCCCCCACAGATACCATCAATGTACCCTCCCCATATCTCCCCCCACAGACCCCTAGTAACTCGCATTCCCCACATCTCCCCACAGAGCTTCCCAGCAACACATACTCCCCATGCAGCCCCCCAGCAACACATATCCCCACATCGTCCCAGCAACACATACTACTGACATCCCACCCAGAGACCCAGTAACATATACTCCCCATATTCCTCTCCACAAGCTCCTCGCAACATACACTCCTCATATTCCACTCCCCCCCCCACAGTCCCCCAGAATGGCAACACAGATCCCACCTATTTCACCAGACACAGACATTTGCACACACTCACACACACACACACACCCAGAACACAATGCAGTAATGGGCTCAGACAGTGCTACTTGACAAGTCTTGAGCTGCACCACTGCCAGTTCTGTGAGTTTCTAGCCCATCTTCCACCAACAACAGTGCTTGCTGCTGTTAGCAGTGGGACCCAGAGTCAGAACAAAAACCGGAGGTCAGCGTTCAGACCCGGTCTGTGCTGAGAGCCCAAGTCTTGCCCCATGAACAACAATAGCCCCCTAACCTCCCCCAAATACTCAGAAGCCCCTCTCCCATGTGTAATGTGTTTCCCCATGAAACAACCCCACCCCATCCCACCTCCTTTCCTCCCCTCTCCACCCCACCCCACCCCACCTTACCCACCAGTTAGGTGGAATTTTCCACACACCTGACGAAGGAACAGCGTTTCCAAAAGCTTATGGGTTTACTATCAAATAAACCTGTTGGATTTTAACCTGTTGTTGTGAGACTTCTTACTGTGTTTACCCAATCCAACACCAGCATCTCCACCTCATGAAAGATACACTATCAGACTTTTAAAACTTTGTCCCACTCTGCTGTGGAACTTCAAAACTTCAGACACTGCTTTTTGCTGCTTCAAGACATTTGTGGCATAACTGGGTGATTGGTTTAAACTGCACCTCTTCCAGCCCAGAGCTGTTGCTCACAAGTCTTTCTCACACAGCTGATTCTTCAACACATTTCAATCTTTCTCCTGTCTCTTTCATTTCCATTGTCCTTGGTCCCGCTGTTCTCCCTGATACCCCCAATTTTGTGTTGAATAAAATTGAACAGCCTTGCTTTGTTTATTTATGACAGTTTCAAAGTCCATAAAACTTTTCACTAGGGCAGCATAGTGGCCTAGCAGTCTATACTGCTCCTTCACAATACCAGGGACATGGGTTTGATTCTTGGCTTCAGTCACTGTCAGTGCAAAGCCTGCGCATTCTCCCGACGTTTGCGTGGATTTCCTCTGAGTGTTCTAGATTCCTCCAAGTTCCAAAAGACTGGTTAGATACATTGGCCATGCTAAATTCTCCCTCAATGTGCCTGAACAGGTACCAGAGTGTGGTAACATAAAATATTTTCACAGTAATGTCATAGCAGCACTAACATAAGCCGACTTGTGACACTAATAGGTTTCAAAAGGAAAGTTTATTTAACAGCTGAAAACACAAACACTTAACTATCTCCTAATGCTAATTTCTACATATTGCTTATTTATCTATAGAGAGTTCAGTCAGCTGTACCCACTTCAAATACATTCTGTTAACACCTATGCATCTTTCATGTCTCAAACCATACCACACAATTAGCACCCAGCTTATTTTAATAATTTTCACATATTGGTCTACAAACCATCTTCACAATATTTTTTTATTCATTCATGGGATATGGATGTCTCTAGCTGGCCAGCATTTATGGCCCATCCCTAAATGCCCTTGAAGGGCAGTTGAGAGTCAACCACGTTGCTGTGGATCTGGAGTCACATGTAAGCCACACCAAGTAAGGATAGCAGCTTTCCTTCACTGAAGGACATTAGTGAACCAAACGGGTTTTTCCAACAATTGACAATGATTTCATAATCATCAGTAGATTCTAATTCTGGATATTTTTTATTGAATTCAAATTCCACCATCTGCCGTGGCAGGATTTGAACCCGGGTCCCCAGAACATTAGTTGAGTTTCTGGATTAATAATCTTGCAATAATACCACTAGGCCATTGCCTCCCCTATTATGCAATAATCCACTAAAATATTAAAAGGAGTAATATTTCTCATCACACTAGCATAACATTCCCACTGAGCTCAATGTCAGAGACATTCATGGAAAGTCCTGGGTAGCGGAAATCAGCCCCATCGGAAGTTTAAACTTTCTAAGCAGTTTCAGCACTTCAGTGTGTGCTCAGAACTTTTGTGGGGTCCTCACACTCATCACCCAACTCAACCTTCTCACCTTTGACTTGCAGCTAGCAGAAAACTTTCATGTCCAAAGGAATAATGATATGAATCAGATGTTTTTATCAACCTCATGTTTATTTGTCAAGAATAATCAATCCCTTTCTGAACAAAACACATTCATCATCTAGTTCTGTCAGGTTTTAAAGAAACGTTTAATCTTTTATTCAAATTGCTGTGGGACACATTGCGTATTCCTATTGTAAAATGTATTGAAATGTGTCAAATTAATGAAATTTTGATCTTGCCAGATAAAGTAGCATAGCCACAAATTCAATGTCAGAATGCAGAATATGAGAAAGGAAGTCTTGCATTTATAAAACACTTTTCATGACCTTAGGACGTTCCAAGAATTTTAAAAGCAATAAACACTTGTTGAATTATACTCATTGTTGTAACAATGGACATGGAAATTATATCCAGATGCCTATGTAACGTGGCTCAGCACTGCTTGGAAGGACTTCTGAAAATAGCGCTGCAAACAGATTTATGTTCCTGCTCTGGTATATATAGTCTTCTGAATATTTCTCTTTATGAAGTAGACTGTTTACAAACAGGTCGTGATGCATTGAACTGAGGGCTCTGGCACTGTTTTTAAACCCCATGTGCAGTCATTACTTATTGTAGCATAGCACATTGCTATGAATGCCTGCCCAGTATTTAATTGCCTGGCCATTGAAGTATGTTTTCTCTTGTGAAAATGTAGAGTTAAACAGCCTTGATGGACGACCACATGTGCAAGTGACTCACTATGATGCATGGCCTGTTCATTTAAATAAATATTACCAAAGGCTTGAATACAAATCCTCTGTTCTATTCAGCTTACCTGATCATTCAAAGCTAGAAGGGCTATTTTGGCTTTGAAGAAAGAAACACTTCCTGTAAAATCACACAAAATTGAATTAAAGGGAACCTAATTAATAGTAGGACTTGGGCAAAGTTGAGAAAAAATCCAATTTTCCATCATTTTAAGATAATATGGCATTGGTCTCTGCACATCTATGATAATAGCCATCAAATCAATGTACACTAAGCTTCAGGTGATTGTTCTGCAGTAGTAGTGATGTATCAGTGCTATTGGATAGAGTTGGAGCAGGATGAAAACACAACAGACAAGGATTCACTTTCAGTGCAAATGCAAAACAGGTGGAATTACATTGGTCATTGTTTGAAGACTTACGTACTGACTTCAACAAAATTGAATATCAGGTAGGTCGGAAAACACATGCCTGACATACAATTCTACCTATTTTGTACTATTACCCAAGGTGAATTTGGATTCCATTCTGTCTTTTGTCTGTAGTACTCATGAGTCAGTTTCAGATTGTTTTTTTTTAATATGCTATTTACTATAGGAAGAGTTTTAGTAGACTGGTGTTTAAAAACTCAATCATTGGAATTGGTATATTATTACAGCTATTTTAATACATTTTTAAAATCTGCATTTCAATGTTATTCATTAAATGTTATTTACCAGCTTCTGAGCAGCATTCTTTGTGTTTTCAAAAATGGGTTATTTGTGATGACTTTGAAAAATTACCTGATGGGGGGGTTGGCCAATTAGCAAATTTTATATGGATCAAAGTTATCAATTGTGGTAGCATTCTCATCTGAGTCAAAGGTTTTGGTTCCAAGTTCAACTGCAGAGAAACCCTACAGTGCAGAAGGGGGCCATTTAGCCCACTGAGTCTGCACCAACCACAATTCCACCCAGGCCTGTTCCCATAATGCCATGTATTAACCCTGCTAATCTCCTGACACTAGGGCCAATTCAGCATGGCCAATCAACCTAATCCGCACATCTTTGGACTGTGGGAATAAACCGGAGCACCCAGAGGAAATCTATGCTGACACGGGGCAAATGTGCAAACTCCACACGGACAGTGACCCAAGCCAGGAATTGAACCCGGGGTCCCAAGTGGTGCGAGGCAACAGTGCGAACTACTGTGCCATTGTACTGTATAATTCAGGCTGACATTGCAATATTGTATTCAGGGAGTGCTACTTTGTTTAAGCTTTTGGATGACACATGAACCCAATGTAAAAAAAAAACCCATGACACCTTCCAAAGAAAAATAGCAATTTACCTCAAATGTTTGTCCAATATTTCTTCCTTAACTGAGCCCAGTTACAAATAATCCAGTGATTATGCAGAAGATTTGGGCTAATGTGCCTGAAAGCTCTGCAGAGAGGCTTCAGATTCACAATTGCAGAAGTAGGAGTGCCCTTGTAGGAATGTGGGTACAGTAGTCTCCTTGGCATGCAGCAAGACTCAGTGTGAGCTGTACTTGACACTAGGATCTGGCTCGACCTATCAGGGTCAACCCAACCATGCTGCACCTGGTCAAACACTGTCTGATGGAGCAAAATCATTCAAATTCATTTTGATAATGTATGAGGAATCACACCTCCCAATAATGCACTTTACTAAATGCCTCTGAGAACTACACCCAGGTCAGGTTCACACAATATTGAAGTGTTAACTTGCTACTATCAACCTTCATTAAGGCAACACAATGCTCTTTTAAACTCCACTCTTTACTTCGATGTTCTTTCATTCACAACCTATCACACATTTAACCAGCTATTGCGATATGGTTATCCAGGTACACAAATCACCAAAGGTTGGTGCACAATTACAAAAGACAATTGAAAATCTCAGGGGACTCTGACCTTTATCTTAAAGGCAGTAAAATTCAAAATTGAGGAAGTTTCACTACAGTTTTTGCCACCTGGAGTATTGCGTTCAGGTTGAACACCAGATGACGGAAAAGATACACGTGATGTGGAAGCGGAGTGGCGCAGATTCACCGGACCAGAGCTTAAAGGGTTAAATTGTAAAGATATTTAAATTGTATTATTTGGTGCTTAGAAAGTTGTGGGTGATCTACCTGATGTAGTTAAAAAGGTAATAAGAATCAGCAGGTTAGGATGAGAAGAAATTGGTCACAATTCTCTGGCCATTCACACCCTTCTGCTGCTGCTGTCAGACTAAAAGTTTGGTGCTCAACAAAATCTCTATTCACAGCAACGGGTACAGAGAATCCCAGCCAATGGGCGGGATGAGAGAATTCTGGCCATTATTTCCTGTGATGGGAAAATCTTGAACAAAAGTGCACAATTTTAAAATTAGAACGCAGCCATTTAGGAGTGAAATCAGGAAGCACTTCTTCCACATAAAAGAAAGAATGTATGGATGCTAGACCAATTGAAATTTTCACAAGATGTTTGTTAGTTGAAAGGAATTAAATGATATGAACCGAGCTGTATAAATGGGGTTGAGGAGCAGATTAGCTATGAACAACTCACACTTGCTCCCTCCAAAAATGTTGAATAAAATGGAATTGCTTGTTACATGCGTGGCATCATGCTTCAGTGGGTTAAACACACGGCATGAAAACCAAAGAGAAACCTTATATTTTGCATTGTTTTTTAAGGAGGAAACAGCTCATAACACTAAATAGAGTGTTGCAGCAAGTGGTAACCTTCCCGGCAATCAAACTGCTGAATTCCTTGCATGAAGAAAATGGTAAAACATATTGGAAAAAGGAGAATAAAAACACGCTCAAGTGTGGTTACCCGAAGTTCTGTTTCTCCTCCTCATTTTATTGAATCCTATATTAACTATCAGCAAATCATATAAAGCATTCACACATTTCTTACTGTAAATTTTTTATGAACCTCGATCATCAAGAATTTTTTTTTCCTGTCTCTAGACATGCCTGGGGAAGAACAAAAATTTTCCAGTGTATCTAACCCTGCCTGTCCTTCACACTGCATGATGTCACTCCATCGGTCTCTTTGCAAAACCAGAGGGGTTCACCATGGGGAACAGTGAACCAGTAGGAATTGGTAACATACAGTGAACCAAGACAGCTTCTGATGGTCAATCAGAAGGAAAGTGTTGTTATCTGAGGCATCTGAAGCTCCTCAATTGAAAAATCCTATGGATCTGGATTTTAAAACATCAGATTTGACATTTTGTCCAAATATGTTTATCCTAAGCCATATGAGGGGAGATGGTGGCCTGGTGATTAGGCTATTAATCTAGAAACTCAGCCAATGTTCTGGGGATCTGGGTTCGAATCCCACAGTGGCAGATGCTGAAATTTGAATTAAAAAAATCTGGAATTACAAATCTATTGATGATCATGAAATCATTGTCGATTGTCGAAAAAATCCATCTGCTTCACAATGTCCTTGAGGGAAGAAAATCTGCTATCCTCAGTTGGTCTGGCTTATATGTGACTCCAGAGCCACCCGGTCTGGCCTACATGTGACTTCAAGCCACAGTAATGTGGTTGACTCTCAATGTCTCCAAGGGCAATTAGGGATGGACAATAAATGCTGGTCAGCCAGAGAAGCCTTTGTCCCATGGATGAATAAAAAAGTGCAGAAATTAAATTTGGACTGGGCTACCAAAGTCCCCTTTTCTCTCCTTACCAGAAAATTACAACCCACAAGAAAAGGGGTGGAATGCTAGAAAGCCCAGGTTCAGCCCAGCAATGGGCTATTGTCCTTCCATCATCCTTTGAAGTGTGGTCCTGGCAATTACCTAAGCATTGTCTCCAATGTTGTTTTCTGCCGCATTTATGTATGGATGTTTGACATTTATGTTACCTTTGGTGAGAATCAGTTTAGTGACCTTTTTTTATTGGCCCTAGTGCACAAAAAATATTCCATTTCCTTTCTCTGCATTCCCAAATTGGACTCGAATGCTCTCGAGAAGTCATTAAGCATTTTTCACTGGGCATAGTGTCATAGAGGTTTACAGCATGGAAATAGGCTCTTTTGCCCAACATGTCCATGCTGCCCTTTTTTTCTAAATCTCTGGGCTAATCCCAGTTGTCGCATTTGGCCCATATCCTTCTATACCCATTGTACCCATGTAACTATCTAAATGCTTTTTAAAAGACAAAATTGTACCCGCCTCTACTATTACCTCTGGCAGCTTGTTCCAGAAACCTATCACCCTCTGTGTGAAAAAATTGCCCCTTTGGGTCCTTTTGTATCTCTCTCCCCTCTCACCTTAAACTTATGCCCTCTAGTTTTAGATTCCCCTACCTTAGGGAAAAGATATTGACTATCTAGCTGATTTATGCCCTTCATTATTTTATAGACCTCTTTAAGATCACCCCTCAACCTGCTATGCTCCAGAGAAAAAAGTCCCACTCTATCCAGCCTCTCCTTATACCTCAAACCATCATATCCCAGTAGCGTCCTAGTAAATCTGTTCTACACTTTTTCTAGTTTAATAATATCCTTCTATAATACGGTGATCAGAGCTGAACACAGTATTCCAAACATGGCCTTACCAATGTGTTGTAAACTTCAACAAAATGTCCCAACTCCTGTATTCAATGTTCTGACCAATGAAACCAAGCATGCTGAATGCCTTCTTCATCACTCTGTCCACCCGTGACTCCACTTCCAAGGAGCTATGAATATGTACCCCTAAATCCTTTTGTTCTGAACTCTCCCCAACACATTACCATAAACTGAGTAGGTCCTGTCCTGGTTCTATCTACCAAATACATCACCTCGCACTTATCTAAATTAAACTCCATTGCCATTCATTGGCCCACTGGCCCAATTGATCAAGATCCCATTGCAATTGAAGATAACTTTCTTCATTGTCCACTATGCCACCAATCTTGGTGTCATCTGCAAACTTACTAACCATGTCTCCTATATTCTCATCCAAATCATTAATATAAATGACAAATATAATATAATTAGCCAAAGACGGATCAATCTCTTTCTTAGCTAAAGTGACATGAACGCCCAACATAGGGAATTTGTCCTAGAACCTTTCCCGTCCATGTCAGTGGAGTAATGAGAGAACGCAAGACTTCCATCTCTAATAACACCCTGTAGACAGAATATGATGTATCCTGTCCAGCTTAATTTCTGTTCCTCAGTCGCATTTTCTTTGACAGTATGGTAGGAATGCAACAGCAGAGTCAAGGAATTCTGGCAGCAGAGTTTTTCTCACAAATCTAGGTTAATGTGTTAATTATATATTAATTGTGCTTAATTTTATGTAAGTGATGAATATTAATTGGGTTTTTATTTGAGTACATATAAAGAGGCACTTATTGAAATTGTGTGGTTGAGTTGAGTTCTATGCTTGTAATGTTTAACTCTTTAAATGAATGCAAGACTGAGTAATGGTTAGCTCCAGTGCTATCCCTCTCCAGCTGACATTCTGGATTATAAGAATAGGTCTCTCTCAAGATTTGGGGTCAAGGGTAAAGGCAGATGTAATCTGATGCAATCTTACTTGCCTGGCATCTCTCCTTTACCTTATTTCCTCGCTCAAATGAGATGAATACAAAGGTATTCCAACAAGAGCTACCCCTGGTAAATTACACTAACTGAAAATCTAAATATGGAAACTCTCGGCAGAAACTGTATGCAAATTTGATTTACTATTGTCACATGTAATAGCATCCAGTGAAAAATATTGTTTCTTGCACAGCATACAGATAAAGCATACCATACATAGAGAAAGGAAGGAAAAAGTGCAGAATATAGTGTTACAATCATAATTAAAGTGTTCAGAAAAATCAATTTAATGCGAGGTAGATCCATTCAAAAGTCTGATGGCAGCAGGGAAAAAGCTGTTCTTGAGTCGGTGGGTATGTGTGCTCAGATTCCTGTATCTTTTTCTGGATGGAAGAAGGTGGTAGAGAATATGTCCGGGGTACATGGAGTCCTTTTCCAAGGCAGCAGTAAATGTAGACAGTGTCAATGGGTGGGAGGTTGGTTTGAGTGATGGACTGGACTTCATTCATGACTTGTAGTTTGTTGTAGTCTTGGGCAGAACAGGAGACATAAAGCTGTGATACAATGAGAAAGACTGCTTTCAATGGTACATCTGTGAAAATGATAAGTTACAACAGACGTACCAAATTTCCTTAGTCTTCTGAGGAAATAAATATGTTGGTGAGCTTTCTTAATTAGTGTCAGTAGGGAAGGAGCAGGACAGGTTGTTGATGATCTGGATACCTAGAAACTTGAAGTTCTCAACTATTTCCACTTCATCTCCACTGATGTATCATTTCCTGTGCTTCCTGAAGTCAATGACTATCTCATTCATTTCATTGACATTGAGGGAGAGATTATTGTCATTGCATCAGTTCACCAGATTCTCTATGTCTTTTCTGTACTTCATCTCATCATTGTTTGAGATCCAACCCATTACGGTGATGTCATTTGTGAACTTGAAAATCGGGTTGGAAGGGAATTTGGCTACAGAATCTTAGGTGTATAAGGAGTATAGTAGGGAGCTGAGAACACTGCTTTGTGCGACACCAGTATGAAGATGATCATATAGGAGATGTTGAAACCTTACTGATTCCAGTCTGTGCATTAAGAAGTTCAGGATCCAATTGCAAAGGGTGGAGCCGGGCCCCAAGCCATGGAGTTTGAGGATGAGTTTTGTAGGAGAAATGGTGTTGAACGTTAACCTATAGTCAATCAATAGGAGTGTGACATGGGTATCTTTGTTGTCTAGGTGTTCCAGGGGTGAGTGCAGGGCCAGAGAGATGTGAACCTGTTGCGGGAATAGGCAAACTGTTGTGTATCCAGGTAATCTGGGAGGCTGGAATTGATTCATGCCATGACTAAATCTTTCAAAATACTTCATAATGATGGATGTCAGAGCCACCGGAAAATAGTGATTAAGATCTGGCTTTTCTTTGGTGTCAGGATGATGGTCTCTTCTTGAAGCAGATAGGAACCTTAGACTTTTGTAAAGAGAGGTTGAAGATATTTGCGCATACTCCCGTCAGTTGGTCCATGCAGGATCTGAATGCGTGTTCGGATATACCATCCGGGCCAGTCACTTTCCGTGAGTTGACCTTCGAGAAGGCTGCTCTGATATCTGCAATGATGACCCCAGATACATGTTCATCTGAGGCTGGATGTGGGGGGTGTGCTCTCGCTGACCTCTTGCTCAAAATGGGAATAGAATGTATCAATTCATCAGGGAGGGGTGCATTGGTGCCAGCAATTCTACATGCCTTTATCTTGTAAATAAGGTGGGTCAAAATAAATATCCAGATTTAAAAAAAATCTATCCTTTCTGTAGGCTCAAAACTGTTGGCTCAAAAAATAGTAGCTCTCCTTCAAATATTAACTTCCTGCGAGAGAGAGGTAACATGGTAAAAGGGAATTCCTATTTTATGTGGCTGCCTAGATATGTTACATACCTGGTGCAAATGCCAGGAATTGAGTATTATAATCAAGCTTTCATCTGTTTTAAGTGTTTCCAACTGACTGAAAGTAATTGGCTTCACAAGATGGGTTGGGATCCTCTGAATTATCCAGAGCTTCAAAATAAGGCAGTGCTATAAACGGTCAGAACATTCACAATTAATTTCAAGGAACTGCTCAATTTGATGCTTGGAAAGTGCGCAAGCTGTAATTGAACGAGTTGGTTTTCTTTTGTAATTGCTATCAAATTCAGATTGCGCAGAAACATCAGGAGTGAAATGAGGCATGTCTGCCATCTTGATTTACTTCTTTTATTTTCCACAAAATGAGATACAATTACAGTTACTTCATGGTAAATAGGTGAAATATTGTCATGACCTGACCTCAGTGAAATGCTATTTGTTTCTATTGCAGTGACAGTAGATTCTGAGACACTCACTTATTGGAACTAAGCAAACCTTTATTGCATATATCTTATTATAGAAACCCTATAGTGCAGAAGGAGGCAATTCAACCCATCAGGTCTGCACTAACTCTCTAACAGAGCTTCTTACCCAGGCCCTAATCCTGTAACTCTATGTATTTACCTCAGTGAAGCCTTAACGTACATATCTTGGGACACCCAGGGGCAATTTAGCATGGTCAATCAACTTAACCTGCACATCTTTGGACTGTGGGAAGAAACTGGAGCAGTCAGAGGAAAATTTCTTTAAAATGTATCTTTCTAGATAAGCACTTGGCACATCATAACAGTCAGGGCTGTGGGCCAAGTGTTGGCAAATGGGATTAGATGGGAGTTCAGGTGTTTCTAATGTGTTGGTGCAGACTTGACGGGCTGAAGGACCTCTTATGATTCTATGAAACCCACTTGGACACAGGGAGAATGCGCAATCTGCACACAATCACCCAAAGCCAAAATTGAACCCGGGTTGCTGGCACTGTGAGGCAGCTGTGCTAACCACATTGGCACCATACCACCCAGTTATATTTTTAAATGAGTTAATTTTATGCAAAGTTGCTCGATCACTCAAAGATGGTTAGTTATAATAAAATAAGATCTGTGGTCAACGCACTTTCTCAAGGACAACTAAGCTTACGCAATAAATGCTGGCCAGCCAATGATGCCCATGTCCGGTGATTGAATTAAAAAAAATTCCAATGCAGAAGCATAGTCCTAGTTTTACTCTTCACAGTTAAGATGAGAGAATCATGCTTTTCAGAATTCAGCGGATTTCGGCTCCAAATGGACACCCTTTAATGCCCTATCTTCACAGTGGATGTAAATTTAAGTGAGGGCTGGGTATTTATCCACTAGATTCTGTATTTGACAAGGAAGTGTTTGTGCTGAATTTGTCCATTCAAAGCAACTGTGAAACACAAGCAGGACTCCTCATACACAAAAAAGGAAATGCTTAATGAGTGGCCGATTTTGCCTGTGAATTTTGTCATTAAATATAGGATTTGATTTCAATTTTTCAAAACACAGTTTTGACGTTTGAAGTTTAAAAGGTGAAATTTGGATAAATGTGGGGTGATGCATTTTGAAGGATCAAATTTAGATGTGAATTATACTATAAATGGCAGAACCCTTCGGAATATTAACATACAGAGAGATCTGGGCATGCAGGTCCACAGTTTCCTAAAAGTGGCAACATTGGTAGCCAAGGTGATTAAGAAAGCATATTGCATTCTTGCCTTCAATGGCTGGAGCATTGAGTACAAGAGTTGGCAAATCATGTTGCACCCATTTAAAATCTTGGTTAGGTCACATTTGGAGTATTGCGTGCCGCTCTGGTCATCACACTACTAGAAGGATTTGGAAGCTTTGGAGAGAGTGAAAAAAGGTTCACCAAGATGTTGTCTGGTCTTGATGACATTAGCTATGAGAAGAGGTTCAATAAAGAACAAAGAACAAAGAAAATTACAGCACAGGAACAGGTCCTTTGGCCCTCCAAGCCTGCACCGACCATATTGCCCGAATGAACTAAAACTCCTTCCAGGGACCATATCCCGCTACTCTCATCCTATTCACGTATTTGTCAAGACACCTCTTAAAATTCACTATTTTATCTGTTTCCACTACCTCCCCCCAGCAGCAACTTCCTCTATGTAAAAAAACTTGCCCCGTACATCTCCTTTAAACCTTGCCCCTTGCACATTAAACCTATGCTCCCTAGTAATTGACCCTTCCACCCTTGAAAAAAGCTTCTGACTATTCACTCTGTCCATGCCCTTCATAATCTTGTAGACTCCTATCAGGTCACCCCTCAACTTCTGTCGTTCTGTGAAAACAAATCAAATTTCTCTAACCTCTCCTTTTAGCTAATGCCCTCCAAATCAGGTGACATCCTGATAAATCTTTTCTGTACCCTCTCCAAAGCCTCTACATCCTTCTGGTAGTGTGGCAACCAGAATTGAACACTATATTCCAAGTGCGGATTCTATAAAGCTGCAATATGATTTGCCAATTTTTAAACTCAATGCCGCAGCTAATGAAGGCAAGCATATCACATACTTTCTTGACTACCTTCTCCACCAGTGTTGTCACTTTCAGTGACATGTGCAACTTAATGGCCAGATTTCTCTGTCTATCAATACTCTAAAAGGGTTCTGCCATTTACTATATATTTCCCATCTGTATTAGACCTTCCTAAATGCATTATCTCACATTTGTCTGGATTAACCTCCACCTGCCCTTTCTCAGCCCAAGTCTCCAATCAATCTACATTCTGCTGTATGTTCTGGCAGTCCTCATTGCTATCCGTAATTCCACCAACATTGTTGTCGTCCACAAACTTACTAATCAAACAGTTACATTTTTGTCCAAATTATTTACGTATATTACAAACAGCAAAGATCCCAGCACTGTTCTCTGAGGAATGCCACTTGTCACGGCTCTCCATTCAGAAATGCGCCCTTCCCATTGCTACCCTCTATCTTCTATGACTGAGCCAGTTCTATATTCATCTTGCTAACTCACCTCTTATCCCATGTGAGTTCATCTTCTGTACCAGTTTGTTATGAGGGACCTTGTCAAAGGCCTTATTGAAGTCCATGTAGACAATATCCATTGCTCTACCCTCATCAACCATCTTTGGTACTTCCTCGAAAAACTACGATTGTTTTCACTGGAAAGACAGAGGCTAAGGGATGACCTGATAGATGCGTACAAAATGTTGAGGCATACATAGGGTGGTTGATCAGAGGTTTTTTTCCCAGGTGCAAGTGTCAAGTACAGTGGAGCACAGGTTCGAGGTGAGAGAGGGAAAGTTTAAGAGAGATGTGCGGGGGAAGATTTTCATGCAGAGAGTGTCTGGAATGCTTTGCCAGAGGAGATGATGGATTTGCAATATTTGAGCGACATTTGAATGAGCACATGAATAGGGAGAGAATAGAAAGATATGGACTGAATAAGGGCAGAAGTTTTTTTTTGTTTAGTTAGATCATCATGATTGACACAGGCTTGGAGGGCTAAAGGGCCTGTTCCTATGCTTTACTTTTCTCTGTTCTTTGTTCTTTTTGTTCTTTGAAAAATATTGCACCAAAAAATCAGTGGAATGTGTACATTTATCAATGAACACCTCTGCTACGTACAACATGGCAATTTCACATGCAATCTTTTCAAGGATGGACATTTTGTAAACACATTTATCACATTGTCAAGAGTGACACATAACAAAAAGCTGTCAGAACTTTGATCTGTCCTCCATAACATTTATAATTTCACTAAGCTTTGTCCACCCTTTATGCCCATAAATACATTTTGATCACATTTTTGACTGCACTTTAGGGAGAAGTGTGATAGTGGCATGATGGTAAAGTCACCATACCAATAGACCCACACTAATGCTTGGGGACACAGGTACAGATGGCAGCATGGAATTTAAATTCATTTAGTAAAATCTGGAACTCAAATCTTTCTTATCAAGGGTGACCATGAACTATCATCAATTGTTGTAAAAACCTACATTGTTTACTAATATCCTCAAAGAAAATAATCAGTCATTTCTACCTCGTTTGGACTGTAGATGAATCCAGATGCACAGCAATGTGTTTGACTCTTAATTGCTATCTGCACCGGCCTAGCGAACCACTCAGTTCAAGGGTAATTATGGATAGGCAACAAATGCTAGCCTTGACATAAATGCTTATACCCCTTCAAAGAATACAGTTTTTAAAAAAGCAGTGGGTGTGATCTTAGTGGAACTTGTAAGAGTTTTTTTAAGTTTATTTACATGGTGTCACAAGTAGGCTTACACTAGTACTGCAATGAAATTTGGCATCATGATATAGTGGTTAGCATTTCTACCTCAGAACACTAGGGACCCATGTTTGATTCCCAGCTTAGGTTGCTGTCTGTGTGGGGTTTACACTTCTTTCTGTGTCTGTGTGCTCTGGTTTCTTCCCACATCCAAAAGACATGCTGTTTGGTGCATTGGCCATGCTAAATTCTCCCTCAGTGTACATGAACAGGAATGTGTCTACGGGAGTTTCGCAGTAACTTAATTGCAGTGTTAATGTAAGCCACTTGTGACACTAATAAATAAACTTTAACATTGATTTAGCATGACCAATTTACTTAACTAGCACATCTTTCGGATGACAGTTCCAGCAAGAATAATGATTCCCGACCTTGCATAATGCTAAAGTACATGAGAGAGGATTCATTGCAACAAGGTCTGCATGACAGAGCACATTAGAAATGGTGCCACATAGGCATGAACAGGGGGATTTGAGCCAGCTGTCACCATCCTAAATTGCTTAGGAGTCCTGCATAATAAAGTTCTGCTATGTACTGAGAAAGGCTTGAATTGAAAGATGCATCTACATTCTTGGAGCTTGGTGTTCCAAAGGATTAATCTTCTCCCCAGACTGCAACTAGATCTAGCTCTGGATATTAAACTGGCTTATTAGACTTTTCTAAGCTTCATCAGTTAGTCGCTCTGACAACAACATTCATTTTGATGAGACACAGTGAATCCTGAGACGTATGCAACTAGCTTTCCAAGCAATTGCCTAGTCATAGAATTATAGAGTCATACAGATTTATAGCATGGCAACAGGTCCTTCGGCCCAACTTATCCAAGCCATCCACTTTTCACCATTAAGCTAGTCCCAATTGCCTACGTTTGGACCATATCTGTCTATACCATCTTACCCACATTACTACCTAAATATTTTTTAAAAGACAAAATTATACCCACTTCTACTATCTCTGGCAACTCGTTCCAGACACTCACCACCATCTGTGTGAAAAAATTGCCTCTCTGGAGCCTTTGTATCCCTCCCCTCTCACTTTACTGTTTTGCCCTCTAATTTTAGACTCCTACTTTCAGGAAAAGGTATTGGCTATCTATCTTATCTATGTCTCTCATTATTTTATAAACCTCTATAAGTTCACTCTAAGCATCCTATGCTCCAGAGAAAAATATCCCACACTTTCCAGCCTCTCCTTTTTTATCAAACTATCAAATCTCGGTAGCATCTTAGTAAATGTTTTCTGCACTCTATCTGGTTTAATAATATCCATTCTATAATAGGGTGCAACTTCAACAAGACATCTCAGCTCTATATTCAATGCTCTGACCAATGAAACCAAGCATGCCGAATGCTCTCTTTCACCACCCTGTCCACCTATGACTTCATTTTCAAGGAGATATGAACTTATATCCCTAGATTTCTTTGACCTATAACTCTACCTCACGCCCTATCATGAACTGAGTAAGTCCTGCCCTGGTTTGATCTACCACAATGCATCACCTTGCATTTATCCAAATTAAACTTCATCTGCCATTTATTAGCCCACCAGCCCAATTGATCAAGATCCCAAAATCCTAGAAAACCTTCTTCACTGTCCATTATTGCCACCATCTTTGTGTCATATGCAACCTTACTAACCATGCCTTCTAAGTTCTCATCCAAATCATTAACATAAATGACAAATAACAGTGGACCCAGCCCCAACCCATGAGGCACACCACTGGTCACAGGCCTCAAGTTTGAAAAACAGCCCTCTATAACCACCTTCTGTCATCAAACCAATTTTGCATCCAATTGGCTACCTCACACTGGGTTCTATGAGACTTAACCTTACGCAACAACCTACCATGTGATACTTTGTCAAAGACTTTGCTAAAGTCCATGTAGATAATGTCGACTCCACTGCTCTCATCTACCTTCTTGGTTATCTCTTCAAACATCTCAGTCAAATTTGTGAGACATGATTTTCTACTCGCAAAGCCATTCAGACTGTCTCCAGTCCTTTCCTCTCAATGCCTGTGAATTCTGTCTCTCAAATACCTTCTAATAACTTATCCACCACAGATTTTAAGCTCACAGGCCTGTAGTTCCCAAGCTTTTTCCTGAAGCCCTTCTTAAACAAAGGCACACAACATTTGTCATTCTCCAATCTTCAGGTACCTCATCTATGACTATCAATGATTCAAACATTTCTGCTAGGGGACCCACAACTTCCTTCCTAGCCTTCCACGATGTCCTGGATACACTTCATCAGGTCCTGGGGATTTATTTACCATGGTGCACTTTAAGACTTCCAGCACCTCCTTCTCTCTAATATGTACATTCCTCAAGACATCACTCAAGACACCTTTTTCCCCAAGTTCTCTTACATCCATGCTTTTCTCAGTCGATACTGATGAGAAATATTCATTTAGGATCTCACCCATCTCTTGTGGATCTGCACATAGATAACCCTATTGATCCTGAGGAGGCCCTATGTTTTTCATAGTTACTCTTTTTCCCTTTATGTATTTGTCAAAGCTCTTTGGATTCTCCTTCGTCTAGCACGTGGCACTGATAATAGTCCTGAAATTATTACCCTCGAGGTCCTGCACTTTAGCCTTCTGCCTAACACTCTATATTCTCAATTTAAGACCTCATCCCTTTTCCTACCTATGTCATTGGTACCAATGTGTACAATGATCCCCTGCCTGCTCACCCTCCCCCTTAAGAATGTTCTGAAACAACTCAGAGACATCCTTGACCCTGGCACCAGATGGCAATACACCATACTGGAGTCTCAATCACAGCCACAGAAACACATGTCCGTGCTTCTAACTGGTCAGAATTATTAAGAGTATTGAGAGGCAGAGAGATCTGGGTTTGCAGGTACATAGGTCACTGAAAGTCACACCATAGGTGGAGAAAGTAAAGAAGACGTAAGTCATGCTTGCCTTCATCTGCTGGGGCACTGAGTTAAAGAATTTACAGAACCTTAGTTAAGCTGTACTTGCAATATAGTGTTCAATTCTGGTCACCACACAATTAGAAAGATGTGGAGGCTTTGGAGAGGTACAGAAAAGAGTTACCAGGATATTGCCTGGTATGAAGATCATTAGCTATGAGGAGAGGTTGGAGCAACTTGGTTTGTTCTCACTGGAATGACAGAGGCTGAAGGGCGACTTGATAGAAGTCTACAAGATTATGAAGGGCATGGACAGAATGGATAATTAGAAGCTTTTTTCCAGGGTGGAAGAATCAATTACTAGGAGGCATAAGTTTAAGGTGCGGGGGGCAAGATTTAAAGGAGACATATGAGGCAAATCTTTTACACAGTGGTTGGTGGGTGCCTGGAACTCGCTGCCAGTGGAAACAGGTATGTTATTGAGTTTTAAGGGGCATCTGGACAAATATATGAATAAGATGGGATTAGAGGATATGGTCCTTGGAAGCGTAGGGATTTTAGTTCAGTTGGGCAGCTTGGTCAGTGCAGGCTTGAAGGACTGAAGGGCCTATTCCTGTACTGCAATTGTTTTCATTCTTTGTTCTTTATTCTTTAGTCGCTCCCCTGTTACTACTGCTCACTTGCTCTTTGCCAGACCTTGCTTTACAGCAGAACGAGGTGTGGTGCCATAGGTCTGACAGCTGCTGTTATTTCCCCCTGATAGTTTATCCCCCTCAACAGTATCCAAAATGGTATACTTGTTTGAAAGGGGAATAGACACAGGTGATTCCTGCACTACAGCCTTCCTCTCCTGATAGTCACTGTCTACCTGACTGGACCTGTGGTGTGACAATCTTTCTCCAATTAATGTCTAGATCACCCTCTGCCTCCTGTATGTCCCCCCAATCCCCGTATATGCCACAGTGTGTCCAACTGCTGCTCCAACCGAACAATGCAGTCTGTGAGGAGCTGCAACTGGACATACTTCGGCAGACAAAGTTGTCAGGGAGTTTAGATTGCTCCTTGATTTCCCACATCTGGCAGGAGGAGCATTCCACTGCCTTAATTGCCATAACTATCCTTTTAAACAGCTTTGCATAAGAACAATCAATGCATTCTAATTGCTGGATCTGAAAGTCAGAGTTTGCAGAGTAGTGGATTTGAACTTCCTGTCCATTAAGCCCCTCTGGCCTCATGCCATTGACAAAGTGATGATTGTAGGCTTCACTGAGTTTGCCCTCCCACAAGTAGTTTTTATGCTTCATGAGGCAGGGTAGCTCCCCATCACTGAGACCCCAATACTGCTCTTGCAGCCTGGTCTCTCACAAAGCAGGACTCCAGGACCTTATAGTCGCCCTCAGTACTGCTCCTCTGTTGTAGTCACCCCCCAGTCAGGTTGCAGCACCAACAAGAAAGGGTACCACTCAGCTGTTGTTTGAATTGTAATTCAGCATGGAGAAACCAGGAAGCACATCCCCGCAGAACAAGGAGCAACCTAATATGAAGGATTGCTTCAGGGAGTTTAGATTGCACCCCCCACCCCCGATTTCCCACATCTGGCAGGAGGAGCATACCACTGCCCTAACTGCCATAACTGTTCTTTTACAATTAAAAAGATAACAGAATCTCAACTTACGTTTCCCTTGCTTGTAGAACTCACAGTGACTTTTGTGGCTACAGGAGGAGGGAGGGAGGAAAACATTGAAGTAGTGTTTCTGGTTTAACTGCCCCTTGACAACAGCTCCTGTTGAGGAGCTCCTCCAGAAGTCAATGTCCTCCCATTGGCAACAGTGACACTCATCCCTGGTCCCAAGCTGCACTTGTGCATCCCCATCATTCTCCTTGGTGCCCCTTGTGTGTTGGACTTAATTACTGGGAAGTAATTCACCTCCAATATCCTGCTCAGTGCTGATGGCTTATATAGAGCTGCAGTAAATGGCATGGTGTGATGCACATGCTGAATATTCAGGGCATATTCAATATCCAGAGTGAGGGCTTGCTACTGATACGCTGATGCATTCAAATTAGGTTCGCGCCCTTCCCTGGCATGTTCCACATCACTCCACTAGCGAGGTCAGCTCAAAATCAGAGAATATGATCTCTCCGGCAAGGATCACACTTTTCCGACCTCTCTGCATCTTGAGCCTTCCTCGCCATCCCCCCAAAAGGTAAACATGGGCTGAAGATCCTGTCTAGTTTCTTTAAGACACTTAGTGCCAACCAACTGAATAGGACATGACCTTGGCTGAAGACGTGAAGAATAGTTCTGTTTTCTTTTAGCAGAATCTCTTGATGAAAAAGTGGACACAAAATCATTGTCCCTCTAATTGGAAATAGAAACAAGTATTGAATAACGATGAAATGTTGCAGCATTTTCCCTCAGAAACATCTATTGTTAATTGTAAGATTATTTCCATAACTGAAACACAAATACTTAACACTTATGAATCTCCAATAGTTGATGATTTTACAGAAATTACCATCAAAGCATTGGTTTCAAGTAAAATACAGCCATGATAAAATATTGAAAGAATTTTGAATCACATGCCGTGCAAATATATAAAATTGTTATTCATGGGTGATGTAGAATACAAAATGTTTCTCATTTCTGTGATAACAATCTTAACCATCTGCAACGATTTCTTAATATGCCATTTTTTAATTCACATATTCCTGTACCTAATGGAATTTTGGTATCAATAACACACGTCTTTACCACGTCTGTACATAGAAGCAGCAGAATATACAGTCGACCTGTTATGGTCATAGCTAGAGTGTAGAGAAAGATCAACTTAATGCAAGTAAGTCATTCAAAAGTCTGACAGCAGCAGGGAAAATGATGGTTGTAGGCTTCACTGAGTTTGCCCTCCCACAAGTGGTCTTTCTGCTTCATGAAGCAGGGTAGCTTCCCATTGTTCAGCATTGTTCAGCAAAATTGTTGAACCAACTGTGCTTTAAGTATCTTTCTTAAGGGTAAATATTTCAAATGGAAATACTTAACCTTTATGTCTAGGCAGAAAAATGCCCTCTTCTCTATCACTGCCCATTTTACATTGATCCTGATGTTATCATTAATGCAGAAAGTAGCTGCTAGTTTGTAAATGGGTTCATATTAGTGTGTGCATCATAGCCTGGTGGCATAATTATCTTTATTTTATTGTTTCATTAGGACCCCTTTCCTTTTACCCATCCATATAAACCAATTGTTCAGGCATCAACCTCCACATTCAATTCAATTTAAAATTCTATTTCACCATTCAGGAGCGTTTGTAATGATGGGTGTGATTTTGTGCCCACACTCTCCGTCTGCGGGAATGACGTCGCACACTCAAAATCCGGAAAACACGATTCACGCCAGCAAGTTCCCAAGTTCTAATCTTCCACCTCCTTTGCTAATGGAGTGAAGTGAAACACACAGTGAGACTGCAGAAAGCTCATTTTAATACATTAACATGTCATGAGCATGTACTCTCTCTCTCTGAGCAAAGACCAAGGTGACTTTTCTGCGCTGTCTCTCCAATACCTTCACATCCTTTCCAAATTGTGGTGTCCAGAACTGGGTGCAAACCTCTAGCTGTGGCTAAACTCGTGTTTTATATAAATTCAACATAATTTTGTTGTTCTTGGATCTTATGTCTCTAATAAAGCCTAGGATATGGTATACTTTACGAACTGCACTCTCAATCTGTCCTGCCTCCATCAACATATCTCCTGAGCTTCAGCACCTCCCTTTGCATCTAGATCCTGAACTTGCTAACTCACCTACCACAATCAGTAAGGATAGGCAATAACACCTACTCCATGATTATCCTCACACCAATGCCCCATACTCTATTCCTTATACACTTATGACTGTGCGGGCAAATTCCCCTCCAATTCGATTTTCAATTTTGCTGACGACACCACCATAGTGAGTCGGATCTCAAACAATGACAAGATGGAATACAGGAATGAGATAGAGAATGTGGTGAACTGGTGCAGTGACAATAATCTCTCCCTCAATGTCAACAAAACAAATGAGGTTGACTCAGGAAGTGTAAATGAGGACATGTCCCTGTCTATATCAATGGGGATGGAGTAGAAAGGATCGAGGGCTCAAGTTTTTAGGCGTCCAGATCACCAACGAACTATCCTGATCCCTCCATGCTGACACTATATTTAAGAAAACCCACCAATGCCTCTATTTTCTCAGAAGACTAAGGAAATTTGGCATGTAGTTACAAATCTCACCAACTTTTACAGGTGCATCATAGAAAGCATTCTTTCTGGCTGTATCACAGCTTGGTATGGCTCTGCTCTGCCCAAGACTGCAAAGCACTACAAAAGGTTGTGAATTTAGACCAATCCATCACACAAACCAGCCTTCCATCCATTGACTTTGTCTACACTTCCTGCTGCCTCGGCAAAGCAGCCAGCAGAATTAAAAATCCCATGCACCCTGGACATTCTCTCTTCCACTTTCTTCCTTCGGGAAAAAAAGTACAGAAGTCTGAGGTCACATACCAACTGACTCAAGAACAGCATTTTCCCTGCTGCTGTCAGACTTTTGAATGGAATTACATGCATTAAATTGATCTTTCTCTACACTCTAGCTATGACACTACATCCTGCACTCTCTTGTTTCCTTTCCTATGAATGGTATGTTTCGGCTATATAGCACACAAGAAACAATACTTTTCACTATAAGTCAACACATGTGACAATAATAAATCAAATCAAAAAAAATCAAAAATCAATGACTAATACATACATATACCCAGGTACCTCTGCTCTTGTATCTCCTTTAGAATTGTACTCTTTATTTTATGTTGTCCCTCCATGTTCTTTCTATCAAAATGAATCATTTCACATCTCTCCGTATTGAACTATATCTGCCACCTGCCTGCCCTTTCCATCAACTTATCTATGCCATTTTGAAGTTCTACAGTTTGTCCTCTCTCCCGTTGCTGATTGACTGAAACCTCTTTGATTTTATCTTTTGCATTTTAGTGAACACTATTTTAGAAAGAAATATCTTGTAAATACTTTGATAAAGTACTTCAATTCTATTAAGTTCCTTACTTCACATGAATAAAGGTGGGAGAACCAGGAGACTGATTAACACCCCAAACTTTAATGCAGCAAAGTTCTTAATTTCTAATGAGTTCAAAGTTATTCTGTATACTGGAGTTTAGGGCTGGACTTCAATGCAGTGCAGTCATCAAATATGCAGCAGAAAGATCAGAGATCCTAAAGCATTAATTATTTATACATTCAAAGAAATTAGGCTGTCAGTGATGGTTTTATCCAGACTAGAAAAAGATTATGAGTTCTGTTAATAGTTGCAGTGAAAATTTCAGTAGTATGATACTTCTATTGTATCCTCCATATTAAATGGGAGGACAGTTAAGAAAATATCCTTTTTGAAATTTTCGGCTCAGTTTCCTCAACTCTCAAAGAGTGAAACTTCCAGTGCAAAGAAAGACACTCTGAGGATCCCTTTGAAGCTCAGAGAGCATTTACATTAATCATAAAATCCTTATAGTGCAGAAGGAGGCCATTTGGCCCTTCAGGAATGCATCGACTCTCTAAGAGAGCATCCAACCAGGCCTATCCTCCGCTCTATCCCCCATCCACACACATTTACCCCATTAATACCACTAACCTACAGATCTTGGGACAATGAAGGACAATTTATCGTGGCCAATCCGCCTAACCTGCACATCTTTGGACTGTAGAAGGAAACTTGAGCATCTGGAGAAAACCCATGCAGAAAAGAGAAGAAGGCACAAATTCCACACAGATAGTCACCCAAGGCTATATTCAAACTTGCTTCCCTGGTGCTGTGATATAGCAGTGCTACCACTGTGCCACCATGTGCCCAATCATTAAGATAGAAGGAGTTTGTTATCAATCATTCAAAATGACAGCAGGCCGAATCACACTGTGAATCATAGCATCTTAGTAATGAGACGGAGCAGCAGAGGGCTGGGAAAGAAAGAAAAGCAAATCCTCCATTTCAGATCCCATTATACCCGAAGATTCGTGAGTCAAGAATTAAACCGTTCAGTTACATGAAGGCCATGGCAGATATTTGTGACCCAGAATAGACATGACCCTCAAGTCAAAGGGCAGCCAATAGTAATGATGCTGCTGAATTAAATATTGGAGTGACATTAGACAAAGTTAGACATTCTGTATTGTTATGGCCCCATAGAGACCAATAAATTTTAAAGGATATTTAAATCTACTTAAAGAAATTGTACAAGATTTCTAGTTTAAAGACATTTACTGTAACAAACTAAAATCCACATCAACTATATATTACCTAGTAAGCAAATAATACTTTAAACTCCAGAAAAGATAACCCCTTATTAATGTTTTAACAAAACAATAAGCCTATATGGCATATCTATACATTGTTTCACTCACTGCAGGAAGCATAGCAGGCAAGACAGAAAATCCAGCAGATCATTCAAAGGTCTGTTGAACTTGGGTGGGAATTTGTGGTTTCCAGGCACACGCTGCCCAAGAAGCCCGCCCTCTCTGTCCAAAACCGAAAGTCTGTCCACTTTGAGCATTTGTTTTCAAGTGTGAACATTTTACCCTTTATTCCCAGTATGCTTCAACCTCAATCCCCTATCCCTGTGGTAACTAAGGAATACAGTGCCCGCCCATTCACCAATTTACCCATGTCTTTTTGAAGTTCAACACTTTGTCCTCACAGTTTATAATGCTGCCAAGATTGTGCCTTGTACGCCAAAGTCATTGATATAAATCAGGAATAGCAAGGGTCCTTATTTGTATGTTCATATTTATGTCCTTGTGGCAAAGTCTGATGCAAATATTATGGCTGGGTTAAAAAGTAAATGACTGCAGTGAAGTTACTGTCATATTTAACTTGCTACCAGATCCACACCTATTTATATCTAGCAATTGATCAAATTAAAATTCCAACCCCCCCCACCTCCTGTTGGTAGTGTGGACCTGTGTAAGTGCTTCTTGTCTTTCAACAAATCTGGCATTGCAATCACTGAAATTACACAGTAAAATTAGTAATTGCTAAATCAAAATATCTTACTAGAAATCAGGCAACCATTCTGGTTTACTATTTTAGTAGTTTAAATTATCATTGGAGAATTATAAGTGCAGGAAAATTAAAAGCAACTCTTTAGTTTGCATCCTATTAAGTAAGACTCCATGCCAGGTGTCTCCCCTTACAGTGTTTACTGCTTTAAATGCAGATAGGTTTTTGTATCAGGTAATTTGGCACACCGCACTCACATTGGCACTTTTACGACATGACCAATCTAACAAAGGCTGTAAAATATTAAACAGCTACATCTGGAGACTGCAATAAAAAAAATGCAGCAGCCAAAAAAAGTGATGGATTGAGAATTAAGAATGTTCGACTGTTGTTCAAGGCTTGGTAGAGAGTGCTCCCTGCTGTTTGATTCTCAAATATTGCACAATGACCCACACAGAGTATTATGTCCGTTGTCTGCTGTGGTGGAATTTATTTAGCAAGCCAAGTGAACGGGTACTCGCTGCCAAACAGTAATCAGCACATTAGGAAAATAGTGAACTTTGCTTTTCCAAAAAAAAATACATACGGAAAGTCCAAGAACATTTTAGAGGAAAAACAGCCTTATTTCCTTTAGTGGATTAAAGTGTGATTCAAGACGACACAAAATGTAAGTGTGACTATTATTCCTAATGTTGCCACGGTTTAGATTGAGCAAGAGTAATTGCTCCTTAATCAGATTCAGCCCAGGCAAGTTGTTTTTCACCTACACAGATAAAGTGCAATTTAATTAACTTCAAGTTTTGAATTAAAACACTTGTCAACATTCTAGCTCTGTGATTGATTCCATTGTGTCATTGAGGCTTATTTGCTGGTGTATAACATTGCATTAGAATGGGGAGGAGGGCAATCTTATTCTTCATTTTTATTCACTTGTAAAGCATCTACAAGTTCATGTTAACCCAAGTGCACAAATCCTCTTACTTGTTGGTCTAATAGTGTGAAAATAAGTTTAATATAATCAAAATACTCTGGACACTGGAAATTGGAAATAAAACCAGAATATGCTGGAAAGATTCAGCAGATTTGGCAGCATCTGTGAATAGAGAAACAGAGATACTGTTTCAAACAGCGTCATATGGACCCAACGCAATGGGCAGAATCTGATCAAAAAACGGCAAGTATCAGGATCTGACTGAAAACTGGCATGTTTCTGTTCAGAGAAATAAATTTTCTGTCCAGCTCTTTTGCAGGCACTTTGTCAAAAAAAAGGCAAGGGGATGTGTTTCATTTTAAGGGGTGCAGTCTAAACGTGCAATTCTAGCAGAACTGGCTGCATGGAGGTCAAGGTGCCATTTTTAATGGGCACCTTGATCAGAGCAATAACACTCAACCCACCCCACCGCTAAAGTACAGAGGCACCAGGGGTTACCCACAACTCCACCCTCCCCTCATCAAACAGTCATCACTGGCATCTAGCCCTCTACCACTCATCATCACTAGCATCTTACTTCCTACACCAGACCTCACTATCATTGCGAGCATTTCCTTCTTACTACACGTCTCTCCTCCAAAAGTAGCCATTGCTAGCATTGGTCCCCTTCCCACCGAACATTGCCAGCATCCTCATCACTCCCGCGTCCACCCTCCCCCAGTCACTATGAATAAACGAGTCAGAGCATGTGAGGGCTCCCTGTGGGGCTCATCCCTGGCACTGCCCCAAGCATAGGTTGGCACTGCCTGATTTGCAGTGCCAATCTGTACCATGGGTGGTATTGGGGGCATTGCCAGGGTACTGCCTGGTCATGTCTCGCTCCCTCAGGGGCTATGCTCACCTTTTTGCCCTTGGAGAGATCCTTTGACAGATTCATATCTGGGAAGCTGTTGTAAATCTTATTGGCATCATGAAAATGAGAAATGAAAATTTAGTGAGGGGGAAGACTTGGTGAGGGGAGTGGTTAATTGTATTTAGATTTATTTAAATGAATGTAAATCAAGTTCCTGCGCATTATGGGTTGTACCTGATTAGGTTGCCTGAGACGGGCACACTCCCACCTTCTCAAGGGGAATTAGGGATGGGCAATAAATGCTGGCCTAGTCAGTAATACTCACATCCATCAATAATTCTTTTCAAGCACCCAATCTCTTGTCAAATATTCAATCTTCAATTCCTGGCAACTTTCTTGTAAATCTCTTCTGCGTTCTGTACGGAGCAGTTATCATCTTTCCTATAAGGTGTTGATTAGAACTGTATGCAGAATTTTAGCTTTGGCCTAACCAGCATTTTATACAGTTCCATCCTTACGTATTTAGTTTTATATTCAATGTCTGATTCATTCATTGTGACATAGAGCATATTTTTGATGCTGTTCAGGTGAGAGAGGTTGACCTCCTAAATCAGACATTTGTGTTTCAATTTTTCGGCTGGGAATTGGACACAGTGAAGTCTTATTTCGCCCCATTAAATCTCAAGAAAGAGTGACTGCTGAACCTTTATCACATATTTTTCCATTAACGTTTTGCGAAATCCAAAAATCACAAGGCCAATGACTAATTTGGCTGCTTATAGGTGGCAAATTGCCTAGAACTGTCAGTGTCACAGAAATGAACCAAAACTCACTTAAAACAATGATGTTTATCCTCTTTAAAAACTAATGGCCTGAATTTTTTGCTTTCCCACAGTTGGGATTTTAGGTGGGAGAATGTGAAATTGAAGGGATAGGATTCCCTTTGATCTCCTACCTGTCCTGATCACACAGTGATTTTACATTTGATGGGAAAGACTTCAAACAGGAATCCCTCTTTTCCCCAGTTGCAGCCCTTAAGGTGACTAATTATTGGCCACTTAAAGACAGTTTCCCACCACACCTTAATTTTTTGGCTTGTGGGAGGATTGAACTTCCATAGGAAAAGGGGGATGTCAATGATGGAGAGCACAAAGCTTTGATGCTCATGAATAAAGAGTAGAGCTAGATCCCAGGCCTCCATCAGAAGCCTCCTTCAGAAGCTAGATGCCTCCAAGTTGAGATCCAGTTGCATCCAGACTTCCTTCCTCACTACCTCTCCCCCGAGATCAATAGATCCTTTTCCATTCCCCTAGGCCTTCTGTAGCCTTTCCACTCTGGGACGTCTTAAACTGATCTGGAATTCCAGTCCCTGGGCTTAGTTTTGGACATCCTCCTGAACTTCCATTTTTGTCCACTGCAGTGATGTTGCTGTAGGGGTTGGAGAGCTACTGCTGGAAGTGTGTTCCCCGCCAACGCTTAGAATGGCAGGAAACAAGGCCTCACCATCCAAAGAAATTCAGACCTGTAAGTTTATGTTTCAATCAGGGACAGAAAATCAACAGGACTTCATGGGTGGTTAACAAGTGTACATTTTAAAACATTTTTTAACCAGAAGGTCACGAATTGAAAAAAGATGGGCTTATTTCACACACCCTTTCAGCATTGAGAAAAGCATAGAGAGGTTACTGAACATCAAGCTTTGCAGTGAATTGAATAAATGCTTTTGTAAAGCTCAGAGTGCAGATTAGATGTAATTCAGCTGTTGATGCACATGGAAGTTTGATGCAGTGCAGTTGCAATCTACAAGTAAAGCAAGATTCTGTTACAGAGATTCTGATTATAGATCAATGGGCTATTTAATTTGGCTGCCGTTCATCAATGATAGTGCAATAAATGATGGTGTTTAACCTTTGCTGCAAGAAGTATTATTCTAGATTGTGATTTTACTAATCAAATCTTCTGGTGTCCAGAATTTCAGAGACCAGATAGATGACTGTGCTGTGCATCAGGATTCAGTGGAAATCTTGACAAGTGGATCCTTGTGGGAATTGCTGGGAAGTTACAACTTCTGGCATGCAACTCCTCAGTTCCCAGGATGCTCCTGAATTTCTCCAACTCTAAAAAAAAGTTTATTTATCAGTCACAAGTAAGGCTAATACTAACACTGCAATGAAGTTACTATGAAATTCCCTAGTTGCCACAGTCCGGTTCCTGTTCGGGTCAATGCACCTAACCAGCATGTCTTTCAGAATGTGGGAAGAAACCGAAGCACTTGGAAGAAACCCATGCAGACACAGGAAGAATGTGCAAACTTCACACAGACAATGATCCAGGCTGGGAATCAAACCTGGGACCTGGCACTGTGAAGCATCAGTGCTAACCATTATGAGTGAGATTAAAGAAATTTGGACAGTTCTGATTTACTTACTGGGAAATGTGAGATAGATTAAAACCTAGTTTGATGTTATTTCATAACTGACCCCCTGACTAACCCAGCTACTCTACTAACCACCCAACACAATGACACCCTCAATTCCGTTGCTTCCTCAACTCAGCCAAACCTGATTACCCCTCAGGCTATCCTGCAACACGATCCAATTACTCCCAATCCAAATATATCCGATCACATTCGTAACTCCCTGAAACCCATCAAGACAGCTAACGAGTCTGCCAACCACGTGACCTGGCTATTCCCTCAATCTGTCTAACCCCCTGACTATACATTACCCTGAATGACCTATCTCCCGACACAGTCCAATGTGACTACCCCGACCCAATTACCTCCAGAATTGAATCGAACCATCCACCTGCCCGACCAGATCTGTCCAACACACCGATCACCTGACTATTACCCTGATTGACGATCACCAGCCAACTACCTCCCTGACTTGATGACCCTCCCCTCATCCTGCGACTACTCTTCTGACTCTGATCTGACTACCTCCCAAACTGACCTGACTCTACTTGCCCAAACTTCACCCAACCCAATCTGCTTAACACCCTGATCACCTAAATAACCTCCGATCCAATTACCCTCCAACCTCACCTGATTCGACTACCCATTGCTACTTGAGAGGGTGGATCAGTGGTTAGCACTGCTGCCTCACAGCACTAGGGACCCTGGTTCAATTCTTGGCTTGGGCCAAAACCTGTGCACAGTCTGCACATTCTCCTTGCTGAATTTTATCTGGATGCTCTGCTTTCCTTCCACAGTCTGAAAGATGTGATGGTTAGGTGCATTGGCCATGCTAAATTCTCCCTAATGTACCCAAACAGGCAACGGAGTGTGGTGATTAGGGAATTTTCACTGTAACTTCATTGCAGTGTTAATGTAAACCTACTTGCGACACTAATAAATAAACTTGACCCAAACAGATCTGCCCTGGTCACCTATGTAGCCCCCCTCTTGAATGGCTATTTCCCGAATTGACCTGCTCTGTATATGCTCCCCCGACCTGACCCGACCTGATCTGACTATCCCCTTATCTGTCTAGCTGATCTCTTCCCTGACTCACCAATGCCATAACCAACTATTCCCTGACCAGACTTGACTGCCCCTAGCCCATATACTTCTTTATCCAGTTACCACCCCCTTCTATTTACAACCTCACCCACATATAAAATTATCCAACTACCCACCTATATTCTTATCCCTTTACTCATCCTACCTTCCTCACCCACTCCATCCATACTATCCATTCATCCACCTAGGCACTAACAGTCAAACTGCACATTTAAACTTACTGTGTGGAAACTAAGGCCTAATTTTACCATCACGTACACCTATTTTTGGGCGCAAAAATTTGGTAAAGTTGGGTATGAATTGAGTAGCGCAAAATGCATGCATTTGAATTGACTTAATGAGTTGCACACCCAATTTTACCAGCACTTCCCCTTTACCACCGCTTTCACCCATCGAGAGTTGGTGCGAAACAAACACACTCCACACATAAATCCAATTCAGGCACTTCATCAGTTCGTGAGGAGATAAGTGCTGAGCGTCCGACAGCTTTCTGCTTGAGATTGGCAGAGGGCGGGGGGCAGGGAAGAGTCCGCTGCCACTGCCTGAGATCAGTGGAGGGGAAAGTGAGTCTGCTGCCTCTCTGCCTGAGATCAATGGGAATAAAAGAGTGTTTACTACTACTCTGCCTGAGATCAGTCGGGGGGAATGGGGGAGGGACCCACGATTGATCTGGGTGGCATAGGGGGTAGGAGGATAAGGGCGTCAGTAATGTTGTGGGAGCAATGTCTGTGGGGATCAGGGGGAGGCATTATTTAGCCCGGGAGGGATGTGCAGGGGAGCAGCATTCTATCTTTTTTTCTGTGCATGCGCAGTTGGAGGTGCAGATCGGAGCTGCAGGGTTTTGGGTGCATTAAGCCCCACCCATAGGCTTGTGCAATGTGATTAGGAATTGCTGATATTTTTGTAGGTACAGTGCGCATGACGGTGCCTCAGGACAGACCTAAAAGTCACATCTGAAGCCATCCCAGTTTCAAGTCCACCCAGAACTTAGAATCAAAATGGTAAAATAGTGTCTTAAAAATGGGAATGTCCTGTTACCCCAGAGTCTGCTCTGTTCCTACAGAATTTTCCAAAGGACATTGTGTTATACTTTTTTGCAAAAGCTGAGCTCTGAGTATTCAACTAGGAATGCACAGCATTATTGAGTCAGGAAATAATCAAGCAAAGTGCCAATCTGACGATTATTTCCTCTGCTCGGAAGATCCAGGCCATTGTTTTTAATTTAAACTTGTCAGAAAATATTTGCTAGTTACTGGAGATAGTTTTAAAAATTCTGCTTTCTTTCCTTGTAAAAAAAAACCTGTCAATTATCAAACTCTTGTCTACTTATGTGTCTTGTGGCATAAGAGTCAACCATGACTCAATGATAATAGTCTCACCTCAGCCTGAAGATTGTAGATTGAAGTTCCACCTGAGAGACTTAAGAATGAAATCCAGGCTGTCACCTCAATGTAGTTCTGAGGTTGCACTGTGAAATGAGGTATGAAGCCAAGGCCTCACCTTTCTTCCCAGCCAGGCATCAAACATTCCAAGATTATTTTAAAGAAAACTAAGAAGGCTCTCCCCAGCGTCCCAGACAATATTTATCCATCAGCCAACAAAACTATTATAAAGATTATCTTCCAATTAACGTATTATTGCTTCCAAAAGCTTGATGCATGTAAATTAGATGACTGATTTCCTTCATTGTAGCAGTGATTACATTTCTTTTTGATCCTTTTACCTTCAAAATAATTGCCATTAATTTTTGATCATCAAGTATTTGCATAGTGGATTAATCTAAACAAGGAGTTAATTTAACATTAATGGTGAGAAAATCATGGAGTAGCATTTGCTGTTGCATGCTTAGGTTGAATGGCTCTTACTTCAGTGGGAGCTTGTATGACCTCGAGTTGGTGACATTGGGAAATATGACTGAAGATAGGATTCTATTCTCAAGCATTGACAGTCTCTCATCCCAACGAGCCAAAAAAATAAACAATAATGCAATTTAAAGCAGGACAAGATATATCTTGTTGGTTGTTTACTCTGAGTTGAGATCTTCTATTTCTCTCAGCTATTCCTCTAACAGCTTGGCAGAGGCTCCTGATCCAGCACACAGGTTCGTACAAAATAAAAAAAAACTTGACTTTGGCAGCATTCTGGGACAAACTGGTCAGTTTTAACAAGTGGCATGCAATGTGGCTTGGAACATATCTCTCTAAACGTGGCCAAATACAACAAGCAATCTTTTGCATGATCTCACAAATGAAAGACAGGCTCAGTTCCAATCTGAACATAACTATAGAATCACACTCCAGCTATCTAACATTGATGTTCTTTTCCACACTTCAAACTCAGCTTTAAAATTTGGATCCAGAATTGGGAAGAACTCTTCCCCATTGTTCATTGCAATTTAAATAAATTCAAGTGGACGAGATGTAATGATCTGTGTTGCATTTTTCAATGTCGTTTTACTGCTTTCAGAAATTTCATGATGCTATATCTGATTTTTAACTGCTAAACAGACATTTAAGCCTTCAATGTAGTGGGCAGAAAATATACTTACTATGAGCTGGAACTCAAATTGGTACAAAAACATCAATCTCCAAAACGCAATACCTATTAAAAATATATTGATATCTTGCATTTCCAAATAAAAGGCAACAAGCGAACGGTTTTCAGGAAACCAGGTAGGGATGTACTCTAATCAGTCACCCTTAAAGGGAGCAGTGCAGACCTCACCCAAAAAGGTAGGGATGAAGATAAAACTTAACAATACAGAGGACTAGTAGAAGCAGGCGTGTTCCCTTTGACACAATGTTAGCACCCTGAACCAGGGCAAAAAAAGGACCTTGAGACATGTCACTGTACCACAATCAACTTCTCAACACTCCATTTCCTAATCATCAACTCAATCTGCCTCCTGATCACCATTTCTCATTCTGCCTATTACAAATAGATTTCAAGCCCTTTATGTCAGGACATAGTGAGTGCAATGTGAAGAATTGAAAGGCAAGATATTCATCTCACTACAGATGTTGCTAAGTCAACACAAAGGGATTTGGATGCTGAATTAGCACTTAAGGTTATAGAATCATAGAATCACAGAATCCTTAAGTTTCAGAGGAGGTCATTTGGCCCATCAAGAATACACAAAATCTAACAGATCATCATACCCAGGCCCTCTCCACCTAACCCCACATATTTACCTGTTAATCCCCCTGACATTAATGGGCAATTCCACATGGCCAATTAATCTAACCTGCATATCTTTGGAGTGTTGGAGAAAACCAGAGCACCCAGAGGAAAACCCACACAGACACGGGGAGAACAGTTACCCGAGGCCAAAATTGAATCTGAGTGCCTGAAGCCATGAGCTGTCATCTTTGTTTTCAGAAATGGAAAAAGAAAAGTGCTTTGGCTATGATGGACTGTGACACACTGGTTAGCACTGCTGTCTCACAGTACCAGAGGCCTGGGTTCGATTCCTGCCTTGGGTCACAGTCTGAGTGGAATTTTCATTTCTCCCCATGTCTGCATGAGTTTCCTCTGGCTACTGCAGTTTCCTACCACATTCTGAAAATGTATGAGTTAGATTGATTGGTCGTGCTAAATTGTCCCTTAGGTTCAAGGCGATTAGCAGGCTAAATATGTGGGGTTATGGGGATAGGGCCTAGGTGAGATTGTTGTCAGTGCAGGCTTGATGGGCCAAATGGCCTTCTTCTGCACCATAGGAATTCTATGATTCTATGTGAAGTAGCAGTGCTAACTATTGTGCCACGGTGCCACCTGTTATAACCATAGCATTCTTTCTTCTTCTAAAAACAAAGATGACAAAATAAATGTCCTTTGACCTCAAGATAAAAATGATCATTTGAAAGAAAACTTTTGCCTTGGCCTGTGATCACCTGGCATTTCCTGGCAACAGAGTGGAAAATGGGCATGGGTCCCTTTTCAGTGATTCCATTACTGGAAATGCCAATTCTTGGGGGACAGGATTGGGTATGACTATATGATACTCTCTACAATAAAACAGCTTGCTGATACAGTGAAGAGTGCCTCAGTAACTAGTCGGTGGAGTTGAGTATGGTCAACATGGATTATTCACAGCACATGAACACTTGCTGATACAGTGAAGAGTGCCTCAATAACTAGTCGGTGGGGTTGAGTATGGTTAACATGGATTATTCATAGCACATGAGCATTAAGCATTAACTGGATGGAGAGTGGAGTGAAGCATCGGATGGGAAGACCACACAAAGACATCAGAACGTGTTGAATACTCTATTCTGATTTGGAGATTATCAACCTTAAGCATTAAGGTCCTGTGCTGTTCTTTTTCTTTGTTCTTTGTTAATTTTGTGCATTTCTCCACATGTACTGCCTGACCCACTGAAAATTGTCCAGCATTTCTGTTTATATTTCAGATCTTCAGCATTCACAATGCCTCTGCTTTGGCTTTACTGTCCGATTGTCCAACTGGCTTGTGGTGAGCATACACAGAGTGGACAGTCAGAAGCTTTTTCTCAGAATGGACGAATCAATTATTCAGGTGCATAGATTTAAGGTGCAAGAGGCAAGGTTTAAAGGAGGTGTATGTGTCAAGTTTTTTACACAGAGAGTGATGGGTGCCTGTAACTCACTGCTGAGGGAGATATTGGAAGCAGATTAACAAAATTAACAAAGAACAAAGAAAAAGAACAGCACAGGACCTTAATGCTTAAGGTTGATAATCTCCAAATCAGAATAGAGTATTCAACACGTTCTGATGTCTTTGTGTGGTCTTCCCACCCGATGCTTCACTCCACTCTCCATCCAGTTAATATGATAGTGACATTTAAGGGGTGTCTTGGCAAATACATGAACAGGATGGGAATAGAGGGATATAATCCCCGGAAGGGTAAGGCATTTTAGTTCAGACAGGCAGCTTGGTAAGTAAGGGCTTGAGGAGCTGAAAGGCCTGTTCTTGTGCTGTAATTTTCTTTGTTCTTTAGCTCTATAAGGGATGCAGAGAAAACCTTCTCAGGGGTTACAATCCACCCAGGCACCAGCAATAGAATAAGGATGAAAAACACCCTAGTGCTTTCAAAAAAGAAATGGAAAGGGAGAGAACTTGCAAAAAGTATTGGTGAGGAAAAGTCTTTTGCCTTAAAAGGTAAAGTTCAAGAAGTATAAGTGAAAGAATAACCAATTCTCCCAGTGCTGTTGAAATATAATGATAACTTTATCATCTGATAGTGATGTGAGTTGAATCATAGAATGATTGGTATGCACCACCACAGCTTTGTAACACTCTGAGCAGATTAACCACATTTTAATTTTTAACACTATTGAAATCTTAGCCCAGCTGGTGTTGAAATGACATCAGCGCATAAAATAATAAAACTGTGTTCCAAGTTACAGTTAGTGTTCGAACCTGAACCCACAATCACATCACAACTCTTCACAATTTTATCAGAGCTTTCTCAGCTTATGAATTTTCATGTAATTTGTGCAATGTTCTCCCCACCAATTGTTTTCACTTTTATTATGTTTATTCTCTATACAGACTAGTGGGAGCTCATAGCCACAAAGTATGGGAACAATTAAAGTGCCCTCAGGTCAAGGTGCATATATGCAAAGAAATATCCAAGAAGAACAGGAAAGGCATAACATACAGGAACAGAAGCTAGCATCTGAGCTTTGCTGTTTATTCCCTTTGTACCCTACTTACCATTGATTTTTCACTGTTGGTTGTCCCTCTTTTTTCCCTCACTTTTGCTTGCATGTTGTTGAATTTTTTATTGCATTTTTCTTTTTGTTAACTTGCCAACGATTACTCTAAGAAGCTTCACAACATCAGATTAAAGTTCAACAGGTTTATTTGGAATCATGAACTTTCGGAGAACTGCGCACCTGATGAAGGAGCAGCACTCCAAAAGCTCACAGTTCCAAATAAACCTGCTGGACTTTAACCTGATGCTGTAAGACTTCTTACTACGCCCTCCCCAATCCAATGCTGATGTCTCCATATCATTACAATTACTCTGGTTTAATATGATTCCCTTTGGATTCATTAATACATTTTCTCATCTTCCTTTTTTGCTCTTTCTCTTTCTCTGCTGATTTTCCTAGGTTAAGTCATCTGCAAAGAATGCCAATGAACTTGAAGACCATCTTTTTTGTGTTTGCTTATTTGTATTTTTCACTACTTGTAACTGGGCATTGCTGATATTGGAAGAATTATATTGGAACATCTGGGTTGATTTTTAACTCTCCTAGCTCCCTGGGGAGATTCAGATGGTGATGGTGGAACAGAGTTCCAGCATTCTGAGATGTTGTTGGCCTCACCATAGTAACCAACCTCATGTTGAACATGCAAGGGCCACCTGTACTAAAGAGACTAGTTGATGGTAAAATTTCCAATCCAATTTTACTCATGGATCCACAAAGTTATACCATGATTGGAACCAATGGGGCAACTGTATATGACCCTTGATGCCTAGCTGCTGCATGACCTTTTCGCTGAAAGGTTTCAAGTCTTTTGGATTTGTTTGTATATGTACAATGTCATGGAGCTCTTACAATCCTTGAAATTAAAGAGTTGGAGTTAAAGGGGGGGGGGGTGTTAAAGGTTTGATGATTTTGGAAACAAAACAAGAAGTTGAAAAGCTTTCCTGTTGCCTAGGACAGTGATTCAGGGACACTGAGAAAAGAGTAGGACTGAGAGGAGAGTTCAGTGTGTGTGACGGAGATAGACAATGGGATGTCATAGAATCTCTGAGAGTCATAGAATCCCAAAGGTGCTGAAGGAGGCCATGTGGCCCATCAAGTCTGCAGCAACGGCTTACCCTACAATCCTACATATTATCCTGCCAATCTCCCTGATACTAAGGTGCAATTTAGCACAGTCAGTCAACCTAATCTGCTCATCTTTGGACTGTGGGAGAAAACCAGAGCACCTGCAGGAAACCCACACAGACATGGAGAGAATGAGCCAACTCCACATAGACAGTCACCAAAGACTGGAATCTGGGCTCCTGGTGCTGTGAGGCAGCAGTGCTAATAGTTTACCACTGCAGTGATGACCACTGTACTACCACGCTGCCCATGAAGTAGAACTACAAGCCTGTAGGGACAGTAGTTTACTGAATATAGGATCCAGGAAATGATCATTTTAGCAAAGATGCTTCTGGAACACTGAGTTTACGGAAATCATTTGTTGGTTCTGCAGTTGAAGAAATAGTGGGCCCTATCTTAATATTTTGATTCTAAGAGCTAGGCAGACTTGAAACTGGGAGTGTTTCAGATCCGACTTTTACACCTGTTCTCAGCCGCCCCCATACACACTCTGTCTGAAAAAATATCAGCGCTTCTGAAGCACACTACACAGGCCAGTGGGTAGGGCTTAATATGAACAAAATCCTGCAGCTCTGATCAGCATCTCTGCCACATTACTTCCGGGGCAGATAATGCCACCCCCCAGCTCCAAAGACATTGCCCCACCCCACAACATTACAGACCCCCTTATCTCCTCAAACTCCTTCCACCCAGACCAATTAAGGTCCCTCCTCCCCCCCCCCCCCCCCCCCCCCCCCCCCCCCCCCACAGACCACCAATCTTAAGCAGAGTGGCAGCAGATTCCACTCCCCCCACCACCAATTTTCTGATTTCACACAGGGAGGCTGTCACATGTTTGGCACTTACCTCCTAACTAACTGGAGTACCTGAATCAGACTCTTGTAGAACATGCCTATTTCACACCGAATCTGGATGAGTAAATACGATGGTAAAGTGGGAAGTACCGGTAAGGTTGGATGTGCAGCCCCCATTAAGTCAATTTAAATGCATTTAAATGGCCATTGCGCTTGTTTCGGGTACAGTGCCATTCGGGCCTTGGTAAAGGAGGCCATTGTTGGGCCTTGGTAAAGAAGGAAGCGGCACGGAGGTGGGGGTGGATCACGCTATTTACCTCATGCCCAACTTTACCAAGTTTTGTGCCTGAAAATGGGTGCAATATGATGATAAAATCAGGCCCAGAGCGTTTAGAATGTGTTTTTTGAATGTCTCAAGTAGAGACAAGAAAATCAAATGCATGTTCAGAGATTCACCAGAAGAAAACCATTTGCAACTGTGCTAGCCTCAAGTGAGAAACCTTTGTGTTAAGCCAGTTGTAACTCTTCACTCGTTTATGTATCTGTAAAGATATCGCTGAAGTAAAGGGCTAGTGGGAATTTGGATTGTCTTCTTATAATTGTTTTGAAACCCTTCCAACCTTTTTATCTAGCAACATATTCTTCAGCTTTCTTGTTTTAATAAATATTTTAAGCTTTGTATTAAATATTCACCAGCAGATTCCTATGAATTTGTTCAAAAATTTGCCTCCACTTTTTTAAAAAAATTGCTTGAATCTATTAAGCCAGGTTCCACTCTAGGATCTGACTTGTCCAGTATTAAGATCAGCTGGGATTGTAACAAGTATTTAAACCAAAATATGTCTGTATCTTCTCACTTCTAAGCTTGATTCCATGTCCCCTTATTCTGGAGTATAGGAAAATATAAAATACATAAGCAAGACTCCATTTATTTGCTTAAGAAATTTAAAATTAAGGTTAATTGTTTTAATGAGTTTGTTTTTTTCCCCATTGTAAAATTTTGAACTGGCTTCAGGTTCACTGAAGTGACTTCTCTCCTTAGACAATGCTGTTTGTAAGCTTTGAGCTCATACACACCCAACACTGAAACAAGCATTAAATTAATAAAGTTGCTGATGATATGTTATAGAATTGAGTTTGTGAATGAGTCAATAAGTGAATGGAACAACACCAACCTGCAAGGTTGTGGGCAGGAGGTGTGGACATATTTACAGGTTTCATATTGGTACATCAAAAACAACTTTGATTGTTTGATTGAATTAAAATATATTTGAATGTAATTTTTAACTGAAGCAGTTTCTCAAAATAATCTGGTGCATCTTCAATGAAGGCTGAAGATATGGACTTGTTCAAAATAATAAAAAGGCTTTGAGAGGGAATTGTTTATTAACTGATCACTAAATCTATAGAGTTTACAGCATGGGAACAGGGCCTTTTGCACAACTTGTCCATGCTGCCCTTTTTAAATCTTAAGCTCATCCCAATTTCCCGCATTTGGCCCATATCTCTCAATACCCATCTTGCCCATATAACTGCCTAAATGCTTTTTAAAAGACAAAATTGTATCCACCTCTACTACTACCTCAGTCAGCTTGTTCCAGACACTCACCACCCTCTGTGTGAAAAGGTTGCCCCTCTGGACACTTTTGTATCTCTCCCCTCTCACCTTAAACCTATGCCATCTAGTTTTAGACTCCCTACCTTTAAGTATGAATTAGCTACGAACATGTATGCGTAGATTTTTTTTTCTGTACCTCTCCTCAACACGCTACCATTAACTGAGTAAGCCCTACCCCAGTTCAATCTATCAAAATGCATCATCTATCATTTATCTAAATTAAACTCCATCTGTCATTTGTCAGCACACTAGCCCAATTGATTAAGATCCCATTGCAATTGGGGATAACTTTCTTCATTATCCATTATGCTACCAATCTTGGTGTCATCTGCAAACTTATTAACCATGCCTCCTATATTCTCATCCAATCATTAATATAAATGACAAACCCAGTACTGATCACAGGTCTACAGTTTGAAAAACAATTCTCTACATCTATCTTCTGTCAAGAAGCTAATTTTGTATCCATTTAGATACCTCACCCTGGATCCTGTGAGATTTAACCTTATTCAACAACCTACTATGTGGTACCTTGTCAAAGGCTTTGCTAAAGTCCGTGTAGACAACATCAACTGCATTGCCCTCAACTATACCCTTGGTTATCTCTTCAAAAAACTATAGTAAAGGATATTATTCAGAGTTAGTCTACAAGTATAGAAGAGGGCATTGATCAGAAGTTTTTTCATTTAAGAAATTATTGTTGTATGGAAAGTGTAACCACAAGTGGCTGTTGAAGCCAATTCAATCAAGACATTCAAGAAGGAATGTGATCAACATAGAAAAAAATGTGATATGAGGTCTGGAAATCCAAAAGTTGGTGATCTGTACAGTAATGCCAAGATCATGCTCACTGCTGGCACCTAGTGATTTCACCACAGTATGTAGAGTTTCAGGGAGACATCTTAATTTTGAGGTCATTTTTCACTCAAACATCAACTAGACCATGCACCATGTGAAATAAATTGACACATAAGTGTTCAGGCTGAGTAGGGAACTGATGACTCTTCCCCTGAAATATTAATACTATGTGGTATGCAATACCAATTATTCATTTTTGGATGCAAAGTTAAACTGCCATATCTTTGGAGCTCAGGTCATAATCTCAGCCTGAACCCCAAGAGAAACATACAACCTTCACTGAGTCAGCCAGCAAACCTGGGAGCACATATACGAGCACTATCCCTATGCTAGGCCATTTTGTGGATTACATTCAAAGATACTCTCAATATGGGGAATCACTGTTTCTGCCTCCTGTCCTTTCCTAAGTCATAAAATCCCTACAGTGCAGAAGAAGGCCATTTGGCCCATTGAGCCTGCACCAACCACAATCCCACCCAGGCCCTATTCCCATAATCCCACATATTTACCCTGCTAATCCCCCTGACACTAGGGTCAACTTTAGCAAGGCCAATCAACCTCACCCATGCATCTTTGGATTGTGGGAGGAAACTGGAGTACCCAGAGGAAACCCACATGGACGCGGAGAGAGTTTCCACACAAACAGTAACACGAGGAAGGAATTAAACCCTAGTCCCTGACACTGTGAGGCAGCAGTGCTAACCACTGTGCTATCATGCCACATTGTCCATGGTTGGAGTGGATGGAGGCTCCACCATTATCAGGCTGTCAAGAATACCTCAACACCAAAGTGAGGCTTGTCTTGTTAAGTCCCAGTCAATAATTGGCTTTTAGCCAAAGTTACTATGGGAGTATAACAGAAGAATTATGGATTTTTGGCCTAATTATAGCACTGAGAAAGAACAAGGAAATGGGTTAGAGTAGTTGTCTCCACATCAGCTTCCATAGTAGCCATGAAGTGGCTGTCATCAAGTAGTGAATATCTCTTTTAGTGCTGCTACCAGTATTTCATTCTTTCTACCTGCAGTGAGCTCCACTTGAAAGAATTCACATGATAGATCAAACATGATGGACTTAAATAACACATCAGCTGGAGGGACTGAATGGCCTTTTCCTGTTCCTTTGTTGCAATAGAGTCCTTCCAAATTTCTTCCGCATGTTCTGAATGATTAGGAACATGACTTACATCAACAACATTTTATGACATTTATCGTGTGAAGGTGCAACTTGGATTTCTCGATCTCAGCAGATAATTAATCTGTTTTTAGGTTTTTTGAAATTCAGCAAGACAAGCTAATGTTTGATAACCTGGTGTTCCAATATTACAGTGAGCATCCAATCTTGATGCAATACATTTTAAGTATTTTTGAGATCATTTAGAATAATTTACAAGATTGTATTGAGGTTTTACATGCAGAGTGCAACTCCAGCATTTTTTAATGTGTCCTGCTGTCACTTTTATGCTCAAACCCTTCAAGAAAATGTGTGTTGTTTGCTGATTTAGCCTTTGTACTTCGTTGGCTTTCACAGATACCCCATGCTAAGATATTTCTAAAAGTAATGTATAATTACTAAACAGCCAGAAAACTATCTATTATAATTAAATCATAAAAAATCTATAAAGAGTAAAATATGAATCAATTTGTAATCTCACACTTTTCAGCGTAACTAATTAAATGTCACTAACAGCAGAAATATGATCCCATGGCTAAGGATGAAAGAAAGAAAGGAACATAAATTTCCAATAAAAATAAATAATGTTCTCTTTGTATCTATAATATTAAGAGGCTCTCTTGAGTCATTTAATATCATAGCTTTAGAACATTGTTTATTGTAAAAGTGGATTGAATGACACATTTGTAACGTTATTATTTCCTCAGAATAAATAACATTCCGGTAGGCTTTGTATGAGCATCGTTTATTCCATTAACAGCAGAGAAAATATTTTAAGTTTTAAGCAGTCAAAGAGAGCCAAATGTTTCCGCTTGTGTTTGTAAGAGTGAAATTCTCAAATGCTTATAGTTGCTGCAAACTCTGAAAGGCTGTTTGCTCATGTATTGTAGGTAACGCAAAACAGATTGGTCCACAATATATTTGAAATACTTACATTTGAGCAACAGATGAAGCTAGCTGTTTTTGGCTGCAGGATGCTGCCATTAAGCCAAAAAGACAACCACACAAATGAGTAATGTAATATAAGAATTTCAGTGTTGGTGGGATGCTGTGTATTTAGACCATGAGCGAGATTCTCCAACCTCCCAGCCACATGATTCCAGGTAGTGGAGGGTGGCATGTTTTTTACTAAATAAAGGGATTCTCAATTCTCAAGATTCTCAAGGGGTGTGCTGCTGGCAGGACTGGAGAATCTCACTTGTGTGAATGGCTGGAGAATTCCAACCCATTTGTCCCAAAATAACATATGTGCCACACAAATGCCAGGCAATGACCATCACCAATAACAGACACTCTAACCACCACCCTTGAAATTCAATGGTGCTATAATCACTGAATCCCCCATTGCCAACATCCTTGGGGTTACCAAAAACTCAACTAAACTCACAACATAAACACAATGGCTACAAGAGCAGGTCAGATGCTAGGAATATTGTGGCAAGTAATTAACTTCCTGACTCCTCAAAGCCTGTCCATAAGTGAGGAGTGTGATGAAATATTCCCCATTTGCCTGGATGGGTGCAGCTCCAACCACACTCAAGCAGCTTGACACCATCCAGGACAAAGCAGCCTGTTTGATTGGCACCACATCCACAAATTTGCAAGCATTTCCCCACCACCGACAATCAGTAGCAGCAATGTGTACTATCTACAAGATGCACTGCAGCAATTCACCAAAGGTCCTTAGACAGCAACTTCCAAACCCATGACCACTTCCAATTAGAAGGACAAAGCAGCCGGTACACGGGAGAACACTACCTAAAAGTCACTCACTGTGCTGATTTGGAAATAAATTACTGTTCCTTCACAATCACTGGGTCAAAATCAGAATTCCCTTCCTAATGATATTATGAGTCAAGATGTAAAGATGCCGGCGTTGGATTGGGGTGGTAAGAACTCAGTAAGAATTAAGCAACACCAATTTTTAATCCAACCGATTTATTTGATAGTAAAATTGCGAGCTTTCAACGCTCTGTGTCTTCCTCAGGCAAATGCAGTGAGTCAACCCAGAGCATGTGGACTGCAGTATTTCAAGAAGGCATCTCACCATCACCTTCTCAAAAGCAACTAGATATAGACGGTAAATGCCAGCCTACTTAATGACACTCAAGTCCCACAAATGAACAGAAAAACCACTGGCAAATTATGTAAAACAGCAAATTCATTTGGATGTTCACAATCAAATGAGTACTGACCATATTTCAACTAATCTGTGCTTGCAAAACTCAGAATGTGATTGTTTAATGTTGAATGTGATTGGGCAATTAGACAGCACTTACTGAACAATCCCAACTGTGCTAAGAATTATACCACTGCAAGATTATTAGTTAGACTCACAATTTGGCTCCCTTATGCTTCCTAAAAGTGACATAGATTCATACACAGGTACTTGGTCTCTGCAGCAATAGAAAATGTCCAGGCAATGCACCTTTTTGAATTAAACAGCAGCATGGAAACAATTGATCCTTGGTGTGTGAACTCTCCATAGCAACATTTTGATCAATCAGAGTCAACTTTTTGACTGATCAGTACCATTTTCTCATACTGTGTAAATTGTTGTTCACTTTGAAATTTGGCATTCTTTATCTGTCCTGGTGAGTGCAAAAAGAAAAACTTCAACAACATGTCTCTTTTTTCAGAAGTTTATTGAAGTAGTTGAGAAACAAATATATGGTACCTTGAACATCATCAGGTTTTCTTCTTTGGACTTTCTCTCCTGGGGAAAACAGGCCTGTGTGATTCTATCAATGAGCGGCCTTTTAATTCATCTGTTGATCCAGTAGCGGGTTATTTATTCAATTTTTATATTATTCATGACAAAGTGTAGAAATTGATAATTAACAAGGGGTAATATGAGGATGATTTCCTCTGATTGGTAGAACAGAAGTTTAGGGCATTATTTAGGGCAATAGACATTATTTGGCACCATACCTATTTTATGCATCCAATAATATGGACAATGTGTGCACACATCCTCTGAAAGTGCTCCTTTTGCCATGTTGATAAAGTTTGAAGTTTAGAAACCTAGCTGCCATTCTTGAAACAACCATTAGGCTCTTTCATGGGTAAATAAAGGAACAATCATCTGGTTCAGGTCTCCCTCCCAGTACTAGGGTCTGTCCTGAATACCGTTGGTATCAGGCCTTCTGTACTCTAAATAACGAAATCTACGTGTAAACTAAAAAACAATCAACAAGGAAACCCAAACTGAAAAGGTATGTTTCCTCAAGAAAACTTACCTGGATATGTAAAGGAGAGGGGTCTTTCCACTCTACACTGCTAACAGCTGTTGGTCCCATTCCAATGGCCTCTCCCACTTCACCCTCTCAAAAACAACACCCTTCACAGAGCTTCAGTTAGCTACCAGCAGTGCTTATCTTAAAATTTAAAATCTCTTTGCTATGGCGTTGTCTGCTTTTGAACAGACCTAATATTATGTCTGCCTTTGAACCCATCTGTTCTGCACCCAGTTGGCACTGCCAGGCTGTCACGATGAAATGCCTCTCTCGGTATTCCTGTATTTTAATTGTTATTTTTTGGTGTGCATCTTACAATTGTGACTTCCAGCAAATTGGCTGAAGGGAAAATTTTAGTTGATGGTTACTCAGTAGTTTTCATATTTGCTGAAAAAGTCAAAACATCACTTTTGAATAACAATGTGCGTGTGGTCAAATCTTCTGGTCCCATGGTAACAGAATTACACACAGCTTATTGTGCTGCAGTGTGGTTGTTTTATTAGAATGTCCTTTCTCGTGTCCCAAACAACTGGACTATAATAAATGTGTCCATTGAGTTGAGCACTAAATGAACTCTTCAGCTTTCAAGTCATGCGCACATCTGCAGTCATTTATTTTTGAATACTTGTTATTCTTGTTTTTTTGTTTCACTCTGTGCCCTTCTGTTTCTGAAAACCACATTCATGATTGGGCACAATTCCAAGAATTGGAAGAACCTTGGAAAATTTAGCATTCCTCTTATTTGAACCTGAAAATTGAACAGTTGAATTATCAGAAATAAAGAATGAATTTGTAATTATATTGCACCTTTCACAACCTCAGGATGCACCAAAAACATTCGCAGTCAATAACGATCTTTAGGCAAACACAGCAAAGGAAGGTTCCACAAAATCATGAGATAAATGGCTCTGTTATCTGTTTCAAAAGTGCCAGGATACCATGGGAATTCCCCAGTTCTTCTTCAAATGATATAGTGGGAACATTTAGGCCACTTGTGAAGGCAGTTGGGGGTCAGCAAGAAATGTCTCATCCAAAGGATGGCACCTCTGACAATGCAGCACTCATTTAGCACTGCATTTGAACTGTTGATGCAGGATTAACATCAACAGTTAATTTGATTATGGTGACTTGGTAACAGTTTGAACTCACAGGGATGAAATATAACCATGGACAGAATTCTCCAAGTGTCGAATGTGTTGAAAACCTGGAGTAATTCACACTGGTTTTTTCAGTAGGAATCCACACTAGAATATCCCAAATTCTTTGCACTGCAGAGGCCACCGGTGTGAACGTCATTAAATTTCAAGTGGCGAGGTCTATTACCACCTGAGAGGCTGACACAAGCGGGCCTTTGCACGTGTAGTGGCTTAGCCTGCCAACTGCTGGCCAGATTGAATGGTGGTCAGGCCTGGACCCCTGCAGTGCTGACGTCCCCTCCTCCCACACCCAACTTCCCCACAGCCTGATCTGGTCTTGCCCCACCGACGATTCCCCCATCCTGGACTCTCCTCCCCCGCACATCCCCCAGCCCAGCCTGATCACTGGCCTTCCTCCCGCCCTATCGATTCTGATACACAGCGGCAGTGGAACCACCTACCCCCCCCACTGATCACCTCCAAGCCTTGCCCCATCAGGACCATCCCCCTTGGCATAGCCCGATGCCCAATGGGCAGTACCAAAGTGCCCTCGGGTATTGGCACTTTGCCCATTGGATAGTGCCACGGGACACAAGCTAGCATTGCCAGGGTGCCCATGCCCAGGACACACCACCACTCCCACTGCCCAACCCCCTGGGGCCCCGATTGACCCCCTTCACCCCAGCAGGGTCAGGCTACTAGCTCCCAAAAGTGGGGAACTACTCTAAACTCTGTTGGAGCAAAACATTCTGATGGGGTGGGAGAGGCAAGCAGGCCTGGAGAATTCAGTCTTGCTGATGGCATTTAAATAATATTTAAAATACCACCCACCCCTCATCTCTTTCGTGACTTTTTAAATGGATGAAAGGCAGGCAATATTAGCATATACATCCATAATCTCCAAAGAAAGGGCAGCAGCTGCAGGAGTATATCTCCTAGCTCCACAAGAATACAGTGAGAGGCTGACAACCCAGCCAAATCCATGTCCATATTGCCACCAATGTTGCCCCCTTGCTACACATGAACAATCATCTCTTTCCCCAGGCTTATCTATGAGCTGACTTGACGTGGGGTGCCAGCTGGGATGATTTGATCTTCAATGGCAAGATGCCCAATTGATGCCTTGTAATTTGTAACTCTGTATGTAAGTGTTTGAAAGCTGCCTCCAGTTCTACCCTTCATTAACTGGCTTTCCATGGGCATTACCCAGTAGGCATCCACAGCTTGCCAATGAAGAGAATTTCAAGCTTGGACTAATACGTTGCTGTCCCAGCCCTGGGAGCATGATATGCATGCAGTGGATTAAGAAAAATCGGAGGGGCAGTGATCAGGGGAAGGGGCAATAATCCACCAAGATCAAATTTTTAGATTCTGTTGCTGTAGGGATCAGTATCATTAAATCCCATTCATTTCAACCTAACTTTACTTGAATATTGTAGTTGACAATCGTTGAAGATGAGTGCTCCAGGCTTAATAGACCCTGGGGCTGTGGTTAATCTTAAACAGTAACACATTTTGCAAATCAAATCTTGGCAAAGTCTCGGAGTTGAAGTAACTGAACACAAATTGACAAAAATTGCATCTGTTTCTTTTTGTACTCGAAAGTTCAGCTCCATAGTAATCTTGAAGAATAGCAATTGACTTAACACTGTAACGTTATGTAAAATGTCTCTTTCCTCAGAAATGAAAACAGGAAAAAATATTCTTGCTTCCAAGTTGGTAGATATATTTTAAATGCATCAGGTAACATTTCACAGCTGTCACCCCTGGTAGTTCAGACAAAATTTCATTTTTCACAGGAGATGCTGCCACCTACAGGAACCAAGAAAATTGCACATCAAACACAGGCTGACCTGTGTGGATTTCTCATCAGCATTCAATTCACAAAATGAAACTGACCAAAACATCCTTGTGCCATTTGTAGTTTCTCTAGAATGACTATTCCATCTCGTTGCACCAATTTGGATGCTAGCTAAATATATGCTGCATTTCATATGCAAATAAAACAGTAATCCCATGAAAGCACAAAACTCAATTACAAAATGATTTAGACATGGAAAACAAATAAATCCAAAACTAAAGTGAAATGCAGACAAATTCCACCTAACAAGGGAACTATGCAGCCATAATATGTACTGTTGAAACTTTTTCAATTAGTAACAAATGGCAAATAAAATTCAACACAGAAATGAGCATGGTGGTACAATGACTAGTATTGCTGCCTCACAGTGCCAGGGACTCAGTTTCAATTCTGACACTAGCAGTGTGGAGTTTGCAAGTTCCTCCCCTCCCCCCTCCCCGTATTTGTGTGAGTTTCTTTTGGGTGCTTCGGTATCGCCCCACAGTCCAAAGGTGTGCAGGTTAGGTGGATTAGCCAAGGTAAATGCATGGGGGTTTTGGGTTAGAGCATGGGATGTGGGCCTGAGTACAATGCTGTTTCAGAGAATCAGTGCAGACTTGATGGACCGAATGGCTTCCTTCTGCAATGGCCACCTTCTGCATTATAGGTATTTTATGGAAACGTGAGATAGTGCACTTTGGTAGGAACAATCAGGAGGTCACTTAGTATTTGAAAAATGCAAGTCTGGGGAGTGTTGAGAAACAAAGGGATCACCTAGCGCAGATACATCAATCACCAAATGTGTTAGCATAGGTTAGAAGACCATTAAAAAGCAAAGCAAGCACTCTATTGAAAGAGGGATAGGATTGAAAGAAAGTTATGCTAAACCTGTACTGAACTTGTGTTAAATCACACTTGGAATGGGGCAAGCAGTTCTGATCGACATATTTTAAAAAGGATATTGAGGCACTGGAGACAATGCAGTGAGGATTTTTCAAGGATAATATGAGGAAGATGTATGTGCACATATTAGGAAAGATTGGCACTCAGAGCCTCTTTCTCTTTAAAAAGGAATATGGTAGCTAAGGGTGATTCTCCGTCACTGTTAATGAGTTTGAATGGTACTCTCGCTATTTCAATCACTGTCTCCTTAATAGATCATTTTGTGTTGCCTTGGGAACCCACTGCCAGTTCAGACTATCTTTCTGGTATTGTAAACCTTCTATCCTGCAAATACAATACACAAATGCAGAGTGAGGTCAGGCCATTCTGTCATGCTGTCAGGGATAAAACTTCTCTATGTGGCCATTTACATGTCAACCCATAATCACTTGGAGCAACATGAGCACCTTGGACATACAATTGCTACAGGAGATGTATTTGACAAATGTGTCCCAATGAATGCACCATCCGGATGTCATCACTGCGAGGACTTCTGTGTACTTCTCCTAAATTATTCACCTACATGGAGGGTAGCAAGTCACTTGCTGCATTTACAGTGCATGCAATCTCCTGTCATAGTCTCTTTGTCACTTTCAGTGTGTTCGAACTTCCTCTGGGGTATTTGATTTCCTTCCATTACGACATCACTTCAAGCAACATCTAGAGGTCCTGGCTGCAGAAATGGTGTATCCTTCCCCGTGTACCTTCAGCAGCTGACCTTCTCTACAACATTCTGGCATGACAATGAAGAAAACACCAGTAAGTAAGGCTAGTAGTTATATTAATCACTACATAACTATAAGTAGGTCCACATGGGGGGATCTAATAGAGACGTATAAGATAATGAAGGGGATAGATAGGGTAGAAGTAAAGAGATTCTTCCTGTTTATTAAGAATAGCAGGACTAGAGGGCACAGTCTCAAAATAAGGGGGAGAACAGTTTAGATCGGAGTTGAGGAGGAACTTCTTCACTCAAAGGGTGGTGAATCTCTGGAATTCTCTGCTCATTGAAGTGGTAGAGGCTACCTCACTGAATATATTTAAGTCACAGGTAGATCTCTCATAGACAAGGGAATTAAGGGTTATGAGGAGAAAGTGGGTAAGTGGAACTCATCTACATCAGATCAGCCATGATCTTATTGAATGGCAGAGCAGGCTTGAAGGGCTAGATGGCCTACTCCTGCTCCTATTTCTTATGTTCTTCTGTTCACACATAAGGTATTTCAGTTCACATACAAGAACCTGATTTTTGTCAGGTTCAGCACTGACTAATGTTGATCAGGATGTCTAAGTGGTGGGTGGCCTGGCATATATGCCTGTCATGCCAACATGACATGTTGGTCTTCTCGCTCCAAGTTACATTAATTTGTGTGTTGCTGTGAGGGTAATGAACTATTGGATGCACACTTCTTCATACAAAGGACAATAGGCGGCATTGATCTTTATATTTTCCTATGGAAGGCCTAAGTTGACCAACTCTCCCAGTGTAATAACCAATTGGCTAATTATTGCAGTTAGTATTTACCTGGCTTGTGATAAGACATCTCATCCATGATCCATCAGGACATTATTAGCTACCTTGCCTCGCCCTATATACTGTGTCAAGATGTGCTCCACATGCAGGACTCACCTCCACATTCAATCTGGGTTTGGTGGGCCCGATTCTGTCCTGCACACACCTCCTTGGAAAAAAGATGATTTAGGGAGAGTGTCTTTCCATCAAGGTGAGTCTGGCGAGTCAGAAAGTTTCCCAACTCAAGATAACCACCTTGGCAGTATAAATCCAGTCCAAAGTGTGGCCATTTGTATACCAATGCATACTTTCACATCCAGATGAAATTTTTTCCTTAGCCTTTTTTGGGGGAAATCTGCTGACCCTCAACATTTTCCTCTGTCTTTTTTGGGTTGAGGATGCCTAATGCACAAAATGCATTCCTGTCGGGGTGGAGGATGGGGGGGTGCGGGGTTCCCATTTTAAATGGGGGCAAAAAACAGATTTCCTCTCATGCATCATTTTCACCTATTACAGTTATACTACATGTATGGTTTTCTAAGCCCCTTAAAACATGTCAGGTTTGAGAGTTTGTGACGAGAATGGAATGGAGTTTGGAACATTAGGCAGCGCAGTGGTTAGCAATGCTGCCTCACAGCTCCGGAGACCTGGGTTCCATTCTCGGTTTGGGTCACTGCCTGTGTGGAGTTTGCATATTCTCCCAGTGTCTGCGTGGGTTTCCTCTGGGTGCTCGAGTTTCCTCCCACAATCCAAAGATGTGCTGGTTAGGTGCATTGACCAAAGTAAATTCTATTACTAGTATTGTTCATCCTTTGGTTGTGTGCATAAATAAGTCTCTCAAAAACAGTATCCAAAAGATTTCTAACAACTGGAAAATGAATAAACATTCACTAACAATGAAAATATCTGGGCACTCTCACCAGCAATTTTATGCTAATGAACCATAGATGTATGGAATGAGCTTGACCCCAGTGTTGTCAAAAAATAATTATTAAGCTCTTTTTTATTTTGTTTTTCTTTATCAGTCACAGGTAGGCTTACATTAACACTGCAGTGAAAATCCCATGATCAGCACACTCTAGCACTTGTTCATGTACATTGAGTAAAGTTTTACAACACCAATTTTAAATCCAACCAATTTATTTGATAGTAAATCCGCGAGCTTTCGACACTATGTGCGTTCGTCAGGCAAATGCAGCGTTCTGATCTGCAGAGGCACTCATATCCACACAGACAGTTACAGATTGCTGATTAGAATGCGAATCCTTACATTTTTTATCCTTACATTACATGTATTTTTGTAAGGAGAAAATACACAATTCTCTAACCAATGCTCAGGATTCCCTTCACACGCATTGTTAGCCACTTTAACACTTGAATAGCAGGTTAGATGTAAGGATTCGCATTCTAATCAGCAATCTGTAACTGTCTGTGTGGATATGAGTGCCTCTGCAGACCAGAATACTGCATTTGCCTGACGAAGGCACAACACAGTGTCGAAAGCTCGCGGATTTACTATCAAATAAATTGGTTGGATTTAAAATTGGTGTTGTAAAACTTTACTGAGTTTACCCCAGTCCAACGCCGGCATCTCTACATCATGTACATTGAGGCAGAATTTAACATGCAAAGTATACTCCAGTCTTTATTATTTGATTTGAATTTGATTTGATTTGATTTATTATTATCACATGTATTAGTATACAGTGAAAAGTATTGTTTCTTGTACGCTATACAGACGAGGCATATCATCCATGGAGAAGTAAAAGAGAGAGTGCAGAATGTAGTGTTACAATCATAGGTAAGGTGCAGTGAAAGATCAACTTAAGCGAGGTAAGTCCATTCGAAGGTCTGATGGTGGCAGCAGGGAAGAAGCTGTTATTTGGTATGTGTCCTCAGAGTTTTGTGTTTTTTTAATTGTTCTCTCAACCTGACCAGTCACCTACAATAATCTATTCACATACACACTCAGGCTCCTCTGATCCTTCACCCCTTAAGAATTACACCTGTTATTTTACATAGCCTCTCTGTGCTCTCCCTGTTAAAATGAATGATGTTATATCTACAACCAGATTATTGGGAAGAATTTTTTTGATGATTTAGAGAGTGATTTTGAAGAATTTCAATCTAAGGTGTTTGTAGTTAATTCATTATTTTATACATTTGGATCCTGCTTTGGATGAAATGTATTATAATGCATATAAAATAAATAAATGCAAAAGAAATAGCATGAATTGTTGCTCCTTTTTACGTTTTTCTTATGTGATTTTTTTTATTTGGGCCCAAATTAAGCGTACCTCAAAAACATTGCTCATGTGAAAGTCAAAACTGTGACTCGTGACCTAAAATATTGGTGCCAAGATTTCAACATTTACATCAGTATGTTGTTAGACAAAGAATAAAATCAATATCCAGGGAAAAGGCTGCTCACAGTGAGTCAATTCAACCAGTATAAAGATATCAGTTAAATAAACAGAAGGTATTGGCCCTGTGTAACATCCTAAACAATATTATTTGAAACAGTGTTGCTGGGAGTTGTGCAATGCCGCTATAGGTACAAGTATTTTAATATTGAACTTACTGCTATAATATTTCCCAGCATCAGAAAAGGAAGGATAATTTAGTTATTTACTTCTCAGTGTGTGGCACAAGAGCTGACTTTATATTTAACAGAAATTGTTCTATCTATTTCTGAGCATTTCACAGCAGCAGCATCAGGTCAAGCATGAACAGAACGTTTTCTTAATGTCCTGGGGCTTATCAATTGTGCACATGTGTGTTCTAGGACCACCTGCACACAATGGGATCTTCAAGAATAGAAAGCACTTTTAGCTGATGAATCTGCAAGAAGCTGACCTCCAATATGATTGCTATCCTCCCAGAGTTTTCTCATGACTCATGTAACCTGGTAAACTTTGCTCTGACACAAAGGTTTAACAAATCAAACATCAAAGCAACTAAATATCTTTGTGTATAACATAATTTGAGTTTCTTGAGAGAAGAGCAGGATAGAAAATATAGTTAAGAGTTATTGGGGTAATTTTAATCTAGCCCACTCAACAGAGATTGGACGGGACCGCGTCAGGGTAGAGAGTGAGAACATGTGACTGGAGTTATCAGAGACTGAGAGGCTGTGAGTGGAGTAGTCAAAGAGGAAGAGGCTGTGTTATTTATTAGTCACAAGTAGACTTACGTTAACACTGCAATGAAGTCACTGTAAAAATCCTCTAGTCGCTACACTCTGGAACCTGTTTGGGTACACTAAGGAGGAATTTAGCATGGCCAGCATGTCTTTCTGATTATGGGAGGAAACCAAAGCAACCGAAGGAAACACACACAAATTTGCGGAGGATGTGCAGATACTTCACAGATAGTGGCCCAAGACGGGAATTAAACCTGGGTCCCTGGGGCTACGAGGTAGCAATGCTAACCATTGTACCACCTTGCTGCCCATGAATGGAGTGGTCAGAGAGGAAAGAGGCTGTGAGTAAAGCAGTCAGAGAGGGTGAAGTAGTGAGTAGAGCTGTTAGGTGTTTAGTCAAGTCCTCAGTTTATTTAACTTGTTCAGCCTTGGGCTCACAAATGGCAAGTTACAATCATGCCACAGAATGTCAGGCAACGATGATTTCCAACAGGAAAGAATCTACCCATCAACCCTTGACATTCAATGACATTACCATCACTGAATCCTCTTCTGTCAATATCCTATAGGACACATTGTCCGTAAACTGACTGGACTAACCATATACATAATGTGATTACAAGGGCAGATCAACTGATTAATAAATAAAGGTGAAACCATCTCTATCAGTCCTTATCCATGTGAAATTTGAGGAAACTTCTTATGTCCTGGATACCTGCATGTGCAGTGTTGTCAGATCGAGATGTTTGTTTAATGTGGTAGATGGAATGTCAATCAAGCAGGCTATTATGTTCTAGTGTTGTTGGGGCTGTATGCATCTTCTCAATGGACAATATTCCACCACAGTCCCGATTTGCACCATGTAGATGGTGAACAGACATTGATAGATGACCATTGATAGATGAGTTATTCCCTCTGACTGCCTTTGTAACCATATTATATCCAGTCAGTTTATGGACAATGGTGACCTGCAGGATATTGGCAGAGGAGGATTCAGTGATGGTAATCTCATTGAATATCAAGGGATGATGGTTAGATTCTCTCTTGCTGGAAATCGTCATTGCCTGACACTTCCATGACATAATTGTAACTTAACACTTGTCAGCCCAAGATTGAATGTTGTCCAAGCTTTGCTGCATATGGACACAGAATGCTGAACATTGTGCCAACATCAGCTTGCAATTGCCCCTGGAAGTACACCAACTGCAAAATGGAAGTCAATGACCACTAGGAATGAAGGTGCCAAATCTCCATCCACAGTACCGGTAGAGACTTTGCAGGGATGTGATTCCTGAGCTGTCCCTAACATTAGCAGAATATTTGAGGATCTTTGCTTGATTACAACTCCTTCGTTTTCTGTTAGGAAAGTCAAAGGCCCTTGAACATTTATTTTTTGCAATCTTATTAACTCAATAACTTGCAGAGAATCATTTAGGACTTAATTGGAGAGGTGCGACCATTTCTGTTTGCAACTTGACTAAGGTATCATGAAAGAAATAAAAATGGAACTCTTGTATTTATATAGTGCCTTCCATATCCTCTAGACTTCTCAAAAAAGTTTATAATCCAATGAAGTATTTGATGTGTAGTCATTGTTATAAAATAGGAAAAGTGGCAACCCACTGACACATCACAAATAACTATAATGATCAGATCTGTTTTAGGTGTTGTTGAGAAATAAATATTCGGGAGGAGCTTCCCTGCTCTTTTTTGAATTGTGTCTTACTGACAATGCAGGCTAGACCTCAGCTGCATGTTTCATCTGAAATGGAGCACTTACACCTTTCTCACAGAATCACAGATAAGCTGCTGAAGTCCCTGGACTAGTACTTAAATCCATAATGTTCTGAATCATAGGCAGGAAAGCTACCCACTGAGCCAAGACTGCCACCTGCTGGAGGAGTAGGTTCACAACAATAACACAACACTACTATTGAATTCCTCATGATAAGCTGGCTAACACCAGTTAACCCACTTGCAAACCAACTTTGGGTGAATGAGTCAATTAAAATATGCACTAATGAATGAACTTGTCTTGCTATTTAGCTGAGTGTATGCTGTCAGAGGCAGCTTCCTTCTTGCCTTATTCATTTACCTGTTCACTCGCAACCGTATTTTTGCTACAATTTATACTTCATGCAGTGAAACAATATGATTGTATAAAAGTCTAAGCTGTACTGTAGCTTTTGTGTGTGCATTGTTCATTTTCCTGGAAAATTTACAAACAGAATTATGAATTTGCCTCCAGCTTAATGATTTATTTGCTCTTGGAATATTGAACAAGTCTTCAAAGTGTTTGGCAGTAAGTTCCCACAAAAAGAGAAGCCCTGATCCTGGAGGAGAACATTGAGAAATCAACGCTCACTGTATTTATGAGCTTGGTTGAGCAGTTCTTTAATTTTTATATCACAAGCTTTGTAAATTTTTATAAGTTTCAACTTAGTATCCTGGGAAAGGGCTGTCTAATTTATGCCTATTGGGCAATCATTGTAACTTTCAAGAAGCAGAACAAAGTTTTCTCATAGTAAATCAATAAACAGCTGTATACCATTACCATTGGCCAGAATACCATTGGCCGTAAACTTAATTTCATAATTGTCATTATGATATAAATGATATAGCACGGTAGCACAGTGGTTAAGCACTGGTGCCCCACATCCCCAGGGACCCAGGTTCAGTTCCCAGCTTGAATTACTTTTTGTGTGAAGTTTGCATGTTCTCCCCATGTTTGCGTAGGTTTCCTCTGGTTGCTCCAGTTTCTTCCCACAGTCCAAAGATTAAGTTAGGTGGATTGCCTGAGCTAAATTGCCCCTTAGTGTTAGGGTGACTAGATAGAATAAATGCATGGGGTTAAGGGGATAGGACCTCGGTGGGATTGTGGTCAATGCAGAACCGATAGGCCGAATGGCCCCCTTCTGCACTATAGAATTCTATGGTAAAAGACAAACTTGTCAGCACTTCTTTGATGAACAAGGTAAACCTCGTTTTCAAAAAAAAAGTGGAGACAAAGAAGATGATTCATGGGCCCAATGGATAAAATGTCCTGTTCATTGAATCTATCATCAAGTCATAATGGAGGAATATCTCTCAGAGGAGAGAAAGCTGGTGACCTAGATTTCAGATCAACATTAAAAGACCAAAGTAAGAGATTTGGGGCACAATTTTACCATGTATCTCCAGCAATATGCAGTGGGGGGGAAGCCTGTCAAATTCTACTGGTAGTCTTTCCATCACCTTTCCACCCACATGTGATCTGTTCATAATTTTACAAGGGGCAGTCCTCCCCTCCCTTGAGTTGAGGCCCTTAAATGGTCAATTATTAAGGGCTGCTTCTTATCCAGCTACAATTTTAAAGCTGGCGGGAGGAACTCAATGATAAGGGAAAGGCCCAGCAGATCATCCTGCTTAGATATTGGCCTCCATTATTGATCCCCTTTCCAAATTGGACACCACTCCCAAGATTTACCTCTCGATCACACACTCCCATACACCACCACCCCCTGCCCCCAGATCTCCTTCCTTACCTGGTTTCATGTTCACAAACTCAACTTCCTTCACTCCATCACCACTAGGCCCAACTTTACATACCCACCTCAATTCCCATTTCTGGCAATTTTTACAGACAAGGATAGAGTGTAGGCAGTCAGTCCACATGCCGCAATCCTGCCATGCTTGCTGCAATGCGGGTGTCGTTTGTGCAATCACGACCCTATTCTTTGTGGATTCAGGGTCTTTCTGTCTGTAGATGAGGTCCATGGTCTCTCAGATGACTCATGAACCACAGGGGGACTCCAGTTCCAAACAGGGAAGCAAGAAATAAACAGCCACCTGCTCCTCAAGTTCTTCCATTCATAAGCTTTGAAATGCAAAAACAGCTTATTTCAGTTTCAATCTATATAGATGCTATAAGTTAGATGTATTTTTACAACAGTAATTGATTATGTAGCTCTATCCTGAAAGTGACCCCAGCACTGATCAGTAACATGTACATATTAATGCATTATGACACTTTCACAATGGAAAAAATGTTACTATGCATTGAAAGCTGAATAAAACACTGCTTGTAAATGCTGGTGTCATTGTTTGAAGTGCTCAGAGCCTGTTGAAATGAAAAAAGAACAGTAGTTAGTACCTAGAGAAAGAAAGGAGCTATCTACTCTTGGACTGATAAGACATCTGTTATAGCTTAGAGGAAAAGCCGTCTGTTCTTTAATTTCCAATGTTTGACACTGAAAGTGTGCAAACGGATATAGATAGTCTAAGTGAGTGGGCAACAGTCTGGCAGATGGATTACAATGTTGGTAAATGTGAAGTCATCCATTTTGCTAGGAATGACAGCAAAATGAACTATTATTTAAATGACAAAAAATTGCAACATGCTGCTGAGTAGAAGGACCTGGGTGTCCTTATGCATGAATCACAAAAAGTTGATTTACAGGTGCAACAGATAATTAAGAAGGCAAATGGAATTTTGTCCTTCATTGCTAGAGGGATGGAGTTTAAAAACAGGGAGGTTATGTTGCAGCTATAATAGATGCTGATAAGGCTGCACCTGGAGAACTGTGTATAGTTTTAGTCTCCTTACTTGAGAAAGGATATACTGGCAGTGTACGGGGTACAAAAGAGATACACTAGATTGATTCCAAAGTTGAGAGGGCTGGCTTATAAGAACAGACAGAATGGACTGGAACTATTTTTAAGGCAAAAGATAGGTAGATTTTTGAACTGTTGAGGAATTAAGAAATATAGTGAACAAGCGGGTAAGTAAAGCTAAGTACACAAAAAGATCAGATATAATCTTGTTGAGTGGTGGAGCAGGCTGGAGGGGCCAAATGGTCTACTCCTGCTCCTAGTTCTTATGTTCTTATGAAATCTATCTCTCTGAGATTTTCCAACTACGCTCATCCCAAAATCCTAATATCCCACCCGAGGTCAATGGACTTTTGTATCCCAACTGCTACGATTCCCATGGCAGACAGGATGGGAAAATTCTGCGCTTTGACTCTGTGGATTGCTTGTAGTCCCAGCATTACTCCAGCTTCTGTTGCTGGGACTACACAGTTCCCAGCCAGTTGTACCTACTGGCAGCTTTCAGAGATGGGACTTCTGCCCAAGTGAAGACCTAAAATCCCATCTCCAGCCAATTGTCATACCACAGAGCATTAAATTATTGTGGGGCTGCTGCGATTGGTAGAGATACTGACTCTCTGGGTATCAGGATGGGAAAGCTGGCTATCTGAAAAATCCTCCCCCATGGTATTTTCCCTTGTGCAGAGCCCTGTTAAATATCTTAACAGAAACAGTGACAGAAGCAACAACCATAATAGCTTTTAAAGAGTGAGTAGAAAAATAAAATTTGGATACAGCATCAAGTTGACCAGAGGAAATGGAACAAGGTATACTATGCAGTGCTGTGTTGGGGTTTCCTCTCTCCTAATCAATTCTATTATCCTATGCTTTATAATAACCATATCTAATATTTGAGATTGTAGATTGTTTTGGAAAGATTATCTAGATGAGCCAAATGGTCTCCATTTCCTGCTCTTATCATTGAGATGAAAAGATTTTCAGGATTATTATGAATGCTGCATCGTATTAAGCTCTCAAACCCTGAGTACCAGTATTTTGGAGAACCAATGGTATTAAATTACATGATGTACAGTGACTCCTATTTTTCTTGATAATAATATCAAATAGGTGCAAAATTGTTGGAGTTAAATAGATTCAGTGCTTTTTTTATTCCTAATATGTCAACTTCCACAATTGATATTGTCACATGTGCATTCAACTGTATTATATTTATTCTTGCTCAGATGTGAGGAAAAGGCTTGAGGTTCATATTTGCCATGGCCTGATAGATCAGAGCCAATGGGCTGAATGCTTCACTCCTGCTCCCACATGGTACAAAATCCAGTTTTATCCCAATGCTTCTTTATGATCTCAAAGATCAGCTTGTCTGTAAAAAGGGCTAAGGAATTTAGAAGTATGTTTCTGCATGATTTTTACTTGCAAAGTATTTCTAGATTAGGCCATTATATTACAGTAGTGCCAAACATGTTGTTGAATCATGCCATAGATTAAATCATGTCTGAAGTGTATGAAGGGATAATAAAGCAATTTTAGAACTTTTGAAAAGTCTTTAGGGTTTTAACCAAATAGAAGTCTCCATTTCTCACATCACATTACTTAATTTGAATTGGCTTGTTGATAAGATTCAAAGTTTCTGTTCTGCCAGAGCTGAATTTTAAATGGATCCAGATATTTCCACTTGGCATCTAATCAGACCCTCCCAGTCTGCTGTCAAAATGAATTATTGGGTTGAGGGGAGCTCACTCAATTGGGATGTTACACAACTCAATATTTTTATAAAAGGTAGCCCAAGTTCTGTAGAGGCAAACGTAGTTATTCTGAAGTATTAATGCCACTCCATATAATGTGCACTATTGAATTTAATTGCTGAAACAGCACTTAGATGCTAAACAAAAATCTTTATCATTTTGCAGTTTTGTTTTAAAGTTATTCACTATAGGGGGCAAATTAATGCTAGCTATTTTTTAATGGATAAACTGGATTAGGATTGCTGTGATCTCTCTCCCCTAACTTCAGTCTAGGGATCAATGAAAACCTTAAAGAAATGACCTAAACAAGGTTATGCAAAAGGCCAGAAATTCCAGCCACCAATTTAAAAATTTTAACATAATTTAAGTTCATGTTTGAATGAATTTCTAACTGAAATTCAGCGAAATTGAATTGAATGTTTTGAGTGCAGACTGTAAGAAATTCCAAGTTAAACAAATGATTGATATAAAATGGGACAAACACATTTATATAATTTATTTTTAAAAGCAGATATGAATGCACTTAAACACAGTAATAATGTGTGGGATTTTACAGCCTTGTTCGCCCTAAAATCAGCAAATACTGCCCAAGGTCAATGAACCTTTCCATGGTCTGCCCTCGCCCACTCCAATTTCTGTCATGGGCAGATTGGCAAAATTCGGGCCTGTACTTTAATTTTAAAAATCTATAGTGTCTTACACCCCTTTAAAAACTGATTACCTTTCTTTTCTCCCATCCAATTTCCTGTGACCTAGCTAAAAATTCCCATTGAACTTTTGCACGTTTCAAAGAAATAAGGTAGGTCATGTCTGACTAATCTAGTTAAATTTATGGAAGAGGTCACTGGCATGTTAGATGGGGAATGTTACTTGTATGGACTTCTAGAGTATTTGAAAGATGCCACATATTAACAAAAACAAGAGTGCACAAAAATGCAGAGAACCTTCTGACAGATTTAGTGTGGAGATATATAGTGGTGGGGAGGGAGGGAAGCATTTTGTTCTCAGATTGGCAGCGGGTGACAACTGATGCTCCCTAAGGATCTGTACTGAGGCCTCACTGTACATGTTAATATATTAGCTAAAGGAATAGAGAGCTGTACAGCCAAGTTTGCAAATCACAGTAAGTTAGGATGAAGAGTACATTGTATAGATAGCAGCAGAAAACCTTGGTCAGAGCTCACCTCAATTTTGAACACTGCACTTCAGACAAGGTAGATTGGGTTTAGAGGCAGTGCAGCACAGACTTACCAAAAGAACATCAGAGCTTAAACAATTAAATTATGAGAATAAAATACATAAACTTATATTTTCTTGAGTTTAGAAGGTTGAGAGCCTTAAGTAATTAACATATTTAAAATGAAAATGGGAGTCAACGGAGTAGGTACAGAGAAACTATTTTCTCTAGGGGGGAGATATTAGAATGAAAAAACACAATCTTAAAATCAGAAGTAGTCACAGAGAGTGGGGCAAATAGCAAGGTAAGGGTTTCAAGGAAGGCTGGTAAATAACCTACTTAAATGGTAGAACAGCACCTAAACAGCCTTAACAATTCCTATGTAATTTAATATTATTTCTGCATTGATAATTGCCCTAAGTTAACTGATGTTCTTGAATAGCATGTCAAAGAGTTAAGAGAAGCACAGAGTGAGGCAAGGCCTGCGACTTGTGAAGAGCGAGTGCTAAGTCAGTGATCTGGTATCTAGGTCATTTTTATAAATGACCTAGATGAGGGTGTAGAGGGTTGGATTAGTAAATTTGCTGACGATACCAAAGTGGGGGGAGTTGTAGACAGCGAGGATGGATGTTACAGTTTGCAGAGGGACATAGATAGGTTGCAGAGCTGGGCCGTGAGGTGGCAAATGGAATTCAATACGGATAAGTGTGAGGTGATTCACTTTGGTAGGAATAACAGGCATATGAAATAAAGGGCTAATGGAAGGACCCTTAATAGTGTTGTCGAGCAGAGGGATCTTGGGGTACAAGTACATAGCTCTTTGAAAGTTGGCACCCAGGTTGATAAAGTTGTTAAGAAGGCGTACGGTGTGTTAGCTTTTATTGGTAGAGGGATTGAATTTAGGAGCCGTGAGGTTATGTTACAACTGTACAAAACTCTGGTGCGGCCGCACTTGGAGTATTGCGTACAGTTCTGGTCGCCGCATTATAAGAAAGATGTGGAAGCATTGGAAAGGGTGCAGAGGAGGTTTACCAGGATGTTGCCTGGTATGGTGGGAAGGCCTTATGAGGAAAGGCTGAGGGACCTGAGGTTATTTTCATTAGAGAGAAGAAGGTTACGCGGTGACCTAATTGAGGCGTATAAGATGAGGGTTGGATAGGGTGGATAGTGAGAGCCTTTTTCCTCGGATGGTGATGACCAACACGAGGGGACATAACTTTAAATTAAGAGGTGGTAGTTATAGGACGGATGTCAGAGGCAGGTTCTTTACACAGAGGGTGGTGAGAGCGTGGAATGCCCTGCCTGCAGCAGTTGTGGACTCGCCTACTTTGGGGGCATTCAAATGTTCGGTGGATAGGCATATGGATGATATTGGAATAGTTTAGGTTAGAGGGTCCACTGGCTGGCGCAACATCGAGGGCTGAAGGGCCTGTACTGCGCTGTAATGTTCTATGGTACTGATGGTAATTCAATGCTCAAAGGAAGGAAGTGTTCCTTTTCATATCTGTTATCAAAATCCAGTAGCTGGTGAATGTTTTTCTTCAGTGTGTAAGCTCAGAGAATTACTATTACATTAGCAGTGTAGATTAATGACTAATTAACAAATAAATTAATAAATAAAGTTCAACAGACATGGTAGAGAGGGTAGTATGTCATAATTGCGGTATATGTGAATTTGGAATGCACTGCAATCCCAGACAACCATTTCTACAGGGCATGTCTGTGGCTTTAGTAGTTTCAGCTCAGAGTTGCTGAACTCTGACTTGCAGGCTTTAGAGAGCATCAGAGAGGGGAAGAATTACCTCAATATATTGTTCCAGAAGATGGTTACATCCCGTGCGATAGGTATAATTTTAGAATTGTTCAATAGTTGATTGATGTAAATGGGACAAACACATTTATATAATCTATTTAAAAAGCAGATAGGAAAGTAATTAAACACAGCAATAGTATGTGGGATTTAATGGCATTGTTCGCCCCGAAACGGAAAAATCCTGACCAAGGTCAATGGACCTTTCCACAGTCTGCCCCTCGCCCACTCCAATTTCTGTAACAGGTGGTTGTGATTGAGAATCAGGCAGTATAGGAATCCAACAGGTAGGAATGGGGGAACATCAGCTTGACTTTAACCAATACATACGCAGGGCTTGTTACTTGAATGGATGACTATGCCATCATAGTGCAGATGCCATTTAAGTGGAGGGAAGTTAAAATGAATATGGTAGTGATAAATGACAGTATAGTCAGGGAGATGGAAACTGTTCTCTGTAGATATAACTGAAAGCCTTGGAAGGTGTGTTTGCTAGCTATCATTACCAGAGTTAAGGCATCTTCTCGTCGTTGAAATGAAATGGATGGGAGGGAGACATCCAGTTATCATGGTCCATGTCAAAATCAACAAGTAGAACTAGGGCTGATATTCTGCTGAGAGTGTTTGAAGAGTTAGGGTCCAAATTAAAATGCAGAATCCTGGGCTATTGATAGAGCTGTGTGACAATTGGCATTGAGTCAGGCAAATTAACAAAATTAATTTATAACTCAAAGAGTGATGTGAGAGGAAGGGGCTTTGATTCTTTGGATCCAGTTCTGAAGAAAGAGGGAGCCATTCCATTTGGATGGACTTCACCTAAACTGGACTGGGACCACTGTCCTAAGTTATATAGCTAGATCAGTAGACATGATTTTAAACTAATGAAGTGGAAGGGAAGTTCAGTGGAGCAAGATTTAGGAATTTGAGAAATTGAAGTAACAGAAGAGTGTAGTGATACAAGTAAAGACAATTTGATAGGCACAGGAATGGACAGAAAGTACTAGTAAGTAAGGCACATGCAGGAAATAGAAGGCAAAATATTAAATTAAAGGCTCTTTATCTGAAAGAAAGAACATGAAGCTTACGTGAATGGACACAACATGCATGGTGTTCAGCAGCATTGTAACAGCATATACCTAAGGCCCAGTTAATGACAATAATGTTAATGGTAAAGGAAGACTTTAAGGAGAATTATTTGGAGATCTCTTGGAGGAATTGCCAAGCCCAATGCTTTAATGAACCACTGCATCACTCTTTCCATCTTGTTCTTTCAGGGAATGAGAGCCAAATCCCTGATTTGCAAAATCAGGGATGACCCCAAATCTGTGAGAGACCAGACCTGTGGAGGAGAGGGCCACATTGATCGTGAGAATGTCATTCACAGAATATGTGAGTGACGGCAAGTCCTTCTTCTCAGACACACACATATCAATGGCTTGTTCAGTTAGAGTCATTTATAGACATTTTTATTGTACCTTCACAGGGCATCTGTCTGCTGTTGTCAAAGGAGTGTGAGTTGTCACCTCCTCAGGGTATACCCCTTATCTCCAAATATCCATCCATGCACCTTGACATTAGTCAGAATATTTAAGGCAGCCCTGATTCTCAAAAATTAATGAACCATGGCAACTGCCAGGTTGCACAGGAAATGAAGAAAACTCTTTTAATGGTTACACAGCAGCTGTACATTCAAAGAGTGGTAGATCTTTCTGTAAATGTACCTACCATCATGGGAGCCCTTATTACAATATATATGTGGTTGACCAAGCCCTGCATCTGCAAAGACTAATCTTTTACTCTGTATCTGACACATCGATATCAAAAAAGGTGAACTGGGCCAACCTCAGGAATAGATCAGTCATTACTTGGATATACATGAAACTGAAAGCAAACTGAAAGAAGAACACAGATTAGCTACAAGGCCAGGGGAAAAAAAAGTTGCAAAAAAGGCTCAGGCCTATAGTGAGCTTCAATTCTATTTGTAATGCATTCTTTGGCCTGCAGGTCTTTTTGAAGGAGGCTGTACAACTCAGCTATGACCTCTATGGATCAACACAGCATCCTCTTGCATTGTTATTCACTCATGTCAAGGTGAATGACCTTGCTCCTGTAAACTCTTTTTGATGAGTGCTACCACATTTTCTGATGTCCCATTATTGAGGGCATTTCCTGCCTTTGGATATCTCCATATAAAGATGACATTCTCGGGGGCTATTGCTGCTGCTGCACCTAACCCTCAACATCTTGGAAGTACCCGAATGCCATGTCCAGTCTCTTATGTCCTTTTTCGTAGTAGAAAATGTAAGTTGCTTACACAGAAATAGAGCATAACATGGGTGCTAAAAAGAGCAAAGAAATTAAGGTAATTATTATCAGCAGAGAAAAACTTATTAAGAAATTTATGGATCAAAAATCCAACAAATCCCCAGGGCCTGATGGCCTACATCTAGAAGTGGTAGCTGCAGAGACAGTATAGAACACTGGTTATATTTTTCCAAAATTCCCTATGTTCTGGAATGGTGCCAACAGATTGAATGTTAACAAATGTAACATAACATTGCTATTCAAAAAAAAAGAGGAGAGAATAAAAAGAAAAATGGGCTAATTAGTCTGACATCAGTCATCATGGAATCTATTCTTAAGAAGTTCCAGCAATGCACTTAGAAAATCATGATATGATGAAAAAAGTCAATATGATTTTATGCAAAGGTTATTAAAGTTTATTAAATTATTAGAATGTTTTTTAGGATGTAATTAGTGAGAATCAGCACACGTGGTACATCTGCATTTCCAAAAGGAATTCAATATAGTGCTGTACAAAAGGTTAATCCACAAAAGGGCTCATGGGGTTGGAGTAATATATTAGCATGAATAAAGGATAGATTTTAACAAATGGGAAGGGAAGACTGGAATTAAACAGGGCATTTTCAAATTGGCAGATTATGGCCAATGGATTGCTGCAAGGATCGGTGCTGGAACTTCAGATCATTACAATCTATGTTAATAGCTTGGACAAAGAAGTAGAGGGTTATGTTTCTAACTTTGCTGATGATACAGAGGTGGTGGAAGTGTAAGCTTGTGAGGGAGGGATGGAAAAACAGGTTCAATAAGTGGGTAACAAGTGGAGGAATTGGTTTTTGATTTCATTTATTATTGTCATATATATTAGTATAAAATGAAAAGTATTTTTCTTGTGTTATACATACAAAGTATACCATGCATAGAGAAGACTGCAGAATATAAGGTTACAGTCATAGTTAGGATGTAGAGAAAGATCAACTTAATACAAGGTAAGTCCATTCAAAAGTCTGATGACAGCAAGGAAGAAGCTGTTCTTGAGTCAGTTTGATACTTGATCTCAAACTTTTGTATCTTTTTCCCAATGGAAGAAGATGGAAGGGAGTATGTTTGGAGTATATGGGTCCTTGATTATGCTGACTGCTTTTCCAAGTGTAGACAGAGTGAATGATGGAAGGCTCGTTTGTGTGATGGGCTGGGCTGTGCTCACAGCCCTTTGCAGTTCTTTGCAGTCTTGGACAGAGCAAAAGCTATATTAAGACACAACTAGAAATAATGCTTTCTATGGTGCATTTGTAAAGGTTGGTCATAATGGACATGCCAAATTTCCTTAGCCTGCTGAGAAAGTAGAGGCATTGATGGGCTTTCTTAACTACAGCATAGGCATGGAGAGACCAGCACAGATCGTTGGTGAGTTGGACACCTAGAAACTTGCAATTCTTGACCATTTCCACTTTGTCACCGCTAATGTACATAGAAGTATGTCTTCCATTATGCTTCATGAAGCCAATAACTATCTCTTGCATTTTGTTGACATTGAGGGAAAGATTATTATTGTTGCATCAGTTCATCAGATTCTGTAACTCTTTCCTGTATTCCATCTCATCATGTTTGAGATTCGACCCACTATGGTGGTGTCATCAGCAAACTTGAAAATCAAGTTGGAGGGGAATATGGGGTTATTTCACTTTGGTTGTAAGAATAGAAAACTATTCTAAGTTTTAAAAGTTGTGAAATTTGTCAGTGTTGATGTTCAGAGAAACATGGACATGCTAGCAGAGGGAACATGAAAGTTAGCATAGAGGTACAGCATGCAATTAAAAAGACAACATGTTGGACTTTAACTACAAGGGGTATGGATTAAATATGAAGACCTTAATTACATGTAATATTCCAAGCGGAATCTCATCAAAGGCCCATACAAATTCTGTAGCAAGACTTCCTTATAAGGAATAAAAATGAAATAAACATGTTTTGGGGAATCTAAAACATGAGACACAATTTCAGGATAAGGGAATCAGCAGCCAAGATAAGCAGAAATTCTTTACTCACAGGACTGTGAATCTTTGGAATTCTCTACCCCAGAGGGTTGTAGATGTTCCAACGTTGAATACATTTAAAGCTGAGATAGGCAGGTTTTGGTCTCTCAGGAAATCAAGGAAAATGGTGAGCTGCAGGAATCCAGTCAGTCACGATCATGTTGAAGAGTGGAGCTGGCTCGACAGACTACACAACTTACTTCTGCTCCCTTTTCCGATGTTCTCATGTCATCATCCCAGCTAACAAAAAAAGCGCAAAGTGTCATCGCTAGGTTTCATTGCTCTAGTGAAAAATAATGCGAAAATAAAATAAGTTTTTACATAATTCAGGGAGTACCTTGGAGATGCAGTTCATATCTCTTGATATGACGAAGGAAGGATACTGAAAGTGATTTGTAGATTTGATCCTGTAAATGACTGCATATCATGCATAAAACCACATCATAAAATTCTGCAGAGTGAAGAAAAGGCTAGGAATTGGATGGCTGCCATTTTCAGGCATGGGGCCCAAAATTCCCAGCATGCCTGTGCGGATTCCAATACAGGTGGGCATTATGCAATTATGGTGCTTCAACTTTATTTCCATGATGGTAATGTGGCCACGAGCAGATCCTGCAGTGCATTTTTCTAAGAACAATACTGCTGTTCTCTCTATATCTAACTTGTGTTTCCTGAGCTGTCCTTGTGTTTTTCCCTTTTTAAAAGTGCAACCGTTAAGGGACGTAAATTGTTCTAATGGAGTGAAGGTCGTTATGTAATCATTGTAGAAGATTCAGGCTGAAGGGTGCCACAGTGTACCAGGGAGGATGGTACCCAGATGCAGTGACATCATTCTGGGGGCACTGCTGGCAGGAGTAGTAACTCAGATAGGTACCATGTTTCCAGCAGAGGCCAGGAAGCCTTCAAAGTTAATTTCTAGAAAGAACTGAATCAGGTGGCAAGAATCCGGACTGGCAGCAATGCAGAAAGAAGTTCAGTGCCCTTGTTCAAGTGATCAGCATGAGTGAATGCACCTGAATATTGCATTTCAAACATACTCTATGTCCCCCTTCCCCATTGTTAACACTACTCAATGCATCAGCAACACAGCCTGAACCTGAACTCATCCCCAATGCTGTTATACCACAACCCACCACCACACACCTGCTAAGCATTGTAGCCTCTCTAAGACTCAGACTCTCATCTCCGGGTTGGGTGTTCCTTTACTATCACTGAGTCAAAACCCTGCAACTCCCTTTGTGACACATTGCGAATATACCCAAACACATGGCCATAAGGCATTCTCAAGGACAGCTGGGAATGGGCCATAAATGCTGCCTAATCACATTGTGTGAAACAATAAATAAAACAAAACTCACCTTCTCTAGATTATTAGTACAGTAACATAAACACATTGCCATCAAATCTGCACCACAAATAAACATGGCACAATTAAAATATGCACTGGTCTATAAGAATGGAGGAAATGTTAAGTTATCAAAACAGGTATAGCGTCACAATTAAGATCTTAAACAAAATGCTCTACTTCTATTTCCTTGTTGTTATAACAATTGGACTGTGTGTTCCTATTGAAATCCAAATACGTTTTACCACTAACCCCAAGAAGATTATTCTGGTTATATATGAATAAAGGTTAGAACTATGGGACAAGGCAGTTATCTATTATCTCAGTGAAGCTGTGTCAAAAAGTTACTCCCATGAGTCATTAGCTATTCATTGAGAAAATGATGAAGAACAACATTCTTAAAAAAATCAGGGGAAAACTAAATGGGAGTGTTTCTAACAACATTAACAGCGGTGCCTTTGTATTATTACGAATACTAAGGACAAAATTTTCCAAAAATGCAGGAGCACGCGAGAAAAACTATGTGAAACTCGCTGGTTTCATGGCTGCCTTTCTAACCTGATCAAACAGCACTCTGAGCAATTTCACAATGCTGGCAAGGATTACAGAGCCAGCTGGGGGGACAGGGCCTAAATCACCAGGAAACTGGGATTCTGAATCTGGGGAAAGATTGTAACGGCCCTCCCTTCCCCCATCTTTCTCCATTTCAAGCAAACATCAGGTCAACCCAATGCCTAACGATCTTAAATTTGATGCACCCTGATTAAAAAGGGTACCTATTAGATCTGCCTCTAATGTTTATTTATCAGTCACAAACAAGGCTTGCATTAAAACTGCAATGAACTTACTGTGAAACTCCTCAAGTTGCCACACTCTGGCGCCTGCTCGGGTCAATATGCCTAACCAGCACATCTTTCAGACTGTGGAAGGAAACCAGAGCGCCAGAAAGAAACCCGCACAGACATTGGGAGAATGTGCAAACTCCACACAGACAGTGCCCCAAGCCAGAATGAAACCTGGGTGCCTGGCGCTGTGGGGCAACAGTGCTAACCACTGTGTCACCATGCCACCCTGAAGCATTAAGAAATCATGCCGTCTAACATTCTTGAGACTCATATTCATCATGCTAATTAGCTATCAAGAGTTAGTCCTTCAAAATGTTGGCTCCTCTCAATGTTGTTATCTCCCTACAATCTCAAAATCAAGGAATGGGATGAGCACTCCATGGGATGGAGGGGCAGCTGGAGTGAGCTCCAGCAGCCTCAGCATCATCACTGTCAGTCCTGGAGACCCACCATTGTCTAAATTATGATATTGATGTTCTCAGCCAAGGTAGTCAGGGACTGAATTATGCTTCAGAATTCCACCACCTTGTATCTAACTTCAAGCCCCAGACTTTCCACTGAGGATGCCACCCATGCAATGTTGGCCTTGACGCCATGGTTTGCTGTGATCATTTCCTGTGATAGAAGGCCTTGAGACTTCTCCATTGAACCTTGCTGACAATCCCTTCCTGGTATTTCTGGCTCTGCTTTAGCATCTCCAGAAGCTGAGGGACATCTGTATTAGAGATACAGCATCTGACTGTGGTACAGCTGAATCCTGCGATCCAGCAGACCTCTGTCTGTCTGATCCTGCGACATTCCAGATCCATTTGATATGCATCAGAAGTTGTGCACTGCTCACCAGATATTGATTCAGAAGCCTTGCTAGGATCACGGACCAAGGTGTGTGTCTCTGCGATGTTAGATAGTGTGGGTGATAACACTTCTTCACCATTCTCCTCTGACATCTGTGTGGTTAAAGAACAAAGAACAAAATAGCACGGGAAACAGGCCCTTTGGCCCAACGAGCCCGCGCCGCCACCCCGATGTTCCCACCTCTACCTGTGATCTCTGTCTATGTTTATAGATCTATGGATTAAAAACCAAATTTGAGACAATTTAGGGAGAATTTGTTTTGCCAATTAGCCTAAGAGCACATCTTTGGGATGTGGAAGGAAACCAGAGTATAGCAGACAGTAAAGAAGACAAATAATCAGCTGCAACAGTCCCAGTGCACTAGAAGATGACAAATGTAACTCCACTATTTAAAAAGAGGAAAGGAGAAAACAGGGAATTGCACATGAGCCTAATATCAATAGCATGAAAATGCTGGAGTTGATTACTAAGGATGTGATAACAGGACATTGAGAAAATATCGATGGAATTAGACAAAGTCAACATGGATTTATAAAAGAAAATCATGTTTTATGAGTCTATCAGTTTTTTTTGCGGGCATAACAAGCAGAATTACTAAGGGTAAATCAGTAGATGTGGCATATTTGAATTTTCGGAAAGTTTTTGATAAAGTCACAGAATGTTAATGTGCAAAATTAAAATACATGGGATTAGGGGTTTTGATAAGGTAGACAAAGAAAATCCCATCCCACTAGCTAATGACACAAAGTCTGGGGCACAGATTTAAGGTTTCTGGCAAGAAATTTGGGAAAAGGGTGTAAAGAACAACTTTTTTGGGCAACAAGGAGAAAAGACCTGGAACTTGCTGCCTACGAGATTAGTTGTGTCAAGGATGGGCAGTGGGACAATGTTGGTGAATGGGCCAGGTTGATTCAGTCATGTTCCTGCATGAAAAGGAACATGGTATTATACAGCCAGGTCAGTGGTCCAGGATATGCAGAACTCTTGTGATTTTGGTCTCTGGATGAAGGTGCAGTGAGTCCTCACTTTTCTCCTGCAAGCCTACTTCACTCTCAATACAGGTCCTGCTGCTCCCTTACAAGGCCCAGGGCTCTTCCTTCCAAAGGAGTCAGGATCTTCAGCTCTGCCATCCTTCTGCCCCTATTCACTCATTCACGGCAGCTGCAGGCAGGCTAATCCTGCACGAACATAAATGGGGATGATGTGAGCTGGCCACCTAACAGTCCACCTTGTTGACCAACAAGGGGCATGCATGCGGCATGTCGTGCGAGAGCTGCTCTTGGAAGTTGCTTCAGGAGTTGCCTAGTGCTTCACGTCGTCAGTGTATGCTTAAACTGGACCATCTGATGGGCAACATGACAGCTCAGAGACTATCGCTGTTGCTGTGCTGACACATGGATTTGGGCCTGTGTCTGCGGGAGTTTGCGCGTTCTCCCCGTGGTTGCGTGGGTTTCCTCCGGGTGCTCCGGTTTCCTCCCACATCCCAAAAATGTGCTCTTAGGCTGATTGGGTAACAAATTGTCCCTATATTGGTCCCTATGTGGGAATCTTCAACAATAGGCATAGCCTAAAGACAAGGATATGTCATTAGGATGTTAGGACGGCGGCATGGGTTCGTTGGGCCGAAGGGCCTGTTTCCTGTGCTGTGTTGCTCTTTGTTCTTTGTTCTTTGTTCAGTCAGATGTCAATGATACCTGGCACACGAGAGCTATGTGCATAAACAGGAAGGACTTCTGAAGAGGAGTGCCACGGGTGTGAGGAAGCTTGTGGGTGATTGGGTGCTGGGTCCCTGCTGGGTGGCAGCATGTGGGATCGAAGTGACAGCAAGGTGGAGTGTAGATAGGGTACAGTGTGCACTTAACCCTGGAAGAACAGTGTAAGTCATTCATCCTCTTGTGAAATTGCATCCCTGTTCTCTTGTGCAAGTTGCTGGCACAAACCATTCCTGTGACCATCTTCCAGGTGGGTTTCTTTATTTTGCCGGAGGTTTCCCTGCCAGCATGGTGATATATTGTTGCCATCTCTCCTCTATGGCATCCAGCATTTGAGTGGGGCCTCTTCTGTTAATTGAGGAGCAGGCTTCCTCAGTGCCATCCCCCTGGTTTGAATGAGATCAAGTGCTGTGGAGGTGTTTAAATGATTAAAGCACTCAGATGATGCCCAGGGCAGGCAAATTAGATGCTTCACACTTCAGGCATGGAGTTTTTCATGTGGAGAATTTTTTTTAAGTGCCTAAAATTGGCAGTCGATGTTCAGTGAGCATTGCACCAGTTTCTGCGCCAAGATTGATACTTCACCTTTTTTTGGAAAATTTTACCCATTATATATATTTTGTGGCATAAAAAAAATGTTTTTATATTGATATTAATACAATTAAGACATTAAACAACTAGTAATTTATCCACCGAGTATAAGTAAAATTCTGCTATTAATATATATATGTGATACTTGTGAAAACACATACTTTTTTGATGACTGAAAACATTTAATGCATTAGAATGTGTCAATAAATGAGGGAATCCCTGATTAATGCTGAAGCTAAACTTATTAAGTGAACCTAATCAAAGATGTGGTCACATTGATCCCTCATACAAATTGGGGAGAATGCGGTCAAAGATTATAGGGAAAAAGTAGGATTAGGTATTGAGTTGGATGATCAGCCATGATCATAATAAATGGCAGAGAAGGTGCGAAGGGTTAAATGGCCTCCGCCTGCTCCTGTCTTTTATGTTTCTATATTTCAGTGATGTTTAGGTTTTCCCATAGCTCAGCACAAGATGAACTATCAAACAACAAATAATATTTAGACACATGTTGTCATTGTGGAAACAATGTCTGATTTTGGAAAAATTAGTGCAGCATTGCAGTCAATACTTGTGCAAAAAACTTTATAAACTTTTGTGCTGTAGATATCTAAACATGACTGTACTAAATATCTAATACCAATTGTGCTGCAAAATACATTTACTGTGCACCTAATTTCCATGGCATCATCCTTGCCAGATGTCTTTGAATAGCAGTGCTGCAATTTGTAGACCTGTAAATAGAACACTTGCAGCAATCCATTAATTACATATAACAAAATAATACATGCTGTACTCACAGAGCTGTCAGTTTAACAAGTATTGTATAAAATCCGATTTGAACGCTCTTCCTAATTGCCGCAGTATTTATTAAAATCTGGTACTGCTTTCTTAAAAAAAATTCACATATAGCTGCATCTATGCTCAATCTTCATTTCTCCTTCAGGAAAAATCTATGTTTTAGAGCAGCATTTTTCAAAATGGAGGCTGCAACCTGCACGTGGGTCGCAGAATGTTGAAAAATGGGCTGCAATTCTTATTGCAGTACAGTGAGGATAGTACCACATGAGGCAAGAATTAACTGCTCAGCACATCAAGAAAATGCACTTGGCACCAAGTAGTCCTGTACATGCATGTACTCCAATTTTCTTTCCCTTTCTAGTAAGTCAATTGTAGGCATGGGTTGTTTTATTACATTAAAGAGAGGACCAGGGACACAATTAGAAATGTATTGTGTGGGACAGTCTTTTGGTGAAAGTGGGTTGCCAGAAAAAGTTTGGAAGATTGAAAAAAGTTTGAAAAACACTCCAATCAGGTTTATGCATGAAATGATTCTTGTGAATCCCCTAGTTCCTCTGCTTTGCTTTTGACAGATAAGCCCTAACTTCTGGAATTCCTTCCCTAAGCCTTTTCATCCCTCTAATTCTCTTCTCTTTTAAAATACTTCTTAAAACTTATCTGTTGCATCAAGCTTTGGGCTATACCTGTCCATGGCGGCACGGTGGCACAGTGATTAGCACTGCTGCCTCACAGTTTCATGGATTTGGGTCCGATTCCGGGCTTGGGTCACTATCTATGTGGAGTTTGAACATTCTCCTCATGTCTGCGTGGATTTCCTTCCACACTCCAAAGATGTATGTGTTAGATTGATTGGCCATGCTAAATTGCCTCTCAGTGTCCTGGGATGTGTAGGTTAGAGGGATTAGCAGGGTAAATTGTGGGATTGTGAGGATAGAGCTTGAGGTGGAACTATTATCAGTATAGATTTGATGGACTGAATGGCCTCCTTCTGCACTGTAGCGATTCTATGATTTCTATTGTTTCCTTCTTTAGTTTGGTTTAAAATGTTGCTCCTGTGAAATACATTTGGAATATTTTGTTTGACTAGGCTGTTGTATATATGCGTGCTGAAGCTGTTGCCATTTATGATCGTATAGGAGTGAAATTAGGAGTGAGGTTTGCAAAGAGCACCCAAAGAATGATCAGCAGCATAACATTTAAAACAAACTGACAGGGGGAAACAACAGAGCAAAAAACAATACAGCACAGAAACAGGTTCTTCGGCCTACCAGGCCTGGAGAAGGGAAGTTTCTTCTTACTAGTTTATTTCATTTGGATTCAAACAGTTTCATTAAGTTTCTTCTGGAGCCAAAGAAAAGGTCAATGATTTTATTGAACTACACCAATCAATAGTTTTACATTAGTGTCAGAGTTGCTGCTGACGTTGTTGTTTTTCAAGCCATTCATCTTCAAAAATAAGACACCACCAAAACATTTCATAACAGAACGTACAGTTCCTTAGCCTCATTGTGTCACATTGATAAGTCATCAGCTTATGTCAATAATCTCAGCTAATGAATGTGCAAAGTCTTGATTTGACCTCAATATTTTTACTAAAAGGTTTCTCAGATAGAATTAGAGGTGTGTGTGACATGGGAGCAAAAAGAAGTGGGTCGTACAGAGGGGAATGGTGCAATTATGAGCCTCTTGTACTGGCTGAGATTTTCCATTCCTGGGTCAGATGTACAGTGATGGGAGAATTCCTAGATCTGCAAACCTGCTCTCTGAAAAAAATGTCTACCCGAACTTCCGGAAGTTCCGGAAACTTCCTTCATTTTAGAAGAGATAGACTTAAACTAGAGCAGGACAGATGACTCTGGAGGGTAGTGAGGAGGTGAAAGCTGACCCTGTTTAGGTTGGGTATCTTGGACGTAGAAAGAAAGCTGACTTCAGAAAGATCCGTGAGATGTAGTCATAAATACTGAAGTCCCTGTGCCTCAGAAGAGACATCATTGCCTTATCAGGTAAGTCTCCAAGCTGTAAACATCACCCAATTGTTAACTGACCCTGGAATGGCTGCCCATCAGAGGGTTTCCCTATGGGAGAATTATCATTATTGCTGCCTAATCAATACTGAATCACTGAAAGCATGGAGTGGATCCACAGGATACAGTCATTTATAAGGCAATGTTTTGCTGCCATTATCTAGTCAAATGCAGTCAAATGATTAGCTGCCAATATTCATTGGGCAGATGAATGATGAACAAACCCATGCTCATTATTCCAGCAAGGATAATGCTGTCTTGCCACCCAGCCATCAGGATGTACTCACATTGTTGACTCTTGCCCAGGTTCCTCACAGCTGCACACTCATGGCATAACAGTGTGACGAAGAAGGAAAGAACATGTTTACCCTGGTTCCCAGCTGAAGTCACAGCTGCAACATAATACGGCACAAAGCATTTGCATAGAAGCATTTTCCCCACAAAACCTTACCAATAATCACTGATGGTATGATGAAAATAGTTAGGACATTTAACCACATAAGCACGCAACAGCGAATGAGGGCATTGTAACCTGAATGACTCACAATTCTTTCTGCCTTACATTTTTATTCGTAGAATGAAACATGGGCAGAAGGGATATGGTGGGGGAGGGGTTGGGGGGGTGAGGTGTGAGGCAGTGGCAGTGGGACTAGAAATGAATGAGTACAACTGCCCAATGCTTCTCTGATTAGGGTGTTCATGATGAAAGACGTCCAGAAAGAGAAACCGTTCCTCTAGTCTGCTGCCTGCTGGAATATCCCTGTAGCAACAAAATAGGCCTGGATTCAAATTACGGCTGCTGTGAGTAGAGCAGTAGACTACGAGCGTTCATGGATTCAGTGCTAGTAAAGTTTCAATGATCTGTGTCTTGGCAAGGTGAATAGCTTGGCTTATCCACACAGAGCTCCCGGGGAAGGTTCATATCTGCATGCTGCAGGTCAAATGTGAGACATGCACATAGCTCTGCCTCAGCATTGAGGCTTGTGTGCGTACCCAGCTCTTGTAGATGCACAGAAAACACATATGAACGAACACTCTGATGCACAGACAGAGGGAAAAGAAATATCTATCCATGCACTATATATCAGGCTAACATAAATTCACATTGCCATTGCAGTGTAAAGGAATGTCATTGAGATGGTCAGAGCTGGGAGTGGGTCAGCCTGGCATGCATCCATCTTGCGGTACAGAAGGCCATAGGGTTTGCCAGGGATCCTGAACAGCTCTCAATTGGTGATGGTGAATCATATTAGCAGGTGGTAAAGGCGGTGTTGAAATCATTTTGGCACATGGTGGGAATGGTGGAAATCATGACATCAGTTCATTGAACACAAGAGAAGTTAATATGAAAGGGAGTGTAAGGAAGGAATTACTTCATAAGGTGAGCACTGTTAAGGCAATGGCCTGAATCAAAGTGTTCATTCACAATGAAAAAGGCTATACCTAAATAACTCTTTTTGTGTCTCATACATGTTCCAGCTCTGCTCCATCAATACCAGACCAAAATATTTATCCTTATCACTTGATGTAAGGATGCATGTTCACAAACTTTATTAGTGAATACAAAAGGTATTTATTAATTAGAATTATACACCACTTGCATGGCTGTAGCTAGCTCCCAAAGTTTCTCTGCCTCGGAACGTCTCTCACTATATGATGAACCCCGATTGGTCCCTCAGGCCAGGTGACTTTTACTCTGCAATGTTTGTCCTTAAAGGCACAATCACTGCACCATAGCAAGGTTATCAAGAATAGCAGCGATGTGCCACATGCTGCACAATACTACATAGCAAAAGCGCATGCAAATTAATGATGATAACGCCTTGGGCAGAGCTCTCACCTCTGAGGGAGATGAAGATGATGAGGAAGTAATCCCTGTACGTTTGGAAGATTCCAAAATGGAGAAGAATGCGGAGGCTGCCAATGGCAGAGCAGCTGGAAAACATGGCCATGTAGCCAGGACTCTGTGCAGGAGGGAATAATCGCCAGGTCCATCTTCATGAGTTCTCCGATATGACAATTACCATATCGAAAGACACTAGTGGCATACTTTCACTTAAGGAACCTTATACATTGACTCCGCAGTTATTCAAGAGACTGCTCATTCCCCTTAAGAAGACAGTAAATATCAATTAGTTTTTGTCAGTCACATTCATGTGGCTGAAATCCTCATCATCATAACCATGGGCCTCATCATTGTATTGCAAACACACTATAAAGACATTCACAACCTGGCCATTTCACATGAATGTCAACAAATATAAGTAAAAGTCCCATGATGCTGAATTGTTCTAATCAAATCATGTTCACAATGCTGAGAGTGAAATGTCTGAATTTAAATCCTATACATGTTGATGGAAGATCATAGAATCCCTACAGTGCAAAAAGAGACCATTTGGCCTATCAAATCTGCACCAACCACAACCCCATTCATGCCCTATTCCTGTAACCTCACTTATTTACCCTGCTATTCTCTCTGACACTAGGGTCAATTTTACCATGACCAATCAATCTAACATACTGTTGTGTATAAGGTAGCATACATGGCATCTTGCACACAAAGACCCCATAATGGTACAACAAAAACTCTTTGAAAGAACTTGCACACCATCCATTTTGGCCAATAGTCCAGTTTCTGATGAAGACACGTAAGGCAACATTCCTGACTTCCATGTACCTCTGTTTACCAAACATTATGTGATGTTTGAAATGTAAATGCGGCCAAAGAAATGGGCACAGTAGATGGTCAATATTACATACATGATACATGACTTTCTGAGCTACAATGCCTATGTCTAATCCAACGAGTAACACTGCAGTGTAGATGAATGACTTGTAGCCAGCATTCATGCTTGGGATGCACCTGATGTCCAGCATCTGATGTTCAAGTCTGATCATTGAACCTTCCTTAAAATCAAGCTTGTGTGATCAATAAAAGATATATGGAATATCTCAAGAAGTGCTCCCAGTTGCAGAAGCTGGAGTTCCAGGTTTTGGAGCTTGAGAAATGGATGAAGAAACTGAGGCATATCTGTGAGGCTGAAGTTATGTGGATAGCACATGTAGAGAGGTGGTCACACTGCAGCTCAAGGGATTAGAGAAAAGAAGGGAATGGGTGACCACCAGACAATCCAAAAAGAATAAACAGGTTGTGCAGATTGCCATGGAGTCCCACACATTAACTGGTTTTCCACTTTTGAAGCTGATGAGGGAGCTGGTACTTCAGAGGAGTGCAGTTAGAGCCACGCATCAGGCACCATGAGAGACTTGGCTGTACAGGGTGAAAGAAGAAGAAGGGAAGAGCAATAGTGATAGAGGATTCTTTAGTCAGGGGAGTAGGCATTCATTTCTGTGGCCAAAGATGTGACTGCAGGATGTTGTGTTGCTTCCCTGGTGCCAATTAGGGATGTCACTGAATGATTGCAGGGTATCCTGAAAGGGAAGAGTGATGAGTTTGAAGTCATAGTATAAGTTGGTATCAACGACTTAGGTAGAAAAAGAGATGATGTCTTGCAGAGTGAATATAAGGATTAAGGTGGGAGGTTGAAAAGCAGGTGCTGAAGGATAGAACTCGCTGGATTATGGTGTTGTGTACTAGTGAGAGTAGGAATAGGAGGATAGGACAGGTGAATGGATGGCTGAGGTGTTGGTGCAGGGGCAGTGATTCAGATTTTTGGAGCACTTGGAATTCTTTTGGGGCATTGGTGACCTGTACAAGAGGGTCCGGTTTGTTAAGTGTGCTCAGGAAAAATTTCTCAATCAATATATAGATGGTCCTACTAGAGAAGGATCAAAACTCAACTCCACTTGGGAAATAAGGGAGGGCAAGTGACTGAAGTTTTAGTGGGAGCACACTTTGGGACCAGTGACCATAAGTCTAATAGTTTTAAAACAGTTATAGAAAATGGTCAGTTATGGTCTGTAAGTTACAGCTCTAAATTGGGGCAAGGCCAATTTTGATGGTATTGGACAGGAACTTTCAAAAGTTGATGGGGGGAAGCTGATTGTAGGTAAAGGAACAGCTGGCAGATGGGAGGCTTTTAAAAGCAAGATAGCAAGACTTCAGGTCCAGCATGTTCCTGTTGATGTGAAGGGCAAGGCTGGCAGGAATAGGGAACTCAGTAAGAATTTAGCAACACCAATTTTAAATTCAACCGATTTATTTGACCAGAACACCGCATTTGTCTGACGAAGACACGACAGAGTGTTGAAAGCTCGCAATTTTACTATCAAATAAATCGGTTGGGTTTAAAATTGGGGTTGCTAAATTCTTACTGAGTTCTTACTACCCAGTCCAACGCCGGCATCTTTACATCAGGAATAGGGAACACAGGATGACTGGAAATATTGAAACTCTTGTTAATAAACTGAAGGAAGCATATGTCAGCTATAGGCAGCTGGGGTCAAGTGAACCCCTTGAGAAGGATAGGGGGTGTAGGAGTCCACTTGAAAGGGAAATCAGGAGGTCAAAAAGCAGACATGAGATAGTTTTGGCAGATAAGAGATTCTGCAAGTATATTAAGGGCAAAAGAGTTACTAGAGAGAAAATAGGCCACTTAAAAATCAGTGTTGTTGTCAAGGTGTAAAAGCATAGGAGATGGGTGAGATCGTAAACGAATATTTCTCATATTTACTGTTGAGAAAGACATGGAAGTGAGGGAATTCAGGGAAGTAAATAGCGATATCTTGAAAAGCATTCACATTATAGAAGAGAAGGTGTTGGAGTTCTTAAAATGTATAAAAGTAGATTAAATTTCCTCGACCAGGATATTGTGGGAAGCTACAGGAGAAACTGTGGGGTCCCTAGAGGAGATATTTGTATCATCAACAGCATGGATGAGGTGCCAGAAGATTGGAGGGAGAGAAATGTTGTGCCATTTTTTAAGAAAGGAGGCAGGAAAAAGCAAGGGAATTCAGACCGGTGAGCCTAAATTCAGTGATGGGTAAGCTGTTGGGGAGGATTCTGAGAGACAGGATCTACCCCCGTTTGGAAAGGCAAGGACTGATTTGGGATAGTGAGGATGTACAGATGCCGGCGTTGGACTGGGGTAAACACAATAAAAAGTCTGAAACACCAGTTTTAAATCCAACTAATTTATTTGATAGTAAACTCGCAAGCTTTCAGCTTTATAGCTTTCGTCAGGTGAATGAGGTGTTCTGGTCTGCAATAGCACACATATCAGCACAGACAGTTTACAGATTGCTGATTAGAATGCGAATCTTTACACCTAACCTGCTATTCAAGTACCTGAGTGGGTTCATGATCCGTAGTCCCTTTGGTATCTTGTCTGTTTTCTTGCATCTCCGTATAAACTTGATGTCTGTGTCGATATGTGCAATCTTCTTGGAGATCCTCTCCACTTGGATTCAGCAGTATGCGGTGTCGATAGTAGTCACGATGTAGAGATGCCGGTGTTGGACTGGGGTAAACACAGTAAGAGGTCTGACAACAGCAGTTTTAAATCCAACCGATTTATTTGATAGTAAACTCGCAAGCTTTCGCTTTATAGCCTTCGTCAGGTGAATGAGGTGTTCTGGTCTGCAATAGCACACATATCAGCACAGACAGTGTACAGATTGCTGATTAGAATGTGAATCTTTACACCTAACCTGCTATTCAAGTACCTGAGTGGATTCGTGATCCGTAGTCCCTTTGGTATCTTGTCTACTTTCTTGCATCTCTGTAGAAACTTGATGTCTGTGTGAGCACAGCTTTGTGAATGGAGAATCGTATCTTATAAATTTGATGAAGTTTTATGAATGGATGACCAAAAGAATAGATGAGGGCATTGTGGCAGATGTTGTCTACACGGACTCACTCCCTTCCTCTCTCCCGGGGCATAGAATTTGAGAGCAATCGTTACCTTCACAGCCAGTGACAGGGCATGGGAGTTGCTGTATTGTGGGTCAAATTATTCCAGCACCATGCAACTTCATTCACTCGCCTTCAACATTGTTTCTCCAACATAGTGAGGTAAGATGTCTATGGTCTGTTCATCTTCCCACAGAGTAATAGTACCTGGTTGATCTGCCTCGCCTCCTCCTCTTTCTGGACATTAGACAGCAGATTCTCTCTCCTGACTCTTCTGCTCTTCCTCTGGCCTCCTCCTGCTGCCCATGTTGACTGACTTCTATGTATGAGGGTGGCATGACCATCTTTTGATCTTCCTTTGCTCAAAATGTTATGTACCTTTCTTCAGCACAAATTTCTGGATATATGTATCAATAGGGGCAACAATAGTTACCCTGCAAGACCAAGAATCCCACCCTTCTATTCCCCGGGTTAAGGGAAGACACATGAAATTTATTTTGTGCTACTTCCAGCACTGTAAGTAATTTTTTAAAGCAAATTCCACAGAGTGCCTATCTCTCTGAAAGGGTCCCTTGGCCAATTACAACAAACACTAGGTTAACTTTGCTCACTTTGGGTTCATCAATCCTAGGCTATCAAAACTCAACTTGAGTAGAAGCAGCTGCTGATCTAAATGGCCAGTTCCCTGTAAAAATCACCCTGCCCCCATTTTCCCCAGCAGAAATGGGAAGTGCCATGTTTAGGGCTGGACTTTGATTTGATTTGATTTATTATTGTCACATGTATTGGCTTACAGTGAAAAGTATTTTCCTTGCACGCTATAGAGACAAAGCATACCATTAGTAGACTAGATAAAGGAGAAGAAAATCAGAGGGTGTAGAATGAAATGTTACATCATAGGTAGGGTGTAGAGAAAGTTCAAATTGATATAAGGTAGGTCCATTCAAAAGCCTGATGGCACCGGAGAAGAAGCTGTTTTGAGTTGGTTGATATGTGTCCTCAGACTTTTGTACTTTTATCCCAACGAAAGGAGGTAGTAGAGAGTATGTGTGGAGTGTTTGCTGTTCTTGATTATGCTGGCTGATTTCCCAAGGCAGTGGGAAGTGTAGATGGAGTCAAAGGATGGGAGGCTAGTTTGTGTGATGGACTTGTGTGAAGGCTACGTTCACAACCCTGGGCATTTCCGCTCTTTTCATAGTACTGGAGAGGCGCTCCATCATGATCAAAATCTGGGTTTCCAATTTCAGTTGCCAAAATAAGGAAGTGTTGAGCAACAGCCAGATACTTATTCACAGAAAGACAATGAGTGATGGTAATTCAGGGAGTTTGCACACCTCCTGGTTTCTAAGCACCACTGACAGAAAGCTCAGAACTAGCATAAATCATCCACCAAGTAGAAGTCTGAGGAATATCTCAAAAGATGCAAAGTCATCTAAAGAAAAACGTTTTGCACATAGCTATGGAGTCAGCAGTTGTGTCACTGTATACCGACTGGGCAATTTCTAATTATTTACAGAGACAATCACTTGCATATCCTTTCAGTGGGGCAATGTTGAGAGCTTGGGGTAAACATGGAAGGGAGCACAAATAATTGAAACTAGATAGAAAAGTAGTAATTGTCAAAATATGATCACAACTAGAATTGTTATTGTTAATGTGCATATTAGATACATAAGGTTACAGAGTACATATTGTAGTTCTACATTTGATGATTTCTCAGTAAGGATATGGTTAATGGTTAAAAGGCAATGGGAATCTTGCCAGCAAGAACAGATCAGGACCAAAATTTGTCGATCTGATGCATCTTTGCACACATTTTACTGAGTGCCCACTTGTTCGATATCAGTATTCACAAATCTTGGAGATTAAACTTTTGAATTTAATCTGTACAGGGGGTTTTTGTTTCCAGCTAAGATCAGAGTGATGTTTCTAACCAAGTGCAATCAATCATTTGCTTTCACATTTGCTCTATAAGATAAATGTGACCCTAAATCCAAATGACCTTAAACTTATTGCTTAATTAGCAAAAAAACCACAATTCGTTTCTTTTTTGATTTTTCATTTATGTTTTGTAGTAATTAAAACTGCAAAATGAAGCAGTATTTTCTAAGAAATCAAGAATCCTAATTGAGACTAAAAATAAACAAGATTTAAATGTCTGACTGAGAGGATATAGACTTGGCTTGAGACAACAGCAACAGTGTGTTCACAAAACAAGGTGGTACAGTGTTGCTGGATAAAGCTGAATAACATGTTTGTGCCAGCCACACTGCTTGTACCTCTATCAGTAGATGTAGTATATAACGATTGGCAATTGGTTTCTAGAGCTCTGATTTTAACTTGAGACGAGACGTGATGTTGCAGAGACCGGATCAAGTGGCATTCCATCCAGCCCCTTCCAGCAAGATGCCCAAAGAATTTTAACTCCTAGTTCTCTTCAGCTCCAATACTGTTTCTCACACAAACCCAGTAGCAGCAAGGGAGGCTGAACATATTTAGTTCGAGAGCTAATGCCCCTGGTCCACAAAGGACCATCAAAAGGTTTTTTTTAAAATAATTTACCCAGGCTTGAGACTGCAGGCATTACTATTAGGTTCAAGAGTGTGTGTACCCGAAGTTTGGTCTGCAGTTAAAATAGCATGTGTTTCAATCAAGCCCTGACTTCACTATCTAAATCAGGTGTGGTTGACCTTCCTGTGCCTGATTTAAACACAACCTAAGTCAAGGCACAAAAATGTGCCATTGTAACCACTCTGCATCACTGATCTTGCCAGGTTATGGAGAGGTTAACACCAAGCCTGAAGTCTCTTTTCTGGTCACAAATTCAATTAACTGAGTTTTTATTTGAAATATCATTTTCATTTAAATTCAAGACAGTTGGAAATTGTTGCCTTTACAAGTGAGAATATTTCAATATATTAGAACACATTAGTGCTAACGTATAATCTTACAAATCATATAAATACATATTTTATAATAATTGAGTGAGACTCCCCACCACCTTGAATCAGCAGCACACCTCTATGAGGGCAATAAAAGCTGTCAGAATCAAAATATCACAGTGTTGCAAAAAAATTACAAAACAAATTAATATCATTTTATAAACTGGTGATTTTGGTGAATAGACAGAATGTTAAAATGCATATGGGGAATTTTGAGATGATTCGACTTCCAATAGTTATGATTGGAAGCTTTTGTCAAACAGAAAACTAATTTAATTGACTATTTTTCACCATCATTAACGTTCAACAAATTAAATCATTTTTTACAAATCAGATTTGAAAAGCACATTTCAATGTTTAATTTTCAGTGGACTGCTAAGTGCAAATCAGAACACCATTGTTTCAATGATTTAGTATTAAAGATAAAAGCACATCCTAGGTGTCTTAAGTGGAGTTAATTTAACGTTTGTTTTTGTTCTCATTGAATATATAAATCAAAGTTAATTTAATTATACACTGCTTTATTTACAGGATAACCTAGCAATGCTATTTTTAGCCAGTATGGATACAGTTCTCAAAACCAAGAGGTAGGTGTCTAAACTTTTCTCCTGAATATGCTTGCCATTTCAAATGTCACCCTCATTTATTACATTTTACAGTAAATGAAATCCAGAAACAATTAATATTGAAGTATTTCCAAAGGATGGCATTCTTATACCCATGAATATTTATAGCAATGACGCTATTGTCGACTATGATTTACCCAAGTGATTCCAGCTGAATTGGTGCTACAGACCAGCAGAACTTTGTACTTTGGCCCCTCTTAATCTACGTTAACTTGAATTCATACAAGGAGAGCCTAGACTTCACATTATATTGATCTCAAGGACCAATTTAGGACAGATGTTATGAAAATGTGAGAAATGTAGAAGTCCTCCATCACTTCATTTCAAAAGCTTAATGAGAAAAGCTCGCTATGTTCAAGCGATCATTACCATCACAGCAAAGGAAATGAACCAGAAGATTCATATCTCGTTTTTATGATGGTGGAGACTACAGTAGAATGACTGCAGACAAGTAGCTTTGATGAGCTAAATGGCCTTTCCTTGGTTCATACTTTGTTGTTCTGATGAAACAAAGACAGAATTTAAATACCTCAGAATCAATATTATGGTAACTGTTCCATGAACAATTTATATGCAGTCAACTCACTTCAACTCCAAATTTGCATATTATTTAATCTTGTAGTGTCAACTTAGCTTTCTTGCTATCAATCTTACCTCTGAATTTGAAGGCTGCACCTTCAAGCAAAGAAAAATGGGAAATGTTGGAAATGCATAATAAAATGCTGGAAATGACACAGCAGTTGTGTTCTTATTCATAAAAGAAACAGTAGCTTGGTATTCAAGTGGGATCTTTTATCAGGTCAGAAGTCTCGTGTTTAGGAATTAGTGCTATCAATGTGAAGCAAAGCTCTATGAGCTGAATAAAGAACACTAACAAGATCAATAAATTGCCATCCATATTTAAACTGGAACGAGTTGACCAGCAAGAATTGCTCTTACATTCACTTTGATCTAGCAATATCAGTACAAATTTCTGCATTATCCATGTTAGATTTTAGTCCAATTAGTGAATTTAGTTGAATGAATATACCTGTGGAGTGAGGCTTTGACTCAAAGGCAGAATCATTGCTTCGAAGCTTAAAATCCTCTGTAAACAGAGGGATTTAGAGTACAGTTTAGCAGGTCTTTGCTCATTTTCAAAATATAAATAGGTATAAAGATATAAAAGGTATAAAAGAAAACATCACCACAAGTTGAATCGGTTATGTTTGCATGCTGGCTTAAAACTAATATCAATGCAAGTAGCATTTGATAAAATGTGAAAGGAAATCCAATGGTCCCTAGTGGTTTGCCTGCCTGCAGCCTTTATGCAGATGTCGTTGGATTATTCTGGAGAAACTGGATTACTCATATTTATTTCCTAATTCGGAAAATTGTCACAGCAAAATTGGCAAGTGGAAACCTGCAAAATGTAGCTCTTCTGAGGAAAAAAAACAGAATTAATTATATTAGTTTATCCAGAGTACTGCATCCAGAGGTTTAAACAGATGGTGCACTACATAATTATTTTTCATAGCTATGAGGCCAAGATGGCGTTGATGAGTAGTAGCAGATATGCCAAATTTCCTTAGTCTTCTGAGAAAGTAGAGGCATTGGTCAACTTTCTTAACCAGGGTTAACATGGGGAGACCAGAATAGATTACTGGTGATCTGAACACCTAAAAACTTAAAATTCCCGACCATTTGTACTTCGTCCCCTTTGATGTAGATATCTATTGGTGTTTTTCAAAAAAAACAAAATGACCTGTTAGCTGGCTTTAGGTTGGATAGTTTAACTCACCTCATTTGTTTACTGACTCATTGAACTTTGCATTAGTAGTCAGTAATGGGTGCCTCCTTTTAAGAATATATCTTTCAAGGCTGTTATGTCACTACTTTGAAACAGGACAATAATGAACATGAAATAATTACTTCTTTTGCAGTTATCAAAAGGGCCACTTTAACCTTTTTCACCACAAGGTAAAATTGTTTAATAACAATAAGGTTTCCGTTAGACATATTAACTTGTATTCTCAATTTAACAAGTGGTTCACTGAATAATATTTTTCTTTCATTCTAGGGATGTGTGCATCATTGGCATGGTTGGAATTTGATTACCCACCCTGAGCTGCCCTGAGAAAGTATTGAACTGCCATCTATGTGTGAAGATGGGGATACAGTTCATTCCCTGGTTGGTTCCTCAACAAACTGTTCTAGAAAACCATCTTGTGTATAATCTAAGAATTCATCCTCCCATAGCATTAATAGTAACTTGGTTCATCCAGTCTACAAGTGATTGAAGTCCCTTGTAATTACTGTGTTACCTTTTTTTAAACATTTTCCTGATGTTTACTCTCAGCTTGATATGGCTCCTGCTCTAACCAAGATCATAAGGAACTACAAAGGATGTGAACATAGTCCAGTTCATCACTCAAACCATCCTCCCATCTGTTGACTCAGTCGACACTTCCCTTAGTCTCAGAAAACACCATTATTCCGATGAAATTCATCTCCAAACTCTGTGACCTCGGGCTCTGCTCCTCCTTCTGCAACTGGATTCTGAACTTCATAACCCAAGACTACAGTCAGTAAGGATAGGCGAAAGCACCTCCTCCACAATCATCTTCCATACCACAAGGCTATACTCCTCGTATACTTATGACTTTGTGGCCAAATTCCCCTCCAACTCAATTTTCAAGTTTGCTAGTAGGTTGGATCTCAATGATGAGACACAGTACAGGAAAGAGGTAGAGAATCTGGTGGACCGGTGTGATGACTATTGTCTCTCCCTCAATGTCAACGAAGGAGATAGTCATTGACTTCAGGAAGTATAGTGGAGGATGTGCCCTTTCTATATCAATGGGGGCAAGGTCGAAATGGCCAAGAGCTTCAGGTTTTTAGGCATTCGGATCACCAACAACTTGTCCTGGTTCCTCCATGCCGATGCTATAATTAAGAAAACACACCAACACCTCTAATTTCTTGGCAGACTAAATAAATTTGGCATGTCCACTATGATGCGCACTGACTTTCACAGATGCACCATTCTTTTTGGTTGTATCACAGCTGGATATGGCTCCTGCTCTGACGAAGACCAAAAGCAATTACAAGGGTCATGAGCAAAGCCTGGTCCATCACTCAAACTGGCCTCGCACCCATTGATTCCATCTACATTTGTCACTGCCTCAGAAAAGCAGCATAATTAAGGACCCCACACACCTTGGACATTCTCTCTTCCAGCTTCTTCTGTCAGGAAAAAAATACAAAAGCTGAGGACACATACCAATCGACTAAATAACAGTTTCTTCCCTGCTGCCATTGGACTTTTGAATGGACCTACCTCGACCTAGCTATGATGTACCACTACATTTTGCACTCTTTCCTTTCTTTCTCTATGTATGGTATGCTTTGTATAGCGCAAAAGACACTACTTTTCACTGTATACTAATACATACGACACTAATAAATCAAATCAAATCAAAATCAAATTCCATCAGGAAAAAGATACACAAGTCTGAAAACATGTACCAACAGACTCAAGAACAGCTTTTTCCTAACTGCCATCAGGCTTTTGAATGGTACTATCATATACAAAGCTGATCTCTCTCTATATCCTACCTGTAACTATAACATTATATTCTGTATCCTATCTTTTCCTTCTCCCCTTTGTGCTCTATGAATGGTATATTTTGCCTATTTAATGCACAGGAAGAATAATTTTCACTGTATCCGATAATCAAATCCCTTCATTATAATTACTGTTCAGTAGCCTATAAACTACCAATATATGCTACCCTTTGTTGCTTCTTAGCTCCAAGCTAACTAATTTGACATCTTGATCTTCTGATCTGAGATCCTCTCTCACTAACATACTGATCTCATCCCTAATTAACAATGCTAACCCATCCCATTTCCTTTCTGCCTGTCATTCCTAAATATGAATGCCCTTGAGCATTCAGCTCCCAGCTTTGGTCACCCTGCAGCAATGTCTCCATAATGGAAATTATATCATACCCATTTACTTATATTTGTGCTGCAAGTTCATAGAATCATTGAATTCCTATAGTGCAGAAAGAGAACATTTGGCTCATTGAGCCTGCACCAACTGTCCAACAGAGCATCCCCGCCAAATCACACACCTATAACCCATGTATTTACTCCAGTACTCTCCATAACCTATATATCTTGGGACACTAACGGCAATTTAGCATTGTCAATCCACCTAACCTACACACCTTTGGACTGCGGAAGGAAACAGGACCACCCGGAGGAAACCCACACAGACACAGGGAGACCATGCAAACACCAGACACACAGTTGCCAAGGCTGGAATTGAACCCTAGTCCCTAGGACTGTGAAGTAGCAGTACTAACAACAGTGCCGCCCAACTACCTTGCTGCAAATGCTGCCTGCATTCAAGCAGAGTGTCTTTAATTTTGCTCTTTTTTACATTTATATGTATTTTGACCCAATCTGAAGTTGGCCTTTGTTTCAGTTGCCTTCCAGTTTTGCTTAATACTGTTCTTTCTACCATTAACCACTTTGTTTCTCTCCGATCTGAATTCCTTTTCTAGTTTCCAGCCCTCTGCCAAGTTAGTTTAAACTCTCTCCAACACCACTAGCAAATCTCCCAGTGAGAATATTGGTCCCACTTGTACTAAGATATAACCCATCTACCTGTACAGGTACCTGCTTACAAACCATTCCTTGTTATTCAGAAATCTAAAGACTTCCTCCTGCACCATCTCTCCAGGCACTTGTTTGTTTGTTCTTTCTTCCTAATTCTGTACTCAGTGAATAGATTACACATGAACTTGGATGGATTACATCTGAATTGGAGGGGGTCTAATATTCTGGCGGGGAGTTTTGCTAGAGCCACTCAGGAGGTTTTAAACTAGTTTGGCAGAAGATGAGACCCAAAGCAGTAAGGAGACATAACCCCACAATCACAGCACCTCTCCCCTTTCTCCCAGCCACATGCTCCCCACAATTGCAACTTCTTGAAAAGTTGAGAGGCTGCAGCAGTGTGATTTGCAAGGGCTTTGTGCACATTCTTCGGCTGGAAGAATGCTGAGTGCGTTTGAGCCCAGCAGTATCACAAGGCCCAAAGTCAGTGCTGAGACTCTGCTCCATGCTGCAAGTCAGACATCAGAGACCCTGCTGAGCAACAGCTCCCAGCCTCCTCTACACACTCACAGAGCCCCAAGGAAGAAAATGATCACAACGAAAGGACACCTATAAGCAGCAGAGAACCATCAGATACTATTCACTTCCTCACTAACCCTCATTGATGGAGCGTCCGAATCAGACTTTTATGGAACATGTCTGTTTTGTGCCTATTTCAGATTGGTGAACATGGTGGTAAAGGAGGAAGTGCTGGTAAAGTTGAGCATATAGCCTATTAAGAAAATGCTTTTAAAGGGCTGTCGTGCTTGTTTCTTGCACGGCCCCAATCATGCCCATTTTTGAGCCTTGGTAAAGGGGAAATAGCATGGAGGTGGGTGCGGATCATGCTACTTGCCTCATGCCCAAGTTCTCATATCTGTAAATGAGTGCATTTTGATGGTGAAATTAGGCCCATTGTGGTTTCACTTTCCTTCTAAAATCACTTAACAATAATTATTTTCTTTACTTGATTTTATTGCTAAGCAGAGCTTCCAGAAGCCAAGATGTTCTATATTTTGTTTTTAATTGATTAAACTTTTAAGTGTCAAAGAGCTTTTTACTTTCCATCAATTGCACACCCACCAATTGGCAATCAAAACGGAACAGATTGAATCACAACAACAATATAACTGAAGACACATGTGACCTTTGCAGATTCAATCTTAGCAACAAATGTTAACAGCTGGTTTAAATTTAATTTTTAATTCAATAGCTTGTTTTACAGCTTCATATTTAAATTCGTGTATTTGTTCTCAGTTTTTCTAAGGCTCTTCGGTGCTCTGCACAGTCAGATGCCGTCTTGAGATTGAAGGCAACTTTTTTTCTGGCATTCAGCTCCTTATGTTGCTATCCCTCTCAGAGCTATGATGGGATCTATAGCAGAGTGATTTTCACAAACCCCAAACTGAGAATTAATGAGCATGTTATTGGTGACTAAAAACTGTGTGATGATTCCTTGACTTCTGGTGACTCCTTCCATTCCTGACAACTTGCTAATTGCCAGATTTCTTTTGGAAAGGACAGTTCACACTTTTTAGCAGATCCCAGTACCAGAGTTACACTATACTAGCTGAGACTATTGTAGGTTGCTTGTTCTTGTGTTCAGGTCTTCAGCATAACATTCAGTGTGTTCAGAAAGAAGATTCACAGCATCATTCCATATGTTGTTAGCACCTACTATCTTTGTTCTGCTTCGTGCACATGGCTACTTTTTTGATTTGATCTGATTTGATTTATTATTGTCACATGTATTAGCATACAGTGAAAAGCATTATTTCTAGCACTATACAGACAAAGCATACTATTCATAGCGAAGGAAAGGAGAGAGTGTGGAATGTATTATTGCAATCATAGTTAGGGTATAGAGAAAGATCAACTTAATGCAAGGTAGGTCCACTTAAAAGTCTGATGGCATCAGGAAGAAGCTATTCTTCAGTCAGTTGGTACATGGCCTGCGAGGAAAAAAAAGTCAATTAGGATTATTCACTTAAATTTTTGATTGAAGGTAGTTGCAAGCACTTCAGCCTCAGTGGCAATTGGGATGTTCTCCCACCAGTTGCCTAATTAACAATTACCATTCTAAAGGGCTGTAAGTTGTTTGAGAGCTCAGCTGTATTTATACCACTGCTTTTGTGTCAAACATACAGGTAATCTTTTCAGTTGAGTTAATGTTATTCTTTCCATTTCTTTCTTCCTGTCCTGAAAGCAGTTGTTCATGCTGGTAGTAGTCGACTTCAGTACTTCATCCAACTAGTCACTATTCACACATGAGATTAAGAACATGAGAAGTAGGGGGAGGAGTAGACCACTCAGTTCTGCAATCCCCCTCCACTATTATTTCAAGAAGATCGTGGCTGATCTTTTATTTCAACACCATTTTCCTGAACAATTATTGCATCCTTTGATGTTTTTAATTGAAATATGTCTATGTTTAATATGTTTGTCAATGACTATCAACAGGCTAGTTCAGTAGGAAGACATCACAGATTAGTCTGATTGTATGCTTCCTGGTAGCCATGTGTGCACTCTATGATGGGCCAAATGAAATAATTATGCCAACCAAGAGTGGGAACTTTGAAAGAATTATTTTCTCCCTCTCCCAAACTAGAGCCAATTTTAAAACGGAGTCTAATTTGCTGTGGCAATATGCATTTTTACATATATGTTGTAGTCTAGGGCTGTGGACAGTAATGATGGAGGCTCCAATTTATTCTGATCATTTGGCTGATGAGAAATCTCTCCCACTCCTACTTCCTGCCATTGGCATCTGTTGGAAGGATTTACAGACTGTTAATCAACTTATTTGACCTCATTATGAATGCATTCAAGTCTTGGGATGGGACTCAAACCCAGAGTTTCTAACTCAGAAGCAGGGATGCGATTCACTGCCCCACAAGATCTCCTAATACCACAACACTGATCAGTTAATTCTGCACAGAGTGGAAATCAAATCTCTTGCAACATAGATTTGGTGTGCTTAAACATTGAGCTAGATGTTGCATTCTCTTGTTAAGCTATGAAAGCACCTCTGCAAAATACAATTAAAATTTTGTTTTAAGGCAATGTGTGTCTGGAACCCTATGTTGGTGCAGTCATTGGTGCTAATTAAGTAGGTTTGAAATACAAGTCAAATAACCTTTGTAGCAACGTGCTAAATTACTTCAGATTGGAGCATCTTTGCATCCAGAGCAGATGTCTATGTCAGATGATGATACATGCTCCATGCGGTGGTATTAGTACAGTGGTATTCTTTTCACAAATAGTGTGAAGGAATGGAATTTCTTCACTCATGTTGACTCCACTTACAGAAAGGTGGGAATGAACTTGTTCCTGTTGTGTGACTCCATTTAGAAGTTCTTCATTAATTTGAACAAAGAAATAGCCAATCTCACAACTTTTACAATAATGAGAATTTGACACTTCTTAAGTAACTTGTGACCCTGATATACATTTCCCAAACTTCATTAAATCAGATATAGAATGAACAAGCTATTAGGACTTACAATTAAACATCAAGTAGTAAAGTTAACTTTTATGAATTTCAGCAAATTCTGGTGTGTTCAAAGTTCAATGAGAATTAGAACATTTTTGAGAGTGGCAGATGCCTCTCAACCAACCAAGAGGAAAACATGGAATTAATTTATGAGAATAGTCAGTTCTATAACCAGTGCCAGAAAATGATAGACATGTAGGAGTGGTATGATTTAAAGAGAAGAACCAAGCAAAGATATAGATATAACTATGTAATCCAAAAGGAGCCATAATGATAATTAGGAATGGCATGGTGGCACAATGATTAGTTAGGGATATGGGTTCAATTCTGGCCTTGGGTGAATGTCTGTGTGGAGTTTTCACGTTCTCCCCGTATCTGTGTAGATTCCCTCCGGGTGCCCCATTTCCCTCCCACAGTCCAAAAATGTGCAGTTAGGTGGATTAGCTATGATAAACATTTGTGATTACAAGGATAGAACAGAGGAGAGGGCCAGGGAAAATACTCTTTTTCAGGCAGGTAGTGCAGACTTGATGGCCCGAAAGCATCTTCTGCACTGTGGGATCCTATGATAATTAAGCATCTCAAATATAAATTTAAAGCATATATTTGTTAAGTTAAATGTTTATATTGTAGCACACATTTCATTGAGGGTTAAAATATCAAGAGTATTACAAAATACATCATGGGATATTGCAATCACATAAATTTTCAGGCAAAGTTCCATGTCAGGAGTGCAAAAGTGTAAAATCGAACTTTATGGATGGCACTTAATGAAGTCGGCTAGAGGGAGATACGTGTTGGACAAAGCCATTGAATCATGCAGGAGGACTCTGATTGGAATCTGACTGGGAAAATGAAAGTCAGTTCAGTACGCTGTGGGAAGAAAATAAAACAACAAAGCCACTTGAAAGTGGTGGGAAGGTAGATAAGCTCATTGACAAAGTTGTCAAGCCAAATTTATATACCTCTGAATCAAATTTTGTGCTGCCTTATGAATTTAACAGGAGATGCTTGGGGATCAGAGGCTCATCATCATCAGCCTGGGGCTCAGCAATAGGCACATCCTTTAATAGTCTTCCAGTGCCATGCCCCTTGGCTGTCACCATCTCCATCAGCTGTGTCTGTTTTACAGTGAGGTTTTCCCAAGCTGGTGACCCCAAAACAATCTGTCATCACATATGGACTGAGATGAGTATATATGTGCTGCTGGAGGGTGGTGGGGAAAGGCGTAATGCTGTGCTCTCTGAGGCATGGGCATTTCCCAGAGGAGGAAGATTGAAAAACTTCAGTAGCAGCTGCTCCATGCCCCTTCAGAGTGTGTGTACCTACAAGGGCAAATAAAATCAGTTAGTTCCTCTGCATGCCATCCATATATGCATTGCACTTCCTTTCTGCCCACAAATATATATGAGCCCTTCACTCTCAACACCTAACATCTAAATCTCTGCATCAGAGATGAAATGGCCTCCTTGCTTTCCGGCCAGCTTGAGTGCCTTCCCCTGAGTGGAGGTCAAGGTTTGAATAGCTATGTTTTCCAGTTTATTGTGATCCCTTTCCTCTTGCAGGTAGAAGGGAAGAATGAGTCACCAGAATACGTGAACCCATTCTGATGGGCTGATGAAGAACATATGTCTCTCTCATATGCCCATTGTCATGCTACATGGAAAGTATTGGCATCTACATGTAACCATTCTTCCTGAGTAAGTTAGTACGTAAGACAATAAGAAATAGGAACAGGAGTAGGCCATTCAGCTCTTCGAATGAGTGAGCTAAAACTTGGTAAATGGAATTTAACATGGATAACTGTGTAGCTATCTATTTTGGTTGGAGGAATAAAAAGGCAATTTATTATCTTAATAGAGAAACACTTCAAGATTCTTCCGTGCAGAGGGTTTAGGTAGCCTCAGATATAAATCACAGAAAGTTAATATGCAGATGCACCAAGTAGTACAAAGGCAAATTAAATTTTGGTATTCATTGCTAATGGAATAGACTATAAAAGTAGGGAAGTGCTGTTGCATCCATATAGTGAATTGGTGAGACTGTATTGGGGTACTGCGCAGTGTTAGTCACTTTATTTAAGGAAGGATGTAACTGCCATAGAGATAATTTGAAGAAAGTTCACTAGATTGATTCCAAGGATGAAGGACTTGTCTCATGAAAAGAGATTGGGCTGTTTCACCATATACTCGCTGCGGTTTAGAAGAACTTAGAAGAGCTTAGAGAAGATCTAATTGAGGTATATAAGATGTTAAAGGGGATTGACAGGGTAGATGTAGAGTGGACATCTAGAATGAGAAGGCATTGTTTGTGACTAAGAGGTGGCAGATTTAAAACAGAAATGAGGAGGAATTACTTCACTCAAATGGTCATGAATCTATAGAATTCTCTATCCCAGAGTGCATTGAATGCTAGAATACTAAATAAAGGAAGAGATAGATAGGTTCTTAATTAGTAGAGGGATGAAGGGTTATAGTGAACAGACAGGAAGGTATAGATAAGGCCAAGATGAGATCATCCATGATCATAGAGAATAGTGCAGATTAGTTTCAAGAAGCTGAATTGCCCTTTCTTTAGGTTCTTACATTTTAATGCTTACGGCAGACACAAAGGCTCAGAGAAAATGAAGGATGACATTGGTACCCCTGAAAGGTGGCCACTTGATCTGTCAGGGTTGTGGAAATCTATAGGTACACGGTGAGCTCAGCTCAAGTGCACGCTACTGTATACAGACTTAGAAGACTCTCTCCTGGATGTCATTTACCATTCACCTTCCTAGACCTTATATCATTGGAATCACTTTCTGCACCATCCCACATCCTTCTACTCATTTCCTTGCTGCTAATCATGATTGCCATCTCCATCCACGCCATAGATGCATTTATTCTTCCAAACGTTAGGAATAAGATATCTCTGCAATCTGCCACAGCTTCTAGAATCCTGATGTTGCCTGGGGATGCCTGCTATTTGACACTATGACAGCAAATTAATGAACATCGCTCGACAATCACCAGGCAAGACTGCTCCCTTCCTGTTGGAGAACTCTTCAGTGGTCACGGGCATTTGGTCTCCGACCTTTGGGTAAGCATTTTCCAAGGTGGTCTTCATGACACACGACAACGCAGAGTCACTGAGTAGAGAGTGATAGCCAAGTTCCACACACATGAGGACGGTGTCAACAGGGATCTTGGGTTCATGTCACACTATCTGTAACCCCCATGACTTGCCTGAGTTGGAAAAAACCTCACTTACTGTGCTGTTTGGAGACCACACACATCTCTTTAACCTGTGCTCAGTGTTCCATCCACTCACATTATTAGCCACTTTAAGACTTGAATAGCAGGTTAGGTGTAAAGATTTGCATTCTAATCAGTAATCTGTAAACAGTCTGTGCTGTTACATGTGCTGTTTGAGACCAGAACACCTCATTCACCTGACGAAGAGCACAGCCTTGAAAGCTTGTGAGTTTACTATCAGATAAATCAATTGGACTTAAATCTGGTGTTGTCAGACTTCTTACTGTGTTTACCCCAGTCCAACGCCGGCATCTCTGCATAATGCCTGCTATGACTAGGACTGGCAATTTGAGGTCTCTGGCGCTCCATCATATCAGCAATGACTACTATTTACCTTTTCAAAGGGCCCTTTGAAAAGGTAAATGGTGTGTAGGAGGCCCTTATGGCCAACTGTACATTCAGCAATGCTAATTGGCCATTGAGCTATGTCCCAGATGCTCTCATGTCATGATGCAATGTAGGCTGGAGATACAGAAATGATTCAAGCATCAGTTTCCAACCCCAGATTGAAAATCCAGCCCGACATTTCATGCGAATATACAAATTAGGAGCAGGCACACAGTGAAAGCCACACAGTCCCTTAGCCTACTCCGCCACTCAATAAAATCATAGTTAGTCTGATTATGACTTCAATCCCACATTCTTGCCTACCCCAATAACATTTTACCCCTTGTTAATCAAGAACTAATTCTGAGGTCTTTAAATGGCAACCAATGTCTAACAAAATCATTCAGTGCATTTCATAAATATCTCTTTGCATTTTCCACAACTTTTAACACCCAATAATACTGATGAGAGGGATTGTGGCTTAACAACAATTGCTAAATGGAAAGCATAAGCAATTCATCAAGCAATTCACAAGCATATTCAACCCAGTATTAATTATGAAGATAAATTAGTAGCTAACTGAGTCTTGATTATAAACAGAGGCCCTGTCAGCTAGAACTTCATCTTAACAATTAGGAAAAGCCATTTTATTAAATAAAAATGAGCATCCATTAGAAAATGTGTGGAGATTGGTATGGCTAAACAATATGAAGATTTTTTGTACCCAATATAGTTGCTAATTTGCTGTGATTTTCTTCATTTCCAGGAAATTTCATTACTCAGGCAAGTTTGATCTTGTTTGCTCTGCAAAAAAAATGATTTCATGCCAAAGGCTTTTGAAAGATTGTCTAATTGGAATCCTTCACATTTTAATACAATTCTTCAGACAGAGAGATTTACATGACCCATGATTGCACATGGGTCACAATCAACAATTATATATGAAATCTTGTACTTTCATGGTAAAGATTAACCTGGAAGTTACTGCAATGGCTTCACATAAAACCACACATTGCCTTACAGTGCTAGGAACGCAGATTCAATTCCAGCCTCGGGTGACTGTCCATATGGACTTTGCACATTCTCCCTGTGTCTGCATGGGTTTCCTCCAGATGCTCCGGTCTCCTCCCACAGTCCAAAGATGTGTGGATTAGGTTGATTGGCCATGCTAAATAGACCCTAATGTCAGGGGAATTAGCAGGGTAAAAAAGGCTTATAGGAATAGGACCTGGGTGGGATTCTGTACTGTAGGAATTCTATGATAATTGCTTAATGCAGTCATATCAAAATTCCTCTCCACACAATTTTAACAACTAGGTTGATGGCCTCATTTAAATATTGGATGGCCAGATTTAAATGAGCAAGTTAGGATAATGAGCAATGTTGTTTTTAGAGTGTGTGTGTGTGTGTGTGTGTGTGTGTGTGTGTGTGTGTGTGTGTGTGTGTGTGTGTGTGTGTGTGTGTGTGTGTGTGTGTGTGTGTGTGTGTGTGTGTGTGTGGACAGTTTTTACAATGTACAGCATCTTTCAATTCTTTTCATACAACCACCGTGTTGAACCTGGATAAAGCCTGCACAGTCACATCTTGTTGTGCACAGTCACATCTTGTTTTACGCAGCCACATGCATGTGTAGCTTAATGGCAATATTGCATATGGGTCTGATTTTTTAACCTACCTCACCTGTAAGTTAGATTAAAGTCAAGCATTGGATAATATCATGTGCAGGCTCTTAAAATCATCTCATTTTATAAATAAATGCTTAAAGTACTAATTAAATAATGTCCACAAAAATATAATGTGTAAGTGCTGTCACCTTGTGCACATTTTCAATCGTGACTTACTGGAGCATAAACAGACCATATTGGTGTTGTGTGGTAGTTGTATCTACCTCATGATTGATATACTTGGTACACATTCACTGCAAGATATTGGTTCCAGCAGTGAAAGCTCGCAGAACAGATTCCCCACACAAATAATGATCTGTTTCATATAGGAAACAATCCAATTGCACCAACTAAGATGTGAGTCAACAAATGGTGCTCTGCCTTCCTGGGAAATGTTATTTAGTAGCTTTCTGAAGCAGTACATTAATTTTAAATATTAATCCTTGTTGAGCTGTTTCCAGTGATAACCTCTAGATGTTGCCAATCCAGTTCGGAGATGTGCAGATTAGATGCATTGACCATGCTAAATTGTCCCTTAGTGTCCCGAGATGCATAGATTAGAAGGATTAGCATGGTAAATATGTGCAATTACAGGGATAAGGCTTGCATGGGATTGTAGTTGGTGCAGACTCAATGGGCTGAATGGCCTCCTTCTGCACTGTAGGGCTTCTATAATTCTATTCTATGATTCTTATGAAATTAGATTGAATGAAATAAATATAAAGGTTCTCTACTGTTATCACTATGATCTAATTTCTGTGGTAAACACAGGACACCTTGAGCAAGTTTCTTAAAATAACAATGCAGGAAGACGCACAATAATTAGACCTCAAAGTATCAGGTAAGGCATAGGGTGAGACCCTGCTGGGCAAGTTACTGTTTGTAGACAGAAAGGGAGTCTTATTTTCATACCTAACTTTTCTGTGTGCATTAAAATAGAGAAGTTGTCAACCCTATCAAAAGAAAGCCTCTTCGTCCACTCAAGATTCATCATCATTACATCATTTGCTTCCATATATTGTTTTTATAAGGATAAAGTAAATAGTATTAAAATGGGAAAGTTGAGATCAAAGATGTGCTGGTGTGAGACTAAGTGCGATCCGTAGATGGCAAAATCCTTTTTGAAATCCGACTGTTTGTTGAGATCTGGAGAGAGGTTAATGTACATCAACCAAGTTTTAAACATATCTGGAGCTTAGTTGCAAAGAGAGAACTTCAAAAGTCTGGCTGGAAAGGGTTATTTTTAGATTCCTTTCTGTTGGTTGGAATTTACTGTGTATGCTCACAGTGGAGGGGCTGTGGAAATCAGCTCAGTCTGCAAACTTTCTGTTCTTTTTTCACCCAAGAAAGGATGAATTAAAATGGGAAACAGGAGCCACTGAGGTCCTGCTGCAAATTGCAAGCTGCTATTTCTACTTTTGGATTTTTGTTTGCAACTAGAGCTCTGAGGAGCTTGTTGGGACTTGCAGTTAAATCTGGAATCATCTTGTAGTTTTTTCACTCAGTCAAGTGTGAATTGGTTTGGGGTGGAAGATCTCCTGTGTCATAAAAACTGCAACTGTCAGATCAGCCTGTTTCTTTTTTCACACAACCAAGGGTGAATTAAAGTGAAGAAGTGTTGCAACTTGCAACTTGGCTGGGAGCTCTTTGCTGCTTCTGTTCACGCAGTTAAGGGTGAAGTAAGGTGAAAAGGAATCCATGTAAGAACTCTGGTAGATCAAACAGCAAGGCCAAGAAATAGCACTCCAGACTGGAGGAAATGGGTAAACCCGCAGGCACTGGCACTGGCAAAATGGCAGGAGGCAAACCAAAATTGAAGAGTGGGACAAGGGCGAAGTGGGGGCTGTCCCTACCACGCCCTCCTGGAAGGTCCCTGAACAGTGAAAGGACGGGGGAAGCTATTATGGATGCCATGCAAAGATACACAGTAAGTTGGACTGATGGGTCACTGAGTTGCAGGCTAAGATAGATGAGCTGAGAGAGAAGCTCAGATCATCTGTTAAATCTCTCCAAGGTGTCACCATCACTCATGAGAACCGCTTGAAGGAACCTGAGGACTCAGAGGCATTTAGTAGAAACACTATCTCCGAGCTGAAGAGCCAAGTTACTCATTTGACATTGGGGGTTAAGTCCCTAAGGGAGAAATGTGATGAGATAGAAGGACACTAAGGCAAAATAACATCTGTCTGATAGACCTTCCAGATGGAATCAAGGGCTCAAATATCACAGACTTTGTCACCCAGCTATTGAAGAATGCATTGGAACTTGAGGATGAGCCACTTGTTAGGGGCAAAGCCCAGACTGGGAGAAGCTCCTCAGCCCATTTTTGCACGAATATGTTACACCTCAGCACGAGAGAGAATCCTGCAGCAAGCAGCACAGGCATCACTCTAAGGTACCAGGAAAATAAACTGGTTGATATTTCCAGATTTGATGGCAAGGTGAAGGCAGCCTTCATTGATGTTCAGCAACTTCTGCATGACTGTCTTGGGGTCAGGTTTGGGCTTCACCTTCCAGCCTGCTTGAGGATTATTTTCAACAATGGAACCAAACACAAGTTCACGGATCAGGAGGCTGCGATGAAATTTGTGGAGCAGACCTTTAAATTGGGTGACCACACGACAGATCTGTTTTTATGAACATGCATTCTATACCTGGATCGAATTGTCAGCCAGGAAAGGATAATGGGTTTTGTGATCTGTTAGGTGAAGTATTAACTGTTTGGTATTGCTACAGACCTTTTCAGCTTATAGCACCTGTGACCACGATGGGAATGGAGGTGGAGACCGTGTTCCGTGCAGAGTGTTGTGAAGGTGCTGCATTAAGGAGTTGTTGGAGACACAGGCGCCCTGTTTGGGGGGGTGTGTGCGGTGAGGGGGTTGAGGGGTGGGGAATGCAGTGTTTGCAGGTTTGGTCTGTATGCGTGTTTCTACGTCTTTACTATATCATTTTTTTCTCTGCGGGTGTGGTTGGTCTCTTTCAAGCCCACTCTCTCTTTCTTGATATTGGTTCCCCACAGCCAGTAGGGAGTGGGGCCCTGGGGTGTGGCATCTGCTGATGTCAGCGGTTTGCCTGCACGGTGGCATGGTGGTTATTTCTGCTGCCTCATAACGCTAGGGACCCCGGTTCGATTCCCAGCTTGGGTCACTGTCTGTGCAGAGTCTGCATGTTCTCCCCATGTCAGTGTGGGTTTCTGGGTGCTCCAGTTTCCTCTCACAGTCCAAAGATGCGCACAATAGAGGGATTGGCCATGCTAAAGTTGCCCCTTAGTGTCAGGGGGACTAGCTAGGATAAATGGATGAGGTTATGGGGATACAGCCTGGGTGGGATTGATGGGCTGAATAGCTTCTTTCTGCACTGTAGAATTCCATAAATCCCCAGTAAGGAGGGATAGCAGGCTACTGTAGGGAATGTTGAATGTTGGCTAGGAGGCCCTTATGCTCCGACCTCGGAACAACTAAGTCCATTAACTAGAAGGTCAGCGGAGTAAATCATCTAGTTAAGCGTGGTAAGATATTTCAACATCTGCAACAACTGGGTATCCAAATTGCATTCCTCCAAGAGACCCACCTCAGCCCAGTGGACTATTTTAGGCTCCATAGAGGAAGAGGGGGAGTCAATGCTTTCACTCAACTTTTCACACCAAGGCGGCTGGGGAGGGGGGGGGTTGGGCGGGAGGGGTGGCGGCAGGTGGGCGGGAGGGGTGGCAGCAATCCTCATTCACAAGTCCTTACCCTTGGTAGTAGCCAATGTTATCTCTGAGTCAATTGACCGATACTTCATTCTTGTAGGTAAATTATATGAGTTATCTCTGGTTTTAGGCAATATGTGTGTCCCAAACTGGGACTGTGAAAATTTTCTCTGTCATTTTTCGTGCTACTTCTAGATTTGAATTCGCATTGGTTGATACTGGGCAGAGATTAGAGGGTTTGGATTGGAATCTTACCCTGGACTACTCCTCCCGCAGGACAACTGTCAGCAGAAATTATTAAATCATTTCTCATGGAATACACAGTATCGAACCCATGGAGGTTTCTTAACCTCACAAGTAGGGAGTAATCTTTTTTTTCACTTGTCCACCAAACTTATTCATTTATTCATGTATTGATTACTTTTTGGTAGATAATAAGTTGCTCCCAGCTGTGTGCTCATTCTCCTACGAAACCATTATAATCTTGGACCATGTTCCCTTGACAATGGATTTGGAAGTGGATATACCTTGGGATTTAATACATGTCTGCTCTCTGCTGATGAATTTGTTAGATTTCTGTTCACCCAGATTGATGATTTCTTAGAGTTTAATGATGCTTTGGGGGTCTCGGCAGCTACCTTATGGGAGACATTGAAGACTTGTTCAAGGGGCCAGGTCATATCTTATTCAGCGTGCGAGGCGAAGCAGAAAGGTAGGAGGTTGTCAGGATTGCTGGGGCGTTTCAACCAAGTTGATGACATGTACGCTGTGAGCCTGTCCTTAACAGGTATATAAGGAATGTTTACTCCTACAGACAGAGACCTTGTCCTCACATCAAACAGAAGAGATGCTATTCAAATCTAAGTATACACGTTACGAGCATGGGGACAAGGCAAACAAACTACCAACTCATCAGCTGCGCTAATTCTCCATCAAAAGTCTAATACCACAAATGCAGACTCCGAATGGAGTCTTTATTGATCCACAGCAAATAAATGAACTGTTTAGGGACTTTTACTCAACCCTCTATACTCGCAAACTACACTCAGTGGAGCAGACTTTCAGGAATTCTTTGGGGCACTGAACTCCCTGTGGCGGACAGGGGAGAGGCTACGGCATTGCAGAAACCAAACAACATTGACGAAAGTGTTAGGGCGGCCAGAACTATGCTGAGTGGAAATGTCCAGGACCAGATGGGTACCCCATTGAATTTTACAAAAAAATTATGGATAGATTGGCTGCCCTGCTACTGTGCATGATCAATGAATTATATGAGAACCGTTCTTTCTTGCAGACTTTGAAGGAAGTGACAATTTTGCTTATCCTTTAAAAAGAATAAAGACCTGCTAATCTGCAGCTCTTATAGACCAATCTCATTGCTGAATGTGGATTTCAGACTGATCTCTAAGATTCTGGCCATTCGCTCAGAGGACATTCTGCCCTCTACTATCTCACCTGATCAGACTGGATTCATTAAAAATAGACATATGTGCTCGAATATTCGGCAGCCATTTAAAATTATGTACATGCCTGCCACTGCCAAGCTACCAGAGATGTTAATCTCACTGGACGCTGAAAAAGTGCTTGATCAAGTGGAATATGATTATTTATTTTATGTTCTTGGGAAGTCTGAGTTCGGCCCCAAACTCATCTCCTAGATTAAAATACAGTACTCTGCCCGTCTATCCTCAGTCTGGACAAACAATGTACATTCAGCCTTTTTCCCTATGTCCCATGGCACTACAAAGAACAAAGAACAAAGAACAACACAGCATGGGAAACAGGCCCTTCGGCCCGACGAGCCTGCGCCGCCGTCCCAACGTCTTAATGGCATATAGAGACCAATATAGGGACAATTTGTTACCCAATCAGCCTAAGAGCACATTTTTGGGATGTGGGAAGAAACCGGAGCACCCGGAGAAAACCCACGCAACCACGGGGAGAACGCACAAACTCCCGCAGACACAGGCCCAAATCCATGTGTCTGCACAGCAACAGCGATAGTCTCTGAGCTGTCATGTTGCCCATCTGATGGTCCAGTTTAAGCATACACTAACGACATGAAGCACTAGGCCACTCCTGAAGTAACATCCAGGAGCAGCCCTCGCACGACCTGCTGAATGCATGCACCTTGTTGGTCAACAAGGTGGACCGAATTGCCTGTGGAAACAAATAAGATATTTAGACAGTCCTGCTATATCCCTCTATCTGCAGACCGCTCATGTGGCTGTCCAAGAGACCCTTAAACAACCCTAGCGTGCCTGCTCCCACCCCCCCACTCGGTAGCGCATTCCACACCCCCACTACCCTTTGTGTGAAAAAATGCCCTCTAATATTCGTCTTATACATAGCCCCCCCTCACCCTAAGGCCGTGACCCCTCATTCTATCCGATTCTAATGGTGGAAAAAGCTTACCACCATTTACTCTATCTATACCCCTCATAATCTTATATACCTCTAATAGATCCCCTCTCAGCCGGCGTCTTTCAAGGGAAAACAACCCCAGTGCATTCAATCTTTCCTCGTAAGACAGCCCTTCCATACCAGGCAGCATCCTGGTAAATCTCCTCTGCACTCTCTCCAGGGCCTCCACATCCTTCTGGTAGTACGGCGACCAGAACTGGACGCAGTACTCCAAGTGAGGAGGATGCCCTCTCCCCCTGATATTTGTCTTTGCTATTGAACTTCTTGCTGCAGCTTTTCATAACAGCAAACAAGTGGTGGGGATTGGTCAGGAGGAAATCCAGTAGAGTGTATCACTCTATGAGGACGACCTCCTATTGTATATCGGCAACCGTTCAACTCGATTGCCTAAGTCTTACCTATACCTAGAGAGGTTTGGTCATATTTTGGGGTACAAACTTAACTTGAATAAGAGTGACTGCCTTCCTTTGAATGCAGTGGTTTGTAGCTTCCCGCTCCACACCCTACCTTTCAAGATTCTCACTCGGCAGTTTACTTACTTGGGAGTGCAAGTAACTAGTAAATTTAAAGGACTCTTTGGAGCTAACTTTCTTCCACTCATGGGGCAGATGGAACACGGCCTCAAATGTTGATCCAGCCTTCCATTATCGTTAGTGAGCCGTATCAATGCGATGAAGATGAACATACTACCTAAGTTTATAAATCTCTTTCAGTGCATCCCGGTGTTCATCCTCAAATCCTTTCTTCACGGATTGGTTCATTTCAAGCTTTGTTTGGAGTAGGAAAAACTCAAGAATGCAGAAGACAGTCTTCCAAAGCCTAAATGGGAGGAGAGTATAGAATTGTCTAATTTTCTATCTTACTGTTGGGCAACCAATATGAGAGTGATAGTGTGTTGGGTGCAGAGAGAGAGGCAACAGGAGGTTCCTTATTGCTGCAGTTAGAATCCTCTTTCTGTGTTCCATTTTCCCAGTTATATATTCCCCAGTTAATTTTGCTTCCTCCCAATATACTATGAGTGCACTTGTCAAGTCAACTCTTTGAATTTGGATGCAATTTAGATGCCACTTTGGGTTTCAGGCGTAGTTGTTGGTCTCCCCAGTATCGGCTGACCATTTTTTCCCTCTCTCTGTTTTGGGATCAAGCCTTCAACATATGGGTCAAGCACAGGTTCAGAACATTCCGTCCACATTGTATGTGGACGGCCTGTTTGCATCATTTCAATAGGCGGTGGATATGTTTACCTGCAATGCACTTTTTCAGATATTTGCAAATTCAAGACTTTGTGCATAGGACTGATCTTCAATTTCTGGCGCTCCCATCTCCTGTCTCCATTGACATCCTTTTAGTGTCTTTTATTACTATGCATGGTATCATTTCTGTTTTTTATCCTCAAATTCTATCCCAACAAAACTCTTACTTGGAACAAGATCAGTGAGAGTAATTCTCGGAGGAGGATTGGGACATGGTGCATCGAGTACACCCTCCTCAATATGTGCCAAGTCAGGTATGATACAATGTAAACTCCTTCACAGAGAATTTCTAACTCAGGTTAGACTCTCTAGAATGTACCCAGGCACAAACCCCATTTGTGAACGGTGCTGGCAAGCTCCCCCCACCCTCTTACAAATGTTCTGAGCTTACCTATCACTGTATAACTACTGGACAACGATATTTGAGATGATTGTGGCAATGCTAGTTCAAGCATAAGTACACCCCCAAGGTTGTCCTGTTTGGGGCTGTCCCTTTAAATCCACCACTGCTGAAATTCCAAGTGGATTTTGTAGCTTTCTCTGCACTCCTAGCAAGATGACTAATCCTGTTTAGGTGGAAATCAGATGCATCCCAATGCACTCACAGTGGGTGAATGAGGTGGTAGACACCGTTAAGCTGGAGAAGATGAGGTGCACACTACAGGTGTCCACTACTAGGTTCTATAAGACCTGACAACCATTTATAGCACATGTTGGGACGCTGCAGTTGAAACCGGGTGAGTAGATACCCGATCGCCCCAGGACTCGAGCACTCCCACAGAACCCTTCTTCCCCAATTGGTGGACACGCTCAGACTCTTGAGTAAACTCGCCCACCCTGCCGGGGGATGGGGACTGGCACAAGACCTTCTCTCTGTTCCTTCTCACTCTCTTTCATCTCTCACCCTCACTGTCTGTCTTTTTTTTCCCCTCTAGTCGCTAATTTATAGACTGGGCTATTTGGGTGTTCAGTTGGTTTTCCAGCAATGTTCCTCTGCCTTTTTGTTGTTATATTATTATGCCAAATGGGGTTTATTATACCAAATGTCCACAATAAAGAACTGATATTATATGCCTTTAGGCACTTAAATGGCCACTGCCGGGTCTTCCCTGGATTTCAGAATCCCAACAGTGGCAGACCACCCCCCTCACCAAGATCTGCCAACCACTCAGAGGCTGGCTGCTCCTCATTGCCGTCAGTGCCACCAGGAGTGTTGGCAGTGCCTGGGGGATGTAGGAAAGTCATGGGGTCTCCATTTAATCCCTGAACCACTGCTGAATTAATAATCAATATTAATTAGCTCATTAATCAGCCTAATTAACCTCCTACTACAGGCAACCTGGAATCCCACACCTACCCCTTCCTCCCTCTGACTTAATCAGGGGATGTCATGCTGCAGGAGGGAAACTAATGCAGGGAAATCCCATGATTTAAGTGGATCTTGCTGCCATAGTTTCTGTGCAAGAGCTGGATTACATTCTGCCAATTATCTCTGTTCTTCACTCCACAGATGCTGCCAATTTGCTGATATTTCTGTTGGAATAAATAACTGAATATATATGAAAATTAAATGCAGCCTGGGAAAAAAGATACTTATAAAGATGAAATTCAATTCAGCCCTTTCTGATATTGTTGCAGTTGAAGTGTTGGTTGTCTGAAGTGAAAGTTTTCAGAGTTGTGTTCAGCAGCTGCAATGACTTCTGTAGTTGCTGTTTGTCTTTTCAGGTGGATTCAAAAGGTCAAGCAAGGCTTTGGGAAAGAAGGGAGGTGTCTTTCCCCTCCCTTTCGCAATTACAATATTTGAAGATTGCCTAGATTCTCGTCAGATTTTCTGTCTGTCTACCTTTCTGTTCTTCTTTGGTCAAGAGAACTCTCTGATGTTTGCTGGGACTTTCTGGCCCCACCACGGCAGGTTAACCCATGCTGGATCCCATGATCAATTCAAATCCCTGCAGACTTTGGAAGGACCCAGAGGATCCCACCAGTGGCAGGGCCTGGAGAATCCCACCTGTTGGCCGAAATTTTACTAGCCTGCCCCACCACGGGAATTGGAGCGGGCGAGGGGTAGAGTACATGTAGGTCCATTGATCTTGGGCAGGATTTTATGGTTTCAGGACAAGAGAGATCATAAAGTCTCTGTTATATCTCAGCTACACTTTAAACAGTTCAAAACTCAAAATGGCTACAATCCCAAATTGACAAGTGATATTTCATATTGGATATTAGGTTATCCCAGGTTTGGGAACAAAGAACTGTCCATTGTCTTTTTGCCAAGGTAGCTTACTGTTTAAATGACTAAACCATAAACTTGAATAGAACCCAATTTTCCAGGTTTGGTGCGTAAGGATGGAACTAGACACAGTTCCAGGAAAGTTATTGTCAATGAGTTTCTGTCTATCCTTGTGGAAATGTGCATTGAATTTCAAATATCTTGATGTGCCCAGGGTACATTTATTTGCAATCCACTTGGAGCGTCTGAGAAGCTTGATAAACATTGCAATTTTAAAAGATCAGGTAATTTTTGGCATCACTTCTAAGGCTTTTTTTGTGTCCATTGATAGGAAAGACTAGCAATTTTAGAAAATCTATAAGATAACCATGTCTTTGATAATTGAAAGGAGATTGTTGGCCATGCTAAATTTTCCATCGGTGTATCCGAACAGGCTCTGGAGTGTGGCGACTAAGGGATTTTCACAGTAACTGCATTGCAATGTTAATATAAGCCTACTTGTGAAACTAATAAATAAACTTAAACTTAAACTTGAACTTAACACTTAAACTTGCCCAGATTAGATTTGTCCTACTTTTTATACCTGGATTTCCAGATAGATGCCAGTATTGCAGCTGTGCTGGACCAACCTGGCTAGAGAGACAACTAGCTCTAGAACATGCAACAAGTCATGTGAGTGAGCAACATCTCAAATGGTGCATGCTGCCTTCATCAGAAGGAAGAGGCACAGATTATTTATGCATTGATTTTCAGGGATTATCCAATTTTGCTCCATTATCATGGGTCATTCAATCATAGAACTCCTCCAGAAAGTTTATCTTGCAAGAATACCACAACATACTGAGTTAGGTGGTATAAAGAGAAAGCAGAGATAAATATCCTATTCTACTCCTTCTTGCTGAAACATTTGAGTCATTCTTTCAAATGTTTTTTGTTCTTCTCAGACTGCCAGTTAGATTTTTTTCCATCATGTTAAAGCCACCTACAAATTATGATGTAAATTGGAAAATAAGCATTTAAGCAAATTTACCCACACTCTTTTAATTGGAATTTAACAAGCATTTTTAATTAAAACACAAAAGAATTCAATTTTGGACAACTATTAAGATTATGGGAAAAAAAATGGGTAAAAGCTCCCAGGTCAATGAACAAAATTACTAAACATTAATACCCACTTCGTGAAATCTGTTGTTAGCACAACAGAGAAATTTCACCTCTAAATTACATCGTACAAGGCTCCTTCAACAGCACCTTCCAAACCTATCACCCAGGACAAGCACAGCAGATACATGGGAATACAACCACCTGCCAGTTCCCTTCCAATCATCTTGATTTGGAAATATATCATAGTTCCTTCAATGTCATTGGGTCAAAATCCTACAACTCCCTCCCTAACAGCACTGTGGATGTACCCACACCTCAAAGACTGCACTGTTTCATGAAGGCCTCCTCCACCACCACCTTCTCAAGGGCCATTACAGATGGAAAATAGATGCTGTTCTAGTTAGAGATTTCAATACCCGTAAATGAAATGAAGTAAAAATAAATAATTCTGAACTTGCCAGGGAAGAGCATTGAAATTGAAAATATAAATATTTTCAAGTTAATTACATTCATTGCTGGAGAGTGAGAGAAGATTAATGATTCGAAAGGGAAATTGAAAGTGAGGTTGATTAAATAGAAATTTTTATTCCGAAAAATACTTATTTTTTAATGGTGTGACGTGATCTGTGCTCACTATTGGGAATCAAGCTTGTTATAAATATTGTTTAGTAAGTTTGCCCATGAACTAATACATATTAATGCTAGACCCAGGAAGAGAAAACAGTTTGGACCAGTATTCTTATTACCCCCGAGATAAAATGAAAATACTGCTGATGTTGGAATCTAAAATAAAAACAGGAAATGTTGGAAAATCTCAGCAGCTCTGATAGCATTTTTGGAGAGAGAAAGAAGCCAATGTTGGCTCTATTCTCTCAGACTTGCTGAGATTTTCTAGCAATTTCTGTTTTTGATCTTATTTTAGATTCCAACATCAGCAGTATTTTCATTTTATCTCGGGGGTAATAAGAATACTGGTCCAAACTGTTTTCTCTTCCTGGGTCTAGCATTAATATGCATTTTATTGATGTTCCATTATTGATGTTCCATTTTAAAGTGTACAAGACAGTTAGACCAGTGTTCTTTTTTCCCCGCTTTACTCCTTTTTTCCTTCTGGGGATAATAATGTTGAGTATTCTGAGTCATGTTAAGGACATTTTAAAATATATTTATGAAATATCTCCTGTCAGTTTTGTGAGATCAGTTCTATGAAATTAATGGCCTAGAACTGTCAAAAATTTGCTGTCTTTACAGCATTGAAACTAACAGCAACTTCGAGAGCCTACACAGGATAACATGGAAATACAGAAGTTGCTGTCAGAGATTCAATATTTCGCCTGAGATGCACTGTTGAGTTTCCCCCCAGATTGCAACCCTCAAGCAATTATTTGAATTGATAGGAACTTCCACTCTTACATTGTTAAGACTCGCAGTAAAAAAGGCCTTGAAAAAGTTACACTTTGTTAAATGATGTTGCTGTGGTAATGTGGCTCCTTTAAGGGGATACTCCTTTAAGGGCCACATGATTGTGCAGGACCCTATGGAGAAGCCACAATGGAAGCCAAGCTAGTCGGGAGCAAATGCACATGTCCTGAAAGGAAGAAACGTCATTTGGAGCCAGGGAGGGGAAAGGAGTGGATAAGATTTGCAGTTCTGTCAGACCCTTATCTTGTATTTATAGCATTGTTAATAAATCAATTATTACCTGAAGCTACAATGAGTCACCTTTGGCTTTACTGTAACTGTTAACAATATACTAACTCCATAATTACTTCCTACCTTCACTGCCCCAGAAAGCTTTAGGAAAAAGATTGTTTATATTGATATTTTAGTTGCAATAAAATCCAATCAATAATCATTTATTTTGATATCTGAAAGTTTAGATTAGAAGAGAAGAATAATCAATACTTTTAACTTCTTGAAATAAAAACAGAAAATATATTGCCAACCAAGCAGCTATGACCAGTCAGTTGGAAAAATCATTGGCTTAAAACATTTATGCTATTTCTCCCCACAGATGCTGCCTGACCTGTTGAGCATTGAGGGGTTAATAATCAGTTTTTTAAAAAAATGAAATTAATTTAATGGTATGGGAGACTAGTGTTTTTAGCTATTAATATATATAGTGGATATCTAGCACCAGGGAGTTTAGTGAAGGCACAGAGGCCACAAGGGAGAGTGCTGACTGGTAAGTAAGTGTTACTCTTGATTCTCTGAAACTGACAATAAGTTCAGACTGAAAAAAACTGAAAAGTAACATCACAGGAAGGCTGTGGTTTGGCTAATAGGGAGCTGTGCTAAATTTGAAAATCCATTTAAATTATTGGTTAGAAATTGCATTGAGATCCAAGTAATAAGAAGATGTATAAAAAAAAGCCTTAAATAAGAAAATATTAATAACTAATTAAATAAAATAGAGTTTCAGGCGATGCATGATATGGGAGCTGGTGGACTCATTGTGGTTCCCAGTGAGCGTGTAAGTGTTGGTTGCTTGAGGAAGTCCGGCTGAGAGTTGATGAGCTGGATTCTGAACTTCGGATGCTGCGACACATCAGGGAGAGGGAGAGATACTTGGGCACTATATTCCAGGAGGCAGTCACACCCCTTAGAAAATACCTTGAAGTCGGCCAGTGGACAGGGACAGAAGGGTGTGGCTGTGAGTGAGGGAGGTAGAGGGATCCAAGAGGTACAGTCCCTGAATTTGTCCAACAGGTTCAAGATTCTTGCTCCCTGTGTGGACAGGAATAGGTACCCATTCTGCAGGGAGGATGAGCAAACTTATCATCCTATCATGATACAGTGAGCCTTTCAAATAGGAGGAGAAAAAAGATATGTAGTTGTAATTGGGGATGGTATAGTTCGGGGCATTGACATTGTTCTCTGTGACCAGGATGGAGAATCCTGAAGGTTGTGTGGCATGGTGCTTGAGTTCAGGATATCAGTTCTTAGAATAGGAGGGTAAAGATCCAGTTGTCATGGTCTACGTAGGTACCAATGAGATAGGTAGAACTGGAACAGATATTTTGCTAAGAGAGTATGAACAGCTAGAAGCTAAATTAAAAAGCAGAATCAAAAAGGTAATAATCTCTGGATACCACCAGAGCCACGAGCTATTTGGCACAGGAAGTTAAAGGAAATTAGGTAAAGGAGAACGAGAGGACATGATTTATTTAGATTTCCAGAAGGCCTTTGACAAAGTGCTACATAGGAGACTGTTAAATAAGTTAAGAACCAATGGTGTTAAGGGTAAAATCCTAGCATGGATAGAGGATTGGCTTGGAACTTGGATCCCTCTACCTCCCTCACTCACAGCCACATCCTCCTGTCCCTGTCCACTGGCCGACTTCAAGGTATTATTCTAAGGGGCAGAAGACAGAGAATGGGGATAAAGGGGTCTTTTTTCACGATGGCAGCCAGTGACTAGTGGTGTGCCTCAGGGGTTGGTGCTGGGACCACAACTTTTCACAATATACATTAACAATTTGGAAGAAGGAACTGAAGGCACTGCTGCTAACTTTGCAGATGATACAAAGATATGTCAAGGGAGAGGTAGTATTGAGGAAGCGGGGGGGAGGGGCGCTGCAGAAGGCGATGGAAATGTTAGGAGAGTGGGCAAAGAAGTGGCAGATGGAATACCATGTGGAAAAGTATGAGATTATGCACTTTGAAAGGAGGAATTGGAGCATAGACAATTTTCTAAATGGGGAAATGCTTAGGAAATCAGAAACACAAAGGGACTTAGGAATCCTTTTTCAAGATTCTCTTAAGGTTAACATGCAGGTTCAGTCAGCAATTAGGAAGGCAAATGCAGTATTAGCACTCATGTCGAGAGGGCTAGAATATAAAACCATACCCCTGAGGCTGTATAAGGTTCTGGTCAGACCCCATTTGGAGAATTGTGAACGTTTTGGGCCTCATATATCAAGAAGAGTGCGCAGGCCTTGGAAAGGGTCCAAAGAAGATTCACAAGAATGATCCCTGGAATGAAGAATTTGTATGAGGAATAACTGAGGGCTCGGGGTCTATACTCATTGGAGTTTAGAAGGATGAGGGAGGATCTTATTAAAACTTACAAGATACTGCGAAGGCTTAGATAAAGTGAATGTGGTGAGGATGTTTCTACTCATAGGAAAAACTAGAACCAGTGGCACAACCTCAGGATAAAGGGACGGGCCAACAAAACCGAGATGAGGAGGAATTTCTTCAGCCAGAGAATGGTAAATCTGTGGAACTCTTTGTCTCAGAAGGCTATGGAGGCCATGTCAGAGATAGATAGGTTTTGATTAATAAAGGGATCAGGGGTTATAGGGAAAAGGCAGGAGAATGGGGATGAGAAAGATTTCAGCCATGATTGAATGGCAGAGCAGACACAATGGGCTGAGTGGTCTAATTCTCTCCTATATATTATGGTCTTATGGTCCAGCATTTCCTGTTTTTATCTCAGATTTCCAACATCCATGGAATTTTATTTTTGCTTTTTTTATTTCACTGATTTGCTGTCAGTGAGAATACTTCAATGTGATTGACTGTTAAACCCTGCTTGCTGACATTATGCTGGATACCTGGCGAGCTCTTTGACTTGGCATCAGATTTAAAGGCTTTGAGGCTGTACTACAGGGATCGCTAGATTTTATGGGTAGTTTTCTTCGAAGCAAGTATCTAGCATCATTACTTTGCAATGGAGAATAAAAGGTGACCTTGTAGAAATCTGAAGTTGATCATGAAAAATGTCAAGATCCTTTAAAAAGTTTGGACTGTGGGACAAATAAGTAATTTTTAACTGTTAGAATGAGGGATTGAAAGTCACAATGAAATTCAGCACACCTCTGGGATCTTTACTTGAATCCAACTCCAACTAATAGACAAACATCTGCTCCTTTTCTCTCTCTGCTGGCTGTGAAGTTGTTATGTGAAATTAGTTTGGACAGTTTGAACACAGTTCCCGGTGGACGTTAGTCCATAGTGCAAACAGCCAGTTGTAGAGCGCAAATTGCTATCTAAATTGGCAATCTTGCTCAATTAGGCAAAAAGGATGGCGAGTGTGGGAAAAGGAGTGTTATACTGGTTCAGCAAGGTTACAGCTCATTGTTGGAACAGACCCCAGGGAGCCTTAGTTTGCATCTGATTGTGGTACACCAGATCTGAAACTGTTTGTTGCTGATGGTGGATGTCAAAGCAGAAAAATATACGATGCCACAGCATGGAATCACATTTTTTGTTTAAAATAATTCCACTTTTGTTTCTTTTAAAAAGAATCCACAGTATTTAAAAATGCTATTTATTTCTAACTACAGTCTTTTGACCACTCATTCATGTGATTTGGACCTCGCTGGGTGGCCAGTTTTTATTGCCCATCCCTAATTGCAATTGAAAAGATGGTGATGTTAATACTTGAGGAAAAAGAAGATAAAAAAATGAAATTGGGATTAAAAAAGGGGATTGATAACGGCAGATGTCTGAAGCAGTGACAGTGAGTAAAAGTATTTACCTATGTGACTAGGGGAAAACAATTGGGTGCAGAAGAGGTGGCTTCAAAGTGGAGAGGTAAAAGAATTAGTGCTTGTATGCTAAAAGCCGGGCGCATAGGGTGGATAACATCAAAGGGAAAGAATAGTATATCCATAGCACAAAAACTGGAGAAAGGTCCACAGTCAAAGCAACTATTATCACAGCCACACCCCATTCACAGCAGTTTTCAATGAAAACGAGTTATTCCTAAAAGGATGGCTGGTTAAAACCCAAAGACTCAAACCAAGAAGATTATGCCTTCACTGAATGTGAAGCCATTTTTTCCCAAATGAAAACAAATAACCTGCTGGATTTAGCTCACAGAGTTACGTGGACTACTTCAATATCTGAGAGTCATGAGTGATACTTAACATTGTGCAATCATCAACAAACATACCAATCCCTGCCCTTCTGATGAAAGGAAGGTCATTGATAAATCAGCTGAAGTTAGTTGGACCTAGGACGTCACCCTGAGGAACTCCAAAGTGATGTCCTTGAATTGAAATGATTGACCTCCAACCACAATATCCATCAAAACAAATTACTGTGGATGCTGGAATCTAAAACCAAAAGAGAAAACGCTGGAAAATCTCAGCAGGTCTGGCAGCATCTATAAGGAAAAAAAAAGAACTGACATTTCAAGTCCAGATGGTAGTTTGTCAAAGCTAAAAGGCATAGAAAGTGGGAGATATTTATACTGCAGGGTGAGAGAATGAAAGATAAGTCATAGCCATAGAAACTAGGGGAAAAGACTGCTAATAGCTGTCCACAAAGAGAATAAAGGGTGTGAATGGCCAAACAGCAGAGAAACTATTAACTATACCAGATGAAGATGTTGGGGGAGGGAGCAATGGGACAGAGGTAGAATGTAGAAAAAGGGAAACGGGGGGGGAGAGAGATTGACTAGGCTAGGATTGTATTTGCTGGAGTTCAGAAGATTTGGGGGAGGGGGGGGAACCTCATAGAAACGCATAAAACTCTAACAAAACAAGAGAGGGTAGATGCAGGGAAGATGTTACCAATGGTGAGGGTGTCCAGAACCAAGGGTCACAGTCTGAGGATACAGGGTATGCAGCTTAAGAAAGAGACAGAGAAATATTTTCCCTAAGTGGTTAGCCTATGGAATTCAGTACCATAGAATGCAGCTGAGATCAAAAATACATATTTTCAAGAAGCAGTTAGATATAGTACTTGAAGTGAAGGGGGTCAAAGGATATGGAGGGAAGGCAGGATCAGGGTATTGGGTTGGATGATCAGCCATGATCATAATGAATGGTGCAGCAGGCTTGAAGGGCCAAATGGCCTGCTCCTGCTTCTATTTTCTATGTTGCTATGTAATTCTGCCACATTTTATCACATCTTCAGTTTCTTTCTCTAAAATCAGTTATCATATCAGTTTAATCTCCCAGGGCGGAGGCCTCATTGGCCTCTGGCCTGACCAACAAGGCCACCACAACATTGATAAGGACCACATATGATCATCACCAGTAAAGAACTTCACTAGCAAGACCGCTAAGGCAAGTGAGCTTAGATGATAGAGTCCCAGACTCACTAATAATATTTAAATCAGATTTAAAACAGGTTTAAATATTATTATCAGCCTCACGCCCTCCCCGGGAATGAGGCTGATCTCACAGGATACCCAATGCTATTAAGATCATGGCAGGTAAGAAACCTGGTATGAACCCAATTTTTTGCCAATCCCGCAATCTTATTAGCTCACTCCACACATCAGCTGGTGGGATGAGAAGGTAAAAATGCCTCGACGTATTTTTGAATTCTATTTTTAACAACGGACAAATTAATTGATGTTGATGTGAAATGTTACAACTACATTGTTCATGTACATTGTTCATGAGGAAGACCATATTAATTCACTGAAATCTTGGAAAAACATGTGGGCTAGGATTCTCCAATCCCACTGCAGTGAATGAAGATTTGGTTGAGTAGCAAATTCTCTATTTTTGCTGGTGGTGTTGACAGGTACACACAGTAACAAGTTTTACAACACCAGGCAGTGTTGGCAGATGTCAGACATTGGGGATCCAATTTTACCATCAAGTTGTGCCCCTTTTTGGGTGTGAAAGCTTGGTAACGAGGTAATGGAAACAAGGCTTGAGAAGTAATAATAGGAAAAAAATAATGGCAGAGGAACTGAATAGTTACTTTGCATCAGCCTTCACAGTGGAAGATACCAGTAAGATGCCAGAGCTCCAGGAGAGTGAGGGATCACAGTTAAGTGTAGAGACCATCATTAAAGAAAATATTCTTGAGAAACTGGTAGGTCTGAAGGTAGATAAATCATAAGATCATAAGAAATAGGAGCAAGAGTAGGTCATCTAGCCCTCCAAGCCTGCCCCATCATTCAATAAGATCATGGCTGATCTGAAGTGGATCAGTTCCACTTGCCCGCTTTTTCCCCATAACCCTTAATTCCTTTGTCTATCAGAAACCTATCTACCCGTGACTTAAATATATTCAGCAGAGTAATCCACCACTTCAATGGGCAGAGAATTCCAGAGATTCACCACCCTTTTGAGTGAAGAATTTCCTCCTCAACTCTGTTCTAAACTGCACCCCACTCCCCCTTATTTTGAGGCTGTGCCCTCTAGTTCTGTTTTCCTTTCTAAGCAGTAAGAATCTCTCTACCTCTACTCTATTTAACCCCTTCATTATCTTATATGTCTCTGTAAGATCCCCCCCTCAGCCTTCTAAACTCTAACGAGTACAGGCCCAGTCTATTCAACCTTTTGTCATAAGCTAACCCCCTCATCTCCGGTATCAGCCTGGGGAACCTTCTCTGTACTCCCTCCAAGGCCAATATATCCTTACACAAATAAGGGGACCAAAACAGCACACATTACTCCAGTTGCGGACTCATCACTATCCTGTACAGTTGCAGCAAGACCTCCCTGCTTTTATATTCTATTTGCCTCGCTATAAAGGTCAACATCCTATTTGCCTTCTTGATCACCTGCTGCACCTGCAGACTGAGTTTTTATGATTCGTGCACAAGGACACCCAGGTCCCTCTGCACAATAGAATGCTGCAGCTTTTCACCCTTTAAATAATAATCCCTATTACTACTATTTCTACCAAAGTGGATGACCTCACATTAACTAACATTATACTCCATTTGCCTGGACCAGATGGATACACCCCAAGATTCTAAAAGAGATAGCTGAAGAAATTGTGAAGACATTGGTGTGATCTTTCAGGAATCACTGGAAGTAGGGAGGGTACCAGAGGACTGGAAATTAGCTAATGTGACACTCCATTTTAAGAAAGGAGAGAGGCAACAGACAGGAAATTATAGACGCGTTAGCCAAATTTCAGTTGTTGGCAAGATTTTAGAATCTATTATTAAAGATGAGACCGTGGAGTACTTGGAAGTGCATGATAAAATAGGACTGGGTCAGCACGGCTTCGTCAAGGGGAGATCTGACAAATCTGTTAGAGTTCTTTGAGGACATAACAAGGAAGTTAGATAAAGGAGAACTGGAGGACATGATTTATTAAGATTTCCAAAAGGCCTTTGACACGGTAGTGCATGGAACACTGTTAAATAAGTTAAGAGTCCATGGTGTTAAGGGTAAGATCCTGGCATGGAGAGAGGATTGGTTGACTGGCAGAAGGCAGGGAGTGAGGATAAAAGGATCTTTTTCATGATGGCAGCCGGTGACTAGTGGCGTGCCTCGGAGATTGGTGCTGGGACCAAAACTTTTCACAACATACATTAACAATTTGAAACAAGGAATTGAAGGCACTGTTGCTAAGTTTGCAGATAATACAAAGATATGTAGAGGGATAAGTAGTATTGAGGAAGCAAGGGGGGGCTGCAGAAGGACTTGGATAGGTCAGGAGAGTGGGCAAAGAAATGGCAGTTGGAATACAATGTGGAAAAGTGTGAGGTTATGCTCTTTGGAAGGAGGAATGGATGCATAGACTATTTTCTAAATAGGGAAATGCTTAGGAAATCAGAAGCACAAAGGGACTTGGGAGTCCTTGTTCAAGATTCACTTAAGGTTAACATGCTGGTTCACTCAGCAATTAGGAAGGCAAATGCCTTCATGTCAAGAGGGCTAGAATTCAAGAGCAGGGATTTTCTTCTGAGGCTGTATAACACTCTGGTCAGATACCATTTTTCATATTGTGAGCAATTTTAGACCCTCTATCTAAGAAAGGATGTGCTAGCCTTGGAAAGGGTCCAGAAGAGTTTCACAAGAATGATCCCTGGAATAAAGAGCTTGTCATATGAGGAATATTTGAGGACTCTGAGTCTGTAATCATTGGAGTTTTGAAGGATGAGGGAGGATACTATTGAAATTTACAGGATAGTGTGAGGCTTGGATAGAATGTATGTGGAGAGGATGTTTCCACTTGTGGGAAAAACTAGAACGAGAGGACACAACCTCAGGCTAAAGGAACAATCTTTTAAAACAGAGATGAGGAGGAAATCTGTGGATCTCTTTGTTGCAGAAGATTGTGGAGGCCAGGTCATTGAGTGTCATTAAAACAGAGATAAATAGCTCTTGATTAATAAGGGGATCAGGAGTTATGGAGAAATGGCAGGAGAATGAGGATGAGAAAAATATCATGCCATGATAGAATTATGAATAGACTTGATGGGTCAAGTGGCCAAATTCTGCTCCTGTATCTTATGGTAAAGTCAGGCATGAGATAGTCGTGCAATCCATGCCTGTCTCCACACTGGTTCCCCTTTTACCAAGGCCCAAAAATGGTCGCAATCAGGACAGCACCAGAAACGGGCGTGACAACCATGTAAATGCATTTGCATTCATTTAAATTGACTCAATGGGCTGCACACCCAACTTTACCAGATTTTCCTCTTTACCACCATGTTTGCCCATTCAGAATTGACACAAAACAGATATGCTCTACAAAGTCCAATTCAGGTGCTCAACCTAGTGAGGAGGTAAGTGCCAAGCGTGATGGTTCTCTGCTTGAGATCAGTGGAAGAGGGGAAGTGTGGGGGCCCGCTGCCACTCTGCCTATGATCAGTGAAGGGGATGGGGGAGGAATCTGTTGCCATTCTGCCTGAAATTGGTGGAGGGAAAGGGGAAAAGGGTTGCGATCAATCTGGGTAGTGAGAAGGTGGAGGGATAAGGGGATCAATAATATAGGGAGGATGGGGCAATATCTGTGGGGGCCAAGCGGAGACATTATCTCACTTGGGACGGATGCAGCAGGAGAACAGCATTCTATCTTTTTTTCTTTGCGCATACGCAATTGCAGGCACCAATTGGAGCTACAGGGTTTCAGGCGTGCTAAGCTCCGCCCATAAGCTTGTGCAACGCGATTTGGAATCACTGATATTTTTGCAGGTAGACTGCGTATGGAGGAGCCTGAAAACAGGTCTAAAAGTTGGATCTGAAACATTTCCAATTTCAAGTCCATCCAGCATTTAGAATCAAAATTGTAAAATAGGGCCCTGGACATTCAATTGAATTCTCCAAAGGCAGACACTCGCCAACACTGTCAGCAAGAGCAACATTCAACCAAATCTTCCTTCGCTGCCCTGGGACTGGAGAATCCAGCCATAAATAAGATCAGGGAATTCTGTCCATCATGAAAAGTTACAATGCTGTTAAACTATTGAAAGACTTAGTTTCCTTTGTTTTGTGCCTCAGAGAAATGCAGTGACAACTCTCACTGAATTCTATGTGTGAACAGGAGCTTTGTTTCAAATGTTTTTAAAATGTCTGCAGGCACAAGCTTACTGTTTACTTTCAGTTTCTCTGACCAAACCACAGCCTTGGCTAACAATACATTGAACAATGAGTGATCAACAGACGCAAACAATAAATACCACACAATTAAACACAACATTCCAGTCAATATTTTTGGCTGTAATATTTGATGTATTCTATTCTTAGAATCATTGAATCCCTACAGAGCAGAAGGAGGCCATTTGGCCTATTGAGTCTGCACCAACTTTCCGAGAGTATTTTGCCCTCTTCCCTGTCCTATCCCCATCACTTCACCCTTACTATGGCTAATCCATCTAACCTGTTCATCTTGGGGCACTAAGGGACAATTTAGCATGGCTAAGCCACCTAGCCTGCACATCTTTGGACTGTGCAAGGAAACTGAAGCACCCAGAAGAAACTCACACAAAAACAACGAGAATGTGCAACTTCCACACAGACAGTCATCCGAGGCTGGGTCCTTGGTGCTGTGAGGCAGCAGGACAAACCACTATGCCGCCAAGAGGTAATTCAGAGGTAAAGCAAGTTTGTCCGTCAGGACTTACTATTTCTTAAATAAGTAAATTCCACATTGAGTTGGGAGTGGAGGCACTAAGAAGAAAACAAACTCAAGCAAAGCATTGAATCCAGTCAGCTTACTCATTCTTAATCGGTGTTTTATGTGGATAAGAAATAATTAGGAGAAATGATTGGCCGGTTTGTCTTTGGGTCTTAACAGCTGTGTAAGCAAACCAGCCTGCCATCCATTGACTCTATCTACATTTCCCACTGCCTCGACAAAGCAACTAGCATAATTAAGAACACCATGCACCCCAAACGTTTTCTCTTCCACTTTCTTCTGTCAGGAAAAAGATACAAAAGTCTGAGGTCACGTATCAACCAACTCAAGAACAGTTGCCATCAGACTTTTGAATAGATCTACCTTGCATTAAATTGATCCTTCTCTACACCCTAGCTATGATTGTAACACTATATTCTGCACTGTCTCGTTCCTTCTCCATGAATGGTATGCTCTGTCTGTACAGCTCGTAAGAAACAATATTTTTCACCGTAAACTAATACAATAATAAATCAAATCACATCAAATCAAGCAGCATATGCATTCCAGCCAAACTCTATAGAGTGAAAAATATCTGGAGGATTTTACAGAATTACTCTGTGCCAAACTTGTCCAAATTGAAACCACCTTCACTGAAATACTAAATAACTTACATAAGTTTCAATTTGTACCAAGTATCTGATTTCAAATCACAATGAAAATATTGCTAAACTCTCATCAAAATTCCAAAATAGGGGAATTGGAAATATATGATAACATACTAATGTGGGCTGTTTTTCTGTCTTTTGCATAAAGGAGAAAATGGCTGCAGATTGGATTTATTGATGGGAAATTTAGCCTGAATTCAGAAAGAATTGTATTGCATTTTGAAAATCCACATTGAAGAGAATGAAACTTGAACTAAAAGCAGGCAATAATGCAATCAAAGTAATTAAGCAATTGCACTATAATTTTGGAGGTGGCTAGAATGATTCCTGAAACAATATGCAGCCCATTCAGATGGCACAGAAGATTGTAGCAATCAAATTTAAATTAATTCATCTAAATCTGAATCTACATCATGGTAAGCATCTGAATTTGTTGATGTGTTGCTTAAATAACAATTCCAGTGACGGTCCAATGCTCTGGTAGAATAAAGCTAATGAAGAAGCATACAATGCAAGTCCATCTTGTAATACTATGGGAACTCAATTAGGAAAAGCCGCTGAAGCTGTAAAACTGATTACACAGACATATATTTATATTCAGTAATGAGTTTTTAAGAATGGCTGCATGCAAGTGTGAAAATGAAGTTATCATTTCGACTTTGCGCAAATAAAGCATCTGGTTGCAACATGCAGCAAGGCTGATAATGATCTTGCCAATTTTTTCATGTATCCAACATTTAAATAAACTAGCAAAAACTCAACATAACTACATGTGTATTAAATTATGGAATAGAAATGAATTCAAATCAAAATCATCCTTTCCTGTAGTATGGAACTGATAATGATTAATAGAATATAAACATGATAATCAATAGAATGTAATAGGGTGTGAAATTAAGTATAGTGTAAAATGGGGTCACATCTGAACCATCAGTTCAGGGTTAAAATGACCCCCATAATGTTATTTTATTTTCTGCAGTCTTGGAAAATAAAAGATTTATATTGGTATCTGACTGAATCTCAAATTTATTGTATAAATGAGGAGATATATTGTGCATCTGTCTCAGTTGGACTTTATTGTAAAGAGAATGAAGTATAGCAGAAGGGAAGTCTTACTACAACTGTATAGAGCATAGAGGGAAACGACACCTTGAGTATTGTGGTCTTATTCTCCTTGCTCAAGGAAATATAGACTTGCATTAAAAGTAGTTCAGAAAAGGCTCATTAGGCTGGTTCTTGGGATGAAAGCGTTGTCTTATGAGAAAGGTTGAACAGGTTGGGCCTATTTTTTTTGGAATTTGGAAGAATTACAGGTGCTCTTACTGAAACACCAAAGATTTTGAGGGGCTTGACAGAATGCATGTAGGGAGAATTGGCAGAATCAACCTCTATTGTCTCGCCAGCAATGGGATTCATGGAATGTGGAGGCGGACAATACATCTGGAGCTGTAAAACAAACAATATTCAGGTCAAGATGCAGTTGTTTCATAATCATTAACTGTGCAGTGCAGTTTTGTTGTTTTATACAGATAACAACTGTATTGGACACAATTCAACATCATTTCAAAAACAAAGAAAGAAGAGAGACATTGTCAATGCTGACAACACCAATAATTCCTGGAATCATGGGAGATGAGAAATTCCTATATTGTCTTCCCTGCTTCTTGTTAATTATGTGTAAACTTTTGCTCAATAATTTCTACTTGATTCATACATGCTATGTATTTGTACCTTGTAAGTCAGGCACTTCTGAGGACTCTAGTGTTAGAAATTAAAAATTCAGACTTTAGAGTTTGGTTTAATTAGAAGTATTTCATAATTCGAAACTCTAAACTTTACAATATTCTTAAGTGCTGATCATAAAGATCACATAGGACAACAACCTTTATCAACTCAATTTGCTAGCACGAGGGGACACAGCTTTAAATTAAGGGGTATGAGTTATAGGACGGATATCAGAGGTAGGTTCTTTCCTCAAAGAGTGATTAGGGAGCGGAATGCCCTGCCTGCAGCTGTTGTAGATGCGCCAAGTTTGGTGGCGTTTAAGAGGTTAATTGATAAGTATATGGAAGAGAAGGGAATGGTTTAGTTTGGAGGGGCATTGCTTTTTATTTTGGTCGGCACAACATCGAAGGCCGAAGGGCCTGTTCTGTGCTGTAATGTTCTATGTTCTATGTTCTATGTTCTAACTAACAACTCAGTCTTATGCATAAAAATGGCCTGATTGCTAAATCCTATTTGCATGTGGAGCAGCAGCCAGGTAAAAATGCAGGCTGCCTGATTTCTCTTTAAATATGGCATTGGACATTCAACTAATGGCAGGGATAGTGACTTGCTGACTGCCCCGGTTGGGAGAATCGATGAGCTCTTCACAGTTGCGTATATAACAAGCTGATCAGTACGAGGTGATTAGATCTTTTCTATCTCTTAGAGTGTAAAGTACTAGATATGACCTGCAATTAACTCTGAACTTTGAACTCATATATTGGCCTTTTATCCTTGAATCCGTTGGTCAGATTCACTGAGCATCTGAGGCAATATCAAGAATTTCAAGTTTCCAATTTAAAAATTGAGCACATTCACAGTAAGTTGGTGAGATTGCCGAAGTGGGCTTTGCTGAACAGTATTGTCCATGAACATGGTAGAACATGACTCAAATACTTGCCAATCGCCTGCTGAAGTAAATAAGCTGCAGATGATTAAGAAGGTTTGTTTGACAACACATTGTGGAGAATAGAGGTGGAGCTGCTTACTGGTACATAGGCACAGAATTATCCAGTTGTAAGGCACAGTGCCAAGGGTCATCTTGCCAATAAATGTTGCAAGAATGCCCAACAACGTTGGGCATCATTTTGCGATTTTGCCACCTTCTTTTTACCGAGGCTGTTTTTTCATCTTTCGCATCAATGAGGGGCGGGCGATTTTGCATATTCCTCATTGTCTGTCACCAGAAACAACACCATTCCAATGATGAGAATTTTCTCACCTCCATATCTGCATAACTCTACTTGTGATTTTTTTCAGCTGTTGTTGATTCAACATTTCATGAGATAATAGTTCAGAAATCATATTAACTGATGCACCAATGTCAACCTGTGTTTACCAGAACTCTATTCAACTCTACTTGGACTTTGATGCCATGAATTTCCTCTGGACATCCTTACATTTATAATTATATGGAACTCAGCTGATTCTTCATCAAAGTTGTTGTTTGACAACTGTATGCAGCAACTGACATTCCCTCTTGCCAATGTTTTCTCCGTGGGCGTTCTTGCAACATTTATTGGCAAGATGACCCTTGGCACTGTGCCTTACAACTGGATAATTCTGTGCCTATGTACCAGTAAGCAGCTCCACCTCTATTCTCCACAATGTGTTGTCAAACAAACCTTCTTAATCATCTGCAGCTTATTTACTTCAGCAGGCGATTGGCAAGTATTTGAGTCATGTTCTACCATGTTCATGGACAATACTGTTCAGCAAAGCCCACTTCGGCAATCTCACCAACTTACTGTGAATGTGCTCAATTTTTAAATTGGAAACTTGAAATTCTCCAAAACTACAATGAATTGAAGGTTCATAGTGTCATTAGCAGGAATTTTACCGGCACACTCACCCCAGAATCGGAGCAAGCGAGGCTCACAGATGGCAATTTCCGTTAGCCTCAGGTAGAGTCTTAGGGCCTCGGACGCATGAAGTGCTAAAATTCTGGAACTCATCTAATAGCTTTTCCTTATTCAGAAGCAATAGCTTTCTGCAATCAGCAAATGGTTAGGATTGTAATGCTAAATCAAAATGTTCTTCAGCAAAATGTCCTTTGATTTTGCCAGGACAAGCAATTTTCTGAGTGTCTCAGAAAATTTTATTGAGCCTACTTCAATCAAAAATATTGCCCTTTTCCTTTCCCATATTGCTTAGTTGACAGCTGGAATACCAAGATCTTCAACAATACTGTTAGTGGTGAAAAACATCATTAAACTTGCTATACGAGAAAGACTGAATTCACATTCAAGTTAGCTGCAAGGTGACTGGGTGAGAAGATATCACACCAGCTTACCTCAAACCAAAAAGGGATTGAGTACTGCGAGCTTATTACCTCATTCCCATACTCATTAAGTCCTTAGCATTCCAGACAAGGGTGTCCCTGGCATATGTTACTTAACAGCTGTGGAATATTTTCTGTAACTATACAGCCAAACAGCAATGTCAGTTCTGCACCCAGGGAGTGAGTTGAAAATCTATCCTCAGTAATTTGCTCATAACCATCATGAAGAGAAAATAGAGATTGTGTTTTTTTTTCCTTCAAAATGATTTCAAAATATCAACTGTATTTTAATAGAAATTTAAATTTGCATTTGATGACAATGGTGTTTGGGAATAAAACCATAGCAAATGTAAACCGTTGAATTAACAGTGACATTTATAAGTAATTGAAATCAGGTTTGGACTTGCTATTCAGGCAATCTTGCCCTTTGTAGCCCACTGCTGAGCATGGGCAGACTAAACAGTCAGTGGGATCCACCCTGTATTGGCTCAGTCAGTCTGACACTGCAATATTACTTTGCCACATGTTCCACTAATAAAATAAACCTTTTGAAACTCTCTGTACACTTCCAAACAACAGGCATTTAATGCTGAGGATAAAATCACAAAACAGTAACTTTTTAAACAATTACAGTAAACTGATAATCTTTCAACAAAAATGCATTGCAAGGTTAACGTGATTTATACACCACTTGAATAATGCTGTAATAATAAACTCATAGTATTTATTAAACCACTATTTAACATTTTAAAATTAATAGATAATTCCTTCAGATGTCACTTCAGAAAGAAATTTTTGCAAACATAAGGTGCAAGCACAAGGATTAAGAGGAGGAGTAAGCTATTCAACCCATCAATTTTGCCCTGTCATTCAATAAGATCATGGCTAATCTTACTGTGACCTTAACTTCCAGTCTACAATGCTCCCACTCCATCATAAGAACATAAGAAATAGGAGCAGGAGTAGGCCATCTAACCCTTCAATCTGCCCCCTATTCAATAAGGTCATGGCTAATCCGAAGTGGATCGGTTCCGCTTTCTCCCTCTAACCCTTAATTCCCTTATCTATCAGAAATCTATCTACCCATGACTAAAATGACTACTCCTTCCCTCAGCACCCACAGACACACACACCCCTTGACTGCTTGTTGATCAAAAATTACCCAACTCAGCCTTGGATATATTTAATGACACAGCCACCATACTTTCTGAGGAAAGGAATTCCACAGAGATACATAAAAAAATTAATTCAGTCTTAAACAGTCTTCTAGTCAGCAATTCACCCAGAAAAAAATCTCAATGTCGAATTTGTGGGAAAACTGGTGTAAATCACGATGGTTTTTCACAGTGTGACTTCAGACTCGAATTTCTCACGCTCTCCCACGTATCCGAACACTGTGCTTGCGTAATGGCTTTATCTGTTAGCCTGTAATTTGCTGGCCAGCTCTGCTGCTGACCAGCCCAGGACCTCATACTGCTGCTGCTCCACCTCTCCCCTGCCATCACAGCCTACTGTCCATTTGCAGATAGCCCCAAACCACCCCCTTGTTCCCGGACAACCAAATGTCCAGCAGCCTCTGGAGACAAGACCTATCCTTCTTCTTGGTAGACTCCCCTGCTGACCACCCTACCCCCCAGCCCACCACAATCACTGGTCTTCCTCCAGCCTCTGTCGATTGCAATGGCAGACTGGCAACCAGAAACATCTATGCCCACAAATTGCCCCCTTAGGCCTCACCCTCAATAGGATTGCCCTCCAGGCCCTGGCCCCTTGGCTCTGCCCCATGCCTGATGGGCAGTGCTCAGATGCCCTGGGCATGGACACTTTGCCCTTAGGCTATGCTGGGCATGCAAGCTGGCGATACCAAGGTCCCTTGCCAAGGGGCACCACCTCCCCACCACCCAATCCCCTATGTGTCCCCAGTTTCTCTCCCTTCACTCCAGCGGGGTTGTCCCACTAGTTCCTTGAAAACCTCAGACTGGTTCCTGGGAGCCAGTCTGAACTCCACTGGAGTGAAATGCTCCTGATAGGATGGGAGATGCTAGTAGACCCAAAAAATTCAGTCCCAGGCCCACTAATCAGATTTAAATCACATGAAAAGTAAATTTAAATCAATTATCTGGTGTTCCCTCTAGTTTCCAGTGCAGCTCAGATGGTGTTGTATATCCAGCACTGGGAGATGTGCACATGGCAGGAACGCATGCGTGATTCTTCCAGCCCACTGCGCTAAAAAATTAGTAGAGTGGGATGGGAAAATCATCCTCCTAATCTTTAAACTGCACCCCCTAGTTCTCAGGTAATATGTGTTCCAATAAGATGACCTCAGATTTGCCTAAACTCTCGTGGGCCCAACCTGTTCAACCTTTCCTCACAAGGCAGCTCCGTCATTTCAGGAATCAATCAGGTGAACCTTCTCTAAACTGTTTCCACTATAATTATACCATTTATTAAGTAAGGAGACCAGAATTGTACACAATCCTCCAGAGGCATTCTAACTAGCCGGAACAGAAAATGTTTACATCATTTTGTATTCAGCAACATCAATTGGCATCATATGCAACCATTTGTGATAATTTAGCCATAATTTGCCATCCCAAGTAATCAAATAGTGATCAACTGGCATCAAATGAATTCATGCAGTGTTCAAGCAACATCATTTATGATCATTTAATATCATTTAATTGCCTTCAAAGTGCTCAGAAGCATTTGATTAGCAACAAAAATAATCTTAGAGCTATTTGAAATAAAATTCTGATAATCACAGCAAAATTTGACTAAGTTTCAGAATCAGTTGATGTCAACAATATTCTGTCATGCTTTTTGCTAAGTCCCAGCTGAAGCAGTTTTTTATGCATATGTACACTGCTTAATATAGAGTTGGTGTACAAAATACCAGTGGGAGTGAAAATAATTTCCCTTTTCTCCTGCATCTGTAATTTTAAGTAAGTCTTTTTCTTTCCAATGATGGAACTTTAGTCTCATTTTGTCCATGCCTTGACCATTCATGTCTCCAAGTCAGTAGCCCATAGGACTCTTGGCAAAGTCATTTGACAACTCTGCTTTTCATAATCCTGTCAGTTCCATACCTGTAAATATAAGCTTTATAGGCATAACTGATGTGTATGGGGAGAACACATGTACATTATTAGCATTTTTTTCCAAAATTGTGATGGAGTGAATATTGAGCAGATTAATATCTCCACTGTTAAGTTTAAAAATGATATATTGTGTTACAGTTTGGGTTAATTTAAACAAAACTAATTTCTCCTCAACATCTGTTCATAAACAGAAAGATGTTTTAATTTGTTTTCCTCTTTATAAGTCTTAAGTATTTCCCTAATTCCTCAGCTTTTATGTGATTCAAGTTTATATTAATAACTCCACAGCAACCTCAAGACAGGATGAACTCAAAGGGTTAGTTTATTTGCACAGATTCAAAAGATAGAAAGGTTGGTTTGCAATGTCACCTCCACACTCAGGCTGTAAAGAGAGAGTAGAAACCACGAAGTAAATAAATAATAGTTCACTTGAGTTTCAGAGCCAGATGTAAAGACCAATAAGGTACTCCTTCATGGAGATGGGCAGGCTGAAAACTAATGTTGTAGAATTCACTTTTCTGGTGGTGTTGACTTCACAAGATGAGATAGCAGTGAATCAGTCTTATAGGCAATAGCACAGAACTTCTAACAGAAGCAGTGTAGATGCAGCCAAATGTTCAAACTGGACAGATCGCCTTTCTGTGCGGTTGTTAGTTATATGTTGAAGAGCAGACTGAACTATTCAGCTCAACAAAGCAACATTGCTTTTTCAAGAAGCTAGAGACCTATGCCACATGACCTCTACCTCACCACCAAGTCTTCAACAAAGCTTATGTATCCATTGTCGGGAATTTGGTTGAATCTCAAAGGCTACTAAACGTTCTAGCCATTCTGAGATCAATGGAATTCTCAAAGGGGCCTCTGGTCTGAGAAGACCCTCTCTGTCTCCTGCTAGCAAACACAAATGGCCTTTGTATAGTTCCTTTTCAAGATGGCTTGTAAGGGCTCGGGTGATCATTTACAGCTCCTCAGAGATAACTAGGTGTGAGTTTTCTTAGTACTGCAAAGTGGCTTCTTTTGCTTTAGCTTCACAGAGACATTGATTCAGTTATTTTAACACAAGTCAATGATGATGTGGAGATGCCAGCGTTGGACTGGGGTAAACACAGTAAGAAGTCTCACAACATCAGATTAAAGTCCAACAGGTTTATTTGATAGCAAAAGCACTAGCTTTCGGGCCTCTGACCCTTCATCATGTGAGTGGAGAGCTCACTCACTTGACAAAGGGTCAGAGGCCCAAAAGTAATGGTTTTTGCTGCCAAATAAACTTGTTGGGCTTTAACCTGGTATTGTGAGACTTCTTACTGTATTCTGACATAAACAGCAAATAGTTGAGGCCTCTGCACTAATAATTGTAACATCTACAAGTAACAGCTTGACAATTTGGAAATGATCCATTTATCCCTACTGTCTGCTTCCTGTTAGCTAACCAATTTTTTATCCATGCAATATGTTATTCCTTACACCATGAACTCTTGTCTCGTGAAGTAACCTTTGATGTGATTGATGTGGCAATAAGAGATTCTTTGCAATTTAATAATTAGAAGAGCTTAATTTCTTGAAGCCTAAGGCAAATAGATACAAATTGCTTTTAGTTCAAATTTATGCTACTTGGGGGACAGTAGATAGTGGTAATATAGTAATGTGTGGTAGTGGTACTAAACTAGTAATGTAGAAGCTTGGATTAATGCACCAGAGATATGTATTTAAATCCCACCACAGCAGCTAGTGGAATTTATATACGATCAATTAATCAGGAATAAAATGCTTGTCTAATTAATAATGATCATGAAACTGCATAATTGTCACAAAAATTAATTTGGTTTATTATGCTCTTTAGGGGAGGAAATCCACTATCCTTAGCTTGGCCTACATGTTCTCCTTCTTCTTAGGCAGTAATTTGGGATCAAGGATGTCTTGCTTTTACTCCCATTTTGACATGACTGATAAATCTAATGCATGTTCTGCAGACTCTACCACACGCAGGCAGGTAGGGTCACAAAGATGAGTTGCTTCAATGTTTGTACTCTCTCCCCACTGCCTCAGCTTTGTTCTTCCATGCTCCCTATAAAGTCTTCCAATGTGTTTGACATCTTCCCAAATGAATCTTCTCCAGTTTGGTGAGTCACGAGTCAAGGGCACAATACCTATGTCAATGAAGATGTTTTGTTTCTTCAAAGATCTCTTGAGGACATCCTTACAGTGTTTCCATTGTCCTCTTGGGAGTCTCCCATACTTGACTGAGCTCTGAATAGAACAGTTGCACTATGATCTGTTATCAGTCATACAGGTGACATATGCATCACAGTGGAGCTAGTTTTGAATGATTAGCACTTCGATACTGAGCATATTGGCTTGGAAGAGGATGCTGCTGTTGGCATGTCTTTTTTTGCCATGAATTTGGAGTATCTTGCAAAAGCAGTGGTTGTGATATTTTTCCCAAGATTTAAGAAGTCTACCATAGGTTTTCCAGGTTTCTGAAGCATATGGGAGAGTGAGGATTACTGTTATCCCGTAAGCCATCATGTTTGACTGGGGTTTGAGATCCTGTTCTTCAAATATTCTTTTCCTCCCCATCCCCAAAAGGCTCCCAAGATATAGGAAAAGGCCTGTATTCTCCAGTATTTCTGCATTGATCTTTATGAAAGGGAAAGGCATTATGCTGGGAGAGTAAGTTAGAAGAGGATTTTAGTTTGCTAGATATTTAGTGAAAGGCTTATTTTCTCAAATGCTTCAGAGAAAGAGTCAGCAGTGAGTTGGAACGCAGTTTCTGATTGAACGTGCAAAGAAACATCATCTATATGCTGAGAAAACAGTGATTCAAGTGGTTTTGGTTTTGGATTGAAGGCAGCATAGATCGAACAGATTCTTGCCATGTTCTGTACACCATTTCTACCCCTATGGATGATATGCTGAAGGTGAAGTGCAGTAATTCAGCAACATAAATGGAGAAGAAGGTTGGTGCAATGACTATCCTGGTTAATCCTAGTTTTCACTGAGATGGGGGTCTGTGGTTGTTCTATTAATGAGAATCATAGTTTCCGCATCAGCATTCAGTGGACGGAAGATGGTGACACATTTTAGAGGGTAGAAAGTTTTGGAGAATATTCTACAAGTCATGATTGACGAGTCAAAGTTTATCATTGGGTTGAAAAAGAACATGGACAACAATTAAAGCTGTTATGTGCATTTTTCATGAATTTATCATGGAAAGAATTTTATGCTTCCCCACTGTTAGCGCGAGTGGGCGGACACGACCACTACGGACTCAAAGTCAGGTTCAACAGCGGTACAGCTTTATTTTAACATCAACGGAGGTGCAGTCAGTACATACAAACAGAACTATCCCGAAAGCCCTCTAAAGGCCCACCGCAATGGGCTATAGTTATATCAAACTTCAACACATTGTATGATTCAAATGTTAATATTTTGTTTACAGTATTTGACTCCGACCATTCTGTTTCAATGTTTTCAAGTATTGTATCAATGTTTTTAAGTGTATGTTAATCATTTCTGTCTGATGGGTTTTATCAATGGCCTAGAATCTCCAGGGTTTGAACAATGAGTGTTTGGCTATTCTCAGAAAGTTTGTGGGGCCAGGGATGCTTCCTTAGTTATGTTCATCCTTAGGTGTCTCCATAGAGGGTTACTTGATTAGATCAGAGGTGCTGATTTGGTTGGATGGGGATGTACTTTTAATTTAGTTCTTCTAGGTGCCATCCTGTCCGGTTCCCTTTCTGTGCTAGCCCTCGTTTCTGCATTTTAAAAACATGTCTTTTGCCTGCTTGTCTGGATCTGTTCGTTTGCGATCTTTTGTGGGGAGGTTCTGAGTGCAATTTTAGTCTACTTCCATATTGTGTACCCAATTTCAGAAAATTTGTTGTCTGATAACACCACCAATGGATACATAGAGGGACGGTTGCCATAAAATTTTTTGGAAAGTCTTTCCGTTGGGCTCCTGCCAGCCCCAACCTCTCCAAAATGTTACACTAGCAAGGGTGAGGCTTAGACCAACTTGCCATTTCTTGCCCTATTTGAGACCCTTAAGTGACAAATTATTGCCCATTTTAGGTCATTTCCTGTCCAGCCTCAATTTTCAGGTTGGCAGGAGGAGTTTGGGAAAAGAGGGGAATTCCAAAGAATGACAATGTTCAGTCCTTATGGGGGAAGGGGAGAGGCTCCATCAGCTACATCTTTTTAACCTCCTCTCAAAAGATCTGGCCCTCCCTATCTGTCTCCTCACCAACATCCCTGTATTCCCCGACCCACCCCTCTGGACCTCACCTCCCCGTCCCAACCCAAGACCCCCACTCTTACCTCATCTGAACTCCTGGGACTTAGGCTTATGATGCTAAGTTTTGAGCTGCTAGATTTGCTTTGAGTCTAATCCAATGAGCACTGAGGTTGTCCCACACAGGATGGCAAATGTCCTCACTGTATAGATGAGACTTCTCCTGAGGGAATGGTCACTCCTATTTTGGAGAGATGCATCTGCCACAAGTAAAGTTATGAGGATAAAGTCAAAACAATTTCTCCCTTCTTATTGGTTCTCTTACTACCTGCCATAGGCCCAGTCTGACAGATCGGTCCTTCAGGATTCAGTCAGGTCAGTCATTCAAGGCATTGTCTGGTCACGCCTAGTGATGGAAATTGAGGTCCCCCATCCAGAGTACATTCTGTTCCCTTGCTACCCTCAGCGGTCTTCCAACTGCTGTTCCACATTTAGGAACATTGATTCATTAGCTGACATTTTTTAAATCTCTTTTTCCAACTTTTTCCTTCTCACTACAGTCTCCCCTTCCCTGACTTGACTAGGGCCATCTATTACATGTCTCAGGTCATTTGACATTCTTCTTTGCAATGATCATGACCATTTACATTCCCTTTGTCTTTTTGTCTATGACATCTTGGGGGTGGGGTGGGGGCAGGTGGAGGTGGAAGGCATTGAATCCAGCCCCAATCATCAATCCAACTTAGTTAGCTAACAGTGGTTCCTAAAGTAGACATTAAGGAATAGACAATGGTGCTTGAGAGTTGAGTATTGCCCAAAAGATGTATTCAGTACAGGGTTTGCATTTGTCTCATGGAACTCATTAACTATTCCCTGTATGGAAATTAATTGAAGAAAGTTGGGATCATTATATAACAGGGATGCAATCCACTTGAGTCCAATTTTCCTCGCTCTGCTCTGACCTGCTGACACTTAAAGCCGGATGAGGAAGATGAAAATTTGCCTCTGTACTTTTTAAAATACATTTTTCAACAAAGTTTCATGGCTGAACTAGCTACTATAAAAAGAGCTGTAATTATATCTCAGTCATTAAGCTGAATGAAAAAATGCTGTGATTTATTCCCTAAGAGATGAATTGTGACAAGTACAGCAGTCCCTAAATAATGTGCCCACATTAGGTAAAAGTATTCCATGCTTTACATATTGCATATTTTTTGCTTCATTCCTGAATTCAAATATAATGTGGCAAATTCATTTGCTTTTCTCAGTGAGTATCTGACAGGCAAAACAACCTTTCAAATTGTTAGACTGGGCATTAATTTATTTGCTAATTTTAGCAAAGGGACCGTTGCCAGAATTTTGGCACATAGCTAAATCTCTGTTTGCAGCAGTGGAACCAGAGAATTCAGCCCACATGAATGGCCAGAAAATTCTGACCCATATGAGAAAAACGTGAGTAGAAAACACAAATAGACTATTCCTCTTCAATTAATATCATTCTCAGAATTCTTACACATTCAAAAGAAGGATAGCCAAAATATTGTTTCTGTTTGTGAACGTTCTGTTGCCACCTCTGATTTATCCCACTACTTACCCCTGGGTTGATAAAAGCAAAATGGTTGATTTTGCATATATAGACAGTCAAATAGCTTGTTAGAAGTTTTTTTTTATTTATTCAAGAAAGGTGGGCACCACTGTTAGGGTTAGTTTTCATTGTCTACCCCTAATTGCCATTGAGAAGATAGTGATGAATTGCCTTCTTCAACTGCTGCAATTTATCCAGTTTAGATATACCCACAGTACTGTTAGGGGGGGGGGAAATCCAGCCTCACTTATCATCAGTGAAGAAATGGTGATATACTTCCCAGTCAGGATGGTGAGTGGCATGGAGGAGAACTTCTAGGTGGTACTGTTCCTTGTGGTTGCTGCTGTTGACTTGCTAGACGGTAGCAGCCATGGGTTGGGAAAGTGCTGTCCAAGAAGTCTTAGTGAGTTCCTGCAGTGCATTTTGGAGATGGTACACACTGCTGCCCCTCTTCATCAGTAATGGAGGGAGTGAATGTTTGTGGAATTGATGCCAATCAAGCAAGGCACTTAATTGTTCTGGACCGTGTCCAGCATCTTGAATGTTGTTGGAGCTGCACTTAGAGGCAATTGGAGAGTATGCCATCATACATCTAACTTCCACCTTGTAAATGGTAGACTGGCTCTGAGGAATCAGAAGTTCTGTTAGCTCACTACAGGAGCCCTGGTCTCTGATGCTCTCTTGTAGCCATAGCATTTATAAAGGCCAGCCCAGTTCAGCTCCTGGTCAATTGTAACCCCCAGGGTGCTGTTAGTGGGGGCACCATGATAGTGAATGTCAAGGGCTGATAGGCATATGGTTAGATTGCTTCCTGTTATGGTCATTGCCTGGCATTTGTGTGGTCTGAATGTTACTTGCCACTTAGCAACCCAAGCCTAGACATTGTCCAGGTCCAGCTGAATGTGATTAAAGAAGCAATGATTACAGGGATACAAGTTTGGCTTTTAAAAAAAGTTTATTTATTTGTCATAAGTAGGCTTACATTCACACTGCATGAAGTTGCTGTGAAAATCGTCACACTCCAGCATCTGTTTGGGTACACTGGGAGAGAATTTTGCATGGCCAATTCACCTAACTTATATATCTTTGGATTATAAGAGGAAATCGGAGCAAATCCATGCAGACACAGGGAGAACATACAAACTTAACACAGAAAGTGAATAACAGTGCTAACCACTATGCCACCGTGCTGCCCTATAATGGACAAAAAGCAGAGAATAATGCTTATCAGTGACTCTGATGTGAATTATTCCACCATTTGCAATGCACGGCCTATGTTCTGAAATTCCGGTCCCAAAATCTCTCAACCGTTCTACCTTTTTTTTCTCTTTTGAGATGCTCCTTAAAACTTACCTCTTTGATTAGGTTTTTGGTCATCTGCCTTAATATTTCCTTATGTGACTCAACATCATATTTTGTTTGATAACACCATATGAAGTGCTTTAAGGATGTTCTCCCATATTAATGCTACTGGTTAAATACAAATACTTAATTTCTACATCATGAACAAGTGTGTAACATTGTTTATCAGGAGTTGGTGTTCAGCATCTGCTCTTTTGGATATATACCAATGTTGCAACGTACATGGGGCATAATTTCAAAATTTGTAGATGTCATGAAACTTGGAAATGGGTAAACAGAAAGGAATTGTTACAGATTTCAGAAGGAAAAAGACAGACTGGTGAAAGGGGCAGACACCTCATTGCTCTGACTTAATAGAAAATGCCCAATGAAAGAGGCAGGTGGACCAGTGACAACCACTTCACTAATGGCATGGCATCCTAACTTGCAGACCACCCACCTATTTTCCCACTTGTGGGTGGCCTACAAAATTCAGCCCATGATCTATTTCAAAATGAACTCAGCACATTTCATTAAAGAAAAGCACAGAAGACAATTGACTGCCTTTGTATCTGTAAACAACTTTGGCTGTCTCTAAAACAATCTGGAACTCCCGAGATTTAAGTTCAGATAAAATATTTGTGAAACAATGAGTTGTTTTCTTTTTGCTGCATCATCCCCTTTTTGTGTTTTCTCTTGAAACAGGCTCATGGCTGTCAAAATAATCAGAGTTTTCTCTGGTGCTCCAGGGTGGTGATACTGTTGCCAGCCCAAGGTCACTGATGACTACCCCAAAACTAACTGCAGCTGTACTCCAGCTGTGACATTACCTCCCTGACATATCAAAATCAATTTCAAAAGAATAAACATCTTCCGAAACGCAAAATTCCTGGCTTTGGAAACAGAAGGTTTTCAATAGATGCCACATACAACTGAGCAGCAGGAATTGGGATTGTCTATGGACCTCCTACTAGTTCCAATTTACCAACGCACAAGGGTGGGTGTCAATTGGCCAGATGTTGGTCCTCATTGTTATTGTATTTACATTCCAAGTGCTTAACAGGAGCATAGTCAAAGAAACAGGCTGAATCAAAAGAAGAATTAGAAAGCATTCCAAAAGCCTGGTTAAACAATGCTTTTTAAAGGTCAGTCTTAAAGTTGGAGTTATAAATGTATGAAAGGCTGAGAGTTTAGCAATGAAAATGGGACTGATGGGTTAACCGTATTTAAGTATGGGATTGCATATGGATAGCCATGTTTTAAATGAGCCAAAAAAAAACACAGAAGATGGAGTAATTTAAATTAACTTCAAAAGGACATGTTCTGTCACTTAATTCTGGATCCCCATTTTCACAAACTGATTTCTTTGGCAATGTAACTGTGGTCAGCAAGAAAATGTTAAGAGAGTGAAATTAAATTCACTAAGAGGATAAATCAACGGCAAAGAATTTGCATCCATTTGCCATCAGCTGTTATTTTCCAAATCAGAAATTCATTATTATAATAAATTAAAATGTCATTTATTAACAAGAAATGCATTAATTTATAGGAAACACAAAATAATTGTCAAAAATGTATGTTATTTCTTTTGGTTGGGTACCATCTATCAAAGACAAACTAAATGAAATACTGAGCTTTAATTTTAACTTGGAGCAAATGGCAAAAGTGAGGCCCACAAGGTAAGTGCACACTGGACATCATGAGGCCCAAGGTAATGGTAAATCACAAGGTCCCCTCCTTAGCCTTGTGCAAACAAGCAACCCACTGGTGATTTTGTGCAGGCTTAGTTGTGAACAATATTTAACGTGGGTTTGTACTTGTAATGCAAGATGGAATTTTTGCTTACAATTATTGTTCTGTAACTTCATTTGATGATATGGGAAAAGAGCTTTCCAGAGACTTCAGTCTCATTGTAAGAGAAATAAATACTGCATAAGAGCATTAAGGTTGAGTATACCCTTTCATCTCTGTACTTCTCCATGCCTCATTTCTTTTGCCCCACTTGCCATTCAATACTCTATATAATTCCCATCCATCTATTACATCTTCAATTCTCATCCTATATAGTGAGGCTGCTGTTGAGCATCCATCATATGGTCAAATAGTCTTTCAACATGCCCATGACCTTTACTTAAAAAGCAGAAGACATTAACAATGCAGATTGCAAAACATTGCACTTAATTTCCAAAGGATATTGTTTTCCATCCTTCAACTCTTTCATCAAAACTTTGTAGTTCCTTGTCATCCTTACTAATATATAGTGGAATGGGTGCAATGATGTAGGTTTTTTAACCTTTTTTTAAAACTATTACTTTAATTTCCCTCTGAATTTAGGACAGAAACTATTGAAGAGAATAACAGCTATAACAAAGATGATTCATGCAATGAAGTGTTACTATTAATTATATTACTTTTAATCATACAATTAAATTTCTATCATGTTACAAGAGATGGTCCCTTCCACAGATTTATTTTATATGATGCCTTCTAATCCTTCAAAATCATCAGGACTTTCTGCATGTCCTGTTCACTCTCTCTCTTTTATATTGTGGATCAATTTAGTTTGCAAACAAACATTATCAAGCTGATTGAAACTGATATAATGCCAGTTAGTTTAACATGTGTGATTGGGAAAATTCTAGAATCCATTATTAAGGAGTTAGTAGCTGCGTATTTAGAAAATAATAACAACCACAAGCAGAGTTAACATAGTTTTGTGCAAGCAACATTGTATTTCACCAAAAAATTTGAATTTTTTGATGATGTTGCAAGCAAGGTGGATAAAGGGGAACTAGTAGATGGAGTGTGTTGAGATTTCCAAAAGATACTAAGTCAGGTGTCAAATAAAATGTTACAGCACCAGACAAGAACTGATGGTGTTAGGGGTGATATATTAACATGGATAGACAATTGGAGAACTAACAGGGAGTAAAATGTCAGAATAACCATAGGGAGAAATTGATAGTGCAGTGGTAAAATCACTGGGCTGGCAACAGTCAGGAGGTATTGCCCAGCGAGTCCTCAACATCAATCTGGGCCCCATGAAATCTTAATGCATCAGGTTAAATATGGACAAGGAAATGTCCTACTGATTACCACCTACATCATTCCGTCAGCTGATGAATCAGTCCCCTTCCATCCTGATCACCATTAAGGGTAGCAGGAGTATCAAATGGACTCTGGGGGAGTTTAATTTGCATCACCAAGAGTGGCTTGGTAGAAATACTACTGACCTAGTGGGTGAGACCTAAAGGACATAGGTGCTAGGCTGTGTCAGTAGCAGATAGGACTAACAAGGAGCAAAACCCTATTTGATCTTGTCATCACCAATCCATGTGTTGCAAATGCATTTGTCCATGATATCATTAGAAGTGACCAGCATACTGTCCAAGTGGAGACAAAGTCCCATCTTCACAATGAGAATACACTCCATCACGTTGCATGGCATTACCAATGCATTAAATGGGATAGGGTATGAATAGATCTAGCAACTCAAAGCTGGCCATGAGGTGCTGTGGATCATCAGCAGCAATAGAATTGTATACAACCTGTAACTTGGTGCTCTGGTACACCTGCCCTTTACCATTACCATCAAGCCCAGGGATTAAGCTTAGTTCAAGAGTGCAGGAGGACATTCCAGGAACAGCACCATAACTAAAAACGAGGTGTCAATCTGATAAAGCTATAACACAGGAATACTTGCATGCCTAACAGCAGAAGCAGAAATATGATAAACAGAGCTAAGCAATTCCATAACCCAAGTATCTAAGATCTGCAGGTCTACTACATTGTCATGAATGGGAGTGGGTAATTAAACACTGCAGGAGGCAGTTCTACAAATATCTTCATCCTTGGTGATGGCGGAGCCCAGCACATCAGCACAAAAAAAAAAGGCTGGAGCATTTAGTCGTCATCAATCAGAAGTGCTGACTGGATGATCCATCTCAGCCTCCTTGACATCACAGAAGCCAGTTTGCAGCCAATTTGATTCACTCCATGTGGAGCAGGAAGCAGTTGAAGGTACTGGATATTGCAAAGGTTGTAGGCCTTGATACTCTGGCAATAGTTCAAAAGGCTTGTGCTCCAAAACTAACCTTATCCCTAGCCAAGTTGTTCCTATAAAACTGCAACACTGGTATCTACACAGTAACATGGAAAATTGCCCAGGTATGTTCTGTCCACAAAAATCTGGGAAATCCAACATGGCCAATTACAGCCCATTCTCAATAATCTACAAAGTGATGGGAGATACCATCAACAGTGCTATCAGACAGAACTTATTCAACAACAACCTGATCATAGATGTTTGGTCTAGGTTCCTCCCAGACAACTCTGCTCCTGACCTCATTTCAACCTTGGTCCAAACATGGACAAAGAAGCGAACTCAAGAGATGATGAGAGTGGCTGCTTCTGACAGCATTTAATCGAGTGCAGTATCAAGGATCCAAGGAAAACTGGAGTCAATGGCATTAAGAGAGAAAATGCTTCATTGATTGGATTCATACCTGGTACAAAAGAAAATGACTACAGTTGGTGGAAGTCTATAATCTCAGTCCCAGTGCAGAAATTCTTCATGGTATCATCTGAGGACCTAACATTTTCAACTGCTTCATCAATGACCATCATTTGGCCAGAATTGGAGGTGTTTACTGATTATTGCATAATATACAGCAGCAATTGTGACTCCTCAGAAACTAAAACAATCTGTGTCCATATGCAGAAATACCTGGACAATATTCATGTCTGGGCTGATAAATAGCATGCAACACTTGCGTCACACAAATACCAGGCAATGACCATCTTCAACAAGAATCTCCCCTTGACCTTCAGTGGTATCATTGCCAACCCCCTACTACCAATACCCTAATATTGTTATTGACCAGAAACTGAATGCAATTAGCCATATAAAAACCGTGACTACAAAAGCAAGTCAGAGGCTGGGAATCCTGCAGACAGTAACTCACTTCTTGACTCTCCAAAACCTACCCACCGCCTACAAAACACTCAGGAATGTGATGGAATATTCTCCACTTGTCTGGATAAGTGCAATTCCAACAACACTAAGGGAATTCGGCAGCACTCAACACAAAACAATCTGCTTGATTTGCACACAATTCAGCACTATCAACATTCATTCCCTCCCCCATTGATGCACAGTGGCAGTAGTATGTACCATCTACAAGGTGTACTACAGCAACTCACCAAGGATCTTCATGTAGCACTTTCAAATCTGTGACCTCTACCACCTAGAAGGACAAGAGTAGCAGATTCATGAAAATGCCACCATCTTCTAACCACAAACTATCTTAACTTGGAACTGTATTGCCTTTTGTCTCCCTGGGTCAAATTCCTGGAACTCTCTCTTGAATTACACTGTGGGTGTAACTACACCACACAGACTGCCACAGTTCAAAAAGGCAGCTCACCATTATCTTTTAAGGACAATTAAGAATAAGCAATAAATGCTGAGCTAAATGATCAACAATACATCCCATGAAAATAATTTTTTGAAATGGGTCATTTTCAGAAAACTGTAACTAATGGAGTACCATGGGGATCAGTACTGGAACCTCAACAAGTTGCAATCTACATTAATGATTTGGATGAGGAAATCGGCTGTACTGTGGCCAAATTTAGTGATGATACAAAAATAGGAAAATAGGAAAGCAAGCTGTGAGGAGAAAAAAAAACGGGCTCGATTTTACCACCTCCCATTTTCAGGCACGAAATCTTGGTAAAGTTGGGCGTGAGGCGAGTAGTGCAATCTGCTCCCACCTCTGCGCCAATTCCCCTTTTATCAAGGCCCAAAAATGGCTGTGATAGGGACTGCAGCCTAAACAGGTATGACAGCAAATTAAATGGATTTAAATGCATTTACCCATTTATCTCTGCGTTCATCAACCCGAAATCAGCGCAAAACATACATGGTCCACATAAGTCTGATTTAGGCACTCCATCAGTAAAGGTTAGTGAGGAGATAAGTGCATAGTGTTCAACAGCTCCCTGCTGTTCACAGGTATCTTCTCATTGTGGCCATTTTCTTTCTCGGGTTGATGGTGGCACTACAAGTGTGTGGGCGAGTGAGGATTCTTGCATTCTGACATCCAACTTGTAGCATGAACCCAGTCTCAGCACTGACCTCAGGTCTTGTGGTGCTGCTAGGTCCTCATGCACTCTGCTCACTTCCAACTGAAGGATGTGCACAAAACCTTTGCAAATTGCACTGCTGCAGCCTCTCAACTTTGCAAAGTAGTATGATTGTGGGGAACATGTGGCTGGGGGAATTGCAGGGAGCTTGTGATTGTGGGGAGTAGGTGGCTGGGGGATATGTGGGGTCCTGTGATTGTGGGGAGCATGTGGCTGGAGAACTGGGGGTGCTGTGATTGTGGGGAATTGTGGAGTGGGCTGTAATTTTGGATGTGCGGGGGGCAAGCAGTCACTTACATGTCACAGCAAGTGAAATATCGCAAGCCCAGGCAAGTCATGGTGGTTACAAATAGTGTGACATGAATCCAAGATCCCGGTTGAGGCCATCTTTATGTGTGTGGAACTTGGCTATCAGTCTCTGCTCAGCTACTCTGCGCTGTCATGTGTCATGAAGGCCAAATGCCGTGACTGCTGAAGTGTTCACCAACAGAACAGTCTTGCATGGTGATTGTCGAGCGATGTTCATTCATCCATTGTCATAGCATGAGCACGTCTCCCCAAGGTACCATGCCTTAAGACATCCTTTCCTGCAGTGTATTAAGTAGACATTAGCTGAGTTGCAAGAGTATATGCCACGTGCCTGGTGGATGGTGTTCTCATGTGAAATGATGGTATTCATGTCGATGACCTGGCACGTCTTGCAGAAATTGCTCTGGCAGGATTGTGTGATGTCATGATCACTGTTCTCTTAAAGGCTGGTAGTTTGCTGCGGATGATGATCTATTTGAGATTGTGCGGTTATTTGAAGCAAGTGGGAGTGTGGGGATGGCTTTGGCAAGATGTTAGTCTTCATCAATGACATGTTGAAGACTCCAGAGAAGATATTGTATTTTCTCCATTCTAGGGAAGTACTGGACAACGAAAGATACTCTGTCCGCCATGTCCCCTATTTGTCTTCTGAGGTGGGGAGTGTGGTTTTTCGCTGTGGTGCACCAGAACTGTTGATCGATGAGTCAAGCACCATATCCTGTTCTATGAGGGTATTTTTCAGCATCTGGAGGTGTCTGTTGCGATCCTCCTCATCTGAGCAGATCTTGTGTACACAAAGAGTTTGTCCGTAGGGGTTGGTTTCTTTAACATGTTTAGGAAGGAAGCTGGAGAAGCGGAACATTGAGAGATTATCCGTGGGCTTGCAGTACACTAAGTGCTGAGGTGACCATCCTTAATGGAAATGCACATATCCAAGAATGCAACCAATTCCGGAGAATAGTCCATGGTGAGTCTGATGGCCGGATGGAACTTGTTAATGTCATAATAAAGTTTTTTTTGTTCTTTTATATCCTGCAACATTGTCACACCAGAGTGGTGAGCCTGCATCTGTGTTAGCGAGTTTTTTGGCAGGCAGGAGGGTGATGACAACTCACTAAGCACCATTATGCTTATGTCCTGGTGCAAACTAGTCTGACTCATACTTGAGCTCCACATGCACGCTGGCACCTGGGCCTACATCTGTGTCGTGGGTAAGGGATCTGAAACCCCCACATAGGGCCCTGCATGGATGGGGTGGCAGATGGGAAGGAATTGCATGTGGGGTCTGAGGAACCAATGGCTTCCTTTCCTCAGTGACAAAGCATTGAGGAAGAGGATTCCTATTCAAGACAAATTAATCACCGGTGGGTGGTGAAAAAATATTTAGTTGCAATAAAGGGATTTAAATCAGAAGCTCTAACATAAAAACGTGAACAGAAAATGTTAAATAACTTTCTAACTAATGTGGTCCTTCACCATTGCCTTCTCAGTGCAACTACAACTCCCTAATCTTACATGGTCTACCACTACGTCTCAGTGACTGCCGGGAATGTATATCGGTGGTAGGTGGGGCCAGCTGCCTACCATGCCCCATGGCCTCTGATCGCATGGCAGGCATCCTCTGGAGGCCCTGCACCTTGAGGGCCCAGGCCTGTTTCCAGCTGTCTGGGATGTTTCCATGACACCCTCTTCATCCCACTGCCCGAGATGTCCCGGCACCAAGAAGGAATCAAAAAAGGTATAAACACAGCCACAGTGTCCTGCTGGAAAAGCCCAGCATGAGCTCGAGCCTTTCCTCTTCCACTGGGGTTCCTGTGGACCCCTGGGTCACTCCAATGGAACAGCGGTGCTTCTGCAGTGAGCTCCGGCATCACCTGATACTGCTAGTCCTGGAGGACCACCTGTATCCTACCCAAGCCTCCCGATTGCTGGCCTTTTCGTCACTGGCCTTCTCCAGCACTCCCCTGAAATCTGGCTTTTGCAACCACCACATTCCCCCACCTCCTGCCACCCACACCAATCCTGACCTAGGGGATTCCCCAGACAAGCCCTGATCTCCTATGCTTGGGCCAACCCTGATCTACCTCCCTCCCTCCCCTCCATTGGCAGCGCCAACCATCCCCCTGATGGCCAGCTCACTATCACTCTACAGCGATCTGTGGGGGGGGGGGGGGGGGGGGGGGGGGGGGGGGGGGGGGGGAGAGGAGGTGGAGGACAGCTGGGCCATGATCGGTGGGGGAGGGAGGAGGTCCACGAGTGATGTGGGTAGCAAGGAAGTCAGTGGTAATTATATCTCAGGCTATAAACTGCTGCTATTGCAGGGGAGAGCTGCTTCTGTCTCTTTGTCTGCCAGACTCCTGCTAATGTGTAGGTGTAGCCTCAGAGGTCTGTACATGCACACTAGCTCCCTCTGCAAGCTTTCAGGTGCATTAAGCCCCACCCCTGGGTTTCTGCAGCGATAAGGATTCGCATTCTAATCAGCAATCTGTGACTGTCTGTGTTGATGTGTGCTATTGCAGACCAGAACACTGCATTTGCCTGATGAAGGCCATAGAGTCGAAAGCTTGCAAATTTACTATCAAATAAATTGGTTGGATTTAAAATTGATGTTGTAAAACTTTACTGAGTCTGCAGCGAGCAACAGACTTGCTCAAAACTTTACAGCCAGAGTGCATATGAGGGGGGGTGGGAGGGGGGGGGACCTTGAAAACATGCTCAAAAAAAACAGATTTGAAACTCTCCCAGTTCCACTCATGCCTGATATTTAGAAATAAAGTGGTAAAATTCTGGCCAATTTCTCTGGTTTTCAATTTTATTCCCTACGCAATAAAGAAATTTATTGTTTGTTCTTTTCAATAGCTTTATGAACTTGTGTGGCTATTGGTAATGATTTCATATATCAGTATTCCTGGATCCCTGCCTTATTCAGATTCTTATTTCCCAAGGAAATGTTTCTTCTATCAAAATGCACCATCTCACACTTATTTATATTGAAACACTTATTGCTGTTTCCTTTTGCTTTTTACATACCCACTGCACAAGTTTATTCATACTTTGTTTTTTTAGGCACAGATCGCCTCAATATTAACTATCCCTCTTAATTTGGTGTCATCTGCAAATTTTCATACTGTACTTCCAATTTCTAGGGCCAACCCACTGATGTGAATAATAGTATCAGCGTCAATTACTGTGGAACATCACCTCCCACCTTCTGCTAGTCATAACTGCCTTTAACCACCGCTTAGCTTTGAAGTCAATTTGCTATCCATTCTGCTCATTGTCCCCTGACTTCACATGCTCTAATATTAATCATACATCTATTATATGATGCATTCTGAAAGGTCTTGAATTTCCACCAGTGTGACTGAATTGTTGACCTCAGTACTTAGTTTCTTCACTTACTGTCATTTCAGCTCCCACGCACCAAGCTTACACACTGCATTAAACTTAAAGAATTTGTCCTCATATCCCTTTTACAGATTTGTTATTAAAATGATGGCTTGCTAAGGAAGAATTCCAGCCAAACACTTTTCTCTTGTTAGACTGCTGGGGGCAAATTTTTAAGCAACTTAAGAAACATTAATCTTCATCACTAGAATGCAAATAAATGGATTGCTTTTTACTGTCATCCCAAGACATTTGGTAATAATGTATGAGGCTTTGTCAACTAATAGCTCATAGGAATAGCAGCATCGCTGGCTTCTTTTACTCAGACCATTCGTGAGCCAAACAATATAAAAGCAGCTTTGTATACCATGGAGAAACAATCAAATGATACATTTGTGCATGTAATTCCATCCATATTTGCTTCAAGCCTTTAAAATGAAATGAGGTGCTCTGACAACTAAGGACATCTGATAAAAAAAATCTGTAAAATGTGTTTCTTAATGGGAGGAGAGCAATTATTGATAGTAATCTAATAAATTATGTCAGAAAGAAAGAAAGAAATTTCATGAACTTACCTTAGCTTTTACCCGGTTTTGTTTCACAGAAATATTTGGAAAAGGTAGATTCAGTAAGATCTATGAGTATTGCGTGCAGAGAAGATCAGGAATACAATATTCCTGATTCTAATTGTGTCTGATGCCACACAATTATTATTGTTAAATCTACAGAAAAATATGATACCATTAGATGATACAAAAAATACTGCACAAGTTTGCATTGCAGAGATGTAGCATTCCATTAGACTTATAACTGCACCAATCCATTTGATAATTGCGAGTCAGTATATTGCATTGGAATGTCCAGAAGAAGTCGCAGTAAGAAGTCTCAATACCAGGTTTAAGTCCAACCAGTTTATTTGATAGTAATTCCACAAGCTTTAGGAAACAGTGTTCCTTCATGAGGTGACTGGATGCTCTGATCAGAGACAGGCATAAAAAGACACACAGTTTACAGATTACTGATTAGAATGCAAATCCTTTACAGCTAACCTGCTATTCAGGTCTTAAAGATGCAGACAACGTGAGTGGAGATAGCATTAGCATAGGTTAAAGAGATGTGTGTTGCCTCCAGACAGGACAGTATGTGAGATTTTACAAGCCCAGGCAAGTCTTGCAGAGGCGAGTTGAGCGCCATATCCTGTCCATCCACCAGGTACATGGCATATCCTCCTCATCTGCTCCTATACACAGGATCTGCTCAGATGAGGAGGACTGCAACAGACATCTCCAGACACTGAAAGATGCTCTCACAAGAGCAGGATATGGTGCTCAACTCATTGATCAACGTCACAGTGAAAAACTGCACGATCTGCTCAGAAGGCAAACACGGGACACGATGGACAGAGTACTCTTCGTCATCCAGTACTTCCCTGGAGCGGAGAAGTTATGACATCTTCTCCAGACTCTTCAACACATCATTGATGAAGACGAACATCTCACCAGGGCCATCCCCACGCTCCCACTTGCCTTCAAACAACTGCATAACCTCAAACAGACTATTGTTCGCAGCAAACCACCCAGCCTTCAGGAGAACAGTAACCACAACACTACACAACCTTGTCAAAGCAATCTCTGCAAGACATGCCGAGTCATCAACATTGATGAAATCATCTCAAGCGAGAATATCATTCACCAGGTACACAGTACATACTCTTGCAACTCGGCCAATGTTGTCTATCTAATACGCTGCAGGAAAGGATGTCCCAAAGCATGGTACATTGGGGAAACCATGCTTACGCTATGACAACAGATGAATGAACATTGCTCGACAATCACCAGGCAAGACTGTTCCCTCCCTATTGGCGAACACTTCAATGATCACAGGCATTCGGTCTCTGATCTTCAGGTAAGCGTTCTGTAGTGCGGCCTTCACGATACACGACAGTGCAGAGTTGTTGAGCAGAGACTGATAGCCAAGTTCCACACACGAGGACAGCGTCAACCGGGATCTGGGATTCATTTTGCACTATCTGTAACCCCCATGACTTGTCTGGGCTTGTAAAATCTCACTTACTGTCCTGTCTGGAGACAATACACATCTCATTAAGATATGCTAATGCTATCTCCACTCATTGTCTGCATCTTTAGGACTTGAATAGCAGGTTAGCTGTAAAGACTTGCATTCTAATTAGTATCCTGTAAACTGTGTGTGTCTTTATATGCCTTTCTCTGATCAGAACCTTCCACACATCTGACAATGGAACACTTTCTGAAAAGTTGAGTTTACTATAAAATAAATTGGCTAGACTGAAACCTGGTGTTGAGAGACTTCTTACTGTTTTACCCCAGTCCAACGCCAGCATCTCTACGTCCAAAGAAGTCATCCAGATGGCTAAAAACTCTCCTGGACATTTGGACAGGCACTTTACTAAATTATTAGTATTGGATCAGATTAAGGGACATTTATTCTTCCTCCCAAGGTATATTTGCAATATTGAAGTAGGCTCATGAGTTCTAACATGTTTATGGAACCCCACTCCTCAGAATATTTATTTGTGTCCTTGTGAAAATCCCTATGTTAATTATAAATGGAATTATTTCTGTGAAAACCAGATGTTATTCCAAATGAAGCCACAAAGGCAGTGATAATCAGACTTGATTACCAGACTATTGAATCTAAAGGCAGCTTTGATAAAAGAGTAAGGAAACTCATCCCATTGCTTTCATGTCCCAGTGTTTTGTCACAGACTAGAAACTTAAACAAAAATCAAGGCTTATACTCACAGCACAGTACAAAAATCAAAGTTGATACTCCACTGAAACCATGAGGGAGTACTGCACTGTCAAAGGTGCCATCTTTCAAATGAACTGTAGTCCTGTCTGCTCTCATAAGTTGGATGTAAAAGATCCCAAGGCACTAATTTGAAGAAATAACAGTGTACTGGCCAATATTTACCAATAAAGTTCATAAAAACAGATATCTGGGCACTACCATATTGTCTTGTGCATTGGCTGCCTCAATTTCTACATCATAAGTGACTACATTTCAAAAATATTTCAATAGCTGGAAAGCACTTTCCAATGTCAGGAAACGTACTGTAGAAACACTTGTATTTCTGTTTTTGAATCAGCAGATTTGCAAACAAGTATAAATGGAAATCAGTTCTGAAGCTCCCTCAAGAAGCCAATGAGAATGTAACATGCTACCCAGGCCAAAGTGAGAGGGGAGGTAACTGGTATTCTAGAATGCTTTACAATTGAGAAAAGGAGGTATTAGTCTTTACTTATAATGTACCAGAACCAGATGAAATACATCCAAAAGAATGAGGGGTAAGAATGAAAATTGCAGAGGTATCTGTGATAGTATTTCAGTCTTCCTTAAATACAGGAGTGGTGCCAGAGGACTGGAGAATTGCAAATGTTGCTCCCTTGTTCAAAAAGGTGTGCAAAAATAAACTTAACAGCCACAGTCTAGTACATCAGTGGCAGGGAAACTTCTAGAAACTATAATTTATGATAAAATTAGACAAATGCAAAATTATTAAGGAAAGGCAGATAGATTCATTAAGGAAAAATCATGCAGGAGTTTTTGAGGTGGCAACAGAGAAGGTTGATGAGGGCAACATTAGTGACTGTGTTAATAATTTTTAAAAAGCATTTGATACAATGTCACACAATAGACTGGAGCAAAATTCTAGCTTTTTGAATAAAAGGGAAAGTAGACACTAAGATTGGCTGAGTAGCAGCTGATGATTGGTTTTCTGATGAGGGAAGATTTGCAGTAGAGTTCTCAGAGGTCAGTGATGGAAACCTTGCTTTTGCCCAGCCAGCAATGCCCACATCCCATGAATGAATAAAGAAAAGAAAGAATCTGGAGAGACAGGGAAAAACAAAGCAAGGATTTCTAATGGAGGTGCAGGAACAGAAAGATCTTGGGTACTTGTACACAACTTATTGAAGATGGCTGGTATGTTGAGAGAGCAGTTAAAGTATTTCATATCTTAGATTTTAATAGGGCCATTGAGTTAAAGAGTAAGGAGCTCATGTTGAACTTGTATAAGACACTAGTTAGGCCTCATCTAGAGTACTGCCTTCATTTCACAGCACCATACTTGAGGAAGGATGTGAAGGCATTGGAAAGAATAGCGGGAACAGTCACAAGAATGATTCCAGGATTAAAGAATTTGAGTGATTAGGATAGATTGAAGAGGTTAGGACTATTCTTCTCGGAGAGAAGCCGTGATAGAGGTATTTAAGATCCTGAAAGGTGTGGGCAGAGTAAACAGTGAAAAACTGCTCCCATTCAAGACAGCATCAAGACCAAGAGGGCATGGATTCAAAATAATTAGTGTAAGAGTAAAAGTGATGTGAGAATTTTTTTTTGACCCAGAAGGTTGGAGTCTGGAACAAACTCCCTAAGATGGTAGAGGAGGCAGGCTCAGTTGAGGTATTTAAAAGGAAATTGAATTGCTATCTGAAAAGAAACTATGTGCAAGGTTCTGGGAATAAGTGGGGAGGGAGATGGTTGGACTAGGGAGAATGCTCATTCACAGAGCCAGTGCAGATTCGATGGGCTGAATGACCACCTCATGCGCTGTAAAGATTTTGTGATTCGCATGTTAAGATCATGATTCAAGTTTATTCTATTATCCTATAATGCTAAGAAAAATAAAAGACTTCACAGAAGATATATTTGATTTTAAATGCAACACTAATATGTTTACAAATTTGACCTCAAAATTGAATATTATAAACTGCAATGCTTACAGTTAACTTAAAATCCATGGAATTTGCCAAAATTAATGTTATTTACTTATTTGCAGTCTTGTTGTACTCAGTATATTTCTCCACAAAACTTTGGTTTGTTGTTATTAATTCATTGTGTATGTAGGGTAGTGTCAATGGCTGCAGTGATACATGATGCACAAAAATATAATCACAGTTGCTATAAAATAATCAACCAATAGCATTTTGTATTACCTCACTGCACAATTATGTTGTGAATTATTTATTGGAAAAGTTTTTCCTCATTTCAGTTATAAATGTGGTAAAGCACAAGAGTGCAGCCTTGTGGTGAAAAAACCACAATAGAACACCAAAGTAAAGGATTCAGGTTCAATCCTCCAGTGTTTTTAAATTCCTGACTTCTGCCTCACTGCTGTGGAAAGAGGGCAATTCAAAGCGAGAGCAGCCACCAGACTGTGACTGACCTGGTCCCTTGTGGCTGACCTGCATGAAATGGGTCAAAACAAAAATCAATACACAAACAAGCACTAACTCGCTAGTTGGTTTGAGGAAAGAAGATCTGTGTTACCGTGACAACCGTTGAAAGAAAAACAATCAAGCTGGCTTCAACAATTAAAAAATACTGTAGCATTGTGAAAGATTTTCATAACACTGGCACAAAAGAGCAGATACTCTCTCCTTGTATAAGAGTGCCCCCTTGTGAGAGAAGTGCTGTCACTATGCTGGGAGGACGTTTTGTATTTTGTAATGCCTCTTACACCAGGGCTTGATCTGAAATGTTTCAGATATAAAACCATAATGCATTGAATATTAATTTGAGATAATTGTGTATTAGCATAATTAGTGATGTTCTCTTGTATCAGACTGGAAAACTATTGTAATTATCAAATTAAAGCTATATGCAATGCAAGAAGGCCATTTAGCACCTTGAAACTGATACTTCAGCACTAGAAGTAACCAATGTGTTACCAAAGGGTTATATGATTTAGCAAGGCTTGAAAAGACCTGTTTACAATACTGTTACTCAACCAGGTGCTTCAGCTTCCTCCTATAAATTTAAAAATGTGCAAGTTAGGTGGATTTGCCATGTTAAACTTCCCATTAGTGTTAGGGGATTAGCAGGATAAATACATGGGGTTATGGGCAATGGGCCTGAATGCAACTGTTGTTTGTACAGGCTCAATGGGCCAAATGGTCTCTTTCTGCATTGTAGGTATTTTGTAATTGTATGAAATTCTGAATCAGAATACTGAGATAATAAACCCTCCATCTTCTGGCTCAGGTTTAAGACCAACCTCATGATTGGAACACAGAATCTAACACTACTGATGGAATGAATGGGCAGAATTCATTATCAGTTGGAGCTACTGTCTTTTGGATGACATATTGAAATAAATGTGTGTACCTGCTCAGGTAGGTGTTACAGATCCTTAGCACTATATAAAAAAATGGAGTTCTCCAGGTACCCTGACCAACATGTATCCACCATGAAAACAGTATACTTGGCTATTTGTCCCATATTATTTGCTATATGTAAATTGGCAATCTTTACAAAATTGACTGCACTTCACAAAAAAACTATTTAATTGGTTCTAAGGCTTTTTGGCACATTGAGATGGTTAAAGGTGATTTATAAGTACAAATTCTTCCACTCTTTCTGAATGGAGTTTTTGATTATGTCTTTATTCAATGCTCAAAGTCTGCAATCATTGGTAAATTCTTTCAATTTGGAGGGTATCAGTGTCTCTCTGGACAATGGGTGAAATTGTGCTTGTAGATGCCACTCACTCCAAGAGGCACTACCTTCTATGGTGGTGTTATTGAGGATATAACTGGCTTCTGCTACCAAACTGTCCATCTACTGCAACATCATGCAAGGTGCTTGGTCCACAGTTCATGCCAACAATTTATTTTTGAATTAAACAATAAGCTTTTCAATTTGTAGGTTGCACTAAATTGGGAGGAATAATCAACCCTGAGAGAAGTTAATTAAGAAGAAGATCTTAAACTTACAGATGGCATATAATCAGCAAATAAAGATTGAGAGTTATTACATTTTAGTCAGAGATGGATCAAGGTCCTACATTGAAAAAAAGAACTAATTGGGGTAGAGGGAAACAGCAACAAGGAATACAAATACACAATGCCTTCTTTGCAAAACCTGCTATCCCCCCTCCCCCAGCCACCACCAACTCCTTTCTTCCTCCTCACTAGGTTCCTTTTGTAAAAATTAAGAGTCCCTCGAGCCTGCTCCGCCATTCGATAAGATTATCTTTTGTGGACTCAGCTCCACTTACCTACTTGCTCACCATAACCCTTAATTCTTTTACTGTTCAAATATTTATCTATCCTTGCTTTAAAAACATCCAAAGAGGTAACCTGAACTGCTTCACTGGGCAAGGATTTCCACAGATTCACAACCCCTGTGTAAAGAAGTTCCTCCTGAACTCAGTCCTAAATCTGCTTCCCTTTACTGAGACTTTGGCCCTTAGTTCTAGTTTCACCCACCAGTGGAAATAACTTCCCTGCTTCAATCTTATCTATTCCTTTCATAATCTTATGTTTCTTTAAGATGTCCCCTCATTCTTCTGAATTCCAAGAGTATAATCCCAGTTTATTCAGTCTCTCCTCATAAGCCAACCCTCAACTCCAGAACCAACCTGGTGAATCTCCTCTTCACCCCCTCCAGTGTCAGTACACCCTTTCTTAAGTTTCTTTCCCACAAACACCAAAACCAACCTATTTGTGGTAGCAATGATTTGCTTCATCCATCTTCCTACAGTCCTGGCAGCACACAGTTTAAAATTTATTTATTAATGTCACAAGTAGACAACTGCAATTAAGTTACTGTGAAAATCCCCTGGTTGCCATATTCCACCGCCTGTTCAGGTACACTGAGGGAAAATTTAGTATGGTGAATGCACCTAACCAGCACATCTTCAGATGTGGGAGGAAACCAAAGCACCCAGGGTAAACCCATGGAGACATGGGGAGAATGTGCAAACTCCAGAGACAGTGACCTAAGCTGGGAATCAAACTCAAGTTCCTGGTGCTGTGAGGCAGTAGTGCTAACTGCTGTACCCACTGTTGAGAACTGCTGGAACTGCTAGCCAATCAGATTGACCAACAGCTTTTGACTGCACAACCTCCTCCCACTGAGAACCAGAAGACCAATCATTAACCACCTTATCATCCTTATTGGTGTGTTATCATGGTAGGGTGGGCCTCTTCAGAACCTATCAGCTTCTGGCTAACTTTTCTTCCAGGACAGGGGGGACAGGACAGTGGCAAGCACTCGTGCCTAGCACCTTTCCCCCCTTTAAATGCAACCCTTGGAGAATTGAATGTAGTTCTGATCACCATGTTATAAACATAGAAATTTTAAACAGGAATAGGTCATTAAAGAAGGTTATAAAGGCACCACAAAGAACGTAAAAAAAAACACTGCAAGGATAATAATAAAATTGTAAGACTGTATCCATCAGGAAAGGATAAATATATTGGCTCTCTCTTTTTAAAATCTTAATTTTAGATCTAATTGTTAATAGGTCACTCCTTAAACTTATGAAAGCTTTGATAGCATTATACAAAGAATACTGTTCCACTTGTAGGGAAGAACAAAACTAGAAGCATCACAATATGATTATCACCATAAGAGATCAAATAGGGAACTTGGAAGGAACATCTTTACCCAGAAAGTGGTTAGAATGTGGAATTCATGGTTACAGTGAAATAATTGAAGTGAATAATATCTATGAATTTCAGGGAAGCTGGGGAAGTGTATGAGGGAGAAGACAATAGCAGGTTATGCTAATTGAATAAGATGAGGAGAGATGGGGAGAGGTCCATGTGGAGCATAAACCCTGGCATGGACAAGTTTGGCTGAACTGCTTGCATTTGAGCTACATTCTCTGGTAGAAATCTTTGCAGTTGCCTCCACATGTTTTCAAACTGGAATCTAGGGATAAATGTTTCCAAAGGAACGTCAGCTTTTGTTACATTATTTCCTTGTATTCATAGAATCCTACAGTGCAGAAGGAGGCTATTCAGCCCATCAAGTCTGCATTGACCACAATCCCACCAGGCCCTATCCCCATAATCCCATGCATATACCTGAGCTGGCCCCCCTGATATTAAGGGGCAATTTAGCATGGCCAATCTACCTAACCAACCTTTGGACTGTTGAAGGAAACTGGAGCACCCAGAGGAAACCCACCAGGCACAGGGAGAATGTGCAAACTCCACACAATAACCCAAACTGGGATTTAAACTTGGGACCCTGGTGCTGTAATACAGCAATGTTAACTAGTGTTATCATCCTGTCCAATGACTCCAAATAACACTTCCTGGTATTATCTAACTGACCTTGAATTTCAAACTCCATTGGTATTATCTTCCAGCCTACATCGCAAACAACCTGGAAGGACAAGAGCATCACCTGCAAGGTTCCCTCCAGGCCACATATGACCTTAACATCGAACTGTTCCTCCACTGTCACTGGATCAAAATCCTGAACTACCTCCACCTGTGGATTGCAGTGGTTCAAGAAGGCAGTTCACCACCTTCAACTTCAATTGACAATAAGTATTGAACTAGACCATGGTGTTTACAATCCACAAAAGAATGAAAATATGTAAACATTGTGAAATTGACCACAGATTTCAGAAAGTCTGAGCTGGTGTTCCTCAAAGGAAGTAGGTGTTTGGTTATTCAGATAGATTTCTGATCTCTCAACCAAGCTTGATTACATATGTTCCAACCTACACTCAATCCCAGCAACAAAAAAAAGGATCCCACCATGGCTGGGACTTCCTTTTGAGGGGACAGGCCAAGCTAAGAATTTTCCCTACTCCCTGTTTATCTCAAAAGTGAAAATCCAGGCCAACAGCTATCCACCTGGACTTTATCATTGCCATATTCCTTTTCACTTTCCCACTGTAAGGGCATCCTGCACCATGTTCGTTTTCTTACCCACCCTGCAGACCTTCTCGTGCACATAGGTAAAGTCAAGGGCTGAGAGTTCTCCAGCACTACATTCTGGATCTTTGGATTTTTTTAAAAAAGGCAGCATGGTAGGGTCAGTGCTGAGGGAGCGCACTAAACTAATTCCAATTGCCTGCATTTGGCCCATATCCTTTCTACCCAGTGCAAAATATATTGTCAGAGACACAGTTAGGATGTACATAAAGATCAGCTTAATATGGTAGGTCCATTCAAAAGTTTGATGGCGGCAGGGAAATTGCTGCTCAAGTCATTTGGTATGTGCACTGCCTGATACAGTCAGACACCTAAATCTGATCATTGGTCAATTTGAGAGCCTTAATTTAACAACTGTGCCTACTTCAGAAATAGTGAAAATTTAACACTCCCCCTCAGTACCCTGTAATTCCTACAGTTTCAACTCTAGCTTGATAATTCTGAGCTGACTGATTTGATTTATGTGATTTATTATTATCACATGTATTGGGATACAGTGAAGAGAATTGTTTCCTGCACATTATACAGGCAAATATACCATTTATAGGTCAGAAGGAAAGGGTGCATAGAGTCGTGGAGATTTACAGCATGAAAGCAGGCCTTTTGGCTTAACTTGTTCTTCTTTAAAAGGGCAGCATGGTAGGGTCAGTGCTGAGAGCGCGCACTAAACTAGTCCTGCTTGCTGCATTTGGCCCATATCCCTGCACATCCAGTGCAAAATATACTATCAGAGACATAGTTAGGGTGTAGAGAAAGATCAGCTTAATATATGGTAGGTTCATTCAAAAGTCTGATAGCAGCAGGAAGATGCTGTTCTTGAGTCAGTTGGTATGTATACTCAGACTTTTGTATCTTTTTCCTGACAGAAGAAAATGGGAGAGACCATGTCCATGGTGCATGAGGTCCTCAATTATACTGGTTGCTTTCCTGAGGCAGTGGGAAGTGTAGACAGAGTCAATGGATGAGAGGCTGGTTTAAGTGATGGACTGGGCTACACTCACCACCTTTTGTAGTTTCTTGCAATCTTGGTCAGAGCAGGAGGCGTACCAAGCTGTGGTACATCTGGAAAGAACATTGTCTGAGTGCAGGCATTTGACATGGACATGCGAGTGAAAAGTAGAAATAATTAAACAAAGGTTCAAATTAAATGAAGGATGATTGCAAATTTGCATAGTTCCATATTTTGGGAAAAGGAAGCAGTTTGATTCAGAAAATGTTTCCAATCCCAAATATATGAATCCTTGTTTAGCTGAAATTAAGAACTATTGCGAAATACCATGCAATACCTCTAAAAGTGACAGACATGTGGCTCATCCTGAAGCTGGAATTGGAATGAAAACTAAAAATGCTGGAAACACTTAACAGGTCAGGCAGCGTAAGGAGAGACAACGACAGAGGGCTCAAATTTACCATCTAGTTGCACCTGTTTTCAGACATGAAAAACTGGAAAGTCGAGCATGAGGCGAGTAGCACAATCTGTCCGTCTATGTCCCCGATTCTCCTATACCAAGGCCCAAAAAGGGACGTGATTGGAATTGTTCCTGAAATGGGCACAATGGCCAATTTAATGCATTTGAATGCATTTAAATTCAATTAATGGGCTGTGAGCCCAACTTTACCAGCACTTCCCCTTAACCACCACGTTCACCAATCCTGAATCAGTACAAATCAGACATAGAACATTACAGCACAGAACAGGCCCTTCAGCCTTCGATGTTGTGCCGACCAAAATAAAAAGCAATGCCCCTCCAAACTAAACCATTCCCTTCTCTTCCATATACTTATCAATTAACCTCTTAAACGCCACCAAACTTGGCGCATCTACAACAGCTGCAGGCAGGGCATTCCACTCCCTAATCACTCTTTGAGTAAAGAACCTACCTCTGATATCCGTCCTATAACTCATGCCCCTTAATTTAAAGCTGTGTCCCCTCGTGCTAGCAAAATGCTCCATAAAAGTCAGTCAGAAGAAGGAGGGAGCAGAGAGCCTGACAGTTCTGTGCACAGGTGTTATTTGAATAGATGCCGCCAATGTTTCCACCTCCTAAAGGAGATAGTGCAACACCTGTGCCACTTGTTGCAGGGCCTGGCAGCTGGAGGTGGGGGGAGGGGGGCAGGCACCCACTTTTGGTGGCTGTCAAATTTATGCAACTGGCTCCTTCCAGACTTAGGAGATGTCTGTGTCATCTCCTAATCAGCTGGGCACACCTTTGTTAGTCAGGTCCTGTTTGCCCAGGCTGGCAGTACATTATACTTAACCGGGGCCAGGCCCCATCAGGAAGCCTGGGCTGCAGAGTTCATAACCATTGTGGGGATGCCTGAAGTACAGGGGGGGCCATCAACTGCACACGTCACCCTCAAGCAGCCCCCCCTACAGAATCCATGGAGATTCATCAACAGAAAGGGGTCCCACTCCTGAATATTCAGCTGGTGTGTGACCATAATACGCATATCTGTGCAAGATATCCAGGTAGTGAGCACAACAGCTTCATTGTCAGGAGCTCAGACATCCTGGAGGCATTTGAAGAGGAGCCAGACTGCATGGGTGGCTCGAGAGTGATGTGGGTTACCTGTTTCAGACATGTCTGATGATGTCTGCATGGACGGAAGTGGAGACCTGCTATAACAAAGCTCATGATAGTGGAGAGATGCATTGGGCTTCTTAAAATGTGATTCCAGTGCCTGGACCAATCTGGAGGTGCCCTCCAATACAGTCCAGTGATTTCTTCCCACATTGTGCAAGGCACACAACCACAATCTGGCTTTACAGAGAGGTAACATATTGAAGGAACAGGAAGACATGGAGGTTGAACAGCCAGTCAGCACTGGGAAGGATGATCAGCAGAAAGAGAAGGAACAGGAGGAGAAGGAGGAAGATCACGCTGAGGAACACCAACCAGATGCCAAAGGGCCACCAGCTCAAATGAGGCATGCAAAGACAACAAGGAAGGCCCTAATCACCAGGCAGTTCAGTTGCTAGGGGTTTGTGTCTGTGGTATCCAACCCCCCCACCCTCAAAATTCCTTCCATCTTCTGCAACATTGTTACACCAGATTGGTGGGTCTGTGTCAGCAAGTTTTTTGGCAGGCAGGAGGGTAATGACAACTCACTAAGTACCATTATGATGATGCCCTGGTGCATGATTCCTACCCAAGCTTTGCATGCATGCTGGCACCTGGGCCCATGTCTGTATGCTGGCACCTGGGCCCATGTCTGTAGTAGGTAATATCTGAAACCCCATACAGGGCCCTGGGATGGGAGATCAGCAAGAATCACCCATAGGCTCTGGGAAACCAATGCCTTTCTTTCCTCAGTGAAAAAGCATCGAGGGGCCTCCTGAACTGACATGAAACATTGTTCCGGCCATCATCAATGGAATAGGATTCCTATTCGAGACTAATCCAAGATAAATTAGCTGCAGGTGGGTAATGCAAAAATATTTACATGCAATAAAGGTGTTTAAATTAGGCGTTCTAACAAAAACTTGTTAACAGATAACATTAAAATGCTTAAATATCTTTCTAACTAGTGCAGCCCTTCACTCTTGTCCCCTCAGTGCAATTACAACTTCCCAACCTTACGTACCTATCACTACATCAGTGGCTCCCCAAAATATACATCGGAGGTGGAAGGGGCTAGCTACCCATCTCGTCCCATGGCCTGTGATGCACAAGGCCCTGGACCTTGAGTCCTGGCCTGCTTCCAAGTGCATGGATTGGTCCCATGACACCCTCTTAATCCCACTGCCCTCGAGATGCCCCAGGAATGTCAGGAAAGGGGAAGTCAGAAATTATAGCCACAGTCAGAGTATCCAGCATGGGCTTGAGCCCTTCCTCCTCCCTTGGGGTTCCTGTGGGTCCCAGGGTCACTCCATGGGAAGGCGGTGCTTTTGCAGTGAGCTCCAGTGTCACCTGTTACTGCCAGTCTGGAGGACCACCTACATCATACCCATGGTCAAACCCTCTGCAGTGGCCACTTGAGTCAGGTGACACCTCTCAACAGCCACAGCTCTGAAAACCCTCAGCCAGACTTTGACTGGGTCAAGTTCTCAAGGGTTGCTACCGTAGCCCGCTGTCTCATGCTGTCCTGCTCGGTCTCTTGCAAGTTCCCAAGCCTCTCAGCCACGTGCTGAAGAACCTCAAGAAGCTGGTTTAGCTGTGATCCAGCTGTGGCCCTCTAGGATTCTGCTGTGACTTGGCCATCACTTGGAGATGCCACTCACATTGAGGATTCCCTGCCCCAGGCTTCCCAATGCAATCATCACTCTTGCAGTGTTGGTCTGGGAAGACACAAGATAGGCAATAACTGGTCCACCTATAAGTTTTGGGACTCCTCCAAACAACCTCGTAGTTGGCGCAGTGTGGCTGTCAGCCCCTCCTGCATGCTCTGGCTCTATTGCTGCATCTCCAGCAACTAAGGGTGGAGTGATCTCAGAGGACCAGCATGTTGCCTGGGGCCATTTGGTCCTCACCTCCAGCAGGTTCCTGCATGCCAGAGACGCCAGACATTCCCTGCTCCACCTGAAGTACATCAGACATGTCATGCTCACCAGAGAGTAACACAAAAGCTTCACCACTAACTAAACTAACTTATTATGTTTACCTAATCGAAACATATAAGATGATGAGAGGTTTAGATAGGGTGGACAGTGATAGCCTTTTTCCTAGGATGGAGAAAGCTAGCACGAGGGGACACAGCTTTAAATTAAGGGTGATAGTTATAGGACGGATATCAGAGGTAGGTTCTTTACCCAAAGGGTGGTTCGGGAGTGGAATGCCCTGCCTGCAGCAGTTGTAGATGCGCCAAGTTTGGTGGCGTTTAAGAGGTTAGTTGATAAGTATATGGAAGAGAAGGGAATGGTTTAGTTTGGAGGGGCATTGCTTTTTATATTGGTCGGCACAACATCGAAGGCCGAAGGGCCTGTTCTGTGCTGTAATGTTCTATGTTCTAAACCCACCAATATGTCAGTACCTGGGATGGTGAGTTGTGAAGGGATAACTGATACCTAAAAGATGCCACTCTTAGAGGTCCCTTCACCCATGTCTTCTGAGGACTAGTCCAAGCTATCTGGACCAGGATGGGCTGTAATTATAGTATGGGCCTGGAGTCCAGAGAGCCACAGGGCATCCAGATATGTCTCTGCAACACAGGACACAAGGTTAAGTACAAGGGAGGGAGAGGAATCCAGGATACCAAGCATGTGATTCGCATTTCTCCATTGAACATAGAACAAAGCACCAAGAAAATTATAATCACAGGAACAGGCCCTTCAGTCCTCCAAGGCTGTAGTGGCCAGGCTGCCCATTTGATTTGTAACTCCCTACCCTTCCAGAGAAAATATGCCTCTATTCCCATCTCATTCACATAGCTGTAAAAGCAACCCTTAAATGGTCACTATCATATTTGTATCCATGAACTCTCAAAGCAGCAAATTCCAGGAACCTACTACCCTCTGTGTGCAAATAAATATGTCTTATACATCCCCCTTAAATTTTACTTCATGCCCCCAAGAAGTTACCTCAAAGTAAGTGGAAGAATGGCAGGTGCCTCAAATTTTGACAGCAGCCTGATCACATTATTGCTGACAACTGGCATCTCCCCTTCACTGGGGAGCTCCTGCTCCCAATCTTCAACCCCTTGTCTGGCTCACCACCCTATCTTCACCTTCTCACCAATATTACAGTTGGTCTTCTCCTGTGGAGACAAAAGGAGTCTGGGTAGACTCAGGGTATCAAGTGGTGGCCCTTAGAAGGCAAGAACAGTGGGGCTACAGGGGGAGGGGGGGGGGATAAGAAGGGGATGCTTGGGCATCAGGGGCTGGAAATACGCAGATGCCGGAGATGGGTAAATCTGGGAGAGATTTGGGGGAAGATGAAAGATGAGGATCAGCACTCACCCTTACTGCACAAATGAGGTCATTGACTTTTTTTCCCCTAACACAACTTCCTCCCAGGCCAAATTTCAATCACAGCTCCTGAGGCGGAAAGAGGGTGTCCTGCCTGGCCTGTGCTACATCCAGTATCCTCCCAAAGTCACCCTCAGAAAATCAAGTGATTGATCATACACCCATTTTGTGCTAGAATGCCTACCTGTCTATCCATTCTTGAGTTTTTAATGGAGCTGCTCCTCATTAGGGCAGATCAGCTGCAGGCAGTTTAGCAGAGCATTCCAGCAAGTTCCTTGCAGTTTGCTTGTTAGCATTGAAGGAAAAGCAAGTGAGCACATGCAGGTGTGCTGGTGAGGAGGTGCAGGGGAGGGGATGGTTGGTGGATCAGTATCTCAATGACTGGGGACAGGGGAGAGAAGGGGAGGTGTCACACAGCTATCAGAGTCCAGAGGAGATGGGGGCTTTGCACGAGAGGGTGCAAGATAGGGGTGAGGAAGATTACTGAGATACAGTGGAGGGGAGAAGAGTGCATCTCTCTGCCTGAGATCAGTGGGGAAGAAGGGAAGTCTGCTGCCACTCCGCCTGAGATCGGTGGAGGAAGGGGGACGGGCCTGCGATCGGTCTGAGTCACAGGGGGATTGTGGGATAAGGGAGTGATTAATGCTATGAGGGTGGGGCAATATCTGTGGGAGCCGGGGGGAGGCATTATCCAACCTGGGAGGGATATGGTGGGGGAGTGTTATTCTGTCATTTTTTTTGTCTGTGCATGCGATGTTGGAGATGCTGATCAGAACTGTGAGATTTTGGTCGCATTAAGCCCCACCCACAGGCTTGTGCAGCACAATTCAGAATTGCTGAGATTTTTGCAGGCAGACTATACATATGGGCACCTGAGAATTGGTCTAACAGTTGGATCTGAAACACTTCCTGATCCTGATTTTACCATTTTCGTTCTAATTGCTGAATCTGGGCACAATTCAGATTCGACTTGGAAATCTATTCTCAGGCGCCTCCATTAGTACTTAGCCTGGAAAAAAAATTGCGAGTCCAAATCACTGAAACAATCAAAGCTCTGAAGTGCGCAGTTAGAAAAAATTTGAAAAAGTGTGCCCATGTCGGATCGCCCCTGGGCCACAGAAAGTGAAAAAAATGGCTAGGGAATGAAAAGAGGGAACAATGGCCCCAGAGGTAGCACTGTCCCCTTTATGCACCCATCGACTCACTACCCAGACTGATTGTGACCCCCTGCCCCCTTTCTCTGCCAATCGCCTGCAGAGTGGCAGCAGATACCCCTGCACCCTCCCCAATCAAAGATACATTTTACCTGCTTCCCTCCCCCCCTTCCCAAAGATCCATCTGACTCCCCGCTAAAGAATGATCTGGCCTCACTTTCCACCCCAACCCCCCCACCTTCCCCAGAGAGTGATGTGGACTCACTCATCCATTCCCCCCCCCCTCAAAAACAATCTGGCCTCATGCCCCTCCATTCACAAACAGGACATAAAGACACAAACTCAATTTACAGAATAATGATTGGAATGTGAGTTTTTACAGCTAATCAAGTCTTAAAGGTACAGACAATGTGAGTGAAGAGAGTATGAAGCACAGGCTAAAGAGATGTATATTGTCTCCAGACAGGACAGTTAGTGAGATTTTGCAAGTCCAGGCAAGTTATAGGGTTACAAATAGTATGACATTAACCCAAGAACCAGGTTGAGGCCGCAGTCTCCACTCAATACACATCTCTTTAACCTGTGCTTAACGCTTCCTTCACTTACATTGTCTGTACCTTTAAAACTTGATTAGCTGTGAAGACTTGCATTTTAATCATTATTCTGTAAATTAAGTTTGTGTCTTTATATGCCCTGTTTATGAACAGAATTCCCACCCACCTGATGAAGGAGCAACGCTCTGAAAGCTAGTAGTGTTTGCTACCAAATAAACCTGTTGGACTTTAATCTGGTGCTGTGAAACTTCTCATTGTATTTATCCCAGTCCAATGCTGGCATCTCTCCCAGAGAAAGATCTTCCCTCACTACCCCTCCCCACCCTCTCTCCTCCCAGAGAATGATCTGTCCTCAGTCTTCCCTTGCAACCAGACAATGATCTGCCCTTCTTTCACCAGCCTCCAACCAGACAACAATCGGGTCTCCCTCCTCCATCCCCACCTCACCAGAGAATTAGTTGGCCCACCTCCCTCCTCTACTCTTCCTCCCCGCTCCCCCCACTCCCACCCCACCCCAACACTGATCTGAGTCAAAGAGCCGTTGGAAGCTCTGAACTCACGTCTTCAGCAGCTGGATTCAGCCCGATTCAGACTTTTATTCAGCATGTCCATTTTAGCATGCTTCCGGACTGATGAACACAGTGGTAAAGGGGGAAATGCTGGTAAGGTGGGTTCATTAATTCAATTTAAATGAACGCAAATACATTTAAATCGCTGTTGTGGCCATTTCGGATTTGAATCAGATAGCGACTATTCCCAGGTCTCGGTAAAGTGGCCATCTGCGCAGATACCAGCGCAGATTGCATAGAGCAGGTGGAGAAGGTTGTGAAGAAAGCATATAGTGTGCTAGCCTTTGTATGAAGGGGTATAGAGTACAACAGCTGGCCTTTAATGTTGCAGTTGTATAGAATGTTGGTTAGACTCATTTGGAATACTGCGTCCAATTCTGGTTGCCTTACTACCGGAAGGACGTGGAGACTCTGGAGAGAGTGCAGAGGAGGTTTACCAGGATGCTGCCTGGTATGGAAAGTCTGAGTTATGAGGAGAGGTTAAGCAAATTGGGGCTGTTTTCCTTCGAAAGACATAGACTTAGAGGAGATCTAATAGAAGTGTACAAGATTATGAGAGGTATAGATAGAGTAAACAGTGTTAAGCTTTTCCCTAGGATGGACTCAAATAGCACGAAGGGTCACAGGCTTAGGGTGAGGGGGGTAAGGTATAATTCGGATGCTAGAGGGAATTTTTTTCACACAGAGGGTGGTGGGGGTATGGAACGCGTTGCCAAGTAAATTGGTGGAGGCAGGCACTCTGGAGTCATTTAAGAGATACCTAGATGGGCACATGAACAGAATGGGAATGGAGGCATATAGAAAACTGATTTAAAATAGGGATCATGAGCCTTGGGAGTTCCCTGGGAAGTGTGTGAATTGTCGATGATATTGATGTATTTCTGTTTTATCCTACAGGTACTTCGGTCCGCCTTGTTGTGTGACAAGGGGCATACATGTGATGAGTCGTGAGAGGGCTACTCTTGGATTTTTCGAGAGTAGCCTAGTGCTTCACGTTGTTAGTGTATGCTTGAACTGGACCAGTTGATGGGCAACACGACAGCTCAGTGACTATCGCTGTGCTGAGCATATACGTGGATTTAGGCCTGTGAATGTGGGCGTTTGCACGTTCTCCCAGTGCTTGTGTGGGTTTTCTCTGGGGGCTCCGGTTCCCTCCCGCACCCCAAAGATGTGCTCTTAGGCTGATTGGCAAAACAATTTCTCCCTAAATTGTCTCCCAAATTTGGTTCCAATGCATAGATCTATAAACATAGATAGGGATCATGGGTAGAAGTGGGAACATCGAGGTGGCGGCGCAGGTTCGTTGGGCTGAAGGGCCTGTTTCCTGTGCTGTTTTGTTCTTAATGGCTTCACACCCAATTTTACCACGTTTTCCTGCCCGTTTCAAGTCTGCCCAGCACTTAGAATCAAAATAGGCCCAGAATTAAACTGAAGTCTCAAATACCAATATTCAGAAGGCATTTGAGATTAACTTTTTAAAGGAGGTATGAAACTGTGAAAAAGAGGAAGATTTGCTGGAAAGTCAAAGTGATGAAATGATAAAAGGGTTGGTTGTGCAAGGCCGAAGTGAGTAATAATAGGATAACAAAGGGGTAGCCCCGGAAGAGTGGCAACTGATTACAGCAGAATAGCAGGAGAAGAAAACAGAAAATTTATCAAAGAGAACACTTCAGGAGCCTAGGGAAAATGGCAGAGAAAGGTAGATAGAGCCGAACTACAGGACCCAGCCAGCCATATATTAGACAGAGCATCCCCCGGAAAGCTTTTAACAACAACTTACTCCCATTTTCTAGAAGGATGGTTGCATCATACTCCCGTATGTGCTGCTGATTGGGGTGGAGGAGGGTCACTCTGTAAAGGAAGTGACCCACTTAATGAAAAAATTGAGGTGTTAATTAAATTAATGAAGGGAAAGTTAAATTACATTATTCAGCTTTTGAACTGATGCCGATAAACCAGTGATCAACAGGTCACATAAATTTCACAAACTTATAAAAACTTTAAATGCCTCACTGTTGGAAGAAAGCCAAACTCCTCTAAGAAGCGAGGCAGCTAACAATATTATCCTCAAGGATCTGAAGAACACAATGAACAATGCCAGCTTGTACAGTGAAGTGCAGATACGTTTTTTAAAAAGGTCAATACACAGGCACAACCACAGAGACATATGTCAGCCATTTTTAGGACACAAAAGGGCTGAATTCTAAGAGAATTCTTCTTAGAGTAGGGAAAAAGACACCTATACTATTCAGAAATTATATGGGATTGTAATTACAATCCTCTTCAAATCAATATTTGTTTGAATATCTAAATTATTTCTAAGTTGGATTTAAAAATTGCATGTAGAATTGTCATGTTATATTATTTTTAATTAACATCCATTCTATGGTATAATATTAATCATCACAATGCAATCTATAATGTATTCTTATAACAAATATTTATATGCAAATATAAAAGAGTTGTGGTCTCATATCTTCATGAACCCACATATAATAGTAATACCCGTGAATTCTTAAATTAAAACTCTCAATGCAGATATTGGGAAACTTAGAAATATTTTTCTGCTATGATAGGCCTGTAGGTATTATTTTTCTGAGATCATTTTGCTGGTTTGAGAACACCTAGGAGAGGGAACATTTTGTTTTAGGATCCAGTCCACAGCTGGTAAAGTTCCTTCACAATGATCTGAAATTTCTTTTCATTGAGGTTTTAAGCTAACAATAAGTTTTATTGTTAAGTTTACCTTGCCAGGAGATAAAGATAGTAAAACCACTAACAACCCAAGGATCCAAGAGTAGAGAAACCATTCATCCAGTTAAAAATATTTAAGGATGGAATTGTGCTGGCTTCATATATTTTGCTGCAAATGCATAATAATGATTCTATTCATTCTTATGAACCCGCAAAATCATATCAATGATTGAATGAAATCTTTCTGTGCTCTATTTTTAATAAAGGCCCAATCCTTACTGAAATGAATGGATTATAAACTTAATTCGAAAGTTGAACAATTATATTGTATGTCAATAGATTATTTCTTTTATTATTAACATTGCATTGTATATTTCAGTACTCCAGGAACATAATTTCCTTTGGTCCTAAACTGAATAACTAATTCATATAAAACTTCTGGCTGTGTTATTTAATAATGGGTGAAAATGCAACAAAATGTTTCTTAAACGTATTGCACAATGTGTTGTTAAAGGTCCTCACAATACTAACATCTTGAGCATCTTGTAATGTATGAGCACAAAATTTTACAGGGCATTTCACTAGCCATGTCTGTGGTAGTTTTCTGAAAGAACTATCACATAGACCTATTCCCCTGCCCTTTCCCCATTAAAGTCATTCACTATCTCAAACCAAAGAGCTAATGTAAACACTTTTTATACCAATCCGACACCCCTATCTGCTTCGAGAAGGCAACCATCACCCCAGTACCAAAGAAAAGTCAAACAGCGTGCCTTAATGACTATTGTCTGGTGGCTGTGACATTCATCATTATGAAGAAAAGGTCAGTCATGGCACGAATCAATTCCAACCTCCCTGGATCTGGACCTATTACAGTTCACCTGCCGCTGTAATAGGTCCACAGTAGATGCTATCTCCCTGGCTAATTCTGGAACACCTATATAACAAAGACACCTACATCAAACCCCTATTTGTTGACTACAGCTCAGCCTTCAACACCATCATTCTGATGAAGCTCATCTCCAAACTCCATGCCCTGAGCTTTGGTTCTTCCCTCTGTGACTGGATCCCGAACTTCCTAATCCACAGACCACAGTCAGTAAGGATAGGCAACAACATTTCCTCCATGATCATCCATTCTCAGCCCCTTACAATACTCCTCATACACCTGTAACTGTGAGGCCAAACTCCCTTCCAATTTGATTTTTAAGTTTGCTGACAACACCACTATGGTATGTTGGATCTCAAACAATATTGAGACAGAGAATCTGGCGAACTGGTGCGGTGACAATAATCTCTCCATCAATATCAACAAAATGAAGGAGATTGTCATCAAGTTCAGGAAGCGTAGTGGAGAACGTGCCCCTGTCTACATCAATGGGGATGAGATAGAAATGGTTGAGGGCTTCAAAATTTTAGATGTCCAAATCCCCAACAATCTGTCCTGATCTCCTCATCCCAACATTGTAGTTAAGAAAGCCCACCAACGCCACTACTTTCTTAGAAAACAAAGGAAATTTGGCATGTCAGCTGCGACTCTCATCAACTTTTACAGATGCACCATAGATGCACCATTCTTTCTGGTTGTATCACAACTTGGTATGGTTCCTGCTTTGCCCAAGACTGCAGAAAACTACAAAAGGTCGTGAAGGTAGCCCAATTCATCACGTAAACCAGCCTGCCATCCATTGCCTCTGTCTACACTTCCCACTGCCTCAGCAAAGCAGCCAGCACAATTAAGGATTCCACACACTCCCAGACATTTTTCCACCTTCTTCTGTCAGGAAAAGATACAAAAGTCCAAGGACACATACCAACCGACTCAATGACAGCTTCTTCCCTGCAGCCATCAAACTTTTGAATGGACTTACCTCGTATTAGAACAAAAAACAAAGAAAATTACTGCATAGGAACAGGCTCTTCGGCCCTCTAAGTCTGCATCGACCATGCTGCCCAACTTAACTAAAACACTCTATGCTTCCAGGACCATATCTATTCCCATCTCATTCACGTATTTGTCAAGACACTGCTTAAAAGTCACTACCGTATCCACTTCCTCTATCTCCCCCAAAGTTGATCTTTCTCTCTGTCCTAATTATGACTGTAATCCTACACACTGCACTCTCTTGTTTCTTTCTCTATGAACAGTATATTTTGTCTGTATAGCGCGCAAGAAACCATACCTTTCACTGCACAAATACATGTGACGATAAATCAAATCAAATCAAATCAATTTAATGTGCATTAAAAGAACTTCAAGTTTCCCTTCTAGGAATGAACAACTCTGCATTTACCATCAGACAAACCCTTACAGTCAAAGAGCAGGCACATTACTCAGGTAGAGTGACATAAAGTCATTGATATTCCGCCTTCCCTTGCAGGAGATGATAGCCTAGAATAGGAGGGAAAATCAGATGACTGACAGAGGATTAATATACCTACATCGTCTTAGAGTCCTTGAGGATATGGTTGAAAGTATAATTGGGACAGATTCCACAGAGTCAGAGGAACCCAGTACTGCTGAGGTGAACGATAATAAGTTGCTGCCTTATTCACCATTTCTGTTACGTTGGGCCCATGCACCTTTAAGGGAATAGGTCAGGTGATCTAGGACTCAAGCTCCATCCAGGCCGGAGCTTGCCTCATCAATTTTGTGCTGACTGCGCTGGTATTAAAATGTGTTAATAAACTGTTCCAGTTAGTTACCACCACTGTTCTTGTGTTTTATTATTAGTTTCAATAGCACTCCACCTAAATAACAATTTCTTCTTATGCTTTACATGTATTCTAATAGGTGACATGAAATGTTAATTGCAAATGGTGTTACTGTCGATTTCCTCCTTTCCTTCCCACCTCTCCTCCGCAATGTTCCCTCCTTGTGATATTCTGCTTTCAGCTGGTCAAGCATTGATGCATGATCAGCCTCCAAACAGCTGCCAAAAAGGGCAACCCACAACAGAGAAGAGGAAGCACTGTCACAGGATCTTACACTCTCAGCCACAAGAGGTTACTGACATTGCATAAACTTCGCAGCTGGTTTTTGTCAGATCAGCACATTGTCGTCACTGGACATGAGTGAATTGCTGCAAGGTCAGAAATAGGAAAATCTTTTTCTGAACTCTGCAGAGGGCAAGATCGCAGGTAGGATTTTGCTGCAGAGGCCTCTTGGTGAAGAGCCTGTTGGCAGTAAAACTCTAATAGCACTGCCCATGTAGATGAACATGTGGGTCTGGAGAATCATGCCCTCTGTCAATGGTGGATGAATAATGAATACAGCCAGAAGACTGTATCTCCCTTGTCGTATGGCTTCATACTTGCATCCACTTTGTCATTGTGCTTCCAAAATGCAATCTTGCGGTTAGTCCAAGAAGTCTTTTTGGAGCACTTCCGTAAGGGTAGATGCTATCAGGAGCTTGATTATTCTATCAGCTGTCTTTGCTCCCATGATGCTCCTTGGATGAGATTCACCTGCGTTCCAGCCAAGTATTCCCCACAGGCAAGAGGTGATATGTTGTTTGCTAGCAATAGGATTCTCAGGCCCTGCCACTGTCAATGGGAATTGACGTCACCCCTAAGCCAGCAGGGAACCAACAGATGGAGCTATGCTGCTGGCGGGACCAGAAAATCCCACTGGCATGAATGGCCAGAGAACTCCAGCTCTTGTCTCTGAACTTAGTTATGATTTGGGCAATGGTGCATGGTTTATGCCTAAGAAACATAAATCTAGACAGCGTATTCTGAACTTGAGCTTCACTTCACTTCAAATGTGACCTTTTATTAAATTGGATCAGACAGACCAGATGTGCCCTTAAATGAAGCAGGCCTTCATTGCCTATAGCAATTTTAATTTCAATGGCTTGTCTATCTAATTTAGAAGTATTGAAGTCCAGAAAACACAGTTCTATGCACTGTAAGAAGGAAGTTAACTCAGATGGGAGTTCTGTTAGCTTGCAATTGAGTGTTGGGCGTTTTGTGGTCATCTTTGAGTGTTTTGCAAGATTTGTAATGCTTCCTGGAACTGTTGCCAGCTCTTGAGGCTGTTTTGACAGTTCTCCTATATTTAATCCAGTTCTTCTTTGTAGCATCTTCCGTGACCACTGTCTTAACTGACCATAGTTTAAACCTTTTCTGCAATGATAGTGCTGTTGAGTATTATGTGAATTTTCCCAGGTTAACTCTATGTTCTGCCCACAAATCAACAACTTAGGCAGAAAAATAAATTGCAGATTTCAGAAGTACAACAGAACAAAGCAAAAAGCTTTATTTTGCGGGTTATTCTGGCTGTTAGGAACTGGACATTTTCTTCCCCAACCAGTCTGCTGTATTTCAGATCCCCCTCCTCTCCTATCCGGATAGTAAGCAGCAGTTATAGGGTTCCTCCTGTCTCTGCAGTCTTTGCTGCAGTGGGAGCTTAGACTAAAATCAAAAGCTCCATGCCTTCTGCCATTACGGATGAAATTCTCAGTGCTCAGAGAGACATGCTGGCTCTTACAGTTCAGAGATCTTTGTACCTACTATTTACTCCAATACACACAAGTACAGGAAGGTCCATCAGTGCATCAAACATTGCTGTGTGCACACTAGTCAGCAATATCCAGTAGATTGCCCGGCTGAAATCCTTATTCTGTCTAACTTCAAGTTAGATATTCCAGAGTTAGTTATTTAATTTTTCTTCTTGCTTCAATTCCTCCACATTAAAATTCATTGGTCATTTTCAGAGGGCTTTTGACTGTGACATTCATAACTATAATGTTCATGTTTTCACACATTTCCGAACTCATCATTGATAATGGAGGAAAGTTTGCCATTTAGGAATTTAGCTGGTGGCACAAGTCCGATTTCAATCTATTTCTCCATAATGTTGTCTGTAATCACTTTTTTGATCTTACAATCTCTCACTGTAGAAATATTAATGTGGTTAGGTGACCCATGACCTCCAAAAATGTTACAGAAATATTTATTCTTTTCATGAGCATGGATGAAAATTCAAAATGTTTGCCCCCTGTATATCTTGCTGTATTGTTCATTCTATTTGTCTGAATGTAGAAATAATGCTAATTAGACATAAGCCGAGAGTCTTGCTCAGCCAACATTGAGTTTTGTAATTTATCCTGTATAAGAGCAAAAGAATATAAGAACTAGGAGCATGTGTAGGCCATCTGGCTCCTCAAGCCTGCTCTGCCATTCAATAAGATCATTGCTGATTTTTTGTGGACTCAGCTTCTAAGCTCTTGGACAACTTCTAAATAATTTGATCACCACTGTTGTAACAGACTCTACTTTACCATATGTAGAGTTCTTTATACAATATTTAAGAATTTACTAATGAACGTTTTCCTTCATTTTTCTTTTCTCTTGTTGCAATTTTATTAAATGTTATCATAAGATATCGTAGGTTGGAGATAGGTATTTGGACCTTGGTAGTTAGTTACCTGTGCATTAATGGTTTAGGCAGTGCTGTAATCAACTTGCTTGAACCTCGCCTGGTGACCCTTGGCTTGCAGGATTGTTACAGAAGTATTTCTTTTTTTCATAAGTAATAATAAAAACTCAAAATGTGGAAGGCAAGTTTAAACCAAGCCAGACTCTGTAATTTATAAACTGCAAGAGCTGGAACAGACAGTGTTCGTGAAGACAGGCCTTGGACAAACAACTTCCCATTGAAACCGAACAGGTTGGAACGGACTGGTGAGGTGCAAAGAGCCACATTGTTTCAGAATGAACTGTTGTTTACCCCTCCAGTGAACCTGCTTTGTTAGAAGAATGCTACACAGACTTGGTGGCATCCAACTCAAGAGGAGGTCAGAGGCATAATATGACAAGGATAGTATTTGACAGTTGAAGGTTCAAAATCATGGGTCTGCAACTTCCAAATATGAAAAGCAGTCACCTCATTAGATCTTCCTGTCTCTGCTGTGATGCTAGTATTAGACATAGAACACAGAATCTTTGAGAAGGATACAAAAAGGGTGATAAAGATGGTAACCTAGAAACCCAGCCTTATCTACTTTGGCACCTTCTTCAATGCATCTCCAGAGCATCTCCTGCATCTTGTACTTCATGGCAAGCATCATCAGACTGACCAAACTCAGAAGACGACTCCAGTGAGACAACCTAGCCGAGAGGGGAGATCCTGAAACACCAGCCAATCCTCAAAAACTGAGGAATAGCCTGTCCCAGCCTGAGTGAATGGTAATTGCTATTCTTTTCAAACAAGTAGTGCAAATACAGTGATAGGGACCTATCAGTGGCACAGTGAAAGTATTTATGTCTTTATCCCATGCCTAAATATCCATGCCAATAACCTCTTTAAAGCATTGTGCCACAAAACACTTACAATTGGAGATGACAATATGCTATAATACTTTTTATAGATTTCATACTTCTAACGAATTTCTTCAATTAGTTTTATAACTCTTCAGTCACAACTGCATCCTTCAGTAGGGTTTAAACTTTGACAAATAAGATTAGCAAATTGCTTATTTAACTTGAAGACAATTTAATTTTTCTCTGTGCAATTAGCATTTGTCTAAAACTCAGAGGAGAAACATCACTTCTTATTCAAGGAATATACTGCTGTCCTGACTAACATAATGGTTGGGATTTTATGACCTCGCTCATCCCAAAACCATAAAACCGCACCCAAGGTCAACGGATCTTTTCATGCTCCACACCTCGTTTGCTCCGTCCCATGATGGCGGGACAGGAAGATTCCGGCTAGTGGCACACATAATGAGGCATGGCTGAAAGCCCAAACTTCAATTAGAATAACTGATTGCTGCTTCCCAATGGCAGAATTGTTTGATTGATAGCTCAGGCTCTCTGATCATGCAGCTAATTTCACTATGTTTGTTTACATAACCCAATTAGTTTAGGCTTGTGGTTTGTGGCTTTTGAAACTTCAAAAGGCCTGCATGATTGATATTTTTATTACTTTGCCATCTAGACCTTTTTTTTCCCTCATAGGAGAAATTTATCAATGGAGTATATTCTTTCAGTATTTTTACATACCCTGTGTTACACTATGATATTCATTGTTTCTAGATAATGTACAGTGGGATCAATGCATGGATGTGCAATTCCTGAAAGTTAGTTTCCATTATGTGACTGCAAGCTTAACACTTGTGGGGTCCAGACCACAATCATACAATAGTTAGTCTGAAGGTCATTCACTCTTATCTCTGCCTCAACTTGAAGTCAATCATTGTCCTTTGTTTAATATGACACTCTAAGGTTAACAATCTAGAGATTTCATATTCCTTATATGCTGGTTCATCATTAAACAATGAGGGTTGAATGTTGTCCACAGTTTAAATATCTATTGTGATATGTTACTTTAACAGAGTTTGTGGCCACTTTCATGAGGTATGAAATTACAGTCCATAATGCCCAATATCCTCACACTTGTACTGAGCATAACACCACACTTTAATAAATACCTCTTTATATTCTTTTCAGTAAACCAATACGTAAAGTAAGTAACAACTTCTTGAGGGGATTCTGTAACTAAAACAAGACAACAAAGGAGACTTATAAATTAAAATACTGTTGCTTGGGCTGACGATGTACGCCAGCCCCTGTGGGGCCCACTGGTCATGAAAGGTACAAGCATATTGATGGACACCCTGCGCTCCCTTTTCAAGGATATCCAGACATTATTGTAACCATGAAGAGGTAGGCAGTCGGTTCCAGCAATCCACTCAAAAGCTTGCAGCCTGCTGCTGTTTATAGCCACCTAGGGTACACCAGGAGCAGACTGACAAGGAGACCCTCTGATCTGCCCATCTGCCCTCGTCACTGTGTGGCCAAAGATCAGGAATATGGTGACAAAGTATGAGCAAAACTTTAGGAGCAGTCCCCTTCAAATAGTGGAAAATGAGCTGCAACCTCACACACCCTGCATATAGATGGAATACAGACTCCTAAAATCACAGAGCTTAAAGTTGGTCTGGGAGACTCTGAACCAATACTTAACCTTCTATTGCACTGGAGTGCTGCATGCAGCTCTTTTCATGCCAAATCCCTAATGTAAAAGGGAAGGACTCCCACTTACAGAGCCTTCCACTAGAGGCTCATGCCATTTCCATACAGCAGGACAGAATGCTGGGTCATGTCTAGACAGAAAACAAAAGCAAGGAAGTGGAGGGTGTGCAGCAGCAACTTTTAAAGGAAAGACTGCCATGGAGAATGGAATGAACAGTAAGACATTCCACGATTCAGCTCAACTTGTGGGGCGGAGATTCTCAAGGGAGTTTTCAGGACCTGGAGTAAATGAGAAATTGCAAACAGGATCTGTTTGGACAATAGTTTGAAACCACAAGCGCAACCAGAGCGCTTTGAATGGTTTTGGCCACAAGCTGGACATCTACTGACATATAACATGCAAATTCAATTGGTGTGTCCATCATCCAACATATCCCTGATTCCGGCCACTTCAGCAGCTCAAGCTCTCTCTCCTGCCAGCCACATGAACATGCATTGGTGGAGATACGGATTCCTGAGCAGCAGGTCTCTGATAATACTCGTTATGCCTGACAGGAGAGAGATTTGGTATGAGGCCACATTCCAAACTTTGCTCAGTTCCTGGTAAAAGACAGACAAATCCTTCATATCAACATGGAAACTTCCCAAGGTATCTCTTTATTTTTTGCTTAAACTAAAACCAGATAAACAAATTAACTAATGAACAGCCCCTTAAGGGGAGACTAACAAAAACATAACTTCATTAAACTTACTACATTAATATAATATTTTGTGGGGAGATAATGCACTCCAACCCATGTAACATTCACCAGTCATGGAAAGCCTCAAACGCACAATGTGTTTCCTCTGCATGGACACCCAAAACCAGATGTAACCAGACATTCAGGGACAGACGTTCAGGTTAAAGATCGGGAGCATGGAACCAAAGTGCAAATAAAACTTAAGGAGAAACCTCATCAGGAAGTGGAACAAGGGCTGCAAAATCAGACACCCTTTATAAACATGGAACACCAACTCCTCAAGGCCACAAGAATGGCAGATGTTCTGGGAGTTGTGAATCATCTTAATCTTCTGTTATACCGGATTACTACATTCAAGGTGTTTCTTTATATCCTTTTGAGTATGCCAATGAAATAAACAAATTAATTAATAATCAAAATAACTAATTAATAGCCCCTTAAAAGGACACTGTAACATAAATCAAAATTTTAAAGGAACTTTATGTAGATTGAAGTAATCTACAATCTACATAGATTACAATCTACATGTACTCCAGACCCTGCCCACTGATCCCGGGAGGCCCCAGATTTACTAGCAGACTTCAGTTGTTCCCTCTCGAAGAATACTTGGGCACGAACATATCAGTGGAAGAAAGGCTATCAGTTAGGTCCAATGACCCCCCCTTCCTCAAGCCCCACGCCTGGAACTATTAATGGCCACCTTGACCAAGTTTACTAGCAGCATGATGAGGAGATCCAATAAATCTATAGAGACATGAAACTCTTAAAGCCTGCAAAAATTACAGCCTGGGACTCTGAAAACCATCTTAATCTTCTATTACATAGAGTTGCTGCATGCAATGTGTCTCTTTGTGTTCTTTAGAGCAAATCAATCAAACTAACAAATTAACCCCTGTAGCTAAAAACAAAAACTTCAATAGAAACTTAGCAAACTAAATTAAGATGTCATTACAGAGACAATCTCTTGAGCATAATAAAATAAAATTAGGTAACTAATTCAAGAAATCTAAAGAACCATCCCTGAAAAAGGGAACTGAAACAAATGCAAAACTTCAAAAGAAGCTTAAGTCAAACTAAATTTTCATTGTAGAGGAAGATAATGCATTCCAGCCCCTGCAACACTCAGTGGCCATGAAAGGCTTCAAGTGTACTGGCAGATACCATATGCTTTCTCACCAGAGACATCCAAGTGTGAAGATATGATGTAGAGATGCCAGCGTTGGACTGGGTTGAGCACAGTAAGAAGTCTCACAACATCAGATCAAAGTCCAATACATTTATTTGGTATCACAAGGTTTCAGAGTGCTGCTCCTTCATCGGGTGAATACTATCTGATGAAGGAGCAGTGCTCCAACAGTTTGTGATACCAGATAAACCTGTTGGACTTTAACCTAATGTTGTGAGATTTCTTAAAATGTGAAGATAATCATAGAAAAGATGCAGGCAGTTGGACAGAAAGGCATTCCCCACTGCCTGAATCTGTTGAAGCTCCAGGAACATGCTAGCTGGGAGGTCTCTGCTACTACCAAGTGCTCAACGATCAGGAATGTGGGGCTGAAATGCAAACAAACCTTAGGGAAGAGCCCCCTCAAATAATCAAAAAGTGGCTGCCACTTTGGGTAACGTACATATACCAGCAACACAGACTTCTCAAGGCCACAAAAATTGAGGCACCTGGGAGTTTGTGAATCAACTTAATCTTCAATTACATGGACTTGTTGTGCCCACAATGTTCCTTTTGCTCAAATTAAACTCCAATTAATGTCCACCACCCAAACGCAATTAATATACAACTAACGATCCCCATCTGTCATTCTCCTAAACTCCGAAGAGTATAGGTTCAATTTACTCAACCTCTCATCATGTGACAACCTTCACATCTCAGGAATTGATTTAGTAAATCTTTAATGTACAGCTTTAAAGGCAAATATATTTTACCTTAGATAGGAGAACAAAACTGCCAAAGACTCCAGGTGTGCTCTGACTGATGTGCTACATTATTGTGGTAAGACGTCAGTACTCTCGTACTCCATCCCCTGACAATAAAGTCCAATAGGCCACTTACCTTCCTACTTGAATGCTAACCTTTTATGTTTCACGTACTAGAGTGGAAGTTTGATTCCATGACAGTGAAGTAAAAGTAATATAGCCCAAGCCAAAATATAGTGTGGTTTTGAGGGGAACATGTGAAACTCGATGGTCTGCTGGTTGTCTTCCAAGATTGTAGAGTCCGCAGGTTTAGAAGGTGCTGTCAAAGAAGCCTTGGTAGGTTGTTAACAATGCATCTTATACATAGTATCATAGCGCTGCAACTGTGCGCCAGTGGTGGAGGAAGTGAATATTTAAGTTAGTGGATTGGCTTTGGGGAGTCAGGAGATGAATTACTCACTGAAGAATTCCCAGCCTGGGGTCTGTTTCTGTAGCCACACTATGCATATGGGTAATTCAGTTTAGTTTCTGGCCAATGGGAGCACTCAGGATGTTGCTGGTTGGGTTTCTATGATGGTAATGATGCCTTTAAATGTCAAGGGAAATGGTAAGATTCTCTCTTTTTTTTAATGCTGAGAAGTTTTCAAATGTTGAGAATCAGAAAGCTATGAGTGATCTAGAAGGACAAGGACATTAGAAGCATAGAAACACCACAAATTCCCCATGTTTTCCTCCCCCCCCCCACCCCATATATTATCATGAATTGTAACTTATTGTATTTCTCCACTACCAGAGGATCAAAATCCTATTCTTGCTACCAAAGTAAATAATCTCACATTTCCCTATATTGAATTCATCTTCCATCTATTGCCCACTGAACTCGGCTATATCAATCGGCAACTTCTTTGGACAGTGTTTTACCATTTTTTGTCGAAATGTTGGGCAGACTTGAAACTGAGAGAGTTTAAATTTGTCTCCTGGACATGTTTTCAGACATTCTGCCTGCAAAAATATCAGTAAGACTGTTGCTCACTGCAGAAGCTTGTATGTGGGGCTTATCATGCCGAAATGCCTGCAGAAGGAGGTAGTGCGCACGTGCAGACTTCTGAAGTTGCAAATGCATGTTAGCAGTAGCAGGGGTTTGACAGACAAAGAGAGAGCTGTTAGGCCACTGCTAGTGCAGGCAGCATGAAGCAGCTCCCACGCCTGCAATCGAGGGTGCCACAGCCCATGATACAGCCCACGCCAACACCATCCCCCCTTGCCCAGCCCCCCACCAGTCATTGCAGAGTGGCAGTGGGATTGCTCCTCCATTAGCCCCTTCAGTCCCACCGCACTGCCCACTCCACATTAGCCTCGCTCCCTGGCACTACCCAGTGGGCACTACCAGTTTGACACTGCCCAAGGTGAAACCACCCCCCCCCACCGCTGCCTCAACCTCCCTAGGAGGCATCAATGGCCACCAGTTCCACCAGTGAGGCCAAGTCAACTGCTCCCTGTTCACGGGGAGCACGCCTATTCCTCGCCAGTGTGACCCTTTCTCGGCGAAGTCATAAAGGCAGGCGAGTCTGGACAATTGAGCACCGAGCTCACAAATGACATGAAAATGGTTCTTTAAATAAATTTCAATGCATTAATCTGCTTTGTGTTCATTTCAGGTGAGAGGCTGACTGCGCCGGAAATCCGGTGTTCATAAAATGGCACCAGTCGTGAAAACCAGTGCCAATCACAATAATTACTTTACAATCCACGCTATAACCACGTTGTGTCCAAAAATAGGCACAAAGCGATGGTAAAATCGCCAGCATAGTGTCCTCCTCAAGGCTGACTGTCCCATCTAGCTTTGGGTCATTAACAATTTGGTTACAATACTTTTGGAATGTTCACTTGAGTCATTAATATATCTTGTAAATAACTCAGAATCCAGATTCTTGCAGCACTCTACTTGGTATAACCTGTCAATGTATTTATAAAATGAAGACATACAGACATGATCATCTGTGCAGATGGTCCGTTTGTTGCTGCGAAGGTCATCGCTGCAATTATCTGATAGTTCAGATAATCTTAAGAATCCTGTAAAATATCAGCAGGAAGACACCGAGCCATGTATTCATCTGTTAAGTGACACATCAATTCCATTAGTCATATGGTATCATCAACTAAAGATCCAACAACACAGTAATAGTTCATACTTTCTGCTTCAGTATTTTTAAGATATAAATGGCAGAACTCTTAAAAGTTTTGATACATATCAATGCATCTTGCTTCATTATATTCATCAAAGCCTGCATAATTTTGTGTTTGATTGAGAGATCTGCTTAACAAAAGTGACACCTCCATGGCTGCTCTAAATGCCATCCTGTAAGCGCGTAGGTGGTGCTAAAAGGGCAATCTGCAGGCAAACTGCTCACAATTTCCCTCTGTTCCCATTTACCTTGGTTCTCTAATGCACTTGCAGACTCATTGAATTGTAACTGAGTCTGCAGGAAGACCAGTCAAGCCTGGATTTTTGCCAACTCGGGCCTACTCAGGTGTCCTTTAAAAATGACAATTAGAACCCGATTCCAGGATTCCTGTGACCATTCTGATTTTTGGCTACTGAGTCTTGGAGCTCAGCCAAGCATGGATATTTTTATGAGTATTTCAAGACTTTTCACTGTTTTTCTGTGGCTCATTGGTTCTGCATATAGTGCATACTTGGCGAGCATCACAGAGAATGGGGAGTATGAAGAGGCATGGAAAGGCATGGGAGGCAGAAAGGGGGCTTGTGGGATAAGAGTACACGTGAGGGATGTGAGGAGGCATGTAGTAGGCATGGGAGCTTATGAGAAGGCATAGGGATATAATGGCATGGAAGGAGCATTGGAAACATGGAGAAACAATAGGGATGAGAAGTAGGGGAAGGGGAATGAGTGGGGGGTGCTGACAGAGTGTAAGAGAGGAACGCTAGAGGCCCTAATCATGTTGCTTACAGCTGAGTCAAGGCCCCAGAGAACTCAAGTGGACCTTTTAACCATCCTAATGTTTCCTGAATCAACCTCACCACCACCACCATGAAAATCCACCCCACAGTCCCCATGTAAACATTATCTACTTAGAACATTACAGCGCAGAACAGGCCCTTCGGCCTGCAATGTTGCGCCAACCAATTGTGAAAAAAAAGCAATGACCCTCCAAACTAAACCATTCCCTTCTCTTCCATTAACTTATCAACTAACCTCTTAAACACCACCAAACTTGGCGTATCTACAACTGCCGCAGGCAGGGCATTCCACTCCCTAACCACCCTCTGGGTAAAGAACCTACCTCTGATATCCGTCCTATAACTATCACCCCTTAATTTAAAGCTGTGTCCCCTCGTGCTAGCTTTCTCCATCCTAGGAAAAAGGCTATCACTGTCCACCCTATCTAAACCTCTAATCGTCTTGTATGTTTCGATAAGGTCTCCTCTTAGCCGCCTCCTTTCTAACGAAAACAACCTCAAATCCCTCAGCCTCTCCTCATAAGACCTGCCCTCCATACCAGGCAACATCCTGGTAAACCTCCTCTGTACCCTCTCCAATGCCTCCACATCTTTCTTATAATGTGGGGACCAGAACTGCACACAATACTCCAAGTGCGGCCGCACTAGAGTTTTGTACAGTTGCAACATGACGTTGCGGCTCCGAAATTCAATCCCCCTACCAATAAAAGCTAAGACTCCGTATGCCTTCTTGACAACCTTATCAACTTGACTGCCTACTTTCAGGGATCTATGCACAAATACACCAAGATCCCTCTGTTCATCAACACTATTAAGAATCCTACCATTAGCCCTATACTCTACACATTTATTATCCTGCCAAAGTGCATTACCTCACACTTTTCCACATTAAACTCCATTTGCCACCTCTCGGCCCAGCTCTGCAACTTGTCCAAGTCTCTCTGCAAACTATAACACCCCTCTTCACTATCTACCACTCCACCAACTTTAGTGTCATCCGCAAATTTACTAATCCATCCTTCAATACCCTCATCCAGATCATTTATAAAAATTACAAACAGCAGGGGCCCCAAAACAGACCCCTGTTAGGGGGACCCTGTTAGGAGGATATGTACATGGCTCATTGGTTCTGCATATAGTGTGTACTGGATAAATGAGTATGACAGAGGCATGAGGAATATGAGGAGATATGGAAAAGCATGGGAGGCATTAAGGGAGCACATGGGATATGAGGGCACAAAAGGGATGTGAGGAGGCATGGGAGATTATGAGAAGGCATGGGGATATAATGGCATGGAGGCCAGGAATCTGGACAGTATAGGGGATTATGCTTGTCTCTAACCAGAACTATGGTGGGGAAAATGTTGGAATCCCAGCAGAATTTCAGCCAATGTTTAATCAATAAGGCTAACTCTTATTACCTCAGTTTGTAATCCCAGCAGATTCTCCAAGATTGAGCATGACCACAGTAATGAGCACCCCAGACATTGCTGGGTCAGTCATTCATGTGTGACAGGTGGGTATGAGTGCCACATTGGATACATCTCCGGTTCATGGGTCATATTGCCCAGATCCATATTCCAATTTGTCAATCTCCTAAGCGAGATAGTTGACTTAAACTCATTTTTTATTCACAAAAATGATCATTTGTTTGAAGGTCCGTTCACTTGGTGTAGCAACAATCACTAATACATTCATTTCCTTTAAAGATCCAAGAGTGAGAACACACAGGACCATAGAAAATTCATAGCACACAAAGAGGACACTTGGCCCATCATGTCTGCACTGGCTGAAAAATGAACCACCCAGATAAACCTCACTTTCTGGCACTTGGTAAGTAGCCAATAGGTTACGGTATCTGAGGTGCATATCCAAGTTAAATGCTTTGAAGGTTTCTGTCTCTATTATTCTTTTACACAATGAGTTCCAGACCCCACTACCCTCTGGTGAAAAACCTTTTCCTTACCTCCCTCTAATCTTTCTACCAATCACTTTAAATCTATGCCCCCTAGTAACTATCTACTAAGGGAAATAGGCCCATGCTGTCTGCTCTATCTGGATCCTTCACAATTTTGTACATCTCCATCAAATATCCACTCAACCTCTTCCATTGTCAGGAGAACAACCCCAGCCTATCCTATCTTTCTTCATGGCTACAATTTTCCAGTCCTGGTGACATTCTCATAAATCTTCTCTATATGCTCTCTAATCATTTCTGTAGTGAGATGACCAGGACCACAAACTACACTCATGTTGGGGCCTAGTTAATGACTTATATACTTTCAGCATAACCTCCCTGCTCTTAGGTTCCATACCTCGGCTAAAAAAGGAAAGAATTCCATTTGCTTTTTTAACTACCCTGCAAGGTATCCCACTACTTTCAGGGATCTGCAAGGAGTGAACAAAGAACAAAGAACAAAACAGCATGGGAAACAGGCCCATTGGCCCAACGAGCCAGCGCCGCCACCCCGATGTTCCCATCTCTATCTGTGATCCCTGTTTATGTTTATAGATCTATGGATTAAAAACCAAAATTGAGAAAATTTAGGGAGGATTTGTTTTGCCAATTAGCCTAAGAGCACATCTTTGGGATGTGGGAGGAAACCGGAGCACCTGGAGAAAACCCACGCAAGCACGGGGAGAATGCGCAAACTCCCACAGACACAGGCCCAAATCCATGTATCTGCACAGCACAGTGATAGTCACTGAGCCATCGTGTTGCCCATCAAATGGTCCAGGTCAAGCATACACTAACAACGTGAAGCACTAGGATACTCTCGAAAAAAAATCCAAGAGCAGCCCTCTTCAGACAAAGCTCAGCACAACATCGAAGGACAAAGGGCCTGTAATGTGCTATACTGCTCTATGTTCTATGCAAGGCTCCACAGTTCCTCTATACCTCTCAGTATCCTGCCATTTGTAATTCTGTGCCTTGTTGGATGCCCATAGATGCATAACCTCACACTTTTGTGGGTTACCACTGTTCTGCCCACATGACCAGTCCAGTGATATCATCAGCAGTCAGTGATAAACCTTCTCGCTATCAACCACATAGCCAATTTTTGTCTGCAAACCTCTTGATCTTTTCCTCTACTTTTAAATCTATATCCTAAATATATTATAATAAAAACAGGGGATCTAGTACTTAGACCTGTGGAACAATATTGGAAACATCCTTCCGGTAACAGAGTCATCCCTCAACAATTACCCTTTGTTTTCTGTCACTGAGCCAATTTTGTATTCAGCTTACTGTATTTCCCAGGATCCCATGGGCTTTTTTTTTAACCAGTCTGCCGTGTGAAACCTTCTGAAAAGCTTTGCTTTAATCAATTGCATCAATCCTCCTTGTTGCTTCCTCAAAATATTCACTCAAATTAGTCAGAGACAGCCTGATAAAATACCTGTGGGTTCTCCTTGTCAATATTCTTTCATGCCCTCTCTTTACTTTCCTAATTTCCTTTTCGATTTCACCCCTGCACTTTTTGTACTTCTCTCGGCTTTCTGTATATTGTATTCTTGGTGTCTGATATAAGCTTTCCTTTTCTGCCTTATCTTCCTTTTCTGTAGACACCTTGACATCCAGGAGGGCATGTTTCTATCTGTGCCCTTGAGCACTACCAAACACTCTTCTTATTTACTATCTTTACTATTTACTATTTTCTCAGCCTTCCTGGCTCATTCACTGATATTCTGCCTCTAATTTCCAAATTCTTATTTTGCCCCATCTGAGCCTACCCTCAGGTATCCTTTCCCCTAACACTTTCCAGTAATACTCGCAGACCTCCCAGCAAATATATTAGTCCCAGCCCCATTGAGGTGCAAACCATCCGACTTGTAAAGGTCCTACATCACCCAGAACACCAGTGGTCTCCCCCACTGAGTCCATATGAGTAGAATTGAGAAACAGAAAGGCGGAGATCACTTTGATAGGATTGTACTATAGGCCCCAAATAATCAGTGGGAAATTGAGGACAAATATGTAAGGAGATTACAGATAGCTCCAAGAAAAATAGGGTGATAATAGCAGGAGCTTTAACTTTCTCAACATTGATTGGGAGAGCCATAGTGTTTGGGGCATACTGTCAAACCTCCAGCTGAATTTCAGGCAGTTACTTTTTGACTTCCTAACCAAAAGACAACATAGCTGTGAATCACATGTTTTTATTCAAAAGACATTTCAGTAAAACCATTGAGGCACAAGATAAAATTTAACACTGGAAATTCCCATTGTAACATCGGGGCACTTGCTTAGCCATAAGCTAAGAGACAACTATAAGGATTGGGATAAAAATAAATGCGTAACATAATAATCTGGTTAGCTTGGTGCATTTTATGAAAACTTTACTAACTTGGCAGACAAGCAGTTAACAGGACACAAGCTGTTGTGATCGAGTGCTCCGATGAGTCACTGATGAACTACATTTTCAAACAACATGCGAACAGAAACACAAACTCATCTGAAACACAATTGGTTCTTAAAGAGGAAGTTCTTGTGGTACAATATTCAAATGGAACACTGAGCGAACATATATTTTAAACTTCAAAGTTCAACATTGAATAATTCTGTGCTGAGCAGATTGTGGTTAGCTGTTACAGTTATTTAGATATAGGCATGATGTTAACTAATGGAGGCAGAGACAGCTACAGTTAAGAATTTATAAATTATCCATAGGTTAGTGTTACAATTAAAGTAAGTTACAGTTAAGAGTAAATAAATTCGTAGTGGATATGGCAAAGAATGTAGGCTGTAATAATATCTCAGCTATAGTGCTAAAACCATGTGCTCCAGTGTTATAGCTGCACCCCTAGCTAAGTTATACCAGTGCAGTCTATCTACCCGATATCTGCCCTTGTGTTTCCTATCCACCAAAAGTAGGAAAAATCCAACCCAGCCAATTAATCTACTCCTAATCATCTGCAAATGAAAGGAGCCATTAACAATGCTATCAAATGCCTGTACTCACCTGTTCAGCAAGACTCCATTTGAGTGCTACCAGAAACACCAAGGACAGGATTTTCTGGCAAACTCACACGGTGTCTTCTGGTGGCAGAGGTGGCTCATCATTAGCCACTGATGGGACCTTCTGTCTTGTCGCCGTCTACAACATTTTGTGCAGCTTGCCTGTTTTGTTGCCAGGTAACTCGTTGCAGGAGATCATCTCCAACAGGAGCAGAAGATCTCACCATCAAGAGGGGTCAGAAAATCCCACTCCTAGTTTTAGAACAAAGATTTCAGAGATGAGGTGAGAGAGGTCTTGATGTCGGGGCAGAATTTGACTGAATGCAACATCCAGAAACCTTTTATAAACTTAGTCAGTAGCATTCACTGAGCAGCATGGTAAGTTCAGGTTTGAAGGGCTGAAGGGCCTGTTCCTGTGCTGTAATTTTCTTTGCTCTTTGTTCTTTGAATCAGTAGAAATCTCTACTGGCCTGAGTTATATTTAGTGCAAAGGAAGATGGTTGTAATGATTAAAGATTAATCTTCTTAACCCCAGGATTTTGATGCAGGGATTCTTCAGGGAAGTGTTTCAGGCCCAACCATCTTCAGCTGTTTTATCAATACATTTTGCTCCGCCATAAGGTCAGAAGAGGTGCTTAGCTCCACACGCAACTCCTTAGATTGTGAAGCAGTCCATACCTCCATGCACCAAAACTTGAGAAAAATCCAAGCTTAGGCTTATAAATATCAAGTAACGTTCATGTCACACAAATATCTGGCAAAGACCATCTCCAACAAGACAGAATCTAAGCACCTCCCTTGAAAGTCAATAGCACCGCCATCGCTGAGTCCCATGCTATCAATACCTTTCAACAGAAATTCAACTATACTAACCGCATAAATACTGTAGCTATAATTCAAAGATTGGGCTTTCTATATTGACTGGCTCACTTTCCGATTAAAGCCTTTCCATTACTATAAGGCAAAGATTAAGAATGTAATGGAAAATTCGCCATAGGCCTGGATGTGATCATAACAACAATCAAGAAGCTCAAAACTATCCAATACAAAGAAGATAACTTGATTGCTTCCCTATCCACTGATTTGAGCATTCACCCTGCTTCTTTACTGCCAAACCATGGCTGCAGTCAGTACTATTACTGGATGCCCTGCAGCAATTCACCAAGGTTTTATCAGCAGCAACTCTTAAACTTTTGACCTACACTATCTAGAAGGAGAAGAGCAGCAGATGCATAGTAAGTCTATTGTCTATCTATTTTCTTAAATGAATTCAGTGATTTGGACTCCATCACCTTCTGTGTTAGATAATTCCATAGGCTCACCAGCTTCTGAGCAATGAAATTTCTCCTAATTTCGGGTTTAAAAGGCTTATTTGTAACCTGAAACTGTGACCTCTTTTTCTAGAACCTCCAGCCAGAGAAAACAACATTCCTGTATCTAGGGTCTTCAATCCTGTCAGAATCTTGTATATTTTGATTAGGTCCCCTCTCATTCTTCTAAATTCTAGTGAATGCAAGCCCAGTCTATACAATCCCTCCTCATATAGTAATCTTATCATCCCCAACTATCAGTCTGGTGGACCTGCACTGCACTCCCTCAATGGCAAATATATTCTTTCTCAGATAAGGAGACCAAAACTGTATAATACCTCCTTAATTCTGTAGTCACGTCCTCTTGCAATGACGGCCAATGTACCATTTGAATTCCTAACTGCTTGCTGGACTGGCATTCTTGCTTTCAGTAACTGATGTTCTAAGGTACCCAAGTCCCCTTGCACATTAACATTCTCCAAACCATCACCATTTAAGTAATGATCTGTCATTCTGTTTCTCCATCCAAAGTGGATAACTTCACATTTATGCAGGTTATTTGCAATTACCACATATTTTTTCACTCAGTTAACTTATCTAAATTATTCTGAAGCTTCTGAACATCCTCCTCACCACTCATCTACCAACCAAGTTTTGAGTCATCAACAAACTTGGAAATATTACTTTTGGTTCCCTCATCCAACTCATTTATGTATATTGTTAATAGCTGGGTCCCAACCCAAGCGTAAATCCCAGCAGGACTCCATGAGTCACTGCCTATCACTGAAAAAGGCCTATTTATTTCTACTCCTGCTCTTTGTTTCCTGTCTGTTTACCAATTCTCAATCCATGCCAATATATTACCCCCGATTTTACACGCTTTAATTTTGAACACTGACCCCTTATGAAAGATTTTATCAAAAGCTTTCTGAAAATCCAAATATACCACATCTACTGGCTTACCTATTATACCAGTCTATAATACACATTTTTCTTTTTCTAATCTTTTTCTTTTTATATACTTACAGAAGCTTTTACAGAATGCTTTTAAGGATTGTCAGAGTTAATTTGTAGAATCATTTGACTTAACTAATGAAAAGGTTTCCATGCTGAAAACAATGGGAAAGATATCTTGTCAATAAATCCGCTTATTCAAGCAAGTATGGCCTATTGCTGTAGAGATAGTTAAAAGTAGATCCTAACAGGAAACACAGTGAAGCCACACTACAGTGAAGGAATTATTTTATTTCTCCATTAATATATAAGAAAAAATCAGGAGGTCCTTTGTTTTTGGGAAGCAAATCTTTAGTGGTTATGAAGAGACCACAAGAACTTTGCTTTATCATTGTGAAGAATCTCTATATATCATAGGAAGTTAAAATATTCATAAACACAAAGGTACAGCATTGTCCAAATCAGTCTTCAGCTGCATAAATCTCAAGAAGAAAAATACAGCCAAATTTGTTGAGGAGATAGCATCCAATATTCTGATATTAAAACTCATTCTGGTAAGTTATGTCGCTGTTTGAAGTTATTTGTAAATAAGTAATAAAATAATATTCATTAAATCTTCCACTGTCGGCTTGCAAATATTAAGTTACCAATCATACTTTGGGCCTCCCTGAAAATCCCCCACACTGAGTTAGTTTAAATAATTGAAAATAATGGCCAGTTATGAAATCCCAGCTGTCACACTTTCATTGCATCAGGGTAACTTGCAGCAGGCAATGAAGTATAACTGTTGTCCATAAGAGTTGAAACTGGAAGAAATGAGAAACTTTTGTCCTTGAACTGTGCAGCAACTTTGCCTGCTAATTACTAGAGCCAGGAAAGAGCTTTTGGAATATTTTCTTTTAGATTTTTAACACAACCTATACTGAACTTGCCTATAGCTGGTTATGGGATTGTTAGATCAATAGTCTATTTCTGCCCTTACCCAATTAACAAGACTCCCAGTAGGCATTCATTTTTTGACATTATAATGAAAGAGGAGAAAGAACAAGCTCTGCCATCTCTTTTCTTAAAGTGACTTGACAATTTCTGGAATCCACTGTCTTTCATCTTCTGGTCGCTCTGATTTTAAATTATTCATGTGGCAGTGCTGTGGGCAGTCAAAATACAAGTGACTTCTTCCACAGTAGCATTGTAGTTGCAAACTTTTGTATAGTGACTGTAAAAGCTGCATTTTAAAAAAAATCACTTTAACATGAATCTATTAATAAGGTTTAAATTCTTATATCAGAAATGTTGTTATATATTTTGCTTTAATTTTATTTTTATCGTTCTTATTCAATCATGCGACATGGGCAGGGAAAAGCCACGATGAGAAATGCAAAACAGAAATACGGATGACGCAAAGATTGGTGGATTTGAGGATAATGATGACGGGCATCAGAGGATACAACAGGACATAGATCGGTTGGAGACTTGGGCGGAAAAATGGCAGATGGAGTTTAATTCAGACAAATATGAGGTAATGCATTTTGGAAGGTCTAATACAGTATGCAGTAAATGGCAAAACCATTAAGAGTATTGATAGGCAAAGGGATCTGGGCGTACAGGTACAGAGGTCACTGAAAGTGGCAACACAGGTGAAGAAGATAGTCAAGAAGGTATACAGCATGCTTGCCTTCATCGGCCGGGGCATTGAGTTTAAAAATTGGCAAATCATGTTACAGCTTTATAGAACCTTAGTTAGGCCACACTTGGAATATAGTGTTCAATTCTGGTCGCCACACTACAAGAAAGATATGGAGGCTTTGGAGAGGGTACAGAAAAGATTTATCAGGATAATGCCTAATATGGAGGATATTAGCTATGAGGAGAGGTTGGAGAAACTTGCTTTGTTCTCACTGGACTGACAGAGGGTTGAGAGGTGACCTGATAGAAGTCTACAAGATTATGCGGGGCATGGACAGAGTGGGTAGTCAGAAACTTTTTCCTAGGCTGGAAGAGTCAACTACTAGAGAGCACAGGTTTAAGGTGTGAGGGGCAAAGTTTAAAGGAGGCGTACAAGGCACATATTTTACACAGAGGATGGTGAGGGCCTGGAACTCACTGCCGGGGGAGGTAGTGAAAGCAGATACGATAATGGCTTTTAAGGGCCGTTTTGACAAATACGTGAATAGGATGGGAATAGAGGGATATGGTCCCCAGAAGGGGTTTTAGTTAAGTTGAGCAGCATGATTGGATTAGAGTTGGAGGGCTGAAGGGCCTGTTCCTATGCAGTATTTTTTTTTGATCTTTGTTCTTTGACACTGAAATAGAAAATTGACATCTATAGACATATTGAAAAGGGTAAGTATTGCAAGGTTTTGAGGAAAGAGTATAATGTTGGTTCATCCATGACATATAATATTGGAGTCAAAAAGAACAATTGCTGAAGTTGTCAGCTAGTTCCAAATCAAATAAAAGTTTTGAAGGACAATGCACCTAAGTTAGAGGAACTAGATAATGTTTTTTACAAATGATTTTCTTTGAAACTTTGGAGAGTGTCCCTATCTCCAGCCCAATGTTCATTGCACAGGCAAAAATAATTCATGAGAAAATGAAATTGAACAAGTGCATTTTCTGATGAAGTGGCTTCACATTAGAAGATTAGGTATATCCAGTGAACAAAAATCAGCTGCCCTGAAGCTTCTGAAAAATACTGTGAATATTTTTTTTAAAAAAACTTAATTGCTGAACATAATCTTTCCCTTGATCAAATTCATGCTGGTGGTGTTTGCTAAATTCTCTGACAGGTGCAAGTGAATCTGGTTCTACTGGTTTTAAGCAGGATAAATGTAGAATTACATTACTTATATGTGCAAATGCTGTAGGCCCTCAAGGTGCTGTACTCGTAGCTGTAATTTACAATGAGTAATGTAATGCATGGACAAAGATATTTTTAAAAAGGTTTCATTATGTTTCTGCACCTGCAGCGAAAGTACATTTTAGAAAAATAGGTAAGCCTGAAGATAGTAAAGCTAATCTATTGCTAGACTGTTGTCAAGTTCACCCTCATGAATGTGAATTAGTGAACAGTAACATTTTTCCCAATTTTCTGCCTTCTGTGTAATCACATTAATTCAACCAATGGACTTGGATGTCATCCAAAACGTGAAATGTTATTGCAGAAGATATTTCATGAGAAAGTTAACCAATCTTGAAGGCACTGTACTGAATTTGCAATCTCTCTATAGCATAAAAATACAATTTTTAATGTGGTTTGTGCCAGGAAATCAGTGAAAAGTGCAACAGTGAGGAAGGATAGTTGTAGCCCAGCTTTATGTTTGCAGATGACTCCTGTGATGAAGAAGAAATTGAAGGATTTAACAAAAGGCCTACAACATTATTCAATATCACAGAAACAATGAATGATTCTCGTTCCACACAACTAATCAGCAAACTTCATGGAAGTGAGATAGAAGAATGAGTTGGAACTGACAAGGAGGCTGAAGAGACCATTAAGTGATTCCAAGATTATAGAAAGTGTTTTGAATTCTCAAAAGCTGAAGGTGACTGAAAAAGACAGAAGGAATACATTTCAATGAAGAGGAAAAAATAAACTGGGCTGATGCTACTTGAGCTTTTGATACATTGATTAAGTCTACTGAATGGTAGGCTTGTTACTCAGCACAAAAAAAGTTATGCAATTGTATTTTCTGCACTCCACTTTCAGATAGAAAACACAGAAGACAAATAAGCAAGTGACGTCAAGGACTTAGCTGACAAATCTTCCAGGACTTGTACGATCTCTGACACTTTCTACATATTCAAATACTGTTGTAAGAGCTGCTGAGAATCAGTTCTCTTGAGTACGTGTATACTGTGTAATTTTGTACTTGACTTTTTCTTTTTATACAAAGATTAGAAGTAAAAGAATATTGTTCTTTATGACATCTTGCATTTTTTTTTACTTTACTCTTTGACAGTTCATGCTGTAAGTAATTCTCTGTATTCCAACAGTAAAAACATTTTGTTATCTGGCATTTTTGATTAACCAGGAGCACCCATAGCTTGCACATTCCAGGTGACAAAGATTTTACAGTATTTGTATTATTGTGTTACGATTGCTGCATACAACTAAATCTAAGTTAGTTATGGTGTTGTGCAAAGTTTTAACTGTAACTTTTCCTACAGATGAAATATTGAATCATCTAAGTCATAGAGTCATAGAGGTTTACAGCATGGAAACAGGCCCTTTGGTCCAACTTGTTCATGCCACCCTTTTTTTTAACCACTAAGCTAGTCCCAATTGCCCCATTTGGCCCATATTCCTCTATACACATCTTATTCATGTAATTGTCTAAACGTCTTTTAAAAGACAAAATTATACCTTCCTCTACTACTATCTCTGACAGCCTGTACCAGACAGTCACCAACCTCTATGTGAAATAATTGCCCCTCTGGACCCTTTTGTATCAGTCCCCCCTCACCTTAAACCTATGCCCTCTAGGTTTAGATTCCACTATCTTTGGGAAAAGATATTGACTATCTAGGTGATCTATGCCCCTCATTATTTTATAGGCTTCAATAAGATCAACCCTAAGCCTCCTATGCTCCAGAGAAAAAGGTCCCAGTTTATCCAGCCTCGCCTTATAACTCAAACCATCAAGTCCCAGTAGCATTCTAGTAAATCTTTTCTATACTCTTTCTATTTTCTATTAGGGGGTGACCAGAATTGTACACAGTATGCCAAGTATGGTCTTACAAATATCTTGTGCAACTTCAAGACATCCCAATTCCTGTATTTAATGTTCTGACCAATGAAATCAAACATGCCAAATGCCTTCTTCACCATTTTGTTAACCTTTGACTCCATTTCAAAAAGAATAAATCTGTATCCCTAGATCTCTTTGTTCTATAACTCTCCCCAATGCTCTACCATATGTAAGTTTGCCCTGGTTTGATCTATCAAAATACATCATCTTGCATTTACCTTAATACCAACACGTTGCAGGGGTCACGTTGATGCTTTAAACACAGAGAATTCTCCTGGTATCCCAGTCAACAGCCCCCAAAACCACCAATAGATTTAATACCCATTCATCTCCACTTTAATGTTTTAGGTAGTCCAAAATAATTCACTGCATGTAAAGCACTATGATGAATATGACAGACATAGTAAAAGTTTTTTTGCTTTCAAAGAAGAAAAATCTATCTTGATGTTTTATATGATTTGAAGAAAAAAAAATTGTGTAAATAAATAATGAAACAGCAAATGTGTTAACACAAATTCTTGACTTCCATTACCCAGAGCGAATGAGTAACACATGCAAGGAAACAACATTAACCCCAAATTCCCTGCCAAGATACACACTCTGCTGACTTGAATATATAACACTTGCATTATTGTCACTTGGTGAAAATCCTAGAGCTCCATTCTTCTTAGTTTCCTTCCAAGCCACCACATATCACTGAGCAAAGTGGAGGGGTGGAGAGCAACCGTTAGATGTGCCCTCAAAAAGGGCAGAATAATCTTCCTGAGGCCACTGGGGAGCTGTGTGGATGAGAACTCAATAGAAACATGTTGTCTGCAGGTATATGACCAGGACCAGTTGATACTTTTGTATTAAGGCTTCCGAATCTGTCTCAGGGTTTGCCTTCTACTGTGGCAGTGGGATGATGCGTCTGCGACTGAGGATATGTGGGTATATTTTCACTACACAGGCAGAAAGAGTTCAGATAAAATATGCATGCACCACCACCTTTTCAACGATAACTAGGATTGATAATAAATGCAGACTTTTCCAATAACGCACTTTTTCAACTTTTTTTATAAAATCAGATACCTTAAATACAGTGTTGTAAAGAATGGCCATGCATGAAGATCTATCAGATTAGCTAAATGAGAGTGTGCAATGAAGTCATATATTAAATCACCAATGACCAGCTCTCTCAATTTGAATTACAACTTTTCTGTTTGTCTCCACTGAGAAGGAAGAAAGCAAAATGATAATTGTTTTCCACAGCATAGAACTACACCTTCTGGTAATTGACTCATGGACAGCTAGAAGCAACCAAAATCACACGTTATAGAATTAAAGGGATGAATGATTCTGATTACAAAACTCTTCAAAGGGAAATGTTAGCAGGAATTGCATTTGCAAAGGTATACCATATGAGAAATTGTCTTCCATTGTTTATATGTTCAAGTATATTTCATGTGGATATATCCTGCTGTAAAAAACATCAGCCTTGAATCTCCATTGACACTCTCACCTCTGCATCAGAATATTATGCAATCAAGTTCCATTTCAAAAGCTTTACATAATCCAGTCTGGCATTTCAGTACAGAACTGAAGATGTCTGTATCGTGTGAGATGCAATCCTTCAGATGAGAAGTTAAACCAAGGCCCCAACTACTGTTTCAAGTGAAAATAAAAGATTGCACCGTGTTCAAAAATGATAAAGGGAGTTCCCTCTGGTATCTAGACAATGTTACATGCAAATTAGATTCCACATTTCCCAACATTACAACCATGGCAACACTTCAAGAAAGTATTTAATTGGATCTCAGGTGGATTGGGACATCCTGATGTCATGAAAGGTGAGACAATACTGTGCCTTTAAGAAATATATTTATAACATATTTCTTGTAAAGGAGCTGTTAAATTCAACTCTGTTTAAACTATGACAATTTGTCTACACCAATTACTGAAAATGCAGAAGAATAATTGTTCCTCATTATAGAGGTGTTTGTTTTAATCTGAGATAATGGAGTTTTGTTGTTTTTAGGATTGTCCCCTCGGTTTTCAGAGTAAAATTTAATTAGGCTGTTTGGTCAGAATGAATAGACAGAGCTAGACTTCCAGAAAAACAAGCAGGCAGTTACTGTTTGAATTTAAAAAGGAGTAGTGGCTCTTTATCTTTCCATTTCTGGAAACTGAAGACTGGGACCTGTTAGAAAATAGGTACCTCTCTCCAGACATCTGCAAAAGGCAAGAGGTGTTATCTCTCTCTCTCTCTTTCTCTCTGCAGTAATGTTGTTTGAGGGCAAGTCTTTCTCTGAAGGCTACCTGAGAATCAGAAGACAGGTATAACTCTGTACCTGTGTCCAGATATGTTAGAAGGCTGGAGGACTAGCAACTCACTTAAGGCTGTGAGTTGTTGCTGACTGATTCTGAAGAGGAATTTACATCTGTGGGAAATATTGCTTCAATTGAAACTAATAGTTGTGGCTAACAGTTAAGAATTATGCCTTGTCATGTTTAAGTATTTCATTTGGGAAAAGTTATGCTAATTTTTTTTATAATTAAACTATATTGTTAAATAAACTATATTGTGTTAATAAAATCTCCCTAATGGGTCAATAGAATCACACCTGGAATAAAACACCTTATGCTCGCCAAATTCAAAAACAATTGGGGTCTAGGCTAACTTCATAATTTACCTTGGGGTCTCTGATTTGATCTCCAACAAAATAAATATATTAATGCAGATTCTTTTTTTAATAAACAAGGAAACAGTCATGTTTAACATGCCTTTAAATCTATAGAGGAAAATCATTCTCAGGCAGTGGTAGTTTGGGTCTGGAATGCTCCACTCTGGGAATGTGGTGGTGGTAGCTCCAGTTGTGTCTTTCAGAAGAAAATTGGATCATTACCTGATACAGAAAAAAATGCAGGGTAGGGAAAAGGCAAGGAAGTGGCTCTTGATGAATTACTCCTTTTGGAGAGCCAGTACAAACATGACAAGCCAAATGGCCTCCTTCTGTGCTGTAACAATTCTATGATTCTATAATGGAACATTCGGACCAATTTTAGTTTCAATTTACTATCAAATACAAAAACATAAGGCATTACAGAGCATGTAATTAGGTTTTCAAATAGCTATATCAATAAGGAATGCTCAATTATGTAATTTGATTTTTGCCTACTTTAGTGTTTTGCATTAATAGAATTTGCAAAGATCACCTCTTTCATGTTTGCTCCTTTAAAAGACCAATGCATTTGAAGAAACTAAGAGAAGAAAACAATATCAGTGATGTTTTGTCTCACAAAGCATGTGTGCTTTTGAAAGAGACAGGCAGTGAAGAACAAGCCTCTGGAGACAAAATGTCCATATGATGCCACGGACAAGTAAACTTCCATCTCAGTGATGTTGAATGATGTTTCAAAAACACATTGTAACTTACAATGGCAGGTACATTACATTTAAATTTACAGGACATGCAATGCTATTGACCTATCTTTAGAGTGATGTGAATTTGCTGTGACATGTTCACATATCTTCATCTGCATTGCATCTTTATAGTTCTAATAGGAAAGAAGAGACTAATTATATTATGTAAAGATTTATGTTTGGCTTTCTCAATGAGGCATCGTAAGTGTCCTTTAGAGAATTTGCCTTGTGCGTTCAACATATGGCAGTGGTTTTCTGAGTGGTTGTAAAGTGTGACATATCCACTTCTCTATACAGTGGAAATAATTAACATTTAAAATGTCACATTTGCAAATAATAAAGAAATACTTTGTTTTCTAACCTTTACTATTGATTACGAGAGATGTGGAAAACTAAAAATCAAATGTTCTACCAAGGTAGAAAATCGACTCTATCTTTTGAAAGTATTTTTGCCTTGTTAAACAATTTTGCTGACCAATCTATTTACAATTTACATTGCTGCAGATTCCGACCATCAGAGGGTCAAATCCAGGAGGTACTGCAAAAGGTACACCAATAAAATTGGAGACTTTAAATGATTCCAACTTACTGAGCAGAAACGTTAGAAGGATTAAAACTAGTTTCTAACTCCTGGATAACAAAGGTGGGGGGGGAGATTTCCTGCTTCTTACTCCCACTGCTATTTTCAGTGGGCAAAAATAGCAGAATTTAGGGAGATTTCCAAAATGGCTTTCACATCAGAGGTGAAATTCCACTTTCAATTGCGCAATCCCCTGCCAGTGACATAATGGGGTTTCTGTCACACAATTACAGTAACACTATATACTTAGCAGGTCTTTCCATTGTATCATGCCCCCACCCACCCCATGTAGGAAATATACAACTTCTGCTGGTGTGACATCAATGGGACAGGGTTCAAAATACGTTTGGTAAAACAGGGAGTTGGGTGACATAGTGGTTAGTACTACTGCATCACAGCTTCAGGGATCCGGGTTCGATTCCGGCCTTGAGTGACTGTGTGGAGTTTACACATTCCCCACGTTGTCCATGTGGGTCCAAAGATATGCAGGTTAGGTGCATTGGTCATGCTAAATTGACCTTTAGTGTCCAAAAATATGTAGGTTAAGTGGATTACTAATGGTCAATGAATAGGGTTATGATGATAATGCAGGGTTATGCGCCTGGTTAAGGTGTTCTTTCAGAGACTTTTCCTGCCTTTTAAAAAATGAAAGGGATGGGTCCCACGATGTCCTACTGGTGCCAGGGTCATATGGCCTCTCTCTGCATTGTAGTGAATCTGTGGAAGAGATGAGCAGAGTATGCTGCAGAGTATGGGTAACTACAGCCCCCCGGGGGGGAGGGCCAGGCCCAGACAAAGGCCTGGCAGTGAACAAAGAACAAAGAACAACACAGCACAGGAAACAGGCCCTTTGGCTCTACAAGCCCACACCGTCATTTTAACATTCAGTGAGTGCCTCATTCCAATCCTTCTTCTACCTGTGACTTTTGTCTATGTTTCTTGGACTCCACAATAAAGGTGTGCAAATTTAGAGAATTATATGTGCACCAGATTAAGGGAGGTCTAATTTAGGGACAATTTGTTAACACCAATCAGCCTAAAAGCACATTTTTGGGGTAGGGGAGGAAACCGGAGCACCCGGAGAAAACCCACGCAAGCACAGGGAGAATGTGCAAACTCCCACAGGCACCAGCCCAAGTCCATGTATCTGCACAGCAAATAGTGATAGTCACTGAGCTGTCGTGTGCCTGTCAGTTGCTCCAGTGTAAGCATACACTAACAACATGAAGCATTAGGCAATTCTCGAAGCAACATCCAAGAGCAGCCATCACACGACCCATTGCGTGTATGCCCCTTGTTGGCCAACAAGGTGGACCGAATCATCTGAGATGTTAAAAAAAAGACATCAATAAACATACACAGCTTATACAGGCATTCATGGAAGATCTCCAGAAGCTCAAATGTAAGACAGGTGAGCCATAAAATATGTTGGGTGACCTATAAGAATCTATTGATTCCCAGGAATGTCCTGAAACTCTTGATCCTTATTTAGAACAATCTTTCATATCCCTCCATCTCTAGTCTGCTCATGTGCCTATCTAGGTAAGCCTTAAATATCTCTAGCATGCCTGCCTCCACCACCCTACTTGGCAGTGCATTCCAGGCTCTCACAACCCTCTGCGTGAAAAACCTCCCTCTAACATCTGAATTATACCTCACCCCATTCACCCTAAGCCCTTGGCCCCTCGTGATTTTTGTATCCAACCTGGGAAAAAGCTTCCTACTGTTCATTCTATCTATATCCTTCATAATATTATAGACCTCTATTAGATCTCCTCTCATTCTCTGTCTTTCCAGAGAGAACAATCCCAATTTGCCAAATCTCTCCTCATAGCTTAGACCTTCCATACCAGGCAGCATCATGGTAAACCTCCTCTGCACTCTCTCCAGGTCTTCACGTCCTTCCGATAGTACGATGACCAGAACTGGACGCTGTATTCCAAACCAATGTTCTCTACAACTGCAACCTTTGCTAGGGCAGCATCAGGGGGCATTCTGGGGATAATGCCAGGGGGCAGTGCCAGTGGAGAGGGACTTTCATTGGGAAGGTTAGTTGAGGGGTTTTCCAGAGAGGTCTCATGTCTATGGGTGAGGAAGAGTCCCATGTCCATGGGCAGAAGGACTTACCATGAGTGTCCTCCATCCATGGGAGAGTGGGAGGGGGGTTCCCTAAGTTGCTGGTGGAGCGGGCTCATTCAGAGCCCACCCCACCAGTAGGACATCGTGGGACTCATCCCTTTCATTTTTTAAAAGACAGGAAAAGCCATCAAGGCAGCCAGCCTTGGGAATCCTCTGTACTGTAATTTTCCCGCCTGGCCCAAAAGAGAAGGTCAGGCAAGAAATGTGCAGCTTCTGACTAAGGTAAGGAAAAAGGAGCAGAATGGCAATCTAACTGTGATTGCTGCTTCTGAGGAGCTCTGGCCCAATAATTTTGTCATATTATCTGTTGCACATCTTACTTTCCAAATTCCAGTATTGCCAATTTCAGTGAACAAATAATCAGTTTTGAGGTTCCAATAGAGTTGACCTCAACCAGCATATAGCCAGTTTTGTGATTCTAATGTTCTGTAGTTTAGCTGAGAATATGCTCAGGTCTCTCTTCAGCCATGGTTTTTGCCAACTTGCTTGACCTCCGTAACTAGAGAATGAAATTGAAATATACCTGCAAAATATGGACTGTGGCTTTTACTTCTGTGTCTTGTTCTCAGAGATTCATTCACACAATGATAGATAACATGGTACCATTCTACTGGTTTTTAAGCCAATTTTTGCATGTTCCTAATGGGAATGCAAATCCACAATATCTCTCTGGGCATTACACAGGGAATCTCTTGATGAGATGACCATTATATCCCTTTGTCTACTCTTGAGATGGAAGATAACTTCCAGGTATTTTTTAAAAGTACCTTCTCTGGTAAAAGGTTATGGATCCACTGTCTCTTACTGAATTACCCTGCAGCAATTGAGCCAGTGGCTTTGTGTCCATTTATTTAAAAACCTCAGGGTGTACTGAAAGTCCAGTACCTGCAGACATAATTTGTTGTTTTTTCCTTCGTTATAATGCCATATGGGATGCTTTTACATAAATGGCTCAAATAAGTTTCACTGCAATATAAATGCCACCTTTGCTTTTCACATTCAGCCAATGAATCAGTTGCTGTCCCAAAACACAAAGAAAACCTTAAAAAAAGCCATCTGATTCATTCTAATGTTGCATCAAGTGCTCAAATGGTTAACTTTTTTTGTTGATGTTACAGGAGATCACTTATATTGGCTAAATCATTTCTAATAAAGTGAACTCACTTTAATGGAATATGGTTTCAGTCAGTTGATGACAACGTTTATTTGATTTTAGTAGGATGACATGATGACATGTGACAGACATCCATATGCTGCTCAGTTCTAACATCAAGTATTAAACACAAGATAACCAATAAGCTATAACCAAAGCCATGGGCAAAAATGTGGATTTAGTTTAAATGAAATATATTTTACAGCAAAATTTGAGATTTCTCACATAATAGTAATCACAGAATAATACAGCACAGAAGGAGGCCATTCTGCCCCTCGACTCCATGCTAGCTCTTTTGATAAAGGTATTAATTAATCCCACTTCCTGCACTTCACCACAGCCTTGTGTGGCAATTCACTGTACCTTTTAAATTGTGCGGAACCAACAGTAGACAAATTGATGCCGAATTCCAAAGATGCAGCCAGCAGCAATTCCCTGGCTGAATCAAGTGGAACCATCAAAAATTTATGGTGCAAAAACAGACCATTCAGGCCATTATATCTGCAATAGCCAAAAAACAAAAAAAAACTAGTTGTTCGTTTTAATGCCACTTTCCAGTATTTGTTCATAACCTTGCACAGTACAGCATTTCAGTTACAGATCAAGGTAACTTTTAAATAAGTTGAGCGTTTCAGCCTTAAATACCAATGTAGGCAATGAATCCCAGATTACCCTCTGGGTGAAACAAATTTTCTTCATACCTTTTACCAATCACTTCAAATCTATACCTCCTGGTAAATGACCCCTCAGCTTGGAAAAACATATCTTTCCTGTCAACCCTGTCTAGGCTGCTCATTATTTCATACGCTTCAATTAGACTGTCCTTTAGCTTTCTCTGTTTTAATAAAAACAACCCTAACCTATCCAATCTCTCCTCACAGCTGCAATTTTCAAAAGCCAGCAACATTCTTGTAAATCTTCCTATTTTTGGGGAGCTAGTAGCCTAAACTGCTGGATTGGAGGGAATGCAATTGGCCTCTCCACCACCAGCACCACCCCCTCGCCCCAATGGTCGGTACAGGTGATGGTGCACTGGCATTTGGTAGTTCCAGTCTGTGCCCAATGGGCAAAGTGCCAATGTTGGGGGCACTTCGGCACTTTGCCCTTTGGGGTGGCCTGGGGGCAGGGCCTGATAGAGTGGGATCTGGTGGGGCAATCAGTAGAGATGGGGGAATCATGCTACTACTCTACATAGGAATTAATGAGGGAGGGAGGGAGGCCAGTGATCGAAGTTGGCTATCAGGATGGAGGCAGTCTGGATTGCGTTGGGGGGGATGGGTCAGGACTGAGGGGAAGGTTTGAGAATAAGAGGAGGGGGACAAGGCAGGCAGGAGACCGGGTGCTGCAGGGCGTGAGGGGGTTAAGGCTGGGCTGGACATGTATGAGGAGTGAAGAGCTAACGTTGCAGGGGACGCAGGACCAGCCAGTGATAAAGCTGGCCATCAATCGGGAGGCAGCCAATTGTGCATGTGCTGATTTCAGCACTGACAGACCAATACATGCACAGTGGCCCATTCAGCAATATGCTGCTAGTCTCTCCAGAAAGAATAAGCCTTGCATTCTGGAGTAAATCACACTAGTGCACTCTGCAGTGTGCAGGAGATTCGTTTTGAAACTCCCTCTGAAAAAAAAAACATGATTTACTCCAGTTTTCACATGAATTCAACACTTGGAACCAGGACTGGTTGTTGGTGACCGGGACATCTAGAAACCTGGAGCTCTCGACCATTTTTACTTCATCCCCATTGATGTAGACAGCGGCATGTGCTCCACTGCACTTCCTGAAGTCAATGTCTATGTCCTTTGTTTCATTGATATTGTGGGCGAGATTATTATCATTGCACAAACTTCACCAGATTCCGTATCTCCTTCCTGTACTCTGTTTTGTCATTGTTTAAGATCCGACCCACTTCAGCGGTGTCACCAGCTAACTTGAAAATTGAAATGGAGCAGAATATGGCCACACAGTCATAAGTGTACAAGGAATATAGTAGTTTTGTCACCCAGAAGACACCCATTGACATGAGTTTCTTATGAAGAGGTCATATGAAAGTCAAACTTTGAAAGTTGAATAGTAAAACCTAGGAACGTTTAGGAAGCAGAGCAGTAGGCTGCTTAGAGCATTGGAGTTTCTTTACACTATAGGCTGAATTGCTGAGAAACACGATAATGAGGCACTGCAGTTGCATCAGTTGTATCATTACAGTTGCTGAGAGCATGCATTATACCATGGAAAGTTTATGTTGTCAGTTCATTATAAATGTAAACCTATATTTTTTAGTGGAAAAAGCTGATATGAAACATGCACAGATGCTTTTTAACACATGCTAGATTATTGTCACATGGACAAATTTTTGAAAGTAAAATCTTGGAGCTTAAGGAAGGTGAACTTATCAAATTATTTTCTCCTTCCATTTCTGAATTTGGTTTCTTTTTCGCAAATCAAGATTGCACCCCCCAATTCCTTACTGTAGACACAAAATGAAACTGGAAGAAATAAAATTGGTTTTAACAGTGCAAAATGATGTTGGAGAAAGAAAATGGATTTGACATCTCTGAATGGAGATTTCGACCTTACCCACAGCAGGCAGCTTGGCGAATGAGGGAGCTTAATTTAACATGAGGCCAAATATCAGTTTCCCAGTGGAAAAATAGATCTAAGAAATCAAATTCTCAGGACTCTCAGGGCGGTTAAAGACGGATCAGAATTCCTAATGAATGATGTCAGGATTCCTTTTTGCACGCATTGGTCAGCCATGCATACTTATTAAAGGCAATCCCACTGGAATGAAGATTTCATTCAAATTATATTCACATCACCAAGAAATTAAAACACCCACTTTTACGACTATGTATAAATAGCATGCACTTGGTGAGGTAAACATCTTTCGTGATGAACTGTGAATTCCCACTGCATTAGAGTCATATAATTTTTGAGCATAGAAAGAGGTCCTTCAGTCCATCATATCTGCGCTGGATATCCAACATACCTATTTGCTCAAATCCTATTTTCCAGCTCTTGGTCCATTACCTTGATGCAATGATCATTTCAAGCACTCATGGAAATGCTTCTTAAATGTTGTCAGCGTTGTTGCATCCAGTACCCTTTCAGGCACAGAGTTTCAGATTTCCATCCACCTTCTGGGTGAAAAAGTATTTTCTTCAAATCTCCTCTAAATCTCCTACCCTTACCTTAAATCTATACCCCTTGGTATTGACCCCTCTACTAAGGAGAAAAGTAGAGAAAAGTAGAAAATCACAAAAATAGCCTTCAGCCATCATTTTCTGCCTCCTGCCACTTAAGCCAATTTTGGATCCAATTTGCCAAACTGCCCTGGATCACATCAGCTCATATCTTCTCAGTCAGCCTTCCATGCAGGATCTTGTCAAAAGCTTTACTTAGTCCATGTGGACTACAACACAGAAACACTTTCAACAGCACCATCCAAACCCATGACCTCTACCATTTAGAAGGCCAAGGACAGCACATAGGAATGTGACTATTTGAGTTCCCCTTTAAACCAGACACCTTGGAACTATATCGCTGTTCCTTCATCCCTAGCTGTGGTCTAATGAGTGGTTTATCCTCCCTTTCACTGGATCAAAATGCTGGAATTCCCTTTCTAAAATCACTGTGCCTGTTCATATACCATGAGGATTGCATTGTTCAAGAAGGGGGCTCACCACGAGGGGCAATCAGGGATAGATGATGAATGCCAGCGATGGCCATATCCCATGAATAAATAAAAACAAAAGGGAACCATTCAGCCTATTCTGTTGGTGTCAACTCTTTGAAACAACAAACCTATTAGCATTCCTCCCCTACTCTTTCCCATAACATTATAAATTTTACATGAAAAAGTGCAAAATAAAAATAAATTATGAAGTTTGACAAAGCCCTTTAACCTACGAATCACTTCTCCTCCAATGATTTATAGTTAGCTGGATTGGCCATGCTAAATTGCCCTTTAGTGTCAGGACAATTAATAAGATATATACTTGGGGTTATGAGGATAAGGCCTGAGTGAGATTGTTGCTGATGCAGACTTGGTGAGCTGAATGGCCTCCCTCTGTTTTGTACAGTTTCTATGATATTGAACATCCCTTTGAGGGAACACTGAGGAAGCAAGGGAACAAAATATGCTCTAGGCAATGCCATCAATGTGCTGAGTCAAGAGTGATTCAAAGGCACCACACTGAGTGAGCTAGGCAAGTTGTGAAGGTATAGCTGTCAGATTGGACCTGCATTCAATGGTGACAGTGCCAAATGACAATAAATGTAACTCTGCCAGCATTGGCCAGATCCCTAAAAGAATGAAAAATTACAATTGTATCTGTTGTCTATCAATAAACAGGAAACCCATGAAACAGTGTTAGAGATACTCCCTAAGAATTGTCAATTTTATTAACAAGTTGCATTTTTTCTGATAAAAGAATTGTGTATCTTAGAATGTTCCTTGATCCGTTATGTAATTCTGATTCCAATTTCATAAGTGTTGGAAAGTTACAAAACATGCCTTTGCTGATCTATTGATCAAACATAACTGCTGAGGATGCTTCAGAGTTTAACAACAGTTTTTGCAGAAAGGGGTGTTATGTAAATTAACTTTGCATTAACCTATAGAGTTAAAGGGCAGGTATGAACAGCTCTTGGGATTGACACACACACACACACACACACACACACACACACACACACACACACACACACACACACACACACACACAGTAAGTCCATTGGCCTTTCTGTCAAGAAAGCAACATTAATGACTATTGACTAATGATTATCAGTCACTGACTTGTGAGTACCCAGAAATAAAAACCTTTAATGAACAATATATTGGAATAATCTATGTTGCATGTGAAGCAAGAAGAAATCCAATGATACAGGACAAAATGACCTAAGTCACAAAGCATTCTCATTCTCAACTAGCTGCAATGAATTATTCAGGTGGCTTGCCACACTGGTCTAGAAATAGGAATGTGACCAATTTAAAGTAAGTTTTAGTCCCAAGCTTATCAAATATGCATTTTTGCATTTTACAATGGTCCAAGGTCATTATTACTTTAATATTAAAATACTTCTGATGCTAGAAAAATAGAAAATTGATATATTATGCTCATTTGGAATTTTTTAATTTGGAAGTTTGAAGGATTGTGTTATTCAAAGGGCAAATTTTATAAGACTAGGTTCCCTTAATCTGTGATCCCTCACTAACCAGCAAGGCAGAATTAATCTGAATCTAACAAGTTCTACAAAACTTGCCCTGAGTAACCTGCAACAACAAGAGAAGAAAGCTTGTTTCAAACTTTCAAATAGATTCGGTCCTCATCAAACTCACTTTTCAACCAACTATTTAACTCTGATTATGGGTGCTTATATATGAGGTTCACATTGTCCTGATCATGGGAAGACCTCCCTGAAATGGAGTACCACCTGGAATAGATTGTCCTGGAAACTAGAGATAGACATCATCTTTTCCAGCATCTCTCCTGCATCCCAGTCACAATGGCAGCTTACCAGAAGCAGCAACTGCTCTACTAACCCCCACTAGACTCTATGCTTCCAATGTCACCAATCTCCTGCCAACAGTAGCAACTATGCAACACTCTATGTCACATTGACGAGCCTACTGACCGGTGCCACTCGGACCAAGGCCGCCAAGGATAGAATGCAGGCTTCCACAGAGCCATTTAGACATGTCTGCATCCACCAGTGTTTCCTTGTTCTCAATTGCATTGACATCTGGTGCTCTCAGTCAGTGTGCTGGCCTGAATTCATCCTTGCTTTTTGATGGCTGTGAACCATTTGAGGATGATGTGTTTATAAAAATTGTTTACCACATATTACTATACCTCTTCTTGAGTAGTGTGATTTCTTGGTGATTATCATATATTGATGGGCTCCAGTTATGCTCTTTCCGTAATGGGAATAATCCATCCATATCGACTCTATCAATTTTTTTTATAATTTTAAATACCTCTATTACATGTATATAAATGACTTGGAAGAGGGAGTAAGTGGAGTGATCAGCAAGTTTGCAGACGATACAAAGATGGCTGGACTTGTGGAGAGTGAGGACCATTATCAGGGGATACAGGAGGACATAGATAGGCTGGGTAGCTTGGGCAGATAAATGGCAGATGGAATTCAATCTTGATGAATACGAGGTGATGCATTTTGGAAGAAAGAATGTAGGGGGGAGGTATATGATAAAGGATAGACCTATTAAGAGTATAGAAACGCAGAGGGACCTGGGGGTGCAGGTGCACAAGTCTCTGAAGAAAGCATATGGTATGCTAGCATTTATAGGAAGGGGTATAAAGTACAAGAGTCTGCTTTTAATGTTGCAGTTATATAAAAAGTTGGTTAGACCTCATCTGGAATACTGCGTCCAGTTCTGGTCGCCTTACTACCGGAAGGACATGGAGAGTCTGGAGAGAGTGCAGAGGAGGTTTACCAAAATGTTGCCTGGTATGGAAGGTCTGAGTTACGAGGAGAGGTTAGGCAAATTGGGACTGTTTTCCTTAGAAAGATGTAGACTTAGAGGAGATCTAATTGACATGTACAACATTATGAGGGATACGGATAGCGTAAACAAGGTTAAGCTTTTTCCGAGGATGGACTCAATTAGCACGAGGGGTCACAGGCTTAGGGTGAGGGGGGTAAGGTATAATTTGGATGTTAGAGGGAATTATTTTCACACAGAGGGTGGTGGGGGTATGGAATGCGCTGCCAAGTAAAGTAGTGGAGGCAGGCACTCTGGAGTTATTTAAGAAATACTTAGATGGGCACATGAACAGAATGGGAATGGAGGGATATAGAAAACTGATTTAAAATCGGGATCATGAGCCTTGGGAGTTCCCTGGGAAGTGTGTAAATTGTCAATGATATTGATGTATTTGTTTTATCCTACAGGTACTTTTGGTCCGCCTTGTTGTCTAACAAGGGGCATACACGCCTTGGGTCGTGAGAGGGCTGCTCTTGGATTTTTCGAGATTATCCTAGTGCTTCACGTCATTAGTGTACGCTTGACCTGGGCCATTTGATGGGCAACACAACAGCTCAGTGACTATTGCTGTGCTTTGCAGATACATGGATTTGGGCCTGTGTCTGTGGGAGTTTGCGCATTCTCCTCGTGCTTGCGTGGGTTTTCTCTGGGTGCTCCGGTTTCCTCCCACATCCCATAGATGTGCTCTTAGGCCGATTGGCAGAACAAATTCTCCCTAAATTGTCTCAAATTTGGTTTCAATGCATAGATCTATAAACATAGACAGGGATCATGGGTAGAAGTGGGAACATCGAGGTGGCGGTGCGGGCTCGTTGGGTCGAACGGCCTGTTTCCCGTGCTGTTTTGTTCTATGTACTTTGTTCTAACCCCACCTTTTCCTTTTTCAAGAGAATAGAGAAATATCATTGATTGAGTCAAATTTTAATTTTGCTCTTTTTAAGAATGTTTTACTTCATGCCAAAAATTTGTAAGAAAATTCTTGTAAATGACCATAGCTTGTTGTTTCTCTGTAAGGCGAGTTTACCCTCCCCTTGGTGAAATACCTTTTATGAGCTTGAAGAGAGGTAGTAACAGGTGATTTAAAACTCTTAAATTTATTGGGCAGATTTTCCTTTGCATTGGATCATACCTGTGTCCAGGGTCCACACTCATCTGCACTCCACGTGCACTTCACTTGTGGATTGGGAAAGGGTTGCTTCATTGTGTCTAAAATGCGCATTACAGAAAAGAGTGAAAGACAAAAAAAAGCTTTCATTTATATCATATCGTTCATGATCTCAGGAAGCCCCATAGTGTTTTGCAGCTAATGGAGTACATTTGAACTGTAATCACTTTTAATGTTGTAATGTAGGCTTTATATTGCAATGAAGTGAAGTGATTCTTGCTTGCACTGCTTTCCTCTTTCTGCTTGAGTCTTGAGTCATGGGCATACTTCCTGTATATATATTGGGTGTTTCGAAAGCTATGACAAAAAAAGACAATGATTGGAACAGAGATTAAACAAGTGTTATGTTATTATTTGGGTGAGCTAGCTTGTAACTATACTTACTTTGATAGGTACTATGGATAGGCACGCCAACACCACCTGGGAAGTTCATGACTAATTAATGTTTAAGATTAAAATACAACATTAAAATTAATAGGAACCAGTTTGATACTTTTAAACAGGATTGTAATATCTTGAGTTAGAGTAGAATACTAGAAAATGAGTGATACGCTGTCAGTTTATTTGAGGAATTCAGACGTTTGTGAATATCATCTTATCTTTGGGATTTGATTACAGTTGTATACTCACAGCCATCTATAATTATACATGGGCCCTCCAGCTCCACAAAGCTAAATCAATCAGTATCACATTAACTTGAAAAAAAAATTATGCTAATTGAAAACTGTGATGCAATTGTGATAGTATCTTGTTTTATAGGGTATCTCATTTTCTAATTCACCTAAAGTTTCAATAAAAAGGCTTTTTCCCTGGTCTAAAACAGAATTTTAAGGAGCTTAACAGCCTGATAAATTTTAGATGTTTGTACCACTGGCAAACGTTTATCCTATTGGGAATACATCGGAAATTTGAATGTATGCTGACCACAATTTTCCATCATTAAAATTAATGGACTGAAAATAAGAACATAAGAATATAGTCGGAGCAGGAGCCGATCATGCAGTTGTCAAGTCTGATCTGCCCTTCAATGTGTATTTGTTACAATGGTCTACTTATAGGAAGGGTGGTTTGCAGGATGAGCATATGACACTGTGCACCTCCAGGCTGGTACGCACTGGGCTTTTAATAGGTTGAAGACATACCTTGCTTGATGCTGTTGTTGACTGTTCTCTGACAAATCTTTTCAGCAGTAGCCCCACAAGTTCCGTGAGAGAACCTGCGTAAGAGGGGAATTCTGAACCTGGAAATCTTGACTTCTTTTGAAGATGACATGCTGGTGCTAGTAGACACTGACTCATCTAAGAGTGTAGGCAGAGATCTGATTGGAGCAAGGCTTGGGAAGTTCAGACTGATAGAAAAGGGAATAGGGCAAGGGAAGGTTTAACAGAGAGTGGATATTACCCAGTGTGACAATAAAGAAAGAATTTGCAGCACAGGAAAAGAAATGTTTTCACTGCAAGAAGTCAGATTATTTCACACAGAAGCTTTACAACATGCTGCAGCACACAAAACCTTGGACTGCTGAACACATCCTTGAGGATTACGCAGATGTGCTTCCAGGTTTTGGATGTCTACTTGGAGAATATCATCTTGAAGTAGATGAGAGTGTAAAATTAATTCAGCATCAACTAAAAAGAGTTCTACCTTCCCTCAGGTCAAACCTAAGAACCAAGATAGAAGCAGCCATAAATAAGGAAATGTAAGGGAGGAAGAAAATCAGGAGAATTGCATTCACCAGAGAAGTGGTACTGAATAATCTTTGGAGCAACAAGTTGCCAAGTGCTTGAGTCCTGGCGGGCTTCTGCTAGGGGCTTGAAAAAAGTGAGATAGTTGATGTATTGGTTTTAGTTTTCCAGAACACCAGATAGGTCCCATTAGATTGGAAGGTAGCAAATGTAACTCCATTATTCTAAAAGGGAGGAGATGGAAAGTGTGAATCAACAGGTCACATCTTTCATAGGGAAAATGTGAACAGTTAATATTAAAAAAGCTAAGGCAGGGCACTTGCCTAAGTTCAAGGTAATCAGGCATAGTCAACATGGTTTTGTGAAAGGCAACTCATGTTTAATCAAATTGTTGAGTTACTTGAGGAAGTAACTTGTATTTGAGGGGAACTAAAGGAGTACTGTACTCCCAGCATCCACCGCACTTCTACAGAATCACAATCCTTTGGGAAAAGCAGTTTCTCCTCAACTCTGTTTTAAATTTGCCACCCTATATCCTAAGACTATGATCTTGTGTCCGAGAATGCCCCACAAGAGAAAACATCTGCTCCATGTCTACTTTATCCATTCCTTTTATCACCTTGTGTATCTCAATATGATCTCCCCTTATTCTTCTAAATTCCAGAGAGTGTAGGCCTAAACTGTTTAATCTTTCTTCATACGACAAATCCCTGATCTCTGGAATCAATCTAGTGAACCTCCTCTGAACTGCCTCCAATGTCATTACATCTTTCCTCAGATAAGGGGAACAAAACTGCATAATTCTCCAAGTGCGGTCTCATCAATGCCTGGTGTCATTGCAACAATAGTTCCTTACCTTTATATTCAATTCCTTTAGCAATAACCGCCAACATTCCGTTCACCTGTTTTATAATCTACCATATCTGCCTGTTCATTTTCTGTGACTCATGAACAATGACACCCTCTGGACTGGAGCACTCGAAAGGCTCTCCCCATTTAGATAATAAGTTGCCTTTCCTTTTTTCTGACTAAAATGAATGACCTCACACTTATCCATGCTAAACTCCATTTTGGCCCATTCCTCTTAAAATTCTATATCCATTTGTAAGGTTCTTATTACTTCATTCCAACTTACTGTCCTGCCAAAATCTGCAAACTTGGTGATAGAGCTTCTATCCTATATCCAAGCCGTTAATAAACAAAGAACAAAGAACAAAACAGCACGGGAAACAGGCCCTTCTGCCCAACGAGCCCACGCCGCCACCCCGATGTTCCTACCTCTACCCGTGATCCCTGTCAATGTTTATAGATCTATGGATTAAAAACCAAATTTGAGACAATTTAGGGAGAATTTGTTTTGCCAAATAGCCTAAGAGCACATCTTTGGGATGTGGGAGGAAACCAGAGCACCCGGAGAAAACCCACGCAAGCACGGGGAGAATGCGCAAACTCCCACAGACACAGGCCCAAATCCATGTATCTGCACAGCACAGCGATAGTCACTGAGCTGTCGTGTTGCCCATCAAATGGTCCAGGTCAAGCGTACACTAACGACGTGAAGCACTAGGATACTCTCGAAAAAAATCCAAGAGCAGCCCTCTCACGACCCATCGCGTGTATGCCCCTTGTTAGACAACAAGGTGGACCAAAGCACCTGTAGGATAAAAACAAGTACATCAATATCATCATCTATTTACACACTTCCTAGGGACTCCCAAGGCTCATGATCCCTATTTTAAATCAGTTTTCTATACCCCTCCATTCCCATTCTGTTCATGTGCCCATCTAAGTATTTCTTAAATAACTCCAGAGTACCTGCCTCCACCACTTTACTTGACAGCGCATTCCATATCCCCACCACCCTCCGTGTGAAAAAACTCCCTGTAGCATCCAAATTATACCTTACCCCCTTCACCCTGAGCCCATGACCCCTTGTGCTATTTGAGTCCATTCTAGGGAAAAGCTTAACCCTGTTTACTCTATCTATACCCCTCATAATCTTGTACACATCTATCAGATCTCCTCTAAGTCTACGTCTTTCTAAGGAAAACAGCCCCAATTTGCCTAACCTCTCCTTGTAACTCAGACCTTCCATACCAGGCAGCATCCTGGTAAACCTCCTCTGCACTCTCTCCACTGTCTCCACGTCCTTCTGGTTGTAAGGCGACCAGAACTGGATGCAGTATTCCAAATGAGATCTAATCAATGTTTTATACAACTGCAACATTAAAGGCCAGCTCTTGTACTCTATACCCTTTCCTATAAAGGCTAGTATACTATATGCTTTCATCACAACCTTCTCCACCTGCTCTGCCACCTTCAGAGACTTGTGCACCTGCACCCCCAGGTCCCTCTGCGTTTCTATACTCTTAATAGGTCTACCCTTTATCATATATCCTCCCCACTACATTCTTTCTCCCAAAATGCATCACTTCGCATTAATATAGATTGTAAATAGTTGACACCCAGGGACAGAACACTGTTGCACCACACTAGTTACTACTATCCAGAAAAAAATCCATTTTTGCTATCCAGAAAAAAAATCATTTATCTTGACTCTCTGGGGGATGATTTTATCATTTTCTGTTCAAGTTCTGGGTAGACTTGAAACTGGGAGAGTTTCAGATCTGTCTTTTGGCATGTTTTTAGCAGCAGCCCCCCTCCCCCATATGCATTCTGCCTTGAAAATTCTGAGCGAGCCTGTTATTTGCTGCAGAAGCCTGTGGATGGGGCTTAATGCACCCGAAAACCTGCAGAGTGAGGTCCTGCGCATGTGCAGGTCTCTGATGCTGCATATGCGCATTAGCATTGCATGGGTCAAACAGAAAAGAGAGAGCAGCCCCCCTTCCTATAATCGCAGGGTCCTGCTAACCCTTCCAACACACAGGTTGATCACAGACCCCATCCCTCCGCCACTGATTATAGACCTGTTGCCCTCTCCCATTAACCACTGCAGAATGGCAGCGGGCCCCACCTCCCTCCCTTCCCCCCACCGACAGCTATGGAATGGCAGCAGGCCCTTCCCCCTCCCTCCCCCTCCACCGACTTGTTGTAGAGTGGCATCTTCCTGGCTCCCCACTTCCCCTCCCCCAACAACCACTACGGAGTGGCAGCAGGCCCTGTCTCCCCTCCTTCCCCCTATCAATCACTGCATAATGGCAGTTGGTCCCCTCCCCCATTAACCCATTCTCATTGGCCCCTCTCCCATTATCCCCATCCCCTGGCATTGCCCAGAGGCCAAGGTGTCACTGCCAGTCTGACACTATCAAAGGGGCATCCACGCTCTTGCCCTTGGCCTCCCCAAGGGGCCTCAGCAGTCTCCAGTTCCACTGGCGAGGTGAAGTTAACTGCTCCCCGTTTACGGGGAGCAGCATTAGTCATCGCTGGCAAGGACCTTTCCCAGCGAAGTCATAAAGGGGGCCAAACCCAAACAATTGAGCACTGGGTTTACTAAGCAAATGTTAAGCAATATTTAAATAAACTTAAATATATTAACATACCTCTTGCTGGTGAGAGGCTAACCATGCCGGAAATCTGGCAGTTGTAAAATGGCATTGGTCATAAAAACCAGCACCAATGTTACTAATCACTTTACGCCCCATTTTACAACATCATCTGAAAATGGGCACAACGCATTGATAAAATTGTCTTCTGTCCATCAGCCAGTCACCTACTCAAGCTAGTAAATTACCTTTACTCTCATGTGATCTAATCTTGTGTATTAATCTTTTGTGTGGCAGCTTATTAAATGCCTTCCAGAAGTCCTGATACATCCAGAGTGTTCACTAAAATCAAACGAGTGACCACAGTGCCGTTACTATGGTGAGAAGTAATGTGGCAGTTTGACATGCTCTGGAAATCATCAACCCAGCAGGGACATTGATTCGACAGACAAGTGCTTTGCTCAAATTGAGTGAACAACTTAACAAGATGCAACTCTCCAGCTGCTACAAGAAGTAGTGTTGACGGGATATCCGGAGACCACCAAGGGCACACCTGTGATTACAAGAGCATATTGGACAGAGCAAGATGAATTGATAGGCCAAGGTGACAACTTGAATAAAGGCAACAATCATCATCCCTCAGGATATGACAGAACAGATACTGAAGTGTATCCATACAAGCCAAAAAAGAATTAAATCGAGTCTCAGGAAGGTAAGTTGTGTGCTCTACTGGCCAAATATGGGCAATGAAATTAAAGATCATACTGAGTAGTATTTTGCATGTAATGAGTACCAAGATAAACAAATTTGAGAGCTGTTGATGATGCATAACATCCCAAATGCACCATGGATAAAGCTGAGAGTAGACTACTTCAGTATAGCAGGAATTAATTATCTTGTTACTCTAGATTACTATTCTGACTACTGGGCAATACAATCAGCTGTTACTAAAGAGGAGAGATAATAGAATACTTGAAAGCACACTTCGGCCATTACAGCATTCCAGATATTGTGATGAATGAAAATGGGTCTCAGTTCATGAGTGAAGAATTTAGCTGATTCACAAAGGATTGGGAAATTCAACACTATCTCCCAACCCTGCACTATTCCCAGTTGACTGGCTGACCAGCAGTGGAAATTTCCAAAGGGATCATCAAGAAATCCAGCAAATCTAACACAGATGTACACGGCATGCAAACTGAAGTCGGAAAACTAATTTCATGCCATATCTAAACCAGAATTCCAATAACAAAAAAACTAATGGGTGGCATGATGGCACAGTTGTTAGCACTGCTGCTACACTGGCATCCAGGCTCAATTTCAGTCTTGGGTGACTGTGTGGTGTTTACATGTTCTCCCCATATCTGCATGGGTTTCCTTCAGGTATTCCAGTTTATCCCACAGTCCAAAGATGTGGAGGTTATGTGGATTAGCCACATTAAATTGTCCTTTAATGTCCAAAGGTGTGTACATTAGATGAATTAGCCATGGAACAATGAGAGAGTTGCAGTGACAGGTAAAGATGCATCAAATCTTAGCAGAGTTGTGCAAGGCATACTGAATCCCAAATGACATCAAACACTTTCTGACCACAGCAAATACTTTTTGCTGCACTGCTGCCGAGAAGTCCTGCAAGAATCTCATACAGCCAAGTCCCACATGGCCTGGCAGCCTCCAAAACTCTCTGGCAGTCTCTGAACTATGGAAATGTAAGATAATAGGTCAAGAACATTGATTGTCCCTGGGCCTCGAGGATAGGATATGATGCACTCCTCTAAACTTGATCTGCCCCACCTTCATATCAAGGTTAAAAAAATGTAGCAGCCTGCCTCCATCAAATTTAACAGAACCCTGCCTTTAGCTCCCTCTGGAAACCAATCACATGGACATTCTTCCTTTGGACAATTTTCCAGATCCAAGGATATCTGACATACCATACAACTCATTCTCTAAGGATTGCAGCTGAGCCTCAACTGAAGAAGCAGCACTTTTAACATTAAGGATTCTAACTTCTACTTCACTGAACCTTTTGCTGGTATTCCAAAGTTCATCCAAGCAAACATTCATGTTCTATGTCAAAACACTGAGTTTGTCATCTGTAACTTTAATGATGTTTGCAGTCATCTCGTGCAGTGCCTTTGAGAGTAGAGACTACTCCCTAGCCAGGTGACCTGCATGATTTAACAACTCTGTAATGCAATGCATCTGTAGAGACTGACAAGAATAGCAAAGTTTGTTAATGCATGAGAGCAGTTGTCGTGTAGTGGGTAACTTGAATAACTCAGTTACACGTGATAGTGCATGTAAAGTTGTCTGTTGTTCGTAATGGAAAGGGAAATATTTGAGCTTTGAAAGGCGACCATTACTAAATGACCTAACTAACTTCCCATGCCATATGGGAATCTCTGGAGGCAACATTGTTACATTGAGTTGAATAAAAACTATACCCTTTGAGTTTATAACACAGCCTCTATAGGTCTTCTTTCCATCCCTGTCATTACTGAAACCAAAGGAACCAACAGACATTTTGGTCGTTCTGTTCCTACTGGGATTCTTTAACAAAAAGTCCTTTCTTTAACAGATTCGGCATGTCACCTTCATTCTCACTCAGATTGGTTAGAAAAACTGGAAGAAGACTGTTAATACCATGGTTGAGTTAAAGAGCCATGGCAAAGCCCACTAAAATAACTAATGGATTCCCAATCTGTTACTGGTGTTCTTGCTACAAGCTGGTTAGCTCTGCTTCATTCCACCCAATGTTTCCAAATAAGTGTGCTTATCATTAGAGTTTGTGAGCTTAACTACTACCTGGCTTGACCTTATTTGTTATATCATTCATATCCTTTTTATGCATACTTAATTCAAATCTTTTTAAGTTTGATAGAAATAACAGAATTTCTAAAATAGTAAGGATTGAATTTTCTCAGTATACTAAATCTGGTTTGTAGTGAAGGTTAAAAGGAAAATGAGAGAGTCTCACACCGGGTCAATTCCCCGCTAGCAGCAGTTAGGTAACTAGGTTCAATTAAATTCCTCAAGTTGCTAACACCTCTGGAATCTTCTTGACAGCAGATTGACCTCCTACTGAAGCTGTAGTCTAACCATTTCCTAGAAGCAGTCTCCAATGTTAGGCCAGTGGGCTACCAACCTCTCCTTTCTTTAAATCCAGCAATACAATCCTATCCACCCTCATCCCCTCTTTAGCCCAGAGCAATGGATGCCAGAGGACCACACCGAAAAGTTTGAAGTTTGTTTATCAGTAAGTAGGCTTACATTCATACTACAATGAAGTTACTGTGATAACCCCCAAGTTGTCATGCTCTGGCACCTGTTCAGGAACACTGAGGGAGAATTTAGCATGGTCAATTGAACTAACCTGCACATCTTTTGGACTGTGGGAGGAAACTGGAGCATCCAGAGGAAACGCATGCAAACACGAGAAAAATGCACAAATTCCACATAGACAGTGACCAAAGCCAGGAATTGAACCTGGGTTTCTGACACTGTGAGACAGCAATGCTAATTACTGTACCACTGTGTTGCATCAGTTACAGGCAATCCTATGGATGGGATTCCCCCTGTATACTAATTAGCAGGTAAGTGCACTAACACCTATTTTTACATTTTTTCAACTATTCAAAGCATACCTTCACCATGAGGGTTCTTAGCAAGATATCTCTGAGGACGCATTTACAGAGCCTCTCAGTTACCTCGTCCACTGTCATTCTTAATTGGAATAAGAAATCTCACGACACCAGGTTAAAGTCCAACTAGTTTATTTGGTAGCACAAGCCACAAACCTTTGGAGCACTGCTCTTTCATCAAGTGATAATGAAGGAGCAGCACTCAGAAAGCTTGTGGCTTATGCCATCAAATAAACCTGTTGGATTTTAACCTGGTGTTGTGAGATTTCTTACTGTGTTTACCTCAGTCCAACGCAGCATCTCCACATCATGCTTAATTGGACCAGGCTCCAATTGGGCATTGCCAAGAATATTGCTACCAAGGTTCTCAATGCAGAATTAATTCCTAACAAATATCTCCCAAATCAGCAAAGCCCAGCCCAATGAGTTTCCAATGTTATCTTATCAAGTCGAATTTGCTGTCTGCAGCAGACTAGAAATGTTTGATTTATGCCCCAAGTAGCTATCACCAATAACGGATCTGAAATTGAAATTCAAATTGCAATAAAAACTAAAGCTTTCTGTGACTGTTTTCTTCAATGATGACTAATAACATACCACTTTATAAAGAGAATTTCTTATTTTCATAAGTTCAGTTCCACACTGTTGGAATGTAACAGCCAATGCTTTTCATCCAAAATTATGATGGATAAAGGATATACATCTTAAAATAATAATAATTTTATCTATATTCTTAAGTGGTCTAATCACCATTTAAGAACATAAATGAAATTAACTTCACTCCGATAATAATAAAATTGTGGGCGGGATTGTACACGCTCACTCATCCTGAAATTATAAAATCCCATTCCAAGGTCAACAGATCTTCCCATTGTCCACCCCTCACCCATTCCAATTCTCGTGGTGGGTGGGGCGGTAAACTTCCAACCATAGTCTCATTTTGGATTACTTCACCCAGTCTAGCATTGCAAAGTGATGTTGAAACAAAGCACAACTTTGGGGACATTTAGATTTTAATGAAGCTGATATTGTAACAGTGGGAGTGGGCATTAGCAGCAAACATAATGGATAGACAGATGGCATCCTTTTTCTTCCAGGAAAACATTATTTTGTGCAGAATTGCAGAAAATTCAAAACTGAGGAATGAGCAGACAGATCTTAAAGTGTGCAATGGTTTCCACCTGCAAGTTTAGCTGCTTCATCTGCTTTTTAAAAAGACTTTATCCCAATGTAAAATTTAAATTTGATAAAATGTAAATTCATAGCTACCTATATTTTGAACAGAAGGTGCAAAATCCTCCTGGCATTATCACGTAAGTGTCATTATAAATGTTAATAATAAGTTAAGTGGACAATTGAGAGTAGCCTGTTTACCCAACAGATTAACTCAGGGATGTGATTATTTATTATTAATTTATTTTTAGTTTCCATACCTGAAAAGTGTTGTGAAATGGTCTAAATGTTCTTATTCATTTATTTTTTGTGACATATACCAGTTGATGATTTGAAGCTGTATATGATCGCAAACCATTGTTTAAATTCATCTTCTGTAAATAAAACAGAGGCAGTATTTAATATCCAAAGTGCCCGATCTGTAACTGGACGAAATAACACAAGAAAATGTGAGAAGGGCATCCCAGCATCGTCATGTATTCATGATATTTTGGCCGATGGGTGTATGTGGAAGTTAGACCACCGCTTGCTGACATTTAAGAAGGCAATGTAAATTTCTTACACATGAGTTAGGCTGGATTTAATGTTGCCTGTGCAATTTTTAGATTAGCACATGGGCAACACAGGCAAGCAGCAAACCATTTTTGACAATTTATCATCTAAGTTTGGGATAAAATGAGGTAGGAGTAAAAGCAGGCTGAGTTGATAGGAGCTCTCCAGAGTTTGACATGGGCTTAGGCTAGAGGTTTGTGAATGTTTTCAATGGTTTCCTTTGAGGTTTGTGCATCTTTTTTGGACTTTTCAGGACTTTAAATCTCTCTTACATTTCCAACCCTTAGACACAAACAGTACACCAATCAGCCCCTTCTGCATATCAGCAGGTGGATTATTGTATATTCATGAGAGAGCACCTCCGTTGAGGAGGAAGACAAGGGCCAAAGAGAAAAGAGGTTAAGTGGTCGCAGCCATCATTTAAGAGGAGATATGTAGGAGCAGAGTGTTCCGGCCCAACAGAAAGAGCAAATAGTACGACCTCTCAGAAAACACCACTAACCAGCTGCTAGGGCGTTGAGCCATTAACCCAACTGCCCTAACACAACAGAAGTCCAGTGGCGCATGAGGCTCCAACTTTCAAGGGAAAACATAATATTCAGGTGATTGGGCCAGGAACAGGCTCCAATTGTGTGGATGGACACCCAAATCCCATGGCTCTCAAAATCACTGTGGCCCTTAACTTTTGTGGGATCTTTTCAGGAGTCTGTGAGCAATATTTGCAGTCACCCAGTCAGATGTGCATAGCTGTGTCAAGCTGGTGAATGGCACTTTGCTCAGGTCAGTGGGTATATCGATCCATTTCGGGATAAACCAAGACAGCCAGGGTGAACAGTCCAGTGGATTTGTTGTTCCCCTACCTCTAGGTGCAATTAATTGCATCCATGTGGCCATCAAGGTGCCAGTTGCTCTGTTGACAGATGGCATCACTCATGCACCCGAGGACAGGGGTAGAGGAAAGATCAACTGCTGTCACATCATCATGAAGGCTGTGGTGGAGGGACAATAGATCAAGTAAAAGTGAGGTCTGATGGCTCGACCAGTCTAGAGGCACCCTGCACCGACACATGATGCCTTCCTGTACTAAAAATCTTTACCTCTACACAGACCTTATCTGTCTATTCCCTGCCTATTCATGTATCTGTCAAAATGCCTCTTAGAATTGCTATTATATCTGCTTCTACCACCTCGTCTGGCATCACATTTCAAGCACTTACGATCCTCTATGTAAAAAAAACCTCACACAGCTCCTTTAAACTTTGCCCCTTTTATCTTCAATCTATGTCCCTTAGTAATTGACATTTCTATCTTGAGAAAAAGACTCCAACTATCCATTCTATGCATGCCTGTCATAATTTTGTAAACTTTAATTAGGTTATCATCATCAACCTCCGAAGTTCAAGTGAAAACAAGCCAAATTTGTCCAATCTCTTCTCAGCTAATATCTTCCAAATCAGACAAAATCCTGGTAAACCTTTTCTGTACCTGGTCCAAAGTTTCCATATCCTTTAAAGTGGCAATCAGATCTGTACACAATATTCCAAATGTGACCTAAGCAAAGTTCTAAACAGCTACAACATGATTGCTAATTTTGATACTCTCTGCCCCAATAATTTGCAACCAATGAAGGCAATCATGCTATATGATTTCTTGATCACCTTATCTACATGTATTGCCACTTGCAGGGAACAGTGGGTCTTTACACTGGTATTCTGCCATGGTCACCATTGGATTGGGCAACTGCCACATTTCCACCTCCATTGGCCTCGCAGATCCTATCTGGATATTTCACACTGGCTGGCATTTAATCAGTCAGCATAATATTGCCAGGAAATCGGGTGGAATCAAGAAATGCGATCATTTCAAATCCTTCCCACTGATCGTCATATATAAAATTCTCGGCGATGTTTCTGGTGTATCACATAATACATCTAGTAACTGGCATATGGAATATGACTACGACTTCTGAGTGTTGCTATCATAGGTCAGGTGCTTTGCAAGGAGAGATACATTTTTGATCACATTGAGAGTGCAATCTGGCTACAACAGTATTTAGATATTTTCAGAGTCAGCGTCTCAGAAATTGTCACACTGCCACATCTTTAAAAAACAGTGACGAAAGTGAGCATTCTACTACCAACTTTCCCACCACAACAGCATGTCAAGATAAATTAGTTTCTGGAGACACAGTAAGGAAAACAAAAAAATTGTAAGTGTTTATCGTTGAGTTTGTGTTCAATTTATATAAAAGTGTTGAACAGGAACCTAGAAGTAGAAGATATCTTTGTAGAAGTGGTGATCCTGAATATTTGTTGAAACTGAGGGGGTGCCTGTAGTAACTCCAGTGGGAGAATGACAGAAAACCAGAACAATTGGCAGGGTCACAATGGGTTCCTCTGAGTCCAAGATTCTTGTGATTACTGGGATTGTCTCTCAACAATTGTTAATACTGAAGTATTTTACTTTCTCCCTTTAGTTTGTACGTCACATTGACAAAAGTGAAAATGGTGCAGAAATTAAGGTTTAACTTAACAAGCAAAGTGACTTACAATTTTATTCATTAGAGGGGTGTGGGTGTCATTGGTTGGGCCAGCATTTATTGCTCATCCCTAATTGTCCCAAGTTACAGAGTTAAAGCTACATATTTCAAATATTCATTGGACCAATAAATAAAACTTTAAACATTGTACCCAATTGTTGAAAGATGATAGATGTAAATTTATCTAAATCTGTTATGAAACTATTCATGAATTTCAGTCAATTACAACTGCAAGGCAAATGAGTTACAAAGAGAATGAATTGTCCATAATAGATTTTATTTTGAACGTGTTCAATCGTGCATGAAGTGGTGGGATAGTAATCAAGTAACTCCCAGGCAGCACATTCCAGACTGAAAACTGCCCTCTGAGCACAAACATTTTTCCTCATGTTCTTCCCTAAGCTTCCTGTCCCTCACCTTGAATCTATTTCTCCTCGTAAATGACTCTTCAACTAAGGGGAACAGCTGCTCTTTATCAATTCTGTCCATGTCTCTCATAATCTTGTACACCTCTACCAGATCACCCCTCAATTTTTTCTGCTCCAATGAAAACACCATAAGCCTACCCAATCTCTCTTCATAACTTAAGTGTTCCATTCTAGGCAGCATCCTGGTGAACCTCCTCTGCACTACCTCCTATGCGATTACATCCTTCCCATAATGTGATGACCAAAACTCACATTTCTCACAGTTCTCTAACTGTGACCTCACCAAAGCTCTATTCAACTCCAATTTGACTTCCCTGCTTTTGTAATCTATTGTCGACTGATAAAGGCAATCTCCAGACTGAAGAATGAGAGATGATCTTAGTGAAATCGATCAATGGGCAGAATGGACCAGTAAAATCACACGACAGCTGAGAAATCAGGATCAAGCCAATTTTTCAGCTCCGGAAATCTTACGGGGAGTCGATTTCTGGCGAGGTTAGCCTCTTGCTGGAAATTAGCAAGAAGCTGAATAAATTATTAAATATATTTTAATGCTGCTTTACATGTGATTAGCCTAGCACCATGGCACTGCCAACTGGGCACCTTGGCAATGCCCACCAAAGTATTGATGAAATTATTGAAGGAACCATTTAAAACATTTTTAACAGCCAACCTTAAAACAATTGCAAAATATCTTTACAATAAAATCACTTGTATCTCACCCAGTCACTTACAATTGCCTGTACTAAATCTCAATTGCATATCTGGGCCCTCCATTCACCAAATACTTATTTTTAATTCATCCACCAAATGGAGGCATCATTGACAAGGCCAATATTTGTTGCTGATTACTAATTGCCCTGAGGAAATGATGGTGAGGTGCCTTCTTGAACTGTGGCTGTCCGTGTAGGGAAGGTACTTCTGCAACGTTGTTAGATTGAGTATTCCACGGTTTTAGCTCAAGCAATGATGAAGGAATAGTGATATATTTTCAAGTCAGGGTTTGTGTGATTGGCGGAGTCTTTGAAGTTAATGAAGTTTCCATGTACTTTCTGTACTTGATCATTGGCAAGTTGTGCAGTGCACCATGAAGATCTGCACTCTGCAGATAAAGGTTAAGGTGGGAGATGGAGTACCAATCAAGCAGACTGCTTTGGCTTGAATAGTATTGAGCTTCCTGCTATTGGAATTGGAATTGCATTCATACAGGCAAATAAAGAGGATTCCATTATACTCCTGACTTAAGTAGCAGAAAGGCTCCAGGAAGCCAAGAAATGAGTCATTCACTGCAAAAAAACTCCTCACCTTTGTACTTCGTCCTTCCTTAAGATACTTCTTCAAACTTTTTGACCACACCAAGCTTTTGGCCATCTGCCCTAAAATTGACTTATGCTGCCCAGTTTTCAGTTTTGCTTTATAATATTTGTAATGGTGCTTGGACAGGTGCCAGGATGTGGGTGAGATCTGGTTAGGGATCAAAACTGATTTGTTTAAAGCAGATAAAGTTTGAGATTCAAGAGATTAAATTTGAGATTCAAGATTAAGTGATAAGATCGCAAGATTCCATGGGTTTTGAACAAACAAAAATAAACTATAGTGTACAGGTTCAGAAAAATAAAACCATTTACAATATGCACTTTATACTCTAACATTCACATTAAGTATGGGGTACCTATGTATTAACAAACCAATATACCATACTACATAATAAATGGGAGATGTGCCAAAATGGATTTTATGGATTTCTCAAAAACTTAGAAGTTAGTCAACCAACCTCACTAAAATTCCATTTTTCTTAACAGCATTTCAAATCTTCACTTTGAAGACCTTGCTTTGGAATTCTCTCCAAAAGTTATTCCAACTTGGATAGCTTCAAAGGTGGCCAACCTTATAGGGCTAGTCCTGCCTTGCCAGATTCCATTTCCTTGGATTCCTGCCTACACCTAAGTATCAATCTACAAGTATAATTTCAGATTATTGGCCATGCCATGGAGAATACCACTGCCCCAAAGGGCCATCTTTGTCCCAATAGCCCTCTTTACTGAGAGTCTACTCCCCACTGTACTTTCTATAACTTGAAACCTATTCCTTTACTCTTTTATTTTCTTCTTAACTTACCTAGGACCTTCTTCTGTCCCCTATCTTTGGCCTTTATTTAGGACTTTATATCGGGGCTTTTCCCTGCCCACTTCCTTTGTCCCTCTTTTGGAGCATCATGGCGGCACTGCTGCTTCACAGCGCCAGGGATCCGGGTTCAATTCCGGTCTCAGGTCATTGTCTGCATGGGGTTTGCACATTCTTCCTGTGTCTGTGTGGGTTTTCCTTCCAGTTTTCGGTTTCTTCCCACGGTCCAAAGACGTGTGGGTTAAGTTGATTGGCCATGCTAAGTTGACCCCAATGTCAGGGGATTAGCAGGGTAATTATGTGGGGTTGTGGGAATAGGACTTCGATGGGATTGTGGTCGGTGCAGACTTGATGGGATGAATGGCCTCTTTCTGCACGATAGGAATTCTATGATTCTGGGAATTCTATGACTCACTGGAACATTTCCCTTCATATTATTATGACTCGCTGACTGGTCCTTGAACTGATTTGGTGACCTATCAAATCACTCCCCTTTGTAACGAGGCAGGAACAAATGTAACAACCATTATAACATCTTGTACTTTGAGTATTAAATTCAGTAAAAAAATACAAGCTTACATAGCACACAGTGACACAGGAAGAATGGATCTCATTATGTTCCTGTGAAGCACCTTGAGGCGTATTATTATGTTAAAGGTGCTATAAAGTACAAGTTGTTATTGTTCATCTCCAATAATAAATTCAAGGAGCTCCTAAATCTGTCAGTAACTTTGAAATTAACCATTTACTTGTCAATTAATCATGACCTAATTGAACTGCAGGCCAAATTCAAGGGACTGAACAGAACACAGGAACAAAGGTATTTTGGGAACATGCATAGCCTACTTAGTACAAAATTTTGTGGCTTAGATCTCCTTGAAAAGCACCTGGAGAATTTATACTCTGTTCAACAGTAGACTCTTGGACACTACCAGATGGAATAAGAACATGGGGCTGACCAAAGAAAACCTAGCAAAATTTAAGGAGGATCTTCAAGAGTGTGACATTACCTGTGCTGGAGCATACGAGATTGTGATGAAGAAGAGCTGGTTATGGAGGCTGGCTGCTCATTGTTCTGCATGGAATTGGACAAACTAAGTTTAAGTAAATCTTCACAGATATCTTCTCATCACTTTCTGGGCGAAAATTTGCAAGGTTGTGGAAAAAGGGGAAGGAGTGGAATGAATTGGATATATCTTTCACAGAGCCAACATAGGTACAATAGGCTGCATTCCCTCTACGCTGTACCATTCCATGATAAGAAAAAGGACCAAAACAAGTCCTCAAAGGGACTCAGGTGCACTGAAATGAAACCACTGCAATGCGTTAATATCTTAGCCATCAGATCGCACCTGGACAAAGCACAGAGATGCACCTAAGAGAAACATGGTGGCATCTCTTGAAAATATGTACAAATCCTTGGGTATTCTGGGTTAAATTGAATAATTCCCCAAAACCAACCCGAAGATCACAATGTTTAAATAGCCCGAGACCTTTGCTTGAAATATGGATGGGATGCCAACTTTGGGTGGGACATTCCCTTTAAGAAATGCAGGTGAGCATTAAATAGTGTTAGGCACGCAAATACAGGCCTCCTGCTGAGATGCAGCCAATGAACTGTGTGAAGACTGCATGCTAATATCGTAGGATCTCTACATTGCAGAAGGAGATCACTGAGTCCATCGAATCTGCACTAACACTTATATAGGCTAATCCTGGAATCTCACTTACTTATTCTGCTAATTCCCCTAATTTATATATCTTGGAACACTAAAGATGCTGGTAGTTTTGGAGTGCCCCCTTCAATGATTAATTGGCATGTTTTGGGCAGCATGGTGGCACAGTGGTTAGCACTGCCGTCTCACAGTGCCAGGGACCTGGGATCACTTCCAGCCTTGTATCATAGTCTGTGTGAAGTTTGTATATTCTCCTCATATCTACATGTGCTTCCTCCAAGAGATCTGGTTTCCTCACACAGTCCATAGATGTGCAGGTTAGGTTGACTAGCTATGCTAAATTGTCTTTTAGTGTTGCAAGATATATAGGTTAGGAGAATTAGCAGGTAAATAAGTGGGGTTCTAGGATAAACATATGTACGTATTGGTGCAGACATGATGGGCTGAATGGTTTCTTCTGCACTGTATGAATTCTATGATATTGGCATGCAGTCCCCAAGCAGTTCATTGGCTGCATGTCAGCAGGTGGACCACATTTAAGTGTCTAACACTACTTAATGATAACCTGCACTTCTTAAAGGGGACGTGTACTGTGACTGTCGCACATTCTGAATATTGCGATCTGGAAGACTAAACAATGGCTGATTATCGAAGAGGATGCACACCAAGGTTTTCAAACTTTGCATTGTAAATCTGTTGGATAAGGTGAAAAAAAGTAGTGGTGTCTCATATTCCTCAGAGGATTGGAGGCCCTCTTACAATGTTCAGAAGGCAATGGAAGGAATAAGCAATAGAGGTCAATGTCAGGATTGTATCTCAAAGAACCTGGATGCAATGCAGTTTAATGACCTCACATGAGCTCTCAAGGTCAGTGAATGCATCTTCAAATGCTATAGCTCCCACCGCTGGCATCATGGATCTAGATAACAGTCTATAATTGGGTTGCCCTTGGCATCACAGCATTCCAGCAATCTGTTCTCCAACAATTTAGAAATAGTAAAGGGCTAACCAGTAGAGTGGTAATTGCTCAGTGGGGTTCGGACCTGCCATCATCTCTCAGAATAACGGCATTCTATTCTCATTCTTGCTACTCCACATAACCAAACTTCTGCAGCCTAGGTTAAAATGATGTATTCTGCGGATGGGCCAGTAGACCCTTAGCAGATTAACATTATAACCATCCAGCACTCCGCTCACTAAGACCATTTGCAATCTTCACAAAGACCATCAACAACCTTTCACCAGTCATGCTGTAGTCTTTGGGGAAGCATTTCATAAGAGAACCAGGTCAGACAAAGACATGCAAAAGAGGCGCTTAGGGAATGTGCAAGACTAATTAGCATATTTTTGTGTGCACAATGATATTATTTAATTTCTAAATTTGCATTAAAATGTGTATCCTATGTTGGTTTTTATTTTAGCATTGTGGAAAAGAGGACAACATGATAGTCAAATGACAGAAGAACAACAGGGAGAGTGGAAATGTTGATGATAGGGGAATTGAAATGGTTGCTATTGGTATTGTTCATGAATTATTTGTTTAACTAGAGGCAAATAAAAAGGATCTGTTAGGTTGCAGCCTCCTTTTGAATTCATGGTCCTATTCCTAAACTTCTTGCTTGATAGTTGTTCCTCATGATGGACAGATTTTGCAACATTTAGCACACCACAGCAAATATTGAGATCCATTCAGCTGAACATGGGAGAGCTGTTCCAGAACAGCTCAAGCACCAGAAAGGTTGCGCGAGAATGCCAATGGACCACTATAATAATCTTTGTGACAGTATGGTTATCATATGGTATATGCATGTGCAAATGAATTTCAGACGCAAATCATAAACTACGACAAGAGTGGATATCCCTCATCACCCACTCTTGGTTTCTAGTGTTGACTGAGGTACAACTAGATAAGTGGACAGTCACAAAATAAATTAATCAGAACTGCTATCAAAATAAGGGCATTTATTTGCATGGAGTATTGCCAGGGGTCATAGATATTGAAGGAATGGAATCCTTTTCTCAGATCTGAGTTCACAAGAGATATATGCAAAGATACATGCATACAATCAATGGCATTCGACAAGAAGGAGAAGCCTGCGTTCCCTGAAAATCCTCATGGTTATTCCTTGATCTTGTCTCTGGCAGGAGGAGTTGACATGATTTTCTCCTCTTCGCATGAAGAGCATCAGTAACTACTTCCTTTATTCAGGAATACATTGCAAACTGAGTGTTACTTACATCTTGATCAGCAGCCTGGAAAAAGCCAGAGATATAAATGTTCTGAGCCACAAACACATTCCCAGCCACAGGAAATGCCGTATCTTGAGCTTTCAGTTGTGGATTCAATAGTCAGCAGATTTGAGTCAGGATTTCATGAGTAAAGTACAGACGTTTTGAACATTGGTAATGATTAAAATTCAGAGACAATAATTGATCCCTTAATGTTATCTGTAGATACTATCTTTCACTAAAAACCCTTTTCCCCTTCACTTTCCTTCTTCAAGCAGGTGGTCCTGCTCTCCTTGGCCTCCACTCACTTTCCCAGTCATGCTCAATATTAACAAAAAACTGCACTAGGTCTCCTATGTTTGGAAGCAACTGTGTGTTTACAAGCCTTAAGTCATCTAAAAAGTGATTCAGCCAGAACACATCCTGTACTATTGAAACTTTTAGTAAATACAGCGTGGAAAGTACTCAAAACATATAGAATTGCAGCAACAGCCAGAGGAAATAATCTAGAAACTAACTTGTATCTAGTTCCTGACTCCTTTAATTAGTCCTGTTTCTGGATCCTTTATACTGTTTAACATCAAGTCCAGCTATGCAAGGTGAAGAGAGGTGTGAAACTTATTATGTACTGATTGACATCATCTTATACTTGCTCTGCATGCTGCTGGAATTCTTTAGGACTATGCACATAAACAGCTTATGGACACATATTTGTAAAAGGTTTGCAAAAATGCAATCATATGTGTGTCAAATTTGTATTTGCGTATATTGGAAGTGTGTGCATGGGACAATTTACGTAATTTACTCAGCCTCAAAATATGGGGATAGGGTACACAGCCCAAATTCTCCCCCATAATGTCTAAGCTATGCCTATTTTTTCAGTAACCTCAATGAAACACAATACTTCTATGCCCTCCTTACGGAACTCTTGCCTCCTTAAGCAGTCGTTTTCTGGGATATTCCTCAGGAAGCAATGTCATACGTGGACTGGTGGAAGGGTATTTGTTCTTTGCCTTCTCTTTTGATGTAGATTGTGCTGCATTTCCTCCATCACTTCCTCTTCCTCCTGTTCTTGTTCTACATTGTAAGGACATATATGGGAATATACACTGGGAGTTCAGGATAAGGGCCCCTTAATAGAATGGTGGGAAGGGAAAGAGACCTTTTGCTGAAACTTTATTGAAATGCAACTTGTAGAATGCTTTCTAAGCAGTACAGCTGAAAACAAATTCTAAATACACCTGTTAAAAGTCATATCTTTGACAAAGCCAGAATTCAAAAATGTGCTGATGTGACTCATCATGCAAGTACCTCAGCTGACTATTTTACAGACTTAAGATAGTTAGGTACAGTTGTGCTGTAAATACCAAATTTATGAGGCAGTAGGGTAGATTTTGAGTAGTAGTGTCAAACAGTTGATAGCGAATCAACAGCAAGTTTTAAATCATGCCTAACTTTTACTTCTATTCAAATTAATGAAAATACAAGTTCAGAGAACTCTAAAATAGGCTTCTGATTCCAATTACATTCTTTATACTATTGCACCATGATCTTTATTACCCTACAATGCACTATCGATGTACCACTTTGGGGGTATTAGTGGCATCATCTCCCAACAACCAATTCTACTAGTATTTAATATTTCAGAGAGCTTTACCTATTAACATTGTTTCTTTGGCAAGTCTTATCAGTCTCCCACAGAAATTACAGAAAAGGAGATTGTGAAACCCCCTACAGAATTTAAGGACCAGAATTATATACTTTTCCAGCATAGGCCAGGGAAGCAACTTTAACCTCCTCAAACTGAGAGAAATATAGGTTAAAATCCAACTGAAATGCCTCTGTAAAGTGGCTGCAGCTGCAGTTCTTGATAAATAGGCAGGGAAGGTGAATAGCAGCAGCCCCAGTCTGTGTCAAGAGACTATCACTTGACACCTAGCCTAGTTTCTGATGCCTTTGGGGCCCACAGGTCCCAGTAAATGCTGCACTGAATCAGTTTCAAACAACTTTTTTATGTGGACAATTAAGGCCACCTAACTCCTGACAATTGGTTATCCACCGCTTACAGTCCTCTCAATCCCCATTCCATCTCCAGGAAGATGACCTGGGAGCAAAATAATGCCTGAAAACCAGCACACTGGGCAATAGTGCAAATAATGTGCCAAATTGCCTCTGGACTCTTCCCCCAAATGTGACAAAAATCCAATCAGAGGTACCTTTCCCTCAAGTTTGTATTGTGCTTCGTTGGATCATTGCAGGGCGCTAAGGACAGAAATATCAGAGTGGGAGAAAGATGGAAAATGAAAATGATAGGTATCTGGAAGGTCAGGATCAGAGTTGTGTACTGAATTGGAAGGAGTGTTTTGAGGCCTCAGAAGGTGGAAATAGAGGAGGCAAACGGTATTGAATTTGCTGCATGTTTATTATGTGGTGCAGTGAAATGGGGAAAGATTTGGGAATGACTGAGGAATGGACCATGGTATTATGGAAGGAACAGTCCCTTTAGAATGCTGAAGATTGAGGGAAGGGGAACATGTATTAGGTGGTGGGATCACAGAAGAGGTAAGCTAACTTTTTATCTCATGTCCACTTCAATGCAAACTACTGTAGATGCTGGAAATCTGAAATAAAAACAGAAAATGCCAGATAAATTTAGCAGGTCTGGCAGCATCTGTGGAGCAAGAAACACAGTTAGCATTTCAAGTCCATATGATCTTTCTGCAGAATGGGTTTCTAGAAGGGTCATATGGACTAAAAATATCAAATGAGTTTCTCTGTCCACGGATGCTACAAAACTTTATCCAGCATTTTTTCATTTTAATTTGGTTTCTTTTGACTTGATTGAGGCATCTGCTGATTCAAAACTGCAGTCTCATGAAGACATACATATCAAGATCCCTTATGAAATAGCTAGCTGCTGATTCATTGCAGCATTTACTGCTGGCACTAGGTTAAGTAAAACCTGGTGAGCACCCAGTAGTGTAAGCCAAGTGTGAAACTTATATTTGTGCATTCAAAAAGTGGAATGCTCCAAGGAGCCCCAAAATGCCACAGGCTTTCCTTGTACCCTACTGAACTGACTCCATGGTCTGAAATTCACATGTGGGACTTGCATGAAGTTGATGCAGGGGAGTGGGGAGAGGATGTGAAACCCATTCTTTCCCAAGATCATGTTGCTAATACAATGTTACACAATGAAGGCTGCCTGAGCATGTAATATATCTCCTTTTTGCATCTCTGAGTAGGAGAGGGTGGGGACACATTGGGCACCAGGTCCAATAGGGACCCGGCAGGGGTTAAAATGAGAAGAGGCAGCTCCCTAAAGGCTGCCAGAAATTTTGGTAGAGGTCGATTCGGATGCTGTGTGGCTGAAGACCAAGAACTTTAGCGGTCTCCAGGAATGTCATCAGTGCCAGGAATCTATAGAAAGTGGGAAGATAAGTCAGGTAGACTAAGTGTCCCCAATTTCTCAAATAAATGCTTGCCTAAACTGGTCAGTGCCAGGTGCAATATCCCATTGTCCAGGGATGTGAAGAAAAGGCCACCTGTTATGTTGTGGCACTCAGGCTTCACCAAGAGACTTCAGACTTTGTTAAGTCAGTTGGTATTTATTGAGAAGAGACACTCAGCATAGAAGTTGCAGCTCTATGTTGCCCTTGAGCCAAGCTCCAGTCTTTGTGATATTAACTGTATGGTTGCTAGATGTTTCTCCCTGAGTGAGAACTTCACCAGTTGGGTGATCCCTCACTCTGAGATCCCATCGGTTCCCTAAGTCAGGTGACTCTCTTCTGTCATGCTGTCTTAAAGGGACAAACACCACATACATACACAACACTTGATTAAGATGGAATAGGATGCCTGCCAAGGTCAGTGGGGACCATGTTGTGCACTGTACCTGATTAGAAGAAAAAACAAAGAAAATTACAGCACATGTACAGGCCCTTCAGCCCTCCAAGCCTGCACCTACTAAGCTGCCTATCTGAACGCAAAAGTTTCAACGATCTTCTGCAGCAATGAAATGGTCCACGAAATGTTCATGTGGGAGAGGGGGCATCTGTACACTCTATTCAGCTAACAGGTAGCCAACTGGATGGGCAGGCAATGCAAATCTCTTACATACTTTCTGCTTAGTAATAAAAGTTCTCTTTTAGCAGGGTGAGGGAAGATAATTCTTCCACATATGTCATATGAATGATGCTTGGACTGTGAATCAAGTCTTGCTACAAAATACAGATGGCAGCAGTAATGTGGTTGACCAAAGGTTCAACAGATATTTTAAGACTTCAAAGTAAAGGATTTGATTCAAGAAGAAAGAAAAAAAAGTCATTTCCCTCAAATCACAAGGCTTCTTAATTACAGTGTAACTGATTACTGATCAAGGCACTGAACCATCTTCTTCATTTCCTTGATTTAAGGATAAATTGTTTCCAGCATATTGAACTTGACTGGTATAACACACAGCTTTTCTAGACTGATACATTTTTAACTATAACTTTTTTTTTGGAAAAGTATGAGTTTAATTTTCATAGTGGTGGGAAGCTGGAGTTGAGAAATCTCCCAATTTGGCAGACCCATCTTCTTTGGGGAAACATCCCAAGCATAATTTTCACTCAGGTAAGGTAGAACAAAGGGATAACTGTCAGGGACACGACCGGGGGACAGGATTGATTGAGACAGGCCTTTGTTAAATGCTTCGACAAAGGTTCATCTGGACTCTAACCATCAGCTCTTTCCACTCCATATACCTTCTGCCAGACCTGCTGAGATTTTCCAGCATTTCTTCTTTTGGTTTCAAATTCCAACAACCGCAGTAATTTGCTTTTATTTTTATATGAGTGTTGGGCCCATTGGCCCGCACCTTCCCACCAAGCCCCATTTCCCTGATACCCTCCACCATCCATTCCATATTCCCCCTCATATAGTTTACCATCTAATACCCTCCTGCTCCTCCTGGGCTACAGATATGCAGCACTGTAAAACCTTCTTAACTTCTTTTACATTCTGGGTTTCCGGAAGTCAGGAAAATCTGGTGGTCAGACCACTACCTTGCTGCCCTCACCTATTATGCTGCCCCCAACCATGGTCTACACTTTGCAGTTGTAAAGCTCTTGAACTTCCATAAACAGACAGCAAAGTTGTGCATTCAATTTAGATGCTTATAGAAGGAACAAAAAAAGCTTTTTCATTTAATCATTATTTTGAACTATAAGTAATTTCATTCTAAATGCTTGATACCACCCTGTAGAACAGAGAGCATTTAAATAGGCCCTGAATTTGCATGGATCTTCCAGCACATGCCAGCTTTAATTCCTTTAGTAATGGAATGGAAGGACCCAAAAACGGACCAAAACACTGCTTTGGCAGATTCTGTTCTTATGCTGGAAATTTCTGATTAACCTTGTTGGAAGTAGATATGAACTGGAATCCTACGGAAAATAAACAATTTCATCATAATAGAGCTGACAGGAGAGAAATATAATTTCCCAGGTGAGGAAGGGATCTCGGTCCCACTAAGACAGCATTTGGCCCAGAGGTTTCCATCCTTTGTGCATTGGCAAGTGTCCAGTTAGCACCCCGAGTAGCTTAGGACTATGTTGGGCCCATGAATCTGATCTGTTCTCTTCTGATCCTATGTACTTTAATGGAGTCAGTATTGGAGTCACATAGTCCTTGTGTAACTGGTGGGGGTGCAACCCATATAAATGTGGGCCACAATAAAAACAGAAATTGCTAGAGATGTACTGAAGGTCATTCATCAATGGGTGAGCCTTTGGGTTAGCGGTCCTTTATTCACCTGTGAGTCAGAACAGTCAAATCCTATTCCAGACACTCCTGAGAAGTGAGAACTGTTCTATATGATGTGAAAATGGTTGCCTTGCTAAAGCCCTGCGTTATCCAAACATCCCTCTTTCCATTCAGCATCATTTTCAAATTATTCTGCATACATATTCCATAAAGTAAATTATCACAAATGAATAAAAATGTGTTGTTCTTCCGAATCTGTTCATATTTTGTTTGTCTCTACAGAAGCTTTGCATATGTCAGCCCAATGCTTCTGGTCTCCAGGTTTGTTGGAGGCTGAACATACAACTGAATATGCTGTCAGGACACTGTGGAATTCCTGGCATGTGAATTTATGTGGAAATTGCCTAGAAGTTTTAAATTTCCAATGGGCAATTCCCCTGCTCAGGACCCTTGATGAAATTGATACCTGGGATAGATTTGCAGCATTTTATTTATTCGTATGTAGGATGTGGATGTCACTGGCTAGATCAATATGTATTACCCATCCCTAATTGTCCTTGAGAAGGTGGTAATGAGCTGCCTTCTTGAACCACCACAGTCCCTGAGGTATAGATACACCAACAGTGCCACAAGAAAAGGTGCTCAGAATTGTGACCCAGCAGTAGTGAAGAAACAGTTATATATTTCCAAGTCAGGATTATGAGTAGGTTGGAGAGGAACTTCCAAGTAGTGTTCCTAGATATCTGCATCTCTATCCTTCTAAATGGTCATGGGTTTGCAATTGAGTATAAAAATAGGAAAGTCTTCCTAAAACTACATGTGGCCCTAGTTAGACCACATCTAGAATACTGTGAACAGTTTTGATCCTCTTTTCTAAGTAAAGATATATTGGCATTGGAGGCAGAGAAAGTTCATTAGGTTATGGAGGGATTTTCTTATGAGGAAAGATTAAGTACTTTGGGTATTTAGAAGACTGAAGTAACCTTATTGAGACATTTGAACTCTCAGGGGACATGACAGGGTAAATGCTAAGAGGATGTTTCTTCTTGTGGGAGAGTCTAGGACTGGGAGGCCATAATCTCAGAATAATGAGTTGCTCAATTAAAACAATGGACAAAGAGGAATTTCTTCTCTCAAAAGATAATGAATCTGTAGACTTCTTTACCACAGAGAGCTGTAGAGATTAAGTCATTAAATAGGTTCAAAGCTGAGATCAACAGAGTTTTGATCAGTAAGGGATCAAGGGTTATGAGGATAAGGCGGGGAAGTGAAGTTGAGGATTATATTAGATCAACCAGGATCTCATTGAATGACAAAGCAATTGGCTTACTTCTACTCTGATATCTTATGGACTTATGGTTTTATGATAACTCTGCAGAACGTTAAATTGAATTAAGCTTAAATGAGCAAAGGAGGATATGGAGTTGACTCAAAGGAGGATCTCCTCCCACCAGTCATTAGCCCAAATTCAGCCTCCCAGTTGTTTCTTATTTTTTGGAGAGAAGAGGGTCCAGAGAATAGCATGAACAAAGAACAAAGAAAATTACAGCACAAGAATAGGCCCTTCAGCTCTCCAGGCCTGCACTAATCATGCTGCCTACTTAACTAAAACCCATCCTATTCATATGTTTGTCAAGGCATCCTTTAAAAGTCACTACTGTATCCGCTTTCACTACCTCCTCCAGTTCCAGGCTCCCACTACCCTCTGTGTAAAAAATCTGCCTTGTACATCTTACATCTCCTTTGAATCTTGCACCTCACACCTTAAATCTGTTCCCCCTAGCAATTGACACTTCCATTCTGGGAAAAATCTTCCACTCTGTCCATGCCTCTCATAGTCTTGTAGATTTCTATCAGATCATCCGTCTTTCTAGCAAAAACAAACCAAGTTTCTCCAGCCTCTCCTCATAACTAACATCCTCCATACCAAGCAACATACTGGTAAATTTTTTCTGTACCTTCTCCAAAGCCTCCACATCCTTCTGGTACTGTGGCGACCAGAATTGAAGAATTGAACACTATTTTCCAAGTGTATGAAATCATACAATCTTGATATAAAACCTTTGCAAGTTTGAGGCAGTGACAAAATCCCTTCCAATAATGTGTTTATTTTAAGAAAGGATGAACAATGACAGCGCACAATGTTCTGGCCTTGAAATTAGATTGAGGTAAGTTAAATTTGATTGCAAGCTTACTGAAGCCAGCAAAAGTCCCACCAATAAAGAGAACAGTAAACTGTTCAAGTCCCTTCTCCCTCTGCAAGGCAAATGTTGTGTCATGTTTGGAAGACAAAAGTAAGTAGTTATTGAAAATAGGGCCTAGAAATGAAGAAGAGGTAAGGTTAAAATGTTGATGAAATACCTTCCATATTTTAAAGTATAAATTACAACAGGGTTTGATATGTACTTAGAAGGAGATAAGGATAGGAGGCACAAATAAAGGCAGAAAGAGAGAATGAGTAGCAGGATGCACTTCCATAAGACACAGGTTTATATTTGGATTGGTAAACGGTGGACTAGCACTAGCAAAAAAACGTTTTGAATATTAGCTTTTCAATAATAGTACAGTAGGTAGTGCAAGTCTACCATTCTGCTTTCCTATCAGAAGTATTGATCTATGGACTCTTGGACTCCTGCTTGCCCGAACAAAAGATACGGAAACAACAAGAACCAAGGCAGAATGTCAATTTTTATAGATTGCATTTGCCAGCTAAGGAAAGAAGTAACTTATCCCAGCATTATAAATCCACTTTAATTTTGGTGACCAAGTTTGAAAAGTTTGTTTTGTGAAGAACCGCAAGAGCAGTATTTTATGTTCACACCTAAGTATTAAAAACCAGCAATGACTCACGGAGGGTCGTTTAGATAAGGTTTTTGTCAAGGTATGGTGGCCTCTGTCTAGCTCTGGGGATTTGGGGAAGGTTTCCTTGCCCACCATGTTTTTGTATAAATCTGACATAAATTGTGATGGTGTTCAGCATTCAATTCCCTCTGGTAGACCAACATTGCATAGGTTTTGTAATTTAGATTGGTTGTCCATGTCATTGACTTTAGCTCTCAGCAACATGGTCTGCAAAATCATTACAGTTGGCTTGGACTCCAGCATACAGATCCTGCCCTTGTGATCTGATAGGGCCCTCTCAATGTTGGTAAGGCTATTGGCGTGAGAATCAACAGCTAGATGAATAATATCAAGGGAGACCGAATTGAATCCAACAGCTTCAGCAATGAGTTTCTCAATTCCAGGACCAAAGTTCATCAGGATCAATTGGGAGCCGCAATAAGAATTTTGCTTGGATTTTCAGTTGTCAAAGGTGTGAAGGAGCTGGTCACTGTCTTAATTGAAGCTGCCTTGTCAAGCCTGTCCTTTTCATTTAACTTTTTCTCACCTTTATGCTTTAAGTTCCTAAGCATATTTGGATGAACTTGGTACCTGAGTATTTAGATAAGTTTTTGCAGTAGCAAATAAAAGATATATCAGTATATGAAAAATAATTTGAAAAACATTGTTGAGAAAAGACTACATTGCTCAAGCAGAAGTCCTGAGAATTGGATGGGATAATCTTTGCTTATAGCAGTTCTGCTGTTCAGAAGACTCAGACCATCGCCTTTCAAGTCATTTTATAGCATGCCAGTGATTTATTACTGTCTATTAATCTGATGTCTGTTGTTTCCTAAAATGACGTTACTTCTCTGGGGAATGTTATTGTTGGCAAGTATTGCTGCTGTGATCATTGATGCTGCTAATCCATTGCATTTGTTGGAAAACGATTGGCCTCTGGGACTGATGGTCATTTGGTTCATTGCTCAGTTGGCGAGAAAAGTACAATCAAGATGAAATCTTCTCTACATAGTTCAGGTCAAAAATTCCAAAGTGTTTTATGAAGCCTGTCTGGATCACTAGTTTTGCACTTTGAATTTGGCTAGGGTAAGCATGATATGTTTCACTTCAGATATGATTTAACTGACTCATATGGGACCTTTTATCAAAGAAAGTTTATTTAAAAATACAATTAACATGTATGGAAAGAAAATTAACAGTAACTTTTATCAATTACAAACAAAACAATAAAACAACCACGATGATGTATGACCCTTAACAAATATATCTAAGATGTTCCAATCAAACAAAACTTCCCACAGACAAAACCCTTCCCACAGGTTTAACACAGCACAGATTAATGCTCATGTTATACTGGAACTGAGTCCTTTGGTTAGAGAATTGAAACTCTCACTTGTCAGCTTTATAACTAGCAGCTCTCTGGATATACCCAGAACAGTTTGAAATCAGAACAGTTTCCTAAAATACCTGAAAGGGACTCTGGTCAAGCTACCAAAAGCAGATTTTCTACTCCAGGAAGACAAGAAGCTTTGCTTTCAGCGAACCAGCAGAATTTCTAAAACCAGAGAGATAGAGAAACACTTCATTTCAGGCTGATGCCCCTTCTAAAACTCAAATGGCAGCCAGCCAAACTGAAAATGAAACCTTAAATTCACAGGAAGGAAAAAATTGTCCAAAAATAAATGACTTGCCAATGCATTTTCCTCCTAACAATGCGGGGACATAAAAGATCGCAAAGTAAAAATAAACAAAACCTCATTTAAACCGTTGAAGTAGCAATAAAAAGATTTCTATACTCAGCCCAGCAACAATGAGAACTGAAGGTGTAAGAGCTGTAAAGAACATGATTTAACAAAGACAATCTCTTAACCCAATGACAGTGAAGAAATGACAATGTATTCCCAAGTAAGATGGTGAGTGGCTTGGAGAGGAACTTCATTTGGGAGGTGTTCCCATGTAGCTGCAATCCTTGTTCTTCCAAATGGTAGTGGGACTGGAAGAAACTGCTTAAGGAGCCTTGGTGAATTCTTAAAGTGCATGTAAACAAATAAGTGTTGAAACTCTGAAAAGTAATGAATTTTTAAAAGAAGTTTCTCATTCCACTCTGTAATAATTTCATAATTCTTCTGTTGAGACTGGAAGCACTGCCAATTTCCTCTCAAATCTCCCTTCTTGTCTAACAGAGCAGGTATTGGAAATAATGATTCATCCAGTTATTAGTGTCCTGTACAAAGTTGCAGACTGAGATTATAATTTTGCTGAGAAGAAACATGTTGTTGAATCTATTCATCTTGCATTCATCAAGACAAATGTAAGAATGCCAAATTTCAATTTATGCTACAGGAGAAAAGGTGCTGATTTGTTGGCAAGTCAACTCTGATTGGCTGAGGTATTGCCATGGACAACGCAATGGGAAACTATAGGCTCCCCAAGTTCTCCAAAACATGGGAAGTTGAATAAAAGGCACAAGCTTGAGTATATTCCACATTTGCAGAGCTTCATGCCTATGGTTGGGGCTTGATTTTACCAAAAAAGGGTGCAAAATCAAGATAAATTCAGGCGTTAGGCCTGCAACATGATCTGTACCCGAAACTGTTCACACACTCAAGATTGTTTAACAAGTGCAGCCCAATCATGGAATATGACCTAAAATATATATTTCAGGGGCAACTTTCTGATATTGCCACGCACTGATCCCGGAAAATAATGTGCGGACCTAAAATTCAGTCCTGCGTCCAGTGCCAAACTGTTTGCAATCATCCTGGTCCTTTCCATTGGAGGGAAGTATACATAAGTGATTAAAATTAGTAATGATTATGAAAATTAGGAGGAATGCAATAATTGAGTAAATTATAAGGAGATTGTCAACACAGCAGCCAAGGACCACGTTGAAGGAATGATTGCTAGTGACTGGCAACATCCTAAGTTAGTATCCATTTCCAATAAAGATTAAAGATTTAAGATTTCACAAGATTGACCAAAAGTACCAGACCATTTCTAAAATTGCTGAGAGAAATATTATTGTGACATTCATGATTTTCCTTCTGGAAACAAAACTGTGGTGGAACAAAAAGATGTTTATGGGCTTGAGGCCTCCTGGGAGTATTTTGAAGACTATTTTCTCCTTTCCCAAACTGATTTCCAATGTGTTTTGTTTTTATTTCAGATTTTCAGTTTTTTGTATTATTTTCTTTTTCTTTTGCTCAAATCTAATTTCAGAAGAAATTAAGAAGCATTTTGTTTGATTTTAAATAGCTGCGATCATATTAAAGTGAATGGAAAACTGACTCTATGGAAACAGCAATGTGTAGATGATGTCATCATTTTGGAGAGGTGATCTGCCTGTAGATTAACAAAACATCCTGTTTGCATGTTGAGAATGATGAATATATGATTTCCATAGCATAATGCGTGACAGCTATTTTAACCTGTATTTTATTCATGAGTTATTTTTACAGGTTTCTGTCAGCTTACATTTAGTTCGTGAAAGGCATGGATAAATAATAGAAAAACCTTATAGCCTCAACACTTAAAGCAGCAATTCTTCAAATTATGAGGCCTGCAATCTACTAAAGACTGTTCTTAATTCTGTTTCAAATTCTGCATCTCCAAATAAATAAAGTAGATTTATTAATCACAAGTAAAGCTTACATTAACACTGCAATGAAGTTACTGTGAAATTCCCCTAGTGCCACAATCCGTTAGGGTAATGCAACCAACCAGCATTTCTTTCAGAATGTGGGAGGAAAACAGAGTACCCAGAGGAAACCCACGAAGGCATGGGGAGAATATGCAAACTCCACAGGGACAGTGATCTGACCTGGACACTGAACCCAGTTCCCTGGTGCTATGAAGCATAGTGATAACCACTGTGGCCAAGTCAAAGGTGTTATGCCCCACCAACAATCAGAAGATTACACAGGGAGGTCTGGAAAATCCATGAGTGCATCTGTAAAGGTGGAAAAATTGCACTTAAAAGATTGACTGTTCTTAACAAAGTAATTTGAATCATGATTCTAAAAGAAAATGGGAAGAGAGTCCAACTTCTCAAAGTGTATTTACCTAACTGAAATTAGGCTTAAGAGAGGGGAGATATAATAGAGTGTGGATTGCAAGAGCATTACCCAAGCAACATCAGGGATTGTCAGAGACTGTTTAATTCCAAGCCCTACCAATCCTTTCCAATACAGAATATAGTCCAATGATTCCACAGAATCAATAAGGTTATCATTTGCCAGAATATTTATACAATGAAAGGATGAACAGTTTGGGTCTGTTCTTTTGAAAAGGGAGACTGAGGGGTGAGCTAATACATTCTTTAAAATTACAAAAGACACAGAAAGGACTAAATTGGATAACCCCAAAATTTGGTATGGAGATTGTCAGGCTTGATTGAAGCATGCTGGCTGCTAATTCTAATGATTGGAGTTTTACTGACAGTATCAGGACAGAACTGAAACCCTGGTACCCTTTTCCTTATTATCCACAGTCAATGTGATTTTGGAGGGTGATCGAGTTTCTTTGTGGGTGGTTTGGAATTGGAATCAGATTGGGAGACTTTTTAGACGTAACAGTCTCCAGGTTTGAAGAAGTATGGATTTACTGCCTTTTCTGCTACTGATATCTTGTAACTGGTGTTGTGTATGCTACTTGAATTTTCTCTGATCTTTGGGATAATAAATGCAACTGGTTTTAGTCATATGAAGGTATGTTTCAATGCCTTATATTGCTCACATTTTGGATTGGAGACAGGGTGGTTACTACGTAATAGAGGAATGATTGATCCAGCTCATGAGAAATTCTTATTTGATATTCCATCCTCATGCCATTGACATGTCTGGCACTCAGTTTGTCAGATCTCTTTCACTGAGTTGGTAAAGACGGTCCCTTTGCACCTGGGAAACACATTTGAAAATTTTCTAGAGGGATCATAGAACCATAGAATCTCCACGTGCAGAAGGAGGCCATTCGGTCCATCAAGTCTGTAACAACCACAATCCTATCCAGGCCCTACCCTGTAACTCCACCTATTGACCCTGCTAACCTCTTGCCACTAGGGTCAATTTAGCATGTCAATCAACCGAATCTGCACATTTTTGGTCTGTGGGAGAAAACTGGAGGAAACCCACACAGACAGTGACCCTGAGGCTGGAATTGAACCCAGATCCTTGGCACTGTGAGACAGAATGCTCTCTCTCAGGTATAAGATACTTCTATGCGTGAAGGATGTGACAGTTTTGGAGAGGTGCAGAAAAGAATTACTAGGAATTTGCCTGGTATGAAGGGCATTAGCTATGAGGCAGGTTAGAAAAACATGGTGTGTTGTCACTGAAGTGACAGAGATTGAGGGGCAACCTGACAGAAGTCTACAAGATTATAAGGTGCATGGACAAAGCAAATAGTCAGAAGTTTTTTCCCAGGGTGGAAGAGTCAATTACCAGGGGCATAGGTTTAAAGTGTGAGCAGAAATGTTTAAAAGAGATGTATGCGGCAAGTTTCTTAGACAGAGGGTAGTGGGTGCCTGGAACTTGCTGCTGGGGAGCTAGTGAAAGCAGATACAATATTGACTTTTAAGGGGCATCTTGACAAATACATGAATAGAATGGGAATAGTGGAATGTGGTCTCCAGAAGGGTAGAGGGTTTTCATTCAAATGGTGCAGGCTTGGAGAGCTGAAGAGACTATTCCTGTGCTGTAATTTTTTCTTTTCTTTGTTCTTATGTACAGAAATTGCAGAACTCATCCGACCTTTGGCCATCTAAACATTCTTGTTTGATCCATTTTCAAATAAATTACAGTTCTGAAGATTATATATTGAGTGTAGTCCATGTTTAAAGGGATTATCCAACTAAAACAGAGATGAGGTGAAATTTATTCATTCAGGTGATTATGAGTCTTTAGATCTTTTCCTGAAAATGCTGTGGAAGCAGATGCTTTGGATATTTTTAAGGCAGATGTAGATAGATTCTTGGTAAGCAGAAGGGGGTGATGGATTATTGGTATTGAGCAGAGTACAGATACTATCAGATCAACCATGATCTTATTGCATGGCGAAGCAGGTTCAAGGGGCTAAATGGCACACTCCTGTTCTTTATTCGCATGTTCATACCACACAATCCCCATCTGCTGGGTTGCAGTTGGCACAGCCCCATGCACTGAGGGCTGCAATAGGCAGAACTGCACCAACAGAGTTGAAAAAAAAAGGACCCTCAGAACAAGACTAACAAAGCAAATACTTCAGAAGCAACCAGGGGCAAAAGTCTGAAACCTCAAGATTAAAACAACAGCAAACTCTCTAATTACTCATACAGAAAATGCTTCAGTCTCCTTTTAAATTATTTCTGGATGGAAAAATGAAAGAAATAGGATGGTCACCTGCCCATCTTGCCCATGTGCCACTCAAGAAATCACGCAGACAACATAAAATTGGCACCAATTACTCTAAGTATTTTAAGTGGCTGATTAGTGCTATCTACTCATGTTTAATTGAACATTTTTTTGAGTCAGTAACACACCCAAAACTAAAGTATTAAATTCTAGCTATGGTCAGCATTCCTTGATTTGGTCGTGAAAATCTCCAGCCCGATAACAGGCCTGGCAAAAATACTCAACACAAACAATGAGACTTGAGTATTACTCTTTTCTCCAGTCTGTTCCTCCCAGTAAACTCACCCATGAGGCATAACTGGCAAAACTCAGCCCCTTTATCTCCATCTGTGCAAAGAAAAATTACACATAAATATTCAACATTTATGTAAATGAGTTGGAAACATGAACACAGGATCTTAGCATACATTTTCCACATTGCCCATGAGAGATCGGTACATCCTATGTTTGATCAACAAAATCGCTATTCTTCATATTTAAAGCTTTTACTTGCATTTAGGAAGCTTGATTACTATAATAATCCAGACTAAATAAACACACAGCAATTGGTACACATCATTGAATCCTGCAACAGACACCAAGCCCATATATATTTCTCATAACAAAACATATGCTTCATGTCTATAACATGTCACTTCTGAATTGCTTCTTCTGCCACTCCAGTGATGCTAATATGTTATGAATATGCACAGCAGTTTGAAAGCAATGCTGCAAGGCTCCACTATTTCAGAGTGGTAATTTTTTAACCTCTTAATGTTTTTTTTTCAATGGCATTACTACATTTCCCTATTCATGTGAATTCTGGAGCAGGAAAAGTAGCTAATGCATTCAACATTCACATCTGAAAATGGTTGTATATGATTGTAAGTATTTAGTAGAGAAAAAGGTGTTATTAGAAAACTACCATTGTAATTTGATGCTTAATACCATAACCATTAATAAACTTTATCCCAGTTCTTTTAAATAAAAATTTATGGCAAGTATTGGTACAGGCTCAATGGCTCAATGGCTCTTTGACACTGTATGATTTTATGATTCTATATGAAAATCAATATGGTTTATCCTGAAAAGACAACTAAATTATCTTTGAAGCCAATAAGGGTTACTGTGAATAGAATGACAAGGCCAGCAGTATTTTGGATTGCACTTGCATTGTTGATGCCAACCATCTGCCTTTTCTGCAACATCAGTATTCAAGGGCCCTTGTACTCAGCAGCACTACTGAGCTCCTACCAGCTGCTACCCATGCTGTGATTAATGACACTGAACACTGTGGGCAGGATTTATTTGATTAATTCCAGGAAGATGTCATTTGGGAAAGAGCCATATTTCAATCAGTGCCAGGTGGAAAGACTTTAAGGAGTCAGGAGCTGAGCCATTTGCTGCAGATTACCCAGTCTCTGACCTGAATTGGTATTTGTACTAGTACCCATCACATTTATATAACTTCTTCAGTTAAATTTCTGGTCAATGATGATTCACAGAATGTTGATTGTTACATATTCAATGATGATAATGTCTTGAATATCAAGGGAAATAGTTATGCTTTTCTCATTAGAGATTGTCATAGCTGGATAAGAATATAATTTACCAGTTATCATTCTAAGACTGAATGTTGTCTTGGTGTCATTGTGTCCAATTTTGGGCACTATACATTCGGAAAGATGTGAAGGCAACAGAGAAAGTGAAGAAAAGATCCACAAAAATGATTCAAAACCATGAGTGGTCTGGCCAGAGCAGATAATAAAATACTGATTGAGAACAAGGTGGCACAAATTTAAGATTATTGGCAAAAAAGCAATGAAGACATGGAAAAATTTTATTTCAGACAATGGGGATGATTTTGGTTCTACGTGCTGAATCCGGGCGCAATTCAAATCCAACTTGGAAACCTGTTCCCAGGCATTTCCATATACACTAAGCTTAAAAAAAGACTGAGAGTCTGAATTGCACTGTGGGTGGGGCTTATCACAACTGAAATGCTGCTGCTCTGATCAGAGACTTCAATTATGCATGCGCAGTAAAATAAAATTTGAAAAATGCTCCTCTTCATATTGCTTGTGGCCACAAAAGGTAGATAAAATGGCTTGGAAGTGATAGTCCCAACAGACATCACTCCATCCCCATAACATAACTGTCCCCCTTATCTGCCCTCCCTGTTACCCAGGCTAATCGCAACTCCCTGCTCCTTCCTCCCCACACCGATCACCCACAAAGTGGCAGCAGAACCCTTTCCTTCCTATCGATTGCTCACAGAGTGGCAGTCGACCCTTCCCTTTCCCCCCACCAATTGCCCATAGAGTAGAAGTGAACCCCCCACTGCCCCTTCTTACCCCCTCCCCACCAAAGATCGATTGGGCCTCCCTTCTACCTCCCAGTCCCCCACCAGAGAATGATCAGGCCTCCCTCCTTCTCTCCTCCTCTGCACCCCCAACAGAGAACCATCTAGTCTCCCTCCCTCCCCCCGCCCCCCACACCTGAGAATGATTTGGCCTGCCTTGCTACCCCTGCACCTCCCAACTCCCCCACCTCATCCCTCTCCCATTACCAATCTGAGTCAGAGACCCATTGGAAGCTCTTGCTTCTTCAGAAGCTGGAATGCCTGAAACACGTCTGTTTCGTGCTGAATCTGAACAGGTAAATCCAATTGTAAAGGGGGAAATGCAAGTAAGATTGGGCCTCCAGCTCATTAAATCAATTTAAATGCATGCAGATGCATTTAAATTGACAACACGCCCATTTTGGGCACTGTGCCGACTGCAGCCATTTTCAGGCCTTGGTAAGTGGGGATCTGTGTCGATGTAGTCACGGATTGCGCTATTCACCTCATGGATGATTTTACCCCATTTTCGTGCCTGAATACACACGCAATGCAATGATAAAATCGTCCCCAATGGATAGTTGGAATCTGGAACACATTGCCTAAGAGTGTGGTAGAGGAAGGTTTAATTGAGGCATTTAAAAGGGACAGAATTATTGGCCAGAATTTTACCTCCCTGCCCACCACAGGATTTGGAGTAGGCAGGGACAGTCAATGGGAAGGTCAGCTGACCCCAGTATAGATTTTATGGTGTCGGGATGAGCGAGGCCAGAAAATCCCACCATTATCTGAAAATCATGCAGACCTATCTGGAAAAGGCTGAGAAGTGGCATGAGGTAAATTGCTCTTCTGGAGAGCTAGCATAGACACGGGTATGCTGAATGCTTCCTTGTGTACTGCAATCATTTTATGATTCAGAGTCCCTACTGGCTGTCCTTAATTGGAGGAAAACTTGTCTCCTTGCCAATTAAACAGACATCCACAAAATGCCCAATAAGCGACAATTTCCCCCAGGGATAAGTTTGGTACTTGGAAACAGTCCTGGCTGATGCTTTCTGTCTTTGGAGGGAAAATCTAGTCCACTTACTCTAACTGTTCACCAATGGTGCCTGGCATATGAGTATTTCCCCCAATATTTGTTTTTATGTCAGATTTCCAGCAGCTGCTGTATCTTGATTATCTCATAGGTAATTTATTTCTTTGTGAAAGCATTGAAATATTACCCTAGCATACTCTGGAAGCAACCTTTACAATGACTGAGATTTTCTTGCTAGTGGGATCTTCCAGTCCTATTGATGGTAATGCCCTGTGGCATGTAGACATTACTGGAACTGGAAGATCCCACCACTGGCTAATGGCAGATCACTACCGCTACCAAAAATCTATACCAATTTGATAGCATCAGTTTGATTTCTCTTGATTTTTCAGTTGTTAAATATAATTTATATACAGACGAGGAAGATCCCAGGTTTGGTTTTTCACGTGATGTGTTAGCGGTTGCTACAATGGAGCATCACAAATGATGTCAGTGTTCTTTGGGTTAGTGAGTATAAAATCTTAGCTGGAAAATGTGCCCATTGGATAAAGGTAGTCTTGGTTTAGCTGTGATTCATCACACAGTGAAAAAATCTGCCAAATGGCCACTTGAAAATGGATACTTGGGAAATGTACTGGAATGCCACCAGTAACTTGGAAGACTGAGAATGTTGTTGTCTTTAAGAAAAAGATAAAAAGGAAAAAAAAATTTTTAAAAATGTACTAGAGTGTGATGTATGTTTCCACTTTTGCAGCTGTTGCATGCATCAAGTAATCCTGGGCAGATGTGCCTGTTGGTGCAGTGTAATGCGTTCTATAATTTGCCTCAACAATGCACTTAAATTCATTTAGTGCATGAGTTTTAATGTTACTATTTCTAGATTAATCATCCTTACGCACATGTTCCAACTATCCATGTTTCACATGAACTGTCAACATTTTTAGATCAGTGTGTGCAAGTCTGTACTTGCAGCCTAAAATTAGCAATGTTCCTGGACTCTGGCTTCAGCACTGCTCCCAGCACCACATCACAGCATCATTCCAAGTTTCCTCCCTTGGCTCCTACGTATTACTGCAACCATCTTGGGAGATGGAAGCCTGTAATGAGTAGGAGTTAGTTTTTCCATTTATTATGAAAGAACAGAAACTCCCACACACAAAAACTTTTGATTTGGTTTATTATTGTCATAAATCTTGAAACACAGTGAAAAGTTTTGTTTCTTGCGTGCTATACAGACAAAACATATTGTTCGTAGAGTACATAAGGGAGAAGGAAAGGAGAGGGTGCAGAATATGCTGTTGTAGTTTCAGATAGAGCGTAGAAAAGGATCAGCTTAATATATGGTAGGTCTATCCAAGAGTCTGTTGGCAGCAGGGAAGAAGCTATTCTTGAATCGATTGGTACATGTTCTCAGAATTTTGTATCCTTTTCTTGACTAAAGAACGTGGAAGAGAAGATGTCCAAAATACATAGGGACCTTGTCATCTCTCAGAATATTAGCAGCATCAGTTAAGAACCTAGACTATAGTAATTTCAGAAAGAGGCATTCCTGTTTGCAAACTGAAAGAATTTTAATATTGGAAAAATATTTCCTCAAAGAAATACATAGATCTTCAGAAGAGGATAATCAGCAATGTTAACCAATGTTTTGAACTATAAAGATAAGGGAATGGAAGCCAGTATGAACTGAGAAAAGGGGAGGCTGCAGATTGTAAACTGGGAAAGGAAAGGAAAACATCAGCATGAATGTTGAGAGGGCAAAGTATATATCAGCTTGAACTGAGAAATCAGGAGGATGTCTCTAGTGTGTCTCTAGAGCACTAGTGTATACGTTATGTTCCAACACAACTGACAACATGGACTAAGGAAAAGGGGTAAGAATGCCAATAGGAACTAAAAAATAAGGGGACAAAATGTCAAAATGAATTGTTGGGAATGGGAGAAATGTTAACTGGCAAATGAGGGAGCAGGTGAAAAGTGCTACTATGAAGAGGAAGGGAGGATGATCAATAGATTTTTGTTAGCTAAGGTGGGTAAATGAAGTTCAGGTAAACATCATCCATAATCTAATTGAATGGCAGAGCAGGTTGAATGTCTTGCTCCTATTCTTATATTCCTAAGAGATGAATGAAGATTGCCTTTAGCTCTAATATTTACCGAGATGTGATGTTAACATGACGAAGTCCTGCAGTGCACCTAAAATCCGGGAAGGCTGTAAAGATTTTGTTGATATTAATAGCGTTTTCTTCTCCCACTAGATATCCAGCAACTGGCCAGATTGACAAGGAAAATTGTTAGCAGAAGGCCACAATAAGGGATCCTTTGAGTGGACCCTGACAAGTGGGATAGATTTGGGCTTGTAATAGGCACATGTTGCAGGACATTGTACTCATCGAAGCCCAGCAAGAAGCTTATGATCAAAGCTTTCTGGGAAAAGTCACCATTGCAATATTGAGGAAAGGCCGTGATTGGCAGTAGGGAAGTCAACAGCTGCCTTGAGGCATTGTGGAGACTACACTTGTACCCTTGGCCAGCAAGGAGTGCTCGCTAAAGCACTAACCTATTGTAGCAAACAGCTTTTGCCTCCATTTTATTGCCATTTCAAGTGATCTCTGGCAAAAACTTGCTTTCAGATGTTAAATTTAAAACAAATCTCAAATGCATTGTGTAAGCCTGATTTAAATATAATGATGAAGTGTCATAACTGTTCCTCAGGGTGGTGTCCTAGACCCAACCATCTTCAACTGGTTGATCAATGACCTATCTCCATCATAACATCAGAAGTGAGAATGCTGCTGATGATTGCACAATGTCAGTACCAGTTGCAGTTCCTCACGTACTGAAGCATTCCATGTTCATATGTTGCAATACCTGAATGATATTTGGATTTGATGATCAATGATAAGTAACATTTGCACCACATAACAAGGGAAAATCCAACTATCTCTTTTTGACATTCAAAGGCATTACCATCATTGAATCTCCACAATCAATGTCTTGGTATTATCATTGATCAGAAACTGAACTTGACCAGTCACACAGTATTTATATTATAGCAATTCAATCTCCTGACTCCCCAGAGCCTTGTCCACATTACAAGATGAAATATACCCCAATTACCTGGATGAATCAGCTGAAACAACACTCAAGAAGCTTGGCACCATCCCGGACAAAACTACCTGCATGACTGGAGCCTTATCCACCACATTCAATATCCACTCCCTCCACTACTGGCATGTGTTAGGATGCAGTCTCAAACTCCAAAGTACATTCTGACATCAGGTTAGACCCCAACATTTTTTAAAATTTTTGGCATCAATGTGAGAATAGAATGCTTAGCTTCAAGAATGATTCTACTGACAAATTAGGGATTTTTTTTTACGATATGTTTTATTCATAGCACAGGTTAAATATCGCTGAAACAAAATAATGTAGCTTAACTTTTAACAGTTGAATAATCTTTAAACATCAAAAAACCAACTCTAATTTCTAATTTATCACTATATCAGTCCTAAGCATGCAACAATCTTCCCATAAACAAAAACCTAATTTAAATATCATTAGCAAACACAGACATACTTGCTTTAACTTGGGTTAACAGCCTTGGAGCTTTCAAAAAGATTTTGTGAACAGAGAGCAGATTTCTGTCTTTAAAAAGCACTAGTCAGAAACTAAACAGCAAGCTGTTACTCTGCTACAAAACTAGCTTCTCCCATTAATCTAGTATTACATGATTCATAGAGTCATAGAGGTTTATAGCATGGAAACAGGCCCTTCAGTTCAACTTGTCCATGCCGCGCTTTCTCTTTAAACCCCTAAGCTAACCCCATTACCTGCATTTGGCCCATATCCCTCTATATCCATCGTACCCCTGTAACTGTCTTACTGTTTTTTAAAAGATAAGTATGTGCCCGACTCTACTACTCCCACCTCTGGCCACTTGTTCCAGACACTCACCATCCTCTGTCTGAAAAAATTGCCCCCCTGAACACTTTTGTATCTCTCCCTTCTCATCTTAAACCTTAAACCATCCTCTGTATAAAAAAATTGCCGCTCTAACACTTTTGCATCTCTCCCCTCTCACTTTAAACCTATGCCCTCTAGTTTTAGACTCCCCTACCTTTGGGAAAAGATATTGACTACCCAACTGATCTGTCTTATAGTAGACCACTATAAGATCACCCCTCAGCCTCCTATGCTCCAGAGAAAAAATCCCAGTCTACCCATCCTCTCATAAGTCAATCCATCAAGTCCCGGTAGCATCTGAGTAAATTTTTTCTGCACTCCTTCTAGTTTAATAATATCCTTTCTATAATAGAGTGATCAGGATTGCACACAATATTCCAAATGTGGCATTCCCAATGTCTGGCACAACTTCAACAAGACATCCCAACTCCTGTATTCAATGTTCTGAGACATTATACCTTAATTCACCTTTCTTTATTTTAATCAAAATCCTTTGGAGTCCTCTTTAATTATAAACAAGAATGCATTAATGTTCTGCTAAATAAACACTACATGGCTAAAATGAGTAATTATCCTGCTTTCTCAGTATCTGAGTTGCATTCCTACTGGACATACTGACTCCCTGTAAAAAAAATGAACACAAAATAAAAATGCATAGGAACACCATTGGAACACCACAATCTGCAAGTTCCTCCTCTCCAAGCCACATATTATTCTGATCTGAAGGTAAAAAAGTTCCATTTAAATTTTAAGTTCAATGAAATTGAGATAAGAAAAGAGTATTTACCAAGGTGTCCCTCTTTCGATGGATAGATCCATTTGATTCCTTTGCAGGGGAACAATTTGTAGAGCGTCTTGGGTATTACTTCCAAGTAAACAAAATAAGAGAGGAGGTGAATAACAAGACAATTCTTTCGGGTAGTTGTGAGACCCAAACTCATAATCTGATTTTCAGTTTTATTGTGCCTGAATCATAGAATCCCTATAGTACGGAATCTGCATCAATTCCTCAACCAATCACAGCCCATTAAACAAGGTCTGCGACTATCCATTTTTTTTTCTGATATGCCATAGTTACTGATGCTGCATCTAAAGTCTGCAATGTCTTGCCACTGTATGTGGACAAAATGGTACCTGACTCACTTAATGTGAATAGTTAAACTCCTTTGTCAAGATAACAAAACGTCTGTTCCCCTTTACCGTGGCCAGTGCCCCTGTATCAATTCCGTCCTGAGTGCTTAACTATTTATCAGCAAAGTTATCTTTATTGGAATGACTCGAACCCCTTGCTAGGCTCCTCATCCAAATTATTTAACGGAATTAACTTATCTTTCTTATTACTGACTGTACTGGTTGCTATGCTCTGTATGATGCTATGAAACCACTTTTTTGCTATACTTGATTCACACATACTTCGGATACTAACAAACTTCTTGAGAGAGTTTTTTTTCCCTCATTGAAAATATACTTTAGCCTTCACTGTTGCAATTCTTCTATGTTGCACCTGCACCTGGGCTGTTTTGTACAACAGCCGTTTCCCACCACAAACATTTGAACTCGTTCAGCATGCCTTGTAAAGCTTGCAACTCTGTTACATTCTCCTCCAAGCATTCAGTCTCTGGGGTGAGCTCCACAACTTTTTCTAAAATAATTTTGGCATCCGCCAGTAACTTTTTATTTTATTAAACTATTTATACCAAGACTAATTTATCCTTTAACATTTCTGCTAATGCTGGACTAAATTCACAGCAGAACACTTTGTTGCCACAAAGCCTGAGACTGTCTCCTGTGGCTCACAGAATGCGTAATGAAATTTGTACCTCAGCTTAATATTGAGGGATGAAGGCTAAGATGATTTTGACCAGCTACACACCTGGTCAAAAGAATTCATGTCTGCAGCATCTGACGATATTAATGTTCTCACTAAACTGTGGACCACAGACTATAAGCAAAACAATCTTTCACTTTTCTTCAGCAGTCCTTTCATTCAACACAAAGGAATAACACAGGCTTTCTGTGTATAGACCCCAGTTAGAGTCATAGAATCATAAATCATAGAAGTTTTTAGCATGGAAACAGGCCCTTCAACTCAACTTGTCCATACTGCGTTTTTTTTTAAAACACCTAAGCTAATCCCAATTACCAGCATTGGGCCCATATCTCTCGATACATATCGTACCCTTGTAAGTATCTAAATGCTTTTTAGAAGACAAAATTGTACCTGCCTCTACTACTACCTCTGGCAACTTGTTCCAGACACTCACCACCTTCTGTATGAATAAAACTGCCCCTCTGGACACTTTTGTATCTCTCCCTTCACCTTAAACCTATGCCCTCTAACTTTAGAATCCTCTCCCTTTGGGAAAAGATATTGACTATACAGCTGATCTGTGACCCTCATTATTTTATTAACCTCTATAAGATCACCCCTCAGCCTCCTATGCTCCAGAGAAAAAAGTCTATCCAACCTCTCCTTATAACTCAATCCATCAAGTTCCTGTAGCATCCTAGCAAATCTTTTCTGTACCTTTCTTCTTTTCTTTCTATACCCTTTCTATAATAGGGTGACCAGAATTGTATGCAGCATTCTAAGTATGGTCTTAACAATGTCTTGTACAACTTCATCAAGACATTCCAACTCATGTATTCAATGATCTGACTGATGAAACCAAGCATGCCGAATGCCTTCTTCACTACCCTGTCCATTTTCAAGGAGCTATGAACATGTACCCCTTGATCTCTTTGCTCTGTAACTTTCTCCAACTCCCCACCATTAACTGAATAAGTCCTGCCCTGGTTCAATCTACCAAAATGCAACACCTCGCATTTGTCTAAATTAAACTCCATCTGCCATTCGTCAGCCCATTGGCCCAGTTGATCGAGTTATCTATTTAGGGGTCAAGGATGATTTTTCCAACTATAAGCATTGCTTATTTCTTCTTACTCTCACACTCAAGTTTTCCCTCTTGATAAACACTGTGATCCCTGAAGACTTTGATGTTTTACCTTATCGCTAATATAGCAGATCGAGGGCGACTCAGTGTGGCTTGAATCAACAAAGGTTTTATTGACAAATAGTGAATAATGTACATGGAAGTTCATGCTAAATTACAATGCTCCAACTGCGAGTCTCTTCTCACCTGTAGTACTCTTGTTCCTGCCAACTAGCTTTGCTTCCTGCCAGGATGATCCAGGGGCCTTGCCAATCATGTGGCCCTTGGGAAATCCCCCTCTCCTTTAAAGGGACATGGTACTATACCATCCTTAATGAAAAAACAGAATAACTGCCAGGCTGTGTCACTCATACAATGACTACTGAATCATACCGGCAACATAAAATTGTTTTGAATTGTCCTTTTAATTGCCATGCCCAACTCCTGACTGCACTCATCAACTATAATCACGCGAGTGCACAATGATGTTGGGATGCACACCTGATGTCTTCTCACAAGCTTTTGCACTCTTTTGGGTTGGGCGCATGTTTTTAAGGTTTATTTATTGGTGTCACAAGTAGGCTTACAATGCAATGAAGTTACTGTGAAAATCCCCTTGTCGCCACATTCCAGCACCTGTTCAGGTGCTGAGGGAGAATTTGCTATGGCCAATTCACCTAACATGCACATCTTTGGACTGTGGGAGGAAACTAGAGTATCCAGAGGAAACAAAGAGCTAAGGAAATTACAGTACAGAACAGGCCCTTCAGCCCTCCAAGCCTGCACCGACCACGCTGCCCAAACTGATCTAAAACCTCCTACCCTTCCAGGGACCATATCCCTCTATTCTCATCCTATTCATGTATTTGTCGAGAAACCCCTTAAAAGTCATTATTGTATCTGCTTCCATTATCTCCATCTTGTTAGCTCATCTCTGATCCCATGTGACTTCACCTTCTGCACCAGTCTTCCCATGAGGGATTTTGTCAAAAGCCTTACTGAAGTCCATATAGACAACATCCACTGCCCTACCCTCATCAATCATCTTTGTCACTTCCTCAAACAACTCAATCAAGTTAGTGAGACATGGCCTCCTCTTCACAAAACCATGTTGCCTCTTGCTAATATGTCCACTAATTTCCAAGTTGGATTAAATTCTGTCTTGAAGAATGCTCTCCAATAATTTCCCTACCACTGCCATAAGGCTCATCACCCTGTAATTTCCTAGATTATTCTTGCTACCCTTCTTAAACAAAAGAACAACATTGGTTATCCTTCAATCCTAAAGAACCTCCCCTGTAGCCAGCGAAGGTACAAACATTTCTCTCAAGGCCCCAGCAATTTCCTGCCTTGTCTCTTTCAGTATTCTGGGGTATATCCCATCAGGCTCTGGGGACTTACTTGAATGTTTCCACCTTAATATTTCTCAAGAACCCCAAACCTCCTTTTTGATCTTAACATGACTTAACTATCTACCACATAGACACAGGGAGAACAAGCAGATTCCGCATAGTCGCCCTAAACCGGAATCAAACTTAGTTCCCTGGCATAGTGAAGCAGCACTGTCTACTACCACTGTGTAAAATTCAGGTCTATGTTTCTATAACATCGACATAATCTGCAGCTCATCTGTGTCAGCTTACTAGTTTGACTGGGCATCTTGTGGCCATCAGAAGATGTTTGCTTCAACTATATGGTAGCTGTACAGCTGAGGTTAAGAATTCATCAATGAGAAAATTTATTGAGAAAACCCACATGCCACATTCATTTATGAAATACATTTGAGCTTCATTATGCAGCAACACTGTACTGCCAGAGCATTGTGTTCCTACACGCCTTTGTGTGACAGTATTTGTACATATAATTGTGTATTGTAACATTAGTATTTAACTGTATTTTAGTGAAAGTTAGGGACTGTGTAGATTTGTTATTAATTCATTATTGTAGTTCTGGATAATACTGTTCACTTCAAAAAACATCACTAAAATTGTATCAAGTGCTAACTATGGGTGTGGTAAGTAACAACTTGGAACACTTCTTAGTAAAGTGTCACTTTGTGGCCACTGAATGCCAGAAATATTTAATATTCAGTTTAAATTGTACTTAACCAAACATGTTAAAATGAATGCATCTATGAAAGACACTATTCACTAAAGAGAAAAACGTTCAATAGAAAAATAATAAAATTACTGATGTAAGAATGATCAAGTATTAAATGTGATGGCTTTGAAACAATATTTTGTGAGTCCTTAGTTTATCTGAATATAATCTCTTTCTTCAAAATGATACCAAAAGAATTAAGCTTAAAATTGTCAGTTAAAATAGCAGCAAGAGGAATTTCACATGCATGCATATTTCACAGTATGATTTAAAACCTGAATAACAGAGAATATACATTAACTACATGTATCAGGAATCACAGCTTTTATACATAATTGTGTAAAATACATTAGCCGCACAACTGGCTGGGAGACTCAAGCAGAGACCATGTACAGGCTTCCTGCTGGGCGCCACGGCCTCCGCACTAGAATTCTGGCACCATCAACTCCACACTAGAAATCAGCGCAGATCTGCATAAATTATTTAAATGATGAGTCCAATATCAGGAGGGCTCAGGACTGAAGTCTCCAGGCCCACTAGAGTCTCCTCCCTGCCAAGAGTCTTTCACTCCAGTGGGGTTTACAACAGCTCTCCACTTGTGAGGAGCTGGCAGCATGACCCCATTGAAGTAAACAGGGGCCATGGAGGCCTCTCCCAAGAGGTTAGGTGTTGGGGGTTTGCCTCATGAGCATTGCCAGTAAGGCAGTGCCAGCCTGGTTGCCTGCAATGCCCAATGGGAAAAATAGCAATGCCCAAGGGGGCACCTTGGCACTGCCCACCAGGCATCCGGCAGTGTTGGAGATGTGATCAGGGGAGGTGGAGCCAATAGAGACAGGGCATCTGGGCTGAGGTCGGTGGAGGTAAGAGATCCCGGAAAGTCAAACTGACATTCGGCAGTGACAGAAGGAGGGAGGCCAACGATTGGGGCTGGCCATCGGAATGGGTAGTTGGCCTGCCAGAAGGGTCAGGAATGCGGGGAGGGATGTCAGGATAGTGGGGAGGGGAGGGTGGGGTATGGGGACTACCAGTGAGGTACAGAGGTCAGGACCGCTGGTGGCAGAAATGGGAGGAGGGGGAGATCGATGTAGGCTAGGGGCGAGGGGTAGGGGCAGAGGTAGAAGGATTAAGGCTGACCTGGATGCTTCTGGAAAGCCAGTGTTCTGGTGTGGTGGTGTCACCTAGTCAGCAATGCAGGGGTCATGGGGCTGGTCAGCAATCAAAGGTGGCCAGTAATTATGAAGCTGGTACTGTTTGTGCACCGATCTCCGCTCTGACAGTGGCCCACTCAGCACTATGCTGCTGGTCTCTCAGGCAGGAATAGGTCCTGCCCACCTGATTTTTAATGATATTCACATTCTAAGACCCTTCATAGGAGAATGTGGGAGATTCATTTTCAAAGTCCGCTGAAAAAACCCAGCAGGATTTACTCCAGTTTTTACACAAATTCAACACTTAGAGTTTTTTTGATTGAATCCCACCCAATATAATGAGTTGCATTTTCATGGAGAAGATAATAATTGGGTTAAATTTAAAACAAAGTCTTTAAAAAATGAGGTAAATTTGATAACTCATTGTAAAGTTTTCCCAGAGCCATTTTTAAAATTATTTTTAAAATGTAACTATACTGGTAATCATTGAAATGGCCTTGCTGGTTTTAAATTACATTATCAGTACTTGATGGAAAATCAAACTGACAAGTCTGCTCCTGTTTGATAGTTAAGTGCCATTCTCAGAGATCGTACATATCTTCTTTTTTGCAATCGAGTCCAAATGAGGCCTTCATTTCATATCTAAATGCGATAACTTTTGAGACATCTAAGCAGATTTGCCAAAGCCACATTTCTGATCTGAAGATTGTCCTGAGTCAAAGTATATTGTCGGCAGGTTACCAGATGAGCTTAATGCAACCATATATTACAAATTTAGTGAGCTGAATTCCAGCTTGGTTTAAGTTTAAGTTCATTTATTATTGTCATAGGTAGGCTTATATTAACACTGCAACGACGTTACTGTGAAAATCCCCTCGTCACCACACTTCAGTGCCTGTTCGGGTACACTGAGGGAGAATTTTAACATCGCTGATGCACCTAACCAGCATATCCTTCAGACTGTGGGAGGAAGTCAGACTACTCAGTGGAAACCCAGGAAGACATGGGGAGAACTTGCGAAGTCCACAAGCCAAGAATGGAACCCGGGTCCCTGGTACCGTGAGGCAGCAGTGCTAGCCACTGTCACACCATACTGCCCTGCTGTGCCACTGTGCTGCACTTGTACTACAGAAATTTATTTAAAAATTTATAAACACAGTTGATTGAAAATTAAATTTATAGTGAAATGTTTCACTGCTGCTTGAAGCAAATCATCTGGATGTGTGTGTGGTACAATGGCAGAATCATCAATCTTGGCAGGTGTCTTACCTACTGCCTGAAAAAGCAGCAAGATGTCACCGCTGACTCTGAGGTAGAAGGGCCACCATATCTTCTACCAACAGGCAGTTAAGAAAACAGTTCTCTTTTCAGACTGAGGACATCAATCAGAAGCTGGTAGTTTTTCCATTTAGCAGAGCCATGTAGGAGGCTGTGGCTTCAGCTGGAATAACACTTGTTGGTTCCCAAGATTGTGGAGAAACCCAGGAAAAAGGTCAATGGTTTGGGGGGGAGGGGGGTGTATCATAGAGGTGGGATCATGTGGAAAGAGGGTCCATGGGGGTTAGCAGCAAGGACAAGAGGTAGCTTTCAGCGGCCACTATTCTGCCCCATGTCTATGCTTTTGATCATGCACAGATTAGTGCAGATACAGATATCTGCCTAGTATGAGCAGTACTGTGTCCAGTCCCACATTAACTCTTTCTATGTCAGACCCTTATATTGCAACCACCACCTTCTCAAGGGTAACAAAAATGTTACCTAGCCAGTGACACCAATGTGCTGTAAATTTTTTTTAAGTACTATAAATACCCAGTATTTTTTTTTCTATTTTGTTTTCATTCAGTCTTCAGTAACATACTTTTAAGCAGACATGATTAGTGATGAGACAACATTGCATTTTGGTCAACTCTATTGACAGACTCTAAGATAATAATCCTACAAATGATTTATAATGCTAGAATATTTTTGCTCAGACTGATGAGGAAAACGGCAGCTTTCTACGTAGTAATAAATTAAAATATTACAACTGAAATCTGAATTTGAGAAAATGGCAGATATGACCTTGGGCTTGTGGCCCAATAATAATTCAGATTGCATATTATTTTCTTTGCTTATTAATTTAATCTATGTTGAAAGATGAAGTGAAATAATCTTTTGTGACAATGCCATTTTTATCCTTAAACACTCTACTACCAAAAGATTTAATTTCCTCTCCTTTGGGTTCTATCAAAAGTACACAGCTAGCACCTCTATCGGCTATTGTTACCGTTTAGCAAACAAATTATCATTTCTAAGGCTAGCTCAAGTTTGAGAAAATGTATAAGTTTATAGTCCTTCTTCGACATACAATTAACATGGTCAATGTTAGAACTGATTGGGCCTGCCATCTAGGATCAATCAGTACTTTTTCAATTGATATCATAAAAAGAGGAGAATGCACTCTGAAATAAATCCACTAGTCTGAAAGGTGTTGCCAACTTTAAATGGATCACTCTATAAGAGCATTAAAAATGTCCTTTAAACTGCAATCTAGGGCGTGATTTTCCTAGCCTGTTGCACTACTCGAGTAGCGCAGTGGGCCAGGAAATATCTGCGGGGGGGGTCGGTAACAGGAGTCAGTGCCAGTGTTCAGCCGATCGTGACGTACTCAGGCCTTTTTTTCAAGATAATCAACCTCGCGCTACAAACCAACACATGGCTGATTACAATATGGAAATTTCAATGGGGATTATTTTTGCCAAAGGATGAAATTAGATACCAAATGTGTTCAGAAATAATTAGACATGCTTATATGAAAGTTAGACTGACAAAAATTTTGGTTCTAATTGCTAAGTATCATTTCAATTTGTCTGAAGATATTAAATCGAAATTGAGCACTCGAGTGCTCATTAAATACAAATTTTAAGGAGCAGTATTTTTTCTATTCATCCATACAGTAGTACTGCTGCCTTACAGCTCCAGGGGCCTGGATTTAATTCCAGATTCAGGAACTCTGTGGACTTTGCATATTCTGTCATGTCTGTGGGGGTTTCCTTCTGGTGCTCTGGTTTCCTCCCACAGTCCAAAGATGTGCAGTTAGATAGATTGGCCATGTAAAATTGCCCCCTGGTGTTGGGGGGATTAGCTGGGTAAATATGTGGGGTTACGGCCTAGGTGAGATTGTTAGTGCAGGCTTGATGGGCCAAGTGGCCTCATTTTGCAATGTAGAGATTTTATGATTCTATAACATGTGGGTATTGCTGGCTAGGCCATGTATAGCCCATCCCTAATTGCATTTGAGAAGGGAATAGCGAGCTGCCTTCTCAAACTGCAGTAGCCTGTGTGGTGCAGGTACAGCCAAAAGTGCTGTTAGGGAGGAAGTTGCAGGACTTTGACCCAGCAATAGTGAAGGAACATGACATAGTTCCAAGTCAGCATGACCTATGGCTGGGAGGGGAACATTAAGATAGCAGAGTTCCCATGTGTCTGCTGCCCTTGTCCTTCTAGATGGTTGTGATCAAGGGTTCGGATGGTGCCAAGGAGCCACGGTGTATTGCAACAATGCACCTTGTAGTTGCTCCTGTGCATGAATGAAGGCAGTGAGTGTTTCTGGATGGTATGCCAATCAAGTAGACTGCTCTGTGTCATGAACATGCCAGCAGGTTAGAAGTCACCAGCATTTCAAAAGCTATTTCACAGAGTGTGAGTTGTGATAATGAAGATACAAACCACTAGTGTTTCAAAAGATATTTCATAGAATGGAAATCCCAATAACACAATTACAACTGTAGACAGACCAAAAAGAAATACATAATAGCAAATACTTTGGGATAGACGATAGTCTATTAAGGGAAGATGTACACATGTCAATGTTAGAACCAACAGAAGCCAAGGGACAGACAGCCAAATATAGAGAGCATCTTCAAAGGAAAACATTGATATAATTGGCAACATTTTCATGGAAGCAGGAAGCAATATCCATCTAGCAGCCTGAGACACACAGTCCAACCAGCAGCCTGTAAGGCAGTGCTCAATAGCAGATCAGAAACAAGTGTGCAGAGTACTTTCGTGGAGACAGTTAACACCTATATCTTCATTGAACCAAGAAGTGATATTCCCAAAATCACCACACAATCATATAAAAGTGTGGTAATTATAAGCTGACCTTTACCTACAAATCTATTAAATTTGATGTTGTTTGGGAAGAAGGTAGTCCTGAAAGAGTTTAGATTTCATAAAAGCACTTTGAATCAGAAGGGTAGTTCCTACTTAAACTTTGTGGATGTGTTTAGCAGTGTGATGATATTGTACTATTTTGCTATATTTTGTATTTAAGATAGAATTGCTTTAAGAGGAAATGTTTTGTTACAGGACTTGGTTTGTTTGGCAAACATGCAAAAGATGCTAAGTGTGCAGGATAATAATTGATTCTAGCTGGGAATTTACTTTGTAGAGTTAATGGACCTTTAGTTTATTTAGATTCCACTGGGATTTTAGATTAGGAATGCAGAGTCATGTAAGTTTTTGATTAAGTTGATTGACAGAGTAATGTAGTTAATAGGAGGAGTTAAACTTGCAGGAACATTTTTCATTTTAATTTTAAATTACAAGCAGTTGCTGCTTGGACCTACTAGAAGAAACAGGTGTCTCATTGTCACTCCCTCTCAAAAGGCTTTCAGAAAGCTCCAAGCCCCGTAACCTAAGGCAAAGCAAGTATGCCTGTGTTTTGCTAAACTAATTTTAAAGAAGAAATTAAGTCTATTAGGGAACTTTTGCTTGATTGGAACTCCTAGTGATGGGTTAGCAGTTACGACTTGTACCTTGTCATATTTAAGTATCGTTCAAATGTTAAACGTTATGCTAATTCATTTGTTACAGATAAACTGCCTAGAGTGAAACATCATATCCTCACATTGATACTAAAATACAAAAATTGTTGAAGTCTATTCTGGCTTCATAATATACTTTGGGGTTTTTAATCACAGAATCCCTACAGTGCAGAAGGAGGCCATTCAGCCCATTGAGTCTACACTGACTCTTTGACAGAGTATTTTATCTACGCCCTCTCTCTCACCTTATACCCATAACCCCACTCATTTGTCATGGATAATCTACCTAGCCTACACATCTTTAGATACTAAGGGACAATTTAACATGGCCAATCCACCAAATCTGCACACCTTTGGACTGTGGGAGGAAACTGAAGCACCCTGGAAGAAACCCACTATGGTAGAAAGAGAATATGCAAACTCCACAAAGACTGTCATTCAAGGCCAGAATTGAACTCAGGTCCCTGGCACTATGATGCGGTAGTGTTAAACACTTGTTACCTTGCCCCCCTAACAGTATCCTAACAGTAGACTTGTAGATCATATTAATCATGTTTGTGTATATGTGTCTTTTCCTTATTATAATAAATAACCTTTAATAAGTGTTACATTATGACTAGGTTGTATACTATTCTCACTGGATATCACACATGGCCCCTTCCTGTTCCTGCAGACAGAACTATACACCATCATGAACCAGTGTTTCCAAGCTGGGACATCCTCACAGTTAACATCAGCTGAGTTTGTGACAACTGTCCTGGCTGTGTTGAACATCTTGAGTGTTGTTGGTGCTGCACTCATCCAAGCAAGTAGAGAGTATGACATCATATTCCTGACTTGTGCCTTGTAGATGGTGAACAGATTTTGGGAAGTCAGGAGTTGAGTTTCTCTCCACAAGATTCCTAGCCTTTAATCTGCTTGAACAGTTATAGTATTTATAAAGCTGGTTCAGTTATGTTTCTGAACAATGGTAACTCAAAGATGTTGATAGTGGGGGTTGACAGTGTTGATAGTGGTTTATAATGCCATTGAATGTCAAGGTGTGATGGTTAGATTCTCTTGTGTTGTAGATGGTCAATTGAGTGGTGCAAATGTTACTTGCCACTTGTTAACCAAGCCTAGATATTGTCCTGGTCTTGCTGCATTTAGCATTAACTACTTTACTATTTAAGAAGTCATGAACGGTTCTGAACATTGCACAATGATCAGCAAATATCCTCACTCTGCTCTTATCATGGAAAGAAGATATTCGATGAAATAGCTGAAGATATTTGGGCTTAATACAATACCCTGAGGAACTCCTTCACTAACCTCCTGGAATTGAGATGATTGATCTCCAACAACCACAATCATCTTCCTTAGTGCTAGATATGACTGCAACCAGTGGAAACTTTCCTCTTCATTCCCACTGACTTCAGTTTTACTAGGGTTCCTTGATGCCATACTCAGTCAAATGCTGCCTTGATGTCTAGGGCAGTCATTCTCACCTTGTCTTTAGAATACAGCTTCTTGGTCCATGTTTGAACAATCAGGAGTTAAGTGATCCTAACAGGACACATACTGAGGGTCAATGAGCAAGCTATTGCTAAGTGCCACTTGATAACACTGTTTATGACCCCTTCTATCACTTTACTGATATCAAAAGTAATCTGATGAGCTGTAATTAGCTGGATTGGGTTCATCCTGCTTTTTGTATACAGGACAAATGTGGACAATTTTCCACATCGCCACGTAGATGTCAATATTGGAATGTTGGAACTGCTTGGGTAGGAAGTAGGAAGTTCTAAAGCAAAATCTTCAGTACTGTTGTCAGAATATTGTCAGGGCCCAGAGCCTGTATCGAGTGTCTTCAGCAACTTCTTGACATCATATGGAGTAAATTGAATTGATTAAAGACTGGCATCTGTGGTGCTGGGGACCTCCAGGAGGTCAAGATGGATCATCCACATGGCATTTCTGACTGAAGATTGTTACAAATGTTTCAGTCTTGTCTTTTACGCTGATGTGCTGAACTATCCAACCACTGAGGATATGGGCATTTGTGGAGCCTGCTCCTCGACTGCATCATTATATCTTGGTACCCACTTCCACTGAAGGTCTGGAGTACTCTATCCGATACACAGTTGCACATTGCAGGATAGCGTGGGGACTGAGAGCATGCAGGTTCTTGAATGGGGTGCTAGTGATTCTGATGGAAGACATCCAAAGGAGAATAGATGACCTTCTGAAACTGGCAAAGATTTCATACATATTCATTACTTTCCAAGTCCTCCATTCTGGTGGTATATTTGGTCTCATGTCTTCCTCCCATTCCTTGCTCCGAGCAAGATGTCTATGACTGAGGACTCCCTTTTTCAGGCTGATTCCTGGAAGATGGAAAAAGTACAGCACTTATTCTGTTTAGGTGATCTTCAGAGAATTTCTAATATAAATGTTACTCAAATATTGGTAAAGTTTTGTCAAAATGTCTGAAAAAGTTTTCCAATATGTTCAAAAGGTCCTCTTCACAGCTCCAGTAGCCATGAATATAAAATGTGTTCATTGCTTTAAGTAGCAGTTAAATTGGCACAACAACCAACAGATGGTCACTACTTGGAGTGGGCATTAATTAAAAAGCTAGTCATCAAAATGCTATGTAGGATCCTCAATGTACACTATTGAGTCTTTTAAGTGGAAAACCACTTTGTGCTGATCCTCCATATGGGCATTTTTAGAGCAATTCCTTTACCAGAATGGCATCTTGCACAATTTGGGGGTAAAACAGCATTGCAATTTAAGACCTTATCTTGGCTACTTTGGAAGCTTGTAAGTATTTAAATTTCAGCAAAAATCACTCTTTATCTCCTTCACTAAACTTTTAGTCCCCGATTCTACTCTACCTTTGCTTGTGGTATCAATGCATTTCTGATTGTACTCCTGTGAAGCACTTTGGAACATTTCTTATTTCAAACATGATACATACATATTGTTGTTGTTGCTACCTGGGTCACTTCTGACTCTGGACCCTTTCTGCCACCAGCCTTTTCTGGCAGCTTCAGGACTGAGCATTGCGATCATGATACAAAAATAAGACTGTGTCGGAACTATACTATATTATTGGGTTCCCAGATTTCAATATCAAAAACAAAAATGATAAAGACTGAGGTGATATATAGCAGTTAGCTAATCAACATTATCTATACTGAGAATTGTCCCTATTAGGTGATACAGGAAGCACTGTACAATTTGTTCAGCTCAACATGTGAAAGGAAACTTTCATCATGTTGAAAAAGCAGTAAATAATTTTCCAATTTCAAGGGCTAAAAATAAATAATTCTTTCTCTTGCCAGTGAGCCAACTCTTGCATGAAATTTGTCCCTCCTGAATAACACACCTGTTATTTCTATTTTGAAGAATGGAAATTCTAGGTGTCCTCAGGGTATAGCTCAACAAGAGCACATTTGAAAAAAAATTACAGGACAAAAGCAGCAATCTGATTAGAGGTATTCATTTCTTGGAATAAATCACAGGAATATGTCTTGTATATCAGAATTCTAGCACAGCTATTGTTAAAGTTCCAAAACATACTCTAAAATGTTGAATCATAATCATTAGATTATGTTACACTCTCTCTCTCAATCTGAATAAAATTCTATCACATTATGATCAATGCTTCCTCGGGGTGCCTTCACTATGAGTCATTAATTAATCTTATCTCATTGTTGAATACCAAGTATATAGTATTGCCTGCTCTCTGGTTGACTCCAGAATGTGCTGATCTAAGAAATTATCCCCAAAACATTCTATGAATTTTTCATCAAAGCTACCTTTGCCCATTTGGTTATTCTAGCCTATAGGAAGATTAAAATCCATGGTAAACGCTGTACCTTTCTGAAATTTCTCCTTTGATATCTGTCTGACCAAAAGATTATTGCTAGGGGCCAGTACATTATTCCCACAAGTACCTATTGCCTTTACTATTCCAATTCTCTATCCAAATTATTTCTATATCCTGGTTTCCTGAACTTAGGTCCCTTTTGTGCTAATATTGTTTTTAACTAACATGCTTACTCCATTTACTTTTTTATAACTTTGCATCTTTCTTTGCATTACTATTCAGATCCCAATCTATACCATCCTGCATCTATGTTTCTAGCATGGCTATTGGTTAATACTTATTAACTCTATTTGCATTATCAGATCATCGATTTTATTCCCAATGCTATGTGCATTCAGTTACAGAGTCTTGGTTTTGCATGTTTATTACGTTTTTAACCTCCATTCTTAGGCGACATAGTGGCACAGTGGTTAGCACTGCTGTCTCACAATGCCAGGGCCCAGGTTCAATTCCTGGCTTGGGTTGCTGCATGTGTGGAGTACATAGAACATAGAACATAGAACATTACAGCACAGAACAGGCCCTTCGGCCTTCGATGTTGTGCCGACCAAAATAAAAAGCAATGCCCCTCCAAACTAAACCATTCCCTTCTCTTCCATAAAGTCTGCACATTCTTCCCATGACTCTGAGGTTTTCCTCCAGGTGCTCTGGTTTCTTCCAACAATCTGAAAGACATGCTGGTTAGGTGCATTGACATGCTAAATTCTCCCTTAGTATTCTCAAATAGATACCAGAATGTAGTGTCTAGGGGATTTTCACATTCACTTCATTGCAATATTAATGTAAGCCTGCTTGTGATACCAATAAATAAGCATTATTTATTTACTTTTAAACTTGTACTGTCTTTCCCTTCCTATCATGGTCTGTTTGCCATTTCCCATATTAGTAACTTCCTCTCTCCTCTTGTCTCTAATATTTGATATACTACATTTGCCCACAATTCATTTCTTTCACCCACATTTAGTTTTAAACCCCATTTACTTCCCTAATTATATAGTTTGCAAAAATACTGGTCCCTGCATTGTTTAGGTGTAGACTGCTCCAATGGTACAAGTCCCACTTTACCCAATACTCGTCCCCTCATTATATTGTCCCTGACTACTATTATGGGCAGAATTTTATAAAAATGATTCAAAGTATCCAGCTAGCATGGAAATGGGAGAGTTTCTGACCCATTTTGATTATCCATCATACTCAATCTTACATACTTAGTCATCGAAAAAATGGTGTAGACTGTTTCTAGCTGCTGCAGGCAGTGGGTTGGGCTTAATTCATCAGCCAGTTTGTAGAGTGATCTACTGCGCATGTGCAGACCTCTAATGCTGCAGATGCTCAATTTCAGTCATGGGGACTGACAGAGAAAGAGAGCTGTCAAGCCCTTGCTGCTAGAGCCAGTCTCAACAAACTCCCCCCCATCCCCAACACAATCACAGGGGTCCACAGTCGATTATGAGCCCCTCCCCCCCCCACCCCCCACACACAAATAATCAGGCCACTACTTTCATGCCCTGGTCTATTTATACCAGGCACTCTTCATGTCTCATCCTTTTAGGCCCCACCCACCCATAGGTCTAGCTTAATACTCTGAGCCTCTGGTACTTTAAAAGATAGGCTTGCAGACCATGAAGACACACACAAGCAAGAACTTTATTAGAAAGCTATTTATTCTGTCGGATTTAAAATAGACTATTTGCCTGCACAAACCCCGGCGATATCATTAATATGTCAAGTGATCAGATCTTCCAACTAGCAACAAACAAGAATGCAGTATTTCCCTGCCCTTTTACATTTGAGGTTTCTGCAATGAAACACAATATGTTGACAACTGAAATTTACAATTTGAAGAATTAATTAACACAAGACAGCAAACTCAATATTTTGGAATATATTGATTCATGTGTGGTTATCAGCAAACCTTAGGAATTTTTGTTTTGTGTTGACTGCAACCTCTGGCATTTTTGGTTTTGTTTGGAGACAATGTAGGATTTGGAGCTATTTGGAGGAGAAGTGATAATTTCTAAATTCTTGTGAAATGAACTGTAGCCTATTGTCACTCACAAGTTGTCCAGCATAACTGAATCCTGCAGAAATCTGACTCAGTCTTTCTATTGTGATCTCCAAGGATATAATCTTCATAATGGTGACTTCAGGTCATTTTGAATGCACACCTTCTGCAATGAAAAATATTCATCTTCGAATAGTCTGGAATATTTTAGAACCATAGAAAATTTACAGCTCCGAAACAAGCCTTTTGGCCCTTCTTGTCTGTGCCGAACCATTTTTTGCCTAGTCCCACTGACCTGCACTTGGACCATATCCCTCCACACCTCTCTCATCCATGTAGCTGTCTAACTTTGTATCAAATGTTAAAAGTGACCCCGCATTTACCACTTTATCCGCCACCTCATTTCGCACTTCCACTACTCTCTGCATGAAGCCCCCCTAATATTTCCTTTAAACTTTTCTCCTTTTATATGACCATTCCCATGGATGTACTGGCACTATTGGCTGCAAGATTTGAATTTTGCACAAAATGAACACATGATTGTACAGGGTTGTTTTTCAAACTGGAGTGGTGTGCCTCAGGGATCTGTGCTGAGTCCACTATTATTTGTCATTTATATCAATGATTTGGATGAGAATTTAGGAGGCATAGTTGGTAAGTTGCAGATGATACCAAGATTGGTGGCACAGTGGACTGTGAAGAAGGTTATCTAGAATTGAAATGGGTCCTTGATCAATTGGGACAATGGGCTGATGAATGGCAAATGAAGTTTAATTTAGTAAATGTGAGGTAATGCATTTTGTAGATCGAACCAGGGCAGGACTTACCCAGTTAATGGTAGGACACTGGGGAATTATAGGACAAAGAGATCTAGGGGTGTATAGATTCATAGCTCCTTGAAAATGGAGTCACAGGTCAATAGGGTAGCGAAGAAGGCATTCAGCATACTTGGTTTCATTGATCAGACTTTTGAATACGGGAATTGGGACGTCTTGTTGAAGTTATACAAAACACTGGTAAGGTCACACTTGGAATGCTATATACAGTTTTGGTCACCCTGTAATAAAGGATATTATTAAACTAGAAAGAGCAGAAAAAATGTACTAGGATGCTACCAGGACTTGATGATTTGAATGATAAGGAGTGGTTGGATAGACTGAAACATTTTTCTCTGGAATGTAGGGGGCTTAAGGGTGAACTGATAAAATAATGAACAGCATAGATAAGGTAGTCAACATTTTTTCCCCATTGACAAATTCAAGATGACATACACTTGCACTGTTTGGGTGGGACATTTAACTTTTATAGGACTTAAATGGATTGGCTTTCCTATCCAGTTTTTCTTTTCATTAACTTTGTTTCAAAGACGAAATGGACGCCTGGCTCACGAGAGCTAAGCTTTCCTTCATTATTTATTCACATTTATTAAAATCCTGATCATAAGAGCATGTATGTATCTATTTGTACAAGAACATCTTTGTGATTCAAGAGATAACACTAGTGGGCGTAGGGCCCTCTTTTACCATTTTGATTCTAAGTGCTGGTTGACTTGAAATTGGGAATATTTCAGATCCGCCTTTAGTCTCATTCTCAGGTATCCCCATACACATTCTGCCTGCAAAAATATCAGCAATTCTGAATTGCACTGCACAAGCCTGTGGGCAGGGCTTAACATGCCTGAAACCCTGCAGTTCCGAACGGCGCCTCCAATTGCGCACAAGGGGTCACAGGCTTAGAGTGAGGGGGGTAAGGTATAATTTGGATGCTAGACGGAATTTTTTCACACAGAGGGTGGTGGGGGTATGAAACGCGCTGCCAGGTAAGGTGGTGGAGGCAGGCACTCTGGAGATATTTAAGGGAACAGAATGGGAATGGAGGGGTATAGAAAACTGATTTAAAATAGGGATCAAGAGCCTTGGGAGTCCTGGGAAGTGTGTAAATAGTCAATGATACTGATGTATTTTTTATCCTACGTACTTTGGTCTGCCTTGTTGTCTAACAAGGGGCATGCACGCGATGGGTCATGGGAGAGCTGCTCTTGGATTTTTTTCGAGGGTATCCTAATGCTTCACGTCGTTAGTGTACGCTTGACCTGGACCATTTGATGGGCAACACAACAACTCAGTGACTATCGCTGTGCTGTGCAGATACATAGATTTGGGCCTGTGTCTGTGGGAGTTTGCGCATTCTCCCCGTGTTTGCATGGGTTTTCTCTGGGTGCTCAGGTTTCCTCCCACATTCCAAAGATGTGCTCTTAGGCTGATTGGCAGAACAAATTCTCCCTAAATTGTCTCAAATTTGGTTTCAATCCAGAGACCTATAAACGCAGACAGGGATCACGGGCAGAAGTGGGAACATCGAGGTGGCGGCCCGGGCTCGTTGGACCGAAGGGCCTGTTTCCCATGCTGTTTTGTTCTTTGTTCTTAATTTGGAGGGGGAACTTAACTCTTTTAATGAACATGCATGCAAAAAAAACTTAGATATTACTTAACTGAAGTCTGACCTAGCTTTAAAGTCTCACCCTAAAGTTGTTATCCCAAAGTTGGGAAACTGATTTTTTGGCCTCATGTCAATTGAATTCCCCACTTACCAAGGTTTCCACTGCTGGCCTGGCAAGAAGATTCTGCCCTGTAGCAATTTTCTGACAACAGATGCTGACTACTGATCTTTAATTTGCTGGTTTCTCCATGTCACCTTTCTTACCAGGCACAGTGAAATCCAATTTTCCAATCTGAAGAAACAATTACTGGGTTAAAAAAAGTTTGGAAGACTACATTTAGGACATTATTTTAAGTACAAGAACTTAACTTGAAATAGAATTCCAGATGTACCTTTTTAGTACAGTATGTAAAGCTGTCTTGATTTGCTTCTTTCAAGATGGCTCCCCCTGCTTCTCTCAGTGTTTCAACTATCCTATGCTCTGAAACACAGGATCAGTCTTTGCACTAGCTCCAAAATTTGAACATTTCCGTTGTGTTTCAGTGCCCAAAACACAAGTTACTGTCTGCTCAGAATTAATGAATTGGCATATTACACATTATAATCATAGAATCCTACAGTGCAGAATGAGGCTATTTGGTCCATAAAGTCTGCATTGACCACAATCCCACCCAGACCCTTTCCCCATAACCCCATGCATTTATGCTAGCTAGTCTCCCTGACATCAAGAGGCAATTTAGCATGGCAATCCATCTAATCCACATATTTTTGGATTGTGGGAGGAAACAGGAGCACCTGGAGGATACCCACACAGACATGGGAAGAATGTGCAAACTCCACACAGCCAGTGACCCAACCCAGCGACTGAACCTAGGTCCCTAGTGCTCTGAGGCAGCAGGGCTAACCACTGTGCCAGCGTGCCATCCCACCAAAGTGTACAAGCTTTCCAGAACTCTTTCCAGTCTGACATGTACCTATTTCAATACCAGTCCTAAAAAAATTATTTACTTTTGTTTCTTGTAATCTGAATATTAAATTTCACACACTATTTTTCTACCATTGAATTTCTCAGAGATTTTAAATTTCTTCCCTGGTGTAGAATGAAGATGACAAATGCAAAATTGAAAATATAAGGGGTTTCCCTGCCATATATTTAGTTTTGTACCTTCTTCTGCCTGTCAAATTTCCTGATAGATTTGGAGTGGTGGATAATATTCTTGACTTCAAATTATTATTTTGGGACGGTATGACAATCAATTATGGTGGCACTAGGGTGTCCATCACAGATGTGAAATAAAATAGCAGTGTAATTAAGATCCAATGGTGCTGAGAAACATCCAGTTTTTTTTAATCTCCCAAAATATTGAACATGCTCTGCCATTTAATAAGATCATGGTTGATAGTAATCTCAAATCTGCATCCCACCACTCCCAATAACCTAAAACACCCTTAATTATGAAGAATATATCTGTCTCTGCCTCAAACATAGTTAAAGACTCTGCTTCCAACACTTTTCCAGGACGCAAGTTCCAAAGACTCACAACCTGCTGAGAGAAAAAATTTCCAGCATCTTCGTTTCATATAGATGACCTCTTATTTTTAAATATTTGATTCTCCCAAAGAGAAAATATCTTTTCCACATTCACCCTGTCAAGACACCTCAGGTTCCTACATGTTTCAATTGAATCATTTCTTGGTCTTCTAAACTCCATCAGATAAAATCCTTTCATAAAATTCTAGCCTTTCCTCAAAAGGCAACTCACCCATTCCAGGTCTTGATCTGGTAAACTTTCTCCGGACAGCTTCCAATGTATGTACATTTTTCCTCAAATAAAGCGACCAATACAGCACTCCAAAAGTGGTCCCACAAGTGTCTGTGTAACTGAACATAACTTCCCCACTTTTGCATTCAATTCCCCTTATAATAAATGTAACATTCTACTAATTTTCCCAACTATTGGTTGTATCTGCATACTAGCCTTTTGTGGTCCATGTACTAAGACACCCAGAACCATCTGCACCTCAGAGTTCTGCAATCCCTCACCATTTAAAAAATATTTTTTTATTCTTTCTGTCAAAATGGACAATTTTATATTTGTCCATATTATAGTACTTTTGCCAGATCTTTGCTCACTCACTAAATCTATGTATGTAAATTTTTCTGCCTCCTTACGTCCTCTTCACAATTTACTTTCCTACTACCTTTGTCATCAGCAAATTTGGCAACCATCCTTTCATCAAAGTGCTATATAACATGCACTGAATCTTGTGGCACACTACTCATTACATCTTGCCAACATGAAAAAGACACATTTATGCCTACTGTCTGCTCCCTGTTAGCCAACCAATCTTCTACTAATGCCAATATGTTACCCCATATAACATGAAGTTCTATTTTTTGCAATAACTTTGATTGACACCTTATCAAATGCATGCTGGAAATTTAAGTACAGTACACCCATACGTTCCCCATTAACCCCACCACAGCTTCCTATTTCAAAGAACTCCAATAAGTTGATTAAACATGATTTCCCTTTCATAAAACCATGCTGACTCTGCCTAATTACCTTGAATTTATTCAAGTGCAAGTGTCCTGTTATAACATCTTGAATTATAGCTTCTAACATTTTCTCTACAAAAGATGTTGAGCTGACTGGCTTGCCTGTCTTCTGTTTTTGAATAATTGAGTTACACTTGCCATCTTTCAAACTAATGGACCCTGCCCTGAATCTAGGGAGTTTTGGAAAATTAAAACCAATGCAACAACTGTTTTACTAGATACTTAAATAAGACCCTAGGATGAAGTCCATCAAGACCCATGTATTTGTCAGCCTGCAGCTCCAAAAATTTACTCAATACAGTATCTCTGGGGTGATTGTAATTCTCCTGAGTTCATCCCATTTCCTAGGTTATTTGCTGCTTCCAGGATGTTACTTGTATCCTCTCTAATGAAGACTGAGACAAAGAAATAGGGTATCCTTCTGGATAGGTCCAGAGGCACCTTTGGGAGAGGAAATGTGCATTTTGGAGAGGATGGTGCTGTATAGCATTGTTCTACCACATTAATAATTTTCTACCTGTCAATCGTAGCTATGGCTCCTAATCTACATTGTTCATATATCTGGGAACATTAAAGGACCAAGTTATGAATAAAGCTTTTGTGCTGTCGGCAGAATTCTTTGCATATAATGAGATTAGGAATTCCTGCCTTCATTTTACAATATAGAGTTCACTCCTGGAGTGAAGTAATAGTGTTTGTTAGTAGAACGTAATCAAGGAGCAGAAAAGGTGTTAGATGCTTTGTAGCTGTTAAATTGTGAATTTGCTTTTTGATTACTTTGGGAAGTAAAATGTGTCCAGATTTGGATACAATGCATAGCAGGTGTCAGTAAATGACAATGTAAAACATGATGTGGAGATGCCAGCATTGGACTAAGGTAAAACAAAAAGAAATCCCACAACACCAGTTTAAAGTCCAAATAGGTTTATTTGTAGCAAACGCCGCAAGCTTTCGGGACAGCCTATCCCTTCGTCAGGTGGCTGGGAGTTCTGGTCGTAAAAATTCTAATGTAAAACATAGCAGCAAAAAGCAAGAATGTGACTGAAAATAACAAAGATGATAGCTGAAAATCCATCCCTTCCCTCCATTAATTTTTGTACAGAATTTTTAAGGCTCATTCTATAAAAGGCAGCAATGCTAAGAAAATTACCTCATTAAATGTTCTGGGCTCAATCCCATTCCTTATTTCTGGACTATAAGAATATATTAATTACTTATAGCAAACAGTACATTACATTGATTGATAAGTGACCCAGTGATGTGAGGGATAAAATGCATAATTTATAAAAGGCAGATGTTAATCAGCTTCTTTCCTTTCAGATAGACTCTTATGTATATTGATGTCATTTATATGGAATTCAGCAAAGGCTTTGACAAATTTCTACATGGGAGATTGATAAAGCAGGTAAAGGACACAGGATCCACTTGGCAAAATGGATCCAAAATGGCATAATGGTTGCAGAAGAGGATGGTGGTAGAAGGTAGAAGGCTGTTAGTGTGACTGGAGGCTGGTGTCCAGTGGTGTACCACACAGGTCAGTGCTGGATCTTTTATTGTTCATGATCTATATAAATGGTATAGATGAGAATGTGGGAGATAACTAAATTTGTGGATGACATGAGAATTGGCAGGGTAGTTAAGAGTGAAGAGGAAGGTCTTTTGTTGCAAGAAGATATAGACGGGTTAGTCAGATGGGCAGATCTGTGGTAGATGGAATTTAACACTGAAGAGTGTGAGGTGATGCACTTTGGAAGGAGTGAAAAAAAACAAGAGAATCTTCAACGAATGGCAGGACACATGGAACTTCAGAGGAATCATAGAACACTACAGTGCTGAAAGAGGCCTTTCGGCCCAAAGCGTCCACACTGACCATAATCCCATCCAGGCACTACCCCCACATCCCTACACATTTTACCCGCTAATCCCTCTAACCTAAGCATCTTAGGACACTAAGGGGCAATTTTAGCAGAGCCAATCAACCTAACCCGCACGTCTTCGGACTCTGGGAAAAAACCAGAACATCCGGAGGAAACCCACACAGACACAAGGAGAATGTGTAAATTCTACACAGACAGTGACCAGAGCCGGGAATCAAACCCAGGTTCCTGGAACTGTGAAGCAGCAGTGCTAACCACTTGCTAGCATAGCGGAACAGTGAGATCTGAGGGCACTTGTCCACAGATCCCTAAAGATGACAAGTGAAGTTAATGGGTTAGTTAAGAAGGCATACAAAACGTTTGCCTTTACCACTCATAGCATTGATTATAAGAGCAGGGAGGTTATATTGGAGCTGTACAAAACTCTGGTTAGGCCACAGCTAGAGTAGTGCATGTAGTTCTGGTTGATTTGATTTATGATTGTCACATGTATTAGGATACAGTGAAAAGTATTGATTTTGTGCACTACATAGACAAAACATACCATTCATAGAGCACATATGAGCGAAGGAAAGGAAAGGAAGTAGAATATAGTGTTACAATCATAGCTAGGCTGTAGAGAAAGATCAACTTAAGATAAGGTAGGTCCATTCAAAAGTCTGATGGCAGCAGAGAAGAAGCTGTTTTTGAGTTGGTTGGTACTTGATGTCTGACTTTTGTACTGTTTTCCTTATAAAAGAAGTTGGAAGACAGTATGTCTGGTGTGTGTGGGGACCTTGATAATGCTAGCTGCTTTTCCAAGCCAACAGGAAATGTAGTTGGAGTCAATGCATGGGAAGCTGCTTCGTATTATGGATTGGGCTACATTCACAACTCTTTGTAATTTCTAGTATCTTGATCAGAGCAGGAGCCGTACCAAGCTGTAAATGCATTCGGAAATGATGCTTTCTTTGCCTCACCATAGAAAGAATGTGATTGCACTGGAAAGGATGCACAGAAGATTCACCATGATATTGCTTGGGATATAGCATTTGTGCTATGAAGGAAGGCTGGATAAGATTGGGTTGTTTTCTTTAAAACAAATAAGACTGAGGGGACTTGTGTAAGATTGTGACCGGTATGGACAGGGTAGGTAGGAAACAGCTGTTCCCCTTAGTTGAAGGATCAATAACAAGGTGGCATAAATTTAAGGTAAGGGGTAGTAGGTTTAGAGAGGATCTGAGGAAAAGTCTTTTCACCCAGAGGACAGTGAAATTCTGGAATACATTGCCATGGAAGGTAATAGAAGCAGTGTTCATCCATAACCTTTAAAAAGTGTGTGGATTAATGCTTAAAATGTCCTAACATACAAAGCTATGGGCCAAGTGCTGGAAAGTGGGATTTGTGTAGATTTAACGTAGTTTTGTAAGCACAGATTGGCCAAAGGAGTTCTTCAGTCCTGAATGATGTTATATCCAAAGTGCTGTAGACAGCTGCAATGAAAAAATAGATGCTGAGTCAAAGAAGGAATTATTACAAGCAATTATCTAAATGGTTAGTCAAATAGATGATAGGGAAATGGATTAGAGAATGCAGAAGAGACCAAAGTCAATGGAGAGAAGGTTTGGAGGCTAGAGAAAGGTGTACAGGGAGGGTGTTGGATTTGCCTATTAAGATAAATAAACAAAAATTTAGGAACTTTAAATGGGAGGGTTTTGGAAAGGGAGAGGAAGTTGGCATGTAATAAGTCAATGTGGATCATCAAGAGGGATAATAGGTGAACAGGGATTAGGGTGGTAAAGATAGAGACAGTTTGTAATGAGCTTACATTTATAGATGATGGAGAAAGGGAGTCAGGCAGAGAGCACTAGAATGCATGAACGTAGATTTCAGTAACAGATAGGCTAAGGTAGGAACAGAGCATAGAGATGGATATTCAGGTGAAATAGGCAATCTTTTTGTTGAATATGATATGGAATCAAAAGTTTAACTTGGGATCAAACAGGAAAACTAAATTGCTAAGAATACGCTTTAGTCTTAAATAATCAATTAAACTAAATTACCAACAAGAATACAGTTTATCACAAGGATGAAGACATTGGCTTTGATATTCCCATTATGTAACCAAAAGTTTTTATTGTAAATAAAAACACACATGAATACATTGAAACTGATGAGAGTAACTGAATTCCTTGGAGTTAACACAGAAGAATGACAGTGACCTTAAGATTCACAATTGCCTTAGGAAGTTGTGAAAACTTTGTAAAGAAAATTCTAAAGGCATATATTTAGTTAACCCAAAGCTATTGTTACTGCAAACTTAGTGTCACTTAATAGTTTAAATAATTGGATTTCATGTTTCAAACTATTCTGAAAAGAGGATTGCTGAAAATATTGGCAAAGTACCAGGGACTGGCATATGGATGATATTGGAATAATTTAGGTTAGAGGGTCCACTGGCCGGTGCAACATCGAGGGCCGAAGGGCCTGTACTGCGCTGTAATGTTCTATGTTCTATGACTGTTAAAAATACTGACTGTTACCATGTTCTAACTTCTGTAAATAATGTCAACTACACGAAGTGAAAATGAGAGAATTACAGTAATTGTTTAACAGTATTGAAACAGTGTATAAGTAAGCTAATACAGTGAAAATATAGAATAACAAGTTAGGAAGATGCTATGCTTGTGGCATGCTGGCTGAGACAGGCATAAATTTGACAACCTCCCAAACCCCTTGAATTTCCTTTTGTATTGACAAGATTTCAGCCTGGATTTTCATTTGTAAGTTTGGTGCAGAGAGTCAGGAGAATTCTTGGATCCTCAAACCTGACTTCTAAAAATGGCTGCCTGGATGTCAGGGTGGGGTTGTGGGTGTTGAGTCTGGGGAAGACTATATTAGAAATTGGGATCTACAATCACAGAAATGCTGTGAAGGCTGCTGGATGCAGAGACAAGCTGGACAGAAGGCCTACCATGGAGATCTGACAATATGTCCAATTTACTTTTAAAGGCATAACACATGAACATTCTCACCTCACACACACAAACTTTCCATCTATGTAAAGCCATGCCAAATCATACACCCCAACACTCCTCATACCCTCCATGCCAAACTATGCTCTATATTTACCTCCCCATGATCCTTTAAAGCCCTTAGGCCAACTAAATGCCAAGTCATGATAACCCATGAAATGCCATTCTGCCCAGTACTCTTACATCAATAATGTTAAATCATCCAGTATCTATCACAGACAGACTAAGAGCCCACACAAAGATCAGATAAAATGAAGTTATAAGTGTCTTTGCAGATTTCACTATATTGATAAAAGCATTCACCTTCATAAAAAAATGTATTTACTTCATTTACATTCCTTAAACTGCATTAGGCCTCATAACAAGAAACATTTCATTCACTTCACAATCCTTTATAACAAGCATTGGAACTTATTGTTTATTTCAAAGACTAATTGTAGCTGTCAATCAAATTACAAAATGGGACCCTGCTGTGATAATGAATGGCTGTGAAATCAGTCATACAGTTGTAATCCTGTATTAGAAATGCCTACAGGGAGTGAAAAAGCAAGCAATCATTTGTTTTAACACTCCAGTCATTCTTCCAAAGATTTAAAGGCTATGACTTTTAAATTCCTTGACAGCTTCCTTTGACAGATACTTTTGACAGTCGAATTTGACAGATCTCTTAACAATAATCTGTTCATGCACATTTTATTTATATATTTGTGTTCACTTTTTAACAATTCTAAAGGGCATCTGACCTCCAGCAAAGGTTATCTTACTTCCATTAAAGGTACTAGATCCAAATTGGCTCCTTCCATACCTCTTCAAAGGACTGGCTATTCAAATGAATCCATAAAGTTTAGACCTGCACTTACCTATTCTAATCTGCACATTTCAGACTTCACACACCTTAATTAAAAAATGTGACTTCAGTGGAGACAGTTGATGATTTATTCAGATTCCCTTTCAGAGTTTGTGTCCACCACTCTATCAGGCAGAATACTCCATATCCTAACAATTCATTGCATAAAACCATTTTTTCTTCTTGTCACCTCAGGTTCTTTTACCAAATACTTTAAATTAGTGTTGTCTAATCATCAGTACTTGATCTATTAGAAACAGTTTCTCATTATTAAATCTTCAACTGCTTCTGAAAATCCTACATGTGCAAAATGCCCCTTTTCTGCCCCACAGAAATTGGAAGTGCCATGTTTGGAGCAGCACTTCTGATTTTCTTGCACTTCTTTTACTTGCTGCCAAATACATTTGATTTTGCATAACAAATCACACTAGCAAAAAATGTTTGGATATTTTTCATGAGATCTTTAGAACAGAAAAAGAAATAACAAGATGACTGAATCAGTGTGTTTAATTGTATGGACTGTATGACTCATTATTTCTAATCATGGTGCCACTGTGTACTAAAATATGAAGAGTGTAGACAGAGTTAATAAAGAGAAACTGTTTCTAATAGATCAAGTACTGATGGTCAGACAACCTGAGGTGACAAGAAGAAAAATGCTTTTATGCAATGAGTTGTTAGGATATGGAGTACACTGCCTGACAGAGCGATGGACACAAATTCTGAAAGGGAATCTGAATAAATATTTGAAGAAATGTAATATTAAGCTATGGGAGAAGAGAGAGAAAATAGGACTCAGTGAACAAAAAAGTCAGCAGACTTGATGAGCCCTGTGGCCTCTTTCTGTGCCGTGCTATTCTATGATTGCATTAAGACAGGGAGCAGGCAGTGGTGGAGGAAAGATGGATGACTATATGAAGTATAAGAAAAAGAAGCATGGAATTGCTAAAACAGGAGTCCCCAGAGCAGTATACTCTGTCAAACAGAAAAAGGAAGACTGTCCTCAAGAATAAGTATCAAAGGCATCAACAAACAGGACATAGATTGGAGCAGTGAGGGTCAATTAGCATCACAGCTAGAAATGCAGTAATGATATTGCATGTTTTCGTTAGAAGGGCTGACAAATCTTTGTGCAGTATACATTAGTGGTTTTGTCACCTCTCATCTGTTACAGAAAGGAATATATTAAGTGGAAAAGATTGAGTAAGAGAGGGAGAGCAAACAGTTGATATGATCTGAGAGAGCCAGCAATGCAAGTAATGAAAGACCAGATATCCTGTAAGATAAACTGAGGTTATTGAAACAAATTTAAGAGTAAGATTTTACAGGTGGAAATTTCAGGGTTACTTTCGCAAGGAATGACAGAAAGAATAGAAAGAGATTGTACATGGATAAAGATGAGGGTATATTTTGGTGTGAAAGTTTGTGCAGCCTACTGGCATTCTGGTTTGCTTGCACTATCCCATCCCTGGACTATTTTCTTGGGATGGGATCAAGGACAGAGGGAAGGGGGTGAACTTTCTGTTGCCTGGAAGTGACCTTCAGGGGTGCAAGTGCTCTAGGCAGGGTTACAGGCTTTCCCTATGTACTTATTTACTGGTGCAACCACAGGCTACCTAGTCACCCTCCAAAAAGATGGCCAGGATGTAATTGTAAAGTTTTGAAAGTTGTTGAAGGCACCTTGGGATGGAGGGGCACTCTTTATCAATTGGAATACTAGGCTGTAAATCCATTGAGTTGGAATGCCTTCTGGAGAGCCTCCTGCTCTGAGAGTCCGCTGTACGTCCTTAACTGCATGTCATCTGAATTGGCTACTGACTAATTGGCCACTAACTGGCTAATTCAAGAAAAAAATATTTCTAGTGTATGTTCCCCACAGTATGTGGGGCTGGAACCTCCATTTGACCCTCATCTCAGGTTCCTGATTCAAATCTCAAAATCTTGCCAATGGAAGGAGGGTTCCTTTTTTGGGTAATGTTGCTGGTTCTGGAACAAATGGGAACTATTCCACAATGGTCAGCTAAACCACAAAAAGTAAGATGATAATATCGTGAGCTGTCTTAAAAAAGGATGTGCTGGCCTTGGGGGGTGGGCCCAGAGGAGATTCACAAGAATGATCCCAGGAATGAAGAGTTTGTCATGAGAGGTTGAGGAATCTGGGTCTATACTCAATGGCGTTTAGAAGAATGAGGGGGAATCTAATTGAAACTTACAGAATACTGAGAGACCTAAATAGAAAGGATGTGGTGAGGATATTTCCATAGTGGGAGAGATTAGAAGTCGAGGGCTCAACCTCAGAGTGAAGGGATGCTCCTTTAAAACCGAAATGAGGAGGAACATCTTCAGAAGGTAGTGAATCTCTGGAATTCATTGCCACAGAGGGCTATGGAGGCCAGGCCATTGAGTGTCTTTAAGACAGAGATAGAAAAGTTCTTGATCAATAAAAGGATCAAGGGTTATGGGGAGAAGGCAGGAGAATGGGGATGAGAAGCATATCAGTCATCATTGAATGGCGGAATAGACTCAACAGATTGAAAGGCTTAACTCTGCTCCTATATCTGATGGTCTTACGCAAATAGATATATGGGCAAGTGACAAAATATTTATAGTAGCAAGTAGAGTAAGCCAGAAAAATAAAATTGACTAGAATCAGCTAAAGTAAATAAATGGATTAATAGAATAACGATAATTTTCACGTGCAAAACAATTTAGCAAAAGGAATATGGAAAGAATAAAATATAATGGATCAACAGGGTACATTGAAGTAAAGTTAGCTAAGGTTTACAAAAAAGGCAATATTTACATAATATTTACATAAAAAACATAAAAAATAGGCTAACTTATATGTATTGCAATGCATGTGGGTAATAACATGGGAACTGGGAACAATTATTTTATAGGATGCTTTGGACTTAATGATACCAACCAAAATCTAACTCCAAATTAAACAAAACTGAAAAATAAATCTAATCAAGAAAGATGAGGGAAAAAAAGGCACATTGATGATAGAAACAAGGAAGAACTGAGATGGTTGGAGCGTAATGATATAAAAGACATTTGTAGCAATGTATTACAGGTCTCCAAATAGTGTTAGTGAAATGAAATAGGAAATCTGCAAACAGATTGGAGAGGTATGTAGAAATAACAATTTTTGTTCAGAGAAGTTTTAATTATTTGTTTATTGATTGGGACAGAAAATGATAGGGAAATGGAGTGGAGTTTCATTAATTTGCACAGATCCCCTTCAAGCAGTATGCCAGGAAGCCTATAAGGGTGCAGGAATTGCTTCATCTGGTTATGAGTAATGAGACAGTTTTCTTATATAAGGCACACATAAGATATACTATACAATTAGAGGCCACTCAGCCTAACCAGTCCATGCTGATAGATAAGCTAAATCTAGGTGAGGACCTTGGGAAGGATGTGATAAGGTTCAAGATCCAACTAAAAAGCTTATCTTTGGCAATGAAAATGAACTCATAAAACAAAGGAAACACAAGTAGTGTCCTTTTAAAAGACTTTATTTAGGCCTCTTTCAGAAAATTGTATCCAATTAAAGGGCTAAGTAACATTCAGTGGGAGGGGATATTAGATTGGTACATTGCTAAAAGCCAATAATTCCTCAATTATTTTGATAGGATTAGAGAGCTGGGCCTATTAGTATAGGAAAGTGTAGATATAATGGTTAGGTAGAACAAAGGGATATGCAATTGACTATATTAAGCATCAGGAGATATTTTTTCACGAAGCTTTAGAACAGAATTTTGATTAGATTTTCTGCAATAATCCAAAAGGTGGCTGGATGAGATACTTATAAAGATTACTGTCACTATGTACAAAAAGTAAATTGGGTACTTTGTGAAATATCTTTTGGTCACTGTGTTTCCTGAACTTGTTTAAATACTTTCAGGGTCAGAGGAAGAGGTGTGTGACAATCATGCAGCACAGAAAATGTCTTTCAGCCTACTGAGTCTGCACCGACAATAATTACAACTAAAGTTGCGCTAATTCCATTTTCCAATAGCACTTGTTCCATACTCCTAAATGTTATGATATTTCAAGTGCTCATCCAAATACTTTTTAAAGGTTGTAAGATTTCCAGTCCCTAACCTTTCCAGACAGTGCACTCCAAATTCTTAGGACCCTCTGAGTGAAATGTATTTTTCTCAAATCTGCTCTGAATCTCTTGCCTCTTACTCAAAATCTATGCTCCTCGTGATTGACTCCTGAACCAAGGGGACCAGCTGTTTCCTATTCATCCTGTCCAAAGCTTCTTAATCTTAGACATCTCAATTATGTCCCCCTTCCTCCCCAGCCTTATCTGCTCTAAAGAGAACAATGCAAGCCTATCCAGCCTCTCCTTAAAGCTCAAATACTTCATTCCAGGAAAAATTTGGTGACTCTTCCCTTATCTCCTTGAGTGCAATCACATCCTTTCTATATTAAGGTGATCAGAATGACACACAGTGCTCCAGCTGTGGCCTAATCAATGTTCTATACAGCTCCAATGTAACCTCCTTGCTCTTATACTCTATGCCACTACTGACAAAAGCAAGTGTGATGTAGAGATGCCGGTATTGGACTAAGGTGAACACAGTAAAAAGTTTAACAACACCATGTTTAAGTCCAACCAATTTATTTGATAGTAAACTCACACAACCTTTCGAGGCTGTCCTCTTTGTCAGGTGAATGAGGTGTTCTGGTCTCAAACAGCACACATAACAGCACAGACTATTTGCAGATTACTGATTAGAATGCGAATCTTAGAAATGTGAAGATTCGTATTCTGATCAGTAATCTGCAAACAGTCTGTGCTGTTTTATGTGCTGTTTGAGACCAGAACACCTCATTCACCTGACGAAGAGGACAGCCTCAAAAGCTTGTGTGAGTTTACTATCAAATAAATCAGTTGGACTTAAACCTGGTGTTGTCAGACTTCTTACTAAAAGCAAGTGTATCATATGCCTTCTTAACGAGCCTATTCACCTGCTTTGTTGCCTTCAGGAATCTGTGAATAAAAACCCTGAGATCCATCTAATCCTCTGATCTTCCTAATGTTCTGCCATTCATTAAACACTTCCTTGTCTTGTTACTTCTTCCAAAGCGCATCACCTCGCGCTTATCAGGGTTAAATATCATCAGCTATTGCTTTACCCATCCGACCAACATGTCTATATCTTCCTGTAACCTCCATTATTGTTCTTCACTATTAACCACCCTACCAATCTTGGTGTCATCTGCAAGCTTGCTTATCATTCCCCCCACATTACCATCTTTATCATTTATGTAGGTAACAAACAATAAGGGACCCAGCACCAAACTTTGTAGTATGTCCCTGGATAACCACGTCCAGTCACTCAAACAGTCTTCCACCACCAACCTTCGTGACCTATTACTAAGTCAGTTTCAGATCCACATCGCCAAGTTTCATTGAATTCCATGTGCTTCAATCTTTTAAAACAGTTTCTGTTATGGGACCTTGTTAAAGGCTTTGCCAAAATCCATATTAACTACATCAACTGCACTTCCCTCATCCACACACACAATCACATTTTCAAAAAATTGCATCAAATTTGTTAGGCATCACCTCTTTCTGACAAAGCTATGCTGACCATCCCTAATGAACCCATGTTTTTCCAAGTGGAGATAAATTCTCCCCTTCAGAATTTTCTCCAATAGTTTCCCTATCACTGACGTGAGACTCACTGGTCTGTAATTTCTTGGTTCATCTCTACCACCCTTCTTGAACAGTGGAACCACATTAGTCGTCCTCCAGTCCTCTGGCACTTCCCCCGTGGCCAGAGAGGAATTAAAAAATTGTGACAGAGTGCCTGCAATTCCTGCCTCGCCTCCTACAACTGCCTGGGATGTAATTCATCCGGTCCTAGGGATTTCTCTATTTTTAACCCCATCAAAGCCTCCAATACCTCCTCAGTTCTGATGTCAAATGACTCAAGATGCTCAGAATCCCCTTTCCTGAATTTTGTATCTGTGTTCTCCTTTTCCAATGTTCTGCAACTTTGCAGTTTGCCTTTTTGGTATTTAATTAGCCCTTCTCTTTTTCTGGTTAACCTCTTCTTCTTAGAATATTTGTAGAATATTTTAGGATTCTCCCTAACCTTGTTCACAAATGGCTCAGTGATAGACATTGTTCTTCTGAGTAAGTAGTTTGTGGGTTCAAACCCCAAACCAGATAATTAAACACATAATTTACGCTGATACTCAGTACAGTTCTGAACGATTATGCTATTAAAGAGCTGTGTATCAGATGAGATATTAAACTAAGGCCCTATCCACTAGGATCCATTCCTAATTCCCATAATTCATTTCCCTGTTTTCCCATATGCTCATATCCTCCCAAATCCTTGCTCCAAAATCCAGACACAGAACTTTGCATCAACTTCTCACATGTTGCTTCTATTCTCAACAAATCTCTGCTCCTGAACTCCAAGACTTACCAAGTGGAGATAAATTCTCCCCTTCAGAATTTTCTCCAATAGTTTCTCTATCACTGACATGACACTCGTTAATCTGTAATTCCTGGTTCATCTCTACCATCCTTCTTGAACAGTGGAACCACATTAGTCTTCCTTCTCTGGCACTTAACGGTTGATCATGAAAAAAGAAAATAAGCACAGAGTACAGAATGTCACAACAATAACTGACTTCATTAGTAAGTGAGTAGAAGACTGTGTGCCAAAGAAGCAAATGGCATGTTCCCAACTAGAAACCATGGATGAACAGGAATATTGACTGCTTGCTGAAATCCAGGTCTGAGGCATTGGAGTTAGGTGACTCTGACCTATACAAGAAAATGTCTCACAACAACAGGTTAAAGTCCAACAGGTTTATTTGATAGTAAACGCCACAAGCTTTTGGAATGCTGTTCCTTTATCAGGTGACTGGAAAGTTCTGATCAGAAACAGGGCAAATAAAGGCACACACAGTTTACAGAATACTGATTAGAATGCGAGTCTTTACAATTAATCAAATCTTAAACAATGTGAGTGGAAATAGCATTAAGCATAGGTTAAAGAGATGTGAATTGTCTCCAGACAGGACAGTAAGTGTGATGTTGCAAGTTCAGGCAAATCATGGGGATTACAGATAGTGTGACATGAACCCAACATCCTGATTGAGGCCATCCTAATTTGTGTGGAACTTGGCTATCAGTCTCTGCTTAGCATCTGTTGTGCATTGTGAAGGCTGCCTTGGAGAACGTTTACCTGAAGATTAGAGGCCAAATGCCTGTGACCGCTGAAATGCTCACCAACAGGAAGGGAATAGTTTTGCCTAAGTCTTACACTATCTGTAACCCCCATGACTTGCCTGAACTTGCAACATCACACTTACTGTCCTGTCTGGAGACAATTCACATTTCTTTAACCCATGCTTAATGCTATCTCCACTCACGTTGTCTGCGCCTTTAAGACTTGAAAGAAGATTAGCTTCAAAGATTTGCATTGTAATCATTATTCTGTAAACTGTGTGTGCCTTTACACTGCTTCTGATCAGTTTCCATTCACCTGATGAAGGAACAGCATTCCGAAAGCTTGCGGCGTTTACTATCAAATAAACCTGTTGTACTTCAACCTTGTGTTGTGAGACTTCTTCCTGTGTTTACCCCAGTCCAACACTGGCATCTTCATATCTATACAAGAAAGCCAGGTATGATCTAAGCAGATCTGTCAAAGATGCCAAAAGACAGTACTGGACCAAGCTAGAGTCCCAGACTCCCACTGACTATAGAAAGTTCTGCAAGACACAACAGGCTACAAAATGAAGGCATATAAAATTGCTAGCTCTGATGCACCCCTCCCTGATGAGCTCAATGCATTCTATGCCTGTTTTCATGAAGAGGTCAGTGAGAGCATGCCCTCCACCTTGGAACCCTGGGTGAACCTGTATCTGGGATCACCACTGCAGATGTCAGAACAGCTTTCTTGAAAGTCAATCCACAGAAAGCGACCGGCCCAGATGGGGTACTTGGACGAACATTCAGATCCTGTGCGGATCAGCTGGCAGGAGTAGTTGCAGACATTTTCAACCTCCCTTTACAACAATCTAAGGTCCCTATCTGCTGTAAGAAGACGACCATCATACCGGTACTTCAGAAAAACCAAGCAGCCTGCCTCAATAACTATCATCTGATGGCTCTGGTATCCATCACATGAAATGCTTCAAAAGGCTAGTCATAGCAAGAATCAATTCCAATCTCCAACGCTACCTAGATCCACTACAGTTTGCCTATCGCTGCAAAAGGTCCACAGCAGATGCCATCTCCTGGCCCTGCCCTCAACCCTGGGACACCTAGATATCAAATACATCCATGTCAGACTCCTATTTATTGACTACAGCTCAGCCTTCAACACCTTTATTCCCACGAAAGCCATTTCCAAACTCCGTGGCCTAAGCCTCGGCTCCCCGCTCTGCGACTGGATCCTGAACTTCCTAACTCACAGACCACAATCAATAATAGGCAACAACACCTCCTCCATGATTATTCTCAAAACTGGTGACCCACAAGGCTGTGTTCTCAGCCTCCTACTATACTCCTTTTACATTATGACTATATGGGCAAATTCCTCTCCAATTCGATTTTCAAATTTATTGACGACACCACCGTAATGGGACAGATCTCAAACAATGATGAGAGAGAGAGTTCAGGAATGAGATACAGAATATGGTAAATTGGTATGGTGACAATAATCTCTCCTTCAATGTCGACAAAACAAAGTGGTTATCATTGACTTCAGGAATTGTGGAGGAGAACATGCCCCTGTCTACATCAACTGGATGAAGTAGAAAGGGTAAAGAGCTTCAAATTTTTAGATATACAGATCACCAACAATCTGTCCTGGTCCCTTCCATGCTGATACCATAGTTAAGAAAGCCCACCAATGCCTCTATTTTCTCAGACAACTATGGAAATTTGTTATGTCAGCTACGACTCTCACCAATTTTTACAAATGCACCTTTCTGGTTGTATCACAACTTGGTATGGCTCCTGCTGTGCCCAAGACTGCAGGAAACAACAAAAGGTCGTGAATGTAGCCCTATTCATCACACAAACCAGCTTCCCATCCATTGACTCTGTGTATGCTTCCTGCTGCCTCAGCAAAGCAGCCAGCATAATTAAGGACCCCACATACCCCAGACATTCTCTTTTTCACCTTTTCAGTTGGGAAAAAGATACAAAAGTCTGAGGTCACATACCGACTCGACAGCTTCTGTGCTGCTGCTACCAAACTGTTGAATGAACCTAACTTGCATCAAGTTGATCTTTCTCTACACCCTAGCTATGACTGTGACACTACATTCCGCACTCTCTCATTTCCTTCTCTATGAAGGTTATGTATTGTCAATACAGCACGCAAGAAAAAATACTTTTCATTGTATGCTAATACATGTGACAATAATAAATCAAAAGAAAACAGAGAAGATACCAAATTGAAAGGGAGGAACGGCTGAAGGCTCACTCCTAATAATCTAAGAAAATGAGCCATACTCCAAAGGCTCGAGAACATACTCCAGATACAGTAGTGAGGGAACGCTGCAAACATGAGGCGCTGGCTTTCAGATGAGATGTTAAACCAAGATTTTGCCTGTCCTTCTGGGTAGGTCTAAATAATCCCACAGCACTTTTGGGAGAGGAGCAGGAGAATTTTCTCTAGCTATCTAGCCTATATGCATCCCTTAATCAACATCTAAAATAGATTAACTCCAGTTATTTATTTGTTGCTTGTGGGAGCTTGCCACGCATAAATTGGTTACCATGTTTCAACATTACAATGATGATTAGACTTTAAAAGTACAAGATTGAATCTAAAGTGCTTTGGGATGATTCCATTCCATTAGTGTAAGTCCTAGGAGTTTCCTGCTGTGATTTGAGTTCCGAGTAGGGCAACTGCTTTTGAACGAGCATCTCAATATTTGGACAAATTGATTGGGAGGGAATGAGGAGCGAGGAGTATCACTTCCATTGGGCTAATGGAAGGACTCTTGGTAGTGTCGATGAGCAAAGACATCTCAGTGTACATGTGCATAGATCCCTGAAAGTTGGTACCCAGATTGTTAAGAAGGCTTTTATTGGTAGATGGATTGAATTTCGGAGCCGTGAGATCATGTTGCAACTGTACAAAACTCTACTGCCGCCGCACTTGGGAGTATTGTGTACAGTTCGCCGCATTGTAAGAAGGATGTGGAAACATTGGAAAGGGTGCAGAGAAGGTTTACCAGGATGTTGCCTGGTATAGTGGGAAGATCTTATGAGGAAATGTCGAGGGATTTGAGGTTGTTTTCATTAGAGAGAAGGTTAAGAGGTGACCTAATTGAGGCATACAAGATGATCAGAGGATTAGATAGGGTAGACAGTGAGAGCCTTTTTCCTCAGATGGTGATGGCTAACACGAGGAGACATAGCTTTAAATTGAGAGGTGATAAATATAGGACGGATGTCAGAGGTAGGTTCTTTACTCAGAGAGTAGTAAGGGCATGGAATGCCTTGCCTGCAACTTTAAGGGCATTCAAATGGTCATTGGATATGCATATGGATAATATTGGAATAGTTTAGGTTAGAGGGTCATTAGATTGGTCCCACTGGTCAGCGCAACATCAAGGGCCGAAGGGCCTGTACTGCACTGTAATGTTTTATGTTGCCTGATTTACCACAAGCTTAGTCTCAGAAACAAAAATGCTCTAGAGGTGTTGTAAAACCATCACTGAAGAGATTAAGCATACCTGGTAGAACTCGGTTTGTGCCCAGCATTCGGGAAGGCACCTAACATCTTGAGACCTCATTGTCAACATGCAATGGCAAAATTGTGGTGTCGGACAGGGAGTATAAACTCCCATACAACTCATCTATCCAACCCTTCATATCTCTTGTGTGATATATAGATCACACACTGAACGTAACAGCCATTTCAGAACCCATCCAACCTGAGGGACTACCTAATAAGAAAACAAGATAATTGCACGTCTTTGTTTAGTTGCAACATAACTGAATGGGGCAGGGTTAATAGCCCTGTCCATTAGTTTGGTATGCTTGTGATTAACTTACTCCGAGGATAAACGCCAACACGGACCAGTCGCACCGAAAAGCTTGCCGCGATTCCAATGTTTTAAACAGTTTTTCATATGTTCAGTAGATTAATACGTAAAATCAGAACTTTTATTTTAAAGAAAGATTGTGATAAAAATAAATTAGGAAGTTGAGGTTTGTTGCATTTTGCGCAACTACCTCATTCATGTTCATTTATAGAAAAGATGCGGAAGTTTGGACATCTGAAACTGGCCTGTCGACATCGAGGAAGAATCATAGGTGAGATCAGGGAGTAAAGCAGATTCTGAGTGATTGAAACACCCGGAACTGTTTAATCTTCAAAACATTATCTTCTGTTCTTCTTTGATGGTCCCTGGGGGTCGAGGAATATTCGCTCCCAAACTAAGAGCGAAGTTCTCAGGTGAATGGAGTGGAAAATAATTTGCAGCAAAAATAGTCTGCTCGTTTAAAGTCAGCTTGAATAAACATGGTTCCCATCACGGGACATTACTAACAAGCAGCTTCCTTCATGATCGCTCACTCACAGACACACAAACATTGCCCACGCATCCTGATTTCTGTAGCCTTAAGGTGTTGTGGGATTGCAGAGCGCATCGCTTTCCTGGATTGCATTCGATTTCTCGGGCCTAAATTGGATACAATAATAGTAAAGTTGCGCAAGAAGCGAGTGGCCCAAAGAGAGTGGGAAAGAAAGGATTGACTTGGCTTTTACACTCACTCTGTGTGTGCGCCTTGTGCTCTGAGTGACAGGCAGAGGGGCCCGGACTCGGCGGCGCTCCGACTGGATCGCGCGTGCGGCAGTGACGGTTCAACGGCCAAATTGCCAGCTGTGGCTCGCGCAACCTCACGCGGAGGGACCATCCCGTCACCCTCCCCCCGAGTCAACAACGGCTTCTCCCCTCCACCTGCCCCCACCCCATACAGTTATCGAGCGGTGTCTCACACCCCAGAGTTAGTGACCCACCTCTCTCTCCCCCCACCTCTCTCCCTCAGTTAGTGACCCACCCTCCAGAGCTAATGATCGATTTCTCTCCCACCACCCCTCCCCTCCGAATTGGTGACCAAACTTTCACCCCTCTCTAGAGCTAGTGATCAACCTCTTCCTCCCTCCCACCCGAGTAAGTGTTCAACCTCTCCCTCACACTCCAGAGTTAGTGAACGACCTCTCTCCCCCCGAATTAGTGATCAACCTCTCTCGCACACCCCAGAGTTAATGGTTGGCCTCTCCGTCCCCCCGAATTAGTGATCAACCTCTCTCCCACATCCCAGAGTTAAGTGATTGACCTCTCACCCCCCCCCCCCCGGAGTTAGTAGTAATCAACCTGTCTTCCCTATCTCCCCCCCCCCGAGTTACGATCAAGCTCTCCCCACTCCCTCCAGAGTTAGTAATCAACCTCTCTCCTCACCCCCAAGAGTTAGTGATCAACTCTCTCTATTCTTCCCCCGCAGTAGTGATCAACTCTCCTCACACCCCCGCCAAAGTTAGCGATCAAGATCTCCCCACCTCCCAGAGTAGTGACCCACCTCTCTCCACCCCCCCCCGGAGTTAAGTGAGCCAGTGTTTTGCAATCTCCCCCACCCCCCTCCCCCGCCACTGACTGACTGACTGACGGAAGGAAGACAGATGAAGTCATGAACTCTCCCCTCTGCTGAGCGCTCCTTCAGTAAAAAGTTGCCTCTTCACCTTCCGCACCGAACCCTGTCGTATGTTTTTATATAGATAAAAGTTTCCTCTCTTTCTTGCCTCTCCCCCCTCCGCGCACACCCCGTTCCCATATTGTGAGCGGGGCTGTGACCATGATGGCGGCGGAAGTGGGGAATGAATGCCTGCTGGCGGCGGCGGTGCCTGTAGCGGCTCCGGGCGGAGATGGGGAGAGCGTCGTACTCCAGGCTCCGACGCAGAAAGTGTCGGACTTGGGCTCACTGCGGCCCCCCGAGTCCGAATCATCCCCCTCCCCGTCATCTGCATCGCCGCCTGGGGGCCCGTTCCTCTCGGAGACTGTTGTAGGCGCCGTTGCTGCTCCAGCCCCCGTCTCCGGCGCCCCTGCCCTCCCCTTGCCCCCCGACGAAGTGGATTCTTTCGACGGCCATGAGTTTGAAGAGGAAGAAGTGGAGATCCCGCTGACGGCTCCTCCGACTAACCAGTGAGTAGTGACCAAAGAGATGGCCTGTCCCAGGCAGCGGCCCAGGGGCTTGTCAAGGGGGAGGGAGGAAAGCTTCCCCGAGAACAAAGAAACAGAGCCGCGGCCTCGTCATCACACCTGGACCCAGCAGTTGTAAACACAAAACTAATGCAAAGAGGTCAATGCAAAACTACTGCCTTTGTTGCCCTCAACAGGAGTGTAAATTTATTGACCACTTATGGCCGGAAGCTCATTTTCTTGCTTTTATTTACTCCATGTAGATTAAGATTTCAAATGTTCAAAATTGCCTCCTTGCTGAACAATACACGTTTTAATTTGTTTGCTGCGGTAGCTGCTGAAATAATCTAGCCTGCTGATTGTTTTGAATCCTGTAAATTGTGCTGGAAGTTGTCAGCGGATATTAAAAGTGTGCAGTGTAACTTCTGGAGGAAACCGGGACCACCTGAAAATATCTTGCCTTTTTTGGTCTTGTGTATCCCGTATATTTTATTGGTTACTGTTCAAGTATATTGCTTGAAATATGACTTCTACATCTGGTGAATCGCTTCAACTGGCAGCATAGTTGCTTAATATATGGCAGAGTAAGGGTGTTGTAATATTAAGCTTGTACTTTTCAGTGAACGGTTACTTACACGTTTGAAAGGGACCGACATATTGCAAAATTTCCAAATGTCTTTTCTTTATTTAATAGATTTGTTCAGGAAAGCGTAGGCCAGCATTGCTGTCAAAACGAGCTATTTAAGAGTCAATGAACGTGACAAGTTATCATAAAGCAGATGGTAGAAGGAAGTGTGTAGTTTGAGATTCATGGTTATCGATTCCTCAGGTGTGCGCTGCTAACGAATGAAGCCCCTATTTGTAAAACTATTACCTTATTGAGCACCAAAATTATAAGTATGAGCTTTTTTAGTATCTGTACTAATCGTTCGTGGGTATGTGTTTTTGACTTTTCTAATTCACAAATTTCAGTACAGAAGTCATATCTTTTATCCATCTAGTATGTGCAGAATCTACATTGTAGGTCTTTAATTCAAATTCCTTGCTTTTTCCATATTTTTCCTCTTAACATTTTGCATTCTAAATTCTGTGATTGTCATTGTTGGTCACCAGAAGTAACCTAAAATGGTAATCACAGAATTTTGGATGCAAATTGGTGACACATTGTCATTTGAGTGCAAAACTTTATAACTTTCCATTTGTACTTTTATTAGTAATTCAAGTGCTAATATTAGTTATGTGTCACAATCAGTGACAATTGGCTTGTACTTTTTCAAGTCTCTTCAGACCAAATGTAATATTTCCAAGTTTGCTGATGGCACAGAATTTGGTGAGAACGTGTGATGAGGAGGACGTTAAGAGGCTTTATGGTGATTTAGTGGTGAATTGAATAAATGGGCGAAAACATGACAGATGAGGCACAACGTGGGTAGATGTGAAGTTATCCCCTTCAGTTGGAGAAACCAAATGTCAGAGTGTTATTTATAAAATGAGAGATTGGAAAATGTTGATATACAAAGGATCCTGGGTGTCCTAGAACACCTGTTACTGAAATAAAGCGTGCAGCTAAGCAAGTAGATATGAAGGCTAATGGTATGTTGGCCTTCATTGCAAGAGGACAGCATAAGCGCAAGGATGTCTTACTGCAACTGTACAGAGCCTTAGTGAGATCACATCTGGAGTATTGTGGGCAATTTTGGTATCTATATTTGTCAGGGGGAGTGCAACAAAAAGTTAAATCAGACTGATTGCTGGGATAGCAGGATTGTTATATGAGGAGAGATTGGATCTGGATTCACCGGAATTGTGATTTATTTGAAAAGTATAAAATTCTGTCAGAACATCACAAACTGAATGCAGGTTGCTCTTTTCTTTGGCTGGAGGGAATCAAACAAGGAATCATTTTAAATCTGAGAAACTAAGATGTAAGGCCCTTCAAGGTGAAGGTGTGAAAGCAAGAAGACGCCCTTGGGGAAGTTTGAAGAGAGGGACGTTTCCTATCATTCAGAGATCCATTCAAATAGCTCACTGTCTAAGGAGGAAATATTAAAATGAAAAGTGCTAGATATAGAAATTGTGATTGTTTCAGACAAACCTATCCAAAACCCCTCAGAAGTACACAGTGAGTGAAGTATGACGAGTCAGACTGCAGCCACTGCAGAAGATGTTGAAGATTGATGAGTAGATAGGGTGAATGAATAAATTATAGCGGTAGTGCAGAATTGGGGGTCATGTAGTTTAAAAATGTTATGAGGCATATTGTAGGGTTGGGAATTGGGGCTTTCTTTTTGATATTTAGAATGAAAAATCTGTTGTTTCTCCAATTGACATAAATTGAGCATGCCATAATGGGAAAAGATCTCTGACTTTTTCTCCACAAGTCATTTACCTTCCAGATTTGCCTTTGGGTGGCAGCCTTGAGCTTTTGGAATGCTACATTCTTGATTTGCGACCTTGCGTTGTTAAGTCAAACAGCGAAGGCTGCACGTTTTTGTTCCAGGTGATCTTGTATTTCAGCTTCGTTCGACTAGTCCTGCTGACAACTATGCTCAAACCCAATGGTCTGTACACTGGAGTCTGGTACAGCTGATTTTATTTGATCCCATTGTTCTAAAATTTAGTTGGCTACATGAAGAATTTCAAAATTAGTTGTGGACTGTGTTTGGAATTCCTCTTTTTGGCTGGCTGCTTCAGGGCCATGACATTGATCTTCTTTCTCTTAGACTTTTGGTTTTTGCATTTTCTTGGTGCTTGGCGAATGTCAGTAGCAATTGATCAAGTCGAAGATCCGTTCAGCAGGCATCAGTCCAGGATCTGTGTGGATTGATTGATACAGATATCACTTAGATTTTTGACTCAAACTGTGACATAATCCAAGAAATGCCACTGCTTCAATGTGTGATGCCTTTGTGTGGTTTCATGTTTGTTCTTCTGACAGAAGAGGCTGTTGATGGTGGCATATTGAGTATGGCTGAGCTGTGGCTGAAATGTCATGAACCTTTCATTTATGCAACTCTGGAGTTCTGTTAGTACATCCAAGATCATATTCTGGACACAGACTGCTGTCAGTCTTTCCTTCTAGTAGAAGTTCTTTCCTGTGCTTGTTTCTTCAGCTGCCCCTCCCAAAAGGGTAGGTCTCTCTGACTGTAGCAATTTGGAGTCTTGATAGTTGACATAACAAACCCTATCTTAAAAACAAAATTCCAACTCAGACTGGCCAGTCAAATATTCCACTTCCTTTATCTATTGAAGGACAGAATCTGTAATATGTTGAGCACTTTTCATACCTTGGTAACTACCTCTCTCTCAAAACGTCATCATGGACAATGAGATCCAACATTGGATCTGCTACGTCCACTCAGCCATCTCTGGACTATGGTCAAGTGTTTGCCAAAGACAACATTTTGTTTGGAAGTGAGGTAGTTCAAGCTGAAGCCAGGTGTTAAATTTAAGCAAAGGAAAATATGACAGTACAATGGGCAAATTAGCTGATGTACGTTGGGGAAAAATAAAGAATTATGCAACTGTGTCTTTGTTCAAGGCACAAAACTTCCAATGGCCAATGATTATGGCTAACAAAGGAAGTTAAGGATTGTATAAGATTAAAAGAAATATAGTTGCCAGAATAGTAATAAACCTGAGCATTTTAAAATACAGCAAAGAAGGACCAATCAACTGACAAAAGGAGAATAGTAGGTTCCCATGTGAGTTTCATGGATAAATAAAAAAGAAACATTTTGGCTAAGACAACTTTCAGGATAATTTGCAGTAGGGAATATTATAGAGTAGCTAAATGATTATTTTGTCTCTGTCTTCATTGAGAAAGATACAAGAAATCTCCCACAATATAAAGATCCAAGGGATTAGGGAGAATGAGGAATTGAATTTAGCCCACTGAAACACCTGAACTCCCACCTAATCACATCTGCCAGCACTTGGCCCATGATGTGCCGAGTGCTAATCCAGGTACTTTTTGAAAGGATGTGAGGCAACCTACCTCTACCACCCTTCTGTCACTTCTACTCTACTACAAAGAGATAAAGGAAAATCTCTAGTGTTTTGAAGAATGAGAGATGGTCTCAGTGAAACCTACAAAATACTAGGAGGGATAGAAAGGATAGATGCAGGTAAAATGTTTCTCTTTTTTTGGGGAGTGTAGAATCCAAGACACAATTTCAAAGTAAAGGGGAAACTGTTTAGGGATGGAGATGAAAAGATTTTAATCAGAAGATTATGGATCCTTAGGGGATTGTGGGTCAGTCATTGAATATGTTTAGAACAGAGATCAACAAATTTCAAAATACTAATGACATAAAAGGACATGGGAATAAAATAATATGAAAAACATATTGACAGGGATGATCAGCTATGATCATATGTAATTGTGGAGCAAGCTCAATGAGCTGAATGGCTTTCACCTTCTGCTAAGTTTTGTAAATCAACAAAAGTCCTAGTGAACAGAGCAGTTGTTGTAGCGCACTCTTACACTGCAGTGTTACATAAGAGCACCAGTAAACTTCCATCAGCAATGCCTTCACCATATTTCCCAGATTCAATAGGAAGACTGGCGAAAAAGTTCTTGTGTCTTTGAAGGCAGCTGCACAAGTATTCCAGGCGAAACTCCTGCAAAATCAACTGTGATAAACTGGACATGGCAGCAGGGATTTTGTGACCTCGCTTAGGCAAGGCTCGTAAAATCCTGTCCAAAACTAACAGAGAATTCTGTTCTGCAAGCCTCACCCATCCTGATACTGGCGTGGTGGTAAAATTCTGGCTAGTGTCTTGATGGCTGAAAAGTATTTTCCCCACAGGTCCTGTCAACTCTCAAATGCAGTAAGAAGAAGCCTCTCAACAGCAGGTTAAAGTTCAACAAGTTTATTTGATAGTAAACCCACTAGTTTTTGGGATTTGCCCCTTCGTCAGATGAGTGGAGAGTTCTGGCACAAACAGAGCATACGAAGGCACATACAGTTTACAGAACACTGATTAGAATGTGAGTCTTTACAACTAATCAATTCTTAAAATGCAGACAGTGTAAGTGGAGATAGCATTAAGCATAGGTTAAAGACGTGTGTATTATCAGAACTCTCCACTCACCTGATGAAGGGTCAAATCCCAAAAGCCAGTGGATTTACTATCAAATAAACTTGTTGGACTTTAACCTGGTGTTATGAGACTTCTTACTGTGTTTACTTCAGTCCAATGCCAGCATCTCCACATCATAACTCTCAAACGGCCAATGTCCCAGGGAAGATAAAGAAAATACTTTAAAAATACTCTGAAGCTCTCCTTGCAGTGCGGCAGCATTGATAATGTATTGGGAAGAGTTTGCTGTCAGTTGTTCTAAGTGAATGGTTTTAAGTACCCTGGGTCATTAGTGGTTGAAGATGGAAATATGGAAATAAAATTAAACAGCGGAGAAGCTCTGATTGGAGAAATAAGAAAAAGTGCAGTGGAGTGTTATGGGATAGAAAATTACTGCTGAAACTGAAAAGAATAATCTACAAAATATTTGTGAAAGTGGTCTTGTTATATGATGTAGAAACTTTGCAAAATCAACAGGAGAGGAACAGTGATTGCATGGATTTCTCAATATCTTGGTGATGCCATTTCTGAGTCTTGTGAACCTTGGGAGGAGAGAATTTTTCAAATTACCAAGAAGTTAAGTTTATATATTGAATTGACAATGTCTTTTTAAATTCAAACGCTGTTATAACCAACTCAGGAGTGACTCAAACAAAGAAGTTAGTTCACTCCTTCCTCCTAACTTGGTCATAACAATGTTTCGCATTGAGAGCGACAGAGGAAAGAGACAATTCCACAGATGTTATCGGGTGGCACGGTAGCACAGTGTTTAATACTGCTGCTTTACAGTGCCAGGGACACAAGTTCAATTCCAGCTCTTGGTGACTGTATAGAGTTTGCACATTTTCCTTGAGCCTGAATGGATTTCCTCTGGTGTTCCAGTTTCCTCTCATAGTCCAGAACTGTGCAGCTTCATTGGATTGGCCATGCTAAATTGTCTCTTAGTGTCCCAAGATGTCAAGGTTAAATAGATCATCTATTTTAAATGTGTGGGATTAGAGGGTTAGAGTGGGGCAGAGGGCCTTGTTAAGATACTGTGTCAGAGAATTGGTGTGACCCGATGGGCCGAATGGCTTCTTTTGCACTATAGGGTTTCTATAATTCAGTATAGAGTTTATGTTTTATATCAGTCACCAGTAATATCTGTACATTGAACATATTCTGTATAGTACAGGGTTTAGAATAAGTCTTTAGCATTAAAGATTGGCACACAGCATGTGTTGCCGTTTTATTGCAATTCAAGTGTATCAAAGGATTTTTGGAGAGGTAGCACTGCTGCCTTACGTCACTAACGACCAGGTTTGATTACGGCCTTGGGTGATATCTGTGCAGAGTTTGCATATTCTCCTCATTTGAGTGAATTTTCTCCTGGATGCTCTGGTTTCTATCAGAACAATACAAAGATGTGCAGGTTAGGTGGATTTGCCATAATCAATGCACAGACTTGTGGCGATGGGACAGGAGGATGGGCCTGGGTGGGATGCTGTTTTGAAGAATCAGAGCAGATTTGATGGCTGAATTGTCTCCTTTTGCACTGCAGGGATTCTATGCCTTCATAACCTCGACTATATTTTACCAAATACATAGAATTATAATATTGAAGGAGAGTGTTTTGCCTATGTTGGCTGAAAAGATTCGAATTTTATCCCTGTTTTGCTCCAGGCCTATAGCCGTATAGGTTTTGACATCTCTTAAATTTGCACGAGTTTTTTAAAATGCAACGAAGACTATTTCCTCTTTCTTCCTTTAAGACAGTGAGTTCCAGATTCCCATCACCCATTCAAAAAGCTAAAAAAGTATTCCTCAACTGCCAATTATTATTCTGTCTTATTGGGAGGGAATAGAGGGAATTCTCTTTGCTAATTTAACCTCTCCATGCCCACTAATCTAAAGAAAGTCTCCATTCCTTGCAATGTTCTTATAAATCCCTTCTGTACCTTCAGGAACAAGGTTGTCCAATAAACTGCTTGTGGATCACAATTCTGTCCGCTTTGTCTCTATATCCAGCCTTCAGAGTAGTGTTCAAATTACAGCTAAGTGCAAGTGAAAGACTCACCCTGGTCGTTAGTGATGTAAGGCAGCAGTGCTACCTCTCCAGAAATCCTTTGGTACACTTGAATTGCAATAAGATGGCAACACATGCTGTGTGCTGATCTTTAATGCTAAAGACTTACTCTAAACCCTGTATTATACAGAATATGTTCAATGTACAGATATTACTGGTGACTGATGTAAAACATAAACTCTATACTGAATTATAAAAACCCTATAGTGCAAAAGAAGCCATTCGGCCCATAGGGTCGCACCAATTCTCTGACAGATATCTTAACCAGGCCCTCTGCCCCACTCTAACCCTCTAATCCTAAGTGCAAAGAGCTGCTCTTCCAAACTCTCCCAAGTGGGCATAAAATGCAGTAGCCAAAACAGTCTGTGATTAGAGTAGCAACAAACAGCAGGAAAGTGATTGACTTTGTTCAGCTAGAGGCCTGAATGATCACTAGGACTGGTGTGATTGCTGATGGAGAGATGCAGCTTGCTGATGTTGAGGGGTGAGGAGATAGCAAGACTACCTGTCTAGGCTTGGAGGGTGAGTCCATAGTGGGAGGAGAAAATGTCTTCTGGGGATTGGAGGATGGGAAGGGGTGTGTGTGTGTGTGAGAGAGAGAGAGTCTGTTTAGTGGGAGTTAGAGGGTGGGGGAAGTGTGGGAGAGAGAGAGAGAGTGCAGTGATTGTAGGATATGGGACACCTGACAAGGCTGGGAAGTTTTGATACTTTCACAGTTACTGTGAACTACCTCAGCATTTTAATCTCCATACCACCCAGGCTTGGCAGTTGTGTGTGCATGTTTGATTCACCCATATACACCGACGTGTGTACACCCAGTCTCAGAGTGAATGAGATGACTAAGTGGGCAGCTGGAGACTGGGAGTGAGCCGGAGACACGCACATGCACTGTTTCATTCACAAATGTTTTGTACATCCTTTTTCGTATATTGTTCTATTGCACTGTAATGTCATTTTTATTAATTGTTCACTTTTTTAAAATGATTGTCAGCTTTTTTTCTTCAAGTTGTTTCTTTTTCATGACTCAATTTAAAAAAAATTATGTTTTAGCACAACATTAAACATATTTGTCTGAAGTTTGCTCACTGGCCTCACACAAAAAGATTGAACAACCTTGCTTTTGTGTGATGGCATCCTTTGTATAATGTGATGGTCACAGCTATAAATAGTATTTTAGCTGTGCTCTAACTAATGTTTTATACATTTTTAGCATAACCTCTTTGCTATTATGCTCCAGGCCTCAGACAATAAAGGGATCCAATCTGCCTTGTTGATCACCTTTTTTCTACCTCTTCTACTATTTGCAGGGATCTGCACAGAAACATCCAAAGCTTTTCACTTTTGAATGTTTTCTTGTAATGAAATCCTTATGCTAAACTCTCTAATAATGATCACAGATGAATGGCCTGATGCAAAGCTGTCCTTTATGTTTAGAATATTTGTGCAAAGACTATGCATATGCATGTCCATGTGACTTAACATTGGGCACCATCTGAAATTTATTAGTTTATTTCTGGTCAAGAATATTTGGTATGGTCTTTTATTAAATGTTGATGAAATATCAGCCAGCGCACAAAAAGAATACAAGTTGAAGTTTTTTTTTTGCTGAATGTATTTTTCAGTGATTGCTAATGTTTTAAGAGTCAGATCTTTCCTCATCTAATTAGGTATGATATAGAACATGAATACTACAGCACAAACAGGCCCTTCAGCCCACAAGTTGCACCAATCATACCGATACCTACTAGGCCATAGAACTATCTGTAACTCCCAATTCCATTAAATCTATGTACTCATCCAGAAGTCTTTTAAAAGACCCCAGCGAGTTCACCTCCACCACCACTGACGGCAGCCAATTCCATTCACTCACCACCCTCTGAGTGAAAAACTTCTAACATCTCCTCTGTACTTGCCCCCCAGCACCTTAAACCTGTGTCCTCTCGTAGCGACCATTTCGGCCCTGGGAAATAGCCTCTGAGAGTCCACCTTATCTATTCCTCTCAACATCTTATAGAACATGGAACATTACAGCGCAGTACAGGCCCTTTGGCCCTTGATGTTGCGCCGATCAATGTAATCAATTTTATGACCCTCTATCCTAAACTATTCCAATGCTATCCATATGCCTATCCACTGCCCATTTGAACGCCCTTAAACTTGACGAGTCCACAACTGCTGCAGGCAGGGCATTCCATGCCCTAACTACTCTCTGAGTAAAGAACCCCCCTCTAGCATCTATCCTATAACTACCACCCCTTAATTTAAAGTTATGTCCCCTCGTGCTATCCATCTCCATCCGAGGAAAAAGACTTTCACTGTCCACCCTATCTAACCCTCTGATCATCTTATATGTCTCAATTAAGTCACCTCTTAGCTGCCTTCTCTCTAATGAAAATAAGTCTCCTAGCCTTTAATCATAAGACCTACCCATCATACCAGGCAACATCCTGGTAAACCTTCTCTGCACCCTTTCCAATGCCTCCACATCTTTCTTTATAATGTGGCGACCAAAACTGTACACAATACTCCAAGTGCAGCTGCATCAGAGTTTTGTACAGTTGCAACATAACATCTCGGCTCCGAAATTCAGTCCCTCTATCAGTAAATGCTAACACACTATACGCCTTCTTAACAACCCTATCAACTTGAGTACCAACTTTCAGAGATCTATGCCTCTGTATTATAAACCTCTTATCAGGTCGCATCTCAACCTTCGAATCTCCAGGGAGAAGAGACCTAGCTCCCTCAACTTACCTTCATAAGGCATGCCTCCCAATCCAGGCAACATCCTTGTAAATCTCTTCTGCACCCTCTCAATAGTTTCCACGTCCTTCCTATAGTCAGGCAACCAGAACTGCACACACTACTCCAAGTGGGGCCTGACAAGGGTCTTATAAAGCTGCAGCATTACCTCCCGACTCCTAAAGTCAATCCCTCTATTAATGAAGGCCTGTACACCATATGCCTTCTTGACCACATCCTCCACTTGTGGGGCCGATTTAAGAGTCCTATGGACCCGGACTCCAAGATCCTTCTGCTCCTCAACACTGCCAGGACTCCTACCCTTGATATTATACTCCTTCATCCCATTGGTCCTGCCAAAATGGACCATTACACATTTATCTGCGTTGAAGTCCATCTGCCACTTCTCCGCCCCTACTCGCATTCTAACTATGTCTTGCTGCAACTTCTGACATCCCTCCAGACTATCCACAACACCACCAACCTTCATATTGTCAGCGAACTTATTAACCCATCCTTCCACTTCCTCATCCAGGTCATTTATGAAAATGACAAACAGCAAGGGTTCTAGAACAGATCCCTGGGGCACTTGACTGGTGACTGATCTCCATGCAGAAAAAGACCCATCCACAACCACCCTCTGCCTTCCGCAGGCAAGCCAGTTCTGGATCCACAAGGCCAAAGTTCCTTGGATCCCATGCCCTCTCATTTTTTCAAGAAGTTTTGCATGGGAGACCTTATCAAACACCTTTCTGAAATCCATGTAAACCACATCCACCACTCTTCCTTCGTCAATGTGTTCAGTCACATTTTCAGAGAATTCCACTAGGCTCGTAAGGCATGATCTGCCCTTGACAAAGCTGTGTTGACTATTTCTGATCAAGCTGAACTTCTCTAAATGCTCATATATCCTGTCTCTCAGGATCCTCTCCATCAACTTACCAACCACTGAGGTCAGACTGACTGGTCAGTTATTTCACGGGCTATCCCTGTTCCCTTTCTCGAAAATAGGAACAACATCCGTGGTCCTCTGGAACCTCTCCCATCTCCATTGACGACGCAAAGATCATCGCCAGGGGCTTTGCAATCTCTTCCCTCATCTCCCATAATAACCTGGGGTACATCCCATCTGATCCCAGCGACTTATCTGTCTTGAAGAAATTAAAAGTTTAAACACATCTTCTTTCTTAACATCCACATACTCAGTCTTTTCAGTCTGTTGCAAACTTGCAGTACAACCTCCCAGATCACTTTCCACCGTGAATACCGAGGCAAAGTACTCATTATGTACCTGAGAGTTTTTCAAATTATAATTTTTAGTCACATTTAAATATTGGAAATACCTGAGTTAGAGATGCTATTTTCCATATTGATCTTTGCCACGGAATTATTATATTGGCATTTAAACTTAATGTCTTCATGTTTTAGATTTTTTTTGTGCCAATGATGGTTAATTGCTATTCATGAAAGCACCTGAGATTTGACTCCTGACCACAAGTGTTTTTATTTGTACATTCTTGTATTTTCTTACTTGTAGCTAGTGTTGTATCAATCTTGGATGACTCGAGAATGCAGTTGTTGTGGTGCCACAATAGCTGAAATACTACTGTTTTGTTGATTGCTGCAATAGAGGAAATATACTGAAATAACAAATGCTCATAAAGTAAACAAAATGAATATTACATCAGTTACTTATGCTGGAAAATTTCAGAACTTCGATATATTTGGAATATTACTTGCACTGTACTTTACAAAACAGTTTAAGATGGAAATAACGTACGTTGGGTTTTTTTTTTGGAACTTTGTCTTTTGTTTAAGTTAAATGGGGTAATGTGACCAGTTTTGAAGTGTGCTTGACAAGCTGGGGTGATTAAGGGTGAAAGGGAGGCTCAGATTGTTTTATTGAGAAAAAGGTGCAAGATATTTATGCTTGGAGGCAGTAGCAGCAACCTGGTGATTGAGTCTCCAAAGGCCCTGAAAGGTGTTAGAACGGTGGGTTATAAACAGTTGTGTTTAAATTATTTAGTTCCAAGATGAAAGAAGGTTTAGCATTCAAGAATAGCTAATTAATATTTCTACTGAGATACAAGATCTAAATGATTCATATTGCTATGGAAGATTGTGGAAGATGGGCTTTTTGAGGTAGAGTTACAGACTTCCCTACCATTCAATGAATATCATATAGTTAGGTGTGGACAGCAGACAAAAGTGACTTCTTGGTTTTGTGAATCGCCACAGCAGGATGTAGGTGGGAGATGGCCTCTTAAAGATGTAACCTGTATGTCTTTTGAGGATTCAGCCTTAGCCTGGCCAGAAGGGACATTTGGCACAGTCTCCATCTACTGCCTGTAAAGATTTGGAAAAATTCTCAGAAAACTAAGGGAACGCCTGGAGGTGGCCACTTGAAGTTAATACTCGTCAAAATGGGGAAATGTGAACCCATTGGAAGTTGGGAGCATTTGTGATCTGTTCGCTAGAAGAAGCGTCATTCCTTGGAAGATGCAGTGTGCGATAAATATAAAGAAAAATATTGCTTTCTGTAGTTTAAAGTATAATCTGTTCACAAAATTGTCAATTTTTTTTGGGACCATTTGTTCCAGTAAAAGTTTTAAAACTTAATCTTTGGAGTATCATTCTTTCAGCTATTATCTAGAAGTTCAAATCTTTAAGTTATCAGTCTCAACTGGTATCATCACAGCCTCCAAACTGGGCAAGAATGGTAAATGAACGTATTGATATGTTATGTTATATGGTTAGGAGAGAAATAAAAGACAAAGAAATCCAAGTGGTAAAATAAACTTTGCATAATTCATGTGGCAGAGAGGGTTGATACAGACAAAAAAAGGACATGGTCCAAAAGGTTCTTTTAGTTTAAAAAAGGATTGTTGTATTAGATGTTTTACAAATCATGTGACAATAAAATGGAAACATTTAACAGATAGTCACACTTATTGCTGTGGGAGATTTGGATGATAGGCAGCTTATTCATCCATCAGTTGTAACAGAGAGAGAACTGAAAAAAATGAATGGAATTCCTATGATGAAATAAAGTTCCCATTCTCTGTATAGCACTGTTGTCCTAAACATTAAGTCTATAATCTGTCAACATCTTGTTCTTTGTGAATAGTGAAATAAAAGAGGGAGATAAGCTAAAAGGTCGCTGGGAGCAATGCTTGCAATATAATGAGTGTTAAGTTTCAATTTAAAAAAAATTAAAAAGCTGGAACATCAAATTGAATCCATAGAATTCCTACAGTGCACATATACCACATTCCCAACACGTTTAAACACTTAAGAAGCAATTTAGCATGACCAGTCCACCTAACCTGCACATCTTTGGACTGTGGAATAAAATTGGAGCACCTGGAGGAAACTTGTGCAGACGTAGGAAGAATGTGAAAACTCCACTCAGGCAGTCACCTATGTCCCTGGCGCTATGAGGCAGCAGTGTTAACCACTGTGCCACCATGCTGTCCTTGAAGACAGTTCTTTTTAGATTGATGAACAGCAAATCTGTTAAACTGAAGTGGAAAGGAGAAATTGTCACCGAGAGCGAGAGTAACAGTTGGAAAGTACACCACAAATACAGAAAGTTAATAGAATAAGTCAGACTGTTGACTTTTCTAGTTAGTTAAAAGAACAATTTCTGAGATTTAAACCAGAAGGCAGGAAGAACTTTGAAGTGTTGTGAGCTTGTGGCATTAACTTCCAGGTTGGATATTAAGAAGTAAATTGTCAACTTTCAGTTAGATAAATAGTTGAAAAGAAAAGACATAAAGAAGGATTTAGGAACAATGTGGGCACATTTCATTAGAACTTTTTGCTTGCATTAGGGTAATCACCAGAAAGATTGATTTGGCCTGAATGTCTTAAAAGAACGAGAGGCTAGCAATTATATCGTGCCATTCCTAACCCAGAACGTCCCAAGTTGCTTTACAGTGCTTTACTTCTGAAGTATGGTGGTTGTAGTAATGTGGAAAACTTGGCAACAAATGTGAACAACGAGCTCTTCCAAGCAACTGTGAAATATTGACCAGCTACGATATAAACTGTTTTATTAATGTTAGTTGAAGGATAAGTTATTGCTCAAGATTCCAGGGAGAGGTGCTGTGAGTAGTGCCAAGGGTGGATGGGGGAATTTGATTCAATATTTCATCTCTAACAGTACCCTCAGTACTGCACATGAATGTGATCCTGGATTTTGAGCTGAAGTCTCTGAAGTAGGATCTGAGTACGTAACTATTTGACTGGAGGTGGGAGCGCTGTCAACAGAGACATTGTTGTTTCTCTCTTCCTTTCAATCCCTTATTTTCTCTGTTGTTTGTGTCACCTGATCCAACTCTCAGTTGAGTTTGTTTTCTTACTTCATGATCTATCAGTTGTCCCTGAAGTTCGAGAGCATGCATTGGTTGAGAGAAGTAGGATGTGGGAAGTCAGAAGCAGAGGTGTGAGATCAGGAAAGTAGTGAAATGGAGCTGCCCTGTGGTATGTGGGAAGTGATCCTAGTCTTCGACAATGCAGTGAAGAGGATTCTTGGTGTGAGGAAAATAAGGTCTTGACTGAGATTAACAAAGCAAAGTATAAATAGAAGAAAAGGCATATGAGATGTTGAAGAATAAGAAAAGGTGAGCTTGTCACATGGGAAGGATGTGAGGCCTGATAACATTTTGAAGCTCTGGTTTGCTGGATCTGGGATAAATAGATGAGGCTGGAAATGCACTCTACAGGCAAGTGTGTAAATTAGTATTTTTCCATTAATGCACAAATGTAAGAATGTTGTAGCTATATTTGGAATTCTTTAAAAAAAATACAAATTTAAATTAGTTTGTACAATATAGATCTAATAAATATAAAGCTATTTTATATTTAGAAGGATGAGAAGCAATCCAGAGTTAAATATAATTAATTGGCGAGGGCCAGTTTCAATGGGGTTACAGTGAATCTGATCCAGATAAATTGGAATCAAAGATTGGCAGACAAAGCTAGTGAAACAACAGGCTGCCTTTAAAGAGGGTACAGTTGAAGTACGTTTCCTTGACAGGAAAAAGTAGTGCCAACAAGTGCAGAGTTTCCAAGATTATGAAAGAGATAAAAAGTAAGATGGAATAGAAAAATGGTACATATCAGCAAGCATTAGGCAGATGACACATTCAAAAATTGTGCTGAATAGAGAAGGACCATTTTTTTTCTTAAAAGGGGATTTGTACATGGCTGAGTTCTGAATCAGCACTTTGCATCTGTCTTTGCCAAAAAAGATGATATCCCAATCATAGAATTCTTTGTCAAGGTGTAGTTGATTTTGAGATCAGGGTCCTGAATTTCAATAAAGGTAACTATGATGGTGTGAGACTTGAATTGGCTATGATGGTCTGGGAACATTACTGAAAGTGAATGGCATATATGGATAAATGTGAGGCTAAATAGGAAGGCAGATTATTATTTGAATGGGTATAAATTGAGAGAGGTCAACATCAGTGAGACCTTGCTGTCCTCCTGCATTAGTCGTTGAAAGTAAGCATGCAGGTACAACAGGCAATAAAGAAGGCAAATGGTATTTTGGCCTTCATAGTGAGAGGAGTTGAGTATAGGAATAGAAGTTTTGCTGCAAACATACAGAGCATTAGTGAGGCCACACCTCGAATATTGTGTGCAGTGTTGGTGTTCTTATCTGAGGAAGGATATCCTTGCTGTTGAGGGAGTATAGCAAAGTTTGACAGGCTGATTCCTGGCATGGCAGGTCTATCATGAGGAGAGACTCAGTCAGTTAGGATTGTATTCATTGGAGTTTAGAAGAGCGAGATCTCATAGAAACCTATGAAATTCTAACAAGATTAGACAGGGTAGATTCAGAAAGAATGTTCCCGATGGTGGGGGAATCCAGAACTAGGGCTCATAGTTTGAGGATAAGGAGCAAACCTTTTAGGAGTACTGTGAGGAAAAAACTTCTTCAGAGTGGCAAATCTGTGAAATTCGCTACCACAGAAAGTAGTTAAGGCCAAAACATTGTGTGATTTCAAGAAGAAATTAGATATAGCTCCTGGGGCTAAAGGGATATGGCGGCAAAGCAGGATAAGGATATTGAATTTGATGATCAGCCAGATCAAAATGAATGGCGGAGCAGACTTGAAGGGCTACGTGCCCTGTTCCTGCTTCTATTTTCTGTTTCATAATGGAAGAAAAAATAGCTGAAACATAGGATGGCCTAAAGATTCATAAAGATGAAATATTTGAGTGGTTGGCTGTATTTAAGTTGTTAATCACGAAGACCATGTGAGAAGTCTCCAACGACATTGAAATAAGTAAGCATGGAATTTGTAGAGCAAATGACCATCATATCTTACATGGAGAGGACTGGAGAACTGCAGATGTTAAACCCAGTTTTGATACAAACTTATCATAAAATCTAGAGTATATGGGATAAAGGAACATTTTAAAAGGAATGTTATGACTAAGTGAGGAGGAATGACATTCTGCTCTTCTCCCAATCCAGGTCTGACTACCAAGATTTTTTTTACTGAATTAGAAAAATCGTGCTTCGAGAATTCTGTATAAGTTCCACTATTTACATTTTCAGATTATAATGAATTAGTCAGATAGGTTTTCTTATGTTAAACAAATTCATGATTCCAGTTGATCATACTAAACAAGTCAGATCCCAGAGTGAAACCTGGCTTGAGTGATGCTAAGTTTTTTTAGAAACCATGGAGGAAGGTCATTGAATAAATTCATAGGAGTCTGCTGATGATCTTTTAACATGTAGAATAAAACATTAATTATATATTACACCAGACATAAAGGTTGGAAAGAAAAATGATCTAGGGTGAAGCACAGAAAGTCTAGGGAGACAGCTGAATCATAGAAATGCGATAGTGCAGCAACAGGGCAGGGATACTGTCACTGCATTAATAGGTCAGAAATGCATGGTAATGCTCGGGAGATTGGCAGATAGCAGAATTTGAATGCAGTAAAAAAAAAATCTGGAATTATAGGTCTAATGATGACCACGAAACCATTGTCGATTGTTGTTATAAAACCCCATCTGGTTCACTGATAGCGGGAAATTTGCCTTGTTAACCAGTCTGGCCTACGTGTGATTCCAGACCCACAGCAAAGTGGTTGACTTTTAAAAATGCTCTCTGAAATGGCCTAGTAAACCATACAGTTCATGAGCAGTTGAGGATGAACAGTAAATGCTGACCCAATGATGTCCAATCCCATTAACGAATAAAAAGAAAAAGCTGCAGAGAGCAGACTTCCCTTTTAATTCAAAGCCTATTTCTCTGAGCTTTTCTTTTAACTTGACTTCTATCTAGGTCCTTCTGTCTAATCCCTGTATTTGTCTTTGTATGGGGTTTTCTTCTGAGACACATCTGGAATGATGGTCCAGTTCCAGGTCATCTGACTTTTTTTTTTGGTGCCTTTTGGCTTCCTTTCTAAAACACAGGCATGCAAGGTCAGTTCCCAGTCAGAAGAATGGACCAAATACTAACTGCATGTGTGGCCACTTTCTGATCAACACATGTGCAGAAAGCCTGAGGCTGGCTCCATACTAGAGTTTCCAGCTTCTGAGTTAAGTATTCCAGTTTCATCACACAAAGAACAAGATAAATTTATTGAAGCTATTTCCTGAATTTTAAAAAGACTAGGTAAATCACAATTATGGTTTATACGTGTCTCTCATTCATGTCAGCCACATTCTAGTACAGATGTCAGATTAAGAGAATAGGCTTAAGGGTTTATTATATTTAGCACATGAGTCTGCACCAACTCTCAATGTAGCATTCCACCCAGATGCTATCGCCATAACCCCATGTATTAACCCCGGTAATCCTCTCTAACCTACACATCTTGAGACTAAGGGGCAATTTTTTTTTTTAGCATGGTCAATCAACCTAACCTGCACATCTTTGGACCGATGGAAGAAACTGGAGCACCCACACAGACATGGGGAGAATGTGCAAACTCCACACAGTCACTCAAGGCTGGAATTGAGCTTGAGTACCTGGTGCTGTGAGGCACCATTGTCATTGCATTAGTAGGCCAAAAATCCAAGGTAATGCTGGGAAGATGGGCAGATAGCAGAATTTGAATTCAGTAAAAAAAAAATCTGGAATTATAGTTCTGATGATGAATTTGTCGATTGTTGTTGTAAAACCTCATCTGGTTCACTGGTGGCGGGAAATTTGCCTTTGTTAACCAGTCTGGCCTATGTGTGATTCCACACTCACAGCAAAGTGGTTGACTTTTAAAAATGCTCTCTGAAATGGCCTAGTAAGCCGAGCAGTTGAGGATGAACAGTAAATGCTGACCCAGTGATGTCCAATCCCATCAACGAATAAAAAGAAAGAGCTGCAGAGAGCAGACTTCCCCTTTAATTCAAAGCCTATTTCTCTGAGCTTTTCTTTTAACTTGACTTCTATCTAGATCCTTCAGTTTAATCCCTGTTTGGGGTTTTCTTCTGAGACACATCTGGAATGATGCTAACTATTATGTTACTGAGCTGCCCAAAGGTGTTGCAGGCTATAGAACAATTGACAACATTGTCAATTCAAGTCTCTCTATCTGAGACTTGAAGTATAACTTATATGCAAACTAGTGGACGAACTGTAGTCAGACACACCTCATAGAGTCATAGAGGTTTACAACATGGAAACAGCTTTTAGGCCCAATTTGTCCATAGTGGTTTTTTTTTTTAAAAAAACTGCTAAACTAATCCCAGTTGCCCACATTTGGCCCATATCCCTGTACACCCTTTGTACCCATGTAACTATCTAAATGTTTTTTAAAAGACAAAATTATACCAGATTCTACTATACCTCTGGCAGTTTGTTCCAGACACTCACGATAGTTTGTGTGAAAAAATTGCCCCTCTGGACACTTTTGTATCTCTCCCTTCTCGCCTTAAACCTATGCCCTCAAGTTTTAGATTCCCCTATCTTTGGGAAAAGATATTGACAATCTTGCTGATCTGTGCCTCATTATTTTATAGACCTCTGTAAGATTGCCCCTCAGCCTCCTATGCTCTAGAGGAAAAGTCCCAGTCTATCCAACCTCTCCTTACAACTCAAATCATCATATCCCAGTAGCATCTAGTATATCTTTTCTGCACAATTTCTAGTTTAATAATATCCTTTCTATAATAGTGATAGAATTGCACACAGTATTCCAAGTGTGGTCTTACCAATGTCTTGTACAACTTCAACAAGGTGCCCCAATTTCTGTATTTAATGTTCTCACTAATGAAACCAAGCATGCCGAACGCCTTCTTCACCAGTGTCCACCTGTGACTCCACTTTCAAGGAGCTATGAACATGTACCCCTGATCTCTTTGTTCTGTATTTCTCCACCCAGCACTCTACCATTAACTGAGTAAGTCCTGCCCTGGTTCAGTCTACCAAAATGCATGACTTCGCATTTGTAAATATAGAATTTGAGCCCTAATCCAACTGGATCTCAAAATAATTATTTTGTAAATTCCGTTTTATAGGCCGAGGAGTGAATTTTTGAACTCTTCAAGGAGATTACTTTTTGAAGTTTTTCAAGCATGATCTCACCCATTCATCCATTAAACATGAGCTGCATGTGCTATTCAAATTTAATGTGCATCTGGTCCTGCTGGTTTTGGAGCATATGGAATTTTTCATGGTACACCACCGGCACCAGTTTGCATAAGTAGCATTCTTTGCTACCTCGTTGTTTGTCAAATGCTTATCAAGCAACAGGGAGTAGACTTAATGAATTTTGCCTGCAAATTTGCCTTGTAGAAGCAGCTCCCTAACCACCTTACTTGCTGAGGTACCTCCTTCTTCGTCAAGTTTAAGAAGTAAACGGGTACACTTGAATAAGGTACTCATAGGATAGTGATCAAGAACAGACCTGAGCGAGGGGCATTTTCAGTGGGCGTAGGGGAACTCTCCTTACAGTTCACATTCTTAATTTCTTTTTGTTGTTCTCTTTGGAAAGCTTGTTCCGTCTCCATTTTTCTTTTATTTCTATCGTTTGCTTTAGAATTCTATCTCTGGCTGTTTCTGTTCTAACTAATTTCGCTAAAACCAAATTCGTTGTTGCAATTTCTCCAGAATTACAATCCAATTGTCTGGCCGCTTTTTAAAATTTTATATTTCTTCATTTTTTGGTACAACTCCAATTCCTAAGCAACACTTTTAAACTCTCAAGCGACAGAATCTTTAAACTATCAAAAGTAGTTCTATCTGTTCAGGAAAGATACTGACTTTGAATGTGGACGTTTTAGCACTTGAATATTGTAAACCCAAGAATATTTGCTTAGCGGTCTTTTAAAAACTTGTCTGTAGGAAACAATGTACACCCTCCCAACTTGATTCTGTCTAGCTTCTGTGGCATCAGAGACTTGATTCCCCAAATTTCTGATCAACCATGTGAGAACGGATGAAATAATTGCTTATTCTCCCACTCGAGGACTGACCATAGCATGATAATGAATTTAGAGAGGATGTATTTCACCAATTCTATAGAAGTCCCACTTTCAAATTGTAAAGAATTAGTCAGATGAATCACCTTAAGTTAAGCAAAGGACAAAATAAATTTATTAAAATTTTCCAGGATTTAAAACATAGACCAAGCAAATCACAAACACTACTTGTAGTTTCACACGTTTGTTTGGGCCCAGACACACACCAGTATAGATGGTAGAATGAGAGGATAAGCTGAAGGATTTTTTTACAGTTTGGGAGGAAAAAAAAAGGCATTTTGTTAATTGTCTCTTGGATGGTCTGAATATGGTGATTCTCAATATGTCTATTTTGTTCAGTTGTCATCTTGGCTATATAGTTGCTTGGAGCAGATTTTCACGATTTATTCCCAAAAGACGTTGGTTTGCAGTTAGACATCTCCTACTTTGCAAATCCAGACACACTATTTCTGAGAAAGAGATAGTAAGGGCACACCTACACTAGCTTCTTAAGCACAGCATTATCTTTGGACTTCTCTTTCTCCTGCTTGATAATCAGCCTCTTAAAGTATTTTGCTGGCTGTATATTCCATAGAAATTCTATTATTTCATGTCTGCTGCAGTTGGAGGATCTTTAACACTCCCTGGGAATATAGTGTCTTTTTTCTCATTCTGCTTGGTGGGATGCAGTTGTTTATTGTAGCAGTTTGGGCAGTTTCCATTGTCTTTAGATGGTCCCAGTTTTTAAGAAAATTAAAGTTAGAAATGATACTTTTTTTTGCATGAGTACAAAATTTGCTGAATGACAGGGCACAGAGTAACAGTGAATGATTATGTTTTGGACTGTTGGTAGGTGTATGTATATAGTTTCCCCAGGGATCAGTGTTGAGACAGGACCACTGCCTCTCCTATATATTAATTTGACTTATAATGTCACGTGTTAGTATTCAATGAAAAGTATTGTTTCTTGCGTACAATAGAGACAAAGCATAGTATACTTAGAGAAGGAAAGGAGAAAGTGCAAAATGTAATGTTACAATCATAGCTAGGATATAGAGAAAGATCAACTTAATACAAGGTAGGTCCATTCAGAAGTCTGATGGCAGTAAGGAAATGCTGTTCTTGAGTTGGTTGGAGTACGACTTCAGATTTTTGTATCTTTTTCTCGACAGTAGTTGGAAGAGAGTATGTCCAGAGTGTGTAGGGTCCTTAATAATGCTAGCTGCTTTGCCGAGGCAGCGTGAAGTGTAGATAGAGTCAATGGCTGGGAGGCTGGTTTGTGTGGTCGACAGAGCTTTGTTCAGGACCCTTAATAGTTTTTTGCTGGCTTGAACAGAACAGGAGTCATACCATGCTGCGATTCACCAGAAATAATGCTTTCTATGGTGCATCTGTAAAAAAAATTGGTGAGAGTTGTAATGGACATGCCAAAGATCCTTAGCTTCCTGAGAAAGTGGAAGTGTTGATGAGCTTTCTTAACCATAGTGTCGGCATAGAGGGACCAAAACAGTTTATCAGTGATCTGGACACCTAGAAACTTGAAGCTCTTGACCATTTCCACTTCGTCTTTGTTGATGTAGACAGGGACGTGTCTTACACCACGCTTCCTGAAGTAGATGACTATCTCCTTCACTTAGCTAACATAATGACCTAGACTTAGATATGCAGGGTACTTGGGAAGTATTATGAGCTGTGAGGAGGATGGTGTTAAAGTTCCAAAGGAAATAGGAATGGGTGAACAAGTGGCAGATGAAATTTAATGCAGAGAAGTGTGATGCATATAAAAACAAATTGTTGGAAATTGGGCAGTAAACCTGTGGCAATAATAGGGATGTTTAAGGAGTCTTCAGGAAGGGTTGTACCAGAAAAGGAAATGGGTGTTAAATCAGTAGCAGTAGTGCACGTGACTGGAATTTCCACATAGAAAACTGAAGATTGTAAGAAACCCATTGCATCTGATGTTTTTACCATGGGAATAGTGAGGGATTTATATTTTAAGGGGAAATTGCTCCTTTTTTTTGTCCAAGAAAGATTATTATTCAGCTCAGACCTTTACTGTTTGGAAGTTTAGAAAGTTAATTGAATCAGAATGTATTCATGCAGACATTGATGCATTACATAAAGTGATGAAGTGGTCTTGTACCATTAGAATTGTTCAAAATTATCTATTTAATATTGGGAAATGATATTGACAATGTTATTTTTCCACAACCTGGGATAGTATGCCACAATTTGGGAATAGTTTCTGTGAACTATATTTTCTTGCGTGTTCCAATAAAGGGAAAAACTGATGTTAGAGGAGATACTGATGGAACGATTCTGGTAATAGTACCGAGATAGCAAAAGTATTTGCAAAATTTCCAAATCAAAATTCACACAGAAAGACATCGGAGTGACTGTAAAGGGTTAATGTTAATGACAGTTAACACTGAATTAAATGATACTATCAGTCTGAGATAACATTGGAATTAATATACCTGTCAGTGTTGAGATACAGGGCAAATCTAGAAAAATTCGGGCAGCTGGACTAAGTTCAGAAGCCTAGTTATGACTTCAAATTGACTGGAATAAAGTAATTTGTGAATTGCGTGGAAATAGTGAAGTCTTCAAAAGAAAATTTAAGATTTGAAAAGGAGGATGCTATTGATTTTGCACAGAAATAATTAAATAAAATTTTGATGTGAATGGAATCAGGAAAAACTGAAGGGTAATAAATTGTTTAAAGATGAGATCAACAAGAATATCAAACTTTGTTGCTCAAGTGTAAAAAGCATCTCAATGATATTCTTAAAGTGGCTAAGAAAGATTTTGTTAAAAGAAGGAACAAGTTGTTGGGACAAACAGAAACTACTTTGAACTTAAATGAAAAAAGAGATTTTAAAATGTTTGGTTCTGGAAAATGAACTTAAAATGGGATTACAATACAGTTAATTAAGAGTCTGGCAAGTTACTATGAACCTGGCTGTGGAGTTTAAGGATGAAAAAGCCGCAGACTTTGAGGACAGGAATGTTCAAAAGTTGAAATCAGCATAGACACTCCTTAAAGACTAAGCTTGAAAATTCATCTGTACGAAACAATGAGGAATCTTTTTTTGCAGATCAATCTTTGGACTATAATTATTGTAAGAAGAAAAATTTCAGAAAATATAATTAAAAAGTACAATTTTTCACCTTAAACTGGGCTGACTTAGCAAAGTGCTGATGGAGTTGTGAACCCCATTGAACTCTTGGACAGCCACATGAGCGTTATGCAGATAGAGGGATATATTAGGACTGTTTAACTACGGATTTTTTCCACAGGTAGTTCGGTCCATACTTTGAGCATGCATTCGGCAGGTGGTGCGGGTACAGCTCTTGGATGTTGATTCATGGGTTGCCTGGTACCTCATGTCGTAAATGAGTGCTTTATGTGGACCATCTGAAGGGCACCATGACAGCTCAGGGACTATCGATGTGGCTGTGCAGACACTTGGAATTGGGCCGGTGTCTGCGGGAGTTTGCGCGTTCTCCCCGTGGTTGCGTGGGTTTTCTCCGGGCACTACGGTTTCCTCCCACAACCCAAAAATTCGCTCTTAGGCTGATTGGGAAACAAATTGTCCCTATGGTGAAAATTTTCCATATTAGGAATAATATATATATTATTATATAGGAATATTAAAATAGGATAATGTATTTGCTACTATATAGTATGACGGCGGCGCGGGCTCGTTGGGCCGAAGGGCCTGTTCCCTGTGCTGTGTTGCTTTAAAAAAAAAACAATGGGGGATGATTGTCAGTATTGCATGCTTAGGATAATGTTAACATATACACCATTGTACATTGTAATATTCTAAATGGTAAATTAAAATGCATCACTTGGTGTCAGATTTACATTTTTTGATGGACAGGTGTTGCAAATATCTAATTAATAGTTTTATTTCTGGGACAATTAAAGTTTCATTGTAGAAAAATGGAATAAATGCAGCTAAATCAGTTTGAAATCTATTTCACTTAAAAGATTAGGGCCATGTTGATTTTTGTTCATTCATAGGTTGTGGTAAGACCAGCATTTATTGCCCATCCCTAATTGCCCCTGAACTGAGTGGCTGCAGATCTGGTTTCATGTGTAGACTAGATTTAGTAAGGTTGGCAGATTTCCTTCTCTAAAAGATATTAATGAACCAGATGATTGTTATAACAGTTTCATGGTCACCATTACTGAGGCATCTTTTAGTTCCAGGTGCTTTTAATTAATTGAATTCCATCACCTGCTTTTATTACCAGTATGTATGTGGCTGTCTTTAAGAGGTCAACAGCTAGAAAAGTAAGATTCCATAATAGCAGGTGAGCATATTCAACTGGAGAGTTGGAGATGCATTGTCAACATTGATTGCAAATAAATGCTGTCTGGAGTTTTAGAAGTTAGAGCTAAATTAGTTTTAAAATAATGAAAGAATCCTGAAAGGCTCTGGTTTAAGGAGATAGGTGGAGCTAAAAATGATTCTCTTGTTTTCATGTGCTTACTTTCAGAGTGGGTTAGTTACAATTTGAACTTCGTTTGGTTTGCAGCTCACAAAGAGGCCATCAGGAGATGAGCAGTCATTGAGGCATTTCAAGTTGAAAGTAATGTTTGAGGGAATTCAGAGGTGAAAGTAAGTTGTTGAAATCCCTTGTAAAGGAGTCGGTTTTGACAAGATTTTGTGATTTACTTGTCATTGATGTCTGGATAGATTGCTGAGAAATCCATTGGATCAATTGTGATAGCATCTGCTATTTAATGTGCAGTTTGGTATATTCAACCACAGTTTGTCTGTTAATTTATATTTACCTCTAATTCTGAGAATAAAGGATAAGATAGATATTGCATATTGTTTGATTTTTCTGACTTTGTATAGTAAAGTTTATTTTGTATAAAACCATAGTATTTAAGTTTTATTCTCCTAGTGGCTAACTGGGATTTCAACATTGTCTGCTTTAAACAAAATGTTACTTTCGGATCATAACAGTTGACATGTTCTTGAAAGTTGATGAACTGCTTTAAGAATGTGAAACATCTAATGTTCCTTAGAATCTTCTCAATGAAATTGTCAGGAAAGACATCAACAGAATATTTAATGAAAAAAACACATGATAGTGATGAGGTCTGACTGGCTGTTAGCTTTTAAATCTTCTCTTTCTGTGTTTTGTTTATCTGATGGAGGATACAGATTTTTGGAAAATGTAGTTCTATTGATAGAATCATAGAAATTTACAGCACAGAAGCGAGAGCATTCAGCCCAGCATGAATGTGTTGCCTCTTTGAAAGAACAATCGTATTTAGTCCCATGTTCCTGAATTTTGTCCATAATCCCATCTTGAGCAGCTGTTGAACTGCCTTGTAAAATTATTTTTGGAATCAGCTGCCATCACTTTTTCAGATGGGGTTCCAGAGCTTGACAGCTGTGAACACACTTTTCCTTATCTCCTACCAAGTTTCAGAATAACTTTATTGCTTTTGCACTCTATCTCAATTCATAATACCAGGGATCCCATGTACGTTTTTAACAACCTTATCAACCTGCCACCCTCAAAGATTCCTACTTCCTCCCCCACCCCCTTTTTAAGCTTCAGGACTGGTCCTGATGTTCCAGGAATCAGAAGCCTCCGTTTTATGTGATGTAATAATTTGTCTGCAATGGTAGTGTTTTGCGCAGCCCCATGACCATATTTTTAAAAATCTTATTCTCATAAATGATTGGCACAGCACCAGGGACTGTGGTTTGATTCCAGCCTTTGGGGACTATCTGCGTGGAGTTTGCACACTGTGTCTGTATTGGTTTCCTCCAAGTGCCTTGGTTTCTTCCTATAGTCCAAAGATGTGCAGGGTAGGTGGATTGACCATGCTAAATTGATCTTCATAGAAACAAAGCACTGAAAAAGGTCACTTGGCCCATCCTACCTATTTGGCACTTTTGGTAAAACACTTTTGGTAGTGTGTGGTCCTGTTTTTTGTCTAAAATCTCTTAGAACATAGAACATTACAGCACAGAACAGGCCCTTCGGCCTTCGATGTTGTGCCGACCAATATAAAAAGCAATGCCCCTCCAAACTAAACCATTCCCTTCTCTTCCATTAGTCCTTTATTCTCAACTACCTGTCCAACTCTCTTTTTATAGAGTTAACATCCATCACTTTTTCAGGTGCGTTCCTGATCCCGACAACTTGAGTAAAAACATGGGCGGCGTGGTGGCACAGTGGTTAGCACTGCTGCCTCAAAGTGTCAGGGATCTGGGTTCAATTCTGGCCTTAGGTCACTGTCTGTGTGGAGTTTGCACATTCTTCCCCAATCTGCATGGATTTCCTTCAGGCAGTTCAGTTTCCTCCCACAGTCCAAAGATGTGCATGTTAAGTTGACTGGCTATGCTAAATTGCCCCTAGTGTCAGAGGATTAGTAGTGTAAATATTGAGGTTACAGAAATAGGACCTGGAGGGATTGTGATCGGTGCAGGTTCAATGGGCCAAATGGCCTCCTTCTATACTATAGGGATTCAATGATTTCTTGTCATCTGTTATCTAGATTTTTTGCCAATGGTTTTGAATCCAATAATCTATTTCCAGTAGGAGTAATTTTCTACATATTTAATAAAACCATTCATCATCTCGAAGTTTTCATTCTCGAGTTCCCATTTCCAAGGAGAACGATCCAAACATTTCCAACCTCCCATTAGAACCAAGGTCTGTCGTCCATGGAAACCTCCTTTGTATATTTTCTGAGGTATTTTACATGTTTCTTGAAATGTGTTACCCAAAATGTCCCCAACACTCCTGCTGAGACCCATCCAATGGTTATAAATGTTGTCATGGTCTCTTATTTCTCTACTTATAAACTTAAGAAAGCCAATTTTTTTTAGACCTCATCAGCTTGCACTGCTGTCTTTAAGGATTTGTGTTTACGAGCGCTCAAGGACTGTCTGCTCAGTAACACTTCCAAATTGTTATTTATATGCAGTGCCTTGTATTTCCATTTTAGTCCCCTTGTAGTGTATCACTTCACATTTCTTCATGTGAGACCACATTTGCTTTGTCGACTTTGCTATCCTGCGAATCATCTTGATGTCCATATCGTTCTCATCACGATTATTTTACAAAGTGTTATATTATCGGCAGATTTTACAATGCTTCCTACATTTGAAAAAAGGTAAAATACTGCAGATGCTGGAACCTGAAACAAAAATGGAGAATATTGGAAAATTTCAGCAGGTCTGACAGCATCTGTGGAGAGACAATTGAGCAAATATTTTGAGTCTGTATGACACTGCATCAGCTGAAGACAAGAAAAATAGGACAACGTTTATATTGAAGGTGAGGTGATGGGGTCTGTCCCACTGAATTAATTTCTTCCAATTTTGATTCCATTCTCTCTCATCTTGTCCAATCCCTTCCCTAAATTCCTCTGATGCCCTATGCCAGATCACCAATTTCCAGTTCCCTGACTCAAACTTCCTCCTCCTCACCATGGATGTCCAATCCCTCTACATCTCCATACTCAACCTGGATGGCCTGAGAGCTCTTCACTTCTTCCTTGAACAGAAGTCTGGACAATTCCTATCTATCACCACTCTCTTCTGGCTGAACTTGTTCTTTCACTCAACAATTTCTCCTTTAACCCATCTCATTTCCTCCAAGTAAAAGATGTTGCTGTGAGTGTGTGTATGGGTCTCAGTTATGCTCATCTTTGTAATGTATGTGGGATATTCCCTTTTCCAGTCCTAATTCAGCCCCCTCCTATAGCTTTTTCATCGGGATGTCAAACTATTTTGCCGCCACTTCATGCTCTTGCCCGGACCAAGAAAAAAATTATCAATTTTGTTTCTGGCTTTCGCTCCCCCTTCACCATCACATGGTTTATTTCTGACAGTTCTCTTTCTTGACCTCTGTCTCTATTTCTGGTGATGGACTGTCCACCACTATCCATTACAAGTTCCACTGAATCTCACAGCTACCTTCACTACAGCTCTTCACACCCCACATCCTATAAAGGACTCCCATCTTATTGTATTCTCTCTGTTCCTTCACGTCTGCTGAATCTCTTCCAATGATGCCACTTTCCAAAATGATACTACTGATATGTCTTCCCTCTTTTTCTCAATCATGATTTTCAACCTACTGTGGTTGATAGGGCTCTCAATTGTATCTGACTCATCTGCCAGGCCATTGCTGTCTCTTGCCTCCGCTCCATTCCAGAACCAGGATAGCGTACCTCTTGTCCTCATTTTTCACCCCACCAGCCTTTACATTCAAAGGATCATCCACCGCAATTTCTGCCAACTCCAGCATAGTGCCACCCCTGAACATCTGCCCTTCATTCCCCCGTCAGCATTCCACAGAGACTCTTCCCTCTGGGACACCCTGATCTACTTTACCACACCCGATGCCTCACCAACCATCAACAGAACTTCCTAAACAATCGTAGGAGATGCAACACCTGCCCCTTCACCTCCTCATTGCTCACCATCCCAAGGCCTCAATGCTGTTTTCAGTTGAAACAGTGCTTCATGTGCACTTCCTTTAATCTGATCTATTGCATTTGCTGCTCCAAGTGCAGACTAGGTGACTGCTTTGCAGGACATCTTTGCTCCGTCTGCAAGCAGGACCCAGGTCTTCCTGTGACTTGTCATTTCAACATACCACCCTGCTCTTCTGTCCACATATTTGTCCTTGACATTTTGCAATATTTCTGTGAAGGTAGCATAAACTGGAGAAATAGCATCTCATCTTCTGATTTGGCACTTTACAGACTTCAGGGCTGAATATTAAGTTCAGCAACTTAGGGCGACACAGTAGCACAGTGATTAGCACTGCTGCTTCACAGCTCTAGAGACCCGGTTTGATTCCTTGCTTGGGTCACTGTCTGTGTAGAGTTTGCACATTCTCCTTGTCTTGTGGGTTTCCAATGGGTGCTCCGGTTTCCTCCCAACAGTCCAAAGATATGCAGGGTAGGTTGATTGGCTATGCTAAAATTGTCCCTTTGTGTCCTGAGATGCGTAGGTTAGAGGGATTAGTGAGTTAATGTGCAGGGATATGAGGATAGGGCCTGGGTGGGATTGAGTTGGTGCAGACTCGATGGGCCAGATAGCCCCTCTCTGTGGTCTAGGGTTTCTATGATTTTATGAACTTCAGAGCATGAACTTTCTCTGTCACTTCCACTCCATTTCTGTTTATTTTATTTTATGTCTTTTCATTTTATTAATCCAATTTTATTACTTTATTTTGATTTTCCACTTCTACAATTACAATCCCCACTTCCCCCTCCATAGACACACACACACACCTCAATAGGGCCATCTGTTACAAAAATCAAATTAGATGGAGTACCAATGGTTTTAAATTGGTGCATCATTATTTTTATTAAAACAAGTTTGAATGCAAATATGTTTGATTAGTGTATTAGCTTTGAGTTGTTGGCTAATGTATTGCCAATTTTAATATGTTACTGCCACTTGATTGGCTGACCCACTGATTAATTGTGATACGTTACTGGTCAACCTCCTGTGCTATTGGAGATGATCAGTTTTATATTATTGTGGGTCACTCCCAACCTATTATGTTTCATATCGCACTCCTTTGAACTTCCCAGTCATCTCCTTTTTTCTGTGGTGAAGCCATCTTACCTCTAACCATTCATCCGCAACTTTAGAATTCAACAAAAATAATCAGTTCAAATTGAAGACTGAAATTTATCTATTTTTTTTTTGTCTCATGTGTTTGTGTGTGTGTGTCTTGTTCTGATACATGCTCTACTCTTTTTGCCCCTTTTTCTCAAGCTGTTCCCAGATGTTTGTGTATGCATTTGTCGGTTTAACACATTTAGTCTTTAAGTTTACGAGAATTATTTTTAGTTAGAACACTGAATCCTTTTCTCTACTTTTACTTTCTACCCCCACAAAAGTGAATGCTTCTGTGTTATATCACAAAGTTAATGAATATTTTCTAATTTTCTCAAAATTTGAATGCTAAGAGTCAGAAGTTAAAATACTTGATTCATATAGCCAAACAAGGTATAAATGTATCCTGGCAAAGTGGGCACACATCATTTCCTGAGCCTGCAAAAACCAAATTCATCTTGAAGTCATGGTCCCCAGTTCTTTTGAAAAAGGCTGCCGCTTTCAATAAAATTTTAAGTGTTAGATTTGTTGTGGGAGAGCATTTTGGAGATTGTGACCACAGTTCGGTGTCCTTCATTATTATAGTGGAGAGTGTTAGGGTTACACGCAGAGCAACGTTTATAATTGGGGCAGGAGAATTATGATATGATTAGGCAAGAATTAGGGAACGTTAGATGGGAACAGAAACTGTCAGGTATGGGCCCAAACGAAAAGTGGAGTATGTCCCTGGCAGGCAGGGAGGAGAAATGGCTGAGTTAAGGGAACCATGATTCACAAAGGAGATTGAATGTCTTGTCAAGAGGAAAAAGGAGGCTTATGTAAGGATAAGAAAACAAGATTCAGTTGGGTCGCTTGAGGGTTACAAGGTAGCTAGGAATGAATCTTTTTAAAAACGAAAGGGCTTAGGAGAGCTAGGAGGGGGCATGAAAAGTCCTTGGCGGGTCGGATAAAGGAAAACCCCAAGGCATTTTACTCTGTGAGAAATAAAAGAATGACTAGGGTGAGGCTAGGATAGAGTGCAGAGGAGGTTTACCAGGATGTTGCCTGTATGGGAGTCTTTAGCTATGAGGAGAGATTGGGTAAACTGGGGTTGTTCTCCCTGGAAAGACGGAGAATGAGGGGAGACCTAATAGAGGTGTACAAAATTATGGAGGGTATACATAGGGTGAACAGTGGGAAGCTTTTCCCAGATCGGAGCTGACGGTTACGAGGGGTCACAGGCTCAAGGTGAGAGGGGCAAGTTTTAACTGAGATATCAGAGGGACGTTTTTTATACCGAGGATAGTGGGGCCTGGAATGCACTGCCAAGTAGGGTGGTGGAGGCGGGCACGCTGGGATCACTTTAAGATTTACCTGGATAGTTACGTGAGCAGATTGGGAATAGAGAGATATAAACGAATGGTCTAGTTGGACCAACGAGCAGCACAGGCTTGGAGGGCCGAAGAACCTGTTTTCTGTGCAGTACTGTTCTTCGTCCTTTGTTCTTTTATTCTTTTGTCAGTCAAGGATAGGAATGGGAACTTGTGCATGGAGTCAGAAAGAGATAGGTGAGGCGTTGAATGAATATTTCATTGTTCACTAAGGAGACGGGCCATGTTTTTGGGGATGAGTGTGTGATACCGACTGATAGGATGGAGGAGGTAGATGTTCTGAGGGGGGAATGTATTAGCAATTTTGAAAAACCTGAGGGTGAATAAGTCTCCCGGGCCAGATGGGATATACCCTACGATACTTTGGGAGGCAAGGGATGAGATTGCGGAGCCTTTGGTTTTGATCTTTGGGTCCTCACTGTCCATGGGGATTGTGCCAGAGGACTGGAGAGTGGCAAATGTTGTTTCTCCTTTCAAGAAAGGAAATAGAATGACCCTTGTAATTATAGGCCAGTTAGTCTTACTTCGGTGATCGGTAAGTTAATGGTAAGGATCCTGAGAGATAGGATTTGTGACCATTTGGAAAGTTGCAGCAGAATCTGGGATAGTCAACACGATTTTGTGAGGGGTAAATTCTGCCTCTCAAATTTGATTGAATTCTTTGAAGAGGTAACTAAGTGTGTAGATGAAGATAGAGCAGTTGAGGTTGTATACGTGGATTTTAGTAAGGCATTCGATTAGGTTCCCCATGGTAGACTCATGAAGAAAGTAAGGAAGTGTGGGATAGAAAGAAATTTGGCCGATTTGGATAAGTAACTGGCTGTCTCGTAGAAGGAACTCGGTAAGAATTTAGCAACACCAATTATTAATCCAACCGATTTATTTGATAGTAAAAAAGCGAGCTTTCAACACTCTTGTGTCTTCCTCAGGCAAGTGCAGTGTTCTGCACCAGAACACTACACTTGCCTGAGGAAGACACAAGAGTATTGAAAGCTCGCTTTTTTACTATCAAATAAATCGGTTGGATTAATAATTGGTGTTGCTAAATTCTTACTGAGTTCTTACCACCCCAATCCAACGCCGGCATCTTTACATCATGTCTCGTAGAAGACAGAGGGTGATGGTGGAAGGAAAATCTTCAGACTGGAGGCCAGTTACCAGTAGTGTACCATAAGGATCAGTGCTGGATCCTCTGCTATTTGTGATTTTCATGAATGACTTGGAAGAAAGGGCTGAAGGGTGGTTAGCAAATTTGCTGATGACACCAAGATTGGTGCAGCACAGGATGAGGTGGAAGGCTCTTGTAGGCTGCAAAGAGACATTGATAGGGCAGAAAAGTGACAGATGGTGTTTAACCCTGATGAGTGCAAGGCAATTAAAATTTTGGTAGGACAAATTTGAATGTGGATTACAGGGTCGATGGCAGGGTTCTGAGGAATTTGGGTTCATATCCACAGATCTCTGAAGGTTGCCACTCAAGTGGATAGAGCCATGAAGAAGCTATGGTGTGTTAGTGTTTATTAATAGGGGGTTTGAGTTGAAGAGCCATTGGGTTATGCTGCAACTATACCGGACCTTGCTAAGACCACATTTGGAATATTGTGTGCAGTTCTGGTCACCTCATTATAAGAAGGATGTGGAAGCATTGGAGAGAGTGCAGAGGAGATTTACCAAGATGCTGCCTGGTTTGGAGAGTAGGTCTTGTGAGGAAAGGTTGAGGGAGCTGGGATTTTTCTCTTTTGTGCAGAGGAGGATGAGAGGTGACTCATCCTCATCCATGTAGAAATTTACAAGATGATGAGGGGATAGAAAGAGTGGACGTGCAGAGTCTATTGCCTCGGGTGGATGTTGCTGTTACTAGGAGGCGTAACTATAAAGTTCATGGTGGGAGATATAGGAGAAATGTCTGAGGTAGATTCGCTACCAGAGAGTGGTTGGGGCGTGGAATGCACTTCTTGCTGTGATAGTGGAGTTGGACACTTTAGGAACTTTGAAGTGGTTTGTTGGATAGGCATATAAGCATACCAGAATGATAGGGAGTGGGATAGCTTGATCTTGGGTTTGGACATAGCTCACATTGAGGGCCTAAGAGCCTGTATTGTGCTGTACTGTTCTATGTTCTAAATAACAAAAACAATTTAGAGTTTAATTTTAACAGTGTTATTAGGAGATATATAGTGTTTTAAATCCTGCTTTAGTCATTGTATTAGACACTAAAACTTCAGTTGATGGAAGAAAAACTAGTAGATAGGAAAGTAAAACTCAGAAGTCCTTTGAGTGACTTGGCATGTATATGTACCATAAAATAGCATATAATAGCATATTCTGATATATTGGAAATATCTGTCAGTACCACCTACAGGACTAATCAGTATTGTACTTGTAATTTGATTTTAATGAGATGTACATTGAGTTTACAGTGTTTCATGTATATTAATTTGGTTATATAATGATTGTGTAAAACCAGAACCATTTCTGCTTGGCAAAATCTCGTACTGCCCCAAGACTGGAAGTTACCACCTGAGATCAATAGATCTTTAAATAGTAGTCAAATTGTTCATTTTGCCTGTGATGAATCCCACAGTGGGCAGGAGCAGAAAAGTTAGCCCCATGTATTTGAATATGAGCATTTACTGGTTACATATCATTTCCAAGTTAGTGTCCTCCTAAAACTTCATACAAATTGGAATTTGTGTCTGTTAATAAAAGATCATATCTTCAGTTTTTTTTCATTTTCCTTGTTCTTTCAACTTTAATTCAGCTGCTTCTTAAATTTTATATTCATGTTTATCTAGATTATTTGTATACTTAAATCTAAAGTGTAACAGTAGTCTAAAATTTCTGTCTATAGTATACTATAATGTTTGAACACAATTTAATTTAATCATTTTCTTTTGTTTAAATTAATTATTAATAATGGAGTTTGCTAAACTCTGAAATATATTACAGTTCTGTAATATTTACAGAAAAGCAATTGAGGACAAGGCATAAATTGAGCCAAACTTTCAGAATTAGTCTTGTGCTTCAAAATGGAATTCAATTTATTGTAGAAAATGATTTTAAAGTTTTTAATAAACTTGTTGAAATTGGTATTTTTCTACATATCTAGCAGTAAGGATTTTTAAAAATAAATTGATGTGGAGTGAACTACTTCAGTGCATTTCTGTTATATCTTGATGCTAATAAGTTCTGACATTCTGCCTTCTGAGATGCTTTAATAAAGCTGCTTTACCAACATGTGAACTGCTACGTGACTTCCAGTTATCCACCTTGCAGAATCTCAAATTCAGTGCTTAGTTGCAGTGCAGTTAGTTCAGTGCACCAGATGAGGTACGTTGCATTTGTTTTTTTGGTGGGAGAGTATTTCAGAATTCTATAAAAATGCAAAGAAATGTTAAATTACACAGTACAATGGGGTATTTTTTTTATTAGAATCTTTGTTGAAATTCACATAGCAGGTAACGTAGGAGAGAGATACTTTGCTATGGTTTATTGCCTGTCTAATGTGATGGGATGCTAGATTAATCTGTTTTTAGTGTTTCTGTGTTGGAATGCCAAAATAAATTTTCCTATGTTTTCATTAACCATAAATCAGAATAGCTATTCAATAATTGTTAGATACTTCTGATTCATGTGATCATAGAATAATTGAATGCTACAAATTGAATATTATGCATGGCTTCAACCCTGGCTAATGGTTTTCATCAAGTACATTTGTGGCTTATAGCTTTCAAAATGTGTTTTTTTTAAAATAACCTGTATATTTTACTTTAGCTTGACTAATATAGCTTTGTTACTAAATTTAGCATGTGCACTGTTTTAGATTTCATGAGATTTCTTGATAGGACTCTCCAATTCTTTGTGTAAAATTACAGCTGCAACATTGAATCATTAAAGATTATTGATTTATTTTTGCTGTTTGAGTTTGGAAGAACTCAAATGGAAATATCAGCACTTGCTATGGAGAATCTTCAAAATTGCACTTTACAGTAATCTGTAGAAAAATGAAATCATAGTTTTACACAACTAGTGTATTTTAAATTGATGATCAGCTTTTTAGAAATTTACAATTCTATAGCCAGTAAGAAAGCTGAAAATTTTTGGTGCTTTGGAAGCGATGTTCTGGTTTAGTGATGCATATTACTCAATGCCCATTGAGCATACGCACAGATGTTTGTCTATATATAGCCATTTATGACTTAATGGTGCTACTGAACCATATGTGAATTTCGAGTGTCTTTCAAGTTTCACTCTTAACATTCATTCATTGACCAATTTTTGAGAGTACATCTACTTTTTTTGATTTCAGTGGACAAAAGTATTAACAAAGGACAGTTACGCTTCAGTGTATTTCAAGCCAATATAGAAACTTAGAAGAAATACTTGTTATGTTGATACGTATTAAGACGAGCTTTCAACACTCATACTATTTAATAGAATGGTATTTTTATGGGTAAAGGTGCCTTTCATGCAGATTTCATGATTGACCAAATATGAACGTTAAGTTTAGCTCGGTTGATTTTCCACATAACCTCAAGTTTATCCACTTACCTGAATGCTTCCTCAAATTTACATTACCAAGCTGTATAATTTATCAAGAATGGAATATTGTTGATCGTGCCGTGTTAATCTGAGAATCTCTACAGTGCAGAAGGAAGCCATTTGGCCAGCGAGTCCGCACTGATCACAATATCACCCAGGCCTAATTCCTGTAACTCTTATTTTATCCCCTGACACCATGGTCAATTTAGCATGACCAATCAACTTGAAGCACCCATTTTTGGACTGTGGGAGGAAACCAGAGCACCTGGAGGAAACCCATGCAGACACAGGGAGAATGTGCAAACTCCACACAGTGACCTTAGGCCGGAATTGAACTCAGATCCCTAGCGCTGTGAGGCAGCAGTGTGCACTTCGTCACCATGCTGCCTAAGCTGTAGATGTTTCTGGCGCATTTATGACTTGATGCTAGATAAATAATTGAACATTGTAGTAGTAAATTGAGGAACTTATGAGCAAAATTAAATATCTTTGGGGTCACGTGATGTAAACATAGGCTGTGTTTTTGCAAACTCTGGAGCTGCTAATCTTTTAATCCTTTTATACAGAACCTTTAGTTATCTAATCTTGGCATGCACGTTCTGTGCTACGTTCCTTGAAAATCCTTGTTAAGTTGGGGTGATTGGGAGCCTAGTAAAGTCAAGAAAATCCTCGATTGATTAAGGTGGTCGGAGACAGCCAGATTGGAGCTTTGTTCACCGTGAACGGACTCTCACTCTGGTGATGTTGTAGACATTGAGATACTGACTGTCTTAGTGGGTAAAATTATAGATGATAGTCTTAGCTCTCTGGTGCAAATCATTGGTGCTCATGTTGATGAGCTGCAAGATATCTGAAAGAAAGTGAATGAAGCAAAGGAAAGAATCCTGCCAGCCAAGTGAACAGTTTCTTTGAAGATCCTTGGAAATTCTGCTTCATGGTATGTTAGACATTCTGGCTAATTCATCCATGGGCTCAGTCTACACTTCTCGCAGTTTTAGAAAAGCAGTCAGCATAATCAAGGACCCCTTGCATTCTGGACATCCTCACTTCCATCTTCTTCCGTCTGGAAAAAGATACAGATGTCTGAAAATAAATACTAACTGATACAAGAACAGCTCCTTCCCTGCTGTCATCAGATTTTTTGAATAGTCCCATCCCATATTAAACTGACCTTTCTCTTCACATGCCTGTAACTGCAACACTATATTTTTTGCCCTATTCTTTCCTTCTCCTGTATGTACTCTATGAATGGTATTTTGGCTGTACAGTACCCAAAAAACAATACTTGTCACTTGTATTAAGATATAGTGAAAATATCAAAGCAAATAATTCAGAGATGGGGCCAGAGAAAAAATATTTTGAAAGGAGCTCAGGATAACTTCCCAGCCGAATTTGAGAACTAGTTTATGTGCTTTCATAATCTTGATTTGAAGGCTGGGCATATCAAATTTGAAGAAGCATACTGTATCTGGTTTTTGAAATCTGGGGTTATTATAGGCTCCGATTGCTGGTCTTGGGTTGTCTTAACGTTGGTGTTTATTGAGGAGGGCTGGACACAGTTGATCTCGCCACCTACTGGGACCAAATCTCTCTCTACTGGGGCTTTTATGTGTTGGTACAGAGGAAGTGCAGAGGCTTTGGTGGAACTACGGACTGATCCTTGATGTGACTCGACAATCCTCTCAAGGCTTTGGCCTTTTCAGGCTCCATGGATGGCTTTGTTATCCTGAAGTTCATCATTAATCCTGTACTATTCTTTGTGATTATAATCCTGATTTTTGTGATGTTGTCTTTAACCTGACAAGGATGCTTGATATTTGTGACCTGAGGCATATGTCGCTGGCTATCATGTTATTCTTTGAAAGCCAGTGTTGTGCATTTATTCATAATGGAGTTCATCCATTGGTATGTTCTGGTAGTAAAAAGAGGGAGACATTAGTTTAAGATGTGTGACATTCAAGCTTGGGTCTTTGTGTGGCACTAGGAGATCAGGATAGACAAGGGGATGAGCCCATCCTGCTTCTGGCCTGTTCAAATCTAAACTTTTGAGGTCTAGTGTTTGTAATACAGAGAGATTTTCTTTGCCTATGGGTCTCCTTTGTTCTATTGGGGAGTGTACTGGGTTGGTTGTATGATATCAGGATTAGGTGATATTTATTCTTTCTTTTGTATTGTAATCCTGGCACTTGTAATGGATCTTTATATTATAGGTCATTCTTTACTTTAATTGTGGACAATATGAGTAGAGTTTCAGCAGGGAGGTGGGCAACAGTTTAGTATAGAAATGGTAGGTATGACCTTAAGCCCTAAATCCCCTTTAGAACTAATGGTGGTGTTGTGCTTTTTGTTTTGTGTTGTTAGTTGGGGTTGAAGAATCCTTGTTGGCCTCCTATGCAGGTACAGAAAAATCACATATCCTGGTAAAGGCTGGGTTTAATTATCATTGGCACCTCCAACGTATTAGAGTACAGGAATGAGATAGAGAATCTGGTGAACTGGTGCAGCAACAATAATCCCTCCCTGAAATGTCAACAAAACAAAGGAGATAATCATTGACTTCAGGAAATGTAAAGGAGAACGTGCCCTTATCTACATTAATGGGGACAAAGCAGAAAAGAACAAAACAGCATGGGAAACAGGCCCTTCGGCCCAACAAGCCCGCGCCACAACCCCGATGTTCCCACCTCTACCCGTGATCCCTGTCCATGTATATACATCTATGGATTAAAAACCAAATTTGAGACAATTTAGGGAGAATTTGTTTTGCCAATTAGCTTAAGAGCACACCTTTGGGATGTGGGAGGAAACCGGAGCACATGGAGAAAACCCATGCAAGCACAGGAAAATGCACAAACTCCCACAGACACAAGCCCAAATCCATGTATCTGCACAGCACAGCGATAGTCACTGAGCTGTCGTGTTGCCCATCAAATGGTCCAGGTCAAGCGTACACTAACGACGTGAAGCACTAGGATACTCTTAAAAAAAAATCCAAGAGCAGCCCTCTCACGACCCATCGCGTGTATGCCCCTCGTTAGACAACAAGGTGGACCAAAGCACCTGTAGGATAAAAACAAGTACATCAATATCATCATCTATTTACATACTTCCCAGGGACTCCCAAGGCTCATGATCCCTATTTTAAATCAGTTTTCTATACCCCTCCATTCCCATTCTCTTCATGTGCCCATTTATGTATTTCTTAAATAGCTCCAGAGTGCCTGCCTCCACTACTATACTTGGCAGCGCATTCCATACCCCCACCACCCTCTGTGTGAAAAAACTCCCTCTAGCATCCAAATTATACCTTACCCCCCTCACGCTATTCGAGTCCATCCTAGAAAAAAGCTTAAACCTGTTTACTCTATTTATAACCCTCATAATCTTGTACACCTCTATTAGATCTCCTCTAAGTCTACGTCTTTCTAAGGAAAACCGTCCCAATTTGCCTAACCTCTCCTCGTAACTCGGACCTTCCATACCAGGCAGCATCCTGGTAAACCTCCTCTGCACTCTCTCCAGACTCTCCATGTCCTTCCGGTAGTAAGGCGACCAGAACTGGATGCAGTATTCCAAATGAGGTCTAACCAACGTTTTATACAACTGCAACATTAAAGGCCAGCTCTTGTACTCTATACCCCTTCCTATAAAGGCTAACATACTATATGCTTTCTTCACAACCTTCTCCACTTGCTCTACCATCTTCAGAGACTTGTTCACCTACACCCCCAGGTCCCTCTGCGTTACTATACTCCTAATAGGTGTATCCTTTATCATATACCTCCCCTCTACATTCTTTCTCCCGAAATGCATCACCTCACATTTATCAGAATTGAATTCCATCTGCCATCTATCTGCCCAAGCTACCAGCCTATCTATGTCCTGCTGCATCACCTGACAATGCTCCTCACTATCCGCAAGTCCAGCCATCTTTGTATCGTCTGCAAACTTGTTGATTACTCCACTTATTCCCTCTTCCAAGTCATTTATATATATTACAAAATAGAAGAGGTCCCAGTACCGAGCCCTGCGGCACACCACTAGTGATCAACCTCCAGCTAGAAAAACACCCTTCCACTATTACTCTCTGTCTCTTATTACTAAGCCAGTTACTTATCCATCTAGCTACCTGTCCTTGTATCCCATGAACCTTGACCTTCTCAACTAACCTCCCATGAGGGTCTTTGTCAAACGCCTTATTACTAAAATCCATATAGACAACATCAACGGCTCGCCCTTCATCCACCGTTTTTGTCACCTCCTCAAAAAATTCTACCAGATTTGTAAGGCACGACCTCCTCTTAACAAACTTGAGAGCTTCTGGTTTTTAGGTGTCCAGTTCACCAACAATCTGTCCTGGTCCCTTCCCATGCCGACACTATTGTTAAGAAAGCCCATCAATGCCTCTACTTTCTCAGAAGATAAAGAAAATTTGGCATATCAGCTACAACTCTCACTAACTTTTACAAATGCACAATAGAAAGCATTCTTTCTGGTTGTATCACAGCTTGGTATGGCTCCTGCTCTGCCTAAGATTGCAAGAAACTACAAAAGGTTGTGAACGTAACCCAATCCAGTCTTAGCTTTTATTGGTAGGGGGATTGAATTTTGGAGCCGCAACGTCATGTTGCAACTGTACAAAACTGTAGTGCGGCCGCACTTGGAGTATTGTGTACAGTTCTGGTCCCAGCATTATAAGAAAGATGTGGAGGCATTGGAGAGGGTATAGAGGAGGTTTACCAGGATGTTGCCTGATATGGAAGGCAGGTCTTGTGAAGAGAGGCTGAGGGATTTGAGGTTGTTTTCGTTAGAAAGAAGGCAGCTAAGAGGAGACCTTATTGAAACATATAAGATGATTAGAGGTTTAGATAGGGTGGACAGTGATAGCCTTTTTCCTAGGATGGAGAAAGCTAGCACGAGGGGACATAGCTTTAAATTAAGGGGTGGTAGTTATAGGACGGATGTCAGAGGTAGGTTCTTTACCCAGAGGGTGGTAAGGGTATGGAATGCCCTGCCTGCGGCAGTTGTAGATGCGCCAAGTTTGGTGGCGTTTAAGAGGTCAGTAGATAAGTTTATGGATGAAAAGAGAATGGTTTAGGTTAGAGGGTCATTGCTTTTTCCTAATTGGTCGGCGCAACATCGAAGGCCGAAGGGCCTGTTCTGCACTGTAATGTTCTATGTTCTATCATACAAACCAGCTTCCCAGTCATTGACTCTGGGTTCACTTCTCACTGCCTTGGCAAAGCAGCCAGTTAATTAAGGACCCCATGCACCCCGGATATTTTCTCTTTCACCTTTTTCCATTGGGGAAAAAGATACAAAAGTCTGAGGACATGTACCAACTGATTAAAGAACAGCTTCTTCCTTTTTGCTATCAGACTTTTGAATGGATTTACCTTGCATTAAGTCGATCTTTCTGTACGCCATAGCTATAACTTTAACACTACATTCTGCACTCTCTCGTTTCCTTCTCTGCAAATGGTATGCTTCACATGAATAACACGCAAGAAACAATAGTTTTCACAATGTTAATGCATGTAATGGCAATGCCGGGACTGGACAGGAGTAAGCATGGTAAGAAGTCTCACAACACCAGGTTAAAGCCCAACTGGTTTATTTAGTAGCACAAGCTTTCAGAATGTCACTTCCTCCTTCAGGTGAGTGAGGAGTTGTGTTCACAAACAGGGCATATATGGGCACAAACTCAATTTACAAGATAATGGTTGGAATGCCAGTTTTTACAGGTAATCAAGTCTTAAAGGTATAGACAGTGACAGTGGAGAGAGGGTTAAGCACAGGTTAAAGAGGTGTATATTGTCTCCAGCCAGGATAGTTAGTGAGATTTTGCAAGCCCAGACAAGTCATGACATGAATCCAAGATCCTGGTTGAGGCTGCTGTCATGTGCAAAACTTGGCTATCGGTCTCTGCTCAGCGATTCTGCATTGTCATGTGTTGTGACTGCTGTCTTGGAGAACACCTTACCCGAAGATCAGAGGTTGAATGCCCATGACTGCTGAAGTGCTCCTGACAGAAAGAGAACACTCCTGCCTGGTGATTGTCAAATGCTGTTCATTTGTCCATTGGCGAGACCATGCACTACAATGTTCCAGTGCCTTGTGACATGCTTTCCTGAGCCATATCAGATAGACAATCTTGGCTGAATTGCAAGATTATATACCATGTACCAGATGGATAATTTTCTCATATGAGATGATGGCATCCATGTTGAAGACCTAGCATGTCTTGCATAGGTTGTTGTGGCAGGATTGTATGGTGTAGTAGTCACAGTTCTCCTGAAGGCAGAGTAGTTTGCTGCTGACAGTGGTCTGTCTGGGGTTGTGTGGTGGTTTGTTTGAAGGCAAGAAGTGAGGGTGTGGGGATGGGCTTAGTGTAATGTTCATCTTCATTAATGACATGTTGAAGCTGCCGGAGAAGATATTATAGCTTCTCCTGGTCCAGGGAAGTACTGGACAATGAAGGGAACTCTGTCCACTGTGTCCAGTGTTTCTGAGGATTTCGATGTGATTTTTCGTTGCGGTCCATTGGAACTATTAATCAATGAGTCGAGCGTCAAATCCTGTTCTTACGAAGGCATTCAGTCTCATATTTTCAGGTAAGCATTCTCCAAGATGGTTTTCATGACACACAACAATGCAGAATCGCTGAGCAAAGACTGGTAGCCAAGTTCTGCACGCGAGGACGGCCTCAACCGGGATCTTCAGTTCATGTCACACTATGTAACCCCCATGACTTAATAAAAAGTCTCACAACATCAGGTTAAAGTCCAATCAGTTTATTTGATAGTAAACCCACAAGCTTTTGGAAACACTGTTTCTTCGTCAGGTGTGTGGAAGGTTCGGATCCTCCACACATCTGACTAAGGAATAGTATTTCCGAAAGCTTGTGGGTTTACTATCAAATAAATTGGACTTTAACCTGATGTTGTGAGACTTTTTATTGTGCTTACCCTAGTCCAATGCCACTGTCTCCACATCATGAGCCCCATGACTTGCAGAGCTTGCAAAATCTCACTGACTGTCCTGGATGTAGACAATACACATCTCTTTAACCTGTGCTTAACCCTCTCTCCACTTACATTGTCTGTACCTTTAAGATTTGATTACTTGTAAAGACTGACATTCCAACTATTATCTTGTAAATTGAGTTTGTTTCTATATGTGCCCTGTTTGTGAACATAACTTCTCGCTCATCTGAAGAAGGGGTGACACTCCAAAAGCTTGTGCTACTAAATAAACCTGTTGGACTTAACCCTGGTGTTGTGAGACTTCTCACTGTTAATACATGTAACAATAAATCAAATCTGGATTTGGGGGAAATATATGCTGCTATATACCTAGGCATGGTCAGGGAAATGTTGGTTGTGTCACCTTTTTGAGATTAGTTTTCCATATTTTCCTTGGCTATGTGGGTTGTGACAGTGGCTACTTGGTTGTTTAGCTCCTGGAATGTACAGTGAACACGTCATCCTGTTAGGAGGAGGAGGTTCTTGCCCCCTGGGATATCCTGACTGTGGATGGCTGGGCAGCTCCTCCTCTTGTGGCTAAGGTCCCCTTCTTGGTGGAGAGGAGAAAATGGAAGAAGGGTTGGAGGCCATGGAAGGCAGAGGCAGGGGTGAAAATAGGTGGAATTGGTGGCAGGGCACAAATAACATCTCATGACAGATAAGGGGAATTTTATTGTTTGAAGCCTGGCATGAATAATCCTGGCCTATTGATTCTTTTAATCATGTTGTTCTGTGTTTATCTTGGTGGATTATCCATTCCTGGGCCCTGAGGAGAATATACTAAATGAGGGAGTAGGCTGTCCTCCCCTTAGAGTCCTTTTGGGAGTTGTATTCTCTGACTGTGAACCCAAAAGCTAGTAAACTCTGATAATGATAAACTCAGATGATGAGCTTTTCTGATGAAGTTGTGACTATTTTGCTGATAACCTGCATGTGAGTGTACATTGTCAAACCACATCTTGTGTCTGTGATCTTATTCTGATGTTCTTTTTTCTTCGAGGTTTCCTTTCGTTATCTGGGTCAGTGGAGTGCTGATGCAGGTGCCAATTTATGGTATTTGATCTCTTAAGGTTTTCCTCATCTTGTTGGGAGGGAGAAGATTGTATTTTTCCCCAAGATATCTCATCTGTGTTGACAGTTCTTCCGGTTGGCGGGGCCCCCTTGGTGTGAAAATAAGTTGAAGTTCTCGCTGATGGTGGAGTTTAAGTGCCATCTCTGGTGTAGCTTGAGATGGGTGAGGTTTATTTTGTGTTGAGTTCAAGTGTAATCAAGAATTCTTGGCTTATTGGCTCTTTTATCTGTCAATATTCCTTACTTTCTTTGACTGTGTAGGCGAGGGCAACATCTATTTTGAAAATTGGCACATAGAAGGTGTGATGATTATATTGTACGTTTATTCTCCCTAATGGAAGGCACCCTGTTATTCATGGGATCCAGAGTTAAGTTTAAATAACAGGGCTCTGTTTCATCTGCAGTCTTCCGATGAAGCTGTACAGCTCTGCTCCTGTTATCCTGTGTGTGTGAGTGTAATGTATATTGCCAGGTCTTTGGGTTTGGGATTGAATCCCCTCTTTCTGTGGTATCCTTTCACTGCCTAGAGGTTTTGGGATACTGTTTTAGGTTCTGATTGATTCTATTTGATCCCATATAGAACATAGAACATAGAACATTACAGCACAGAACAGGCCCTTCGGCCTTCGATGTTGCGCCGACCAATATAAAAAGCAATGCCCCTCCAAACTAAACCATTCCCTTCTCTTCCATATACTTATCAACTAACCTCTTAAACGCCACCAAACTTGGCGCATCTACAACTGCTGCAGGCAGGGCATTCCACTCCCGAACCACCCTTTGGGTAAAGAACCTGCCTCTGATATCCGTCCTATAACTATCACCCCTTAATTTAAAGCTGTGTCCCCTCGTGCTAGCTTTCTCCATCCTAGGAAAAAGGCTATCACTGTCCACCCTATCTAAACCTCTAATCGTCTTATATGTTTCGATTAGGTCCCCTCTTAGCCGCCTCCTTTCTAACGAAAACAACCTCAAATCCCTCAGCCTCTCTTCATAAGACCTGCCCTCCATACCAGGCAACATCCTGGTAAACCTCCTCTGTACCCTCTCCAATGCCTCCACATCTTTCTTATAATGTGGGGACCAGAACTGCACACAATACTCCAAGTGCGGCCGCACTAGAGTTTTGTACAGTTGCAACATGACGTTGCGGCTCCGAAATTCAATCCCCCTACCAATAAAAGCCAAGACTCCATATGCCTTCTTAACAACCTTCTCGACTTGACTGCCTACTTTCAGGGATCTATGCACATACACACCAAGATCCCTCTGTTCATCTAGACTACTAAGAATCCTAAATGTGGGTTCCCTTATGCTATATAGTTTGGCCCTTGTTATCTGTTGAGTGAGGATGTGTATCACTATGCTGTCCTCCTGATATCCTTTGCTCTGTGTGCTTTCCTTTCATGATCTGTACAAAGTGAGGCACCAATTACAATGATTAAAACAAATTGTAATTAATATTCCAGAACCAATTGTAATATGTCAGTCTTTTGGTATATGTATATGGGGGAAAATGATTGTGGTGTATTGTACCAATCCTTTGAGAGTTTGTAAAAATAAAAATGAAGAATATTTTTTAAAATTAAATTATCTTTGCCATAGCAGTTAAAATTTGCCCTATTTTCATAAATAATGGTGCAAAGAAGTTAGCATATTGATAAGGAATAGGAGTGGATTAAGGATTAAAGCAGAGGTGGTAAACATGGGTGTGAAAGGAGGGGTTTTTATGTCTATTCTGATGCAGTAGCATTGAGAATTCACTTGAGTAGAAGAGCTTATTATGACATTAAGGTTATTACTGTTCTGATATGACTTGGAGACAGTTTGCAGGAAAGTAAATCATCTTTTATTGACCCATTTGCTGCTTTCTGAAATGTGTGCAAGCAGTTGTGCTTCACTGGATAATTGGTTGGTTTCTTAACTTGGGAGAGCAAAAAAGTGACACAATGTTTTCACATTAACATGCCTGCAGGTGCTGATGGATGATGAGTGAATTTGCTTGATGACTTGTCACTTATCTCTATGGGGGATGGAGTCCATTGTCATGTCAGGATATTATGTTCTGCCAACATTTGGAACAAGAGAAAGGAGAGAGCACCTTCAACGAGGCTTTGCTAAGTTTGTCTGTTTCCCTCTGAAAATCAAGTCTTGAATTAGGCTTCTGGCCTATCGCACAGGAAGGCTGTACTTTCATTAAAACAGCATGGTAGTTACAGTGGCTCATATTCATGATGCATTGAATAAACCTTACTCTTTTTCATTAATTGGAATCTTTATTATTATTCTTTTCCTCCAAAATTTCTAGATGCTGATTATACAACCTGAACATGAAAAATATATCCCATCTGAAATGGCTCAAATTTCATTAGATTATAATTTCAAGGTATTAAGACAGTGTTTAAATGCAGGTCCAGTAGAAGGATGGAAAATATTACACTATGACAATTCACTACACATAATCACAGAATTAGTATTAATTAAATGCACATGGTGACATAAAGGGCGAGATTTTATGGCCTCGCTCCGGTGAGACCGGAAATTTCTGCCCGAAGTCAACAGAGATTTCTGTTGTCGGACCCTCGCCCATGTCGATTCTGTGGCAGGCAAGGCGGTAGAGTTCCAGCCAAACTATCTTAATTGACCCAAAATGGTGCTGTGAAAATTCCTTATTCAAATGCTGTTGTGACTCCCTAATGGAATGCTTGTCAAAAAATCAAAGCTAACATGTGGGCACAGCAAGTGAGAAGGGAACTAGTATGTTGGTCTTTATTGCAAGGGAATTGGAATACAAGAATGAGGAAGCTTTGCTTTTGCATAGGACTTGAGACCACACCTGGAGAACTGGACTCCTTTTTGTCTTCATATCTAAAGAAGGATAGATTTACTTGGGAATGGTACAGTGAAGATTTTTCTCTGGATGAGAGAATTGTCCTGTGTTGAGAGACTGAGTAAATTGGATCTCCACCCTCTGGAGTGTAGAAGACTTTAAACATACAAGATTTTGAAGGAGCTTGTTAGGATTGGTGCTGAGAGATCATTCCCCTGGCTGGGCACCCCGAAACATACGGACACAATCTCAGGATCAGTCTGAGATGAGAAAGCTCAGAGTTATGTGGCATTGTCTACCCAGGCGGTTGTGAGTTCTCCAAATTTGAGTATATTTAGGGTTGAGATAAACAGGATTTTGTGTACTCGGGGAATCAGAGAATCTGGGGAGTGAACAGAAAAGTGAAGTTCCATCAGAAAACCAGCCATAATCATACTTGATAGAATAGACTCGCATGGCCATGTTGTACACTCCAGCTCCTATTTCTTCTTTGGATGGAGAGACTGTCAGGAGAGCTTTGAAATCAATTTTGAGTGTATTTTTAGTAGTTTCATTTTTTTTTGAAAAATTATGTGAAATTGAGAAGTTTTCTACTTTTTTCATATATTGAGAATGGGATATCATTGATGTATTATCTTAGTGTGACAAAATTTACTTAAGCTATTGATAACAAGTGAAGTGTGATTCTGTAAGTAGCAATTTGCATTTATATAGCATGCTTTTCAAAGAGTTCTTTAAAGACACATGACCATACATAAGAAAAATGCATTTTAAGCCATGACTAGAAATATTAAAAGGGGTAACTAAAATATGTTTAGTTTTGAGGAGTGTATTAAAAGACAAGGGGAAAGAGTAGTGGGTTTCGGAAGAAAAATGGTGCACCTTCAGTGATAAAAGAATTGCTGCTAAAGAATGGTAAGAAAGAGGATTGAAAAAAGAGACTGGAACAGAAGAACTGAGTTCAAGTGGAGATCTAACATTGAGGTTATAGAGATAGGGAGGGCCCAGGCAGTTGAAGAATTTAAACACCAGACTCCTGTTTGTTTTCTGGGATGTAATTCTATTGCCTAAGTTGACTCAATGCTGGAAGAGTCTAATAAGTGTGGAACAGCAATCAACATAAGAAGTGGAAGCAGGCCCTTCAAGCCAGCCTCACCATTAAAACAATCATGCTTGATCTATGCCAGCCTCAATTTCTTTTTTGTGCCATTTCCCCATAACCTTCTATTCCTCAATTTTTATCCAATATTTATCCACCTCCACTTTGAATACTTATAATGATCCAGCCTCCATTACCCTTTGGGGCAGAAAATTCCAGAGATTCACACCCTCTGCAATAAGAAATTTATATACATCTTAGTTACAAGATAAAGGGCTGGTCATTTAAAACTACGTCCCCTTGTTCGAGACTCCCACTAGTGAAAGTATCTCACTATCCCTTCTGTCAAGGATCTTCTATTTTTGAATAAAATGAACAGAATGTTACACAACAGTCTATTAAGACTTAGAAACTCTGCTTCATGCTAAGAGATTTCAGCACCATGTCATCTGTATTGCCTCCCAATGTTAATACTTCTATATTGGTCGGAATGAAATTTAATCTCATAATTTCATCTCTGCTCACTTGCATAACCTGTTAGTCATTTTATAAATTTTAAGCTTATAATTCAGTATGATCAGCAAGTTTGACCATCTTTAGCACTAAATTTTTTAATCTAGGTCATTTATATAAACTAGAAGGTAGAAATAATGAACACAGTGCTAAGTCCTAAAATGTACAATGTAATTGGTATTCCCCCAACAACTCTCACGATTGTATTAAGTACTTATCCATTCCCAAGTTTTTTTGCTCAATCCACACAACATTTAGTTTAACAGGTTTAACATTTTTGTCTACTTATGTATGTGGAATTCTAAGAATGAGAAATGTTAGAAATTTAGCCTCCTTATTCGTGTTCCACATTTTGCTTTTCAAACTGATGCAGCTTATATCTAGAAGATGTATCACAAAGTAATTTTCTGTGTAATTTTGCTCTATGCAGAAGATTAATACCTCTCAAAGATGCTGATTTTTTTTTAATCCTAAAAGACAGATGGATTATGTAAAATTTTCAGATTTTTTTTAGTAGTGATGAACATATACATCAATAATTACCACACTCGGTTCTTGTTTAGTATGATATTCTGGTGACAAACCTATCATAAGAAGAAGCCACTGATGGGGAAAAAAATGAATAGCAGTTAAAATTTGTACTGTCACAAAATTTGCAAATATTTAAATGATTTTTTAGCCCGTAATTTGCTTCAAATTGATTCTCAGTAACAGGAATTTTCAACTGATCCATGCAATTTGGGCAAAGTACTAATCACTTTGTTGTCTGAAATTTATGATATAATTTAAATTATTCATTTTAATTTTTCAGGTGGTATCATGGAAAACTGGATCGTACAATTGCTGAAGAACGGCTTTGTCAGGCAGGCCGACCAGGAAGCTATCTCATCAGGGAAAGTGATCGAAGACCGGGATCATTTGTGCTTTCGTTTCTAAGTAAAACAAGCGTAGTCAATCATTTCAGGTGATATGTTTAATGTTTTACATTTAGGCATAAATTAATGTGGGGTGTGAAAAGAGGATGGGTGCACTGTGGGGAGGGACTATTTGAACATACTATGTTGACTCCCTTGAAAATGAAAATTATATAATTTAGCTGCAAATCCTTAATAGATAAGGTAGTAATGTGATTTTTAAGGTTTCTGAAACAGACATTAGTCCACAAGTTAGCATTGCTCGGTTTTTTTCTTCTAATCAAACGAGTATACCAATTAAGAACAGGAGCAGATGATTCGCCCTCTCAAGCCTGCGCCATATTTTGCCTATCCTGATAGATTGTTGACCAACAAAGAAATCAAAGGTCATCTATCTCTGCTTTAAAAATATTCATTTATTCTGCCCCTACTGCTGCATGGGAAATAAAGTTTTAAAGATTTGTGACATTCAGAGAAATGAAAACTTCTCATTTGTACCAGAGATATGAGACCCTTTATTTTTAAACTCTGTCCCATAATTCCAAATTCTTAAGAGGAAACATCCTTTCCCCATTCACCCTTGTAAGTCTCCTCAAAATCTTTTATGTTTCGATAAGATTAATCAGCAAACTTGTAAACTTCAATGCGTACAAGCCCAGCCTCTCCAATCTTTCCTCGTATGATTTCACACCCCTCATCCCGTGCATCAGTTTTGTGAACCTTATCTGAACAGCTTATTCTAATACGTTAATGTTCTTAAATAAAAGCTGGATGTATGGAACTTGTTTAAATGCCTTATTGAGATTATAATTCTCATCCACAAGTTTACTTATATTGTCAAGGAATTCCAGTAAATCAGTGAAACACTTATTCTCAGAATAGTGAAATATTGGCAAAGTTTGTTGATTACTTATTCCTAGTTCCTCTGAAATGGCAATGTTATGGAAAGGGGAGAGATGGAATGGTGGTTCCCGTTTTCGCCACCCCATGACTAACCACAACAAGAAAGTTTTGAAGAAATGTTCTAAGCTCTTGAGAGTTGTGATTTTTAGGAACAGACATAGGCAGGATTTTTCATAGGTTTAAATTATGAGATTGAATAAATGTTTATTTTCTCAACTTCTGAAACGCAACAGCATTCATTCTGTCTTTTACAAGACATATACACACACACAAGAAAGAATAATTACAAAAGATGTAACAGAATTCAAAAAGAGTACTGTCACTTCTTGAAATGGTAGCTGGAAAAGTTGAAGGTCTGAAGATTCTCTCTTGATTCACTAAAACGATGGAGGTTTGTTGTTTCTGGCAATTAACTTAGTGATTCACTTATTTGATACCTGGTTCATGACTTTTCCAGTAAAAATTGAGGCCCAGTCCCAAAGTGAAAATACACCCTGTAGGTACATTTCAGTCTGTAGGTGAATTTATATGCAAGGCTATTGCTTTTTCCTGAGGTGAGATGTTTCTCTTCTCTGGTCTTTGTATCCCAAAGTTATTAAGGTACTTCTCACTACAAGACAATTTCTGTCATATGACCAACATACTGATGTTCCCATTGTCCACAAACAGTTTGGGCTCAGCAATTGTTGCACAATGGAGAATGTTTGATATTTCCATTTACGTTCTAGATATGAATAGCCTCCGGATATTTTTATTTGTATTTGCATCTCCATGTCTGAGTCTGTTTAATTGAAATGGAGCAATGCTGTCATCAGCACCTGAGAAGGTTATTTGCATTTTAAGTAACTCAGTAACAACATAACCAGACGAGAGTCAGTGTCTATATCTGTGCAGAAAAACAAAAGCAGGTCAAAAGCTCCTAAACTTCATTTTGTGCCCATATTGATAGTCATTATTCTTTCTGATCTTTAAAAAGTTGTGATCGCCTTACACATAAACCCACTACCTGGACGTAACTACTGGGCATAACCATAGTGATTGACCTTTTAATTCAACTACAGCTGAGTATTGTGGTGATGATGCTCTGAAAATAGTGTAAGATATGGAAGTTTGTGACTTTGGCAGCATTTGCTTAGAAAAACAAGCCCACATGGCCCATCTAATCCATGTCAGTGTTATGTTTCACACAGGCCTCCCTGCATCCTTCTTAACATAAGTCTATCAGCATGCTTTTCTAATCTCTACTATATCCACTATATTCTCTACTATATTCCTTTCAATCAGAGGATAGTGAGTGAATGGAATCGGCTGCCATCGATGGTGGTGCAGGCGAACTCACTGGGATCTTTTAAAAGACTTCTGGATGAGTACATAGGATTAATTGGGACTCACAGATAGTTCTATGGCCTAGTAGGTATGGATATGATCGGTGCAGCTTGTGAGCTGAAGGGCCTGTTTGTGCTGTAGTGTTCTATGTTCTCTATCCAGCATATGGAGTCTTGGCTTTTATTGGTAGAGGGATTGAATTTCGGAGCCGCAACGTCATGTTGCAACTGTACAAAACTCTAGTGCGGCCGCACTTGGAGTATTGTGTGCAGTTCTGGTCCCCACATTATAAGAAAGATGTGGAGGCATTGGAGAGGGTACAGAGGAGGTTTACCAGGATGTTGCCTGGTATGGAGGGCAGGTCTTATGAAGAGAGGCTGAGGGATTTGAGGTTGTTTTCGTTAGAAAGGAGGAGGCTAAGAGGGGACCTGATCGAAACATATAAGATGATTAGAGGTTTAGATAGGGTGGACAGTGATAGCCTTTTTCCTAGGATGGAAAAAGCTAGCACGAGGGGACACAGCTTTAAATTAAGGGGTGATAGTTATAGGACGGATATCAGAGGCAGGTTCTTTACCCAAAGGGTGGTTCGGGAGTGGAATGCCCTGCCTGCAGCGGTTGTAGATGCGCCAAGTTTGGTGGCGTTTAAGAGGTTAGTTGATAAGTATATGGAAGAGAAGGGAATGGTTTAGTTTGGAGGGGCATTGCTTTTTATATTGGTCGGCGCAACATCGAAGGCCGAAGGGCCTGTTCTGTGCTGTTATGTTCTATGTTCTATGTTCTATGTTCTATCCTTAAATGCGCCCAAGCTAGTGATTTCAACTAATTCCTGTGGCAATGAGTTCTATGTTCTCACTTCTTCCTATGTTTAGAGGTTTCTCCTGAATTTCTTATTAGACTTACTAGTGACTCTTACATTTAAGATCATAATATCCCGCATGAGCAGAGACATCTTCCCAATACGTAATCTCTAACATTATTTCACATTTCTACCGACCTATTAGATTATTCAGCATTCTCCTTTCCAAAGTAGAGAAGCTCAGCAAGTTCAGGGCTTTCTTATACAAATAACCCTTTAATTTTGATACCATCCTTGTAAACCTTTTGTTGTACCTTCCCCAGTGTCTTTGTATTATTATAGTCTGTAGACCAGAACTGTGTCCAAGTCTTGTTGATGTGGAAAGTATAGATGATGATATTGTGATGCTGCTACTGTTGCTCTTTTCGATGTTGGGAGGGGTCAATTCACATCAGTATACGTCAGCACCTGCAGAGTCAAGGGCTAGTTAGATTAGTTCTTATTCTCACTAGTTTCAAGAGGGTTAATTATTTGATAGTAATTGTCCCTTAATTTTTATGGAAGTTGTAAAATCGCTTGATTTGGGACTCATTAGTATTTGGTCAAGCATAAAATCATAGAATCCCCACAGTACAGAAGGAGGCCATTCGGCTCATCAAATCTGTACTGACACTATGGCCATGCTAATTTGACCCATCAACGTAACCCACACATCTTTAAACAAATTAACCTGGCTCTAAAAGAAAGCATTTGAACAATGAAGTAATGTCCTATAGAAGAAGTTGCTGAATGAGATATTTGATTCTTTTGAGAGGGATCTTGTTACAATTTGCAAATGTGGTTTGTAGGTGTCTTCCAGTATCTCTTTTTGTTAGTTGCTTTTCATCAGAACATGAATATTATAGGCTGGTCAGCATTTATTACCCATCCCTAGTTGCCCTTGGAGGACGGTTGCGATGGCTCTGGAGTCACATGAAGGCCGGACCAGGTAGATTTGCTTCTTTAAAAGACATGACTGAACCAGATGTGTTTTTCCAACAATCGATAGTGGTATCACGGTCATCAGTAAATTATTAATTCCAAGTATATTTACTGAATTCAAATTCCACCATTTGCTTGGGTGGGGGATTCAAACTTGAGTCCCCAGAACATTACCTGAGTTTCTGGATTAATAGTCTAGTGATAATAGTACTAAGCCATCGCCATCTTCACACTGCATCCACAGAATTGGGAAGTTTATTGTTATTCTTGCTGTTTAGTTAATGTATGTTTCTTTTCTATTTAAGTTGAGATGTGAGTCAGTCACAGTATTAGCTTGTTGGGTGGAATGTGTATTTTTATAGCATTAATTGTGATGTCTTGGTCTTGGATCACCTTATTTTAGAACCTGGTGATTGTTCAATTAGCTTTATTATATCGTGTAAGTCGACTGCATATTATTAGGTAGCTTTGCATCCAGGTACGTTTCAAATGGCAGCAGTTTGTGCTGCTGTAGCAAGCTGGAATTGCTGCATTTGATATCAGCCTTCTTACTTTCGAGGCAATTTCAAAATCTGCATGAATTCTCACTGTAGCTTAAAGAATGAGGACTGAGAGTTCATTTATTTGATCAATTTTATTATTCAAACCCTCAATTTTCTTGCAACCAACTCGGGGAAGAAATCTAAAGCTACTATTAAAGCCACTGTCCTTGCTTCACAACTGCAATTAGTTTTTACTCATGTCAAACAAACTGGTGAAAGATAATTAATTTTTAAATTGGACAAATTAGTTACACTACTCTGTTGCAAATTCCATAAATTAAATAACTGTTTAAACTACCTTAACATAAACTCAGCATTTCATTGTTGTGCTCATTCTAGGATCATTGCAATGTGTGGTGACTATTACATCGGTGGACGACGGTTTTCGTCCCTTTCAGATCTGATTGGATACTACAGCCATGTGTCCTGTTTACTAAAAGGCGAGAAGCTTCTGTTTCCAGTAGCACCTCCAGAGGCAAGTGGATGAATTACAATTCAGAAACATTAGACATGAATCAATGTGACGAATAATATAACACATGAAAAGCAGGATGATTAAAGAAGTCTCTTCAATTCAATTCAAGGTCTCTCAGATCATCACTTGAGTTTTCTTTCCTTCCCATTGTTTTATACATTCATTTTCAATCATCACTGTCTATCTTCTCTGCCCCATTATGTTTCTCATTGTCTGTCCTAATTTGTCATCACAGATGCAAAATAGAAATGTGTTTGAGGGGCTTTTGTGTAACTTTGATCCAAAAACGTGGCAGCATGAAACTTAACCTTCTGCTGCTGAGACATTGACTGCTCAACTCAATACCCAATACTCTTCAATGTGCAGATGCACTTTCTTCCTTGCCTCATTTTTTTTTTAATATTGAGCAGGTTTATGTTATAGATACAAGGATGAGATAACAGCATTCACTTTGGTGAAAATATAAGTTGGACAGCAACTCTTGGTGAATGCATCTGTTAGGTTAAATGCAAAAATCAGGAAACAACTGTCCAAAATTGCCTTGTGAATTGGTGGAATATGGCCTTCTTGCCAATATCTTGCCAAGAGATCATATATGGTGTTACAATATATGGAATGGCTGAATTTGCTGTACTTTTGTGACAGATGTCTCCAAACCTTGTCAGAAAATATTCAGGCTTGTCCATTGTGATATAAATATATTTTTAATGACACAGTGAGTAAGTCTTAATTATTGTGAAATAATCTCCCTGGAATTAAAAATTAACTTTTACAAATGTAGAGCTCTTTCTTGCTGTCAATCCAATCTTTCCACCTTTCTCTTTTGCTCTTTGTGTGTAATTTTGCATTAAATTAAATATTGTAATTTGCACTTCCTCGTTGAAATTATACACCTCATTAACCACTCATGCTCAAGAATTGTTAAGGGAATGTGCAATTTATTGTCTGGTTCACACTACAGGGGTCACAGTATGTTCGAGTTTAAAATTCCATAGTAAGGTGGGTAACACAGTGCCTGACTGCACCAGGGACTTGGGTTCAATCCTGGCTTTGTGTGACTTTGTGGAGTTTGCACATTCTCCCTGTGTCCATGTGGAATCCCTCCAGGTGCTCCAGTTTCCTCCCACCGTCCAAAGATGAGCAGGTTAGGTGGACTGGACATGACAAATTCTCCTTTAATCCACCTAATGTGTAGGTTAGGTGGATTGGCCATTGTAAATGTGTGGGGTTATGAGGATAGGGCACGCTGGTAGGCCTGGGTAAGATACCCTTTCAGAAAGTCAGGCTTGATGGGCCAAATGGCCTCTTTCTGCACTATAGGGATTCTATGATTCTAAATCTGTGGGTAGATGTAATGAATAGATGGCATTAAGAACAAAATCTGACCAATTAGTTTTGAATCCTGGTGAAGTATCACTGTGTCCTTGTGCCCTATGAATGAGGGAGATTATTTATTGAATTTCAGAGATTTTGATACTTGTAAGGACAAGACATTACTACTTTCAAGGTTCACTAACATGGTTCTTCCTCTGGACCCAGGCAGATGTGACTATTCACGTAGGAGAGAAGGATGTAGGAAGGAAATGCAGGGGGGATATACGAAGGCAGTTCAGGGAGCAGGGCCTCCAGGGTGGCGATCTCAGGGGTGCTTCCAGGGCCGGGTAATAGCGGAGCCAGGAGAAATGAGATCCTACAGCTGAATGCGTGGCTGAAGGACTGGTGGAGGGCAGAGGGATATTTGTGGATAACTGGGAAGTCTTTGTGAAAGAAGGGCACCTGTATAGAAGGGATGGGGAACACTTAAATGGAAAGGCGTGAATATCTTAGCTGGGAGGTTAGCTGGAGTGTTTCGGCAGGATTTAAATTAATATGGAGGTGGGGAGGGGCTGAGACTGATAGCTCGGTAGAGAGCGAGATGGGAGATAGAATAAGCTTGGATGAGAAGAAATACACCAGGGAGAAGGCGGTCCCAAGTGGGCTCGGAGGTCTGGAGTGTGTCTGTTTCAGTGTGAGGAGTGTAACAGGAAAAACAGATGAACTTAGGACCTTAATGTTTGCGAGGAACTTGGATGTGGTTGCGGTGACAGAGACATGGTTAAAGGAAGGGGAGCAGTGGCAACTGAACATTCCTGGGTGTAAGTGTTTCAGGCATGACAGTGGAGGGTCCAGAAGAGGTGGAGGAGTGACGTTGTTAGTTAAGGAGAGCATCATGGTGGTGCAGAGGGAGGACAATACAGAGGAGTTAGGAGTGGATTTGCTGTGGGTGGAGTTGAGGAATAGAAAGGGGGCGATTACTATGCTAGGGATGTATTATAGGCCACCCAGCAGCCTGCGGGTAGTTGAATAAGGCATATATAAAGACATTTTGGATAGGTGCAGAAAGAACAGAGTCGTTACAGTGGGAGATTTTAATCTCCGTAGGGTGGATTGGAAAGTACCTATAGCTGGGGGTTTGGACAGGCAGGAATTTGTAAAATGTGTACTGGAAGGATTGTTGGAGCAGTATGTGGCTAGCCTGACTAGGGAAGGGGCTATATTGGATTTAGTTCTGAGTAATGAGCCAGGGCAAGTGGTTGATGTTGTAGTAGGGGAACATGTGGCTAACAGCGACCACAATTCTGTCTTCTTTAGGGTACAGATGGAAAAAGATGCTTGTTGCCCTAGGGGCAGGGTGCTGAATTGGGGGAAGGCTAACTATGGTCGGATTAGGCAGGAACTTATGGAAACTGATTGGGAACGGTTGTTCGAGGGTAAGTCCACTCTAGGCATGTGGGACTCTTTCAAGGGAATACTGAAAATGTTGCAAGATAGATATGTGCCAGCTAAGAGGAAAAATGGGAAAGGTAGGATTAGAGAGCCGTGGATTATTAGGGATATTGAGGACTTGGTTAGGAAGAAAAGAGAGGCGTATGATAGGTCAAAGCAGCTGGGAATGGAGACAGCGTTGGAGGAATATAGAGAGAGTAGGAGGGACCTCAAACGGGGAGGTAGAAGAGCAAAAAGGGAGCATGAAATGATTTTGGCGGATAGGATTAAGGAAAATCCAAAGGCTTTTGACTCCTATGTTAGGAATAAAAGGGTGGTTAGAGGAAAAATTGGAGGAGGGGAACTGTGCTTAGAGCCCGAGGGAATGGTGGAGATCCTGAATGAATACTTTGCGTCGGTATTCACAAAGACGAGGGGCTTGTTGACAGCTCCTGCCTCTGAGTGAGCTGTGGACCAGTTGAGGGAAATATCCATACCGAGGGAAGAAGTGTTAGAGCTTCTAGGTAGCATTAAAACTGATAAGTCTCCGGGGCCTGATGGCATTTATCCCAGGCTGCTTAGGGAGGTGTGAAGTGAAATTGCTGGGCCTCTGATGCAAATCTTTGTCTCTTCCTTGGACACAGGTGAAGGTCCCAGAGGGCTGGAGAATAGCTAATGTTGTACCGTTGTTTAAAAAGGGTAGTAGGGATAACCCTGGAAATTACAGGCCGATGAGTTTGACATCAGTGGTAGCGAAGCTGTTGGAGGGGATTCTTGGAGATAGGATGTTTAGACACTTAGAGCGTTGCAATCTGATTAGGGATACGCAGCATGGATTTGTTAAGGGGAGGTCGTGCCTTACAAATCTGGTAGAATTTTTTGAGGAGGTGACGAAAACGGTGGACGAAGGGCGAGCCGTTGATGTCATCTATATGGATTTTAGTAAGGCGTTTGACAAAGACCCTCATGGGAGGTTCGTTGAGAAGGTCAAGGCTCGTGGGATACAAGGACAGGTAGCTAGATGGATAAGTAACTGTCTTAGTAATAGGAGACAGAGAGTAATAGTGGAAGGTGTTTTTCTAGCTGGACGTCGATCACTAGTGGTGTGCCGCAGGGCTCGATACTGGGACCTCTTCTATTTGTAATATATATAAATGACTTGGAAGAGGGAGTAAGTGGAGTGATCAGCAAGTTTGCAGACGATACAAAGATGGCTGGACTTGCGGATAGTGAGGAGCATTGTCAGGCGATGCAGCAGGACATAGATAGGCTGATAGCTTGGGCAGATAGATGGCAGATGGAATTCAATCCTGATAAATGCGAGGTGATGCATTTCGGGAGAAAGAATGTAAGGGGGAGGTATATGATAAAGGGTAGACCTATTAAGAGTATAGAAATGCAGAGGGACATGGGGGTGCAGGTGAACAAGTCTCTGAAGGTGGCAGAGCAAGTGGAGAAGGTTGTAAAGAAAGCATATAGTATGCTAGCCTTTATAGGAAGGGGTATAGAGTACAAGAGCTGGCCTTTAATGTTGCAGTTGTATTAAACGTTGGTTAGACCTCATGGAATACTGCGTGCAGTTCTGGTCGCCTTACTACCGGAAGGACATGGAGAGTCTGGAGAGAGTGCAGAGGAGATTTGCCAGGATGCTGCCTGGTATGGAAGGTCCGAGTTACGAGGAGAGGTTAGCAAATTGGGACTGTTTTCCTTAGAAAGACGTAGACTTAGAGGAGATCTAATAGGTGTACAAGATTATGAGGGTTATAAATAGAGTAAACAGGTTTAAGCTTTTTCCTAGGATGGACTCGAATAGCGTGAGAGGGGTAAGGTATAATTTGGATGCTAGAGGGAGTTTTTTCACACAGAGGGTGGTGGGGGTATGGAATGCGCTGCCAAGTAAAGTGGTGGAGGCAGGTACTCTGGAGCTATTTAAGAAATACTTAGATGGGCACATGAACAGAATGGGAATGGAGGGGTATAGAAAACTGATTTAAAATCGGGATCATGAGCCTTGGGAGTCCCTGGGAAGTGTGTAAATAGATGATGATATTGATGTACTTGTTTTTATCCTACAGGTGCTTTGGTCCACCTTGTTGTCTAACAAGGGCATACACGCGATGGGTCGTGAGAGGGCTGCTCTTGGATTTTTTTTTTGAGAGTATCCTAGTGCTTCACGTCGTTAGTGTACGCTTGACCTGGACCATTTGATGGGCAACACGACAGCTCAGTGACTATCGCTGTGCTGTGCAGATACATGGATTTGGGCCTGTGTCTGTGGAGTTTGCGCATTCTCCCCGTGCTTGCGTGGGTTTTCTCCAGGTGCTCCGGTTTCCTCCCACATCCCAAAGATGTGCTCTTAGGCTAATTGGCAAAACAAATTCTCCCTAAATTGGCTCAAATTTGGTTTTAATCCGTAGATCTATAAACATAGACAGGGATCACGGGTAGAGGTGGGAACATCGGGGTGGCGGCATGGGCTCGTTGGGCTCAAGGGCCTGTTTCCCGTGCTGTTTTGTTCTTTGTTCTTTAGGAACAATGTGCATTTATTTACTCTTGATTTCTCAAGTCCAAAGTGGTGGGTGGGATTGATGAGGGGAGGGAGCTTTATTGGAATTGGAAATTATGAAAATTGGATTAAGGCTGGGAGAGATGTTGGGGGGGTTGGTATGAGAGGTGGAATGGCCAGTGGTCTTGCAGGCAGTAGTTATCTCAATTTAGGTTTGGAATTTGGAAAGAATATTGAAGCATTGGAATATGATGGAGACACCTATGATTTGAATCTGATAACATAATGGAGGACTGTATTCCTCCATTATGTATTAAGTTTAATACATTTAATACTGTATTAAGTTTTCCTTTCACCTGTTGTTGGAGTTTTGTGTAAGCTCATTGGTCACATGAACCAGTTTGTCTCTTGGAAATGCAATTTATTTCGTTGGTAATCCCCACAGATTTTACATACTGCTTATTATAAATGTGTAGAGTATAGGGCTAATGGTAGGGCTCTTAATAGTGTTGAGGAACAGAAGGATCTTGGTGTATGTGTCAATAGATCCCTGAAAGTAGGCAGTCAAGTGGATAAAGTTGTTAAGAAGGCATATGGAGTCTTAGCTTTTATTGGTAGGGGATTGAATTTAGGAGCCGCAGCATCATGTTGCAACTGTACAAAACTCTAGTGCGGCCGCACTTGGAGGATTGTGTGCAGTTCTGGTCGCCACATTATAAGAAAGATGTGGAGGCATTGGAGAGGGTACGGAGGAGGTTTACCAGGATGTTGCCTGGTATGGAGGGCAGGTCCTATGAAGAGAGGTTGAAGGATTTGAGGTTGTTTTCGTTAGAAAGGAGGCGGCTAAGAGTGGATCTTATTGAAGCATATAAGATGATTAGAGGTTTAGATAGGGTGGACAGTGTTAGCCTTTTTCCTAGGATGGAGAAAGCTAGCACGAGGGGACACAGCTTTAAATTAAGGGTTATGAGTTATAGGACGGATATCAGAGGTAGGTTCTTTACTCAAAGAGTGATTAGGGAGTGAATGCCCTGCCTGCAGCTGTTGTAGATGCGCCAAGTTTGGTGGCGTTTAAGAGGTTAGTTGATAAGTATATGGAAGAGAAGGGGATGGTTTAGTTTGGAGGGGCATTGCTTTTTATTTTGGTCGGCACAACATCGAAGGCCGAAGGGCCTGTTCTGTGCTGTATTGTTCTATGTTCTATGTTCTATTTAGAGTTAAATTTAGAGAGAATTGGAAAATTGGCATCAACTAATATAATTGTAATTCAGAGCATGTATTATCAAATATGATTGCCTATTATTATAAGACAGTTGAAGGTAAGGTCCTTACCACATGCTATTAGGTCGAAGATGGAAGCTGACTTGGAATAACTTGTGAAGATGGAAGTCTTGGAACATATCAGCGTTGGTGAATGGGGCACACAAAAGTTCCAGGCGTCAAGAAAAATGAATCCATAAGGATTTGCTGAGACTTCAAAGTCACCATTAATCCAGTGTTGTGTGTGAAACACACATTTGTTACCCCATGTTTGAAGACTTGTTTCTGTGATTGTCAGGAGGCCAACATTTTAACAAAGTTGACTTGACTCGGGCTTATTTGCAGATGAGTGTAGACAAGAAGCCACAGGAACTTCTGACAATTGTGGTACATAAAGGCTTGTTCTGATACCAAAGATGCTGTTTAGTCTCACTCATCTCCTGCATTGTTTCAAAGAGCAATGGATCAAATTCTGAGTGATCTGAGCAGAATCTAGTGTTATCTGGATGACATCCTGGTCACTGAAAAAGATGAAGAGGAACATCTTTAAAACTTGGATGTCACTCTGTAGCGATTGGGAGACTTATAGTCTGAGAGTTTGCAAGGACAAGTGCAAGTTCTTCCAATCCTTTGTTGAATACATCGTCACATCAGACTACTTGAGTGGAAATATCTTCTACTTAGAACAAGTAGAAGCCTCACCTATCACTTCTAGACCTGTAAGAAAACACTTGGAGTGAACCTATGCTCTCACAAGTGATCTGGATTTACTGGGAGAAATTTCGGAACTAAGACCTAACCATCAGAGTTGTCAGTATAGTCAGGATGTCTTCGATGAGCCTCGATCTGCCACCATTGAAAAAGCAGGTGATAGAAAAGCTACAAGATGGTCTTTGCAGAATTGTGCACATGAAGCAAGTAGTGAGAAGTTATTTCTGGTGGCCTGAATTGAATTGAAAGAAATTGAAAAGAAAGTTAAAGTATGTTCTTCCTGTGCAAAGGTAAGGAATCTGCAGTCTTAGCACTGCTACGTTAGTGGGAATGGCCTGAAGAGGCTTTACAATTGGTACTTGTGGATTTTTCAGGATCTTTTGAAGGATATATGTCCTTGAGCATTGACCAAGGGGCTGGAAATCGCTGTGAGAAAATCTACTTAATCAAAGAAGACTATTGAAAAGCTAGGAGAAGTATTTAGTCATTTTGGATTCCTTGAACAACTGGTAAACAATAGTGGACCTCAAATTGTCACAAAAATTTGGAAGTTTCTTACAAGAGGATGTTAGGCAATGTATTAAGCCTGTACCATATCATCCAATGGACTGTTGTGTGTTTTGTCCAACCCATGAAACATACTTTCGGATCAGCTAGGGCAAATTATCAAATGTCTTAACAAATTCTTACCAATGTATAGGAATACTACACATTTTATGACTTGGACCTCTCTAGCATTACTAATGATGAAGGGACAACTACAGCATTCAATCTACTGAGCTTAGAAAAATAAAAAAGATCATACAGCAACAACAAGAACAAATGTAATGGCAAAGAACAAAGCATAGAGTTTTCTCACCAAGCAAAAGGAGTTTTAACTAAGAATTGCTCCACAGGAGAGAAATGAGTGCCTGCCACAATCCTTGCACAGACTGGTCCTGGCTCTTGTATTGTCCACACCAGAAATGATACACCAGTCAACTGTTGACTGGGAAAATAGATTCATCAGAATTGGAACCTGCTGAGAAACCAGATTTAGCCATATAAAGCCCTGATCTGAACCTTCCCTGACATTAACAGATACTGTTGAGCAAAGCAACATTTCATCTACAGGTCTGATACAGACAACCTCTAGTTCCTACATCAACACCGGTCAAACCAACCAGCATAAGTGGAAAAACGAAAATGTTTTTAAGTAAAAAAAAAACATTTGAAACAAGGTGAAAGCAACAAACAATAAGTCATTCACTATCGATAAGTCAAACAGTCGGAAGGTCATCGCTCTCAAAATAGTTGAGAGCGAACCTCTGGCACCTTTTTTTTCACATTGGTGGCAATCCCTGCCATTTTTGTTTTTCCACTTATGCTGGTTGGTTTGACCAGTGTTGATGTAGGAACTAGAGATTCCCTCAGTACTGTACTTGAGTGTCAGCCTTTAGTAGTAGGGGAGTGACCATTTTTAATTTGATTTTAGAGGAAGTGAATTGCTTTATAGAAAAATATTGGAGTTATGCACTGCAGAGGACATATTTCTCCAAACCCATGTGGTTTGCTGCTTGGGTTAATATTGGTCCTAGTTGTTTTCCCTTTGAGATCCTGTTGTTTTGTTTCATCGCCAGCTGGCTCTTTTCATTGAAGTGGTTCTCCTTTCCCGCTCTGTTTCTGAACTATTTATAATTACTTTTCCTCTTCACCAAAGTTTATTTACTCATTGTTGATAGTACTTTAGCATTCACGAACAACCTGAAAGACTGCATACAATTGTGTTGAAATTCTCAAGATCTGGAGACTATGGAACTTCTTACCTTCTCGATGCTTTATTTCACCTACATACTTCTAAACGCCAAGCTTGACATCACCAGACTGATATTTCCTGATTTGACCACTTATTTAAATCTCAGAATTCTGATTTTGATTTTCAGCCTGACTCTGTTTCTCTGATCTGCCTCCCTTCCCTTACCTAACAGCCTAACTAGACAGTTTTCATCATTGAGCAAAATATCAAATAGATGATAAAAGCTGCCATGTGAGTTTCTATGGACAGTGGTTGTCTTGTTTTATCTTGTCTGATAAATTAAATTGGTATGTGTTCCTGTTTTTTATTGTGGACTAGGCAAAAACAGTGTAAATGACTGTGGAAATTGGAGAGGTTATCTATTACTTGATGAATCATGTCCTGATACCAGGACAAAGACGTGTTTTATATTTTCCTTTTGAATCATCGAATCCCTACAGTGTGAGAGGAGGTCCTATCCCTGTAACCTCACATTTACTCTGCTAACCCCCCTGACACACACTAAGGAGCAATTTGTCATGGCCAATCAATCTAACACGCAGATCTTTGGATTGTGGGAGGAAACAGGAGCACCCAACTGAAACCCATGCAGACACGGGGAGAACATGCAGATGGTTACCCAGGGCCAGATTTGAACCTGGGTCACTGCCATGGAGGCAGCAGTGCTAACTACTGTGCCACAATGCTGCCCACAAACTATGACTGCTCACATAAAGCCATTGATAGGTGGAAGAATCCTATGATAGATCAATAAAACTAACCAAACAAAAGAATTAGTCTATATTTTGCAGTTGCTTGAAAATCAATGGCCAGGATTTTATGGCCCACTATGATGTCTCCCCTGGTGGAAGCAGCAAGCCATTTAAATTTCCATTCAGTTCAGGGCCCTAGTGTCCTGCTGTTTGGGAAGGGCCATAAAATCCTCCCTCGTTCTGTAACACCCAGTTTAGATTTCACAAGGGCCACTCAGCTCCTGACCTCATTACAATCTTTGTTCAAACATGGACAAATTCCAGAAATGACAGTCCTTGACATCAAGCCTACTTTTGACTGATTTTTAGCATCAAGGAACCCTAGCAAAACTGGAACCAGTGAGTGTCGGGGTAAACTCTACTGGTAGGGTCATATCTGGCATATAGAAGGATGGATGGGAGGCTGGGAGTGGTGGTCAGTCATCTTAGCTCCAGTATGTCACTGCAGGAATCCTCTTCAGGGTAGTGTCAAAGTAGTTTGCTTGATTGGCACCACGTTCACTCTTTCCACCACAGGTGCTCAGTACCAGTAGTGTGTATTATCTTCAAGATGTAGTGCAGCAATTTACCAAAGTTCCTTAGACAGAAACTTCTAAACCCATGACCACTTCCACCTAGAAGAACAAGGCAGTAGATACATGGGAATACCACCACTTGCAAATTCCCCTCCAAGCCACTCACCATCCTGACTTGGAAAAATATCACCGTTCTTCGCAATTGCTGATGCTAAAATCCTGGAATTCTCTCCCTAACAGCATTGTGGGTCAATCCACAGCATGTGGATTGCAGTGTTTCAAGAAGGCAGGTCACCACTACCTTCTCAAAGACAACAAGGGATGGACAATAAAGTTGGCCAACCAGCAACTCTTGTGACCTGTGATTGAATATAAAAAATTGGCCCATCAGTATGCTCTGCTGCTTTTCTCAGTGTCACCTAGTCTAATCTCTCTCCACTGCATGCTTCCCAAAGCTTTCAATATTCCAATTACAAGCAAAACCTTTAACATGATTTCAGTAAATGATGGTCCTCTTTAGCTATATTTGCATGGAACAAAAATGTTGATAATTAAACCTGTCATCCATTCATGTTTTCTTCTGAAGTGTTCCTTGATTTTAAGACACTAATCAGTAATGAGACACACAAATGAAAGATGTTCACTATGGGAGAAATAATGCCAATCCAAATGATTGGTTGAATTAGATGTGTTTCCTCTTTTGAAAAAGATTTTGACACGTGGCTGTTTATGTTGTAGAAGATACAGTAAGTAAAATAAGATGTGTTAAATTGCTCATAATGTGCTTCATATAAGAAGAACCTGAATAAAGCATTTTTTAGCTTTTATTTTTTTCCATTTGTAAAAATTAAGAACTGTGTTTCCTATCCAAAATTATAGCCTGTTGAGGATAGAAGGAGAGTTCGGGCCATCTTGCCATACACCAAAGTTCCAGATACAGATGAAATTACGTAAGTTACTCAAATTTATCTTTCCCAGGTGAATAAGAAACTTCACTTCAAATATCTTTTATGAATTTGACCAAGTGAAAGATTATTTTGAGCACCATGTACAATATCCAATGCTCCCAGACTAAAAACATGTTCAATCTATCTTCTGCATGTTGTAGAAAATCTAGGTTTACAACAGGAGGGTAATCCACAACCTTTTTTAACTACTTGCTTCACATCAAATCTTGGAAGAAACTTTTTCCCCAAGGCACTCCCAACTGTCTATATTTGCTGTGAAATTGTTGCTTTGCTGAACCACTCCTTCACTACCACCTTCAATGCTTTTGTCCCCAGAAAAGCATTCACTGCCTCCAAATCCTATCATTCCCTGTAGAATGTTATTCATCTTTGTTGCCTCAAGCCCAAAGAATGCACTTTTGAGCATATCTGGTGCAAACCTGGCTTAGATGTTCGATGTTGGATCTGGCTCAATTGCATCAAATGGGAACCTTGGCTCTCTGTTCATCCAGTGACTCTAAAATTGTCATCCTTTTGTTTAAATTGCTACATGACCTTTGCCTTTCTGATTTTGGTAACTTAATTCAACGCACATCTCAATTTTCTCCATTCACCTGATAAAGAATCTCTGTCCCTCCAATCAACATAATGCTATTGTTTAAGTACTTCCCAAAGGAGGAACAAACATGAACATACCAAAATTTTCATAGCTAGAGTTACTTTTTGAATACGTTGCAAGCAAGTTCCTTCAAATAGCTTTGCAACATGTAACAACTTAAATTTTTTTCTATGGTAGTGTTTGGAGGATGGATCTTGGCCACACTTGAGGAGCTCTCCTGCTATTCTATAAATTAGACTAAGTCTTTTTTGTTTGGTTAAACAAGGAGACCCTCAGTTTAATGTTTTATTCCAATGGTAGTATCTTAATACTTTTTGGTGTGCAGTATTAATTGTTCAGGTCTTGCACTGGAGCTTGAATCCATTCGCTTCGCAAACGTGCGATCACCAAACCAAGCTGACAATGACTTGAGATCAGTTTGCCTCTCCACCACCACCTCCTTTTTGAGTCCCTTCTGACTTCATTGGTAAATCTTTGGTCATTTTTGGGAAAGCTTGTTTACAGCTCTCTGAATATCTCAGGATGCTTTTTTAAAACCAAAATCAAAACCAAATTTGGTAGAAGGAAAGCAAAACACCCAGATGAGGCCTAATGCCTCATCAACCAATTCTCCCTTTTTATTAGCCTTACTAATTCTATCTTTTCATTGTAATTTTCTTCCCTTTATTCAATAACCTTACTTTCCCCAAGTAAGTATCTTTATTTAAATATCTCAATTGATCTTTTTCTTGATCAGTGGCTTTCTGAACCATAATCTAGGCATATATTGAAATTCTGCGGTCACTCACGCTGGTGGATTTTCTAATCTTGCTGGTGGTGCACCTCCTGTTGCATGTTTCCCAGTAGCAGGGGTTGCTTTAATGTGAACTTCCATTGACGGAGGTGGGACTAGAGGATCCTATTGCCAGCAAACAACACACTGCTGAGAAAAACACTGAGGGGAGGCCAGAGAATCTCACCCACAATCTATGATAGCATTTATTTAAAACCAGTGTTACAAATTTAGATTTGGCATAGATGCTTCTTGGGTTCAATGGTGTCATTTATTCTTGTAATTAGTTTGCATGTTTGTCTTTTATAGGAATTGATTCACATTCTCTAAGCTCCTTGTATGAAAGCATAACCAATGAATGTTGCAATAGCACCCTCTTGTGTTTAACTCCATTACTCCCAGAGAACCATAGAACATTACAGCATAGAAATAGGCCTTTTAGCCCTTATTGGCTATACCGAACCATTTTTCTGCCAAATCCCACTGACCTGCACCTGGACCATTATCCCTCCTCACCCCTCTCATCCATGTACCTGTCTTAAATGTTAAAAGTGAGCCTGCATTTACCACTTCATCTGGCAGCTCAATCCACCTCCCGTTACTTTCTGTGTGAAGAAGTTCCCCCCTCCCCCAATATTCCTTTCAACTTTTCCCCTTTCACTCTTAACCCATGTCCTCTAGCTTTTTTTTTCCCCTAGCCTCGAGGAAAAAGCCTGCTTGCATTAATTCTATCTATACGCATTATAATTTTATTCACCTCTATCATATCTCCCCTCATTCTTCTCTGCTCCAGGGAATAAAGTTCTAACCAATTCAACCTTTCTCTGTAACTCAGTTTCTCAAGTCCCGGAAACATCCTTGTAAACCTTGTCAGCAGTCTTTCAACCTTATTAATATCCTTCCTGTAATGAGGTGATCAAAACTGCACACACTACTCTAAATTCAGCCTCACCAATGTCTTATACAACCTCACCATAACATTCCAAGTCTTATACTCAATATTTTGATTTATAAAGGCCAAAGTTCCAAAAGCACTCTTTACAACCCTATTTACTTGTGACGCCACTTTTAGGGAATTATGTATCTGTATTCCCAGATCCCTCTACTCTACTCTACTACACTCGTGGGTGTCCTACCATTTACCTTTGTATATTCTACCTTGGTTTGTCCTCCATCTGTCATTTTCCAGCCCATTTTTCTAGCTGGTCCAGATCCCTCTGCAAATTTGGAAACCTTCCTCGCTGTCCAATCATTGTATCATCAGCAAATTTGCTGACCCAATTTATCACATCTAGTGTTCTGCACTAGATATTCCTGTCTTTTGCAGATGTGCTTTTCAATCACTTCAAAAATGGGCAAACAAACACAATGAAATTAAGCTAATATGGATTAAATTAAAATAATAAGCGTCCTGTAATTCACAATGGTGCTTACTAATAATTTTAACATGTTACACAAAGATCCACCTGTAGAGTACAATCAGAAATCCTTATACACGGCCACTGATTTGGTTTATTAGTTACGCATCGTCTTTCTAGACTCTTCGACAGAGGGAAGAATGATTACAATGACCTGTCCCTTTATTATGACAAACATTTTGATCAGATTATTCTATTACTTCCTCACTTTAAGGAAATAAAACCAACATTTCAGTTTTGGGCAATCCAGCCTTCATCTGAAACACCATTGGATTTTCTCCATTAAGGTCTAACGAATGTCCAGTAATTGCAATGAATCATCTTGGCTTTTATATTACATAACTTTTGTGCTGCATCAGTTTGTATTAGTTTTTTAATATAATTTTAACACAGGCTGGATTTTGAAGTATTTGTTTAAAAAAAAGACTGGGAAATTCCAAAACTTCAGACAACTGAATAGAGAGTTGCCAATGTGCAGAATTAGATGTTTGAATGCTTAAACTATACTTAGATGAATGCACTGTTCCTGGAGGATTAAAAATCTTGAGATAATTGAGAGAGGCATGCGACTATAAAGAGATTTCTACAGGAGAATGAGAATTTTAAACAATTTGGTGAAGTTGGAGTAACTACAGGTTGATGAGCACAGAGATATTGGGAGAGCAGGACTTGATCTCACATATGATCCCATTGGTTTCGTCGAGTTGAAGTTAATGGAGGAGATGGTTTATTAGCAGGACATGAAGTATGAAGCCAGCAAAAGCAACATGTGATTTTAGTTGAAGAAGCTTCAAAGCAAGATGATGTGAGCAATGTTATGGAAGCTGGATGTTTTTGTGATGAGGATAAAGAGTGGAAGCTCTGTTTAGGATCAATTAAAATGCTGAAGTTACAAACAGTTTGGTTCAGTTTAAGACAGTGACTGGGAAGGAGATTGGAATTGGTGGCAGAAACTGAAGATGATAGCTTAATTGTTTCCTGTGTTTAACTTGAGGACTTGTTTTGTAACTGATCAGTGATTCTTTCTTTCCAGATTTATCATAGTAAGGAAAGTCACAGTGGAGGAATGAATTCTCCATGTCAGGTCATCCTGCATCAACTTCAAACGCTTCCAGGTCCTAACAGTACAGACAAATGCAGAACATGTTGTCTACTCCCAGCCACTCAATTTGTCTCAGTCCCTTTCTGCATTGGTATTCTTTTTTTTGTGTTTCCAACATCAAACATTCTTGGGCCTAACTTAACAACTAAAAGTAATGAAATAGGTACAGTGTTGCACTATGTCCGTGTCCGTTAAGAACTGGACTGACGTTAAATCAATTGCATGGAGCTGAGTTAGTATGAGAAAATTACCTTGAAGAATTGAATTGGCAATAGGAGTATGCCAATGGATGGCAAGTTACTTCTGACAGCATTAGAAAGTCACAACCATGTATTGTGCGTGACTCAGGCTTGTTTTGCCAGTCAACTGAATTAGATGTACTTGGGGTCCAAATGTATAATATGCTTATCAGCACAAGTCTAGAAGCATGTTAATTTTTGACTAAGGGTGTGGTGGATATTTAATTTCACCAAAGATTATTTTAAAATTTTGCCCTTTTAGCTTTTTCCTTATGTCTTGAACCACAACTGAAGACAGCTGCTGCTAATGTTTAATAGAAATCATTTATGCTGTATCCATTGTAAACTTGTAAACCATTATATTTATGTCCAATGGTACATTCTCTTATCGTGTAGTGAAATTTACATTGTAAATGCAGAATGTTGGGGGGTTTCTGCAAACTAACTCCTGAAGCTAATGAGACCTATGACACGATGTGTGATAAATGTTTGTTTTTCCCAGTTCAATACCAGTCTTAAGTTTTAGCAAATACATCACTTCTTTGAATTAAAAAAAAACCCTGTATATTTACTAGATTACAAAGGAACTTTCAGTAAAGTACCTGTTCTTCCTTTCATTTCATAGTATGATAAATTATGCTGTTTCCCTTGTCTAAATCTTTTACTTTTTGGACAAATGTTTATCTGAAATCATAGTTGGTTGGGCTACCTCAAATTGTTTGGGAAGCTTAGGTAGAAACGTCAAATTACTAGGAAACATGGGTTTAAGGTAAGAAGGGGAAAAGATAAAGGAGATGTGTGAGGCATGTTTTTTTATACAGGTTTTAAGTGCCTGAAATGTGCTGACAGAAAATGTGGTAGAGGCAAATACAATAACAACATTTAAGAATCATCTTGACAGATAACATGAATAGGCATGGAATAGAGAGCTATGCACCGTCTCGAGGCAAGAGGCCTTTAGGCAGGCTCTATATGCCGTCGCAGACTTTGTGGGACAAAAGGCCTGCTCCTGTGCTGTATTTTTCTTTGCTGGTCAGGAAACTTAATTCATAAAAACAAGCCTGGTCCATGTCAAATTAATTTGGCTATTTTACAAGAGGTTCTGTTTATTTAGATTCTATGTTAAGGACAAATTAATCTCAACTTAAAAATGGTTTTATTGTTTAGTTGCTGCAGTTTCAACATGAATATTGTGTCTCTGCAGTTTTCTGAAAGGGGATATGTTTATTGTTCACAATGAACTGGAGGATGGATGGATGTGGGTAACCAATCTACGAACTGATGAACAGGGCCTTATCGTCGAGGATCTAGTCAAGGAAGTGGTGAGTAACTGAAACATCATTCTTCTAAAAATTTCAGTTTCTTATTTATTCATGCAAAATGTACGCCAAGAATGTTGGACAGTTTTTTTCATCTAATATGAAAATTGAAAATCCTGAGCAAAGCTGAGAATAATTAATTTTCCATAATTATATGATCTTTCCTTAACTGGCATAAAGCAAATGTTTTGGTATATCAGAAGTATTTAATGTATTGCCTTTTAGAAATATTAGTAAAGTTTGCAAGAAATTAGATAAAAAAAATTTTCATTTAAAGCTTTAATCTTGCAGATAAAATGGATAAAAAAACTATGATAGCAAGATTTCTTGTTTGCAGTAAGGTATTCACATGGGCTAACAAATCACATTTACCGTATACAATTAATGATGGGACTTAAACTTGAAATTTATATTAATATAATTATTTGACATTTTCTTTACATTTTATTCATTTCATAGATTAGGAAACCATGTCCATCATTTATTCGTGGTTATTACTCAACTCTTGCTCAATGTCTTATACTCAATAGGAAAGCAGCTGAGTTCACTCCGTATGGGTTGAAATATGATCCAGTGTTTCTCAGCTTTTGAGATACATTTCTTGGGTGAATAGAGTGCGTTTATAATGGAGGACTCTACATGTACTTTCTGGTGTATTTTCAGTGTAGGACTTTAATTCCAAACCTGCATCATTTCAGAAGAGATTAATATAGTTGCAGGTGAATTTTTATTTGTCTGAGTTACCAAATTGGCTGATTTACCAATCTTTTAAAGCAGAAACAATAGAGATATTTGCAACAGTTCATGAAAATATGAGACTAATCCATCAGTTGAATTTTTCTAATATTTCTTTGCAAACTTTTCAAGTAGTAGATAGATTATTTTGAGAGTTAGCAATCTTAATCCCAGTCAGTTGAAATTGCTTGCAGAATTGCATGCGTTTTCCTGACTTGGATTTCACATCTTCTCTCCATGTCCATTGCAGATCAGTTAGATTTTGATTTGTTTCTTGGCTATGACCATCACTGGCAAGGTCAGTATTTGTTGCATAGTGCTAATTTCCCTTGAGAAGGTGATAGTGAGTTGTCATGTTCATCTGCAGTCCAACTGATGAAGGTATACCCACAGTGCTTTTTGAAAGGGAGCTCCAGATTTTTGACCCTGTGATGATGAAGGAATGCAGTTATAATTCCAAATGAAGATTGTGTGGGGCTTGGTTAGAAACTTAAATATGCATCTGCTGCCTTTGTCCATCGAGGGGTAGAGATTTCAGATTTGGAAGATGCTACTGAAGGAGCCTTGACGAGTTACTGCAGCACATCACGTAGATGGTATACGCTGTTGCACTGTGTCTCAGTATTGGAGGGAGTGAATATTTAAGGTGGAGGATGGGATGCTAATTAAGAAATCTTTGTCCTGGATGGTGTCAAGCTTCTTGAATCTTGGAGTTGCATTTATCTGAGCAAGTGATCACCCTCCTAACTTGTGCCTTATAGATGAAGAACAGGTTTTGGGGACTTGGGTGGTGAGTTAAATGCCACAGAATTCGCAACCCCTGATTTGGTCTTGGAGCCTTAGCATTTATATACCTGGCTCAGCTCAGTTTCTGATCAATGGTAACCCACAAGATGCTGATGCTGGAAGAGGATTCAGTGATAGTAATGTCACTGAATGTTGAGGCAAAATGATTAGCTTCTCTCCTACTGGAAATAGTCATTGCCAGGCATTTTTGTAGTATGAATGATTTTTGCCACTTGTCAGCCAAAGCCCAAATGTTGCCCAGGTTTTACTGCATGAGGATGATGATCATCTCAAACAAAGACCCATGTTTGATCTAATGCTGTGTGGTATCATGCCATCCAGAACCAATGTTGAGGATTTCCAGAGCCATTATCTCCTTATTGGGTTAGTCCTGCTGGAACATATCCAGGGATGGTGATGAGGAAATTTGGAATATTTTCAGTGTAGGACTTTAATTCCTAATTAAAATCCAGTATAGGATTTCAATTTAGTGAGTATAACTAAGGCTGTTGCTTGACTCGAATTAAGGACAGTTCTTTAAATGCTGTGCAAAGTCCCCACAGCCAGTCAGTAAGACTTTGTAATTGAAGGGGCAGGATTTGCCTTAGCATTTCCAGTTGATGGTAAGTGATCCATATAGTTTCATTCATTTTTGACTTTGCTGCAGTATTTGATACAACTGATTGGTAGAAGGCAGTTAAGAACAACTACATTGCTGTGTATCTGGAGTCAAGTGTAGGCGAGGTTGGGTAAGGATAGTAGATTTAATTTTTTAAATGATACTAGTGATCAAAATGGGTTTTTATGACAATCCAGTTGTTTCATAATTGCAATTCCTAAGACTAACATTTTATTCCGGATTTCTTAACTAATTGAATTTAAATTCTACTAGCTGTCATGCTGGAATTTGAACTCATGTCCCAAGACATTATACCAGGCCTCCAATAGCATCACTATTCTACTATTCCAGTTGAAATTGTAAATCATAAATTATTAATCATAGAATCAGAAATGCACAAACGTCATACTATTTGAACTCTGCTCTGTAATTTTGGTCCTTGTAAACCACTCTGCAAGATTAAAACAATTTCTTATGCAGTGTGGGTCACCATTTTTCTCAGAGGCTTGTACTAGTAGCCCCAACAGTTGGACTCATCCTTTTCTACTATGTTTTAGCAAAGCCAGTTTTCAAACATAGTGGTGAAATCCATTTCAAATGGCAATGGTCTTCAAGAAATCTTTTCTCAAAAGGAAAAAGAGAAAGATAATGGTGGTCATAATGTTTAGTATGGCCAATGCACCTAACCAACCTGTCTCTCAGACTGTGGGAGGAAACTGGGGCACCCAGAGGAAATACATGCAGACACGGGGAGAACGTGTAGATTCTGCATATAGTGATCCAAACTGGGAATCAAACCCGGGTCCCTCGTGCTGTGAAGCACTAGTGCTAACCACTGTGCTGCCCATAATATTGGATTATTAATCCAGAGGCCTCGACTAAATACAGAGAAAGCGAGTTCAAATCTCTGAGGCAGTTTGAGAATTTGAATTCAGTTTTTAATAAAATTTGGAAATAAGAGCTTAGTGAACAGCATTTTTGTTATTCATTCATGGGATGTGGGCACTGTTGGCTAGGCCAATGTTTACTGTCCGTCTCTAACTAGCTTTTGAGAACGTGGTGGTGAATCACTGCCTTGAACTGCTGCATTCCATGTTGTGTAGATATATCAACAGTGTAGTTAGGAAGAGATAATCACAGTAGCAGGCAAGTCCATAAAAAAACAAATGTGTGGCTTGGAGGGGAATTTGCAGATGGTGGTGTTCCCGTGCATTGTCATTTCCACTGCCTAGACCCATGCTGGCTTGTTGTTCGGTTTGATTTAGACTTTGTAGCAGTTTGATACAAGAATGGGAGATTTCTTTCACTCAAGGATATTAGTGAACCCGATAGGTTTTTATGACAATCAGTAATGATTTTGTGGTTAACATTAGGCTACCTTTAATGCCAGATTTATTAATTGAATTTAAATTCTAACAGCTGCCGTGGTGGGATACAAGCCCAATATCCCCAATGCATTAATGTGGATCACTTGGTAACTGAGCTAGTGACATTGCCTGTCAGCCATCGTCTCTTCCACAGTATAAGTAAGGAGAATGCTGCTAGTTTCTCAGATAAACCCGGTTTATTCAGTTATGCTTTTTAGGAAAGGAAATGTGCAACCCTAAGTTAGATTGGCGTAGTCTTCTAGTGACATTAAAAATGACATTAAAGGAAAATCTAGATGGTTTAAGTTTCTCCCACACATCTACAAGAACATTTTGACTTCGTTAGTGCTAATCTTTCTGATCCAGCATGACTCCAGAGCAAGTCCTTGTTTAAGGAGCAGTAACTGAATAAATGTCTGCAACTAGCAGAAACAACATCAATGACGCCAGAACTTGTCTTTCTTGATCTGCCATTGGAGACTTTGACACCAAAATCCTTAGATAGCTTCTCTGTATTGATATTCTACTTTTGGATGCTACCAAAATACCATCCAATGCCTGTATTCAGCAGTTATTTTCACTGAAGATGAGCTTCAGAATTTTAAGAGGCCAATAAATAATGGGTCTTATTAAAAAAATCTGCTTACTTGCTATTAATGAGGGCTGGCCTTCAATCTGTTAGGAATCATCTTTCCATCTTTTATTTCAAAACAACCTCTGGCTAGGCTAAAGTATGACCAGTTGTGTTGGGTTGGAAAATTGGAATGATCTTTTTAAAATTTTGTCTTGTGACATTCATAGTGTTGCAGATTTATGAAGAAATACTCAAGATATGTTATGTACAGTTTTTAATGAATGTGCAAAACTTTTATTATTCAATTCCACAGATACAAATTCATACATTTTGTTTGAATATCTAATACTAATTGTGTTTACAGGATCGTGAAGAAGATCCACACGAAGGAAAAATGTAAGATTTTGATTTTTTTTTCTTTAATTTAGTTGCAGTTCAGAAACAGCAGGGGAAAGTGAAAAAATTTCAAAGAGTATAGCGATACAAATTGCTTTATTTAAAACGAAACTCCTAAATTATTTTAAGGAGTGTTTAATAATTCTCAGAAAAGATTTATCCCAGTGAGAAAGAACAACTTTTTGAAATGAATGCATCATGCGTGGCTAAAAAAGGAATTAAGGATAATATCAATTTGAAAGCAAAGCTGTAAAAATGGACAATGATGAGTGGTAAATCAGTAGCTTGGCCAGTTTTAAGAACCAGCAAAGTAAGACTGAAAAAGTAAAACGATGGAAATAGACTGAGAGAAACCAATTAGTAATATAAATAACAATAGTAAGTGTTTCTACAAGTATTTAAGAGGAAAAGCGTAACTAACGTTAGCATTGGGAATTAATATTTTAAAATAATGGTGGAAGCATTGAATAGATATTTTGTGTCTTTCTTCACTGTAGAAGTCCTTGAAAACCTCCCTAGTATTTGAAAATTGAGAGATGAAGTGGAGGCAATAATCCAAAACAATCACTAGCACTAGATAAAAGGTGTTGGGAAAACTATTGAACTAAACATTGACAAGTTCCCAGGATTGGATGGCCTGTATCCGAAGATCTTAAAAGAAGTGGTTATAAAGATTATGGAGGCTTTGATCTTTGATTATGGAGGGTTGCAGCAGATATAAAAATCACAAATCTAAAATGTAGATGTACCACCTTTATTCAAGCTAGAAGAGAAACAAAGTGGCAACCTTTCAGCCAGTTAGCCTTAACATCTATCATGGGGAAATTGCCAAAATCACTTATTAGGAAAGTTGTAGTAAGGATATTTAGGAAATTCATAATAGGATCAGGCAGAATCAATATAGTTTTTGAGTAAATTGGGAAATTGAGTTTTTTAAGGAATTAACAAACAAGGTATGTACTTGGATTTCCAAAAGATTACGCATGGCATAAGAGTAGATATGGCATAGTGGATATCAAATTAGTATGGATAAAGAATTGGTTAGCTAAAAGGAAGCTGAGAGTAGGGATAGATATGGTTTTTCTAGGTTAGCAAGATGTAACTGGTAGAATGCCATAGGGTTACTAGGGTCTCAACTATTTGTAATCCATATAAATGATTAGGATGATGAAAACACTGAATGTTTGGTAGCTAAATTTACTAGTGACATGGAAATAGGTAAGAAATTGATTTTTGTGATGAGGGGATTATCCAGTGAAGAAAGGTTGAACAGTTTGGTCCTATGCCCAGTAATGATTAGAAGACTGACAGATGATCTTATTGAAACATACAAGATCTTGAGGGATTTTGATAGGGTGAGTATTAGGAGGATGTTTCCCCTCTAGTGGAGGAGAGTAGAACTAGAGCAGACATCTTAAGAATAAGATGTCTCCCTGAGATATGGAGAATTTTTTTTGAGGGTCTTTAGTCTGTGGAATTATCTTCCCTAGAAAGCTGTGAAACTGGGTAATTGACTTTGCAGTTGTCAGACAGGTTTAAGGTATTTGCAACCTATGTGAGAAAAGTAAGGTCTGCAGGGAGGATGAGCAGACTGATCATGGCACCGTACTACAAGAAGCCATTCAAGCAAGAGAAGCGAAAAGATACATTGTGGTGGGGTAGGAATAATAGTGAGGGGATTGACCTGTTGTCCAGCAAACAGCAAAAGCCTGGAAGGTTGTGTTGCCTGCCTGGTGCTAGAGTTCAGGATATCTCGCCAAGATTGAAAAAGATCTTATGGTTGGAGGGGGGAGACCCAGTACTCACGGTCCATGTAGGTACCAACGACATAGTCAGGACAGGGAAAGAGGTCCTTCATATTCCTCAAGGAAGTCAAAGGTTATAGTGATCATAAAGGAAGACGGAGTTGAGACCACAACCAGATCGGCTATGATCTTATCAAATTGCAAACAGGCTTGAAGAGCTGAATAGCCTGCTCCTCCTAAAATTCTATGTTCCTACTTTCAGAATGGTAGCTTTAATATTCTGTACTTCAATCTGCTGCCTGGCTTCACATTTGGCCTGGATAGCTGAAATATATACATCTGTTGCTCCAAAATGAGTCTTTTCCAAAGTAGCTAATATTGGGATACACTTTTGTGTTGAAATATGACTAGAAAGACTTTTATGCTTTTGACATGAAGACCCGCACGTTAATGACTGCCAAAGATTTTTTTTTGGTGTGGTAATTTTGTTAAAATGACAAAATTAAAGCGCAAATTAGAGCAGCAGCATTTTTCAACAATATCTACAACAAAATTGAGGGTGATGGGGAGGATAGGTAAGAAAGTGGAATTGAAGGTCTTGATCAGATCAATCGTGAATTCATTGAATAGCAGAGCAGGCCAACTCCTGCTCCTATTTCTTATGTTCGTATTTTTACTTTGTAATTCAGTATTCACCTCAACTCAGAATATATACATGACCAAAGACAGCATAGTCACTACAAGATGATTCAAATTTGCTCTGCTGGAGTTTACGTAAAGAGATATAGTGGATGCTACGGTGAGCAAAGAACAAAGAATAAAACAGCACGGGAAACAGACCCTTTGGCCCAACGAGCCCATGCCGCCACCCCGATGTTCCCACTTCTACCCGTGATCCCTGTCAATGTTTATGGATCTATGGATTAAAAACCAAATTTGAGACAATTTAGGGAGAATTTGTTTTGCCAGTTAGCCTAAGAGCATATCTCTGGGATGTGGGAGGAAGCCGGAGCACCTGGAGAAAAGTCACGCAAGCACGGGGAGAATGCGCAAACTCCCACAGACACAGTCCCAAATCCATGTATCTGCACAGCACAGCGATAGTCACTGAGCTATCGTGTTGCCCATCAAATGGTCCAGGTCAAGCGTACATTAACGACGTGAAGCACTAGGATACTCTCAAAAATCCAAGAGCAGCCGTCTCATGACCCATCGTCTGTATGCCCCTCGTTAGACAACAAGGTGGACCAAAGCACCTGTAGGATAGAAACAAGTACATCAATATCATCATCTATTTACACACTTCCCAGAGATTCCCAAGGCTCATGATCCCTATTTTAAATCTGTTTTCTATACCCCTCCATTCCCATTCTGTTCATGTGCCCATCTAAGTATTTCTTAAATAATTTCAGAGTGCATGCCTCCACCACTTTACTTGGCATTGCATTCCATACCCCCACCACCCTCTGTGTGAAAAAACTCCCTCTAGCATCCAAACCCCCCTCACCCTAAGCCCGTGACCCCTCGTGCTATTCGAGTCCATCCTAGGAAAAAGCTTAATCCTATTTACTCTATCTATATCCCTCATAATCTTGTACAGCTCTATCAGATCTCCTCTAAGTCTATGTCTTTCTAAGGAAAACAGTCCCAATTTGCCTAATCTCTCCTCGTAACTCAGACCTTCCATACCAGGCAGCATCCTGGTAAACCTCCTCTGCACTCTCTCCAGAGTCTCCACGTCCTTCCGGTAGTAAGGCGACCAGAACTGGACGCAGTATTCCAAATGAGGTCTAACCAACGTTTTATACAACTGCAACATTAAAGGCCAGCTCTTGTACTCTATACCCTTCCTATAAAGGCTAGCATACTATATGCTTTCTTCACAACCTTCTCCATTTGCTCTGCCACCTTCAGAGACTTGTTCACCTGCACCCCCAGGTCCCTCTGCATTTCTATACTCTTAATAGGTCTACCCTTTATCATATACCTCCCCTCTACATTCTTTCTTCCGAAATGCATCACCTCACATTTATCAGGATTGAATTCCATCTGCCATCTATCTGCCCAAGCTACCAGCCTATCTATGTCCTGCTGCATCTCCTGACAATGCTCCTCACTATCCCCAAGTCCAGCCATCTTTGTATCATCTGCAAACTTGCTGATCACTCCACTTACTCCCTCTTCCAAGTCATTTATATAAATTACAAATAGAAGAGGTCCCAGTACTGAGCATGATGAAGTATTCCTGGATTGATTGTGTGAAATCTGAATTGATATAGCTTTTCTTATTGTTTCATTTCTGAGAATCATTTGAGATTTGCATAAAGCAAAGTAGCTATTTTAACTTCATACTTGGTAAAGAGAACTTTACACTCTGACCACAGAAGACTGCACTGCAGAAGAGGCCCTTCAGCCCATTGAGTCTGCACCGACGCATGAAATGTCCTGACCTGCCCACCTAATCCCACTCGCCAGCACTTGGCCCAAAGCCTTGAATGTTATGACATACCAAGTACTCATCCAAGTAATTTTTAAAGGATGTGAGGCATCCTCCTTCCATCATCATCCTAGGCAGTGCATTCTAGGCCGTCACACCCTCCATTCAGCCCATCAAGTCTGCACTCACTACAATCCCACCCAGGTCCTCTTCCTGTAGCCCCATTTATTTACCCGGTTAAACCCCCTGATACTGAGGTCAATTTAGCATTGTCAATCCACCTAACCCACACATTTTGAGTATGGGAGGAAACCAGAGCATCTGGAGGAAATCCATACAGACACAGGAAGAATGTGCAAACTCCGCAGAGATGGTGACCCGAGGTTGAAATTAAATCCGGGTCCCTGGTGATGTGAGGCAGTAGTGTCAACCACAGTGCTGCCGTTGAAAAAACAACTAATTAGTGCACGAAGTTAGTATGACAATTTCAAAATGCAGCAGGGCTTGTCTTATATACCTGAATGTTTGTGGGCGGTTGGGGGAGGTGGAAATCAGATCTTGAAGCTTCAGCAGTCAAATACTGGTGGATGTAGAGGACAGAATTTGGGTGTAGTCTATCATGTATGAGATTTGTGACTGTCTGATTTTTGGGGTTTTTACTGGAGAAAATTTGTATAAATGATTTGCCTCAGTGAGTGACACATGACTTGCAGTCACACCACACTGTGCTTTAACTTCCTAGTACACCAGCAAGCTGTGCCAGAGCTGAATATCTCACACAGCTCACCTTTGTGGTACATTCTTCCACATGATACACTCTGCAAGATTAACACACCTGCTTGTATAGGTAGTGATGTTAAAACAAATTTTTTTTCGTACTTATTTCATAATTTCAATTTTACTCTACAGCTGGTTTCATGGGAAGATATCAAAGCAAGATGCATATAATCTGCTAATGACAGGTATTGATTTACTATAGGTGGTGGTGGTTACTGTGTAAATGTCATTCTATGCTTCTAAAACATTTTTAATCTAACTTGTGTCTTTGTCTATTTTGTCAAAAGACTTTTGAAATGATAGAATGGTTAGAGCACAGAAGGAGCCTATTCAGTTTATTGTGCCCTGGCCAGCACTCTGCACGCGCAAGTAATCTCATTTTTCTGCCTTTTCCCATAATCCTTCAATTTTTTTTTTCTCTTTAGGTAATTATTCAACTCCCTATTGAAAGGCACAACTGAATCTACCTCCACCCTTGGCTCTTTTGCTATTCACCTTAAATCAGTATTGTCTGGTTCTTAAACCTTGCAATGAAGGGAAGAATATCTATTCTTATTTAGACCCCTCTTGTGCAAATTTCCTCCTCATTTTCTCTTTAGAGAGAATATTCCCAGCTTCAATCTGTCCATGTAACTGAAGTCCTTAATTCATCGAACTCTTTAATCCACTCACTATAATGCCGCCTTGTCCTCCTTAAAGTGTGGTGCACAGAATTGGATACAATATTTGTGTTTTATGTAGATTCACAATAACTTCCTAGCAGTTATACTCTATGCCTATGTTTATAAAACCAGTGACCCTGTATGCTGTAGTTAACTGCTTTCTTAACTTGCCTTTCTATCTTCAATGTACATATACACCATGAGCCCTTCATTTCTATAGCCTCAAAAGACTTGTATCGTTTAATTTATATAATTTCTTCTTCTGACCAAAATGTTATTAAAGTTTTTTTTGTCATATTCCCTCCCATTCCATCAGCTTATGTCCTCTTGAAATCTTTTATTGTCTGCCTTACTGTTCACTGCTTCCAATCTTTGTCACCTACAAATTTTTAAATTGTGCCCTACAAAGCCAAGTCTAGGTCGTTAATATTAGATCAATAGAAGTTTTTAACCATGGGGTACCCACAATATACTGTCTTCCAGTCCAAAACACAACTATTCATCACTGTCTCCTGTCACTCACTTAACTTCGCATCCATGCTGCCACTGCTACTTTATTCCATGGGCTTTAGCTCAGCAGACAAGCCTATTATGTAGCAATTTTGCAAATGTCTTTTGAAAGCCAATCTATCATATCAACTACATTACTCATTGTGTTAAAAGTTTGATCAAGTATTCTCAATGACTTTACATATGTGGTTCTTGCATAATTCACAAGAACACAAAAAACAGAAGCAGGAGTTGGCTGCCAGACCCTTCAAGATTGTTCCATCGTTCAATATGATCATGACTGATTTGATATTCATTCATAAATGTATTAAGTATAGGTATAAAAACCTTTCAGGATGAGAGCATTATGTTAATACGTAATACATGCTTCATTTAAAATCTATCAAGAAAACATTCCTTTTGAATGAATATTTTAAAATATCTGCACTTAATTGACTTAAATATTATTTCCTTGTAATGACAGTAGGTGGCATCTAATAATAATTCTCAATGTTATCTTGGCTCAATGTAACATTGTCCATTGCTGCACTATCCTCCCCAATGTGTGATTTCTTTAACTAACAAGTTGCCATCAAAAAACTTGTATGTTTTGTAATATCAGGATTTAAATTCTCCTTTTGAATCATCTTTTTGTCTTTTTAATACTATCATTTTCTACTTGCAGCTCCCAAACTTACCCAAAACTTGGACTTGTGTTTTAGTTAGAACTGTAAATTTGTTCACTGGATTGGACGCACTGGCACTAATTTCCTATTATTTTATGAAGTACTGAATAATTCTTTGTTAGCTTTTAGTGTTTCTGCGCCAATCTATTCAAAGAAAAACTTAAGGATTCATTTTAAAAACATTGTTTAAATAATGTTTATGTTTAATGTTTCTTATAAAATAGCTAAGATATGTATATATGTTTGGAAAATTATAAACAGTTATACTTTCTGTTTGGTAATCTTTCTTTAAAGTTTGTTTATTTATTAGTCACAAGAAGGCTTATATTAACACCACAATGAAGTTATTGTGGAACTGCCTTAGTCGTTACACTCTGGGAGAATGTAACAGGGCCAGTGCACCTAACCAGCATGTTTTTCAGACTGTAGGAGGAAACCAGAGCACCTAGAGGAAACCCATGCAGACACAGGGAACATGCAAACTCCACATAGATAGTGACCCAAACAAGGAATTGAATTCGGGTTCCTGGCATTGTTAGGCAGCAACGCTAACCACTGTGTCACCATGCTGTCTGTAAATCTCCAGAACGTTATTAACCTAATAAGAGAGAGTTTTCAAAACTGGTTGAACTTTGATGCAAACTGTATCTTGATACCAGTTAGCAATTGTAGCACATTTTTCTGACCTCTGAGACAATTCCAAAAATTGAAACATAATATTATCTTGATTTCAGATTCTTTTTAAAACATAATACAAAAGAATTTTAGCCAAGGTCGACATACTGTGCTTGGTTGAAGTCATTAGATTATATTTTAATTTCATTTGGAGCAATTTCTAAAAGCAGCATCTCGGTCTTTTGGCTAAGATGCAAATGAGATCAAGCCTTGGAGAAGAAGCTACATCTACTCCAGTCAGCTTGGATCACATAGATCAAGCCTAAGACAGGAATTGAGAGCCCTAAATTGTCAGCTTGGATCGACAATGTCTCAACTTGTTGAGACTCTGCATTGGACTTGATTTGATTGAATTGAAATAAAAACAGAAAAAAAAGAAAATTGTAGTTTGAAACAATTCATTTAATGGAAACTAAAGGAAGGCAAATGGATTGATGGAGTCTCTGATCTTTGAGCAACCTTGAAAATATGTAAATAGAGGTTAAAGTTGAGGGGAATTGCAAAGATAAGAAAGGAAGATGTGAGGGATGAACAGGCGCCTTACATAATGAATAGGGTTAATGATGGAGTTAAAGAGGTAGAAATGGGACCTGGTTGTTGGAAAAGAAGAAAATATATACTGGGTTGCAGGAAATCTGAATGATAGACTGTGGACAGTGTGCAACAGTTCCCCTGAAATGTAAAATGGTTCCAGTAAACATTTAATTGCTAAGCTGATTGTGAAAAAGTATTAAATAGAATAATTAATTTGTATTTTTTATTTAGTTGGCCAAATATGTGGCTTTCTTGTAAGGCCATCGGATAACACACCGGGTGATTACTCGCTTTATTTTCGGACAAATGAAAATATTCAACGATTTAAAATATCTCCAACACCAAACAATCAATTTATGATGGGTGGCCGATATTACAACAGGTAACTAATCTCGTTATGTAGCTTTTTTCAAATTAAGTTCAGAAATAACTGAAAATTACAGTTGACCATGGTAAATTAATACCAAAAATTAATAAATTTTTCTGTTTTATGTTGCATGACCGGCACAACTACTTTTTCCACATCCCTCCTTAAATAGTTTATTCACTTGAGCAACTCTGGAAAATAAATGCTTATTCACTCGTACCACTCCGTAAGATTAAAAACATGCAACCGTCAACAGCTTTATTCCCATAAACACTAGCAGCTACCTCCTACTCAAAAACCCCCAAAAATTATAATTATATGAAATTATTTTGTAATACTTAGTTTGGGTCAGTGAATACAGTTTGTTTTTTAAATTTTTTGGCATGTTCTCCCTCTGGCTCAATTTCCTTTTTGCTTATGTGTTACATTCTCTGTCATTTTTGTCTTTGTTTGCTTTATCAGCTTTTTTTGCTTTTGAGTTCAATCACAATGAGTTCTTTGCTGTGTTACAGCTGTGATGTAACAGCTTTCCTGTTTCATTTCCTGTTTGGATGATAGATATATTTGATTGTCTCTTAAACCAGAAAAATTTTCATTCTTTATTGGTTGTAGCAGCTTGTAATTACGGTGGTCACGTGGTGTCATCAACAGATCACCCATGGACTTTGTTGAGTGAACAAACTTATCTGTTGGACTTACCTGGATGTCCCTGAGCCAGAAACATTTAATGAGCCAGTAGATCTGCTGAAAAACCACTGTGACCCGAAGACCTCTAATTCTCCGGAGATATCACTTCAATGTGTCTAGAACACATGGGGAATCTCTTTGAATTCTTGGCTCTGACGCAGAAATTTGCCAAATGGTGTGAATTTGGACTACCTCTTAATTAAATGTTGTGAGACAGATTGGTATGTGGCACAAATGATTGAAGCACCCAAGAGAAGTGGTTGGCCAAACCTAATTTGAGCTTTAAAAAAGCTTTTGAAATGGCCTCGTCACTTGAGAATACAGAAAAAGAGACTCAGGTTCTACAAGGGACATCAGGCGTCAATATCTTCCAATTTAGGGGAATTGAACGCCAGTTATTGCCATTGAACTTGCTGGCTTACTTCAACCAGAAGTAAAACATTAATTAGTGATGATTTCCCAAAAGGGCTTGGTGCAGTGTTGTCACATCGCTGGAAAGACAGGACAAAAAAGCCCATTACATATGCTACAGGATCCTTTTGAATGCGGAGTGAAAATATTATCAAATTGGAAAGAAAAAATTGGCAGTTGTATTTGATGTGAAGTTCCATCAATATATTTTTGATAGTTTCTTATCCCTTATTGGACCTCTTTGAAGAGGACAAGGCAGCTCCCTGCATCGCCTCCACTTGGATACAACTTTGTGCTTTGTTATTGGTGGCCTACAAATATCTTTTGGAATATCGCCCTGGACCTCAGATAGCTAATGCTGATGCGCTGAGTAATCTTTCATTGCCCACATACCTGGTTCCTTTCCCACAATTGGAAAAGATTGTGATGACTGAACTTTTTGGAGACCTTGCCAGTGTCAACAAGGCAGATTAAAGAATGGATCCAGAAAGATCCAAACTTATCCAAAATAAGGCATGTGGTGGATTCTAAGGATGATCCTCTGAAGAAATGAAACCTTACCTCATTAGGAAAGCTGAGTGTAGTAGTGTTGAGGACGGGATCACTCTTTGGGGATCCTGAATAATTGTTCTGCCTCCAGGACAATGTCCAATATTAATGGAACTACATAATGGACAAAAATAAAGATTTTTGATACTCCCAGGTGGGAATAACTAGGAGTTAGATCTGGTGGTCCATTCTTGACTCTGACATTACAGACTTGATGAGGCGATACGACCTGTGCCAGGAAAATCGAAAACTCCGACCCTCTGACTCCCTACACCCCTGGGAGTAGCCTGGTAAGCCATAGGTGTTGTGCTTGAAGACTTTGTTTGCCACTTTATGGGTTCCATGTTTTTAATCATGGTGGACACACGCACTAAGTGGTTGGAGGTGCACCACATGGGCTCCATGATTCTCAGGCTACAATTGAGAAATTATGACAAAAATTCATTATATGTGGAATATGGAATATCTTGATTTCCGATCATGGTACAGCCTTTACAAGCGACGATTTCCAGAAGTTTGTGCTTTCCAATAGTACCCAACACAGCCGATCTGCACCTAATCACTATTGTCAAATAGCCTGGCATAATGGGTGGCTCAAACCTTCAAAAATAGCATGAAGAAACAACTGGTGGCATCCATGGAGACTAAATTGGCATGATTGCTGTTTGATTACAGGTGTTGCTTCAGTGGAACTGTTAATGGGAAGATGACTTCATACCAAATTGAGGCTGCTATGCTTATATTGATGGGAAGGGTGCAGTCCCACAAGAAACCCAAAAAATAAATTATGATTCTGCAAGGACAGAATGAACGAGTGATCTGGTTCATATAAGGAACTTTGGGGGTGATCCTAGATGGGTCCCTGGGATAGTTATGGAGAAAACAGGACAAGTATCCTACAAGGTTACACCCTGAACCACTTGGTCCATCTGTTTTTTCCTTTTTGTTCGACGTTAATTAAAGTGATTTTTCTCAATCTAATTCAACATTGAATCTATTTAAAATGTTTGCATTTTACTCACAGATACTTATTGCCACCAGTTCCCACAAGTTTGAAGTAATCACATTTTGGACCCAAAATACTGGTGCTTCAAATGCATTTCTTGCAGCTCTCCATGTGGTTGAAGGACTGATACTTTGAAGCTTTCCAGTTGGCTGCAGTGTAGCAGTAAACGTCGCTTCCTAATTGTATACTTGCATAGCAATTAGTTCCTATTTCTTTGTGAATAATATCACAATTTAATATATTAAATAATATTGATTTGTAAAAGTAACTCCAAAGTAAATGGTTTGGGTGTAACTCAGGTTTAAATTGACCTGATTTTTGACATTTAACCAATTATACTCAAACTGCTATCCCTTTAAGACCCATTTCTAAATGTATTAAAACTTTGCAGTCTGCATCTGTTGCAATGCCTATGATCTGCTCCCTACTTAAAAGAATTGCTTAATTGCTTGACTAATGGTAGGAGTGAGGCATTACCCATGTGTGTGTGCAGAGCTGCTGTTCTCCAGTGCCATTGGATGCAGTCCCTTTAAACTAATTAAAAGGTTGTTGCCCAAAATTTAAATGGGGGACAGTTGGCCAAGCAAGTGCAGACTACTACTCAAAATTTAGGCTAGGATACAAGGATCCTGCCTTTGGTATGCAAACCAATTCTCTGGATGGATTTCGGTAGCAATAAAATTCATCCATGCACTATCATAGTTATCAAATTAGATGTGGATTAGATACAAGTGTTGCAAAATCCATGATTAAATAATGGTACTTAGATCTTGTGGTTGAAGCTACTCCATTAATTTATTTGTTCCTTCTCTGCAATTGATTGTAATTTATGTTTGTGTAATATCCCTGAAGGTGTAGACATTGAAGTCAAATTCCGTAAATAATTTTATATAGTAATAGTCACACATCATTCTGCCTGGGGTTCTTTGAGACATGGTATCTTCAGAATCCTAAAGAGAATTAATATTAACTGAAATATAGTTTAAAATGATGGCATGAGTTATTCTTGAACTGTTTACATTGGTTTGCCATAACACTTAATTGAGCTTACATGCCATCAGTTATTGAGAAAAAATGCATTTAATCTGTTGATCATCAACAATATTTGGTATTTTCATGATTATGACAATCTGTTTAAAAATATATACACATTTCATTACAGTATAGAGGAAATCATTGAGCACTACAGGAAGGAGCAAATTGTTGAAGGTTATTACCTCAAAGATCCTGTCCCCTTGCAGGTGAGTTGCAACCTGTGCAAAATGAGGGAACATTGTTTTAACTGAGTCACATGATTTTTAAATATTTAATCTATAGATTTTAGTTTGGTCTTGCCAGTAGACATGTTTAAATGTGCATAGGCTCTACTTGAGGATGGATTGATATGTACTTTGTTTAGTGAGGGGGATTTTGTTAGTTCTGAAGTGGTTTTTTTTAACTTTTTATATAATCTTGGTATTTTCTTATTTTGCTGACCATTTAATATATGTACCAGTGGATTTCAATCCACAGATGTAAGAGGCTGGTACATATGAACATGATGCAATTAGATAGAATCCAGATAAAAACATGGAATTTCTCTAGTAGAAGAGCACATTCTCAGTATGATGGACACCCATGAAGAGATCATTAGTTTTTGTTAGACCTTTGAGAAAATTTGTGGTTGATGGTATACATGTATACTAGCCGTCGCTGCCCCCCCCCCCCCTTAATACTTGCAACTCCGAGTGAAGCTTTGAACTGCTCGTGCACAGTGACAGAAAATCTGGAAAACAATCCCACTGCTCCCAGAGAATGATCTGGCCTTCCTTTCTCCCGATCCCAGCCAGAAAGTCATCAGTCCCCCACCTCCATCCTCCGCAACCAGAGAATGCTCTGGCCTGCCCCTGTTCCCCTTCCTCACCATTGATCTGAGTTAGAGAGCTGCTGGAAGCTCTGAACTTGCCTCCTCAGAAGCTGGATTCCCCAAACAGACCTTTGCCAAGCAGGTCTATTTCATGCTGAATCTGGACAGGCGAATGCAATGTTAAATGGGTAGGCCACCCTTTTAATTCAATTTAAATGCACACATGCTTCGGATTTTCGGGCCTTGGTAAAGTGGGCATCTGCGCAGACATGGGTGCAGATAGTGCTAATTGCCTCATGCCCAACTTTACCAAGTTTCAGGTACAATGCAGTGGTAATATTGGGCCCATAGAGGATAGATGCAAATTAAATGATGAACTTTTACAGACTGTGCTGATCTCAGTTTCTGACTATTAACTCCAGTCTCTCACTTGGCCGACCTGTAGCTTCTTGGATGATTTTGATGCTTTGAAGTTGAAGTCAAGGTCTTGTAAAGGATTCACAGTAGGCTATGAGGTTTCCTATATGCACATTTCTAAAAGGTTGGTTCTCAGGTGGATTTAAAGCTGACGATAAGTTAGGAGAGTCCTTCTCACTAGGATCTCTCTCTTTCAAAATTTTTTTCTTTCAAAAATATACTTTATTCATAAATACTCTGAAATACACCATTGCAAAACAACATTTTCAATAATTGCAAACAGTGCAAAAGAAGTCATATTTACAATATTTTATGGTGCTCTGTTTCAAGATATTACATTTATTAGAGTTTAGTTCTTCAACGAATAATTTACATTCGTCACATTTCATTGTGTGCTGTTTTTACAGATTAGCACACAGTTATGGAGACCAAGTGGTTTTCTTTACAGTTACCGGCCCCTCGCTGTGCCTTGGTTAAAAGGCTTTAAACGGTGGCCTTTCCCCATGTGCCTTTGTGGCAGCTGCCCCAAAACTTGAGAGAGTCCCTCAGCACGTAGTCCTGGACCTTGGAATGTGCCAATCTGCAACATCAGTCGAGGACATATCTTTGCATAGGGAAGCCATCAAGTTTCCAGCGGACCAAAGAGCGTCCTTCACTGAGTTGATGACCTCTAGCAGCAGTTAATATTTCTCTCGGTGTGCATCTTTGGAAACAGCCCGTTGAGCACTAAGTCTTGCATCAAGGAACTGCTTGGAATGAACCTTGGCAAATACCACTGCATCTCATTCCAAACCTACTTTGCAAAGGCATGTGCCACAAGGAGGTGTGCGACCATCTTATCTGTTGCTTCGAGGGCAGCATGAGGTGGTGTTAGATCCTTCATGCACGCTCAAGGTCTTACTCACCATCAGTCAAGCCAGGTCTTGATTCTTGTTTGAAAGTTTTGGTGATGAGGCACACCACCAAATGACATTGACGGTCTGCTCAGGGAACCATCCGACAGGATCCACCATCTCCTTTTCCCTCAGAGCCTTGAGGATATTATGCGCTGATGGCTGCTTGATCACTATGTGGTCAAAGGTGTTTTTCTGGAAAAATTTCTCCACGAAGGACAGGTGCTGCAATATGATCCAACTACTTCGAGCATTCCATGGTAGTGTAGTCAGACCTATCCTCCACAACACTTGGAACAGATAGAACCTCAAAATGTAAATGGCACTTGGTGTTAGCGTACCGACAATGCAGACTCAGCTTGATGCAGCCGCACAAAAGGTGACCAACAAGATGAAGGTGGCATTGGGACCATTTTTCCTTCCATTCTCCAAAGATTTATGCATTGCTTTCCTCTCTACACGATCCATCTTAGATCTCCAAATAAACTTGAAGATGGCCTGGGTGACTGCTGCTGCACAGTAAGAAGTCTGACAACACCATGTTTAAGTCCAACCGATTTATTTGATAGTAAACAAAAACAACCTCAAATCCCTCAGCCTCTCTTCATTGCAGGTCTTATGAAGAGAGGCTGAGGGATTTGAGGTTGTTTTCATTAGAAAGGAGGCGGCTAAGAGGGGACCTTATCGAAACATACAAGATGATTAGAGGTTTAGATAGGGTGGACAGTGATAGCCTTTTTCCTAGGATGGAGAAAGCTAGCACGAGGGGACACAGCTTTAAATTAAGGGGTGATAGTTATAGGATGGATATCAGAGGTAGGTTCTTCACCCAAAGGGTGGTTCGGGAGTGGAATGCCCTGCCTGCAGCAGTTGTAGATGCGCCAAGTTTGGTGGCGCTTAAGAGGTTAGTTGATAAGTATATGGAAGAGAAGGGAATGGTTTAGTTTGGAGGGTCATTGCTTTTTTCATAATTGGTCGGCGCAACATCGCAGGCTGAAGGGCCTGTTCTGTGCTGTAATGTTCTATGTTCTAACTCGCAAGCTTTTGAGGTCTGGGGATCTCTTCGTCAGGTGAATGAGGTGTTCTGGTCTCGGAACCTTATTCACCCATTCACTCAACAAAAAGGTCGAAACACATCGAACGTTTGAGTTTGCTAACAAATAAATCGGTTGGACTTAAACCTGGTGTTGTCAGACTTCTTACTGTGTTTACCCCAGTCCAATGCCGGCATCTCTATGTCATGACTGCTGTTGCACAGGATTTGGGGATAGGCCAAACATATGGCTTGTACAGTAAAATGGACAGAACCTCACACTGAATGACCAGGTTTTTGCTGGTGATAGATAGGGAGCGTTGCTCCCACTAGCCCAATTTCTGCCTTACTTTGGCAATGCGCTTGTCCAAGTTTTTGGCACATGCTGCCGCCACTCCAAACCATATCTCCAGCACTTTGTCATTTGCCCTGACGGTGAAGACGACAAAGGATCGGTCCTGCCTGTTCCCAAAGAGCTTTGCTCTTGCTCCTGAGGCCAGCTGAAACTGCTCACAGACTTGGAGGAGCCTGCAAACAGACAACAGGTCCAAGCAGAAGACAACCACATCATCCATGTACAGGGAGGCTTTGATCTGTGTGCCTCTGCTGCCTGGAATGATTACCTCTTTAATGTTTGGGTCCTTTCTGATGGAGTTCAATGCAACACACAAAAAGGACAGGGAAGAGAGAGCAGCCCTGCCTGAATTCAGACGTAATCTGGAACCTGATTCCCACCTATTGATTGAGACTGCACTACTGATGTAACCTGTGATGTTGGATCCAATTGCGGATTCCCTCCCCAAACCCATTTTGGAGAGTATATCCATCATGTAGTTGTGCAATATTCTATCAAACACCTTCTCCTGATCTAAACTGATGAGGCAGTTATATCCCTGAGTAGCGCGAGGGATCAGAGATCTTCCTACTGTGTTTAGCATAGGTTTGATCAGGATGGATCACCGACTCCAGAGCAGACTTGACCCAGTTTGCGATGACCTTGGCTAGAACTTGCTGTTAATTGTCTTGGCTGCTGGTGACTTGCAGCTAATTCACAATCTGACTTCCTTACTACTGAACTGTTGGTTCAGTGGCTTTTTGGTGGAACTGTTTGCAAACAGCCTTTGCTGATTATTAACAAATGGTTAGAAAACATGACTTTCACAAGTTCAAAGTCTTTTCCAACAAAGGAGTATTGATACCACTATCCTGTGTTGTGTATCCTGGTTGGAGAGCTGCAAACTGGATATCCAGACTTTTCAGTTTTTCCTTCCAAGCATCTTTCTTCTACACCTGCCCACGGATCTATCCGGGCACCCAAGTATTTTTTGGTCTCACTTGGGGAGATACATGCGACTACCTCCTTCCGAAACTGCCAGTTTTTACAGTGATTGAACATGAAGGTCTTCCTCTTGTACGTAAAATTTTTGTCTTATTGATGTTATTAGACAAATCTGTGAGATCACAGAAGCACTGCAAGATCTTCAAGTTGCACCCCATCCTTACGTAAGAGTCACTCAAAAGGGCAATGTCATTTGCAAAGGCCAGGGTTGAGCAGTTTATTCACTCAGTCTAGCTCAGATGGGTAAAATCATCTTAAACAAAGGAAGATTGATATGTCCATTTACTCCTGTCTCCCACTAGTTTAGTTTCAATCTCCTCTTTGATTCCAGGTGAAACCTGGAGATAAGTTAATTGGAGAGTCTGTAGTTCTTTTGTAATGGTCTATCCTTTTGTCAAGAGATGTGTGAATTTCCAGAATGACTGGGCATGTTCATACTTAATTAGGTATTTGCTTGAGTCAATAGCTCAAATGCCAAAGGTCACATGATTTGAAGCAGCCATTTTAGTAGCTTATTTGTGTCCAGTTTAAGTCCAGAGTATACTGGGACTCAGTGCAAACATTAGCTTCCATTGATTAGTTCATACTATCTCTTTATCATTTATTTGAACTTGCACAATACCAAAACACAATTCTATTTTTTTTATAAATGAGAAAAAAAATGAACTATTAATGATTTTTATGATCTCCTGAAACTTCTGACAAAAATAGCACATTACACTGCCAAGACCATATTTATTAAATAAATTAATTAAAATGAGAATTAACTATGTGTATTGAATATAGTAAAACAGTTCCTGATTGCCAAATAATATAGTGCCAAAAGTGACTACTGGATACTCAGCTGTTCTCAAACTGACCTGATGTCTGCAAGAAATTGCTATTTGAGACTGATGATCCAGAAATTCCTGTTGTTGCTTCAAATCTATGTAGTGGTAAAGTGAGCAGATAAAAGATGGGCAACCAGCGGCCTGTGGGCCATATGCAGTACATTAAGGTCTGACTGCAGCCCACAAGACACTTTGTTGAACTTTGGCCAGGTGCAGGGTTGCCATATTCTGCTGATTCCTGTCTGTGTACTTTTTTTTCTACTGGGGTATGACTGAAGCGATATGCACAAAAAACAAGGATAAGTAAGATGAGGTGATGCTGATTGTGCACAACGTTGACTGAGAGTCGTATGTTCCCTCTGCATCCAAAGTGTAAAATATTTGTTTTTTTTTAAACCATTAAAATTGTTAGTTCTATGTACAAATGATTAAGAATTTTCTGTAACTCATTATGAAATATTCAGCCTGTATTAAATGTATTTAATCTTATTAGTGAACAACAGTTAGTAAACAAACTTGCGGCCCACTCACGAGGATAGGTTGCCCATCACTACTCTAGATCATAAGGCCAAGTCATATCTTTTGGACTGCCCATCAGAGGGAAACAAATTGTCAGTTATATCTTTTGATCCTTGCATCAACTTAATCTCTAATAAAATTATATTTAAAGGGCAATTAGCAGGTTTCTTGTTTCACTTTTTATGCTTGTAGAACAAATCAGTGCTCCACAAGATCTTGGCTATGAATCTAGTTTCTGTTTAAGTTGTGTAAGAATCTTTGACCATTTATGAATGTATCAATTGTTATCTGGTATAATAAATTCGTTAGAATATGTAGAGTTGAATCATCGGTCATTTAATTGCCAAAAAAAGACCAGTGTACTTGAATATTAAGATTTTAGAGTTAACATAGCATAATTTTGTGCTTGACTTTGCAGTTTCAAATTTATGATGATGCAACTAATTTGTGACAATGCAATGATGCAACTAATTAAAGATTTAAATTTTTTTAGCATAAAGAACAAGTACTCAATGAGCATGATGGTAGAGAAATATACAATACAATCCGGCGCAAGCCGAAGGATGCACTTTATAAGAATATAGTGAAGAAAGACTACCTCTGGAAAAAGAGTAAGTGAACCTAGCTTAGAGATTGTTGAGTTTGACTTCCTTTTACACAAACGTTCTGTCTCGAGACCTTGACCTTTTGTGTGGATGCTACTGAAAATATTTTTCTATCTTTGAATTCATGAATAGAAGAACCTAAACAGTATATGCTAGTTAACTACAAAGCACATTAAAATCACAGGAAATGCAGTGTGGCCTATCAAGCTTACTCAATCCAGGAAGAAATCAAGTATTGGCCTACTCAAATCTGAAATGTTAACTCGCTTTCTCTATTCACAGATGCTGTCAGAGTATTTCCCGCATTTTTTATTTTTAGTTCAGATTTCTGGCTTTTATCTTTGTCTCGCCCAAGAGATTGTGATTAACCAAAAAGTTGGTGGGCAAAATTGAAGACAATCTAGGAAAAAACATTGGTCATTTCTGTTTATCCAATGAAAATAATATAACAAAGGCTTAATAAGGCCGTTGCCAGTTATAATTCCTTCTGATCCAAGCTAATTTATAACATACATCCTATAACTGAAAATAGCCCATTGACTAAACTTTATTTTTAAAGGAATTAAATTTTACACATGGCTATGATGGAAATTGACTTAGGAAATATTCTCTAAAAATGTTTGCTAACATCAATTCATATCAATTGTGTTTAACCTATCCAACTTGACGGAATCCAAATTTTTTATTATTTTACATGCATGTCTAGGGATAACTGGCCTCAATTATTTGAGTCTACTCTTTTACCAGGAACTCTAGGTTTAATTTGACCATCCATCTTTACAATTTTGCAAAAGACTTAGCTGCCCCCACCTTTTAGGGCACTGATTGTAATAATTATAACAAATGCATATCATATTTTCACATTAATGATAGAGGCAGTCTTTGAATATATGACATTTGAGTCACAATAAAGAACATTTATAACATTTATAAATTTTCATCCGGTTATGACTTTCCCATGTCAGTTGCTGTCCCTGAGGCTAACTGCTAGAAGAGAACAATATCTCTGGTATACCTGACTCACTCTGATATTTCCCATCACATGTTAGAGGATACCCTCAGTTCTTGGTACAACTTGGCTCTCTGCAACTCATGTTGGGAAACTTTGTGCAATGCCATAGATAGTAATAGATATCAGCATCATCACACTTCTGTTTTATTTTTTGGCATTTCGATACTTTTAAATAAAACTGAAATTGATCTCACCATTACCAAAATAAAATTGAGTTGTAACTATATTAGGATCTCAGGATGAATGTTGAGCTGCTTTTGAATATCCTTTCTTTATATTTTCCCTAAATTAACCCCTAATCTTGAATTTGTTTGCTTCAGGTAAAGGTAAACGATGGAAAAACTTGTACTTCATTTTGGAAGGGAATGACTCTCAGCTAATCTATTTTGAAAGTGAAAAGCGAGCCACAAAACCAAAAGGATTAATAGACCTCAGCGTTTGTACTGTATATGGAGTTCATGACAGTCTGTTTGGCAGGTGAAGATATTTACACATTTGATATTAAATGCATGTATTTTTCTAATAAATATTTTAAGGCATTTTGAAGTTCTATATGCCAGATAGCTCTGATATTTCCTCCTCAATACCGTTTCCAATCTAAGTATCATGAATAAACATTATTTAATAATTGCAATGCAATTTGTGTTCCTCATAATATGCTAAGCTTTTAAATAAGGTCTGTTTTCTTTCATGAAGGTTTGTTGAAAATGGACATTATGGCACATATCTTTATGACTGTCCATACACCAACAGAACTTATTTCTTTGACCAGCTTGCAGTTTATACCAGAGCATATGTGCTGATAACTGAGTAATTATTTGGTATTTGATAGTTTGGTCACAAATAATAATGCAAACTAGAAAATTGAATTTTATTTATTTCAATATACCTTCATGTGATCTGGAAACTAGGCACACTTGTTTGTCTTTAGCAGATTACAGAATTTTGTTGACTTTAAAAGTAGAGACAATAGTTATCCACAAAATTCTAAAAATGTTCCATAAGGGCGCCTGCCTTTCATTTCTGGCAACCTAGCTTTGGATCCAGTTGAGAACAGTGAGTTTGAAGTCTCTATTTCCTTTTGTAGGCAAGAGGAATCCATTGTGAATCATGTTTTGGCAGCCTTCAGGTTTCCATTTATTGTGGGATGACAATACAAAATATCTCACACTTCAGTGCAAACTTATTCAACCCTTAAGTTAGTTAGTATGGGAATTGAAATTGCCTGTTTAATAGTGACTTCTGAGGCAGGTTTAAGTGACATTTAAGAATTATATGGAAAGAGCTTTATATTGAGGGTGTGCTGCCGTTAGAGGGAAAAGTTTCTGTTCCAAGAGTGTACTCTTCCAAGAGTGTATTCTTCTAAGAGTGAAAAAAAAAATCAGGATAAAGAAAATGGTTGCATTCAGCTGAAACAGAAAATTATATCTGTGTGGGTTTCCTCCTATAGTTCAAAGATGTGCATCTTAGGTAGATTGGCCATGCTAAACCACCACTTATTTAGGTTAGGTGGATTAGCCGTGGTAAATGCGCTAGGCTATGGGAATAGGACAAAGGGGAGAAACTGGATGGGATGCTGTTTTGGAGAGTCTGTACAGATCTGATGAGCCAGATGGAGACTTCCTGTATTCTATTGATTCTGTGCTTTTATGGATTCAATGATTCCATGACACACGTGCTTTCTATTTGCAGAAGATAATGGCATGATTTATTGCACAGCCCCTCACATGTTTCATGGCAGCGGGATGCAGTCAGCCATTGGCCAGTAGCAGGATCTTTTGATCCAGCCATTGCTAATGGGGTTTCCCATTGAATGCACTCTTTGCCGCTAATATACCATGGTGGGAGTCCACCATCAGTGCGACTGGAAAATCCCACCGACAAGAAAAGCCAGAAAGTTCCAGCCAAGATATTGATGTGTATTATTATACGTACATGCAAGTGTGCCACATTGCGACCTGACTGATGATTTTAAATTGGTTTTCAGGGTAATTTTTAGCACCTCGAGAATCTTCTGTGGGGATATATTCTGTAGGGCAGCACTGCTGCCTCAGTGTCAGGGGCCTGAGTTTGATTCTGGCCTCTGATGACTTGTGGAATTTGCACATTCTCCCCATGTCATGTGGGTTTCCTCCTGGTGCTCTGGTTTCCTCCCTCATGCCAAAGATGTGTGGGTTAAGTCAATTGGTCATGTTAAATTGACCCCTAATGCCAGTCCAGTTGGATTTCACGTGACTGGGATATGGAGTTAGATGTAGAGTAATGGTTGAGTCCTCATCACTCTCCTAGTCGAATTTAAGCTGAAGAAACTCAAAACACAGCTAGAATTTAACAAGTGGGCATGAGAGAGAAAGGAAGACAGAAGAATTCTAGCTTTGAACATTGGAAATAAAGCCAGCAACTCAAAGGGGAGAGAGAGACCTATCAGATAGCTGAGGCTGTAATGGAAAATCTCTCCATCTGGTGCACCCCCAATCTTTCTAACACTAAACCATTCTGAGGCCTTCATGAGTAACAAACAAAGAACACTACAGCACAGGAACAGACCCTTTGAACCTCCAAGTCTGCACCAATCATAATGTCTATCAAAACTAAAACCATATGCACCTGCGGAATCCATATCCTTCCATTCCCCATCCTATTCATTAGTCTGGCTCTCAGATGCCACTATCATACCTACTCCCATCACCTCCCTGGGCAGCGCATTCCAGACATTCATCACCCTCTTTAGAAAAAACCTTGCCTCATACATCTCTTCTCAACTTTTTCCCATGCACCTTGAACCTATGTCCCTTAGTGTTTGACTTTCCTACGCTAGGAAAGGGCACCTCTCTATCCATGCCACTCATAATCTTGCAAACGTTTGTCAGGTCACCCTTCAACTTCCATCATTCCAGTGAGAAGAAACTGAGTTTATCCAACCTCTCCTCATAGCTAATACCCTCTAGACCAGGCAACATCCTGGTAAACCTCTCCTATATTCTCTCCAAAGCATCCATATCCTTCTGGTAGTGTGGCAATCAGAAGTGTACACATATTTTAAATGAGGTCTAACTAAGGCTCTATAAAGCTACAGCATGACCTGCGAATTTTTATACTTAATGCCCCAACTGATGAAGGCAAGCATGCCATATGCTGCCTTATCCACCTATGTTGCCACTTCCAATGATTGGTGGACATTATGCCCAGATTTCTCTGCCTGTCAACATTCCTAAGATTCTATCATTTACTATATAATTCCTACATGCATTGGGCCTTCAAAAATGCATTACTCAGACTTGGCCAGATTAAACTGCATCTGCCATTTCCTTGTCCAAGTCTCCAACCGGTCTATATCTTGCTGTATCCTCTTCGTTGTCCACAACTCCACCAATTTTTATCTTGTCTGTGAACTTACTGATCAGACCAGCCACATTTTCCTCCAAATCATTTATATATATTCTGAATAACAAAGGTCCCAAAACTGATCCTGTGGAACACCACTACTTCCAACCGTCCATTCGGAAAAGCACCCCTCTACTGCTACTCGGTCTTCTATAGTCAAGCCAGTTCTGTATCCACCTTGCCAATTCTGCTCTGATCCCGTGTGACTTTAGCTTTTGTATCAGTCTACCATGAGGTACCATATCAAATGCTTTACTGAAGTCCATGTATGCAACATCCACTACCTTCCCCTCATCTGTTATAGAACCATAGAACATTATAGCACAGAAACAGGCCTTTTGGCCATTTTGGCTGTGCTGAACCATTTTTCTGCCTCGTCCCACTGATCTGCACCTGGATCGTATTCCTCCACACCCCTCTCATCCATGTACTGTCCAAGTTTTTTTTTTAATGATAAAAGTGAGCCGGCATTTACCACTTCGCCTGGCAATTCATTCCACATTCCCACTGCTCTGTATGAAGAACTCCCCCCGCCCCAATATCCCCTTTAAACTTTCCCCCTTCACCCTTAATCCATGTCCTCTGGTTTTTTTTCCCCCCCTAGCCTCAGTGGATAAAGCCTGCTTGCATTCACCTATCTATACTCATCATAATTTTATACACCTCTATCACATCTCTCCTCATTCTTCTACGCTTCAGGGAATAAAGTCCTAACCTATTCAATCTTTTTCTCTGTAACTCAGTTTATCAAGTCCTGCAACATCCTTTAATATCCTTCCTATAATTAGGTGACCAAAACTACACACAATACTCTAAATTCAGCCTCACCAATGTCTTATACAATCTCACCATAACATTCCAACTCTTATACTCAATACTTTGATTTATAAAGGCCAATGTACAAAAGCACGCTTTACCTGTCTACCTGTGATGCCACTTCTAGGGAATTATGTTACTGAATTCCCAGATCCCTCTGTTCTACTACACTCTTCAGTGTCCTACCATTTATCTTGTTTGTTCTATCTTGGTTTGTCCTTCCAAAATGCAATAGCTCACGCTTGTCTGCATTGAACTCCATCTGCCATTTTTAACCCATTTTTCTAGCTGATCCAAATCTCTCTGCAAGCTTTGAAAACCTTCCTCACTGTCCACTACACTTCCAATCTTTGTAACATCAGCAAATCTGCTGATCCAATTTACCACATTATCTCCAGATCATTGATATAGATGACAAACAACAACGGACCCAGCACTGATCCCTGTGGCACACCACTAGTCTCAGGCTCCATTCAGAGAAGCAATCCTCCACTAACACTCTCTGGCTTCTTCCATTGAGCTGATACTAATCCAGTTTACTACCTATCCATGTATACCTAGAGACTGAACTTTCCTAACTAACCTCCATGCAGGACCTTGCCAAAGGCTTTACTGGAGTCCATGTAGACAACATCCACTGCCTTCTCTTCATCCACTTTCCTGGTAACTGCCTTGAAAAACTCCAATAGATAGATCAAACATGACCTCCCATGCACAAAGGCACATTGACTCTCCCTAATAAGGCCATGTCCATCCAAATATTTGTACATCATATCTCTTAGTACTCCTTCCAATAATTTACGTACTACTAACATCAAACTTTCCAGCCTGTAATTTCCTGGATTACTTTTTGAGCCTTTTTAAACAATGGAACAATATGAGCTGTCCTCAAATCATCTGATACCTCACCTGTGGACACTGACATTTTAAATATATCTGCCCCTGCAATTTCAACACTAGTCTCCTTCAAGGTCCGATGTAATACCCTGTTCTGGGGTAGATCCCATTGGGCTCTGGAGACTTATCTATTTTATTGCTTTTTAAGATGCCCAATACTTCTCCTTTTTGATATCAACATGACCCAGAACATCTACACACTGTAACAAGCTCCTGTCTTTGGTGAATACTGAGCTAAAGTATTTATTTAGTATCTCACCTTTTTCTCTGGTTCCAAGTATAAGTTCCCTCTGCTATTCTTGAGTGGACAAACCCTTGTAGACAAACCTTTTCTCTGGCTACTTTTTGCTCTTTACATGCATATAAAATGCTTTAAGATTTTCTTTAATCATGTTTGCCAAGGATTTTTCATGATCCCTTTTAGCCCTCCTAACCCCTTCTATAAGTTCCTTCGTATGTTCTTTATATTCTTCAACGGTTAGTCCTAAGCCTTTTAGATTTTAAAAATGCTTCCTTTTTCTTTTTGACAAGGCTCATATTATCCCTCATTATCAGTGGTTCCCAATACTTGCCATCCTTATCCTTCATTCTTGCGGGTATATGCTAATCCTGAATTCCATTTGAAAGACTCCCACATGTCAGAGGTTGATTTACTGTCAAACAGTATTCCTCAATCTACCCTCTCCAGATCCTACGTAATGTTGTTATAGTTAGTCTTCCCCCAATGTAACACGTACGATAAATTCATTTAAATTGAAGAGAGTGACGTAGAGTCATTTTTTGTCACTTCTGAGAAAGTAGCAAGACAGCTAAAATGGCCATCAGACATCTGGACAGATTTACTTTAAGGGCAGCTGTGAGGAAGACCCATTCATATCTCTTCCGTGCTGATCCCTGATGTGTCCATGAATCATGAATAGACCAAGAGTGCCATCTTAAGTGCCTATGAGTTAGTCCCAGAGGTACACTGCCATCAATTCCAGAGTGTTTGTAAGATGCCCATACAAACCTACATTGAGTTTGAACGGTTGAAGCAAATTGCATTTGACTGATGGATAAGTTTGTTTAAAAAAAACTCGTGCTCCTATGAAGAGCTGTGTGAATTGGTATTGTTTGAGGAATTCAAAAATTGCTTGCCCTCAAACTGCAGATGTACTTGGAAGAGTAAAATAACCTCCTGGCAGGGAATGCAACTGTTTCAACGGATATCTAAGACCTCAACCATTGGTTTGAACACTGAGGCAGACTATTTCCAAACTATTACCAGGAACATTAGAGGGATAAGCAGAGAGATCTAAATAGGAACAGCACCCCTAGCCAGAAAAGAAAACATTATAGGAAGATGCAAGAAGCCCTTTTGCAGACCAAAGGAAAATTGGTGTGTTCTCATTGCAATAAAATAAGCCACTTTTTAGGCCCGAGTGGTAGAGATTGTGAGAGAAGCCCAATGATTCAATAGATCTCCACGTGAGTAATATCCCGAATCACGCCCTAATAATGCAGCAGAGTAAGCAGAGATTTTTGCTGTAGAAACATCCCTTTGAAAGATGTGGGTGTCTTCTGTTGGCACATTTCCTGAGAGCCTTCAGAATTTTGTCAGCAGTGTTCCCCTGTCCCTCCCAAATGGTAAGCAAATTCTTGTATTCTAGAACACTGAGTACTCAAGTCCTTAAAGTTAAAAGCTAAAGCACTGATCAGTGGAGTGGGAGGATGATTGTGTATCAGCACTACTCCATAAGGTCCACCTGGAATTTTCTTGTTTCAGGCCTGTCACAGTAGGAATTGTCCCTAAATTACCAGTAGCAGGGATTGGTTTCCTTCTTAGAAATGATTTGACTGGAAGCCAAGTGTTAGCCAGCAAAACAAAAGAAGTCCACTTCAACCAGCAGAAAGCTTCAGGAAGGTCCAGAGGCAAAAAAGGGGTGAGATAAGCATTTTGAGAATGTTGCTCAATGTAACAAGGCTGCAGCCAGGCCAGTAATGTTAAGAGGTACAGGAAGGGCTAATTGAATTTAAAATAGACTCTTAAATATCCCAGAATTAAAAGGGACCAAAGGAGTTCCAAAGCAGGAAAAGAGATAATGAGAGAGATGGTAGTCAAAGAGTCTTAAGGATCGCAAGTTATTTCTCTGTAACTTCATTACAATTAATGTAAGCCATACTTGTATAATAAATAAACTTTAGCTTTTATTAAATTAGGGAGGGAAAAGGGTAAAAAAATTTCTGATTTATGGCTTCCAGGAACTTTCTTTCCAAGTTTTAAAAAGGGACAAAGATAACCCCAAACTGATGAACAGATAGGGAGTTAGATACTTCACGCAGTTGAAAAGGCACAAGAGAGTATAATTGAAGCTACACCTCCACTTGAGGGCAGAAAGACATGAAATAAGAGTGCCACTCCCAAGCCAAAGGCCTCAGCAAGGAAGCCATTGCTACTTGATTATGACAGCCTGTGGTAAATTCAACTGGGGATCAGAAAAGTTCCTAGTTTGGCCTATGCGAAGATGATGCCTCATATAGTCAAAAAGCCACCGTGAGTTACAACAAGAGCTTACCTGCCAGCAGAGAACAATAGTATCCCAAGAGGTAAGAGCCTACTACCAATTGACCAGCAGATGGATCCAACCAGCAGATGGATCCAACCAGCAGGGAGCTCATACTTCTCCGCCTTGATGCAGAATCGCAAAGCAACCTGATTAGTTTTATCCACTACATTTAAAATTATTTGTGGCAACCACGCATCCTACCAATCTCCAGACTACAGGGCTGCCATTCTCCCATCCAACTGCCCACTCCACAGCTACCCCCAGTTGGTGCTGGAAATTGGGGTGGTCCAGGGAGGTATGGAATGGCCTGGGAGTGGTCAAGGGGGCTGCAATCGGGCCATGGTGGGGGTAGCATTGTGAGGGACCCCGGCTAGTCAGTAATCGGAAGGCTAATATTGCGAGGCCACTGCACAAGTGCAGAGGCTTATTAATTTCAGCCTCCCAAGTGTGAATGTGTCCAGCCCCTAGTTTTTAATGATATTTGCGCTGATGGCCTCTCCAGTGCCCAGAGTGTGGGAGATTCTTGTCTCAATCCCACTGAAAAGAAAGTGTGGATCACTCCAGTTTTGACATGAAATTCGACACTTAGAATTTTTTGGGAGAATTCCATCCCGGAAATGTAACTTTACCTGTTATGGATGTGGGAGAACTCCCTTTCAGTAGACTATTTTCCAGCCCATGAAAAGCTGATCCATTGTTCAGGAGCAGGCCACCCATCTGATTTTGATGTGATTTATTATTATCACGAGTTACTATACTACATAGTTGCGTGCTATATAAAGTATTGCCATTCATAAGGAAAGGAGAATGCAGAATGTGGTGTTGTAGGTAGGGTGTAGAAAAAGATCAACTTAATGTGAGGTAGGTCCATTCAAAAGTCTAATGGCAGCAGGGAAGAAGTTCTTTTTGAGTCTTTTAGTACATGTCCTCCAACTTTTGTATCTTTTTCCCAATGGAAGAAGATGGAAGAGAATATGTCTGGAATGAATGGGGGCCTTTAATTATGTTAGTTGTTTTCCCGAGGCAGCAGAAAGTGTAGACCATTTAATAGGTCTACACTTATTAACCTTGGTTGGTTTGAGTGATGGACTGGGCTTTGTTCACAACCCTTTGTAGTTTCTTTTAGTCTTGGGCAGAGCAGGAGTCTACCAAGCTGTGATACAAACAGAAAGAATGTGTTCTATGATGCATCTGTGAAAGTTGGTGAGAATTGCAGCAGACATACCAAATTTTTAATTTGATTTGATTTATTATTGTTACATGTATTAATATACAGTAAAAGTACTGTTTCTTGCGCACTATACAGACAAAACATGCCTCACAGTAGGAAACTAGAGTGCAGAATGCAGTGTTATAATCATAATTAGGATGTAGAGAAAGATCAAGTTAATGCAAGGTAAGTCCATTCAGAAGCCTCTGACAGCAGCAGGAAAGAAGTTGTTCTTGAATCAGTTGATTCATGACTCAGACGTTTGTATCTTTTTCTCAGTGGAAGAAGGTGAAGAGAGAATGGTCAGGTGCATGGAGTCCTTAATTATGCTGGTTGTTTTGCTGAGGCAGCAGAAAGCGTAGACAATAAATGGATGGGACACTGGTTTGTGTGATGAATTGGGCTACATGCACAACCTTTTGTAGTTCCTTTGGTTTTGGGCAGAACAGGAGCCATACCAAGTTGTGATACAATTAGAAAGAATGCTTTCTATGGTGCATTGGTAAAGGTTGGCGAGAGTTGTAGTGGATGTGCCAAATTCCCTTTGTCTTCTGAGAAAGTAAAGATGTTGGTGGGCTTTGTTAATTATAGTGTTGTCATTGGGGGACGAGGACAGATTGTCGATGATCTGGACACCTAAAAACCTGAAGCTCTCGATCTTTTCTACTTAGTCCCTGTTGATGCCAACAGGGACATGTTATTCTTTACGCTTCCTGAAGTCGATGACAATCTCCTTTGTTTCATTGACATTGAGGGAGAGATTATTATTACTGCACCAGTTCAATGGATTCTCTATCTCATTCCTGTACTCTGTCTCCTCATTGTTTGAGATCTGACCCACTTACATTGGTATTGTCAGCAAACTTGAAAATTAAATTGGAGGGAACTTGGCCACACAGTAATAGATGTATAAGGAGTGTAGTAGGGGGCTGAGAGCACAGCCTTGTGGGGTACAGTGTTGAGGATGATCATAAATGTGTTGTTGTTGCCTATACTTACTGATTTTGATGCGTGAGTTAGGAAGTTCAGGATCCAGTGGCAGAGAGAGGTGCGAAGGCCCAGGCCACTGAATTTGGAGATGCGTTTTGTGGGAATAATAATGTTGAAGGCTGAGCTGTAGTCAATAAATAGGAGTCTGACATTGGTGTCCCTCTTATCGAGTTGTTCCAGGTTTGTGTACAAGACAGGGAAATGGCGTCTGCTGTGGACCTGTTTCAGCAGCAGGCAAACTGTGTAGTGGTTCCAGATAGTTTTGGAGGCTGGAATTGATTGCGCCGTGACTAACCTTTTGAAGCATTTCATAACCCTGGATGTCAGAGCCAACAGACGATAGTCATTAAGGCACGCTGCTTGGTTTTTCTTAGGTACCAGGATGATGGTCTCTTCTTGGAGCAGCAAGGACCTCAGTTTGTTGTAAAGAGAAGTTGAAGATATCTGTGAACACCTCTGCCAGCTGGTGCACGCAGGGTCTGAGTGCTTGTCTGGGTACCTCATCTGTGCCAATTGCTTTCTGTGGATTGACCTTTAAGAATCTGCTCTGATATTTGCAATGGTGATTTCAGATACAGGTTCTTCCAGGATGGAGGGCATGATGTCTTGATCAAAACGAGCATAAATTGCATTGAGTTCATCAGGGAGGGGTACGTTGGAGCTGGCGATTTTATATGCCTTCGTCTTGTAATCTGTTCTATCTTGCAAACCTTGCCATAGTCGGCATGGATGGGTATGGCTAGCCTGGGACTCTAGCTTGGTCCGGTACTGTTTTTTGGTATCTTTGGATACCTTAGATCGTATCTGACTTTCTTGTATCGGTTAGTGTCCCCTGACTTAAACACCTTAGATCTGGACTTCAGCAGGCAGTGGATATCGCTATTCACCCGTGGTTTCTGGTGGGTAACACACGGATTTGCTGCTTTGGCACACAGTCATGCTTACTGATGAAGTCAATTATTGTAGTGGCATAGTTATTCAGGCTGGCTGCAGAATTTTTAAATACTGACTAGTCCACTGACTCCAAGCAGCCCGTTGGAGATCATCTGATTCCTCAGATTTCTTTACTCTTAGAAAATAGAGGCGTTGGTGGGCTTTCTTAACTTATAGTGTTAGCATGGTGGGGACAGGTTGTTGGTGATTCCAGACTTCTAGAAACTCGAAGTTTCTGAAATCGATGACCATCTCTTTCATTTTGTTGACATTGAAAGAGAGAAATTATTGTCATACTAGTTCACCAGGTTCTCTATCTTTTTCCAGAATTCTATCTCATACATTGAAATTCAACTCTCTACAGTGGTGTCATCAGCAAACTTGAAAATTGATTTGGAGTGGAATTTGACCACACAGTCATTGGTGTATAAGAAATACGAGGCTGAGGACACACCATTGTGGAGCATCGATGTTACAGATGATTGTGGAGGAGATGCTATTTTCTGTCCTTACAGCGAACTATGAATTAGAAATTCTAGGATCCAGTTATAGAGGGAAGAGCTGAGCCCAGGCCACCAAGTTTGGAAATTTTGTAGTAATAATGGTATTGACGGCTGAGCTATAGTTATTAAATAGGAGTCTGAAATAAAGGAAAATGTTGCAGATGCTAGTATCTGAAACAAAAGCAGAAAATGCTAGAAAATCTCAGCAGGTTTGACAGCATCTGTAGGAAGGGAATAGACCCAATCTTTTGAATCTAGATGACTCTTAGTCAGAGCCTTTTCATACTGTGACCCCTCCCACAACTCCTTTATCGGTACATGACAACTATTTCAGTGCCACTTACTGCTCTCATCCAGACATGGACAAATTTATCAATTTTGCTTCCAATTTCCACACTATTCGCCTTCATGTCCATCTCTGACACTTACCTTCCTTGACCCCACTCTCCATTTCTACTGATAAACTATCCACTAGTATTATTACAAACCCAGCACCTCCCAAAACTACCTTGACTCCAACTGTTTTCACATCCCACATCCTGCAAGGACTCCATCCCATTCTCTCAGTTCCTTCACCTCCACTGTATGTGTTCAGCTTATACAACTGTCCAAAATTGTGCTGCAGATGTGTCTTCTTCCTCAGTTGTGGTTTTCCACCCACAGTGGTTGACCGGGTTGTCAACTGCATCCAACCCATCCCCCAGACAACTGCCCTGACTTCCTCCTTTCCCTCCCAGAACCAGGATGGAGTCGCTCTTGTCTTCACTTCCATCCTACCAGTCTTCACATTCAAAGCATCATCCCTCACCATTTCTACCAAGTCCAATGTGATACCATTGCACCATACATCTTCTCCCCTTCCCCACTGCCTCCCCTTCTCCCCCCGTCGCCTCCCCTTTCCCACCCTCCGCGTCTCCCCGCCTCCCGCATGAACTGCTCTGTCTGGGACACCCTGGTCCACTCCCGCATCATACCTAACATCTCACCCCTGCTAGTTATGACGAAAAGTCATTGAGACTCAAAATGTTGGCTCTATCCTTTCCTCACAGAAGGAGTCTGACATTGATGTCTCCTTTGTTATCAAGGTGTTCCAGTGTTGAGTACAGGGTCAGAGAGATGCTGTGGCCCTGTTGTGGCAATAGGCAAACTGTAGTGGATCCAGGCCATGTGGAAGGCCAGAATTAATTCCTGCCACAATTAACTTTTTGAACCACTTCATATTGATCTATGTCAGAGCCACTGGATGATCTTCATTAAAGCATGTGGCTTGGTTTTTCTTTGGTACAGGGATGATTGTCATCTTCTTGAAGCAGATAGGGACCTCAGTTGTTGTAAAGAGAGGATGAAGATGTCTGCGAATACCCCTGCCTGCTAGTTCGCACAGGATCTGAATACTCATCCAAGTACTTTATCCAGGCCATTCACTTTCCGATGGGTTGACCTTCGTGAAGCCTGCTCTGACATCTGAAGTAGTAGTCTTGGATACAGGTTCATCCAAGGTTTCTGGGGTGGAGGGCATGGTCTCACTGATATCTTGCACTGAATTCATCAGGGAGGACTGTGTTGGTGCCAGCAATTTTACATGCCTTCATCTTATAGCCTGTTATGTCTTGCAGACCTTGCCATCGTCAGCGAGTTCCATGTGGTTATCCAGGGACTTTAGCTTGGTATGGTACTATCTTTTGTCATATTTGATGGATCTCCTTAGATCGCATCTGGCTTTCTTGTCTACATTAGGGTTGCCTAACTTGAATGCCTAGGACCTAGACTTCGGCAAACTCTACCTGAAAGGACAGTGAAAGCATGTTGACTGGTAACTTTAAAAAGAGAATTAGTTAAATACTTGAAGAAAAAGATATCTGTTGCCATGTCAACCTCAAACATCTAACAGAAGAAAATTATTAAATGTAAGGTAGGAATGTTCTCCTTAGAGCAGAGATAGTTAAGAGGGGATTTGATAGAATGAACAGTTTTGATAGGAGGAATGAAAAATGCTTCTAGTAATTGTAACATTGGCAACTAGATGATATAGGTTGATATTTAGGTAAAGAATTTGAGGTTATATAGACAGTGAGTTGTTATGATCTGGAAACCTATGCCTGAAAGGGCAGCAAAAACATGTTGACTAGTAACTTTAAAAAGACAATTAGTTAAATAAAATCATAGAATCCTGACAGTGCAGAAAGAGGCCATTCGACCCATCATTTCTGCATGAACAAAAATCCCTCCCAGGCCCTATTCCCATAACCTCATGTATTTACCCTGAGACTAAGGGGCAGTTTAGCATGACCAGGTTAACCTAACCTGCACATCTTTGGTCTGTAGGAGATTATCGGAGCACTGGGGGGAAACCCTTCAAGGCCTGGGGAGAATGTGCACATAGTTGAAGAAAAAGATATTGCAAGGCTCTATAAAAAGATCAGGGAGTGAAACTGGTTGAACTGAATGTATTTCTTGTGTGCTTTATTGTTCCAGTGCTTCAGTATTAGGTCCTTTAGGCTTTGTTTTAATCTGTAGATTTAAAAGAGTTATTGTTTGTCAGTTTGGTAGCAAATAATATACAGTGCGCATATTTTAATTTAAAAGTTGAAACCTTTTGGTCTATCTATGCACTGATTTAGTATATCGATAAATAGTATTATTTTTGGCATATGTTAGGATGTAGGTCTTGTCATGTTGCGATAAGTTCTGTTAATGAATACAGCCTTCTTATTTTCCTGTATCAGCTTTGGCATTGACTCATCGATTTCTTTCGTGACTCTGAATCTATATTAAGAAGAACACTAATGTTTCTTGGATCAAACCTTGTTGGATATATCGTTATATGAAATTGTTTGGGAATGTTATCCCTTTGTCCCTTATGGAGACTTTGTTTTGAATATATGTTCAATGAAAATATTGACTACATGATTGTATAATTCAAATTTCTCTCTGCTTAACAATGAATTTTATTCCTATTTAAGAATTAGAAATTTTCTTATCCATTCATTGTGCTTACTATTGTTAATAATTTTACTGCACTGTTATTCTTATGTAAGATTATTATTCTTGCCAGGTTTCCATCATTTTCACAGCAGAACACTTTAGATAGTCCAAAAACAAAACTTTGTAGATGATGAAAGATCATCAACCTGAAATGTTAACTCTGTTTCTCGCTTCATCATTGCTGTCTGACCTGCTGAGTATTTCCAGCTTTTTTTGTTTTTAATTTTATATATGGAAACCCTTTCAGATTGGAATGTTTGAAACCACAGCAATTTCTGGATTTTTGTAATTTTCTGAATTATAGAATGATGTAAGAATATCTAATCATTAGTATGTGAACCAGAAAATATTGTAGATATTAAACATTTACCTGTGAATAAAACAGTGATAAACATTATAAAGCAGTAAAAAAAAAAATTGTTGATCAAAATACAGTATTTTGAATGTCTTTGTTCCTAAAATACTTAGTAAAATTGTGTTGAGAGTTGCTTTGCTCTCCTCAAAATTTCTAGACTTTTCCGAGGAATAGGTTGCAGTTTATTAAATGCAAAATGATACACAAATATTTTTGAATTTGGCACATTATGAAGATAACTATTTCAATGTACCTCCTATCTACTTCTCAAAGAGAGGAAGAAAATTGAACTCAACCAACTGGTAGATTGCAACTTTACAGTTGTTGAATATGCATGAATATTAAAGTTGCTGTTTTGACAAAAATACATTGATCAAGTTTCCTTTTCCATCATAGATTAGTTGTGCTGCAGTTTCATGGATTAATTTGTTTCCTGTACTTTTCCTTTTCTTAGGCCAAACTGTTTTCAAATAGTAGTACAGCACTTTAGTGAAGACCATTGCATCTTCTACTTTGCAGCAGAGACTCCAGAACAGGCACAGGTAAAATGCTGAAAGCTAAATTATTATAACTTTGGGATGATTGTGTCAGCCACGTGTACATTGTGCTGCCTTCTCCCATTGCAAAAGGAAACTGACAATCATGTTTGAGTTGCGTAATGATCATCTTGCAAAGCTTCTCTTGAGAAACAAAGTAATGGGTGTTCTAGCTTTATGGGCATTAATGAGCTATTGGTGTTAAAATAATAGTTGGTCTTTTAAATATGTTATAATGCAACTTTTGAACAATGAGACATGTATAAATTAAGTTATTTTTGAAGTGAAAAAGACAAATAATACTAAAGCTAATATAAATGTTTAGAAATAAAATACCTCAACATGCAAGAAGGTAGTTTTAAAAAAAACTGTTTTGAAAATTCTCTTGCATCATAAATACATTTGACAGACAACTTTTTTACATCAAACATGAAACTCAGTAACAACTCAGGATGAGAATACATTGATTGGAGGGAAGACAAAAATGGGTGTACCTTAACAGATCAACTCAAAGAGCAAAGAAAAGTGACCTCTTTCATAAATCTAAGAAATAGGGAGACATAGAATGAAAGGAATTTGCAGAATTAAAGAAGGCCATTTAGCCTATTTTGTATGTGCCAGTTCTGGAGCAACCAAAAACTAATTCAGTCCTCTCTCCTCTCCTTGCTACTTCCTTATATCCCTGTTGCAAATGCTTACTTAGCCTTTGCTCAAAAGATGCAGTGGGCGCTCTACTATTCCTTGTAATACTTCATGCTAAAGCAGCTCTCCACATGAAGAATGTTATGCTAATCTATCTCTATTTGCTTAATGGCCATTTTAATTGATGGTCACTTCTTGTCACCATTTTTTCACACATATAAAGTAGTCTTTCTTTCTTCACCTAATCAACACCCATCATACTGAAAACAAACCCTTTACAAAGTGACCATTTAGCTTTCTCTGCTTTATTGAAAATACTCCTATATCTTCAATTTTCCTTTGTAACTATATTTCTCATCCTGATATTCTGATAAAACTTATTGTACACCATGGTTTTTAATATATTTTCTGCAATGGCATGTTCAAAACTGTACTCAGTACTCAAACTGTGTCTATGTGCAAGACTATCACTGCTGCTTTGTGTTGCATTACATATGTTAAGGACAAGAGGGTGATTAAACAGCCATGATTTCTCCAGTCACTACCACTCCACGAACAAAAGGATGATTCTGATTTTCGATTTTCCCCCTTTTATACATGGTGGCATGTTTTCCCAACCCTTCAGTCTGGCGTGATCCAATCCTTTATTAATAACCCCACAACAAACTTGAGATGAGGTAAAATAAGAGGATTGGTTTATTTCACATGCACAAAATGAGCCTTTTGTACTCCTGCAAGGAGGATAAGAGAAAGAAAGGGGTACAACAAAGGACCACAATAAAAATAAGGTTCAAGGTTTTACATGAGTCCAGAGTCTAAAATCAAAAGTCCAATGCTGTATTTCTTCAGAGGTTAGCGAGTTGAAACTGTTGAAGATGATCCATCTTTCCAGAAGCGATAACTTCCTGATAGAAGAAGACGTATAAGAGATGAATGCGTCTTATAGATACAGATACAGGAATTCTGATATTCCTGTAATAATCTGTGGAGATGATAAGCAAATTACTTGGTCAGAGCTCTTCCCGCTGCTATCTTTGAGAGGTAAAATGATCGCCTGCGTTCAGTTTCACATGGCAGTGTTACAGGTTCTAACAGTGTGGGGAGGTCATGTGACATAATCTTACCACTTCTGGGGTTTGGGTAAAATATTTGTTTTCTTAGGTCTCGAATCTTAGATGTTTAATAGAAGAGTCTGGGTCCCTTTTGTTCTTGCAGGTGCACTGCCTGTAATCAGAACCTTGTCTTAGAAATGTATGTGATACTGGTGGATTTTTTTGGAATTTGATCTTTTACAGTCATGGTGGACATTAGCACATTTTAAGGATAGCAAAGTCCTGCTGGGTTTTAGAAGCTAGAAATTCCTGTGATGTAACTCATGGATAGTCAGGCATGTCAAGGTGAAGTCTTTATCCATTTATAAAGTAAAATAATTTTATAAAGTAGCCAGGTTAATGTCGATATGTATTCCTCTCTTCTGGGACCATTTATTTAAAAAGAATGGCAGGAATTGCTCAGGTTAGTATCTATCTTTAGGTGCTTCGTCAATGACTGTCCCTCCATTGTAAGTCAGAAGTAGGGATATTTGCAGATTATGGTGTGTTCAGTCCTCTTCATAACATCTTGGATGCTAAAGTAGTACATGTCTGCATGTAGCAAGACCCAGGCAACTTTCAAGTTTAGGTAGGTTAAGTGGCAATTAACAGTCATGTCACAATGGTTCTCACCAGTGAAATAATCCAACTACTTCATTGTAACATTACTATTGCTGACTCCCTCACCATCAACCTCCTGATGATTACCATTGACCAGAAACTTGACTGATCCAGCCATATAAAAGCTATGGCTACAAGAGCAGGTCAAGGCTGGGGATTCTGTGCAAGTAACTCATCTGACTCCTCATAGCCTGTCCAATACCTATAAGGCATAAATTAGGAGTATGATTGAGTACTCTCACCTGCCTGGATGAATGCAACCCTAACAATAACTTGAGAAAAATCATTTAGTTTTACAGAACTTATCTCTCTCTTTCAGCAATATAATTTGCTGGAACTTTTCATCGTGCATCATCAAATCAAATACAATCATGCCAAGTTTCAAAATATCAAATCAATTTATACTGCAGTAAAAAAGGGTTCTGACTGGTTGAGAGTTTGATACCAGTCAAGGCTTCCCTGATGATAATGGAATGGGGAATTATTGACTCCTTAAGCTCCTGGACAAATCAAAAAAGATGCAAGGATTGAACATATTCCTTTAGTTGCAGTGAACTGGTCCCTGCATATGAATATATCTTGTTAATGGGCCACATTACAAGCTCAACTGATTATCTTAAGTAGGTTGTTAGTATAGCTCTTAGCACCCACAAGATTGTTCAGCAAGTGCTGCCAATTGCAGAATCACATCTAACAATAGATTGTTTGGGTTTCGTAGACACAGACTAGTTGAGTATGGTTTGCCGTTTGCATATTACAAACAACTGAAGGAACAGGCTATTTAATTCAATTAGCCCATGTATTTGACATTACATGCACGGAAATTCATACACATCTAAACTTCCCCATTGATTTAATTGAATGTATTTAAATTAATTTATTGAAATTGAAAGCTAGTGTCAGTAATGATGGCCATGATATCTATCATTGGTTGTCATAAAAACCCACCTGGTTCACTGATAGCCTATAGGAAAGGAAATCTGCCATCCTTACCTGGTCTGGCTGATGTACAAATCCAGACCCATGTGGTTGATTTTTAACTGCCCCCTGAAATGGCCTAGCAAGCAACTGAGTTCAAAGGCAATTAAGGATGGGCAACAAATGCTGGTCTTATGATGTCACCCATGTTCCAGAAAGAATTTTTAAAAATACCTCTCCAATCTCTGGTACGTGAATTTTGATTTCTTTTATCCTTGATTTTCATCATTCCACCATTGGCGGTCATTCCATCGCCTATCTAAATTCTGAAGTCTGGGGTCCCTCCGCTCTAAACTTCTTATATCTCGGGCTATAGTTTTCCTTAATATTCTCAATTAAGTTTTCAATTTTGGCAGCACTCCTGTGAAATGCTTTGTGTCATTGTACACATTAAAGTTGTTATTGTGACCTGTTAAATCTGCAAAACCAGGGATAAGATTGGGATGTGTCTTCCTGACCTGATTAATTGCAGCATTAAGTGTTTCATCTTAAAGCTGGAATTTATAGAATCATAGAATCATTACAGTGCAGAAGGAGGCCATTTAGCCCTTCAAGTCTGCACTGACCACAATTCCACCCAAGTCCTATCCTGGTAATCCCATGCATTTACCCTGCTAACGCTTGACAGTAGGGTTAATTTAGCATAACCAATCAATCGAACCCGCACATCTTTGGAGTGTGGGAGGAACTGGAGCACCAGAGGAAACCCATGCAGACACGGAAAGTATGTGCAAACTCCACGCACAATGACATGAGACTGGAATTGAACCAGATCCTGGCGCTATGAGGCAGAGTGCTAACCATTGTGTCACCATGCCCCCCTCCCTGTGCTGTATGTATGTTTAAAAAAAATTTTATTTTTCAAAGGGTCACTTTATCTGGGAATAAAGAGCCAGAATAGAAAGATCAAAATCAGTAACACAAATAGCAATCTTCCTAATAATTCCAACTCAAAACAGGACAACCTGGAATAATGATGCAAGCTAGTTTCACTGTTGGCGAAAAGCAGATATATATGTAAGATAGTGGAAAATGTTCTTGAGTACTTAAATTGACTTGTAATATCCAGGCACATAATTCTATTAAAGGTTATAAAAAAGGGATCCAAAAACATTTACAAGGATGTTATTTCCAATTCATTCTTTATGGGATGTGAGCATCACTGGCTGGTCAATATTTATTGCCCACCCCTAAATGCCCTTGAGAAGGGCAAGTGAGCTACCATCTTGAAATGTTGCACTCCCTGAGGTATAGGTACACTGACAGTGCTGTTCAAGAAGACGTTCCAGGATTTTGATCCAACAACAGTGAAGAAGATGTATTTTGAAGTCAGAATGATGAGTTACTTGGAACTGCCAGATGGTGCTGCCTGCTACTGTCATCTGGCTAGATCATAGTGATCAAAAGTTTGGAAAGTGCTACTTGACGAGCCTTGGTGAGTTTCTGCACTGCATCTTGCACAGTTACTGCTATTGTGCTTCAGTAATGGAAAAAGTTGTTGTTGAAGGTGGTGGATGGGGTGCCATTCAAGGAGGATGGTGTTGAACTTGTGTTGTTGGAACTGAATTCATCCTGGCAAGTAGAGAATATTCCATCATGTAGGTTCATAGCTCCTTAAAAATGGAGTCACAGATGGACAGGGTGGTGAAAAAGGCATTTGGTATGCTTGGTTTCATTGGTCAGAACATTGAATACAGGAGTTGGGATGTCTTGTTGAAAGAGGCCGAAGATACAGGTGTGCAGGGCACCTGTGTTGAGAATAATCATGGAAGTGTCATTTCCTATCCTTACTGATTGCGGCCGTAGCTTTGGAAGTCTAGGATTCAGTTGCAGAGAGAAATGTATATGATTTTTCCTGTTGTTGAAATTGTCTGAGACATTGGTAAGGCCACGCTTGGAATACTGTGTACAATTCTGGCCACCTTATTATAGAAATGAGCAAATCCTGTGATTTCCTAAGTTTAAGGTTCTCTCTTAATGAGAATCTTGTGACCTAAATTTAGAAAGAAAATTAGATTTTAACGAATGCCACAGCCAGTGTGCATTTCAGCCAAGATCTGGATCTTGACCCTTCCAGGAACCATGTGTGCAAAGTTAACCTTGTTTTATTCCAGCTGTCATTCTCCAGTTCTAGTCCTAATTGTCTTAACTGTACACAAATTAAAATTTGTTGGTGATTTTGCTACTGTTTTAAGCTGAAGCTTCTCTTTCTGTCTGCAGGCATTTTTCAGTCATCTCAATCACCCCTTACTTAGCAATCCCTGTTTTTTTTAAGCACACTGCATTTTGGTTTAGTAGCTGACTGCATCATGTTTGAGCTTGCAGTTCTTTTGTGCATTGAGTTATGAACATTTACTTCATTGAACTGGTTGAACATTATCAGCTTCAGATGAAGAATTTTATAAAAAGTTAACTCTCTATGACTTATTAATGTTATAAAGTGTAAATAACAGTTGATAATGAATTTAAAATTAAGTAATTGTTCAGTTATCTAGATATTACAAATATTTTTCTTTTGAAGGACTGGATGAAATGCCTGCAGGTATTTTGCAGTAACTTGAAGAAACCTCTGCCACAAACCTCTAATAAACGCCTTCGACAGGTAAAAAGAAATGTTTTACTCAGCCATTTATGTGGCATTAGAAGTCAATTTTTATGCATGGGATTCAAATGGGTGTGTGGTGGGGAGAGGGTGCCAGCCTTTGGAGGTACAGGAACTGGGAAAATATGAAAAAAGGCTTTGGGATTATATCTTCCTTCAAAAGAAAGAAAAGAAACCAAAAAAAAATACAGTACAGGAACAAACCCTCCAAGCCTGCACCTACCATGCCGCCTGACTTACCTAAAGCCCCCTATAATTCCAGGAACCAAATCCCTCTCTTCCCATTTCATTCATGTACTTGTCCAGACGCCCCTTCCAGTACCTCCCTTGGCAAGAAATTCCAGGCATCCACCATTCTGTGTATTAAAAAACAAAAAATCTGCCTCGTACTTCTCTTTTAAAACTTGCCCCTCACACCTTAAATCTACGCCCCTAATAATTGATATTTTAACCCTGGGAAAAAGCTTCTGACTATTCACTCTGTCCATGCCTCTCAATGTGTAGACTTCTATCAGGTCTCTCCTCAACCTTCATCTCTCCAGTGAGAACAACCAAGTTTCTTCAACCTCTCCTTGTAGCTAATGCCCTCCATACCAGGCAACATCCTGGTAAATCTTTTCTGTACCCTCTCCAAAGCCTCCACATCCTTCTGGTAGTTGGCGAATTGAACACTATATTCCGAGTGCGGCCTAACTAAGGTTCTACAAAGTGTCAATGTGACTTGCCAGTTTTTAAACTCACTATGCTGGCCGATGAAGGCAAACATGCCAAATGCCTTCTCGACTATCTTCTCCACCTGCATTGCCACTTTCAGTGACCTGTGTATCTGTATGCCCAGATCCCTTTGTCTATGAAATATTTGTCATTTACTGTATATATCCTTTATGTATTAGATCTTCCAAAATGCTTTCACAGTTGTCTGGATTAAACTCCATCTGCCATCTCTTCGCCCAAATCTCCAACTGATCTATATATATCCTGCTGTATGCTCTGATGGTCCTCATCATTATCCACAAATCCACTAACCTTTGTGTTGTCCGTAAACTTACTAATCAATCTAGTTACATTTTCCTCCAAATCATTTGTATATATTACAAACAGCAAAGGTCCTTGCACTGGTCCCTGAAGAACACCACTTGTCACAGCTGTCAATTCAGAAACACACTCTTCCACTGTCTTCTTTGACTGAGCCAGTTTTGTATTCACCTTGCCAGCTCATCTCTGATCCAATGCGACTTCACCTTCTGAATCATTCTGCCCTGAGGGACCTTGTCAAAGGCCTTACTAAAATCCATATAGACAACATCCAGTGCCCTATCTTCATCAATCATCTTTGTCATTTCCTCGAAAAACTCGGTCAAATTCATGAGACACAACTTCCCTTCACAAAACCATGTTGCCTCTCACTAATGCGTCCACTTATTTCCAAATGGAATAAATCCTGTCTCGAATCCTCTCCAATAATTTCCCTACCATTGATGTAAGGCTCACTGGCCTGTAATTACCTGGATTATTCTTACTATCCTTATTAAACAAAGGAACAACATTGGCTATTTCCTTCACCTGCTTTTCTTTTCCCAGGGTGTGTTTTGTCTGTTTCAGCAATTTGCATGGCAAAAGGCCAATGGGGATTGTACTTATGGCACTAATTTCTATGTTAATGGTTCCTTTCCAGCACTGTATGGGTCACATGCAGCTTTTAAAACTCAGCAATTTAGAGGAGGCAAATGTACAGTAGGGATCATTGAATCCTAAATCTGAATTGCACTCCAAACTACAAAGAAGCAGCAAACTTGAGGTTAGCCAGAGGCCTGCCATTAGAGGTGTAGGTTATTGAAGTTGTTCTTACTAATAGTGCAAGGAGTGAAGCTGTTCTTAATAATAGTGCTGGGGAGTGAATAAATTACTGCTTACAGCATAATTCCCTTATGCCTTCAACATGCAACAGAAATCTCAAGTGGACTACTTGAACAGCAGCAAAATCCAACTCAGCAGCTACAATAGGAGAAACAGCAATTAGAAGAGCTATAGCATGCAATGCGCCCGTATGCAGCTGAGCGTGATGGAGTGGTTGGACACAGGCCATGAAGTAGAAGATGCTACCTCCTCAGACAAGCCCCAAGCCGCATGTGATTTAAAGTTTCCACTTTTATTTTGAATATTATTAATTTGTGCTCTGTCAAGCAGCAGTACTTGCTAAAGCTGCAACTCTTATATCAGGTGGTCAGTGATTTTGGAGGAGGATCTGAATCCAAACAGGATGAATATCTTGTACCTGAGGCATGGAACGACTTGTGAATTTCAACAATCTGGAATAAAATGTGGTCAACTTTGTCTCTATAGGATTCTCTCAGGTGCGGGACACATGGCACTACAGCGAAGAGAAGAGCTAGAGCTGGAGGAAATTGAGGACTGCTCATCACCCTAAGAGGGGGAGGGAGAAAACAAACAAAAATGGAGCATTCCTATTCAGAAATCCTGTTGATGCATATGTCATTAATTTGCATTCCAGAGAATCATATCGCACCTTCATCCAGTCAAGATTCACTTTACTGTGGTGTGTGCAGTACTGCATTCTTGGCACCTGAACCTCTGTTGCCACACCCCATCCTAACATGCTTCAAATAAACTTATGTTGCTACCCCTCCCACAATAACACTGATACGCTCGCATCTATTTAGTTCCTAATAATCCATGTGCAATGCGACACTAAGGATTGCACGACAGCTGGTGACCAAGCCAAATGATTTAATTGCAATAAAATTATTCATCCTTAAAGAAGGTGCCCAAGTGAATTGAAAAGTGCGACCACTGTGATTAGAACAGATCCAGAAGGCAGCCCATTTGATTCTTTGGTCTGGCAAATGAAATTCTTTGGAGGAGGATTTGAGTCCAGATGGGATGAATGCATTGTACCTTAGGCATTATAGCAACCTGAGGTTATTAGAGTTCTCACTCTCTTGTCCATTGGTCAGCATGTTTGTACTGCCATCTTCAAGTGTGGGAACTGCAATGAAATATCTTCATGGCATTTTCCCAGGGAACTGTTCTGTACTTGGTTCACAGGAGAATTCTACTACATTCAATGATTTTAACCCCTTTCTCATCTTTGACATTCAATAATTCAATAAATTCTTAATTGAACTAATGATATACAATAAGAATAATGCATTTTTTATGATATCGTGGCCATTCATCCATCTACAAAATGCTCTAGCTTCTTACTCTGCGTGTTTTGGCTAACATAGCAGAAGAAGATAACTTTGCCTCCAAATTTGCTGAATAATATTCCTGAAAAGGACACCTTCTGTTAAAACATATTGTCTTGCACTCATCAGGACAGTTGCAAGAATACCAAAGTTTATGATTGACTGCAAGACAAAAAACTTCAACATCTTTGTCTCTTTATTCAGCAGTACCCAGGATCTGTACTACCAAGTGACAAATGATAAAATACCTCTTGAAGATTACTGGGACAGCACAATTGGTTATATCAGACTTGTTAGTTTTACTAAAGAAATGAGTGAAATCTTCAATAATTGTTGGTCATGGAAGTAAATAAGGTATTTAGCAAAAGTAAAGAATTGATGTAATTTGACATTGTTATCTTGTGAAATTTCCTATAATAAAAATGATTTGTTTTTCTTCCTCAGGTCAGTAGTCTGGTGTTGTATGTGGAAGAAGCCCATAAACTTCCAGCGAAATATTTCACACAACCTTACTGTAACATCTCCCTAAACAGTGTTCAAGTAGCAAAAACTCATGCCAGAGAAGGACAGAATCCTGTATGGACAGAAGAATTCATTTTTGAGTGAGTCTTTTTTTCAGCATAAAACCTCTTCAGTAATCATGTTTTATGAAAAGTTACACATAAGGTGCAAGGATTTACTTGCCTAATCTAGTGAAGATGCATAGTTTTCTTCTTGCAATTGTGCTCTGGAACCATTTACTTGAATCAGACATACAGGGGGCTTATTATTAATGCCTGCTGAAGGACAGTACTAAAATAAAATATGACTTTCTGCAGTGTCGGTCCAGATTTTATAATCAAGTCCAGAATGATGCTAGAATTTACAGGAGAGAATTTCAATTGTTATGTTTCATGCCTGAAAACTGATATAATTGATGAGGACTCTGTATCCCATTGCCCTTCCAGATCAAATTTGGCAGTCCTGGAATGAGTGGTCCGTCATATGAGCAAAAGACGGACGTATTGGGCTTGTTTTCACTGGAGTTTAGAAGAGCGAGGAGTGGTTTGATTGAATTATATAATGTCCTATACTGTCTTGACAAGCTGGATGTGGAAAGAATGTTTCCTAGCACAGTTCCAAAGTTGGGGTCACCCTTTTAGGATAAAGATTAAAATAAGTGTTTTACAACTTTGGAACTTTGCCCCAGAAAGTGATTTTTAAGTGATGGATAGACAGATTCTTATTGGACAAGATAATCCAACTTTATCAGGGGTGGATGAGAATGTGGAATTCGAAACACAAACAGATCAGTCATGATCTTATTGAATGGTGGAGCAATATGAAGGGGCCAAATGGCCTCAGTATGCTTGTGGAAGAAAAAGCAAATGCTATCTAAAAATAAGAACAAGACAGCATTTAAATACTACTAAAGGAGAAATGTTCTTGCTATTCAAGTGTCAAGAAAATGCAGTGACTCAATCTGAGGAGGAACTATTGCTAAATATGCTAGCTCTCATTGGTGCTATACACCAATACTGGGGTTACACCATTGCTGGATAGAAAGCCAATGAAGATGGAAGTAGAAATTGGGGCAACAGTTTTGCTGGTGCCCTTGAAGCTTTCGAGGGTAGGATTGAAAACAAACACTCTAAAGGGCCGCACTGTAGTGGCTCTGCAAACAGCAGATTTGTCTCTACACGTCGTGAAGAGCAATTATCAAGCACTTATGGGCCAAATGTGGCTGGAGAAAATTCGACTGAACTAGACCAAAGTCAACATTATGGAGAATCAAGCCTTGCAAAAGTTTTAAAGAAGCATAATGTTTTTAAGGAGAGCTAGGGAGTATGACAGATATTACAGTTAAACTGAAAATAAAAGAAAGAAGCCATGGAAAAGACTTGAAGGCAAAGTCTTTACCATATGGTATTAGGCCAAAAGTAGAAGCTGACTTTAAATGGCTTGTGAAGATAGAAGTCTTGGGATCTTTCAACATTAGTGAATGGGCCATGCCAATAGTTCCAGTCATCAAGTAGGTGGATCTATAGGGATTTGTGGAAACTTCAAAGTCACCATTAATCCAATGTTATGTGTGGAACAGAAGCTATTACTCCACATTTAAGACTCGTTTGCAGATTGGAGGGAAGTCACAGGAACCTCATCTCCTGCATTGTTTCAAATGGCAATGAATCAGATCCTGAGTGGACTGAGCAGAATCCAATGTTATCTGGGTGACAACCTAGTCACTGAAAGAGGCAAAGAGGAATATCTTCAAAACTTGAACTCGGGATTAGAAGACTATGGTCTGGGAGTCTGCAAGTACAAGTTCCTCCCATCTTAAGTTGAGTATTGAGACATGTGATTGATGCCACTGGCCTTTACAAATCTCCTTCAAAGATTTAAAGCTATTACAGACACACCTACACCTTAGACTATTAATCAGTTGCATTCCTTCTTAGGATTGTTGAACTTGTATAGAAGATTTGTTCCAAACTTGGCAGCCATTCTGAAAGCATTACATAACTTCTTGCTTCAGAACAAGAAATGGAAATGGTCCAATCAATGGAAAAGTACTTTTGTACCAGCCAAAGGAGTGTTGCTCAAATCTGAATATCTTAGCCATGTACCTTGCTGTTAGTTTGTGATGCATTCCCTTTTGGTAAAGGAGCGGTGGTCTCCCATATTATGCGAAAGGGTGAAGAAAGATTATTGTGTTTGCATCTCGAACATTAAGCAAGGTTGAAAGTAACTGTGCACAGTTTGAAAGGGAAAATTATGGAAGAGAATATCTTTTACTTTGAACAAGTAAGCAATGTACCAGTCGTATCTAGTTTGTGTTGAAGCAATCACTGGACAATTTGATACTCTGAGCTGACAGATATGGTAACACAAGAAAAATTTCTGCAATAACACATTACCTGAATCTGTTCTACTGCATGATATTGGAGTGTCAGTACAGTCAGGATGTCTTCTGTGGTGATTAGAGTGATCATTCTACCACCATTAATAAAGCAAGTGTAAGATAATTTACATGAGGGCCATTGCAGAATTGTATGCATAAAAGAAATAGCAAGGAGTTATTTCTGATGGCCTGGATTGGATGCAGAAATTGAAGAGAAAGCCAGAACATGTTCTTCCTGTGCCAAACCTACCTTTCTTGGCAATGACTGCATGTTGATTTTACAGGATCTTTAAGGACAAATGTTCTTACTGATAACCAATGCTCACATTAAATGACCAGAGGTCACTGTGATGAAATTGGAGAAAACTACCAAGAAGCTAGGAGAAGTATCTAGTCAGTTTAGATTCCCTAAATAGCAGGTAAACTACAACGGATCCCAATTTGTCTCAAGAATTCAAATGTTCCTTGCAAGCAATTGGCATTCAGCATATTAGGTGTACACCATATCATCCTGCTATCAGTGGTGCAGGAGAACTTTTCTTTCAAACCATGAAATATACCTTGAGAGCAACCAGGGAACAAGATTCGCTGATCAAATTTCTTAACAATTTCCTAATAGTATATAGCATTGCCACATATTCATGAAATCTTCGCAAATAAAATAAATTGTACAATAGCAAAGACAAATGAAATGGCAGGAAAGCAAAGCACAATTTTTCACCATGGATAGGGAGCTTTGGCTAGGAATTATTCCAAAGGAGAGAAATAGGTTCTTGCCACAATCCTTGCACAGACACACCTGTCTTTTATATTGTCCAGACCAGAGATGATATCATCATGCCAACCAGCTCTTGGCTGGGCAAATAGATCCGCAGGAATCAGCTGAGAATCCAGATTCAGCCGTACAAAGTCCTGAACTGAATTGAACCTTCCTACAAGCGCAACAATAATGGACAGACCCTGCTGAGGGAAGCAATACTTCATCTACAGATCAGATACCAAGACAACCTCTAGTTTCTACGTCAAACTGATGACTGATAATAGTGGGAAGACAAAAATGCCAGAGGTACCGCCAGTGTAAAGAAGACGTCAGAGGCTCACGGCCTCTTTCTGCTCTGCAAGGATTCTATTTGGCCAAATGAGCCTACACTGACAACAATCCCACTCTGGCCTTATTCCATAACCTCATGTATTTATCCCACTAATCCTCTTAACACTAAAAGGCAATTTAGCAAGGCCCATCCACCTAACCTGTATATCTTTGGAGTGTGGAGATAAAAACCAAAGCATCCAGAGTAAATCCACGCAGGCACAGTGAGAATGTGAGAGCTCCACACATATAATTACCCAAGGCTGGAATTGAACCTGGGTCCGTATTGTTTTGTAGCAGCAATTCTAACCTCTGTAGCAATGTGTCGCCTGTCAACTGTTCCCAAAGTGATGTTCTCCAGAGTGTCTGACTGTTTTAGTCCTTGAATGGCTATAAATTGAGAGAGGTGGATATTCAGAGAGACCTTGGTGTCCTTGTGCATCAGTCGCTGAAAGTAAGCCAGCATGTACAGCAGGCAGTAAAAAAGGCAAATGATATGTTGGCCTTCATAGTGAGAGGGTTTGAATATGGGAACAGTAGTCTTTTACTGTAGTTGTATAAGGTGTTGATTGAAGCAGTTTTGGTGTTCTTACCTGAGGAAGGATATCCTTGTTTTAGAGGGAGTACAGCAAAGGTTTATCAGGCTGATTCTTGCGATGGCAGGCCTGTCATATGAGGAGTCATAGTGTGAGGATAAGAAGGAAACCTTTCAGAACAGAGGTGAGGAGAAATTGCTTCATCCAGAAGGTGGTGAATGTATGGAATTCACTAGTACTGAAAGTATTTGAGGCCAAAATGTTATTTGATTTCACGAAGAAATTAGATATAGCTCTTAGGACTAAAGGGATCCAGGGTTATGGGGGGAAGAGTAGGGTACAAAGATATTGAATTTGATAATCAGCCATGATCAAAATGAATGGCAGAGCAGGCTGAAAGTGCTGAATGACTATTCCTGCTTCTAGTTTCTTTCTTTCTATGTCTGACTCATAGATAATTGTTCATGTTGAACTTGTTTTGAAAGTGTTGTGCAATTTAAGCAGGAAGGAAATTTTATGTATTTGTTATTCTGATTAACTGATGAAGTTCTGGTGTATTAATATATTCATGTATTCATCAGAGATAGTGTCGTAAGTCACTAGCATGAGAAGAAGCAGCCATGTAAGAAAATGCACGTCTATACATAAAGCTCTGTTGTTTTAACTTTCCATGTCCCAAATACAGTATATATCCAATGAACAACAATTAAGTTTTAGGGGGAGGCAATGGCCTTGTGATATTATTGCTAGAGTATTAATCCAGAAATTCAGCGAATGTCTGGGGACCCAGATTTAAATTCAGTAAAACTAATGTGGAATTTATAATCCAGTGATGATCATGAAACCATTATTGATTGTCGGAAAAACCCATCTGATTTAGTATTATCCTTCAGGGAAGAAAACTGCAGTCTTTACCTGGTCTGGCCTATATGTGACTCCAGAGCCACAACAATGTGGTTGACTCTCAACTGTTCTCCAGAATGGACAATAAATGCTGGCCAGCCAACAATGCCCATGTCCCACAAATGAAAAAAATGTATTTTTTAAAGTTTTTATTTATTACCGATACAAGTAAGCTTACAGTAGAGTCGTAGAAATTTATAGTGTGGAAATGGCCATTTGACCCAACTTGTCCACACCACCCCTTTTTAAACCCTGAAGCTAATCCCAATTGCCCACGCTTGGCCCATATCCCTCTATACCCATTTTACCCATGTAACTATCTAAATGCTTTTTAAAAAACAAAATTGTACCGCCTCCAGTATTATCTCTGGCAGCTTGATAGTCTCAGTAAGAATTTAGCAACACCAATTATTAATCCAACCGATTTATTTGATAGTAAAAAAGCGAGCTTTCAACACTCTTGTGTCTTCCTCAGGCTATCAAATAAATCGGTTGGATTAATAATTGGTGTTGCTAAATTCTTACTGAGTTCTTACCACCCCAATTCAACGCCGGCATCTTTACATCATTACAGCTTGATAGTCACCACTCTGTGTGGAAAATATTGCCCCTCTGGACACTTTTGTATCTCTCCCCTTTCACCTTAAACCTATGCCCTCTAATTTTAGACTTCCCTATCTTTTGGAAAAGATACGGACTATTTAGCTGATTATGCCCTCATTATTTTATAGACTCTATAAGATCATCCCTCAGCCCTCTATGCTCTGGGGAAAAAAATCCCAGTCTATTCAGCCTCTCCTAACTCAAACCATTAAGTCTTGGTAGCATCCTATAAAATCTTTTCTGCACTCTTTTTAGTTTAATAATATCTTTTCTATAATAAGGTGAGCAGAAATGTATACAGTATTCCAAGTATGGCTGTGCCAATGTTTTGTCCAACTTCAACAAGACATCCCAACTCCTGTATTCAGTGTTTTGACCAGTGAAACCAAATGTGCTGAATGCTTTTTTTCACCACTCTGTCCACCTGTGACTCCATTTTCAAGGAGCTATGAACATGTACCTCTACATTTCTTTATTCGATAACTCTCCTCAACACTCTAACTAAGCAAGTCCGCCCCTGGTTCAGTCTATCAAATGTGAGATGATGCATTTTAGTCACTTTAGTAATACTACAGTGAAGTCACTATGAAAACCCCCTATTTACCACACACTACCACTTGTTTGGCTACACTGATGGAGAATTTAGCATAGCCAATGCATCTAACCAGCATGTCTTTTGGACTGTGGGAGGCAGCTGGAGCACCCGGTGGAAACCCATGCAGACATTGGGAGAATGTGTAGACTCCACTGACTCAAGCCAGGAATCGAACTGCTCCCCTGGCACTGAGGTAGTAATGCTAACCACTGTGCCAACTTGCTGCCTTATCCAGAACTAAAATGACTCGACAGAAATTTATGACAGTGTAGTCATAAATGTTAGGATTTTGTGAACTGTTAAGACTTTCCTAGATCGCCACATCTGCAGTGAATATTCCTGGCTTAAGCCACAGTGTGAGTTACATTCTGATACATAATTGCAGGAATGGATTTGTGAATCATGTTCTGCAGTATGGAATGACACTTCTGAAGAAGACTTGTATAGGATGAGGAGAATATGATGAACCAAGAGGAGATATGGTTCTATCCAGTGACTGCATTGTATTTGCTAACTGAGAATGTGGATTGATAGCCACAATGCTAACAAAAAGTCCAAAATGTCTCTTACTTGCCAGGTGGAAAGGTAAAAAATATTGCCAATCAACTGGAAAGGAACTTGAAAAAGGATTGAGTGGTCCATTCCTTTCTGGTCCAGTGTGGTCCATATTGAAATCAGTATCAAAGGGGAAAAAAAGGAATAAGTCTTGCTAAAGAAATAACAAAAGTTATTCACTAAATTTTATATTAAAACACTCCTGATGGGTGATCATCTCTAGATTACTACCTGAGCCACTTGGTAACTAGCACAAGAATAAACAGATCAGGTAGGTGAGTGTATCTGAGATCCCCTTGAGATAGGAAGGAACTACCTGCTAGGATGTCTCCACCTGAGCTTATGTAGGGCCTGTGTTCATCTGGAAAGAATAAATAGACTGTCAATAGCACTGTAAACTAATACAACATTAACAGCGAGGACAAATGAAACAATGGATAAGCATTGGAAGGGAGAGTATCTATGTGTGGAGCCAGAGGAAATGCTTGAGGTATTAAATGAGTAATTTGCCAAATGGCCTCTTTCAGCACTGTAAGATTTCTATAATTCTAAATGTAGGATAGTCTCTAATATTGCTGACAAAGAATTTAGAAGAGCATTCTTCATGCAAAGTAGTTAGAATTTTCCTCATCAACTGATATTCATCTGGTTCTTTTTAAAGGTGATAGTTTATGCAAAATGAATTACCTTTTGTAACGCATTGTGCTGGTTTGGTTCTGTTGGATTCCTTCTCTACAGCCAGCTCCTTTTCCAAAAGTGGTTCAAACTCCCATAATTTCCTCCTAAGCTTCTTACAAGCATACACTCAGTTCTCTTTTTTTAAATCTATGTGGCTTTACATATCACACAATTAGTATTCTTGAGTTTACAAGCCTCGAGTGTACCACATTTTTTTGCAGTGCGTTACCAATTCAGCTAAATTCTCTCAGGAAGCTTTGGGTTACTGTGCAGCTGCACAGGAGGAAACATTGCCTTTTGTATATCAGCTTGTATTTTCTCTACAAGACTTCCTCTGTGATATCATTGATTTTTGCTTTGATTACAACCATCTGCTGCTTACCCAACTCAAAAGTTTGTTCACATTTGTTTGATCCTCTTCACTGTGAAACTAGAACCATATTGAAGTCATCACCAAACGCAATATATTCCCCTCCTTGCATTTGTTTTCTTTGGTTCTGGCTCAAAGACAGGCAAGCACATAATGCATACCATGATGTCTGCCTGTTCTTTTGTTTTTTCAGAAGCAGTTTCCAGTACCAAAATTGACACAATTTGTAATTAAATCATTTTGAGAATGTTAGAATTTTGTTCAGAGAGTAATTCTTTATATGGTAGTGCAATGTGTGAAAATGATAATTCATCAAGTTTCTTTGGTTTACTTGAAGTTAGTCTCCTCTGAGAGATTTATTTTTAACTAGTCTCCACAATTTAAAAGCACATGTATGTTATAGCAAATCCCGAAGGCAGGTTCTTGGCTTTGTCTGTTGCTGCTCTTCACTCTGAACAATTTAAAGCATATATAAGAGCATGTAGTTTACAACTTCTGGTTTGCAGAGTTCTAAAATTCTTTGCCTTCATTTCTCTAGTGATGTCTCATCAGATATAAACAGATTTGAGATAAGTCTCAGTAACAGAACAAAGAAGAGCAAGGATCCTGATATCTGTGAGTACAATTGATTGTTGCTTATAGGTATTTTTCTTTCTCTCAAAAGTTCAGTTTTTGGATGATGACGTTTTTATGCTATGATCTCTGTAAACCAGTTACTGTGTTCTTCAATCGAAAAAATATAAAATCCCAGTTATTTACCAATGGAATGAAGCCACCAGATTTCATGGTTTAAAACTGAATCATTTTATTTTACTATACAACAGTCAACAAAGGAAACAGTAAATAATATTTATCTTATAATTTAACTTGCATAATTAATATGAGCTAAACATAAATTAATAGGCAAATTAGAGTTGAATCTTGTTGTAGGGTATGAGATATTGTTTGGTCAACTTTAATGAAGTCTTTTTAATCTTAAATGGGTTAACTATATGTAATTATTAACAATAAAAATGTTCAAGCTAGGAGCTGTTTCTATGTTTGTGCTTTGTCCAATGCTAGACTGACCCCAAGGTATAGGTCATGCCTTCTCTCACACCACTGTATGGTCAGTTCTGTACTCAGTTCCACATGAACCCTATATGTGCCAAACTATGAACTACAAGTATAAATCATAAATTGCACAGTAAATGGCAGATTCCAGTAAGCCAGACTGGCTTAGCTGTCCAGTCAGATCACAGTGAGTCATAAAGACCCCGCAAGTGTTTTCCTCATGAGGAATTTCAGATCCTCTCATTCTAGGAGCTTGTCTGATCGCCAGCTGACAGCAATGCACAACCAACTCAAATTCCATTGCCATGATCTTCAGCACAAATAGCATAGGCTTGCATAGCCTGCTCAGCTTGGTCTGGATGGCTCAGATTCACAGCTGCAGCAATTTATTATCTTTGCTTATTTACAGCTTCTGGATTCAGCCTCTTCTTGAATCTTCAGTTTGTCTGTTCTGCTCCACTGGACTTAACAATGACTACTGCTGAGCTTTGATTGATCTGTGTCCCTACTTTCAATCAAATTTCAGTTTCAAATGCCCAGTCTCAGCTTGCTGCTGATTTCCTTAGAGATTGAAAAGTTCAGTTTCACTTCTAGATTTACTTTTTCTGTTTGCCTTTCAATTTAATTTTCAGATCAGTTTTTGTTTTGAGATAGGGTCTGCCTCAGAAACATGCAGATGAGTTTAAAATATAGATATCTTTGTGCATTTTTTTTTGTCATGACTAATGAGATTGAGTGCCAAGATGCAGCAGTCCTATAAATTGAGACCTGGGAGCAGGGTAAGATCAGAGTACAGTTGCTCAGTAAACTGATGATGGTGTTGAAAATGATTTTGGGTTACCAAAGAGTCCAGAATATAGCATGTGATCACTGTTGGTGAAGCAAGTGCAGAGATAAATGTGCAGTTGAAAAATAGGATTGTAATGAAGCAGTTACATAAAGGCAAACTTAAGATATGAGTGACAGTGTTTTGGAAAAATTTGCAAATACAAATTTGAGCTAGGGATTAAGTTTCTGGTGCAACATTTGAATCTGTAGCACTTGTTTTGATGTGCTATCCGTGTCCTTAGAGGTTCAAAATGTCCATGGCAAGCATGTATGCTTCTGATGTGAGTTGCAATGGATGATATTTGTCAGTGCACTAGCAAATGCAAAGTGAACATGCTGAAAACTTTCAGTATAGTTAATTCATACCATTGATTCATACACAATGCTGATTTGATGCCTGTTTTGTTATTTTGATGCCTAACTTTTCAGATAATGCTCTCTCTCAATCAAGCATAGCTGTTTACAAATTCAACACCAATTTTAAATCCAACTGATTTATTTGATAGTAAATCTGCGAGCTTTCGACTTTCGTCTTCGTCAGGCAAATGCAGTATTCTGGTCTGCAATAGCACACATATCAGTACAGACAGTCACAGATTGCTGATTAGAATGCGAATCCTTACATCTAACCTGCTATTCAAGTGTTAAAGTGGCTAACAATGTGTGTGAAGGGAACACTGAGCATTGGTTAGAGAAATGTGTATTTTCTCCAGACAGCACAGTAAGTGAGGTTTTTTGCTAACCCAGACAAGTCACGGGGGTTACAGATAGTGTGACATGAAGCCAAGATCCCTGTTAAGACCGTCCTCATGTGTGCGGAACTTGGCTATCAGTCTCTGCTCAGCGACTCTGCGCTGTCATGTGTCATGAAGGCCCCCTTGAAGAACATTTACCCGCAGGTCGGAGGCCGAATGCCCATGACTGCTGAAGTGTTCGCCCACAGGAAGGGAACTGTTTTGCCTGGTGATTGTTGAGCGATGCTCATTCATCCGCTGTCATAGTGTCTGCATGGTCTCCCCAATGTACCATGCTTCGGGACATCCTTTCTTGCAATGTATTAGGTAGACAACGTTGGCCGAGTTGCAAGAGTATGTACCGTGTACCTGGTGAATGGTATTCTCATGTTTGATGATGTCGTCCATGTCTATGATCCGGCATGTCTTGCAGAGGTTGCTGTGGCAGGGTTGTGTGGTATTGTGGCATTGTTCTCCTGAAGGTTGGGTAGTTTGCTGCAAACAATGATCTGTTTGAGGTTGCGCGGTTGTCTGAAAGCAAGAAGTGGGGGGGGGTGAGGATGGCACTAGCGAGATGCTCATCGTCATCAATGATATGTTGAAGACTCTGGAGAAGGTGTCGTAGCTTCTCCGCTCCGGGGAAGTACTGGACAACAAAGGGTACTCTGTCCACCGTGTTCGTCTTCTGAGGAGGTCAGTGCGGTTTATCGCTGTGGCACGTCAGAATTGTCGATCGATGAATCGAGCGCCATATCCTGCTCTCACGAGGGCATCTTTCAGTGTCTGGAGGTGTCTGTCACGATCCTCCTCATCTGAGCAAATTTTGTGTATACAGAGGGCTTGTCCATAGGGAATGGCTTCTTTAACGTGTCCAGGGTGGAAGCTGGAGAAGTGGAGCATTGTGAGGTTGTCTGTTGGTTTGTGGTACAGTGAGGTGCTGAGGTGACCATCCTTGATGGAGATGCGTGTGTCCAAGAATGCAACTGATTCTGGAGAATAGTCCATGGTGAGTCTGATGGTGGGATGGAACTTGTTCATATCATCATACAGTTGTTTCAATGATTGTTCACCATGAGTCCAAAGGAAAAAGATGTCATCAATGTATCTAGTATATAGCCTTGGTTGAAGATCCTGTGTGGTGAAGAAGTCTTGTTCGAACCTGTGCATAAAGATATTGGCATATTGAGGTGCGAATTTGGTCCCCTTGGCTGTTCCGTGTGTCTGGATGAAAAGCTGATTGTTGAAGGTGAAGGCATTGTGGTCCAAGATGAAGCAGATGAGTTGTAAAATTGCATCCGGAAACTGGCAGTTGTTGGTATTGAGTACTGAGGCAGTTGCAGCAATACCATCATCGTGGGGGATGTTGGTGTAGAGCGCCGAGACATCCATTGTGACAAGGAGTGTCCCTGGTTCAACTGCTCCATATGTGCTGAGTTTCTGTAGGAAGTCCGTAGTATCAAGACAAAAGCTGGGGGTTCTTTGTACAATGGGTTTCAGGATGCCCTCGATATAGCCGGAGAGGTTCTCACACAGGTTCCTATTGCCCGATACGATGGGACGGCCGGGTATGTTTGCCTTGTGTATCTTTGGGAGGCAGTAGAGATCCCCAATGCGGGGAGTACGTGGAATGAGAACCCGGAGGGTGTTCTGAAGGTCCGGATCAAAGGTTTTGATCAGAGTGTTGAGTTGACAAGTGTGTTCTTTGGTCAGATCTGCTGGGAACTGTCTGTAGTGTTTCACATTGTTTAGTTGTCGGTACACTTCTTCACTGTAGTCTGTTCTGTTCAGTATGACAGTGGTGCCTCCTTTGTCTGCTGGTTTGATGACAATGTTGCGGTTGGTCTTGAAAGCACGGATGGCTTTGCTTTGTGCTTGGGTAATGTTCGGGACTGTCTTGTAAGTGCAGTTGATGAATCTGGTGTTCGTGCACCTCCTGATGGCTTGGGCATACATGTCCAGTCAGGGGCAACGGCCTTCCGGAGGAGTCCAGTTGGATTCATTCCTCTTCGGTTGCTGCACTGCGGATCCCTCTGTCGGCTGTTCTGGTTATTAGCTGTCTCATTGAGTTCGCTATTGGCCTGTTGGGGTTTGTGGAAGAACTCACGTAGCCTCATTCGCCTGATGAATTCCTCTGTGTCCACTGCAAGACTGATGGGGTCCATTTTGGTGGTGGGACAGAAATTGAGTCCTCGGCTGAGAACTTCGATTTATTCTGATTGAAGTGTGCAGTCCTGTCTGGAGAAAATGCACGTTTTTCTCTAACCAATGCTCAGTGTTCCCTTCACACACATTGTTAGCCACTTTAACACTTGAATAGCAGGTTAGATGTAAGGATTTGCATTCTAATCAGCAATCTGTGTCTGTCTGCACTGATATGTGTGCTATTGCAGACCAGAACACAGCATTTGCCTGATGAAGACGAAAGTCGAAAGCTCGCAGGTTTACTATCAAATAAATTGGTTGGATTTAAAATTGGTGTTGCTAGATTCTTACTAAGTTCTTACTACCCCAGTCCAACGCCGGCATCTCTACATTACAAATTCAACAGCAGGAAGGATGCCCCATCAGCTTTTTAAACAAATTATCATTTATTTATGGGTTAGTCATTTATTGATCTATACTGGATCTTGATACAATTTCTGATTTTCTTAAAGTTGCCAAAGTCTCTAGGAGAGGGTGCAGCAGATGCTGAAAGTCATTGTACTAACTTGAAAAAAGCTTTAAAAAAAATAGTTGTTCTAAGCCATGGATATAATGCTTGGCCTTTCCCTTGGAACATAGCATGACTTGAGAACAATCAGAGGGCATGCAGAGCAAAGCAAGCTGCCAGAATAGGCAAGGAGAAAAGGACACTCACCAGGAGGCCGTATTCACCCAAGATATTCAGGGAGCAATTGTTGTACATGACCTCAGCTCAGCAGTGTGAAATTTCTGTCCTCACTGTTAGCAAACCTGCTGATGTTATGTGCAAGAGAGTTCTAATCTGAAACGTGACTATCAAACACTAGACCTATCGCCATTACATGAATCAGTATTCATTGAGGTTATGCATTCAACAAATCGTGCATTGTGTTCAGCTTTAATGACACCATATATGCCCAAATAGATTACAAAGAACAAAACAGCACGGGAAACAGGCCCTTCAGCCCAACGAGCCTGTGCCACCACCCTGATGTTCCCACCTCTACCCGTGATCCCTGTCCATGTTTATAGATCTATGGATTAAAAACCAAATTTGAGACAATTTAGGGAGAATTTGTTTTTCCAATTAGCCTAAGAGCACATCTTTGGGATGTGGGAGGAAACCGGAGCACCCGGAGAAAACCCACGCAAGCACGGGGAGAATGCGCAAACTCCCACAGACACAGGCCCAATCCATGTATCTGCACAGCACAGCGATAGTCACTGAGCTGTCGTGTTGCCCATCAGATGGTCCAGGTCAAGCATACACTAACAACGTGAAGCAGTAGGATACTCTCGAAAAAGATCCAAAAGCAGTCCTCTCACGACCCATCGCGTGTATGCCCCTCGTTAGACAACAAGGTGGACCAAAGCACCTGTAGGATAAAAACAAGTACATCAATATCATCATCTATTTACACACTTCCTAGGGACTCCCAAGGCTTATGATCCCTATTTTAAATCAGTTTTCTATACCCCTCCATTCCCATTCTGTTCATGTGCCCATCTAATATTTCTTAAATAACTCCAGAGTACCTGCCTCCACCACTTTACTTGGCAGTGCATTCCATACCCCCACCACCCTCTGTGTGAAAAAACTCCCTCAAGCGTCCAAATTATACCTTACCCCCCTCACCCTAAGCTTGTGACCCCTCGTGCTATTTGAGTCCATCCTAGGAAAAAGCTTAACCCTGTTTACTGTATCTATCCCCTTCAAAATCTTGTACAACTCTATCAGATCTCCTCTAAGTCTACGTCTTTCTAAGGAAAACAGTCCCAATTTGCCTAATCTCTCCTCTTAACTCAGACCTTCCATACCAGGCAGCATCCTGGTAAACCTCCTCTGCACTCTCTCCAGAGTCTCCACATCCTTCCGGTAGTAAGGCGACCAGAACTGGATGCAGTTTTCCAAATGAGGTCTAACCAACGTTTTATACAACTGCAACATTAAAGGCCAGCTCTGTACTCTATACCCCTTCCTATAAAGGCTAGCATACTATATGCTTTCTTCACAACCTTCTCCACTTGCTCTGCCACCTTCAGAGACTTGTTCACCTGCACCCCTAGGTCCCTCTGCGTTTCTATACTCTTAATAGGTCTACCCCTTATCATATACCTCCCCTCTACATTCTTTCTCCCGAAATGCATCACCTCTCATTTATCAGGATTGAATTCCATCTGCCATCTGTCTGCCCAAGCTACCAGCCTATCTATGTCCTGCTGCATCGCCTGACAATGCTCCTCACTATCCGCAAGTCCAGCCATCTTTGTATCGTCTGCAAACTTGAAGATCACTCCACTTACTCCCTCTTTCAAGTTATTTATATATATTACAAATACAAGAGGTCCCAGCACCGAGCCCTGTGACATAACACTAGTGACCGACCTCCAGCTAGAGAAACACCCTTCCACTATTACTCTGTCTCCTATTACCAAGCCAGTTACTTATCCATCTAGCTACCTGTCCTTGTATCCCATGAGCCTTGACCTTCTCGACTAACCTCCCATGAAGGACTTTGTCAAACGCCTTACTAATATCCATATAGACAACATCAACGGCTCGCCCTTCGTCCACCGTTTCCGTCACCTCCTCAAAAAAATTCTACCAGATTTGTAAGGTACGACCTCCCCTTAACAAATCCACGCTGCGTATCTCTAATCAGATCGCAACGCTCTAAGTGCCTATACATCCTATCTCTAAGAATCCCCTCCAACAGCTTCCCTACCACTGACATCAAACTCACCGGCCTATAATTTCCAGGGTTATCCCTACTACCCTTTTTAAACAACGGTACAACATTAGCTATTCTCAGATTGTGCTGTCATGGGATTGTCTCTAGGCCCAGCTCTTGCAAGTATCTTTGTTGGGATCCTTGAGAAAAATGCCTTTGGTGAAATTACACCAAACCTTGTCAGCAGTCTCTGGGTTTACTTCAATATGTGGATGATCCTGTCGCTATATTTAACTCCATTGCTGCTTGTAATAATTTCCTTGCATGTCTTAATGGGCTTCATCCTTCACTCAAATTAGCCTTTGAAATGGAGCAGTCAAAACACCCTTTCCTTTATGTACTAGTTGGAAAATCTGCCAAGGGATTCTCACAGATCAATGTACACGTTGATTCTTACAGTTTCACGTGCTATAGATCGGCCTTATCAGCAACCTGGTGAATAGGGCTCAAGCCATTTGCTACCATGCAAGATTGATGATGGGATAGGGAGCATCAAAGACATCTGGCAGGATAATGGCTAATCTAATCAGAGCATTGCATGTTTAATGTCATGCAAATGCATGAACCAGCCAGAAAAATGCCTGAACTACCTCAAATCATCCTGGAAAGATAAGGTATCTCAAAAATTTTAGCAACAGGTGAAACCAGCTGTTTCATACTGCTATAACGCAATTGCAACATGGATGGTATTTGCCACTAACAGGACGCTGCCATCAAGACAAAAAGATGTTCTGCCTACTATATAAATGAGTAATGTGGTATGTGAATTCCAATGCCAGTGTGATGCAAGGTATGTAGGCCATACATCCCCAAGACCAGCTGACCATATCAAACAGCATGCTCCTACCACTGTTCACAACAGGCAAGGTATAGACTCTACCTAACTAACCCGAGCTTGCAAAACTGAAAACTGAGTTAACATTAGATGTGATTCTGTGATTGGATAACATTTGCTAAAAAATCCTTGATGTGCTAAAAATTACGCTGACAGCTAGTTTGATTTCAGTCAGGCTTGTGTTCTGGAAACTACATATGTTATTAAATAGGATCTTATTCTTTGCAGACAGAAAGACATGTACACACACTATGCATGTTTCAGCCAAACAATATTAATGATAGCCATTCACTGGTTCATCCCACAGTTCAAACTTCAACCAATCAAAGTTGTCTGGCTTTCATTCCAAGCAATGCTTGGCTGTTGACTGTCAGTCACCATCAACTGATACATTCTCCATGGCAAAACCTTTGCCAATCAGAGTCGACTTATCAAGTATCAGCTCTCTATTGTCTTACAATTTAAAGTTGCTTTTCATCTTTGTTAGTATTCTTGCAATTGTATTGATGAGTGCAAGATGAAAAGTTTTGACAAAACTTTACACTTTTCAGCAATACTTGCAACTGATTCTGGTAGATTTCCTCTGGCATGGCCAGGGCAAAGAAGCATAATAGGAATATGTTTTATTACTGGGGTAGATTTAAGCTTGCTAAAAATGGAGGAAAATGCGGGAGACCTGTGACTTGAAATTGCCAGTGTAACAGGGACACAGGATTCCATTAGAATCTTGGAGTAACTGTTTGGTGTTGAGTATGCCAGCAGAATTTCACTTTCTGTGGCTAAAGTTATATACAAAAGAAAATAATGCTTAGTCAATAATGGATTTGTTACTGTACAAGTATTAAAATGGGAACTCTTGGTGGATCATGCAGCTAACAACTGGAAGCGGGAACCTCCTTTTGAAGCTTATTGGTCTCTGTGGAGATTGTAATACAATACAAAGATATAAACTAACACAAAATAAATAATCCAAACCAAATTTATAAATGTAAAAATGTTGCTTTGATATAAATGTATGTTCCTTTAGTGCTGTTTTCTTTGCAGTTTGCCTATCCTGTTGCTACCCCAATGGCCCAATCATGTCTGGTGGAAGGTGGTTGATTTTCAGAGGGAGACTGCAGATGGCCTTATAGGATGCCCTTGAGCAACTTCGGGCTGAAAACACTAGGCTTTGGGGGTTGCACTGTTTAACATAGGAAAAATAATTTGGGCTGGCGGACTGGCAGACTGCAGTGGACGACTGACAATGTGGCAGTGGTCTGAGGATGAATGCTATCATCCAGAAAATAGGTTCATCTTCCACGGAGCTGTGGCCTCTGCTGTGGAGTAATCTGTTGAAAGATAAATTGCTAGACTTAAAGTCCCTTTGAAATTAGTACTCCTGTTCACAATGGCAATAATCTTAAGCTTGCATGACCCTGAATTACAGATTTTAGCTTCCACTGCAGTCCTCTGACATTGGATAATTTCTGTTTCTGCTGAGGGGGGGAGGGGGGCAGAAGTGCACAAAATAGATCAAACGTGGTTGAGGACCTTGTCAATGGTAGCAGTGTTGGGAGGATGTGGTGGTAAGGAATCCTCAAAGTAAGGCAAAAGGAAGAGTTATCTTAACCCTTGAGGAAGGTTCCATCAGTGGAATGGATGCACTGAAGATAGGCAAATTGGGAGAATGGAGCCCTTACAGGAAGCAGGGTGTGAGGTAGTGTAGTCATGAGAATCAATGGGCTTATTAAGCCAATTAAATTGGTCGGCACTTCTATGCTAGAAAGACTGCTTTCTAAGCACTGCTTAAAACCCTGTACAAAATTGCTGCCAAACTTAGAAATATGAAAATTCATGCCAATTGAAGAATGCTGTCCAAAGGAGAGCCAAATTCATCTATACTCCTTGACATTGCACCTAAGCTCTCTGGTAGCTTTGACCAGCAAGCAGTTCATTGCACATACTCCTCAACCTTCTTTTATAGGCCAGCCCATCAAAATGTTCATGAGTTCTCATCCTGAGTTCATGGGTGACCTTGTCCTTTGGCAAACTGGGACTTATGGAATCTTTGTCTGTCTACACATTACTCACACCGACCATTGCACCATCCAGCTTCTATGTCTCCTCTAAATGCAGTATCAGCAGGTGTTAAATCAAGTAACAATGTTCCTTTCCATCAAGTATTTTGTCGATCTTCCATCACTACCTGATCAGCTGGCAGAACTTAGAATCTGAAAGGAAGAAGGTGGAGGATATTGTTCTAGTGCTGGGTGTTAAGAGGGTGATGCCAGAAATGCATGCTTGCACATTTCTAGAGACTGTAAATCAGAAGGGATTATAGAATGAGGAGGAAGTGGAATATGAGGAAGATCAAGCTCGACAATACCAGCATCATCTGTAGTCCCACAACTGATCTTGGTCGCAGCAATGGCTGCTCCAATGATGGCAAGCACTGGGATTAAGGTTTGCAGGACATCTTATTCCTGCCAGTTAGCTTATGCTTCCTCAAGTTGTGTGCCTTGCAAGTGCAAAGGAACTGTGTCATAGAATCATAAAATCCCTACAGTGCAGAAAGAGGCTATTTATTCCATCAAGTCTGCACCAACAACAATCTCATCCAGGCCTTATCCACATAACCCCACATGTTTACTCTGCCAATCCCCTTGCCACTAAGTGGCAATTGAGCATAGCCATTAACCTAACCCACACATCTTTGGACTGTGGGAGGAAAACCAGAGCACTGGGAGAAAATCCACACAGACGAGGGGTGAACGTGCAAACTCCATATAGTCACATGACCTGGGGCATTGGATTTAAAAATTGGCAAGTCATGTTGCAGCTTTGTAGGACATTTGTTAGGCCGCACTTGGAATATAGTGTTCAATTCTGGTCGCCACACTACCAGAAGGAGGTGAAGGCTTTGAAAGGGGTACAGAAAAGATTTACCATGATGTTGTCTGGCATGGAAGACATTAGCTATGAGGAGAGGTTGGAGAAACTTGGTTTGTTTTCACTGGTACGTCAGAAGTTGAGGGGCGACCTGATAGAAGTCTACAAGATTATGAGAGACATGGACAGAGTGGATAGTCAGAAGCTTTTTCCAGGGTTGAAGAGTCAATTACTAGTCGGCATAGGTTAAAAGGAGATGTACGAGGCAGATTTTTTACAGAGTGTAGCGGGTGTCTGGAATTTGTTACGGGTGAAGTAGTGGAAGTGAATACGGTAGTAACTTCTAAGGAGTGTCTTGACAAGTATATGAATAGGATGGGAATAGGAAGGGTAGAAAGTTTTAGCTAAGTCAAGTAGCATGGCGCAGGCTTGGAGGGCCAAAGGACCTGTTCCTGTGCTGTAATTTTCTTTGCTCTTTGACATAGGATGTCTGGTAAGGAAGCACTCCCTGCTTCCCTGATCACCAGTCTGCCAAGTCTCACTTTGTAGGCTGGATTCTTGGGGCTGCCTCTGTGATGGTGAGTGGGCTGCACAATATCACGGATGGCGCAGGTATGATGCCACTGCTTGGGTACCCAGCACCCAATTTTTCCCATTGCCTGTCATCCTGATCCCAAATTTTGTACATCACTCCTGGTTTCTTACTTGCTTTGAGACTCTTATTTAAGCTTTCATTAGTTCTTGTCCATCACTTCTATTTATTCTTTTCCTTTTCTCTGAAGTAGTAACTTGCACTACTTATTGTGTCTACTCATTGTCTTGGTGTGTTCTCGTACTGAATTCTGTTTCATGCTCTCTAATCATTCTGTCACAAACCCTCTACCAAAAACTATCATCATTACTTTTTCTCCCTCCAACTGAAACATCTGAGTTTCAGCAGCACTAAAATTATAGCATTTTTGCATTCCCAAGTGATCTTAATAAGGATATATATATAGTTCGAAGCTTGACTTGTGAACACATCTAGGAGTGAGATAGAATTGAAAGATAGAGTACTCAGCTTTTGGTGGATAGCAGACAGGATGATTCAATTTTGCTCATCTTAAGATGAACAACTTTAGTACTTTCTCTATCCTGATCCAGTTTTAAATTAGATTGCAAATCAAAGATTTGAACTGAACTAAGAAAATCTTCTGTTTTACAGTATTTATGCGTTGTCTGTTGAGTAAGTTACAAAAAGGGCAGCTGATCGATGAGTGGTTCCCTCTCAGTTCACATTTTCCACTAAAAGGAATTGAACCTGGTTCTCTACGGGTAAGAGCGCGATATTCATTGGAGAAGATTATGCCAGAAGAAGAATACAGTGAATTCAAAGAGGTATTTCATTTTGTTTAGTTTTCAATGCTCTGCACATTCAATGGTGTTTTGTAACTTTTAATCAAAGCATTAGCCATCAACTAGACATCAAATATTAAAAATCATGTATTTGGTAACATTACTAAGCAATTGTTTGCACTTTTACAATTGTTGCATAAAACCTAGGTGTTGAATTGCTTTCCTGTTCTATTTTCTTTCATTACTTTAAACAGAGGCATTGGTTGGAACAACTGCAGAATCCAACCTTGTTTTGAGTGACCTTGCTGTCCAACTTGAGTACTTAACCAAATCATACAATACAACTGGAATTTATGATAAGAACTTGCTTTTGTGCTTCACAATTAACGATTGTGTTTGACAAATTTATTATCGTTTTGAGTATTTAACTAGTAATGTAAATAAATGTGAGCCTGTAAATGTACTTGGATTTCTGAAAGGCATTTGATAAGTGCTGCACAATGATTAATACATAACAAGGGCCCAAGCAATTGAGGGTGATATGTTAGTATAAAAAAGTGGTTAATGGACAAGAAACACAGTGGGGCAAATAGAATATTTTCAACTTGGTTCCTGCAAGGATCAGTGCTGAGACTGCAGCTATTGACAAACTGTAATTATGATTTAGATACATTATTCTCTCTGTTTCTTCATCTAACTTTGCTCATGATACAAAACTAGGTAGGAATGTAAGCTGTGAGAAAGACTCAGGCTGTGAAGAGATACAGATAGGTTGACTAAACAACAGGGTGGCAGATGGCATATGATAATGGAAAAGTGAGAGATTGTCTCGTGGGATTTGGGGCGGCACAGTAGCACGGTGGTTAGTACTGCTGCTTCACAGCTCCAGGGACCTGGGTTCGATTCCCGGCTTGGATCACTGTCTGTGTGTGAAGTTTGCACATTCTGCTCGTGTCTTTATGGGTTTCCTCCAGGCGCTCCTGTTTCCTGCCACAGTCCAAAGATGTGTGGATTAGATTGATTGGCCATGCTAAAATTACCCTTAGTGCCCTGAGATGCCTGGGTTAGCAGGATTAGCGTGTAACCGTGTCGGGATGTGGTAGGGCCTGGGTGGGCTTGTGGTTGGTGCAGACTTGATGGGCTGAATGGCCTCTCCCTGTACTGTAGGATTTCTATGATTAAAGGGTTATTCTACAATAAGAGGCTGAGTAAATTAGGCCTATGTTCTATGATGTTTAGAAGATTGAGGGTTGAACTCACTGAAATCTACAACATTCTGAAGGGATTTGACTTAGTAGATACTGAGAATTGTTTTCCTGACTCAGAAATCTAGAACATGAAGCTACGTTGTCAAGATAAGGAATCGATCAAAGGTTATGTACCTTTGGAATTCTTACTGCAGAGTATTGTGGATATTGCATTGTTGAGTATATTTAAGGTTAAAATAGGTGGATTTTTAGTCAGAGCAACAAAATTTTAAGGTTTTGTTTTAGTCACAAGTAGGCTTAGAGTCACACTGCAATGAAGTTACTATGAAAATCCCATAGTCACCACACTCTGGCATCTGTTCAGATACACAGAGGGAGAATTTAGCATGGCCAATTCACCTAACCTGCACATTTGAACTGTGGGAGGATACCGGCGCATCCAGAGGAAACCCACACAGATATGGAGAATGTGCAAACTCCACACAGTGAGAAATATTTCTCAGGACATGTCTGACTGGTTATCCAAAAATAATTACATTTGTGAATAGAAGCAAGTGTCACACACCTGCCACTCACTGATACATAACTAATGACTTGTATTCCAATGAGGCTCAAATTAACTCCTGCAGAAGGAGGCAATTTGGCCCATTGAGGCTGCATCGACCACAAACCCACCCAGGCTCTATCCCCGTAAACACATATTTACCCTGCTAATCCTCCTGACATGGATCAATTTAGCATGGCCAGTTAACCTAACACTTATCTTTAGACTGTGGGAGGAAACTGAAGCACCCAGAGGAAACCCATAGATAAAGAGAAATTGTGTAGGTTCTACACAGGCAAGAATTGAACCTGGGTCCCTGTAACTGTGAGGCAGCAGTGCTAACCACTATGTCACCATGCCACCATTGTTCATTGCACCATTGTCCAAGTACACTTTAGGCACTGTGAGTACACGTTAATTAGCTCTTTCTATTTCTGAGGAAACAGTAGCAGTTCCTCCAAATTTATTTTAAAAATAAGTTTGCCCACTGAAAAGCTAAGCTGTGCAGCCAGCAAAAAAACTGAATTTATGTAGTGTATTTTAAGTGGCAATGGTCACAGTTTTGGAAGGAAGAAGTTGGATACCTAGCTAGAGAAGAGGGGAGTGCAGAAAGTGAAAATGGAATTGTGCCAGTTTGGCTAGCATTGATCTTCAGTGCTAGAATGAGGACAAGAGCTCAGTGTCAGAAGGACAGTGACTTTAGGTGCAATCTTTGAAGATACAAAAATACTAAGAGAATGACCATGGAGGGATCTAAAAATACGGATGAGTGTTTTATCCTGTTCATCCATTACTGCAGTACTTCAATGTAGATTAGCGAAGACTGAGGTAATGGATGAATAGGGTAAAGTGCAGAATAGAACAGTTCAATTTTGGGTGAGCTGTAGTTTATAAAGGATGGTGTATAGAAGGCTGGACTGGAGATCTTTGGAGTTGTTGTTTCTTGAGATGACTACCTCCAAGAATTGATAGTGGGAATTGGCAGTAGGAGCGAAGATAGATGATGTCATAGTGAAAATAGATGATCTTTCTAATGGCAAGGATATGTGGTCTGAAATTGAACTCAAGGTTGAGTGAATTAACAAGTGCAGCAGAACTTGAGATAGTAACCATATCAGGAGATGTTGATATAGAGGATACTGACATGATTGTAAATGGCAGATAATTGATTTGGTCTTCCACTTACTTGAATTGGAGGAAATTGCAACAAAACAGAAGTTCTAGGTGCAAACTAAATTAGCTGACCTTAGTGAATCATGGTAGGACCACCACAATTGTACCCAGTATTCCTGAATGGGAAATGGAAAAAGTCATCTGAATGCTCATCACTCCCCATGACTGCAGGAGTGAACATCAGATAAAAATTTAAGTTACTCAAAATTGTATTGATGCAAGCAACCGAATGTCCCTTTTTAGCTTTTCTCTTGGTTTTAATTGCATTTAAACAACATAATTGAGAAAAACAAAACGTCTTCATTCCCTCACCAAGCATCAGTAGCAACTTGTATTTGTGCAGCATCTTTAACATCATAAAATGCCCTAAGACAGTTTGCAAATGTTGTAAAACAAAACTTGACAGTGAGTCACATAAGGAAATTAGGCGAGATTATCCAAACCTTGGTTAAAGAGGAAGTTTCCATTCCAATGTTTAGGGCCTTGATAGCTGAAGGCACAGCCACCAATGGAAGAGTAATTTAAATCAGGCATGCTGAAGAGACCTGAGTGAGCACAGGTCTTAGAGGACTGTGGAACTTGCAATGATTACAAAGAAAGTGGAGGCTCAAGCCCTGGGGAGATTTGAAAGCAAGAATGCAATTTTATTAAGACATTGTGTAATAGGGGCCAACATTTGTTAGTTAGCCCTGGAGAGAAAGGTATTGAGATTGGTGCCTGTTAGGATATGGGCAGCAGAGATTTGGATGAACAGGTCTACGAAGATCATCCAGGAGTGTATTGGAATGGTTATACCTAAAATAACAAAGGCATGGACAATGTTTGTTTTTCTCATATATTATCATAAAAATAGGAATAAAATTATTGCAAAAAGAAGTAGTATCACGTGGGATAATTCAAGAAGATATTTAAATAATAGGTATTTTGTATCAGTGTTATCGTGTTGGAAACCAGCTTTATCAGATATTGCCTGGTGGACTTTAGTCCTGTTGTCTTGATTAATCAAATTTGTATTATAAAATCTACCAATACCAGATCTTTGCATCAGTCTTAATTAAACTTCCAATGTTACATTGTAGTTCTACAGAATTTAAAACTTGATTTAAATATAAGAAAGTATTCTTACTGAAATTTATATATTTGTAAAGAGTCTATCAAAACTAATTAATGTATATTACATTTTTGTTTGTTAATTATCTTATTTTTTGTAGCTTATTCTTCAGAAAGAATTCCATGTGATATATGCCTTATCACATGTGTGTGGCCAGGATCGCACGTTACTGGCCAGTATTCTATTGAGAATTTTTCGGCATGAGAAGCTTGAATCACTGTTATTACAAATACTCAATGAAAGAGAAATTAATATGGAAGGTAAGCCTATTATATCTAAATAACTAAGCATTTCATTATAGGTTGTTTATTGGATTAAATATATTTGTAATGTAAATTTATTTGAGCTGTTAGGCACTGGGAGCTACTTTCTTATATTTGGGGTGGGCTATTTAAAAAAAAAAAAATGCAAGTTGTGATTTTGACTTTTGGCTTAGTTTCCAGTATTGGTTGTTCACCAATTTTAATAGATTAATCCCAAAAATGCACAATTGCAGTGGTACAGTTGCTATTCTATAGTTCTTTTGTGAATAAAAGCCATTCTGTACAATACACTACAATATGCTATTCATTTGTACTGAACTATTAAAGTAAATACTGATGGTAAGTATTACAGCAAATCCTTTTACTTTCTTTTGCTTCTGGAATTTTGATCTGATCTATTCAGTTGCATTTTTGGGCCTTTGCTCAGAAATTGTAATTATAACTTTAGATATCTAGTTCATGCCAAAAGAATCTTCTGTCGAGGTTTTGTTAATTATGAGTGCCACCAATTGGCACAGTGAACCATTCTTAGATTACCAAGGAAGAGAAGAATTCCTCATCATAGTAACAGCTGCCTCATTAGCAATCAGTTGCACAATGCTGTGACTTGTACTAGAAAATTGAAGAGATGTTTTTCCAAATGGCTTAAACTGGACTTTTTTATTTACTGTTAGGGTGTGAATGCTACTAACAAGGTCAATATTTATTGTCCATCCTTAATTACCCTTGAGCAAGACCATTCAGTCCATTTGTCATAGTTAGGAACATAAGGAATTTGACCCAGTGACAGTGAAGGAATGGGAATATATTTTCAACTCAGGATGGTTTGTAACTTCGAGAAGAACTTGCAGGTGGTGGTGTTCCCATGCATCTGCAGCCCTTGACCTTCCAAATAGTAGAAGTCATAGATTGGTAGGTGCATTCAAAGCAACCTTAGCGAGTTGCAGCATTGCATCTTATAGATAGCGTGCCGGTGGTGGAGGCAGTTTAAGGTGCTTGATAGGGTATCCATCAAGCAAATGGGCTGCTCTATTTAATTCTTTCACTGAGTGTGGACATCGCCGGCTGGATCAACATTTATTGCTTTAGCATATCTTTGCCCCTCCCTGATGTATTGCAGTGTTTGCAATTTGGCCTCTAGTTTTCTTGCATTGGATTTGAAGCTCCTCAAGCTGCAGACATGTATGCCGTTGGTCTCACAGGCATCCAAGAGCTCTTATATTCTGCAATTGTAGCACATCACCTGCCCTGTCCTCCTTATTAAGTGTTAACTATTTTTCTTAACTACAATTAATAAACACAGACTTTTCTTATAATCTTTACCACTGCTAGTAAACGTTGCTACAACTACTAAAACTTCCCTATTGATAATAAATTACATGAACCTCACAGATAACTGAGCAAAATATTCATCAATCAATTGCTTTTCTGTTTTAGAAGCATAGAAAATAAAAGCAGGGATAGGCCATTTGGTCCTTTCAGCCTGCCCTGCCATTCATTTTGACAATAGCCGGTCATCAAATTCAGTATTTTGATCCTGCCTTCCCTCATATTTCTTTAGCTCCAAAAGCCATTATCTAATTTCTTTTTGAAATCACACAATGTTTTGACCTCAGTTACTTTCTGTGATAATGAATTCCACCGCTCTCTAGGTGAAAAAATTTCACCAGATTCACTAGTCTCTGGGTGAAGTAAATTACAAATTTAGTTCCTCAGCCATTCCTTTGTTTCCCATTATGGATTCTCCCTTTTCTGGCTGAAAGAAGCCTACATTTGCTTTGTTATTCCTTTTCTCTTTACATATCTAAAGAAACTTTTGCAGTCAATTTTTATGTTCCCGCTAGCTTATTTTCATACTCTATTTCTCCCTTTTTGATCAGTCCCTCGGTCCTCCTTTGCTGAATTTTAAACTGTTCCCAATTTCCAGGTATATTGCTCTTTCTTGCTGCTGTATGCTGCTGCTTTGTATCTATGCTGTCAGACTTTGATTTCTTTTGGAATATGGCTGATTTGTTCAGGAGCCACAGAAAGACTAGTGCCTGGTCTTCTTTTACCCTGCTGTTCTATGTACTTTTGACTGCCTCTGGATTTTTCTTTCACCCACTAAACTAGGTGGTGTTTACTGCCTCTGCATCTGGGTTGTCTTTTTGCCAGTTAGGTGCTGCTGACTACCTCTGTATTATCTTTTTGCCTGTCCCTGAGCACCTTGGCCAGTTCTGGTTCCCAAGATCCAGCAACACGTTTAATTAGAGAAAAATGTAAGGAAAATGCTACAATAGACTTTGGGTCTTTCTGGAGGAATTAACTTAAATGAGCTAAATGGCCTCATTCATCTGTCATTGTCTTATGCCATCAAGGCGCCAATTTTCAGCAGTATGTCACTTTTAGTTTCTTAATACAAGGCATGTTAGTAAAACTGTAGACAACCATCCTTGTATTAATACTGTTGGGAGTTGTGCTTTAATAACTGTGGGTAAAGCTCATAATTAGAAGTTTTAACTGGAAAATTATATTTCAAATTATATTAAAATCAATTTCAGCAAATAAAAATCATTTCTTTAAAAAGCTTTTGCACAATGTAATAACAAATGTACAAATTTAGTGTAGGTTTCCACACTCAATCTCTCTTTTTCCATGCTTCCAGGACTAGAATTGGCAAAAAATGGCATCTACATTCTTAAAATTTATTTGTGACTTTTTCTTCAGATGAATCCACCACACTTTTCCGTGCTACAACTTTAGCAAGCACACTCATGGAACAATATATGAAATCAACAGCAACGCCGTTTATCCATCATGCTCTGAAAGAAACTATCCTAAAGATAATGGAGAGTAAGCAGTCATGTGAGGTAAGGTATGAAGATTGCAGTAACGAGGACTAAACCATTTATGGGTGCATTAACACCTTTTGTTATCCATAAGGAGCATTTTTCATTTTTGTTCAGTTGTAGTGTATACCAGAAATCCAGGACTCCTAAGAGGAGGAAATCCTCCAGTCCTTTCCATTTAATATATTGACTATAAGTACAGCATGATATAAACATCGCCAGTATAAAATGGCTAGAGAATGCCTTGCTTCTCCTGGACATTTTATAAACTCTAAATGTCAATATTAAATTGTCATTATGCACAGCGCATAAACAATTTGAATTTATTTAAGTTCAGCAAAGAGCTGGGAGTATTGTTCACGTTCAGCATGGCAGTGAAATAGTTAAGTTCTTGACTGAAAGCTTGGGGAGAATTTTATGGAGCCTCAAGAGTGGGAAACATGGCAATGCATGCAAAACCTCAATTTCCCAACCACTGGCTTAGATCCTGCAGTAAAGTTTGTGAAGCGTCGAACCTCATACAGATCTCTGGCAAGTTCACACTTCAAATGTATTTGATGCCATGAATACTCATTAGCATAAACCTCTTCTAATTACAAAGAACAAAACAGCATGGGAAACAGGCCCTTGGGCCCAACGAGCCCGTGCCGCCATCCCGATGTTCCCATCTCTAACCGTGATCCATGTCTATGGATCTATGGATTAAAAACCAAATTTGAGACAATTTAGGGAGAATTTGTTTTGCCAATTAGCCTAAGAGCACATCTTTGGGATGTGGGAGGAAACCGGAGCACCCGGAGAAAACCCACGCAAGCACGGGGAGAATACGCAAACTCCCACAGACACAGGCCCAAATCCATGTATCTGCACAGCACAGCGATAGTCACTGAGCTGTCGTGTTGCCCATCAAATGGTCCAGGTCAAGCGTACACTAACGACGTGAAGCGCTAGGATACTCTCAAAGAAATCCAAGATCAGCCCTCTCGTGACCCATCACGTGTATGCCCCTTGTTAGACAACAAGGTGGACCAAAGCACCTGTAGGATAAAAACAAGTACATCATCATCTATTTACACACTTCCCAGGGACTCCCAAGGCTCATGATCCCTATTTTAAAATCAGTTTTCTATACCCCTCCATTCCCATTCTGTTCATGTGCCCATCTAAGTATTTCTTAAATAACTCCAGAGTACCTGCCTCCACCACTTTACTTGGCAGCGCATTCCATACCCCCACCACCCTCTGTGTGAAAAAACTCCCTCTAGCATCCAAATTATACCTTACCCCCCTCACCCTAAGCCCGTGACCCCTCGTGCTATTCGAGTCCATCCTAGGAAAAAGCTTAACCCTGTTTACTCTATCTATACCCCTCATAATCTTGTACACCTCTATTAGATCTCCTCTAAGTCTACGTCTTTCTAAGGAAAACAGTCCCAATTTGCCGATAAAGTTAATGATGCACAAGATTCTTGTGGCGCCCATTCACATTTATTGAAAGGTGATGTGCAGCAGTTGTTTTGTGCAGTTGTATGTGGTTTAATTCTGGCACAAGAGAAAGGAACAGGAGAATGGCAGCTTCTATACAGACGTTTAACACGAGCAAGCGTGTGTCAGTGGTGAATGATGGGGTGGGGAAGAAACTATGAAGTGGTTGAGGTAATGGAGCAGTGGAACGTGAATCCAGGGGAAGAAAGTGTGGTGTCAAGGGCATACAGGACTGAACTGGGAAAGGCCGGGTCTCCTTGTGTGTGATGGGGCTGGGGAAAGAATGTTTAATGGGAACAGGCCATCAAGGTAAGAAAATGAGGGGCCTAAGGGCAGCATCAATACTGTGTATATGTGTGTCCACCTTAGGTTTGGCTGATAGAATTCTTAAAGGGCTTTGAATTCACCTACATTTCATTTATCCTTGCTGAGAGCAATCACAATTACCTTTACAATGCGTAGAAGACAGGGCCAGCTGTGCCTGCAAGTTCCACAGAATAGCGAGCATAACACTGGACACTAATATAAGTGTTTAATGTGTACACAAAACACAACATTTTTTTCCACAATAAAGAAAATGTCCCTGTAATGGTCACTGCATACCAACCAATGTATGTCAGACATATAGCTCGCTGGCTCAGCTAATCTGAACAAATAACAAATGATGCACACATGACCAGAGTTAAATTAATGTAATGTGAAATATTTACATGTAAAATTTAATTTTAAAGAACAACCACATACTTTTGTGCATGGGTGTCAACGGACATTCGGTCAGGCTGGAAAAGTTTTGACCAGAATGTAGAACCTCCTTGATAGGTTCTTTTACAATCCACCTATAGCTGCAGCATTGTTAACCAGCAGCGGGTTTTCTAACAGAAAAGCTTCCATGCTTGCTGCCAGCACTTAAAATTTTAATTATTTCCATGAGAAAAAGCACAGAGCAGAAGTGCACACACTCCCTATTCCACCATCGGGAACTGCAAAATCCGTCCCAAGTTTCAGTTACACATCCCAAATGTAAACTGGAGGATTACAAGTTTGTGGGCTTTATTTTTGACTTTTACTGTCTATTTCTGGTTTTATTCTTAATAGGTAGAAATCAAAATTCAGGTGAAGTATCAACTGCCAAGATTGTGGCAGTGCATCAGAAGTATTTTGTTTAAAACTGTTTTCAAAAATGCTAGACTGGAGAGGGAGTCCTCACTTCCAACATGAAAATCAAGGAACGATCAAACTTATTTAATTTTATATTTAATCCAAAATATGCTAGTAAATCATAGATTTCCTATGGGACTTAGAGTGAGATTTATGAAGGATTAGTTTTCATTGAATCTGATCATTCTTGTTGACATCCTTGTGATGTCTAGAAAATGCTTGCAATAGTTTTTTGTCTAGTTTCTTTCCATATATACAGCATTACTTCATTGTTTAGAGATTGTCTTATTTCTCAAAAGCTTGACTATTTTAGTAATGTTTCACTAATTGAAAATGTAATTGAATAAGCTTTTGATTTACAGCTAAATCCTTCTAAGCTTGAAAAAAATGAAGATGTGAACACTAATCTGACACACCTATTGGGTCTCCTCTCAGAATTGGTTGAAAAGATTTTCATGGCTGCAGAAGAACTGCCTCAGTAAGTAACAAATTATGCAGCTATAATTATGTGGAAAGATAAACACCTCAAATGTGTTTGTATACTTTAAAATGAACGTGATGTGTGATTTCTCCCACCATTTAGAAAGGAGCAGAGAAACAAAAACCAAAAATGCTGGAAAATCTCAGCTGGTCTGACAGCATCTGTGAAGGGAAAATAGAGACAATGTTTTGAGTTGAAATCTTGGCTCTATTCTCTCTCCACAGATGCTGTCAGATCAGCTGAGATTTTGCAGCATTTTCGGTTTTTGTTTCCGATTCCAGCATCTGCATATTTTGCCTTTATTTAAGGGAGGGGAGAGATAAGGCAAGAAAAGCAAAACCTGAAATTTTATGTGGAATGAGAGAGAGAAAAAAATTTCATTGTTGCTGAATTGTAGGTTTTTTTACACAGAGAATGGTGAGTGCCTGGAACTCACTGCTGGGGGAGGTAGTGGAAGCAGGAACAACAGTGAATTCTAACAGGTGTTTTGACAAATACATCAATAGGATGAGGATAGAGGGATATGGTCCCCAGAAAGGTCGGGGGTTTTAGTTAATTCAGATAGCATTGTCGGTGCAGGCTTGGAGGAACTATGCTGTAATGTTCTTTGTTCTTTGTATCATTCATTACATGTTATCATTAAGGACAGTTTTGTAGAAACAAATCCATGTTCCTGAACTCCTTCCATCATTGTCAACCTCAATTTCTCCCTTGAATAAGCTAGTTGCTGCTCCTCCTGTGCCCTCTTAGTATTCTCAAAGAGCCTTTTGATCCATCTATTCCTAGTCATTACAACTGGCCAACCTTCTATTGGCAACTTTTTGGCAGTGTCTACAGGATACTAACTTCTGTCTTTCTCTTCTGCTCACCCCAACTCTCACTAGCCTTTTGAACCATGTAAGTGAATCAGCACTCACCACCCCTCTCGGTATTTCTCTCCAGTATGAAGCACTTGCAATTCAACATCCTATTGTTGATGGTTGCATTGATATCTTGACTTTGACTGAAACTGAGTTTCACCTGTTCTTCACCTGTGACAGGTGAGAACAGTTTACTGAACCCAGAGGATGCATGGACAGATGTGAATGCTGATCCCTCTAACTGTTCATGGAAAGCTCTTCTGTCCTCAGTCTCTTGAACTAATTGAAGTGTTAGGTAGTTCTCACTTTTTCTCCATTCAAAGCAGGCTGAATGCTTCCTTCCTATAGGTTTATAATACCTAATTGATGGTTATCCCATGTCAATCACTTACTTATTTAATCTCATTTATTCAATCAGTTGTAGATACACAAGGTGAAATCCTATTCATAACTCTGCTTTGAGGTCATCTGGCAGCTTATCTTTATTCTTGGTACTATTTATTATCTTCTTCCTGGTACTAATCTAGAAAAGTGGGTTAAGACTCCCCTCATAAAATCAGGAATATCTACATGGAGGCCTGTACCAAGAAGAGTCATGAGATCGCAACATGAACCTCTGGAGAACATCATTCTCTTTGGCTATTATTTCTGTCCTGCTTACTAAAAAAATTGCTTTTGAAAAAAAAATGAACAAGAGAAAATTAACCTTCTGCTAGGAGTTTACCATTCTATGCTTGCTAATTGTATAAGATTTTTAAAACTGCAATTTCTTAGTTCTCCACCTCGTGAAAGGAAATATCTTATTGATGCCTCACAACTGATATTTGGCTAACTATTTCAAACCTTTAAGCTTATTTCTATAATTTCCTGATTACATACATATATAACATACTAAAATTATGAGAGTATCGAAAACTAATCTCTGTGATTATCAAGAACATAATCAGCAACCACAAACAGGGAATTTGACTGACTTTATGGATTAACTGGTACCAGCCACGCTGTCCCAGTTTTTGAATTTTCTCCTCCATTTCTTTGTCACATTGGACTATCTTAACCAGATATTTTGCTGATGTGCTAGTTCTGTCCATTCTTGATTAATCTTGGGAATCCTTGTTCAATACTCTCTTGAAGTTAATGTCCAGGTTCATTCGGCAATTAGGAAGGCAAATGAAATGTTTGTGTCCGTGTCGAGAGGGCTAGAATACAAGAGCAGGGATGTCCTCCTAAGGCTGTATAAGACTCTGGTCAGACCCCATTTGGAGAATTGTGGACAGTTTTGGGTCCATATCTAAGAACAGTTGTGCTAGCCTTGGAAAGGGTCCAGAGGAAATTCACAAAAATGATTCCTGGAATGAAGAACTTGAGAAACAGTTAAGGATTTGGGTCTGTACTCATTGGAGTTTAGAAGAATGAGGGAGATCTTATTGAAACTGTCCAAGACCGTAAGAAACTTCAAAGGGTCATGAATAAAGCCCAGACCCATCACTCAAAGCAGCCTCCCGTCCATTGACACTGCCTACATTTCCCGTTGCCATGGAAAAGCAGCCAGCATAATCAAAGATTCCATGCACCCTGGACATACTCTCTTCTGGCAGCACGATGGCGCAGTGGTTAGTACTGATGCCTCTCAGCGCCAAAGACCTGGCTTGGGCCACTGCCTGTGTGGGGTTTGCCCATTCTCCATGTGTCTGCATAGGTTTCCTCCTGGTGCTCTGCTTTTCCTCCTACAGTATGAAAGATGGACTGGTTAGATGCAAAATTCTTCCTCAGTATACTCAAGCAGGCGCCACAATGTGGCGACTAGGGGATTTTCGCAATAGTTTCACTGCATTGTTAATGTAAGCCTACTTGTGACACTAATAAATATTAACTTTTATTTAAAAATTTTTAACATAAAAATTCTGTCAGGAAAAAATACAAAACTCAGATCATGTACCAGTTGACTTAAAAACAGCCTCTTCCCTGTTGCCATCAGACTTTTGAATGAACCTACCTCGCACAAAGTTGATCTTTCTCTACACCCTACTATGCCTATAATGTTGTACAGTCTCTCCTCTATGCTTTGTCCGTATAGTGTGCAAGAAACAATATTTTTCATTGTACGCGAAAATGTGACAATAATAAATCAAATCAAAGATTTCTAGCGTCTGCAGTATTACTTTTCTAACTGAAGGACAGTGTTTTTACGCTTCTCTAAGAGAAAAGAGGCATAAGACTCTTGTGATTTTCTTTGACCTAGAACTGTTCCTATGGTATATCTTTTTTAAAAGAAGCAGGTCTACAGTGATGATTGAGTAATAAGGATTGCAGACTGCAACTTATGTAACTCCCCTGAGTGAGAGAGGTTTTATATCCAGTGACTTGATGCAGTTTGTTCCAGTCGAAGCACTTGCTCTATAGTTGTCAACTTCCGCATCCAAAAGAGATAATGGTCTTTATGTGCAACAATGTGATCAATCACCAATCTACAGAGATGTAAAATTGTATACTTAGATTTTTTAAAGCAGAGTTTTTGAACTCCTTGCCGTCCTTTCAGTAACTTCTTGATACTTCTTGTATTATATTTCCACAGGGCTTTAAGATATATTTATGGATGTTTACAAAAGTCTGTCCAGCAGAAATGGCCGAAAAATCCCACAATGAGAACTAGAGTTGTGAGGTAAAATATTTTGTAAATTTCTTTTGTGACTTACCCTTTCAGATGGATTATTTTGAATTGCTACCTTTTTTGATTAATGGTAGGCTAGCAGTAATAATTTGCACTCTGTTTTTCAAAACAAAGTAAATTATAGAATATTGACTGCACTAAACAGTAAAAGAATTGCCATGTGACTTTAGTAATTACAAAATTGTGATTAACTCTATGATCGTATTTATTGCTATGGATGGTCCTGATCTTTCTGCACATGGTCTAAGGACATTGGTTCTAATTGCATCTAAGTGGTTAACATTGCTGCCTCACAGTGCCAGGGGCCTGGGTTCAATTCTGGCCTCAGCTGATTCTCTGCGTGGAGCTTGCACATGCTCCCTGTATTTGTGTGGGTGTCCTCCCCAGTCCAAAGATGTGCGAATTACGTGGTTGGCTATGCTAAATTGCCCCTTAGTGTCAGGGAAATTAGCAGAATAAATATTGTGGTTATGGGGATAGGGCATGTGCATGATTATTGTTGGTGCAGACTCACTGGCCAAATGGCCTATTTCTGCGCTGTGATTCTATGATTCTAATTAGCTTATTCTTTAAAATTATTTGAGAAAAAGTAGTTGAAGCTCATAATTTATTTTTCTAATTTATGTGTATCATTTTAATCAGCCTTAATATTTTTGCTGTTTTAACCTGCATTTAATTCATTTTCTGGAAGTGGATATAGTGAAGGTGTTTTTAAAGATGTTAATCTGGTAAAGACACAGTTACATACAAGAACTGAAGGGTTATGTGGACTCAACACATGACTCTAGTCTCTCTCCATAGATGCTGTCGGAACTGCTGAGATTTTCCAGTATTTTCTGTTTTTGTTCCAAATTCCAGCATCTGCAGTATTTTGCATTTATCCTATGTATGTCTAATTAAGGATTATATGCATATTGAATAGAGCAAAGAATGTAGTGGAAGATCCTAAATTAGTTTCATGAAAGCAAGGCCCTCTTCATTTGCCAGCCATGATTGGTCGCAATTCCTACCAGAAGATGATGTGAAACTGATTTTTTCATCCCATTAGCTGGATACAGATGAAGTCCAAACAGGTCAATTGGTGGATAAGTGCTGTTTGAATGCACCATTGGCAACTGCTGGACCAGTTGGCACAGCGCAAGTACAAAGTGCCAATGCCTAGAGAACACCTTGGTACTGTCCATCAGGCCTGGGGCAGTGCAAATGGGATGAGGCATATGCATAATGGAGCTTGATGGGGGCAGTTGGTACAGGTGGGGAGTTCGGCTGCCATCCGCATAAGGAGTAGCGGGGCAAGGTTGGAGAACGGTGATCGGGGATAGGGGGTGGATTAGGACTGTGGGGTTGGGGAATCAGTAGGATGGAGGGGGAGGGATATCTGGATATCGGGGCGGCCAGGAGGAGAGGTTTTGGGAGCTGACCCGGGTATGATTGGGAAGCCGGTGATCGGGCCATGGGGAGGATGGACAGCCAGCATTGTGGGGGTCGCAGGACTGGCTAGCAATTGAGTTGGCCATCATTGCAGGGCCATTGCACAAGCACTGATCTCATCACTGACAGATTGGCATGTGTGCATTAGCCATTCAGCGTGCTGATTTCAGCCTCTCCCACAGAATGCAGCAGATTCTTCTTTGAACTCCCACTAATAAAACCAGTGTGAATTACTCGAGTTTTCACACAAATTCGACACTTAGAATTTCTTTTGGGAGAATTTCGTCTGTGATGTCCAGTGACCATTTGCAGGACACCAGGGGATAAATCCCCCTGCTCTTTGATTTGAGATCTTTTATATCTACCCAAGAATGCAAATGGGGGCTTTGGTTTAACATGTCACCCAAAAGATGGCACCTCCAGCAGTGAATTACTTGTGCAGTATTACACTGGAGTGTCATTTTTGAGTTTTATAATCAAGTCCTGGAGTGGAGCATGAACCTGAAACTTTGAGACTGAGATGCGAGAGTGCTACCAACTGAGAAACAGCTGAACTAGAGTTAATCATCCAGCTAGTCTGAAATTTCAGGTATTCCAAGCCCTAAATTGTAGGTGCAACTATGTTTAAGATAACCTCTTAATATTTCATGAAGACCCAATTGTGAGCTGCAAGATTTTTCTTTAATCTATCCCCTTCAGCACAGTGGTGGTGTCACATGACACAGTACAGTAACCTTGTGTAAAAATGGGATTTGATCTCTAACTCTACATGTCAACCATACCTATAAATCCTGTCATTCATATGTAATAGATAAATTACAATGAATTCGCACTTATTATAAATCTTACATAGGCAACTATGCCTTTTAGGCATAGTAATGAAAAAACTCTCTGGGCAAATAAAAATAATTTAGCCAATCCTGCGAGAAAAATTATATGAAGTTTGCCAGTGAGAAGCCTTCCAACAAGAGAAGAAATGACAACATTGCTGTTTGCAACAGACCATAATTGAATCAGTATTCACAATGTCTGAATACAGGCATGAATAAAATTTGCTGCTAGGATGCTAAATTCAATTTCCTGGAAGTTATACCAAAGTTATATATGATAGGTTGTATCTGCAGTATTGTATGTTATCTGGTCAGTGTGACTAAAAACAATAGCTTCATTTATATTGTATCTTTCTTGTTCTTGGGATGTTTCATAGCATTTCACAATCAATTAATTGGTTTTGGAGTGTAGCACCTATTTTGACTTATCATTTATATTTAGAACTATTGATTTAGGATTAGATGTTTGTGTGGATGCAGGTATGGTCTTGCATTGACATCTGGTAATACAGGCAGGGTGTAAAACAATGCAATAATTTTTCAGTGCTATACTTATTATATGCTCATGTCCTAGTGTTGAACTTGAACCCATTACCTTCTGATTTGGAGACAAAAATTGGGCCAAGCTGACACTTAGAAGACCTTGAGAAAATGGAGAATGGCAACAAAGTTGATTGCAGTTATTTGAAATCTACCTTGACTATGTTAAAAAATGTGTTTTTGGAACTGTGGGTATCTTAGACAAGGTGTATATTTATTGCCTTTCCCTAATTCCCCTTCTGTTAGAATCTGTGTGACAAACACAATGCTGTTAGATGTGACGTTCCAGAATTTTACATATTCCAGGCCAAGTTGCTGTGTGGCTTGGGAGAAGACTAACAAATAGTGATAATCCTGTGTGCTTGTTGCCCATGTTCTAGATGTTCAAGATCATAGTTTTAGAAGGTCAGATACTGCAGTGCATCTTATAGATAGTACACATTGCTGCCACAATGCACCATTGGTAGAGGGAGTAAATATTTAAGATGTTAGATGTAGTGCCAATCAAGTGGGTCACTTTATCCCAGAAGTTGTTGAGCTTTTTGAGTTTTGTTGGAACCTCACCTATCCAGGGAGTTCACATTCTTCTGCCATTAGTTGATGGAGAGGCTTTGGAAGTTGGGAGAGCATCAGTCTCTGATCTGAACCTGCATTTCTGTGGCTGGTCCAGTTAACTTTATAGTCGGTGGTAACTTTACGATGCCGATGGTAGGAGATTGTGATGGTATTGTGGTTGTTGGAGATGGTCATTGTTTGGCACTTGTGTGACTAAATGTTACTTGCCACTCTTATCCCAAACCTGAACATTGTCCAAGTCTTCTGCAGATGGGCATGGACAACTTCGTTGTAAATGGAATGAAACATTGCAGTCATCAGTGAATATTCCCATTTCTGATGTTATGGAGGGAAAATTATTCATAGAATAGCAGAAAGCAGTTGAGCTTCAATACTACTTGAAGGAACTCATTAGCATTGTCCTGGAGCTGAGATGATTGGGCTATGATTTCAGCCAGTGGGAAGTTTTCCCCTGATTTGCACAGCTCCTTAATGTCCACATCTCTGGAATTCATGTCTTTTTCGTCTGTGTTTGGACCCTGTGATGGATTGATGCATAGATAATGCACACTGATGAGCAGATTATTGCTGAGTAAATTGCTCTCTGATAACACTGACCTTTCATTACTCTGCTGATCACTGAGTCATTTGCTGGAGCAGTAATTAACTAGATTGGATTTGTCCTGTCTTTGATGACAGGACATTGAAACTTAGACTAGGATTTTCTGTTGCTATTCAGATTGGGCAGGTTTGGCAACAAGAGCCAAAAATACTGCAAGAAAGCCAAAGGCATATTTCACATCAACATAAAAACAAGAAGCAATCAACCCTTCTCCCCAACAGTAACGAGTGCATTTCCCACCATTCAATGTTGGGAACCTCATTGTAATACATTAACATATACTACGATGCCCATACACTAGAATCATATCCCAAAGTTAAAAAAGTCCATTCACGGTGATGTGATTTCAGAATGATATGAAGCACAACTGGTTTCAAAGGTGTGCAACTTGTGAGTAGAACTCTGAGGGGAGCTGAGTACAGTGCTCACAGAGTAGCTCTGTGTATTCAGGGGACAGAGGGGGTCACAAGCAAGTTGAGGAGATGGAAGAGCAACTCGGGGAGATGCAGGTTGATTTGGAAGATAGTACATAGAACATTACAGCGCAGAACAGGCCCTTCAGCCTGCGATGTTGCGCCGACCAATTATGAAAAAAGCAATGACCCCCTAAACTAAACCATTCCCTTCTCTTCCATAAACTTATCAACTAACCTCTTAAACGCCACCAAACTTGGCGCATCTACAACTGCCGCAGGCAGGGCATTCCACTCCCTAACCACCCTCTGGGTAAAGAACCTACCTCTGATATCCGTCCTATAACTATCACCCTTAATTTAAAGCTGTGTCCCCTCGTGCTAGCTTTCTCCATCCTAGGAAAAAGGCTATCACTGTCCACCCTATCTAAACCTCTAATCATCTTATATGTTTCAATAAGGTCTCCTCTTAGCCGCCTTCTTTCTAACGAAAACAACCTCAAATCCCTCAGCCTCTCTTCATAAGACCTGCCTTCCATACCAGGCAACATCCTGGTAAACCTCCTCTGTACCCTCTCCAATGCCTCCACATCTTTCTTATAATGTGGGGACCAGAACTGCACACAATACTCCAAGTGCGGCCGCACTAGAGTTTTGTACAGTTGCAACATGACGTTGCGGCTCCGAAATTCAATCCCCCTACCAATAAAAGCTAAGACTCCATATGCCTTCTTAACAACCTTATCGACTTGACTGCCTACTTTCAGGGATCTATGCACAAATACACCAAGATCCCTCTGTTCATCAACACTATTAAGAATCCTACCATTAGCCCTATACTCTACATATTTATTATTCCTGCCAAAGTGCATTACCTCACACTTTTCCACATTAAACTCCATTTGCCACCTCTCGGCCCAGCTCTGCAACTTGTCCAAGTCTCTCTGCAAACTATAACACTCCTCTTCACTATCTACCACTCCACCGACTTTAGTGTCATCTGCAAATTTACTAATCCATCCTTCAATACCCTCATCCAGATCATTTATAAAAATTACAAACAGCAGGGGCCCCAAAACAGACCCCTGAGGTACACCACTTGTCACCGAACTCCAAGATGAATATCTCCCATCAACCACCACCCTCTGTCTTCTATCTGCTAGCCAATTCCTAATCCAATTAGCTAAATCACCCTCTATCCCATACATCTGCATTTTCTGCAGAAGTCTTCCATGGGCCACCTTATCAAACGCCTTACTAAAGTCCATATATACCACATCAACCGCCTTACCCCCATCCACCTCTTTGGTCACTTTTTCAAAAAACTCAATAAGGTTAGTAAGGCACGACCTACCCTTCACAAAACCATGCTGACTATCCCCAATCAATTCATTTCTCTCTAAATAACTATAAATCCTATCCCTAATAATTCTCTCCAATACTTTGCCCACAACAGAAGTAAGACTCACTGGCCTATAATTCCCTGGAAAGTCTCTCTTCCCCTTCTTGAACAATGGGACCACATTCGCTATCCTCCAGTCTTCCGGAACTATACCCGTAACCAACGACGACCTGAAGATCAGAGCCAGAGGCGCTGCAATCGCCTCTTGCCTCCCAGAGAATCCTAGGGTAAATCCTGTCCGGCCCAGGTGACTTATCTAACTTCAAACCCTCAAGAATATCTAGCACATCCTCCCTATCTACCTCAATACTTTCCAGTTTGCAACCCTGTACCTCGGTGTTCTCCACAACTACATTTACATCTCCCTGCGTGAATACTGAAGAGAAATATTTGTTCAGTGCCTCTCCAATCTCTTCAGGCTCCACGCACAACTTCCCATTGCTGTCTATGACTGGCCCTAATCTTGCCCTAACCAATTTTCTATTCTTAACATATCTAAAGAAAGCTTTAGATGGAGGCAGTAAGCCAGGTGAGATGGGGCAAGTAGGGGGTCATGGTGGGGGAGGTGGGGCATTGTGAGCTGGGGATTTTGGAGGGTTGTTTCGAAGGATTCAAGGTTTCACAGGCAAGAATGAAAAGCAGCATTTTGGAGGATGTCTTCCACTGCTGGGCCATAAGCTGCTCAAAGGAAAAGGAAGCCTAGGACTCTGCTTTTTTGGGTGCCCTGAATGCAGGTATGGCACATTGCGATGAACCTCCACTGTGTCCAGCAGGCACTACAGGGAGGCATCAGTGAATTTCAGGGCTGTATGCTTCTCAGTGTTAGCAGCCATTACTTCTTTGAATTTATTTATGAGATGTAGGTGGATATTGTCCATTCCTAGTTGTCCTTCATAAGATGGTGGTGAGCTGCCATCTTGAATTGCTGCAGTCCATATGGTATAGGTACACCCACGGTGCTTTTAGAGAGGATTTTGACCCAAGGCTAGTGAAGGAACGGTGATATATTTCCAAGTCAAGATGGTGAGTGATTTGAAGAAAACCTCCAGGTGGTAGTGTTCCCACGTATCATATGCCCTTGTCTATCTAGATGATAACAGTTGTGGGTTTGGAAGATGCTGCTTGAAGAATCTTAATGAGTTTCCTGTAGATGGTACACATTGCTGCCACTGTTGAATGGACTGAGTGTTTGTGGAAGAAGTACCAACCAAGCGGACAGTTTGTTCTATATGGTGTTGGGCTACTTCATTGTTGTTGGAGCAACACTCACTAAGGCATGTGATGTAGATATGATGTGCTAAATGGCTGCCTCTTGCACCATAACAGTTTTGTGATTCTGTGAAGTGAAGAATACTCCATTGCTCTCCTGGCATACCTTGTAGGTGATGGACTGGCTTTGGGGAATTGCCGCAGGATTCCTAACCTCTGACCTGCTGTTGTATCCAAAGTAATTATTTGACTAGGCCAGTTCAATTTCTAGTCAATGGTAGCCCCCCCACATCCCCAAAAGAATATTGATAGTGGGGGATTTAGCAATGATAATGCCATTGAATGTCAAGGGACAGTAGTTCGATCCTCCCTTGTTGGTGACGCTCATTGCTTGGCACTTGTGTGACATGAATGTTACTTGCCATTTGTCAGGCATGGGGACATGATGGTTAGTACTGCCACCTCACAGTGCCAGGGACCTGGGTTTGGTTCCAGCCTCAGATGACTGTAGGAGTTTGCATATTCTCCCATGCTGGCTTTAGTTTTTTTCCCACAGTCCAAAGATGTGCAGGGTATGTTGATTGGCCATGCTAAATTGACCCTTAGTATCAGGGAATGAGCAGGATAAATATGTGTGGTGACCACTTCTACTGATACTGTCACATACAGATGCATCTGCAGCAGGTAAGTTGGTAAGGATGAGATCATATATTTTTCCTCCTCCTTGATTCCCTCACTATCTATACAACCTATACAATCCCCACAGTGCACAATGAGGCCATTCGGCCCATCGAGTCTGCACCAACCATGGTCCTACTTAAACCCTATTCCCATAACCTCACCTGTTTATCTGGCTGATCCCACTGATACTAGGTCAATTTAGCCTGGCCATTCAACCTAACCCTCACATCTTTGGACTGGCCAATCAACCTAACCCATACATCTGCCACAGAGCCAATCTGGCAGCTGTATCTTTTAGAATCTAGCCAGCTTGGTTAGTGGTGGTACTACTAAGCTGTCTTGACAGGCAATGGACATCGAATCTCTCCAATCAGAATACAGTCTGTGTCCTTGCTACCTTCAGTGCTTCCTCAAGTCAAGAGTATTGATTCATCAGCTGAGAGGGACAGTACGTGGTGATCAATCGGAGGTTTTATTATTTATCCATATCTGACCTGGTGCCATGAGACTTCACATAGTTCAGAGTTCACGTTGAGCATTCCCAAGGTAACATGCTCCTAACTGTATATCACTGTGCTTCCACCCTTATTGGACCTGAGATAACGAGGGATGGCCATGGTGGTGTCAGGGATATTATTTCTAAGGTATGATTCCATGTGTATGACTATGTCAGGCTGTTCGCTTGTTTGAGAGATAGCTTTCCTAATTTTGGCATAAATTCCCAAATGTTAGGAAGGAAGACTTTGGAGGGTCGACAGTTCTGAGTTTACCATTGTCGTTTCTGTGTCTAGTTGGTGCCATGTAGTCTGTCCAGCTTAATTCCTTTTTGTTTTCTTTGTGATGGTTGTATACAACTGAGAGACTTGCTAGGCCATTTCAGGGGACATTAAAGCTATGCACAGGAGTGGCCTTTAAATGCAGCACCCCAAACATTAAAGTGCTAAGGTGGCGGTAGGCTAGGCAAATCGGAGTCATCCTGCTAGCTAGCGATACGGCGTGAAACTTGTGTCTGCAATATTTTTCCTTCTAAGTGCTGCACTGTATGATGGGAAAATCACCATTGCTGCCACTAGGTTCAATGCCGCTTTTCCTGTCCAAAATTGAAAAAGACTCATTTATTTTTACTCTGTTTCTTCTCTGCTAACAAGTTCTCAATCATGCCTATTTATAACCCCCAATCCCATGTGCCGCACTTACCACTTATGTGGGATCTATCCAGGCAGTTTTCCACTTTGTCAGCTAGATGCCAATATTATATCTGAACTGGAACAACTTGGCTAGGGTTGTGGCTGGTTCTAGAGCATGTCTTCAGTATCACAACTTGAATTGTGTCAGAATATAGCCTTCTACTGTGGTCAAACACACTCAGTAGTTTTTTGAATGAATTGAATTGGCTGAAGCCTAGCTGGATTATCCCATTAACAAGTTCAAAAATACCTGAAGAGAAAATAATTGCATTGTCACCCAGAAGTCAGTAGAGTAGGACTGACTGAGTTGATATTGCAAAAAGCCAGAATGGACATGAGCCAAAACCTAACTTCTGTTTTGTGAGCATTCTGTGATCTCTGGTAATAAATATTGAAGTTCCCAACCCAGAGTATATGCTTGTTATTCTCCATGTTTCTTCCATGTCTTCAACAAGAAGGAGCTGAGGTAGTATCAGCAGGAAGTTTCCTTGCCAATCTTTGATCTGCTGCCATGAGACTTTGATGTCTGGACTGGGTATTGTAGACTTTTTTTAAAAATGTAATTGTTACGCACAGACCTTTGCTTTGTGTGATGTCCCTTTAATGTTTTTTGTGTAGCTTCGCACACCAGTTACTTCTCATAGAACAAAGCCATCACTATACTTTACCAAAGGATAGTGGAGGCTGGATAAATATTTAATAGGTCAAGAAATAGAGAGAGGGTTTGGGGAAGTGGCACAGAAAGGGTGTTGAGGCTAGCATACATCAGCCATGATCATATTGAACTGCAGGGCTAGCTTGAAGGCCTGGTAGCATACTCCTGCTTCTAATTCTTGTATTCTTGTGTATACTTTTCCAGTTGCTGGACAATTGCAGAGTTTAGCTGGACTGTTGCTCTGTTCCATCTGTATATTTTTCTTTGCTACCCCTGATGGGCGTGTCCTACTAGTGAAATAGGACATACCCTGGGAAGGTGATGGGGGAGCGTAGAGCATTGACTGAAAGGTATGATTGTGCCAGGCTATTGCTTGAATAGTCTGTGAGACAGCCTTCCCAATTGTGACACAAGTCCTCAGAGGTTAATTAGGGGGTTTTGCACTGTCCACTGCTATTTCGGATGATCCATCCAGTTTTATTCTTACTCTGCTTTTCCATTGCATTTTGATACAACTGAGTGACTTGCTAGGTCATTGCAGAGGTCAACCAGATGAGTTTTTATAAGAGTCCAGTAGTTCCATGGTCACGTAACATGATATTTTATTTTTACTCCAATCTTATTCAATTATCTGAATTTATAAATTGATAATTTTTAGGAAAAACATCCTAGGTGTACTGTACAGAGAAGCTGAAATGATTAGTTGAAATTTGAGGCGGGATTTGTGTACTCCTGTTCTCACTGTATCCTCCCCCACACCCCAAGGTTGAAACATTATGTTACAATAAGACCATTTTGCTTTTGTCTGCCTCTTTGAATTTAAGATGAAACTGAATGCCCTGGAATGGGTGATGGTGTGAAGTTGTAGTGAACTCTGTCTGGTAATAAACCAATGTGACCTGGTTGCCATGGGGATAGAGGCTAAGGATGCAGGTCAAAGTTTATTGAAAATCGGATGCAAGTTTTAAACTTGGATGTATTGGAAGAAGCAATATCTTTCCTGATGTACAGCCTCACAAACAGAATCAGATAGTCTAAGTTCTCAGGGGAAGGCTATTTGCAACAGGCGCTGGTATGCCAGGCAGGAGAAAAGGATTGCTTTTCGGATAGGCTCCAAGCAAAAGGCTGGGAAAGACTGAATATATGTTTGAGGAAACAAAGGTTGTTAGAGACCACAATATCACCAGAGAGTGCCTTGCAACAGGAAGCATTTATTAGGAAGGCAAAGTCGTTTTAAGAGAACTATATTTCTACTGATAAACATTAGAAATAAGGTATAGTTTTAAGTGTATTTAATTTATTGTTTCTCTGCCAGGATGAGTAAAATCTATAGCTAGATTTATGCTATAAAAAGATGTTTATACGTGTTGAAGTTGGTTTCAGTTCCGACTGTGATTCCATTGTGCTTGGAGAGGACTAAGTTGTGAGGAGTAAATAAATCAGCAGTGGTCACTTGTAGGATAGAGAAGCTTTTGAGTTTTAGTTTAACTAATTTGTTTACAGTTGGAGGTCGATAGAAAGACGGCAGTTGTCATATCTCTGCTAAAAGCAGTTTATTTTAGAGGGCTAAAGAGGGAACATCTTCAGCTTTGCTGGATGACAAGCCATACGTTGGAGTAATAGTTAAGAAAACTGATGCTGTAAACTGTTGAAAACAAGTAACTTTCAGTCTTTTTTTTTGGAAAAAAAACAACTTTAACTTCTAAGATTCCTGCATTCACTTAACTAGAATTTGATGAATTGGAAAAATGAGCATATGTTGACTCCTTATTATGCTAAGTTGCTTAATGTATCTGGAGAAAAGTACTTCCATTAGATGATCCTTATGTATCTGGATCATTTTATTTGCAGCAATATGTTTGGTGAAATGTATATAATGTTTGCTATCTTTTCCTTTTTTTTTTAAACCCCTTCCTATTGTAGTGGATTTGTTTTCTTGCGGTTGATTTGTCCAGCCATTCTCAATCCACGGATGTTCAGTATCATTTTAGGTGAGTTATACCTGGTGAAAAATTTGCATTGCAATTAATATTTAGAACTAAGTTGCCCTTCACATCTTGGGGCACGAGCAGCATGAGCTTCTTTGATCCAACTTATGAAACTTACAAGTTTCCTCCTCTTGCACATGTGAATAAAACCCTTTGGGATGTGAGGAAGGAGGTTGCTGAGCCTCTCGCGATGATATTTGCATCGTCAATGGAGATGGGAGAGTTCAGGAGGATTGAAGGATTGCAGATGTTGTTCCTTTATTCAAAAAGGGAGTTGAGATTGCCCTGGAAATTATAGATCAGTGAGTCTGATCTCAGTGGTTGGTAAGTTGATGGAGAAGATCCTAACAGGCAGGATTTATGAACATTTGGAGAGGTATAATGCGATTAAGAATAGTCAGCATGGCTTTGTCAAAGGCAGATCATGCCTCATGAGCCTGATTGAATGTTTGAAGATGTGACTAAACACGTTGATAAAGGAAGGACAGTAGATGAATGTATGGACTTCAACAAGGCATTTGACAAGATGCCCCATGCAAGTCTTATTGAGAAAGTGAGGGGGCATGGGATCCAAGGGGACATTGCTTTGTGGATCCAGAATCGCTTGCTCACAGAAGGCAAAGATTGGTTATAGATGGATCATATTCTGCATGGAGGTTGGTCACCAGTGGGAGTGCCCCAGGGATTTATTCTGGGACCCTTACTCTTTGTAATGTTTATAAATGACATGGATGAGGAAGTGGGGGGATGGTTGGTAAGTTTGTTGACGACACAAAGGTTGGAGGTGGTGTGGATAGTGTGGAGGAATGTCAGAAGTTGCGCAAGATATTGATGGATGCAAGACTGAGCAGAGAAGTGTCAGGTGGAGTTCAACCCAGGTAAGTGTGAAGTGGTTCATTTTGACAGGCCAAATAGGATGGCAGAATATATTAATGGTAGGACTCTTGGAAGTGTGGAAGATCAGAAGGATCTTTTGGTCCAAGTTCATGGGATGCTCAAAGCAGCTGCGCAGGTTGAAGATGTGGTTTAGAAGGCTTATGGTGTACAGGCCTTCATCAATCAACGAATTGAGTTTAGGAATCGAGAGATAATATTGCAGCTATATAGGACCCTGGTCAGAAACCCCTTGGAATTCTGTGTTCAGTTCTGGTTGCCTCATTACAGGAAGGATGTGGAAGCCATAGAAAGGGTGCAAAGGAGATTTACAAGGATATTGCTTGGATTGGGAAGTATGCCTTATGAGAGAGCTCAGCCTTTTCTCCTTGGAATGACGAAGAATGAGGATGACCTGATAGAGGTGTATAAGATGTTGAGAGGTATTGATCGAGTGAATAGTCAGAGGCTTTTTCCTAAGGATGAAATGGTTGCCACAAGAGGACACAAGTTTAAGGTGCTGAGGAGTAGGTACAGAGGAGATGTCAGGAGAAAGTTTCCCAATCACTGATGGATGCGTGGAATGGGCGGCTGGCAACGGTGGTGGAGGCAATTTGATAGGATCTTTTAAGAGACTTTTAGATAATTATATGGAACTTAGTAAGATAGAGGGTTATAGGTAAGCCTACTAATCTCTAAGGCAGGGACATGTTCAGCACAACTTCGTGGGCTGAAGGGCCTGTGTTGTGCTGTAGTTTTTCTATGTTTCTAAAACCAACTTCAACGTCTTCCATTTTGTTGATATGCAATAGATAATTAAAATTACTTGATCTGAAGATCTGAATTTGGAGAATCAAAAACTGCCTTAATAGACCTTTAAAGAGCATGGCTTAAAATGTTTGTGGTCCTAACTAGAAGAGCTCCATTTTTGATGTCAATAGAACCTTTCTACAGTAAAAACAGAAAATGCCAGAAATATTCAACAGCAGCATGCCCTTGAAATTTTTGTTGTCAGTGGCCTATTCAGTGCACCACCCTTTGACCTTCAATTTTTTTTCAAAGTGCTGCGCACAAATGTTGACTTCTTGGGCTACTGTTTAAAGAAGAACATTGCTCAGCAGGTCAAGCAGTATCTGTGAACAGAGCGTTTCAGGTCAACAATCTTGCATCAGAGCCTGCAGAGTATTTCCAGTCTATTTTGCATTTGTTTGAGAGTTTTCGTAAAAATATATTGGTGATCCATTTAATATATGCCCTCACTCCTCAATCTTCCTATCAAAATGTTTGACATGCTAAAGTACATTCTCCTCATTTCTGTGTAGGTTTCCCCCCACAGTCTAAAGATGTGCATTTTAGATGAATTGGCCATGGTAAATTGCCCCTTGGAGTCCCAAGATGTGTAAATTATGGGTTTAGTGGGGTTAAAGCATGGGGTTGTGGGATAGGGTGAGAGGTGACCTGGGTATGATGCTCTATTGGAGGGTCACTGCAGACTTGGTGAGCTGAAAGGCCTCCTTTTGCATTGTAGAGATTCTTAACTTCATCTGTCATTTGACTATTCATTTCACCAATCTGTGTTTTCTGAAATCAGTTGCTGATCTCCATGCTATTTGAGTTTGTCCTGCAGACTTTAAAATCAATCCTGTATACCCATGTTTGTAATTTGCAGAATTATTTCCAAATGTATGATCGTTGATTAATTTAGCAGAAGTCAAACAAGATTTAAGTAAAATATGGAATGACAAAATGCACACTGCAACAATAAATTTTTATTCCTTTTTTTTAAGATCCTCCTTCGTCCACAGCTGGAAGGACTCTCACTCTTGTTGCAAAGTCTCTTCAAAATTTAGCAAACTTAGTGGAATTTGGAGCCAAGGTACACACTATGAATCTTAATTTTGTTTATCCCTTTGCATTCTAGACAATCCTTTCACAGTTTTTTAGATCATGTTTCAAATCACGGTAACATCACATCAAAACATCTATTTTCACAACAGGGTCAATGCTATTCCAGTATTATAAAACATTACACAATAAAATGAAATGCTGTCAAAAAGATAAGTAGAATGGATTTCATAGGGAAAGAAATGGAAGATGTAACAAAATATTTACTGATGTTTTTATGTGCTTTGCAATTAACACATTTGCAATGAGAATTGTAGAAAGAAACCCAGAAGTGTGGTCACTGAGTAATTGTTTCAATCTCTCATCACTATGAAAAAATATGATTGGGACATAAAACCAGAACACTTTTAAAGACAACTAAAATAATTAATGTTTGGAACAATTTACCAAAGTAATATTCTTAGTTCATTTGCTAATTAACAATTAAGTTAGCACAATTTAGCAGAATTTATTTAAATAATTTACATTTAAGGTGAATTTGTAATGTTCTGTAAGCTACGTGATATTCAGTGTCTAAGTTAAACAACCTATAATATACATTTATTTTATTACAGGAGCCTTACATGGAAGGTGTAAATCCATTTATCAAGAATAACAAGCATCGAATGATTATGTTTTTAGATGAATTAGGGGTAAGTAGATTTGGCACTGTTACTTGCCCAAAAAGCAATCCTCTTGAAGGCAACAGTTGGAATTTCTGGATGAAAACAGGTTTTTTTTTTTTTCTAACCTTGTTTTATTCTAAATTAGCTAGTTAACTAGGCCCATAATCACAAGTTTCATTACCTTTAACATAGAGAAATATACACCAAGCCAAAGAAGAGGTGTTAGGAGCTGTGACCAAAGGATCATCGGGAGAATGCATTTTTAAAAAGAATGGGAGATAGAAAGGCAGAGAGACTGGAGACCGGCATCCCAGAGCTTAAACATAGGCAGCTTAAAGGCACAACTATGGGGTGAAGCTACTTTGGATGCAAAAAACAATCCAAATCCACAAAGGAGTTCTAAAGGGCTGGAGATATAGAAGAAGCTGGTGAATAGGAAGAGGTAAGGTTAAACAAAAGTTTGGGAATGTCATAACATGAAAATTATTGTGAGGAGCGAGATCAAATGTATTACAGCAAGTCGGGCTTTATGTGAGCTGGTCCGTGCAGGATAGGATAATGGGAGACCACGCAGCAGAACATTGTGATACTCTAAGATGATTAGACATGGATAGAGTTTCTCCTGTAGATAAAATGAGGTAATGGCAGAAGTTGGTAATGTTAGGTAGGTAGAATAAGGTGACTTTGTGATGATGAACATATGGTAAGTGAGAGTCTGGTTAAACTTGGTGCAGTGTAGTCTGCAGGATGTAGCAAGACATGGACAACATTCAAGTTCCAGTTATTTGTTGCATGTCACTTGAGTGCTAGGCGTTGAGTATCTCCAGCAACAGAGAATCTAATTAGATCCGTTTTGACAATCAATGGCATAACCATGAATGAATCCTCTATCGTCAACATCTTGTGATTGCAATTGGCCACAAATTTAACCGGACTGACCACATTAATATGGCTCTGACTGCAGGTCCAACACTCAGAAATCTGTAGATTTTTTCCTGATTTACCACACCTTGGCTAGGATTTTTTGCTCTCATTCAAGTCAGACAAGTTTGGCGATGTTAGCACAGAATGACATGAGGAGACCAAATTTTCATTTCACGTCGATGTAAAAACAGGAAGCGATAGTCCCCTCCTCCCAATAATGATAAGCCTCATTATTGGGAACCTCATTGCAATAAATTAGCATTTCATTATTAGACTCATAAGACAGAATCATTCCTCATGTCAAATGATACGTCCATGGCAGCATGATACATGACAGGTTTTAAAAGGTGTGTACCTGACTAACTACTCCCAGTGGAGCTGAGGTGAATGCAATCCTGGGGTGGGGTGGTGCCTGCCTGCCTTTTTCTTCATAGTCCCGCACTATATCTGATGAAAAGGTTGCCATTGCCAATTAGTGGCCTCAACACCACTTTTCCCATCCAATATTATTCTTTGTTTCAGTTCTATTCTCTCCCCACTGATGCTGTCAGACCTCCTCAGATTTTACAGCATTTTTTCTGATTATACATACTTTCTTTATTGCGTTAAATATGTTCAATGTTTCCCTTACCTAAATCTTTAAATCAATAGCAGTTGTCAGTAAACCAGGAAAAATGGTCTTTATTATTTACCTATGTTTCACAAACATACTTGGTTAATTTTACTTCCACAATTCCAAGAATTTTTTCAATTTTTAAAAATAAATACTGGATTAATATTTCAATGATGTGAACTTTCTGCTTTATTAAATACCATAGTTTGGATTATCTACATTTCAAAATCCTGTTAGTTTTATTGACCACCTATATCGATTGTATTTGAAAGTGCAACTCCAGTCAATAAATAAGATACTACAGCTAAAATATATAATCCTGATTAGTACTATTGTCTTCATTCTCAGAACATGGGACATTTTACATGATGCTATTATTGTTGTCCTTTTCAACAGGTCTGTTTCTATCAAAATTCAGATGTCACAACATATTTAGCTTTACTTTAAGAGAAAAAAGAAATGCACTTTTGAAAAGCCTGCTGTTGATTCCAGCTTGACTCCCATGTTTCTTTATTAAATGAGATTTTACTTTATCTTTAGAATGTCCCAGAGCTTCCTGACACTACAGAGCACTTTAGGACTGACTTATCTCGTGACCTGGCAGCTTTGCATGAAGTTTGTGCCGCACATTCGGATGAACTTCGCACCTTAAGCAATGAGCGAGGAGTTCAGCAGGTAACCTGTATTTTTAATTCATCGCCTTCTTTAAAATTAAAATTGAAATGTCACAAAGAATTTTTGATTTCATGGTGTGTACTGTTGTGTAGGAACTGAATTCCTACAAATTGAAGCATAATTGTTTATTGACCCTAATCTTCTAGATTAACGGATATAGGAATTCAACTAGATCTAATCAATTAATCGCAGCGGCTCCTTAAAATATTGCAAGTTAGGATGAAGGAATCAGTCAGCATGCACTCATTTAAAGTTCTGATTCATTGTTACTCAGTACCTCATCTTGGAATGTGTACATCTATGAATTTTAGATGAGATACTTTTGATGCAAGTGCCTTTCATGATCAAATAAATTGTTAGCATTTACTGTTGAGGCTCATATAGGAGCAGGAGTAGACCATTGAGTGCTTCGAGCCTTCTCCACCATTTAATATGATCATGGCTGATCTTCTATCTCTCGCCATGTCCTCAATGTCTTTAGAGTCTAGAAATCTATTTCCTCCTTAATATATTCAGTAACCTGGCTTGCACAGCTTTCTATTGTAGCGAATTCCACAGCTTCACCATCCTGAGTGAAGAAGTCACTTCTCATCTCAGTTCTAAATGGCTTGCCCCATATCCTGACACAACATCCCTGCATCCAGTCTGGCCAGCTTTATCAGAATTTTATATGTTTCAATTAGGTTTCCTTCCATTCTTCCAAATTTCAGTGAATAAGGCTTAGTTGATAAAATCTGTCCTCATACAACAATCCTGCCATCTTGGGGATCAGTCTCTTGAATCTTCACTCCACTTCTTCTAAAGCACGTCAATCCTTCAGATTACTCCCTGTTCCCTAAAGGATCCGTAGAGAAAAGATTATTAATTAACCCTATTAATTAATCGTCGTGTAATACCAAATCTTGGATAGCATATTCCCTAGTTGGTTCCTCAACATACTGTAATAAATAAAACCTATCTCATACACAGGACATTCATTCGCCAGATTATTATCGCTAATTTGGTTTAGAAATAGAACATAGAACACTACAGCACAAACAGGCCCTTCGGCCCACAAGTTGTGTCGATGATATCTATACTTACCAGACCATAGAACTTTCTGTAACTCCCAATCCCATTAAATCCCATGTACTCATCCAGAAGTCTCTTAAAAGACCCCAGCGAGTTCGCCTCTACCACCACTAACGGCAACTGATTCCATTCACTCACCACCCTCCGAGTGAAAAAATTACCTCTAACATCTCCTCTGTACTTGCCCCCCAGCACCTTAAACCTGTGTCCTCTCGTAGCAACCATTTCAGCCCTGGGCAATAGCCTCCAAGAATCCACCTTATCTATTCCTGTCAACATCTTATAAACCTCTATCAGGTCGCCTCTCAACCTTCGTCCCTCCAGGGAGAAGAAACGTAGCTCTCTCAACCTATCTTCATAAGGCATGCCCCCCAATCCAGGCAACATCCTTGTAAATCTCCTCTGCACCCTGTCAATAGCTTCCACATCCTTCCTATAGTGAGGCAAGCAGAACTGCACACAATACTCCAAGTGGGGTCTGACAAGGGTCTTATAGAGTTGCAGCATTACCTCCCGACTCCTAAACTCAATCCCTCTATTTGGAGGCCAGCACACCATATGCCGCGTTGACCACATCCTCCACTTGTGGGGCAGATTTAAGAGACCTATGGACCCGGACCCCAAGATCCTTCTGCTCCTCAACACTGCCAAGACTCCTACCCTTGATATTATACTGCTTCATCCCATTGGTCTTGCCAGAATGGACCACCACACATTTATCCGCATTGAAGTCCGTTTGCCACTTCTCCACCCAGTCTTGCATCCTATCTATTATGTCTCGCTGCAACTTTAGATATCCCTCCAGACTATCCACAACACCATCAATCTTGGTATCGTCGGCGAACTTACTAACCCATCCCTCCACTTCCACATCCAGGTCACTTATGAAAATGACAAACAGCAAGGGTCCTAGAACAGATCATTGGGGCACTCCACTGGTGACTGACCTCCATGCAGAAAAAACTACTCTCTGCCTTCTGCAGGCAAGCCAGTTCTGGATCCACAAGGCCAAAGCCCCTTGGATCCCACGCCCTCTCACCTTCTCCAGAGGTTTTGCATGGGGGACCTTATCAAACACCTTGCTGAACTCCATGTAAACCACGTCCACTGCTCTTCCTTCGTCAATGTGTTCAGTCACATTTTCGAAGAACTCAACTAGGCTAGGTTTGCCTAATCTATATTTAAATCAAAGTCACCTATGAAAAATGCAGCATCTTTGTTACATATATCTAATTTACTGTTTAATTCCATGCTTGATTTTCCCACTACTGTTTGGAGGCTTATATACACTCCCACTAATCATTTCACCTCTGGTTGCATCTTAGTTCCAGTTAGACTGGTTCTTATCTAAATTTTCAGAGTCAACATTTCTGCCACAATTGCACTGATTTTTATCCTTAACAACACCATTTCATCACCTTTTCATTTCAGTCTGTTCTTCCTAAATATCATCAAGTACCTTTGGATATTCAGCTCTCATCCTTGGTACCTTGCAACCATGTTTCTGTAATCATAATTGCAATTGCATCATATCTGTTTATATCAATTTGCATTATTAATTTGCCTACTTTATAGCATTCAGATACAGTGCCTTTAGATATGTCTTTCTAACATTTTTAAAAAGTCCTTTGCACTAAGGCCCAATTTGCTGCTAGCCTTTGTTTCCTGTGACTTCCGGTTTTGTTTTCTACTTTTCCAGCTTTCGTTTCTATCACTATTTTCTCTGCCTCCTCACTCAGTTTGCCAAGCCCCTACCACTCTTGTTTAAACCTTCCTTAACAGCACTAGAACATGGGAAAATCAAAACCAGATGTGACTGTAAAAATAAGGAGTCACACATTTAAGATAGATTGTGTACAGTTTTGGTCATTTAGTTACAGGAAGGATGTAAATAAGATTGAAAGAGTGCAGAGAAGGTTCACGAGGATGTTGCCGGGACTTGAGAAGCTGAGTTAGAGAGAGAGATTGAATAGATGAAGACTTTATTCCCTGGAGCAAAGAAGAATGAGGGGAGATTTGATAGAGGTGTATAAGATTTTGATGGGTATAGATAGAGTGAATGCAAGCAGGCTTTTTCCACTGAAGCTAGGGGAGAAAAAAGCCAGAGGACATGGGTTAAAGGTGAAAGGAGAAAAGTTTAAAGGGAATATTGGGGGGGGGCATCTTCTTGCAGAGAGTGGTGGCAGTATGGAATGAGCTGCCGGATAAAGTGGTAAATTCGGGGTCACTTTTAAGGAAAACTTGGACGGGTTCGTTTGCAAGACAGTGGGACTAGACAAAAAATGATTTGGCACAGACAAGAAGGGCCAAAAGGCCTGTTTCCGAGCTGTAATTTTCTATGGTTCTATAGAGATGAGGAGAAATGTTTTCTCTGAGGGTCATGAGTTTTGGAACTCTTTCTCAAAAGGCAGCAGCAGAAGCAGAGTCTTTGAATTTTTTTTAAGGCAGTGATAAATCGATCTTGATAAGCCAGGGGATGACAGAGTTTCAGGATTAGAAAATGTGGAGCTGAGGTTACAATCAGATCAGCTATGATATTATTGGATGACAGAACTCTCTCAAGGGGCCAAATGACCTCCTGCTCCTAATTTGTATGTAAACCTAGAGCTTGAACTACTGCAGCTGATGGCACTTATATATTTTATCAAGGGCGTGGGATGTGTTCTGAAATTCTCACATCCCAGTCTATGTGAGAACTCCACATGTCTAAGCTGCCCTGCCATTCCTCTATGTGAGACTATTCAACTACTACTTGAATAAATCAAGACTCACTAGCTACTCATGAATGAGCAGCTTCTCATTTTATAGAAAGATTAACTGTATGATCTTAAAATACTTAGATTATTGGTTTCCTTCTGTTCCTCCATATTCTGACATGTTTTTGAATCTGATCTCTTGCCATTCTTTTTGATTTTTTGCTCTGCACACATTCCTTTATATCCTGGCTTCTGATTCTCAGTTATGGTTCTTCCTGTCTGGTCTTTAATCTTCTGGTATACTTTGAGCGAATTAAGTATTGAACAAGTAAATTAGAACTGTATAACAAATTGCTGAATAAGCTTTCATATGTTGGTTATTATATTTGATGCCATTCCTGATGTCTATCTTTTTCAGCATGTCTTGAAAAAACTTCTGGCGATTACAGAACTATTGCAGCAGAAGCGAAACCAGTATTCTGCATCTAATAGGTAGCAGCCTTCCTATTCAGAGAATTCTGCATGGATTAACATGTCTCAAGTTTGTCAGAGGGCAACTCACAGCAATCTCACTTTCTTTTGTTACTTTTGAAATAACACCCAAGTACAACATTCCTTCTAGAGTGTGAACTATGCAACAGAAAAACAGCTGATTGATGTTTGCATCAATAACTTAGCTATTTGTGCAGGCCACCTTTTGCACTTCCTTTTTTGAACCAATCACTAGCCGCTGAGCCTTGATGTTCCAGTCATCTTTCACAAAGCTAGGTGAATCCGCAAGGTGACTTTTAAGGTGTTTAATGTTTCAAGTTGCCAAAGTTCCCAAGATCTATCCAGAGCTGCAGTTTGAAATGCCAGTCAACTGACAAGATGAAGAAACAAGTTGAACTACTTGTGTTTGTTATAACTGGAGAATGGGCTGTAAAGTGTTTATACTGTAATTTCTGACTGACTACTTTTATGGATAAGATTGCTTACATCTTTAATCTCTGGTTATATTTACAGTTTGTTGAAAATATCTAAATACCAAGGTTCCTCACTAAAGACTGGTTATTTTATATTCTAGAAAAGAACTCTGCAACAAGCATTCATTGCATGACGAATGTGCAGAGAAATCACAGCGTTTGTTGTGCCACTAATTTTGATCAGTTTAATTACACTGTATGATTGACTGAGTCTTCCATCAAAGACAATAGTGAGAAAAGTTCTGTTAAAGTTACTTAATCAAAAGCTTTGTATGTATAATGTTTACAGATGTAAACAGATTCAATAGTTGAATAAATTTATTGATCATTGTATTGGAAATGCATGCACTTATTAAACCATTTTGTAAAGTAGCCTGTTACCTTGACTTTTTGTTTCAATAAATGAAAAAAATTGAAACTAACACTAGGTCAAACCCATTCAACTAATCTATTTTAATGACTTTGGACTTCAGCTAAGCAATCAAAACTTTATCAGGCAGGAACATGGTAAATTATGTTGAATTGTAATGTAAATATTTTTTCTACTATTTGTATAAATATAATTATTTAGCTGCATATTTCACTGTGAGCCACTCAACTGATATCTGCCACTTACAACTAGTTAAAGGTTTGAAAGAGCACAGGAATCCTGCCCATAGTTATCCTTCTTGTCTCTGCTGAAAGACCATAAGACATAGGAGTAAAATTAGGCCACTCAGTCCATCAACTCTGCTCCACTATTCAATCATGGCTGATATTTTTCTCATCCCCATAACCCTGATCCTTTATCAAGAACCTATCTCTGTCTTGAAGACACTCAACATCCTGGCCTTCACACCTTCTGCAGCAGAGAATTCCACAGATTCACCACTCTTTGACTGAAGAAATTTCTCCTCATCTGTTGTAAAGGATCGTTCTTTTAGTCTGAAGTTGTGCCCTCTGATTCTAGATTTTCCTGCTCGTGGAAGCACTCCGTGTCCAATCTATTGAGGCTTCACAGTATCCTGTAAGTTTCAAGAAGATTGGATGTAAATTACACTGCAACAGTGGCTATCCATGTTCTGTGCCATTCTCCCCCACCCCTAACAGTTTTTCATTGTGTTTGGTCTGTTCATTTGAATGTAAGATGCCTTTACGTTCTTTTGCGATTATGCACAGACAGTATCTTTAGAGGGGTGAACTTGTGAGCAGCCTGTACTTATGAACTACTTCCACAATTACTGCATGGTGTGCAGTTTATAAGGAACACCAATCCATTCAATAAACAGCTGATTCTACTTGATAGAGCAAATTCTCTGGGCCCAGATAAACTCCAAATATACAGTTCCAGAACAAACCACATAGTCAAGCTGTTCCAGTGCAACTATAACATGGCATCTTCCTAACAATGTGGAACATTTACCATGTTCACAATATCTCTGTCCACTGAAAACGGAACACGTCTACTCTCATCAGTAAAATGATGATGAAAGGTGTTGTCATCATCACTATGAAATGGAACTTATGCACCAATACTCAATTTGGATTCAGCCAGGATTATTCACTACATACCCAACTGCAGCCCTGGGCCAACTAAAGAACTGAATTCCAGAGGTGGCGTGAGAGTGACTATTCTTGACATCAAATGAACCGAGTGAAATCCAACCAGTGGATTCTTTTCACCAATTCTCACTGACAAATTAAAATTTAAGTCAGTGGGAATTGGTGAAAAGAATCCACTGGCTCGAGTCATTCTTCTGGCATAAAGGAAGATAGTTGTGGTTGTTGGAGGCCCAGGACATTGGTTCTCTGGCAGTGCCCAGGCATAGCCATCTTAAGTTGCTTCAATGAAATTCCCTCCAATACAAGGTTAGAAGTGGGAACATTTGATGGTGATTGCAGTGTTCAGCACCATCCTTGACTCAATGTAGCAGTCTGTGCCAACACACAGTGAAATCTTGTCAACATTCAGCCTTAGAATGATAAACTTAAGTGATATTTTGGCCAATAAGTGCAAAGAACATTTCCCCTGGACATTCAAATGCATTACTATTGGTGAATTCAAAATCCAGGGGTTACTATTGAGCAGAAACTTAACTGGATCAGCAGAATGAATAGCACAAGAATATGAGGTTAAGAATCTCGTGATCTATCTCCACATCCTCCCAAAAATAAAAGCCATCTATTTATAGGATTATTCCTTACTTGTCTTGATGAATAGTTACAGCAACGCTAAAGAAACTCCATTAAGCCAAACAGCCCATCGGTTTGGTGCCCTATTCACCACCACAAATATTCATTTGCTCTACTACCAGTGCATAATATCAATGCACCAGAGTAACTTGTCAAGACTTCCTTAACAGCACTTCCAAACTTGCAACCTTCACCACCTAGAAGAACAAACGTGTATGAGAACACCATTATCTGCAAGTTCCCTTCCAAGCCAAAGATCATTGTGACTTGGAAAAATATTGTTCCTTCATTGTCACTGAATCCCAACAGCATTGTCATATATGTATACCAGAAGGACTTCAGCAGTTTAAGTCAGCTCATCACCTTCTCGAGGAAAAATCAGAGATGGGAAAAAATATCTCGTCATTGATGCCCAAATTCTATGAATTTGTGACTACTTCAAAAGTATTTAATTGGGAATACATTAGGTATCCTCCAATCTGTAGGAACTGTTCCAGAGTCTATAGAATCTTGGAAGATGACTATCGATATACCATTTCTTGAGTACTCCAGGATATAGATAGCAAGCCCTGGGAGATTTATCAGCCCTAAATCCCGTCAGTTTCCCCAATACCATTTCTCTACAAATACAGATTTCCTTCAATTCCTCCCTCTTATTGTTCCCCAACATTTTGGGTATGTTATTTGTGTCCTCTTTATGAGGGCAGAACCAAAATATGTATTCAGTTGGTTAGCCATTTGCTCCTGTTTCTGACCAAGGTTTATTTTTAATTATGTACCTAATTTATTACCAAATGTGATAAGGCCTATTACTGAAAATAGAGTCCTATTTCCGCCATCTCCAATGTCTAACTTGCACTAGTGAATTATAGAATCTTAGAAATTTTTGGTACAGGAGGCAGCTATTCAGCATAACATGTCTGTACCAGTAACAAAATAACTATCCAGTCTAATATAACTTTCCAACTTTTCATTCTTAGTGTACAGGTTACAGAACTTCAAATGCATATCCAACTATATTTAAATGTGATGAGGATTTTTGCCTGTAGAACCCTTTAAGACAATTCACACTCCCGCCATTCCTGAGGAAAAGATCCATAATTCCTCTCTATTTCTTTTGTGATAATATTGTGCTATTAATATATTTTATGCTTAATAGGAGACTACTTAGAAAGGCAGTGTTTTGTTAGAAGCAGTCAGTTTGGCAAGAATGCAGAAGATGCCAAAAAAGAACAGAATTACTCATTTTAGCCATGTAAATATTTATATAGAAGATTTAATGGAGTGTTTGTTTTTGATCAAAGTAATAAGTTAGGCATACAGGGACAGAGTTGTGCGATACTAGAAATGGGAAGAGCTAAGTTTGTAAGCAAAAAATTTTATTTTCATTTTACAATAAAATACAGTTACTGCCTGGAGCTGGTAGAAAGAAGAAAACTTCTGGATCTTAAACCTTCAAGACTATTAACAAAAGGTTAAAGCATGGATTAAACTTGGATTTTTCTAACTATGGTTATAGTGTGTTTTAAGACTATAAGATAAATGTTTTTCGTTGAAACTGATATAGTTAGAACTTCCTTTCGTTTTAAGTATTGTTTTAATTGTTAAAGCTTAAGCTAATTTATTTGTTATTGTTAAATTGACTAATATACTTTGCTTTTACCATGTAACTTATACAACTAAGTTCTAATAACCTTCCACCTGAAGGCTATGCTTAATCTCAACACCACTTGAACTATGCTATGGGTGACTGATCAATATATGAAAGTATTGGACTTAAATTTTCTCTACAATCAGAGGAATTAATATGTTATATAGAAATATACATCAATCTAAGCAAATTAAAATGGTAAATAAAAAATATAGACTTTTTTGTTGAATACATGATTTACTCCTTTCTCCGTCAACTATTGCAAACAATTTTAAGTAATATTCAGTACTGTGATAGATATCATGGAATGAACAGCACAGATCTGTTTCACAAAGTTTTATTTCTATTATTGCCTCTAGCATTGTTAAAATGCACAATGTAATTTGTAACCAAGTAAACAATTCAGTAGAAAAATATCTTTTACGTATATTCTAAGCAATGAATAAAATCAAAACTGATTTTTCTTGAAACACGGAAGAGAAAGGGCGTTCTGAAAATATACCAAACTTAAGTTGTTGAGACAATACAAATTTTATTTCAAATACCAAGCGTGAGACTAGGACACTTAAAATATGCATCCAAAACAATTTACATACTAATATTGACAAATCAAATAGCTCAGCAATGCAATCATTTGAAATTTGCTTTGAAATTTGTTGCAGTATTTTCAGAACCTTTATTTTGACCGAAGTAAAAAATAAAGATTGACTATCAAAAGTCATTTACAAAACAAAATATTTTGACCTAGAAGTGCTGCCTGTTTCTGTGGTATGCAGCTTCAATTGGCTTTTTAAAATCAAGCTTCTGATTTCTATCCAGCAGTACAATTGGTTTTACTCAAACATATGTCTGAATATCACCCCTCAGAATGAACACAAATCAGGAAACTACAGCAGCTGCTCTTCCATGAATACTTCGAAAATGTAAGTCAAGCAGCAATTTACATTGCATCAACTAGATCGTCATCACTCCATTCCTCCTACAAAGACAAAAAGGAATTTTTACAATACCTGTAGCTACCCAAATATAAACAATTTTTTTAATATGGATAAAAAGTATTAATTCTTACAATCTTTTCTTTTAAGAGCAGTGACCAAAGGAAGCAGAGAGGCAATGGGATTAAGGGAGCATAGTACGTAGATACAGCACTTTCAGTCTTGTCTAAGGGGAAAGACAATTGCTGAGATACTGAAGCAACTGCATTGGAATTTGTAAATGAGGATTTTACATTCACTCCATTGAGGTACAGAAATTCAATGAGCATCGAGGTAACGGACAGTGCAATCTACTTAGTTTCAAATTTGTTGGAGGCTAGCATGGACAACACAAAATAATTGCGTCGAGGTTTGAAAAAAAAAAGCACCATGCTTAAAGATTTCAATAACAGTGCTATGTTATCAAACAGTGCTGTTTGATCACAAAAGTTCAGTAATTTCTTAATAGTTAAAGGTATTAGTGTTGTTTTACCCTGAGAGATGCTGATTTTTATACTTCCAAGTGGATTTTAGTAATTTTACATAGCTGGTAAGAGTAGAATCTTCAAATCTAGTGAATGTTGACAGCCAACCCGATCCAAAATAATATTTGTTTTTAGATTGAGAACTGAATAATATCAGTGAGCTTCTAGCACAAGTGAGTTTTTTTTTATAAGTCCCATCAGCACGCACTTACTTGTCCTCTGCTCCTATGCTATTACTTCATTAGAAGATGGTTACCCAAAGGTTCAGCTCATTCAGCTCAGTTAATTGATCTAAGCTGCCAAAAGCACAGGCCTCTACTTTTACCTGATATTATTGAGCTCCACTTTGTGCAGATTTTTTTTATTCGTTCGTGGGACAAGGGCATTACAGGCTAGCCAGAATTTATTAATGTGGAGATGCCAGTGTTGGATTAGGATAAGCACAGTAAGAAGTTTCACAACACCAGGTTAAAGTCCAACAGGTTTATTTGATAGCACAAGCTTTTAGGTGAGTGAGGATTTGTAAATTATCTTGTAAATTGAGTTTGTATCTATGTATGCCCTATTTGTGAACATAGCTCCTCACTCACCTGAAGGAGCGGCGCTCCAAAAGCTTGTGCTACCAAATAAACCTGTTGGACTTAATTCTTACAGAATTTATTGCCCAACTGTAGTTTCCCTTGTTCACAGGAAAGATGAGAGTCAACCTCATTGATGCGGCTTTGAGTCACTCGTAAGTCAGACTAGATAAGGATGGCAAATTTCCTTCCGTAAAGGATGTTAATGAGCCTAATGGGTGTTTCTGACAAATCGACAATGGTTTCATGGTCATCAGTAGACTTTTAATTCCAGATATTTTTAATTGAATGAAAATGCCACCATCTACTGTGGTGGGATTTGAACAGTAAAAGGCCTGGCAACACCAATTTTGGTGGGGGGACCTTCAAGGGGGCCTTCACGACACACGACAGCACAGAGCCGCTGAGCAGAGACTGATAGCCAAGTTCCGCACACATGAGGACGGTCTTAACAGGGATCTTGGCTTCATATCACGCTATCTGTAACCCCCATGACTTGCCTGGGTTAGCAAAAAACTTCGCTTACTGTGCTGTCTGGAGACAATACACATCTCTCTAACCTGTGCTCAGGGTTCCTTCCACCCACATTGTTAGCCACTTTAAGACTTGAATAGCAGGTTAGGTGTAAGGATTCGCATTCTAATCAACAATCTGTAACTGTCTGTGCTGATATGTGTGCTTTTGGAGACCAGAACACTTCATTTGCCTGCTGAAGGCACAAACGTCAAAAGCTGGCAAGTTTACTATCAAATAAATCGGTTGGATTTAAAATTGGTGTTGCCAGACCTCTTACTGAGCTTACCCCAGTCCAACGCCGGCATCTCTACATTGTGGGATTCTAACCCAGGCCCCAGAACATCAGCTGAGCTTCTGGATTAACAGTCTATATCACTAAGCTATCATCTTTTCTATTTCCTATGACCAGTGTCCAATGAGTGCTTCAATCAAAACAATTTGAAGAGATGTGACATTGATAATGAGTGATTTCAGTAGACCTGTACTATTCCAGCTCAGGGAAGTCTCCTCAGTAGATTTGTCCAATGTACAGTCATAGTCAACATTCTTCAAAGCACAAAGCACAATCTTAGTGTAATTAGAAATTGCATCACTACAACTGCTGTTAAGATCTTACTTGTGGAAAAAAATTACTTAAGCCACAGAACACATCATAGAATCACTACAGTACGGAAGGAAGCCATTCTGCCCATCAAGTCTGCACCAACTCTTCGACAGAGCATCCCACCATCTCCCTAACTCAACACATCTTGGCACACGAAGGAGTAATTCAGCATGGCCAATCGACCTAACCACACATCTTTGGAGTGTGGGAGAAAAGCACCAAGACGGAACCCACACAGGCAGACTCCCAAGGCTGAATTGAACCCGGGTGTCTAGCAGTGAGGCAGCTGTGCTAACCGCTATGCCATTTCTTTATGATCTGCCCTCCTCTCCTGTCTTATAGTTGTCTTCCATTCACCTTTTAATTTGGCACACATGCAAAGCAATCTGACAGCGGTTTTGACAATCCAAAGGACTAGCCTAATCTGACTTGAACCACAGCTGAGACTGTCTAATGTAAATGACACTATTCATTACAAAATGTTCAAGATTGAGGAATTAAGCTGTTGCCATTGCATATACTCTGGCACATCATTTAACACTGCAATGTCCATTGTTAACATAAAATGCTGTGCAAGCCAATATTACAAAAGGATCTTACTGACCTCTTCCATTTTTGCTTTTTTTGAAATTGTTCCATCTTCCTCATATCCTTTCCTCCTCTTTCTGTTTTTGAACAAAAGTAGAGTTGGATAACACATTCCCTGACACAATGTATTATAATGTTTAAGTGGAAAAAATATAAAAATATTCTCTTTGATTTCCAGCCAAAATGTAACTTCATTGCTTCATTCAGACAGTTATAATGAAATAATTATTTTACATGCTTATAACTATAATTTCAGAGTCAGAAAGCAAATACACAAAATTGATGGGCATAAAAAAAGCCAATAGTTCATCACACTTGCTCACATTTCATGCAAGCTGGAATGTGATAACTAAATACTTCTCATTTAACTTCCAACAGTGATGTAATCTGGCAGAGATAGGAAAAGCAATACTGAAAAATTCACTTGGAATTTTCCAATCTAGACAACATGGACAATGTATTTGACTTATTTGGTTTATTTTGTCAATACTTACAAATTAATGCCAAGATCCAAGCTGTGTAAATGTTCAAGTTTCTGTTTCAAAAGATTAACTTCCTCTGGTCTGGGAGGGTCATATTTCTTTACCAGGTTCTTTATACCTACTCAACATTAAACATCATACCATACACTGAGACTAAAGTTCTTTTGAAGTTCCTAAAGAAAACACTAAAATGCAAAGTAAACTACAGGACTGAAATTTTAAAAAATGTAGTTAAACTACCATATAAAATAACAAAGCAAATATCACAAAATGTAGTGCATATTCTTTACATGGATTTATTGAGAGTAATTGATAGACGCTATATGTAAAGAATTGCAGCAAGGATAATAGAACATGGAATTATGGGAATAGTAGTGTTAGTTGGAATTCATAAACAAATTGTAAAAGTAAAAAAGATACTAAAGAATTGTTTCCCACAGGTAGAAGTTTGTACTGAGTTCCTCTTAGATACTGGATGCGTAAATAATTTGGATATAAATCTGATGGCAGGGTTAGGAGGACAGGGAAACAAGATTTTCTGATTCCACCTAATTATGGCAATTGCAAATTGAGATGGATTATGAAAAACTGTAGGTTGTAACAAGCTGATTGGTTATAAGGGAGTTTAGAAAAATATGAGTTCATAGTTTTGTTATTATTTTTGAAATCCATGTAGGACAAACTGACTGACAACGCATGACAAACAGAATTCTTTCGATAGAATGGCACAGAATACAAACACTTGGATTTAGTATTGAATTTGTTTGTAACTATGACTGTAATTAATGTTATGCTGATCTGGAATACAGTGCCTGAAAGGGTGATTAAGATTCAATAGTAACTTTCAAAATGGAATTGGATATGCACTTAGAAACATACATTACAAAGGAGATTATCTGACCTTTCATGCCTCTACCAGCTCTAGAAAAATTCTTGGTCCCAATATCTTTTTCCTCCATAACCCTGCTTTTTCCCTTCTCAAGTAAAAATCTAATCAATGCCCTTCTAGAAGCTAATGTTCTGCCTCCAATGCACAACATTCAGGCCATAATAACACACTGTTTTCATTTCCTGTCAAGTGTTAAAAGTGTATTTGTTAGTTAAAAGTAGGCTTACGTTAACACTACAATGAAGTTACTGTGAAAATCCCCTAATTGCCACACTCTGGCACTTGTTCGGGTACACTGAGGGAGAATGTACCTAATAAGCACATCTTTTAGACTGTATGAGAAAACCCACGTAGACACGGGAAGAATGGGAATCGAATCCAGATCCCTGGCGCTATGAGACAGCAGTACTAACCATTGTACATCTTGCCACAGTACTTTTGCCAATTAAGTTAAATCTGTATCCTGTGGTTAATGACCATCTTGCCACTGGAAACAAGTTATATTTATTTAATTTATGAAAATCCCTCATGATTTGGAGCATATCTGTAGTATCCCTACATCTCTGGTATCATTCTCCAAGGTTCCTTTCCAAAGTATGACGACTAGACTTGGACACAATGGGCAGGATTTTACAGCCTCGCTTTGGTGAGGTCATTAAATCCCACCTAAGGCCAATGGAGATTTCTGTCTGGGAACCGCGCCTACCCTGATTCTGGGGTGAGCGAGGTGGTAGAGATTCGACCAATAACTCCAGATGAGGCCGAAGCAGAGATTTGCAAAGGTATAGCATGACATCCTTGGTTTTGTATACACTGCCCCTATTTACAAAACTACATATCCCATAATTTCTGCATTAAATATCTGCCATGTGTTTGTCTATTTCATCACTCAATACTGTCCTGAAATCTGTTTTAACTCCCTTCACTGTTTACTACTTTCCAACTTAATAAAATCTTAAATCTTTGAACTACACTCTTTATACCCATGATGTAGAGATGCCGGCGTTGGACCGGGGTAAACTCAGTAAGAGGTCTGACAACACCAATTTTAAATCTAACCGATTTATTTGATAGTAAACTTGCAAGCTTTCGGCTTTTGTAGCCTTTGTCAGGCAAATGAGGTGTTCTGGTCTGCAATAGCACACATATCAGCACACACAGTTTACAGATGGCTGATTAGAATGCGAATCCTTACACCTAACCTGCTATTCAAGTCTTAAAGTGGCTAACAACGTGAGTGGAAGGAGCACTGAGCACAGGTTAGAGAGATGTTATTGTCTCCAGACAGCACAGTAAGTGAGGTTTTTTGCTAATCCAGGCAAGTCATGGGGGTTACAGATAGTGTGACATGAAGCCAAGATCCCCGTTAAGGTCGTCCTCACGTGTGCGGAACTTGGCTATCAGTCTCTGCTCAGCAGCTCTGCGTTGTCATGTGTCGTGAAGGCCCCCTTGAGAACGTTTACCCGAAGGTTGGAGGCCGAATGCCCGTGACCGCTGAAGTTAAATATATTCAATGAGATAGCTCCACCACTTCAATGGGCAGAGAATTCCAGAGATTCACTACCCTTTGAGTGAAGAAGTTGCTCCTCAACTCCATTCTAAACTGCTCCCCCCTTATTTTCAGACTGTGCCCTCTTGTTTTCCTTTCTAAGCACGAAGAATCTCTCTATCTCTACCCTATCTAGCCCCTTCATTATCTTATATGTCCCTTTAAGATCCCCCTTCAGCCTTCTAAACTCTAATGAGTACAGGCCCAGTCTATTTGATCTCTCTTCATAAGCTATCCCCCTCATCTCTGGTATCAGCCTGGTAAACCGTCTCTGTACTCCCTCCAAGGCCAATATATCCTTTCGCAAATAAGGGGACCAAAACTGCACACTGTACTCCAGTTGTGGACTCATCACTATCCTGTACAGTTGCAGCAAGACCTCCCTGCTTTTATATTATATCCCCATCGCTATAAAGGCCAACATTCCATTTGCCTTCTTGATCACCTGCTGCACCTGCAGACTGAGTTTTTGCGATTCATGCATAAAGACCCCCAGGTCCCTCTGCACTACAGCATGCTGCAGCTTTTCACCCTTTAAATAATAATCCCTCCTACTTTATTTCTACCAAAATGGATAACCTCATATTTACTAACGTTATACTCCATATATATGTCAGGTCCTCGTCCACTCACTCAGCCTATCCAGATCTCTCTGCAGACTTTCCGCGCCCTTCACGCAACATGATTTTCCACTCATCTTCGTGTCATCAGCAAATTTTGTTACTTTACACTCAGCCCCCTCCTCCAGACTGTCTATGTAAATGATAAACAATTGAGACCCCAGCACTGACCCCTGTGGCACTCCACTAGTCACCAACTGCCAACCAGAAAAGCACCCATTGATTCCAACTCTCTGCTTCCTGTTAGATATCCAATCCTCAATCCACACTAACACTTTACCCCCAATTCCGTGTATTCTAACCTTCTGCAGCAATCTTTTGTGAGGCACCTTGTCGAACGCCTTCTGTAAATCTAAGAACACCACATCCACCAGTTCCCCTCTGTCTACCGCACTAGTCACATCCTCATAGAAATTCAATAAATTCGTTAAACATGACTTCCCCTTCACGAATCCGTGCTGCATCTGCTGATCAAACCGTTCTCTTCTAGGTGTCTTGCTATTTCTTCTTTGATGATGGATTCTAGTATTTTTCCAACCATGGATGTTAAGCTAACCGGCCTACAGTTCCCTGCCTTTTCTTTCTTAAACAGTGGCCTAACTTCAGCTGTTTTCCAATCCTCCGGCACTTCCCCAGAGTCCACAAATTTTGATAGATAATTATTAAGGCATCTGCTATTACTTCTGCTATTTCTTTCAGAACCCTGAGATGCATTCCATCCAGTCTCGGGGACTTATCTACTTTCAGTCCCATTAGTCTATCACGCACTACCTCTCTAATGACAGTAATTGTGTTAAGGACCTCATCTCTTACCATCCTTCTATCTTTAATATTCATAAGGTATTTGTGTCCTCATCCGTGAAGGCCAACACAAAAAACTTACTTACAGTCTCATGATGTCTAATGATGATCATAAAACCACTGTCAAAGAAGAATAAAGACAAGTACAGTACAGGAACAGGCCATTCAACCCTCCAAGTCTGTGCAAATCATGATGCCCTTAGTGAAAAAAACCCTTCTGTCCATATCCCTCTATTCTCTTCTTATTTATATACCCATCCAAATGCCTCTTAAGTGTTGCTAATATGCCTGCTTCCACCAATTCCTCTGGCAGCCCATCTCAGACACCCGTAACTCTACATGAAAAATTTCCCCTGCGCATTTCCCTTAAACATTCCCCCTCTCATCTTGAACCTGTGCCCTTTGGAAAAAGCTTTGATTATCCACCCTGTCTATGCCTCCATTGTCGATTGTTGTAGAAACCATCTGGTTCACTCATGTCATTTTTAATAGGAAATTCCTCATCCTCTCTCAGTTTGGCCTATATGTGCCTCCAGACCCAATGCAATATAGTTGACTCTGAACTACCCTCTCGATGGGCAAGAATTGCTGGCCTTGCCCATGATGCCCACATCCCATGTAAGGACTGCATTCCAACATTCCAAATATTATAACTGAGAACTTTTAAAATGTCAGAAAATGTTTGAACATTGAATAAAAGTTGTCACATTCCACAAATAATTAATCTGGATTTAGTTGCATCAAAAAAAGGAAATACAATTTTAATCTTTCATTATAACTACACAAGATTACTTACATCGGATTCCTTCAACCAGCTTTGACAGGCATTCATTGTTGTCTTTTAGCATAAGGCATTCTGTCAAATAGCTAAAGCACAAGATAGAAAATTAAAATGAAGATCAATGCAGTAGTAAATTTATGAAAGAAATAATTTCACTCATGCATGTCAATACAGTGGATCAAACTCAGTGTGTATGTCTCCAACACTGACAGATAACAAAAAGTTACCTGAAAGAGTTTCAGCAGATCAATCTCAAATTATTATTTCCAAAGAAGAATCATAAATCATATCTTACAATTACCACGCTCCTTAGATGTTACAACAGCCTCTTATAAAATCCACTCAGACAATTGTAATGAAAATTGCCTAAGTGTATAACATTTACAAAATGTAGCACAGGAGCTCATCAAGGTTTTTTAAGCAGCAGCTTCCAAACCCCATTACCATCGAGAAGGACGAGGGCAGCAGATACGTGAAAATATCACCACCTGGAGGTTCTTCTCCAAGTCATTCTCCAGCCTAACTAGGAAATATAATGACTCACCTTCACTGTCACAGGATCAAAATTCTGGAAAACCCTCCCTAACAACACTGTGTGTACTTACACTTCAGGAACTGCAGCAGTTCAGAAAGGAAGCTAAGCACCACTTTCTCAAGGAAAAAATAAGGGCAAATCAATGGCACGATAGTTAGCATTACTGACTCACAGAACGAGGGACATGGGTTTGATTCCAGTCTTGTGTGGTTTGCATGTTCTCTCAATGTCTGCATAGGTTTCCTCAGCATGTTCCGGTTTCCTCTCAGAGTCCAATGATGTGCAAGATAGGTGGATTACACATACAAAATTGCCCCTTAGTTCTGAAGATGTGTAGCTTAGAGGGAATGTGTGTAGGGTAAAAATGTGTGAGGTTATAGGGATAGGGTGGGTGGCCTGGGTAAGATGCTCTGTCAGGAATCAGCATAGACTTGATGGGATCCCATGATGGGAGACGTGAAACAGGTTCCAAGTCCAGCGAAATTCCTATTTTGGCTTTTGCGCATGCCCGATTGAACAGGCCGTATCACAAATCCTAGCTGAAATGAGTGGCCCAAGAATCACCCCCATAATGCAATATGGAGCTCTCTATAGATAATTAAAAAGATTGCAAAAATACATAAACATAGTCATAGAGTCAGAGATTTACAGCATGGAAACAGGCCTTTTGGCCCAACTTGTCCATGCTGCCCAGTTTTCACCATTAAGCGAATACCAACTGCCCACTTTTGTCCATATCCCTCTAAACCAATCTTAGTCACATAACTGTCTAAATGCTTTTTAAAAAACAAAATGGTACCCGCCTCTACTACTACCTCTGGCAGCTTGTTCCAGACACTCACTAGCATATGTGTGAAAAAATTGCCCTTCTGTTCGCTTTTGTATCTCTTCCATCTCATCTTAAACCTATGCCCTATAGTTTTAGACTTCTCTACTTTTGGGAAAAGGTGTAGACAATCTACCTTGCCTATACCCCTCATTATTTTATAGATCTCTATAATATCACCCCAAAGCATCTTATGCTCCAGAGAGAAAAGTCCCAATCTATCCAGCCTCTCCTTATAACTCAAACCATCAAGTCCTGGTAGCATCCTAATAAATCTTTTCTGCATTCATTTTAGTTTAGTAATATCCTTTCTATAATAGGATGACCAGAACTTTACACAGTATTCCAACTGGATACAAAATTGGCTTGACCAAAGGAGACAGAGGGTGGTCTTACCAACATCTTGTACAACTTCAACAAGATGTCCCAATTCCTGTATTTGATGTTCTGACCAACAAAACCAAGCATGCCAAATATCTTCTTCACCAATCTGTCCACCTGTGATTCAATTTTCAAGGAGCTATGGTTATGTACCCCGAGATCTCTTTGTTCTATAACTCTTCCCAATGCCCTACCATTAACTGAGTAAATCCTGCCCCGGTTTGATCTATCAAAATGCATCATCTCGCATTTATCTAAATTAAATTCCATTTGCCATTCATCAGCCACTAGTCCAATTGATCAAGATCCCACTGCAATCCTAGAAAACCTTTTTTCACTATCCACAACGCACCAAGCTTGGTGTCATCTGCAAACTTACTAACCATGCTTCCTAACTTCTCATCCCAAATTATTAATATAAAAGATAAATAACAATGGACCCAGCACTGATCCCTGATGCACACTGCTGGTTGCAGGCCTCCAGTTTGAAAGAAAACCCTTTACAACTACCCTCTGTCTCCTTTGGTCAAGTCAATTTTGTATCCAATTGGCTACCTCACCCTGAATCCCATGAGATTTAACCTTGTGCAACAAACTACCATATGATACCTTGTCAAAGGCCTTGGTTGGTCAATGAAAAACTATTTCCATAAAACCTTAAAACAGTTGAAATATTAAAGGGTATCATACCTATCCATATTAATGCCTGCTCTGGAGGCACTGAAATGAATAGCTGTTATTGCTATCTGTGATGGTGTAAAAAGAAGACTGGCATCAGTCATAGTTGCTCGGCTCAGAAACTCATCTGCTGTTTTCCGCAAAACTTCTGGATTTTCTACAACTGTGTATCGAGCCTAAACAGGAAGAAAACAGCAATAATTGTACTTCCACAATTATTAATTCTTGCCAATGCAGTAATTCATTGTTTTTTGAATGAAAAGTTTCAACCTTATTTCAAATCTGAACCATTAGTGATTAACTATTCTACATTGAGAAATCTTTGAATTATTACTGTTTCTGCAATGCAATTATCACTTCTAATCTGTTATTAATGTAACAAAATATAAGTGGATCACTGAAATTTTAAACTAGGTTGCCAAGGCACAACATCAAATCCTATGTAGGGTGAATCGTTACACTATTGTTTGCTGCACTAAGTTAATACAAGGCAGCGTAAACTTTCATTTGCTGGAAATTATGCAAATTATGGCAGTCAGCCGTAACTTTGAAATAAATCAACCATCAAACTATCCATAAGATAGCACTCTTATCAAGTTTGGTGCCTTATCCTAACATGGCTAGAAATATAAAATGAAACATTTAGACCAAGAATTCCTTCCTGTGGAATATGATGACCATGAAATTACTGCGTTCTATGGAATTTAGAGTCTCAAAAAAAACTCAATATTTTGTTAGATAGTAATCCACCAAAAATGGCAGCAAATCTCAGAGGGCCCAGAAAGTTTCTCAATCCACTGAATGGACCATATAGCAGCCTCAGGCAAGGCTAGGGGAGATGGGGTCTGCCTTCTAATCAACAGCTCTTGGTGCCTAAACATAGCAACACTGGTGAGTTTCTGTTTGCCACACCTAGAACACCTGATACTAAAATACCGCCCCTACTAACTTTCCTGAGAATTCACCTCTTCTTGTCCCGACAGCAGTTTACATCCCACCCTATTCAGATGTGAAGACTGCACTGGACAAAATATACACCATCACAAGCAGCCTTGAGACGAAACATCTCGAGGTTTGTTCGTCATGGCCAAGGACTTCAATCAGGCCAAGCTCAAGAGCGTCCTACCAAGCTAACACCAACACATTGTTAAGTTCATTTTCGTGAGACTCTTCTGTCCTTGCTACAAAGGCAAATACCAATTGCTGTCTGATTCAAAAGTTCTTTATTCTTCTTACATATGAAAGCTGGCAAACCTTTGCTATGTAACTTCCACTCAGCGCTGGGGGTCAGGTAGCAAAGACGTGCCGAACAATGGGACAGTCCTGCTTTATGTAGCTTTTAAAATCCTTCAGATCATATGTGACCTGATACAATATAGCTAATCATAAGACAACCTTTGCTCTAGTCAGGTTAACCATATCTAGGGTCATAATATCATTATGTTGAAAGGAAGAGAACAGTTAAAGGGCAAATTTGTTGATCACAGATGTGTTAAGCTTGTCATTTTGAAATCAACTCAAAATTATTAGTTGCATGCGATATTAACCCCTTAATATCTCATTCCCTCTTTTTATCATTTCATGATAACTTTAATCTTTAGAGAGGAGTTTGGGCTCTGTTATAGCCAGGCATCAACAAATACACGGCAGCAAGAACAATAATAAGCAAACCACCAGAATAATGATTCGCAAATGCGTTAGAATTCCTCTCTAGTCCCCAAAGAAATTAGCAAAAGGCCACCAGCCAGGGAGATTGGAGTCCTTAAAGACCTTGCCCCTCAGTTCTAATTTTGTCAGACGTCTTTTTAATACGCTCAGCTAAATCAGTGATATTGTCAGAGGAGTCTGGAATGTACGTACAGCACTCAGAACCTATTAGGGCGCAGGTGCCTCCAGTAGCCACCAACAAATAATCTAAAACCATTCGATTTTGGAGTGCCACTGTCCATATAACTACAACTTCAGCTGAAACTTCTTAGCCATCCTTGAATCCATCCACAGTATTGTTAGCTATTTTCTTAAGAGCTGATGCCATATTGATCAGCTCTCAAGCCACCTTTGCTGTCCCATAGGCAGGAAAGACTATCATCCAAAATTGTTCAGCTTCAGTTATGGCCTGTTTAGATCTAAACAGGTGTATCTTGGGGAAGAGATACAGGGAGTCATAATGTCAGACATAGGGGATCACATATGCTAGATAGCAGATCCAGATCAGTCCCAAGGAAACCAAGGATAGGCATTATCTCTACAGATAGGCATTAAAGGGGCAAGGCCTTTAAGGACTCCAATCTCCCTGGCTGGTGGCCTTTTGCTAATTTCTTTGGGGACTAGAGAGGAATTCTAATGCATTTGCGAATCTTTATTCTGGTGGTTTGCTTATTATTGTTCTTGCTACTGTGTATTTGTTGATGCCTGGCTATAACAGAGCCCAAACTCCTCTCTAAAGATTAAAGTTATCATGAAATGATAAAAAGAGAGAATGAGATATTAAGGGGTTAATATCGCATGCAACTAATAAACTACCATGTTGTTTAATAGAACTGGGTTGAACCAAATGGAGCTCCCACAATTGTGTGGCTGCAGGGCTTTGGACTTTAGGCCTTATTTTTACCATATTACTAATAGGACTGGTGACATTAAACCGCTGAATGCAGTAACTGTGGCCAAAGGATTTGAGTCCATTTCCTATTAGGCAGATGGATCCTCTTTGTTGATTGTTTACAATGAAATAGGGTGGAGAGTCTGGCCTATTATAGTTAGGCTGGTAATGTTTCTTAAAACTTGACAGAGTGCACCCCTCCCTTCTTCATTGTAGAAATATCACTGCTGATGTCAATTAGCCAATTTCCTCCCATGGTCTGGGCCCTTTTCTTATTCCATCCTTTGCCCGTTGTGATACAAAATCCATTCTATCATTTCTTTGGTTTTGAGAGGAATAGGGAATAGGGGGATACCCTTTTTGGTTTGTGGTGTATGTGTGAGCAAACCCAACATTGCTTACATTAAACTCCACTGCATACTCATAAGACATGTACAAAAAGGTATTAAAGTGAAACTGTCCATTAGTCAGTCCATTCCCCAGGCCTCCCCCCTCCCCGTTGATCTGCGTGTCCTGATACCAAAAAAAACAGTCAAAAGGTGGTGAAGATGATCCTTCTGACCCATCAGCAGACACTGATGTCCACTGTCTGCAATCACTCAGATGTGTCCAGCAGGGCTGTCCCTGAACCCTAACTTCAGCTGGGTCTGAAAGAGAATTTGGAATGATCCTTTCCACTGTGGTCCAAATTTGGGTCAGGCTCAGTTCTTTATTAGCATGAGGTTTTCTATTTGTGGTCCAGGAAAGTTCTATGGGTCAGAATCTTGATCCGGTGACTGTGGAGTTGATCTAAAGGCACACTGTACCTGTGAATGAAGAAACTTTAAAGACGATGTTAGCTGTCGGAAGTACTTTTGCAATTCGTTTCCCATAATGTGTAAATCTGAGTGACCGGGTTTGTATTTGCATCCCAGGGCATCCTGCTTGGTTTATCATAGATTATCTTCAAGCCGATAATCCAGGGGTAGAGTAATTTAGACTAGTTTCAAATGTTAGCTTGGCTAGCTTTGTGTTAAGGGCCCCTTTAGCTCTTTCCACTATCCTTGCTGCCTGGGGTGGTAGGCACAGTGGAACTGCTGCTGAATGTGTAATATGTCACATAGTTCCTTATTAATTTTCCCTACAAAATGGGGGCCTTGTCCAAGCTAATCTGTTGTTGTACCCCAAATCTCAATATTATTTCTGTCAATAACAACTTTACTACTGTCGCAGTCTTGTTATTTGTCGTTGGAAAAGCCTCTATCCATCTATTAAACACAACAACAATTACAAGACAATACTTCTAACACTACACACATGGTAATTCGATAAAATCCAACTGAATACAATCAAACGAGCTACCCGGCAAGGGTGTTTTCTCTGGTGAGCACTTTATGTGAGTGATCAGCAAGTTTGCAGACGATACAAAGATGACTGGACTTGCAGATAGTGAGGAGCATTGTCAGGCGATGCAGCAGGACATAGATAGACTGGTAGCTTGGGCAGACAGATGACAGCTGGAATTCAATCCTGATAAATGTGAGGTGATGCATTTCGGGAGAATGAATGTAGTGGGGAGGTATATGATAAAGGGTAGACCTATTAAGAGTATAGAAACACAGAGGGACCTGGGGGTGCAGGTGAACAAGTCTCTGAAGGTGGCAGAGCAAGTGGAGAAGGTTGTGAAGGAAGCATATGGTATGTTAGCCTTTATAAGAAGGGGTATAGAGTACAAGAGCTGGCCTTTAATGTTGCAGTTGTATAAAACGTTGGTTAGACCTTATTTGGAATATTGCGTCCAGTTCTGGTCGCGCTACTATCAGAAGGACGTGGAGACTCTGGAGAGAGTGCAGAGGAGGTTTACCAGGATGCTGCCTTGTATGGAAGGCCTGAGTTACGAGGAGAGGTTAGGCAAATTGGGACTGTTTTCCTTAGAAAGACGTAGACTTAGAGGAGATCTAATAGAGGTGTACAAGATTATGAGGGGTATAGATAGAGTAAACAGGGTTAAGCTTTTTCCTAGGATGGACTCAAATAGCACGAGGGGTCACGGGCTTAGGGTGAGGGGGGTAAGGTATAATTTGGATGCTAGAGGGAGTTTTTTCACACAGAGGGTGGTGGGGGTATGGAATGCGCTGCCAAGTAAAGTGGTGGAGGCAGGTACTCTGGAGTTATTTAAGAAATACTGAGATGGGCACATGAACAGAATGGGAGTGGAGGGGTGTAGAAAACTGATTTAAAATAGGGATCATGAGCCTTGGGAGACCCTGGGAAGTGTGTAACTAGATGATGACATTGATGTACTTGTTTTTATCCTACAGGTGCTTTGATCCACCTTGTTGTCTAACGAGGGGCATACACACAATGGGTTGTGAGAGGGCTGCTCTTGGATATTTTTTGAGAGTATCTTAGTGCTTCACATTGTTAGTGTACGCTTGACCTGGACATTCAATGGGCAATACGACAGCTCAGTGACTATCGCTGTGCTTTGCAGATACATGGATTTGGGCCTGTGTCTGTGGGAGTTTGCACATTCTCCAGGTGCTCCAGTTTCCTCCCACATCGCAAAGATGTGCTCTTAGGCTAATTGGCAAAACAAATTCTCCCTAAATTGTCTCAAATTTGGTTTTTAATCCATCGATCCATAAACATAGACAGGGATCAGAGGTAGAGGTGGGAACATCGGGGTGGCGGCGCAGGCTTGGTGGGCCGAAAGGCCTGTTTCCCGTGCTGTTTTGTCCTTTGTTCCTTGGCCAATGTTATGTTGTTGGCATGTTAAACATGATGATATGCAAGACTGAGCAGCCACCAGGTATGAAGCAATATTCCACTCATTCCCTCCTTCACAAGGAGGCATCACAGTGTAGACAATCAATAAAGCCAGTAGTAATGCATCTGGTATACAAACTTGGCCAGCTGGAGTAACCCAGAAGCCTTTTGACACAAAAGGCAAACATCCATGTGTCTTCCAAAGGGCATTTTCAGAAGCAGGGGCGTCTCCTTGTAAGCACTGAAAGTGACTATATCTGGCATGTCCGGTGTGTTCAGAGAAGATGAGCAATTTATCGCCTGCTTATTCATGGAGGGCACTATGTTAGTTTGGGCTATTACAGCCTTTTTGGCAGCATAGTCAGCACTGGCATTACCCTGGTCACTGCCAAGCCATCGTTGACAGCGTGGGTGGTACACTTAATAATAGCCAGTTGTTTAGGGAGGAGGATGGCAAGGGAAGGTTGTGGACACAAGGGGAATTTTGAATGGAGCTTCTGGAGGACATGAGGAATCCCCTTTGGGCCCACAGTTGGCCAAAATCATGAGTGCGCTAGGTTGCCTTCTCCAATCCTCCTTCTCCTATTGTTCATCAGCATCAATACTTTGGAACAGCAACAGTATGCTAGATAAATCAGAAGGTACCTCCGGTTTTTTTTATCTTTGCTTTGTTTGGCTTGTCGCTCTAGGACTTCTTTTGGTCTCGTCTCTCCCCTTCCAATCTCTCTTGTTCTGCTTTCTCTTTTGCCCTTCTCATACTTCTCGCATTCCCACTTCAACATTTCCCAAGTTTTGGGTTTCCCTTCATCATCACATTCACTGATCCCTCTCCTATGTGTATTATCCTCCCAGCTGGCCAGCTTTGATTTTTCGTTTACTTCCTTTCAATCGACACAAGTAGTTGCATCTGCAACTTCACCTAATTCCCATCCTTTACTTTTTTTTTCTGAAAAAAATTTATAAATACTGCACAAGGACAAATAGGCTTTTAACAATTCTTATTCTCAATCTAATGCAACAACAACCAACTACATTCGACAAACAAGCAGACCACACAAACAAAAACTACTCAAATTATTAACTCAACCTTAGATTTTCTCTAATCAATTTTCCATCTTGCCAATTAATTTATAATATTTCCCTAGTAATTCCCAACCAGTGTCTCAGAGGACTCAAATCTCAAATTCTATCAACCTAGGGACTTGAACCCTGGCCACTGGGGAATTCAATATAACAAAACCCTAGGGACTCTAACCTCCAAGCAGATGTGGGAGACTCGAACCCTGCACTTACTGAATAAACTTGGGGACTCTAACTAACTAACTAACTATCAGGCCTCTCAGGGGACTCTAACCACCCGGTGTCTTAACAAATAAATCTGGGAACTCTAACCACCAGGGCAACTGAGTGACTTAGTCCTCCCTAGGACGAGTCAGTGTCCAAGGACGTAATCTGTCTCTGGGTTCCATCAATGCAGGGCCTTGGGAGACAAGGGGTCGACTGGATCTTAGTTCAGTGAGAGAGACCAAGGTTTTTCTTATTCTGTGGGCCCATCCATCTCACGGTACCAACACCCAGACAATCACTTATTCAGACCACCTTGGAGGGTGTCTGTATAAGCTGGAGCCCTGCTCGCAGCACCAATTGTTAAGTCTGTTTTCAAAGACGCTTCCGTCCTTGATACAAAGGCAAACACCAACCGTTATCTGATTCAGAAATTCTTTATTCTTACATATGCAAGCTGGCAAACCTTTGCTATGTAACTTCCACTCAGTGCTGGGAGTCAGATAGCAAAGATGTGCCAAACAATGGGACAGTCCTGCTTTATGTAGCTTTTACAATCCTTCAGATCACATGCGACCTTATATAATTTAGCTAATCGCAAGACATCCTTTGTTCTAGTCAGGTTAACCATATCTAAGGTCATAATATCATTATGTTAAAAGAAAGAGAACTGTTAAAGGGTAAATTCATTAATCATAGATCTCTTAAGCTTGTCATTTTGAAATCAACTCAAAAGTTCTTAATTGCATGCGATGTTGACCCTTTAATATCTCAACATCTCCGGTTCCACTAGAGACCTAAACATTCTACACCATTGCTACACAAATAGTAAACATGCCTACAACTCTAACACTCACCCACACTTTGGCAAATCAGCCATAAGGCTGTGCTTCTGCTCCCAACTTATAAGCAAAATCTGAAACAGGCCCATCCAAAAAGATGTGCACTGTTGGTCTGAGTAATTGGATGATGTCTTATAGGACTGTTTCAAGTCTGTAGACTAGTCAATATTTAAAAACTCAACAACCAAACTGAATGACTATGGCACTAGAGTAACTGACTTCATTAGTCAGAGTGTGGAAGACTGTGTGCCAAAGAAGCAAATCTGTGTGTTTCCAACCACAAACCATGGATGAACATGAATATCTAGGGCTTGCTGAAGTCCAGGTCTGCAGCGTTCAGGGTAGGCGACCCTGACCACAAGAAATCTGTATATAATCGATGGAGAATCCATTTCGGTCTTCACATTGCACGAGGTGAAATATAAACTGCCATCAGGATAACAGAGGCGAACTCTCATGGAAGTTGGGGCGGCATTTTAATGTCAGATATTCTAGTTCCAGAGACCAGAAACGTACCAGTGTTGCTATGTCTAGGCACCAAGATAGAGTCCCAGGCAAGTTTCAAAGACTCCGATTGACTATGGCAAGATGTGCAAGACATAACAAGCTACAAGATGAAGGACATGTAAAATCATCAGCACAAACGCACCCCTCCCCAAAGAGCTCAATGCATTCTATGGCCATTTTGAGCAAGGAGTCAGCGAGAGCGTGCCTTCCATCACAGAAGCATTGGCTAAACCTATATTCAGGGTCAACATCGCAGGTGCCAGAGCAGCCTTCACAAAGATGAACCCACTGAAAGCAACTGGCCCAAGTGGAATATCCATATGAGCACTCAGATCCTGCACTGATCAGTTGGTGGGGATATTCAAGATATCTTTAACATCTCTTTACACCTGTTTGAAGTCCTTATCTACTTCAAGAAGATGACCATCATCCCAATACCAAAGGAAAGCCAGGCAGCATGCCTTAATGATTATCATCCAGTGGCTCTCATCCATCAGTACGAAGTGCTGAGTAAGATTAGCCATGGCACAAATCCATTCCAGCCTCCCAGATTGTTTGGATCCACTACAGTTTGCCTATCACCACAACAGGTGCACAGCAGTTGCTTTCTCCCTGGCCCTTCACTCAATCCTGGAAAACCTAATAACAAATTCCTATTTATTGACAACAACTCAGCCTTCAGCATCATTATTCCAAAAAATTCATCTCCAAACTCCATGGCCTGAAGCTCAGTTCTTCCCTTTGTGACTGGATCCTAGACTTCCCAATCCACCAACTGCAATCAGTAAGGATAGACAACAACACTCCTCCATGATCATCTTCAATGCCACTTGTGTCCTCGGCCCCTTACTATATTTCTTGTATACCTATGACTAGGTGGCCAAATTCCCTACAATTTGATTTTCAACTTTGCTGATGACATCACTGTAGTGGGTGAGATCTCAAATAATGAAGAACAAAGAACATTACAGCACAGGAACAGGCTCTTTGGCCCTTGAAGCCGGCACTGATCATGCTGCCCAATTCAACTAAAACCCCCTACCCGTCCAGGGACCATATTCTTCTATTCCCATATTATTCATATACTTGTCAAGATGCCCTTTAAAAGTCACTACTGTTTCTGCTTCTACTATTTTCCCCGGCAACGAGTTCCAGGCATCCACTACTTTCCATGTAAAAAAAATCTGCCTCGTACATCTCCTTTAAATGTTGCCCTTTAAACCTATGCCCCCCAGTAATTGACTCTTTCACCCTGGGAAAAAGCTTCTGACTATCCACTCTTTTCATGCCTCTCAATCTTGTAGACTTCTATCAGGTCTCCCCTCAACTTCTGTCACTTCAGTGAGACCAAACCAAGTTTCTCCAATCTCTCCTCATGGCTAATGCCCTCCATATCAGGTAACATCCTGGTAAATCTTTTCTGGACCCTCTCCAAAACCTCCACATCCTTCTGGTAGTGTGGCAACCAGAATTGAACACTATATTCTAAGTGCGGCCTAACTAAGGTTCTATAAAGCTGCAACATGACTTGCCGATTTTTAAACTCAATACCCTGGCCGATGAAGGCAAGCATGCCGTATGCCTTCTTGACTATCCTCTCCACCTGCACCTGCGTTGCCAATTTCAGTGGCCTGTGTACCGTACACTCAGATTCCTTTGCCTATTAATATTCATAGGAGTTCTGTCAATTACTATATATTTCCTATCTGTATTAGGCCTTCCAAAATGCATTATCTCACATTTGTCCGGATTAAATGCCACCTGCCATCTCTCCACCCAAGTCTCCAACTGATCTATATTCTGCTGTAATGTCTGATGGTCCTCATCATTATCCACAAATTCACTAACCTTTGTTATCTGCAAACTTATTAATCAATCCAGTTACATTTTCCTCCAAATCATTTATATATATTGCAAACAGCAAAGGTCTGAGCACTGATCCCTGAGGAACACCACTTGTCACAGCCCTCCATTCAAAAACAAACCCTTCCACTGCTACCCTCTGTCTTCTTTGACCATAGCCTCAAGCAGTTGAGGCTACTTCTTTGAATGTTTTCAAGCCAAAGATAATTTCTTTACTGTTTAAAAATGTAAGTGTTACGATAAGCAGGTGGGTAAGTGGAGCTGAGTCCATAAAAAAAAAAAATCAGCCATGGTCTTATTCAGTAGTGGGACAGACTTGAGAGGCCAGATGACTTTCTCTTACATAGAACATCCCGCTCCTAGTTCTTATGATATGGGCCAGAATTCTCTGGCTGTTCATGCCCTGTTGCCTCTGAAAGCAAGGTCGAAGAACTTGGTGCTTAGCCAAATCTCCGTTCACTGCAACAGGATTACAGAATCCCATTGGTCCAGCCGTAGAGAGAAGATAGGGTCAGGCTATTGGGATGGATGATCAGCCAAGGCCGTAATGAAAGGTCAAATAGGCTCAAAAGGTCAAAAGACCTACGCCTGTTCCTATTTTTACCACCATTTCTGATTGGATATCCTACACTAAAAATTTGATTAAAAAGGTTGTCATTTAGGCTTGGAGGCTGCAATTCATGATCATTCTTTGGGATGGGGATGCATAAAATCTTGCTGGCTGTAATACTTCAGCAATGGCAATTGGATCACACATACAATACTGACTTTCTGCCCTCTCTTGCAGACTAATCAGTAATCTGTAAACTGTGCCGTTATATGTACTGAGGCCAGAACTCTCCATTCACCTGACAAAGAGGGAAACCTTGAAAGCTTGTGAGTTTACTATCAAATAAATTCGTTAGACTTAAACCTGGTGTTGTCAGACTTCTTACATAGTTAAGAAAACCCATTATTGCCTTTACTTTCTCTGGAGGCTAAGGAAATTTGGCATGTTTGCTATGATTCTCACCAACTTTTACAGGTACACCATAGAAAGCATTCTTTCTGGTTGTATTACAGCTTGAATTATAGAATTCCTACAGTGCAGAAGGAAGCCATTTCACTCTGAGTCTGCACTGACCATAATCCCAATCAAGCCTTTTTCCCATAATCCTACTTAATAACCCTACTAACCCCCGATGCCAAGAGTCAATTTAACATAGTCAATCAACCTAACCCGCACATCTTTGGATTGATGGAGGGACCAGGGCACCTGGAGAAAATCCACATAGACACAGGGAGAATGTGCAGACTCCACACAGACAGTGACCCAAAGCCAGAATTGACTCCGGGTCCCTGGCACTGTGTGGCAGCAGTGCTAACCACTGCCATGATATGGCTCCTGCTCTGTACAAGACCACAAAAAAACTACAGAGGGTTGTGAACAAAGCCCAGTTCATCTTGTAAACTAGCCTCCCATCCACTGACTCTGTCTACACTACACTGCCTCACAAAAGCAGCCAGCATAATCAAGAAGCCAACACGCACCCCGGATGTAGTCCCTTCCACTCTTTCTGTTGGGAAAAAGACAAAAATCTGAGGTCACATAACAACTGATTCAAGTACTGCTTCTTCTGATGATGTTGTCATCAGACTTCTGAATGGACCCTACTTCATTTTAAGGTGATCTTTCTCTATAGCCTAGCTACGACTGTAACATTACATTCTGCACTCTCTCCTTTAATTCTGTGTACGCTACATTTTGTTTGTATAGCGCAAGAAACAATACTTTTCACTGTATATTAATACATGACAATAATAAATCAATAAATAAAATCAAATCTGGTCACTAAGCTATCTAGTTAAAATTATCTTTCAGACTTATTTGAAAGTCAGACTTCTGCCTTAATTATAAAAATTAAGGAATTGCAATGTTAATTAATGCTGAATTAGGATTGGTAAGAGAAAGCTCTCCATTCCACCCAATCATCCCACACAAGGAAACTGAAAGAGTTTCTTCACTTAAAGCAAAAATAAATATTCAACGGCACCTTAGCAACTGAAAAAGATAGTGATCATGTTTACAAATTTAAATAGGCACCACATGCCAAAAGAACAGCAGAAAATAAAAATCAGTTCACAGTATTAAAAAGTGAGCAAATCCTAAAAAGGATAGATTTTGGAAATTAATGAATTTTTTTGAGTTTAAAAATTCAAGTTTCACACCCATTATGCATCAGCGAAACCTCTGATGTGAAATGCTCTGCAGAGCAGCAATGTATCCACCAGGTGGAGCAATTTCAGCTAATGAGCTTTATGTTGACAGCTTAAAGTAGATTTTTTTTAACCTCTCCACAGAAGTTAGATGAGGTAATGTCTTCACCCCTGCAAACAACACGTTTTAAAATCTAAATGGACAAATTTCAATGACACTTGTACACATGGAAGGTACAGCTCAAGGAAAAACTAAAAGATGCATTTCCAGATTCTGGATTTTATAAACATGATCGACTAACTTTGGGGATTGGATGGATGAATGTTTTTAAAATGAATGTTAAGAATTGATTTAATTATAATGTTGCTGATTGTTTTAGAATAATGTGGATCATCTCAGCTGCTGCAAAGCACTTTGTTACAGTTGCCAAACCATGTGTTGAGTTAACATAAGAACGAGGAGCAGGAATAGGCAATTCAGCACTCAACCTGCTTCACCATTCAGTATATCACGGCTGGTCTCATCTCGGCCTCACCTCCACCTTCATGTTCCCCATAACCCTTCATTTCTCTACTAATTAAAAATCTATATATCTCTTCCTTCATTGTATTTAGTGCTTTAGCATCCACCGCACTGTGGGGTAAAGAATTCCACAGGGTCACAACGCTGTAAGTGAAGTAACTCTTCCTCATCTGTTTTAAATCTTAACCTCCCATAGCCTAAAACATTCTAGGATATCCAACAAGGAGAAACGTTCACCCCATGTCTATCATTTCAATTCCCCTTAGTAAGTTGTTTACCTCAATTAGATCTCTACTCCTCTTCATAAGACAAGTCCTTCATCCTTGCAATCAATCTACTGAAATTTCTCTGAATTGGCTCCAATGCAATTACATCCTTCCTCAAGTAAGAGGACTAAAAGTATATACAATACTCCAGATATGGTCTTGCCAATGCTCTACACAGATTTCTACTTTTATACTCTATTCAGTTAACATTTAATGCTAAAATTCTACCTGCATTCTAACTTTCTGCAATTTGTGCATTAAGATATCCAGATCTCTGCATCAAAGCATTTTGAAGTTCTCTCCATTTAGATAAGTTACCTTTTTATTCCTCCAACCAAAATGGATAACCTTACACTGATCCATGTTAGATTTCATCTGCCAGAATTTGGGCCACTCACCTAAACAATCCATATTCATATCTTAAATTTCTTCTTTTCTCATTGCAACTTGCTTTCCCACTTATTTTAGTGTCATGTGCAAATTTTGCTAGAGTACTGTCCATCTCTGCATCCAAGTCATTAATATAGGTTGTAAGTAGTTGGGGCCCAAGGACCAGGATCCTATGACATGCCACTAGATACAACTTGTCAACCCGAAAAGATCCATTTATCCCCACTCTGTCTTCAGGTGGCTAACCAATCCTCTATCCAAGCAAATATTTTACCCTGTGTTGATATGAACACATTTTTAGTCTTCAGGTATTAGGAATCATATTTTACTTTAAACTAAATGTCATGTTTTACTTTAAACTAAATATCACGTATCCTTTAAACTATTTAATTTCAAGATAACATGGATGGCTGGGGGTGGGGGGGGGGGGGAGAAGGGGGGCGTTTAGAGACAGATAGTTAGATTTCCAGCTGGATACAAAGTCCATATGATTCACGTTGCCATGGATAGATTTGAGAGGGTGAACAGTCCATAACAAGCCATTGTTTCACTAACTTAAGGGTCTCTTAAAACTAAAAGTCCTAGACAAATTACTTTGCAAGATTCTGAGAGTGAGAAGACAATAGATAAGGCAAAGGAGTTGGACTAGGTAGAACACTTAAGAGCTGAATGGCTTTAAATATTCTGTGATTCTATGAAGAGAGAGAGATGGAGGAGGAAAGAAGAAAGAGAAAAAGAGAGTGGAAGACAGTGTCTGTTGTTTACCATGCATAATTTGAGTGGAAGCTCACATAGGTATTTAAAAAACTGGTTTGTGAGGGGATTTAAGTGGAGCTGGATCATTCATCTAACTTTGGCTACAGTGAGAAATCTCCAAGATAAGTCAGTTTTGGGATTAGAAGTTATCTAGCTAGAAGAGGAAATAGGATGCAAGTCATCAGGAGACAAGAATAGCTTTGGGTTGGTTCCTGGAGAACAAAGTGTCTACCTAAAGGACAGGGTAAAGTATAACAATGGGTGGAGATTTTCAGTTATTTAAAAGTTACATGAGTGATTATTTTCTGTAATTTTAGTATCAGCATTTAGTATTTCATATTGCCTACATTGCACTTAGGCAGTGTTGCTTTTAATTTGTTTATTACAGTAGAAGTATTATGTTTTGAAATCTTGTCATGTTACCCTTCCAGTCAGTAACTGCAAATTCAAACGTCCTTAATAAGTTATCAATCTCCATGAGATTGCAACATAATATTATTCATTCTGCAGCTTTCATCTAAGTCACTTATACAATCTATCATCTCACGTCTCAAACCAAATGGTACTATTTATCACTGCAGTATTTTGAACCTTTATAAGCTACAGTCACAATGAGAACTGATGAGACTGGAACACAGCTGAATATCAAATAGAAATTACTAGGGGCCATAAGTTTAAGATGCGAGGGGCAAGGTTTAAAAGGGAATATATGAGGTAAGTTTTTTTTTTACACAGAGGATAGTGGATGCCTAGAACTTGCTGCTGGGGGAGATACTGGAAGCAGATACAATAGTGAAATTTTAGGGGCATCTGGACAAATACATGAATAGCATGGAAATTGAGGGATATGGTCACTGGAAGGATCAGTGCATGCTTGCAGAGCTGACAGGCCTGTTTCTGTGCTGTAATTGTCTTTGTTCTTTTGAAATAAACTGGGTGCTTGGATATTGTTACAGTGGTAATTAAGATTTTTCTATTTCAATGATAAGCAGATTGTATGTTTCAAATTTTCAATACACTCAAGACTTCAGAATTACAAAACAAATCCAGTCATTAGCACGGTACCTTTAGATCAATTAGAAAACCTTCAAAAGGTCGAAATGGATTGTGGACAATAAGATGAAAGTTCAGCTGCTGAATAAGCAACAGTTCATACTCAAGAATCTGTTCCAGAGCCTTCTCTTGACCCGCAGGGCTCTCCCACAGATTAGCAACAAACTGGGAACTGGAGACATTAAATTCATCCACTTTACATGCTAAGTATACACTCGTCAACCTAAATCAGAATGAGAATAAAATTTAATAAAAGAATATTCCAAATTAGAATTAGATACAGCACAATATTAAACCATTCAACATATCAATTCTTGGTTTTTTGCACGAGCCACTTAGTTTAACCTTGCTTCCTGCTATATTCTAATATTATTCATTTTTAAGCAATTGTGTGAAAATAAAATCAAATATGAATTTTGCTTAACAACAATTTAGAGTACAGAATGCCACATCCTAACCACCTTCTCTGCATAGATCTTTACGATTATCTTCAACTTGTGCCCTCATTATTTATTGACCAATTGATTATTTCCTTCATCATAAACCTTCATTAACTTCAAGACTTTCATCCTTTAACCTTCCCTGCTTGGTAAAATAACCTCTAAGTTTTCAAAATTCTTTTTCATCATAACCGTAACTCCCTCAAGGCTGCAATATCCCAATGAACTTACCCTTTGCTTTTACAAAAAAAAAATTCTGAACTGTACATAATACTTCAGTGCAGCTTCCTTCCATTGTTTAATTAATTTAACAAATCATCAAGACCTGATAGAAGCAAAGTGCTGGAAAAAAACTCAGCATATCTGACAGCATCTGAGAGACAGATATAGGGTTAGAGTCTAGTATGACTCTTCCTTCAGTTTCTAAGGAGATAGAAAGGTGACATGTTTTGAGTGGTTGAAGGGGTTGGTTTGTTGAGGTAAAACTAAGAGGCCTGGGATAGGCTAGAGGGTGGAAGAGATTAAATAAAAGATGTCTGGGAACAAAAGGGTTAAAAGAAATTATAACTGATAAAAATTTTAATAAAAGAAGTGCTAGTCTAGACCAAGTATTAATTACACCTCTGTCTGAAAGCAAAAGCATGAAAACAGGATACAGCTTGAACTTCACTGGAATATCACACCAGGCCAACAATTGCAATGTGAGCAAGATGATGAATAAAATGGCAAGCAACTGAAAGGTCCAGCCATTATTGCAGACTGAGTGGCGTTCTTCAAAGTAGTCACCCTGTCTGCATTTGATCTCCCCAATGCATGGGTGACCGCATTGTGAACAGGGAATAGAGTATACAAAATTGAAAGAAGTGTACTTAAATCACTACCTCACCTTTAGGGCTTTGGGCAGTGAGGACAGAGAAAGTAAAAGGGAAGTGTTAGTTATATCTACAAGACTATAAGACATAGGAGCAGAGTAAGGCAGTCTACCCATCAGGTCTTTTCCACCATTCAATGAAATCATGACTGATCTGATAATCTTCAAAACCATTTTCCTGCCTTATCCCCATAACTCTTGACTTCCTTGCCAATTAAAAATCTGTCTAGTTCAGTCTTCAACATAATAAAGACTCAGCCTCCACAGCACCCTGCAGTATAGAATTTCACAGATTCACTATCCTCTGAGAAGCTCCTCTTCACCTATGTCTTAAATGGGTGACTCCTGACTGAGTTTATGCCTTTTAGTATTATACTCTCCCACAAGGAGAAACAATCTCTCAGCATCTACTCTCTCAAGCCATCCCCGAGAATCATTCTTCTAAACTCCAATGAATACAGACCCAACTTACTCAACCTCACCTCATACCCAGGATCAAGCAAGTGAACCTTCTCTGAACTGCTACCAATACCAATATATCTTGCCTTAGATAAGGGGATTAATACTGTTCACAGTATTCCAGTTGTGGTCTAACAAGTGCCTTGTATAGTCTTAGCAATACTTCCCACGTTTTATACTCATTTTCTTTGAAATAAAGGCCAACACTCCATTTGCCTTCCATATTCTTGCTGAACTTGCATGCTAGTTTTCTGTGATTTATGCATGAGGACACCCAAATCCTTCTGTGCAGTCTTTTTACATTTGAACAATATTCAGCTTCTTTATTTTTGCTGCCAAAGTGCATAACTTTCTACATTATACTCCACTTGCCTTTGCCCATTTAGAGTCAGAGCTTTACAACATGGAAATTTATTTAGCTTGTCCAATTCCCTCTGTAGATTATGTATCTTATCCTCACCACTTATCCTCACCACTTACCCTCCCACCTACATTTGTATGATTTACAACCTTGACAATGGTACATTCAAATCCCTTGTCCAAGTCATTAATATATATTGTAAAGAATTGTGGCCCCAGGACTAATTAATGTGGTACTTCACTCCTTATAGGTTGCATTCCTGAAAACGCCCCTCTTATCCCAACTCTGTCTTCTATCAGTTAGCCAACTCTCTAGCCATGTTAATATACTCCCTCAATGTCATGGGAGAGTATATTATGGCTTACAATGCAGTTTCCTCTAAAATGGGGGACCTAGTGTGACATCTGATTAGCCTACAAGCATGACCCCAGCCACCTGGTTAACTGCCATGTTAATTCACTGCATTCTTCTCATGTTCATTTGTGTGCTACAATATTCCAGTGAAGATCAACAGAAGCTAGAGGAACAGCACACACAAACAAAATGCTGAAAAATCTCAGCATGTTTGACAGCATCTGTGATGAAAGAACAGAACCAAGATTTTGAGCAAGGATGACTCTTCTTTAGAGATTAGGAGTTTCTGTAAATATTTACATTAGAAAATAAATAAAGATGGCTTTGGTCCTCAAGAGAGCAAGTCTGAGAAATTGATAACCGAAAACAAAGAAATGACAGAGATTTGAATTTGCGTCCGATTGATTTTGTCCCTATCTTCACTGTCGAAGATTAAAGAAAACCTATCAAAGATACTTGAAAATCAAGAGGCAAAAGGGAAGGAAAAATTTATAACAATCATCATCATCAGGAAAATGGTGCTGGGAAAACTATTAAACCTACAGACTGACAAGTCCCCAGCATCAGTGTCCTTTGTTCTTAAAAGAAATGGCTGCAGAGATAACAAAGCTGTTGGTTATAAGCTTTCAAACTTTTAGATTTTGACAGGATCCCAGTGATTAGAAAATGGTAAATGTAATATCTATATTCAAGAAAGGAAGGAGACAAAGAGCAGGAAACTTTATGCCAGTTACTTAACATCTGCCATATGGAAATTGCTAGAGTCCATTATTAAAAGGTGAGAGCAGAATAATAATAAAAAAGAGGAATGAAATCAAGCAAAGTCAACATGGATTTTTAAAAGGAAAATAGTGTTTAGCTATTTATTGGAATTTTTCAGAGAAGTAATAAGCAAGGACAATAAAGATGAACCTGTTGACATGGTGCACTTGAATTTCCAAAAGGCATTTGATAAGATGCCACTTCAAAGGTGGCTACACAATATTACATAGCATGGGGGTAACATATTAACATGGATAAAGTACTGTTTAATTAACAAGAAGTAGATATAAATAGGTCTTTTGAGTTCGTAAGCTATGAAAAATTTAAAGTTTTAAGTTTTTAATTATTGGTCACAAGTAAGGCGTACATAACACTGCAATGAAGTTACTGTGAAATTCCCCTACTCGCCACAGTCTGGTGCCTGTTCGGGTCAATGCACCTAGCCAGTGCGTCTTTCAGAATGTGGGAGGCAACCAGAGCAGCTGAAAGAAACCCATGCAGATCGTGGAGAACGCGCAAACTCCACGCAGACAGTGACCCAAGATAGGAATCAAACCCAGGTCCCTGGTACTGTGAAGAAGCAGTGCTAACCACTGAGCTACCATGCCATTCCAAATGACTATGTAACTATATAAAGTTAAAACACATGGGATTGCAAGTAATGTCTTGAGATGGATAGAAAACTGATTAATAGATAGGAAGCAAAGGGTTGTCATAAATGAGTCTTTTTCTGATTAATAGTCAGTGAGTAGTGGAATTCTGCAGAGATCTGTGCTCGGATCCCAACTGTTCTCATTATATATTAATGATTTGGAAAAGGAAACTGAATGTATTATCTCCAAATCTGCAGATGGTACAAAGATGGGTAGGAAGATGAGCTGTGACAAGGACGTAGAGATGCTTCAAGTGTGATTTAGACAGGCTGAGTGTATGAGCATGTGCATGGCAGATTCAGTATAATGTGAATAAATGTGAGGTTGTCCACATTGGTAGTAATAATAGAAAGATAGATAATTTCTTAAATGGATGTAAATGGAGAGAGGTGGACACTCAGCAAGATTTTGGAGTCCTTGTGAATCAGTCCTGAAAGTAAGCACGCAGATGCAGCAGACAATAAAGAAGGCAAATTATAAGTTGGGTTCATAGCAAGAGGATCTGCGTGTAAAGATAGGGATGTTTGCTGCAATAGTAAAGGATGTTGGTGAGGCCACACCTGGAGTACTGTGCGCAGTTTTGCTGTCCTTATCTGAGGAAGGATGTCCTTTCTATAGAGAGTACAGCAAAGAATTACCAGGCTGACTCTTGGGACAGCAGGTTTGTCATATGAGGAGAGACTAAGTATAGGATTATATTCACTGGAGTTTAGAATGAGAGGGACTTCAAAAACATAAAATTCTAACAGGGTTAGACAGAATAGATTCAAGAAGAATGTTCTCAATGTGAGGGAGTCCAGAATTAGAGGCCATAGTTTAAGAATAAGGGGTAAACCTTTTAGAACGGACGTGAGGAGAAATTTCTTCAACCAGAAGGTGTAGAACTCATTACCACAGAATGTAGCTGAAGCCAAAACATTATCTAATTTCTTCTTGAAATCAGACAGAGCTCTTGGGGATAAAGGGATCAAGGAATATGGGAGGAAAGGGGGTCAGGATATTGAATTCAATGGTCAGCCATGATCAAAATGAATGGCTGAGCAGGCTCAAACGTCCTACTTCTGCTTCTAGTTTCTACGTTTGAAGTGGAGTATCACAAGGATAAGTGCTAGGGCCTCAACTATTTACAATCCATACTAATGACTTGGATGAAGGGGCTGAAAGTATAGTAGCTAAATTTGTTGATGGCACCAAAATAAGTAAGAAAATAAGTTTTCAAGAAGAGATAGAGAATCTGCAAAAGGATAAATTCAGCAATTGGGCAAATACATTGGAATATAATATGGGAAAATATGAACTTGTTTACTTTGGCAGGAAGGATAGAAAAGCAAAATAATATTTAAATGGAGAGAGAATGCAGAACTCAGTGGTGTATAGGGATCTGGATGCCCTGGTATATGAATCACAGAAGTTAATTACTTGCTGTCTTGTGTATTAAGATGACCAATGGTACATTGACATCTTTTACAAAGGGGTGGAATATAAAAGTACAGAACTTTTACTGCAGCTTTACAGGACATTGGTAAGACCATATCTGGAGTACCGTGTACAGTTTTGATCCCCATATTTAAAAGAAAATATTGTTAGTAACAGTTCTGAAAGTTTCACTTGACTACAGGATGACAGACTTATGCAAAAGACTGAAGAGTTTGTGCCTATACCTATTAATTTAGAAGAATAAGAGGAAATTTTATCAAAACATTTAAGATCTTCAATTGTTAGGGTGGATACTGGGACGTATTTCCTTTTGCGGAGCAGACGAGAACTAGCGGTCATTGATTTAAGAGATCTCCATTTTAAGACAGAGACAAGGTTTTTTTTTTCTGTCAGTTGTTAGTATGTGGAATTCTCTTCCCTAAAACATAAAGGAGGCTGAGTCATTGAATTTATTCAAGACTAAATTACACAGATTTTTGATAAATAAGGGAGTTTAGGGCTACAGGGGCCAGATAAGAAATCATAAGTAGATCAGCCATGATCCTATTGAATAGTGAAGCAGGCTCAAGGGCCAAATGGTCTAATCCTTTTTCTTGTGCTTCTATGTTCCTATTTTTCAAGTACTTATTACAATGTACTTTCATAACCTCTCCATTAACTCTCTCCTCTCCTCCCAAAATGAATATTTATATCTTCAACAGCAGTGATTGTGACCAATAATTTGGAAAAATTTCTGTAACTTGATATTAGATTTTGATTGATAACATTATCTGGTCACACAGAAATATAGGGTTAAAATGGAAAAAGGAATAAAGTATTACCAATCAGTTGTTCGAAAATTATCAGTTATCCTGAAGTTAACTCAACTGTGGCAACAGCAATTAAGTCAGCAAGCAAATAAAACAAAAACTCACATAATAGTCCTTGGATGATATTCCATTAAGGAGTTATTCAAAAAAAATCTCTTGAAATACATGCTTGCAGTACCCTAAAAAAAATTCTCAGAATCAATCATGCATGTAACAGATATATGACTGCTTTTGCTTTAATTGGCCACATTTGATCTCTTACATTACCTATGTATTCATAAAAGTTGCATAATCAATTAAAATGTATTGTCAGTTAGTAAATCACGAAATTTTCAATGTCTATGTAAATGTAAGGTAGGTATTCTCACCATCACAGATTTGGGCATGATGGGCTTAAATGCAGAACAGAATTCTAAGAGTCTTTTTTCATAGTATTTGCGTAGTATGTCCTCTTCATGAGGCTCCAGTAAAGCCACTGGAGAAAGCTGTTGAGGAAAACCAAAGCAATTATTATTAGCACAAACTGTTGTAAAGTACAACAGCTATGTACATTATAATTCCCTCTTCTAAAAATGTCAGTTTGTAAACTAAGTTCAGCTTCACCATTTCGGAGGAAGAGGCACAAGGCAAGAAAGAGAAGAGGGAAGAAAAGTGGAGAGGGAAGGACAGTGGAGGGGGAAATGACTTGAACCAAATCTACTCTGCTCTTTCCAAAACCGTATCATTCAAAAATTATAACTTTTCTATTTTTTATTTATTGCACTCATTTTTCACAAGGATGATCTTCTTCTAGTAAAAGGTTAAACTAAATAAACATGATGTTCAATTCCTGTCACTAAGTAGCATGAACCAAGCTTCTACCCGATAGTAGAAGTCTCTACAAATCGCTACCCAATACTATTAAGCCAGTAGCTTTGTTTAACAGATGGATATTCATTTACCAAATCAAATAGCATAGAACATTGTGATTCACAACTGTTTTGTTGTTGTACTATAGTCAGTATAAAAACCAGCTTCCATTTTTTCCCCTCTGGATCTTCTCCCTGTCCAGAAGTCACGTTTTCAGAAAACCAAGCTCTTAAATACAGACTACAATGAGTGTCATCGACTGTCAATTGACTCTCTAATTTGCCCTGGTTTATTTTGAAAAGGAACCTACATTTCAAACATTGTCTGCACAACAAAGATTGTTATCGCTCAAGGTTCACTACTCCCTCCTCAAAAAAAAATTTAACGGACAATAATGCAGCCTTGCAAATAGCATCCATAGCTCAAGACAAATATACAAATAAAAAATAAGCTCCCCCCAACAATGTTGACAGCTTCAATCCCAAGTAATTTTAACCATGTGCTTGAGTACAACCTTGAAATGACAACTGCAAGTGCTTCATTGTCATGATTTTCTATTGTTCAATTTATATTTTTAATTTTTAAAAATTATCTATTTTTCAAGTTTATAGTGGAAAGTAATAACTCCTAGGATATTAGCTGCTGATTTTTCATAAAATTCGAACATCATATTGTTTAAATATTTGGTTCCGAAAAATTTTTTTTAAACAATCATTAAATTGTACGGTTTTGAAGGATATCAGGGTTTTCTGAATATGGGCTGTACTTAAGTACTCTTTCTTGCCTTCATTTAAACCATGCTTGAATGAAGCAACTCAAAAGTGTCCATCCCCATCCCAATTACACACCCTCCCCCCCGCCAAACACCAACCACATTGGCCAAATTGCACCTGGTGCTTTTTCTGTACTATGTGCCATAAGATTGTATTTTCAAACTCTCCCGAAAAATGAGCCTGAAACACTGCCATTTTCTTGCTTGTTCAGCACTTAGAATTTTTTTCGTAAGATTGTGCCCGAAGCCTCTGACTTGCTTCTGTGGCCATAGTGTTTATGTGGTTTGTCTAGCCGAGTTTCTGATCAATCGTAACCCTCCAGGATGTTAAAAGTGAAGTAATGGTAATGCCAATGTCGAGAGACAACATGGGGAGGGTAAGCAGCAACTGGAAAGGTCAGTCTGAGGGCAAGTCAGCAAACGGCTGGGGGGGTCAGCAAGAGGGAAGGTCATTGCAGGGGAGAATTGTCAAAAACATAGAAACATAGAACAGTACAGGTTCTTCGGCCCTTGATGTTGTGCTCAGCTATGTCCAAACCCAAGATCAAGCTATCCCATTCCCTATCATTCTGATGTGCTCCATATGCCTATCCAATAACCACTTGAAAGTTCCTAAAATGTCCAACTCCACTATCACAGCAGGCAGTGTATTCCACACCCCAACCACTCTGAATAAAGAATCTATCTCGGACATCTTTCCTATATCTCCCACCATGAACCTTATAGTTATGCCCCTAGTAACAGCTACATCCACCCAAGGAAATAGTAGCTGCATGTCCACTCTATTGCCCTTATCATCTTACAAACCTTATAAAAATTATTTTAAAATTTATGGAATTTATCATTTGGAGAAATTTGATATTCCACAAGATAAAAGGGTTTTTCAGGTCAGGGAGATAGCAATTAACAGTTATTACAACTTAGTACATCTTATTTACACCTCATTCAGCTAAGCACGTTTTTAGGGTTTTTTCCTACTAAATTAAATATAAAAAGTGGAAACTCACATTGAACAATTTTCAAGATTTTCATTTGTGTGGTCTTCAATTGTGCACCCTGTGTAGAAGTGGTGAACATCAACGTCGGGACAGAGCACTGGCATCAACTTTTGGTTATCTGTGTGTAACTATGCATATTCAGATGCCAGAAGTTGCCAATTTCATAAGTGAAATGATGGTGAGTACTGGCAATTTTGCTATTATTACAGCACAACTTCTAACTTACTAGTTCAACCCTACATTTTGATTCTTTCTACAGATAGAGCAAAAGTACATTTTACCTTTCCACATGTCAAGACCTTGGATTGAAATTTCTTGTTGGCTTCAATTCTCATATTTTCTAATTTTTCCTCATTCTGAAAAATCCAGCATCTTTTCTGAGTACTGTTGTTAAACATCTTAGAACATCATTCAGTATTCACTCCTGTTATCAAAACTAAAACACAGAACAATTTTATAGGTTGTTCCACATAATATAAAGCACATCATTTCATCTTTGCTGAACAAGTTACATTATAGGAAAAAAGTGATCATAACCAAAGATGGTACAGAGGTGACTGTGAACGTTGCCAAGACTGAAAAATTTAAGCCTGGAGGAAAGCTTAGACAAGCTAGAGTTTGCCTTTTAGGAAGCAGATGCGAAGGAAAAATTTATCTAAAATTTACACAATTACAAGGAGCCTAGATGGAATGAATAGTGAAGACTCATTTCCCTTACAGATAGATTAACCTGAGGCTATTGATAATTGGCAGAATGATTAAAGAAGCTGAGGAGAAATACTTTCATCCACAGATTTTTGTGAATTCTGGAACTCACTTTCTGAAAGGATGAGACAGGCAAAAATCCTCACTGTATTTAAAACATATTTGAAAGTGCATCTAACATGCTATTGGGCTACGGATCAAGAGCTGGAAAATGGGAGAAGTTAGTTAGCTGTTTTCAGTTGGCACAAACATGATGAAACAAATGGCCTCCTTTCATGTAATAATTTGTGTCTAAATTTTCTATGTTTCTATCATACAAATTCCCATTGGCATTTCAAAACTTGTCTAAATCAGCACTCAATGTGATATGTTTACAAGGTTTAACATTTTAAATCCTTGTACATTAATGTAATACTATACTGCTGAGCTTCTCAGACTTAACTCCAGAGCTCAAAAACATTATGATTTTGCTACTGCAGAATACAAATGCACTTTGTTACAAAACAAGTCTCATCATAAAATTGACTCAGCTGGTTTCTCGAAAAATGATATAAAAACTATTTGCATTTTAATACTTCTTTTGCTGGATTGCCAATTCTATGCTCTTTTTTATATAGTTGGGAAACATATTTCATCCAATGTAATAATTTTGTTATTACACACTAAATAGATGGTTTTGGTTTGGACTAACGATTCAGAAGTTGAGTTCAAATCCTGGTGTAAAAATTATGAAACTAATGTTAAATTAGTAATTTATAGGTAATACCCACCATGGAACATTCATTCAACTCAAATGATTCACAAAAACCCATCATGACAATGAACATGCCATCCCTAACTGGGTTGGGCTGCACAGATTCTTTATGAGTCGGTTCCTATGGAATCTTAGCTCCCTCAGAACACCAAAAGGTGGACATTAAATGTTATCTTGCTCATCTCTTAAATAAGTGAAAATTTTAAAATATTCACACATATAGAATGTGGATAATAAAAACTGCTGTTAAAAAGGGAGGCATACGACTTCTTTGACTTCCCTGACAGAATTTGACACATTTGTAAACTTAAGACAGCTTTAGTTCTGTCCTCAGCATTAAACATCAACACTGATTCTTATGGCACCCTATTTGTGATTCCACAATCAGATCTTCCCTTAAGTATTAATATATTAACTGGAGTGTTGCAGGGTTCTCTGAGGCTAGATATCACCAAAGTCTTCAACCAATACAAAGACTCAATGAAAGCCAGTAGTCTTGTTAAAGACATATCTTTATTGACCAATTATCAATGGGAGAATGAGCACTGGGCAGTCCAACATCTCTCTACATGAGAAGGCCTTGAGCATTCCAATACCATGCTGAGGTTACAATGCATTGGGAAGATTGATTATACATTTCTCAAATTTATATTTCCTTCCATCTGTTAATTATGAACCAGTCATTTTCAATACAAATCAATCACAGTTATACATGCCATGTATTTTAGCTAATTGCATTTTATCCTTTCACCTCATGGAGTTTCATTGGTCCATAGAATCAGGATGCTTCCTTCATCTGTTGCTCAGCAACTCCTGATGCTTAACTACAAATGTCAAAGTTAAGTTCTCACCAACTCTTCTTTATGTCAACAACCAAGCCATTCAGATGTACAGTTCCATGTCTGAAAAGGCCTACCTTATCTGGACAACATGAACATTTCTAATCATAAGGAAAACCTGCCTTATCTGGTCAATATGAACTGCGCTATTCATAACAGACTTACTTTATCTATACAATATGAACTACCCTATTCATGAAGGGGCTGAGAAGACCTTACTGCTAATAACTGCTGTAGTTGAGAACTTACATATTCTGTAGTTTCATTGTTCAAAAGAATGTAATTTGATTTAATTTGCTTCTTACCCCATTAGGCTTTGAGGCAAATTCAGTCAGCATAGGAATTGAAACCACTGTTGGCATTGCCCTGCATCATTAACCAACTGAGCTAAACTGACAATGGCAAATGGAAAGATAGTCTATATGGGTTTTCAGTTTCAAAAAAAATTTATGTTTAAATAAAATATATTCTCAATTTGGAAATAGTTTTAGTGAAAGCATTATTTGTTTTGTGTGCATTATCCATAGTGAGTAACTTGAGTAAAACATACGCGTATATGTAACATTTGTTGCTTTAATTCCATATACCTGTTGGTGAGTTGCGACACTGGAGCATTCTTCAATAAAGTGATCAGTCTTGGGGGGGGGATTATGTTAAAACTGGGGATTGCCAATGAAGTTGCATAGATGCTAGGATTTTCCATCATTTAGTTCTACTCATTAGTTATGGAATAGAAGTTAAAATCTTAAAAAAATACAATACACCGATTGTGCAGATCACGCTATTCATGAACTAGGAAAGAACGGTCAAGAACAACAAAGAAATAATAGACGTTTCATCTGCAATTTGGTAAGCAGACATAAAAATCATTGGAGCTATTATTTACCCACATTGGATTAACTGAGTTTTGAAGGAACATAGCATGTGTATACTAATAGGAGACAAAAGTTTGAGCTGTGACTATTGGGAATTTAGATTTACAATGATAGATGTAATAAAGGGATTAAATCAACAAACAAAATATGTTAAAGACTAGGTTTGTACGTAATGTTTGATTTCTGAAAGAAAATAATAACTATTGTATAGTATTTGTTATTCAATTACGGTCTGGAAACAGATGAGGCCAGTACTGGGTGAGCATAGGAATCCCAATTAATATTACTCCTTCCGCCTAAAATCCCAAATCCTGGCTAGAATAGGTAAGATTAAGCTGATAGACATAAACAAACAGAAATAAATCACCATCAATGTTACTGAAGAACTCAAATAAGACTTAGGAGAAATCTAATATTGTTTTTATATTTCAAAATATTTATCCAGGAACCTAACAAACTTTAAAAACAGCAACCTAAGGCCCACCAGATACATGTAAAAGTAATTCAATGAGCTAAAGATACCCAGAAAGAGATTCAGGCCATGAAAGAAACAAGCTGATGGGGCACAAATGTTCAGACTTACCTTAATCTCTCATATCATAATCATTGTAATGATTTTGATCCTGATTTGACAAAAGTATACTTTAATCATGTTTAAGCATTGGATTAAAGAAATGGAAAAGTATGCTAGAGATAGAATTGTTTACAAGGAAAAGGCAGTGAAAGTTGGGCTGTAAATTGTAACACGGCTTGGACTTGGATATGCACTCACATGAAACAGATATAGCTATAACCCAATTTGCCAATGCTCATTGGATCAAGGGGGGAAATGTAGCCTGATAGGTTTTCATGAAGACACCAGCAAACCCTGATGGTTGAAAGGGCCAACTCTTTATCAGACTAAAGATTGTGGGAATATGAAACACAGGATGTGAAGCAATGGAACAGTCCAATTGATTGGACAGTGGCTGCTGCTGTGCTTGAACACAGATGCCTGTGTATCATGTTCCTGAGAAGAATTATAAACTCTGATAAGGCACATCTCTCTATACTAGTGACCAAAAAGATGCTGATTGATTAGTGCTTGTCTTTGGAATACGTGACTGGGAGCATGATCAGTACCAGCAGGATATAGAATCAAAGAATCATAGAAAAACAACAGCACAACAGGCCCTTCGGCTCACAATTTGCGCCAATCACATCGCTACCTACTAGGCTTACCTATAACCCTCAATCCTATTAAGTCCCATATACTCTCCAGAAGTCTCTTAAAAGACCCTAACGATTTTGCCTCCACCACCACCGACGGCAGCCAATTCCACTCCCCACTTGAGTGAAAAACTTACCCCTGACATCTCCTCTGTATCTACTCCCAGCATCTTAAACTTGTGTCCTCTTGTGGCAGCCATTTCAGCCCTGAGGAAAAGCCTCTGATGGTCCACCTGATCAATACCTCTCATCATTTTATACACCTCTATCAGGTCCCCTCTCATCCTTCGTCTTTCTCTAAGGAAAAAAGTTCGAGCTCTCTCAACCTATCCTCTTAAGGCATTCCACTCAACCCAGGTAACGTCCTTGTAAATCTCATCTACGCTCTTTCAATGGCTTTCACATCCTTCCTGTAATGCAGCGACCAGAACTGAGCACAGTGCTCCAAGAGAGGTCTGACCAGGGTCTTATACAGCTGCAGCATTATCTCTTGACTCCTAAACCCAATTCCTCAATTGATGAAGGCCAATACACCATATGCCTTCTTAACCACATCCTCTACCTGCAAAGAGGATTTGAGAGTCCTTGAACCCAGGCCTCAAGATCCTTCTGATCTTCCACACTGCTAAAGGTCTTACCCTTATTATATTCCTTCATCCTTTTGACTTGTCAAAATATACCATTACACACTTATCTGGGTTGAAGTCCATCTGCCAGTTTTCCGCCCAGTCTGGCATCCTATCAATGTCACACTGCAACTTCTGACATCCCTCCAAACTATCCACAACACCTCCGACCTTCCTGTCATCGGCAAACTTACCAACTCATCCCTCCACTTCCTCATCCAGATCATTTATAAAAATCACAAACAGCAAGGGACCCAGAACAGATCCCTGGGGAACTCCACTATGACCGATCTCCATGCAGAAAAAGACCTATCTACAACCATTCTCTGCCTTCTGCAGACAAGCCAGTTCTGGATCCACAAAGCAACATCCCCTTGAATCCACGCCCCTTCACTTTCTCAAATAAGTCTTGCATGAGGAGCCTTATCGAACACTTTGCTAAAATCCATATAAACCACATTCAATGCTCTTCCTTCGTCAATGTGTTTAGTCACATTTTCAAAAAACTCACGGGCTCATAAGACATGATCTGCCTTTAACAAAACTGTATTGACTACTTTTGATTATACTATGCTTCTCTGAATGTTCATAAATTCTGTCTCTCAGGATCTTTTCCATCAGCTTACCAACCACTGAGGTTAGAATCACTGGTTGATAATTTCCTGGGCTATCTCAATTCCCTTTCTTGAATATAGGAACCACATCCACAATCCTCTAATCCTCTGGAACCTCTCCCACCTCCATTGGTGATGCAAAGGTCATCACCAGAGGCTCTGCAATCTCTTCCTTCACCTCCCACAGTAACCTGGAGTACATCCCATCCAGTCCTGGCGACTTATCTACCTTGATGCTATTCAAAAGTTCCAACACATCCTCTTTCTTAATGTCCACACACTCAAGCTTTTCAGCATGCCACAAGCCTGCCCTACAACCACCAAGATCTTTTTCCACTATGAATACTGAAGTAAAGTATTCATTAAGCACCTCCGCTGTTTCTACCGGTTCCATACAAACTTTCCCACTGTCACACTTTAAAGGTCCTTTTCCTTTACGTGTCATTCTTTTACTCTTCACATATTTGTAGAATGCCTTAGGGTTTTCCTTAATCTTACCTGCCAAAGCCTTGTCATGACTGCTTCTGGTTCTCCTATTTCCTTCTTAAGTTCCTTCCTACAAGCCTTCTGATCTTCCACACTGCTAAAGGTCTTACCCTTAATATTATATTCCTTCATCCCTTTTGACTTGTCAAAATATACCACTACAACTTATCTGGGTTGAAGTCCATCTGCCAGTTTTCCACCCAGTCTTGCATCCTATCTATGTCATACTGCAACTTCTGACATCCCTCCAAACTATCCACAACACCTCTGACCTTTCTGTCATCGGCAAACTTAGATCCCTAACATTACTTAGTCCCCTGAACCTTTTGTACGCTTTTCTTTGACTAGATTTGTTACAACTTTCACACACCACAATTCCTGTAACCTACCATAATCTCCCTATCTTTAAGAAGGAGAGATAAAGAGACATTGACAGCAGTTACCCGGGATCAAAGGCATTAGAAGACTGACCCTAGATCTGGGACTTGGAGACATCTGAACAAAGCCCATCAGCAGAGAATCTGATCAGTTCACCTTGTCACAGGTAGTATCTCCAAGTTAAATTCATGAGTTTTGACATTTTGTGAAGTTTTTAAATCTTTGTGTGGACAAAGAATATTCTTGTGTGTATAACAGAATAAGTCAACAGTTAAATACTTTGTGTATAATGAAGTTTGATGCCTGGTACACTTTTGTGATAACTTATTACAGAATAACAAAGGAGATTTGTTGCACAATAATTCAAGCGTTTCAATGTCTTTGTCCACAGTGTTAGCTGAACAGAGTTCAAGGGTATCAAATTAAGCAAAACCAAAGCACATCAATGCTGAGTTTGGGTTCCACCATGATATTCAGCTCCAAGCCTTATTACAGCCAAACTGACCCAAACACAGACAAAAATGCTGAATTCAACAGGAGAGGTGAGAGTGATTACACTTGACATCAAGGCAGCAGTATATTTATGGCAATAAGGAGCTCTGGCAAAGGTGAAATCAACAGGAAAAGCCTCCATTGGTTGGATTCATATCCAACACCCAGGAAGATAATTGTGGCAATCATCTCAACTCAAAGACATTGTTGCAGGAGCTCCTCAGGGTCATGTCACTGTCCAATCCAGTCCTAATTTGAAGCATTCTTCAGCTACTTCATTACCTTCTCTCCATCATAAAATTAAAACTGGGGATGTTCATTGATGATTGTAGTGTTCAGTGGTATATGTGACTCCACAGATATTGATGCACTTTGTGTCCATATGCAACAAGACTTAGACAACTTTCAGGCCTAGCCAGATAATTGGCAAGTAAGATGAGTGTAGAAGTGTTAGGCAATGACCATAACCAACAGAAAAAATTCTAACATTGACATTACTATTGCTAAATACAAAATAGCAACATCTTGAGGGGAGTGGAATTAACATTGCCCACAAATTTAACTAGACCAGCCATACCAATATGGAGGCTACAAAAGCAGGTCAGAGGCTGAGAATCCTGCAGCAAGTGACTAAACGGTTGGTGCATCCCTAATAATATTCAAAGCTCAAAACAATTCAGAACAAAATAACCTACTTAATTAGCAGCACATCCCTCTCAATCTCCATTCATATCTTATCTGCCTCAACTAAATCTTCTCTCACTCTAAGCTCCAGCAAGTATAGGCCTAAACTGCTTGATCTTTTTTCATAAGACAAGTCCTTCATCCCTGGAATCAATGAACCTAGTATTGCTGTAATTTAAGAAACACATCAGCCAATTAATACACATAAAACTGTCATGAACAGTAATCTGAGAGATCAAATAATCTGTTTTTGTGACTTTAACGAAAGGATTGGCTAGGGCACTGCATTTGATTTGATTTATTATTGTCACACGTATGGGGATATAGAGAAAAGTATCGTTTCCTGCACACAATACAAAAAAAAAACAAAGTACGTAGGGGAGAAGGAAAGAAGAGGATGCAGAATGTAGTGTTACAGTCACAGATAGGATGTAGAACTCCTGTACCAAAATAGCGATATGGAATCTTGTGCATTCAACTAAATGTGGTTGAATATCTCATTCAGAAGACTGCATCACCAGTAGTCCCTCACTAGAGAATCAGTCTTGTATTTTGTGCTCAAGTCCAGCAGTGGGACTTGAACTCCCAGCCTGAATGGGATAAACTGAACCCAGACAGTATTGCATGGAGAACATCGCGAACATCAGGCAGCCTGAATCTGTTTGCGAGGACACCTCTGTGAGAACTCTGATTCAAGGTGAAGGGGGAGCTGACAGCTAGAGCCAACCGCACACAAAACGTGTATAAACACGAGGATGGGGAAGTTGGATGTTTCGGGGCACGGTGTTAACACACACAAACCGCCGGGGCCGGGAGAGATTTCGCTGCTGCACACAAGCCTCTAGTACCCGCTGCGGGAAGCGCTCTGTGATTAAAGGGCAGCATCTCAATGGCGCTAACACCCACCTGGCTCTTCCACACAACACCGCTCCCTGTCCACCGCCGCCTTCGCCGTCAATCAGACCCTTCACCGGCTGGCCCCACCTCCGAGTGACGTCAGACGCTTATCCAATGGGAAACTGCCGACAGTCTCGCGAGGGTGAAGGTGTTGCTGGGATTACTAATGGTCCTGGAATGTCGGCGGTTTTATAATGTAACGGTCCGGAAGCTGTCGCGCGGAGAGGCTGGGCTCGGTGAACATTATGCATGAGATTACCCTGTGTGACTGAGACAAAGTTAAACTAGCCCTGTGAGGGTGACCAGGCCGGCGTATGTAATTGAGGGCTCTGGCATGCTCAGGGGGAGTGGAGGTTGTGATCCTACATGATAGCGGGGAGGAGGGGTGGCCTAGCAGTTTTGGTGGACGAGGACAGAGGGTTCTGGTGCCGGGAGCAGCAGAGTCCAATATACCTGATTGGGATGTGTTCTTGGTATTCCTTATTCCTTATTGAGCAATGGGCCTAGTGAGAAATCTCACTAACTGTCCTGGTTAGAGACAATACACATCTCTAACTTGTGGTTAACTCTCTCTCCACTCGCATTGTCTGCACCTTTAAGACTTGATTGCCTGTAAAAACTTGCATCCCAACAATTATTCTATATATTGAGTGTTTGTCTTTATATGCCCTGTTTATGGAGGATGAGAAAATAGTGTCCTGAACCTGTGTACTCTGTTTGAACAGAGGGGACTATGATAAGATGAGAGCGGAATTGGCGACTGGATTGGGGGTGCAGATTGGGTGGTAGGATGGCTGAAGAACAGTGAAGGATTTTTAAGGAGATCTTTTTCGATACTCAGCAGAAATATATTCCGTTGGTAAAGGACTGTAGGTGAAGGAAAAATCAGCCATTATTATTGAAGGAAATAAAAGAGAGTATTAAATTGAAAGCTAATGCGTTCAGAGTGGCTAAAAATAGTTGGTGATTGGATGATTGGGAAAGTTTTAAACAACAACAAAGAATGACTAAGAAGGTGATAAAGAAAGATAGAGTATGAGGCTAAACTGGCTCTAAATATAAAAAATGACAGTAAAAGTTTTTACAAATATATAAAGAGGAGACTTGCTGGAGTGAATGTAGGACCCTTGGAGGATGAGAGAAGTGTTTTAGTGGTGGGTGATGAGGAAATGGCTGAAGCTTTAAACAAGTTTTTTGTGTCGGTCTTCGCAGAGGACAGAAATAGTTTGCTGGATATTGAAAGTAGAAGGATGGTAGGAGATGAGGTCCTTGATGCGATTACAGTCACTAGAGAGGTAGTGCTTGATAGACTAATGGGGCTGACAGTAAATAACTCCCCGGGATCGGATGGAATGCATCCCAGAGTTCTGAAAGAAATGGCAGAGGTGATAGCGGATGCCTTAGTAATTATTTATCAAAATTCACTGGACTCCAGGGAAGTGCTGGAAAATTGGAAAACGGCTCATGTTACGCCGCTGTTTAAAAAAGATAGCAACAAAAGGCAGGGAATTATAGGCCGGTTAGTTTAATGTCTGTAGTTGGAAAAATGTTTGAATCCGTCATCAAAGAAGAAATAGCGAGGCACCTAGAAAAGAACGGTTTGATCAAATAAACACAGCACGGATTTGTTAAGGGGAAGTCGTGTTTGACGAATTTATTGGATTTCTATGAGGATGTGACTAGTCCATAGATAGAAGGAACCAGTGAATGTGGTGTTTTAATATTTCCAGAAGGTGTTTGATAAGATGCCTCACAAAATGCTGCAAAGGTTAGCATGCAAGGAGTTGGGGGTAAGGTATTAGCGTGGATAGAGGATTGGTTATCTAATAGAAAGCAGAGATTAGAACTCAATGGGTACTATTCTGGTTGGCAGCTGGTGACTAGTGGAGTGCCCAGGGATCGATGCTAGGGCCTCAACTGTTTACCATATACACAGATGATCTGGAAGAAGGTACTGAGTGTTGGGTAACAAAATTTGCTGATGACACAAAGATGAGTGGAAAAGCAAATTGCATGGAGGGTGTGGAAAGTCTGCAGAGAGATCTGGATGGGTTGAGTGAGTGGGTGAGAACCTCGCAGATGGAATATAATGTTAGCAAGTGTGAGGTTATCCACTTTGGTAGAAATAATAGTAGGAGGGATTATTATTTAAAAAGCAAAAAGCTGCAGCATGCTATGGTGCAGAGGGACCTGGGGGTCCTTGTGCACAAATCACAAAAACCCAGTCTGCAGGTGCAGCAGGTGATCGAAAAGGCGAATGGGATGTTGGCCTTTATAGCTGAGGAAATAGAATACAGAAGTAGGGAGGTCTTGTTACAACTACAGGATGCTGGTGAGGCCGCAGCTGGAATACTGTGCAGTTTTGGTCCAATTTTCCGTCGCATTTGTAGAAGGATATTGACCTTGGAGGGAGTGCAGAGAAGGTTTACTAGGCTGATACTGGAGATACTGAGGGGGTTAGCCTATGAGGAGAGATTGAGTAGACTAGATTTGTATTTGTTGGAGTTTAGAAGGTTGAGGGGGGATCTTAAAGAGACATATAAGATAATGAAGGGGATGAATAGAGTAGAGGTAGAGAGATTCTTCCCGCTTAGAAAGGATAGCAGAACTAGAGGGCACAGCTTCAATATGGGGGTGGGGGGGGTGGTTTAGATCAGAGTTGAGGAGGAACTTCTTGACTCAAAGGGTAATGAATCTTTGGTATTCTCTGCCCATTGAAGTGGTGGAGGCTACCTCGCTGAATATATTTAAGTCATGGGTGGATAGATTTCTGATAGACAGGGGAATTAAGGGTTATAGGGAGAAAGCAGGTAAGTGGAACTGATCCAATTCAGATCAGCCATGCCCTTATTGAATGGTGGGGCAGGCTCAAGGGGCTAGATAGCCTACTCCTGCTCCTATTTCTTATGTTTTGTTTATGAAATGAAATCCCACTCACCTGATGAAGGAACAGTGCTTCAAAAGCTTGTGCTACCAAATAAATCTATTGGACTTTAACCTGATGTTGTGAGACTTCTTGCTGTGTTTACCCCAGATCAACGCCAGCATCTCCACATCCTAGTAAGAAACTCCATCACCCTCAATTTCTTTGGTCTGGTATGAATCCTTGAACTCCTCCCCTGCATCCTCTCTGGTTTGGTGAGGAACCCCACACATCTCCCAATTTCCCCCATTTTTGGCTGCTGTCTGATGCCCCAAAATCATGTTTTTTTTAAAAAAAAACCTAAACCAATGTAGAATCAAAGTTGACTTATATATCTTATTAGGACTTATTAAATCTTTTTCAGGTCACAGCTCTGTATCAAATTTAATCGCATTGCATCCAAAAATATTATGACAAAACCTTTAAAAATTCTGCTTGTTATCTCCACATGCTTTAATGAAAAATCCACACTCCTCCCTGAGGGTCACTGTCTCTGTGTGGAGTTTGTATATACTCCCCATGTCTACGTGGTGCCCTGGTTATCCCCGACAGTCTGAGAACGTGTGGGTTAGGTTGATTGGCCATGCTAAATCAGCCCTAATATCAGGAGGATTGGCAGGGTAAATATGAAGGGTTATGGGAAGAGGGTCTGGATGGCATTGAAGTCAGTGCAACTTGATGGGCTGAATGGCCTTCTTCACTGTCGGAATTTTATGGGTAGAATAATGTTGCACAAATCTAATGCAAATTCTTGGAAAAGCTATCAAATTAGTCACACTTCCCTGCTCTTTCTTTGCAGATTGTTCCTCCTTCCAAGTGTTATCCATTTCCTTTTTGAAGATTACTATTGATTCTGCTTCCACCACCCTTTCAGGCAATGCATTCCATTCTTATACATTCCAGATCACAATAATAATTCACTTTGCAAAAATGAAGGATATGAAAATGTCAAGTGAAATAAGGTGAAAGGAAGCTCATTGGGGCGTAAGTAAATTGGAGCTCAAAGCAATGGAATCAATTCATGTTTTCTAACAATAACTCCTAGTATCGCTTGAGGGATTATTTTCCAAACAAGCACTTTCTATATTCATGTTTTGAATCACATATTGAAAGATCAATTTTATATTAAAAAAACTATAACAGTGGACACGCCAAATTGCATGTTGCTGTACTGAAGTATTCTGATTCCCACAAGTCAAAGTCTGACAGTTACAAAAACCTCTCAATTCTTACATTCAATTTACAGATGCAAAAATCAAGAAATTAAGAGTAAAATACCACACGAAAAGATATTAACTTTATACAGCTCTGCTTTTGAGTTGCAAAAATAATTTGCAACTCAAAACTGGACTTGGTCAAATGGACAGAAGTATTTTTTCTGGTGATGCTGTATTCTACATTTCTAAATATGAAAACGTACAAATAAATTACAGACTACTAGAAAAGAATAGGACACTGAACATGACTGAAACGAGGTGTCAGAGCTAGAAGATTAATGTCTTTGTGCCAGGATGTTTTTATTCCATAGTTTCAGAAGCTGGCTTACATTAACACTGCAATAAAGTTACTGTGAAAATCCCTTAGTCACCACACTCCAGCATCTGTTTGGTTATAGTGAGGGAAAATTTAACAGGGCTAGTACACCTAACCAGCACATCTTTCAGACTGTGAGAGGAAGCCAGAGTACCCGGAGGAAACCCACTTAAATGCTGGGAGAACATGCAAACTCTGTACAGTCATCCAAACCGGGAATCAAACCCAGGTCCCTGGTGCTGTGCAGAAAGTAGTGCTAACCACTCAGCCATCGTGCAGATGTAGCCTGGGGTTGGAATGTTTCAGCCATGAATACAGGGTGAATAGGCAGGAATTTTTTCCTTTGAGCAGAGAAGGCTGAGAGAAGACCTGATGTGAATCTCAGCAAGATTATTCGTCCAATGATTCTGATATCCGTCAGTATGAAGTGCTTCAAAAGATTAGTAATGCTGGGTGTGAATGTCCGGCTTTTGACATTACAGCTTCTGCTACAGAACAGAAGTCAAGCACCTGATCAGCTTTTATGCCCCCACAATGAACAATCCAGACAAGATGAAAGACAAGTTCTACAAAGAACTAGAACACCCTACTATCAGCAATGAGCAGTACCGACAAACTGATCTTGCTTGGTGATTTCAATGTAAGAGTAGGGTGTGACTCTGCGATCTGACAGGGAGTCATTGAGAGGCATGGAGTGGGTAAGTGTAACAGTAACGGCCTACTCTTAATGAAGACCTGTGCAGCACATGACCTCCTCATCACCAACACAACCCTCTGTCTGCCTTTCCTCTAACATGACTCCTGGATGCACCCACGCTCTAAGCATTGGCATCTTATCGACTATGTCATTGTCAGGAGAAAAGACAGGCAGGATGTCAGAGTGACCAAGGCCATGTGTGGTGCTGACTGCTGGACAGATCATAGACTCATTGTCTCCAAAATGAGGCTCTGCATCAGACCCAAGAGGCAACCACGAAGAAGCAAGGTTATGAAAACAATCAACGCAGCCAGCTAAAGAACCCCAGGATAGTTTCAGCACTGGCTGAAGGCTTAGAAATCAAGCTTGCTCACAGGCAGCGCTGAGGACAACTGGGAATGCTTCAGAGATGCTGTCCATTCATCTGCACTGAAAATGCTCAGGCCCTCTATCTGCAAGCAGCATGACTAGTTCGATGAGAGTGATAAGGAGATACAGGCTGTATTTGTTGGAAAGCACTGTCTTCATTGGGCCTGTTGGAACGACCCATCTTCAGCTGCCAACAAAAATGCTTTTACCAGCGCTCGCAAGACAGTCCAGAATAAACTGCGAAAAATGCAGGTTGCCTGGCTGAGCGCCAAGGCAGATGAAATACAGGGATATGCTGACAAAATGACTTGATATGGTTCTATGAAGCCCTTAACACTCTCTACTGCCCTCCTGACTGCAAATGGTACAACTCTCATTACAGAGAGGGCTCAGATCCTGCAGAGATGGGCTGAACACTTTGAAGTTGTCCTCAACCAACTGTTATCTATTAACAATGAGGCAATGAACAGGATTCCCCAGGTTGAAAACAACAGTAGCATGTAGACGAAGTCACAAAAGCCGTCAGCCAGCTATCCAGTGGCAAAGCCCCAGGAGCAGATGCCATTCCTGCAGAGATCTACAAAGCAGTTGCTGGTCCTGCACTTATGAAGAAACTCACTGAGTTGTTGCAGTCCTTTTGGAAGCAAGGATCCATTCCTCAGAAACTTAAAGATGCTTCCATCATACACATCTACAAGAGGAAAGGCAATTGGCAAGTATGTGACAACCACCGAGGAATCTCACTGCTCTCCATCACAGGAAAACCCCCGCAAGAGTCCTGCTAAATTGTCTAGTCACTCATCAGGAGCTGGGCCTGCTTCCAGAATCACAGTGTGGCTTCTGCAAAGGTCAAGAGACATGACATGATTTTTGCTGTGTGCCAACTTCAGGAGAAGTATCAGGAATAGAATCACGAGCTCTACACAACCTTTGTTGACCGCACGGAAGCCTTTGACATTGTAAGCTGACAAGGCCTGTGGAGGATCATGTCAAAGTTTGGCTGCCCCCTCAAATTCATTCAGATGTTACGCCAGCTCCATGATGGCATGATGGCCAGAATCCTCTGAGGCATTCAAACAAGGCTATGTACTCACACCCACATTTTCAGCATGATATTTACTGCCATGTTGAATGATGCCTTCCAGGACAGTGTTGCTGCATTCAGCCTCAGGAATAATGTGGATGGGAGCCTCTTCAACTTGAGGGGACTTAAAGCTACTACCAAATTGAAGGAGACTGTTCTGAGAGACTTCCTCTTTGCTAATGACTGCACCATATATACTGGCTCACAGCCAGAGATGCAAGTCAGTGTAGACAAATTTTCCACAGCTTGTGACAACTTTGGACTCATCATTGACATTAAAAAGACAGAAGTCATGCACCAGCCTGCTCCTCATGCACCGTACACAGAACCCATAATCACAATCAAAGAGCAGCAACTACAGGCAGTGAACCAGTTCACTTAGCTTGGCAGGACCCTCTCACAAGCAGTGACTATTGATACAGAAGTTAACTGAAGAACTGCAAAGGCAAGTTCTGTTTTCAGTATACTGCACTCCACCACATGGGAATGTCAAGGAATCGGCCCACAACAAAACTGAAGGTCTACAGCACCATGACTCACTACCATCTTGTATCCCTGTGAAATGTGGACTGTGTATTGAAGGCATGCAAGACAGCTAAACCATTTCCACATGACTTGTCTTTGCAGAATGTTACACATCAGATGGCAAGACAAAGTACCAGACACTGAAGTTCTCTCTAGAGCAAGTCTACCATCAATCCACGCACTGCTGATGAGAATACAGACCCAGTGGGCAGATCATGTCATCTGTATGTCAGACCAGTGCATACCCAAGCAGCTCTTTTTTGGAGAACTCCTGCTGGAAGATGCTCGCATGGATGGCAGAAGAAGCGTTACAAAGACACACTCAAGGCCTACCTGTAGTTGTTTGACATAACACATTTGGGAAACACTGGCACAAAACTGCCCTACCTGGCGCTGCCTCATTCACAAGGGCTGTCAAGTTTACAAAGCAAGGTATTGCTGAAGCACAACTTAAATGCGAGCTGTGCAAAACCACAGCCACCGACGCAACAACTGCAGTGCTTACACAAGTCTGTCCAATATGTGCCAGGACATTCCGTGCCCAAACTGGCTTGATCAGTCGTCTTCGGCCACACCGCATCCAGCCTCAAAATGACTAACAGTGCCATGGTCCTCATTGACGACGATGGATAAACAACAATGGCATGAATCAATTCCAACCTCCCAGATTGGATCCACTACAGTTCACCTATCACTGCTGTAGGTCCAGAACAGATGATGACTTCTCCCTGACTCTATCCTCAACCCTGGAAAACCTAGATAACAAAGACACCTATGTCAGACTCCTATTTATTGAATACAGCTCAGCCAAAAACATCATTGTTCCTACAAAACTTATCTCCAAACTCTATGGCCTAGCGCTCGACTTCTCCCTCTGGATGCTAGACTTCTGAACCCACAGAGTACAATCCGTAAGGATAGGCAACAACACCTTCTCCATGAAGTTCCTTAACACTGGTGCCCCATAAGGCTGTGTCCTTACTCCTTATACACCTATGACTGTGTGGCCAAATTCCACTCCAGCTCGATTTTCAAGTTTACTGATGCCACCGTAGTAGACTGGACTTCAAACAATGATGTGACAGAGTACAGAAAAAGTATAGAAAATCTGGTGAACTGGTGAGCTGACAATATCTCTCTCAATGTCAGCAAAATGAAAGAGATAGTCATCGACATCAGGAAGCATAGTGGAGGACACTTCCCTGTCTACGTCAACAGGATGAAGTGGAAATGGTCGAGAGCTGCAAGTTTCTCGATGTCCATATCACCAACAACTTGTTCTGGTCCTTCCATACTGACGCTGTAGATAAGAAAACCCATCAACACCTCTACTTTCTCAGGAGGCTAAAGAAATTTGGCATGTCTGCTACAACTAACACTGACTTTTACAGATGCACCATAGAAAGCATTTTTTCTGATTATAGCACAGCTTGTATGGCTCCTGCTGTGTCCAACAGTATAAGAAACTATAAAAGGTCGTGAACAAAGCCCAGTTCATCATGCAAACCAGCCCCTCATTCATCGATTCTATCTAGACTTCTGGCTGCCTCAGAAAAGCAGCTACCAAAATCAAGGACCCCACACACCCTGGATGCACTCTCTTGAAAAACACTGAAGAACAAAGATGGCCCCTAAGTGTGGTAATGTCTTGCAAACTGTGCCCAGCATATCCTCTAATTATATATTTTACCCTCATTAAACTCTCTAACAATGCTTTAATTGAATAAATTCTGCACTTTCCTTTCCTTTCCAATGTGGGGTATGCATTGTCTGTATAGAATGCAAGAAACAATACTTTTGACTGTATATTATTACACATGGCAATAATAAATCAAATCAAAATTGTCTTCTATTGGGAAAAAGGTACAAAAGTCTGAGATCATGCACCAACTGACTCAAGAACAGCTTCTTCCCTGCTACTATCAGACTTTTGAATGGACCCTACCTCATATTAAGTCGGTCTTTCTCTACACCCGAGCTACCACTGTAATACTACATTCTGTACCCTCTCTTCTTTGTACAATATACCTTGAGTATATAGTGCAAGAAACAATATTTTTCACTGTATACTAATACATGTGACAATGATAAATCAAGAATCAATCGCTTCCAATGCATTGACATCCTTCCTCAAGTAAGGGGACAAACATTGTACACAATATTCTAAGTGTGCTTTGTAAAATAGCAGCAAGACTTCACTACTTTTATATTCTATTCCTTTTGCAATAGCTGCCAAGATTTCATTTGCCTTCCATATCACCTTCTGTACCTTAGTTTTCTGTGATTTATGCACAAGGATAGCAAGACCCTTCTGCACCAAAGCAATCTGAAGTTTCTCTCCATTTAGATCATTTGTCTGTATTCTTCCTATCAAAATAGATAATCTCAAACTTATGTGAAACTCTATCTGCCAAATTTTGACCAATTCACTTAACCTATCCATATCCATTTGTAAATTTCTCATTTTATTACCACAAATTAATATATCTATTTAGTGTCATCTGCAAATTTGGCTATAGTACTTGCTGTCCTTGTATCCAAGTCATTAGTATAGATTGTAAATAGGGCCCAAGGGCCGAACCCTGTGGCACCCATTAGTTATATCTTTTCAATCAGAAAAATGACCCATTTATCCCAACTCTCTGCTTTCCCTTGGTTAGCCAATCTTCTATTCAGGCTAATAAATTACCTCTAATCCCATGAACTAACCTCTAGGTATTAACCTTTAATGTGGCACCTTATCAAATGCCTTCCGAAAGCCCAGATATACTACATCTACAGGAGCAGTATTGTCTACCTTGCTTGTTACATCTTCAAAGAACTAAGTCAAATTAGTTAAACCTGATTTATCCCCCATAAAACTACGTTAGCAATCCTACCAAACTATTTTGAAGAAGAACAGGTGAGTTATTCCCAATATTCTGACCAATATTTATCCCTTAATCAGCATCACTAAAAACAGATCACACTGCTGCTTGTGGGAGTTGCTGTGCGTACACTGGCTAGTACATTTCCCAGATTACAACAGTAATTACATTTCAAAAGTAATTAACGTGGCTGCAAAATACTTTGGGATGCCTTATGTGATGAGTGCTGTATAAATTGCAAGTCTATACCAGAAAAAAAGGCAAGCCTTGAGTTCAATCTGACCGCAGGATTTAAGGTCAAGGAGAAAGCAGACTGTCAGCCAGACTGTCTGACTTGGTGCATTTCTGATGACAGAGGGAGATCCCAGAAATTTTGGCATTCTGACTTCTTTTAAGCAATTAACCTTATGTTGATGTCTTTCAAGGTCAAAGGGACTGAAGATGACAGTGGAACAATATTCCTTCTGTAGTACAGGAAGCAGAGATCCTCATAGTTTGTGTTGTGTTGCAAGGTCTTATTGCTTGTACATTTGTATCAATTTTGTGCATTGTCCTTTCTCTGCTAATCAAGTATGGAAATGGGGGGAAGGCGAGATCAGAGAAAGCTCAAAGGGCCAAATGGCCTCCTCCTGCACCTATTTTCTACGTAATTAGGATGATACACTGATAGATACATAGATTACTATGCACATGCAACTAAACTCTTCCCTTCTGGAAAGGAAGCAAAAGAACTATAACTCATACAGTACATCTTCAAAATGTCTGCAAACATGGAGAAGTTAGAATTACCCTTCAACAAATTTTAGAAACTCCTGTAACTTATCTGTAGTTTTCCATTTTACTGTTTTAAATTATACGCATGTTTTTGAATGCATTGAGGCTTTCATTTATTTATTGCCAAAGTATATACAAGAGATCAATATATTGTGTCCATAAAGAAACACTTCAAAATGACTTACACTGGAATTTTCCACTGAGCTTTTTCTGTTGCATGCCTATCAATTGCATAAACTGGACTTCCTTCAAATTTCAGCCAAATTTAGGCTGTGGACTCAAAGAAATGCTGAGAAACTTCATGGAAATTGTAAAACTGAAAGAGATACTCTGGGAGAGAAAAAACACATTTCTTGTTCTACAAATATTGATTTCAAAATTCTCAGGAGCTAATATTTATTCATTAAAATATTTTAAACAAATCTTTTGAGGAAAAGAGGGATCGATTTTTTTTTTGCATTTCCTGAACTCCAAATGAACAGTAGATTGGAAAAGCAATGTGACTGGTATTTGTTGCATAATATGACTACATTTTAAGTGTACAGAAAATAAAACTGGGATTATGCACTGTGACATTTTACTAGTGCCCAATTCTGTCTGTATGATTGGAATGCAGATGGGCAGGTGCAATCCCAGACAAATAGATAAAAGAATCAAATAGACAGGTAGAAAGAGAGAGACTCCAGCAATAAGACCTTTGTCAAAGACTTCTGACAGAATGTATATATCATGTAGAGAGAGTTGGTATAGTTACAAAGGCAACTACCAACATGCTGAGAAAGATAAGCAGAATCTTGTTAGAGACTCCCTAATCAGGTCTGTCTTATTTACTCAAGTTACCTTCAAGTCAGAACATGTTCTATTACATTTGTACATTGTGTCTGTGCCATACACATCCAACTAACATAAAAAGCTAGTGTTCTCTGGATTTTGAATTTCTACTACCTTATGACAACAGAAATAGCTAGTCGACACAATGAAAACACTTCTAAATCAGGCTGTGTTTCATTATAGGGTAATTAGCAGTTTTGCAATTCAGTATTCACTCTGGAAGGAATTCTCTATGTTAGAATACACTGCATAAATTATATTTGATGGAAAACAGATAAAATGATTAGTTAATAGTGAATTTCTGAAATTAAATGCTTCACTTCAAAACCAATACAAAGTTACAATCTGTCAGTGGTTTTCTTATGTGGAAAGAAAATACATTACTGCCTTTAATGTAATAAAGCATATCAAACCTCTTCACAGTTCTTATCAAACAAGATTTGATGCTGAACCACATAAGGTGAAGTGAGGCAGGCTGATCAAAGGTTTGGTCAGTTTTAGGGAGCATTTTCAAGGAGGAAAGAAATGCAGAGTTGTTTAAGGAGGAAATCCCAGTAGTTAGGGCCTCAATAACAGCTGTCAATAGTAAAGGGATTAAAATGAGATGCATAATAAAATTGGAGACATGCGGAAATATTAGAAGTTTATAAGGGTTGAGAAGGTTAGAGGTCGGGAGGGCCAAGGCAATAGAGGGATTTGAAATCAAAGTTGAAAATTTTAAAATAAAGGTGTTACTCAACCAGGAGCCAATGTAGTTTAGCAAGAAAGGAGTTTTAAGTGAACTGAATTTCATATGCATTAGGATGTGAGTAGCAGGATTTGGACAAGCTTATGTTTGTGGAGGTTGGCCAGGGGTGTGTTAGAATAATGAAGTGTAGAGATAGTAAAAGCATGAATGACTTTTTCAGCAGCTGGTGAGCTAAGACAAGAACAGAATAGGTGCTTGTGTTTCCCATGCTCCCATGTCTGCATTTATTTCCTCTGGGTGCTCCGGTTTCCTCACACACTCCAAAAATGTGCAGGTCAGATTGATTGACCTTACTAAATTGTCCCTTAATGTCAGGGGATTAGCAGGTTAAATATGTAGCGTTGGGGGTATAGAGCCTGGGTAGGATTGTTGTCAGTGTGGGCTTGATGGGCCAAATGGCCTCCTTCTGCATTGTGGTGATTCTATGATTCGGTGTTATAGATCAGAAGAAAATGGTCTTAACAATGGCACAGATATATGGTCAGATGTTCATCTTACAGTTAGGTATGATGTCAAAGTTGCAGGCAGTGTGACTTAACCTGAATCTCAAGGAATGGATTTCGTAACTAGGAAATGAAGTTTTGGCAGAAACCAAAAGACAGTGGCTGAGGCAAGTTATTTTACACAGAGGATAGTGGGTGCCTGGACTCGCTGCTGGAGGAGATTGTGGAAGCAGTTAGCAATTTGCTGTGGGCCTAGAATCATATGGAGGCCAGACCTGGTAAAAACAATAGATTTCCTTCTCTTGAGGGCATTAGTGAACCAGGTAGTTTTTACAATAATCAATGATAGTTTTATCATCACTATTACTGAGACTTTGTTTCAATTCCAGATTTATTAACTGAATTAATAAACTGAATTAAGTTGCACCAGCTGCCTGGTGATTTGAATCTGTGCTCCCAAAGCATCGGCCTAGGGCAGCACAATAGCACAGTGATTGACTCAGCTACCTCACATCACCAGGAACCCAAGTTCGATTCCCAGCTTGGGTCACGGTCTGTGCAGAGTCTACATGTTCATCTGTGTCTGCATGGATTTCCTTCAGGTGCTCCAGTTTCCTCCCACAGTTTGAGAGGCATGCTGGTTTGGTGCATTGTCCATGTTAAATTCTCTCTCAGTGTACCTGAATAGTCCTGTGAAGAACCCTCAGCTGTTTTACCACATCAGTTCTGCTGTAAAATGCAATTTAACCAAATGATTCAGAGCACAATCTGCATATGTCAGCAAATGTCAATCTCTCCTGTTCTGAAAAGCAGATAGGATTAGAATCCATGAGAATGTGGTGGAATCATTGTAAGTAGATCCCAAAGGCCATTTAATCTAGTCTCCAGTTTAGTTTCTGCTAGATAGTTTTGGTGATAATCAACAGCTATGTTCCCTAACTCTAATCTTTCTTCAATAGCTTAAGGAGATGGCCTAGTGGTATTATTGCCAAACTATTAATCCAGAAACTCAGCTAAAGTTCAGGGGATCCATGTTTGAATCCCACCACAGCAGATGGTGGAATCTGAATTCAATAAAAAAAACTATAACTAAGAAGCTACTAATGACCATGAAACCATTATTAATTGTTAGAAAAAAATATATCTGGTTCAGTAATATCCTTCAAAGAAGGAAATCTGTCCTCCTTATCCAGTCTGGTCTATATGTGATTCCAGAACCACAGCAATGTAGTTAACTCTCAACTTCCTTGGGCAACGAGTCATGGGTAATAAATTCTGGCCAGGCAGCAATGTCTATGTCTCATGAATTAATAAAAAAAAAGTGCTTCATTGTACATTTGAAGAGAACAATCTGACAATGACTCTCAAAGTATAAGTGAGAATATGGTCCTTGATATCAAAGCAGCTTTTGACCAAGCATGGCATCAAGAAGTCAAAGCAAAATTATCAATGGGTAGGACAAGGGGCAAACTCCAATATCTAGAGTCAAACTTAGCAGAAAGGAAGATGTCTTTTATTGTTGAAGGTCAACCATTTCAGGCCCAGGGCATCACTACACGAGTTCCCACTGTCTGTTTTCAACTGTTTAATCAATGACCAACAAAAGGTTAGAAGTGTGGATGTCAATAATATGTGAATTGTATCATACACTCCTGAAACTGTTTGAACCCACATGCAGCACATACTGACAACATTCAGATTTGTGCTGATAAAGAGTAAAATATATTTGTGCCATTGATCAGGTAATTACCATCTGTAACAAGGGACAATCTAACCATCTTCTTTTGATGCCCAACAACTTCATACTCTCCCATCATCATCAGCTGTATAAATACTTTGGCTAGAAGAACAGGTCAGAAACTAGGACCCAAATTTTCTCATCCAGTCCACCACAGGAACTGTAGCAAGTGGGACATGGACCACACAAAGGCCCATTGATCTTGGAAGAGATTTTTTGGTTTTGGGTCGAGCGTGGCCACAAAAGCCTGCCCTTGGAATTCTATGGCAAGTATTCCAAACGAGCTTATTATACAAGTGACAAATAAGGAGTGTGATGAAATACTCTCCATTTGTGAGGATGAGTGTGGTTCCAACAACATTCAACAAGATCCAGAACAAAGCAGCCAGCTTGCTTGGAAGCCCTTCCAGCACCATCAGTGCACAATAACAACAGCCCTGTGTGCAAGATGCACTGCAGAAATTCACTAAGGTTTATTCAATAACATCTTTCAAGCTCAGAACCTCTACTGTCTAGAAGACAAGGGCAGTAGACATATGGTGAAAGTTATGCTTTTTTAAGATATGTCATAATATCATGAACTAACACAATATTTCCTCACGATAGTTGCAATGCAATAGTGTGATGGATATGATGATTTATTATTCATGTCATTATGCATACATTCAAATATTAATCACAGTATACATACAATGACATGAAGCACTGCAACTTTAAAAAAATGCCCCCAGTGCTGCACACAACAGCATATTATTTATTTACCCAATGGTCACTGAATTAAATTATATCACTGTAGAAAAAGATGTCAATTTTCTATGAGGACACTTTTTATCTTTAACTGGAAGAGTATGTACAGATGTAAATGTTCTGAAGGAGATCTTGCAGATTGTCATTTTGATTGAGGCCTCTTAGATATTTAATTCTTAATCAATTCTACAGCCTACCCATGCATGATTAAAATATAAATTTGTACATCTGATTCTGCACCATAATGAACTCTATTTACTTTATATTTTCTATAGTTGAGCAGACTTTTAAACATGCATTTTATAATGATATATATGTAAATTTAAGTTGGCGCTTGGAAATGTTACCATTACAAATTGTTCAACTGAAATTTGTTTTCTTAATGTCAATAAACATAATGAATATAATGTGCATTATTCTTACAGTCTAGATTTCACTGTATATGATTATATACAATTGCTTGAAAGATTGAAGTTGAGATGTGTGCTTAATTTGACCCTGACAATGGATATAGATCTTCATTTAGGTTTCTCTTGGCTTAGATTTCTTTCTGACAATTTATTGTAGCAAATCCAGAAATATTCTCAAGAGAATCAATTACAGTTTTTGTTTTAATTGGTGTCTCATGAATATACGGTTCCCCCGATATAAGTTATTATGTGATCCAAATGGTAAATAGAGGACTCACTACAGCTAATTTCAGGAGACTCCCTCTTTGACATTAGATTCATGATAATTTTTTTTTAAATTATGCGTTGCACCAGGAGAGGAGTCAAAGTGAATATCGTTGTGAGGTGCCAAAGGAATTTAAGAAAAGCTTTCTGAAGTGAAAATAATTTTTATCTGAATAAACCCACAGTTGCGAGCTGTAGCATTATCAAAGTGTGCATTAAATAAAACCCTTTTAGCATGCTGTGCATAGAATATTTGAGAAGTAAGATCTGGGAGAATTGTCTCTGCTGGTTAAAGCATCACACACTGTTGCCATGGATATGTTTTCCCTGTCGGGTGTGAGATTGGCAGAGTTATATGCTGGTGCCCAGAACTCTGCTCAGTTATTTCTACCAGACAATTACTGTTCAATTTGCCCATTTGTTTTTCATAACCCTGTTTTAAAAATGGTATAATTTAACACTTAAATAAGGATTCCATTATTTTTTTCAATTTCCCAATACGCTTTGAAGATGAAGAAATATTTTAATGATCAACAGCAAATTGAACTTATTTTAAGTAGTATGTTTACTTGATATTTATTTGTTAGATTGCCAACTGTGTCTCTCAATAACAAGACCTTTGTAACTCAAGGAGTTGTGTACGAAAGTGAGAGTGGGAAGTTTAAAAGAGATATAAATGGCAAATTTTTCACACAGAGGGTGGTAAATGCCTGGAATGTGCTGCCAGAGGAGTGGTGGAATCAGATTCTATAACAACATTCAAAAGACATCTGGAGCGATACATGAATTGGTAGGGAATAGAGAAATATGGACCACTTAGCCGTAAGAAAATATTAGAGAGGCATCTGTGTCGGCACAGATTGGTGGGCTAAAGTGCTTGTTCATGTGCCGGACTGTTCTTTGTTCTATCATAGAACAGATGAAACCAACCATTCCCTTTGCAATAGTACGTACTCAAATCCACCATTGTGTTTTTGACCTTTATATTACATTATGGAGGAATTCCTAAAATGTTATATTCTTAATTTCAACTTTATTAAGCAAGCCAAGGTAAGAAAAGCTTTCTGAAGTGAAAATAATTTTTATCTGAATAAACCCACAGTTGCGAGCTGTAGCATTATCAAAGTGTGCATTAAATAAAAAACTTTGAGCATGCTGTGCATAGAATATTTGAGAAGTAAGATCTGGGAGCAGAGAAAGAGAGGGAAGGTAGTAATTGGAAATCAATTTTGATAGGTCAGCTCAAGAAAGAATTAAATAACTTTCATTGATGTCATGCTTTGAGGCCTCTTAAACCATGCACACAGCTAATACAATACTTTTTGAAAAGTAATCCTATTATAATATAACATCTGCAGCAGCTGATATGCACACAAGACCCTATAACCAGCAGTTAAATAAATTATCAGATAATTTTTTTAAGATGTTGGTTGTGAGATAAATGTTGGTCAAGACACCAGAAGACTTTCCCTGTTCTTCTTTGAATAAAGCTGTGGGGTGTTTTAGCACTTAAGAGGTCAGGCAGAATCTTGCTTTAACATCTCATTTGAAAGATGACACTCACGACAAAATAGCACCCATTCAGTATTGCCAAGTTAGATTATGTGATAGCTTTCCAGAGTAGGGTTTGAATCAATAAACCTTTTAACTCAGAGGTGAGAATGCTACCATTGAGCAACTATTGATACTTTACTATATTACCAGCAGTATTGTTGATATCAGCCTGGAATCGGGCAGGGAGGGGGTGTATTTTGGAGGTGGGTGTTGGTGGTTGTGAGGGAGTAGAGTTTTGTTACATTTCGTGTTTCTTTCTGATGGTCAGTTGACAATAAAATGAGACATTAATTTAGCCTCCAAGCAGAGACAACATCCTTAGCTGATCGGAAATAACGTACTAATGTACACGCACAGATTTTGAATGATTATTTGAGAATGATTGATGGCAGCTAAAACATCGCCGAAGAAACAATGAGAAGAATTATTTTACTTTATTTTTACTGTTTCAAAACTGGCAGAGTGGTGTCCTGAAGTAATAAGCTATTTCTGAATGAATTGTTGCAATTGAAAGATGAAAAGCAGTCGGCACCTTCACTGGTACAGGCAGTATGCAATGTTTGGTGAATGTTGCCCTAAGTAATTAAGACCAGTTATAAAACACTTGTTCATTGAAATTAACATTCCATAAATAGTCTTTGTTCGATTAAGTTTAAAACGTAAGGCCCATAATTCCTGGGAGATGGCTGTCATTCTGTAGCATGGCCTGTCTGATCTTTCATTCTTATGTTACAGAGGTGCTGACTGTTCTTATTTGGACCAGCAAAAAAAGTGACACTTCAAAATGTTAATGATACTGTGATTTCAGCTTCTAGTGCTTTACTTGGATCTGTGTCAATATTAAGCTTCACAAAATATATGCATATCCACAATGTATTTATAGAGTCTGACGCACTCAATAAAAATATATTAGCCATAGAAATATAATACATCATGGACATTGCACCAGTTTGCAAAGAAATATAATTTAGCTCATTATTGTTATGGTCAAAGCAGCACATGATATAAATGCAAGAAAATGTGAACAGTATGTATTTTGCTGTTGTGACAAAATAATCAATGGAAATTTCCCTTTTTTGGTTGTGCTGTTTCGGTTGAGAAAAGCAGTGAGTATTCCCAATGTTGGTGAGTTTTCACGCCAAATTTTAGGCACTTTGAAAAATATATTTTTTGCACAAGTTTTACCCTGCATCTGTGGTGAGCTAATTCTGATTTGCCCACCCCAGTCTGCCTTGAACACTGTAGTCGGGGGTGGGAGGGAGATACACCATTTAAATGCCTCCTCAGTACTTATTCCACATCCAGCCAAGGCTCCCCAGGGTTTTTAAAGAGCACTCATCAGAAATGGGGCAAAGACCCTCCAGCAAATTGATCAACCCACATGGAAGGTGTGACAATGCTGGTAAATGCCAGTTCCCTACACAAGAGGATGGCAGTCAGTGCAGAAAAAAGATGAATGACCTCTTCTGTGCATCAAGGCTAAGTTACTCTTTCATTTGTCACCATTCACACAACCATCACATATCCACTGGGAATTCACTAATGGCCAATTCACCCTCCCACATGTTTCCTCATTTCCACTGCAGCTCCTTTCTTCATCACCATGATGTCTTAATTATATTAGGGGTCATGGGTTTAAACTAAAACAAAAATACATGATTTGCACACATAGCTTCAGAATAACAACAACAGGATTATTGTAGAAGCTGTTGCCTGTACAGGGTAGAAAATGAAACTTAAATCAGGAGCCTGTGAAACATCCCAATGATATCACCATCAAATCATATGGCTGACTCCTAAAGCAATCAGGCAACCACTTAAATATATAACAACCACTCTCTAGCTCTCACCCACCTATCACACATATCAAAACATCTTTACCATCTGACCAGGAATGCAGCCTGTCTCCTTGCAGGATAAGCTGGCTCACTTACAATTAAAAAGAAAAGGAATGGGTGGGCACAGGCATGCCCTTACCATAAATGCTATCATAATTCAAGGGGACAGCCTCCAACTTGTTAGGGAGGGAGAGGTGGGCCCAAGAGAAAACAGTAAGATCATCCATCTCACTAACCTTACATGAGCTCTCTCTTTCTTTTCTTCATTCCCCTGTCATATACTAATGCCACTCCCCCCTTCCTTGCCAGGAGAACAATGGAGCAGCTCAGTCTATTCAGTAGTATGGCATTGGACAACTAAAAAGGGGACAGCTCCAATAAATTCTTGGATGTTCCTACAGTAGAGATATTATAGCTGTTACTGCACCCTCCACCAGTGCAGAAGCGCATACCTTGGGAAAGGGGAATGAGGGATTATTAGTATATTGGCTTCTGGGTCACAAACTGGTGAGCACCCCACAGAAGCTGGATGCAGGTATGTTCTAAGGATCTGACACTTGGAGGCCAGAACTCTGCTGAGCCCCAGTCAGCTGACATGCCTTGGAACTCAGTCATCTCTCGGCATTCCAAGGTTGCCCATTGAAGATGGAGATACAGCAGAATTTTTTCTCTCTGAGGGTGATGAATCTGTGTACTTTTTTTTAACATAGAGAACTGTGGAGGCTGAGCTGTTAAGTCTGTTCAAGACTGAGATTTTAAATCAGAAAAGGAATCAAGGGTTATGGGAATAAGGAAGGAAAATTGAGTTGAGGATTATCATATCAATCAGTCGTGATCTCATTGAATGGCAGAGTATACTCGATGGGCTGAATGGCCTACTTCTGCTCCTATATCTTATAGCCTTATGGGACACCTTGACACCAATAGGCATGGAGAACTATATGTGATCAATGACTCTATGCACTTGTGGGAAGCCATCTGAATGAATCTCTAATCATAACTGTGTGCCACGTAACAAGGTTATTCCTCATATTAGATAAAAACAAAATACTGCAGATGCTGGAATCTGTGACAAAAACACAAAATGCTGGAAAATGTCAGCAGGTCTGACAGCATCTTTGAAGAGAGAATAGAGCCAATATTTCGAGTCTGGATGACCCTTTGTCAGAGTTAAGAGCAAAGAAAATCAGAGGAGATTTATATAACGACGGTGGGGATTGGGGGCTTGTTTTTGGCCAAAGGCAATGTAAATTATAATGAAGGCAGCTGAGAAAGGTACTGAAAGTATCCATTAAGTGATCAGAATGTGTGAATAGCAGAACAGAGGTACAGATTGTTCAGGGACCGCCTGAGAAATTTAGTATTTGACTAACATATGTTCATTACTCTAATGCAGGGATGTTCGATCAAACTCTCACTTTTGCTAAATCTATTCATTTCTCCTTACAAGACCCATGATGGGCCATTTCTTGCAGCGATATTAATCAGTTTGGCCAACATTTACAATTTTTATCACATGGCACTGTTCCGAATTTCCTTTCACACAGCCTCGCGAATCTTTCACCTCTTTGCTCTCCCATGATTGGCATCCAGAGCTCTCCTTTCTGTAGGGCTTCTATAGTGAAAAGCTTGCCTCCTCATTTGGGCCTCCAAAAAGTTTCCAGGGTTGGCAGCCCCAACTCCATCCTCCACTTGGAATGAAAACCATGCATTCACTTTTTCCCAAGGTGAGTGCCTGGAACCAGGATTTTTCCTGACTCCTGCTGCCCTCTTTGAAGATGGAAATCCAGTCCCTTAGTCCATAAAGGTTCACTACGATAATCCAATAAATTAGAAATTTTAGGCACTTGAAAAGGTTAGTTGTTATTTTCATTTGAGGAATGAAGGTTAACAGATAGGATATTCAAAGTCATAAGAGCATTTGATAAAAGGGAAAAATCTATTTTTACTGGTTGGTGATTTTGTAACTGGGAACATAAATTTATGATTATCCCTAAATGAAAGGTGAAAATTTTAAGAATTTACTTCTGTACAGGGGATTGTTGAGACATGAAATGGCCTTCCTCAAACAGTGGTAGAATAAAAAAAATTGCTTTAAAAAGGGAAGAGAATAAATATTTTAAAATTTAAAAAAGCATGTGGGACAAGAATGAGATTATAAGACAAAACATACTATTTTATGGATGGAATAGGCAAATGGACTGAATGCATTACCTGCAAACTCATACTAATGTATGTTTTTGTTGGACTATTTCAATCAAGTTGTACAACAACAAAGTTGTGGTAACTTATAATTCATCTTTCCTTCAGCTCAATCTCATGGATCATTAATGTGAGAAATATAAAATTTGTGCTGGTACAGGAAGAGTGCCTTTTGAAGGTGTAAGTCACATTGATAATACTGAATACAGAGAACAATGATCTGAACCTGTTCTGCTATCCTCACCTAGGAATGTTTTATGTTGATGTAGAAATTATAAATTCCTACTACAAAAAAAAATAGAAATCTACTTTCAACAGCACTCAAGTAAGTTGGATAAAATAATTGTGTATGAAGAAAATTATACAATAATCACATCTGAATCTTCAGAGTTATTTGAAGTCCAACAAGCTGCTACCACTAGCACTCCATACTTTCAAGACATTATACTTCACTAACCTACAAATTTACAAATTTATTCAAGAAATGTTTAACCTGAAATAAACATTAAAGTCGATATGTACATCACAACATTAATGTCTATGTAAGTTTTTTTTAGTCTTAATTTGAACGGAGAAACCCATGAAAAAGACTTTAAAACACAATACTATCCATCAAATATTTAAATAGTGTTTTGCCTTAAATCCCTGAGTATTTCAGTTGCTGGGCAGCTGAACATAAAAAGTTGTTAATTTTAATTTATCCAACAGTTGGACAACTGAAGGAATATTAAAGGATTCATAATACATTGAAACCCTTCTACAATACCTTTGATTTCTGAGAGAAACCAACATGCTTATATTCTTCTGAATTGGATTACATCATTTTTAGCAATATGGGTGCTGCCTCCTTGATTAAGCTCCTTCTTGACTAGTCCTTATAATTCACTTGTTATTAATCATTAAAGATATTCTTATTAAATCTCCATTGTGACTCGATAGTTGGTTAATTTGTGCTTATAATATGTTTTAATATCATTCGTGATCAGTTGCTTCTATATTTTCCAATAGAGCTTTTAATGGAGAATAGAGGCCATGATTCTCCCAAAGAAGTTCTAAGTGATGATTTCTCAGGAAAACTGGTGTAAATCATGTTGGTTTCTTCTGCGAAACTTCGGACAAGAATCTCCCACATTCTGTGCAATGCAGAGTTCACAATCAGGAGTATCATTAAAAGCTTGGGGTAGGCCAAGGCCATGTCAGAGCTTGACAACTCTGGACCTCTGCGCATGCACAATGGCCTCTATCTGTCAACCTGCAGTTTGCTGGCCAGCTCAATCGCTGGCTAGCCCAGGACACTTGCAGTGCTGCTTTTCACACTCAACCACCCCCCACTCCGTGGCCTGATCGCGGTCTGCCATCCATTCGCAGGCCAGCCTTGCACCCTTCCATCCTGCACTGCCCGATCTCCATCCCCCCTCCAGCAGTGACAATCCCACCCAACTCCACAGGCAGAACCCCTCCTGGCAGACCCCTACCAGGAGGCAGATCCCCAGCTGACCACCCATGCCCCAATCACTGGCCTGCCTCCTACCCCATCAATCACAATGGCAGGGTGGCAGTGAGACCCCTCACCCCTACTGATCGGTCTCTAGGCCCTGCTCCCAGCAAGCTCTGCCCCCTAGGTCCTGCCCTGTTGGTGCTGTCCTATGCCTGATGGGTAGGGCCAAAGCGCCCTCTGAGCACTTTGTCTCTTGGGTAGTTCCAGGTGGCACAGGCTGGAAATGCCAAGGTGTCCATGCCTAGGGGACACCACCACACTCTCCGCCTGATCCCCTGCAGAGCTCTGATTGCTCACCTTTCACTCCAGTTCAGTAATTCCACTAGTTCCCCAAAATTAGAGAGCTAGTCTGAATCCTGCTGGAGTGAAATATTCCTAATGGGACAGGAGATGCTAGCTGGCCTGAAGAATTCAGTCTGAAGCTCACAAACCAGACTAAAATTGCATTAAAAGTAGATTTAAATCACTTATGTGTTGTTCCTGCTGGTTTCCAGTGCAACTGAGGGACTGAGCTGTGTCTATTTTAATGCCAGGAATGTAGTAAATAAGGTGGATTGTGATGTGGTGGCCATTACAGAGACTTGGATGTCTCAGGGACAGGACTGGGTACTACAGGTCCCGGGATTCAGATCCTTCAGGAAGGACAGGGAGGGAGGCAAAAGAGGTGGTGGAGTGGCACTGTTGATCAGGGACAGTGTCATGGCTGCAGAGAAGGTGGATACCGAGGAGGGAATGTCTACGGAGTCTCTGTGGGTGGAAGTTAGGAATAGCAAAGGGTCGGTGACGTTGCTGGGTGTATTCTATAGGCCGCCCAATAGTGACAGGGAAGTTGAGGTGCAGATAGGGAAACAGATACTGGAGAGATGTAGAAATAACAGAGTTGTTGTGATGGGAGACTTCAATTTCCCAAACATCGACTGGAATATCCCAAGGGTAAGGGGTTTGGATGGGGAGGAGTTTGTTAGGTGTGTTCAGGAGGGTTTCCTGACACAGCACGTGGACAAGCCTACGAGAGGAGAGGCTGTACTGGACCTGGTACTAGCTAATGAACCAGGACAGGTGATGGATCTCTCGGTAGGAGAGCATCTTGGGGATGGAGATCATAATTCTATCTCCTTCACCCTTGCATTGGAAAAGGATAGGATCAGGCAGGCTAGGAAGGTGTTTGTCTGGAATAAGGGGAAATATGAAGACATCAGGCAGATGTTGGGGCGAATAAACTGGAAGGAGGTGTTCTTGGGGAAAAGCACAGAAGGAAGGTGGCAGATATTCAAGGAATGCTTGTCTGGAGCTCTGCACAACAACGTTCCGGTGAGACAAGGAGTCTTTGGTAGGACGCGGGAACCGTGGTGCACGAAGGCTGTGGTGAACATAGTCAGGAAGAAAAGAAAGGTGTATAAAAGGTTCAAAGAGCTAGGAGATGTTGGGGATCTAGAGAAGTATAAGGCTTATAGAAGAGAGCTTAAAAAGGAAATTAGGAGAGCCAGAAGGGGTCATGAGAAGGCCTTGGCTGGTAGGATTAAGGAGAATCCCAAGGCCTTCTACAAATATGTGAAAAGTAAAAGGATGAGAAGAGAAGGGATAGGACCTATAAAAGGTGAAGGGGGGAAAGTCTGTATGGAACCGGAAGAAATGGCAGAGGTGCTTAATGAGTACTTTGCCTCAGTATTCACGGTGGAAAGTGATCTGGGAGGATGCACTACAAGTTTGCGGCAGACTGAAAAGATTGAGTATGTAGATATTAAGGAAGCGGATGTGTTAGAACTTTTAAATGCTATCAAGATAGACAAGTCTCCGGGACCAGATGGGATGTACCCCAGGTTATTGTGGGAGGTGAGGGATGTCATTGCAGAGCCCCTGGCGATGATCTTTGCGTCGTCGATGGAGACGGGAGAGGTTCCGGAGGATTGGAGGATTGCGGATGTGGTCCCTATTTTCAAGAAAGGGAACAGGGATAGTCCTGGAAATTACCGACCGGTGAGTCTGACCTCAGTGGTTGGTAAGCTGATGGAGAGGCTTCTGAGGGACAAGATTTACGAGCATTTGGAGAAGTTTAGGTTGATTAGAAATAGTCAGCATGGTTTTGTAAAAGGCAGGTCGTGCCTTACAAGCTTAATTGAGTTCTTCGAAAATGTGACTGAACACATTGACGAAGGAAGAGCAGTGGACATGGTGTACATGGACTTCAGCAAGGCATTTGACAAGGTCCCACATGCAAGACTTCTTGAGAAGGTGAGAGGCCATGGGATCCAAGGGGCTTTGGCCTTGTGGATCCAGAACTGGCTTGCCTGCAGAAGGCAGAGGGTGGTTGTGGATGGCTCTTTTTCTGCATGGAGGTCGGTCACCAGTGGAGTGCCCCAGGGATCTGTTCTAGGACCCTTGCTGTTTGTCATTTTCATAAATGACCTGGATGAGGAAGTGGAGGGATGGGTGAGTAAGTTCGCCGATGACACGAAGGTCGGTGGTGTTGTGGATGGTCTGGAGGGATGTCAGAAGTTGCAGCATGACATCGACAGGATGCAAGACTGGGCGGAGAAGTGGCAGATGGACTTCAACGCGGATAAATGTGTTGTGGTCCATTTTGGCAGATCCAACGGGATGAATGAGTACACTATCAAAGGTAGGAGTCTTAGCTGTGTGGAAGAGCAGAGGGATCTTGGGGTCCGGGTCCATAAGACTCTCAAATCGGCCTCCCAGGTGGAGGATGTGGTTAAGAAAGCTTACGGTGTACTGGCCTTCATTCATCGAGGGATTGAGTTCAGGAGTCAGGAGGTAATGCTGCAGCTTTATAGGACCCTTGTCAGACCACACTTGGAGTACTGTGCGCAGTTCTGGTCGCCTCACTATAGGAAGGACGTGGAAGCTATTGAAAGGGTGCAGAGGAGATTTACAAGGATGTTGCCTGGATTGGGAGGCATGCCTTATGAAGACAGGTTGAGGGAGCTGGGACTGTTCTCCCTGGAGAGACGAAGGTTGAGAGGCGACCTGATAGAGGTTTACAAGATGTTGAGAGGATTAGATAGGGTGGACTCTCAGAGACTATTTCCCAGGGCTGAAATGGTCACGACGAGAGGGCACAGATTTAAGGTGCAGGGAAGCAAGTACAGAGGGGATGCTAGGGGAAAGTTTTTCACTCAGAGGGTGGTGAGTGAATGGAATCGGCTGCCGTCGGTGGTGGTCGAGGCGAACTCGCTGGGGTCTTTTAAAAGACTTCTGGATGAGTATATGGGATCCAATGGGATTGGAGGTTATAGATAGGTCTATGGCTGGGTAGGTTTTGATGTGTTTGGCACAACTTGTGGGCTGAAGGGCCTGTTTGTGCTGTAGTGTTCTATGTTCTATGTTAACTGAGATGGTGCCAGATCTCCAGCGCTGGAAGATGTGTGCAATGGTGTGAATGCATGCGCGAATCCTGCAAATAAGCAGACTCACTAAAAAATTAGCACCGAGGGGTGAGAAAATCACCCCCTGAAATCTTTAAAGATTTCTTCAAAATTTCTTCTTTCTCCAGCTTAGAGCTGGGCACCTATACTATTTATTTTTCTAATGGGTTGTTTGATCATTTCCAACTCTGACACTCCAGCCTTCATCCAAACATAGACAAAAGAGATGAGGTGAGATTAACTATCCTTGACACTACGGCAGCATTTGAGCAATTGTGGAATTAAGAAGTCCTAGTAAAACTGGAATCGATGGGAATCATGGGGAAAATTCTTTACTGGTTGGAGTCATACCTAGCAAAAAGGGAGATAGTTGTGGTTGTTTCAGTTCAAGCATTTTAGTTTCAGAACATCACTGTAGAGGTTTCCCAGGCTCACATTCTAGGCCCAACCATCTTCAGCCGTTTCATTAATGACCTTCACTCCATCATAAGGTCAAAAGTCAAGAGTGTTCACTGATGATTGCAGACTATTCAGCACCATTCATGACTCCTCACGTACTGAAGCGGTCCATGCCCATATCCAGCAAGACTTAGACACAATTCAGGCTTAGGCTAATAAGTGACAAATAAAATTTGTGGCACATAAGTGCCAGGCAATAAATATCTCCAACAAATTAATATTAAACTATCTTCCCTTGATATTAATTAGCATTATCATCATTGAATCTCCCATTATCAATATCCTGGAGGCTATCATTGATGGCAGCACAGTAGTATAGTTGTTAATACTGCTGCCTCATAGTGCCAGGGATCATGTTCAACTCTAGCCTCTGGTCACTGTGTGGATTTTGTACATTTTCCCTGAATCTGTGTGGGTGCTCCTATTTCCCCCCACAGTCCAAAGATATGAAGGATAGATTGAGTGGCCATGCTAAATTGACCCAAGTGTCAGGGGGATTAGGAAAGTAAATGCATGGGGTTATGAGAAAAGGGCCTGGGTGGGATTGTTGTCAGTACAGATTTGATGGGCCAAATGGCCTCCTTCTGTGCTGCAGGAATTTTATGACCAGGAACTGAACTAGATCAGCCATATATATGCTGAGGCTACAATAACAGATCAGAGGCTAGGGATGCTGTAGGGAGTAACTCATCTCCTGACTTCCAAAAGCATTTCTACCATCTGAAAAACACAAGTCAGGAGTCTGATGGAATAATCTCCACTTGTGTGGTTGATTACAGCTCCAACAACACATGAAGCTCAACACCAGACAGGACAAAGCAGTTCATTTGCTTGGCACCCCATCCACCATTGTCAATATCCACTCCCTCCAGCACTGACACAAATTGGCAGCAGTTTGTACCATTTACAAGATGCACTTCAGCAGCTCACCAAAAGTCTTTTGACAGCACCTTCCAAATCCACGATCTCTATCATCCAGAAGGACAAGGGCAGCAGGTTTATGGTAACACCACCACCTGCAAGTTCCCCTCCAATCCACAAATCATCTGATTAGGAATTATATCACTTTTTCTTCATTATCACTGGATCAAAATCTTGGAACTCCCTTCTTAACAGCACAGTGGGAGTACCTACGCCATGTGGACTTGTGCAATTCAAGAAGACGTTTCACTGCCGCCTTCTCAAGGGCAATTAAGTGTGAGCAATAAAATACTGGCCTCGCGAGCAAATCACATCCCATGAATAAATAAAAGATGAAGGATTGCAATCTTTAATGTGGATACTTCTGATAGGGCAAAACAGTTTAAAATTCAACTTGCTTATAACCCTGTGGTTTTCATTCTTCATTTTCACAAATCTGAATCATGGATGGGAAGTGTACCAGTTTATCTCTATAGTTCAGTTCTGTACAACTTAAGCAAACTCATTATGCATAAATTCAGATTTTTCTTTGTAATTCCACATTTAATTTGTTAGATAAGCCAAATTTCCTATTAAGAATCTGTCAGTTCAGGATATACTTTGCCCCTTTCTTCCATGAATCACTCTAAAAAATGTCATGTTTTATTATTTTTCCTCTGTAAAACCAAAATCTACAAAGTAAAACACAAAGGTTTCAAATTTCACACAGTACTATCTGTGGTCCTGCAAGTCTCCCATTAGAATTACACGAGAACCACTCTGAAATTCAGTCTCTGGGACAATGTCAATTATTAAGCTACCAATACTCAAATTTCTAAATTGCCTGTGATTTACACAAGTTAAGTTTACAATTTTCAAAATGATCCACGATCTGCTTCACATTCAAGTTATAGGCTACATACTGTTCCCAACTAATTTAAATGTATAGAGTTTGAAAAAACTGTAATGAACATTCGCTGCCACTGTTTAATTCTAACGTCGCTGCCACCCTATTTATAGCAGTGAAAATAGGTTTTTGTAAAACTAGTTTGGCTTTCTGAATATTGGACAGCAGATCTATCCCAAGTTTGAGCTCTGGGTGACACAGGGGGGAATTTTTCCGTTCCACCGCCACAGAAATAATAGAGGTAGGTGAGCAGGAAATGCAAATACCTGTTAACCTTGGGTGGGGTTTTCTGATTTTTGGGTGACTGCGGCCAGAAAATGTCACCCATGATCTCAGTCCTTAAGCATAATACACACAAACAGGCTTGTCCTGAGCATCACAAGTGAGATATAAATATACAAAGTTCTGGGTGTCTGTATTTTTAAAGATTCAGTTATAGGACATGGGTGTCACTGGTCATTTATTGCCCATCCTCAATTGCTCTGTATGTTATAGTAGCTCGTTACAGAGATGCAGCATTTTACCATATGACAACACTGTTTTAGCTCTGAGATTTTCTGCATATGAAGTAGCTGCAAAATCACATTTTCATAAAATTATACTTTACAGTTAATTGTTTTTTGCAGTGGAGTGAATATGATAATAAATTTAATGTCGTGCAGAAGGCCAACTGACTGATTTGACTTACAATTTTGACAGTATTGTTCATCACTAATAGCTGCATGGCTTGCAGCTTGTACAAGAACTGTTTGTTTTGAGATTTCAAACCCCATCATTGTCATATATATTTTATGCAAACACAAACCTGTATCCAAAAAGATTTTAATGCATAAGCTACTTAAAACAGAATGTAGGTCATGAGTAACTTTTAGCATTGATTGCTATCTAGCAATAGAATGTTCCCTGTCTACTCTGCCTTATTTATCTTTATAGTTACAGGGGAGAACTATTGATGAAGCCCTGGTACCCAAGATAAGAAATAGTGCAGGACATGGGGAAACATCAAAGGGGAGTGCATGAATGATGGAATATCTTTGGAGATTTCAGTTCTACATGGTCATAAACCAATGAATAAAAATAGTTTTTAATTTGTCCTCTTGAGTCTGTGTGGTGTTCCCAAAGGATGAGACCATCAGTTTATGAGCTCCCGTTCTGACTTCTATCCATAGAATTTTTTTCATAGAATCCCTACAGTGCAGAATGAAGCCATTTGGCCATTGAGTCTGCACCGATCACATTTCCACCTAGGTCCTATCCCTATAACCCCATACATTTACCCTAGCAGTCCTCCTGACACTAAGGGATAATTTAGTATGACCAATCCACCTAACCTGAACATCTTTGAATTCTAGAATGTTTCAGTCAATTAGCCTACTCCCCCGGCCTCCTCCAACAATTGTCTTTGGTCTCTGCCACAAATCTTTCTATTCCCTTCACCATTAGTTCCATATTTCCATGGCCACTAATAGCAGGTTGAATCAGACTGTTTGCCACATCAGTAGCCTATGTGAATCTGAACTGAGTTTCCAATCCTATACTCTGTTGTTCAAAGGCCACTTACATCCACTTTTATAATATTGCCTGTTTCCAGGCACCCACTACCCCATGCACATTCTCCCCGTGTCTGTGTGGGTTTCCTCCAAGTGCCCCTGTTTCCTCCCACACTTCAAAGGTGTGAGGATTAGATTGATTAGCCATGCTTAATTGCCCCTTTTATGTTAAGGAGATTAGCAGGGTAATATGTGGGTTTAAGTAGGATGCCTTATTGGAGAATCAGTGCACTCTCAATGGGCTTAATGCATTGTAGCGATTCTATGGTTCTACTTCCTACTAAAACATTTATTTATGCTTCCATTACCTCCTGACTCAAATATTCTCCTGCTCTCCCGAACAACCTTTTCCCGTTGCTCTGCCTGCCTGGCCAGTTCATTGATATTCTCTTGTTATTATGGCTATTCTACTTCCCATAGTGAAACTTGAACACAATAAATATCTGGAATTAAAAGTCTAATGATGATCATGAAAATTGTCAATTGTTGTAAACACTCATCTGGTTTACTAATTGGAAATCTTATTCAGTCTGACTTATATGTGGTTCCAGATCACAGAAATGTGGTTGTTTTCTGAAATGATCTAACAAATCATCAGATCAATTAGGGACGGAAAACAAATTCTGGCACAGCCAGTGATACCCAGATACCATAAATAAAAAAGTAGTGTTCAGTTTGTTCTTTCCTTTAGTAGAGTGCTGTTTGGTTCAGTAGTAGTCATTATTCAACCTTATAGTGAATCTCCCCTTGTTAGTTTTTTTAAAATATTGTGTTAGAAAGGGGTTCTGCATATATTGTAGGATCTCTATTTTCTTACCATTCTTTCCTCACTATTCTGTCTAATTAATATCAGGGTAATTGAAATCCCCCAGGATTATTATCTGATTTTTTTTATTCAATTCCCTAATCTGTCTGCATGTTTCTTCCTCCACCTTTCTTCCACAATCAGCTGCTCTGTAGACTATACCTGTTAGCCTGATGGATCTTTTATTATGAACACAGAATCCTATAAGTGCTGAAGCAGGCCATTTGGCCCTTTGAGCCTGGACTGACTCTCCAATGGAGACTCTATCCAAGTAAACCCATGTATTTACCCTGCTAATCCTCGTAACCTACACATCTTTGAACATTAAGGGGCAATGGCCAATCCACCTAACCTGCACATCTTTAGACTGTGAGAAGAAAATCAAGCACTCAGAGGAAACCCATGGAGAAATGGGAAGAAAATGCAAATTCCACACAGACAGTCACCCAAGGCTTGGTCTCTGATACTATGAGGCAGCATTGCTAACCACTGAGCCACCCTTCATTGTCCTTTCTCTTTATCCATAAGGATTGTAGTTTTGTCTCACTGATTGCTGCAATCATTTCCTCTATTGTCATGAATGTATCCTAAGTATAGATCCTCCACTCCTCTTTTCCCTTCTCTACCTTGCTGGAGCTGTACTCATTGCAACAAGTGGAAGATATTCCATCACACTCCTGACTTGTGTCTAGTAGATGGTGAACAAGCTTTGAGGAGTAAGGTAAGTTACTTGCCACAAAATCCCCAGCCCCAAAATCTGATGTTGTAGCATTGTATTTATATAGAATTACAGAAAACCTACAGTGCAGAAAGAGACCATTTGGCCTATTGAGTCTGCACCGACCACAATCCCACCTAGGCCCTACTCCCATATCCCTACATATTTACCTGTTAATCCCTCTAATCTCAGGACACGAAGGAGCAATTTTTAGCATAACCAATCAACCTAACCTGCACACCTTTGAACTGTGGGAGAAAACTGGAGCACCCAGAGGAAACACATGCAGATGTGAGAAAAATGTGCAAACTCCACACAGGCAGTGACCCAAGCTGGGAATCGAACCCAGATCCCTGGAGCTGTGAAGCAGTGGTGCTAACCACTGTTCCACTGTGCTGTCTATGGCTGGTCAATTGTATAATCATATTTTAACCACTTTTTTAGACTCCTGATTTATAACTCCATGTACTTCCTTGCCGTCAATGGCTCCCAGGAATCAGCCTGGTAAACCATTCCTGCACTCCCTCTATAGTAAGGACATCCTTCCTCACATAAAGACTCCAAGGTACTCCCTTGCTTCAATCTTCAAAAGGAAGGTGTGAATAATGTACTACAAGTGCTGAGGAGCTGAAGGAAATCAGCTTTAGTAGAGAAACAGTTTTGGGGAAATTGATAAGATTGAAGATGGATAAATCTCCAGGTCCTGATCATCTTCAACCCAGAGTACCTAAGGAAGTGGCCCTGGAAATTGCAGATCCATTGGTGGTTATTTTCCAAAATTCTTCAGACTCTGGAATAGTTCATACAGATTGGAGGGTCCAATGTAAACCTGCTATTCAAATAGGGAAGTAGAGAGAAATCAGAGAACTACAGACCAGTGAGCCTAATATTGGTACTGGGGAGTTGCAGTTTATTATCAAGGATTTCAAAACTTGGCATTTGGAAGGCAGTGGTATAATCAGACAAAGTCAGCACAGATCTAAAAAAGGGAAATCATGCTTGACTAATCTATTGGAATTTTTTGAGGACTGAGAAGAACCAACGGTTATGGCTATTTAGACTTTCAGAAGGCTTTTGACAAGGTGTCACATAACAAACTACTATGTAAAGTTAAAACACAGGGAATTGCAGGTAATTTTTTGAAATGGCTAGAAAGCTGGTTAGCAGATAGGAAGCAAAGAGTTGGCATAAATGGATTTTTTTTTTCTGATTGGCAATCAGTGATTATTGGAGTTGCACAGGGATCTGTGCTAGCATCCATCTATTCACATTATATGTTAATGATATGGAAGAGGGAGCTGAATGTTTTATCTCCAAATTTGCAGGTGGTATAAAGTTGGGTGAGAGGGTAAGCTTTGAGGAAGATGCAAGAATGCTTCAGTGTGATTTGGACAGGCTGATTGTGTGGGCATCTGAGTGGCAGATTCAACATAATTGGATGAATGTGAGTTTATCCACTTTGATAACACTAATAGGAAGACATTATTACTTGAATGGGTGTAAATTGAGAGAGATAGATACTCAATGAGACCTTGGAGTTCTTGTGCATTAGTTGCTGAAAGTAAGAATGCAGATACAGCAGGGAGTAAAAAAGGCAAATGGATGTTGGCTTTCATAGTGAGAGGCTTTGAGTTTAGGAATAGGCATGTTTCGCTGCAATTGCACAGAGTGTTAGTGGGGCTACATCTGGAATATTGTGTGCAGTTTGGAGTCTTTATCTGAGGAAGAATGTCCTTGTTATAGAGGGACTACAGAGAAGGTTTACCAGGCTGATTCCTGGATGACAGATCTGAAATATGAGGAGAGACTAAGTTGGTTAGAATTATTTTCACTGGAGTTTGGAAGGGTGAGAAGGGATCTCATAGAAATTTATAAAATTCTAAGGGTTAAACAGAGCAGATTCAGAAAGAATGTTCCCAATGGTGGGAAAGTCGAGAACTTAGGACCATAATTTGCGGATAAGGGGTAAACCTTTTAGAACTGAGGTGAGGAGAAATTTCTTCTCCAGAAGGTGGTGAATGTGTGGAATTGACTACTACGGAATGTAGTTGAGACCAAAACATTGTCTGATTTCAGAAAGAAATTAGATATAGCTCTTGGGGCTAAAGGGATCAAGGGATATGGGAGGAAGGAGGGATCAGGATATTGAATTTGATGATCAGCCATGATCAAAACGAATGGTGGAACATGTTCAAAGGGCCAAATGGCCTACTCTATATCTATATGTACATCTAATCATCTAATGTCCTCTTGAATGCCTCTGTTAAGCCTGCTTCCACCATACTTCCAGGCACAGCGTTCCAGATCTGAACCACTAGTATGAAAAAGACTTTTCTCATATCACATTTGCTTCTTTTGCAGATCACTTAAAATCTGTGACCTTTCAGTCTTGATCTTTTTGTGAAAAGGAACAGTTTATCCCTATCTTATCTGTCCAGCCCCCTCATGATTTTGAACATCTATCAAATTTTCTCTCAGCCTTCTTCTCTCCACGGAAATCAGTCCCAATCTCTCCAATGTGTTCTCATTACTGAAGGTTCTCGTTTCTGGAACCACTCTTGTGAACACTCTCCAATGTGTTCACATCCTTTCTATTGTGCGGGGCCCATAACAGTGTACAACATTCCAACTAAAGTCTAACTAGTGTCTGGTATAAATTCAGCATAACCTCCTTGCCCTTGCACTTTATATTCCTAGAATATAAGGATAAGAAGGATATGCTGGGTCACAAAATGCCTTTAGGAACAGGGTTAAGGAGAATCCCAAGGCTTTGATGCATCTATTAAGTACAAGAGGGTAGTGAGTGAAACATCAGACCTACTGGAGAATAGACAATATTGTTTCATTGGTTAAGAAGGAAAGCAGGGATAATTCAGCAAATTATAGGCTGGTGATGATGGGGAAGCTTTTGGAGAACATACTAAGGGACAGGGCATATGCACATCTGGGGAAAAATGGACTAGTTAGTGATAAGTAGCATGGTTTTGTATGGGAAGGTCATATCATGACGAACAATCATTGAAACAACTATATGATGACATCAACAACTTCCATCCCACTAAGAGATTCAACTCTCTGGAATTGGTTGCATCCTTGGAGACACACATCTCCATTAAGGACGGTCACCTCAGCACTCACTGCACCGTAAGCCCATGGATAACCTCACCATGTTCCACTTCTTCAGCTTCCATCCTAAACACGCTAAAGAAGCCATTCCTTATGGACAAGAACTCCGTATACACAGGATCTGTTCAGATGAGGAGGATTGCAACAAGACACTCCAGACACTGAAAGCTGCTCTCATAAGAACAAGACATGGCGCTTGACTCATCGATCTACAGTTCCGATGCGCCACAATGAAAAACAGCACCAACCTCCTCAGAAGACAAACATGGGACACGGTGGACAGAATATCCTTCGTCATCCAGTACTTCCCCAGAGCCAACAAGCTATGGCATTTTCTCCGGACCCTTCAAACCCTTGGAGTATTGTGTGCAGTTCTGGTCCCCACATTATAAGAAAGATGTGGAGGCATTGGAGAGGGTACAGAGGAGGTTTACCAGGATGTTGCCTGGTATGGAGGGCAGGTCCTATGAAGAGAGGTTGAAGGATTTGAGGTTGTTTTCGTTAGAAAGGAGGCGGCTAAGAGGGGATCTTATTGAAGCATATAAGATGATTAGAGGTTTAGATAGGGTGGACAGTGATAGCCTTTTTCCTAGGATGGAGAAAGCTAGCACGAGGGGACACAGCTTTAAATTAAGGGGTATGAGTTATAGGACGGATATCAGAGGTAGGTTCTTTACTCAAAGAGTGATTAGGGAGTGGAATGCCCTGCCTGCAGCTGTTGTAGATGCGCCAAGTTTGGTGGCGTTTAAGAGGTTAATTGATAAGTATATGGAAGAGAAGGGAATGGTTTAGTTTGGAGGGGCATTGCTTTTTATTTTGGTCGGCACAACATCGAAGGCCGAAGGGCCTGTTCTGTGCTGTATTGTTCTATGTTCTATGTTCTAAGTATCATTGATGAAGACAAACATCTCACCAAGGACATCCTTCCACCCCACTTCTTGCCTTGAAACAACTGCACAACCTTAAACAGACCATTGTCTGCAGCAACTACCCAGCCTTCAGGAGAATAGTGACCACAACACAAACAACTCTGCCACAGCAACCTTTGCCAGATCATTGACACGGATGCTATCATCTCACATGAGAACACCATTCAGCAGGTACACGGCACATACTCTTGCAACTCGGCCAACATTGTCTACCTGATACACTGTAGGAAAGGGTATCCTGAGGCATGGTACATTGGGAAGACCATGCAGATGCTACAATAGCGGATGAATGAACATCGCTCGACAATCACAGGCAAGAGTTTTCTCTTCCTGTTGGGGAATACTTCAGCATCATGGGTATTTGGCCTCTGATCTTCGGGTAAGCATTCTCCAAGGCAGCCTTCACGACATCTGAAAATGCAGAGTGGCTGAGAGAGACAGATAGCTAAGTTCCGCACACACATGAGGATGGCCTCAACTGAGATCTTGGGTTCATGTCACACTATCTGTAATCACCATGACTTGCCTGGGATTGCAAAAATCTCACTTACTGTCCTGTCTGGAAATAATACATATCTTTTTAACCTGTGCTTAAAGCTCTCTCCACTCATATTGTCTGTAACTTTAAGACTTGATTAGCTGTAAAGACTTGCATTCCAACCATTATTTTCTAAATTCAGTTTGTATCTTTATATGCCCTGTTTGTGAATAAAACTTCCATTCACCTGATGAAGGGGCAGTGCTCTTAAAGCTAGTGGCTTTTGTTATCAAATAAACCTGTTGGACTTTAATCTGGTGTTGTTCTTACTGTGTTTACCCTTGTCCAACGCCAGCATCTCCACACCAAGTTCATATCTCACCAACTTGATTGAGCTTTTGAAAAAGTGACAAAGTTATTTGATAAGGGAAAGGCTATGAATACAGTTTATATGGACTTTAGTAAGGTGTTTGACAAGGTTTCACATGATAGACAGGTAAAAAACTAAAATCACATGGGATTTGGGGTTGGCTGGCTAAATGGATACAGAACTGGTTTAATTATAGAAGAGAGTAGTGGTGAAAGGATCTTTTTCAGTATGGCGATCTGTAGCTAGTGGTGTTCCGCAGGATCAGTGCTGGGGCCTCTGTTGGTTGTAGTATATATAAATGATCTGGAGGAAAATATAGATAGTCTGATTAGTAAGTTTGCTGATGATTTGAAGGTTGCTGGAGTTGCTGATGGTGCTGAAGATTGTCAGAGGATGCAACAGGTCATAATTAGATTGGAGACTTGGGTACAAAATATGGCTGATGGAGTTTAATTTGGACAAATGCAAGGTGATGCATTTTGGAAGATCAAATTTAGGTGTGAATTATTCTGTAAATGGAAGAACTCTTAGCAACATTAATATACAGAGGGATCTGGCCATGCAGATCCACGGCTCCCTAAAAGTGGCAACACGGGTGGGCATGTTGATTAAGATTGCTTATGGCATGCTTGCCTTCATCAGCTGCGGCACTGAGTACAGGACTTGGGAGATCACGTGCAGCTGTATAAGGCCTTAGTTTGGCTGCATTTGGAGTATTGCATGCAGTTTTGATTACCACTTATCAGAAGCTTTGGAGAAAGTGCAAAGAAGGTTCACTATGATGTTGTCTGGTCTCAAGGGAATTGGTTGTGAGGAGAATTTGGATAAACCAGGATTGTTTTCATCAGAAAGGTGGAGGCTGAGGGAGGCATAGACAGGGTGGATAGTCAGAGGCTATTTTCAAGGTATAAGTATCAATTACAATGGGGCACAGGTTCAAGATGAGAAGGGGAAAGTTTAAGGGAGTTTAAGGGGAAGTTTTTCATGCAGAGTGTGGTGGGTTGTGGAAATTGCTGCCAGAGGAAGTGATGGAAACAGGCACATGAGCAACATTTAAGAGGGCTCTAGATGGGTACGTGAATAGGAAGGGAAAAGAGAGATATGGACCGGCTAAGGGCAAAAGATTTTTTTTAGTTTGGCTATCAAGATCGACAAAGGCTTGGAAGACCGAAGTGTCTGTTCCTGTGCTGTACTCTTCCTGGTAATTTATTCTTTGTTCTTAATAAAGCCTAGAATACTATACGCTTTATTAACCGCTCCTTCCACTTGTCCTGCTACCTTCAATGACCTATGCACATATATACCCAGGGGCCTCTGCTCCTGAACCCCTTTTACAATTTTACCCCTTATTTTATATTCTCTCTCCGTGTTCTTCCTGCCAAAATGCACCACCTGCAGCCATTAATTCTCATCAGATATTGGAATGGCTGTGGGAATGGCAGTTTTGGCAAGGATATATTTCCTGTCAACTCTTCGAATGGCAAGGAATCCCATCGTCCAAAAAATATTAGCTCTTCTCTTTAATCTTTTTGTCTGGACACAGGTTCTGTTGTGGTTGAGAGGAACCCCATCTCACTAGTAGAGGTCCTTTCTATTTCAGAATGAGTACTTGTGCCCCATGAAAAGGAACTTCCTTTTCCACACCAGTCCTTTAACCATAAATGAATTCTCCCGCTGTTTGCTCTCTGAAAGTTCTCATCTCACTTGGTCAGAAATCCCTCAAGCTCTTGCCTTTTCATTTAGGCCCTAACTCTTGATAGTTTTAGAAGCGAGAGTGTGGACTGGAGACATTGCTACCTTCCCACCTGATTCCAGTCAAACTCTGGGAAGCCCAGAGGTTAATTAATTTAGCACTTAACACCCTATCTTGTTGCTGGAATTCTGCAGTGTGCAAGAAAATCCCCATGCAGACAACTACCCAGGAAAACCTCTCAGGTTTACCTGTTGCCTCCATGGGGTTTAAGCTGTTGATAATATTACTAACTTTTAGACTTTTATATTAGTGTGAAGTGCTATGTATGAAATTTATCTTGACCATTTCTAAAATAAATCAGTTTGAATTTCTGCTAGTGGAACAATTAACAGTTAAGGTCACTGTTTATGAGGAACTGATTTGACGACTTAATTACTGTCAAGGTACAGTAGTCTTGCTGCAAGGAACTATATTTGTTTTAATTACACCATGCTGTTGAGGACTTCTTTGTCAGTTTTGAAGAAATAAACAAAAGGTTTGACTTTGCAGCTTGAAGACTATGATACCCTTTAAAAAAATCACATATTATTAGGTTTGATTAGTAATCTGTATTAGAGAGGAACATTCTTTTTCTGACCTTATGAAGTGTTATTAATGTTTGTTCTTAATGGCTTTAGTATCAGTAAGAATAGGTTAAAATATTTAGATATACATGTTTATAGTAGATTATATCACTGATAAGAGGATGCAACGTTTGTTTGTAGAACTGATCAATATCTACAAGAATGTGTCATCTATTCCCAATGGAATGCACCTCTGGGACCAAGGAATGAGAAATGGTCATTTGCCCTCAGTCCACGAGGCTAATTACAGAGGTGGGCTGCTGCCAGATGATTCTCACCCCAAGGCAAAATAAGACAGCAATTTGTATTATTTCCAAATAAGGGATAAAGAACAATCAGAAGTAGGGATAAAAAGTTGGAAAATCAAAGTCTTGGATGGTGTAGTTCTATCATGTCTTCAGTGGTATGATTCTTCTGAGACACAGTTCAGTGTAATGTCACTTCAAAGAGATAAGAAGAAAAGCATTGCTGGCAGCACTCAGAGTCCTAGGGACTAGAGATATAAGTATCTTCATGTTATCTTCATGCTTTTTTTTGTTAACTTAACGTAACTTCTTGCTTAATAAATTCTATTTGATTCATAGATACTAGTCATCTATCATAGAATCCCTGCAATGCAGAAGGAGGCCTTTCGGCCCATCAAGTCTGCACTGATCACAATTCCATCCAGGCCTTATTCCCATAACCTCACATACTAACCTGCTATTTCCCTTAGCATGGTCAGTCAACATAACCTGCACATCTTTGGACTGTAGGAGGAAAACGGAGCACCCGGAGGAAACCCATGCAGACATAGGGAGAATGTGCAAACTCATCAGAGTGACCTGAGGCTGGAATTGAATCCGTGTTCCAGGCACTGGGAAGCAGCAGTGCTAACCACTGTGCCACCTATGGTGTACCTTGTTAGGTCAGACAAACTGAGAACACCATTGTTAAAAATTAAGAACTTGGAACTTGAGAATTTTAAGTAAAAGGATCTTATCTTAAACTACCAGAGAATATTCTGATTCTCAGGCACTCTGATCCTGACTGATGGACCCATCACTGGGAAGTATGCAATGGGGCCCATAGGACGACATCCCACTGGCCTTGCCATTAACACTCTTTCCTCTATCTTACTGCTGCTTCCACCCCACAACTTCCCTCATACCCACATCCCACCCCGCTTACCACTCTTCAGGGATTCATCAGTGTTCCCTGGAAACTCGAGTGCTTTTGGTGTTGGAGAACTGTCACCTCCTGATTGTCAGAAACCTTTGGGGACGGAATTCCATGCTGCACTGTAACTAATTCAATATATAGCATAGTTTGTTCAGGTATGTGCCTGGTTCTGAAAACATTTGCACACTGGGCCTCGAGAACTTTTGACATGGTGTTGCCACCAGATTTCTGGAAGAAGGACATGAGCTCTTTGTTGAACATTAAATTCCTCTCTTGGTGGCATATTCATATTGTTCCTAGCAAATCTTTTTTGTTTTGTCAAATAATTATCAAAACTAATTAACCAAGGATTTTAACTGATCAATTAAAGAAACATATGCATTTAGATGGATTATTACCTGTAATTTGTATGTCAATAGTCAAAAAATAAGCTATTCGAAGCTTGATGCTGCAGAATTCTGGTGGAAATATCTCATGTATTTGTACTTGAGTATCATCACAGATAATGAACTGCCACATTTGGCCAGAAGCTTAATATTGAATGGACATGTCAATCAGATGGAGTTTGCTGTTCAGTGGTAATGGGTAAAGAGCCACTTGTCTGATCATATTGCTGGGCATGGCGACTGAGATAAAGGTAATAAAAGTTTTATTTAATTTGTTTTGATTTATTATTGTCATGTGTATTAGCATACAGTGAAATGTATTGTTTCTTGCATGCTGCACAGACAAAGCATACCATTCAATGAGAAGGAAACGAGAAAGTGCAGAATATAATGTTACAGTTATAGCTAGGGTGTAGAGAAAGATCAACTTAACGCAAGGTAAGTCCATCCAAAAGTCTGACAGCAGCAGGGAAGAAGCTGTTCTTGAGTCTGTTGGTACGTGACCTCAGACATTTGTATATTTTTCCTCATGGAAGAAGGTGAAAGAGAGAATGCTTGGTGTCCTTAATAATGCTGGCTGCTTTGCCAAGACAGCGAGAAGTGCAGACAGAGTCAATGGATGAGAGGCTGCTTTTAAAAAGTCCATTCATTTTTTGGCAAAAAAATGCTGCACTGTCAACTATTCCTTTTTTTTTAATCTATTAACAATGACTATCATGTTGTGGCATGGAGTCCCACTTTATTTTTTAAGAAGTAGATACCTATTAAAGCAATCAACATAATGAGAAATGTTGATGTTTCTTACTCCGGAATAACTCTGACGCATGATATGATAACAAATATGTTGCTGATCAGCAAGGGAAGAAACACCTATTACCATGTGCCATTGAAAAGTAAATTCCTGTAGACAGAAAAATGTGAAAGTGCAAGCATTCAACTGAAAATTCAATCCTTCACAGTACACAGCATCTGTGAAGTCTTTTAAATGACCCTTTTTATCATGGTGCCATGTTTGTACCTATATGAATTGTGAGACCTGTTACAGAAAATAGATGTATGTATACAACTGGTTGAGTAATGTATTACTTGAGCATGTTCCATTCGCTTTGTTAGAACTGTCCTTATCAGAGGTGAGAGAAAGCATTTTATGACATGGGTGGTTATTGCTGAATCTGAGTGACAAGGCTGAAATTCATAATGTCACCTCAAGGCAATGATGACATAGTTTTCAGTTATTCTTTACACCTCAGCTTTATTAAAATAATCTATCAAGGTTGAAAAAAATCCCAGCTTTCTTGAGCATTTTGCATATATAAGTTTTGGAAGCTGTTTTCAGACAGGACAATGTTAGCAGTTATTCTGCATTTGACTGCGAATGAACAGGCTTGTGAGGCACAGAATGTTGCAATTCAGGAGAGAAATAGCCAACAAAAACCAGAGTTTCAAGGAAGAAGAATGATTTACTGCATCTCAGTGGAAAAAAAGGAGCGATTTGAAATACGTGACATGACAAAATCCTTGAAAATATGAGTGTCTCAAAGCAGTACTAAACAACAACAATGGCCAGAATTCTCCAACCTTGCTAACAGCTATGATTCTCCAGTCTCACTGCAGTGAGTGGCGATCAGGTTGAGTGCCAAATTCTCCATTTTCACTGGGAGTAGCAAGAGGGTGTGCAAGACTGGAGGATTGCAACCAATGTAATTAACCTAATGTAATAAAGTATCTCAAGCTGCTTCACTGGAGCATTATTAAGCAAAATATCATATCATACCATATTAGGCGATATTAGACAATAGGTATTAAGGAGCACACTAAAAGAAAAAAGCAAGGGAGAGATTCAGAGAACAGTAGGAAAGATATTCCAAAGCTTATAGTCCAGGCAACTGAAATCATGGCTACCAAAAGTAAAACAATATTGCAGATACTCAAAAGACTAGCAAAGAGGAGTGCACGTATCTCGGAGCATTGTGGGGCTGGAGGAGATTTTAGACATTGGCAGAGGTGAGACTGTGGAGTGATTTGAAAACAATGGACCAAATTTTCGTCATTGGGATGGGTTCATCTGGTTGGGTGAACCCAACCTTTAACAATGTTTGCCCATTGGTCATATTTTCGGTCGGGGCAGTGGACACAAACAGACATCGGGATGAACAAATCTGGAACAAATGCACAGATGTCTGGATGTGGAGGAGGTTGGGGGGCGGTGCTGCTCTGCTTAAATAAAAAATAATACAAAGGCAAAAATAATTTCTCCAGCCCTCATCCCACCAATCTCCACACACTTGCCTCATTCATGCCAACTTCAGCCAACCCCCATGTTCCCTATACTTTCAATGTCAATTTAGTACCACTTATGCCAACCTATGTACCCCCATCCACTTTCCCACCATGCCAGTCACTTAGTATTCCTTCGACTTTTCCTTCCGTAGCTGGAAAGCTCTGTATTAATTCCTTGTCTCCTAGACAGTTCCTTGACATCTATACAGCTCTTTAACAGTTCCTTAATAGCTAGATAACTCTTTAATAGTTATTTGACAACCAGACTGCTCTTTCGCAGTTCTTTAGCAACTGGATGGCTCTTTGACAGCTTGACATTTCCAATAGTTTTGTGCATAAAAAATGCATAATCATGTTTACCTTTAACAATCCCAAAGGGTGCCTTCCTTTCCCAAAAAAATGCCTTGGTCTCCTAAAAGTGTTCCGGGGCGCTACCCACTGGGGCATGTTAACTCTCAAAGGAGTACCCTGATTAACCAAACATATCTCCAAGTTTGGACTTCCTCTTACCTGTTCTATTCCAAATACACCTGATTTCACTGCTATTCTTCCCAAGTCCTATTTCAGTGGAGATGGCTTATGATTTAAATGACCAACAGCCTCCAGAAATGATGCAGTCGAAGACATCAGCTCAATTCCAATCCCACCCTCACAAAAAAGGAAATGCTGCTTTTGAGAAAAGGTCTTAGACCTTTCAATCATTTTCAAGATTATTGCCTCAATGGAGAGGCTTTCTATTGTGGTGAAAATCCATGCCAAGGGTGATCTTTTTAAAGTCAAAATACTGCTAAACCAAAAGCAAATATAGGTCTATAAATAGTAGAAGAATGGGACCTGTTATGAGTTCAGCCCTGGGCAGAAGAGCTTTGGATAACCTCAAGTTCAGGGATGGTGGAATTTGGGTGACCAGCCAGAAATGCATTGGTATAATCAAACCTAGAGGTAGTGAAAGCAAGGAGAGAATCTCAGAAGCAAATGAGCTGCGATGGGCAAAATTAGACAGTATTACAAAGGTGGAAATAGGCAGTTTAATAGTGGCATGAATACGCGATCATAAACTCACCTTGAGGTCGGATATGATTGAGAAAGCATTGGCGTAATAATTCAAAATGGGTTTTGTAGCGGAGGGAGGGAAAGCAAATACCCAGTGTCAGAAATCAAGGCAACTTAGGTGAAGATATATTACTCTATCACAGATTTCCTTGATCTTTTATGTCTTTACAAAGAGATTATTTAGGTGTATCAAAATTAGCATATGTAACTTCAGATGTAATTGCCAGATTGCACCCTACAGCAAGTTCCATCCCAGATGGTCAAGTGTTGTACTGCATTCAGCCTTAACTCCAATAAAACACAATATAGCAATGTCTGATCTGAAAGCACAACACTTTCTGTTCAGTATTTGCACTCAGGTTGCCCTGAATACTTCCATCGTTGAAGTTGCTCAGCTATTTCAGCATTTATACAAGATCGTTTCTGTAAATGCCAAATATTAGTCAACATTTGTGGCACACACACAGTCTGACTTGAAAGGTGAGAAGCATAGTTTAATTTACTGCGCTGTTTTTGCGAGATGTGCGACTCCATTAATTTATAGGTTAATCATTTTGCGGTCACTCCTTGTCACAGATCATACAACATCCATTTCCTGTACATTTTGTGGGACATTTACAAATATCAGAGCACTAAATCTTTTGCTTTCTCCTTGCACTGTGCCATAAAGAAGTCATATACTCCAGTTACCTGCTCTGACTTTGTGCCACTTGCTTTCCAACACTCAATTGTTTCTTCATTGTTGTTTTATCAAAATTCTGGGATTGCCTTCCTATCAGCACACTGGGTGTACCTACACTGGATGGATTGCTATGGTTCAAGAAGGCAACTTATTACCACCTTCTCAATGGCAATTAGGGATGGAAAATAAATGCTGGCTAAGCCAGTAATACCCAAAACTGTGCAGAATGCAGAAGGTTTCATTAGTTTGATTGGAGTTTCCCACTAAAATAACTTGTGTCCTTGCATATCCTTTGTTTACAGTAGGAAGGCTCAGAACACCAGGGTTAAAGTCCAAAAGGTCTATTTGGTATGACAAGCTTTCGGAGCACTACATCTTCATCAGGTGCAATGCCAGCATCACCACTTCATGGAGTAGACCAGCTTCTTCTCCTTACCAGGAAAGCTAAAAAATATCCCAAATGCCATTTTTGAGGTAGGGATGTGTCAAATTTGAGTAATTCACTGTCATTTTCTATCTCCCAAACGAACTACTTTATTTACCTCGCATATGTCCATTCTATTTTCTCTGAGCACTTTATATCCCTGAATGTTAAATAAATTCTCACGCTCTGGAGTTAACAGCTGAGTTTTCGATTTTCTTTCTACTTTGTAGTTCTCTGCTGACCAACCAAAACAGTGCGTCATACCGTGAATACTGGAAATTTGAAATAAAAGTAGAAAGCGCTGCAGATACTCAGCAGGTCAGGCTGCGTCTGTGCAGAGAGAGAAACAGAAAGAAGTCTCACAACACCAGCTCATGTTGTGAGACTTTTCTCTGTTTTTACTCCTGTCCAATGCTGGCACCTCCATATCTGTGCAAAGAGAAACCGAGGTAACGTTTCAGTGCAATGACCTTTCGTTAGAACTGGAAAATGTAAGCGATATCGCAGTGTTTAAACAAGGATAGGGGGAGGGGAGGAACAATGAAGGTGGACAAACAAAGGAGACAAATGGAAACCCTGATGGAGAGAACAGAGCATCCTCAAGGTGACTAACCCTGGAAGAGGAGTGGCAGTGAATTCAACACTATGTGAAGAGCACTGAAGGAGGCCACTCTGCCCACTTTGGAAGTGACTGGGGTCTCAGCTGCTGGCTGGGGAGCTGGCGAGAGACCTACACTGCCTCCTGGGAAGACCCAGGAGGAGACAGCATATGACCAATCAGGTCATCAATGGGCCTTCCATAGGATCAGGGCCCTTTCCACACAGAGCTATCATCCCATCAGAGGCCATCAGCTTTCTTGCTCAGCAGCACCACTGGGGAGGCTGCTGCAGGAAAGACACCCACTTGCAGCCTGGATATTTGATCCGTGGACTCAGGCAAGTAATAGCGGGATGGGTTTTGTGGGGTGGGGACTGAGGGGAAGGGGATTGTAGTGGGGTCAGTAGCAAGGGCAGGGGGAGTGGTTCTCAACCCCCATCCCTTTTCTGAGGCTGGGTGCATAAATCAGACATTGAGTGCCTTAAAACAATGGACCTTCTCCCCGTCTCCCACCTCCCCGCTCCAATCCAAGAGACCATAAGTAGTTAGAATGAAATAGAATAAATAAAATAGAATAGAATAAAATCCTTACAGTGTAGAAGGAAGCCATTCAGCCCATTGGTCCACATCAAGTCTCTAACAGAGCATCTTACACAGGCCCTCTATTTACTCCACTAATCTTTCTAACCTATATATCTTGGGACAGTAAGGGGCAATTTAGCAAGACCAATCCACCCAACCTGCAATCTTCAGATTGTGAGCGGAAACTGGAGCATTAAAAGGAAAGCCATGCAGAAATTGCCAGGGAGAACACACAAACATATAAACTTATTACGTTCCCTGCATGCAACGGGCTTAATAATAGCAGTGGTGGGAGGAGGCCCTTAACTGAGCATTAATTGTCCGTTAAAGAGCCTCAACAGGGTGGTGGGACTGGAAGGCCATCCACCGTCCCCACCTTGACATTAACCAGGGTGGAGGCAGGAAGATGTTGGGCTCCAACATTGTACCTGATCCATTGTACCTGATAAAGTATAAACACTACCTCTAAACTTGTTAAGGGAGAAACATAAAATGTTGCCTTTTAAATGAGCCTATTCCCTTGGTCCTTTCTCCATAACCTTGCAAGGTCTTCTCCCTCAAGTATTTATTGATTTCCCTTTTGAAAGTTATCATTGAATCTGTTTCTACCATCTTTTCAGGCAGTGTATTGTGGACAACCTGTCAGAGGGGAGGCGCAGCATTTGGTTGTGGGGCCCACAGAAGCACACCACATTAAAAAGAAACTCATTTTAGCTGATCTCGGCTTTGGCTTGATCCTGGCAGTTTTGTCCTGTGAAGAAGCGATCAGTACTTCCCTGCTCTAACTAGCTTCACAAAAACTGCAGCTGGGCCATAGCGATGTGACTGGAGCCAGGTCTGCCTGTTAATAAAGAACTCTGGAACAGAATGAAAGAGGGTAGGATTTTTTTTTCCCCATTTGAAGTGCCTCCAAAGCTGTGTTTATACTCATCTGCTGAGCAACTTTTTTACCCCTGGTTGGAATTTAACGCACTCCCCTTAGTAAAGCTCACACACATTTAATCAGGCGTGAGGATCCTCCCCACTCTACCCTGATTAAGTACGAGGCAAGAAGGCTTGTGCGTGGCCACCTTGCCCCAGTGCCAAATGAGATTTCAAAGTGGGAAATAAATGCCCATTTGAGAGCCTCATCCCACCACCTCTGCTTTTTAGCTAGTTGCCATGTAATAAAACAAAAAACTTGAATTTGCCTCTGGGCTCGCGGGGTGGGGGGGGGATCCCTCATTGTCAGGCAGTCAGTGCCTGTTAGAGGGACCTGGCATTGGGAAGGGGGGACCTGCTAAAAGCCATCCCTCCCCCCCCCCTCCTCTAATTCACTCTGCTGTGCAACCCCCTCCCTTCTCTACCCCATCCCCACAAGCCAACAACCCCTCTCTGCAAACCCCATCACATCCTCAATCACCTGTGACCTGGATCTCTCGCTGATCCTCGGCCTCGGGAGGATGCTTTGCTGATCTCTCACTGCTCCCCCCAGGAGCTGATGTCAGTGCTGGTCATCAGTCAGGTGGCACAGCAGTTAACTGTTTCACTGCTCTCCTCTGGGTTCAGTTCCAGCCTCTGGTCACTGTCTATGTGGAATTGCACGTTGTCCCCATGTATGAGTGTGTTTCCTCTGGGTGCTCTTGTTTCCTGCCACAGTCCAAAGGTGTGCAGGTTAAGTTGATTAGCCATGCTAAATTGACTCTAGTGTCAGGGGATTAGTGGGGTAAATCTGTGGAGTTATGGGAATAGGGCCTGTGTGGAATTGTGGTTAGTGTCGACTTCATGGACCAGATTGCCTCATTCTGCACTGTAGGGATTCTATGATTTCATGATCAAGTCTAGGTGGCACGATTTCCACCCCCTGAGTTTTTGACGCTGGTCGGCTGGAATCATAGAATCATATAGTGCAGAAGAGGCCTTTTGGCCCATCAAGTCTGCACCAATACATGTGAAACACCTGATTCCCCATCTAATCCCATTTATCAGCAACTTGGTCCACAGCCTTAAATATTATGACATGCCAAGGGCTCATCCAGAGAACTTAAAAATTAACATGGTGGACCTTCCCCAAAGGAGGCATCACCTGAATTAAATTCTGCCTCAACATGGGGTTTTTGCTGGGATCATGTCTCTATCCAATCCCCTTCTCTGCCTGTCTACTTCAATGAAGAGATGCTACCCACAGGTTTCATTATCAGTACTTGATTTAGATGCAGCTCAATGTTCTTATATTATTTTAAAGTATTCTGAATTATTTTATGAAAATTACATTGTTATTTCATTTAATTGCTCTGCTAGATATGATAGTGCTTTTAATTCCTGTAGTTCATTTCTGACACTTTGCATGCTTATTGATACATTTGTGCATTCAATTCACTTCCCCACTCTTTAAGAGTTGGAGTTATCAAGAAACTTGAACGTCTTTAGCATCCTCAATGCCCTACAAATTCTATCTACATTTAGTGATACAGTATTATATACATACTTGGCAGGTTGAGTCAAGAACCTGTCTCCTATTCCTGGGCTCAGATTAATCCAAAGCCATGTTTCTTGAGGAAAGTAGCTCAAAAATGGGCAAATCCACCCTTATGTCATCAGAAACATGTGAACTGGCTATCAGTATTCTGGAACATTATGATCGAGGCAGTAGTTGTTGTTGTATAAAGTGCCAAAGTTATTGGGGCCTTGTGTATCAATTCCAAAAGCTGTAACAGTGCACAGAGTGCAAACTTTTATACATAGCTTCTCCTGTTGTGGCTCTCTTGCCCATGTGATGCTACTACCTGGAACTAAGTCTTTTTTCACTGGTTGAATCAGGAATTGTTAGTACAATTCAGGGACTTGCAGTCTTAGTCAGGCCACTAGATGGCAGTGAAACACTGCACAGTGTAGATTCTTTCATATCTTTTAAAAAATTTCTTTATTCTTTTTGAACTGCAGACCGCTGGTGTCATTTGACCTACCGGCTGTGTAGATAAAAATAAATTAACTCATTGAACTTAACTGATACGGACTGCTTCCCCACATTTTGAGAGGCCATCGTAAATTGTGAGCTGTGGAGTCATAAATCCCAATAGATCTGAATTGTTAGTTTGGATCTATTCAGATTTTCTTTTCTCATGAATGAACCCAGGACAGATCAATGCAGACTTTGACTGAGCACAGATGCCCTGCAAAGACTTGTTGCAAGAAGTAATACTGAATCAGCCTGTTTACCATTGAAAATTTCACAGGATATTAAGACAATTCAAACAGATTTAAATATGCATGCATTTACAGAAAAGTTCCCAGTCCACATTCACTGCTTTTCAATATGCATATTTAAATCTCTTTAAGAAAATTATTGTGGGCCCCTTTTGACTATTTCAGCGAATTGGCATTACAATTAACATGACAAAAATAGAATCAATAACCGTAACTTTGCTACCATCAGCAATATTGTTGATGCGTGAAAAATCAAAGTTCTGCTTCACACGTGTAAAATACACACTGAACTATCACATGGGCTGCAGTGTTCTAATTCTTTTAAGGTGTTAATGTTCTGCCAGAAGTTACGATAGACTAAATAAATTGGCTTTATAACTCCCTGGGCCATGAGCTTGGCAGTGATACCATGATTGTACCTATCACTAGTCCCCAGCTCTGACCCTGCTGACAAGGACACATAATTTACATATGGCCAGTAGGTACCAATGCTATGTGGATGCTCTCAAGTACCAATTTGTCTTATGCGACTGAAAAATCTGACACCTGCCTGTCAGTGACGCTATAGCAAAATGATAATGTTTTTAGCTTTATCATAGTTGAGTTTGATGGGTGATCTCTGACCAATTACATATGTTGGTGGTACTTTATGTCTGGAATTTTACTTGGGGAGGTGGAAGGAACGCTTTTCCATTTTAGGTATGCATTGTCACCTGCATCGTGCTCTCAGTTTAGCAAGTGTTGTGTTGTAAAATTCTCTCCCTCCCTTTTCAACAACGTTTCTCATTCCTAACATCAGAAAAACTCCCCAGCAAAACACTTGCAATTTGAATATCAATCACCCTGTTGTCTATTTGAGGGGGGTAGTAATTTAATTGCAAATCAAACCCATGCTTGCCCATTAAAGATTAAGATTGTCCAAATATATTTTATATAGAACTCTTATAGCCAACCGTTTAAGGTAGAAGAAACTCAGGCTCCAGATATGAAAACATTGTGTGGTAACCTACTGCTGCTGCTGGCTAGATGTGCCTGTGTGCGTTTGTATGAGTGAGTTTGATGGGAAAGAAAGGTGAAGTGAAAGAGAGCATTTGGTTTGTTCGCTTCCATTAATCTATGTTCTCCCTGAGTAGCACCCTGCTATCACCTCATTTCTTAGGTGGTTCTTTTTTTGCAATTGACAGTTGAGCTTTTGACTTGCTACCAGTCCAGTTTCCATTTATCCAGGTGCATGCAGCATTCCTCCTTAAAAACAGTCATGCTTACATTATTTGTCAAACATATTACAATCCAATTCACATACGAATGTAATAAGAATGTTAAAACTAGGATAGACGTAGTCCAGTCAGCCCTTCAAACCCATTCCACCATTCAATAAGATTAGATTTGATCTTCTACTTTAACACCATCCCTATATCCCTTGATGTTTTCAGTATGTAGAAATCTATCAATCTCAGTTCAGAATGTACTCAAAAATTGAACTCCACAGCCTCTGAGACAAAGAATTACAAAGATTCACAACCCACTGAACGAAGAAATTCCTCCTCACCTCAGTCCTAAATGACCTGCACTTGTACTGTGATTGTGTCCCAGTTCCAGAACCTTTCAGTGAAGGGAACCGTCCTTCCTGCATTGACCTTATCAAACCCTGTAAAAACTTTGAGTGAGACCATTTCTCATTCTTCTAAACTTCAAAGAGAGAAGGTCCCGTTCGTTTAATCTTTCCTCGTGGACAATCACTCCTTCCCAGGAATTAATTCAGTGAACCTTAGTTGCACTTCTTCTATGTCATGTGAAATGTTGACTGCACAGCATGCAGCCAGTTTGAGGTAACAGTTTGGCTTGGTGCCACATCATAGAAATGTTCCACAAAGCTGAATTTTGATTGGCTGTCTCTCCAGTAGGAGTTTTTGTGGATCTCAGGGAAGGCAGAGGATGGGATCAGTGCGAGGGAACAGTCAGGAAGTAGATGGTGGTCAATCAGGAGATAGGGAAGGCAATGATCAGGGAAGGAGGGAGACGGGACCAATCACGAAGGAGCTAACTGAGAGTCTTTATATAATGGTTATCATTCTCCTGATGCTCTCTTACTTCCATGACTGTCCTTACTCTTAGCAACTGTGCAATTCACTTACCTTTACTTACATAATAGTCACTACATTCAGAAATAAATTTCATAAATTGTGAAGCATTTGGGGGTGGCTTATGTATTCCATGTAAATGCAATTTTTTATTATGATAGCTGGATTCCTTCTTTAATGATCAATATTCATTGAAAATTTGTATAAGCATATTAACAAATACCTCCATATCTTAAGGCATGGAAGCAAGTAAAAAAACAAACCTTTTTTATTTTGAGGCAGATTTTTATGGCTAAATTTTCCTGTATCCTTAACTCCATAACTTCCTCCAGCCCTGCGATCCATTGCTTCTTTGTGTAGCCTTGATTTTCTTTGCTCAGCTATTGGTAGCCATGGGGCCCTATTAGCTCCAAACCCATCTCCCTCAATCTCTGTTCCTCTACCTCTGTTGGCCTGTAGAGTTCTCCTTCAAACCTATCACTCTGACCAAGCTGTTTGTTAACTGTTCTAATTTCCCTTTACGTGGCTCAATATCAATTTATGTTTTTGATCATCCTCTAACACTTCTGAGGCTGATACTGAAGTGATGCTGGCCCAAATTAGAGAAAGTAAAGTGTAAGAGTCAGTGTACTGGGGAAGAGGTCATCGCATGAAGCAGCATTGGCCATGTGGGAAATATGGTTATGAGCAGGATCCCTACAAGCTTAAGGATCTCCTGGCAATGCTGCTGACTTCAATAGATTAGCAAATAGATGAATATATTCAAATTGGACAAATACTGAATCACATAAAAACTTGTGGGAATTTTCTAGAACTTGGATCAATGTTTCACAACTTATCATGTTTCTTCTACCAGAAGCAAAGTCACTTGACATCACTTGTATCAAGTGTCTCACATCATGTGATCAATTCTAGAACGTTAAAGCTTTACGTCCTAGGTCCTTGCACTCTTACTACCATTGTACATTACTATAATATATTCTCTGAATTTTGATGGAAATGGAGACACAAAAACCAATTAATGATCTTTGGTGAGAAAGATGATGAAAAAAAAGCACACAATTTCAGGAAACACCAGCCCACAGGAAGAGGATACCCCAACATTTAGCATAAAACAGCACATAAGGAGGAAAATAATTTGGCTTCAGTCTGGTCTAGCAGTTCAGGATGAAGATATGGGAATCTCTGTATCTTCAGTGGATTTTTGAGACTGTATAAGGCCATAAGAACAAATGATGTAGGAGCAGATGTGGGCCATTCTGCCCATTGAGTCCGCTGTGTCATTCAGTGAAATTATGACTGATCTGATAGGATAATCCTTTTATACCTTTTTGATATTTAGGCTGGAATTCCACAACCTAACCCACAACTGGGATTGTCCAGACCTGCAGCGTGGAACGGAGTTTTGGCTGAGTGCCAAATTCATTGGCAGCAGCAGTGGGGTGTATGGGACTGGAGAATTTTGGCCTTATTGTTTTCATGTATTCTTCAATCTCTTCACCACTTTCCCCATAAAAGATCCAGTTATCTTTCGATGTGGAGCTGTTCAAGCTCACAAAAATTAACATTAGGGGGTGGAATCTTCTAGCTCTGCCCACTGCCGGGATTGCCCAGTCCTGCTAAAAGTCAATGGACCTCTGGCTGTGTTGCCAAATCTCTCACAGCAGAACCTGTCATGGCAGGTTGGAAAACCTCCAGCCCAAATTCTTATTTCTGCAGGGACTGCAAGCCAGAAAGAAGCAGAGAAGATTGACGAAAACCTGTGACATAAAATGTGGTTGAATCATAGAATCCCTAAAGTGCAGGAGGAGACCTTTCAGCATTCAAGCCTCTGCCAGCAATAATCCCATTCAGAACCCATCCCTGTAATGCCATGTATTTACCCTGATAATCCTTCTGACACTAATAGTCAATCTACCTAACCTGCACATCCTTGCACTGTGGGAGGAAACCAGAGCACCCGGAGGAAACCAACACGACACGGGAGGAATGTACAAACTCCTCACATTGACCCAAGTAGCTATTCGCGGGTTCAACTGTAGAAATTTTATCCCAATATAACTTGTTTATTTTGCTCACCATTGAAATTAAAAGAGACCAGGGATTCCCAACAAGAGACACTTGAATGCAGCCATATGACAAATGTCACTGTCAGTAACACCTCATTTAAAAATTAAGTTATACCAAAGAGATTCTAGGTTGGATGAGAGCCACACTGAAACCAATAAACACAGCATAGGTCATGGATCCCGGTCTTAAGTATATGGACACAGCAAATGCACCTGACCTATGTTAAGCTTTACTATTTTAGTTCAGAATCTTTCAGCAGATAGGTGCAAAAGTCAAGAGAATGACATGATTATTATTTGTACAATGTGGTGTCAGTAGCATATTGCTTCCATTCTATACAGTGTAATTGGCAAGAAGCACAAGAAATCTTTCAGGAAAAAATGTACGTTTCATTAATATTAAATAATCCACAGCATTATATAAAGCAGTGCTGCTTAAACATTCCTGGTTGAAGGACCCTTTTTCAAATGGCTTAATAATCACAGCTCCCCATCTAAATTATAGGTCTATATAATACTTGTAATATGAAAGTGCTGCATATAAAGAGTGTTTTAATAGTGGTTTGTAAGAAAGTAAGTATTTTCTTCCAGTTATCAGTGAAATGAGTGTGCTTGCATTTCACTGCAGATGTTGTTGAACCTTGTTCTGGTTTTTGCTGCACTACTACTTATGTGTCTCAAGGCAGTCACCAAACTCAGCTCTAGCTGCTGCTCATTTGACCATGGCACCCCATTGACCACAACACCAGGGATGGCTGATCATTTCTTCTAACCTGTGTGGTTAGTAATTTCACATCATTTCACAGAGCACAGCCTGAGAAGCACTGATATAAAAGATTGGATAAAACATCAATCGTCCACCAAATGCATGTTTTCTATCCAGTATCCAGGATTTTCGAGGTAGTTCATCAGTAATAGATTCCAACGTGGGATCCAACAAACCATTTAGTATTTGCCATCAATGAATGTTAATAAGGCTGGAAAAATATAAACAGCAGTGCAAAAGCAATTAACAATACTTATATTAGCAGTATTTTTTATTTAGCTTATAAAATCTGTTAATTATTTAGTTCTCTTTGCTGCATGAATCATATTATTGACCCAATAATATTTCAGTTTATTTCTTCTTCACAATTGTGTCCATGAAGGCCTTACTTTTTTTTTCCCAGCTATCAGCATTGGGCTATGTATAAAAATGGGATAGGCCTGCTCCCTTTATAGGGCCTTGTCCTGGGAAGCTAATAGCATCATTTCTGGCTACCAGCCTCAAGGCTTTTCAGTTGCCACTGTCCACTCTGGTTATTGCTGAGCCTTCTTTGAACCATTCAATCTAAGGACTGTAACAGAAGTTCCAATACTACCATTGTTAAGGTGCCTCTCCATTTGCATGATTTATAGATAGGCATTAAGAGGATCAAGGCTCTAATGTCTGTTATACAACCATCAAAAGAATACTTGGATTGATTCCATAGTTTGCATAGTGACTTCTCACCAGCAATTGTCCTTAGACTGAAGAGGAAGTGATTCTGTGCAAATAAATGTTTGTGAAAATTTGGAAGCCATACTTTAGATGTTGGTCCCTTTATATATTACAAATGCATGTAAACTAGTCCTACTTTGATATATCGATGTATCTTTGCAATGCAGCTATTGAATCTTTGAGCACAATATAAAATGGCTATCAACAGGTCTACAAGCAATTATTTTTAAACATTTTTCATTCCCTAAGCCAGCATTTATTGCCCGTACCTAATTGTTCTTGAGAAAGTGGTGGTGTGCTGCCTTTTTGGATCTCTGCAGAGTGTGTGGTGTAGGTACGTTCGCAGGAGTTCCAGAACTTTGAGCCAGCAACAATAATGGAACGAAGATATGGGCCAGAATTTTCTGATGTTGTCCAATGTCTGGATTCACCGAGTGCCAACTTCTTCATTCTTGCTGGCAATGCTAGCGGTATATTCGAGATTGGAGAATTCCAGCCATAATTCCAAGTCAGGAAGGCGTGTGGCTTAAAAGTGAACCTGCAGTGGTGCTGTTTTCATGCAACTGCTGATCTTACCATTCCAGGTGGCAATTGGAGGGCAAATTTGAAACCTGGGCAAGTTGATGTGGTGCATCCTGTAAATGGTGCATACTATTATCACTGTGCATCATTGGTGAAGGGACTGTCTGTTTAAGAAAGTAAATGGGGTGTCAGTCAAGCAGGCTGCTTTGCGTTGGATGGTTTTGAGTATAGTACAAGGGTTTGGCACATATAGGATTAATGTGGGACTAGGATCAGTACCACCCACACAGTGACATAAGGGATTCGCATCTTGGAGGTCAGTCTAGTGTAGACCCCAGATGTGGGTCAGTCTAGTGTAGAACAGAGCCGTGTGCACAAATAAGCATGGAGAGTGTTCCAAGCCTGAACCCTTTACTGTATGTATGTACATTATTTGTGTAGTTAACAAATACTTACAATTACCTTACCTAAGATGATGAAGACTTCATTAAGATCTACTGAATGGTCTTCAACACACTACAATATGATGCCATTGAATGGGAAAATCCAAAACTTCTTTAAAAATGTGGAGAAAAGCTAAATTCTGCAAGACTAAAGAACAAAAATCAGAGTATCATTCTGACCTGAAGAAAGGTTACGAAGCAAATGCACAGAGAAAAGATCACCAGGGGAAACCATGCTGTTTAAAGCTTGGATGCTGAAGACAGAAATTTAAAATTCCTCACTGCAGCAGAAGACTCCTCAGGAAGTGCAGCATTAATTCCCAGAGTGTACTGTTAGTAAATCTAGCAGGGGTAAGCTAAAACCTTAAAATTTCAGAATCCAAGTCTTGAGAAACTTTAAGTTAGTTTGGTGGTCAGAAATCATTGCTCAAAAACTTAGTTGGAAAATCCAGGTGTATAAATTGGCATTTGAAATATTGCATCTGAGCTCCTTCCAAGAAGAAGAGTTAATTAATTAATTTGAAAGAATTGCAACAAAAGCATCAGCTTTAAATGCCAACAAGGGCCAGGATTTGTTATACTAAATTGTAGTGATGAAATGGAGAAGTCTGCAGCGAGTCAATCCAAGCTTTTGTTTAATTTTTTTTCAAGGCTGAGAATGAGCACCATTAAAGCAAGAGACCATCAAAACTGGCAAGTGTGGGTAAATTCTTTGGGCAGGATTTTGCACAGCACCTGCTATGTGATTTGTGGTGATGGAGGCAGCCCAATATTGGGCGGTAACAGGATTTTCTGACTCTGCTGCCAACAAGATTTCCTGTCTGATGCGCACCACCCACCTGCCCTGCCACCTCCCTTGCTGCCAGAAAACCCCGTGGTGAGGGTTTGCCGTTGACGGGATCGGAAGATCCAGCCAGTGAGAATGGCCATTGTCTTCAGAAGGCGGCACCATCTAGAGTTTCATCAACTTCTGAAAACTGAACATACATGTTAAGTCTGAGACTAAGAGCTCGTATGGAAAGCAAGCCATAGGAAGGATAGGGTTTATTGATGAACTGCTCTCTTCACACTTTACCTCTCCATTCACTTCAGGGATGGTTTCCTCGGCAGATAATCCCATGCACAGGGTCAAATGACTCATCCTCTTAAATACATAAGACCACTCGGCACATCGAGTCTGCTCCGCCATTTAATCATGGCTGATATTTTCTTCATCCCCATTTTCCTGCCTTTTCTTCATAATTCCTGATCCCCTTATTAATCAAGAATCTATCTATCTCTGTCTCAAAGACACTTGATGACCTGGCCTCCACAGTCTTCTGTGGCAATGAGTTCCACAGAGACACAACTCTCTGGCTGAAGAAATTCCTCCTCATCTATGCTTTAAAGGATCATCCCTTTATCCTGAGGTTATGCCCTCTGGTTCTAGTTTCTCCTGTGAGTGGAAACATCCTCTCCATGCCCACTCTATCCAGGCCTCGCAGTATCCTGTAAGTTTCAATAAGATCCCCCCTCATACTTAACTCTAACGAGTTCAGACTAGAATCCTCAACCATTCCTCATATGACAAGCCCTTCATTCCAAAGATCATTCTTGTGCATGTCTTCTGAACCCTTTCCAAGGCCAGCACATCCTTCCTCAGGTATGGGGTCCAAACCTGCTCACAGTACTCCAAATGTAGTCTGACCAGAGCCTCAGATGTAAACCCCTGCTCTTGTATTCTAACCCTCTCGACATGAATACTAACATTGTATTTGTCTTCCTAACTACAGATCAGACCAGCACATTAACCTTAAGAGAATCTTGAGCAAGGACTCCCACGTCCCTTGTATTTCTGATTTCCAAAGCGTTTCCCCAATATGCTTTAAATTTTTTTTTAGCATATATCAGAAGTCCATTATTTCAGGTTAATTTGGACTTATCCAAGGTCCAGATCATTAATATAATTGGGACTTTAGAAAAAAAGATTCCTTGTAAGAACATGAAAACATAAGAAATAAGAGCAAGAGTAGGCCATCTAGTCCTTCAAGCCTGTCCTGTCACTCAATACAATTATGGCTGATCTAAAGTGGATCAGTTCCACTTTCCCGCTTTCTCCTCATAATCCTTAATTCCCTTGTCTATCAGAAATCTACCTACCCGTGACTTAAATATACTCAGTGAGGTAGCCTCTACCACTTCAATGGGCAGAGCATTCCAGAGATTCACCACCCTTTGAGTGAAGAAGTTCCTCCTCAACTCTGTTCTAAACTGCCCCACCCTGTTATTTTGAGACTGTGCCCTCTAGTTCGGTTTTCCTTTCTATGCGGGGAGAATCTCTCTACCTCTACCCTATCTAGCCCCTTCATTAACTTATATGTCTCTTTAAGATCCCCCCTCAGCCTTTTAAACTCTAACAAGTACAGGCCCAGTCTATTCAATCTCTCCTCATAACCTAACCCCCTCATCTCCGGCATCAGCCTGGTGAAAATTTTCTGTACTCCCTCTAAGGCCAATATATTCTTTCACAAATAAGGGGACCAAAACTGCATGCAGTACTCCAGCTGTGGCCTCACCAGTGCCTTGTACAGTTGTAGCAAGACCTCGATGCTTTTATATTCTATCCCCCTCGCTGTAAAGGCCCACACTCCATTTGCCTTCTTGATCATCTGCTCTACCTGCAGACGGGATTTTTGCGATTCGTGCATAAGGACCCCAGGTCCCTCTGCACTGTAGCATGCTGCAGCTTTTCACCCTTTAAATAATAATCCTTCCTATTATTATTTCTACCAAAATGGATTGCCTCACATTTGCTAACGTTATACTTCATCTGCCAGGTCCTTGCCCACTCACTCAGCCTATCCAGATCTCTCTGCAGACTTTGCGCACTCTCCATGAATTCACTTTTCCACTCATCTTCGTGTCATCAGCAAATTTTGTTACCCTACACTCAGCCCCTCCTCCAGATCGTCTATGTAAGTGGTAAACAGTTGAGGACCCAGTACATGATTGGTTCAAATCTGGAGAAAAAGACAGAAGTTCAGCAAGTTAACACACTATTTCACTTGATAGACCAAATAGTAAACAACATTATTGCTAGACAAAAAAAATCAACAAATTATCTGCAAAATTTGAAGAAATACTAAAATCATTCAATGTTTATTATAACATAGGAAACAGTAAAATACTCAAAAGAACTAAATTTAATAAATGTCTCCAGCAGCCGATAGATCCTGTCAACTCATTCATCAATGATGTGTACAGGAAGGCTGAAGACTAAATTATGGAGACCTAAAATTTGAACTTATCAAGGATCAAATATTTGTAGGAGTAGGAGATGACTCACTCTCAGGCATGCTGCAGGCGAAGGAAGATCTAACCCTTCAGAAAGCTATCCAGATTGTTAGTCAGACTGAACATTTGTGTGGATCTGGCCCAATCTAAACCAGAAGGTAAACCATGGTACAAAGGAAGCCCCACAGTTCAGTTAGTTAAATACCATAGAACCAGAGACAATCCAGATCAATACCCTGATGGTACCAACCAGTAGACCAACCATGCCAGCATTGTGGAGAAAAGCACTATCAATAAGCAAGATCAATGTCCTGCAATTTCAGTGTAATAGGATTGGACATTTTGGCAAATTGTGCAAGGCCAAAACATCTAAACACATGGAAGACCCAAAACTTACACTTCCCACTGCCTTGGCAGAGCAGACATGATAATTAAGGACCCCATGCATCCTGGACATTCTCTCATAGAATCATACAGGTTTACAGCATAGAAAAGGACCTTTGGCCCAATTTGGCCCATGCTGCCCTTTTTTTTAAAACCCCTGAGCTAATCCTAATTGCCTGCATTTGCCCCATATCCCTCCATATCTATAGTACCCATGTAACTATCTAAACGCTTTTTAAAAGATAAAATTGTACCCACCTCTATTACTATCTCTGGTAACTTGTTCCAGACTCTCAGCACCCTCTGTGTGAAAAAAATTGCCCCTCTGGACACTTTTATATCTTTCCCTTCTCACCTTAAACTTATGCCCTCTAATTTTAGACCCCCCTGCCTTTAGGAAAAGATATTGACTATCTACCTGGTTATGCCCCTCATTATTTTATAGACCTCTATAAGGTCACCCTTCAGCCTCTTGCGCTCCAGAGAAAAAAGTCCTAGTTTATTCATTCTCTCCTTAGTAAATCTTTTCTGCACTCTTTGTAGTTTAATAATATCCTTTCTATAATAGGGTGACCAGAATTGCACACAATATTCAAATTGTGGCCTTACAATTGACAAGATGTTCCAACAAGATCCCTTTGCAATTGGAGATAACTTTCTTCACTGTCCACTATGCCACCAATCTTGGCGTCATCTGCAAACTTACTAACCGTGCGTGCTTTATTCTCATCCAAATCATTAATATAAATGACAAATAACAGTGGGCCCAGCACTGATCTTGAAGCACATTATTCATCACAGGCCTTCAGTTTGAAAAACAACTCTTTCCAACCACCCTTAGGCTTCTGTCAAGGAAGCCAATTTTGTATCTATTTAGATATCTCACCCTGGATCCCATGAGATTTAATTTTATACAACAATCTATCATGTGGTACCTTGTCAAACACCTTGTTAAAATCCATGTAGACAACATCAACTGCACTGCCCTTATCTATCTTCTTGATTACCCCTTCAAAAAACTCTTCCACCATCTTCCTTCGATAAAAAGATACAAAAGTCTGAGGTCACTTATCAACCGACTTAAGAACAGCTTCTTCCCTGCTGCTGTCAGACTTTTGAATGGACCTACCTTGCATTAAGTTGATCTGTTTCTACACCCTAACTATGACTGTAACACTACATTGTGCATTCTTTCATTTCTTTCTCTATGAATAGTTTGTTTTGTCTGTATAGCATGCAAGCAACAATACTTTTCACTGTATGTTAATACATGTGACAACAATAAATCAAATCAGATAAAAAAAATCAAGATTCGTGAGGTTGAAACTACACAGTAAGAAGACCAAAGCCATGCTTCACAGGTGAGGTCAAATATCCTAGATTTCCATATCGGAATACCTATATTTTGATTAACATCTCACAAATTTCAAATTGAGCACAGAAACTTTGTCTTCCCAAACAAAGAATGGTGGCTGAGAGACCTTTGGTTTCAAACAACTTGGGATGGGAGGAATCCAATTTCCAGTCACAGAATTATTCTGGTAACATTAAGGTGTGGCGGCAAATAAATCTCCAAGCTGATGTACATCATCCATAACCAGCATTTTTCTCTCTTGTCTGCGCAGACCTGAATCTCCTCAAATTGACAGATGATGTCAAGACAACCACTGTTGTAAATTTATACAGAACTGCAAGTTCCCAAGAACTTAAACAAGAAAGAATATCCTCATTGGGCCCTCAGCTCTAAACTGTACTCTCTCTTCGCAGAACTGGTTTTCATTATGGGTGTCAGAAAACAGTCATTGATCAGACCAGCCGACTATTCAGATGGTTACCATGACATCTCCAGTGGAGGATAGATGAGAGAGCAATCAACAAGCAGAAGAACCTTAACATTGCTTCCAATGATTGTTGATAAGGTTAACACTGCAACTCCCAGCCAGCATGACAGTGCCACAGATGATGCTGGAACCAAGTAACAACTATTCATTGCCAACAGCACACCACATCGCCAAATGCAAAGGCGAACTTACTGAAAAAACACATCCACATTACAGGAATGACCACCTTCCATCACAGATGGGCTGAAGGGCCTCTTTCTGCACTGTAGGGTTCTAAGAGTCAGGTGCCTACAGGATTAACATGGAGCTGAGTATAGTATCACCCACACAATGATATAAGAAAACTCATCAGCCCCCGCACACATCACCCCACCTAGGGAGTAGCCTCGTGTTGGAGAGAGCTGTGTGCTCAACAACTATGGAACCAATTCTTAGCTTCAACCTTTCACTATATATGTGCACATAGTTCTTGTAATTAATATTTATAAACAGTTATTGTATTTAACTCTGCAAAGACTTCACTAAGACCTACTGAATGGTATCCAACACTCTCTAATTTGGTTTACTTATGTAATGTTAGAGCTGCACTTGTCACTTCTGTCATGTGATCAATAAGCTATGGGGAAGTTAGGAGATGAGTTACTTGCCACATAATTCCTAGCATCTGACCTGCTTTTACAATCACAATATGTATAGGCTCGAACAGTTCAGTTTCTGTTTAATGGCAACCCCCAGGATATTGATAATGGAGGGTTCAAATAATATTGAATGTCAAGGGGAGATGTTAGATTCTTACTCGCTGGAGACAATCATTGCTTGGTACTTTGCAGTGTGAAGATTACTTGCCATTAGTCAGGCCTGGTCTAGATATTATCCAGGTCTTGCTGCATTTGGATATGGATTGCTTCAGTATCTGAGGGGTCATAAATAATGCTGAACATTGTGCAATCATCAGCAAACACTGCCCCTCCCTTCTGATTTATGATGGAGGGGAAGTAATTGATGACACAACTGAACTTGGCTGGGCCTAGGACACTATCCTGATGGATGCCAGCAACTGTGTCCTGGAACTGAGATTATGTCACACTCGGTCAAACGCTGCCTTTATATAAAGGACAGTCACTCTCTCCCCACCTCAGGAGTTTAGCTCGTCTGTTCATATTTGGGCTGAAATTGTTATGTGGTCAGAGATGGAATTCAAACTGAGTATCAGTGAGCAGGTTATTGCTGAGTATGTGCCGCTTGATAGCGCTGTTGATGTCTCTTTCCATCACTTTGCTAATGATTGACAGTAGACTGATGGCAGGTTGGATACATCCTGCTTTTTGAAAACTCCATCATTTGAAGAACTCCATTTAAAGATTTATCAATGCAAGCTGCACTCTTAGTATAAGCTTTTAATTTGAATAGCTGAAATTTGTATATTAGCTCTGATATTTTTTCCAGTTGTTTGATGTCATTTCACAAGATCACAAAATAACTATCGATGATAAGACCTGCTTAGTCCTGTAACCAAAATGAACCATCATTGTTTTATCCAATTTTATTTTCATTTGTCTGAGAATCCATTCCATATGTCTATAGAATCATGCAGCACAGATTGGGTCATTTAGTTTATCATGCCAGCACTTTGCTAGAACTATCCAGTCAGTCCTACTTTCATGCTCTTTGTTCATAGCCTAGCAAATTTCTTCTAAAAACGTTGATCATCCTTTGGGGTAGTTTTAACCCCTGATGATATGGATGGGAATTGGATCTGGCGTTTGATATAACTCTCTCATGAATTCCATTACCATCACGCAATTTTGACAACTTCCATGGGACACAGGCTACCTAAAAAAGGGACCACTCTCAGCCTACACATGTAGGACGCCTCCTATTGATAGATACCAGTTGGAGGCAGGAAAAGGCCTTTAAGTGATCATTAATTGGCCACTTAAGGGCCCCAAATGATTTAAGGGTGGCCAAGCTGATCTGCACCAACTCCATGTTGGTAAAATGTCAGTGTAAGTGGATAGGCAACAAACATAGTGGTTCTGCCATAGTGCCCAATTCCATGGTCATCCCCCTGCCTGTCAGTTTGCTCCTTGTGTGGTGGCAACACCATGAAATTCCACCCAGCAATCTGCAAGATCCTTTTCTCAGATCCAATGTAGCTCTTGGCTTACTTATGCTCACTCGCTGCTTGGAGTTCACTGTATATTTGGGCACATCAGAAGGCATCTGGTACACATGTCTGATACCACCATTAGGTCCGATTCCAATTTAACTCAAAGTTCTTGCAACAGCAGTCAATTTGATCTAACTTCAAGCAGTGTGGGATCAATTGTCTCCAGTCAAACAGCCAAACCAATTGTCCTTAAAGGAAATTGTAGAGATTGTCACAAATAAATGTACATATAAATGGCTTACCAGAATATTGATTCAGATGCAGCAGGAATGTTCCTTTCTGCTTCCACAATTCAGGTCACTGTTGGCCGTCACTCACCAAACCCCCCCCTGGTGATCCCCTCATTACATCCGAGGCTTCGTGCTGGAAGGAAAGCTGGCCAACGTTCAACCTGACAGTTGTACTGTTGGTTACAACTCACCAGTTGCATTCTGATGATTCAAATAGACTGATTTTGCATGATCCTTTTGTGCATGGTCCTCTTAGCGTAGCGGTTGTTATTGTCAGACGTGGGCGAGATCCATCCACCCCTTTGATGTTTGTGCTGTTGATTGAGAAATAAATATTGGCTATGGCTCTCAGGGAATTCTTCTGTTCTTACTGCCATAGGATAGTAAGTTTACAGCAGACGGCAGATGGGGCCATAATTTAATGTCTATTCTGAAAGCTAGTACCTCCAACAGTGCAACATGCCTTCAGTGCTGAACTTAAACGTCAGCCTGGATTATGTAATCTAGTCTCTGGAGTGGGGATTGAACCTATGACTCTAACCCAGAGGCATGGCTGCTACCACTGAACCAATGTTGACATCTTAGTATATACTTGTCAATCAAATTAACCCATGGTGACCTAACTTTTCTTTCTGCATTTCTTTATTTAAAATCTTTAAGTCAATAAATGACATTTGTATTAAATATGTATAAAATTCTATTCGATGTTCCCATTGCTTCCTTTATCTCACTCTGACAAACATTCTGCTTTGCTTGCTATGTGTACCACTAGATTAGTTTTATATAGTTAAAGAAATAGTCTATCTGCTCCTCATAAATTCTCCAGTTCTTTCAATTCCTATATCTGTAAAGACATTTTGTATTGTTCCAAAGATCAGTTTCCCTGATTATCTGCTCATTATATTGCTTTACCGAGAATTACCTCAATCCTCCAACTTCCTCATTCAAACTTTTTTCAGTAATAATTGTTTCAAAATTGTAGGACCATGAAATGCTACAGCCTTTATGCCTTAGTTTTGATCTATATATTTCCCTTTTTCTCCTTCTTCTTCTTAGGCAGTCCTTGGAAATGAACCTACTTCCATTCCTTCCCAATGGGTTCTGAAATGGTAGGTAGGTCTATTATATGAGTAGCAAACTTTGCCATGTGAGGGGCAGGTACTCCCTGGAGGATTTGGGTAGATCAGTTTCATTTGATTTGATTTGATTTATTATTATCACATGTATCAATATATATTGAAAGGTATTGTTTCTTGCGCACTATACAGACAAAGCATACTGTACTTAGAGAAGGAAAGGAGAGAGTGCAAAATGTAAAGCAACAATTATAGGGTGTAGAGAAAGATCAAACTAATACAAGGTAGATCCATTCAAAAGTCTGATGGCAGCAGGGAAGAAGCTGTCCTTACGTTGGTTGGTAAATGTCCTCAGACTTTTGCATCTTTTTCTGATGGAAGAAGGTAGAAGAGAATAGGTCCAAGGGGCTTGGGTCCTTGATTATGCTGGCTGCTTTTCAGAGGCATCTGGGAGTGGAGACAGTGTCAATTGTTGGGAGGTTGGTTTACGTGATGGACTGGGTTTCATTCATGATGTTTTGTAGTTTATTGTAGTCTTGGACAGAGTAGGAATCATACCAAGTTTTGATACAAAAAAGATGCTTTCTGTGGTGCATCTATAAATCTTGGTGCGTATTATAGTGATCATGCCAAATTTTCTTAATCTCCTGAGAAAGTAGAAGCGTTGGTAGCCTTTCTTAACTGTAATGTTGGCATGGAGGGATCAGGACAGATTGTTGCTGATCTGGACACCTAAAAATTGAAGCTCTGGACCATTTCTATTTTGTTCCCATTGATGTATACAGGGGCATGTCCTCCAATACACTTCCTGAATTCGATAACTGTCTCCTTCATTTTGTTGACACTAAGGGAGAAATTATTGTTGTTGCACCAGTTTTCTGGGTCTGATTCTCCCAAAAAAATAGTTCTAAGTACTGAATTCACAAGAAAAATTGTGTAAATCACCGTTGTTTTCTCAGTGGAAGTTCAGACTCGAATCTCCCACACTCTGTGCACTGCAGAGGTCACAACTGTGAATATCATTGAAAACTCAGGGGCGGGGCCTATTCATTCTATAGTCTGAAAGTTCTGGGCCTCTGCACATGCACAGAGGCTCTGATCTGCAGCCTCCCATTTGCTGGTCAGCTCAATCACTGGCCAGTCAAGGATCTTCACAGTTCTGCCCCTCTCCAACACTCCCATGGCCCAATTGTGGCTCCATGACCATTCCTGGATGAGCCCCTTCCACCCTGATCTCCAGCTCCTATCCCCCAGCAGTGACAATCCATCCCCCACTCAACCTCCCATCCCAGCAAAACACCCCATCTTGGCAGACACCCACCACCACCACCCCCACCACACCCTCCACCGTCACCCTCCGCCCACAGGAGTCTCAAGCCCGGTAATGATCTTTAAATTACATTAAATAAAGATTAAAATCACTTACCTGGTCTTCCTGATCATTTCTAGTGGGGTTTCGGTTGTGCCTGCTCTCTGGTGATGGGAGATGCACAAGCATCAGGAACACATGAACAAATGTTCATGTGAACAAATGTTCATGTAAGAAGCAATCGGGTAGACAATCCCCTGGGGCTGTTCCCCTCCAAAACAAATTTTCTGTCTTGGATGCTACAGTTGAGGAAGAATCAACTGGAGAGGACCAAAGGGAGCAGGTCTCTGGGGGTGAGCCTGCTGAGAATGCTCAGGTGGGTAGGGAAAATAAGAGATTGGGCCTAGTAATTGGAGACTCCATAGTTAGAGGGACAGATAGGAGAGTAAATAGTAATAAAAGTGACTCAGGGCTGGTGTGTTGCCTCCCAGGTGCTGGAGTCCAGGATGTCACAGATAGGGTTTTTAAGATTCTTAAGGGAGAGGGGAGTCAACCCCAAGTCATAGTTCATGTAGGGACACATGATATAGGTAGGAAAAGGGAAGGGGATATTAAACAGAAATTTATGGAGTTGGGGTGGAAGCTTAGGGCCAAAACTGGCAGAGTGGTTATCTCTGGACTCTTGCCTGTGCCAAGGGATAGTTTGGAGAAGAATAGAGAGAGGGAATGTTTGAACTCGTGGCTACGGGGATGGTGCAGGAGGGAGGGGTTCAGGTTCCTGAACAATTGGGACTCATTCTGGGATAGGTGGGACCTCTACAAGAGAGATGGTCTACACCTGAACCAGAGGGGAACTAATATCTTGGGGGGAAAATTTGCTAAGGCTATGCAGGGGGCTTTAAACTGATTCGGGGGGGGGTGGGATCCTGAATAGTTGGGGTGCTAAGAGGGATGAGAGTAAGGGGGTCATAGAGGAAAGCCGTAAAACACAGCAGCATACGGGTGGGGTAGGGCATGGTTTGAAATGCGTATACTTTAATGCAAGGAGTATTCGCAATAAGGGGGAGGAACTTGCAGCTTGGACCAGTACCTGGAACTTCGATGTTGTGGCCATTTCAGAGACTTGGGTAGAGCAGGGACAAGAATGGATGTTGCAGGTTCCAGGGTTCAAATGCTTTAGTCGGAGTAGAGAAGGAGGTAGAAGGGGGGGAGGAGTGGCATTATTAGTCAAAGACTGTATCACAGTGACAGAGAAGAAGTTTGATGAGGACTTGTCTGTTGAGGTAGTATGGGCTGAGATTAGAAACAGGAAAGGAGAGGTCACCCTGTTGGGAGTCTTTTATAGACCTCCTAAAAGTTCTAGAGAGGTTGAGGAAAGGATTGCAAAGTCAATTCTGGTCAGGAGTGAAAGTAATAGGGTAATTGTTATGGGGGACTTTAACTTTACTAATATTGATTGGAATAGCTATAGCTCTTAGGCTTGGAGGTTGGTGAACATTTTGGTGATAGTGACCACAATTCGGTTACGTTCACCTTAGTGATGGATAGGGATAGGCATGAAGCTGGGGGCAGTAGTTATAGCTGGGGGAAGGGTAATTATGAGGCCATCAGGAGAGAATTAGGGTGCATAGATTGGACTAGGAAGCTACAGGGACTGGGAACATCTGGAATGTGGAGCTTATTCAAGGAGCAGCTGCTGCGGGTCCTTGATAAGTATGTCCCTGTCAGGCAAGGAGGAAATGGTCGAGTAAGAGAACCTTGGTGTACGAAAAAAGTTGATTTGCTGGTTAAAAGGAAAAAGGAGGCTTATGTCAGGATGAGGATTGAAGGCTCGGTTAGTGCAATGGATAGCTATAGATTAGCCAGGAGGGAGCTAAAGAGCGAATTGAGGAGAGCAAAGAGAGGACATGAGAAGACTTTGGCTGATAGGATTAGGGAGAATCCTAAAGCTTTCTTTAGATATGTTAAGAATAGAAGATTGGTTAGGGCAAGATTAGGGCCAGTCATAGACAGCAGTGGGAAGTTGTGCGTGGAGCCTGAAGAGATTGGAGAGGCACTGAATAAATATTTCTCTTCGGTATTCACGCAGGGTGATGTAAATGTAGTTATGGAGAACACTGAGGTACAGGGTAGCAAACTGGAAGGTATCGAAGTAGATAGGGAGGATGTGCTAGATATTCTCGAGGGTTTGAAGTTGGATAAGTCCCCTGGGCCGGACGGGATTTACCCTAGGATTCTCTGGGAGGCAAGAGAGGAGATTGCAGAGCCTCTGGCTCTGATCTTCAGGTCGTCGTTGGTTACGGGTGTGGTTCCGGAGGACTGGAGGATAGCGAATGTGGTCCCGTTGTTCAAGAAGGGGAAGAGAGACCTTCCAGGGAATTATAGGCCAGTGAGTCTTACTTCTGTGGTGGGCAAAGTGTTGGAGAGAATAATTAGGGATAGGATTTATAGTTATTTAGAGAGTAATGAATTGATTGGAGATAGTCAGCATGGTTTTGTGAAGGGTAGGTCGTGCCTTACTAACCTCATTGAGTTTTTTGAAAAAGTGACTAAAGAGGTAGATGGGGGTAAGGCGGTTGATGTGGTATATATGGACTTTAGTAAGGCGTTTGATAAGGTGGCCCATGGAAGACTTCTGCAGAAAATGCAGATGTATGGGATAGAGGGTGATTTAGCTAATTGGGTTAGGAATTGGCTAGCAGATAGAAGACAGAGGGTGGTGGTTGATGGGAGATATTCATCGTGGAGTTCGGTGACAAGTGGTGTACCTCAGGGGTCTGTTTTGGGGCCCCTGCTGTTTGTAATTTTTATAAATGATCTGGATGAGGGTATTGAAGGATGGATTAGTAAATTTGCAGATGACACTAAAGTCGGTGGAGTGGTAGATAGTGAAGAGGGGTGTTATAGTTTGCAGAGAGACTTGGACAAGTTGCAGAGCTGGGCCGAGAGGTGGCAAATGGAGTTTAATGTGGAAAAGTGTGAGGTAATGCACTATGGCAGAAATAATAAATGTGTAGAGTATAGGGCAAATGGTAGGATTCTTAGTAGTCTAGATGAACAGAGGGATCTTGGTGTGTATGTGCATAGATCCCTGAAAGTAGGCAGTCAGGTCGAGAAGGTTGTTAGGAAGGCATATGGAGTCTTGGCTTTTATTGGTAGAGGGATTGAATTTCGGAGCCGCAACGTCATGTTGCAACTGTACAAAACTCTAGTGCGGCCGCACTTGGAGTATTGTGTGCAGTTCTGGTCCCCACATTATAAGAAAGATGTGGAGGCATTGGAGAGGGTACAGAGGAGGTTTACCAGGATGTTGCCTGGTATGGAGGGCAGGTCTTATGAAGAGAGGCTGAGGGATTTGAGGTTGTTTTCGTTAGAAAGGAGGCGGCTAAGAGGGGACCTAATCGAAACATATAAGATGATTAGAGGTTTAGATAGGGTGGACAGTGATAGCCTTTTTCCTAGGATGGAGAAAGCTAGCACGAGGGGACACAGCTTTAAATTAAGGGGTGATAGTTATAGGACGGATATCAGAGGTAGGTTCTTTACCCAAAGGGTGGTTAGGGAGTGGAATGCCCTGCCTGCAGCAGTTGTAGATGCGCCAAGTTTGGTGGCGTTTAAGAGGTTAGTTGATAAGTATATGGAAGAGAAGGGAATGATTTAGTTTGGAGGGGCATTGCTTTTTATATTGGTCGGCGCAACATCGAAGGCCGAAGGGCCTGTTCTGTGCTGTAATGTTCTATGTTCTATGTTCTAAATCCCGCAAAGTGGCCAACACCTGCATCTCCCAACTGATGTACCAACAAACTAATGCATCATGATGAGAGAATCAGGCCCTCTATCTCTTTTCTGTACTCCATCTCATCGTTATTTGAGATCTGACTTACTACGGTGGTGAAAATCAAGTTGGAAAGGGATTTTGCCACACAGTCATAGGTATATAAGGAGTACAGTAAGGGGCTGAGAACACAGCCTTGTAGGACACCAGTGTTGAGGATGTTGAGGATGAATGTGGTGGAGATGTTGTTGCCTATCCTTACTACTGTGGTCTGTGAGTTAGGAAGATCAGGATCCAGTCGCAGAGTGGGGAGCCAAAGCCCAGGCCATGGGGTTTGGAGATGAGTTTCGATGGAATAATGGTGTTGAAGGCTGAGCTGTAGTCAATGAATAGGAGTCTGACATTGGTGTCTTTGTTATCTATGTGTTCCAGGGTTTATATATGTAGTTCTTTACATTCTCTCTTCAATGGCTTGACTAGTAATCCAGAGACCTAATATAATGCTCTGGAATGCTGGATTCGAATCCCCCAAGGCAGATAGTGAAGTTTAAGTTCAATAAAAATCTGGAACTAAAAGTTTAATGATGAACATGAAGCCATTGTTGATTGTTGTAAAAACCCATCTTGTTCACTAATGCCACTTAGAGAAGGAAATCTATCATTCCTACCTTGTCTGGCTTACATGTTATTCCAAATCATGTGGTTGACTTTGAAGTTAAGTTTGAGAGCAATTAGGGAAGACAATAAATGCTGGCCCAGCCAGTGACACCTACATTTCATGAATTAATTAAAAAAAAACTTTACCTCTGAGTTCCCAAAGAATTCTTTTGTTGATCACAAGCCAGTGATCCCCTTGAGTTGTTGGGAATATTTGACCTATTTGGGGATGTTTTGAGGATATCCCTAAATCAATTCTGTTGTCCTCCTAGGGGTGTCTTACTGCAACAGACTTTCAAGTAGCACAGTTTCTTCAGGACCTTGGTGTCAGGCCATGAAGGACATACTCTACTCAGTGGAGTTGGTTTTGAGTTTTGATTTGACTAGATTTATTATTGTCACATGCATTGGGAAATAGTGAAAAGCGTTGTTTCTTGCACGCTAAACAGACAAAACATACCATTTATAGATTACATTGGGAGGGAAGAAAAGGAGAGGGTGCAGAACATAGTGTTGCAATTACAGATAATCTGTAGAGAAAGATTAGCATTATAGATGATAGGTCCATCCAAAAAATGGCAACAAAGAAGCTGTTCTTGAGTCAGTTGGGAATTTTTCTCAGACTTTTGTATCTTTTTCTGACAGAAGGACCTGTGATTAGCACTTTGATGCTGGAGATTTGTTTTGAGAGAGAGCACTACTATTCGACCATCTTTCTTGCCAGCAGAAATGGAAAATTGGAATGTAAGTTGTCATTTCTGGTACACCAGTGCTTTGAGGAACTGGTTGTAGGTTGCCCAAGTCTCTGAAGCATATAGGGTGCAGGGATCACAACCTTAGTTTGAGATCTCAAATGATATTTTCCTCACTTGCTGAAGGTTGAGCTGGCACAGGCAGAATCACAGAATTGTTACAGTGCAGAAGGAGACCATTTGACCCATCATGACTGCAAATGGGAGAGGATAATTAATTTTGCCATCCATGTCTGCAACATCAAGAGCAAGTTCCCTAGAGATAGATGCAAGGCTGTATACAGGAGTCAAACAGAGTGCTGTTGCAGGAGCTGGTGTGTGAACCAAGCTAACACTACAAGGGTGGCATCTGCAGTGAAAGGTCTGGGGCAGGAATCTGGCCTCATGGGTGACAGGGTCCAAGCTATCCTGGAGACATAGTGGGCCATGGCAGATACACAGCAGGCTATGGCCGAGAGTGTCGTAGGAGACACGTTAGTCTGTGGCCATGGGTGTTGGGGATACTGGTGGTCAAGGCTGGGACTCTTGCTGGCATTCAGGAGACACAGCAGGCCATGTCTGTGAGCCTTGACAACTTAGCCCAGTCTCAGAGAGCTAATACTGAAGGGCTCCAGAACCTGGCTCATTCAAAGATGCTGTAGTGGAGAGTCTCCGCAGTTTGGTCAAGTCTCAGAGGGCCAGAGCTGAGCGTTCACATTTCATGGGTCAGACACATCAGGGCCTCCAGAACTGACAGTGCCCAGTGACGCTGGAGCTTCTGGAGCTCAGTCAGCTAATTTGGCATCCCATGGAGTGTTCTCAGGACCTCTGACTACACTGAGGGAGGAGGAAAGGCTTGAGCCTATGCCAGGGCCTTCAATTCAGGAGATTCCGGATATCCCGAGACCTTCTGATTCTCTCCTTCCTCACTCTGGGGCATTTCAAAGCCAGCTGGATGAATAGGATGGCACAGAAACATCAGTGTCATCCACAAGTCAGCCAGGACTCTTCAGAGGACTGCTGCCAAGGACATGGATCATGGATCATAGCTGGAAACCTCCCCCCCGGCCCTTCCCCACCTCCAATGTACATCCTAGGGCAGGACCTAGACAAAGCAGTAGGTCACACAAGATGAGGAAGTTGCAGGTTCACGAAGCGGGCACAGGTAAAGGTCACCAGTAATCAATCTTTTTGACTAACTGAATAAACGGAATCAAGTTAACTGAGGGACAAATTAAAAGGTGCATTCCCCAAAAAGAAGGGGACGACCCAAATCTAAAAACAAATCAGAAAGGAAAATTAAAACACTAAATCAAAATATGGTTAAAGAGTTCAATAAGACCTGTAAGTGCCCCACAAGCATGGAAAACCTTAACAGTGCCCTCAGACACTGCATTCTCCCTGTCCAGGGAAAAGAGTCACTATAGGATGGCCATAGGATACTCTCTCCTTTGAAGAGGAGAGCTGACTGGTGCTGATTTAATCTGACGATCCCCATATCATAGAGGAATTGAGTTTAGGAATCGGGAGGTAATGCTGCAACTTTATAAGATCCTTGTCAGACCCCACTTGGAGTATTGTGTGCAATTCTGGTCACCTCACTGTAGGAAGGAAGCTATTGAGAGGGTGCAGAGGAGATTTACAAGGATGTTGCCTGGATTGGGAGGCATGCCTTATGAAGATAGGTTGAGGGAGCTGGGACTCTTCTCCCTGGAGAGATGAAGGTTGAGAGCAACCTGATAGAGGTTTATAAGATGTTGAGAGGAATAGATAGGGTGGATTCTTGGAGGCTATTTCCCAGGGCTGAAATGGTTGCTACAAGAGGACACAGGTTTAAGGTGATGGAGGTCAAGTACAGAGGAGATGTTAGAGGTAAGCTTTTCACTCAGAGGGTGGTGAGTGAATGGAATCGGTTGCCATCAGTGGTGGTACAGGCAAACTCGCTGGGGTCTTTTAAGAGAGTACGTGGGATTTAATGGGATTGGGAGTTACAGATAGTTCTATGGCCTGGTAGGTATAGATATGATCAGCACAACTTGTGGGCCGAAGGGCCTGTTTGTACTGTAGTGTTCTATGTTCTATGTTCTATATCTCAGGCAAGGAGCAAGGGTGAGAAAGCAGGCTTTACGAATAACCTTTACTGGTATGGAAGTTGAATCCATGCTGTTAGTATCATGTTGTATCACAAACCAGGCATTTATCCAACTGAGCTAACCAACTCCCCAGAGGTCACCAGTAGTCAGGGGTTAGTTTTGGAAAATGTTTAGAGCACAATAAAATGTTATTTTCAACTCACAGCTTTGAGTAACATGTCTCTGATTCTTCCCCCATAGAGCTGAATGTCCCATAATGCGAGGTGTAGACGCTGCGATGCACAATACCAGTCCTTCATCCAAAAGTTATAGATTGCCCGCCCTACTTTCCTAACCATCCATCAGTCAAACACAAACCCCTGTCATTCTATGCACCCCCCTCCCCCTGACCACTGGCATCTCTGACCCATTGCCCCACACGCTTAGTTTCCCAAACCTTACTGCTACATGGGCCCAGGTGGCAGTGTACATTCAGAGAACAGGTAGGAGTCAGACTTGAGTGGTATCAGGGCAGGATCTTAGTGTGTCTTACAGCAAATCATCATCATCCTCCAGCCTTCACCAAAGACTCACTAGCAGTGCCAGCTCAGGTCCATTAATCGGTTGGTTGTTTTTTTTGCTGTCAGCAGAACTGACGGAGGGTGGTGGGAAGAGTCAGCTGATAGGGAGTGAGGGGGAGGGGAAAGGTCATTTTGTTTCAGTGTTCAGCTTTGGGTTGTGGGGAGTGGTGGGGGAGTGGTGGCAGCTGCAGCGGCTCCTGGTGTGTGGTGGAAGGATATTTGGGACAGATCATAAAGTTAATCCCTCTAAGGCCTAAAATTGACCTTGGAGCATCAAATGGGACCACCTTATTCCCATCATTATGTACATATTAGTGTGCAATGTGGGCACAGACTGTAAGTTTGCACTATGAATGATTTTACATTGGTATTTTAAAGCAAGATATTTTTCTTAACCTTTTATGAAATGAAGAAAATGATTAGAAAAGCCACATGTAGCTTTTGTACAATGAGTGAATGTTTTCTTAAAAACAATTTTGGAAATTATTCTTTGGAGTGTGGGTGATTCTAACAAAGATGGCATTTATTGCCAATCTTTAGTTTTATTTGAGAAAGTGGTGTGAACAATAAAGCAGTTATTTATTTTCTATCGCATTCGAATCTTTTTCAATAGATGTTCATCCAATTCCCTTTAAAAATTGTTAAATAAAACTCTAAATCAATTGTTTCTCTGGAAAATACTTTTACAATCTGAATTTTCAGTAAGGGCTCATGAACTTCGTGGTTTTTGGGCTAATGGCCATCTTACAAATTAAACAAGTTGCCTATTTCAAACATGTCTGTACTTATCCTTAGTTTAAGGATTCTACCATGCTTCCTCAGTCTTTTTTCTGATGAAATAAGATTAGTCATTTAAGCCTTTTAGTCCTGGACATCATGGCGGTGCAGTGGTCAGCACTACTGCCTCATAGTGCCCTGAGCCTGGGTTCAATTCAGGTCTCGGGTAATTGTCCTTGCTGTTCCCTTAAAGACATGAATAAAATGTTTGATTCTCTCTGAATCTATTCTAATGCATCTTTTTTCCACGTAGGCTAATTGAAAATGTGTGACATATTTCAGAACTCCTCTGATCATTGGACCATCAAATGTCTGAAAAGCTTTTTCAGGCTTGGAGCCAAGTGGATTCCAGATACAATCCAATTCCCAATATGCATTATTATTTACTGCTCCATGTAGCCCACATGCTTTTAATAATTATGATCAAATCCTTTTCCTTTCCAAAAAGCCGTAAACACAAATTCTTTCCTGTTGTACAATTTTAATACAATGTTGTTATTTTTGTTTTTTCATTTATTTCATAGTGAATGGTCATAACTTTCTGCAATCTTGTTGGGAGGCCAATTCAGTATACAAAGGATTCAGTTTTAGCCCAGTCCCACAGTTTTCATTGGCCTACTTAAAATAGGATTCTGTGACATTTTGCACAATTTTACCAAATCATCACTATACATTAAAACCCACCTGCCATTTCACAACCATTTACATAACCAGGCCATGAATATATGCATGCAATATACTTGATAAATCTGAATATTTTTAAATTTCAAAGTAAGGCGTCTCCCATTTAGGACAGAAAAGGAGGAATTTCTTTGAGTGTCATTAATCTCTGGAATTCATTGCCCAGAGAGCAGTGAAGGCTGCGACATTGAGTATATTCAAGGCCGTGTTAGACAGGCTTATGGGGTAGAATTTTCCCATCATGCCTGCCACAGGAATTGTAGGCGGCGGGACATGGACCATGCAAATATCCATTGACCTTGAGTGGGACTTTCTGCCTTGGGGCAAGCGCGGCTGGAAAATCATGCCCTTTGTCTACAACAGAGTCCAGGATTATTGGGGGGGGATGGCGGGGAGGGGGGGGAGGTGGGCAGGAAAGTGAAGTTAAGGACACAATGAATTCAGCCATGATCTTATTAAATGACAGAGCAGGTTCAAGGGCCCAAATAGCCTACACCTACTCTTATTTTTAGTTTTCTTATGGTTTTTGTGAGGTGAGGTTGTGATAAATAAAAATTTTAATTAGTTGGCCGTGTATAATTCAGCTCAATAAGAAATGCTTGATTTATTCCAAAGTGATGCATCACAAAACTGAATCTTCATTAATAATTCCAAATTTCTTTTTAATTTTAGTTCAGCAGCTTTCTATTTATTCTCACTGGTTGCATTATTACTTCCCACAAACCTGAAGCTCAGTGAAAACAAGAAGTCCATATAGCCTGCTTTAAATTTGCATTTCAACACCATTGAAGACATTGGGTTAAGGATTAGAATCTCTTTTACTGTCTTCTTTTATGTAGTGGACCACGTTAGTCATAGATAAAGTACAGGCAGTGAGAAGCCCTGTTGTCAGACCAATTTGTTTTATTGGGCACATGGGAGCTTTTAAACTGAAGAGTTTTTCTTTCCATGAGGAAGTGTATTTATGAAGTAAAGCTTGTCTCACAGCTGCTTTTCAGGTACTTGGTCAAATAATGCAAACATATTGGCTCTGGATGGCTAGAAAGGAGAGATTTTACAAATGGAATGCCTCTCAAAGTGTGGCTATTATGACACAGAAAGTGAACAGATCAAAACAGCTTAATTTATAGAGTTGGACTGTAGTTAAATAATAGTAAAATAACTCACCACAGAGCCCTACATCAATAGAAAATAAAGGTGTTGCGAGGTCCAAAGACTTTTAGAAGTGATATTTCAATTATTTTTTTTCTCTAACAGCATTTTGGTCACAGATCCAGAGATAAGTATATCCTCTTCGGCAATATTGTTTCTATCATTTTTGTTTTTACTGACAAAATAAACAATAATCTGCTGCGGCTATTGGATGTATTTGTGCTGTTAACCTAAAACTATAGAAATTCTTAATTATGATCTGTTGTTACAGCTACAAGGTTGCCTTAATAAGCAACATATACACCATTTAATTTTTGTCATTCATAGTTTTAATTCAAAATGGTTTGTACTTGAAAGTCACAATCCTACAATCATAAAAATATATGAAAAAAGAAAGATAGAGGACAGCTGTTGTTTTAAATTTACAAACATTTTTCACAGAGTGGGGTAATGAAAAGGGAAAAAAAAAGAAAAATTATATAGGACATTTTAAAATGAGTTGTGACTAAATTAGATGTTTTTCTTAATTTATTGCATTGTTCTAAGCAGGAGTGGCTGACACTGTATGCATAATGAGGCTCTTAATCAGTAAAAAAGACTTCAAAAGAAGTTAATAATTACGGTGTGTTTGATGTGTTGTGTGTAGGTTTGAAAACCCCAAGCCTTAAGTATATTACTTTTATTGATCGGCAAATGGTGAACCTAGTGAGATCAGTATTTGCAAGGGGTAGATTGTCTATCGTTCTTCTCTTTATTAAATAGAAAAGCATGGCTAAAGTCTAGTACAAGAGTTAGTCTGTCAATCACTCTCACAGTGGGAAACTCAGTATCCCAAATACATGGATCTTTTAATCCACTGGCTAATCAGTTCATAGCAGCACCATATGGCGCTGGCCAATTCCACACAACCGTGAATACAACACTATGCCGACAGTTTCTAAGGTACTTCCCCACCAGTCGAGGTCTTTGTTAAAAGGGATCAACATACTCCTCACAGTGTATTGAGTGAATTGATTACCTCAGAGCATATAATTGTCGACTAATCATTTTTAATCATTTCACCCATTTGGGAGTGTCAAAGGCTGCTACCAGTGGGCGGGCTGCTTGCCTTCGCCCTAAGGCTGTCTCCTTTGGATAGTGTGGACATTGATTAAAAATGGCTGGTACGTGCGGCCGTAATATGAAGTGACCTAGATGGCAGTAAAGCAGTTATCTCCACTTTCAAACAGAATGGTAGATCTTATTTAATTCCATTACAGCCTTATTTACCTTGACACTAATCCAAACGTACAAAGGCACGTCGGTAGAAAAAGCTCACCACCATTTTAATGAAAATTGTCAAATTTAAGCTGGCTCATTACATTAATTCTGCAGTTCAAACCAGAAAGGAACATGGTAAAACACAAAAAGTGTAAATAAAGCATTTATTTGAACAGTATTTTATAGCAGTTGAACTTTTTCACTGAAAAAAAGATGATTTGCTCTGGATATCTTAGATGATAAAAGCTTCTGCCGTGGCTAAGATGGGGTCAAAAGCTGCCAAGCCAGTTTAGGTCTGCTTTTAGTGCAACACTTGGTAAAGGGGTTAAAGTATATACCACAAATGGCTACCTGGGGGGTTGTTAAGGAGCCATTTACAAGTAAATTGCTGACCAGTGCTCATTAAAGGTGTTGAACAACATTTTGGGGGTGAATGCTTCTATTATTGTTATATTATTACTCTATTATTAGAATTATTGTTATTCTATTCTATTATAGTTATTTCCCCTAACTGCAACCAACTGAACAGAAGTAAACTAAGTCATTGTAAGGTTTTTGAATGATACTTAAACTCACGTTCAGCATTCAGTACTCACTTGCTGCCAGAGATTTAACCGAATTGTTTGAACAGAACTTTTGAGACATATCATGTGTCTTTCTGGAATACTTCACCAACATTCTCTCAACACTCTTCCTAGGACTTCACCTGAATAAAGGAAGCATTTTTCTATGCTACCTTTCAGGATACCTTATATAAATGGCCTGGAAAAAGGATCTTGAACATTTACTTGATTTGATTTGATTTATTATGGTCACATGAATTGGGATACAATGAAAAGCATTGTTTTTTGCATGCTCTGCAGACAAAATATACAGGGGAGAAGGGAAAAAGAGGGTGCAGAATGTCATGTTACAGTCATAGCTGAAGTGTAGAGAAAGATCAGCTCTATAAGTTGTCGGTCTATCCAAAAGTCTGATGGCTTTTTGAGGTTGGCATGTGATCTCAATCTTTTGTATCTTTTTCCTGACAGAAGAAGGTGGAAGAGTGTGTTTGGGTAAGTGAGACCTTTGATTATGCTGGCTGCTTTTCTGAAGTGGGAAATATGGATAGAGTCAATGGATGGGAAGTTGGTTTATGTGATAGAATGGGCTACGTTCACAAATCTTTGTAGTTTTCTATGATCTTAGACAGAGCATGAGACATACCAAGCTGTGATGTAACCAAAAAGAATGCTTTCAATTGTATCTGTAAAGGTTGGTGAGAGTCGTAGCAGATATGCTAAATTTCCTTAGCCCCCTGAGAAAGTAGAGTCATTGATGGATTTTCCTAATTATAGCGTCAGCATGGAAGGACGAGGAAGGGTCGTTGGTGATCTGAACACCTAGAAATTTGAAGCACTTGACCATTTCCACTTCATCTCTGTTAACTATGCTTTCTGAAACCTATCTCCTTAGTTTTGAGGAAGAGATTATCGTCTTTGCACCATTTCAACAGATTCTCTACTTATTTCCTGTGCTCTGTCTCATTGTTTGGGATCTGACCTACAATGATGATGTCATCAGCAAACTTGAAAATGGAGGTGGAGCAGAATTTGGCCACACATTTCTCATTGCTTTGAATGAGGAATGGGAGGAGGCAGATCAGCAGTTGCTGGAGAAAGTGATAGGAGGAAGAGAGAGCAAGGAGAGTTCATAGCATGAGTTTGATCAACCCAGAATATTCAATGAAAACTATTCCTATGACCATGTGGCAAAGCCAGTGCATGAGGTACCTGTGCTTTGCCTCACAAAATATTAGTCTCACAAATATTTTGTGAGATATTGCCATAGAAATATGGGGCCTCATGGAAGACTGAGAGACAGCAACATAGCCAGCATTGCCCTGTTTGTGACAGAGATAGATAGGTTCATGATTAATAAGGGGACCAGGCACTACGGGGAAAAGGCAGGAGAATGGGGATGAGAAAAATATCAGCCACAGTTGAATGGCTGAGTGGTCTAATTCTGCTCCTATGTCTTATGGTCTACAAGGTTATGCTATAGGGATCTTCCAGGCTGCCACAAATGATATAAATCAAATGTCACACTCCTCAGTGCAATTCTGCAAAAGTGCAGTCTCAGCACTTCTGAGAGATGAGGATGTAACATTTTGGAAAAGACCAGGAGTCGGACACTCTATCATGACCTCCAATGCTGCCTTTGAAAACTTAGTCCCTGAATCATCCTGCAATGCTAGCCAGTGCAGTCTGCACATTCTGTGGAAGTGGGTGCATAGAGATGCATCATGAAAATTACAACTAATCAGTATCTGAATGCCAAATGTGTAGATGTCTTTTTCAGAGCACATTTGAATTGTGGGGTCCAACTACTGGCAGGATTTTCTGACCCCCCCACCTCCCGAAGTCAATGGACTTTGGACAAGCTCGCCACATTAATGTTGGCGCATGCTCTTTGCCATTGTTGGTCATTGTTCTTTTTGGAAAGCATCAGCACCTCCAGCTGCTAAAATGCATACTCCATTTACGAAGTGCAGGATAGCTTTGAGCTATGTAGGCTAGTCATAGTCACATGCAACAATCTTGGGCTCTTTGTGGAAGTGTGCAGGCAATGGGCTGTGCAGTGAGCACTGGCTGTCCTCAGCAATCATACTAACGATCTGCCTGCTCTGCATTATGTAGAGATGCTGGCGTTGGACTGGGGTAGTAAAAACTCAGTAAGAATTTGGCAACACCAATTTTAAATCCAACCGATTTATTTGATAGTAAATTTGCAAGCTTTCAACACTCTGTGTCTTTGTCAGGCACTTGCCTGACACAGGGTTGATGCGCAGCATCATATTCTGGGTTAGGGTTAGATTCAATTCATTTAAAGAAGCCTTTCACTGAAAATGTGTTTAAGTCTTTATATCATAGCTTTAAAGTTCTCAGATGTTGCCTATTTTGGCATTGTGTTTAAATTATGTAAGAGCTTTATGCACATCTTTATACCTCACCATTTTCATGACATGGCTGGTTTGATTACACCCCATAGGTAATGTCACAATGGAAGGCAGAATCAATCAAAGTATTAATTGTATCTACAAAAGAACAATATTCGCAAGGGTGTGCAGTCGCATTTTAAAAGTATATTTAATAATATTGTAAAATCTGACAAAAAAGTAACATATTTTTCAGATTTTAAAACCTTCCAAATTGTAATGATGCCACCTACACATGTGGCTGGCATCAAAACAGAATGGAAATTTTGGTTTTTGTGAGACTAATAAGTTTGTGAATATTATTACAATTATAAACCTTGAAGCTAATTTACTGATTTACAAATAGGCAAATTGCTAACTGAAAACAGGACTGTCAGAGACCTTTCAAATTTTACATATTGCTTCCCAATCTACACTGTAAAACTCAAATGATTTTGTGGTCTATATATTTCAACATGTGACATCTCCCAGGGGAGATAATTTTGCTGTTTATGTATATTCTATAATGAACTCGACTGAATCACAAAACTTTTATTTTAGATTGCACATTCCTTTAACTTTCAATTCTAAAACTATGAACTGCAAATTATTTTCAACCTCTACATGTATTATTACCACAAGGAAGTGAATAGTTCACTTATTGCCAAGTCTAAAATGCAAGGTGAAGTGGCATGGTGGCATAGTGTTTAGCACTGCTGCCTCACAGCGTCAGGGACCTGGGTTCAATTCCTGGCTTGGGTCACTGTGTGGAGTCGGCACATTCTCCATATGTCTGTGAGGGTTTCTTCTGGGTGCTCTGGTTTCTTCCCAGTATGAAAGAAGTGCTGGTTAAGTGCATTGGCCAAGCTAAATTCTCCCTTGTTATACCGAAACAGGTGCCGGAGTGTGACAACTAGGGAATTTTCATAGTACCTTCATTGAAGTGTTAATGTGAACCTGTTTGTCCCACTAATAAATAAAGAAATATCAACTGGTAGAATTATGATAATTTAATGCAAATTAACAAGTTCTTTCATTTTGTTTTTTCTTCAACAAAGATTTCAAATCTTCTGACATTTAACCTTAAACTTGTGGTTATTTACGTCCAGGGACTTACATGGCCAAAGAATGTGATAAACTGTAGGTCATCTATTTCAAAGGGCAACAGTTAAAACAGTTGTTGTTGCATATGTTGATATGGGATAGGTAATATATTAAAAATATTGATTAACTATCTTAATTTCTCTTATTCTTTTACAATGTCATCATTGGTTAAAACAAAATCATTTATTTTAAATGAAGTGGAGAAGGATAGTTAGGGGACTGGTATGTGGTATTACATGAAAAATTATAAATAAAGCATAGGGAACTTCAATATAGAATCATAGAGTACTACGGTGGAGAAGGAGGCCATTTGGCCCATCAAGACTGCAGTGATATCCCATCCCCTTGCCCTATCCCTGTAACGCCACCTATTTACCCCATTAATCCCCCTAACCTACACATCCTGGGACACTAAAAGGTAATTTAGCATGGCTAATCCACCTAACTTGCACAACTTTGGACTGTGGGAGGAAATCAGAGCATACCCACACAGACAAACTCCACACAGACAGTCACCCAAGGCCGGACTTGAACGCAGGTTTCCTGGCACTGTGTTTGTTTTCAAACTTTCTTTTTGGATCCTGGCACTGTGTACCACAAGTGTGAACCACTGTGCCACATGCCGCCCCTAAACAAAGGAAACTTGTGAATTTCTGACATTCATGGCATGACTCATACAATTCCAGCTATGCATTTTATATTATTCAACAATTAAAATTTTAGCCAAATAATTATATACAGTAATGTTGAAAATATGATTGAATGTCCTTATATCATGCAGAAGAGGAACTCACTTTGATGTTGTATGGCCAAACAAGCAAGACTGAATTGGTAACACATTTTACACTTCACCTGAAATAAATCATTGATTGGTTATCATCTGTTTTGTGTAATTGCCCAGGGATGAATATCCACCCCAATAAATGCGTAGTGCACTGAGGTAATTTGTATAGAGTTATCAATCCATGCTAATAAGAGGATCAAAGATTGTTATGTACAAAAACATAAAGTGTAATGATGGTATGCTTTTAGAGACCAATTAATATGTGGCATTTTCATTTTGATTAAATCTTAATGCTGAACTTGTTATTGAAAAATTGCAATGTAACAGTGTTAATATCATGAATCAAATTTGGCACTAACATATTCAATTAAAAATCCAAGGACAATTTTGAAAGATTGTTTACTGTAACACGCGGTTTATCTTTGCTGAGATTGAAGTGCTTCCCATAGGTACATAGAAGTCTCTGCAGAAATAACAGATTCATTTCAACTCTACGTAATTTAAGGGAATAAACAAATATTTGTTCTGGTTCTCTGATATTCAACGTAATATTGCTCATTAATCTGTATATAGAGAAATAGAAGAAACAATTATTATACAATTGCATCATGTGAATATTAACATATGAACATTTAATGTGCTTGCTTGACATTTCTTTCTGCTATTCTAATGGAAGTGCTGACCACTTAAAATAAGATTTAGAGTAAATAGATTAAACTCCCAGTTAAAATGTAATTTAATGCATTAAACATTCATGCGGCAATAGACACACGTAGCATACTTTCAAAGTCAGTTCTTGCTTTAAAAGAGCCACTCTTTCATTTTAACATTTGAAAAAACATAAATTTACATATGTATATAGAAATTTTCAGATGTACACAGGATCAGGAGTAGGCCATTCAGCCTCTCGAGCATGTTCTACCAATCTATTAAATCATGGCTGATTAGCATCTCATCAAGTTTTCTCTCTATCCTATGATAGGGCATCAACTGTCCTCGCTGGCTTTCAAATTTCAGTTGATCCAAAAACATGGTCTTTTGAGGATAGATTCGAAACTCTACCACTCTTTGCATGAAAAACGCTTATTGATTTCACAAAAGCAAAATACTGTGGATGCTGAAAACCTAAAATTGAAACAGAAAATGCTGGAAATTCTCAGAAGATCTGGCAGCAAGAATGCAGAGTTAATAGGAGGAGTTTTCTTCAGCAAGGGGAGATGGATTGTGTGCCTGCAGAAAGTTATATTCTCTGAAATTAAAATCGTCTGGGTTCGCAGGCCATGTTAGAGAACCTCACTGGATCTATCAAGTAAGCAACTGGCATAATTAAGATGCATTTAAGATCTGTTTTCACTCTCATTTCTGGATTTGCCAGGCAGGGGACCTATTCCCTGATCTCTCAGGAACATGTCAGGGTCAACAAGACAGGAAGAGCTTCTTCAGTGAAGTTGACAAGAAAGACTTTGATCAGTGAAACTAAAGAGCTTCAGCCTTGGTCATTGCTCTTCAAAGCACTTCTGTTCTCACAGTCTGCTTTCATTGCTTGACAGGTGTTTGCCAACTTATTGGAAAACACTGCACCCAGTTATTACTTTATTCACCTTCAGCTGGGTTTCTCCACTGCCAGCCTTCACCACAGCACGGGAGAAAAGAGATTTAGCAACTGCATTCGTTGTGAGTAAAAATGATAACTTGGGTGAAAACGCCTGTGTGAATCAGAAAAGAAGATTTGTGCTGGCAAGATCTCGTTTTTTAATTTTCCCTGTTCCATGACGGTGACGTAACAAGATTCCTACCCAAAAAAAGGGGATCCTCATTTAAATACATGATAGTACATTTAAAGGTCTTCTCCGCTATATGTTCTCCCTACACAACAGATATTTAAAAGCATGAGCAGACAAGGAGAGCTGGCTGGGACTCAAAGTTAAGTGTAGCCCCTGGAGGCAGAGGAACATATCTGGGCAGTACTTTGGCACTCTGACAGTGCCACCTTGGCAATGGTTGTCTGTGCATAAAAACTCAAATATTTTAAATGAATTTAATGCTGAATTAGCTTGAAAAATCAATGTCCAGAAAGAAAGCAAAGAAAACTGAGTGAAAGCAAAATGGCTGCTGCAGTAATAAATACACAACTCCAATCTAGGATGAATTGGGAGGCTATGATGTCATAGAGGCATTTGAGAAGTTTAAACAAAAGTGCGGAATGACATTCAATAAATTTCAAAAAGACACTAGCAAAGAGAAAAAAGTCAGCAACATGTGTTTGTGGGCAGGAAAGAAAGGGTTCAATTCCATTAGTAGCACACATCTCCAAACAAGCCAAATCATCAGAATCTACCTAATGAATTTTTAAAACCTGAGGCAAAAATAGGTGAACTTGTTGACAATTTCCTAACAAGAATGAAAATTGCAACTAAATAATGTAAATTCAAGGACACTGACAAAAGGCAGTAGGATCAGCTCATTTGGGGCAGCACAGTGGTTAGCACTGCTGTCTCACTGTGCCAGGGGCTCGGGTTGAATTCCAGCCTTGGGTAACTGAGCATGTGGAGTTTGCACATTCTCCAGTTTCCTCCCACAGTGCGAGGTTGTGCAGGTTAGGTGGATTGGTCATGAGAAAATGCCCCTTAATGTACCAAAATATCTAGGTGAGATTGATTAGCCATAGCAAATGCTTGGGGTTACAGGGATAGGACAGGGGAGAGGGCCTGGTAAGTTACACTCTCAGAGTCAGTGCAGACACAATGGGCTAAATGCACAGTAGGGATGCTATGATTCTATGATTTGAGGCTCTGCACACCCTGAAGTACAAAAAGGACTGGCTCACAATATCACAGACTGCTGGAGCACATGAAGCCATGAGTAGGCAAAGGAAATAGCAACAAAAGAATGTACACCAGATAGATAGGAAGATGCACAAAAGCTATGGGCAACTATGTGAGTTCACAGACAAGAGGTAACACCCCACATATTGACTAAATTGCAAAGCTTGTGAAAAGCCAAGTCAGTGGGAAAAAATGAGCAGAACAAAGATGGAAGATGCTAAATGCTGTCTCTATTAAGCAGAAGATGCTTATTAGAAACAGAGCAACATTGAGAAGTAAAATGAACCAAAATACTCATATCCTGGAATATGATGATGGATTTGAGGACACAGCAGGCATATAGGAACCAGGCAATTTAATGAATTGGCTAATGTGACAGTTCCCAGAGAAAAGAAACTCACAAAAACATTCAGATCAAGTAGAAGATGAGAAACAAGTCCACAGTCATAAAGCCAAAGCTCATCCACTCAGAGTATTTTAAAGAAAATGGTTACTCAAGGATAGATTCTTTGAAACCAAGTAACATCATAATAATGGTACAAGAGAGAACAGCGGTTAAACAGCTAGGAACAACATAAATCAGTGGGACAATGAAGGAAAAGCTGTTAGCTGTATGTTCTCAATGTCACTGAAACAGGTTATCTTGTTATCTAGGGATTGAGTAATTACAAAAAGCTATATGTAGCACAAAGGGTTAACAGATAAATACACTACTGCATAAAGTAGATGATGTACTACTGACATCAAGCAACCAAGACAGAGGCTGGAATAATGCCTAAAAGCTATGTGTCAACCATGTAACCTGTTCAGAAATAAACAGGTATCAGTGTATATCAATAGTCTGGCTAAGAATCAAGTCCTATGTCTAGATGAAGTCCTATGCCATTATTTCCATGTGGCAACACTAGATATTTCAAGTATTTCTGCAAATCCAGCAATTTTAATCAAAGTCATAGACCAATGAATACTTATGAAACATTTTCTAAGAAATGGAAAGTTTAGAAAATGTTAATCCTACAGAGTTCCAAGAGGAAATAGATAGTTTTATTCTCAGTCATTGTATAAGTTCAAGGCTCCAATAATTGTTTTAAACTTGATATTGAAGCAGCTGTTAATACCTTAGCAGATGTCCTCAACTAGCTTCAGCCAATCAGATATCAAGTTATTGCTGAAAAAAGAAACATGTTGAAGTTTTTCATTTTGCAGTCATCAGGATATTTTGCAAGAATAAGGAGAAACAGCAATTTATACTGTATGAGATGAAAGTACTCATTGGTTGGCAATAGACTCTGACTGGTAGAGGCATTGTCGTGAAGTATGCATTAGATGACTGACAAATAACTGCAAAGCATTGTTTGAAATTCAAGCCAGGCAGTTAGAGCCTAATTAGGCAAGTCATTGCCCCTGAGGAATGAGTCACTTATTTTGTTGAGCTGAAACAGGCACAAGTTGTGTACCTGTCCTTCTTGTTTGTAAAGATCAGCACCCTGAGTATTAATATGTGTTGCTTCCACTGTACAAAAATATTCCACACTGTGAGTTTGACTGACAATCTTCAATTGGTTGTCAATGTAATTCATAGTGCAATGAGGATTCCTCGGTAAGTGTTGTCCAATCATGGAATTACATCCAATGTTGTACAGTGTGTTTTGAGTTTTGCATGCATAACTATGCATGGTTTGCTATGTTCTGTACCTTGCCCATTGTGAACAGTGCCGCAACACGCTGTTTGATATGATTCACCAGTTTTTCAGATGCACGGCCTACCACCTAGTATGACACTGGCATTGAAATTCAAATACCAACTTACACATTTGTGCAATAGGTAGAATGTCTTTTTGGTTGTAATGGCGAACACCAATCATGTTGCTATTGCACAGTAGCGACGTGAAACAACTAGCTTTATCTGTTGCTCAAATTTTTGAAATACATTGCCCTTGTAGAGTAATCTGAGGTGAACTGGTTACTTTACAGGATATGGTCTGGGGACCCAGGTTTATATTGCACCATGGTAGCCGGTGGAATCTGAATTCAATAAAAAGAATCTGGAATTAAGAATCCGCTGATGACCTTGAAACAATTGTCGATTGTTGGAAAAACCAATCTGGTTCATGAATGTGCTTTAGGGACGGAAATTTGCTGTCTTTACCTGGTCTGGCCTACATGTGACTCCAGACCCACAGCAATGTGGTTGACTCTCAACTGCCCTTGGACAAAAAAGGATGAGAAATAAATGCCACCCATTAATGGTCATGTCCCATGAATGAATAAAAAAAATCAAATTACAAGATCCAGAAAGCACTGACCTTCAAATACAGGTAGAATTTTCGCTCTCTTAGCTACAAGACGTGGCAGATCATTGCTTCTTTCATAATCTTCTCCATCAATGTACATCCTTATTGAGTGATAATGTTGGCATATTGCTAGGAATCTGAGAAAAAAAAATGAAGTTTATCATTTGAAAGACAGAATGCAGAGTCATAGACCCTACAGGTTGAGTAAATTCCACTGTGGTGAGAGATAAACCAAATGGACATCTAAGAATTTGCCTGGATCCTAAAGATCTTAACCAAGCAGTAGAGAGAAATCTCTACCCTATTCAAGCACTGGAAGAGATCACACTAGCACTGGCAGGGGAATTTTCTTTTCATCAAGCTTGATTCCAGAAATGGTTTTGCAATGTGAAGCTTCCTGAGGAATCTTTACTGGTGACAACATTCATTTGCTAATACAAACTCCCGCATCTACCTTTTGGTCTGATATCGAGCCATTTATGATTCAATAGAAAGTAGACAAGATATATTAGAACATAAAAGAAAAATGAGCAGAGTTCATGACATTTCGATTTATGCTGTAAATGAAACCACTACTCATTAGAAGCTATGGAGAGAACCAGAAAAGCTGGGATTAAGTTAAATTCAGCCAACTGCATTATGACAGTGGCAGGAACCAAATGTATTGTGAAGGTGGCAGAAGCCAATTCTTTAGAAAGGGTATACAGTTGACAGAGTCAAGCTCAGTTCTGAAAAGATCATAGCCATCTCTGAGCTCCAACAGGAAAGAAAGCATTGAGAAGTTTTCTTGACTTGGTCAAGCGCATGAGTTCTTTCATAACTCATAGGAGAGAGCACACAGCAAACCTACAGGAGTAGATGGAGGAGAATGGTAGTATAAGTGATCCATCACATGAGAAGAATTTGACCAAACTCAAAAAGGTAGCATGTAAGGAGACAGGTCTGTCATACTACAACAGAAAGAAACTTGCAGTCAGTTGCTTCTGCAAAATAAATGGATGTAACCCTGGAAAACTGATAGCATTTGCACTCAAAGCTCTAAGATCAGACTGTCCACTGAAGCAGATCTGCAAGAAAAATCTGTGTAAATTACTATCAAGACAGCAGAGGTTACTCTTCAGAATTCAGAATTACAATTTCACTTTGAAATACAAGCCAAGAAGAAAAATGGTGTTGTCAGATAGCCTGGGTAGGACTTTGAGCCCACTCTCACTATCTGTGGGAACGGTGATGGGGTTCAGAATCTGGCGAAACCTGGAAATCACGGGTGGGATTTTCTGGCCAGTCTTACTCCTGCCCAAGGTCCTTTCCATGGTCTGCCCCCCACCTGCCAAGATTTCCGTGGCAGGTGGCACAGGAAGCACCCCCACCCCCACACACCACCCCCACCCATAAATCTCACAGTGAGTTTGTGATTTCTGAAATTTGCCACCTCTCACTGTTGGGATAATCAGATTCATGCTCATAATAGGAGTAAATTAATTTCAATACATTTTAATATTTGCATAAATTTAATATTTAGTTAAATACCATCTCCCCCCTGCCATCTATCGATCCCTTGCTCTATTTTTGTACCTCGCCAATGTGACAAGACATCAGCAAGTTTAAAACAAGCCCACTCAGACATGAACCTGCCATGGGATCCCCCCAGGACTGTAAAAGTGAGAATAGCTTTCAGTCAGACCCTGACACTTTGCCAAACTGTGATAAGATAGACCTTTTTATTTCTGTTGTCACTATAAAAGAAACATGAGATAAAAGATCAGGACACAGATTCATCAACTAGTGAATGTAATGCCACCGAAATTAAGTCAAATTCAGGAGACAAGCAAAAATGAAGAACTACAGATGTTTTCTTAGCAAGTGATCCAGCAATGGCCTGATAAGATTCAGCAAACATAAATCCGCTGTACAACTGTATTGATTAGTCAGGGATAACATCTCAGGAGAAGATAGATTCAGATAACCATACTCAAAACGATGCAAGAAGAACTTCTTCAGAAGATGCATGAAGGCCACATGGAAATGAGGACATATAAGCTCAGAGGCAGAACAGCTGTGTAATGGATAGGCATCTACAAAAACGTTGAAAGAATAGTGTCTGCATGCAATGTATGTCAGAAGTACAGAAACACACAGCAGGAAAAGATGATAGCTATTGAATTATCACTCAGACTATGTGGTATTTTGTGGGAGCTCCTTTAGTCACGTACAATCAGGAATGGTATCTCTTTGATGTCGACTACTACTTAAAGTTCTGAAAGGTAAAAGATTTGAAGGCTACAACAAGCATCTCACCTGTATGAATAGAATGTGCTTATTAAGCAAGGTCTTCCTGAAAGAATAATATGAGACAATGGAACCCAGAGAATTTAAGATGAACATTATGGAGTTTGCGTGTTCTCTCTGTGCCTGTGAGGGCTGTCGTGGTTCCCCAGGACGACAACGAACTTTCAGCTGGTCAAATGAGAGTCTCAGCCTTGATCTTCCAGGTAAAAAACTTTATTCTCCAGTGCCAGAGAACAGAGCCGGGATGTCCGGAACAATCCAACGAACTGCTCGCTTACAGTCTTTTTATATTTATATTTACTGTAGTTACATACCCCAAGACCCCTTATCTCATTCTCAAGGTTGGATTTCTTTAACCATTATTGTTGCTGAGCCTACTGATTATCTGCTTTGTTTCGGATTGGTCACTAATTGATGCAGTACTATCTTCATGAAACCATGATAGTTACAATCTTTGTCCTTGCCAATTAGTTCTGCTTATACAACAATCGTGGCTTAGCTAGCCTAAGCCGAATGATAAAGAGAACATATTTACTTCATTCTTTCCTTTTTAGTCATAATTACATTAAATTGGATAACTGAACAATAATCATTGCTCCCTGAGGCTGTTTGTGCTTACATCCATTGATTACAAGTGATTACCATACTGATTCTATCACATTGATTACATTAGCTATAATTGATTAACATACTGATCTTGTCACATTTTATCATACGGATCTTAATTACAAGTTCTTGTAAGAGTATAAGTAATTACAAATTTTGTGAGAGTTTATTCTCTCACAGGGCTTCCCCTGGATGCTCCAGTTTCCTTCCATTGTCCACAATTGTGTTATTTAGGTGGATTAGCCGTGTTAATTGAATGAGGTTACAGGGATAGGGTGGTGGAGTGGGTCTAGATAAGATGTCCTTTTGGAGAGTTGATGCAGATTCGATGGGCTGAATGGCTTCCATCTGCAATGTTGGCATTCTATTAACTTTGAGAAAACAAGATATAAAAATCTGTTAAAGTGTTCAGTTTATTTAGAACGGTTGATTGTCAATCATCATTTGTTTAGAAACATAGCTAATATTGATGTCGAGGCATTTTTTTTAAGAAAAAGGGATTTTAAATTGTTAGGTTATTTGCAAAAAACTAGGAACCAATTAAATGAATAAATCTCTGGATTTCATGTCGCACTGCAGTCATGTGCTGAGTAACAATGTATCAGTGTGTCAGCCTAACCGTCCCATAGAGAGCAGCAAGAAAAACATTTGATGAAGCTCCAACATGTTGATTCTGAAGTGTGGTTTTTCTAACTAATGGGAACCAGAAGACATAATACATGGATAGGTAATGCTACATTTTGTCACATGTTTCGAGATCTCATCTTTTACCTTGGCTGAAGGAAAAGGAAGTGCCTTTCAAGAATATGTAAGCTTTCCTAATTGGAACATGAATTTACTACTAGTCTCATATGATACCAAGTCTGCTGTCTGAGCAGTTTCCAGTGTTATTGTGTCTTTAGATATGTGAGTTTCTTAACAACTAATTGCTTATCTAACTAGATGCTATCTCTGATCTGGGCATTTACTTGTTTCCAAACTGCCTTTTGGTTAAACACAGAAACAGAGTTCAACTTTCTCTTCATTCCACTGGTGAAGATGTTAATGCAAACCATGCTGTGTTATCTCAAGTCTTTGGGCCACCTTAAAGTATTCTAACATTCTCCGTTACCATTTGTTTACTTATGTTAAATCCTATAAATTTGTCCCATTGATTTATCTTTTGTTAGCTTTTTGCCACTGCTATCTTGTCCTCTTCCTCTGCAGTGAAAACCAATACAAGCTATTAATTTCATATATTTGCAGTTTCTTTATTGACCATTATGGTCTTGCCTGCTTCTGTTCTAGTGAGCCTATATTCCCCTTTATTTCTTTCTTTCTCTTAATACATTTATAAAAATAATGCCCTTAACTTTGATAGCCCTTGTAGGTAAATTTTATATTTCCTTTTTTCACCTCTTATTTTCGTTATATTCCTCTTAGATGGTTTAATTCACTGTACTTCACATTTTAGAACATAGAACAGCACAGCACAGGAACAGACTCTTCAGCCTACGATTTTGTACTGAATATGACGCCCATTAAACTAATCCCTTCTGCCTGCCCTTAGTCCATATTTCTCTATTCTTTGCATATTCATGTGCAAACTTAAAAGCCCTTATTGTATCTGCCTCCACCACCACACCTGGCAGTGCATTCCAGAAACCTACCACTCTGCATAAAAACTTACCTCTCACGTCTCCTTTGAACTTCCCCTCTCATGTTGAACGTATGCCCACTAGAAATAAGCATTTCAACTCTGGAACAAAGATTCTAACTGTCAACCCGGTCTATGCTTCTCATTTTTTTCTAAACTTCTTTCAAGTCTCCCCTCAGCTTCCAACACTCCAGAGAAACCAATCCTAGTTTGTCCAACCTCCCTTTATAGTTCATAGCCTCTAACCCAGGCAGCATTTTCTTGCATTTGGGAAAAGCTTTTCTTGTAGCTTGGTACTGACTGTTGTCTCAATGGTTCATCATAGTTCCCTACCATGGGAGTTTTGCTTTTGAGGATATATACTGATTTTTGATTGTACTAATTCGTTTTTCATTTTATCTGTAGATTTACCGTTACCACTTAAATCATTAGTTTTGCTAGAGTTACTTACTGTGATCAATACTAGTCTCTATTTTAAGATTGCGACGTATTGTGACAGGAGTTGCAAGGTGGGGTTTGGCAGCATGTGGAAATCCAGGAAGTATGCAAATTAGTAACTTTTTAATCAATTTCATTTCTTGTTTTTTGACTGATTTGCATCAACGACTATGATGATACTCACACAACATGTTGTCAACCATAGTATTTAAAGGGACATACAAAAAAACAATTTGGATCTGGGAATTAAGTAAGATAATGGCACCCAGAAGTTCAAAGCTTGTGACACAGTTTATTGATAACTCCCTGAATGTTTATTTATTTGTTTATTTATTTATTAGTGCCACAAGTAGGCTTACATTAACACTGCAATGAAATTACTGTGAAAATTCCCTAGATGCCATACACCAGCACCTGCTTGAGTACATTGAAGGAGAATTTAACGTGGTCAATGCAGCTAACCAGCACACCTTTCAGATTGTGGGAGGAAACTGAAGCACTCAGAGGAAACTCACTTAGACACGAGGAGAATGTGCAGACACCATGCAGACAGTGACCCAAGCCAGGAATTGAACCTGGGTATCTGGCACTGTGAGGCAGCAGTGCTAACCACTGTGCCACCGTGTTGCCCTCTGTTTCTCTGGGGATTGTGCGGATCCTGGAGGATATTCCTAGTGGTGGGAGGAAGAAACTGGCTGGAAATACTAAGAAGAGTTGTCTGGAAGTTCACAAAAGATTAACAGCAGTAGGCTGGTATCACACTCATCGATACATTGCAATAAGTGCTTTAATAATCAAATAGGGCAGGAAAGTTGAAAACTGTGGTGTATCTTAACATGTGTATCATCATAATTTATTCACTCTACCTTCTCAAATTTACTCCATCACATTTCTCCTTACAACAAATTAGAACATAAGAGCTAGGAGCAGGTCCCCAAGTCTGCCCCATCATTCAATAAGGTTGTGGCATATCTTTTTGTGGACTCAACTCCACTTATCTATCCACTCACCATAACCTATAATTCCATTACTGTTCAAAATCTTATCTTTGCCTTAAAAATATTCAAAGAGGTAGCTTTAACTGCTTCACTGGGCAGAAACTTCCACAGATTCACAACCCTTTGAATGAAGAAGTTCCTCCTCAACTCAGCCCTAAATCTGCTTTCCCTTATTTTGAGGCCATGCTCTCTAGTTCTAGGTTGATGTGGTATATATGGACTTTAGTAAGGCGTTTGATAAGGTGGCCCATGGAAGACTTCTGCAGAAAATGCAGATGTATGGGATAGAGGGTGATTTAGCTAATTGGGTTAGGAATTGGCTAGCAGATAGAAGACAGAGGGTGGTGGTTGATGGGAGATATTCATCGTGGAGTTCGGTGACAAGTGGTGTACCTCAGGGGTCTGTTTTGGGGCCCCTGCTGTTTGTAATTTTTATAAATGATCTGGATGAGGGTATTGAAGGATGGATTAGTAAATTTGCAGATGACACTAAAGTCGGTGGAGTGGTAGATAGTGAAGAGGGGTGTTATAGTTTGCAGAGAGACTTGGACAAGTTGCAGAGCTGGGCCGAGAGGTGGCAAATGGAGTTTAATGTGGAAAAGTGTGAGGTAATGCACTTTGGCAGGAATAATAAATGTGTAGAGTATAGGGCTAATGGTAGGATTCTTAATAGTGTTGATGAACAGAGGGATCTTGGTGTATATGTGCATAGATCCCTGAAAGTAGGCAGTCAAGTCGATAAGGTTGTTAAGAAGGCATACGGAGTCTTAGCTTTTATTGGTAGGGGGATTGAATTTCGGAGCCGCAACGTCATGTTGCAACTGTACAAAACTCTAGTGCGGCCGCACTTGGAGTATTGTGTGCAGTTCTGGTCCCCTCATTATAAGAAAGATGTGGAGGCATTGGAGAGGGTACAGAGGAGGTTTACCAGGATGTTGCCTGGTATGGAGGGCAGGTCTTATGAAGAGAGGCTGAGGGATTTGAGGTTGTTTTCGTTAGAAAGGAGGCGGCTAAGAGGGGACCTAATCGAAACATATAAGATGATTAGAGGTTTAGATAGGGTGGACAGTGATAGCCTTTTTCCTAGGATGGAGAAAGCTAGCACGAGGGGACACAGCTTTAAATTAAGGGGTGATAGTTATAGGACGGATATCAGAGGTAGGTTCTTTACCCAAAGGGTGGTTCGGGAGTGGAATGCCCTGCCTGCAGCAGTTGTAGATGCGCCAAGTTTGGTGGCGTTTAAGAGGTTAGTTGATAAGTATATGGAAGAGAAGGGAATGGTTTAGTTTGGAGGGGCATTGCTTTTTATATCGGTCGGCGCAACATAGAAGGCTGAAGGGCCTGTTCTGTGCTGTAATGTTCTATGTTCTATGTAAAATTCCATTTGCCTTCTTAATTACCTGCTCATCTGCAAATCAATTTTTTGTGATTCATGTACAAAATCTTTGGGAATCATTGATCGAAAGGTTACTTCTGGAATAACGGGTAGCAGCAAAGAATGTATGATGTATGGGCGGACTTTCCAGTCATACTCTGCACCATGGAGAGAAATTGGGAGAGTCTGTTTCAGACGTGAGTACATGATGTCACAACACTTTGTAATGATGTCATTTTCCATGGAAAGAATGGCTACTTGCATTCAGCATTGAATGTAGCAATCAAATGGGCACATGCAGACCTTGACTGATGGCTTAGACATGATGCGTCCTGTCTTAAACAGGATGAATGATACTCTAGGATTTGCAATTCAGCTTTACTGATGTGTGATTCAATGATCAGATTCACTGATCTGCGGCAAAGTGGTTTCCAGCTCATCCCCAGCAGGGCAGTGCAGCTGGCCAATAAGAGGGATGATGGTGAAATGGAAAATGAAAGTGGGGACTCTGCTCAAAACATTTTAATTTCTCACCCATTGCCCTTGTCCCCAGCCCAGTTAGTATCCTACACGCTCCCTGATGATAAATCTGTTTTTGTACAGGTACTGGTGCATTGCCTACAGCATCTTCTACACAACCCCCAACATCTCCCATCCCCACCTCTAAGCTTCCTCCAGCTTGTCTTCCTCCTCATCCTCCTCATCCAACACCTCCTTCAAATCAGCCAAGTAAATTATGTTTTCTGAACCTTAATTGCTCCTGCAGCTCCAAAGTGCATTGCTTTATTATGTTGTGCGGAGTACAGCATACCACAACTTTTCAGCCGACCCTGGTGGATGTGCACTGAAGTGTCTCTCCACACTTGTCCAGACATCTGAAGTGCATCTCATTATGCTGATGGCTTACTTGATGACTCATGGAGTCATTACATGGCTTTCATTGCAATGCTCTTGTGTCTCCTTTCTTGGGTTTCTGATGAGTTTCTTCTGACACTTTTTAATTTGATATCCCCAGTCTCCAAGCAGCCTGTCACTGCTACTAGGCATAAAGATGATTGGGAATGTAGACTCTCACTTGATGAAAGCATTATGTAAGCTGCCTGAGAACCCTGTGCATACCTACATAAAGAGCTTTTTACATACCAGATGCACATTGATGGAGCCAGTTGGCAAACTCTCTTGAAGGATCTATGGATGCCTTGTTTACCTCCTGTGTGCAGTCAGTAACCACCTGCACCTATGGGAAGACAGCCATCTGAATGTCAGCTCATTCTGAGTGGCATCATCACAGGCCAAGTTGACATAATCACTGACCCTGACAAATAAAACCTGTGCATTTGAGGGCTGCCGACTGCGAGATCCTGTTAAGTCCCTGGATGAGCCCTGGCAGGATCCAAGGACAAACATGTAGAAGACTTTGTCAGCCACTGATAAAGCATGGTTACGAGTTCCACGAGGTCTGTAAGTGGTTGGCATCATCTCACATAAGACCTTGAGCCTCCTAAGACACCAATATTTTGACATTTCACTCTTAGCCTCACCCTGTAAATCCTATGTGTTAGGTATGGCCCATTTGAGTTGCTGGTTCCTTCTCTGTCTTGTGGTGCATCATATCTGTGAACAGCAGGTTGGCACCAGTGACAGTGCTGCTGGGCACTTCTGAGCTCCAAAGTAACACCAGGTAAATAGCGCGCAAGCTAATATGTCAGATCAAACCTCCCAACCTCCAGAGTGTAGATGATTTCTGCAAAGTGTGCATTGTAACCTATACTGACTGTAGAGTAACCTCTCAGCATAAGTACAGTGAACAAACCTTTTCAAATAAACAGCTAAAATACTGGTTATGTCTACTGAGTAGTTTAGTGTCAAACTTTCTTATTATGACTTAATTTTCCACAATAGCTGTTTTCTTCTTGCCTTGCGTTCATTACAAGACACATTGTGGCAGGAGTCTTCAAATCGTGACCTATGTCAGATAATATGGGACATATTAATTTAAATCTGTGAAGGAAAACAATGGTCTCCATTACATGCAAGGTCCATTGTAAAAAATCTGGAAAACCAATGGAGACAAAAATAAAATTCAAAGCCAATGTTAATATCACTGTATTTGAGTGATCAATTTATTGAAATAATAACACATATCCGATGCGGTTGCTCACAGGCACTACATAAATGCAGAAGCTAACGGGGTGGCATCAGCTTCCTGATATGCTCCCATTTTTCTTAAATTTTATCCCTCACATGCGCCCAAATCTAGGTGCGCGCCCATATTAAAATACACTCCATGTTTCAACAATGGTTTTGAGGACTGAAATTTTCATTTCAAAATGCAATTGTAATATTCAAAGACTTGGGGGTGTATGAATTCAGCTTTCTAATTACAGTTGTATGAATAAAAACACATTCTTTAGGTATTGGTCATTTGGTTTTTTTATTCATTTGTGGGACATAGGTGTCGCTGGCTTGGCCAACATTTGTTGCCCATTCCTAACTGCCCTTGAGAAGGTGGTGGTAAGCAGAGGTTGGCTATTTGAGCAGAGATGTTAACCAATTCAGAATGATATAATATCTGTAAAGTTTATTTATTAGTCGCAAGTAGGCTTACATTAACAATGCAATAAAGTTATTGTGAAAATCCCCTAATATGAAAATCTGTGTGGGGCACATCAAAACTTCACTTGAATTACAAAGCAGTTTATTTTCCTCTTTCAGATGCTGTCTAATATTTACCTTTTTCAGAATTCCTCTTCCATGTCTTTTTTCAGTTATATGGTCAGGACATTACAGCCCCTCTTGCCCAGTGGAGTATTGTGATCCTGCTGAAATGAATGGAGATTTAAATGGCTTGTGCATCCGCTGGTGGGGGGAGACACATTGTGGCGGGGGTCTTCAAATCATGACTTATGTCAGATAATATGGGACATATTAATTTAAATCTGTGAAAGAAAACAATGGTCTCCATTACAAACAATGTCCATTTTAAAGGCTCTTTCTCTTTGTCATAGTGATTTGGAATTGTCAGAATTTTTGATCATATATTTTTGCTTGTGACTTGATAGCCCAATGACAGATCTTTTGCCACAACCTTTTCATAATCAATCGATTATCAGAGTGAAAAGGTCACCACGCCTTTGACAGTGTCCACTAATAGGTGAAACATAACAAAAATATTAACATTTTTGCAAATATAAATCATAAAACAAGTTAGGAATGTCACATTTTCTTCCAGATATTACACTGTAATATACCCCGTATTTCATTATGTTTTTTCCAAATAAATAAACGTATCAGCAGGAATCCATTTCTTGTAAAATGGAGCTTTATGAAGTTCAACTTCATAAAACATCACCTTGCATGTAAGGAATATTTGCCCAAAAGCACATTTTCCAGTCAGTAGCGTGGTTAAAAAACATGAATAGTTAAAAACACATGAACATGAATATTAACAATTTAGGAGAGTATCACTAAATGATTTAAAAATAGAAAAGTGGAAAACAAATTTTCAATCAACATTGGATCTCCAATGAAGAGAAAGTAAGAAATTAGTGTAATAGCAAGAGCACACTATTGAGATATGTGTGAGGGGAAGAGAAAGAGAGAGATAGTAAATGGAACCTACAGAGACAGGTCTCTCTGTTGCTATTCCAGCATGAATTATCATGAATTTATCACAAATAAAATGGCATGACAAGTTGCCCTTTCCAACCTATGACTCTCTAATGCAAAGTCTTAGCTTTAGTAGTCTTGGCAGCCAATTGCAAGGCCTGTCAAGTTGATATAGTGACTAAATAACTGAAATGTTTGTCTGGAGAACCCTACAAACATGCAGAAAATTGTATTTGGGCATTGTTTATTAATAGGATAGCTTGTCTGCAGCTTTATGTGAAGCTAATGACATAATTAAACATTTTATAATTAATTTAATCGCACGACCAGAAATATTTATGAGTTGATTATTAATCCTGTATTAAAATTGGGAGAACAACACAATTGGTGATTTAAACCTCAATGTAATTAGCTCCACACATACCTTAATAGCACCTCAGAGACTTGCAATTTGCTGGGAAAGCATAATGCCAAGTTATTCTTCCATTGACCATATTTCAACAAATAATTAATCATTTAAAATTAAGTGATGTTTACAGCCAGAAAAAGTTGTGTGACAATAATTAACTCAGGTAGGATAGCCCATTAAACTGCAGTATGGAACAAGGCATTTACACACGTAATACCGTTAGGTAGGAAGTTACAGGATTTTAAACCAGCAAAGAGTAAACAGGGTTAAGCTTTTTCCTAGGATGGACTCAAACAGCACGAGGGGTCACAGGCTTAGGGTGAGGAGGGTAAGGTATAATTTGGATGCTAGAGGGAGTTTTTTCACACCGAGGGTGATGGGGGTATGGAATGCACTGCCAAGTAAAGTGGTGGAGGCAGGTACTCTGAAGTTATTTAAGAAATATATAGATGGGCACATGAACAGAATGGGAATGGAGGGGTATAGAAAACTGATTTAAAATAGGTATCATGAGCCTTGGAAATCCCTGGGAAGTGTGTAAATAGATGATGATATTGATGTACTTGTTTTTATCCTACAGGTGCTTTGGTCCACCTTGTTGTCTAACGAGGGGCATACACGTGATGGGTCGTGAGAGGGCTGCTCTTGGATCTTTTTTCGAGAGTATCCTAGTGCTTCACGTCGTTAGTGTATGCTTGACTGGACCATTTGATGGGCAACACGATGGCTCAGTGACTATCGCTGTGCTGTGCAGATACATGGATTTGGGCCTGTGTCTGTGGAAGTTTGCGCATTCTCCCCATGCATGTGTGGGTTTTCTCCGGGTGCTCCGGTTTCCTCCCACATCCCAAAGATGTGCTCTTAGGCTAATTGGCAAAACAAATTCTCCCTAAATTGTCTCAAATTTGGTTTTTAATCCATAGATCTATAAACATGGACAAGGATCGCAGATAGAGATGGGAACATCGGGGTGGCGGCGTGGGCTCGTTGGGCCAAAGGGCCTGTTTCCCGTGCTGTTTTGTTCTTTGTTCTTTGTTCAAACACGAAGGAATGGTGATATATGTGTAAGTAGCGATGCTGCACATTTGGAGGGTTTGTTACTGTTTTCATTTTCCTTTTGTTTTTGCTAGGGTTTGTCTGATAGACAACATTGGAAAGCAGATTTCATCAATCAAGTCTTTCCCCGCACTCTTACTCCACTTCCTATGATGCCCATTCTTTCCCGGCTCAAAAAGCTCAAGACTGACTTAGCAATAGGTCTTTGTTCTTTGTGGGACTGGTTGCAGTTCCAGCAGTGCCCACTGCTCAGTTCTGGCACTGTTGGGACACCAGCTAATTGTCTCCTCTGCTGAGGGATGATAGTCCCAACACATGGTCTGCACATTATCGCCGCAGCATGGTCTTCTTTAAAGTTGGTCAGTCTCCAACTGATTTCTCTTACAGGGTGGGGGAGGCGGGTGGTGGAGGGCTGCAATATGTCCACTACCAAGCTCCTCCCCCCCGCTACTCCCAATTCCAGTAATATCCAGTAATATTCTATATTCCTTGGCCATTTTTTATTATTCATTTGTAGGACATGGATGTTGCTTGCTGGCCAGCATTAATTATCCATCCCTAGTTACCCTTGAACTGAGTGCCTTGCTAGCCTTTTTTTTCAGAAGGCAATTGAGAGTTAATTACATTGCTGTGGCTCTGGATTCACGTGTATGCCAGACCAGGTAAAGAGGGCAGATTTTTTTCCCTGAAGGGCATTACTGAACCAGAGGGGCTTTCAATAATGGTTTCATGGTCATCAGTAGATTCTTAATTCCAGATTTTTTAAATTGAATTCAATTTCCACCATCTACTGTGGGTGATTTTCAAACTCAGGCCATCGCTTCTCCTATATATTTGCAATTGTACTTCCTTTTCTTGATTATTTAAGTAAAATTAATATTAGTGAAACTGAGATTATAGCTGGAGAAAGTGTACTTTCCACTGTTAGGTTACAGGCACTTAAAATAATTTCCTATTAAAATCCTATTAAAATACATGCAGATATAACTTATGACATTGTAAAAATTGAAGTTCAAAGTTGAAGTGAGATATTGGTTTCAATCTGGGGGTTGATTGTCCCATTCCATTAAATTTAGTCTGAAAACAAGCTTTCAACCTCTGAAGTTAAAGGTACCATTTCAATGAATGAGTCCTGCCTCTCCTACATATATATTTTTTCTTTTTATATCTACTTTTAAAGCAACTTTATATTTGAAAATTATATCTGTTCAGCTGCAAATTAGTTTTTTTTAATAACAGCAGGAATTTTCTTTGTTCCCATATATTTTCATACAAACGGTCATGCACTATAATTAACAATGTAAGATGAGATTCTCTGATCTCTCAACCACGTGTTTCCCATCAGCAGGAAGCAGTGTGTTGTTTGCAAGCAGTGGGATTCTCTGGTCCCACCACTGTCAATGGGAATTCCCATTGACGTCAGCCTATACTGGTGGGAAACCCATGGGCAGGGATGTGCTGTTGGTGGGACCAAAGAATTCTGCTGTCGTGAACGGCCAAAGAATTCCGGCCATAATGTTTATTTCATCTTGCTCCACACACTTACATGGAAACGTACATAGAAAATAGAAGTAGGAATAGACCATTTGGCCCTTCACTATGATCATGGCAGATCATCACATTCAATATTTTGATCCCACTTTCCCTTTATGTCCCTCAAACCCTTTATTGCCCGAATCATATGCACATATGACATTGGATTTATTCTCTCATTAAACACCAACTAACGGGTCTTACTGAATAAAAGGTGAATTAGGATGACTTAAGATAAATGCTACTGGTTAAAAAGTGAATGACATATAAAAGAATCACAGATAAAACAAAAGCAAAATGCTAAGGGTGATGAAAACCTGAAATAAAAACAGAAGATGCTGAAAAAATTTGCCAGACTTGATAACATCTATGGACAGAGCAACAGAGAGTAGGATTTTCCATGAAATGCAGTAATTGTGTTACTGGGCATAGAAGAATGTTCCACCGATTGGCTATAATGGTAGGTTTTAATACCGTATCATGAGCTTCAGACTGCATTAATTATCCATCCACGGGGAACGTGCCATTTGCCGGTGACGACATCTGATTTGACCATCCTACCATGATGCCAGGTGCCATATTTAAATGGTATCCCTGCACAGCGTTCTCACTCTCTGCAGCATTAGACAGCTCCAGTGAAAACACAAGGTGGAATTTTCTCCATTTTTGACTATGTGCCAATTCAAGCAGGAAAAACAGCAGGTATCTTGCTGGCTGCACTGCCAGCTTTTCCTACCATAGTCAAAAAATAAATAAGGAGATTATTATGGAATTGTATCTATTCCTAATGCCTTGATGGAGCTATGCTGCATCAATGTATGTATCTAGCATGGGAAACAATGAAAGAAATGGCCATGGAAGATATCACACATCATTAGTAAACTCATGCCTATTTTTAACCAAGATCTGTCCTGTGTATCACGTCTGCAATACACAAGAAAAATTGGCGACAAGGATTATAATGTGCATATGTTAGCCACCCAGAAAGAAGAATTAACCAAGGAAAAGTTGGAATAAAAAGAAAACTTTCACATGTGTTACAGAAGCTAACAGGCTAGGTGAATGTGAGTAAATAATACAAGCAGATTATAGAGCTGGCTGTGATAAGTAAGAGGTCAAAGCTCTATTAGGTGCCTTGTCGTTCAGAAAATTGAGGTCACTGCTGGATACACAAGTGCAAAGTGTGCATACATGCTCAAATGAAAAAAAGAGCTGGAATTTTCGGCATCATGAGACCTTTTAGTAAAATGGGGACTATTTTGCATAGACAAACAAAATAGCAAAGGATATTATGGTGCCCACTTTCCTGACCATGACGGGCGAGAAAACATTTAGGATGCAATCCTATCAGCTCGTCCTGCTGGTTGATTGGCAAGGTGAGCCAGTAAGACTGGGGAGTTCACGGCCAATTTTTCACCTTTCATAATGTTACCGGCCCTGGTTTGTTGGTGAAATCAACTTTGTGCGCAATAAGGGCACAAAGCCGATTTCAATATTCGTAACTGAAGTTAAAAATTATTAGTGAGCCCTGAGTGCTATAATCCAGGCTCACTTGTATTTACCTGCTTGCCGTTTGAGGTCCTTGTCGACAAGGATCATATATGGTCACCACCAACGGTTACCTGATGTGATGACCTCACTTGAGAAACTTGGTGGCTTGAAGGAGACGAGGACTGGTAGATACAGGAGATAAACGTCATTCCACTCACCTAGTGGATCCAGTTTACTTGCTTAGCTATCACCCCCATTATCAGACTACCTGTCCTGACTCTTTAAATCTCTCCCTGATCTCCCCTCACTGAGTTTTCCAAGTTTCTCCAGGAATCTTCCATTCAACCTTCTCACCTTCCTCCCCAACTTTGGTCTCCTCCATGACTTCTTGGATCTTCCTCCATGATGCTTTCAATCTTCCTACAAGGGCCTTTGATTCTCCCTTCTCTTCTCTATACTCTCATGTTAAGAACATAAGGAAAATAAAAGAAAGACTCAGTTATTTGATAAAATTATGGCTGGTAAATTGTCTTAATTTCATTTTCCTGCCTGCTCCCCATAGCCCTTGATTTCCCGAGAGACCAAGTGTCTGCCTATCTCAGCCTTAAATGTGTCCAATGGTGGAACATTCACAACTCGCTGGGGTAAAGAATTTCAAAAATTCACAAGCATTTAAGTGAACAAATTTCTTTTCAACTCGTTGTAAGCGATTGACCTTTTATCTTGAAACTGTGCCACAAGCTCTAGATTCTCCAACCGGGGAAACAAATTTTGCTATCATACCCTGTTGAATCATTTGAGAATACATTGTTTCAACAAGATTATTTCCCATTCTTCTAAACTCCAAACAATATGGGCCCAATTTACTCAGCCTCTCATCAGAGAACAACCCCTTTATCCCCGAAACCTATTTATACATTGCTTCAAATGCAAATACATCCATCCTCAAATATGGACACCAAAACTTCACACAGTTTTCCTTACTAAAGCCCTACATAATTGTAGCAAGACTTTCTTAGTCTTGGATTCCAATCTCCTTGCAATTAAGGCCGACATGCCATTTACTTTCTTAAATGCTTTCTAGACTGCATGCTGACTTTCTGCAAGCCTTGTACAAGTACATCCAAATCTTTCTGAACATCAAACTTTAGAAATTTCAACCTTTTCAAAAATATTCTGCCCTTCTGTTCCCACTGTCAAAATAGATAACCTCACATGTCCCAATGTTATAACACTGGGATACTTTGTTATATACACTTTGTTGCCCATTCTTGATCAGCCTATGTTTCTTCATAGCATTGTTTCTCCTTCTGGGAGAAATGGATGAGTGGTGATATGACAAATCATGAAATACCATGACTAATTAATGTAAAGAAAACAAAGTAAAATACATTACCCAAAATGTAAAAATGGATGGATTAGGATTTAAATTGACACATACTTTTTTTCAATCAATGAGTCCCCAACATTGGCTGAGTTTTAGGATCAGTTAATTCCAATAATTCCCACTTGTGTTACTGCTTTGAAAGGATTATGATAAAACTCAGGAATCATTCATTCTGAATAATAAAATCAATAATTAGGAATCTGAAATGCAAAAACAAGAAATAATATTAAGTGTTAGAGCATAAAAGGAGATGAAACAAATCAAAATTTTAATTATAAACAAATTTTTAGCATTTACAAAACTTGTGGTTACTAAAATATTTTTTTCTTAAATATTTCAGTCATATCAGTCTTTCGTTTGCAGTAGAACACGTTGAAACTATATTTAAACATTCTGATTTGTCTATGTGTTTGATTTTTACGGCCTTGTAACAGTTAAAATACGAAGCATTAAATTTACCGATAAAGATCATATTTCACCAAAGTGCGCTTACTCAAATCACTACAGGAGATCTAATTCCCACCTAAGGGAAGCTCGTTTCAAATTTATGGGTTATGAATATTGACAATAAAGATGTGTTTTGTTTAGCAATGTCAGTCGATGAATGTTTACATAAAAGATCTTTGCAGTATACCCCCTAAGTCTTCCTCTTCTTTGCTGGTGTCAGGGAGCTGTCTGGGCATTTTTTCCCACGTACTGCACTGCCATTCTCCTAACAATACCGGCCATTAACGTTTGGCCCTTTAAGTTACTCTGGACCAAGTCTCAGTGACAGGGCGTCTGCCCAGTATGTAAAGTAACTGAATGAATAGGTCCCTGGAAACAACGATAACAAGCCCTGGCTGAGCTAGCTGTGACAGCATGTGGTAATTTTCCAGCCCAATGACCCTGTATAGAGTGCTGGAACACTAGGCCCAGACTGAGGGTGGCTCAGCCTGAATAGCTGCAAACAAGTGTAGAATACCTGATGATGTCATCGCACACAGCCTGACAGATGGAGCCAGATTCTTGTTCGAAGTTAACCAGTGATTTTCCAGTGCCCTCGTGTTCAGTGAGTTGGTCTGGGCCAACACCTGTTTTTTTTTCAGTGATTGCAGGCTGCGAATGTGAAGCTTTCATGTTAAATATTCTTTTGTTCACTTTAACAAGATGGTTTTACTAGACGTACACGTGGAATTTGTATGTTAGCTTCTCAATTTTATTAAAAACCAAAATTCGCTCTCTCATTAATTTCTATTGGAGGATTTTCTGTTAATTGCATAATAAGGGTAATTTTTATTGCAGCCCATAGCTTTGCAGTCAGCGCACGCAATGTACACTTAAGTAGATTAATAGCTCCAATTCTCACCTTTGTAATGACTTGCCTGTTCACTGTCATTTAAACAAGTCTATTTAACATTAATTGTTCAGAGTCTATTCGGATACTGGCATTGTGAATTTCAGTCTTCCAACTGAACTCTCTGATTAAGCCAGCATATTTACAAGCAAAATCTACTTTTCATACTGGAAGCATTTATTACATATATAAAATAATGGAAAACATTGAAAGTATGAACTATATTCCTATATTTGCATCCATTCAAATAGAAATGTTGATACGCTGTACATATTTGAGTAGTAATGAATTACACTCAATTGAAAGAAACAAATACTTATGTTGGTAATTATATCATAGTTATTTGAAATATATGGGTTTTCACACATAAACTCATCACACTCATGGAAATGTTTCTAATATTACTTAACTAAACTGCCTAGCAAAAATGTGGAAGTCATTTATACTCAGCAATATTTATCCTAAACAAACACAATATGCAAAGTAATTGCTTATTGCCTACATTTTGACATCATTAGTCTGATTTGTTTGTGATTATCATATGCTTTTGCTCTGAGTTTTAATGCCTTGAGTGCAAGTGTTGATTTAAGGTGGCACTTTTATGTATTATAAAATGCAATGCATAAACGACCAAAACAAAATGCTGTTTACAATGAAAGAAACAAATGCCTACATCGCAAAAAGTGTCCTTTTCCAACTGAAAATGGCATAGATGCCGGATATGTCTTCCTCTAGTGGAAATTTGACTTTGTTGAATATTGATTATGTGATGCTTCCTAAGGGGAGAATTTTACTGGCCTGCATGAGATGAGAATAAGATGAAGGGACAGTAAAATTGCAGGAACTTGTTAGAAATCTGTTCCTTGACCATGTCCCACGTGAAGCCAAATTAAGTATGTAAAGGCAAAGCAAGGGTCAAGTTAATAAGTCATTGGTATTTTGCTGGACCTCCTCTCTGGGTGGTAGCAGACTATTTGTGACAGCCCAGGGGACTGGGGGAGGATTTTTTTTAAACCAAAGAGGATGCAATGAGTACAGAAGGTGGTACTCACATCCCCATCAAACTTCTTAGGGATTTCCCCTCCAACCAAAGCATTTTTATATATTTTTAAGAAGTTTCTTCTGTCTACCCGCTGTAGGAGACAGGCCCTTGTGTCCTCAACAGGGGATACTCTTCCTAGTACTACTTAATTACTTAATTTACTCATTTAATGATAGGGAAAGCCGCATTGGCCATTCTTGCATTTTGATGATGTGCATTTCTGTCTGACCTCGGAACATCGATAGATTTAACAAAATCCCCCAAACGTACTAAATGCACAACTGTTTTTAAAAAGAGTTGCTGTGCTATATGTACATTAATGCATAATTAGTTTTTTGCTTTTCCCAGAAAATAAATTTTTCAGAGTAATGTAACCATCTGGTTTAGGACCAAGTCTGGGCATCACATGACCTGGGCTTCGCAAGTTCCTGGCATCCAACAGACTCTGAGTGCCAGCAAGTTGAGGTGTCCCTACTTTTGCCTGTTGTGGACTCGATTGTGTACTGTGTTCACTAGACTGTGACCTTAAAGTTGCTCTGGAATTATCCCCATCAAAATATGTGTCTCTGCAATGCTATGGACTATGAGGAACACTGTGATGGGTTTCCTATGCTGATCTTCCCAGATTCTTCACCCAAAATGTTGTCAGGACTGGAGTTAAGATCCTGTCAATGCCTCTGGGAACTTTTCAGAGGTACCAGTGATAGAAAGGAGAGATCATTAGTGCGTGGAAATTGGCTCTAAAGAAGGACAGTGCTTTCACAGTATAGACATTGGAGGGCTGAACTGGTGCAGAATCCTCACGTAGACGCACACTGCCCACCTCACTGTTGCTGTAGGCATAGCTGATTCTCTGTCCTGCTTGCTTGGCTTGATTCTCGTAAGGAGAGAGCACCTTGATTTTAGCCACTCCACACACAGTCTGAGAGTTCTCACTTTGATTGCGTGCAAGTTTGTCCTGCTGAAAGACATTCGGAGAGTGTGAGAAAGACACATGCCTGGGCAGACAATAAAAATCCCTGCCATGCGTGGGTAATGAGTGGAGCCATGGACAGGATGAGACACAAGCATGAGAGGATTTGAGTCCAAAATAAAAATGTGAAGGTATGCATGCGAGAGTGAGTGGTGTGTGTGAGATACCAGTGAATATATAATATGCTGGCAGCGTGTGAGATAGTAAGGAGTCTTACAGCAGCAGGTTAAAGTCCAACAGGTATATTTGGTAGTAAATGCCCGCGTTTGCTACAAATAAACCTGTTGGACTTTAACCTGGTGTTGTAAGACTTCTTACTGTGTTTACCCCAGTCCAATGCCAGCATCTTCACAGTATGTGAGATGCCAGTGACTGTGTAATAGGCCAGCTGTTTGAGATGCCAGAGATTATGTATTAGGCTGGCAAATGTGTTAGAGTGATGATATGATTGATTTCCCCTGTGACTTGGATGAGATCATTCATCCTATTTCTTCACTGGGTTGCTGACCTCTTCTGTGCTGTGACACTGATGATGTAGAGATGCCAGCATTGGACTGGGGTAAGCTCAGTAAGAGGTTTGACAACACCAATTTTAAATCCAACCGATATATTTGATAGTAAACTTACTAGCTTTCGGCGTTTGTGCCTTTGTCAGGCAATGAAGGCACAAACGCCGAAAGCTAGCAAGTTTACTATCAATTAAATTGGTTGGATTTAAAATTGGTGTTGTCAGACCTCTTACTGTGACACTGATCAACATTGTCACCACTTCCCAGGCTGGACTGTGAGGTTGATGGACCTCCTCTGGCCATTACAGACTTAGAGGACATTGTGATGGGCCTTGATTGCAACCAAAAGGCACGCCAATAAGCACCATAGAATTTCGGCATCATTTTTGTCTTCTTGTTGGGAGCTATGCCTTTCATGGAGCAATTCTGTAGACCTTAAAAGGCTGTGCATGGGTACTGTTTAAATATGACATTCAGTGAGGAAATGGTGAACTCACAGTGAGATAGGTGAGTCAGTGGCTCCACACTCATGATCCAATGTGTTTCTGGTGTGTGCACAATTAATGTAGCAGGAAGCAGACAATATAACATGAAAATCCACCAGCAGATAAAATATCTTTTTTCACACTTGATCTTGCATTTAGTGTGATAAGGGAATAATCCTATTATTAATTTAAACACCCTCTAAACATTCCAGTTTAATGAGACAAAAAGAATAGGAATTGAATTTTAACTAATCCAAGACTCTCTTTATTTCACACTTCAGGTACTAACTCATTGTTTTTCAACTCAACTCTCTAACTTTTTTACTGAACTTTAACTCTTAACTGAATATTAACTTTTAACTATTTATCTGAAAATAGATATTATTGAGTTTAAGAAAATCTAGGCCAAGAAATATCCTTGATCTGGAATAGAAAAATAGAATGAATCCTTACAGTGTAGAAGAAGCCCATTGAGTCTGCACTGACAACAATTCCACCCAGGCCCTATCGCCATAACTCCATGCACTTACCCTAGCTAGTCTCCTTACAATCCATCTGACCAACACATCTTTTCGACTATGGGAAGAAACCGCAACACCTGGAGGAAACCCATGCAGATATGGAGAGAATGTGCAAACTCCACACAGACAATCATCAAAGACAGAAATCAAACTCAGGTCCCTGGCGCTGTGAGGCAGCAGTGCTAACTACTGTGCCACAGTACCAAATCTATCTTCTCTCTCTATGAGGAATCCTTCAGGGCATACTTCTTACAATGGGGATCTTTGTAGAATTGTTGTTGGCAAACAAAGGACTGCACATGTCTTTTATCTACAAATTCTTCACTTGCTTCCAGAATATTCTCTGTCATCCAACTAACAGCCCCAAATGGAGGGTTGTGACAAGAGGCATTCCTCAGAAATCAATGCTGGGACCTTTGCTGTTTGTAATATATATATAAATGATTTGGAAGAAAATGTAACTGGTTTGATTGGTAAGTTTGCAGACGATAAAAAGATTGGTGGATTTGTGGATAGCGATAAGGACATCAGAGGATACATCAGGATATAGATAGGTTGAAGATTTGGGCGGAGAGATGGCGGATGGAGTTTAATCTGAACAAATGTGAGGTAATGTATTTTGGAAGGTTGTGACAAGTGGTGATCCTCAGGAATCAATGCTGAGACCTTTGCTGTTTGCAATATAATTAAATGATTTGGAGGAAAATGTAACTGGTTTGATTGGTAAGTGAGAAATATATAGTAAATGGCAGAATCCTTTAGAGTATTGACAGGCAGAGGGATTTGGGTGTACAGGTATATAGATCACTGAAAGTGGCAATGCAAGTGGAGAAAGTAGTCAAGAAGGCATACGGCGTGCTTGCCTTCCTCGGCCGGAGCATTGAGTTTAAAAATTGGCAAGTCATATTGCAGATTTATGGAGTTTTAGTTAGGCTGCACTTGGAATATAGTGTTCAGTTCTGGTCGCTAAACTATCAGAAGAAGGTAATGGCTTTAGAGAAGGTTCAAAAATATTTACCAGGATGTTGCCTGGCCTGGAAGGCATTAACAATGAGGAGAGGTTGGAGAAACTTGATTTGTTCTCACTGGAACGACAGACATTGAGGGGTGACCTGATAGAAGTTTACAAGATTATGTGGGGCATGGACAGGGTGGATAGTCAGAAGCTTTTTCCCAGGGTAGAAGAATCAATGACTAGGGGGCATAGGTTTAAGATGCAAGGGGCTAAGTTTAAAGGAGATGTACAAGGCAAGTTTTTTACACAGACGGAGTGGGTGCCAGAAACTCCCTGTCAGGGGAGATTGTGGAAGCAGATATGATAATGAGTTTTAAGGTGTGTCTTGTACCTGAATAGGATGGAAATAGAGGAATATGGTCCCAAAAGGTAGGGGGCTTTAGTTCAGTCAGGCAGCATAGTCGGTGCAAGTTTGGAGTGCCAAAGGGCCTATTCCTGTGCTGTAATTTTCTTTGTTCTTTGTTTTGAACTGTGTCACTAGATGCTGATCACATGGCTTGAACATCCAATGGAATTACTTGCAAATGACACCATTATACTTAGTTCGGATGGCACAACCTCACATAATGGCAATAAAACCCAATGCCATTCAGACTACTCAAAACTAAACAACTTCACATAGTCGACATAGGAAGCTTCAGGTCACTGTTCCCAGACCAGAACCCTGACTCTGAGTAACTTTACAATCTGTATCTGATTTTTATTATAAGATGATGACAAATCCCAGCATGCTTTACTCTCAACCAGAATAGCCATTTCAAAGCCATTATTGCCATTATTGTTGTTAAATCATTGTAGCCATTCTTTCTCCAACTCCAATCCTAACCAAAGACAGTTACAGATAAGTTAGGTATAAAAACCTTGGCCTTTTGATCACTGCAGCAGGTAAGGAGACTTTAGATAACTGTGATGGAATTACCATTTGACTAATATGGAAAATGACTCAACAATCTTGTACAGGTCACATGATAATGGCTATCATTTTGGCTTATTTGTGAAAAGTACTGAAAAGGGCAGAAATCTGTCTTCAACAGATAGAACAATCCTGAAGAAGTTACATCACATGGAGGGACAGAGAAAGAAACTACAAAGAGTTATGAATGTAGCCCAGTCCATCAAGCAATCAGCCTCCCATCCATTGACTCAATCCGTACTTCCTGCTGCCTCAGAAAGGCATTTAGTATAACGGGCCTGGAGACTTCAGTCATGTGCCCGCTAAGGCGCTATGTTAATCCTTATTGTGATAACTTATTCATTTCTGGCACGGAGCTGATGATGCTGGAAATCGGCAGCTGAAGACACACTGAGGCCAGAGTATTGTAGCGGGCTAGGAGAATCGCTGTCTTTCAAACATTGATATCAATAGGATAGACCAGAATCAATATCATTTGCAGACAGCAGGCAGCATTGCCAATTGTTGTGAGTAGTTAGTTCATAGTTCATGCATTTTTGAATATATGTTTAGTGTTGAAAGATAACTTAAGGTTTTAAGAATTGAAGTTTAATTGTAGAAAATTGGGTAGATCAATTAAAGGAAGCTGGAAGCCTGTTGCACTTGAATGGTTAAGGCTAAGATGCCTTAACAGAGGAGAGAGAGCTATAAAACACAATTGAGCTCACTTTGCTGGAGCACAGGAGACTTGTGCTGGAATTTTACTGTCTTGCCCTCCTGAGGCTTGGAAGGTGCTGCCCAAGACCAACAGAGAATGCTATTCTGTGAGCCTCACTCACCCTGATTCCAGAGTGGGCGTACCAGTAAAATTCCAGCATTGGGTGTTCAAACTACTTGGAAAGAAGTGCAGTCCAGAGAGATGTTTTTTGATTTGGAAATTAGATCTACATTATTTTTAAAACATTGGACTGGAACTTTGACTATTCATGTTGGCAGGATCTTTCGGTCTCACTGATAGCACACTCCACAGTTAGGTCCACAGTGTTGAGGGGTGCACTCAGTGGGAAACCTTATTGACACTGGCAGGGCCATAGATCCTGCCAGGAGACAATGGCAGGCCATCTCCTGGCCCTATGAAACATATAAAGTGTATTTATTAGTCACGAGTAAGGCTTTCATTAACACTGCAATGAAGTTACTGTGAAATTCCCCTAATCACTATACTCCAGCACCTGTTTGGGTCAATACACCTAACGATCATGTCTTTCAGACTGTGGGACGAAACCGGAACAGCCAGAGAAAACTCATGCAGACATGGGGAGAATGTGCAAACTCCACACAGACACTGACCCAAGTCGGGAATTGAACCCGGCTAACCACGATGCTGCCCCAAACGTGTGGCTCATTCATGATAAATCCTGCTCATAGGTTCAATTCTGGTCTCGGGTCAGTGCCTGTGGAGAGTTTGTACATTCTCTCTATGTCTGCATAAGTTTCCTCCTGGTGCTCTGGTTTCCTCCCTCTGTCCAAAGATGTGCAGGTTAGCTTGATTGTCCATGAAAAGTTGAGCCTGGTATCAGGGGGACTAGCAGAGTAAATATATGTGGTTATGGAAATAGGGCCTGGGTGAGATTGTGATTGGTGTAGATTCAATGGACTGAATGGCCTCCTTCTGCACTGTAGGAATATAGAACATAGAACATTACAGCGCAGAACAGGCCCTTCAGCCTTCGATGTTGTGCCGACCAATTAAGAAAAAGCAATGACCCTCTAACCTAAACCATTCCCTTTTCGTCCATAAACTTATCTACTGACCTCTTAAACGCCACCAAACTTGGCGCATCTACAACTGCAGCAGACAGGGCATTCCATACCCGAACCACCCTCTGGGTAAAGAACCTACCTCTGATATCCGTCCTATAACTACCACCCCTTAATTTAAAGCTATGTCCCATCGTGCTAGCTTTCTCCATCTTAGGAAAAAGGCTATCACTGTCCACCCTATCTAAACCTCTAATCATCTTATATGTTTCAATAAGGTCTCCTCTTAGCCGCCTTCTTTCTAACGAAAACAACCTCAAATCCCTCAGCCTCTCTTCATAAGACCTGCCCTCCATACCAGGCAACATCCTGGTAAACCTCCTCTGTACCCTCTCCAATGCCTCCACATCTTTCTTATAATGCGGGGACCAGAACTGCACACAATACTCCAAGTGCGGCCGCACTAGAGTTTTGTACAGTTGCAACATGACGTTGCGGCTCCGAAATTCAATCCCCATACCAATAAAAGCTAAGACTCCATATGCCTTCTTAACAACCTTATCGACTTGATTGCCAACTTTCAGGGATCTATGCACATATACACCAAGATCTCTCTGTTCTTCAACACTATTAAGAGTCCTACCATTAGCACTATACTCTACACATTTGTTATTCCTGCCAAAGTGTATTACCTCACACTTTTCCGCATGAATCTCCATTTGCCACCTCTCGGCCCAGCTCTGCAACTTGTCCAAGTCTCTCTGCAAACTATAACACTCCTCTTCACCCTATCTACCACTCCTCCGACTTTGGTGTCATCCGCAAATTTACTAATCCATCCTTTAATACCCTCATCCAGATCATTTATTAGTTGATCATTTATAGGAATCTATGATCAAGACAAAGATGATGATATATACTTAGAGGCACAGGGCAAAATGAAAATACTTTGTATATTCTGAATCAACACTTACTAAGAAAGAAAATGCTGACAAAATACCAATAGAAGCTGAGAGGACAGAAGTAAGGAATATGGTGAAAATTAATAGGCAGGATATGCTGGAAAGACTGCTTAGAGTGGATAGGTCACCTGGGTGGCATACCATATTGCTCAAGGAAGTTGGAATGGAATTAGGAAGGCTTACCGTAATCTTCCATTCAGGTATGGGGAAGATACCAGAATATTACAGAGTGACAAATCTGACATTCTTATTCAAAAATGGGAATATGGACATTCCTATTAATGTCACAGTCATACAATATCAACATAGGAACTTGAAATGGACTCTTCAAAACAAAATGGAGTTGAGAGGTCAGGTATTTATCTTTTTCTTGTCTATGCACATGGAACTACACAAATTCTGGATCTAATCTTCATCTCTGATTGTCTTGATAAAGTCAACTTGATAAAATCAAAACACGAATGATCTTCTGGACATATCTTTGAGGAATCATAAAAATACAAAAGACCCTTTGTGTTAGTGGCTATCCTCCTCCAAATAATTAAAGAAACCAGATTCACAATACAATTTGCAGATTTTTATACTAGTTGAGTTGAAATCCAGACAATGGGTATGAAAAAGTCTTTATTATATCACAATACTATGTGAATTAGATAATATTCCGGCCTCATTGATAATGGCCTGGCTATCAGAAACTATTTATGGGGTCAATGAAAACAGATGCTCTGGCCACATAACAAAGTTAGCTGGTGGGTTCAATGCCAGGAGGATGGGTGGCAGGAGTAGGGGGGGCAGAATTAATGGGAGTCCATGAATTTCCCATGGGGATCTTCCACTGGTGCTCGCTATGATGGATTTGCAAACATGTTGGAGGTCAGTGCAAAACAGATTTGCCTGCTGAAGGAACGTGAATGAACACAAGGCTGGAATCTTCCACCCACACCAAAATTTCTACAATGCCAATGAGAGAACACATTACTCCAGAACTCATCTGGAACAATGTTGCATGCGAATATTGGCACTTACCTGGGGTTGCCTCCAGAGTTTAGGATGGAGACAGCCAGCAACCTTGGAGCCCGGATCTCCATGGCAATGGGTAGGAGGATAGGGGAGCATCTACAGGTGGATGTTCCAGATTCAATATCATTGCCATCTTCCATTCTCAGGGTATCCTGGAGATCAATTTTCTTTTTCCAGGAGGCCCATCTCCTTTCTTCATGAGCAATGTTGTGCACATTTTCAATATGACACCCAAATATGCTAGTGAGTTGACAATATCATGCCCACCTTACTGTGGAAAAATGTGTTAAACCACTGGGTGGATAATTACTAAGTTTGGTCCAGAGGATTTGGAGTGGTTTCCTGTCAGCCTCTGCAGAAGGAAAAGCCTTCATCCTTGTCCCTGCCACGGAACTTAGTTCCAGATCTGGCAATTCCACCAAGGAGATTTAATGAGGCATATCTGGAGTTGAGGAGACCAGCAAAGGACCAAGACCCTGCCTAAGATCCACCTGTATATGGATATCTGAGTTATCTTGACTTCCCTACCTGAGGATTCAATCAGAGTCTTCGCTACAGGTCTTCAATATTGCAGAATAATTTGCTATTGCAAACAATAACCAACAGTGAATCTGTCTTCCTAAACTTTTCTCTTCAGTGGACAGAAAGGTTCACAGACCTGCTTCATTTCTTCACTCTGGGAATAAGCAAGTGTGACAAAAATCTCTCTAACTTTTAAGGCCTAAATGTACACTGCCTTTTGTAATCACAATCTTTTCTTGAGTGCGTGTATGTGAGTGAGTGAGGTGTGGTTGCATACATATTTCAGGTGTTGAATAATAGACATTGATTTCTTTTTTAAAATTGATGAAAATATCTGTCACTTTTCTGGTCTTGATAGTTACAGCATTCAAGGGGTTAAATGCTGTCTTTGGTTAGTTGAGCAATAATGGAAAAAGCAGGATCATTTTCACTATATTTCCTTTAAAACTATAGGGTCATCAATTTAACAATCGCGGTGGTTATGTTTTAGAATTAATAATCAGGGAATAAACGGAGAGGTTTGAGTTAATTAAGAAGAGCTAACAGAAATTTGGAAAATGAAGATTATATTTGACTGGACTAACTGAATTATTTAATGAAGTAACAAATGAAGGGAATGTAGTGAATATTTTCTATATAAATCTTAAGAAAGTATTTGCCAATTATCACTTAAAAGGCCGGTTAATAAAATGAGGGTCATGAAATAGAAGTGTAAATATCAACTTGGATTAAAAAAATAGCTGAAGCACAGAAGTATAATATATATATATATATATGTGTACAAAGTAAACTTTTAAAATTTGCTATGCAACAAAGATGATACAATTTGATTGCAACAGGACATAGATCGACTGAGAAGATGGACAGACAAGAGACAGCTCATACAGAAAAGCATTTTGGTGGAAGGGATAGAAACAGGAAATACATACTTAAGAGCAAGTTCTAAAGAGAACTTTACTCTTTAAAGTAAAGTTTAAAGAGTAAACTTTTAAAGTACGTTCATTTGTTGAAATCTTTGAAGATGGAAGGATGTAATGAGAGAGCAAATCCTATGAGATTATAGGTTTCATTAATAGAGATACTGAATACAAATGCAGGGAAGTTAAGCTGATCTTTTATAAAGTTCTGCTTTGGCCACAACTAGAGTTTTACATGCAGCTCTGGCCACACCACTTTAGGAAGGAGGTGAAGGTTGTTCCTCGGCCTTCTCCATTACTATGGAGGTTCTTGAGCAGATGCAGAGAAGATGGTTCCAGAAATAAAAGAAAATAACTAAAGTTAGTTTTCAGAAGCTGGAGTTGTTCTCATTGGGTGAATATGAGGAGAGTTTTGATTGAGGTGTATATCACTGGGTTCAGATAAGATTGACAAAGGATAGCTGTTCCCATTAGCAAGGTGCAAAGATGTGCATTCACAGACTTTGTTAATGAACACGAAATGTATTTATTAATAAGAATTATCCAGCAGGCTAATGGCTGCAGTTAGCTCCAAACTGTTCCTGCTAAGAGAACTCACCCATTTGGGTGATTTTCCCACCCTGAGTCTCCATTGGTCCCCCCAAGCCAGGTGGCCCTTAATCTACTATGTTTCCCCTAAAGGAACAATCACCACATCCTTCCCCTTTAACTCTGTTACACAATTTTCAGTAACAAATTCACTTAGTCCTAAATTCCAACTCAACATTATGTACATGGGTTTGACAATTATAAATCGAGTCTTTGGAGTTTTTTTCTGTTTCTTATAAAACTGTGTAATTCTACAATCTGAAATACTTCCACAGCGTCAACATTAACAGGAACAGCAATAACAGGTACCCCTTCTGTCACAGGGTTCATTACTACTTGCTTCCATGGAGATCTGTTATATCGATAACAGCTCAATCAGGTACTTCAGTACTTTCAGGTTCAAAAATATTTCTTGATGGTGATACTGACCACTGGAACATCTCTCTACTCCTCAAATAATCCACATGTTTACAAATAATCCATCCCTCCATGTCCACATGGTACGACCACTTGGTTTTTCTGATGTGCCAGTTTTTGCCTATTTCACACGGACTCAGAGACCCGACACTCTTGTGGTCCAGTTGGGCCGTTGTTATTATTTTAAACTTGTTAACTTTTTTTAAACTTAAGAACTTTTCTGCTTTATTGAAGCTCATCATTGCAGGGATTATTACTACAGAATCCATGTAGGCTCTCTTCTGATGCTGCACATCAGGAACTCATCACTCCACTCCAGCTTTTTGATCTTCCCACGCTTCAGAAAATCTCTGTGCAGCTCAATCAGGGTCCTGTTTCTACTTGAAATGCTGCTTTCTGTGTCCTCTTCTTAAAAAAAAAACTTCCAGCAATTCATTATTTAATTTTTACTTAAATAAGTTTTTGTTAAAACTTAAAACCATAGCTGTTGCTTTACAGAAATAGTTTCTTTTCTTTTAATATAGGGTTCTTTCTAAACTTTTGACTCTTCCAGCCAGTTCAGGTTTGTTCTGTTTGTTCCATAGCCCCTTCAATTTACTGAACTTCCTGGGCCACCTCTTAATCTACAATTCCCACAGAGTCCTTGTATGGATTCCTTCCCTGTGTATCTTCTGGGGTACCTCCCAATCACCAGGGAACAGAATTCCTGAGCCTCTACAGCTTTATGAATATTGGTATTTATGTACATATAGTACTTGGGAAAATACTGTTTATTTTACCTTGGAAGGACTGGGAAAAATGTTGTACATCTGATTGTTACTGTGGGAACAGAGCTCTGGCTGCAGGTTATTGTTGACTTCCTAGTTGCTTTCTTGCCATTTCCTTTTCATCAGTGGCCTTTCCATTGCCTTGCTGTGGGCACTTCAATGTCTTGTACCTGTTGCAAATGAGAATTATGCAGCACACAGCAAAGCAAAATCATACTGGGCAATCTTTGTTTTTTATTTTGCAGAATGCTTCTGGAGTTGTCATCACCTATGGAGGAGAGACTTTCATCTTATCAGCTTGGTATGAATTTAAACAAGTTCAACAGTAAAATAAAAGTGTACTGAACAACTGTGTCAACCACTTGTTTTGAAAGTATTTATCTGTAAACCTTTTCTAAGGGTCTGCAAACTCTTTTTGCAGTGTAACTGTGAAAAAAGCACAGTTCAACACTTTTAGATATAGCATCACTAAAGTGTTTTACGAATACACTTTTTATATCAAAACACATGCAGAAAATGTCTTTTTTAAGTCTCAAAATGCAAAAATTGGGTTTACTGTGCTTTTTCATTAGCTTATTCATTTAAACATTCTTGCAATACTATTAATTAATTTTATTCGTTCAGGGGATGTAGGCATCACTGGCAAGGTCAGAATTTTTTGCCCATTCCTAATTGCCCTTGGACTGAGTGACTTGCTAGGCTATTTCAGAGGGCATCTAAGAGACAACCACATTGCACTGGAGCCACATGTCGGTTAGATCAGGTAAGGATAGCAGATTTCCAAATCTGCCGTTCTAATCTGGTCTAATCTCTCTAACTCCAGACCTACAGCAATGTGGAGGACACTTAGGTATGGGCAATAATGAGCCTAGCCAGTGATGCTCACATCCAATAAATGAATAAAAAAGTTCCTTCTCTTAAAGATATAAGTGACCAAATGTGTTTTTACAGCAATCATTTCATGCTTATCATTAGACTTGAATTCCAGACTTTTGTTGAATTCAAATTTCATCATTTGTTGTGGTGGAATTCAAAAACAGGACCCCAGAGCATTACCCTGGATTATTGGTCCAGTGAGAATACTACTGTAGCATTGTCTCCTCAAGTTTTTAAACTGCTTTAGTTACTCCAAAATTAACATAACAGCACGAACATAACTGTTAGCCCATTAGCATGGTGAAGCCCATTGCTGAGACTCTGTAATCATGCTATTTATCTATGTAACTACCTGATAAAAAAGCTTTTTTATGTCAAGAAAGTCTGTCAATTGTCTAATTCCTCCAGGGTTCAGAATGTATAGTGCTAGCATCTTTCTGCTTTCTAATATTCATTTCCTACTTTAATGATTCTATAAATCAGTGCACAAACTTTTCTTTTCCAAACTAATTTCCTGGGAAAGAGATAGGCCAAGGTTTGATGGCACCAACAAGATATGCCATCCTCCCACCCAACTCCCCCTATCCCAGGGAATGCAGTGAAGCATATAAATTACCATTCAGTTTGACAGGATTGTAATTTCCTGTTGAATGGGAGGAGCATAAAATCCTGGCCAAAAATCCTCTTGTATGTTACTAAAATTCTTTTAAGTGCAGAAGCCATGGTAATTCTTCAGCAGTCCCCATATCATCATAACTACCACATCACCATGACTCGAATTTTCTGGGCTCCTCAGCATTGGAGACTGCCTGTAATATCCACCAATCCTGACTGATATTGTTGGGACTACAGAGCTCTTGGCTAATCAGCTCTCCAAGGTAGGACTTCCTCCTGAGAAAGCAGCAGTGGTCTTGGGCAGAAGTCTTGCCTTAATACAGTGAAGGTTACTGCCAGTTTAAATTATACCTGACCGGCCATCAGTGGGTGTCCTGATGTTGGATAGCCTATATCCATAAGAGGAAAATAATTCTGTTTATCCCTGCTGATTCTCTCCCTTGGTGCTCTACCAAGTCTCATATCTTCCTCTCTTTATCGATGCAGACCAAGTGCTGCCCCAGCAAAATGCCCCTGACAAACACCCACTTTATCCTGAAGAGTCTTAATGTGTCTAATAAGGTATAATGGCACAGAATTTACTCTTTTTCCGTCAAGATAATTTCCAGAATAAATGTGAAATGTGTTAGTAGAGTCTTGATAACATTTCACAGAAAGTCTTTTGATATGTTAAAAATCCTCTTCAAATTTTTGCCAGCAAGTGACAGTAAAAGGTGATGTACATTTAAGCTACTCTCAAAATCCTCAGCAAGACTTGTTTATACCCGATCAGCAGCTTGCTGTTAAGAGAGGGCCTTAGGTCAACTGCAAGCCACCAAAATGGCAGTGCAACTTTGTTGATAAGTATTAGCTGACAATTTAAGTATCCACAAGTCCCTTAGATCTTCCAGGTGGTGACATGTTCTTAATACAAGCTTCAACTCTTTACTAAAATGATGTCCTGCACTAAATGCTGACTAAATTATTTCAATTCAAGACCCCAGTTTGGCCACTTCTTTAGCAACTGAAGGAGTCATTAAAAATTGTTTCTGATTAATGTTTATACTACTTTCAGGTGCAATTCTAATTCTCTTCCTGCACCTAGTAGTGCACTAAGGCAGAATTTTAACTGTTTCCAATGCTAATAATTTCCAGAACAGGTTGCTAGTCTGTTGCTGGAGGGTTATAGCTTGAGGAGCACCATTCTGCATCAAGTTTCTCCCACTCTTACCACCAGCCAGTGGCATTTAGTATGATTTTGCAGTTTGATATTCAACTTGCTTTGACATCAAGACCTGAGGTGGGACCCCAACCCAGAGCTTCTGTGTCACAAGACCACCTTTCGGAAGTAAACTTCTGGTGAAAGTAGTAGGATTTAGTCAGTAGTCATGGATAGGCCTCAGTAGTGGCAAAGATGGAATTACTTTATGGAAGTGTTATTGAAAATGTATTGTTTCATGGGATGTGGGCATTCCTAATTGTCCTTGACCTGAGTGGCTTACCAGGCCATTTCAGATGGCAGTTAAGAGCCAACCGTACTGAAGTGGGTCTACATCTTAAGTAGGCCAGACCAGGGAGGAAGGCAGATTTTCTTCTCTAAGAGATATTAATCGATGGTAGTTTTGTGGTTACTATTAATAAGGCTAATTTTCAATTCCAGAATTATTAATCAAATTCAAATTCCACAAACTACCATGTTTGGATTTGAACCCCTATTTCAGGACCATTAGAACATTATTCTGGGACGTTAGATATCTGGATCACTCTCCCACAAGTGGAAACATCTTCCCAACATTTACCCTGTCTAACCCTCTAAGAATCTTATAAGCTTCAATCAAATCATCCCTCATTCATCTGAACCACAACAAGCAGACACCTAACCTGCCTAATCTTTCTTATGTGGCAGTTCATCTGTACCTGGGATCATTCTAGTAATGTTCCCTGTACTACCTCCAATGATAATATATCTTTTCTTAAGTCAGAGGACCAAAACTGCACACATATTCTCATTGGCTTCTCCAGCAGGAATAGGTCCTGTCTATTGAATTTCAGTGTAATTCATGCTATGGCACTCTGCATTGCACAGAGTGTGGGAGATTCATTTTTAAACTCTTGCTCAAAAAACAATTAACTCCAGCTTTTACATGAATGTGACAATTAGAATTATTTTGGGGGGATCTCATCCACCTTCCCGCACCTCCTCTCCAGCTCCCCCTACCCACACCCACCATAGTTTCCTGCATTTTGCTTCCTTCCCTTTTCGAATAAAGGTGATTTTTCAATCCTTTGTCACATTTCTGAGGGCCAAGAATTTTTGGAAAATGACCACCAAAGCATCCACAATCTCTGTTGTTACCTCTGGGGAGTTGGTTAGCTCAGTTGGCTGAATGCCTGGTTTGTGATGCAGAATGACACTAAGAGCATGGGTTCAAGTTCCCAAAATTAGCTAAGGTTTTTCATGAAGGACTGCCTTCACAACCTTGCCCCTTGCCTGATGTATGGTGATCCTTAGGTTAAATCAGCACCAGTCAGCTCTCCTCCTCACACCTCACAGGGGTGAGTTGCCTATGGCCATCTGGACTATGGTGATTTTTTAATTGCCTCCCTCAAGATCCTAGAGTGTAAACCAACCGGTCCAGGGGGTTTGTCAGCCTTTCAGTTTGCCTAAAACTAATTCCTGGTGATGGTGACTATTCTTAATTCCTCCTCTATGTTCCTTACTATTTCATTACTATATGCTTGTGGTATCCCCTACAATAAAGACCGATGCAAAATATCTATTTAATTCCTCTGCCAGTTTTTTTATTCCCCATAGTTACTTCCTCAGTTTGATTCTCTAAGGGGCCAATGTTTTCTTTTTACTTTTTCTTCCTTTGAATGTACTTTAAAGAGCTCTTATTTTTTGGCCAGTGTACTTGTATTGTTTATTTTTTCCTTCCTGATATCTTTTAATCCATTTTTGCTGCATTCTGAATCTATCCCATTCAGTTGATTTACAACTGACCTTTGCCACTTTGCTTTCAACTTAACACACGCCTTAATTTTCTTGGCTGTCCGTGGTGGGTTCTTCCTCCCCTTAGAATCTTTCCTCATCATTGTGATGTATTTTTGCTGGGACTCATAAATTATCTTCTTAAATGTCTACCACAGATCATCTATTGTCTTATCTATTAACCTATATGACCAATCCACTTTTGGCCAATTCCACCTTCATACCATCGTAATTCTCTTTCTTTAAGTGTAACATTGATGTTTCAGATTGGTTGTTGAAGTACTATTGTAAAGTATGCTCACTTCTCAGTTAATGTATTAATTTCTTGGTGCCTGTTGATCCATTAAATTATCGATTTGTTTGTTGCTTGTTGGTTTATGAATTGATGATTGTTTTGCAATTCCATTAATTTGCTGGTGCACAGCACCATGATTTTATTAATTCACTGTACCTGTTTCTGCATTAATTCATTGATTCATTGATGTGGCGACTGGTTTATGAATTTATTAATTCACCACTGGCTTTTTCTCCATTAATTTGTTAGTGCCCACTCCACTAATTTGTTAATGCACTAATTTATCCATTCCTGTCTTAACTTATGAATTAGCTAATTCACAATCTTCTCTAAATTTATAGATGCCTGTTTAGCTTTGTTGCAGTGTTCATCAAATGCTTTCAGTACTGAACAAAGTGTGTGCTTTGTCTTTGCAACTCCAAGGTGTTAAAAGCAACAATAATACTTAGTGTTCTGAGTTAAATTGAAATAGTCTGTGCTTACATACAGCAAGACCTGGATAACATTCAGCTGATAAATGGCAAGTAACATTCACGCCACACATGCACCAAACAATGACCATCTCCAACAAGAGAGAATCCAAATATCTCCCCTTAACATTACATAACATTACCATCTCTGAATCCCCCATTACCAGCATCCTGCAGATTACCACTGACCAGAAAATGAACTGGACCAGCCATATAAATACTGTGGTCACATGACCAGGTCAAAGACTGGAAATTCTGCAGAGAGTAACTCACTTCCTAACTCCCCATCATCTTCAAGTCAAGAGTTTGATGAAATATTCTCCACTTGCCTAGATGAGTGCAGCTCCAACAGCATTCAAGAGACTCGTTTCCAGGACACCATCCAGGACTAAGCAGCCCACTTGATTGGCACCCCATCTACCACCTTCAGCATTCACTCCCACCACCACTGACACACAGTGGCAGCAGTGTATACCATCCAAGGTGAACTAGTGCAACACAGTTTAACAACACCTTTTAACTCCAAGACCCCTAGAAGAAGGGCAGCAAATGCTTGGGACCATCATCACCTGCAAGTTCCCCTCAAGTCACTCATCATTCTGATTTTGAACTATATCACTGTTCCTTCACTGTCATTAGATCAAAGTCTTGGAATTCCCTTCCTAACAGCACTGCAGTGCACTATACCACGTAGATTGCAGCGGTTCAAGAAGGCAGCTCACCATCACCTTCTCAGATGCAATTAGGAGTGGGCAATAAATGTTGCTGTATCCAGCAATGCCTGCATCCCATGAATGAATAATAAAATATTTTTTTTTGTTTAAATTGTAATAACAGGAGTAACTTCTGTTGTACGTTTGTTCAAAGTGCATAGCCTTTATATTCTTTGAGAATGTTAAGATAGACAGGTTAAACCTCCATATGCAATGCCTTGGGAGATCGGTTACTATTGACACATAAAACGTGACTGAAAAATTGGGGTAAAGGAATTAAGGTTAATATGTATGTAGATTGTGTTCTATTCAAAACCTTTAATGTACAAGATTAGGATTTGCATCTACTTGACTGATCTAATGCTGGATGGAATATGGATAGAGTATTTAGTTAATTGTAGGAATTTGATGAGTGAGGGAATTTGGTGCACTGTGGGAACAGGTGTTGCTCTGTTCTCTCACACAAAGCTGAAATGAGGCCTGAGGCTGGGCTGTGATTGAGAGTATTGATTCTGGTGCTGCAATTGGCTGGATTGGATTTGTCCAGATTTTTCTCAACATACGTGGGCAACTTTCCACTATTAAGTAGACATCATTGCCCCTAGAGCAGTTTGATTAAAAGCTAATGTAGTTAGTTGTGAAGCACAAGTCTTCAGCACTGCAGCTGGGATGTAGTCAGGGTCTATCGTTTTTGCTGTATTCAACATACTCTGCTATTTCTTATCATCATGTGGAGTGAATTGAATTACTGAAGACTAGCATCTGTGATGGTGAGAATCTCAGGAGGAGGCCGGGAGGGATCACGTAACACTTCTGGCTGAAGACCATTGCAAATGCTTCAGCCTTGTCTTTCGCACTTAAGTGCTCGGCTGTGCCAAGATGAGGATGTTCGTACACATCCTCCTTCTGTTAGTTGTTTAACATTCCACCACCATTCATGACTGGCAAGACAGCAAAGCTTTGATTTGATCCATTGAATGTGGAATTATTTTGTTCAGTCTTGCTACTCCTACTGTTTAGCATTCAATTAATCCTCTATTTTAGTTTCCTTGTTGCCAGAAACTACTGGCACTGCATCTAGCATTCTTTCTTACATTCATCATTGAACAAGAGTTGATCCTCTATATTGATGGGGTTTTTTTTATTTATTCATGGGATGTGTGCATTGATGACTAGGCCAGCACTGAAAGCCCATTCCCAATTGCCCTTAAGAAAGTGATGATGGTGAATTGCCTTCTTGAACCACTGGAGTCCATGTGTTGTAGGCACACCCACAGTATCATGAGGAAGGGAGTTCCAAGATTTTGGGAATTAGGGATGTTGGTCCTAATGTGATACTCACATCCCATAAATGATGTTTTTTAAAAGTCACAGTTGTGCCTAATGAATGTGGACAGACTTTGGAAAGCCAGGAAATGTGTTGCTGTCTGCAGAATCCATAGCCCTTGATCTGTTTTTATAGCTACAGGATTTGTTTGGTTGTTCCAGTTCACTTTCTTCTCAATTATAGTCTTCCAGGATGTTAGTAGTGGTGGATTCAGTAGTAGCAATGTCATTGAATGTCATGGGGACATGGGTGAATATGGTCATTTCTATGATGTTGTATGGTATAAATATTACTTGCCCCATATTAGCCCAAGCCTGAATGTCACCCATATCTTGTTGTATATGGATTCATACTGCTTCATGGTAATGATGGAGTTGGGGTTACGCAGATTGTGGTGGAATACAATTCTGCTGCTGTTTATGATCTACAGTGCCTTATGATGCCCAGTTTTGGGCTGCTATATATGTTCTGAATCTATTAATCAGGCTAGTATTGTCAGATAACATAATAGAGGATGTCCTCAGTGAAGATGGACCTTCACATCTGCAAATTGCTATAAATACAGTCTTCCTGGAAATACAGTCATCCTGGACATTCCCTCTTCCACTTTCTTCCGTCGGGAAAAGATACGTAAGTCTGAGATCACATACCAAACGACTCCAGGACAGCTTCTTCCCTGCTGCTGTCAGACTTTTGACCTACTTTTCATTAAGTTGATCTTTCTCTACACCCTAGCTATGATACACTATGATATACTACATTCTGTACTCTCTTGTTTCCTTCTCTATGAATGGTATGCTTTGTCTGTGTAGCACGCAAGAAACAATACTTTTCATTGTATATGAATACATACATCAATAATAAATCAAATCAAATCAAAATCATGCCTAAATTCAAATAGTCTTCCTTTCTTATTGGTTCCTTCATTACCTGCTGTAGGCCTAGTCTGGCAGATATTTCCTTCAGGATTTAGCCAACTGAGCAGAAATAAGACAACAAACAACTCTTGGCGATGGACATTGATGTTCATTAGCCAGAGTACCTCTGCCCTTGCTACCCTCACTATTTATTCCAAGCGGTGTTCAACACGGAGGAAAATTGTTTCATCAGCTGAAGGAAGACAATAAGTGGCAATCTGCAAGTTTCCTTGTCCATATTTGAGATGATACTATGAAAATTCCTCGGGACCAGACACAATATGGAAGAGTCACAGGGCAATTCCTTCCTAACTGTACAGCACACGGCTGCCATTTGTCCTGCCAAAGATGATGATGGATGAGTTTGGAGTGTTGGTTAAAAAGCTTGATTGTGTAAATATGACTATGTCTGCTAAATGATCATAGGACAGCTCTTCCACTTTTTAATCAATCCCCAGAAGTTAGGGCGATCGACTTTGCATTGCATTGTACTTACTTTTGCCTTGGCCAATGGTAAGTGGCCTGTCCATTTTATTCTTATTAGACTTTTTTTATAATTGTTTGATACAACTAAACAGCTTGTTTAGGGTATGTCAGAGAGCAGTTAGAAGTCAACTACAATGCTGTGGGTCTGAATTCACATATAGACCTGAACAAGTAAGGACACTTGTAAACCAGGCGGGCTTTTACGACAATATGGTAGTCTTGTGGTCATTATTACTGACACTAGTTTTTTATTCCAGATTTATTTAATTAATAGAACTTAAATTCCTCAGATGGCATGGTGGGGCCTGAACTCAGAAATGTCAGGTACCAGCAAACCATATTAGCCAAAGCACCCTGCTGCTGTCGACACGCTTAAGTAGGTGTTAATGGAACATGCTGGCAGCTCTATCAAACCCAGCAGCACCAAAACTCAATAGCTGATGCTATTGGGACTGCAAACAGGCTCTGGGATGAAGGAAGCCATGACCTCTGAAGCCAGATTAGTCCTGCGTTTTGGACAATAAATCAACTAGGGATTCTAGAGAGGAGACTGAGAGGTGACAGGGAGCAGGTTTTGGCAGCCAGGTTGGGAGGACCGAGAAGGAGCTTTAACCTTAGGGGAGATGCCCCTGATGCTCAAAGTCACCCCTTGAAAGGTGAATAAAGCTTTTATTCCACCTTTAAAGCAGCTTGTTCTAAAAACCAGCCTACATCTGGATATAAATTGGTAAGATGCAGCATGGGTTTATAAAGGGAAGGTCACGTTTGACTAATTTGGTGAAATTCTTTGAGAACATTACATGTGCGGAGGACAACGAGGAACCTTTGGATGTAGTGCATTTGGATTTCCAGAAGGCACTTACTGAGGTGCCGCACCAAAGACTGCTGCATAAGATAAAGGTGCACAGTGTTATGGGTAATATATTAGCATGGATAGAGGATTGGTTAACTAACAGAAAGCAAAGAGTGTGGGTAAATGAATGTTTTTCTGGTTGGCAATCAGTGATTAGTGGTGTGCCTCAAGATATGGGACCGCAATTGTTTACGATTTACTAAGATGATTAGGAGTTGGGGACCAATTCGCAGATGACATTAAGGTGAGCGCAGAACAATGTGTGTAGAGGATGCTGAAAGTCTGTAAAGGGATGTAGATAGTCTAAGTGAGTGAGCGAGGGTCTGGTAATGTTGGTAAATGTAAGGTCATCTGTTTTGGTAGGAATAACAGCAAATTGAAAGGGTAAAAAATTGCAACATGCTGTTGTGCAGACAGACTTGGGTGTCCACGTGCAGGAATCTCAAGGAGTTGATTTGCAGGTGTAGCAGGTAATTAAGAAGACAAATAAAATTTTGTCCTTCATTGCTCAAGGGATGGAGTTTAAAAACAGCGAGGTTAAGGTGCTGGTAAGACCACACTTGGAGTACTGTGTACAGTTTGTTCTCCTTACTTGAAGAAGGATATACTGGCACTGGAGGGATTGCAGAGAAGATTCACTAGATTGATTCTGGAGTTGAGAGAGTAGGCTATGAGGAGAGATTGAGTTTTTAGGGGCTATACTCATTGGAATTCAGAAGAAAGAGGGGAGATCTTATAGTAGCATGTAAGATTATGAAGGGAATAGATAAGATCGAAGCAAGGAAGTCGTTTCCATTGGCGGGTGAAATGAGAACAAGGGGGCATGGCCTCAAAATAAGGGGAAGCAGATTTAGGACTGAGTTGAGGAGCAACTTCCTTACAAAAAGGATTGTGAATGTGTTGAATTCCCTACTCAGTGAAGCAGTTGAGGCTATCTCATTGAATGTTTTTAAGGCAAGGATAGATAAATTTTTGAACAGTAAAGGAATTAAAGGTTATGATGAATGGGTGGGTAAATGGAGCTGAGTCCACGAAAAGATCAGCCATGAATGATGGAGCAGGCTCATGGGGCCAGATGTCCTACTCCGGCTTCTAATTCTTACGTTCTTATGCACAGTCCTGCTGGCCTGCCCAATACCACCAGCCTGACCATGCCAACCTTGTTATGATGTGGGCAGCATATTATGCAAACCAATTAGCTTGGTAACAATTGACCATTAATTATTTACTTAAAAATGGTGGGTGGGCTCCTGAAATCAGTGCCAGACCACCTACTGTATTTATGGGGGGACAGCTGAAGACTGGGGGCTTGCCACTCCTCACACTTTTCATGACCCACCCCATCACGCCAAAATCGTGCTTGATGGTGGGGAGGGGCTGTAAAATTCAGCGCCACGTCTCCAGATCATTAGTCTAATGACATAACTACTATGCTACTGTACCCTGCTGCTGCAAAAGACAGACTTCAGCAGAAGCTTAAAGGGGCTGCTTCTGATAAACTGATGCAATTCCACAGATGTGGAGCTGCCAATCCAATTGCCCTGCAGTGTATCAGGTATTGACATAACTCCTGGTGTTCTGCTGAGTGCTTATATTGTTAGTGTCCTGCGTTGCTAGGGCAACAGTGATGAAAAATATGAGGTATGATCTCACTCTGTTATTATCACCTAATTTGAATGTGCCGACAGTAATTGAGCAGGCGCATCCGACACTTTCTGCGACTTCTGCCAGACAATATATTCAGTGCAAAAATGGGCGAGAATTCAGAATTATGGCACTTTGCCCATTTTTACAAGCCTCCGTTCTCATTATCATAACTAAAGTGGTGGATACGGGAAAAAAGCCACCCTGGCTTTCATACATCTGTGCTGTACCACGGGAAGGAGAAAAATCACAGTATGAGGGAGATAGAGTAAGAAATAGAAACAGAGACAACGAGACACAAAGGTGATAATGAAATTGTGAAATACGGGCAGAAAGATAGTGGTCTGAAAAAGTAAAAGACATTAGTAAGAGAAGGGGGACAGGAAAAAATAGAAATTTGGAAAGCATAAAGTCAAGAAAGAAAATTATTGTTTAAGAATTGTGTCCACAAGTAACATGATGTATGGATTTTTTTATACATTAATGGGGAACATTAAGTCTATTTTGCTACCAATAATATAAAACAATATAATTGAGTATCAACGTAGAGACAATATAGAAGATGTGTATGCCCTTGATAAACATTCGGTGATCCTGCAATTTACTTTAATTGTAACCCAAATGGTCAGGCCTTCAAAATATCCTGTCAAATGGCATTCATTTAGTAGAACACCATTACTTAATGGCAAATGTTAAAACTTTAATCATATTACTGTGGAGAAATGCAGCAAAAATTCTAAGAAAATAAATAGAATCATTTTGAATATTATTGCCATGACATTTCGTCACAAACATTAATTATATATTCATTGTTAGATCTCTGCATGCTCAAACTGTTTCTAGTGCTCATTGACTGTCATAACCAACCACTGTGTAATAAGTTATTCTGTGCTATAAACTGCTGTGTTGAATTGCGGTGGAAAAAAAAAGTAATGGGAAAATCAGTAGATTATTACAGGCTGGAAGAACACTGAAACCAAAATATGATTCAACCAGCAAAACAGGTAACACATTCTCAGACATCCACTTGGCCTATAGTTTGAATGAAGTTCTACCATTGAAAGTCCATAGTCCAATTTGTATTTTTTTAAATGTGCTGTCATTGGAGGACAAAGGGATATATTCAACCCATATCAGATACTGTTGCAGAACTAAAACATAAGCCAAATAACATCAATGAAAGACCTTGGCCAAATTTGACATTGAACCCAACTGAATAAAATTGCTAAGCTGTAATCAGGCAGTACAATACAACTTGCCAGCTCAAACCTGATGTGGCCAGGCTGGGTCCATTGCCAAAGCAGGTCCTAAGCTGACGGGAGATAAAAGCAGAGGAAGAAAGGTTGTGCTGGCAGCCTCCTGAGGTATTTTCTTTGGAGAAAGGAGAAGCATTCATGCTTTTTCTGCTTCCACAGAAATTTAACAGGACAAGTTTTGTGTTCACTTCTTGAGTGGCCTGCAGATGTCTTTTAGAATCACTGGTTAGGTTGCTTGTATACTGCAGGATTCATTCATTTGCACTTGCATTTTTTAAATTCATTTATGGAATGTGATCATCAATGGCTAGGCCAGAATTTATTGCCCATCTCTACTTGCCCCATTGTGAAGGTAGTGATAAGCTGCCTTCTTGAAACACTCCAGTCCTTCAGGTGCAGCTACACCCAGAGTGCTGTTAGGGATGAAGCTCTAGAATTTTGACCCAGTGACAGTGAAGGGAAGGTGATATATTTCCAAGTAAAAATGTTGAGTGACTTGGAAGAAACTTCCGGGTGATTATGTTCCCTCGTACCTGCTGCTCTATCCTTCTAGATGCTAGTGGTTGTGGGTCTGGAAGATGCTGCCTAAGGAACATTGGTGAGTTCTTGCAGAGCATCTAGTAGATGGTACATATAGCTGCCATTCTTTGTTGGTGATGGAAGGATTGAATATTTGTGGAAAAGTTTAGAGTTTATTAGCATCACAAATAGGCTTACTTAAACACTGCAAAGAAGTTACTATGAAAATCTCCTCGTCACCACACTCTGGTACACTGGGGCAATGTCTACGGGGAGGCGTTACCTGGCCCGGGAGGAATGTGGCAGGGGAGTCACATTCTATTTTTTTTTCTGCACATATGCAGTTGGAAATGCTGATCGGCGCTGCAGGATTTCAGGCATGTCAAGCCCCATCCAAGGGTTTCTCAGCACAGTGTGGAATTTTTTCAGACAGAATACATATGGAGGCACCTGTGAACAAGTCTAAAAGTCAGATCTGAGACACTCTCAGTTTCAAGTCCGCCCAGCACTTACAATCAAAATGGTAATATAGGGTCCAGTGAGTGGGATTTTCCAGCTACGCACATCCCAAGACTGGAAGTTCCCATTCAAGCTCAACAGATTTTTAAATGATAGGCTGATTTTTCTGTCTCACCTGTTCTGATTCCTGCGTGCTCGATAATGGGAATTTTTTGGTCTTTATGTCTCTTTCGGGCAACCATTCCCTAGACACCTAAAATGTTTCTGCTTCCAGAGCAGCAGCTGGCAGGTTGGTAGGACCCATTGAGTAAGGGAAGTTGGGACCTGAAATTCTGTTTCAAATGAGAAACGTGTAGTTGAATTTGTTTCCCCCAGAATCTCCACACACCTTGACTTCACAAAATTTCTTGATATTATATACACTGCGTTGTGGATACATTCAGCAATCAAAACCTTATCAAAAATTGGGAATCATCATCAAAATGGATTTTATCCCCCACTCTGTATTAGTTAGATGTTATATTATTATTTAAAATTTTATGTATAAAAGTGTTGCATTCAAGGAACAAAGTGATACCTATTAATTTTTTTTTGCTGTGCTTTTGTAGGAGAATCCATATTCAGCTGAGAGATAATAAAATCATTTGCAGGAATAACCTCCCAGCATTATAGAACTCTTGGTTGTTTTTGTCAATAGTTGAGCTGATATTAAAAGCTGAAAGTTTAAGGTGTGGTAGACCTTTCATACTCCCTTACATATTTTAAAACTTTCAATCATTTCCCTGCAAAATTGTATCAAAATGTCACCTGTTACTTTTTATGTCAGACTAATTAACATGTTCAGATTTAGTATTGATGCATGATAGCTGTGTTGATTAATTTGTTGATAGCTGTTGTTGATCAATATGTGTTGATTATATATGTATTTTTGTGCATTTGCTAAATTTTCCTAAATATCAGAGCATTAAACATCAAATTTTTTTAGCCCTCCATCCAGTAAGTTAAAGTATTTGGCAGTTTAGATATGAGTATTGAATGACATGACAGAATGAGTTATAAACAGCTTTACTATCATTCTTTTAAGATAAAGTCACACTTCATAAAAATCATCTCTACAGTTCCCGTGGAGCTATTTGGCGTATCAAGTCTGTACTGAACTATCTGGCAGGACAAGATATCCCACACAGGCCTTATCCCTCTAAACCCACGTATTTACCCTGCTAATCCCCCTAACTATCTTGGGACACTAAGGGACAGTTTAACGTGGTTAATCCATCCAAAGCGCACATCTTTGGACTGTGGGAGGAAACCAGAATGTCCAGAAGAAATTCACGCAGACACAGGGAGAACGTGTAAACTTCACATAGACAGTCACCCAAGGCTAGAATCAAACTTGGGTTCCTGGCGCTGTGAGGCAGCAGTGCTAACCATTGTGCCACCATGCTGTCCACACTTGTAACTGTCTTGAATTTACGAATTATAAATTGTCATTTAATAGATTAGTTTGGTTTAATAGATTAATTTGATTTACTAAAGGAGGATAAATCTGTATTATAACTAGATGACTAGACGGATGATATTGCAAATTCAAGAAAAATCCAAGAGTTCGGCAGAATCTTCTCTTGGTCCTATGCACTAGTTTAAAAATGCATTTAATTTCTGAGGGAAAATGTCCATGAAATGTTCTGTTATACATCCACAGAGTGAAATAGGAGAGTGCAAATTAATGGAATCTTATTCAGAATGCACTATGAAAATCAGAAAAACCATCTGCATGATAATGAAAAATGCATTCTCTATTTAATCATGCATTGCTCAGATCATTTAGAATGATTTTATATATGAGTCTATCTTTGGCAGTTAAATATACTTTTTTAATTCTAGTTTCTCTTGTTCTCTTTCTAGGTTTTCCAACATGCATCATTTTCAGCAGTTGAGCCAGAGGAGTGCGATTGTCATCACTGGCCTGCCCGTGGCATCCTTCATTGGTTTGATGGAAATGTAAAATGGTTACATTTCTGATCATCCCAACCTTCAGAATCTCTTCTATATCTCGTTTGAAGATCTATGTGAAGTTAGACTCTGGCCATACAGAGAAAACCTACATATTCATTTCAGCTAAGGCTAGAATTTAAACTGAGGCAATTTCTCCATGCCGCTGTGTTATTGAAAGTCTTTTTCCCTTAAAAACTTCTATTTTATTGAACAATTTGTAATAATTCTGAGCAATTCTCTACAGAGCCTTTGATACATGGAAAGTCAGAATGTTGGCATGCCTTTTGCTTTTTACTTGCGATGATCATTATTGTCTGCCTCTGGCCTTTTTCCTGACGAGTAAATATCTTTGCACAGCTTAGTAAACATTGATGTTAAGTTATTCTATTCCCACTTTTCTAGTTTTTAATCTTGCTTACTGCTGCTTTTACCTCACTCTTTAGTATTTCAAGTCCAATGAAATCAATGTCAAAATTACTCTCTTCCAGCTTAATCATTTCAGGTTTTTCATTTCTTCATAGAGTTCTTTAATATGTTCCTTCTCTCTTTATCTTATTTCATCTGATATTTAACAGCTGTTCAACATTGATGTTCTCCTATTTTCTCCTTTTCTCCATCTTTTGCAACATAAGAACTTAAGAATTAGGAGCAGAAGTAGGCAATACAGCCTTTTGAGCCTGCTTTGCTATTCAATCAGATCATGGCTGATCTCTGCCTGGTCTCAAATCCAGTTTACCTGTTCCTCATATCCCTTTTTTTAATCAGAAATGTATCTAACTCCTTCTTAAAACTACTTGATGATTCAGAGTCCAACATGCTATGGAGGAGCAAGTTCCACAAATTCACCACCCTCTGCAGGAAGTAATTCCTCCTCATCTCAGTTTTGAATTCACTGCCCCTCAATCCCAACCTGTGACCTCTTGTTCTAGATTGTCCCATAAGGGGAAACATTTGGTCTATGTTCAGTTTATCGATCCTTTTTATTTTTTCATATACCTTCATCAGATCCCCTATCATCCTTCTAAACTCCACTGAGTATGAGCCCAAACTGTTTAATCTCTCTTCATATATCAGTCATTTCATTGCATTGCAGTTGTATTTTCTTGATCCTATTTCCTCTTAAATCCCAATGGTATTTGCCACTCTTTCCTTGATAGATTCATTAGTCTGATTCCATTGCTGATTCATGTTATGATATCTCTGGTGAAGACTAGCAGTGCAGTGGGCCAGAAGACCGAAGCAGATGCAATGTAGCGGGCTTCCAGAAATCAGCACAGAGCTGATTAAAGTAATTAAATAAGCATTACCATCTGATTAGTGGGCCCAGGACTGATGTACTAAAGTCCTCAGGCCTGCTAGTCTCTCCCCCACCCCAGGAGTGTTTCAATCCAATGGGATTTACAACAACCCCCCACTAGCAGTGAGGAGCTGGTGGCCTGGGGTGAAATTGTGGGGGGAGGGGGAACATGGAGGTTTCCCAGAAGGTGAGGGCTAAGGTGGGTGTCTCCTGGACAATGCTAACTTGATAGTGCCAGCCTGGCCCCCTGGCACATCCCAAGGGTCGAAATAGGAATGCCCAGAGGGCACATTGGCACTGCCCACTGGGCATCAAGCAGTACCAAGGGGGGGTAGGGCTAGAGAGGGTGGAGCCTATAGGGGTGAGCCTCTAAGAGGAGATCAATAGGGATGGTGAGTCCAGCTATCCTTCTGCATTGGAATCAGTGACAGAGAGAAGGATGCCATTGATCAGGGCTGGCCATTGGGGTGGAGGTTTGTGATTGGCCTGCCGAGGAGGTCAGGGCTGTTGGGGACTTGGGGGTGGGGGACTGTGGAGTGTGGAGGGAATCAGGAGATTGGGATAGCCGGGAGTTGGAGGTTGGGGTGAGGTCAAGACAGGCCAGGGGATGGGGCAATTAGTCTGGACTAACCCAGACACATCCGGGAGGTCAGCAATGGGGCTGTGGGAGGATCAGCATGGCAGGGATTTGGGCTAGTGGAGCTGGCCGGTGATGGGGAGGCCAGCAGTGAGGAACTACTGCATATGTGCTGATCTCTATATTGACAGATGGGCGCATGTGCATTGGCCCCTTCAGTGCTGTGCTACCCGCCTCACTAGTTGGAATAGGTCCCGTCCACTGATTTTTATCATTATTCACACTGAGGCACCCTACGATGCACAGAGTGTGGGAGACTCCTTTTGAAAATCCTGTTGAAAAAACAGTTTATGAGGCAAATTTGGCACCGCGAATCTTTTTAGGAGAATCCTAATCTTTACCTTTTCAAACTATGGTGCTTCTTTAAAATTCCTGATTTACTTCTTCCAATCTCTTGGTGTTCCATCATTTTCTGTGCATTCCACCTTGGATCAGATTCCATTTTCACAAGATTCTGATCTGATTCTGCTCGGCTCCTGCCTGAGCTTTCAAGATTTTTCATTATTACATAGTCCAGTTGAAATCTTCCTGTATCACCAAACATTTTCCATGTATATTGTGTTTTATTGTAAGTGTTTCAGTATTTCCTTGAGAGCTGCACTCACACCTCCTTGACCATTCCCTCCAAAGCCATGTCACTCTCCCCTCCATCCTATCTCCTCCCCTGGATATCCTTTCCTGCTGAGAGGATATTTCCCCCTGCAGGTGAAGCTAGAACCAGAGGAGACAGTTCAAAAGTAAAGTATATTCTACTTAAGATAGAGATGAGGAGAATATTTTATCTGATAGTGTCATTAGTCTGTGGAATTCTCTTCCCCAAAGAGAAGTGGAGGCAGGGCAATTGAATATTTTTAAGACTGAGTTAGAAAAATTCTTAATTGACAAGAAAGTCAAAGGATATGGAGGTAGACAAGAAAGTAGAGGAGTAGAGAGGCCTTATCAATTTGTGGAGCAGGATCGAGGGCTGAATGGCTTACTCTTACTCCTAATTTGTATGTTCATATGCAACAACACTTGTCCTTTAAGAGGGGCTCTGACTTGTGCTGTGAGTTTTTTTTGTGCTGACGCCTTTTCCTTGCCTCTTTCCAGTGGTGGTTTGCCATTGCCTTTCACTGTGGTGCTGGTTTAGTCCAGACAATTCAACCATTGTAACAGGTAGTACTATTGTTACAACCATTGTAACATTGCACTACAATGATATCAGTATCAGACTTCACTCATCTGACCTGACCTGAAAAACACCTAAAACATCTTTGAATGTATCACAGTTCAAAAAGAAGCTTCCCAAGAAGGTAACAGGAGCCTCAATAAACAATATTATTTATCTATTTTGAAGTGATTTCATGCATAATAACTCTATTTTTTGACAATAGTAGTTTGGAATGTTCCAATTTGTGTGGCAGCCAAAAATATTACTATTAGAATTGGTGGAATTGAATTGTGTGTCATACTTTGAAGCATGGGATAATTGTCATTAGTATCAATCATCTTTCCAAATACCTAACAAAACAGTATATGGCAGTTTCCCTTCAAGTAAGTAGTCAGCACTGATGAGTACACAATTCTTTCTGTGTTTCTAAATCTCACAGAGATATACAGGCACAGATATCTTTGGTATATATTGATTTTTTATCTATTGCTTTGCATCTTTCAATTTCTCTCTTTATTTCTCTTTCTTACCCTTTCTCATTCCTTTACTGACTCTACTTTTGTTATATTTGCATTTTCTGTCAGATTTTTCAGCAAAGCCTCGTCATTGCTGCTTGAGTACTGTCCTACGGGAAATGCCATTGCCTGGATTTACAATCTGACCTCACACCCAGTTCTTTATATGACTTTTTAATTCGCTATTTAACACAAATTAATTATTGCATGCCCTAATACAAACACAAAGAGATGCAGATACTGTCTGGAAGGGGAGACAGGTCATTCGGAGGTTGTCCAGATTGATGGTTCTCCTGACTTTAACCTCCACATGAACTTTAGCAAGACTTTGTACTCTGGGTACACTTAGGTTGAGCCTGTGCTCAGGATTGCATTTATATTTTATAGTGTAGCATTATTCAGAAGCTCTGCATCAGAGTTCTTCTGCTACGAGATACAATACTTGCTTTCCCGTGATTGTGTGGCTTTTCAGGGTCAATTGTATAAATTGGAGGTAAACCAACTGAAAATCTTTATGTACTTAAGCAGAATTTTTTATAGCTGGATTAGTGCTTTAATCATTATATAACTTTGAAATTAATTATAGGGATTTGTGCAAAAGCCACCATCTGCAGGCCTTACAAGATGTAAGAAAACTGCTGCAGCTTTAAATATATTGATTTGCATTACTATACGTTCAGCACACAAGAGACTGTTAGCAAATCCAGTCTACTGTGCGTGATGTCATATTTGGTCACCAGTATGTTTGCATTGGTAAAGGATTGCATCACTTTTTGTAAAGATATCAACCAAGAGAAGTTGGTTCACCTTTTTCAGAGCAGATGAATCCCAAATAAACGGGACCTTACTAATTGAACTACTTCATAAATGCCCATACTATATTAGTGTAAAAACTACATAATATAGGTGAATGCAGGTTACCCATGTAACTGCCAAGATGAATATATTCCACACCAGTCAGCAATTATTTTTCAAGGCAAATTTCCTCTGGATGGTTAACATCCCCACTATCACACTCCCCGCCCCCAATCGCTGGCACAGCTGATAAACCAACCCCTCCCTGCACCCCCCCCTCCCCAAGAGAGCTCCCACCTACCCTCTCCCCCTACAGGGCTGCTCCATTTCTCCCTGTCATGGCCCCACTCACCCTTGGGCCCCCTCAAACCCCACCTCCTCAGGCCACATCCCCTGCTGGGTAGTGCCAAACTGCCAGACTGGCATTGCCCAAAGGGCGGCACCGTGCCTTGCTCCTGACCAACCACCCAGAACTTCAATGGCTCCCGTTCCCACCATTGGTCCTCCTTGTTGGTGGGGACTCTACATGATCCTCACTGGTGCGGGCCTCAACAAGTGAGCAGGTAAGGATAATAGTGTCCAGAGTCACTAATTGCATTTAAATTAAGTCATGAATTCACTGACAAATCGGTGTTGGTAAAATCATGAGAGGAGAAAAACCAGATGTGAACCTAATTTTTTGCTTCTTGCCCAATCTTACTGGCTTGCCTCACTGATTGACCAGTGGAATGAGTTGTAAGATCAATGCAGAGCAAGAGGGAGAAGAGACTGGAATGTTGAAGATAAGAAGAAGCAAAAGTCATCCAGGAACACATATCAAATGTGGATGCACTCAGCAGGTTGACCCCGCCACAGACAATGGCACAATTGCTGATTCTGCAAGAAATAATGCTGGCAGTGCATGTGATAGAGACTGTGCTGTTTTCAGCAAAATGTATAAGGATGTGGACAGAAAGGGACCTTGGGTGTCAAAGACAAAGAAAATGGTCATGCAAGGTTGGCAATATGAGAAGTCAAAACTGCTTAAGCCCTACCAACAAAGGAGGATGGAGATAACCTGTGAAAATAGGATATTATTGTGGGGGGCTAAGTTGAGGCTAGTGACAACATCTTATTTTGCAAGAGATGTATAACTCCATCTCAAGACAGGATGACAGCTCTATGCATGGTGCCCAGGCCTAGATAGAGAAATAGAAAAAATGGTCAGTCTGTGCCCCAGTTTTCAAGCTCAACAGGCTTTGCACTGTCATCTAGTATGCCGGCCTTGGGAGTGGTCAACAACCCTGAGTAATAATATATATCATTTATGGGCCATATGTTCTAACATTAGTGCACGTGCATGCAAAGCGGCTGGCTAACTAGATGATGGAATCCAGAACAGCAGCTGTCACCATTGATAAATTGAGAAAACTTTTGCTGTTCATGGTTTTCTAGAAGTCTTCGTATTAGATAATGGCACATTCTTATGGTGGAGGAGTTTCAGAAATTTGTAAAATCAATTGGCATTCACCATACTAGATTAGCACGTGCTGTGCAAACTTTCAAGGCTTCAATGAAGAAAGAAGTCAACAGACTTCTACCCTTACATATTATCAGCTTTTGCTAAATGGAACTATGCCAGCCAAGTTGCTAATGGATGCCATTTAAGAACACATTTAGATATAACATTTCCAAATTTGGTGGCAAGAGTGGAGGCTGGGTAAGCTACTCAGAAAGAAAATCATGACTTAAGGGTGAAAACCAGAGTTTTTTGAGTTGAGGATTTAGCCATGGTCAGAAAGTTCATACAGTGGAAAGGACAAGACCAGCCTATATAGTAGAGATCAAGGATATTACGTCAAGAAACATTAGGGTGGCATGATGGCACAGTGGTAAGCACTGCCACCTCACAGTGCCAAGGACCCGGGTTTGATTCCTGGCTTGGGTCTCTGTGGAGTTCTCACATTCTCTTTGTGTCTGAGTGGATTTCCAGATGCTCTTATTTCCTCCCACAGTCCAATGATGTGCAAGTTAGGTGGATTGGCCATGCTAAATTGATCCTTAGTGTGAGGGTGACTAGCTAAGGTAAATGCATGGATTATGAGGATCGGGCCTCGGTGGGATTTGGTCTGTGCAGACTCAATGGACTGAATGGCTTTCTTCTGCACTGTAGGATTCTACAATTCTATATAGACTTCCTAAGGAGGAGGGAAGTACCTGGTACAAAGGAGCTTCGGGAAACTCCAGCAGAAACTTTAGATCTGCTAGGATTGGTTACAGGAATCCCAGGTGTAAATATGGAATTGGAGCAACCAGAGTTTTCTGTAGCTGAGAATACAGCAACTACTGAGGAAGAAACTGATTTGATGAATTTGTCTTTCACCTCAACCTGATTTTTCATTTCCAGTTGAATATATTATATATTCCAGTTTAGGAATATAGGAACATAGGAATTAGAAGCAGGAGTTAGCAAATTTAGCCCTTCAAGCCTGTTCTGCAATCAATCAGATCATGGCTGATCTCAAATCTACCTTCCCACCTGTTCCTCTTATCCCCTTATCCCTTTCCTTAATTAAAAACATATCTATCTCCTTTTTGAAACCATTCAATGATTCTGATTCCACCGCACTATGGGGAAGCAAGTTCCACAAATTCACCACCCTTTGTAAGAAGTAGTTCCTCCTCATTTCAATTTCAAATTTATCTATACCTGTGACCTCTTGTTTGAGATTGCCCCATAAGAGAAAACATTTGGCCTATATTTACTTTATCAATCCCTTTTAAAATATTATATACATCATCAGTTCCCCTCTCATCCTTCTAAACCCCAGTGAGTATAAGACCAAACTATTTAATCTCTCCTCATATGTTAACCCTTTCATCTCTGGAATCAATCTGGTGAACCTACTCTGAAATTCCTTCAATGCCTCCACACCCTTCCTCAAATAGTTCAGAGTTGAGACATTATAGTAGCATTCAGAAGTTGCTGGATTGACTAATTTTATGACTTATTGACTTGAGGAGTTTCCTTAATTTTTTTTGAAAATTGTTGCTCATGTTAATGGTGTTTCCTTTTTGTTTCCCTCTTAGGTGACTTTAGGAGTTGGGAGGGAAAGGGATATGGTAGTGTAGCCCCTTTAAGAGGTTCCCTCAAAATCACGTGGTCAGGCCAGAGCCCTTGGAGTGTCAAGGCAGGAAGTCGAGTTTATCGAGTGCGAGGGCATGTATTCAATACTGTGGGAGCATCGACAATTGGAGCCAAGAAGGAATAGCATATAATCAGGTAGTTTTTCTGTTTGACTTGTTATAAACATAATTAATTGTTTGTTAGCAATAAAGCTTCTTTTAGCCTCATCAAATCCTCCTTGATTTTTTACAAAAGGTTTCAACAACCAATCCACCTCAGGTGAGTGGATTGGTTACCTGTCTGTCATCCTGCTTCTGTTCAAACCAAAAGCAATTGGGTTTGAAGCAAATTGGTTCCTGTTACTGATTGTTAAATTTTTAACTTCTCACCGAGAAGTCATTTTTATGAATTAAAATAACCCCAAGAATGGCAATGGAAGCATCATTCGGGAATGTTGTCTCCTAGAAATACATATAGAATATAATATAGGTGTTATCACACAGAAGTTTTAATATCTGTGTTTTTATATAGAACTGAAGAGATCTCCAGAATGATAATAGTGAGTTATGTGTGCTTTGAATATTGTTCTATGCTCCATATTGGTTTCAGGCTGAATGAGGTTCCTTTTACATGATAAGCGACCTGAATATAGGCTGTGCTATTTTTTTCCTGATCTATTTACTTACAGCTATTTACACCCAAGAACGGGCAATAAGAACATTATTATCTTTAGACATTCTGTGGCCTACTGTTTTGAAGTTCCTTAGAAATCTGATCTGATGTCATGCTTACATCATCATTAGTACCATTGCGTAGTTAACTTAAACAACAATGGATTTTCTCCCACAGTCCAAAGATGTGGGGGTTAGGTTGATTGGCCATGCTAAAATTGCCCTTAATGTCCTGAGTTTCGTAGGTTAGGGGGATTAATGGGTAAATATGTAGAGATATGGGGGTAGGGCCTGGGTAGGATTGTGGTCAGTGCAGACTTGATAGGCTGAATGGCCTTTTTCTGTACTGTAGGGTTTCTATGATTTTCTATGATTCTATGAATAAACCTTTACTGTACGTCTCTCCCAAGTGTAACCTCAAAAAATGCTATTTACATTCCCATCTTCTCCCCTTGAAGTTTTAGCATTACAAGCTGAGCCTGTCTGATGCTTTTACTGGTCTTTAATATTTTTATTTAGTGATAGTCCACACTCAGTTCTTTACCATCTTCTTGAAGTGTTTGTTGTAGAGTCTGTCTCATCATTTCAATCTTATTAATATTCAAATGATTCTTTTCTTGAAAATTCTAGCAGTATCAGAGGCTTTCTGTTTCTCTGGAGAACTCAAAGTGGTGTCTAAACAAGATATAAATTGTGGCTGCAGAGTTTGCTATATGATTGTACCTTTAGCCTGGTGATCTGTCATCCATACCATTTGTCCAGCTACTAAGACGGATTTTCACTCAATGTCAGTGATTATACCATCTGGACTGGTTATTCTTTTGAGTTTCCTCCTGATGCTTTACTCGCTCATGATCTTAGCTGGTGGTAGGTCTGAGTATATGCTGCCATGAAGGAAAATGAGTCTTTAGCCTTCTCCCAACTGGTAGTTCTACTTGTCAAAATCCATTATTGAGTGGTATTATCCTGTAATTGAGTAACACCAATTGTAGATCCTTATAATTTCATAAGCATCTTGATAGTTTTTATGCTTCTCCATTAACAGTTAGAGTGGCAAACTGGTCACATGATGAAATCCAAATTTTTTGTTAAATGGTCTGAAGTGTTTGTTTATGAAATCTGGATCGTTGCCCAAGAAGACTTTGTCCAGAGTATCATATGTTGAATAAATACATTTTAAGGCTTTTGCCACAATTTCTGCTGATCTCCAATCAGTGAGAATAACCATCAACTGTAATGAGGGAAAGTTTTTCCTTAATTCAAGCAGTTCATTTCTAGCCATTGCCAAGGCTTGGATGGAAATCTTGATACAGTAATGGTTCTGTAGGTTCTAAACTGTTGGTGGCGCAAGTATGGCATGTTGAAATAAGCTCTTCTAGTTTTTTATGGATCTTGAGGTTTCAGACCATCATACTCAGTGTTGCACCGGTGTTGTATATTTTGTTATACCCAATTGATCACTATGGAATTTTTAGAGAATGTCTTTTTGCATTGCTCTCAGAAATATCAGTATATCATTGAAGGATAGAAGGTCATCAATGATTGTTAAATGTTGTGGGCTTAGAGGATAGGGCAGGGGAGTGGGCCTGTTAGATGTTGAGGGCATCACAGAGAGCTTTTGCTGCACAGAAAATGGACAGTGTAGCTAGGATTGGAGGTTGCAAGAGTCATTATTAGATTGAAAGGTTGCAGTGTCTCAAGCCAAAAGAAGTTTGCGTTCAGCTTCACAGGAACACTACTGGAGACTAGAGTTAGACGTGTCAGATTGAGAATGGGAGTTGGAGCTTAAACCATGATCCATAAGCATATCTAACTTATGCTAGATATGTTATATGCTATTTTATGTTATATATTATTTCTAACATAGTTATATGCTAGAAATCTAACATGTTTGATTTCCTCATGATGAACAGAATTTTATTGTGACCACATCATATTCAGTTAGGGGAAAGTACATGTGAACTGTTGTCTCAGCTAGAAGAGATTCCTAGGGTCATGAATTTGGGAGGATGTATGTGGATAATCTGGCATTTCTGTAGTTTACTATCAAATAAATTGGTTGGATTTTAATCTGGTGTTGTGAGACTTCTTACTGTGTTTACCCCAGTCCAACACTGGAATCTCCACATCATCTCTGTAGTTGAACAGAGGGAAATACACTGGGGCAGGATTAAAAATGCTGACAAATGAACAAGGATTAAAATGGAAGGAATGATCCTGCCTGACTGTGTGGAAGAGACAGGAGAGAGATGATACTATAAGTAGCAAAGATGAAAGATGAAGTAGTAAATGGAAAGGCTCATGAATTGAAAGTGAGGACAAAGTTGCTTTGTTTCTTTGGTTTATTGTTAAGCGTAGAGATCTGAGAAATGGTGCAGACATAGTCAAGTTTCCACTGGCCACTGCGGAGAGCAAACCTTGATTGAGAAAAGAGATTGGGAGCTGTGCTGTTTCAACAGCATAGTAGGCTGTGAAACTCAAGCAGAGGCCATTTACCAGGCTTCCTACTGGATGCCATGGTCTCTGCGAGTTTCTGGCTGCCAGATTTCCAGCGTTGTCAGCTTCATGCCAAAATTGGCGCAGAGCTGAGTAAATTATGGTAATATTAATTTTAATATTATTTGCTTCTAAATTGTAGGTTTGGGACTGAAGTTTCTGGGCCCGCCAGTTTCTCTCCTACACTCCAGCAGGCTTTACAATAACTCCCTACTTGTGGGGAGCTGGTGGTTAGACCCTGCTGGAGCAAAGAGGGGCTATTGAGGACACCCCCCAGAAGGTTGAGAATATGAGGGGTGTGTCTCCTGGACATTGCTAGCTTGGCAATGCCAGCATGGATTTCTAGCGCTGTCCAGGGCAAAGTGGCAATGCCCAAGGGACATCTTGGCAGTCACTGCCCACCAGCATCAGTCAATGCCAAGGGGGCGGGCCTCTGGGGGGAGATCGGTGGTGTTGGGGATCCCATTGCCACTCTGTACTTTGGGTTGGGTGACAGAGGGAGAAGGCCAGTGATTGGGGCTGGACATTGAGCTGGGGTGGAGGGTGGGTTAGGCTGCCTATGGGGGGACTTGGGCTGCTGGTGGGCCGGGGGTGAGGGGGGAGGGGGGCATGGGGGGAGGCAGCGGGGGGCTACTACACATGCACTAATCTTGGCATTGACAGATCGGCACAAGAGCAGTGAACCCCCTCAGCACTATTCTGCTGGCCTCTCCAGCAGGAAGAGGTCCTACCCCCAGATTTACCACATGAATCACAATAGTGCACTCTGCAAAAAGTGTGGGAGATTCATTTTGAAAATCCCATTAAAATAAACTGGATTTACTCCACTTTTTACACAAGTTCGACACTTAGAACTTTTTTGGGAGAATCATCCCTGAATCTTGGGTATGGAATATGAAATTATTCAGAATGAACAAAACGGAAACCGATAATCTGGGAGGAGGAGTAAAGCTTTATTGAAGTTGGAGTGGGGAAAAGTAAGGTAATTATGGGAGTTAGTGTCTCAGGAAAACCTATCACCAGAAATTGGGAGAGAGAAGCGAAGGGGAAAGGCCAGAGATAAATCACTTGAAGGTGAGAGACAGCTAGAAATTGGAATTGGAAACATAGTTAATAAAATCTGGATTGGCCATATTTATGCCATCTTTCATATTGTTGAGGAGATACCTAGCTCCACTGGAAGAGTTTGCCTCATGGATCATCTATCTCACCTCTTTTGAGATCAGCTAAGATTATATACACTCTTAAGTTTAAACAACAAAATCTTAATGATTCCCAGCTTCTCAGTATGTTGAAAATGTAATGCTTTTATTGACTGTACAGTGAATTGACACTGGTATGTTACTCAGGTTATCTGGAGAAAGTTGAGAAATTAGCTCCAACAGCCATTAGTTGATTATGCTGTTTTGCATTCTAACACTCCTCGATTCTCACTCAAGCTCCCCATTCCTTAGCTCCTACACTTAACATCCCCAGTTTCCTTTCCTGTTCCTTTGACTTTGGAAAACGAGTCATTCTTTTAAATTAGATTTAAAAACACTAAACTTTCAATACTATGTGTTTGGCGATTCTATATTCTGCCAAATGTAGATTCCATTTTAAAAACATTAACATAAGGATAAATTTACTGCTTGCTTTTATTATCAATGAATAATTTTATTATCAATGAATAACTGAGAGGTTTGGAGCACAGAGTAGAATTCCTATTTTAAGGATGACTTATACCACACATGTTTGTCTTACTAAAAAATGCAAAGAAAGCAGCATGGTTTATCTCAATTAGCGGAACCTGATTAAAAGATATTTTATTTTTTCTATCTGTCATTACTGGGCTTAATTCAATGAGGATAATGTGAACTTTTGGTTATTAGGCTAGATTTTGCTGTTGAAATTATTTAATGGCATTTGCAATTAGTTAGACATGCCCTTGCACGTTCAGTTTTTACATTTCTTTGTGTGGCTATTTGCTGAAAGTGCAAATTGATAACACTGCAATGAGGGGAACAGGGCAGCCGGGACCTGAGAGAATAGGGCATCTAACAGGATATATTACTTGAACCCAGGAGGTTTCAGAATCGTGAAATAAACAGTGCAAGGACTGAGAAGGAAGTGTAAATTAAAATGGGTAAATTCAATGTCAATTTAGGTATAGAATCAGAAATAAGTGACTCAACGATTTAAATAAGAGAACGAGAATAAAAGACAGACAAAAACATAACAATGCTTAAAAGTTTAAAAATTTATATTTTTAGAAGTTGAACAATAATTGGAACCTGAAGGAATATGATTCTACCCTTGTAATGGTTATTCTTCAATGTCAGTGCAGTTGTTTCACCCATGATCCCATTAAGATGGTACTTAGGTTGGAATGGACAAGATGTAGCTTTGTGGTAAGTTTAGTTCAAAACTGTGCAAATACAGGAACTTCACTCCATTCAATAAAGTTCAATGGTAGGTAAAGCTGCGAGATTCAATTCTCATAAAACTAGTGGGAGAATAATGGCACAATAAGGACAACAACTTCTGGATCCTTGACTACATCCTGGACCCATCTGTCCCTTGTGTGAAATAACAGTACCGTTTACATGTAAATAATGCCAAATACTTATGTTCTCAACATTATTTTGACAGAAACATCAAGGCCAACGATCTTCACATCAGAATTGTTTAAACGATGAGCAAGCAGTAACATTACTACACACATGATAAGACTCTGGACAGTTACTTTACATAGGGTAATGCCATCTTTTCTTTTCTGGGCTAACTGCACTCTCTCTTTCCCTCTATCAATTACACAGATATAAAATATATCCAATTGGAGTCAGACCTGAACTATATCTAGATTTGGATTCCCAAGGGGCAAGTAATAGGCCAAATGTCAAATAATGACTTAGCAATAACCATCTGCTCCAGGACGAAGTCTAATCTTTGCGCTTTGACATTCAATGGCATTGCCATCTTTGCATGTCTGAGACCTCTGTGGTGGGCTGGGAGTGAGGACTGGTGTGGGGAGGTTTATTGCTGTTCTGATGAGGATACTCTTTAAGCATGGAGCCCTGAATTCTGTGCAGATAAGCTGTGCTAATGTGTTGAGGTCACCCCCATCCCCACCACCTCCTTGGCATAATGGCATGAAACATGCCCGCTTGAAATACTTTGGCAGAGTATTGTAAGATCTGGAGAGAAAACCAATCTGTTTCTTTGGAGAGAATTACATCGGGTTTTCATGCTGGAAACAATTCTCTGCCATTTTTTGGTAAGAGTTTGCCTGCTGCGCTGATTAGGAAAAAATTTAGTTCTGTGCCAAAAGAGCAGCATAGTGGCATAGTTATTAGCATTGCTACCTCACAGCAATGACCTGAGTTTAATTCCTGGCTTGGATCACTGCCTGTGCGGAGTTTGCATGTTCTCCCCATGTCTGTGTGAGTTTCCTCTGGGTGCTCCCACAATCTGAAAGATGTGCTAATTAGGTGCATTGACCAGAATAGGCACCAGAGTGTGGCATAAGGGAATTTCACAATAACTTCAGTACAGTGTTAATGTAAGCATTACCTATGACTAATAAATAAACTTTCCTTTATTTAAAATTAATAGTACAATATGACAAAGATTTAAAGTACAAAGAATTGTTATCAGGAAGAGTATTAAAATGTCAAGCTTTAGGTTGTGTTGAAAACACAGCAGGTTAAGCAACAAAAGAAGAAAGAAAGAAATAACACTGCAAATTCATGAGAACTTAACATAGCCAAAAGTAAGAAAAGGCACTCAAGGCATGAAATTTGGTCCCCTGATTCTCCAATTATAATAGCCAACTGCTTAAGAGCATAACAATTGGTTATCAAGAGGTTTATAAACATATTCTAAATAAAATTAGTTAAGCATCACTGTAATTCAGTATTGAATATTGACTTGGACTATAACTTGACATTTCACATAGTACTGTCCTACAGTGAATAACAGAAGATCCATCAAATTAAGTAGTTATGCTTTAACAGTAAAAGCTTACTTTGAACTTACTATGTACGTTTAAGATAACATAGAGTGGATTAAGAAAGCTTACTTTACAGTGCCTTCATTAACTCCAAAGATCTTTTCCTTCATTACTGATGCATACATATGTACTTTAACCTTTGACTTTGGCAGGAATGCTCATACTTGCACAGCTGATGGCTAATAAAGTGTTTATTTTATTTTAATATGAATATTGATCACTACAGTGCACAACAATAAATAGGGGCTAATTAGATAGAACTCGATTGAAGAGGCAGAATGTGAGGCCTACTCATTTTGTCATTCTTTCATGGATGTGGGTATCTCAAGCAAAGCCAGCATTCATTGCCCATCTCTAATTTACCCTTGAGAAGTTTTTAGTGTGCTACCTTATTGAACCGCCAGTAGTAAAAGGTGCCAGTATGGGTAATGAGAAACTGAATATGATAGGAAGGGATAGAAAGTATCAATCTGAGAGTAAAATAGCAGTAAAGGCTAAAGATCATAAAAATAATAAAAGGACCAAAATAAAGGCTCTGTATCTGAATGCACAGTGCATTCTAAACAAAGCAAATGAACTAATAGCGCAAATAGGAATAAATAAGTACCATCTGAGAGCCATTGCAGAGACATGGCTGCAGAGTGACATAGGCCAGGATTTTCTGGTCTAGTCATGGTAGGACCTATCATGATGTGGAGATGCCTGTGGAGAACTGTCATGGCAGATTTGATGGTCCAACCAAAAGTCCATTTCAGGGTGACCAGACAATTCCAATGCTGTATGGGGCTAGAAAATCCCACCCATGGATTGGGAACTGAATATTGAAGGGCACATGACTTCTAAGAAAGACAGGAAACTTGCAAAAATTGAATGGGTGGCTCTGCTAACCGGTGCTGGTATTAGTACATGAAGAAGAGATGATCTAAGTTTAGGAGACCAGGATGTAGAAGCACAGAATGTGGAAGGCAAGAATTCATTTATGGGAGTCATGTACAGGCCAGCTAATTTTAAGTACATGGTAGGTCTAGGTATAAAGGAAATGACAATGAGAACTTGCCAGAAAAGTACTGTCATAACAATGGGGATTTTAGTCTATATATAAACTAGTAAGTTAGATGGGCAATATAAGAGATGTTAAAATAAATGGGTAAGATTATGGTGAAGGCATCCCTGGGTAGCAGTGAACATAATATGATTGAATTTTACATTCCTTTTGAGGAAGAGAGGAGAGGTCCAAGACTGATATTTTAAACTTAAATAAGGGAAATTATGAGAGAATAAAGCAGAGCTAACTAAAATGAACAGGCAAATGAGACTAATGGATAGGTCAATAGAAATGTACTGGTAGACACTTAAAAGGATATTTCAGAATGCACAGAATAAGTAACTTCCAACAAGAAATAAAAATTCCAGAGGGAGGACCCATTCTCCATGGTTGACTAAAAAAGTTAGATAGTGTCAAACCTAAGGAAAATGAAATATAATTGCACAAAGACAAATGGCAAGTCAGAAGATTGAATAGAATATATAGAACAGCAAAGAATGGCAAAAAGATTAATAAGGAGGAAATAATTAGTTAGCTAGAATCATAAAGATGGTTGGTAAGTATTTCTATGGATACTGAAGTAAGAGAAGAGTTAACAAAGTGAGCGTTAGTTCTATAGAAAGTGAGACTGGGGAACTAATAATGAAAAATAAAGAGATGGTGGATGAATTGAATGGGTATTTTGCATAAGTCTTCACTATAGATGTTACAAGTAACACTCTAAATGTCCAGAAATGTGTAGGTTAGGTGGATTGGCAAATGTGCAAGGTTATGGGGTTGAGGGTTTGGTGTGGAAGAGATGTGCTTTCAAAGAATCAGTGCCAACTCATCTGTCATAGGGAAAATGTTAGAAGCTATTATTAAATATGTAATAGCAAGGCATTAAGTCAACATGGTTTTATGAAAGAAAAATAATGTTGATCCAATTTATTGGAGTGCTTTGAAATGAGTCACATGTGCTATGGATAAAGAGGATTTACTATACTTAGACTTCCAGAAGACATTCGATAAAGTGCCATATCAAAGATTATTGCGGAAAATAATAGCTCTTTGTGTAAGAATAACATATTAGCATGGACAGAAGATTGGGTAGTTAACAGGAAATAGATTGTAGACATAAATGCATCTTTTTCTGGTTGGCAAGGGAATAAGGGTAAATGTCCCATTTTTGGGTTGCCGAGCTGTAACTATTGGTGTTCCACAGGGATCAGTACCAAGCTCTTAACTTTTTACATGACATGGGTGAAGGAATCAAAGTTATGATTGCTAAATGTTCTGATGATATAAAGATTATTATGAAAGTTAATTGTGAAGAGGTCATCAGGAGGCTAGAATGGGACACAAATAGATTAATTGTGAGAAATATGAAATTGTCCATTTTGACAGGATGAATCAAAAAGAAGCACATTATCTAGATCTCAGAGTTCTGCAATTTCTCATCATTTAGATAATATGCTATTTGTGAGGGAAGTTATGGTTCAGTTGTTCAGGACACTGGTGAGACCACATCTGGAGTACTGTATTAGTCTCTTATTTAAGGAAGGTTGTAAATGCATCAAAACAGCTCAGCGAAGGTTTACTAATACCAGAAATGGGTGGGTTGCCTTAGGAAGAAAGATTGGACAGGCTAGAATTTTATCCACTGGAGTTTTAAAAAGCAAAAGGTGACTTGAGGCTCACTGAAGATTATAGATCTGTAAGATTCTCTTCTGGGGGTCCATCTCCTCTTCTGAGTGCAAGCAGCTTGTCTTTTCCACTTTGTCTGCTCCACCTTCCTTTGATGCCCAAACAGGACTCCAACTGTGACCCTGCTGGGAGCAAGTGGTGTATATTTTCAAATGTATGCAATTCTTTTCAAATAGTCAGAATAACTTCCAGCTGACTTAACCAACTTTCATAACTACTCTAACAATGCAATACTTCTAGTAATTTTAAAAGCAAGTAGATAGCCAAAAGCAACCCACCTGCAGTTAGATGGTGATGCCTTTAAACAATTCTGGTGGGCAGGGGGCTTGCCACATCTGTGTTCAGTTGTGTTGTTAAGGAACAGTTTTAACCAGAGCAATGAAGTCCATACTGGTAAATTGGGCATTAAATCAGCGTTAGATGCTAAATTAGATCACAATCTTCCCATTCTGCATATTCACACCAAGCACAGGTTTTTTTTTGCTGTTGTCCTCTACAATGTGGTGATCAGAAAAAGCCATGCTGAAAGTGGTCAGCAGTAGTGACCCCATCATTTTTAATTTCAATCAGCTCTCACAGTGGCAAGATCATTGGAGATGTATTGAAGGCCAAGTTTTGCAACTAAAGAATTGTAATCTGAATTTGTGTAGTTCATTTATGTGATCCATGGATAGCAGAATGGAACTATACAAGATTAACATCATAATACATTTAGTAAGAATAAATAATGACTTCACAATTACACAGACTGTAGTGGATACCTAAAAGAGTTTCCGTGTCATTCACTTCATTAAGGAATTCAAATGATAAAGTAAACCATAAGAAGGGTAATTAAATCACCTAAACTTTAAATATACCCATAATTACATTGCATTTTAGTGAAGAACTCAAGAGAAAAAAAATGAAGTTTTAGAATATGTCGACCAATGTAGTTTGGCTTAAAAAGAGTGAGGCAAACAATGCACTGCCCTAGGCAGGATAGCTTTCCCAGGAATACTAGTATCCCTGTTGTTTTTAATAAAAGAAGGGAGCATGACTGGATCACTGACCTGAAGGAATAGTTTGCTTTGAAAACAAGCTGAAATCTGCAAAGTTAACATCATACACAATCCCTTACAAGTTAATAGTAGGGAATGGGCATCATTACACAGAAGTCATTTAATAACTCCATATTGGAGGAGGCTAACATCTAAGAAAATAATTTTGGACATTTCTGTAACAGTAGCTGGACAATGGCGTCAAACAAAAGTGGGACCTTTATTTGTCCTTTTTTATTGCTATAGCTGTTAATGTTATTCCTCTAAGTTTACCAATTTAGACTCAATAATAGTGCAGGACTTAAACTCTGCATTTGATAAGGATGGCGTACTGTAACTATATAATGAAGACATGCTCCACACCAGAGTTCTGCCAATGACATGTAGTAAGTATAATATGGCTCCTATTTTAACTACTTCTACTATACTCCATAATTTAACATTTAGGCTGGTATGAATAGATGTCCTAATTTAAACTAGTACAAATGCAATTCTCTGATTAAATGAATTGCATGTTTTAACTTAAATTAATTGTGATTAATTGATTAATAATTAATTGCAGGCTATTATTAATCAATAACACAAAATACATTCCAATATAATGTACTGAACAGACTATATGAATGAAATTGCTCATCATAGTTATTCCTGGAATACCAAACATATTCTGATATACATTACCTCAGTTTGAAAATTAAGGATTTGTTGCATTCAACTCAATCTCATATAATCCCTGAATTCTGCAATTTCCCCCAATATTTCAGCTAATTTCCCAGTAGTCTTTATTAACCACACAAGGTGAAAATTTGATAAATAAGTGGCAGGTGGTAACGTTCATCTGTATCTCACCCTGCTCCCAAGAGAGGTTGATTTTTAATAAACAACAGATGGGTTGTGTAAAAAAGGAGAAGGCCAGTAACTAAGGACACTACAGTAATCAGGATTTTCAATATTAATGTGATAGTTTAATCAAATAGTTCGAAGGACTACAAAGGATTTGTACACTGAGTCACAATATGTCAATATTAACAGTAGAGAACATTTCTGGGACTGATATTAATAAAATAATGTATGTATTCTTCATTTTCCTTACTTCTAAAAGAAAAAGCTAAGATCACTATCTATAGAACTCTGTTGAGCTACTTAATACTTAATGAGATTTGCTTTACACATTGTCATGGTTTCATTAAAAAAAACATATGGCTTTAGTTTAACCATGCTAAATTCTTATAAAGTGTAGACACAATGTTATTTTCTGAGCATAGTTTGTTGGTGGGTTTCTTTATATTGAATGTACAAGATTATTTCCTAATGTGATGTACATTTATTATATTAAAATGCCAAGAAAACTCCACATCACATTTTCTCGCAACTTTTTGTGATGCTTGGCTGACAATGGAGTATTTTGCTGCATTGTCTGTAATTTATGCAAATACGTTGATGCTCCCAAGGCATTATATATTCTTCACACATAAGTATATCCATGGAGCTCTGAATGGCCCACTTCTGTCTGCTGCTTTCATTGCCACATGAACTTGGTTAAACAAAAACAACTTTACCTCACAACAAAAAATATGATGACTTAGGATAATGGACCGAGGAACATATTTGCAATACAGCAGAAATTGTATTGTCAAGGTGGAACTTTCAAGATAAGTAGCACAGCTTTTTACTAATTATTAGGAAGATGAACATCACAAGGTACAAGCAGTTTGGTTAAGGAATAAGAGCAGACTACTTGCCTGCCTGCCCACTGAATGATAAGTGATTCAGTGCAAATCCTGAAGAACAGCCAAGGCTAGAATCCTGGCTAATGTCTCTCCTTCCTAATCCAGAGAAACTGGCTAAAATCAGTTTGAATCAGTGCAGACCACAGATCAAAACTAGAGCCTTCCTTATTGCCCTAAGTCAGTTTCACACCAGCCAGTACATTTGAGAGTTTATTTCCCTTCTCAGCATGCAGGCCACTCAAGTGGAAGAAGGATAAACTAGCACTGAGCACTAGATTGGCTGATTAACAATTTTCCTGATTATTGACTGATTCATTTCATTGATCAGGAAATTGATGTATCGGAAATTTGGCAAATCTACTTTACAGTCTGATTGTTTGGTCGAATGAGGTGAATATGAATGGAGCCTCACAAAATGTAACCTACATTTCACCATCTGTGATTTGTTTTCACATTCCAGTGTTGTACCGAATGCTATGTGGCAAGAAAATTCAACATGAATGATTTCTTCATTTTTGACGTGATCTATTAACATCAAATCCTGCTCAAAATGAATTCTCTTAAAATGAGAGATTAAAGAGCTTTTCTCATATCTTTTTATTAAATTTGGAAGCATTTCTAAAGCCTCCTCATGTACTGAGAACCATCCAACTGTTTTTGTTCAGGGCAGTAGACACTGAAGACTGTGAAGGTGTGTCTTACAGCTTGTTCAGCCGTCCTACTGCACAAAGCAGTTGTCACTACACTCTGTACTGCAGTGAGACCTGGACTGTGTATCAGCAATGCTTAAGAGAAACTCCATCAGCAGCACTTTCATCACACCCTTGAACGGCAAAGCTGTTGAACAAATGCTAGAGTTCTTCTTGAAGTCAAAACCACAAACATTCAGCCAAAACTTCTGAAAAATCAATGGATTGGACACAGGGTCAAAAGACATTTACATCCTCTAGGTCCTGTTTTTCAACTCTCAGGTAATCTCTTGAAGTACACACTTTAACCTTGATTACTTGGAGGAGTTTGCAGCAAATCATTCAAAATGGTGACAACTGGTGAAATTGTCTCATATTTTGAGTTGCAAAGTCTTATTGATGATCAGAGCGACAGCGAGAAGGGAAGAAATGGAAACAAATACTATACTCTGCATCCCACTGCTTCATGGAACATTCTGGCCATGTGCCCAAAGATCCGTAGGTTGAGAACAGCCTGCTTAGTCATATGAAATTTGTGGTCTCAAGTAGGTATCATCCCTGAATAAGGAGTGAGCATTGGAAACACCAACATAGATAGGTTAGACAGAATAGTCTGTTTCTGTGCAGTACATTTTATGTAATCTTATACCTCCATCCATTTCTAATCAGAACCAGGGAAAGAGTTTACTATTGGATTAAACAAAAAATATACCTCCCACTATAACATTCCCTGTTTTAAACCTGAATCATTTTGTACATTTCCCATTTCCCCACACTCCATTTTATGGGATCTCTGACCTCTCATAACAGTTTTCTATAATCCTAACTGTTATGACAGACACATTTATCATGATAATAATGAGACCTGTCAATAATTCTATTACTTCACAAATTCTACTTAAGTCTCAGCTGTTAAAACACTACACATCTGTGGTGTTCTCAAATCACACCCATATGAAATTTCCAACAGAACTGTGACAGTTTGCACATCCAGATTTTATAATAAAAATTAAATACTCCAGTTACAAAGAACACTTCTTCATTTATCTAAATTACTGTCATTTTTAGCAGCTCCAAATAAATTCACGTTGTATCTTGTACATCAACAACAACAATCTGCACTTACTTAGCATCCCAAACGTAGGAAAAATAGTTCCGAACGTTCATAATCAAACAAAAAGAAACTTTTGATTTGTTGTACTTCCTATCACAGAAACAACTTTGTTCAAGGTTTAACTATCATCATGTATAAAATGGCATAGAGAAAGCATGGGGGAATGAGAATAAGTATAAAAGAATATGAGAAAAGGGTAGTGGGAAGGCACTAAGTAAATAATTATTTCAGAGAGATAGTAGGATGAGCCAAATGATATCCTTCAACTTGTAAATTTCTGATTCTAATGATGATTTAAACCCCAGAGCATTCTGTTGTATAAACAGGATGAAACTGTCACCTGAATCTGTGTGTGATCTCGTCAGTTTTATTCATCGCTTGCAAGGCAATCATTTTGCAAAGGTGTGTCACATGTACAGCAGTTAATTGAGGTATAGTGAATGGACCGGGGTTAATAAGGTTTTCTAGCTGTGTTAGTTTTGCATGCAAATTTATTCTAATGGTGTTTTAAACTGCCACATCTCTTCTGCACAAACATATTGATTCCAGAATTCAAGTGGAGAACTTTGCAAACAAAAACCTGATCTGAATAGATCTCCCCAGGTTTTCTGCTGTAATTAGAAACTGACAAAAATATAAATGTTCCTATTTAGTGAGCTTAAAAAGGAATACCTACAGGCTTTTACATTCCGCTGCTAATTGCACAGTGACAAATAGCTGTCTTGCTTTTCAAAACATGGCATGAATTTTATAGGACAATTTTCTCCAATGCAAGCTTGGAAAGGGAATACTAGAGGACTCTTGCATCCTGATAATCGCTTCATTTTAAAGATACGAGATTTAACAAAAACTATAAAAAAAGGTTGACTGAAGCCAGTGAGCAAAGACAGATCATACTTTTATTGTAAAAGCAGAAAACTTTAGACGGACACTTGAAACACCACAGCATTTAAGGCTGCAAACAAGCACTAGAAAATGGAAATGGAATTGATAGGTGCTTGATGCCATCAGCATAGTCATGATGGATGAAAGGAAGGATTTTACAGAAAAGCCAAACGGCTTTTCTATAAAACTTTCTGACTGCAAAACTGCAGATGATGGAAATCTGAAATAAAACAAGAAGTGCTGGAAAAACTCAGCAGGTCTGACAGCAGATCCAAAGAGAGAAACAGAGTTAATGTTTTGATCCAGTATGATTCTTCTTCAGAACTGAAGCAAGATAGAGATGTGAAAAATAAAAACAAGTTATTGTAGATGCTGGAAAGTTAGAAATGTGATGGGTTTTATGCTCTTGAGTAAGAGTGGGTTGGGTTGGGGAGGGGCAGGGGGAGTGTTGGGCTAGGGAAATAAAATCAGGTCGAAGAATTGGAAGGCTTTGTATTAGATCAAAGGGTGGAAAAGATTAATTAACAAAGATGTCATATGAAACAAAAGGCAAAAGGAGTGGTAATGGTTGCAGTAAAAGAAACAAAGCATCGGTTGAGAGTAAATGTCCATAGAATCATAGAATCCCTATAGTGCAGGAGGAGTTATTCAGCCCATCAAGCTTGCACCAAAAACAATTGCATCCAGGCATTATCCCCATAACCCATGCATTTACCCTGGCAATCTTCTTGATACTAAAGGTAATTTAGCATGGCCAATCAATCTAAACATCTTTGGACTGTAGGAAGAAGTTGGAGCATGCAAAGGAAACACATGCAGACATGGAGAAAATAGCAAACCATTCAGACAGTCACCCAAGACAGGAATTGAATCCCGGTCCGTGGTGTTGTGAGGCAGCAGTGCTAGTAATGGACAGCTGTGTCTGAAAGCAAAAACATGCAAACAAGATGCAGACTATCACTTAACAAAATAAATGAATCAAAATGGAGAACAGAGTTCATGGTCTGAAGTTGATGAATTTTGAGTCCAGAAGTTTGTAAAGTGCCTAATTGAAGATGAGCTGCATTCATTAAGCTTGCGTTGAGCTTCACTGGAGCATTGTAGTTAGTTGAATACAGAAATGTGAGTATATGAGCAAGTTGGAGAATTGTAATAGCAAAGCAACTGGATTGTCAGTGTGATGCTTGAGGTCTTGTGTGGAGGTCTGCTGCTCAGCAGTCACTCAGACTGCATTTAGTCTCCCTGGTGCAGAGGAGACTGTTACTGTGAGCAGTAAATACAATGTAAATTGAAAGAAGTGCAAAGAAAGTACGACTTCACTTGTGAATCTAGAACTACCAGGACATTGTTCAGAAACAAGGGGTTTCCCATTTAAGATGGAGATGAGGAGGAAGCTCTTCTCGCAAAAGAAAGTTAGTCTGTAGAATTCTCTTCCACGGACAGCAGTGGAGCCTCACCATGGACTATGTGCAAGGTTGAGCTAGGCTGACCTTTGATCTACAAAAGTCAAGGTTTAAAGAGAAGACAGGAAAGTGAAGTTAAGGCCACAATCAGAGTAGCCATGGTTGTATTGAATGGATAGCAGACTCAATGGGCCGAATGGCATACTCCTGCTCCTATTTCTTGTGATCTCACGATTTCATTTAGATGCTTGATGTGGATAAAGCAGTTGGTGTAATTTGATACTTCCAAAAGGCGTTTGATAAAATGTCACATCACAGGATCACCAGCAAAGTTGACAACAATGAAACAAAACTTACAATGGCAATGTGGGTATGAAACTGTCTGAATGATAGCCTGAACTCCCCATTCACCTGACGAACAAACAGCGTTCTGAAAGTGTTTGCTACCAAATAAACCTGTTGGACTTTAACCTGATGTTGTGAGACTTCTTAGTGTGAATGACAGGTCACAGAGTGTAGGGATAAATGCCTTTTATTTCAGACTGGAGGAAAATTTGCACTGATTGACATGAGATCACTGCTTTTCTTGATAAATATTAATGACCTTAGGTAAGCAGGATCCAATTTGAAAATTTGAAGATGACTTTTGTAGATCGAAGATCAGCCTAGCTCAACCTTGCACATCGTCCATGGTCAGGCTCCAGTGCTGTCCATGGAAGAGAATTCTACAGACTAACATTCTTTTGCGAGAAGATCTTCCTCCTCATCTCCATTTTAAATGGGAAACCCCTTATTTCTGAACCATGTCCTGGTAGTTCGATGTTCCACAAGTGAAGTCGTACTCAACTTGCACTTAAGAACAAAGAACAAAACAGCATAGGAAACAGGCCTTTGGCCCAATGAGCCCGCGCTGCCACCCCGATGTTCCCATCTCTACCCGTGATCCCTGTTCATGTTTATAGATCTATGGATTAGAATTTGAGACAATTTAGGGAGAATTTGTTTTGCCAATTAGCCTAAGAGCATATCTTTGGGATGTGGGAGGAAACCGGAGCACCCGGAGAAAACCCACGCAAGCACGGGCAGAATGCACAAACTCCCACAGACACAGGCCCAAATCCATGTATCTGCGCAGCACAGCGATAGTCACTGAGCTGTCGTGTTGCCCATCAAATGGTCTAGGTTAAGCGTACACTAACGACGTGAAGCACTAGGATACTCTCAAAAAAAAATCCAAGAGCAGCCCTTTCACGACCCATCGCATGTATGCCCCTTGTTAAACAACATACCCCTCGTTAGACAACACTTCTTTCAATTTACATTGTATTTACTGCTCACAGTAACAGTCTCCTCTGCACCGGGGAGACTAAATGCAGTCTGAGTGACTGTTGAACTTAGAAATATTGTAAATTGTAATATAGATAATGATGGACTTTGAGAGGAAATAAAGAGGCTGCAGGAATGGGCAGACATGCGGCAGATGAAACTTAATGTAGAGAATTATGAAATTATATATTTTGATTGGAAGACCAAGAAAGGCAAAATAAAACAAAGGATGCAATTCTAAAAGGGGAGCAGGAATAATGGGACTTAAGAGTATGTGTGTGCAAACCAGGGCAAGTTAAGAACACAGTTAGAAAAGCATGCGAGATCCTATGCTTTATAAATGGAGTAACAAAAGAGCGAAAGGAAGAAGGATATAATGAACCAGTAATAAATATTAGCTCAGTTTCAATTGGAACATTGTGTCCAATTCTGCTCACGACTTTTACTTAGAGAGAGTGCAAAACTGGTTTTCAGAAATGGATCCAGGGATGAGGAACTTCAATTAGGATGAAGGACTAGGGAAGGAGGGATTATTCTTGAGAAGAGAATATTGAGAAGACATTTAAAATTATAAGGGATCAGACAGAGCAGAAAGAGAGAAACTAATTCAACTGGCCTAAGAATTGAGAACCAGTAGACTCTGATTTAAGGTGATTGACAAAAGAAGCAATGGTGACATGAGCAAAATCGTTCTGACTGGTGTGTGCTTAAGACGAGGAATGTGCTGCCTGTGATAGTGATTAGCACTGCTGGCTCACAGTCCCAAAGACCTGGGTTCAATTCCAACTTGGATGATTATACATGTGGAGTTTACACATTCTCTTGATATCTGAGTGGATTTCTTCCGGGTGCTTCTGTTTTTCTCCTACAGTCCAAGGATGTGCAGGTTAGGTGGATTGGGCATGCTAAATTGCCCCTTAATGTTCAAAATGTGTAGATTAGATGGATTAGCCATTGGAAATATGTGGTGTTAAAGGGACAGGGCAGGGGAGAGGACCTGGATAAAATGACAGAGAGTCAGTGCAGATTTGATGGGCTGAACAGCCTCTTCGGCACTATAGGGATTCTATGGAATGGGAATGGAGACAGATTTAATTATGGCTTTCAAAAAGGAATTGGATAAACTCTGTTGATTTACATTATATTAGACCTAGTCTCCAATATATTCTGAATTCATGTGTTTATATAGTCTTTTAGATATGCCAAAATTGAACTTTTTAATTGAATGTAATTTCCATCTATCCGATAATGTGTGTGCTTATACTGCCACAACTTAATCTCAATTGTGGTCTGATAAATCTTCATATATCACAAAGCTAAGAATTTGTGTGCCAACCACTGGGAAGCAGAATCCTTTTGCAAGGTTTAAAATTTCATCAGTTTCAAGGAGCAAGTATCAACTTAATCAACTTTGTTGCAATAAACAAAGTTCAAAGAAGAAAGAATGATATGCATGTTTGTTCTTGTTGCACTTCAGTTTGTATTGGAGGTTGGAAAGATAAATGAAAGTAGGGTAGAAATGTCTGTGGTTTTGGAGTCAGAGTTTTACAGCAGAGAAAGAAGCCCTAAATGGGGAATGGTTGAGGACTCTGGGTCTGTTCTTGTTGGAGTTGTAGATGAGCCAAGTTTGGGGGCGTTTAAGAGGTTAGTAGATAAGTTTATGGATGAAAAGGGAATGGTTTAGGTTAGAGGATCATTGCTTTTTCTTAACTGGTCGGCACAACATCGAAGGCCGAAGGGCCTGTTCTGCGCTGTAATAGAACATAGAACATAGAACATAGAACAATACAGCACAGAACAGGCCCTTCGGCCTTCGATGTTGTGCCGACCAAAATAAAAAAGCAATGCCCCTCCAAACTAAACCATTCCCTTCTCTTCCATATACTTATCAACTAACCTCTTAAAACGCCACCAAACTTGGCGCATCTACAACTGCTGCAGGCAGGGCATTCCACTCCCGAACCACCCTTTGGGTAAAGAACTACCTCTGATATCCGTCCTATAACTATCACCCCTTAATTTAAAGCTGTGTCCCCTCGTGCTAGCTTTCTCCATCCTAGGAAAAAGGCTATCACTGTCCACCCTATCTAAACCTCTAATCATCTTATATGCTTCAATAAGATCCCCTCTTAGCCGCCTCCTTTCTAACGAAAAACAACCTCAAATCCTTCAACCTCTCTTCATAGGACCTGCCCTCCATACCAGGCAACATCCTGGTAAACCTCCTCTGTACCCTCTCCAATGCCTCCACATCTTTCTTATAATGTGGGGACCAGAACTGCACACACTACTCCAAGTGCGGCCGCACTAGAGTTTTGTACAGTTGCAACATGATGCTGCGGCGCCTAAATTCAATCCCCCTACCAATAAAAGCTAAGACTCCATATGCCTTCTTAACAACTTTATCCACTTGACTGCCTACTTTCAGGGATCTATTGACACATACACCAAGATCCTTCTGTTCCTCAACACTATTAAGAGCCTTACCATTAGCCCTATACTCTACACATTTATTGTTCCTGCCAAAGTGCATTACCTCACACTTTTCCACATTAAACTCCATTTGCCACCTCTCGGCCCAGCTCTGCAACTTGTCAAGTCACTCTGTAAACTAAAACACCCCTCTTCACTATCTACCACTCCACCAACTTTAGTATCATCTGCAAATTTACTGATCCATACCTCAATACCCTCATCCAGATCATTTATAAAAATTACAAACAGCAGGGGCCCCAAAACAGACCCCTGAGGCACACCACTCGTCACCGAACTCCACGATGCAAATCTCCCATCAACCACCACCCTCTGTCTTCTATCTGCCAGCCAATTCCTAATCCAATTAGCTAAATCACCCTCTATTCCACACATCGGCATTTTCTGTAGAAGTCTTCCATGGGCCACCTTATCAAACGCCTTACTAAAGTCCATATATACTACATCAACCGCCTTACCCCCATCCACCTCTTTGGTCACTTTCTCAAAAAACTCAATGAGGGTAGTAAGGCATGACCTACCCTTCACGAAACCATGCTGACTATCCCCAATCAATTCACTTCTCTCTAAATAACTATAAATCCTATCCCTAATAATTCTCTCCAATACCTTGCCCACAACAGAAGTAAGACTCACTGGCCTATAATTCCCTGGAAGGTCTCTCTTCCCCTTATTAAACAATGGGACCACATTCGCTATCCTCCAGTCCTCCGGAACCACACCCGTAACCAACGAGGACCTGAATATCAGAGCCAGAGGCTCTGCAATCTCCTCTCTTGCCTCCCAGAGAATCCTAGGGTAAATCCCGTCCGGCCCAGGGGACCTATCCAACTTCAAACCCTCGAGAATTTCTAACACATCCTCCCTATCTACTACAATACTCCCCAATTTGCAACCCTGTACCTTAGTGCTCTCCACAGCTACATTTCCAGCACTCTGCGTGAATACCGAAGAGAAATATTTATTCAGTGCCTCGCCAATCTCTTCAGGCTCCACGCACAACATAGAACATAATGTTCTATGTTCTATGAGTTTAGAAGGATGAGGAGGGATCTTATTGAAATTTGCTGGATATTATGAGGCCTGGATAGAATGGACATGGAGAGGATGTCTCCACTAGTAGGAAAAACTAGAACCAGAGGGCACAACCTCATGCTAAAATGATGACCTTTTAAAACAGAGATGAGGAGCCAAAGAATGATGAATCTGTGAAAATCTTTACCAAAGAAGGCTGTGGAGGTCAGGTAGTTGAGTGACTTTAAGGCAAAAATAAATAAGTTCTTGATTAATAAAAGAATTAGTGGTTATGAGGAAAAGGCAGGAGAAAGGGGATGAGAAAAATATCAGCCATGATTGAATGATGGAGTAGACTCGATGCACCGAGTGGCCTAATTCTACTCTTATGTTTTATGGTCTTATGATCTTATGTTGTCTGTGCCAGCCATCAAGTATTTCTTCAGAAGGAACTCTTCAAATACAACAAAACTTACCCAATTTATAAATCAAAGGAAGAGTTTAATAAAGAAACTTAATTACTCCCAGCTTGGAGCCACTCCCTGGGCCATTCCAAGCTCTCCACAATTCCAAATAGGTTCTTATTTACAGTGAGTCAGCTGACCATTACATCATGCTATAATTTGTTTCATGGTTTATTCTGTCAGCTGGCCTTTACAGCTTGTTACCATTGGTCACATTACATCCAATATAAAGTTGTCACTGCTTACATACTGACATGAAACACCTATCCATTTTAATCCCATTTTCCAGCATTTGGTCCTTGAGAATGATGGTTGCAGAAAATGAAGTGTTTTTGCAGAAACTGGGTGCCATGCAAAGTTTGTGGTTATGAATAGCAAGTTGAGTATTGAGCAAAGGAGTTTACCAGCTGCGTGCATAATACATTGGAATGTGGTATTACAATTCTTCAATCTACTGCAGAAGATGTAATAGTTCCAGTGACAAGTGCAGCAACTGAACCTATGATAGAGGTCTATAGGCAGGCTATCTACCTGCGAATGTTGAGCCTATTGCCATAAAGGCTTGGGTGAAAATTAGAAGCCAGTTTTTAGACAATATGAAACGGAGTTTCAGGAAGTTCATTGGAACCATTAAATCTACTTCCTCATTGATCAGTGTCCATACTGAACCAATGGCCAGTGCTAATGGCATGACAAGAGGAGGCAGAGATAATGTTGCCATCTCCAAGGATGGCAACAGATGAGGGCTTTCTTAGTAATGCCATGTGACTATTTTAATAACTGAATGAGGAGAGATGAATTGGCTGCACATTATTGAGCCTCCTTGGTTGCTCACAACAAAAGTTTTAAATTTCTTTTTCCCAAAACGCTTTCTAATAGGAGTCAATCAAAATAGGTCTTCTTGAGTAAAAGAAAGAGCAAGTTTATTAGCGCTAAACCTGAGGAAAAATAATAAAAGACACAATGGCACATAGCACACTCAGGAATCAGAAGATAAAAGTTAGAGCCCAAATAAAAGTTAAAAGATTAAGGCTGGAATCTTCAAGCCGGTGGAATTTTCTGGTCTTGCTGCAATAAATGGAAATTTAGTTGGGTGCCAAATTCTTCGTCCTCACTGCAGCAGGAGTGGGGCATGAATAGCCAGCATGATCACACCCTATGAGTGAGATTTAGTGGACCCATTAGTCACATGCACAAATCCTGTTACTATAGTGTTCTCCTGAGGTTCTTTCTAATTGACAGTCACTATCTCATAGAGTGCATTTTCATTCTGTAAATATTGGGATTTCACTTCAGAAATGTTTGACACATTTCAAGATAATAGAAACCAACAGAAAGATGGAGTTATTTTTCCCTTCACAGCGGGGTTGGGTGTATCTGACTGGGTTAGAGTTCTCAAAGCCTTCACTGTTGAGTAAAATGCGGCACTTTGCAATTTTAATCTTTTCCTTAGTTAAAACGTAGAATTTTGGTGTCAGTCAGTTTCCTTTGAAAAGTCTCTCTCTTCACATTTTCTTTTGAATGGGAGTTCTTATTTGCTTTTGTCACCGTCACCTTGGAAGGCTGTGTCATATTGCTGTCTCATTTTTTAAAGTATTGAATTTTCAGTCTGCTTTTTAAAAATCATTTTTTGAAAATATAGAGCTATTTTTGTGACGCTGTAGGGCTGTGGAAGTTTACACACAATTGGTGTTCTTTGGTCCATTCTTATCTATACAAGGTCTTAGCTACAGCAATCAGAATTGATCCCACTGTTTTTTCCTCTCTTGATATGCCTATATCTCCCTCTGTTTCCAATATTTATCTAATTTTTCACTAAAAGGTGGAATGGTCTAAACCTTGCATCCTCTCTGTGGTGTAATATTTCATGCTCTAACAACACATCAAAACCTGCATCATAATATCTCTCTTGGACACAATTTTAATTTAATGACCTTGCGTCACTGCATTCTCAGTCAGGGGAAACAAATTTTATTTACAAATATCATAAAAATCCTTCATATTTTTGAAATCTCCAGTTTTATCTTATATTATCATTATCTTGAGGACTCACACTCTATTTTTTTAAGTCCTTTTCTTAATTATTTTAAAATGGCATCAGAATGTGGAGACTTCTTGCGAGCTATCTCCAGCATATCCTCTAATTCTATCTTTTACTCTCATTTTATGCTTTTAAAACTGTAGTCTAACTCTTTTAAACTCTCTAACAATGCTCTATTTCAATCTCCACACCCAGCTATGACTCTAACAGGACATTCTGCACTCTCTCCTCTCCTTCTCTGTACTCTATGAACAGTATTTTTAGGCTATATAGCATATGAGAAACAATGCTTTTCACTACATCCCAATAAATATTAAATGAAATGATAAATCAAAATCAAAAAAATCAAATCAAAATTATGCACCAATATCTATTCACAGTGTTCTAACCATAGCCTAACCATCATTTTGGTTAAATATAAAAAAAACTGAACTCTTATTATCAAACAAGATGAGCTGGTTTTGAGATTTATTGGCATTGATGCTGTATAGCTAAGATTTTTGCCTCCTTTGCACTCACATTTTGTTAGTTCATTATTTTTGTAATAATTTTAGGCAGCTCAGAACTGCCAACTATCTGCCAATCAACTGGCACATAATAATTTCAAACAATTGCATTAGAGTACAAGCCCCTTAGTTTGATAGTTTGATTACGGCTAGCAAAAAATGTGTAATTATAGTGCAAAATGTAATGTCGTTTAACTTCGAATTGAAGTTTAAAACTTTATTTGACACAAGTTTGGTGCCCAAAACATTCAATTATTTTTTACTTTCTTCTACCCACTTCTGCCAGTGATTTACCAGTATCTTTTCTGTTGGAGGTGAGATTCGGTGAGGAGATGAGGTCAGAAGGAAGTGAGGGGGCAGAAGGATCCAGAGGGCTGCTTGTACACATGACTTGTTAAAGTTTGCTGTCCTTCACACCTGAAAGGAAGATGAGAAGTTTTTTGTTAAAGCGCCCGATAGGTGAAGGATGAGCTGAAACCGTGGACCAAGACAACTTTGAGATGATGTGAGTCAAGGCTGCTTAGGGAGGTGTTGACAGTGTGGATATTGCAGTGCATGGCGTTGAGAGTGGATCTCATGGTGCAGTGAGAATAGCAGTATGAGGAATTCTCAATGTGTAGGACAACAGTTCCCAAAGCATGGGTCACAAACCCTGTTGCTGTAGAGGATGATTCATAAAGGGAACAAGATCTGAGACAGGAATGGTGATTGTCGAGTGGTATCTCTAGTTAGGATAATAATTCATTTCTCCCTCAATTTGTTCATCCATGGGATAGCTTTTTATTGCCTGTTTCATCATTCTTTCAGCTTGCTTATTGGCTGCTCAGTTCATTTCAGCTTCCTTATTGGCTGTTTAGTTCAGTGCTCCAATTAGTTAAATGTGGAGGAAGTATTTTGAATGTACACTGGGGCAAATGGTGCTTTAGTCCAGGGATCGGCACTGAAACTCCATTAGAAGCACACAAATGATTCTTAGTTCCAAGACTCCATCGGAGATTTCAAAATCTGCTGCTTTCACTCTTGGGTCACTTCAATTTGCAAGCATTAAGATGTGATCACCATAGGAAAGGCTTGGAAAACAATGATCCCGGAAATATCAGTAATCAATGGTCGACCTGAAACATAAAGGGTGCAATTTCATTTGGAGCTGGAGACAGTTTCTAAGGGAAGACATGTGGCAGTGAAAGTAGGTCTTAGTAAATACCTTTTCAAGCAAGAGACGAGAGATAGAAAGCAATGAAAAGAAATAAGGTAGAAGAAACAAACATAAATTTCATTGGAGAAAAGAGCAGAACATCTTCAGTGTCCCAGGAAGAGAAAAGGCAATGAATTAAACAATAATACCAAAGCAAAATACTGCAATTGCTGGAAATCTAGAACAAAAGCAGAAAATGATGAAAATATTCAGCAGATCTGGCAGCATCTGTGAAGAGAAAAAGAAGTGTTCAAATATCCAATATTTCTATTTAGATTATCAGCTTGTGGTGTTTTCTGCCATTACACATCTTGATGTAAAGATGCACTGATCTCCTCAGAAGACGAACACGGGACACGGTGGACAGAGTACCCTTTGTTGTCCAGTACTTCCCCGGAGCGGAGAAGCTACGACATCTTCTCCGGAGTCTTCAACATATCATTGATGACAATGAACATCTCGCTAGGGCCATCCCAACCCCCCCACTTCTTGCTTTCAGACAACCGCACAACCTCAAACAGATCATTGTTCGCAGCAAACTACCCAACCTTCAGGAGAACAGTGACCACAATACCACACAACCCTGCCACAGCAACCTCTGCAAGACATGCCAGATCATAGACATGGACGACATCATCAAACGTGAGGATACCATTCACCAGGTACACGGTACATACTCTTGCAACTCGGCCAACGTTGTCTACCTAATACGTTGCAAGAAAGGATGTCCCGAAGCATGGTATATTGGGGAGACCATGCAAACACTACGACAGCGGATGAATGAGCATCGCTCAACAATCACCAGGCAAAACAGTTCCCTTCCTGTGGGCGAACACTTCAGCAGTCATGGGCATTCGGCCTCCGACCTGCGGGTAAATGTTCTTCAAGGGGGCTTTCGTGATACACGACAGCGCAGAGTCGCTGAACAGAGACTGATAGCCAAGCTCCGCACACATGAGGACGGTCTTAACAGGGATCTTGGCTTCATGACACACTATCTGTAACCCCCGTAACTTGCCTGGGTTAGCAAAAAACCTCACTTACTGTGCTGTCTGGAGAAAATACACAATTCTCTAACAATGCTCAGGATCCCCTTCACACACATTGTTAGCCACTTTAACACTTGAATAGCAGGTTAGATGTAAGGATTCGCATTCTAATCAGCAATCTCTGACTGTCTGTGCTGATGTGTGCTATTGCAGACCAGAACACTGCACTTGCCTGATGAAGACACGGGAGTGTTGAAAGCTCGCTTTTTTACTATCAAATAAATCGGTTGGATTAATAATTGGTGTTGCTAAATTCTTACTGAGTCATTACACATCTTGACAAGGATTTTTAGGAGGGGGGAGGTTTCCTTGCCTGCCATCTGAAGCGTCAATGGCCAATGCCAGCTTCTAGCCGCTCTACACATCTATTCACTCAAGATGAGACATTCACATCTCAGTTGGGACAGCATCCGACTAATCTGATTGGCAGCTCTCCAGTTCCAGCAGTGGCAGAAGCTGCAAGCAGTTGTGGAAGTCTGGGAACAGATAAGTTTGTCACACCTCCCCAGAACTGCTTACAGCTTCTCGCGTTGGCGTTCTCAGGGCAGAAAGGTTGGACCGTGTGAAGAGAGAGGATGCAAGTCCTGGTGGGCAGAGCATCGTAGAATCATAGAGCGCAAAAGAGGCTCTTCAGCCCATTGAGACTGCACCGACACAGAAACTCCCATCCAATCCCATCTGCCAGCACTTGGACCATAGTCCTGAATGTTATCATGTGCCAAGTGTTCACCCAGGTACTTTTTTAAAGGATGTGAGGTCTCTCCCACCCTCCCAAGCAGTGCATTCCAGACTGTCACCACCCTCTGGGTAAAAAAAAGCTTTCCTCACATCCAGAATGCAGATATTGGTGGAGATGCCACGTGGGGATGGGGATATTGCCTGAAGTCGACAGGAAGCTGTAGATGAAGGCAGCAACCCCCAGTGTTCACCCCATCCAGCCTGAGGCCTGAGCAAGGACACTTACCAAGTTTTCCTTTGCCCCTCAGCTCTTCTCACCAGTGTGAAAATTGAGGCTGGGTGAGAAACAGCTTTTAAGTGGTAATTAATTGGTCACTTAAGAGCTCAGTGGGGCAAAGGTAAACTTGCTAGCCTCAGTAAAAGGGTGGTAATGCAGGCATGAGCTTGGTGGAAAGGCCAACTGAGAAATTTCACCACTCCCCTCCCTCCACCTCCACCCCTGCTTGCAAACCTATCAGTGGAGGAACATAACATTCAGACCAGGTGTTTGTTTTCTTGCTTATTAAATAGATATTATGTCATTTATTTCAGTAGATGTCCAGAAGCACATTTATACCAAAGCAGAATCAAAATATGTTGAAACAGTCAGTTTGTATTTTAGTGTAAAATAATGTGGAACCAGATGCACTTTTAGATGTTCCATTATTGGAAAAAGTGACTCTAGTATAAATCTTTGAGCTGTACATCTCATCAACAGCACCATCCAATCCATTGTTATTGAAATTTGAAACATTCAAAGGAGTCATTTCAAATGAAATTTAACAATGAAGAATTGTCGATACCAACCGAACAATCAATCTTAGAAACAAAATTTGTAATGTAGCACAATGAGGCATGAGAACTTACTTTTTTATTATATGGACAGGGAATTTGGGCATTCCACCTGCTGGATTTTGCAGTTCCACTGAGGGCTGCCACCACCACCCCCTGCACCGCCTGCTCCCCCCCACCAGCTCCCGTGCCCCCTTCACTGGCAGGCTTCCTGGCAGAAAGATGGATTCAAAACTCTGTAGACATAGTCAGAACTGTAAGATCCCACCAGTGGCCAATGATGAGCTGCATCCGTTGGTAGAACACATGCAATGGGATGGGGGGGATTGGAATCATTTCTTTAATTATCTGAAATACCAGGTTTTAAATTGGAGGTCTGTGTCTATATGAATAGTCTATCTCTTGAGTTCATGATGGTTCTCATAGAACATAGAACATAGAACAATACAGCACAGAACAGGCCCTTCGGCCTTCGATGTTGTGCCGACCAAAATAAAAAGCAATGCCCCTCCTAACTAAACCATTCCCTTCTCATCCATATACTTATCAACTAACCTCTTAAACGCCACCAAACTTGGCGCATCTACAACAGCTGCAGGCAGGGCATTCCACTCCCTAATCACTCTTTGAGTAAAGAACCTACCTCTGATATCCGTCCTATAACTCATACCCCTTAATTTAAAGCTGTGTCCCCTCGTGCTAGCTTTCTCCATCCTAGGAAAAAGGCTATCACTGTCCACCCTATCTAAACCTCTAATCATCTTATATGCTTCAATAAGATCCCCTCTTAGCCGCCTCCTTTCTAACGAAAACAACCTCAAATCCTTCAACCTCTCTTCATAGGACCTGCCCTCCATACCAGGCAACATCCTGGTAAACCTCCTCTGTACCCTCTCCAATGCCTCCACATCTTTCTTATAATGTGGGGACCAGAACTGCACACAATACTCCAAGTGCGGCCGCACTAGAGTTTTGTACAGTTGCAACATGATGCTGCGGCTCCTAAATTCAATCCCCCTACCAATAAAAGCTAAGACTCCATATGCCTTCTTAACAACTTTATCCACTTGACTGCCTACTTTCAGGGATCTATTGACACATACACCAAGATCCTTCTGTTCCTCAACACTATTAAGAGCCCTACCATTAGCCCTATACTCTACACATTTATTGTTCCTGCCAAAGTGCATTACCTCACACTTTTCCACATTAAACTCCATTTGCCACCTCTCGGCCCAGCTCTGCAACTTGTCCAAGTCACTCTGTAAACTAAAACACCCCTCTTCACTATCTACCACACCACCAACTTTAGTATCATCTGCAAATTTACTGATCCATCCCTCAATACCCTCATCCAGATCATTTATAAAAATTACAAACAGCAGGGGCCCCAAAACAGACCCCTGAGGCACACCACTCGTCACCGAACTCCACGATGAATATCTCCCATCAACCACCACCCTCTGTCTTCTATCTGCCAGCCAATTCCTAATCCAATTAGCTAAATCACCCTCTATTCCACACATCTGCATTTTCTGTAGAAGTCTTCCATGGGCCACCTTATCAAACGCCTTACTAAAGTCCATATATACTACATCAACCGCCTTACCCCCATCCACCTCTCTGGTCACTTTCTCAAAAAACTCAATGAGGTTAGTAAGGCATGACCTACCCTTCACGAAACCATATACACTACTGTTTGAGATGTTTGAGCTAATGTGTGACAGCTCCAATACATACCTGAGCAGGCTTTTGTTCACAATTTCTTTTATCGTCTATGGGATCCAGGTGTTGCTGACTGGGCCAGCATTTATTGTCCATCTTTTAGGACATTTAAGAGTAAACCATATTGCCGTGGGTCTGGAGTTGTTAAGAAGAGGTCGTGCCTTACGAATCTTGTAGAATTTTTTGAGGAGGTGACGAAAACGGTCAACGAAGGGCAAGCCTTTGATGTCGTCTGTATGGATTTCAGTAAGGCGTTTGACAAAGTCCCTCATGGGAGGTTAGTTGAAAAGGTCAAGGCTAATGGGATACAAGGACATGTAGCTAGATGGATAAGTAACTGGCTTAGTAATAGGAGACAGAGAGTAATAGTGGAAAGGTGTTTTTCTAGCTGGAGGTTGGTCACTAGTAATGTGCCGCAGGGCTCGATACAGGGATCTCTTCTATTTGTAATATATATAAATGACTTGGAAGAGGGAGTAAGTGGAGTGATCAGCAAGTTTGCAGATGATACAAAGATAGCTGGACTTACGGATAATAAGGAGCATTATCAGGCGAAGCAGCAGGGCATAGATAGGCTGGCAGCTTGGGCAGATAGATGGCAGGTGGAATTTTCAATCCTGATAAATGAAAGGTGATGCATTTCAGGAGAAAGAATGTCGCGGGGAAGTAAATGACAAAGGGTAGACCTATTAAGAGTATAGAAATGCAGAGGGACCTGGGGGTGCAGGAGCACAAGTTTCTGAAGTTGGCAGAGCAGGTGGAGAAGGTTGTGAAGAAAGCATATAGTATGCTAGCCTTTATAGGAAGGGGTATAGAGTACAAGAGCTGGCCTTTAATGTTGCAATTGTATAAAACATTGGTTAGACCTCATTTGGAATAATGTGTCCAGTTCTGGTCGCCTTACTACCAGAAGGATGTGGAGACTCTGGAGAGAGTGTAGAGGAGGTTTACCAGGATGTTGCCTGGTATGGAAGGTCTGAGTTACGAGGAGAGGTAAGGCAAATTGCGGCTGTTTTCCTTAGAAAGACGTAGACTTAGAGGAGATCTAATAGAGGTGTACATGAGGGGTATAGATAGAGTAAACAGGGTTAAGCTTTTCCTAGCATGGACTGAAATAGCATGAGGGGTCACGGGCTTAGGGTGAGGGGGGTAAGGTATAATTTGGATGCTAGAGGGAGTTTTTTCACACAGAGGGTGGTGGGGGTATAGAACGCACTGCCAAGTAAAATGGTGGAGACAGGCACTCTGGAGTTATTTAAGAAATACTTAGATGGGCACATGAACAGAATGGGAATGGAGGGGTATAGAAAACTGATTTAAAATAGGGATCATGAGCCTTGGGAGTCCCTGGGAAGTGTGTAAATAGATGATGATATTGATGTACTTGTTTTTATCCTACAGGTGCTTTGGTTCACCTTGTTGTCTAACAAGGGGCGTACACGCGATGGGTCGTGAGAGGGCTGCTCTTGGATTTTTCGAGAGTATCCTAGTGCTTCATGTCGTTAGTATACGCTTGACCTGGACCATTTGATAGGCAATACATCAGCTTAGTGACTATCGCTGTGCTGTGCAGATACGTGGATTTGGGCCTGTGTCTGTGGGAGTTTGCACATTCTCCCCATGCTTGCATGGGTTTTCTCCAAGTGCTCTGGTTTCCTCCCACATCCCAAAGATGTGCTCTTAGGCTGATTGGCAGAACAAATTCTCCCTAAATTGGCTCAAATTTGGTTTCATTCCATAGATCTATAAACATAGACAGGGATCACGGGTAGAGGTGGGAACATCGGGGTGGCGGCGCAGGCTCGTTGGGCCGAAGGGCCTGTTTCTCGTGCTGTTTTGTTCTTTGATCTTTGACTCACATGTAGGTCATACCAGATAAGACGACAGATTTCCTTCCCTAAAGGATGTTAGTGGTCCAAATAGGTTTCTATAACAACCAACAATGGTTTCCAGATCTTTATCAAATTGAAATTTCACCATCTACCATAGGTGTTATTGAATCTGGCTCCCCTGAGAATGTCCCTGGGTCTCTGCATTACTGGTCCAGCAACAATATCACTATGCCACTGCCTCAGAATTTCTTTTATGATCAGCAGAAGAAGAGATCATTCGCAAAATATTTCAGAATCTGCAGCATTTTGCTTTGGTTTGAGTTAAAATATCTGCAGGGTATAATTGAGTTAGATGGATCCTTTGTTGACAAGGCAGTCAAAGGTATAGGGGTAGACAGAAAGTAGAGTTGAGATCACAATCAGATTAGTCATGATCTTATTGAATTACAGAGCAGCCTTGGGGAGTTGTGTGCAAAATAGCATGTTTGCACTGAATGAGTTGCGGCTACTGCTGATAAATAGCAATGAAAGGATTGAGGGTCAGAGGGCTGAGAGTAGAAGAGAAAACTACCACAATCCAAAGATGTGTGGGTTAGGTTGATTGGCTGTGCTAAATTGCCCCTTTGTCTCAGGGAGATTAGCAGAATAAATACATGGGGTTACAGGGATAGGACCTGGGTGGGATTGTTGTTGGTGCAGGCTTGATGGGCTGAATGTGCATCTTCTTACTATAGGGATTCTATGATTCAATCCAATTAGCCTGGGGAACAATAATGTTCTCAAAATTAGGACAAGTGCTGGCAGGTTGGGGCTGTGTTTGTGGGCCTGAATGGGGCTGCCGCTGATAAAGAGTATAAAGCAGAACCTGATGTGAGAAGAGTGGAGGATGAAGGATCAAACTGGAGGATCTGTGTTCAATGACCGCTGCCTTCATCTTACTTTTCAGTTAGTGAGGGCCTGGGCCACTGAATTTGCACACGAAGGTTAGGGTTGGGATTGGGGTGTGTAGAGTGTGAGCTGCAATCAGAGTCAGCAGATGGCTCAGGCTAATTGCAACTTTACACCACAGTACTTTCTTTTCCAAAGCTGATTTTTCTTTTATTTATGGCTGATACCTTGAAATGTCTGCTTGGCCCCACAGACTGGAGTTGAGAATTCCTGTTCTACATTAGAGTTGCTTCTGAATTTCTTCTATTCCTTTCAGAGCTTTTTTTTTCATTCACAACAGAACAAAACAGCTATCAGCTTGTAGACACTCAGTATTCGCAGTATTCAAATTTGCAAAGAATTCTGACTAAAGGTCTTAAAATTAAATTGTCCTGACAGCAAAGTATGCTTAAATATGTGAGCCAAGCAGCCCCACAAATCGAATATGATAGGTGCCATACCTGCAAACAAAAACAGCAGCACTGAAATGGAGAGACAGAAATAAAGGCATGGCGCGCAATCCTCCTCAGCACGCTTCACTGCCCAAGTAGTGCAGTGGGCCCAGAGACATCAGTCGGGGCCATTTTGTGGGCTTCCCGCTGGATGCCTGGGCCTTCTCACATTCTCCGGGGCAAAGTTTTTTTGGTGTAATCAGCTCCATGCCGGAAATCAGGACAATTTGCAAATTGGATCCTAACTTAGCTTAGTAGCAGGAGGCAGAGGGTGGTGGTCAAACGTTATTTTTGTGACTGGAAACTGTGTCCAGTGGTGTACCACAATGATCAGTGCTGAGTCCCTTGCTGTTTGATATATACATTAATGATCTAAACATCAATGTAGAAAGTGTGGTGAGTAAGTTCTCAGATGACACTAAAATTGCTGGTGTGGGAAATAGTGAGGAAAGCTTTAGATTACAGGATGATGTAGTTGGGCTGGTCAGATGAACAGAACAGTGGCTAATGGAATTTAACCCAGAAAAGTGTAAAGTGACGCATTTTGGAAGGAAATACACAATTAATGGTAGGATGCTACGAAGTATAGAGGAATCACGGGGCACATGTCCACAGATCCCTGAAGGCAACAGGACAGTTAAATAAGGTAGTTAAGAAGGCATATGGAATACTGCCATTATTAGCCAAGATATAAAATATAGAAGCAGAGAGATTGTAATGGAGCTGTATAAAATACTTGTTAAGCCACACTAATATACTGTGTGCAGTTCTAGTCACCACATTATAGGAAGGATTTGACTACACTGGAAAGGATGCAGAAGAGATTCGCCAGGATGTTGCCTGGGCTGGAACGTTTCAGCTACAATGAAAGGCTGGTTAAGCTGATGTTGTTTTTCAGAGGAGGTTGAGGGGGAACATGATTGAGATGTATAACATTACGAGGGTCATAGATTGGGAAGATAGGAAGGAACCTTTCTCCTTAGTAGAAGGACCAATAAGCAGGGGGCATAGAACTAAAGTAGGGGTAGGAAATTTAGAAGGAATTTGAGGAAAGTGTTTTTAACTCAGAGGATGGTGATAAACTGGATCCATTGCCTGAGATGGTGATAGAAGCAGGAACCGTTTACAATATTTAAGAAACAGTTCAATGAGTGCTTGAAATGCCACAGCATACAAGATTATAGACCAACTGCTGGAAAATGGGATTAGAATAGATAGGTGCTTGATGGCTGGTGCAAACATGATGGGCTGAAAGACTCTTTTTGTGCTGTAAAGTCTATGGGACTTACCTAATCTTACCTGCTATTCACACCACTGCAGTGAGGTCAGAGAATTTGGTGCCCAGCCAAATTTCTGTTTACTGCAGCGAAATGGGAAAATCCCGCCAGCATGAACAGTGAGAACGTTCCAGCTTATGATTCTCTGCAAAATGGTCAAATCTTGAGAAAATAATACATTTGAGCTGAAAAAGCTAACAGAAGCATACAGCACTGCTTGAAGAAGATCTGCCAATGCAGCAGGCATAATTGGTGAAAGAAGATGGCTGCCTGGGGGCATCTCTGTGTTCTAAAGAAAAGAAAGTCATTCGGTTCTACCTAAAAAATCTCTTCAAAGATAGGACTCTCTGTGAATGTTCTCTTCCAGAGAGAAGAAAGCATTGTTTGATCAGTCGGTGTAAAAAGGTGTTAAGTTAATGGAGAAATCAAATATGAACAAATATATATTTTTGTATCTTTCCATCTGTTTACACATGGAATATTTAATGTCTGGGACTTATTAAACAAGAAGCAGTATAAGTCAAGGGCATTGTCGTAAGTCAGACATTAAACGAATATAACCATCATCTCATTTGGAGATTAGACTGTATTCTTAAAATGACTCTGGTGTCTGTTATTAGTCATTACATAATATATATCTTTCCAGTTTTACATGAGTTTTTTAAATTCCAGAGTGTTCCTTGTCTTGATGAGTAATGACAGTTACGCAGAAAGAGTTAACTGTAGTGACATATTACTGTCATTGAGAAGAAATCTATAGACTATTTCCAGGAAGTTCTGTGTCAGGCAGTTACATGACAAATGCATATAATTTGGAACTCTACCAATATGGATTCTCATACTTGTGAAATGCTTAGGGATATTTTCCTCTATCAAAGGTGCTTTACAATTACGAGTTGTTACTATTGTAATAGTGGAAGCATCATGAATAAAATGTTCATTTTTATACTGCATTAAAATAATAATAATATCCAAAATATACAAATCATTTCAAATGTGGAAAAAATCATAGTAAGCAAAGGGCTGATATTTGTTGCACTTTGAATGATTGAAATAGTACAGTACAATACTGAGGCAATTCTAATTGGTGAGATCAGAGGAACAGATTCTTTTATCTCAGTGAAAGCATCTTACTCGCAGTCATGGCTTACTGAGGTTATTGTCGGGACAGCACACTGGGATGCCAGTCTAGTGCAGATAGTTCAGACCTGGTACCCCAGCAACTGTCCCTCGAAGCAAACTTTCCAAAAGCATGAAGCAGCTGCAGTTCTCAACCCCCTCAGCTGAGCACACACATAAACTCACGACAACCCAGTGATGTATTTGGTTGCTTTTAATAAGAGTGCCCTTGATGTTTTAGAACAGAACTGACAGCCCCAAAATGAGGAGGTCTTGGCCTGTAATTTCCCTGTCTCGCTTTTTATTTTTGTCCATCAAGCCACAGATAATATCATAATTTACAGTCATGCATGGTGGAAAAAATGATTGATGACTTTTGCATTAATAAGCATTTCTACAAGATAGATAATGGGCGTTAGTAACACCCAGCATGAAGACGCAACTCTTCTGAAGTCTTCTTTGCCTTCATGTTTCATTTGAAATAACTGCGCATTTTGTAAATTCTGCAACTTTGATGTTCTGCTGTGTTGCCAGTTTTAGCACAGGTCTAAAATGGCGAGAATAACAACTTTGTAATCCTTTTTAGAAATTGATTTAAATAAATATTAGATCATTTATTATTTTAAGAATTAGGAAATAAACTAATCCCATGTAGATGTTTTCTCAAATGTATAATTTTCTTTTGCATTTCTCTTTTACAGCATGCAGTCAGCAACATTTTAAAATATTTACAAACGCAAATATAAGCTCTGTTGAATGCATAGTGAGTTCTTTCCTAGCCAGAACAGGAAGGGTTCAGGCTCGATTATTGCAATGAGATAATCTCATTGATGATATTAGGGACATTGTAAGATGCTATCCCTCGGTTAGAAAGTAAAAAACGCAGCTAGGATCCCACACTGGGATCAGTAGCCAATAAGTTACCCTACCCCCCACCCCTGCTTTCCCCTCCCCCCACTACCTCCTACAACATCCCATGCTTGAAGTGCACATGTGACTGTTGGGCACTGGGTGAAGATGGCTCAATTATGCTGTCACAAGCTTGAGTAATCTGATGTCAATCATTATCAAACTCCCATTTGGCGGTCAGTACTTGTGGAACACTATCAACAGCCTTTAGGAAATGAAAGAGATAGAAATTACTAGAAAAAAAATAACCAAAATCTGGAATTCCTGGAATCTGTGAGGGAACGAGAAACATTGGTGCCAATTCCTAGCCTCGTTTCACCTTGAGCCAAAACTTAGTATTATGAATTGATACAGTTCTTTCTAAAGTTTACATAATAATGTATTTTTTTTCATTATTTTCATTCTTGCAATTGTTAAACCAAATGTATGTGTATGCTTGACATTGTTCAGGGCTTTGGAACCACTCTACATTTAAAAGGCTAGTGATGACATTGCCACTGGTTAATAATTTTTTTTAAATTTTGCCCATATTCCACAATGGACTTGGGTTGACTTGCACTGCAATTTGCTGCTGCATTGAGTTCCCTTCCTCCCACTAGCACCTCATTTGACATTTGCATACACCTGGGAAATTGGCACGTATTAATCTTTCCTGTCCATGAACAGGCATATAACTCCAATGGAATTTGGGATCTCAGATATCCATTACTTGATCCTCAAATCTGTCTTAGCATGACCATGTTAGCTTGCTAACAGTAGTCATTTAGAAACTTAATTTATTTATGTCCTTTTATTTAAAAATAGTACTCAATTTTTTTCAGCACATCAACATACACACTTTTTTCCCTCCTTTTTGGGAAACAGTGGTGGAAGGAGTGTTGACCTGATTATCAGCTCGTTGAACCATGTTTTAAATGCTGTTTCCATGGCCAACAATCCTGGTGTTGGACTTGAACCTGTAGCTTCTGGTTCAGATATAGGGATGCAACTACTGTGTTATAAGACGTCCTGATCATTCAAATGAACTCTTTGCTTTGACCAGTCATTTTAACAATTTGAATTCCATAATCAACAGTGAAAATGTAAATTAATTTCCTTGTGACAATTGTGTATTTTTTTTAATATTAAACTTGTTTCTTTGTTTTACAGCGGTCGGTGACTGTGAACCTTGTCTTCTGTGACTCAATGCTTTTCAGCCTTTTGATGATGTGATCTGAGAAGTTCCAAGGCCACAGAAATTAATAATATATTAGCTGCAGTAATCTCTGCACTGGATTAAATAGTTTTTCATAGTGCACAATACATTCAGCATGGTAAACAAAAAATTGGATTTTACAGGCAAAACAACTGAATATTTATTAACTATAGCATGAAAACACAATGCAAGAAAATGACTTGATGAACATTATAAAGAAACTAAAAAAATGAACAAGAAAGTTGCAATGAACTATATCCTATTTACCTGCAACTTCATATCCATTTTTGGTTTCATTAGCAAAATTGATCTGTGCTGTACATATCATGAATTCATCTTGGTGACTAAATGAAATCTCGGCGATTAAATGAAATCTCACAATTCAAAGATGAACTGCTGAACTAGGAAACCTCATAAGTTTAAAGATATTTCATGTTCAGTTTAAAAGATAGCCATGTCTTTTTGGCAAGAGCACACATTGACCTGATACCAGAGAATATTGTTTTTGGGTTCTTGTAGATAGATTTCTGGCTAAAAGGCAACATTATGATTCAAAAATGCAACCAGTGACCTACATCATTCAACTAAACAGAATGGGCACCACCGGAGCCAGCACTTTAGAAGTCAGGAGCTCTCAAAATGGTCACTAGAGTCTTTCTCAGTACTTCTAGCATGGCCTATATATAACCATGGTTGTAAGAGTGCTAGCATGAGTCTGCCATGTGTACACCAGAAGAATACAGATTGGATAAATTATGATGACAAATGGCATCAAAGACTGATTCAATTTGCAACTTGCTATTCTGAACTTTGAAAGACATGTTAATGCTCTTTTTAATTATTTTCAGTTAGACATGTGTATACATGCAAGAGGGAACCCCCAATCCCCCAGCCTCGATAATTTGTGCTTTTCAAAAATAATAACAGATGCTTGAGGGGCTGAATGGCTTATTTCTGCTCCTATTTTGTATGTCTGTATGGGCTCATGGAGTCCAACAAAGTGGGGTAGCTGTGCACAGGGGGAAAAAGGGGAATTTCTTGACAGGAGGCCATAACTGCCCAGGGACTTCAGGCAATACTTATCCTACCCCCTTCTCAGGCAGAAACAATGTCTGAGGTGCCTGCAGTGACCCAAGGCGGCAGACACTGAAATGTGCCACCTTTTCCAACCAAACCTATGGCCTCAGATAAGAACAAAGAACAAAACAGCACGGGAAACAGGCCCTTTGGCCCAACGAGCCTGCGCCGCCACCCCAATGTTCCCACCTCTACCCGTGATCCCTGTCTATGTTTATAGATCTATGGATTAAAAACCAAATTTGAGACAATTTAGGGAGAATTTGTTTTGCCAATTAGCCTAAGAGCACATCTTTGGGATGTGGGAGGAAACCAGAGCACTTGGAGAAAAGGGCGAGGACAATGTTGCCAGAGGTCATCAGGATCCCCAGGCTTTTAATTTCTATGCCAATGGATTCTCTCAGGCAGAATCAGGCCAACATACCACAGTTCAACAAATATATCAGGGTGGTGACAGAGATCTTGCATAGGAAAAAAATCTTGTGCTTAACAAGGAATAAAGGAAGCGAAGGACAAGAAGTTTTGCCAAACTAATGGGATTTCCAGTGAAGCAGAGTACCATCAACTGTGTGCACATTGGCTCTTTTTGGTCCTAAATATTAAAGGGGTGTTGCACCATAAATGCATGGTTGTACCACAGAGTATATTATTGACTCCCAGCTATCCATAACCTTTGATAACAGCCACAACCCTTGCTCACTGAGGCAGTCAGCTGCACCCTCCATCTTAACACCACCATGATGAACCAGCTCATAACTCCCGTCTGCCATCCAACCACGTGGGGACAATGTGCCTACAATAAGAACTACACTGCCATTGGGAATACCATGGGGCAAACCATTATCATTCTGAGAGTCCCTGGTCCTCTCAGGGGACCCTTCCAGTATTTGCTGGAATAAGTCTCCAAACACATGGTAATCTGCTGTCCCATCCACCAAGCCTTCAGATGATAAATGGGAAGAGGAGGAGGAGAAGGAACGGGAAAGGAAGAAGGGAAAAGGCAACTGGCAACCCTTCGCTTTGGACAGGCTGTCCATGTTTGTTTACTTAGACTCTTGTTCCCCTGATACCTCATGCAAATCACCACCACTGACAATCCCACAACTTTCCTTCCTTTGATATGAACCATCACCATTTCATAGAATCATAGATTTCATGAGAACTTTATCCAGAAACTTCTCTAAATAATGCAGGCAAGGCTGAGCTATTTGACCTTGTGCACTCCTTTAGCTTCTGTCTTTGTCTGGACTAGTGTGCCAACACAGTGTTACTCCAGTGGCTGCAGCCTGGACGTTGGATGTTGAGACAATGCATGGCTCTGCAGGACCTCAAGCAGATTTCAACCTTGGGAACTGTCTTTGAACTGCATAACCTCGACTGATTGCTGCAGTCTGGACTACCTGGTCGAGAGGCATCAGAAAGAGTACTGGCAGTGTGGAAGCACGTATGCTATCATCCTGAGGGAAGACAGCATATTCATGTTCCATGGAGCCATTGTCATTCCCCTGGGGAGGTGCCTCAGAAACTGCATTTTGGGTCACATTTCACTGGACTGCTGTGTGGGCCTGAACGCTGGAATCTAATGACTCCAGCCTGTCCTCTAATGGAAGTTAAGATATCATTTAACTTCTCTCTGACTTGTTGCTCCATTGGCAGTTTTCTTTCTTTTAAAAATTACATTCTGATAGAATCCCACCAGCTGCTATAGGCTGAATGGACCTCCTCTTAAAGAGGGGTAGTTGCCTTTAAGAATTGCAAGCATCACGCTAGCCATGAACGCATCTGGGCCCCTTACTATGTGTGCAACTAGACAGCAGTTTAGACTGTATTGGTCTATAGGCCATAATTAGCCTTACCACAATTTGATTGGGAACATTCTGATCCCCTCAATCACTAATGGGCCTAATCAAATTTTTAACCCCATCATTAATAGAAACTATATATTTTCTTCTTCATAAATTTGTAAAAACATTAAGGATAATTCATTCTCTTGTTCAGGACACCAGAACAATCTGTTATTAACACCCAGGTCCCATTTGTAATTGAAATTAGCAACTACCATCTGAACTGTAATAGAATTAACATGATATCTACCAGGTTTTTCTGTTTGAAACCACATTCTTTGATATTATGAAGATAAACTGCAAGAAGATTTTAACGATAGCAATTGAACAATCAATAGTTCTGGGTACTATAGATATAAATATCTTAAAAACGAACCTGTTGACTTATTACAGCTTTCTAAAATTTTGTGTTTACTTTCTAAACAACGCTAATGAATAGTATTGAAAATGCAATGGATTTTATTGTATTCACTAATCAGAACCTCCATAAATGGTTTAACATTTCTTGTCACTTAGTGAATTTTTAATTATTTATAAATAATACATCTGGGATCAAAATTCTATTTTTGTTTGTTCTGTACTGATTATATTTATTCTCACTATCCTCAGGCACTTTATGAAGCCATCTTCCTCCCATCTCATTAGATCCCATTGTTCAATTCTCTCTGAGCAGCGGAGAGTAGAAAATCCAATTGCTGGGTCTATGTACCTATGGCACATTCAAAGCAGTCACTACAAGATGAAGAAGAAGCATGTGTGCTAAATTGAACTTTGATAGCCCTCCCTTCTTTACCTCAAGATTTAGCTGAGATGATGGAAGTTGCATTTGGCTATTTGCCTCCATCCATGTTTTCACATTAATGGACCAGTTTGAACTGAGAGCTGGACATTTATCCATCTTGGTAAGAATATCAAACTAATTGTCACTAATATGGTCAATACTCCTCAGAACTTCCTTTTCATTTCCCTTCCTAACTGTGGACATGCTACCTTACCAGTAGCTGAACCCTTACTCTTTCGAATCAAAGACTCACTTACACCTATCTCCTCCTCACATCCATTTTTTCAGGGGATCCCAAAACTGGAGAACCCCTTACCTCCTTCAGGCCTTATACAGTTTATCGGGTTCTGCGACTTTAAAATAAAGTTTACTTATTGGTCACAAGTAGGCTTACATGAACACTGCAATGAAGTTACTGTGAAAATCCCCAAGTCGCCACACTCCTGTGCCAGTTCAGATACGCTGAAGGAGAATTTAGCATGCCCAATGCACCTACCAGTGTGTCTTTTGGATTGTGGAAGGAAATCGGAGCACCCGGAGAAAACCCATGCAGACACAGGGAAAATGTGTGTCATGGACAGTGACATAAATTAGGAATCAAACTTAGGTCCCTGGCGCTGTGAAGCAGCAGTGTGCCATTGCACTGCCCCAATTCTATCCCACTCTTTTAAATTGGCTTCTTGCCCAATGGCCTGTAAGCTTTCAGCCAGATTTCTCAACATGAAAGAAATAAAAAGACCTGAAAAATGCAACTGTCACCTATTATGCTCAGAGATCTTGTCAAGCTCCATGGTTATTTTTGTTAAATATTACTCAAAGATTGTATCTACTCACATTGTGGGAAGAGGCAGATATAAGACAGTAGTGTAACTATTGAATCAAATTTATTTGGAGCAGTGACAATTTAAAATTTTACTATTTGTGAATGGTAAACCAGAATGTTTTCTGTGGCTAGAAATTTGAATATCTTCTTTTGATCTTTTTCCCAATCATCGCCTTCCCATTTCTCTTACGGCAAGTCTTGAATGAATACTAGAAAGAGAAAAGCCTTGAACTTCTCCCTGCTCTCGCTCTAGTGGTAAGTATTTCATCTCTCCTCAGCACCTCCCTTGACAGCTCTGTGGAGAATGTGGATCTGCTGTGTCGAGAAATTCTGGAGCTGAATCTGCACCTTGCCACTGGATGGCGCAACACGTCAGGGCTCCATGAATTTTCAGCAATTTTAGAAAACTCAGCTACTTCTATTTTCAGTATTGTGGATCGAGTCAACGGTAGTATTAATTTTTAAATTGATCCTTTAATTTTAATTTGCAAAATCTTTATGATTAATCTTGCAAGTTGACCTGCCAGGCCTTTCTCTTCAGCAGAAAGATACTTTATTAATTCATATTACTGTAGAAATGTCAAATGGGGCATTCGTTACAAACTGTAGCAGTCTGATCAGATACTGCTGAGTCAAGTTGCTACTGCTGTACTTCCATTTTATAAAGAATTCAACAGAGAAGCGTCAAAGATTCAAGAGAACCAAAGATTTCAAATTGCAGTGAGATTTTATACTCCAAGGTAAAATACATTATTGATTAAAAACTTTTGAGTTCTACTCTGCCATGGTATTGATAATATGGTTAGTAGAACAGAACAATGTTACTGGACTCCTGGGGCTATATGTTACATTTAAAAATGATGATAAAGCAAAAAAAAACCTAAGTTGCTATAGTGAGATTTTCATGATATATTTTTGACAACAGAATAAAATATTCATCCACAAAGATAAATGCAGAATGTTTTTGATCGCAAGTATACAAAGCATATTCACCCAATTATATAAAGTCATTTTGCTTTAGACCAACCAGTTGAGTGGCAAGTCAGCATACTGATCAATTAAAGGGGTACGTTACTTTACCCTTAGGAGGTCTTGTGGTTCTGTGGGTGATACCCTGTCTCTGAGCCAAAAGCTTTGGGTTCAAATCCCACAGCAGGCTGTGATGGCCAAAGAAGGTGCTTTCATAATATGGCCAAACAGGTTGAATGTCAACCTGCAAATCCTTCCAGACATGCCAATGGCTGGCGGGAAGAGCAGGTGTAACTCCCTCAAGCTATACACCACTGGCAACAGATTATTGACCTGTTCCAGGAATAACTAACTACGAAAGTCAACTTTAGTGCATCACTCAATGTGGGAAGAGAATTGGAATGGAATTCATTTTACACTTAGAGGATAGAAAATCAGCATTAAAACAGAAAGAACAAATGTGGAGTGTCGAATATTGACTGAACACTAAAAAAAATTGATTGATAAGTAAATTTGCAAAGTTGATTTTATCAACTTGGAATTTTAGAAAATAGTAATAGGTTTTGTACTTTGAGAATAGAGTAAGATATTCAGAACTCAAAAAGTTAAATGTACCAATCAGATGTCACCTGCAATAATTCTGGAAAAAGGCCGGTGGATATTTAACTTGATAGCTAGAACTAATAGAATTGGATGCATTTTAAATTTTTATTATGTTTTCAATAACTTTTCCAGTGAGCCATTTTCTTTTCTTTTGCTGAAGTCCTAAATTTTATTTTAAGTTACAGCTCTAACTCAAACTCTTTTAAGCAATAATTTAATTTGTAAAAAAATGTTTTGCTAAACAAAAGCAATTTCCTTTATTCTTGTTGAGTGTCCCTCGGGGATAAATAAGTACATGCCATGGACTCATTAGCAATACAAGTAGAACAAATCCCTTCTTCTTCTCTTTAATAGAGTATAATGGACAATATAGCGTAGCATAAATGCTGACTTACAAATGAAAGCAACAGAAATGATGTTCACTAAGGTTCAGAACAAATCACAACTGAGCAAGACAGTGTTCATACCCAGAAGCTCATTGCATTAGATTGGAATTACTCCTTTAGGGTTAACTGTATTTGACCTCATACATATAAAATAGCAATTCAAACTAACATATCAAAGGTTTATACAGTGGAGGTTGCATTCTATTCACATATAAGCATTAGTGTGTGATGATCAATGTTACTGTATTAGATGGGATATTAAGTTAGGAACTACTAATTGAAAGGCGATGACTAGCTAAATACAATTAGCACTTGCTGTGCCTGTTCTTGTGGTTATGAACTTAGTTAAGCGAGTGGGGGGAAAAAAAGCTGTACTGAACTTAATTTGTGAAAGCTTCTTAAAATGTGAAATACTTATCTGAAAGTAATATTCAGATTAGGATATGTCCAGCTTAAGTCAGAACCTAAAACAACAGAAATGTAATTTCTGAGAATATATGCAGTTTTCTACCCTATGTGTATGTGATTCTGATGATATGCTTATTGAAATTTCAACATCCATTTTAAAAAATTTCAAGATTAATTAGTATGATTCATAGATACATGGTACACACCAACAAATGCAACTTTATCCACAATGGTAAGTATGAGATCTAGCAGTGGTTTGGTGGTGTGATTTAACATAGTAGAATGATTTTGTGTCCTGCACCAATTCTCTCAGAAGTCAGGGATAAAAATGATTTTTGCGTATGGAGTGTTCTCAGCCAGTAAGAGGGTAAAAGAACATGAGATTAGAATATTACATTCCATTGGGGAGGTGTCTTGTTGTGTCATCAAATCAGCTGACCGTTATCTATATCAGGACAAATCCCAATACACATATTATTGGGATATTGGAATAGAAATCTGAGACATTGCGCTAGGGGGCAGCAGATGCCAATTGCTTCCCAAACTGGTATAACTAAAAAACCAACAATGCAGCTAAAAAGATGGCAAGCTGAGACTCAGGATCACCGCAATTATCATTCCAGAATTTGAAAAAGCAAATCATAATGAAAAATCCAAAAACACAATGAAAATGTGCAAATCCTAAAAATGTCAGTAATAATTAGCATTTTTAATATTAATAATTAAAATAAACCAATAAACAGCTTGGAGATTGGAAACAAGTACTTAAGCCTAAAGAAAGACGCCTGAATAAATGTTTCTTGATGAGCAGGGAGGATGTAAGACTTATGACAATCAGTCCAATGATTAGCATATTGCAGGTGGTTCTAAGTGTTTAGAAAACATGAGAGACAAAAAAAAGGCAAAACTGATAGATCTCATTTTAATTTTTAAATTTGATCTTGCAGCTACCGAGAACTGATTTAGTGCTATGCAATCTATAGCCACTGTTACTGAAGTATAGTAAAATCTTTCCCATCCATACTCCATTTTTTGAATTATCCGAAGTTTTGTAGGTTAAGCCATATGTGAGATATTGCCTTGTTGAAGACCCTGTTATTCCTTTTGTATTCCATATTTTTCCTTTGAGTAAAATTATACTTCTTTTGTTACTTATATTGTGCAGTTGTTCATTTGTTTTCCTACAGAAGCCTTTTATCGTACTAAAAAGATTGAATTTTTGGTACTCTAGGTTGTCAATAAAATAGTCTGATTTGGGGATAGAGAAGAGCGCAATATTATGATGGTTAAAGGAATTGTTACTGTAAACCAAACTCAAAGTTGTGGTCCATCACAGGTGCTGTTTGTACCAAGTGTAGATGTGATTCATCACATACTAATAGCACAGTTACCTTTTTTTGGCAGAACTGACTTAAAATTTAAATTCTAAATGGGTACCAGGGAAAAAAAATCTTGATGACATATTGACAGTGAAGACAATATTACATTTCACCTCCAAAACAACAGTACTGGCACATAAAATATATGGGTATGTTATTTAGCATTGTGGATAGAATAGAAAATCATAGAAAATGTATTTAGTATCACTTTATCTATTCCAACTTCACTATTCAGGGATGATGGGCAATTATAGAATTTGTTCTAATCACTGCACTATTTGAGAGTATTTCAAAATGCAGAAACATGTTCAGATATTGTTATGAATCACATTTCATTTATTAAGACATCTTAACTATTAGAGTTTATTTTTCTGCTTAAAATTGTTGGGATAATGAAACATAAAAAAATTGGTCTATTATTTTTGAGCATGGGGGTTGGGACTCATAACTTGCTTGTGCCTGGTGCCTTGGAGATAGGTGGCATGCACATTTGATTAAAACCTAAGTATGGAGATAGTTTCTACGCTGTACCCTTTACTGTACATATGTAAATGGTTCTACTTGGAACAGCGTCAGAGACCTGGGTTCATTTCCTGGTTTGGGCGAATGTCTTTTGTGGAGTTTGCACATTCTTCCCGTGTCTGCATGGGTTTCCTTTAGGTGCTCCAGTTTCCTCCCCCTATCCAAAGATGTACAGGTTAGGTGGATTGGCTATGCTAAATTGTCCCTTAATGTCAAGGGACTTACTGAGGTAAATGGGGTTATGGGGATAGGGCCTGGGTGCGATTGTGGATGGTGCAGATTTGATGGGCTGAATGGCCCCCTTCTACAATGTATGATTCTATGATTCTATTCTAAAGACTAAGAAAAAAACATCAATTAAAATTCTAACTTGAGAGGAGCTTCCACTGGAAGCCAAAAGACATAAAGAAGCTTTACCAGTAAATGCTTCAGAGAAAAGGCCTGGAAGCTGAAGATTGGGATTTTTACTGCAGCAGAAAACTATTAAATCTGCCTTGGAAGTTTAGTTTCAGAGCGCCGAGTTCAATGAGATTGCAAGGATGAGCTAAATCCTTTATAGTTTTAGGCTGCAGCTAGTCCTGAGAATTCTTTGCATAATTCAGTATCAGAAGAACTGTTCAATCACAGAACCAAAGAATCACAAAATTGTTACACTACAGAAGGAGACCATTTGGCCCCATCGTTTCTCCAAAGAGCAGTATGGCTCAGTGTCATTACCCTGCCTTTTCCACACACCCCTGCATATTGTTTCTATTCAAGTAATCATCTAATGCCCTCTTGAATGCCTCAATTGTAGTTACCTCCACCACATTTCCAGGAGTGCATTCCAGACCCAAGTTATTTGTTGCATGGAAACATTTTTTCTCACATCACATTTTCTTCTTTTGCAAGTCACTTTAAATCTGTGCCCTCAAATTCGTGATCATTTTCCAAGCAGGAACAGTTTCTCCTTAACGACTTTATCTACCCCCTCATGAATTTAAACACCTCTATCCATTCTTAACCTTCTTCTCACTGGAGAAAACCAATCCAAACTCTCCAATTTATCACATAACTGAAGGAAAGTCCATTGCTAAAACCCAATTCCCCAGACAGAATCCCAACACATGGCCTCCAAATTCAGAATTAAGAAAAAAAAATTATGTAAATCTATCAGGAATGGCGTGACTGAAAAGATCAGTAAATGGCAAGCATAACATTAAATTAAAATACCTTGATGCTCAGCATAGTCAACAGTAAGACTAAAGAAGTTATCACACTGCAACCCAGACAGCCTTTACTCAGAGTTTTCTTTAAGGAGGACACAATTGCTATTTTGCTGGGCCTTCCAAATCCAGCATGTGTGATGCCACCTTGAATGTCTGTAAGCCTTTAAAACTGCCCATGCAATTCAATTTTTTTTATCATAGATCACAGTTCAATATTTTCAACAATTTGAACTAACCAAGGCCAAAACCAGTCACAAAATTGGGATCTTTGGATTTTTACTACATAACATTGCTTCTAGTTTAAATAAAAAGTCAGAAGAAGAGCAGATGAACACATTGCTTTATTCTACAGGCACAACTGCAGATGATAGCTCTGTAGGACATAGTATTAATGAAGCATCAGCCAAATTTAAAGATGCTTTCAACTTGTTTGACATTTAGTTTAACTTGCAAAGCAATGAAATACTAGAAAGAGCCTAATTTAATAAGAGAGTTAACTGCCAGTAGAACAATGCAAACTAGAGGAACAGCACCTCAACTTTGGATTGGGCACTTTACAGACTCCTGGACTGAACACTGAGTTCAACAACTTCAGAGCACGAATCCTCTCCTCCACTTTCACTCTCATTTCTATTTATTTTATTTCATTTTGTTTCATCTTATTCATCCATTTTATCATCCTTCTTTCTCATTTCCGTTTTTCCACTTCTCCATTCCAGCTCTCCTTCTTGCCCTCTACCTTCTCCCACATCCCCAAACTCCCTTTCACACATTCTGCCACATTCCTTAGGCAGTTCCTCAACAATCTGTACCTCTGTTTTGGCATTCACATATTCTGATCACTTAATGGGCACTTATAGCACCTTCACAGCTTTCTGTATCTTCATTTACATTCCCTATGTCCCATTTCATCCCCACCCTCATAGTATAGATCTCCGCTGATTCTATTTCCCCTCAGCTTTGATGATGGGTCATCTAGACTTGAAATGTGATATTACTAAATTTGCAAGAGGCAAATATTGAGGAAATAAACTCAACGCAGGCAAATGCGATACAGTACCTTTTGGTAGAAGGAATAGGGAGATCACTTACTAATTGGGAGTTGTGAGTCTAGGTGGAGAGGGACAGAGTCAGGGAGAGAAAGCTTTGGCATTACCACTTCTCCAATTTTGGGGCCCCATTAATATTCCCCCACCAACTTTCTTTAACCCTCCCCCTCACATCCTTTGAGTGTCCTGAATTAATAATATAGAAATCTCAGTTTCCATTTCATTAGCAAACCCAGAGTGGTATTCTTCAGATTTGCTAATGTTTCCCTCCTTGTCACCCCCCTCCCCCCACCCCCCTAGGAGAGGTTCCCATCAGTGGGAATTAAAGCTGGTCCCCATCAGTGGGGAAGAGGCGTGATCACTTCATTGTTGGGTACAGAGATTATTGTGGCCCTTCCCCAGGAGGTCAGGAAAGGGGGTGCATCTTGGGCAATGCCAGCCTGGCACCCTGGCACCATCCATTGGGCCCCCTAGGACTGCCTACCAGACACTGGGAACTGCCAAGGGGAAAAGGGTGTTCAGGGAGGAATCTCTACATACTCTGCTTTAGGAATTGTGGGAGGGAGGAATGGAAGGGGTATCTGGGTTGGCCATGGGAAGAAGGGATTGCGCTGACCATACGGGGAAGGGTTTTTGGCTAGCTCTGGGTGAGAAGAGTGTCAGATAAGCCAGTGATGGAGGCAGAGGGGGCTGGGGAAGCCGCAACTGGGATGGGGGGGGGTTGGGAGGTGGGAAGTGGGGGGTGTGGGGAAAGTGATGGGATGATGGGGGCAAGTGAACGAAGCAAGTTATGAGGTGACAGGGGACAGGTGAGTGAAGTAATCGGGTAAGCCAGCAATCGAAAGGCTACTGATGGGGGAGAGGGTGGGTGGCTATTGCATATGTGCCAATCTCCCTACTGATAGATTGGCACATGCGCAGCAGCCGGTTCAGCACACTGATGCCAGCCTCTTGGGCATGAATATCACCCCTCACACCCCTTACTAGTATGGACTCTGTAAAGTATAGAGTGTCAGAAATGCATCCTACTAAGTATTCCCACTTAAGTTTTTGTGGGAAAATATCCCCCAACTTTTTTGAACCTGACCTGATGTGATACCTGAACAACATCCAAACGACTTCAAGTTTGCAACCACCACAAACAGCAATTCTGTGAACAAATGAAAATATCTTGAACTAACAGTCACACATTCTATTGCTGTTTAACTCATATTTGCACTAAGTTTAAAATGTAAAGACCTTCCACTAAATTCGCAACAATCAATTCACCTACAATAATGTATTATTTATATCAATATGGAGGACTTCATTAACAGAAACAATATACTTTGCTTTGAGTGATAACCATTTTTTCATTGTATGTTGAAACTCACCACACTTACGAATGCCCAGCACGGAGCATACAATAGGAGAGCAAAGTACCGCAGATGCTGGAAATCTGAAAGACAACCAGAAAATTCTGGAAATACTCAGCTGACCAGGCAGCATCTGTGGAGACCACAGCAGAATCAATGCTTCAGGTTCACAATCTGCACTGGTTCTGATGAAGTGGTCACTGACATCTGTTTCTTGCGTACAGATGCTACCAGATGTGCTGAGCAATAAGATAACTCCTTTTGCCAGCTCTCCAAAAAGCAATCAGACTCCCATTCCTCTTCAGTGAGAAACCCAGCAGCAGCTACCTGAGACGTGGTTTGTACAATAGAAAATCCATCGCACAATGCTGCCTCGCATCTACTGATTCTGTCTACACTTCCCACTGACTCATCAATGCATAATTAAGGACCCCACATTCCCTAGAATTCTCTCTTCCACTTTCTTCTGTCAGGAAGAAAATACAAAAGTCGGAGGTCACGTACAAAGCCAACTCAAGAACAGCTTCTTCCCTGCTGCCATCAGACTTTTGATTGGACCTACCTTATATTAAGTTGAACTTTCTCTTTCTGGGTATAAAAGATTTTCCTCAAATCCCCTCTAAATCTCTCGGCACTAAATCTACATCCTCTGGTTATTGACCCATCTACAAAGGGGAAAAGCTCCTTCCTACCTACCCCATGCCTCTCATAATTTTTATACGTTGATCAACCTTCCTTGCTCAAAGGAAAACAACTCCAGCCTCTTTTTAGATGAAAACCAATTGAAAATCAATGACGATTATCTCCAGTCCAGACAATTTCACAATTTCTTCAGGAGGGCGTCCAAGGCTTAATCAATTCAACTGCTTATCAATGATCTTCTCTGATGTTTGAACAATGTTCAGCAGTATTTGTGAGTCTTCAGTGACCTGTGTTCATATGTGGAAAAACTGGGGAGCATTTGGGCTTGGGCTGATTTGGCACGTAACATTTGTGCTGTACAAGTACCAGGCACTAATTATCACCAACAAGACAGAGCCTAAGCATCTCCCCTTGAAATTCAATGGCATTACAGTCACTGAATCCTAACTCTCAAAATCTTGAGAGTTATCACTGAACCATTTCTTAACTGGATCAGTCATCTAAGTACAGAGTCTAAAAAGCAGTTCAGAGACTGGAATTCTACAGTGACTAACTCACCCTTTGACTCCCCAAAGTCTGTCCACCATCTACAAAATACAAATAAGGAGTATGATGTAATACTCTCCATTGAATAAGTGAAACTCCAACATTACTAAGAAGCTTTAGATCATCTAGGGCAAATGGCCATCACCCCTCCCACCACTAACAGAGGTGTCAGCTGTGTGCACCATATACAAAATGTAACAACTTGTCAAGCATTCTTTGACAACACCTTCCAACTCATTCAGTAAGGATAGGAAACAACACCCAACACCTTCTTCTACAATCATCCTCAACACTGGTGCCCCACAAGACTGTGTCGTCAGCACCTTACCATACTCCTTATATACCTATGACAGTGTGGCCAAATTCCCCTCCAACTTGATGTTCGAGTTTGCTGAAGACACCATCATAATGAATCGGATCTCAACAATGATGAGAAGAAGTAAGGGAAAGATATAGAGAATCTGGTGAACTGATGCAATAACAATAATTTCTCCCTCAACGTCAGTAATAAGAAAGAGATAGTCATTGGCTTCAAGAAGTGTACTAGAGCATGTGCTGCCTTCTAAATCAATGGGGATGAAGTGAAAATGGTCATGATCTTCAAGTTTCTAGATCACCAGCAACCTAACTTGATCCTTCCACGCCAATGCTATTGTTAAGAAACCCCACCAACATCTCTACTTTCTCAGGAGGCTAAGGAAATTTGGCATATCTGCTATGACTCTCAATAACTCACCAAATCTTTCTGTGCACCATAGAAAGTATTCTTTCTGGTTGTGTCAGAACTTGGTATTGCTCCTGCTCTGTCCAAGACCACAAGGAACTACAAAGGGTTATGAACAAAGCCCATGCAAACCAGTCTCTCATCCATTGACTCTGTCTGTAAATCCCACTGCCTTGGAAAAGCACCAGCATAATTAAGGACTCCATGCGCCCTAGACATTCCCTCTTCCAACTTCTTCTGTCAGGAAAAAGATACAAAAGTCAGAAATCATGTACCAACCAATTCAAGAACAACTTCTTCTCTGCTATCATCAGACTTTTGAATGGACTGATCTTATATCAAGTTGGTCTTTCTCTATACCCTAATTATGATTGTAACACTACATTCTACACTCTCTCATTTCCTTCTCTGTGTAATGGTATGCTTTGTCTGTATAGAAAGACACAAGTTTTCACTGCATGCTAATACACGTGACAATAATAAATAAACCAAATCAAAAACATGAATATAAAAAAAATTGAGGTATGAAGGAAACATAAACAACTTGTTAAGCTAAAGAATTCATGACAAAGCAATAAATTGGTCATTCGAAAAAAAACAAATAGTTAATATATTGACAATTATAAAGAGCCAAGCAGTAAACTGAACTAACAAACCTGTTTTTGCCTTTGTCTTTAAGGAGCAGAGCTAGAGGGGGTCTGACTAGGCCCCAAGACCTGGTCGGTAGAGAAGGGAGAGTGTGACTGGAGCTCAGTTAAGGAGTTGAATTTAGTTAACACTGACCTTATGTTTGCCCTTGGTGGCACAGAATCTGAATTGGCTTTGGTGGAATTCACTCAAATGGAGTGAAAGTGGAGTTTGAAAGTGGTTGCTTTTCAGCCTGGGCTTCCTGTTCTTTTGACCTATTATGGGGTTGTGTGTGTGTGTGTGTGTGTGTGTGTGTGCCTGTATATCTCAAACTCTGTCTTATATATTGATGGCTCAGTGCTGCTGCATCTCATGTGATCCTTTTGTAACTAAATGCACTGAGTGACATTTAACACATATCGTTTTATGTAGAATATCATACCAGTTCCAGTTAGGGTATTTCCTTGTCCACTTTATTGAGCAGACAGATTGATGTGTTTAAACTGATAAGCTTTAAATTGGATGCCATCTGTGTTTTTTCCCCATTATATATATTGACAGGTAGGTAACTGTTGACAGCTTTTAAAGCAGCTCAGTCACTCTTGTGGTATAAAAGCCAAGTGATTTCATTGATTAGTTAATGGAGACTGATATCACTGAGGAGTTCAGTATGGCTGCAAAGGTGGCAAGAGAGAGGAGGTCTGGTCAGGAAAGGTCAGGTCTAGAGTCACATCATCGAAAAAGGAGAGTTTCGGAGGGGGGGGGACCTAACCCAGGCCCACATCCTCGACAGGGAGAAAGTTGGCACAGGAAGCGCTCAATCCAGAGCCACACCATTGAGAGACCATGTTGGCTTGAGTAAGAAAAAGCCCAGACCAGGAGCCAAGGCTACAGATTGTTGAGAGGGAGGAACTTGGTATGGAAAGGGCCCAACCAAGGGACACACAACATCCTCAGTACATACGGAACCTAACCCCCACATCTTTGGACTGTGGGAGAAAACAGGAGCATCTGGAGGAAACCCACACAGACATGGGGAGTGCGTGTAAACTCCACACTGACAGTGACTTGAGGCCAGAATTGAACCTGAGTCCCTGGTGCTATGAAGTGTTATGGTGCATGCCTTATAGTCTCGGATGAGGTGGAGGCACCCTGCTCACGTGGGTGCTTGGGTTTAAATATTCTTGGCGGTTATCCTCACTGTGGAAGTGCCAATAGGTCGAGGCATTTCCACAGGTTGCTGCGCCAGAGTGAAGAGAGGGGCAGCCACTATTATCAATCTCTGCTGTTTAGATGATCTTTCAATTGGAAAGGTCACAAGGCAGTTGATGATAGTGATGACACACCATGTGATATGGCACACTCATCCTCTTTGATGACTGCCTCAGTCCTTTAATGGTGCCCTAGATCACTGGAAGGGAACCTTGGCACAACTGGCATCCACACTGTACATCCCTTCATATCAACATCACTGACCACTCCATGCCATATGGTATATCTTCTGTGCATGCCAATGTGCCATTCCTGCATCCATTCTGGATGCTGCCACATATGGCTCACCATGTGGTTTACTCAATGGAGGAGCCCATGAGTTTAAAGTCCTGAGATATAGTGGGACACTGCACTTTGTGGAGATTATGATATGATGGTGCAGAGTCTTCTGTTTTGGATGGTCCCATATACTAAGCTGATCTCTGTCTACACCCTATCTGTAACTGCACACTATAGTCTGCACTCTTTTCTTTCCTATGTATTCTTTGATCAGTACGCTTTGTCTGTAGAGTGCACAAGGAACAACACATGTCGGTATAATAAAATCAAAAATCAGTGATTTTTTTAAAATTCATTTATGGGCATTGCTGACTGGACCAGCATTTATTGCCCTTCTCTGAAGGCAGTTAAGAATCAATCACATTAGTGTGGGTTGGAGTTACATATGGGCCAGACCAAATGAGAATATCAGATTTCCTTCCCTAAAGGACATTAGTGAACCAGATGGGTCTTTACAACAATGATTTTGTCGTCACCGTTAGACTTTTAATTCCAGATTTTTATTGAATTCAAATTTCACTATGTGCCATGGTAGGATTCAAACGCAGGCCCCCAGAGTCCTGGTCCCTGGATTACTAGCCCAGCGATAATGCCATTACATCACACTACTTTCATGCTCCCACTCCATGGCTGACTGTGTGTGAGTCATAAGGAGATCAAGAGAACTCAGCTGTAACAACGGATGCCTCTGCAGAGCTAAGGTTTCTCAATGCTGTCAGACTGGGAGAATTGCATTCCATTCCCTTCATCAATAGATCTGGCTATCTTTCACAGTGAGGGCTGCCATGCTCAATATATTTGCAGTTCTGTAGAAGATATTTCAAAATGATGATTTTGGAATATTTAGTATAGAGAATATAAATTGTCATGTCCTCATTTGTCACGGCAACTTGATATTCATTAATATATTAATCTTCATTGCAGCGTGATAGACTCTCGATTTCTTTTCTCATTCTCATCGGTATGCCTCGATCATCTGGAATTAAAGCACAATTGTTACCACAAATAAAATACACAAGCATTATTTCTGTAGCCCTAGTAAAAGCATCACCAAGATTGTGATAGCTGCACTGACACTGTCCACTCTTCCATTACCAGGTCTATCTTTACTAGGCACAGAGAATTCATCACTACAAATGCAGCAATGTGAATTGGAGAAACTGCTATGGGCACAGGCATCAAAAGCCTAAGCACCAGTGGGAATGGAGATCAGTGGACAACTTTCAAAGCAAGAGTGCTGGAGCAGTAATAGGATATACATAGTACTGCTCTGTTTCACAAGTCAGTGGATCAAAGGTTGGAGAGTATCAAAGGCTCTGTCTCTGAGATACATGTGGCGCTGTACTACACAGGTAGGTGCACCAGTCCACTATAGAGAGAATTATAATAAGCATAGTGGCTCAAATGAAATCCTTACTAATTTATAAAATTTAGGAAAAAGGAGAGTCTTCTAGATTGCTCTGAATGTGCTACATTACAATTATGGTTAAATTCCTTTACAACTGCATTGTTAAGGTTTCCAAGGCTAGAGATTGAAGTTGCAATGGTTGCTTGGGTTTTAGATCATCGACCTGACCTTCCGAGTAGGAAACTTGAGCAACATTCTCCAGGAGTATGTGTCAAGGTAATGGACTTGTTTATGTGAACTGAAGAGAATGGTATCAGTTTCAAATATTTAACAGGTTGCATAAGTGAGTAATAAAAATGCTCAAAGTGCACAGCAGGTTACTAACAGCTAGGGATAGGAAATAAATGCTGGCTTAGCCAGCGATGCCCACATTGCATATAAAAATTTTAACAATATTGACTGAGAATGTTAGGTTAAACCTTTGGTAAATTTAGTCCCAATGACTTGTTGAGTATTTTCCAACTTTTGAATTTGATTTCAGTTTTCTAGCCTTTTTCCTCACCAGTCTGTAATAATGTTGAATATTAGAATATGGAATTTAACAGTCAGTGTTTTTAGTTGAAGTCATGTTGGCAAGGAAGGTTATACAGCTGAATGATTTGTATTGAGATTGCAATTCTCTTGACCAATACAGTGTGCAAAACTTGGTTTGTTCATAACCCATGTCTTAGTGATTGAGTCTATGTTTTACTAATCATATCAGGGAGGCAGTGATGTAGTGATATTGTCTGGACCAGTTATCCAGAGACCAGGTAGTGCTCTGGAGACTCAGGTTCAAATCCCATCATGACAGATAGTAAAATTTGAATTGAATAGAACAAAGCAGGAATTAAAAGTCTAATGAAATCATTGCAGATTGTTGTTAAAAACCTATCTGGTTTGCTAATGTCCTTTAGGGAAGGAAATCCACTGTCCTTACCTGATCTGATCTACATATGACTCCAAATTCACAGCAATATTGTTGACTCTTAAATGTCCTTCTCAGAGAAATAAAATGCTGACCTAACCAGTAACATCCACATTCCATGCAAGAATTTTTAAAGAATTGTCTGCTTTCAGTATCGGTTACCATGGTCTTTCAGTCACTATATGTGCATGTCACTGCACCACAGAACTATTGTGTTCAGAGCAGGGGTGCAAAATGCCTCTCACAGGGTAGAGGGTATTTTGAAGGGTGAGGGGACTCAGGCGGATGTGATTATTCACATTGGAGAGAAGGATGTAGGAAGGAAGAGCAGGGAGGATCTATGAAGGCAGTTTAGGGAGTTGGAGGGTAGGCTGAAGAGCAGGGCCTCCAGGGTGGTGATCTCAGAGCTGCTACCAGCGCCAGGAGAAATGAGATCCTATGGCTGAATGCATGGTTGAAGGATTGGTGTAGGGCAGAGGATTTTATATTTGTGGATAACTGGGAAGTATTTGTGAAAGAAGGGCACCTGTATAGAAGAGATGGGGATCACTTAAATGGGAAGGACGTGAATATCTTAGCTGGGAGGTTAGCTGGAGTGTTTTGGCAGGGTGTAAACTAGTACGGAGTGGGGGGGAGGGAATGAGACCAATAGCTTGGTAGGGAGCGAGATGGAAGATAGAGTAAGCTTGGGTGAGAGGAAATACACCAGAGAGAAGGAGATTCCAAATGGGCTTGGAGGTCTGGAGTGCGTCTGTTTCAATGCGAGGAGCGTAACAGGAAAAACAGATGAACTTAGGGCCTTAATGTTTACAAGGAACTTGGATGTGGTTGCGGTGACGGAGATGTGGTTAAAGGAAGGGAAGCAGTGGTAGCTGAATATTCCTGGGTATAAGTGTTTCAGGTGTGACAGAGGAGAGTCCAGAAGAGGTGGAGGAGTGGCGTTGTTAGTTAGGGAGAGCATCACAGCATTGCAGAGGGAGGACAATATAGAGGAGTTAGGAGTGGAGTCTCTGTGGGTGGAGTTGAGGAATAGGAAGGGGGCAATTAGTATGCTAGGGGTGTATTATAGGCACCCAACAGCCCGTGGGCAGTAAAAGAAGGCAAATGTAAAGACATTTTGGATAGGGGTGCAGAAAGAACAGTTATTATAGTGGGAGATTTTAATCTCCCTGGGGTGCATTGGAAGGTCCCTAGAGCTGGGGGTTCAATTGGGGAGGAATTTGTAAAATGTGTATTGGAAGGATTGTTGGAGCAGTATGTAGTTAGTCTGACTAGAGAGGGGGCTAGATTGGATTTAGCTCTGAGTAATGAGCCAGGGCAGGTGGTTGATGTTGTAGTAGGGGAACATGTGGCTAACAGTGACCACAGTTCTGTCTATTTTAGGATACAGATGAAAAAGGATGCTCGTTACCCTAGGTGGAGGGTGCTGAATTGGGGAAAGGCTAACTACAGTCAGATTAGGCAAGAACTTGTGGAAACTGATTGGGAACGATTGTTCGAGGATAAGTCCACGCTAGACATGTGGGAGTCTTTCAAGGGAATACTGAAAAAATTGCAAGAAAGATATGTGCTGGCTAAGAGGAAGGATGGGAAAGGTAGGATTAGAGAGCTGTTCATTATTAGGGATATTGAGGACTTGGTTAGGAGGAAAAGAGAGGCGTATGTTAGGTCAAAACAGCTGGGAACGGAGAGAGTGTTGAGGAATATAGAGAGAGAGTAGGAGGGAGCTCAAACTGGAAGTTAGAAGGGGAAAAAGGGGGCATGAAATGGTTTTGACAGATAGGAGTAAAAAGCCTTTGGATTTTCATTAATCCTATGTTAAGAATAAAAGGGTGGTTAGAGGAAAAATCGGACCTCTTGGGGACAGAGGAGGGGAACTGTGCTTAGAGCCTGAGGGAATGGGGGAGATCCTGAATGAATACTTTGTGTCGGTATTCATGAAGGAGAATGGCTTGTTGACAGCTCCTGTCTCCGAGGGAGCTGTAGACCAGTTGAAGGAAATATCCACCACGAGGGAGGAAGTGTTAGAGCTTCTAGGAAGCATTAAAACTGATAAATCTCCGGGGCCTGATGGCATTTATCCCAGGCTGCTTAGGGAGGCGCGAGGTGAAATTGTTGGTCTTCTGACGCAAACCTTTGTCTCTTCTTTGAACACAAGTAAAGTCCCAGAGGACTGGAGAATATCTAATGTTTTACCGTTGTTTAAAAAGAGTAGTAGGGATAACACTGGAAATTATAGGCCGGTGAGTTTGATGTCATGGTAGGGAAGCTGTTGGAGGGGATTCTTAGAGATAGGATGTATAGGCACTTACAGTGTTGCGATCTGATTAGGGATACGCAGCATGGCTTTGTTAAAGGGAGGTCATGCCTTACAAATCTGCTAGAATTTTTTGAGGAGGTGACGAAAATGGTCGAAGGGCAAGCTGTTGATGTCGTCGTCTATATGGATTTCAGTAAGGCGTTTGACAAAGTCCCTCATGGGAGGTTAGTTGAAAATGTCAAGGCTAATGGAATACAAGGACAAGTAGCTAGGTGGATAAGTAACTGGCTTGGTAATAGGAGTCAGAGAGTAATAGTGGAAGGGTGTTTTTCTAGCTGGAGGCCGGTCACTAGTGGTGTGCCGCAGGGCTCGGTACTGGGACCTCTTCTATTTGTAATATATATAAATGACTTGGAAGAGGGAGTAAGTGGAGTGATCAGCAAGTTTGCTGATGACACAAAGATGGCTGGACTTGCGGATAGTGAGGAGCATTGTCAGGTGATGCAGCAGGACATAGATAGGCTGGTAGCTTGGGCAGACAGATGGCAGATAGAATTCAATCTTGATAAATGCGAGTTGATGCATTTTGGGAGGAAGAACGTAGTGAGGAGGTATATGATAAAGGGTAGACCTATTAAAAGTATAGAAATGCAGAGGGACCTGGGGGTGCAGGTGCACAAGTCTCTGAAGTTGGCAGAGCAGGTGGAGAAGGTTGTGAAGAAAGCCTATGGTATGCTAGCCTTTACAGGAAGGGATATAGAGTACAAGAGCTGGCCTTTAATGTTGCAGTTGTATAAAACATTGATCAGACCTCATTTGGAATACTGCGTCCAGTTCTGGTCGCCTTACTACCGGAAAGACATGGAGACTCTAGAGAGAGTACAGAGGAGATTTACCAGGATGCTACCTGGTATGGAAGGTCTGAGTTACGAGGAGAGGTTAGGCAAATTGGGGCTGTTTTCCTTAGAAAGATGTAGACTTAGAGGGGATCTAATAGATGTGTACAAGATTGAGGGGTATAGATAGAGTAAACAGGGTTAAGCTTTTTCCTAGAATGGACTCAAATAGCACAAGGGGTCATGGGCTTAGAATGAGAGGGGGTAAGGTATAATTTGGATGCTAAAGGGAATTTTTTCACACAGAGGGTTGTGGTGGTATGGAATGCACTGCCAAGTAAAGTGGTGGAGGCAGGCACTCTGGAGTTATTTAAGAGATACTTAGATGGGCACATGAACAGAATAGGAATGGAGGGATGTAGAAAACTGATTTAAATTAGGCATCATGAGCCTTGGGAGTTCCCTGGGAAGTGTGTAAATAGTCGATGATATTGATGTATTTGTTTTATCCTACAGGTATTTTGGTCCGCCTTGTCTAACAAGGGGCATACACGCGATGGGTCGTGAGAGGGCTGCTCTTGGATTTTTTTGAGAGCATCCTAGTGTTTAACATCATTAGTGTACACTTGACTTGGACAATTTGATGGGCAACACGACAGCTCAGTGACTATTGCTGTGCTGTGCAGATACATGGATTTAGGCCTGTGTCTGTGGGAGTTTGCACATTCTTCCCGTGCTTGCGTGGGTTTTCTCTGGGTGCTCTGGTTTTCTCCCACATCCCATAGATGTGCTCTTAGGCTGATTGGCAGAACAAATTCTCCCTAAATTGTCTAAAATTTGGTTCTAATGCATAGATCTATAAACAAGACAAGGATGACAGGGATCATGGGTAGAAGTGGGAACATCAAGGTGGTGGCACAGGCTCATTGGGCCAAAGGGCCTGTTTCCCGTGCTATTTTGTTCTTTGTTCTTTGTTGTTTGCATGGTCCTCCTGTGTCTGTGTAGGTTTCCTGTGGGTGCTCCAATTTCCCAGTCCAAAAGACATGCTGGTTAGGTGCATTGGCCATGCTAAATTCTCCCTCAGTGTGCCTGACAGGTGCCAGAATGTGGCAACTAGGGGATTTTTACAGTAATCTCATTGCAGTGTAATGTAAACTTACTTGTGACACTAAAAAATGAATTTAAACTGATGTACCTGTAGCAAAATTGAAGATACGAAAAATGATTAGCCCATTATTTTGTGATTTTTTTTTAAAAATATTTATACGGGGGAAAGGTGTCTGAGTTGGAAGAGGATTATAAAGGAGAACCTTTGAAGACTGAAGGAAAGGAATAGTGGTAAGGTTTAAGAGTCTAACATTAGCAAGGCTCTCGGCAGTGATAATTTCCACCTAAGTGTGTTAATGGAATTGGCTGAGCAGATTTCAAAACCCCTCACTGATATCTCTCAAAGCCCATTTCAAAGTTTGCAAGTGTTTTTGATCTTTCTGCAGGTTTCACTTTCTTGCATAATTGCTAAAATGGTGCATAAATGCTAGCGTCTAGCACCATGGAAACACCAGAAACGTTGTATTGAGAAGGGAGCTGTGAACCAATAATGAGCGACTCCACAGGGTATGTCATTGTAAAGAGCAAGCAGCGTCCAGCCACACTGCAAATGGAGAGCAGGGGCAAACATAGTGAGTATTACTGTAAATGTTCTCAACAACTAATCTGAATACCGTACGCAACTGCTGGGTCAGAAACCGAGGACTGCACTGAGATATGCTGTGTCTGATAAATTTCTATTGGTATTGCAAACTCTTGTGAAAGAGAAAGGGCATCTTAGAAAATTGAGTGTAAAGTTAGGTGGTCACCTGATTTTTCAGTACCATCCATGATGCATATAACTGAATGATGGCAGATGTTTGTCAAGCAAGTATATAGGTGACGTATACTTTTCATTTTTGTTTGCGAGGAGTTTTCTAAGAAAATTCATAAGTGTGGCTTCTATCCAAAGATGAACATAGACACTTTTTACAATTTGAGTTGGAAATTCAGTTTAGAGTCAAATTGTTTGCAACCTTGATGTCCAGTGTATTTCAGATTGAGACATTTGTTATAATTCCTGCAGATACTGATAATTTTTAAAGAGGTAAGTATTTCTCAGTGACTGATGGAAAGAATTGCACAAGATTTCATATTTTAAGACTTTTACTATATCATACAAATTAAAGTAAACATTGACTTAACTTCACTTAGTAGGCAAATAATACACTACTTTACAGAAATGGTATTTTTCTATTAACTAATTAAACCAGCCAAAAGTTCCCATGTCACATTTATATGTAATATCACATTCTCAACAAATATGTAGACTTGTGGATAAAGCTTAAATCCCTGCCAATGTTTCAGTAGGGTCCCTTCGAGCTCCCTGCTACATCAGGCTATGCCTTCCATTATCCTTTTGAAAGTGTCTTCACTCAAACTCCTAATTTTAATTGAACCATCCCTTGATCTTTAAATTTCTGCAAGTCATAAATCTTTAAACAGAGACTTCATTTTCACTATCATTCTTACAGGTGATTAACACAAAAACAGTCTTTTCCTTTGCTTGGCACAGATTTCAGTCTTCCTGTTCAGCTCTCACTCTCTAACTGAGTCTGGGAGTTAAAAAGTTACCACCCCCCGTCCCACCCTTTAGTGTTGAGGTGTGAAAATTGGCATTTGAGTTTCTGTGCGTTTCAACCTGGGTCTCTGTTTCCATGGCAACAGAATCACATGAGTTCTAAATCCAGGCAGAGTTCAATGAGTGGTGCAGTAGTTAATACTACTGCCTCACAGCGCCAGGAACCCGATTTGATTCCTGGCTTAGGTCATTGTCTGCCATCTACACATCTCTGCATGGGTTTCCTCCTGGCACTCTGGTTTCCTTCCTCAGTCTAAAAGACATGCTGGTTAGGTGCACTGACCATGCTAAATTTTCCCTCGTTATACCTGAACAGGCGCCAAAGTGTGGCGACTAGCAGATTTTCACAGTAACTTCATTGCAATGTTAATATAAACCTACTTGTGACACTAATAAAAAAACTTAAACATAAAAATGTGATTTCATCATCTCTCATTCTTGGACATTGTGTTTTATCTTAAAGGAAACAGGTTAAAAGCTAACAATCTTATAAAGTCTCACATTTGTAACACAATGTCCAGGAGGGTGGAAATTAATGCTGAGCTATGGAGCTCATGGGGAAACCTTGTGCTTTCAGTCTTTCTGATGTCTAGTTGGAGGAAATTGAGGCTCAATCAATTTCCAATGAATATTGGATAAACAGTCTGACAATCCAGGGGCTGTGGAATGTCAAACAAGATGGTGGGAAAGCTTTTTTGGTGATCATCATTAAATGCATGCAAACAGATCCCATTTCTGAAGATAATATTGCCAAGGGAAAGTATGTAGATAGAGAAGAGGATGGGGCCAATAATAGATCCATGGTTGGAGACATTGGGTTAATCAGGGGTTAGTTGTGCAACTGCAGGAAAAGAAGGAAAAAAGTGGATTGCAGCAGATACAAACCAGATGTTAAGAAGTGTAAGCAAGTGAAAGTGGTTCCACTGAGCTGGTCAATGAATGACAGTTACTGAAAAGAGCAGTGTGATCAAGCTTGTCAAGGGTCGCACTGAATTTAAGGAGATGAAGAAGGATAATATATCATTGTCAGTGTCCATGGCTGTTAGTTGCAACTTTGGGGCTATTTTGATGTCGTGGTAGAGATGGAAACCTGAGAATATTCAAGGAGTTTAGGAAAATGAATATAGATTTAGGTGACAAAACATGCGAAGACTAGAAAAGAAAACAAGATGAGGCTGTTGCGTACAAGAACACTGAGGTTAAGGCCAGGGATTTATGAATGTGATTTGGGAAAGGAGGAAGAGTACATAAGGGAAAGAAAGATATTGACTATATCATGAGAGCTGTGGAAGGGGAGGTACAAGAAGAAAAGCTGTGGTTTCTGAATGAGGTTAAATGAGTAGGGAGCAGGTCTTTTAGAAAAGGTAAAAGCATGAGGAAAAAATGGAAAGAAATGTGGGAGAGATGCAGGTTCAAGACTGGAGCAGATATGGTATGCAGGGGGCAGGCTAAACAAATGATACGAATGATAGTGAAAAAGGTACAAAAGCTCTTCCCAGTTACTGAGGTAAGATGCCGGTGAGAGGAGGTTAAGATATGGTTGATAAGAGAAAGAAGGTGTCAAGGGTTATCTCCATTCTGCAGGATAACCTTCAATTCCAGGGTTATTTTGGCAGTTGAAAATTAACCAGATAGTGCTTGATACTATCAAGGCAAATCTAGTGATGGATGGTGAAAGCAGTTAAATGTATTAAATGGTAATGTGCTTGAAATAACAGAGCTGCAAAGATGGCTGGGGATTATATTCATTTCTAAACTACAGGCTTGAGTTTGTGAGAAAAGATTGCCCATCCTGATACATTATTCCTTGGAAACAAGGATAATGAGGAGGACAACAGAGATTATTTATTTCTATGGATATAAAGAAATTTGATTAAAAGTTTTTCTACTGGGCACATGTTAGAGTACTAAGGGTCAATGTTTAAAATAAAATTATCCTCATGTCACTTTAAAAAAATACATTTTCTCCCAGAGCTTCAATAAAGTTCTAAATCTAGACCTGTTGAAAATTGCATTTTACACTTTAACATTCCCACCCCACCCCGCCTCACAAGTTCCAGCAATTTCATTCCCTTCCTGGACATTGTGTTACTAATGTGAAACTTTATGAGATGGTTATCTTTTAACCTGTCTCCTTTAATTTAATGTAAAACAGAATGTCCTAGAATGACTGACATTGAATTCCCATTGAACTCTGCCTGAAGATTAACTGGCAGATTGACCGGCAACTCTCCAATCCCTCCAGACACAGAATGCCAGTGGCTGGAAGAGGTACTGCAGGGACCTGCTTGAAACTAAGTGCCAGGACCTGGAGGAAAGGTAAGTGACAACAGTCACAAGAAGTTGATTGGGGAACTTTGGGGTAAATTGGGGTCTGAAGGTCACTGGCCTTAAGAGGAGGGCACCTCCACTTAGAAGGGGCTGTCTGCTGGAAGTTAGAAAGCTTGTTTTTAAACTTGGTTTGGATTTTATAGTCTTCCATTCCCATCACCAATGCCCACCCAAGATCAAACTTTGGTTTTTTTCAGGGCTTTCCCCCCTGAACTACCATTTACCCACCAGAAAAAGAATTGTGCAGGTACAAAATGGCCCTTAGAAAGTGATGGAGCAGACATTGGACTAGGATGAGCGCAGTAAGAAGTTTCACAACATCAGGTTAAAGACTGACAGGTTTATTTGGTAGTGCAAGCCACAAGCTTTTGGAGCACTGCTCCTTCATCAAGTGAGTGGGAGTTGTGCTTACAAACAAGGCATATGTAGACACATACTCAATTTACAAGATAATGGTTGGAATGCAAGTCTTTACACATAATCAAGCCTCAAAGGTACAAACAATGAGTGGCGAGAGCGTTAAGCACAGATTAAAGAGATGTGTATTGTCTCCAATTAGGACAGTTTGTGAGATTTTGCAAGTCCAGAGGATTACAGATCGTGTGACATCAACCCTAGATCCCAGATGAGGCCGTCCTCATATGTGCAAAACTTGAGTTTCTGCTCAGCGATTCTGCAATGTCATGTGTTGTAAAGGCCACCTTGGAGAACACTTACCCAAAGATCAGAGACTGAATGCCTGTGATTGCTGAAGTGTTCTCCAACAGGAAGAGATCTTTCCTGCCTGATGATTGTCAAGCAGTCATTCATCCATTGGGGAGATCGTGCAGATTCTATAATGTACCATGCCTCAGGACATCCTTTCCTGCAGCGTATCAGGTAGACAACATTGGCTGAGTTGCAAGGGTACGTACTGTGTACCTGGTGGATGGTATTCTCATGTGAAATGATCTGGCATGTATTGCAGAGGTTACTATGGCAGATATGTGTGGTGTCATGGTCACTGTTCTCCTGAAGGCTGGGTAGTTTGCTGCGGACAATGGTCTGTTTGAGATTGTGTGGTTGTTTGAAAGCAAGAAGTGGGGGTGTGGGGATGGCCTCAGCAAGATGCTCATCTTCATCGATGACGTGTTGAAGGCTCTATAAAAGATGTTGTAACTTCCTCGCTCTGGGGAAGTACTGGACAATGAAGGGTACTGTGTCTGTCATGTCCCATGTTTATCTTCTGAGGAAGTTGGTGTGGTTTTTTGCTGTGATGCATCAGAACTTTCATCCATGAGTCGAATGCCATAACCTGTTGTTATGACGTGTCTGTTGCAAGCCTTTTCATCTGAGCATATCATGTGTATAGAGAGGGCTTGCCCATAGGGGATGGCTTCTTTAACATGTTTAGAATGGAAGCTGGAGAAGTGGAGCATCGTGAGGCAATCCTTCGGCTTGCAGTATAGTGAAGTGCTGAGGTGACCATCCTTGATGGAGATACATGTGTCCAAGAACGCAACGGAGAGTAGTCCACAGTGAGTCTGATGGTGGGATGGAACTTGTTGATGTTGTGATATAGTTGTTTCAATAATTAAACAATCCTGAAACCCTATTATACAAAGAATCCCCAGCTTTTGTCACGACATTACAGACTTACTACAGAAACTCAGAACACTTGGAGCCGTTGAACTAGGAGCACTCCTCATCACAATGGATGTCTCAACACTTTATACCAGCATCACCCACGACGATGGCATTGCTGCAACTGCCTCAGTATTCAATGCTGACATCTGCTAAACTCCAGATGCAATTTTCCTTTTCATCCTGGACCACAACGTTTTCACCTTCAACCAGTTCTTCATCTAGACACATGGAACAGCCATGGGGACCAAATTTGCACTTCAGTATGCCAACATCTTCATGCACAGGTTCGAACAAGACTTCTTCACTGCATAGGACCTTCAACTAGATACATCAATGACATTTTCTTCCTTCGGACTCATGGCGAACAATCTGAAACAACCATGTGATAACATCAAGTTCTATCCCACCATCAGAGTCATGGTGGATGACTCCAGAACTGGTTACATTCTTGGACACAGACATCTCCATTTGGGACGGTCATCTCAGCACTTCACTGTACCACAAGCACATGGATAATCTCTCGATGCTCCACTTCTCCATCTTCCATCCTAAACATATAAAAGAAGCCAAATCATATGGACAAAACGTTCTCTTCCAACAATATTTGATAGCAATCTCTTCATACTTGTGCTTTGTAAATTTTCAAACAACTGCCATGTTCCTTTTTGTTGTAGTTGCATTGAACTCTACTCTTACGTTCAATATTTCTTCCATCTTTTTGTCCTATTTATGAGACAACTCTTCTGAACTAATTTGTTCCAAGATTTGTGTTGCTCTTTGGGTTTGTCCATTACTATGTCCTCCATAGCACCCTCAAACTTTAGACAGTTTTTGTCTCTTTGCAGAATTCCAATTTCTCCAGCTCATTTGTATATGCCACATGACTGGTAATTTGATCATTCAATTGGATCTATAAAGGATTCCCATTATAACTCTGGGAATGATAGCTCTGCTTCAATAGTATGGTGATTCTTGTAGTAAATGATACATGAGAACCATGGATCAAATTTTCAATGTGTTTCACTCTGAGACAAGCAGTTTTCTCCCCCATTATGGAACTGATAGGATCTATTACATGGGATTTTGTTGATTCTTTTCCAGTTCCTTGCTATTCCCTCTGTTGCTGAGTTCCACTTGTCTTTTTCTCTGAACACTTTTTACCCTTTATTGACTTCTTCATACTCTAACTCCATTTTCTTCACCACTTGCTAGTGAATGTTGAACTGTTTCTTACTGACCCAAATAGATTTCCAAGCTACTTCCACCTTTTCATAGTGCTTTTTTTCTCCCTAGCTTTGATGTACCTGTGCCGCTTCTCATTTAGATTAAGGTCAAAGTTTCAATTCATTTTCTATCTGCTGTAGTTCTCGGTGAAACTTATCCAACTCTCTTTTTTCCACTCTTACATCTTCTGTTGTGACTATCTTATTTCCTGATCACAGCTTTACTGTTTACTTGTAGTTTATTGCTAAACATTTCAAGGAATTCTTCATTATAATACAAAAAGATGGAATTCAACTCAGTTTTGCTTGCTTTCAGCTCTTCATTTAGTCATCTAGGGTCTTTTGTTGCCCTCTTTCTGGCTCTCTCCCTCTCTAAGATTTCTCAGTACCCTCCCTCTCAGGATACATTTACTGCCTAGTCTGAGTCTGGCACTGACTCTTGATTTGAGAGCTTATTATCTCCTTTGAGCTCCAGCTTTACCTCTTTCTTGATGTCTGAATTTCCCTGTTTGAAATATTGCATTACTTATGGACCCCCTTTTGCGAATTGCTCTCTCTTTTTAGAGTTGCCCTCTATGATTTTTCTGTCCCTTGTCCATTGTTCCTTCGTGATTGTACAACATTTAGTGATACAATCTTAAATTCATTACTGCTTTAAGATTGTCAACTGTCACAGCTGCTGTTTCTCTCGCTCGTCCGCTCTGTGTATTTCCCGTGCTTCTGGAGTTTTGGCAGGAACCTGCAGCTCTTCTGTCTTGGACCCTTTTTTGACTATTAACTAATTTTTTTGCTGTCGGAACACATTAACGTCAACTTCTACACTTGCTGGCTGGAGAGCGTGATTTTATTTTTCTAAATGTGTCCCTTTTTTTGGTAATTTCACTGAGAGCAGGGCTGTCCTTTCAGGGGCATAGTATATATATTTTTAAAGTTTTGGCTTTTTTTTACAGGTAGAGGATTTCTCTCCATCTGGAAACTTTCAAACTTCACTGCGTATAACTCCTTAATGCAGGAATGTTTCTCTGCAGCTCAGTTTAGAACAAAGAGAATTACAGCACAGGAACAGGCCCTTCTGCCCTCCAACCACACACCGACCAGCTGCTTGATTGAACTAAAACCCCCTACTCTTCTGGGGACTGTTCCTCTATTCCCATCCTATTCATGTATTTGTCAAGATGTCTCTTAAAAATCACTACCATATCTGCTTCCAAAATCTCCCTCAGCAAGAGTTCCAGGCACTCACAAAAGGGAGTTTCACAATCTCAGCTTTTCACTTTCCCACATTATTGAGACCAAAGTTGCAAAAAGATCTTTCTTGTTTTATTTCTGAACTTGTTTAACTGCAGCTAATATCTGCCTTCTCTCCAATTTCTCATTTTTAAATCTGGAACACAGATTTTTTTTTAAGCTGGATATATCTTCCTTTTATTTCAAAATCTTATGTGTTTTCATTTTCCTTTTACTCAAGTTTTATTTTATTTGCTCCTGAAGGCCAATCTTTTTAGTTTTTCTTATATCTTTCCAATCTCTTGACTCGCTGGCCACAATGGGTTTGCTTCTTCTGCGCTGTATGATTCAATGATTCTACACAGCACCATCCCTGATCTAGTTACCATAAAGGAGATGGGTAAGGCAATCGCCAACCCACTCCTCAACTGATCTATTGAGGCCCTAAGTGGTGGCTATTCAAGCCTCCAATTCTGCCTCTACTGTTATAATATGCTGAGCAGTGGAGGTGGACCAATGCAAAAAATCATTTCTTAACCTCACTGGAGTGCCTGTTCCCTCCCAGTTTGACACCTACCTCTTTCTGATATCCTTGCAATGCTTCCTGGGCCTCCTTGCAACCTCGGTATTATCCTGTACTCTCTTCTGGCACTGAGAGGTGGAAGTCCCACTCATTTGGTTAGGGCCACCTGTACTAGTTATCACTGGACAACTGCCTTTTGGATGCAGAATAGCTTTCCCTCCATTTGGGTTGAGCAGCAGCCCAAGTGGGAGAATTTAGCCTCTAGTCTCAGCTGGTGGCACTGTCAACTCTGTTAGAATGTTTTGGGCCCAAGCATCGTTATGGATTCAAATACACAACATAGGATTCAGTGCAGTGCTGCAAGAATGCTACTTTGGCTTGGGGTGATAAAACTGAGGTAAATATAAAAGATCCTGTGGAATTATCTAAGGAAGAGCATGGTGTTCTCCCTATGTTCTGGCCAACACTAATTTCTGAACCAGCGCCACCATTGCTGACTGTATTGTCAAGAGTTTGTATATAGGACAAATGCTTTAACAAGAGGCAGTTACAAAAGAAAACAGCATAATACAAGCATTCAATATACAATCAAAAATATTAGTGACATAATGATTTGAAGGAATTTCAATGTGAAGACTACAGAAATTACATTTATTATAGCTTTCATTTCAAAAGAAACATCAACATAGATATTACTTATACCAACCCATCCATTAACCAGTGAAGAAAATTATTAACCTTTACAGTCAGGTTATTTCCAACAATATTCACAAATCCTTAATGAAACTAACTCAACATTAAAAATTTAAAAGGTGAATATCTTCCTATCCTTGTAGCTTAGAAGTTTAATCACCCAGAGAATTTAAAAAAAAACTATTCTCCAAAGACATTTCTTTGTAGTTAGCTGAACATTTAGTCATTGCAAGGCAATGGAAGAAATACCTGGAAGTAATGTGAGTGGAGCAGAGGACATGAAATTTAAGTACGGCATAAATTCTACTATAAAACTGCAGCAGGTTTAATCATACTAAAAATCTAGTAAGGAGCAAATCCATGTCTATATCTTCAAGTTTCTCAAAAGGGTTCAAAATTTTTGGGCTGATTGGTTGTTGAGCTCCAGTATAAGAATAATCGTGGTATCTTAGGCTGGGGGTTAATCAATAATCCAATTGTACAAGGCGAGCAAAAAGGACTACCTTTAAATGAAATGAAAGAAAGCCCAATGAAGTACAAAATAGAGTCTGTGGTCGAATAATAGTAAAACAGTCCTTGACACCCTTTTGATGATTGGCTAATTGAACATGTTGCTACAGGGGTGCAAGAATAATTGGCCATTTTGCCATTTCAAAGTATCTGTTCTCATCAGATTGGGCTCTGTGGTCTGTTCATTGCCGTCCCAAAACAAACCAGTACTTCTGGAATCCCTGATACCTGGGCAACATTTTGCATTCTATCAAGCTGATTCTTCCTCCCCAGAGAAAAGTGATGAAAGCTTTTGGTTTTAAATATCAATTGCTTGAATAATCTGATGGAATTTGCATATAATGCTTGTTTGAAATGGTAATCTGATAATGTACAAGCTATCCAAACTGGAAAGAGAAAGTATTGGAAATACTCAGGAGGTCAGGCAACATCTGTGAAGCAAGGACAGAAGTTATTTTTCTAGGTTAATGATATTTTGTGAGAACAGGAAAATGAATAAAGTTCAGGTGCCAAGAGATATTATAGCTGTATAGCAGCACTTCTGTGTTTTTTTTTTAATTCTCACATGGATGCAGGCAAAGCTAGCAATGCCAACATCCCTAATTACCCTTGAGAAGGTTCTGGTAAACTGTCTTCTTGAAATGGTTTGGGTACAACTTGAGTGCTGTCAGGAAGGGAGTTCCAGGATTTTGACCTAGAAATAGTGAAGTAATGGTGATGTAGTTGCAAGTCAAAATGTTTACTTGGAGGAGAACCTGTAAATGCTGGTATTCCCTGCATCTGCTGCCCTTGTCCTTCTAAGTGGCAGAGATCACAGACTTGGAAGGTGCCGACAAAGGAATCCAAATGAGTTGCTACGGTGAATCTTTAGATGATACGCACTGCTGCCCCTCTGTGTCAGAGGTGGAGGAAAAATTTTAAAAATGATGGTGAAGGTATCTTCAATAATAGTATTGCCATTGAATGTTAGGGGAGATGCTTAAATTCTCTCTTGTTGGAGATGGTCATAGTCTGGCAATTGTATGACATGAATTTTGCAAACACATGTCATCCCAAGTCTGAATGTGGTCCAGGTCTTGCTGCATATAGAAACAGACTGCCTCAGTATTTGAAGAATCCATTGCTAGTTCTGGAGCACAAACCTTCAGTGCTATTGCTGGGACGTTATCAGGGCCATAGCTTTTGTTGTATCCAGTGCTGTTTCTTTATCATATTGAGTGAATCAGTAATGCTGCCGAACCTTGGTTGGGGTGAAGTGTGATAGTGGATCATCCATTCTATCCTTCTTGTTGAAGACAGTTGCAAATGCTTCAGCCTTATCTTTTCCATTGATGTATTGGGCTTCCCCATCATTGAGGATGGATTTGTGGAACTTACTTTGTTGTTTATTTGTCCACTGCCATTCACAACTGGATATGGCAGGACTGCAAGGCTCAAATATGAGCTATTGGTAGTGGGCCCCTTGGCTCAATGTATCACATAATGTTTTTGCTATTTGGCATGCAACCTGGTCAAGCTTCACCAGGTTGATGCCTCATTTTTAGGTGTGCCTGGTTCTGTTCCTGGCCTGCCTTTCTGCATTTGTCACTGAACCAGGATTGACCTCCTGGCTTGATGCAGTAGTAGATTGGGGGATATATCAAGATGAGGTTATAGATTGTAGTTGAGTACAACTCTGCTGCTGCTGAAGGGCAACAGTGCCTCATGGATGTTGAGTTTTGAGCTGCTAGATCTGTTTTAAATCTACCCCTTTCATTTGCTATAGTGCCACACAACACAATGGAAGCTATCATCAGTGTGAAGATGGGATCTCATCTCCATACGACTGTGCATTAATCACTTGTACTAATACTGCCCAGCCCAATTCACCTCTTGTTTTAGATGCCGGTTATTTGATGCAGACCAGCATAGGTGAGCTCACATTGAGATTCACATAGTTCTCCCAATTGCATCTCTCCCAATGGGGCTGCCAAGGCTGCAGAACTGTTGGTTTACTGAATGGGCTTGCAGCAAAGATTGCTGCTGGCTGAAGCAGGCTCCAAACTTCTGCCCCCCAACATTTAGTCCCAAATATAGGAACCCAATGTCAGTGGGAAAAGTCACAAAAAAAAACTGTATTTGCTGTGATCATTATGACGTACAAGGGGAAGATTTATGATAACGGAGTTATTGAACACTGAAAAAGTGCCTTCAATTGTAAACAGAAATAATTGGAATTCATTTTCAAAGGTGCAGACAAAGGAAAAACCCATTTGTTTTACTTCAATACTTCTAAATGATCAAATTCATTTTGAGGAATAAATATAATGTTTGTCTAATAGCCTAGTAATAAGCAAGCATTCTTGCCTTTTTTGAGATGATATCTCTAGTGTTTTCCCCCAGGCAATCCCCCTCACCAAATGCGCACATTCATCAAGTATGCCATTGCAGTTAGTGGCTGGTATGGTCTTTTTCCCACTGCAGAAGAGAGTGAAAAGTTCAAGAAGGAAAGAGAGAATCAGTTGTAGCTCTCCACAGATCTCACAGCTAACAACTGCAGAGGAGAAACCCCTGGAATTCAGAGACGCAGACCATTTGTCATTAGTGAAATTGGGATCGCCAAGCTACCTAGTGCCATAATTAAATATCACCCAGCAAGCACAGGCAGCATGGTGGCACAATGGTTAGCACTGCTGCCTCACAACAATCAGTGGGTTCAATTCTGGCCTCAGATCATATGTCTGTGTGGAATTTGCACGTTCTCCCCATGTTTGCATGAGGTGCTTCGGTTTCTTTCGAAGTCCAAACATGTATGGGTTAAGCGGATTGGCTATGCTAATTTATCCATCAGCATGATTGGCAGGGTAAATATGTGGGGTTACAGGGATAGAGCTTGGATGGGATTATTGTCGGTGCAGGCTCGAAAGGCCAAATGCACTGTAGGGATTCTATGATAAGCAGAGAGTGAAATATAGTCCGGCTAAGTTCGAAAATTGTTATCAAATCTTGTCCCCTTGCTAAGTCCTTCTAACATTCAATAGCAGTCTTTGCAAATCCCAGATGACAATTCTCAGGAGTTGATAACTTGAGGTTCTATTATGAAGGCCATGCACCAGGATCAGAATTTCACAGATTTGAACTTGATACTAATTGGTTGCATATAGCACATCTTTTATTGGCGCACAGCAGAGATCACATTAAATGTATCTGCTGTAATTTATAGTTGCATCTCTTGGGTAACTAGGCAGTGTAGTATATATGTCTGCCTCTTCTTCAGCTTCTTAAGTGACATGGGTGCCAGCATCCACTCAATCCAAATGCCAAGGAGTCTTTTTCTTGTCTTTTCCTGTGCTCAAATGTACAAATCCCTTCTCCTTTTATGCCACAAGGTATGCTTTATCAAACTCTGGCATCTGGATTTTGTCACCATTAGGTCACAAGCTCACAGGTAGCAAGACTTCGATAGGTGTTAGGGGTTGTTACGAAGGTTTTCATGTTGTATTTCAAGATGATCATTCTCCTCATATAGCCAAATAAAGTAACCGAGGTTCCAAGATGAACTTTACTGTAGCTTTAACTCTGAATGTCTATTGTGATCATTTGAAGTGAAAAATTCAAAAGTGAGTATGAATCATCTGATTGATATTCTGAGAGAGCTATTGCAAACCCAGCAAAAGTAGCCATTTGAAGAGTGAAGTCCAAACACAAAGCAAAGGGGAGTAAAAAAGTGAAACTGTTAGCGCACGATCAACAAAACCACAAGCCATGGCAACTGAGAAGGTGAATGACAATAAAGTAAGAACCGAAAAAGGCGGAACTTGAATTTATTGCTGAATGGAAAGAAGACACGGTAAAGTACTTGAAAATTTTTCTTCAAAAATAAATCTGAGAGTGCCAAGCTCTCAAGTCAGGTACCAATTAGCATCTGTTTGGAGGAAGGGTTCAGTTACAGTTTGTCTGGATAATCATACATTTGTTCATTCCAGTTTTGAACTTGAAGCTTTTCCATCTAAGGAGATAATGTTATAAGTTTTTAATTATAGGAATTTAGAAGATTTAAAAACAAAACCATGAGAATGCTTATGGAATTCATTGTCGCTTTAAAGTGTGTGCTAAGTTTCTCTGCTTTAATGTTTTCTGCATGATTTTGTGATCATACTTTGAGTAGAATCAAATAGATTTAAAAAAAAGTGTAATTGATGGAGTTTCTTTTCATAGATTATGGACTTGGATTCATGTCTTAATGGCCATAAACATGATTCAGGATATTTTGAGAAATGTGGGAATTTTAAATTGGATACGAATTCACAGAGTGAGATAGTTTTAATTGCAATAGTTGATTAAAATTTGGAATATTTGAAAGGATTATAATAAATCTTGTGTTGGACTGATTTTGGGTTAAAACTTGTCAGACTGAAAGATTTGCTCCTGACAATTAAGACCATGAAAAGAACAATTTTGGAATGAGATACTGGGAAAAACAAGAGAGAATAATTCTTGGACCACGGATGATGACATAGTGACATCCATTTTAGATCTGCAGTTGCACTCCATTCCATCAGGTAGTCCTTGAACATTATCTGGGTTTAATCAAAATCTGTCATTTGCACATAGCTTTCCTTGTGTGACTGAGGTTCAGCTTGCAGCTTATGTGATTTTTGAACTTGTGTGATTTTTATAATAATCATAGAAACCCTAGAGTGCAGAAGGAGGCACCCTTTCAGTAGGTATATTCTTAACATGGGTAATTAAGGGCAGGTATGCAAGGGGAAGGTGGTAATTCATGCCAGCAATCAATTTGAGATATCACCAGGGAAGGCTTGAAGGTGTACAGCAAATAGTCAAGTCAGGAGCAGTGGTTGGAGTGCAAGACCATAGCATGAAATTTAAGTGCCAGAAGTGCTTCAAAGATCTACAGAGGTTAGCAAAGTGAGCAGCCTGTATGATGGCAAAGCTGCCTACTTGTACCATATGGCAGCCATGATATGTGCGGCAATATTGATGATCTCATGGCAGGGATTCAATAAGGACCAATATATAAGACCCTTGTCAGACCCCACTTGGAGGACTGCGTGCAGTTCTGGTTGCCTCACTATGGGAAGGATGTGAAAGCTATTGAGAGGAGATTTACAAGGATGTTGCCTGGATTGGGGGGCATGCCTTATGAAGATAGATTGAGAGAGCTAGGTCCCTTCTCCCTGGAGAGACGAAGGTTGAGAGGTGACCTGATAGAGGTTTATAAAATGTTGAGAGGAATAGATAGGGTGGATTCTCGGAGGCTATTTCCCAGGGCTGAAATGGTTGCTACAAGAGGACACAGGTTTAAGGTGCTGGGGGGCAAGTACAGAGGAGATGTTAGAGATAAGTTTTTCACTCAGAGGATGGTGAGTGAATGGAATCAGCTGCCGTCAGTGGTGGTAGAGGCGAACTCACTGGGGTCTTTTAAGAGACTTCTGGATGAGTATATGCGATTTAATGGGATTGGGAGTTACAAATATTCTATGGCCTGGTAGGTACTGATATGATCGGTACAACTTGTGGGCCGAAGGGCCTGTTTGTGCAGTAGTGTTCTATGTTCTATATGCATGGTGTCAGATAGTATTACACCAGAGCATCATCAATGGTTGGTGTTTACTGCAGTCCGAGCAAGCGTAAGTGCACACAGCAGGATTGTCATGAACACAGTGCTTGCCATTGAAAGGAGCACTACAGGAAAAGGGTATAACACTGCAGGTTGGTGCTGTTGCTGGAGAAGAGAGTTAATTTTGCAAGAGAGTGGAGACAGAAAGGTGGTGGTGTGCCCTTCCTCACAATGATAACACAGGTAGCAGAGGAGGGAACAGAGATTGGCAGAGTGACAGCAGACAAGCTATTGCAGATGAGGTAGATGTGAAGCCCAGACTGTGGTCCGTGACGGTTGTCTTTTCAGTGGCAACTCTGATGATGACCATTGATTCTCAGGAGCTTTTGCAGGCAAGCAGAAAGGGGGCAAAGTGATATCATTAACTGTGTTCATCTCCTGCAAGGCCAGTGGTGGAGACAGAACCTCAAAGAGGCAGCATCTGAGGCTATACCATCACATCTGTATACCTGAACAGGGACACTCATAACAGTGGGGCATAGCGTGGTTAGAAAGGGTGAGCGCACACGCACGATTAGGTAATGAAGATCATTACAGCTAATATGAGTTCTGATGGGAACTCATCCCCATCAGAGGAGTGAGGGCCCAGCAGTTCTCAGCTCCAATGCAATGTTTAGACTTGGAGGTCATCAGCAAAGTGTGGAATAGTCATAAGATTTCCCAGATGCTCTCCCATATATGCATGATGAAGGATTCCATCCATTCCATGCCTCTGGTTTATGAACGCATTGTGTCTTGCATTGAAAGAATGCAAGACCTAATGGAGATCCTAATGGATGCAATAGGTCACCAGGTGGATGCGGGAGACATGCATCAAGTGCACAGTGCAGCATCAAGTTTAAGCAGCATGGAACATTAAGGTGGCTTACAGAACACACAGACCTGTTGCCAGGTGACAGTCCACTGTTGGTAGGTAAGGGTGTGCAGGTGGGCCATAACAGGGTTGAAAAGTGGATGGTTGGAGGTGATGGGGGCTGTGCTCAAAATACTCATAACTTCAGTGGTACTCCCTCAGTCCCCTTGACAGTGACATAGACAGTGCAGCCCATCCCGATAAAAGCAGTGACCTCTACATGAATGCAAGTGGCAAATTCTGTGACAGGCCCTCTCAGAAGACCTCTATAAGCTTCTAATACAGCAAGGCCAGCAGACTGCCCCACATCATCAGCAGCTGCAGGGAAAGCACAACAAAGAATTGAATGTTAATTGCACCCAGTTACATAACGGGTTTGTATATGATGGCCTCCATTTCAAGCATGACACTTGATATTTGATTTACTCCTCTGTATATTGAGTGCTTTAATTCAAGGTCTCACATATAGTTTACACTCCCAGCCAACATGACCAGATGTAGTAATATGTAGCCAGAACCCATGAAAGAGTATAAAGCAAGGATTGATGACAAACATGGGACAAACTTCTCAAGGGGCTTGTGACATTGTCATGGCATTGAAGGCCACCAGGGAATTCACAGCCTGGTGATGGTCCAACAACAACATGAAGCACTTCAGCTGAATCTAGTGATGATGATGGAGTTCTGAGTTTTCCTTGCACATGCAAGGAATTAAACTACTTAAATTCTGCCTTCATGGAGGAAAGCACAACAACTTCACAGAAATGCTATGGAATCAAGGGTCTAGTGAGAAAGAGGAATTGATGGAAATCAGTATTACTAGAAAAGCGTTGGAGAAATTAATGGGGCTGAAAACCGATAAATCCTCTAGACCTAATCATCTGCATTCCAAGCAACTAAGTAAGTGGCCATAGAAACAGTGAAAGCTTTGATTCTTAGCTTCCCAAATTCTGTAACAGTCCTGACAGATTGGAGGATGGCAAGTGTAATTCTGGATAGGTGCAGAATGAATAGAGTTGTTGTAGTGGGAGATTTCAATCTCCCTGGGGTGGACTGGAAGGTACTTGGAGCTGGGGGTTTGGACGGGGAGGAATTTGTAAAATATGTTTTGGGGGGAACCATTGGAGCAGTATGTAACTAGCCCGACAAGAGAGGGGGCTATATTGGATTTAGTTCTGAGTAATGAGCCAAGTCATGTGGTTGAGGTTGCAGTAGGGGAACATGTGGCTAACAGTGACTGCAGTTCTACTTTTAGGATACAAATGGAAAAAGGTGCTTGTTGCCCTAAGGGAAGAGTGCTAAATTGAGGGAAGGTTAACTACAGTCGGATTAGGCAGAAACTTATGGAAACTGATCAGGAAAGATTGTTCGATGGCAAGTCCATATTCGGCATGTGGGAGTCTTTCAAGTGAAAACTGCAAAGTTTGCAAGAAAGATATGTGCCGGCTAATAGGAAATATGGAAAAGGCAGGATTAGACAGCCATGGATTACTAGGGGAATTGAGGACTTGGTTAAGAAGAGAGGTGTATATTACGTCTTACCAACTGGGAATGGAAAGAGCATTGGAGGAATATAGAGTGTAGGAGGGAGCTCAAACAGGGAGTGAAAAGGGCAAAAAGGGAGCATGAAATGGTTTTTGCGGACAGGATTAAGGAAAATCCAAAGGCTTTTTACTCCTATGTTAAGAATAAAAGGGTGGGTAGAGGAAAAATTGGTCCTCTTAAGGACAGTGCAGGGGATCTGTGCTTAGCGTCTGAGGGAATGGGGGAGATTCTGAATGAATACTTTGTCAGTATTCACAAAGAAGAGGGGCTTGTTGACCGGTACTGTCTTGGAGGGAGCTGTAGACCAGTTGAGGGAAATATCCATTAGAAGGGAGGAAGTTTCTAGATGTTTTAAAACTGATAAATCTCTGGGGCCTGATGGCATTTATCCCAGGTTGCTTAGATAGGCACGAGGTGAAATTATTGGGTTTCTGATGCAAATCTTTGTCTCTTCTTTTTTGTACCATTGTTTAAAAAGGGTAGTAGGGATAATCCTGGAAATTATAGGCCGGTGAGTTTGACATCAGTGGTAGGAAAGCTGTTGGAGAGGATTCTTAGAGAGAGGATGTATACACAGAGCATTGCGATCTGATTAGGGATACACAACATGGCTTTGTTAAGGAGAGGTCATGCCTTATGAATCTGGTAGAATTTTTTGAGGAGGTGACAAATGGTCAACAAAGGACGAGTCATTGATATCATCTATATGGATTTCAGTAAGGTGTTTGACAAAGTCCCTCATGGGAGGTTAGTTGAAAAGGTCAAGGCTAATGGAATACAAGGACAGGTAGCTAGATGGATAAGTAACTGTCTTGGTAATAGGAGACAGAGCAATAGTGGAAAGGTTTTTTCTAGCTGGAGGTTGGTCACTAATGGTGTGCTGCAGGGCTCAGTACTGGGACCTCTCCTATTTGTAATATATATAAATCACTTGGAAGAGGGAGTAAGTGGTGTGATCAGCAAGTTTGCTGATGGCATAAAGATGGCTGGACTTGCAGGTAGTGAGGAGCAGTGTCGAGTGATACAGCAGGACATAGACTGGTAGCTTGGGCAGATAGATGAGAGATGGAATTCAATTCTGATAAATGCGAGGTGATGCATTTTGAGAGAGAGAATATAGGGGAGAGTTACATGATAAAGGGTAGACCTATTAAGAGTATAGAAACACAGAGGGACCTGGGGGTGCAGCTGCACAAGTCTTTGAAGGTAGCAGAACAAGTGGAGAAGGTTGTGAAGAAAGCTTATGGTATGCTAGTGTTTATAGGAAGGGGTATAGAGTCCAAGAGTGGCCTTTAATGTTGCAGTTGTACAAAACATTTGTTAGACTTCATTTGGAATACTACGTCCAGTTCTGGACGCCTTACTACCGGAAGGCCGTGGAGACCCTGGAGAGGGCAGAGCAGGTTTACCAGGATGCTGCCTGGTATAAAAAGACTGGGTTATGAGGAAAGGTTAGGTAAATTGGGGCTGTTTTCTTTAGAAAGGCGTAGACTTAGGGGAGATCTAATAGAGGCGTACAAGATTATGAAGGGTATAGATAATCCAAGAAAAAGCTTACCACTGTTTGGAATCAAATATCATGAGGGGCCATGGGGTTAGGATGGGGGGGGGGGTTTGGCAAGGTGTAATTTGGATGCACAAGGGTGATTTTTCACACAGGGTTGTGGGGGGTATGGAACGCACTGCCAAGTAAAGTGGTGGAGGCAGACACGCTGGAGTTATTTAAGAGAAACTTAGGCACATGAGCAGAATAGGGATGGAGGGATATAGTAGACTGATTTAAATAGGGATCATGAGCCTTGGGACATTCCTGGGGATTACATATGTTGTGCATGTTATTGATGTATTTCTCTTTTACCCTCCAAGTACTTCAGTCCGCCTTGTTATCCAACAAGGGGCATAGACGCGATGGGTCATGAAGGCTGCTCTTGGATTTTCCGAGAGTAGCCTATTGCTTTATGTCGTTAGTGTACGCTTAAACTGGACCAATCAATGGGCAACACGACAGCTCACTGACTCACTGTTGCTGTGCAGATTTGAGCCGGTATCTGTGGGAGTTTGTGCCTTCTCCCCATGCTTGTGTGGGTTTCCTTCCACACCCCAAAGATGTGCTCTTAGTTTGATTGGCGAAACAAATTGTCCCTAAATTGTCTCCCTAATTTGGTTCCAATGTTGATTTCTGTAAACATAGACAAGGGTCATGGGTAGAAGTGGGAATGTTAAAATGGTGGTGCAAGGTGATTGGGCCGAAAGGCCTGTTTCCCATGCTGCGTTGTTCTTTGTTCCTCTATTTACAAGATGAGGGAGAAAATACAGACCGGTTAGCTTATCAGAAGAGAGAATACTAGACTCCATTGTAAAAGATGCAATAATAGAAGTTAGATAACATCAATGGGAAAATCATGTTTGACAAATGTACTGAACATTTTTTGAGGATGTAACAAGTAGAATAGATAAGTGAGCTAATGGATGCGATGTATTTGGATTTTCAGAAAGCTGTTGATAAAATCCCACTTAAGAGGTTCAAAATTAAAGTACATGGGATGGAGGTAATAAATTGGCATGGACTGAAAATTGGTGAGCAGTCAGGAAACAGACAATCAAAATGAATAAGCCTTTTTAAAGTGATAGGCAGAGACTAGTAGAGCCCCAATTCTTCACATGGATTTATGATCATGGATATATATTGTATGTGCTGCTAAATTTTAATACTGGTTAAACAACTGTAGGAATACAAATATTCTCATCATGAATCTACTTCTCAGGATATGGTCCCTGAGTATAGTGCTGATGATTTGGGAGTGGAGGGGTGCAGTGCTGCAGGAGCTGCAGTTTTTTTCCCCCACATTTATCTTGTGAAGTAAATCATTCAATGTATATCGTCATCAGACATGGAAATCAGAAACTCCAAAAGATGAAAAGATAAACTTGTACCACACATCATCAAGTTGCCAGATATGACTTAGAAAGGAATACACTACAATCAAGTGAGAACTTTTATTTGCCACAAAAAAAATTCAAGCAGCAGCAGTTCTGCCAGCAAACTTTGTTACTTTCTCTTTACACCACTTTTGTCATATGTTTTTGTATTACTGACAAACAGAAAACCAATTTAATTGTACAAATTTCATTTACACAAACATTAATGCTCACATATTCCAAAGAGCTTCTATAATGGGAGCTGCTATAATCCAACTGTTGTCTGTCAAAAATCACAAATTATAAATTAAGGTCATTTCTTCAATTGTTGGATTGAATAAAAACAAGAATGGGAGTGCAAAAATACCACATATCATTCTCCATTTCAAGGCACACATAAAAGCACACATAGCAGTGATATCTGAAGATACCCAGGCATGATACAAGAAAATTTACATGACATATCAGCTATGAAACACATGATTCTGGTGTGGTATATAAAATAAAAACTACCATTTACAGTATATAGTATTTTTCATATCTTCAGGTCTTTCCAGAGCACTTCACAATCACTGACTTGTTGCTGCAGTCTCTGTTGTAACACATGTCATCACAGTCATGAATGTACATATCAAGACACCACAAATGATTAGATAACTGACTAACCAGTTTTGATCTCAGAATATTCTGGACACCAGGAGAGCAATGCAACTGTCTAATAGTTTCACAGGATCTTTTATGTCCTCCTGAATATTCAGATAGGACTTCTCATACTGTAGTGTTAAACCAAGGTGTCAGCTTAGATCAGATGCTCTAGTCCGAGAGTGGGGCTTGAATTTTACGTTTCAAAGGCGTAAGTGCTACTACAGATCCAAGACATGCGCTACAGCAGCTAAAATTACCTATAAAGCAGCAGGCAAACATACTGTTATGTGAAGGATAAATCTACATTGGTTACATGTTTAGTAATTACATGGGATGATCTTAGGAAATATTGGGAGATACAAATAACTTTAGTTAAATTTGAGGTAACTTCATTAGTATACAAATACTCAAGCACACATCTCACTATTACAATGATCAAAAGCTGGAAACAGGAAACCTGCTAACATTGAGATCAGGCAACATCTGTGGAAATGTTGTGTATGTTACTGATTTATCTGGAAGTGAAGCTACTGAAACGCTTTTTCTGAAATATATCATGATTTGTGTACAATGTGCTTTTGTTTGAATGGCAAAAATTAACATGAAATCACTTGGATAATGTAAGTCACGAGGAGCTAATCTCAGTACACTGCACGTTGGCAATAACTGATGTAATTAATTGCTATTACTTGGTGTTTCAATGAAAGGTGTAACTTTATGGTTAGCATTAAGCAATGATTTGTTCTGTGGAAACCTCAAATATTACATTGCCTTTATTAAAAATATTGTAGCTGTCTCTGAAGTAGATTGAAAAATTTACATCTAAAACCAATGAGATGCATATTTTAAAGCAAAACAAACCCAATTTGTAACAATCACCAATAAACCTTTTAAAAGGTTCACTCTCAAAGCCGAAGCGTTCAGTACCCAAGTCGGCTAAATGCAATGCAATACTTGGGGCTGTTAAAAAGGAAGTTGTTTCATTGTTTGTCAAACTCTCAAAGAAGGGAAAGTTAGTTTAGATTTGTGGGAGAATTAAAATAAAAAATTCAATCTAGTACAAGCCATTAAAAAAAGAATTTACTGGTGAATACAGTAGTAATTTCTTTCCTCTTTGGGTTTTCCTGCACAAAGTCTCATTTTGGGATTTGAAACAAGTGTTCCTTGGCTCATTTGGTGGGTCATCAAACCAAGATTGAGAACTCACTATGCCAGTTAATTTAGGAGTGGTGTACAAGAGTTAGCTTTGTAGCATACCATTTTGGTTTATCAACAGTTTATGCTAATGTATGCTTTTAAAATATATAATATTGCAGGCTATTTTAATGGTAACTAAAACTTACACTTTTTAAAATCCTATTTATGAACATGACCTTTTATAACCTACTTGTGTATTCATTAACCAGATGTCAAGAACCTTCCAGACTTGAGTAAAATATAGTAGATCATGTTCATGGACTATTATTCACAAAATCTTTGGAATATTTCTATACACAGTAATATTGTCTTGTGTTTTGTACATAATGGTATCCACTTATGTTAATAGTTGATAAGCAAATACGCCTCAAGTGAATTAATTCTCAATACACTATGCTTTTCTTAGGACCATAAATATTATTTTGAATGAACAAAAATTTTACTTGGAACTAAATTATTTTCATAAGCTACAATCACGAAGAGCTTGCATTTGTATAGATCCTTTCATGACCTCAAAATATCCCAAATGTAATTTAAAGTCAATAAAGTACCTTTGAAGTGTAATTACTGTTGCAATAAAGGAATTGCAGAAATCAAGTCATACACAACAAATTCTCAGAAACAGGAATAAAATAAGGACCAGATAATTGGTTTATGGTTGAAGGATAAATATCATCCAGGACACAAGGAGAGATCTGCACTTCAACTTCTTACAAGCGTCACGAGATTTTTTTTTACCTCTACCATAAAAGGGGAGACAAGCCCTCAGTTTAGCATCTCTTCTGAAAGGTGTACTACTTATAAACAATTTTCCTGAAGACTATTATGGTCAAGTGACACACATTCACTCCCTCACTCTGCTCGCTTTTCCAAGACACAGGGAATTCTCTTCATGCTGTGCTGTCTCCACTTGCCCAAGGGCAGGACTTTCATTCTGTCCCACCTTCTCCTTCTCAAAATCAATCCAATGTTTTTGGAGCTCCCCTAGCCTGCATTCATAACAGGCAACGTGCACTACTAAAACATTGGTCAACAGTCATCTATGCAGTTAGACGTTGAAAATTGTTTATGTAAATTAGTATAAGCAGCAGAGGCTATGAGGAAAACAAAGCTATTTTGGAAAATGCCACGATAAACCAATACATTTTCAGTATCATACTGCTGTTTAAAAAAACTGGAGTATTTCACTTTGAATTGAATACCACAAAGCTGTCTATTTGACTGGTAATAACTTTTCCCCACAATGAGTTATCTTTAATAACTAACTTTGGTTAATTCACTTGAGCAGATTCCACCGTCACTGTAAGGATTCAGCTACTATACCTACTTCAATCCTTTCAACTTCAGTAGCATTTTTTAAAGCCATTACACAGTTATAGCTATCATGCTGCACTTTATTCTAATCATTGCACTAACTGTATCTTTACTCTAGCTTAGTTACAAATGCTGTTGAAGAGAATAGTTAAAATACAATATTCTGAAGTTATATTGCACATTAAATACTGCATTCTGTTTATTCATTCAACATTTCCTGTTTAATGATTCTTTGAACTAAGCACAGTGTTAATGCAAAATAAGCCAGTTTCATTGCCTTGTACTTTAATCAATATTTTAAGTACAGATTCCAAATTCTATCAAATATGGGTGAAATGTATTGCCATAGTTCCTTAATTAACAGGTGTTTACAATATAACTTAGAAAAAACATCAGCTTGTCTATGCAATCATTTCACAATTTTAAATGGGAAACTATGCACGCCCAATAATTTATAAATATAAAACAGAAAATTGATTCAAATATCTGGTATTTATAAATCAAAACACTCTACCCCATATCAAATTCTAGTTCAATGATGTTACAGTGAAACACTTTTACTGATCAACTTATTTTTTCTCCAAACATAATATTTTATAACTTAGTAGAAATAGTCATTTGGTTGTAGAGAACTTCAGTTTTACTTTTAAAAAAAGGGCATTTTGTCTAAGTTTAACATCTTGCACTCATCAGGCCAATTTCAAGAATACAAATGCCAGGGGAAACAACAAATTTATAAAGAGATTTGGTGATGTTGTCATGGAGAATGCATCATTTAATTATGACTGACAGTTAACTGCCAAACATTGTTTGAATATTTAAACAGGTAGCTTGTCTCTCATCGACCAGGGTGTTGCCCTGACAAATGAACCAGTGTATGGCTGTCACTTATTTTGTTTGAACAAACTAACATGTGCAATGAATGTAAATGTTCTTTGTGTGAGCGCCCTGTATATTAATATATGTAGCTTCTAGTACACACAAATGTGCCACATTGCAAGCCCAACAACCTGAAGGGTGGCACAGTAGTTGGCACTGTTGCCTTACAGCACTAGAACCCTGATTCAATTCCCAGCTTGGGTCACTGTTCGTGCAGAGTCTGCACGCCCTCCCATATCTGTGGGGTTTCTTGGTGCTCTGGTTTCTACAATCCATAAGATGTGGTTAGGTGCAGTGGCCATGCTAAATTTTTTCTCAGTATACTCAAACAGGTGCCAGAGTGTGGCAACTAAGGGATTTTCACAGCAATTTCACTGCAGTGTTAATGTAAGTCTACTTGTACCAATAAATAAACAAAATTAAAAAACAAATTGGTTGCTGCAAATTTTTAGCATAAGATTATTTAGCAAATACTCAATCACAGAATCAAATCTAATGTTATCTCCATAGCAACACCTATTTTATAGTACGCTTGTTGTCAACTCTCTTTTTGCATACAAGTAGTTGTTTCCATGTTCCTTTTTGCATACAAGTAGTTGTTTTTGCATACAAGTACTTGTTTCGCCTGACATTGGTATTCACGACTAACCTGATGAGTGAAAGATGAAAAGCTTCAACAAAATGTCCTTTTTCTAACAGTACTCAGCATAATAGAACAGAATTCGAAACTGAATTAATAGCCATCAGCTGAAATAACTACAACCAGTAGTTTGTTTATTAAAGTACAGCCAAACCTGAGATTAAGAATGTAGGAGTATCAGGCTGTTAGGTTTGTGAATCTCTGCTATGGAGGGCCCTTTACTAAAAACTGGGAATGAATGGGTCATTGTTTTTGTCAAATTTTGCAATAGGAGATCTCGTATTATAAAATGGTAAAATTAATGATGGTCCTTTGATTTGTTTATGGTCACATATATTAGTATACAGCGAAAAGTATTGTTTCTTGTGCACTATACAGACAAAGGACACCACTTATAGAGAAGAAAACGAGATGTAACACTACATTCTGCACAATCATAGCTAGGATGCCCTCATATAGGATATTCCTTAAAAAAACATATACACTTGTAATGAAATGATCATACCATATGAAGCGAACAGAAAATACAATTTTAAGCATGAAAATTTATTCTGTAAAGAATATCCCAATAACAACAGAAATTGCTGGAAAATCTCAGAAGGCCTGACAGCATCTGTGAACAGAGAAGACAGCCAATGTTTTGCATTTGATGACTCTTTGTCAACGAACATCCCAAGTTAAAATGAAGAATAGAACAGGTAGCAAAGGAAGGTATTACATCTAAGAAATTAACTGAAATGTAGCCCAAATAATACTGGTGTTATGGCCTATATCAGTGATGACAAGGCCAACATTCATTGTCAATGCTTAACTTGATGGTGGTGGTTGGAACAACTTCCTGAATCATTATGATTTGCTTTATAGGAGTTTGATATTGCTGAGCAATTTGCAAGAGTGAATCACATTGGCATAAGTTTGAAGCCAAATGTATGCCAGACCAGATGAGATGCCAGTTTTCTTTCCCGAAGGACATTATTGAACCTGTTCCTACAATTTTATGGACATATATCATTTTGGCTCTAGAATGTAAATCTAAAGTACATTTCCTAGGTTCAAAGAATTTCTGTCTTAAGAAACCAATTTAGTCATCTATAAGGAGACCAATTTACACTAGTTTTACTGCAGCATACATCTTATAGTACCAAGCAACAGCCACACTCATATGCACCAAAAATGAAATATGCTGTTTTATTCAAATCAGTGAAGTGATTTATTAAAATGAAAAGGCAACAAGTCTTTGGAATGCAATACCGCACTAACTAAACATCAATTTGAACTACGTAATTTTTTTTAGAAAGGCTTCAGGCAATTATTGTTGGCTATGGATGGTTAACTATATGCCACAGATTATCCAGTGACATATTTCTGCTGGATATGCCAACTTTAGGACTATGAATCAGAATTGTACTTGCTCAAATGCATTCCTAGTACTTAAGCATCTTCATAGAACCCCTACAATGCAGCCCATCACATCTACACTGACCACAGTCCCATCCAGACCCTATTCCCATACCCCTCACATTTACCCTGCTAATCCCTCGACACTAAGATTAATTTAGCATGGCCAACCTAATCCACACATCTTTGGATTGTGGGAGGAAGCTGATAACTTATAAATAACTATATAATTTTGTGCAGAGAGTTCAATTTATAATGACAAACAATTAAACCAATTGAAGGCCAATTCAAATTTGTGACTTTTGATTTCAAGTCTGGCAACAATTGCATTAACACGACCACAACTCCTTGAAACTTATGTCAGTAAAACAGTCACACTCACTGAGTAAGATGATGTTATTAGAATAACCAAGGAAGATGAAAGGACCAATTTTATGTGCTTAAGAGCAGAACCATATACAACATAGCAACTACTCCTCTTCTTGAGTTCTCTACCTGAAGGCAGTTCCACAGTGATTATTCGTGGAATAAAGTGGTGCGCATTTGTTTCTACAGAAAGAACAACGAAGCAGGCACCAAGTCTACCACAGTTAGAATGGGGATCAAACTGGTGATGTAGGCATTATCTGATCCACATGCTAGCTGCCAAGCTAATTGAGTTAACTGGCATTCCCTTAACAGCTATTACAACCAAATATTAAAAGTGTAACAAGCAAACAGATCTCACGAGAGACAGGCAGATGAGCTTGATACTTGGTTTTTGGCACTTCATTCTATAAACTGTATTTTATTACCTGATAAGTTTAAATCGCATCTGCTATAAATGTGCTTCATATATATAAATTTAGATGCAAAATTGAACTTGCTATTCAAAATATTGTTTAAAATGGATAGTTTAAAATGGATAGTTGATGATGTATCAAATCAGAAAAACACAGACAGAACTACATTTTGTACTTTTTGACCAGATTATGATTTGTCTTAAACAGAATAGTTCAAAGAGGCTATAACAATTTGTGCTATAAATGACCAAAATCAAATAGGATTATTAGAAGCTTGAAATGAATTCCTTATTAGCACGTCCTTAGCAAACCGGATTAAAATTTATAGCCTGAGGACTACTTAATCATGTGCAGCATTTTTATCAATTGATTACAAATAAAATGTGAACTTACACATTTTTCCTGAACTCATAGCCTTTAATTGGTCCACAAGAACAGATGATGTTTTGCAATAAATATACAAGGTAAATAAAATATGACAACAAAAAAGGGAAAAGATGCTTGGCACTTTACATTTTCTTGCGCATATTCCAACATGTTAATTTTTCTTGTACCAAATATCGAAATTCAGCATAATGGGAGGTAGTGCAATCATCAGCTTTTATAGATTATTGATTATTAAAAAATATTTAAATAACTTTAAAGGAATTAAAAAGTATCTATTGCCTTATCTTTTCACTATTCAGCATCTCTAAAATCACAATGGAAATGCTAGCTGCTCACTGTTAAATTAGCTAGTGGAGAATGTTTTACTCATACTACCTTTTATCATGTGGAATTACTCAAAAGACTTTCCTCCTACTTCCAGTTTAAAATCATCTGATCATCTGGTAAAGTCCTTTGTACTGTTTTGGTATATTGTACAACTGCAAGATGTTGTTTAAAACCTCTATTACTGGTGTTGAAATACATTAAACATTTCATTTGTAATGTTGCAACTGTCTAAAATGAAAATCATTATTCAGTAGTAGATTACATCATAGAGAAGTTAAGATGCTGCAACATCAAAAAAAGACACAAACAGGAAATGATGATTCATTCATTAGATTTGAGAGTGTTATGTAAGAATTGGGGACCATAATCTTTGATTTAATGCAGTCACATTTGATGTGCTTTGTAAGCACGTGCTTCCTGTATGCAGACAGATTAGCAAAGTTCTGCAGTACTTTGTGGACAATACAAAAACAATATTTTTTAAAAATACCCACCTAATGACTTAACATCAAGCAGTAAATCAAACTCTCTTATAGCAACAGCCACAACTTCAAATAAATTTGTTCCCTTACAAGTCTGAAATATTTAACCTTTACTGTAATATACAGTAGTTACATTTAAATTCCACCACAAAGACTTCTTCACAGTGAAAAATGCTGGATTGCCCAACAGATGGATAAACAACGTATTTTACGGCTCAGTTTCTGTTAAAGAATCTGTCAAAATCATTTTTTTTCGGTCAAACTAGATTTGATTACCATCATTAACTCAAAATTTACAACTATTTAAAAGTCAGTCCTCAATGTTGTATCCAAAAAGCCTGTGGGATTAAAATAAGGCCTTCACTGGGGAGTGAAGAAAAGAAAGCAAAAGGAAAGGGTTTCCTTTCCCATTTTCTCAATAACTTTCCTTCTGTAGTGAAAAAACAGAGTCCAGTCACTGTATGGTGGGAAAAACAGAGCTGCAACACAGATTGGATATTCAAATTAAACTGTACATTAGCCAGACTGATATCTTGTAAAGTTAATTCCAAAAATTTATGTTGCATTTCTCATCCTTTGCTAAATTTTAAAATTCAGATGAGCTGTAATTTCACAGCAAATGCAAATTTATAAGTGGAAATGGGGATTTAAGACTATCAAAGTTTAATCCTATTCATGGTTATACCATTACTTCTGGTCTGCTGGTTTACCAACCAATTAGGGCAAATTATCTTTTGTTGATAACCTCCAGTAATCCCAAAGTTCCATCAAAGACTGGTGATAAATGACCTATCTATGGTATTAGAAACATGACATCATCCCTGCTTTTAGTTTTCAAATTGTTAAGACATTTATTCACCCTGAGAACCAGAGGAAGCATTTGAACTGAGCAGGTTGATCTGTGCTCTGTATGCTAGCGATATGCTGTTTCCACAATGGTTTAAAGTTTGCCTTTTGTTCTAACCCCAAAGAAGTGGCTTTGATTTTAGGTTCAAATCTAGAAGAGCATTTTGAAGTCCAGCTTTTTTATTACGCTAGTCACTTATGCAACTGTCAGGTACTGATGATAGAAAAGACCAAAGAGACTTGTGGAAAACAGGCAAGCTGCAATCCACCAGATTAGAAAAGAAAGCAGACCTCGGAAAAGTAATGGAGTGAAAACGTTCTGCAGACCACCCAGTGCGATAGTTATTTGTGTAACTGTTAGCTTCTTGTTTTCATTAGCTCCAAGGGTAGCTGAGTTGTCAGAACTGGAGGTTTCAGCAATCTCCGTAGGAGACATGTAGGAAGATTCGGAGAGGACACCCCAGGAATGGTTACCTATTTCAAGGAGGATAAGTGAAAAATCAGTTTGTTAATCAGTTACTTAAGCTTATTTTTATATCTTTACTATATCTGTAAGGAAGGACATTTCAGCAAAGGAAGGAAGGAGTGTTACCTCATCAATGCAAAACAGATTCACGGTGCAGATATTCCAATACCTGGAATACAAAAAGGTTTTCTTTCTCCAGCTTCTCCACTCCAAAATAGAACATTTCTCAGTCAATTCACCATGGATTAAAACAGTGAATTCCAATGAATGGATTTGAGTGAGAGATGGACTTAAGATTCAACAACGCCACCATTTTATTGAAACGCGCTACATAGTATAATCTTCCAGTCCTTACAAAATCATGCTTTGATTACATGCCATGATTACATGTAGCACGTGCATGATGCATGCACCTTTACACAAAAAGCACTTGTTTGAGGGACATCACATTTTGCTAATATTTCAGATCACATCCACATGGATTCCAACACTGATTATCATCAAATGCTCCAACAATCAACCACTGATATGTTTGAGTTCAAAACACAGAGGATCAAATAGGAATTACATCATGGAGACACTTAGCCCATATCAATAAGATACACAAGCAGCAGTTCAAATCAGGAGTGCCCACAAAAGAAGCCTTCCAGCCCATCAAGTCTGCACCGACTCTCCGACAGAGCACCTTACCCAAGTCCATCCCTGTAACCCCAATTATTTACCTGCTAATCCCCCAAACCAATGCTTCTTGGGACACTAAGGGACAATTCATCATAGCCAATCTAACTTGCCTGCACATCTTTGGACATGCCCACTTTTTTCCATATTACTTTAGTATCTTTTTCTAAAATCATCCTATTCTCAAAGGTGAGTTCTTCATTTCAACTGAAAACTACAACGCTCTCCAAGTGACCGTAGCCTCCTTCTGTCCTAAGGCCAGTACTATCCCACCCTTGATGTTCCCACTGGTTCATACATTGTTGCCATTGTTCACTCACCCCTCTAGACGATCTTTCATGCTGCATCTCTCTCCTGCTGTACCCTGTAGCTGCTGGCCCCTTTCCTGTACCCTGTTGCCACTGTCCCCTCTCGCCACTGATGCTGTTGACAATGCCCTCCCTCCATGTGCTGTTGCCACTATTGTCCTCTGAGCCGTTGCCGCTGTTTCCTTGCCACATGCTGTTACCACTAGCCAGCACTCTTTCCATGCACAATGGTCACTGCTTCCTTTTCCTGGACACTGAAGCCTTTACATTTCCTCCATGCTGGTTTATTTTTCCTTTTCCTTACAAAAATAAAACCTTTGCATTGGTCCTCTTTCTTTAAATTGTAAAACGAACTTGGAAATATACAAGTTATCCTAACGTTTTCTAAGAGGAAACAGAAGTCACAAAATTATACTGGCTCCTAGAATTGTGATTAATGAGATTAATAAAATGTGCAATAAACTTGTACTAGAAGTCCGTTTTATGATCAGTCTTAGGAGTGGAATTGCATTACTTGCATTTCACTGAATCAAATGTCACAGAGAAAGGGAGCAAAATTATGACTAAAAATCAAAATTTAAGAACAAGAATTACTGCAGTCACAAGAAAGTGGACATGAAATCCACCAACAGAGGGCACTCTCAATTCTCAGTAGCCATGGAGCAAATGTTCTTAAAAAGTCTTGCTATTAAGTTTTACTTGAGTTAATCTTTTTAACATTGCTCATTAAAAAAGTAATAACTACTTTGCACGTGAATTTTCATGACTGCCACAAACAAAATATGTTTAAACTGGACGGAATAGCAGAAATGTTCAAGCAGACACAGACTGATTCCTTCTTCTCCTCCCCTCCCTCTGTTCCTTAATTTTCATTTATCTTGGAAGGTGCCAATTTAATGGACTACCATCATATGGATACTGGCAGGCCCTTTAAGCAACCTGCTCAAATGGCAATCCTTGATGTTTAAGCCAATATGATGGAGTGCTAGTAGGCTTCTCATCATGGAGGCATCACGGGCAAGCTCAAAACAAAATTAGGATGCCCATGCATACGTACTTTCTAACAAGGATCACTAGGCTTAAAACAAAAGCATAAATTGTTTTGGGTTGTTCCTTTTGCATGGTACTGAAGCCAACTACAGTCCATCAGCTACTGGCTGAAATCGGGAACCAAACCTGAACAACCTGGTTTGTTTTAGTTCAAGAATGAAACCAGGTACTAATTTTACCCACCAAAACAAAGGAAAAAAATTTGTGGGAACTGTAACACAACAATATTTTACACAGATTAATGCAGGAAAAGCACAATTTGAACAGCAAATCAGTGGATAATTTGCACTCACCTAGGGTTTTTAAAAGCAATGTCATATGAAGAAGCATAATCATAGGTGTCACATACTGAAGTGCAATCACACAAAGGTAGTAGAAAACTCGAGCAACCTTCAAGCAGAGAGAAAATTGAGTTATTCTATCTGTTTCAATAGGCTGCTTGGTTTAAAAACAAAAAATATGTTTCTAAGACAAGTTTCCCAAGTTCTATTCCTGGCAAATGAGTTAAAGTGATGAGGTGAAGATGTCGGCATTGGACTGAGGTGGGCACAGTAAGAAGTCTCAACATCATGTTAAAGTCCAATGGGTTTATTTGGTATCACAAGCTTTCAGAGCGTTGCTCCTTCTTCAGATTCACGATCAGGGGTTAAAGTGAAATTAAGCAGCCAGGACATGTTTTATTAAAATATTATTGGTTATATTGCAATTCATATATTTCATGAAAGCCTCTTACTTTCAGATAAGACAGTGAAGCATCATGTAGTTTCTCATATGGATGCAAAAGATCCCATGATGTTACTTTGCAGAAAAGCAGAGAATTATCTGCAAAATCCCTCAACATTTATCCCTCAATCAATATTACAAAACTACAGATAATCTCAACATCATCGCATTGCTGTTTAAAGTTGCTTGATGAATACACATAGGCTGAGTTTTCCTATATTAGAACAGTCGCCAACTTCAAAGTTACTTAATTGGCTGTGACGTATTCAGGGCATCCTGAGGTTCTGAAAGACAACTTAAATGTAAATCTTTATTTATTTCCTGATAAAATTACAAGTACCATACTGCACACAATTTCATAGCCACTTATTTTAAATATTTGCACCATACAATGCATCCAAGCTGTTGCCTAATTTCTCAAAATTCACAACAAGTTCAAAATATTAAAACATCAGTCTTAATACAATTTTCCAATATTGTGCCCAGCTAAATATTCAGGATTCAGTGTGGCACCTGATGAGACAAAGTTATTACAATAACATGCTTGAAAACGTGTCTGAAATTCTAAGGGCTTTTGTGACTGCATTCTCTTTTAGGCCAGGCATCAGCCAAGAGCCCACAAACTTCCACTATTCTGTCATTGACAGAAACTGAAATGGGCAAGCCATATAAATACTCTGGCTACGAGAGTAGGGGAGAAGCTAGGAATAGTGTAGCTCACTTTCTAACCACCATCGACCATCATCCCCCTTTCCCCAAAGTCTATCCACAAGGCAAGTATGTCTACTTTATTCTTTAGAATGTAGGAAAATGAGGAGTGACCTTATTGAGGTGTATAAAATCATGAGGGGCATAGATAGATTGAACACAATCTTTTTCCAGGGAAGAGGAACATAAAAAAGAGGAAAAGTAGAGGACATAGGTTTAATGTGAGAGGGGAAAGAATTAAAAGGGAAATAAGGGGCAGCTTCTTCACAACAGGGTGGTGCATTATATGGAATGAGCTGTCAGAGAAAGTGGTTGAGGCAGCTTAAATAGTAGCATTTAAAAGCATTTTGGGTAAATTTGGGTAAGAATATGGATGGGCATGGATTTGAGGGATGTGGGTCAAACGTGGATAATTGGGACAAGCTGGGAAGGCACCATGGTCATCATGGATTGATTGGGCCAATAGATCTGTTTCCATGCTGTGTTGTTCTACAACTCCAAGAATATGCATAAAAAGTCAAACTGCAGCAATCATTATGTAAGCCATCACTAGAATGTTTCATTCTCTTATCCTGGCCCAGCCCCAAAACATTTGTAATTCTACATGCACATTTTCAAATCAATTATGTAATAGAAACATCCACATTTTGGCCTCCGTAAGTTCAACATTACTACAATGATGAGTTATTCTCAAATGCTATATCCAGGTTTCTCTATCTGGTGCATCACAATTCTCAAATACCATCAAGCTCTTTTTTTTGTTTCACCCTATTCTTTTCTGCAACTTCTAGCTATTCATTCCCATTAAGATTTTTAGTATTTATGCATTCCACATTTCTGGCTTCAAGCTCTTACCATTTTTTGTAGATCCTTTGTACTGATTCGCCCCGCCTCCTTCTTCATCTGCACAATACCCTTCTGTGCCAAATTTAGGTATGCTTGTAAATGTTGGCGAATTAAGACCAGTCGGAGAACACAAAGCAGAATAATAACCCAAAGTCGCAAAGAGTCATATGTAGTCTCTGACATTCTGCAAATATAGTTTAATAATATTTTTGAAATAAAACACTTTTAAAAATTCAGAACTGTAGTTTTTCAGAATAGATCAAACCACATTGTTAGTTTTTACTAAGGCATTCCCATGTAGTTTTCTGAAGATTGTATAAGAAATATCTCATTATATTCCTTTACTTAAACCCAGACATTTCAATTCTTCAGCAGTTATTTGTCTCTCTCTCTCTTTTAAATAAATCTATTAACAAGAGTTAAATGTTTTGATTAAGTCAATTTCTAATAAGTATTCTGTCATTTAGAAATCTTTGCAGCTGATCTAGCTGACCGCATGGGCCTGAACTATTTAGCAACCATTTAAAACTTGATGGTCTAAGTTTATATCAAATATATGTATAATGATCTCTATTTCAAATATAGAAAAATGTGTTTTAATTAGATTTACAAATTGTTAATCATAAAGATTGGCGAGAACTAATTCGACACATCTGCAATTTCCAAACCTGCTGCACCATTCTATCTTACCTATCCCAAACTACTATCCAACTTGGTTAAAGTTTCAACTGCATTGTATATAGGTAAAATACTTTGATTGCATGCAAAGCTAAATTGGTATCAATACAAATTTTCAGCTGTATTTAAAATCTAACATTAGATCAATAAATATTAAAATGAGAAATGTTTGTAAAATAATGCAGGAGTCTTTTTCTCTACTGTAATCAATAAATTACAATAACTCATTGAGGCTGGATTCACTGCCTCCCTGTTTAAGTGGGAGGAAATTAAATAAATCTTCAGCTGAGTTTACACTGTGCTTGCAACTTTATCAGAGTTTAACAGATTTAACAGAGTAAAATAATTTACTCTGAAATTCTCAGCATAATCAGCACATAGTTAACCATTCTGACCTCTTTGCATAAATGCCCATACATCTGAATACCGAATCATGTCAGAGCTACAGATGAAGAGATTTGCATCGTTCTGATTTAAATGTTGGAAGTTAAACTTCTTTTTGTTTCCATTGAACAGAAAAGCTCAACAAGTAGTAATGAAAACTGTCCCATCAAATCCATGAGCCAAACTGGGGTAAATTTCAGAAGGTTACATTCTAAAGCGAACTGAATGGAATTTGTTATGCAAGTAGGTTCTTCATTAAACAGATATACTTACAAAGGAATACTTTCTTTACCAAGTGGCGGATTCATGATATAGTCCTTTGTAATGGGTTTCACCCAGAGGAGTACTATAATTAGTGGCGACAGGAAGTTTATATGAAACAGAGTCCTATGAGTCAGGAAACCCAAAAAGCACATGGTTAACCAGATACCTTACAATTATTAAACATTTTGATTATCCAGGATAACAATTTGTTGGATATTACAAGGCTTCTTAATTGTAATTGTTAAAGAGTGACCTTGCATTTGTAACTAAAACAATTTGACAAATCAGGCATCCTAGGATGCTATGAGATTTTAATAAAGCACATCTATGCAGCAATTTTTACATTTTTTCATTATATTACTGTAAACTTGTAACACTCACGGAGTGATTTCCCCCAAATGGATAGAAGCCGCAATTTGTGCTCTTAAGAATACATGTTGCATCACTCCTCCCTCGATTTAGGCTCAGCACCATAAAACCACTCTCATCACCAAGTCAGAAGGCCATGGGTTCAAGACCCAGTAGAAACTTGAGCATGTGATCTAACCTGATGTTAAAAGACAATACTGGAGACATACTGCCCTCTCAGGAGTGTTATTTTTTTGAATGAAAAATGAAACTGAGGCAACATGCCCTCTAAGGTGAATGCAAGCAACCAGAGCATTGTTCAAAACAGGCGCTCTTCCAATGTTCTGACCCACAATTGACACCAATAAACTAGATGCTGTTTGTTGCGTATCATTGCTCTCTGAGGCATCTAGCTTGTGCAATACAAAATAAATTACTTATAAAAGTATTTTGTCAACAGTGAAGCTCCTTAGCATAACCAAAGGACCAGGATCGGAGATGCATGGGAACAGACAAACTTGCAAATTCCTTTCCAAGCCAAACACCACCCTGACCTGGAACTATAATCCCTGTTCCTGAGTCAAGGGGGAAAAAACAAAATCACTTCTAACTCTTGAGTAACCATTTATACACTCAAGACCAAGACACACAAGGGATACCCCGGAATACATGACACCCGCGCCCAATCCATCCAGTGGCTTGTCATTCTGAGGAATTAACGAGCCTATATTTCAGTTTCTACCTTAATGCGAATTATATTGACCACTATTTGTTATTTGATGAAATGATCAAAAAGTGAAAGCTAATCAACGCATTTCACTCACTGGCTTGCTGCCGGAGAGAAATCTTCAACGCAACTAGCTACTCAGCCTATTTTATTTGACGTACATTAATATCACTGGACTCATAATTTCTCCTATCCTTTGCACCAAATTGAAATTAATAGTCAGGAATATGGAATTCACATCAAAGAGACAAGCAGATCCTCATGGACAGCTTTCCTCAAGGTCAGTGGTAAATGCTGCCACTTCACCACTGAACACAAATATGGATCCATATATTCTTAGGCAGATTGTTATAAAACAAAGTTTATGATCAAAAGATGGAACATTCCTGGAATGCCCCAAAACCTGCCGCCTTATTAGTGTATTTCAGTATCAATAAGACAAGATGCAGCATTAGATCTGATCCTAGATAACCAAGCAAAACAAGTAGATAATCAGAAACAGAGCCTTTAGGTAAGAGCATAGCTAACCTAATAAGTTGAATGATAACAGTAAAAATGTAGACTGGAATTTATCTAATCTCAATGCAAGATCAATTAAAGCAAAAAGAGAAAGCACACCATATAACACCCAATTACATGATGAATCAGGTGCAATTTAATCATATTACTACTGGAGATCAAAAGTGTATTCCATAATAAACAGCAAAGGCCCAACAAGAAGTGTAAAAAGATATGAACAACAGAAAAGGAATAATATTAAAGGAAAACTATAAAATATAAAAATAATAGAAGAAAAGCCCTGAGGGAGATTAAGAACTCTGAATAGAAGAATGACAGCATAAAAGGAGGAGGATGTGGCAGTCAGCAGAAAAAGAAAAACCATGGAATTTTACCAGCATGAGCAAAGTTAAGTTAAAGACAGGTAGGAATCACTTTGCAGATAAATGATGTCAACTCGTAAGAGTGTGAGGTATTAGATGCTTAATTAGCATTTTGCTTTAGTGCTTACGAAAAAGTGAAAGTTTAACTGGTGGAATACAGAATAATTAGAGAGGAGATGAAATGGTTAATGAAGCTAAAATGTGACATGCCACTGGCTCAGATGGTAGGCATCCCAGATTACAAATAAGTGGTAGAAGAGAGATAGCAGTTTCACAATGTTCCAATAATTTTCAGTGCACATTTCACCCTTAATAAAGGGCAGGGAAAAAATCTGCCAAAAAATTGTGAGCTCTTTATGTCGCAAATAAATTCCTCAAGTCTGTAATATCATTCATAAGGCACAAGTAATATGGCTTTATAAGCAACAAGTTGTGTTTTGCTAATTGAATATTTTGAAAAAAAAATTATTTTTTCTCTCTGGTTCAAGCACCATGGAACATTTTTTTTCTTTTGTCTCCAGAGATTGCATGACTACAGGGCGGGAAGAGGGAATTCCAATTGTGCTCCCAACCTCCCACAATCTAATGTTGTTAGCAAACTCTTCAGCCACCTTAGCCTTACTTTTCAGATCAATCTCTTTAAATCTGTCTGCTTTACTGCTTCCCCCCAGGTTTTAAAGACCACTTAAAAAGCTATCTTTTTTGACTTCTGCAATAATACTTCTACTACTGTTCAGTGAAGTGCCTTGGAGTATTTTCTAAGTTAATGGTGCTGTATAACTCCAAGTAGTAGCTCTTATGTGATCATATCACATATCCTCTTGCACGTTCAATTTTAGCTTTGTAATTCATGCTGCAAATCCTCATATGCCAAAGAGTAGCCTTTATTTTTATAGACTGTCCCGAATACGCAATTTCCACAGTCCCTATGGTTATCGCTAGAATATTTTCACAACACAACTGACTCTAGAATTTTACATCCTCTCATAGCTAATGGATGGAAAAAGCTAGCCTGTCATTACCTATTGCTTGATAAACTATTTCAATGCAGTTTTTAGAGACAGCAGTAATAATCTTAAATTTTCAGCACTATTATCACCCATTGTTCTGCCCAATTACATATTTAATCCAATACATTTTATAATTTGAGTTGCTCCTTCAAAATCCATACCCCTTTCATTTTGAATGTGAATATATTAGTCTGTTTCCAATTTCCTGGTATCTTACTTATTCCACTGGCTTCCTCAGTGCTGTAGTAATTTTTCTCCAATCTCCCAGCACACTGGAATTAACACTATTTCTAGAACTTTACTGGTATTCAACTCTGTAGGTCCATCTAGAAGTTCCAACTGATTAATATCAAAGTCCTTGCTTTTATTATGTTTAGCTCCATTGAGGGACTGAACAGGTACATATTTTTCTCTTGTGAACTCTTGGAAGTAGTAATCATTCAAAATATTAACAATTTTGTGTCTGCATTTAGTTTTGTGCCTGCTTATGTATTTTAGTCTTCTCTTCCTCTGACTGCTCTGTTAGGGTTATGTTAAAGTTCTCATGTTTTTTGTTCTGAAGCAGATAGTGCTCCTGTTCCTGTTGTTTTCCCTCCCACAGCCAACCTGGTCATTCAGCTCAGTGGCTATTAATGTGTGTACGCATTTCACAGACTTTTGCCACGTGTGCCGCAATAACAGAGATTCATTCAATTACTTAGAAGTGCTGATTACTTTAAAAATAATTTATTGGGGTGTGAGAAACGTTATTGAATGAACTCATGCTTTCTTCTTCCAGGTCAACCATCAACCCGGCACATTGGCACAGTAGTTAGCAATGCTGCCTCATGGCGCCAGGGACTCAGATTCGTTTCTGGCCTTGGGCGGCTGTGTGGAACTTGTACATTCTCCACTTGTCTGCATAGGTTTCCTCTAGGTGCTCCGATTTCCTCCCACAGTCCAAAAACATGCAGGTTAGCTGGACTGGCCATGCTAAATTGCACCTTAATGTCCCAAGATGTGCAGGTTAGGTAGAATAGCCATGGCAAATGTGCAGGGCTATTTTGTCGCTGCCTCTATAATATGTAATATATTTCTCTTATTTATTTCCAAGCAAGTACAAACAAATGTTTCAATGGAAAACCCTATTGTGTCCAGAATAAGGATTAGAAAGAAAATATTAACTGAGACACCGAAACATGGACAAATGGGTATTTGAAGAATACCAATTGTGTGCAAATACCAATCACTTTCTGGAATTAAAACATCTTTATAGGTCAAGTATTGAAGAGGGCAAACTCAAATCTGTTCAATAACTGTAAATGAAAAGATTTGCTTCACGCTCAGTGAAACTATAAGCCAACAGACAGATTAAAGAGTGAATGTATACATTATAAAATTGACAAAAGGTTGTGTGAGAAGAGAGTAAGTGAAACAGTTAATATAAATTAGAGAAAACCTTAGATCGTTGCAAACCAGAAGAACTTTTCTTTTTGAAGAGAAAGGAAAAGTAAAAAGAGGACAAGGAAGAAAGATAAATTTCATTTACACAGCACTGTCATGAATGCAAAATACATCAAAGCACTCTACAGCCAACACGGTATTTTTGAAGTTCAGATATAGTCATGATATCGTGAAGTGCAGCACATATGGAATATGTATATGGAAGAGAAGGGAATGGTTTAGTTTGGAGGGGCATTGCTTTTTATTTTGGTCGGCACAACATCGAAGGCCGAAGGGCCTGTTCTGTGCTGTATTGTTCTATGTTCTATAGCAATGAGACAAATTACAATGTAATGTGTTTTAGCAACATTAATTGAAGGATAAATATTGGCCAGGAGATTGTGAGAACTGCCCTGTTTTTTCTTCTTCAAATGGTATAGTAGAACCTTTTGCATATACATAATGGAGTTAACAGGGCTTTGGTTTGACATCTTAACAGAAGCAGTGCAGAACATACTCTATACTGTAGTAAAATGTTAGGCTCCGTTATGTGAAGTGTCTAGAGTGGAACTTGAATTCATGACCTTCGCACTCAAAGGCTATAACTGAAATAAGCTGAAATCTTCAAATCAAATCCACATTTAGCTATTTTATTACTTTTCAGTTAAAAAGGCAGGCTTGCATTTATGGTACATTTTTCACAACTACCATATATCTCAAAGAACCTTGCAGTCATTTGAAGTAGTTTTTGATACCTAGTCACTTATCTAGAAAATACAGTAGCCAACTCGGATTCAGCAAGCTCCCAAAATAGCAATCAGGGATAATAATTAGATAATTTTTTTATGATTTTGATTGTGAGATAATTGATGGCCCAAGGTGCAGGGAATAAATCTGACCTCCTTCCAAAGAGAGCTACGGGACCTTTTAGATGATGAGAGATTTACCATTACCTGTACTGGAAGCAGTTTTTAGTGAAGGATTACCAGGTTGATTCCTGAAATGGAGGGATTGTTTTATGGGAAAAGTTTGAGCAGATTCAGCTTATATTCATTGGAATTAAGAATAAGTGGTGATGTTATTAAAACTTACAAGATTCTGAGCAGGTTTGAAAGAGTAGAGGGGAAATCAAGAACAAGGCAGTTCGGTTTCAAACTAAGGGATCTACCATTGAAGGAGATTAGAAAGAATTTATTTTCTGAGGGTTGTTAGTTTTTGGAATTCTTTTCCTCAGACAGTGAAAATAAAAATAATCAAGGCTGAAACAGACAGTTGATCGACAATGGAGATAAAGGAGATGGGCAGAAAAGTGGTGTTTAAGCCACAATTACATTAGTCATGGAATGGAAATTTCCCACAAAAAACAAAGTGTCACAACGGTCAGAATAATGGAGCAATCCTCACTGGTCTCTCAACTGCGCTCCGTACTGCAATTGTCCCACACTCATCACTTTTTGAAGAGTTGAACACTGGAGAGCTCCAATGCTGTTTCACAAGGGGTGGCCCGATCTCAGTGAAAGGGAGATCCACTCCCTCCATCCATGGACATCAGGATCCCCCCGCCTCTCATCAGTGGCATATTCTTCCACCTTTTCCCTGATATGGGTCATTGACACCCAGTCCCTCCTGTTAAGTTCCTCTTCATAACCATCGACATGTCCCATCATGCTCTACATACACCCCTCTCCGCAAATCATGATCCACTGTCACAGTCCCTGCTCAGGTCCCATCCTCTTCACACTGTCCCAACACTGGTGGCACCCAATTGGCATGATCTAAATGGTGGAGTGGGCTCAATGGGTCAGATGACCTACTCCTGCTCCTATTTCTTGTGATCTTATGATTTTTATGATGTAGCACCTTATCCAAAAGATGGTAAGTTGCACTTCTGCTTAGTTGACTTCGTTCAGCCTGTTAATGCAAACATCACTTCCACATATATACCATCAGTTGCAGGAGAGTAATAGCAACTATTAAGGCTAGCCACACACCATTTATTCCATAAGTGATTGTTGAGCAAATACTTTAGCCAATATAAAACATGATTACAGTCTGATTTTAAAAACTAGTCCCTGATTTTGGAACAACCTTGACAGGGAGAATGTTGTGAAGTCAGGTTTCCAAAGTAATGAGGAATAACCAACATGCAGTCATTAATTATTAATATGAATTAAAAAATGTGAAGTGTAGAATATATGGCAAAAATTCTGTGCCCTCAGGAATTGATGGAATGTGTTCCACTCAAGAGAAGATAATGTGCAAATGCAAAGCTAATACGTTGGGACTATAGGAAAACCAGAATGCAAGACTGGCCAAAAGACAGAGCTGCAGAATCTAGTAAAGAGGCACAAGAGACAGCCTAATAATGCCTGAAGGATTATATAGCAAATTGGTAGAAGCTTGGGCTCAAAACAACTTACTATAATATCAAAGCATCATTTAAATAGTAAAGGAAGCAGTATTTCCAGACTAAACACATGATTTTTCACAATGACTTATCACATTTTCTCCATTTTCATTGTTCCCCAAATCACATCAGCCATACTCTCCTTTTGTAGCTAGCTCTGGAAGATATTTGGTAAAAGAGTAAAGATTATGACTGTTGTAAACCGCTTTTTAGATTTATCCTGGCCAAAACAGACACAATGGGAGGGTGGGGGTATTTTTTGCCCACATTTCATTGAGAGGGGATGGTAGAGAGTATGGAGAATAGATTGGGAATTCCACAGTGACATTCACGCTGGTGGGATTTCCCCACTTGACTATTGCCACCAGTGACATAATAGCATTGTAATACGTATAAATATGTTTAGGCATCCCCACTATTAACAACCCTCTCACCCCCAAAAACTGGAAGGTTATTTGGGTGGGGGGGGGGGGCGTTGTGGGGATAGTGGTTCTTTTATTGTGTCATCTTTTTGATATTCACAACATTCTGGGACCTGCCTCTCCTTGATTGTTATTTGATCAAGTGTCAAAAGGTATGGTGGGAAAATCCAGCAGTGGAGTCAGTGCCTACACTCCACTTTCCCTGCTCAAGTTGGCACTTCAGTTAAAAAAAAATGGAAGAATTCCATCCAATATATTTTTCAATAGGATAAAGCCATTGAGGATTGCTACTGTGCACAAGAAAGTATGAATGGAGAAATGACAAAGATTTTTTATTTTCCATGGCCTTTTACAACTTCAGAATATCCTGAAGCAGCACACAACCCTTTAAGTACTTTCGAAGTGTAATTCTTGTTGCAATGCAGGAAACAAATCCACAATCCCAGATTTGCTTACAAACCATTATATGTTCATGGGTGTGCACATTACTGTCAAGGCTAAAATTTATTGCTGATTAGTAAAGGTGCCAGTGAGCTGCCTTCTTGAAACTTTACAATCTATGTCATACACATACACCGTAAAGTTTTACAACACCAATTTTAAATCCAACCGATTTATTTGATAGTAGATTCTGATGTGTGCTATTGCAGACCAGAACACTGCATTTGCCTGACGAAGGCTATACAGTCGAAAGCTCGCGAATTTACTATCAAATAAATTGGTTGGATTTAAAATTGGTGTTGTAAAACTTTACTGAGTTTACCCCAGTCCAACGCCGGCATCTCCACATCATGTAGATACACCCACAGTGCTGAAAAGGAAAAAATTCCAGGTTTTTGGTCAAATGATGAAATAACGATGATACATTTCCAGTCAGTATGGCATATAACTTTGAAGGAAATGTGAAGGTGATAGTCCTATTTGCCTATTGTCCTTATTCTACTGGGTGGTAGAGGTCATGTGTACAGATGTGTTGAAGAAAACTTGGCTGATGCTGCACTGCATCTTGTAAATAGTGCACTGATGATGTGGACAGGATGTTAATGAAGCAGACTAAGTTGTCCTGAATAGACTTGAGCTCAAATGTGTTATTGGAGGCATATTCATCCAGGCAAGTTGACGGTACTTCATCACACTCTTGTAGACAGCAGAAAGGTTCTGGGAGCCAGAAGATGAGTTACTCATCACAAAATATTCCACTGCTGACCTAACCTTGTGACCAAGTTATTTAATGGATGATCCAATTATATTATTGGTCATCCCAGGATGGTAATGATGGGATTTCAGTAATGGTGATGCCACTGACATTCAATAATTTGACTCTGCCTTGTTGGAGAGGATCGTTGTATGTATGTTATTTGCCATTTACAGACAAGGTGTAAATTTTGACAAGATTGCACAGCATGTGGACAGAGACTGCTTTATTAGAGGAGCTGTGAAAGAAACATGCTGCATATTGACTTCAATTTTCTTAGGAAAGAAATTTGTTGCCAGATTTTGTCAAATGCTATCTAGATGTCAGAGCACTCATTCTTCATCTCCCCTGTAGAATTTAGATACATAATCCAAACATAGATAAACTATGAAATGAGGTTTGGAGATGAAAGGCGTGTGCACATTTGTGAACATATGTATAACAATTACAGATGTAATGTGACCTCACAAAAAGGTAAGCATAAGAATCCAGAAAAATTTAGCATTGACATATTTAGTTAGACCATGAGTTTCTGGATATCCAACACATTGAAGAGCTGCAGTGTGTCTGACTCAAGTCATTATGAACTTCTTCATGCTCAGCAAGAACATGCCAGTTCTTCTTTATGTAACATTATGCTCTTAACCACCTTTTTGGCTTTTCTGTTGTGAAGCTGATCAGTCAGTTTTCTAATAACAAAGATACACCAAACTGTTCAGTACATGTTGCAACATCGGAGACCTGAATTTCAAAAGAACAAACTGAACTGCTAGCAGCAGGTACCTGGCTTAAGGAACCTTTTGACAGAAGTGGTAATCTTGAGCATTTAGCCAACCTTTAAGGAAAGAAAGACCAAATTCCTACACAAGATACTTATTCAGATTTCTTATATCCAGTATGGGCCCGAAATTCACTGACATTTTGGAGAATGAAAAGAAAAGCAAAATAGATTCATATCTTACAGAACTTAAGTATTAAGTCCATATCTCACCTTTAGCATTAGTACGAGAAAGAATTTCACATGGTAAGTAACATTAAAGTAATTGTCGGGCCTATTGTGCCAGCTAAAGTGTTCAATAACCTGGGGGCACAGATTTAAGGTTAAGAGATAAAAGACTAGGAGGGGAGTTGAGGAGGAACCTTTCCACTCAGGAGATAGGAGGAGTCCAGAACTCACTGTAAGAAACTCTTGTAACATTTAACAAGTACTTAGCCATTCACTTGTGCTGCCATAATCTCAAGGGTTTTCGGCCAAGTGATGGAAAATGGCATTAGTGTAGCTGGACCTTTGTTGACTGGCATGGACATGATAGACTGAATGGCCTCATTCTGCTCTGTACTCATCAATATGGTACCCCTGTATAAGGACTTGAATCTTATCCATTAGTTTCAGAATGTCAATTACACATCAGTGACACTGTCAAATCTCACCTTTAAAAGCATCAATTTTCAGAGAATAAGTTGACATATCCAGCAATGACAGTCTCTTTACTGATCAATCTGAATTCAGAAGAGGTGGAGTCTGAATATATTTTCTTCACCACAAATACTTTGTTTCAGATAAGTTGAGCTCTGAAAGTTAGAACTAGCGAGTTGGCTGCAAAGATACTTGGCGGTAAATCAGCACATGTTGCTGTAAAAAGAGACAAGTCATTGGGATGGTACAGAGCTTGTGTCGTGAAGCAGACAAGAGGTGGCTGTTGTCTTTATTTTTTCTAATTTCAAGAGTTAACTTTTCTGCATCTGATCCAGAATCTGTTCCAAAACTGATATGTTACAAAGTCATAATTTGTTGTGAAGAAACTGATGTAACACTAATCCGAGAACTGAAATAAATGTACCTTTAGGAAAAGGAGCTGGCTTGTGCCCACACTGCAACTAGAGACCTTTTTTCAATGGGATCAATGCAAATGCAATATGAACAGGATTAAAAAGAACTAAGAAGGAGACAGCAAGAGATAGCTGTTATATATCATGCAAGCTAATAAAATAATGGAATGGCACAATGTAATTCTGAAAGGTGTCCCAGTTCCCTCATGAGTCAGTTGAGCCATCTGACTTCAGTATACAAGACGACAGAAGCAATAAGTCATATTCTGTATTAAATTCTAGAAAAGTCCACCCAATTTGCTTAAGACTATATAAATTAGTGGAAATAACAGATACAAATGGGATTGTGTTTTGTTAATTTAATCATAATAACTTTTCTTACTGTGTTAGCCTTTCTTTTGCAAGATTCAGGGCATCCAGATGCATTTGAGCCAACCGCAGGCCAGGAAATGTCAAAAAAGCACCAATGAGCGCACAGAAAACAGCCAGAAACATTTTAAAGGTCAGTTTCGAGACAGGGCCCCTGGAATAACAAAATAAGAAGGTTTTTTTAAAAATCAATCTTGTACAAAAATACTGAAAATGTTTGTTCAAACATTTTTTACTGAGAGCATTAAGTTCTACAGTCAACACGCATCATGCTATTCTGGATCTGATAATGACAAGATTAATCAATATCCTCATTGTAAAAGGAGTCTCTGGGTGACAGTGATCACAACAGGATGGAACCTCACACTCAGTCAGAAAGAGGTAAGAGAGAGTCCACTGCTTCAAGTGGTAGAAGATCTAGAAAACTTCCTAAAGATGCTTGAAAATCAACAGGAGAACAATTATCACTGGAGAAAAGATGCTGGAAAACAATTAGATTTAAAAGGCTGACAAGTCAAACAACCAAATGGCCTGCATCCTAGGGTCTTAAAAGAAGTGATAGTAAAGATAGGAGATCCGTTGGTTATAATCTACTCAAATTATTTAGATTCTGGCAGGGCCCCAGTAAATTTGAAAATAGCTAATGTATTCAAGATAGGAGGAGACAGGAAACAGGAGACTAAAGTAAATTAACCCAACATCTGTTAAGGAAAAAATTGCTAGAATCCATTTTGAAAATTCTAATTTGATCAGGCAGAGTCAATGTGAGTCTGTGAAAGAGAGAGAGTGTTTTTGAGGCAGTAACAGAGCAACATGGATAATGGAGAACCTGTAAATGTGGTGTATTTGGATTTCCAATTGGCGTTTGATATAAGGAGCCAAATCAAAGGTGAATAAACCAGATCAGATTATATGCTTAGCCTGGATAAAGGATTGGATTGCTAACAGGAAGCAGAACGTGGTGATAAATGATTCTTTTTCAGGCTTGCAGGTTTTAATAAGAGATGAGGAGTATCATAAGGATCATGCTGAGGTCTTAAATTTTTAAAATCTACATCAATAATTTGGATGAAAGGACCCAATGATGATAACTATATCATCTATGATACTAAATAAGAAAGTGAATTGTTAAGAAGTAGACAGTCTGCAAAGAGATGTGGGCAAAAATTTGCCAGACAAGAGTATAATGTGAGAAAATGTGAATTTGCCCACTTTTGCAGGAAGAAAAGCAAAGCATATTCCATTTAAAGATATTGGAAAACGTGATGATACAGAGGAATCTGGATATCCTAGTGTATGACTCATGAAAAATTAGAGTGAGGGACAGTACACACAATTAGAAAGAAAATAGATGTTGGCATTTATTGCAAGGAGAATGGCACATAAAAGTAGGAAAGTTTTACTCTAGCTGTACAAGGCATTGGCGACATCACATCTACAGTGTACAGGTTTGCTCTCCACATTTGAAATAATTGATGTTCATTTGACTCAAAAGCTTCTTTTATGAAGAAAATAGCAGGACTAGAGGGCATAGCCTCAATATAAGGGGGGGCAGTTTAGATCAGAGTTGAGGAGGAACTTCTTCACTCAAAAGGTGGTGAATCTCTGGAATTCTCTGCCCGTTGAAGTGGTGGAGGCAACTTCACTGAATATATTTAAGTCACGGGCAGATAGGTTCCTGATAGACAAGGGAATTAAAGGTTATGGGGAGAAAGCAGGAAAGTGGAACTGATCCACTTCCGATTAGCCATGATCTTATTGAATGGCGGGGCAGGCTTGAAGGGCTAGATGGCCTACTCCTGCTCCTATTTCTTATGTTGTTAAGAAAGATTGAACAGGTTGGGATCATACCTATTGGAGTTTAGAAGAATGAGAGATAATATGGGCAGTGCAGTGGCAAACACCGCTGTCTCACAGCACCAGGGACCTAAGTTCAATTCCGGCCTTGAGTGACTGTGTAGAGTTTGTACATTGAATATCTGCGTGGATTTCCTCCAGATACTCTGGCTTCCTCCCACAGTCCAAAGATGTGTAGGTTAGATTGATTGCCCATGTTAAATTGCCCCTTAGTATCAGAAGAGTAAATAGATGGAATTACAGGGATAGGGCCTGGGTGGGATTGTTATCGATGCAGGCTGGAAGAGCCAAATGGCCTTCTTCTGCACTATAGGTATTTCATGACTCTATGATCTTACTGAAAGATATAATATCCTGATGAGCATTTGATGGGTAGACATCAAGGAGGTATTTCCATTTGTGAGGAGACTAGAACCAGGGAACACAGTTAAGAAAAGGTCTATAGTTTAAGACAGAGATGAGAAGAAAGAAACTTTTCCTTTAACAGGGCGGTGAAATTTTCTTCCCCTGAAAGTAATGGAGGCTGGATCATTGAACTTCTTCAAGATAGAATTAAACAGCTTTTGATAATCAAGGAACTAAAAGGTTATGGAGACAGGTGGCAAATAGAGTTGAGACCACAACCGAATCAGCCATATTCTTACTGAATGGCAGAACAATTTCAAAGGGCTAAATGGCCTATTTCTACTTTTAAGTCATACCTGCGTTACAATATGGTCTTTATGCCTGCAATTTACTATAAATAGAATTGTTCAACTTAGCAGAGATAGTTGGGCAGGTGAAGACAAGTCTGCTAACCTAACTTTATTTCAACATTTTTTTTTAAACTTGCTGGCTGGCAGAATGGCAAAGTATTAAAGTTCTGGAATAAATTATCTCTGCATGCTAAGGAAATGTACATATTACTCTGAGCAATTCCATTCAGAATAAAATGCAAATGCACTAAATGAATATCATTCAATTGCTACATTCATCCTTCAAATTTTATTCTTTCCAAATGTTTGTGTATTAGAAGTATATGAATAATGACAATTAGCATTAACTGCACAAAGAAAATGTACAATGGTAACTGATAAATCTCAAAATTATATTTAATCACAAAAGCAGAGTTATTTTAGTAATTACATGAATGACTATTATTACAAAAAGTAAAAGTTATTCAACGTACTGGGATTCCAGGCCTTGTTTCTCAAGGAACTGCAAAGCACTTTCAGAAAAGTTTGCAAATCCTAAGTAAATGTGAAAAGAGAATTGAAAGAAAAGTTAATTTGACAGGAATTTCATTCAATATTTTGCATACATTCACAATAATAAGTACTGCCTTTATGCAATGTAAATAGAGCATTCTTGGTGCTACTACAGTGTTTGTTTATAATATTATCAACTTATTTAAACCATAACACAATGAAGAAAATGTTTAACATTGCAAAATAAAAAAGCTGCACTGAATTAGAACTGAACATTTTTCCCAACTCTAAAATCTGAAAACCTATTCCAAGTTGGGTGAAAGTACCATGGCAGCCTGCATGGAAGCTCAAAGACAGATCGAGAACTATAAATGTGTATGTTCCCTTTTCTCTTTAGTTCTAAGATGTGAATTCCTACTTCCTGGGCATGTTTATTTTTGTCTTAGTTACTTCACTGGAATCAGATGAAATAATGCAGCTCAATTGGATTTTCTGCAGATACGCATTTGGGAGCTGGATACTGATCTTCATGTAACAGTCAACAAACAAAACTCAAGTTATTCCAACCCTTCCTCATAGACTCTTCCTCATATCTTCCAGCTGGCAACCAACCAACACTAACAAAAACCGAGGGAACCTGCTGAGCTTGGAAATAAATACATATTGGATATTTATCAGCTGCCGGAATAGGAAATGGAATATAATCCCACGTGCAACTGGCACTTTTCCACCTAAGAGGAATGATCTGAATTTTAAGAATTTATTAAAATTTCCGTGATCAGAAACATTGAAAAATCTGCAACAATTAGAAGTAATAATTCAAAGCAACAAATGTATTTACTAAGTAGAACAGAGTCTTATTGGCCAAAGAGTCTGCAGGCTTTTTTCAGGCTTTTCAAAGTTACTTAACCTTTCTAGGGTGTTAAGTTAGCTGATATGTGAGAGAAAACATATGGTTGTGTTGGTCCAGTCAAACAAACAGCCGACATAAATCATCTAAACTCAAAACAGAATGGACACTAGTGTAAAACACTAAGGTGTTAGATACCTAGATACCCAAGTCTGAGATCACATACCAACCAGCTCAAGAACAGCTTCTTCCCTGCTGCTGTCAGACTTTTGAATGGACTTACCTTGCATTAAGTTGATCTTTCTCTACATCCTAGCTATAACTGTAATACTACATTCTGCACACTCTCGTTTCCTTCTCTATGAACACTATGTTTTGTCTGTATAGTGCACAAGAAACAATACTTTTCACTGTATGTTAATATCTGTGACAATAATAAACCAAATCAGCGATGTAATTATACTTCATGATCAAATACATCACATCTTTGATACTCTTTGATTTCACCACAAGATTTACAGCATGTTAATTTGCACTAGTTCAGAATTCTATTGAAAATTTACTTTCAAAATAGCCATTTTAAGTAACTTAATTTCATACAAGACACCTTTCCTCCCTCCAAATCTCTCACATCATCCTGGAACTCCAATGCCATTCTTTCACTGTCATGGGGTCAACAGCCTAGAACTCCCTGCCTAACAGCATTGTGGATGTAGCTGTTCAAGACGACAAGTGCAGTTAGAGGTGGGTAACAATAGCTGCCATTGTCAGGGAAGCCTACATCCAAAATCAAATAAACGTGCAGCTTTAAGGCCAGTGGAGCAAAAGAGAAAATGTCCTCCCACTGCGGAAACAAAGATGTGTGTGGGATGGGTACAGTGTGCGTGTGCGTGTGCATTCGTGTATGTGCACAATGAAGTTAGACCCACCTGCTCCAGATGCAAATTGGAGGTAGCCTCAGGAACTGCCAAATGCTATGGTGGACTGTTTGAAAGCCTCCTGTGAAAATGAGAAAAGTACGCAAGTCTGCAAGAGATTGCATCTGCTGCTGTTCTTTTAGGGGAGTCAGATCTTGAGTTTAGAAGATGCTTTCCAAAGTATATTAGCAAGTTGCTAATTGCTTAATAGTTTTCTCATTTTCACAGGAGACTTTCAAACAGTCCACCATAGCACTTGGCAGTTCCTGAGGCTACCTCCAATTTGCATCTGGAGCAGGCGGGTCTAACTTCATTGTGCACATGCACGAATGCACACGCATACGCACACTGTACCCATCCCACACACATCTTTGTTCCCGCAGTGGGAAGACATTTTCTTTTTTGCTCTACTGGCCTTAAAGCTGCATGTTTATTTGATTTTGGATGTAGGCTTCCCTGACAATAGCAGCTATTGTTACCCACCTCTATTAAGACAATGTGCCAGTAGTGGAGTGAATGTTTAAGATGGTATATTGACTGCTAACAAATGAGTTGCTTTATCCTGGATGATGTCATATCAAGATGTTGTTGGAGCTCCACTCATCCAAGCATCAAACTCCTGACTTGTGCCTTATGAACAGACTTTGGGGAATCAGGAGGCATGTTATAGGCTGCTGAATTCCTGGTCTCTGAGCCATTCTTATAGCCACACTATTTGCATGGTTTATCCAGTTAAGATTCTGGTCAGTGGTTGCCCAGTACGTTGACAGTAGAGGGTTTCTGTGATGGTAATATGGTGGATCATCAAGGGGTGATGGTTAAGATTCCTTCTTGTGGGAGATGGTCATTGCTTGGCATTTGTGTAGCCCCGGTGTCACTTGCCACTTATTAGCCCAAGCCTGAACACTGTCCAAGTCTTGCTGCATGCAAATATGGAGTATTTCAATATCTGAGGTACTGAACATTGCAATCAGCAGATATCTCCAATTTTGACCTTGGAGGGAAAGCCACTGATGAAGCAATTGAACATGGTTGGATCGGAGGAACACTGCTGAGAAACTCTTGCAGTGGTGTAGGCAGGCTGAGATGACTGTCCTTCAAGAAGCAAAATCATTTTTCTTCATGCTAAAGATAACTGATATCCCTAATTCCCAGCAACTATGATTTTGTTTCACTGCTGTCAGACTCAGTCAAATAATGCCTTGATGTTAAAAGCAATTACTCTCGCTTCACTCCTGAAATTCATCACTTTTGTCCACATTTGGACAAAGGTCGTAATGATGGGATGAGCTGAATAGACTTAACAAAACCCAATTGGAGCACTGGTTAGCAGGTTATTGTTGTGTAGGTGATGCTCGATAGCACTGCAGACGATACCCTCCGTCACTTTGCCAATGATTGATAAAAACTGACTGAAGGTAATTGGCTGGGTTGGATATATCCTGCTTTCGGTAGATAAAACATATCTAGACTTTTTTTCTCATTGCTGAGTAGATGCCAGTGTTATAGCTGCACACAAATAGTTGACCCAATGGCATGGCTAGTCCTGGAGCACAAGTCTTCAGTACTACAATCATTATGTTGTCAGAACCCATAGCCTTCTACCAAATGCATTTATTTGGTATCACATGAGGTGAATGCATAAAAGCACCATAAAATGTGCTTTCTTCAATTAAGAAACTTAAGATCAAGTTTAATTAGTAAAACAACATTTCAGAGCACCATTGTATTTGTAAATAAAATACCTAACTATTTAGGACAAGAGACAAAAATGAAAGAAAGACTTCCATTTTCTAGCATCCTCATTTGGCTTCAAGACAATTCAACAGCCAATTAAATACTTCTTAAGTCAAGTCACCATTATACTATAGGAAAAACAGCAGTCCATTATGCACAGCAATGTCCCTCAAGTAGAAATGTGACAACAATCAGATAATCTGCTTCAGTGAGTTTAGCTGAGGAATAAAAACTGGTCAGGATACTGGGGAGATCTCCTCTCTCTCCTTTGAGATAATGCACTGGGATTTGTTTTTTAAATGCCGATCCAAGACTGCAGATGTGCCTCCGTTTAATTTCTGATTCGAAAGATGAGATCTCTAGTTCTGCATTGCAATGTCAGCCTGGACTTTATGCTAATGTCTCTGAGGTGGGACTTGAATCAGAAGCTGATGAGCTTCAGTAGTTGCAACATCAGCACCTGCTTCACTATGGAACTTTGATCAGACAATTGTACATAATGCTGTCAATCAATTTTCTGGATTAACATAGAAAAATGATGGAATACTCTCCACCCAAAAAGTCTGACCACAATTGGTGTTCAAGCCCTGCAGTTTTCCTGCCTTAACCTTAAGTGAATCTCGACAACGAGAACTGCAGCAAATTAAAACCTAAGGTTTTTAAGAACACCAAAGGAATTCTTATGGAAACTAAGTCTGAAATAAGGATCCAAGCCAAAGGCAGCTCTGCACTAGAGAGTGATCACACTGTCCAATGTTTCTGTAGGCTAGCCAAGGAGATATTTGGTAATGTACAAATGTACACCATGGATCCTGGTACTGACTCACTTGAGTAAATGGAACATTTTTGCTCAAGTTGTCAAGTAAAAAGACCACGTGCAACAGGACCTTCAGGGCAACATCTTCAAAAAGTTGCAGTTTTCAATCACTCCACTGGTAGTGCCATTTACCCCCCTTAAGGGAAATGAGCATACCTTTCAGAGCTGTTGGAGGTGGTTATTCCATCCTTTGACCAGAGTCTTAGCAACACATGGACTGTCGTGACACTATCAACACTGTGTTGCAGGTGTGCACAGTGCTGGAAGAGATATATCAGCCAATGAATATGCTAAGGTTTCAATGTGATCCAGAACTCCGCACTATTTTATGTGGAAAACTAGGTTAGGCAGCTGTTTCAGAATATTGAAGATTTGTTTTAAAGTTCTTTACAATTAAGCTGTATATCAAATCCAGCCAAAAGTAAAACAATGGATACAAGAGAAAAAACAGCTTCCAAACATTTATATAGGATATGGAAAACGTGTTTGGCTATCTGCAACTTTTGGTCATGTTGCTGCATGGATCATTCCTGTCCTGGCAGTCTCAATGCCAAACCACCTGCACTAATTTTCCTAGTGCAGTTAAAGCCTCCACAGGTTTCTTCTGATCTCTGTGTGGAACCATCAATAGCATACTGAGTATACAGCACTTCTTGTCAAGTCAACTGGCTGTAACCATCACCTACTCAACCCCTATATTTACTAAGTAATAGCTTCATTCTGTCTTGCCTCCTCAGTTGCCCTGTTGATCCCTTCCATCCTCTGTTGTACTCCATTCCCAGCCACTGATGCGCCAGTGGTGTGAGAGCAGGGAGACAGTATTTAAGAATTATGGTATGCAAGGCAAGCAATAAAACATCTACAGCAAGTATAATTAAAAAATTGAGTATCATCATAAATCAACACAATAAAAACATATTTGCATAGATACAACAGTAAATTGACAATATTGCAAAAAAATGGAGCTCTAAGGCTATTACTTATCTAAGGCTGGAATCTGATGCCCCAGTGTACAGTAATCAGTTAAAATTTTAGGCTCAATATCACAAATACCTGTCTCCAGTCCAAACTCCAGATAGTTCTCAGTCACAATCAGGATCGCCATTGCTTTCACAAAGAAAAAGAAGCCAAAAGTGATGCAGAGTGACCTCTCCCCACCTTCTTCCACTTTAAAGTAGTGAGTGGTCAGAGAAAACAGCACTTTACTGAAGAACATTTGTTGAGGAAAAATTTCAAAGTATTTAATTTGTAAGCTATGAGGCAAAAACTGATTTCTCAGAGCTTCAGTGCTACAAATAATTCACAGCCAAACCACTGCACAGAAACTTCAGGTATTTTGCTGTTCTTAAGTATACTTGTAGTAAATCGAATCAATCATTTTCTCCTCCACTTTTCTACCTGATCCCGTAAATGGCACTATCATTCCACCTTTGAATACAATTTGGTTAGTGAGGTGCATACTCAAGTCTCATCTGGATAACATTTATTCTGTAATTTTGGTTTCCAACCTCATTAAGAATGTAGAGTGGGATTTCCATTTTTTCTTTTTAAAATCTATACATCTATTACTTGCACCCTAAAACTCCATTTGGAAGATGGGATCTACCTTGATAAACATATCCGTTTACTAAAAGAATTTTAATTTTTTTTCAGCTAACCCCATTTTACTTGGGGGCTACGAAAATGTTGGTTGGTCACCCTTCCACATCTCTTCCTGTCAATCATCCATTTCAATGCCGTTGCAACCTTCCATCCAGTACTGGACCTTCATCTTTTACTTGTTCCTGATAGTTCCAACTACATTACTGCATCATGCATCATTTGCCCTCTTTAGCTCAACAACAAATGCCTATACCATTTCAATCTCAGCTATTTCCTTTGTGCTTCCACAACCTTCAAATGATCCCTGATGTACTGATTTCTGATATTGTCCTTTCTCATCACCCCACATTTCCATCTTAGTGTCCACATTTCATTTGCATTCATAGAACATAGAACATTACAGCACAGAACAGGCCCTTCGGCCTTCGATGTTGCGCCGACCAATATAAAAAGCAATGCCCCTCCAAACTAAACCATTCCCTTCTCTTCCATATACTTATCAACTAACCTCTTAAACGCCACCAAACTTGGCGCATCTACAACTGCTGCAGGCAGGGCATTCCACTCCCGAACCACCCTTTGGGTAAAAAACCTACCTCTGATATCAGTGGTCGCTTTCTCCTCTTCTTGATATTGTCCATCATTCTGCACTGTATAACAAGACCAGTTTCTCAACTGTCTTGTGGAATGTTTCTTTCAGTTTGAGCAATACTTTTTTCAATTACTCCACCCCGAGCTCAGGTACTTTGAGCAACTGACTTTCTCCTGCTCTTCACCCATAATCTTTGCACACTATTAGCAGAAGCGACTTGGCCAAAATTCAAAGACATTTTGAAATACAATGAAATTTTGTAACAAATTAAGGCAGCGACTAGAAGAATCAATGAGTTCTGGATTACCATTCTAACTAAAGTACTTAACCAGTCTCGTGGCCTGGAAATTTGCTGTGGTAATGGTGATAGAAGTGTCAATTTGTGATGGTATCAATCTTCTTGAGCCTTGATGTAACTGCAACTGTCCAGGTAAGCAGAAAGTATTCCGTCACACTTTTGATTTGTGTTTTGGGGAGTGAGTGAGCACAGAATTCCCTGCCTCTGATTTATTCTTGCAGCTACTATATTTACATAGTGGGTTCAGGTCAATGATAACCCATGAGATGTTGACGGTGGTAAATTCAGCAATAATAATGCTATTGAACATCAAGGGGAGATGATTAGATTCTCACTGGTTTGGCACTTGTGTGGTGCAAATGTTACTTGCCATATATTTGCCCAATATTGTCAAGGTCAGGACGGCTTCAGCATCTGAGAAGTCACAAATGGTGCTGTGCAATCACAAACAAACATCCCTATGTTTGACCTTATGATGGAAGGAAAGTCAATGATAAAGCAGCTAAAGGTGGTTGGGCCTAGAATACTGTCTTAAGAGACTATGTCATGATGTAGAGATGCCGGCGTTGGACTGGGGTAAACTCAGTAAAGTTTTACAACACCAATTTTAAATCCAACCAATTTATTTGATAGTAAATTCGCGAGCTTTCGACTCTATGGCCTTCATCAGGCAAATGCAGTGACGCATTTGCTTTCGACTCTATGGCCTTTGTTAGGCAAATGCAGTCAGGCATTTGCCTGATGAAGGCCATAGAGTCGAAAGCTCGCGAATTTACTATCAAATAAATTGGTTGGATTTAAAATTGGTGTTGTAAAACTTTATTAAGAGACTACTACAGCAATGTCCCAGGAATGAGATGATTGACCTCCAACAATCCAGCCATTTTCCTTTGTGTTACGTATGACTGATCAGAGGAGAGTCTCCCACCCACTTTCATTGATTTCACTTTCTCTAGCGCACCTTAAGGCTATATTCGGTCAAATGCTGACCTGACATCAAGGACAGTCACTGTCACTTCACTTTTGGAGTTCAGCTACTTTTTCCATGTTTGATCCAACGCTGTAATGAGGTCAGGAGCTGAGTGACACTGAAATGTTTATAACTATAAATCATGCCAAAATATTTTACAGACGATGAAGTTCATTTTTAATGAAGTCACCATTAGAATTTTGAAAAAACAGCAGCCAATTTGCATACATCAAAGTTTGACAAATAGCAGTGCAAAACGATCAAATAATAAGATTGAGGGAACAAAAATATTAGACTGAAATTTTTTGCTCCTTAATTATTTTGGCTTCCACATTAATGCAATCATAATAATTTATTTTGCTATCTAAAATTTAAGTATATTAAATGTTTTTAATATCCCAGATGGTTATAAATGAATATTTTAAGGTGACTAAGACCTCACCTGCTTGCTGTCAATCACTGCAGCACCATGCCAGGACATCCCTTACATTGACACCAGATTTAAACTACTGTCGGTAAAGAGAAAATCCGGACTATCAAGGCTGCTAGATCTGTGCTGGCAGCTTTCTTTGAAGACAATGATGAGTAGTCTTGTTTTATTCTGACAATAAAATTCAGGCCATCGAGTGAGCAACTGACCACAAGCAAGTCATTACAGTAATACAATCTGATTCATTCACAATTCAATTAACTTCCTAGGATTCCACGTGTGGAAGATTCCCCATGTGTCAATATGTTCCTCAATTTTACACTGAGGAACATTACTTTGTTATCAAAGCATTCTCCAGAAAGTCCTTTAACCACATGTGACTCAAAGAAGGGGCCATCAAGTTTGCAATATTACATCTGGGGATAACATTCCATTCCTGAGGGCACTCTGGGTAAGATTACATCACCATAGATAAATTGCTTGTCTGCTGAAGAAAGATTTGGCTCACAAATAAAACATTTTTTATACAAAGCTAAAAACACAGAATAATGACAATGGCAGGGGGAGTTACAAGGCAGTAATTCAATCATGGGGTTCTAATATCATAAACCACCAGAGAGCAGATGAAGTTTTAATTACAATCTACAACAATCTCCACAACAGGATACAATAGCTGACTGTTCTGTGTATATCACAGCATCATGTATTTCAGAGATCTGAATTGTGAATATTTAAGTGTAAGTAACAAACCCAAAAAGTTTACAATACATATTGCAAAAAGAAAACTGCTCAGCTGTGATTTTAAGCAACGACATCTGTATTTTCTGTTATGATTACTAAAGAACAGCTTTTGGGAAGGAAGTTAGTTCGCTAAACTTCACATTATGGAATAAGATAGCTAAAAAGGAAATGTAACTCCCGTGACACGGCAGAAATTGGATGGATGGGATGAATAAGATTTACAAGTTCAAACAGTGAGTTCACTAGTCATTCCTTTTATAAAAAGCATTGCTTCTTGGGTAGTTAAAGCACCACTGGATTTGGTAGGAACCTTATTAATAATGAATTTGGGTTTCTGATGTCATGAGGACTCTGATGCAATCTCAAAGGCCGAATGAATAGAGTAACTAATGTAAATGCTCCATGTAGTTAAACCTGGCAAAACCCCAAAGTTTAAATATCTTTCATGTGTAAGGAGCAATAGAAATACTCTGCATTCTATAAAGAAAGTTTGGACTGTTTCAGCCTCATACTCAACATCAACTCCTGACCTGTGGTGAACTCTCCCAACCACTCCCCACCACCACTTAGCTGACTGTTAAAATGGCAATCTCCCGACAATCCAATCATCAAAGATTCAAAACCAAGCTGCTTCGGAACACCCCCGCTAGTCAGGCAGCTGGGGACCAGTATGTTAATGTTGCAGCCCAAAGATACAACGGACTGTCATTCCTGCTGTAATTCCTGGATGTCTAACCACTCATTCCTCAGATTTTCTGCCAGGAATTAAAATTACGGCTAATGTATTTATATTAATGATACTACTTGACTAACTGTATGTCAGAGTGGTAGGTTTTAAACAAAGAATAAGAGTTTTGGGTGCTATTGCATGCACAAGCAAAATAAAGTGCAGCTGTTCCTTTGTAAAATAATGTACTTACAAAAATGGTTCATTTCAAACCATTTTTATTCACTTACGTTCACAAATGGCAAACTTGTATTTTACTACACCTGTGTAAGATTCCATATATTTATGTAAAACAATGTTTCACACGAAAGTATCAACAGTGCATCTGAGTTTGAATGACCCATTGTATTTGCCATGATTTAATTACGTGGGTCATATTTTCAGAATGTAATATGGATAGCAATGGCTGAAAGACTTTGATGACCATCTTTTATTGTGCTAGCAACAAAAGACTGATATATGATAAACTGAAAATGTGAGAAAATAAAAACTTCAGCTTAGCACATCGTAGGAGCAAGAAAATAAAGCATTTCAAAAAAGGAGAAAAATCTTTTAAAAAGTGGAAAGGAAACCAGGAAAACCTGTCAAAAAAAAGTAATGAAGTAAAAGCTATATTTAGCTTTTGTCAGTGTAGAGAATTATTTAATTTATTCTCCAAATGTGGGTACAACTGGTAAGGTTAGCATTTATTGCCGATCTCTAACTGGCCTTGAAAACCATTGGTATTGTGGTAAATTTCCTACCACATGATGATTGTTAGTTGTCTCAGAAATGGCCCAGTCAATCAGCTATACTACTCTGGAATTAATCACACATAGATTAGGCCAGCTAAGGACAGGGGAGGCCCTTGCTTAAAGGATTTTTATTGAACCAGTTGGATTTTCACAACATTCAGCTGCAAGGTTCATGGACACTTTTACTGGGGCCAGCTTATTCCCAGATTTTAAATAAATGGAATACAAATTCTCAATAAGAACAGAAGAACTTAAGAAATAGGAGTAGGCCATCTAGCCCTTCGAGCCTGCCCTGCCATTCAATATGATCATGGCTGATCTGAAGTGGATCAATTCCACTTTCCCGCTTTGTCCCCATGACCCTTAATTCTCTTGTCTATCAGAAATCTATCTATCTGTGACTTAAATATATTCAGCGAGGTAGCCTCCACCAATTCAATGGGCAGAGAATTCCAGAGATTCACTATCCTTTGAGAGAAGTTGTTCCTCTTCAACTCCGATCTAAACTGCCCCCCTTGTCATTTTGAGGCTGTGCCCTCTAGTTCTGCTATCCTTTCCAAGTGGGAAGAATCTCTCTATCTCTGCCCTATATAGCCCCTTCATTATCTTGTAGGTCTCTATAACATCCCCCCTCAGCCTTCTAAACTCTAACGAGTACAGACCCAGTCTATTCAATCTCTCTTCATAAGCTAACCCCCTCATCTCTGGTATCAGCCTAGTGAAAATTCTTTGTACTCCCTCCAAGGCCAATACACCCTTTCGCAAATGTGGGGACCAAAACTGCACCCAGTACTCCAGTTGCGGCAAACAGTCATGTTGAGATTTAAACACTCATGGTTTAAATTGTTAGTCCAGTAATATTACCCCTAAATCACTATACAAATGTATCATTCAAAAGACAGAAACAAACTTTGATGAACTTACTAAAATTCATATCAGCTAAGGCAAACAGACATCACTATAAGTACAGCATATATCACTAGCCAAAGGGCAGTGTACAAAATTGGATTAGGCTACATCTTCCTAGTTAAACAAACACAGGCCAGATAACAAGAGAGCAAAATAAAGCTTTTTTGAAAGTTATATATTGTAACTGGCTAACTGACAATGGGATTGAAAACTACATTTGTGAATTTGTGACTACCATATATAAGCAACATGCATTCTCACCAACTATTGGACTTGCAATATTTATCACCAGAAATACAGCATTTTAGTGAAGGTATTTAGGATAAACCCTTTCTCTTCTACAAAGGAGATCTAAAAAAACACTTGCAATACTTGATATATGCCAAATTAATTAGTTTGATTGGAGCATTTCCTTCAGGAAATTCAACAAAGTTCTGGTACTAATATTTAGCTACTGATGCTCACAATCCACTTGTGGTCATTCTTGCACTTGTCTCAGCGATGTTAACAGAATTGTTTGGAATACGCATTATTTTACTGACACATAAATAACACCTTTTTCCTCGTAGGCTAACATGAAGCTACTGCTCAAAATTTACAAGAATCAGCAAATTAGTTCATTACATTGAGGAATAGCCCAAATCATTACATTTTGCTGTTAGAAAGGACAAGACCGTTTAAAACGCATAAGCATTGTGGTCAACCAAAGCACTTGGTTCGGCTCTAAAGAATAATAAATACAGCAAACTCAATCCTGCATTGTAACAAGCACTGTCAAAAGGTCATTAGCATTAAGTTATTGCACAGGCTTATGTTGGAGCTTTTCATTCAATTTATAATTGAATTTTCTCTTGATTTGTGTAAAACTTACGAATAAAATTGCTGGATTTCCTCCACCATAACATTCAATGCGTCATCTCATTCACTTGCATATTGCCATATATCACAGCATTTTACCTAACTGCTCATGAGACATCACAACCATTACCATAATGGTTCTCTTCTTTCTCAAAAGGTTGCCGCTGACAGCATGGAAATGCAAGTCTGAAGAAGTTGTAGGACAGAACTAGAACAATTATAATGTTTTCTTAAAATAACTATCAACTCAAAAGAATATATAGTATATGTTCAATAACTACAATGCCACACTTCGAAATTGGAATTAGTTTAACAAAGGTTAACCATGTTAATCAAGTTAATTACTGAAAACATGTAGAAATGCTACCAAAATAGATAAATGAAACCCAATACAAACCATTATTTTCAAGGCAGTTCACAAATTCAGCCAAATCATTGTACATTTTACAAGTCAATACAGGATTCAAATGCTTTATTTTCCAACTATTAAAAAGGATACAAGACAAAGGCAAGGACCAGCAGGCACCAAATTATGCTAACATTCATCTCATTTTGGGGATTTGTCAGGCTGTAGTAGATCTCTGTAATAATATAAACAATTGTGGCTGAAGCAGCAAAATCCACCAACCACTGGTACTCAGGGAAATAATGGAGAACTGTGGAAGAAAATAATTGTTTCAATGACCAAGTGTTTGAAACTATGTCAGAAAAATAAGAAAAAAAGTGTCATTGGCTATGTACACCAATCGTTTGTTTTAAAACACAAACGACTGCTTCTACATTCAATTCAAGCTATTGTGGATAAATGCATACTGTACTGTATCTAAATATAACATGGATCTAGGCTCATCTCCTGCTTTGTGATTCAGAAGACAATGAAAGGGAAGAGAAAAAATTGTTGTTTTCTTTCTAACACCTATTCCAAATTTTAAGCAAAACGAGCCTGTTATCACAGGAATATTTTATCTGGTGAGACAACATTGCAGACAGTATGACATTTTACAAATGACTTGGCACTTAATTGAAAATATACTGCCAATGCCCAACACAATGTTTAAGATAATGTTTTCCTTTCTATCAGATGTAATTCCAGAACATTTAAAAACATTTCTGATGTCAGGACTCAATGGGTATCATCAATACGGATCACTTACAAAAGCTCCGTTAGAATGGAGTTCACTTTCTTCATTATTCTCCGTTCACAGTATTCAAGTCGTAACGAACATATAAATCAAAAGATCCTTGAAAGCTTGGTTTCTTCTTTTCCCCCTTCTCTCACTGGTTTCTGCTCGCATCAACATTTCTATTTCAAGTTTGTTTTAATTCCATTCTTATTTCATTATATGCTTTTAGTTATCATTATTCCTGCTTCATTCCACACCCAAGGTTCCTTTCCCGTTTACTTCTATTTTAATTTAATCTCAACTTCTAAACCAACTCTAAAAATAGAAAAAAAACTTCTAGTTTATGTCTCTGCAGGGGAGAAACAGTGTAATTCCATTTGCCTCTTCCACTGTCCCTAAAACATATCTTAAATGCTAAGAAATAATCCAAAATTTTATCTGGCCAACATTATTAAAATTTCAAAATTCCCTTTAACTCATCTTTCAAGCTTGATCAGAATTTCAAAAATAATCCATCTTACAGTAGTGAATGCAGGCACTATACATACCATTCTCCAAATATCAAATAAAAGTTTACAGTGCAAAAGGCAGCCATGCAGATCATGTCTGCTTTGGTTCTTTGCAAGAGCAATCCTGAACTAATTCTGCTGCATTACATTCTCTGTATAGCCCTTTATCTTTCTCTGCTGCAAATATTTATCCAATTTTCCGTTAAAAGATGCAACAGTACCTGCTTCAACCACTCCCTGTGGCAAAGCATTACATGCTCCAATAAGCCTGTGTAAATACATTTCTTCTAGCCTCTCCTTACTCTCTGTAATAATCTTAAATTGATGAATCCTCATTACAGATACCCTAAATGAAATAGAGTCTTCCCCGATGCACTCTATAAAAACGCTACAATTTTAAAACCTCTTAAATCTTTTCTTGGCTTATGCTCTAGGAGAAAAAGTGTCAGTTATGAGGAGAGACCGCAGATACTATACCCTCCCATCTCTAGCATCCTTCTGGTAATATTTTTTATTGGATCTTGGGACCTGAGCATCTCTGGCAATACCAGCATTATTGCCCATCCCAAATTGCCATTGAGAAGGTGGAAGTGAGCTGCCTTCTTGGTTCTTAATCAATTAATATAGTCTAGACATGCTCTGTGCTCTAAGGGAGTGATGGCATAACATTTAGTTCCAAGTCAGGTTGGTCATGACTTGCAGGGGATCCTGCAGGTGTTCCCATACATCTGCTGTCCTTGTCCTTCTACGTGGTAGAGGTAATAGGTTTGGAAGATGTTGAAGGAGCTTTGGTGAAGCCTAGTTTATACATTTTGTAGATGGCACACAAGGCTGTCAATGTGGTGAAGGAAATGAGGTACAGCTTTCTCTTGTGCTAATTTCTCTGATTATTTTTTCAGTTATTCCTTACTGATTTTTAAAATTAGACCAAATCTTCTGACCTACCATATTAACTGTTTTGCACACATTTTCTTTCAATTTATTATCTCAACTTCCTTAGCTAGCCATAGACAATGGACCCTTCTCATAGATACATTCCATTTGTAAAGACTTTGTTGAGTTATGAAATATAGTTATAAATATCTGCCTCTGCTTTTCTGCTATTAGAAATAAATATATATTTCTATATATAGGAGAATATAGCCTATTCTCCCAGTCCACTTGAGCCGATTCTGTCTTTTTAATCTTGCAACTGCCACTATTTAGGTTTAAGCATGGATTTTAGGCCTATACTTCTCACCTTCAAACAGAAAATGAAGTTCTATTGCTCTGATCACGAGTGCCTAGATTCTCCAATATTATGACGTAATTAGTTAATCTCATCATAGACTATCAAATCTAAACTAGCTCTAGAATGTAAGAAATTGTCCCATATACATCCTGTGAATTCATCTTAAAAGCTACCTTTACCAATTTGAATTTTTAATGTGAGGATTAAAATTACCCACGGTGCAGTGCCTTTCTTAACAGACCATATTATTTCTTCATGTATAATCTGTCCAACACAGTAGCTACTATTGGGGGCCTATAAACTATACCCACAAGTAACTGCTTCCTTTTATTATTTTTCATCTCTACTTAACCAAATTCTAATCCTCTGAACCAAAATAATCTAAGTTGTCCATTTTTCAAAAATCTGTATGCTTTCCCAAAGCGTTTACTTTTCTTTTAAATTTAATAGAATTTATTTTTAGGGCTTCAGCAAATTTAAGGTTATGTTCCCTCCAGCAAAGCGCAAATCATGAATATGCACAAAGATCAAAAGTGGGCCCTCCATTGACACCTACTGCAACACAATTTCTAACCTTTCTTCACTCGAGAAACATTCACATGCCTTAACACTGTTTCCCAGTTATCAACTCATTTCTTTAAATCCATGCTTCTAAGCATCTTCTGCCATTTCCTGAATTTTTCTAACAGGTTTCTTATGAGACAACTTGCAGAATTATTCATAGCTAATGCAATCAGTGACTTCATGAATAGCTTTTAAGTTTGTCAAACAAATTGACTTCAATAGAAAAATAATGAATATGCTTAAGTTTAGTTTTAGTTATTAGTGTCATAAGTAAGCTTATTGCAATGATTTTGCACAAACAATGGCAGATATAGACCCTTTGGTCCAACCAATCTGCCCCACACAATTGTGGTAAGTTTTATATTGTGATTCACAATATTGCTCACAATCCTAAACTATCTGATTAACTGGAAGAGGAAAATCCCAGTTATGCAGCATCCCTCAAGGAAAAGTTATATTTGCTTCTCTCTCCATCTGTAAAAGATGCTGCATTGCTGGTTCTCCAAATCTACACTACAATTTGAACATTAGAAGACTGAAACATTGGTCTTGACTTACTGCTCAGTGAGACTCGTTAAATCAATCTGTCTATTCCTGACCCTGTCCCCACAGTGACATCAGACATCCTGCCTGTTGGGCAACTAATAAATCATTTGAGAGCCTCATCCCACTACTGCTGGGAGAGACCTGCACCAAGTCACCAGCCCAGCAGGTTTTTCCACAGCCATGGCATGCCAGAGCCATCTGAGGAACAGGAGCCACCATCTTAGAAGAGCTTAGAAACCTCCTAATGTTTGATCCTCAGCCCTGTCTAGCATGGAACTTCATATAAGCTACACCCTCAAATACTTACTCAAATTCTGCTCCAGTGTTGCAAGCTTCTGTCCCAAACTGTTTTAGAGTAGTCGGCTTTTGATTGGCCAGGCAGGACATTGTGATCAAGAAATGTGGAATCCCACCTGTAGCTTATTAATTATCAAATGGCCGTTAAATGGCTGCAGAGCAGTATGTGTTTCTCTCATCTGAAAATTTGAATCACCCTATAATTTAGCTCTTTGGGTACAGATCTCTCTGGGCTTTTGTAAGCACTACATGAGGACACAGATTAAAGGTGCTGGGAAGCAAGTACAGAGGAGATGTTAGGGGTAAGTTTTTCACTGAGGGTGGTGAGTGAATGGAATTGGTTGCCGTTGGTGGCGGCGAACTCGCTGGGGTCTTTTAAAAGACTTCTGGATGGAGTACATGGGATTGGGAGTTACAGATAGTTCTATGGCCTAGTAAGTTTAGGTATGATTGGCACAACTTGTGGGCCGAAGGACCTGTTTGTGCTGTAGTATTCTATGTTTTATGTTCTAAAATCTCAGGAGGATCTGCAGGCCTCTGCCCATAATTTAAACCTTCTAATGTGCAAATAGTACTGTGGGATTGGTGAGTAAGTAATACAACACTTAAGAGAGAGCAAGATTTTATTAGTTTTAATTAGACCAACCCAAGTACAATAAAATCTATCTTACTACTTAAAAACTCTAGAAAACAGGTCTGGTAGTGACTTTATGATCATGTCACTGAAACTAGAGGAGAATGAATTCAATGTCAAATCAAATACAGCAAGATATACAATGACAAAGTAGAAAATGAGAAAAAATACATTTTTAAAATTGACAAGCAAAATTCAAATTTGAAGGAACAAGATTGCACATCTGTAATTATTTATTTTCAGTGCCCGAGGAGTTGCATGGCAGTAATTCTCACATCATTAGAAGGCTATTTACTCTATTAATGTCTTGTCCAACATCTGAGACATGTTAGTTCATGCTGATCAGGCGAAAATACAATTTTCTGATTCTATAGATATCAATGCTGAGGGAATGGATTGCTTGCATTTAAATGTGTTTTTGAATAGCAAAAGAGGCTTGAGGGACCAAATAGCTTACTCCTTTGTTCCAAAAGTTTCTCACTTGATGTTGTTTCATCAATTATGCATAAATAATAGCAAGTACCATTAGGTCCATCATTATTCTGGTAGCAAATTCTAGATCATTTTTTAAAACGATAATTTCATCCTCCCTATTCATTCTTGAACACACTCCCCACATTTCATACTTATAGAAATTTTGCAAGTCCTTTTGTGTATTTTCCTTCATGTCTTCAGGATCTTGGTGTGTATGTGCATAGATCCCTGAAAGTAGGCAGTCAGGTCGAGAAGGTTGTTAAGAAGGCATATGGAGTCTTGGCTTTTATTGGTAGAGGGATTGAATTTCGGAGCCGCAACGTCACGTTGCAACTGTACAAAACTCTAGTGCGGCCGCACTTGGAGTATTGTGTGCAGTTCTGGTCCCCACATTATAAGAAAGATGTGGAGGCATTGGAGAGGGTACAGAGGAGGTTTACCAGGATGTTGCCTGGTATGGAGGGCAGGTCTTATGAAGAGAGGCTGAGGGATTTGAGGTTGTTTTCGTTAGAAAGGAGGCGGCTAAGAGGGGACCTAATCGAAACATATAAGATGATTAGAGGTTTAGATAGGGTGGACAGTGATAGCCTTTTTCCTAGGATGGAGAAAGCTAGCACGAGGGGACACAGCTTTAAATTAAGGGGTGATAGTTATAGGACGGATATCAGAGGTAGGTTCTTTACCCAAAGGGTGGTTCGGGAGTGGAATGCCCTGCCTGCAGCAGTTGTAGATGCGCCAAGTTTGGTGGCGTTTAAGAGGTTAGTTGATAAGTATATGGAAGAGAAGGGAATGGTTTAGTTTGGAGGGGCATTGCTTTTTATATTGGTCGGCGCAACATCGAAGGCCGAAGGGCCTGTTCTGTGCTGTAATGTTCTATGTTCTATCTCCATGGATTCCTTTACCATCCTGTCTAAGTTCCTGGCTATTTTAAGCATTGTCAGATCTTGGCCAGAAGTTCCCAGCCAATGGCACACTACCTCCACAAGCACTGAAAAATCCCCAATCTTAGTCTTGCTATATGCCTCCCTTTCAAGTTGCTTAGTTTAAAACTTCAGTATCCAAAGAAATCCTTTTCAACTTACTGAAATATTCTTGTTCTAGGAGGAATTTTATGATCCACACTGGCACATTTGCAGGTGGTGGGGTGGGCTTGGCTCGGCTTACAAAACAGAATGGGTGGCTATCCTATCTTCAATGCAATAACACACCTTTCAAAGATGGCAATGCTGCTTTGTTCCTCCTCCTTACTCCTAAAAACCTGTCCTCCCCCACTTTTCATCTTCCCTCAGGCCTCTGATCCCTCCCTGAGCCAAAACACAAGACTCATCACCATACCCAGCACTGTAGATCCTTTATAATCCTAGCTGCAGCCACTATTGAGTTCTGGAGTTGTTGAGGACTACTCAGTTGCTGGCCAGATTGACCAGCCACTCGAGGGCAGGACTTTCCTGAGGGGCACAAGTCCCACACTCAGCTTGTTAAGACTGCCCCAATGTATTCTGGCTGAAGGACAATTTTAAACTGGGTCGGTTCAAGACAAACTTTTTTTAAAACTAGGGAAGCAAGAAATAGTTTCTATAAAATTCACCTCATTATATGCATTTCAGATTTCAAGATTTTTGACTGTCAACTCATTTGTTAATTTTTCTGCATAATTAATTTGGACAAGATCTTGCTCGTTTTTGATTTTTACTATCTAGCTCTATTACCTTGACCTTTGATGTTGAAAGCACCTTAACCAATAGCATCAAATCACCTTACAGTACAGTTTGTAAGAATTGAACCATTTTACAATTAAGGAGCCTGAGCATATGAAGCAAGCTGTTTTGGCTTTGTGCAGACATGTTTTGTATAATGTGAAATTTGCATTTAATTTCCGAGAAATCAAAGAACTTAAGTGAATATCTTGAGAAAGATGATTGGTATTTTGTACAATGTTTTCCAACATTTGATACCTCAGTGGTTCTGGGTTATACAACCAAAATTGACCCCACTCTCTGAGTACCTGATCTCAGCACATGGCAAAGGATGTACAATTGGTTACAATATCTTTAAATCATGACATTGGAAGGGCATGCATGGTTTGCTACACTGAGGGAAGAAAACAGCGACAGCTCTCGCTTTTCATCAGTTTGCACATCCTCCTTGTGTCTGCGTGGGTTTCTTCCGGATGGTCCAGTTTCCTCCTACAGTCTAAAGATGCGTGGGTAAGATTGATAGGTATGTTAAAATTGCCCCTTAGTGTACTAGGATGCTTAGGTTAGAGGGATTAGCAGGTAAAATATGTAGGGATATGGGGGTAGAGTCTGGGTGATTGTGGTCGGTGCAGACTCGATGGGCCAAAGGGCCTGTTTCTGCACTGTAGGGCTCTATGATTCCCTGATAATCACAAGTTGATGAATACTGCTACAAAGCAGGTAAAAGATTAAGTCAGATTAATTCAAAATAATATGATCACACTTAACTAGTCAGGCTCTCCTGGATTTGGTTAATATTCAGGAATCTACCTACTAGGTTAGGGCATTCTAATGAGTCAGGAGAAAAAGGAAGAGCGTGCAGGAAAAGAGCTGCATGAAGTATTGGACAAAGAGTCACAAAATTTGATGTGATGAAACAAGTAAGCTGAAAAAAACTGTATCAGAATAAGGCTTACATTGTGCATTGGAGCACAAAGCATTTGGCATAGCTAAAGGAAGAAATATATAAAGAATTTCTTTTGAGAACTTTTGATAGCAAGGAAATGATCTGCTGACATCAGCACAAAAAAAAACCAACGACTGGTCAGCATCTTCCAGACTAAGGTGATAAGAAAAAAGTTCACATGACCTCAGTGAATAAAAATGCCTGAAGGATTATTTTGCAGTGACTTGCTCCCCCTTGATGTATGACCACGATAAATCAATAAAAGCTGCTGTCTCCATCACAAGGAATAAAATGTTTTAAAGAATCTATGCCACGTTTGTACAAACCTGATAAGAGAAATGGAGAATCACTTCAATAAAACATCAACTGAAATATTTCCATATACACCACAGGGTGATTGAAAAATAAAAGTTAATTTTTCACTTACATTGAAAGAAAATTAGTGAGTATAAAGTACTCACCACATGAAGTTCAAGGGGTTTTTCAATTAAATAATTAAATGTGCATCTTCAGCCATATATCCTACCTCGTGTATCCACCTCTGTAATGGTCTTTGCTTCCAAATGGAGATCAATATCCTTAGGAACAGTCAGTGGCTTGCTTTCTATGTGCCCATTGTACTTCCTGGCAAAACCACGATATAAGTGGCTGTAAGTCTACAAATGGAAACTCATGCTTCTTCACTCCGATTCCAGATGGAAGATCCTTACCTTCTCATCCCTGGTAGCGATTAATTTTGACCATGTCTAAACATTGTAAACAAATACTGATGTTCTTCCATCTTACTTGGAGAGGCTGTAAATATTGTTACAACAATCTGCACTTATAGAAGTTTTAAAGCAGAAAAATCTAAGGCTGTTAGAGAAGAGAAAAAGCATAAACCAAGCCAAGAAAGCACAATTTGAGGTCTCCAAAAGTTTAGCAAAAGGGGCTTTTCTGAGAGTAAATTATAAATCAATTTAGAGGGAAGTCCAGAATCAGACCAAGGAAGCTGAAGGCAAGAATGATTGGGTGAAAGGGGGCAAGGGAAAACCTGAGGGCAAATGATGCTCAAGTCAGAAGAATGAAAAGTTCACAGGAAAAGGCAGGACATTAAAGAGGTTTGAACACATGAGTGCATAGACTAATGTGAGGAAAAAGGCGAACGATTTTAAATTTGATTCTTGAATTTTAAATTTTGTATACTGTCTATGCTGAGGCAGTCATCAAAAGTCAACAAGATTAGGGATAAAAGACCTTTGGAACTTGATGTGGATATGACACAGGCAGCTGAGTTTTGAGGTTGATGAATGGGAGTTCAGCATTGCAGTGATTGAGAAAAGAAACAATAAAGATATCAGAGTTTTAACATAAAATAGGGGAATAAAGATGGGTGCAGTTGGTCTCTGTCTAGGAAACAGCTCAGGTTGAAAATGTTTTGAGTTCCAAATCATAAAGGGACCAGGGCTGATACTAGTGGTAAATAGATGTTTTTTATGCTGACAAGTGGTCTTCAGTAAATGAGAAAAAGGGAGGTAGAAGCAAATGAGGAAGTCAAAGGGAGAGAGCTTAGAATGATTCTCATTATCTAGTGAGAAGACTGCATTATGTTGGCACCTTAACAGCATGTACTATAATTCAGAGATCTACTTGTCAGCTTTATGGTTACATTTGACAAAAAAGCATTTTAAAGTCAAACTTTAAGTTTGACTTTATTTTTATTGATCCCTTGATGCTTTAACAGATTTTCATTCAAAAGCAGTATTGCAAAACTGTAATCCTAAACATTTCCCAGTTATTTTCATTTATTTATATAAATACATTGCTAATAGATTTGAAAATAGAAGTTAAAGAAAGTAAAGGGTACATTAACCCAAATGGTTATGGCACTGAACTAGCAAAGTTAAAATTTATTAAGTAAAGAAACAGAATCACAACTTGGGAAGTGTTTGCCAGGAAATAAAATAAAAATTAAGAGAAACTGTTAACAACCAGTTCTTTGACATTGTTTTTCCTAGTGCCAAACAGCATTGGCTCTCCTTCAAATGCAAAATGTCATATCTCTCAAATTCATGAACAAGAACCAGTTGCAACTGGTGCAAAACAAATATTCTGGTTGGATTGAGAAACAGAGTCTCATACTAGCACTTCAAAAAAATGTGATCGAAACTCTGAATGCTGATAAGTTTGCATCTTTGCAAAGACATTTATATCACTTGGCTACTAGCATAGGCTATATAAATTGAGATTCAGGTATTAGTCTCAAACTGTTACCAGAGGTGTAGAAGGATGAGCAACAGCTTGATCAAGAATGTGGTTTTGGTACAACACAAATGATTTGTACGATCAGAGGGCCAAAGATAAAAATACCTCTATGCAGAAATTGAAGATTCCCAGTTAGAGCTACAAACTAATTTTGGAAGGGAAGGAATTCTCTTTAGGGTTTATTCATGACTTGAAGGAAGCCTGCTAATACATAACAAAACCTTTCCCAAAGCAGAGGCTGGACGGGCAATTGGACATTGCCATTTCCTTGAGTATCTGATCCTTCCTGGCCATTATCGTCTTTCTCTGTCCCATTCTATACCTATCTAGCTCCACATCTTCCCGTTTGTCTTCTACCACATTACCTGACTGGTACTCAATTTTCAATATCAAAAACTGCAATGTGGCCTACATATTACCCTCATTGGCCAGCAATGACCCACTGACCCAAAATGAAACTAGGACCCAATGACCCAAAAAGAGACCAAGACACCCGGTGTACAATTTTAGTCCTTTCCCTTTTACTTGATCTTTTTTCTCCCTTGTACTCCTTACCCTTTTATTTTGACCTGATAATCCCTCCTATTTTTGAATACTTTTGCACATAAAAAGGGAATAAACAAACAGGAAGGTAGCAAAGAGAGTTAAGAGCAGGGTTAAAAACAGACAAGCATCTTTTAGGACCTCGGGATGACCAAAATTGCTTTAAAGCCAATGAGTTACTGTTTTGAAGTACAGTAGCCAATTTGACCCATAAACAGCAATGGTGTAATGAGATTTTTTTTTTAAAAAAGGGAGGCTGACTTAGGGGTAAATATTGACCAAGGCACTGGTGAGAATTTCCCTGCTCTTCTTTGAAGCAACTCACAGGATTTTTAACAAACAGCTCAAGGCAGTTTTGTACCTAGAAAACTAATGGAACTAAAGGTTGACAAATCACCTGGGCCTGATGGGTGGCATCCCAGGGTTTTAAAATAAGTGGTTGCAGAGATAGTGGATGCATATTTTGGAATCTTCCAAAATTCCCCATATCCTGGATAAATGCAAATGTAATACTCCTATTCAAGAATAAAGGAATACAGTAAGCAGGAAACTATAGGCCAATTAACCTAACATCTGTCACTATGAAAATGCTAAAATCCATTACTTAGGAGATAGAAGCAAGATATTTACTAAACCATAACATAATCAGAGACAACATGGTAATGCAAAAGGAAAATCATGTTTGACAAATTGATTAGAGATCTTTGAGGATGTAACAAGCAGGGTCAATAAAGGAGTACCACTAGATGGACTGCCAAAAGACATTCAATAAGATGCCACATAAAAGGTTACTACAGAGAACAGGAGTTTATGGTGTTGGCTGTGATATATTAGCATGAATAGAGGATTCGCTAACAGAAGAGTCAGGATAAATGGATCATTTCCAGGTTGGCAAATTGTAACTAGTGGAGCATCACTAGGATCAATGCTAGCCTTTATTACCTACGTTACTGAAGGGATCTAGTGCATTATATGATGCAACAACAGACAGGAATGCAAGTTGAGAGAACACAAAAATTCTACAAAGGGATATAGACAGGATAAACAAAGTCAGAAAATTGGAGAGTCTAATGTGGGAAAAATGTGAGGCTGCTCATTTTGGCAGGGAGAATGGAAAAACAGAATATTATTTAAACGGAGAGAGAAACAGAAGAAGAATCTCAGCGTCCTTGTACGTGAATCACAATATGTGACCATGTGGCTATGGCAAGTCATCTGGAAAGAAAATGGAATGTTGGCCTTTACGTGGGCAGGGGAAATAGAGTAGGGAAGTCAAGTTAGAACTGTATACAGTATTGGTGACACTGCACCTAAAGTATCATGTGCAGCTCTGGTCACCTTAAGGACCTCCTTAATTATTTCAATGCAATATTTGCATTGAAAGCAGTTCAGGAAAGGTTCACTGAGGAAAGATTGAGTTGATTAGGCCTATAATCATTGTAATTTAGAAGAATGAAGGATGATGTTATTGAAATACCAAAGGTCCTGAAGGGGTTCTCCCCTTGGGCAAGGTGGGGCTGTTGGAATCTAGAACTAGGGACAGTTTAGGATGGAGATGAAGAATGATTTCTTTTCTCAGAGGATCATTAATCAGAGAGCAGCAGAGGCTTGCTCACTGAATATATTCGAGACTGGGTTATACAGATTTTTGATCTCAAAGGGAATCAAAGGTTTTGCAATGCAGGCAGGAAGTTGAGTGGAGTTAATCAGATCTGCAATGGTCTTACTGAAAGGCAGAGAAAGCTCAATGGCCTACTCTTGCTTCATACAATCTTAGGGTCCTTTAGTTTAATATCTCATTCAACCCATGGTATCTCCAATTCTCTCAGTTCTGCACCAGAAGTGTTGACTTCAGTTTTGTGCTCAAGTCTCAGAGTGGAACTTGAAACCAGAATTTCCTGACTCAGACAAGAGTGGCATCACTGAGCCACTGCTAACACCTAAGGGCAAGGTAGGAAAATGTGAAAGAACAGGTTCAGTTTGTGGGCTATTAATAGAATTACTATTACTGGGGGAAAAAAATCCTCATGAATATGGACATTTTAAACAGGGGACTAATTTGATGGAAGTCAAACAGATAAAAAAAATTTAATGTACATAAAGTGATCTTGTTACCATTACCTGTCTTTCCTGGATTTTGCTTTTTGTTGTTTCCCAGCAAGGGCGTGAAGTTGTTCTTCTGTAGGATGCTGATACCATTTCAAACTGTAACAATAAAATTCCAAAATTATTGACATTCAAAGTTCCCCTTTCCAACAATCAGCATTGTAAATAAATCAGGTGCACATAAAAAGTGTTCTACTTTGAACAAATGCAATGTTGCAGACTATAGGTCTTCTAATGCAGTTAGCTGAAGTTGGCCCCAGGCTCAGTCACGATGGACCAAGCACATCTCAAAAAGTCACACAAATCAACCATGTTATTACTGCGACACTGCCTGCACTTTCTTTACTTCAATTTTGTTTTGAAATGTCCTTTCTTCCTTTATTACTTTCTTCTACAAGTCCAATGCTGGATTACTGGGCCCAATCAGAATTGCCTTACCTGTGTTTGGCAAATGAGAAAGGAATTTACTAGCAAATGGTATAGTACTCAAACATTCAAGGAAAATGAATAAAAAGTCAAAAAACGTAAAAACACAAAATGGAAACATAGTGTAGTTGGCTCTAGAGGCTGGCAGATCTACAAAATAATATTATTGGTCAATGTCATGTCACAAATTATGACATGCATACAAAAATAAGAGTGTGAAGTGAAAAGAAATGCCTGCCATTCTCTGCTTTCTCTCATTATTTTATTCCACTGAATTCCCCTCTGAATTTTCTCCATCGGTCTGGTTCTCACTTGTCTCAACAATCTGGCATCTGTCACATGCACTCTTTCTGTTTCATCTTACTCCCTCTTTTCTTCTTACTCTGGTTGTGCTATCTTTACCCCTTACAGAAACGTACAGCCAAATTAAAGCAGCCCGTGTTTCGGTTGGAGTTCTGCCTACCATTCTTTTAACCCAACTTCCCTGGGATAGATCTGTTCACACCCATTGAAATTGACTCTCCTCCAGTTAAGTATTTTTACTCTAGATTGTTTGCTACTCTTCTATTCCAACATTAAACCCACCCAGTATTCCACAAATCAGGATAGCATAATTCTGTAGTTTCTTCTCGCAACAGATCAGTGCATGCCTCAGTTCCATCAGGGCTGGGATTCCCACTTGATATGTAGCTCCATGTTTAGACCTGCATTATTTTTAAACAATGGCTTTGTTTTGTTATGGTCAAAGCAAAAGGCGGCTTTGATGTGCAGATGCACAGCCTAACTGAAGAGATGAACCCCAAGTACTTATTTGGTAATCGGAATATCAATATTCAGACTTTCAAATACAGTCCACTTATTTATATAACAGCTTCATGATCTTACATTCCTAATCAAGCAAATCTTTGCTTAGGCTGTCTGCAACTACCTCTGGAAATCCATCTGTCAAAACTGAAGGCCAAAGTCTATTGCAATTACATTTCCTGCCAAATATCTGACTCTTACATTTAAATCTCTGTTCGAATCTAGCTAAGTTTTTAGGTAAGAAAGCCAGAACAATAAAAATAGAAAAAACTAACCATTGCTTTTTGCTGATAGATCTATTTATGCCTTTTCAATGAAACAAGGGTAGACCTTCCACAAATCCATTATGCAAAAATGATGGGACAGAATCAAAAACCTACTGATCCATCCAATCTATCTTAATTGACCCGTTTGCAATTCCTGCACCACGTGGGAGCTTCATGAGTACTAGGGGACCGTACATGTCTCAAGTGTCTCCAGTGGCTTAAGTTCAAAGGATAGCTGTTGTCACTGTGCAGCATTAGGAAGGATGAGAGTTTCCTGGATCTTGCATTCCAGAACTTGATCACTCCTCAAGTTAAAAGAGTTTGAGAAAGTGGATGGGTAGCCATTGGGAAGAATAGGTTGAGGCAAGAAATGCAGGCTCATTGCCAGTAACAGAAAAATGCTTCAACCAGTACATAATCAAAAACATTTACAAAATTCACTGCAGTTATAATCGATTTCATGCCAGTCTGCCAATGCAGATTAATTTACACAATTTATACACTTGATGAGTGTAGAGAAATCCTCCTAATGGCTGTTTGCAGATTTTCAAAGAAGCCAGAATCTAGATGTTGCTGGACAAACTGTTGTTTGCCCGCAATCTACTTGGAATGACATCTACAATGGTAACTAAAGTTCTTTTGGCAATCATCTGAAGTATTATGATTGACAGAAGTAGACAAGAGGAAGACTTAGATATTGGATACTACCATGACCTCATGACGACTAACATTTATAGCAGCTTGATATATGGCCAAGTTGTTACCAGGACTACGTTTGCATCCTTCTCCACTCTACAGCACTACAAGGCCAATCACATCTTCAAGAGTTCTGGGGTTTATCACCAAATTCTGGTTCCAACTACAGGCCAAATAATTCAGACTTGCGCAATACTACCAGGCTTACAATCAATGATTGAATAAAGTGGTCGTGTTGTAGATGTATATTCCTACCCTATTCAGGAAAAGAGAAACAAAGGATGTGGATTCTTACGGGGGATGGTGCAGGAGGGAAGGGTTCAGGTTCTTGAACAACTGGGGCTCATTCTGCGATAGGTGGGACCTTTACAAGAGAGATGGTCTATACCTGAACCAGAGGGGAACCAAAATCTTGGGGGGAAAATTTGCAAAGGCTATGCAGGGGGGTTTAAACTGATTCAGAGGAGAGGTGGGATCCTGAGTAGCTTGGATGTTAAGAGGGACGAGAATAGGGGGGGGTCATAGACGAGGACTGTAAAGCACAGCATCATATGGGTGTCATAGAGCATGGTTTGAAATGTGTATACTTTAATGCAAGAAGTATTCGCAATAAGGTGGATGAACTTGCAGCTTGGATCAGTACCTGGAACTTCGATGTTGTGGCCATTTCAGAGACATGGATAGAGCAGGGACAGGAATGGTTGTTGCAGGTTCCGGGGTTCAAATGCTTCAGTCAGAGTAGAGAAGGAGGTAGAAGGAGGGGAGGAGTGGCATTATTAGTCAAAGACTGTATCACAGTGACAGAAAGGAAGTTTGATGAGGACTTGTCTGTTGAGGTAGTATGGGCTGAGATTAGAAATAGGAGAGGAAAGGTCACCCTGTTGGGGGTCTTTTATAGACCTCCTAAAAGTTCTAGAGAGGTAGAGGAAAGGATTGCAAAGTCGATCCTGGACAGGAGTGAAAGTAATAGGGTAACTGTTATGGGGGACTTTAACTTTACTAATATTGATTGGAATAGCTAAAGCTCTAGCTCGTTAGAACGTAGAACACAACAGCGCAGTACAGGCCCTTCGGCCCTCGATGTTGCGCCGGCCAGTGGACCCTCTAACCTAAACTATTCCAATATCATCCATATGCCTATCCACCGAACATTTGAATGCCCCCAAAGTAGGCAAGTCCACAACTGCTGCAGGCAGGGCATTCCACGCTCTCACCACCCTCTGTGTAAAGAACCTGCCTCTGACATCCGTCCTATAACTACCACCTCTTAATTTAAAGTTATGTCCCCTCATGTTGGTCATCACCATCCAAGGAAAAAGGCTCTCACTATCCACCCTATCCAATCCCTTGATCATCTTATACGCCTCAATTAGGTCACCGCGTAACCTTCTTCTCTCTAATGAAAATAACCTCAGGTCCCTCAGCCTTTCCTCATAAGGCCTTCCCACCATACCAGGCAACATCCTGGTAAACCTCCTCTGCACCCTTTCCAATGCTTCCACATCTTTCTTATAATGCGGCGACCAGAACTGTACGCAATACTCCAAGTGCGGCCGCACCAGAGTTTTGTACAGTTGTAACATAACCTCACGGCTCCTAAATTCAATCCCTCTATCAATAAAAGCTAACACACCGTACGCCTTTTTAACAACTTTATCAACCTGGGTGCCAACTTTCAAAGAGCTACGTACTTGTACCCCAAGATCCCTCTGCTTGGCAACGCTATTAGAGGGGTCAGTTTTTATACAAAGTGTGCAGGGAGGTTTTTTGACCCAGTATGTAGATAGGCCAACTAGAGGTGAGGCTACATTGGATTTGGTGCTGGGCAATGAGCCAGACCAGGTGTTAGACTTGGAAGTTGGTGAACATTTTGGTGATAGTGACCATAATTCGGTTACGTTCACCTTAGTGATGGATAGGGATAGGCATGAACCTGGAGGCAGTAGTTATAGCTGGGGGAATGGTAATTATGAGGCTATTAGGAGAGAATTAGGGTGCATAGGTTGGACTAGGAAACTACAGGGACTGGGAACATTTGAAATGTGGAGCTTATTCAAGCAGCAGCTACTGCAAGTCGTTGATAAGTATGTCTCTGTCAGGCAAGGAGGAAATGGAACCATGGTGTACTAAAAAAGTTAATTCGCTGGTTAAAAGGAAAAAGGAGGCTTATGTCAGGATGAGGCTTGAAGGCTCAGTTAGTGCACTGGAAAGCTATAGATTAGCCAGGAGGGAACTAAAGAGTGAATTGAGAAGAGGTAAGAGAGGACACGAGAAGACTTTGGCTGATAGGATTAAGGAGAATCCTAAAGCTTTCTTTAGATATGTTAAGAATAGAAGATTGGTTAGGGCAAGATTAGGGCCAGTCAGAGACAGCAGTGGGAAGTTATGCGTGGAGCCTGAAGAGATTGGAGAGGGCACTGGATAAATATTTCTCTTCGGTATTCATGCAGGGAGAATGTAGTTGTGGAGAACACTGGGATACAGGGTTGTAAACTGGAAAGTATTGAAGTAGATAAGGAGGATGTGCTAGATATTCTTGAGGGTTTGAAAATAGATAAGTCCCCTGGGCCGGACAGGATTTACCCTAGGATTCTCTGGGAGGCAAGAGGGGCGATTACAGAGCCTCTGGCTCTGATCTTTAGGTCGTCGTGGTTATAGGTATAGTGCCGGAAGACTGGAGGATAGCGAATGTGGTCCCATTGTTCAAGAAGGGAATAGAGACTTTCCAGGGAATTATAGGCCAGTGAGTCTTACTTCTGTTGTGGGCAAAGTATTGGAGAGAATTATTAGGGATAGGATTTATAGTTATTTAGAGAGAAATGAATTGATTGGGGATAGTCAGCATGGTTTTGTGAAGGGTAGGTCGTGCCTTACTAACCTCATTGAGTTTTTTGAAAAAGTGACCAAAGAGGTGGATGGGGGTAAGGCAGTTGAAGTGGTATATATGGACTTTAGTAAGGCGTTCGATAAGGTGGCCCATGGAAGACTTCTGCAGAAAATGCAGATGTATGGGATAGAGGGTGATTTAGCTAATTGGGTTAGGAATTGGCTAGCAGATAGAAGACAGTGGGTGGTGGTTGATGGGAGATATTCATCGTGGAGTTCGGTGACAAGTGGTGTACCTCAGGGGTCTGTTTTGGGGCCCCTGCTGTTTGTAATTTTTATAAATGATCTGGATGAGGGTACAGAAGGATGGATTAGTAAATTTGCGGATGACACCAAAGTCGGAGGAGTGGTAGATAGTGAAGAGGGGTGTTATAGTTTGCAGAGAGACTTGGACAAGTTGCAGAGCTGGGCCAAGAGGTGGCAAATGGAGTTTAATGCGAAAAAGTGTGAGGTAATTCACTTTGGCAGGAATAACAAATGTGTAGAGTATAGGGCTAATGGTAGAACTCTTAATAGTGTTGATGAACAGAGGGATCTTGGTGTATATGTGCATACATCCCTGAAAGTTGGCAATCAAGTCGATAAGGTTGTTAAGAAGGCATACGGAGTCTTGGCTTTTATTGGTCGGAGGATTGAATTTCGGAGCCGCAACATCATGTTGCAACTGTACAAAACTCTAATGCAGCCACACTTGGAGTATTGTGTATAGTTCTGGTCCCCACATTATAAGAAAGATGTGGAGGCATTGGAGAGGATACCTGGTAAACCTCCTGTACACTAGAGTTTTGTACAGTTGCAACATGACGTTGCGGCTCCGAAATTCAATCCTCCTACCAATAAAAGCCAAGACTCCTTATGCCTTCTTAACAACCTTATCGACTTGATTGCCAACTTTCAGGGATCTATGCACATATACACCAAGATCCCTCTGGTCATCAACACTATTAAGAGGTGGTTTATCAGGATGTTGCCTGGTATGGAGGGCAGGTCTTATGAGGAGAGGCCGAGGGATTTGAGGTTGTTTTCGTTAGAAAGAAGGTGGCTAAGAGGAGACCTTATTGAAACATATAAGATGATTAGAGGTTTAGATAGGGTGGACAGTGATAGCCTTTTTCCTAGGATGGAGAAAGCTAGCATGAGGGGATATAGCTTTAAATTAAGGGGTGGTAGTTATAGGACGGATGTCAGAGGTAGGTTCTTTACCCAGAGGGTGGTAAGGGTATGGAATGCCCTGCCTGCTGCAGTTGTAGATGGGCCAAGTTTGGGGGCGTTTAAGAGGTCAGTAGATAAGTTTATGGATGAAAAGGGAATGGTTTAAGTTAGAGGGTCATTGCTTTTTCTTAATTGGTCGGTGCAATATCGAAGGCCGAAGGGCCTGTTCTGCACTGTAATGTTCTATGTTCTAGAAGTAGGCAGTAAAATAGCACCCAACTGCCAAGATTTGGACAAACGACTGGCAAGCAGATGTAAACACAAATACAAATCAACCACACTTAAAGCACTTTTTAAACAGAGATGTAACCTCAATGACCTTCTACATGCAGGATACACTGCAAATCAAATATTTGCCTCAAGCAATGGGATAATTGTCTGAATTGGATATTGATTGTTCTTGGCTACGTTTCTTTCTTTATCATGGCATCAATAGAAGTTTTCAAACGAATGGTAATAATTATCACCTTGTTATCCTTAAGAATGCTATATGTCTGGCTAGCTAATAGTTTGTGTTTTTCAGGAGGTAAATTGAACAATGATAAGAAATCAGGTGACAAACATTAACTGATCCAAATTTGTAACATAGTACCCCAAGGGTAAGCAAGGTGATAATCACTAACGTTAGTTTGAAAAAGATTCGATACAAAAGAGCCTTTGATTCAGTTACAATTCCTAAGAGAACCAACAGAAGATAACTCATTACTCAATCCCATATCAGCATATCATAACGCATATACAACTACAACGTACATACAATAGAGGTCAAATACCACAAGTAGAACTAGAGGTCAAAAAATCGTCAAATATCAGTGCTAAAATATGCAGGAATGCTAAATAAAAGGTGGATGTTGAAACCATGTCAAGTAAGGAAGGTGTTCAACGTGTTAAACTATGCAAGGGAAAGTTTAACAGAGGATTAAAAATACACATTTGCCTGTCCCACCCTCCATCTCAAGTATACTTTCCTTAAGTGGGAAACAGATAATTACTACACCCCAGAGATTTTCTTTTGGCCTTCCTCCGCTTTCTGATTTTTGTTCCTTTGAATCTCCAGTTTTGGCAATAACTCTAAGAATTTGATGAAAAGAAATCCTCAAGTAACCTGCTCTAGTATTCTGCTTGAACCAGGACAATGACTAACAGCAGATATTCACTATGAAGCTTTTTATTGCCCTGCCAGACACATACACAATCTACATTTGCACAATATCAAGTGAGCTGTCTGGTGATCAGGAACACCAACTTCTCAGCAAGAGCTTCTCTCATCCTTAGCATGGATATGCAAATGACGAGCGCAACATCACCACTATCATCCCGACCAAGATTAGTAAAGAACAAAATGCAGAAACTAGAATGCTCACTGTGGCTAAATAATAATCTAAGGTACTGAACAAAGTGACCAAAAGGAAAGAAAATAGGCAAGTGTCTTGATCTGCTTACCAAGTCACATACATGTATAAATGACGGCTGCTCAGAGTCACAAAAGCCACTCACTAATCCTACAGTTTGACTTGATAAATCTCACATGAAAAGGGCATTAGCCTACGGGAGGGAAGAAAAGGAAATATTAAATCCAAAAATTACTCACTCACAAACAGGAAGTTCAAGAGAATTATCTGTCCTAAATGAAAAAAATTAAATTTGCTACATGCAACGTGAATATAAATAAGAGTAGGATACATGGAGAGATTTTTTGATGATAAATTCTTGATATTTTGATCTTAAGCAATCAGTTGAGTTAAGGCAGCTGGCATCAACAGAGTCAAAATCTCAAATGAACATCGGAAATATCCAGGCTAAGCAAAATCTGTTTAAAAATTAAAAGTGGTCAGGATATAAAAATGTACCAAACATGGGAAAGTATAAAGGGATGGTGTGCAAGATAGAGATAATAAGCAAGTTAAAATGAACTTAAGGATAGTAGAACACAGGAAAAAACACAAAGTGCTTATGCAGAAAACAGAACAACAGGCCTAATATACATGCATAATATATGGAATGAGTATGGGTGAATAGCTAAAGAGGATCGAAGAAGACCAAGTTTAGGAGAAAACTTCAACATCAAGGCAGCAGACCAGCTCGCCAACATTAATAAATCTCCCATTTTCCATTTAGTTACACCACGTCTGGTCACACCCTCCACTCCACTTCTTTCCCCTTTCCCTTTAAAATGTTATAGTTTATCTGTATTATCTTCCAGTGTGAAGGAAATGTTCAACATTCAAAATGGCAACTTGTGGTCTTTACAACTATTTCTTAACCTACTGAGTGCTTAAGAAACTTTGTTTTTGATTAGTGATATCTGCAATATTTTGCTTTTAATTCTCAAGACCTGAATTTAAAAGTAACCTTCAAAAAAAAAGGAAGCATTGTCCCATATTAAAAAATGCTACACATTAATCTAACTGTGAAAAAGAGGAAAACACTGACTGAACAACGTTGAGCAAATTGTCTTTAGTGATGTAAGTTTATCTAATAAAAAGATAATTGTCTCAGTATCAGATGCACAAAACATGAACTGCAAATACAAAAACAATTATCCCATTATGTCTCAATAGAAAATAATCCCCATACCTTCCATTACAAAGCAGCCAGCGGGCAAATGAGTAGTGAGGTGTGATCTTCTGTATTATGCTGGCCATTACCATAGTAATCACCAATTGCACACCTATAACACCCTGGAAGGGAAAGAAGTCAGCATGAACCATTTGTCAAAGTTTTTTAAATTATTCAAATAATATATTTTAATAAATTAATTGTATTTCAGCAACAAAAGGATTTCTGATGTATTCACGCCATAAGTAAGTGCATAACATCAGACTATTTATCACCTTAAAACGGAATAATTATAAAAATCCCTAGAGTGCAGATGGAGGCCATTTGGCCCATCAGGTCTGCACTGACAACAATCCCACCTAGGGGCCATCCCTGTAACCCCACATATTTACCTGCTAATCCCTCTAATCTATGCATCCTCGCACAGTAAGGAACAGATTAGCATGGCCAATCAACCTAACTGTACATCTTTGGACTGTGGGAGGAAACCCACACAAATCTAAGGAGAATGTGCAGACTCTACACAGATAGTGATACACAGATAGTGACTCAAGCTGGGAATCGAACCTAGGTTCCTGAAGCTGTGAGGCAGCAATGCTAACCACTGTGCCCTCTCTTGCAGAATAATAGCTGTCCTGATCAGATCATTCTGTGCAATATCACGCAAACTCAAGAATGGACCCAAGGCCCTGAAAGCGCAGTCTATCTCAGATTACCCGGGTAACCCAAGTAACAAGGTGCCTCAAAACTGTGAGCAACGTATGAAGATGTACAAAAGCATTCCCCCTTTTCATCAACTTTAATCCAGTAGCCTCCACATTCAAACAAACATCCTCAGCCATTTCTATCACATGATTCCACCACCAAATATCTCTCCCTCTTCTTTTCAACATTGAGATAGCCTACTTTGTGATTTTAACAATGCCCCATCCATCCCCCACTCTCTTTCTCACATTTTCCCAAGCAAGTGTAAGAGATGCAACACTTGCCCTCTTGCCTCTTTCCTTTGCACCATCCAAGATTCTAAACACACTTTCCAGTTGAAACAATACTTTACTCGTACTTCTTTCAGTCTAGTACATAGCATTCATTGTTACAGTATGGTCACCTACACATTGGGAGCCCTAAAATGTAGGCTAGGTGATTGTTTGCCTGAACTCTTCTATTTAATACTAAAGATGGACCCTAAGTTTCTAGTCATTTGCAACTTTTATTTCCCCCACCCCACCCTGATCTCAGTTCTCTACATTGTTTCGATGAAGCTCAGAGTCTCAAGGAACATCATCTTTCAATTCATCATATCGTCTCTTGGACTCAACATTTGGTTCAACAATTTAAAATCATCACCACTGCTCCCCTTTTTTATTGCTCAGAACACACTGGCATACTCCACTGTGGTCGTTCACAGCTCAGTTCACCTTTTTTTTTTAAAAATCACCTCTTTTTGACCCATGCTATCATCCTTTTTGCCATTTAATCCTGTCTTCCACAGCCTATACTTATTGTTCTGTCCTCCCTCTCAAATACATTTCTTTCAAATTAAAACTCTTAAGATTTTCCAGATCTGTTGAAAATTGACCTTGGCACCTAACTTAAGTATTTCCATCATTTTCTATTTTGCTTCCAAAGTCCTTCTTCGACTGTACGATGTGTCACAGCAACTAGCGGTGCTGCCTCACAGCACCAGGCATCCAGGTTCTGGACTCGAGTCACTGTGGCGTGTGTCTGGAGTTTGCATGTTCTTCTATGTCTGCATGGGTTTCCTCCTACAGTCCAAAAATGTGTATGTGGGTTAAATGGATTGGCCATGCTAAATTGTCTGTTAGCGTTAGGGGCATTAGAAGGGTAAATACATGGGGTTATGGGGATAGGTCTTAAGTGGGATTGTCGTTATTGCAGGCTCAATGGGCTGAACGGCCTCCTTCTGTACTGTACAAATTCTATGATGTTTAAGGATTTCCTGAGGCAGTGAAGGGGACTACATATCTGTGGATATTAAGAAACAACTTTTTAGATGGGTGAGGGCATGAAATCAGGCTTTATTCAACTTCAAATTGGAAGTGAGCCCTAAACTTACACTACAACTTCTCAACAAGGTGTAATCATTCAATGCAATAGTACAACAGTAGCATCAATGCACTCAAACGATACCCCAGTTATTTATTTCTGGATGAAAAACTTTGCATCAATAAAACACTGATCCATTAAAGTAAAAAAAGCATTAAAAATGTTTGTCCATTCGTTTTTAGATCTTCACTATTTCATTTTGATCTACTGCTGTCCACAGCATGAAGAGAAGCAGATCTCAGCAATTCATCAGTCAATATGTTTATATGGGTAAGGAAAGATATAGTTAAAAAATAGCACATTATTGCCATAGATCTGAATAAGGGAGATGTAAGGGGGGTAGGGGAAGGGAGAGGGGGTAGGGTAGGGGACAGGGGAGAGGGAGGTAGGGTAGGGACAGGGAAGAGGGGGTAGGGGTCAGGGGGACAGGGAGAGGGGGGGGCTCACTGACACGGGGACAGGAGAGGGGTAGGGGGTAGGGACAGGGAGAGGGGGAGGGGTAGGGTGCGGCGACAGACCAGGGACACGATATTGGGGGGGCGGGGAGGGAAGGGAATGGAAGGGGAGGGGAGGGTGAACATTGTTCACCCGGCTCTCTCCCGGGTTCAGTGCATGAGTCGCCCTTTGATATTTCTCAGCCTGAGGTTGATGAACAGCTCCGTCTGACTGAAAGCAGCAACAGCCCCGAGCGCACTCACCATGTTAGCGGACACCTGCTGCGGGAAGGTGAACGGAGAGACCGCCAGGACACGAATCTCCCCTGGCTGCGATCATAGAGAAAGGGCCAGGCCTCAGTCTAAAGCGGTTTGAAGTAAGTAGCAGCCGCCATGGCTCAACCTCCCCTTCACACAGAGGTCATGAAGGACCCCAGTTACATCTGTCCTCCGCTGTCGCCTCGCCAAAAAAATGTATTTCACACGGCGGGATGCAAACACAGCTAAATTACCCGCGCCGACTTGGGTAATTTTTAAAAATTCGTAGCACTCCGAACAGCCGTCCGCCACAAAACGTAATTGCTGGTGCAAAGCGCCGATGCGGCTGATCGGGGATATGATTACTTTCCATTTCCAGGCCTGCCGACAACTAAAAAAGGCCCCATATTACCGGACTCCATCTTTGTGAAGGATCCGCTGGCGCCACAGCGTTCAAAATCCATCATCACCATCACCTTCAAACTCCATCATCACCATCACCTTGAAACCCCCATCATCACCATCACCTTCAAAATCCATCATCACCATCACCTTGAAACCCCCATCATCACCATCACCTTCAAAATCCATCATAACCATCACCTTCAAAATCCATCATCACCATCACCTTGAAACACCCATCATAACCATCACCTTCAAAATCCATCATCACCATCACCTTCAAACTCCATCATCACCATCACCTTGAAACCCCCATCATCACCATCACCTCCAAACCCCCATCATCACCATCACCTTCAAACCCCCATAAACATCACCTTAAAAATCCATCATCACCAACCCAACAACTATCACCTTGAAACACCCATCATCACCACACCTTCAAAATCCATCATCACCATCACCTCCAAACCCCCATCATCACCATCACCTCAAAAACCCATCATCACCATCACCATCACCTCCAAACCCCCATCATCACCATCACCTTCAAACCCCCATCATCACCATCACCTTCAAAACCCCCAATCATCCCATCACCTGCAAACCCCCATCATCACCATCACCTCCAAAACCCCCATCATCACCATCACCTGCAAACCCCCCATCCATCACCATCACCCTCAAAATCCATCATACCATCACGTTCAAAACCATCATCACCATCCCTCCAAACCCCCATCATCACCATCACTCCAAACCCCCCATCATCAACCATCACCTCCAAACCCCCCATCATCACCATCACCTTCAAACCCCATCATCAGCATCACCTTCAAACCCATCACACATCACCTTCAAACCCATCATCACCATCACTTCAAACCTCCCACCATCACCACCACACCTTCAAACTCCCATCACAACATCACTTCAAACTCCATCATCACCATCACTTCAAACCACATCATCACCATCACTTCAAACTCCCATCATCACCATCACCTTCAAACCCCATCATCACCATTACTTGCAAACCCCCATCATCACCATCACCTTCAAACTCCATCATCACCATCACCTTCAAATCCCATCATCACCATCACCTTCAACCTCCATCATCACCATCACCTTCAAATCCCATCATCACCATCACCTTCAAACTCCATCATCACCATCACCTTCAAACTCCATCATCACCATCACCTTCAAACTCCATCATCACCATCACCTTCAAACCTCCATCATCACCATCACCTTCAAACTCCATCATCACCATCACTTCAAATCCCATCATCACCATCACCTTCAACCTCCATCATCACCATCACTCCAATCCCATCATCACCATCACCTTCAAACCCCATCATCACCATCACCTTCAAACCCCATCATCACCATCACCTTCAAACTCCATCATCACCATCACCTTCAAACCTCCATCATCACCATCACCTTTAAACTCCATCATTACCATCACCTTCAAACCCCCATCATTACCATCACCTTCAAACTCCATCATCAACATCACCTTCAAACCTCCATCATCACCATCACCTTCAAACTCCATCATCACCATCACCTTCAAACCTCCATCATCACCATCACCTTCAAACCCCATCATCACCATTACTTGCAAACTCCCATCATCACCATCACCTTCAAACTCCATCATCACCATCACCTTCAAACCCCATCATCACCATCACCTTCAAACTCCATCATCACCATCAACTTCAAACTCCATCATCACCATCACCTTCAAACCTCCATCATCACCATCACCTTCAAACTCCATCATTACCATCACCTTCAAACTCCATCATTACCATCACCTTCAAACCCCCATCATTACTACCACCTTCACCCCCCCCCCCATCGTTACCACGCATTCTCCATCATTACCACCGCCTTCTCCCATCGTTATCACTGCCTCATCCCTATCATTACCGCCGCCTTCACCCTCTAATTACCACACCTCCCCTATTGTTACTGCCGCTTTTACCCCCCCCCCCATCATTACCACCACCTTCATTCTCTCATTACCGCTCCCTTCACCCCCCCATCATTACCGCCACTTTCACCCCTCTCATGACCACACCTTCACCTCCATCATTACCGCCGCCTTCACCTCCATCATTACTGCCTACTTCAAACCCCCTGCATTACCACCTTCACCCCCTCATTACTGCCATTTCACCCCCATCGTTACCGCCGCCTTCACCCCCATCATTACAGGAGCCTTCACCCTCATCATTACTGCCGCCGTCACCTCCATCATTACCGCCGCCTTCAACCCCCATCATTACCGCCGCCTTCAACCCCCATCATTATGGCTGCCTTCAACCCCAAGATTACCACTGGTGCTACCTGCACCCCCATCATTACCGCCTCCTTCATCCCCATTGTTAACTGCCACCTTCACCCCCATCGTTACTGCCACCTGCACCCCCATCATTATTGCTGGTGCTTCCTGCATCCCCATGATTACCGCTGGCACCGTCTGCACCCCCACCATTACCAGTGATGCTACCTACATTCCCACATTACCGCTGGTACCACTTCCACCTCCACCATTACTGCTGGTATGGTCTGCAGCCCCATCATTACCACTGGTGCTGCCTCCACTGCCACCATTATTGCTGATACTTTCAACCATGTAAATATGTCCCCAAAGACCTTCATGAGCATCTCATCAGACCAGAATTTCACATAACAACAATAAAAGGGGCATTAAGATAGGTAACCCAGAGTTTAGTCAAAAAGGTGGAATTTAACAAGTGACAATAAAGATCCCCAAAGTGCAACAACAAAAAGCAACCTGGTGCAAGGCTCACTAAATTGGTGTCTGGGATAAGGGGTATAAACAGAAAATGTTAGAAAATCTCAGCAGATTTGATAGCATCTGTGCAGGGAGAGTAGAGACAACGTTTCAGGTCAAGATGATCCTTTGTTAGGGACTTATATTATGATGAGAGGCTAAGTATATCAGGTTAATATTCTTTCGAATTTATAAGAGTGAGAAGTGATCTTCATGCAACTTACAAAATTCTGAAAGGGCATGGTAAGGTGGAAACACATTGTTTCCATTGATTGGGGAATATACAATACAGCAGCACAGTCTCAGGCTAAGGGGTCAATTGTTCATGACTGAGAAATTTATTCACTCAAGGAATTGTGAAACTTTAGAATTCACTACTCCAACGTGTTTGAATATTCCATCGCTGAATGCATTTAACCATGAATTAGATTTTTGTGTCACAGGTAATTAAGTAAGAGGAATGAGAATCCGGAGGAAAAATGGAATTGAAGTGCAAATGGAAGAGCAAGTTCAATGAGCCATATGGTCTCCTCCTGCTCCTATTCCCTGAGTTCTTGTATTCCTGGGGAATCAGGGAAGTTTCTTGTGTCTTTTTTTTGCATTGAACTAACAATTTTTGTTGATTTTAAGCATTTTTATATTTTTCAACTCATATCTTTTTTGATGAGAAACAAAAGGGATCTTCAGCACTAACCACTTCTACAAAACCTATCCCATCAAGCTAACTTTTCATGAAGACATTGATTTTTCTGACAGTCCTAGTTTGTTTTGTAAGTCTTTTCCCCTTATCAATTAAACCTCTCACTCTTGCAGTCCAACCAACTTAAACTGGTACTCTTCTATATGTCATTAAAACTGGCATTCTTTCTCCTCTTTCCACAGATTATGGTGGTAATCTTCCTCCCCACTCTATTTTGATTTGTTTGATTTATTATTGATACATGTATTAATATAGAGGGAAAAGCATTGTTTCTTGCGTGCTCTATAAACAAAGCATAATGTACATTGAGTAGGAAAGGATAGGGTGCAGAATGTATTGTTACGGTTAAAGTTATGGAGTAGGGAAAGATCAGCTTAATATAAAGTAGATCCATTCAAAAGTCTGATGGCAGCAGGGAAGAAGCTGTTGTGGTATGTGACTTCAGACTTTTGTATCTTTCTCGCGATGGAAGAAGGTAGAACAGAGTATGTCTTTGTGATCTTTGATTATGCTGGCTGCTTTTCTGAGGCAGCAGGAAGTGTAGGCAGAGTCAATGGATGGGAAGCTGGTTTGATGGATGAAGCTGGGCTTCACCCATGACCTTTGCAGTTTTTTGTGGTTTTGAACAGAGCAGAAGTCACATCAAGCTGTTATAACACCAAAAAGGATGTTTTCTGTGGTGCATCTGTAAAAGTTGATAAGAGTTGTAACAGACATGTCAAATTTCCTTAGCCTCTGGAGAAAATAGAGGTGCTGGTGTGCTTTCTTAATTGTAGTGTTGGCATGGAGGGACCAGGACAGGTTGTTGGTGATCTGAAGGCCCAGAAACTTGAAGCTCTCAACCATTTCCCTTCATCCTCGTTGATGTAGAAAGGACATGTTCTCCACTATAGTTCCTGAAATCAATGACAATCTCCTTCATTTTGTTAACATTGAGGGAGAGTTTATTGTTGTCGCACCAGTTCACCAGATTCTATATGTCTTTTCTGTACCCTGTCTCATCAATATTTGAGATCCTACCCTGTGCGGTGGTGTCATCAGAAACTTGAAAATTGAGTTAGAGGAGAATTTGGTCAAACAGATATAGGTGTATAAGGATTATAGTAAACGGCTGAGGATAAAACAGCCTTGTGGGGTACCCTCGCTCTGACTGTAACACTACATTGTGCACTCTCTTGTTTCCTTCTTTATGAACAGTATGCTGTGTCTCTGTAGCACACAAGAAACAATTCTTTTCATTGTAAATACATGTGACAATAATAAATAAAATAAAATAAAATAATAATGGGTGTCAGAGCCACCAGGCGATAGTCATTAAGGCACGCTGCTTGGCTAATCTTTGGTACTGGTATGATAGTCGTCTTCTTGAAGTAGAGAGGGACATCATAGTGGTCTAAAAAGAGGTTAAAGATGCCTGCAAATACGTTAGGGTTAGGGAGGATACATAGTGTTACCAAAACAGATGTTCCCAAGGAGGTAAGAGCAACATGGGCTGGTGGCGGTGCCAGACTGAGAGTTCCGACACTTGCCAGGTCTCCTGTTTTGAGTCACGTGTCCTCAGGTTACACCTGAAAGGAGCAGTGATTACAGCTGTAATGGGGGTTCAATTGAATATTTTGGTATTCATTCATGGGACATGGGTGTCGCTGACTACCAGCTGATCCATGCAGAATCTGAGTGCACGTCCAGGTACCTCATCCTGGCCAGCCACTTTTTGTGGGTTGACTTTCAAGAAAGCAGATCTGATGTCTGTGATGATGACCTTGGATACAGGTTTAGCTGAGGGGTGAAAAGTGTGCTCTCATTGATTTTATGCTCAAAGTGAGCATAGAATGCGTTGAGCTCATTGGGGAGGACTGCATCGATACTGGCGATTCTACATGCCTTCGTCTTATATTTTGTATATTCTTTATGTTACTTTATCTTGATTACTCCAAATAATTTCCAGTAATTTGCAATTTTAACTTATTTATTTTTCAGAACTGCTTTGCCCAAAATCAGCAGATAATTTATTGCAGCAACAAAAGAATTTCAATGAATTCTCCTCTAATAAAAATGCCTAATGCTCCATAAGAATCTCACAATGCTAACCGAAAATAGGTTCATTTCAGTGTGGTAATTGTGGACATACTTTCTAACTTCCTCACCACCACCACCTCTGCTCCAAAGTTGCAGTGGGAAGGGAAGCTTATACTTAAAATTATGCATTACAATTCATTTTACACATTGTAATTTTTAAATCTGAAAGAAAAATCTTAAATTTTAATTCTGAAAGAAAAAGTAAAATGATTTTTGCACTTTCAAGTGATTAATCAGACCCAAAACTATCTCAACTTACTGGAGGTGATAGAGAAACTAATGTCTCGCTCTTCTGCCACAAACCACGTACAGAAGCACTTTATTCCTTTCATCTTGGGTTCAGTCCACACTCAACACGTGCAACTCTATTGATTCATACGGGGTTTGTTTCCACTGGGGCGGCACGGTGGCACAGTGGTTAGCACTGCTGCCTCACAACGCCAGGGACCTGGGTTTGATTTCCAGCTTGGGTCACTGTCTGTGCAGAGTTTGCACATTGTCCCCATGGGCTTCTTCCAGGTCTGGTTTCTTCCCATACTCCAGAAATGTGCAGGTTAAGTTGATTGCCCGTGCTAAATTGCTCCTTATTATGAGGGAAATCTCAGGGGGATTAGTAGAGCATATATGTGGGATTATGCGGATAAGGCCTGGGTGGGATTGTTTTTGGTACAGGCTCAATAGACCGAATGGCCTCTTCTGCACTCTAAGTATTCTATTTCCTTTTCAGGTTTACATGGCACCTGTAAACTTTTGATTCAAAATGCATAGTGAATTAATCAAAGCAGGGGAGCAGCTGCTACAGGGCAACTTTGGAGAGAAGTCTAAACTAAGCTAATTTCCATTCCTGAATATGCATTGAAGATAGTCATTCCAACTCAATGACTATCTGCATCAAATGGAAATTATGTATAAAAAGAATGGGTGTGTGGCAGAATGGACTTTGAACACAAAGCCGTCCATGTTCTCTTAGATTGTTTACTACTAAGGAGGAAGATTTATTTCTGGAGTGCACAATGTAGGCAGCTATCACCTCACAGTTCAATTGTGAGCATCCCACCTTGGAAAGAATAATTGACCGCCAAGGGAATGACATGCAGGCTGAGTAGAATGAAACTTCTGTGGGAAGAGGAATTGAAGTTGCCTGATAATACAGTGCTGGATATCTAATGCAGGTAAAAAAGGAAGACAATGACAATCAACTGTGAAACAAGTCTGTCTCTTAGGCAGGCCGGATCAAGGATAATTACCTTCCACTGCAGTTAAATGGGTTCTGAGATGGCTGATGAATCCAATGTGCAATGTGCAGATTCTGCCACATGCTTTAAGGGTCAGGTAGATGAATTGTTAGGTGGTTTGTACATCTCCAATGCCACTGTATGTTCCTGATGAAGTTTCTCCATGTGTTTGGTACCTTCCTGAATGAATTATCTTCATTTTGGTCAGTATTGTGATCATAGCAGGTGTGAGTTGTTGAGTTAACCATGGTAAACTTGGTTTATAGAACATGCTTTTTTTTGTTATTTGGAAACAAGAAGAAAATATACAACATGAAGCCAAGTAACACTGGGGATTTTAAAAATAAATTATTAAAGAGAAGAAATGAAAACTTTTTTTTGATGTTGTTGCTTATTAGAAGTTTTATTTAAAAGAAATTTTGCTTTTCTACAGATTAACCACTTGAGAAAATGTAACATTTCTGAATGGGATTTTTCTATACCAAAGATGGTTAACGTCATTGAGTTATTGTGATGATGAGTTTATGATGAACAGAAGTGTTTAATATATATTGAATATGTTCAGTGTTACTATTTAAAATTTAATGTTGTAACCTGTGTTACAAAATCTCAGTTGTCCAGGTTGCCGAAAATAAGCTGTGGATTCAGATAAGGCCTTTCTGATCCAAAAAGTTCAGCAATGGAGTAACTTTGTCGTACTGTTCCTAACTAGATATATAACTAACTCTATTTTGTTGAATTGAATGTGTGCAACATTATTACATCCTTTATAAGGCAGTTACACATTTCTGCTGCTCTTTGGGAAACCTATTTCTTCTAATTTCTTGTTTTTGCTTCAGGTTTGTTCATTATGGAATTGTTTCTCTCATTCTATGCTCACACTCTAAAAATAACCTACTTAGAACTATATTATCAAAGCCTTTCAGCAATCTGAGAATCATGTCCCTCTTAATCTTCTTTTCTCCAACAAAAACATGCTTAATTCTGTGAAACTCTTATAATGTTTAGCTTTAAGTCCCAGAATCATCATTGCTTCTCACTCTCCTCACCTTTTCTAATAAATCAATGTCCTTTTGATGATTGGGTGCCTGAAATTGCACACAGTAACTTGTTTAATCCTCATCTACATGCCAGTAGGAATTGGAGCCTATTTGCTTGCAAGGTGGTTTTTCTTACATTTGTGAATGACCTGAGGATGTTCTCAGAAATCATTTGTTCTCTTTGTTGATGGTACCAAACTTTATACAATGAATAATTCTGGATCTGAAGGATAAAATTTGTGGAAGAGAATATTGAAATTGAACAAATGACAGGTAAATGGTGTATCTTCTGCACTTATAAAATCATTAACCATCTCCTTTATAGGGATAACAAGATTTCTTCTGTAACCAACATTCTGATCATTATTCCCATAATCACATGCTAGGAAAAATGGAAAAGTTGTTGGAATCCTGAACTAGGTTTTGCCCTGCATGTTATTTGAATTCTTAGTATTTCACGGAGCCTATCTGCCCAGATCGTATTAAAAGTGAGGGAAAGTTGAAAATTATAAGATCATTTCTGTTTGGAAACTTTGAATACTTGCTTTGAGTAACAGGATGCTCCTGTAACTCATGCTATCTCATTTGAGTTTTACTTAAACGTGGTTCCTCCAGTCCCATGCAGGACAATGAACAGCAAGATTCTGCTACCAGGCCTGGTCATCAAAACTTCTTTCATTCCAGCCCAGGTGGTATCTCACTATTGAAAATCCTCCTTAAATGTATTTCACCAGGCCTTCTTTAGAAAGCCCATCTTTTTCAACCTGGTCGTGTCCATTCTACTGCTACTCTGGTACGTATATTCAGAAGCAACTTGAATGTCAGGCTATTCTTAGTCACTTGTCACAATGTCCCACAGTGTTTCTATATCACTACTTCATTGGTGATGTCTCTCCATGTGATACCCAGAATCTCACTGACATAAATTGCAGGTAGTACTGTTTTGGACATGTACAATCACAGTTTCATGGCTGTGTTGATGGTGTTGAATGCCCAGACTGTGTAAACCTATTGAAAAAATCAACAGTCCTTTGCCAGTTTTTGTGTGACTGTTGATCTCTACATTTCATCCACAAAGATGTTGCTTCTTATAGGGAGGAGTGGCTGATGTCCTCAATGTTCTGTTGCTTGATAGCGATGGGAAAACCTTGTTTCATTCCAGCCATTATTGTCTTGGTCTTTTCACAGTTGATGGCACCACTTGACAATGCTACTCTTAAGACTGGTGATCATGCCTTGGCATGTACACGATCTTTCAACCAGCAAAGTAATGTCATCTATGAAATCCAGGTCCATCAATAATGGTGTTACCATGAAATGCTAAAATATGCATTCACCATTGCCTTCCTCACATTGAAATTGATAACCAAGAAGAAAGGAAATGGGGAGTATGCATCGATACCGTACTCCTATGATGATGATGAAGGAATCCCTGGTGCTAGTCTTGACTCAGCAGCTGGAGTTGTGGTATAAAGTTTTGAAGATGTCAATGCACTGCTCGGGGATGCCATATTGTCTTGCAGTGTATCAAAGTAATTGCATGGATACTGTCAAAAACTTTTTTTAAAAGCAATAAAGTTGATAACAAGTGGCTTCTGTTACTCTTGGCTCTGATCTATGGTGTTCCTCTATGTTCTGCATGATCTGTCATCTTGAAAATGTTCCTGTTCTTTGAGAAGAACCTTGCCAGGAACAGACAGCAGTGTTTTGTCCCTCAAGTTGCTTCAATCACTGAGTCTTGGCAGCTTGACTATACAGGCAAGACCTTTGTTGAACAGGAGACCTCTTGTGGTGTTGCCAGATTTCAATAACTCTGCAGGTGTTGTCAATCCTGAGTGCATTGTTGTGCTTCATTCTCTTGGTGATTCTTGGACCTCTAATCTCTCAATATCTCCCAGGTTGATGTTGAGCTGCAGGTGTTGTTTGTCAAACTTGAAAGTAGAGCTGCAGCTGAGGGGGTGGAAGAGCTCCCTTGCATCCTGCTCCTCATCCTTCAATGACGTCTAACTGACAGCTTATTGGAGTGGGTGGGTTAAATTGGTCTTTGACACCAAATGAACGCAGATGATCGTGAACCAGCAATTTATTTTACTCTTGTTCAATGTGCTCTCCATTGAGCTGGTTGGAAAAGAAAATGAGGCAGATGTAAAATGAGCTCTCTTAAAATCACATCAGCCATTTGGAATTATTGCCAGATAATGAGTTTCATCCTCTCAGAACACGGATAGAAAATGTACTCTTACGCCCTCTCAGAATGGTATATGATCAAATAAGATCACCTTGCATTCTTATAAACACCAATAACTCTAGGCCCTTTCTTAATATTTCCTCATAATCAACCCTTCAACCCTGAAATCACACTAGTGAACCTTCTCTAAATCACTGCCATGGAAAGTGATCAAAACGACAAGCAATACTCAACTGTGATCTCATCAATGCATTGTACAGTTGTAGCAAGACTTTCCTCCCCTTGTACTTCATCCCCTTGCAACTTAGGCCAAACAATCCTTTCTAATTACTTGCCATACCTGCAAACCAATATTTTGTTATTCTTGTATAAAGACATTTAGAGCCATCTGCACTATGGCATCCTGCTGTCCTCATTGTCTGTTTTTATTCTTCCTGCCCAAATGGGCAAACTTGCATTTTCTAATATTATATTCTTTCTGCCAAATTTTTGCCTTCTCAATTAACTGAGATATGTCTCTTTGTAGATTTTTATACCCTTCCCACAGCTTGCTTTCCTATCTTTCTATTATCATCAAAGGTAGTTAATAGAAAGTTGATATCTTTATCCATGTTGTTAATGTAGATTATAAATAGTCAAGTCCCTAGAACTGATCATTGTGACATTCCATGGTCAGGGTTCTCCCAAAAAAATTCTAAGTTCCCAATGTGTAACTCTCACCTGCCTTTTTTAGCGTGATTTTCAGAATGAATTTTGGACACTCTGTATATCACACTGCGCTTCAGTGTGATTTACTCTGCAAATCTGTGGGCAGGGCCTATTCCCATGTTAAAGGCTGGCAGCATAGTGGTATATGTCAAAGCAGAGATCTGCATGTGCAGTGCCCCCCCCCTCCATTCCCATCCTCCAAATGCGCATGGTGGGGGGGGGGGCACAAACTCCCATTGCTGGCCTTTCAAAGCCCTTTGCTGGACTTCCCTGGGCCAATCCCTATACTCCGCCTCACCTTGGCAGCCTCAATCTCCCCTTCCCCCACTAATCTCCCTCATTTCCCCTCAACGTTTCTGATCTTCCCCAGATAGTCGTACCTCTCCTGATCCCACTGACCAGCCCCAATGTTCCCCATGCCAGTCCCAATCTCTCCCCTACAATCTCAAACCTACCGCTCCATCTAGATGGTCAGTTCCAATCTCCCTCTCCCCATCCTCTCCCAATGCTGCAATTGCAGAGTGGCAGCAGGTTTCCCACCTCCTCCCCCCCACAATATGTCCTATCCCCTTGGCACTGCATGATGCCAGAAGGGGCATTGACACTTTGTCCCTTTGGCAGTGCCAAGGTGCCAAGCTGGCACTGCTCAAGGGCCAAATCCCTTTTACCCCCACCTTTTAGGGGGTTCTCAATGACCTCTCCTCTCCAGCAGGGTCAGGCTGCCAATACCCCGTTAATATGCTGATCATCTCCACACTGATTTCCCACATGGAGTTGATGCTGAAAAATTTGGTTTCGGAGATATGAGACCAAATTTTTGAGACCCAATGGGCCCCACTGATGTCTTCAATCCACTGTGCTATTCAAGCAAACACAGTAAGAGGTCTGACAACATCAGTTTTAAATCCAACCAATTTATTTGATAGTAAACTTGCAAGCTTTTGGCATTGTAGCCTTTTTCAGGCGAAATGCTGAAAGGCTACAAAGCCGAAAGCTTGCACGTTTACTATGAAATAAATCAGTTGGATTTAAAACTGGTGTTGTCAGACCTCTTACTGTGTTTACCCCAGCCCAACACCGGCATCTCTACATCATGACTATTCGAGCAACAAAGAGGGTTAGGAGAATCTCTCCTCACTCATTACAGTTTGACAAGTTGAAGGTGACCTATTTAAATCCTCATAGTTAGCCAATCCTCTATCCACATTAATATATTAACTACAGCATCACCTTCTCTTGTAATTCTCTTTAGAGGCACCTTATCAAATGCCTTTTGTTAATCCAAATACACTAATCTAGTACTTTGCCTTTATGTACCCTCCTTGTTATATCCTTAATGATCGTTAATGAATTTGTCAAACACAATTTCAAATTCACAAACCTTGTTGACTCTGCCTAATTGCACTATGATCTTCCAAACGTCCTGCTACTACTTCCTTAATAATGGAATCTAGCAATTTCACAAAGATGGATGTTAGAAACATAGAAATTAAAAGCAGGAAGAGGCCACACAGCTACTGGATTGTATTCCATCACCCAACATGACCGTGGCTGATCCTCTATCTCAATGCCATATTCATACTTACAGACTTGTAGTTTCCTCATTTCTTTGTCCCTCATTTCTTCAATTGCAACTTTTCAATCTGTTGCGTCCTTTTCAGAATCTAGGGAAATTTGGATGATTACCATCAATGTGTCCATTATCTCTAATGCCATTCTTTTATGAGCCTAGGATGCAGGCCATCAAGTCTATGGTATTTGTCAACCTTTAGTTTAAATAGTTTTCCTATTTTTCTCTAGTTATTGTGATTGTTTAAAGCTGCTCCGTCCATTCTGCCTCTTAATTTTCTACTATTCTTGGGATACTTTTTGTATCTTTTCCTGTGAAGATGTTAACAGAATACTTATTCAAAGTCTCTATCATTTCCTTGTTTCTCATTATTAATCCGCCAGTCTCATTCTGTCAGGGGCATACGCTATCCTAGTTATTCTTTTTTCTTTTTATATACTTGTAAAAGGTATTACTGTTTGTATTTAAATTTATTGCTCATATTCTTATTTTTCCCTTTTCTCGTTATCCTTTGCTAAAAGTTTTCCAATCTTCTAGCTGATCATTGATCTTAACAACATTGCAAGCTTTTTTTTTTCCCCAATCTGATTTCCATTGTTAACTCTCATACTGTTTTTCTTTCTTAATGGAATATATATTTGTTAAGAGTTATGATTTATCTTTCATATCTGCCACTGCATTTATATGTTTTAATTTAATTTTCCAGTCCACTTTAACAAACTCTGTCTTTACACCCTTGTAATTGTCTTTAATTTAAGTTGAAGACACTAGTTTTAAATCTACATTTCTAATCCTCAGACTGAAAGCTAAATCTTTACATGTTATGATTGCTGTTGCCTAGAGGATCCTTTACTATAAGGTCATCAATTAATGCTGGAGAGGAGAGGTCATTACATATTACTTGGTCTAATATAATCTGCTTTCTTATCGGTTCCAAAGCATATTGTTCTCGGAAACTGTCCTGAATACATTTTTGAACTAATCTCTCAGGCTACATTTGCCAATTTAGCTGGTGCAATCTATATGAAGATTAAAATTGCATATGACTTTTGAAATATCCTTGTTAACAAGCCCTATTATTTCTTAATTTATATTCTGTCCTACAGTGTTATAGTATCTATAAACTATGGTCATCAATGACTTAATTTTTTTTCTATTTCTTATTTCCAGCCAAACCAGTCCTGCACTTTCATCTTGCAAACCAGGATCATTTTTCACTTCTGTACTGATCTCATCCTTTAGTAACAGAGCTATCCCATCTCCTTTACATTTCTGTTTGTCTTACCAAAATGTCAAATGTCCTTGATTGGCTTGCTCATCATGAAACCGCTTCTCTTAAATGGCAAGTAGATCATCATATATTTGTACTTGTGCCAACAATTGATCCATTTTCTTCAGCATTGAGGTGGAAAATTTTTAACTCTGTCTTTTAACCATTTTTACTTACTTTGACCTTATTTGTGAGTGCACTTTTATGTCTGCATGCTCTGCCTTGTTGTCATTAATTGTATTCCTACCTTGTGTTACTACTTGTGTTTTCTCTTTAATTTTCTAAATTTCCCCTTACTTAGACCCTCCCGCCCCTCCCCACCCTACTATTTAAATTAAATCCCTCCAATTAGGGACTGCTCTTCAATTTGGCAAGCCAATGGGTGGCACTCCAGCACTCACAGATCAGCAGTCTGATCAGCTGAGGTGGGAGCTGCCAACCTAAAGATAGAGAAAAAGACTAGAAAACTAAGAATGGCTTCTAGATTGCCATCTGCCATTCATGACTCAACCTGGCTTGAGGAGGTCAGAATCACAGCAGCATGCTGACATGATGGCCTGTGATGCCAACTTGCAAGCACACCTACATCTGAACTCACCCCCATGGACAATTTGAAATTAAGCCCTTGAACTCACAGCCATATATAAAAAATAATCACAATGGGCATGGCTACTGTGTGTCAGGGACACATCTTTTTAATCCCTCCATCCGATCCTTTCCCACGCATAGTTGGAGGGTAATGGGGAAAGACAGTTAACATTGAAGCCCATTGTCATTGTTATCCATTTGATATGGAATCTCTGAAGGCAGTTTACTCTGGACTTTCCATTTGAGTGAACCTGGTTCTTTAAATATGGCTGCATGAACAAAGGCATATGTGGAGCAAATTGTTTATTGTACAACAAAACTTTTATCCTCCATAAACTTCTGAGTCTTTGTAAAGATCACATTTCAATTTAGAAGCTTTGTGATTTAAGGATTGATCCTTTGATCTGGTTTTGTTTCATGTTTGCTATTCCCTTATTTCCTGTGAGTTGTAGCCAGTTCTGGTCTTCAATTACTAAATCAAATTGTCTCTTGTCCTTGACTTAATAAGATTTTCACATAGTCTTTGTACAATTTTTAAAGCCTTCTGGCTTGTAATTAGCAGGGTAATGATCACCTTTCCCTTGATTCAGCATAAAATAGTGGCAATGGGTTCAGAAATATCTTTTGGATAACAGTTATGTTACAATTTATGTATTCAGCTAGCTTTACATATGTCAGCCATGGCACCATATATGCTACATTCCATACCCATACACAGTGGCATATAAGGTCACTACTCCATTGTTGTTTAATTTTCATTAATATGAATAAAGAATTCAACCCTTTTTGTTCAATCAAAGCAGAAAACAATATTCAAAGCAATGAGGATTTAATACACAATAGTTTCTTAAATCAGCACAAAATTATGTTGAATGGTGAAAATGGGAAACTACAAAGATTAATTTACAAGCTGCAGGATTTTCTGGTTCCTGTCAATTCCTGTCAACGATCCTTTTGCTGGTCTGTCAAATTTTCCATCTCACCCATGACGATTCCTGCAGTGGGCGGAACTGGAAAATCCCACCCGACATCCAATCTAATTCCATGTGCTATGTTAAATTGAAACTGGTTAATCAGTAGTACATTGCATGAGAAGCACGTGAGATATTGAACTGAAATCTGATCACCGCAACAGATTATGCCTGCAGGGCATCAGAGAACAGAGAATCTAACGCAAACTGAATCAAATCCAAGAATCACTCCAATACTAACCTCAAGACATTTAAATTGAAATATGCTCTTTACAAAGACTCAGTTAATATGTAGAAACAGGGAAAGAAATGAAGATGCTAAATCTCAGTTCTAAACTATCTCTGCAGTAGGACGAAACCAATGCAATGATTTGCAGTGTTTTCACACTGCTATTTTAGGGTTGGTGCAAAGCATTAGCCTGCATGCCAACCTAGAAAATTAGCAAAAGGTGACACACAGGTTATAAAAAGCCACTGCAATCCAATAAAATCTACAAACTCAACATCTATAGTGCATGGACCTATGCCATATCATTACACTAAAAGTAACTGGATTTGTCATTACTTAGGGTACAAGTTTATCCAATATTTCATTGCTTGTCTCGTGTGAAATTGTGATAAAAGTTATCCTTCATTTCTTGTGGAGGAATTGTGCAAATGTATTGGTGTTCTTTGTTAAACCTGCCTAGTTTTCACAGGAGTCACAGAGAGGCAGTGGCACTGGGAGAGGAGGCGGTAGGATCTGTAACCATAGAGATGGCAGCAGCAGTAAGAGCACAAGATGTCTGTATTAGCTAATAACTTCACAATAAAAGCCTGTGTATTGCATATAGATCTCCCATTCCCAGATCTCACCTCTCAGATTGCTTTTTGCTCTGGGTTTACAGATTCTCTTGCAGCTTCTAACATTGTTTATTCTGTCAGTTCTGCAGCAAAAGATGTATTCTACGTAGGAAAATACCAATATTTACAGAAGGAAGCATCCTTTCCCTAGTTCATAGAGGCACTCAACTTCTCACATATTTCTGTAATGTGGTGTGCAAAAACACTACACACAATACAATTAAAACAATCGTATTGTACACAGCCATCAGCAGAATCATTCTTCATATTATAGGAACAGAAGCCACTGAATCATCAGGAGAATCAGAGAAGTATAAGAGGAATTTGCAGTGTGGAACGAAAAGCAGGAAAGCCAAACGAATGGGAGAGGCAGTGACAGAATGTTCAATTAATTGTGACTAGGAAGGTAAGAGACAATGGTCTGAGAGGGAAAGAGGCATTGGAAGCAAGAGCTGGAGAGGCAGCAGTGTGATTTGTGTAATAAAACTGGCAGTAGCAAGAGCACAAAGCATTTGTATTGACTAATAACTTCACGTTAAAGTCTTCTGTACCATGTGTATCTCTCCCATTCCTAGTTTTCTCATTCCTTGTGCTGCTGATAACTCTTGCAAATTTTTCTGTTGCTGCTAATTCTGTCTCTTCTACACCATGAGAAGGATTTTATTAAGTACTTGAGGTCTATCTGTACCAATGTCTACAACTGCCAAACATGAAAGTATATATTTGCTTCTAAGTTGTTAAAGAAAAAAGCCTCACATTTTTATAGCATCTTTCACATCCTCAGAGTACCCCAAACGGTTTTGCAGTCAATGAAGTACTTTTTGAAGTGTCGTCACTGTTACAGGAGTAATAGTGCTTTAAATCATACCTTTAATGAATGCAGGCCACATTTCCCCACCTGATTACAACTGCTCTGTGGTATTCAGCTTCATATAGCCCTAACCAGACCTCTGCTCTTCTTCCCAGAGTCACTTACCTTCACATACAGAGGGCTGCTGGTGCGCTTTTCACCGACTTGATGGAAATGAGACCCAAGGCCTCATATTGAAGACATCTCAGTTTTCACATTCAGGAGGATGAATTAATTAATCACTGTGTCCCAACATACCTGAATTTCTAAGCCTGACTGTCAGTGTAAATAAATGGTGAAGTTGGTATGCACTATATTAGTAGTGTAACATGAGAGTTAAGGTCTGGCCTGCCTGCAACAATAAACGGATGAAACTCCTTGGTGAAATAGTTTTATAATGTTTCTTTTTGACCTTGTATGGAGTCTGGTGCCAAAAGAATAGGAAAAGTACCTCATCATTCCATCGATAGTTTGGTTACATAAACCCACTTCAAATTACTTTCAGCATTGAAACACTCCGAATGCTTCATCTCACACTGACTATATTTAAAATGTAACTGCTGATAGAGATACTCTACTCATAAAAGTAAACATATTTGCACATAGCTTTCTACTGGTAAAATAATTCAAGTTTCACTGGAGCAATGTAAAGAAGATGCAGTTTGGCTACATTTCTAAGTTGTAGCTACCAGACTCGTATTGTTGTGTGAAAGTGCTCTGCTAGGCAGGTACATTCGAACTCAGGAGGAATCCCTTCTGCTGCATTACTTTATGTGTGCAATACACATAAATTTAAATTTTAGGAACTTAAAACTTGCCGTCCTTATTTAAATAATGCATCAATATTTACTCTTCCCACATATTTTTTACGCTTTTAATAGAATGCATCAACAATAAACTTCTTGATTTTCACAATAAAATCACTGTGAACAGCAGCGCCAACAAATACATCAGACTGATTTGCTTTGAGGCAGTACTATTGGTGCTGTGCTATTGATGGTTGCCAGGGAAATGAGCAGAGGCTTTGTAAACCTTTGGTATCATTACCATGTTGCTGTCACTCACAAAGAAGTCTGACTTCCGTTATATCCAAAGAGCAACAGGATTTGCTGAGTTAGTGACTTGCCAAAAGAAAATCACTTGAAGACAATTCATTTCAGGATCAGGTGACTCCACTTTGGATGATGTTCTTGTACTGTTGATAAAAGTCATCAAATCTTACAGATGGCCTAATCCCAAAATAATAGACGTATTAAGGTGTAAATTTCAATCAAAGGCATGGGCAAACTCTTGATGTGCCTATGTTCTGGTGCATGCTACTTTTAAGCTATCATAATGTATTAAAAATAAGTACCCTGATGCTAATTTTAAAATCATAAACACAGGAATGTGATGTTATCACGCATTGCATTTGCATATAAATTTTGTCAGTTGAAAATTTTGCATTATATAGTTGAAGTGGCATTCCTGCAAATATACAATTCGTCATCACAAAGGAGAATATGGGATTCAATGAGGAAGAGGATGAGAACATTGTACATTCACTTTGAATGTGTGTTTGAACCTAGCCAGATTCATGGGATGAAAATCTCTTTGTTGACTAAGGATCCTCTCTGAAATTATTTTGGGTTGCCTCAATCAGTTCTTTATAAGCATGAGTCTGCAGCAAAACATTGTTACTCTCTTGACACAAAATAGTCTGCTTCTATTGGCAAACACAGGCTGGTATATAAGCGAAATAGAAAAATCCACAATAATGTACAGAAGACATTTTTGTGATAAAGTACAGGACATTTCACTCTACAAATAGGGTTGACCTTGTCTTTCTTGACAGTTCATTTGGACACTCTGCATCAATAACATTCTTCACCTTCAAAAAGTATAAAGTTTATCTAAAAACTAAGTAGATGTTAGGGCCAATGTATCGGTCTTTTTAACTTGTGTCAGAATGCATTATGTGAAGAAAATATTCCAACCAATGCACTTGAAACGTAAATCAGCATAGGTGAGATTTTCTGGCTGGAAATGAGCTGTATACTCAATTTATTCATGTAAAATGATTGAATATGGTCCAAGCACTTAGTGTCCAAAGGTGAAGCAACCTCCCATACGAAGCCAATTTTGTCTTTCAGTTTGTTATAGATAACATTTTTAATGTTTTTCTTTGGGTGTTTATTCTGGATCATCTTTGTTTCGAAAATTTTGACAGCAAAGTTTGTCATTGTCATAACTAAAATTGTTAGGGGTGGGAATTCTGATGAGCATTGCCCTCTTTCTTGAAACCAATATTTCGACAAAGAGGAAGGGGGCAAAAAAGTGAGTCTGATCACATTGGATATGGAATGCCCACTCCTACCTCAAAATATATAATCTCTATTTCTCCCCAAGGGAGGGAAAAAATCTAGTACTTGTTTAAGTGACCATGAAGCTGTTGTATGTTTGTAAAAATTAAATAGGAATTGTTTGAGGTTGAGACCATTTGTATTTCAAGATAAAAATGAAGTAAATATTTGAAGGAAGGAGATGGTAGATACAATAGGGTGAATGACATCCTTAAGTTTCTATGATAGTATGATCTCACTCTTCCATTGTCTGGAGGTGTTCATTAATATTCATTAAGGAAAAAAAATCTGATGATCCTTAACTGATCCAACCTATGTATAACGCTTTCTTGCACCAATGTCGTTGACCCTTATCTGCCCTTGGAATTGATATAACCAAAAATTTAGTTGTATCCAAACCAGCAATTCACAAGAAACATTCACCACATCCTCAGGGCACTTAAGGAAGGGGAATAAATGTCATCCTTGCCGGTGTGTGTACATGTGAGAATTAATTTAAAATAAAGTGGCTATCAGACAATGTTCAAGGTTTCATTTTACTAACGAGAAATTGGATTTTGAGTCCTTGTGACACTAACTTTCACAGAAAGCAATGTCATTTCAAGATCACCACAGTGCACACACTCTTTTCTTCCCATTAGAGATACGAACAGTATCAGTAAATCATAGTACCCTGTACACAGGTGCATCTCAGAGGCTATTGATGTGTATTTTCCTCGGATAAACCCTTGGAGAACCAGCTGCAAAATCAAAAGCTTTTTCTAAATATTTGCATTACATATTTCCCTAATTTCATTATGTTTCTGATGGAATCCATATAGCCAGAAGTGCTTGGCTGCATGAATCACAATGGGTCCCACTCCTGTGGTTATAGAAGTCAGAGATGAACAATATAAAACCTTATAAGTTAATTTTTGAAGCCAGTCTATGGACTATTTGAAAGAGAAGGCAAATTTCAAAATGGCTTAAGATGAAAGAAGAATGTAAAGCAAGCATCAAGATGACGAAGGCTGCCATCTAATGCTCACCGAGACAGTCATGAATAGCAGTAGAGCAAAAATACAGCATGGTCCATGCAGCCATCAGGACAATTATTAAACACAGTAGTTCAGATAGGGAAGGGAGTGATATAATTTCACCATCTAGAAAAGCTCAGTAATAGAATATAGGAACAAAGGAAACTGGAGTAGGAGTAGGCCATATGGCCTCTTTGACCTGTTCTAACATTCAACCAGATCATGGCTAATCAACATCAGTGCCATTTTCCTGTGCCATCCTGATATATTAATGTCTTTAATATCCAGAAATCTAATGATCTCTGTCTGGGACATATTCAAATACTGAACCTCCACAGTAGAGAACTCCAATAATTTGCCACCCTCTAAATGAAGAAATTCCTACTCAGTCCTAAATGGCTTACCTCTATTCTGAGACTGGGTGCAGCCTAGACTTGAATCAGAAACATTGAGCATCTACCCCGTAAAAATTCTGAATTTTGTCTGTTTTAATACATTTAAAATTCTTTCCTCGATTCCTCCTCAGGATTATCCTGCCATTCCCAGGAATTAGCTTTATGAATCTTTGTTGCATTCCTTTAAGGCAAATGTATCCTTCCTTAGGTAAGGAGATGAATACCATACAATACACCAAGTGCAGTGTCACCAAGTCTCAGAGATGATTGCAGCAAGCTATCTTTACTCCTGAGAATAATAATAGCATGACTTTCCTTCCCAATTGCTTGCTGCACCTGCATGTCATCTTTCAGTGACTTATGAATAGAAAATAACCTGAGACATCAATTCTTAGTCCAGGCTAGTATATTACCCCCAATCCTTTGTGCTTTAATTTTGTTTAACACTTGTGTGGGACCTTATCAAAAGACATCTAAAAATTCAATTATACTGCATCCACTCATTTCCCCCTATCTATTCTACTAGTTACATTCTCAAAAAGCTTCAGATTTTGTCAAACATGAATTTTCTTTTATAATTTCAAGTTGTCGCTGTCTAATTCTGTCTAATAAGGCCGGAATGTTACAGTCAATTGTGCTGGCAGGATTTTCCCATCCCACTGCAGTGGATGGAATTTGGACAGGTGCCAAATTCTCAGATTATGCTGCAGTGGGAGTATGGTGTGAGCAACAGATGAAAATTGTGTCCTAAGTGTCCAATCATCATATCCTTTATATTGGATTCTTTCTCCTTCCTTTCTTAAATAGTGGGATTACATTTGATACTTTCCAAACTGCAGGAACCATTCCAGAACATTTATTCCAGAATTTTGGAAGAAGAACATCAGTGAATCCATTATCTCTACAGGTCACCTCTTTCACCATTCTGGGATGCAGATCAATTTTAGGAAATAACCAACTTTCCGTTAATTTGTCCAGTACTACTTTTTTACTGATACTAATTTATTTTGTTTTGCATTGTCGCTATTCCCTTGGTTCTCCAATATTTTTGGGAGTTCTTTTTTGTATATTCCTCCATGAAGACTGACAAAAGTAGTTGTTTAGTTTCTCTTCCATTGCCTTATTCCCTATTATAAATTCTCCTGTCTGTAACAGATTAACATTTGACTTTACTAATCTCTTCACAAACCTATAGAAACTGTTAAGTTTCTCACTAGAGTAAGTAAAGGAGGAGTAGATCAACTCACAGACAAACATAGAGCAAGACCATAGTAGATTACAATGTAGAAGGATGTGATTTGCCTCATTATATCTGTAGCCACCTCTTTGCTAAATCAATTGGGAAGTAAGTTCATTATCTATAACCCTGTAATACAAACAGAATATTCTGGATAAATTTAGCTGGTTGAACAACATCTGTTGAGAGAGAAACAATGTTAATGGGCAGGATTTTCCGTGCAACCAGTTGCATGTTTCATAGCGACACAGGCAGCCCACTATTGGCCTGAGTTGGGGTCTTCTGGTCCCGCCATTGTCAATGAATTTTCCAGTTGAATGTGTCCCTCGTCGCTGGGAAACCCATGGCAATGGTGCACTGTCAATGGGACCAGAAGGTCCTACCAACATGAATGGAAGGAAGATTTGACAGGGGTCCTGGATTCCAGTCTGCTGGGGTTTAATGAGCTTGCATCAAATGCAACATGAATTCTCACTGAGTTTCAAGAGAAAATGTTGACCAACCATCAATCCATTCCATTAGGCAGCACTGTGGCACAGTGGCTAGCACTGTTGTCTCACACTCCAGGGACCTGGGTTCGATTCCCGGCTTAGGTCATTGTCAGTGTAGAATTTGCACCTTCTCCTGTGTCTGTGTGCATTTCTTCTGTGTGATCTGGTTTCCTCCCACAGTCCAAAGATGTGAGGGTTAAGTGCATTGGCCATGCTAAATTGTCCCTCTTAGTGTCCCAGGATGTGTAGATAGGAGGGATTAGTGGGGTAAATAGGTGGAATTACAGCAATATGGCTTAGTTGGGATTGTTGTTGGTGCAGACTTGATGGGCTGAATGACCATCTTCTGCATTGTAGGGTTTCAATGATTTCCATGATTTCTATGAACCCAACATAGGAGAGAGAGAACTCAACCTCTTTCTTGACACCAAGAAATAGATTTTTTTGCATCCCTCCATATTTTTCACTCCTGCCAGCACATAACTCGGTAATGGTAGGATGGGACAGTTCAGCCCAAAGCAATTGTTTAACCTCTCTGCCATTTTCATATTGCCTATTATAAATTTTCCTGTCTTTTTCTGTATTGAACCCCCATTTGTCTTTGTTAATCTTTTTCTTTTGTCACTCTATAGTAGTTTTACAATTTAAAAAAAATTTTTTTGATTGTTTACATTCATATTCTAACTTCTCTTTTTTGCATCTGTTTCCTAGTCCTCCTTTGCTGAATTCTAAAATGGCCCCAACACTCAGACTTAATGCTTACTTTTGGCAACGTTGTGAACCTTTTCTTTTGATCTACCACAATTTTTAAACTAATCTTGTTAGCCATAGTTAGATCATCTTTTTTGCTGGGTTTTTGTGCCTTAGAGGAATATAAATTTGTATTAATTTTTTAAATGGTAACCATTGTCTATCAAGCACTATACCTTTTAATGTAATTTTCCAATCTACCACTGCTAATGTGCCCCTAATAATTTAAGATTGTAGTTTTGGATTGAAACATCTCTTTCAAATATAATGAAAATACCATTATGTTATTTTCACTCATTCTAAATATTCATTTACAACAAGATTATTAATTAACCCTTTATCATTGCTGACCAGAACTAAAGTAATCAGTTCTCTAGTTGGTTCTTCAAAAAATTGTTCTGGAAAACCATCTTGAACACATTCCAGGAATTTTTCTTCCACAGTTTAAGGCTTAACTAGATTTACCCACCTCTATATAGATTGAAGTCCCTCATGATTGCTGTATTAGCCTCTTGTAAGCACCTTTAATTTCCTGATTTATGCAATTGTCAGTGATCAGAGACACTGAATTACAGGTGCTTGTCAGTAATAATACAGAAGATGCAGCAGTTGGTATATAAGCAGGTGCACAGTTTGCAAAAGACCCTTCAAAATCTGCTGAGGTCTGGACTTAGACAGTTCATAAATTATGCAAAAAAAGTTGAAGAGTTACAATGAACTATAAAACTCCACAGGGAGGAATTGTTTGAATGGCTCAAAGAGAATTGAAAAGACTTATTTGAAATGGAACTATGAGAAATGACAAGATCATAAAATGTTCAAAGAACAAACCAACCAAGAATACAAAGCCCTGTGAACATAAGAAACATCTTAACAACATCCCTGCAATGACTAAAAAGATTTTGACCAGAGAAATGAGATGATAATGCACAAAATTTGACTTGGCTAAACCACAGTGAGAATTTACCACATTTGAGTTTGGAAAATAAGTTTGAGAATGGAATTCCACCTATAGTTAATGAGAAGGATGATTGGGACTGTGGACTTTAATGACATATTCTTTGCTGAGTTAAAAACTGGGAATAAGAGATAAAAGAGATACAAGTCTTGAGTCATGATAGTGCTATGATGTGCAGATTCTAATAACGTGGCTGCATTTATTGCCTTAGTTTAATCATTGCAGTTATGCAATACCACATGTGTAGATGTGTAATAAGATGAAATGTTTAGTCGTATGATGTAATTAGTTATTTTGTTGCATATTTACAATGTTAAGATTATGCAAAGCGTAAGTAACACCATAATGAGAAAGTCTTCATGGTTACGAAGCTTTATTTCATTCAAAGGGGGAAATATCAGGAAATGTGATCATAGGTAGTTCCGACACCATTTCCATTATATTGTGATTAGTGGGTGTAGAAATAAGATAATAGCTTTACACAGTAAAGGTTTAGTTTCATGTTTTACTATTTTTATGTAATAACTAGTTTAGTTCAAATGCCCTGCATGTAAGGAGGTTTTACAAGTATTAAAGCAAATGGAGGTTTAGAAAAACTAGGCTATGCCTAGCCAAATAGGGGACACAATTGTGACCATTGGGTTAACTAAAAATTACAAACAGCAGTGGCCCCAAAACAGACCCCGAGGTACACCACTGTCACCGAACTCCACGATGAATATCTCCCATCAACCACCACCCTCTGTCTTCTATCTGCTAGCCAATTCCTAACTCAATTAGCTAAATCAACCTCTATCCCATACATCTGCATTTTCTGCAGAAGTCTTCCATGGGCCACCTTATCAAACGCCTTACTAAAGTCCATATATACCACATCAACCGCCTTACCCCCATCCACCTCCTTAGTCACTTTTTCAAAAAACTCAATGAGGTTAGTAAGGCATGACCTGCCCTTCACAAAACCATGCTGACTATCCCCAATCAATTCATTTCTCTCTAAATAACTATAAATCCTATCCCTAATAATTCTCCCCAATACTTTGCCCACAACAGAAGTAAGACTCACTGGCCTATAATTCCCTGGAAGGTCTCTCTTCCCCTTCTTAGATGGGCACATGAACAGAATGGGAATGGAGGGGTATAGAAAACTGATTTAAAATAGGGATCATGAGCCTTGGGAGTCCCTGCGAAGTGTGTAAATAGATGATGATATTGATGTACTTGTTTTTATCCTACAGGTGCTTTGGTCCACCTTGTTGTCTAACGAGGGGCATACACGCGATGGGTCATGAGAGGGCTGCTCTTGGATTTTTTTTCAAGAGTATCCTAGTGCTTCACGTCGTTAGTGTACGCTTGACCTGAACCATTTGATGGGCAACACGACAGCTCAGTGACTATCGCTGTGCTGTGCAGATACATGGATTTGGGACTGTGTCTGTGGGAGTTTGTGCATTCTCCCCGTGCTTGCGTGGGTTTTCTCCGGGAGCTCCGGTTTCCTCCCACATCCCAAAGATGTGTTCTTAGGCTAATTGGCAAAACAAATTCTCTCTAAATTGTCTCAAATTTGGTTTTTAATCCATAGATCTATAAACATGGACAGGGATCGCAGGTAGAGGTGGGAACATTGGGGTGGTGGCGCGGGCTCGTTGGGCCGAAGGACCTGTTTCCCGGGCTGTTTTGTTCTTTGTTCTTTGTTCTTATGCAAGAAACAATACTTTTCACTGCAAATTAATACATGTGACAATAATACATCAAATCAAACCAAGTACTGATCAGAACCATTATTAACTGCAGCAACTTATCTCCTGACTTGTTGCTTAATTCTCCATCTTCACCGCACAAGAGCGTCAATATGAACAGGCAGTAAGATTGCACCCAATGTTAGTTATACTTCAACAAGAATGTCTCAGTCTTGATGAATAACCAGAATCGTCTTATATTTCTGTGTTTAGTGTGGCTAAGGCATCGCTTGTGGCAAGAAGTATATCTAAATTTAAAGATGAGCATAACATTGACAAGGTAGCAATCACAAAAATTGTAGCTTATCAGTAATAATATTAGTAAGAAAAGGTTCACAGTGATACAGTCAGAACATATGGGAATGTGGGCAACTTTTCTTTCGATGCTGAAGAAAGAAAAGCACAGACACATCAAAGGAGAATACCCTGTTTGTGACTGAAGAAGAAGTACAACTTCTCAAGAAGCACAGCTTAAAGTTGCATGAGAGGCTGCCACTCAACTTGATTCAGGGGAGATGGCAGCAGTGTGCTCATATCATTGGATGAGTAAAGCAATAATCCACGCCCAGGATAATGTTTTGGGTTGCAATTTCAAATTCTAACAGGGCAGCTGGTGGAATTAATATTCAATTGACAACTCTCAATTAATAATGTGTCTGCATGGACTTCCTCCGGGTGCTCTGGTTTCCTCCTACAGTCTGGTTAGGCGCATTGGCCACGCTAAAATCTCCCTTAGCACCCAAACAGGCACCGGAGTGTGGCCACTAGGGAATTTTCATAGTAACTTAATTGCACTGTTAATGTGCACTTATGATGTAGAGATGCCGGCATTGGATTGGGGTAAACACAGTAAGAAGTCTGACAACATCAGTTTAAATCCAACTGATTTATTTCATAGTAAACTCACAAGCTTTTGACTCTATCAGGCGAATGAAGTGTTCTGGTCTCCAACAGCACACATACCAGCACAGACTGTTTACAGATTACTGATTAGAATGTGAATCTTTACACCTAATCTGCTATTCAAGTCTTAAAGTGGCTAACAATGTGAGTGGAAGGAATACTGAGCACAAGTTAAAGAGATGTGTATTGTCTCCAGATAGCACAGTAAGTGAGTTTTTTTGCTAACCCAGGCAAGTCATAGGGGTGGACAGAGTACCCTTTGTTATCCAGTACTTCCCCAGAGCGGAGAAGCTACGACATCTTCTCCGGAGTCTTCAACATATCATTGATGATGATGAACATCTCGCTAGGGCCATCCCCACACCCCACTTCTTGCCTTCAGACAACCGTGCAACCTCAAACAGATCATTGTTCACAGCAAACTACCCAGCCTTCAGGAGAACAGTGACCACAATACCACACAACCCTGCCACAGCAACCTCTGCAAGACATGCCGGATCATCGACATGGACGACATCATCAAACATGAGAATACCATTCACCAGGTACACGGTACATACTCTTGCAACTCGGCCAACATTGTCTACCTAATACGTTGCAAGAAAGGATGTCCCAAAGCATGGTACATTGGGGAGACCATGCAGACACTACGACAGCGGATGAATGAGCATCGCTCAGCAATCACCAGGCAAAACAGTTCCCTTCCTGTGGGCGAACACTTCAGCGGTCACGGGCATTCGGCCTCCGACCTTTGGGTAAACATTCTTCAAGGGGGCCTTCATGACACACGACAGCGCAGAGCCGCTGAGCAGAGACTGATAGCCAAGTTCCGCACACATGAGGACGGTCTTAACAGGGATCTTGGCTTCATATCACACTATCTGTAACCCCCATGACTTGCCTGGGTTAGCAAAAAAAAACCTCACTTACTGTGCTGTCTGGAGACAATACACATCTCTCTAACCTGTGCTCAGTGCTCCTTCCACTCACATTGTTAGCCACTTTAAGACTTGAATAGCAGGTTAGGTGTAAAGATTCACATTCTAATCAGTAATCTGTAAACAATCTGTGTTGGTACGTGTGCTGTTGGATACAAGAACACCTCATTCGCCTGACGAAGGCCATAGAGTCGAAAGCTAGCGAGTTTATTATCAAATAAATTGGTTGGATTTAAACTGGTGTTGTCAGACTTCTTACAATGTGCACTTATGACACTAATAAGTAAACTTTAAAACTTTAAACTTCAGAACATAAAGATAGCATCAGTAACGTTGACCATAGCAACTATCATGAATTGCCATAAAAATTTATCTGGATCATTTATGTTCTTTGAGGAGGAAAATATGCAGTTCTTAGCAATGTGGTTGACTCTGAAATGGCCTTAGATACCATTCTGTTCTAGAGCATTAGGAATAGGCAGCAAATATGGGTCTTGCCAACAATGCCCCTTATAAAGAAAAAATAATTAATGCAGCTTTCAATATTTCTTGTAGTTGCCTGAAAAATGAGAGGAATACATGTGGTGATATCAGGAATGAAGCAAAGAAAAATGTAATGTATTTCTTTGTCCACATATTTTGTGGAGCCTTCAACATGGCACAATCCATACTCAAGAAAAGACATTGATATTTAATGTTTCAATGAAGGGAAATGGTTAAATGGCAGAAGATATTTGCATGAGATATAAGGAGATAGATTGAGAGATGGAAAAGAAATAGAAGGCACATAAGACACAGAGGATCCGATTTTACCATCGCATTGTGTATGATTTGGGTGCGAAAACTTGGTAAGGTCAAGTGTGAAGCACGTAGAGTGATCTGCACCGGCCTTCACGCTAGTTCCCCTTTTACCAAGGCCTGAAAATGGCTACAATCGGGACTGGGCCCGAAACAGGTGCAACAGCCATTTAAATGCATTTGCATGCATTTAAATTGAGCTAATGGGCTGCATGCCTAACCTTACCGCCACTTCCCCTTTACCACTGCATTTGCTAATCCAGAATCAGCACAAAACAGACATGCCCTATAAAAGTTTGATTTGGGCACTCCAGTTAGTGAGGAGGTAAGTGCCAAGCATGATGGCTCTCAATTTGAGATCAGTTCCGGGTGGGGGGTGTGGGGGGGTGGTGGGATGGTAGTGGTGGGGGAATGTGGTGGGGAGTGTGATGGGGAGGTTAGTCCGTTGGCTCTCTGCTTGAGATTGGTAGGGGGAAAGAGAGTGTCAAGGCATCTGCTGCCACTCTGCCCGAGATCAGTGAGGGAGACTGGCGGGGGGGGGGGGGGGGGGGAGTTGTGTTGCCACTCCACCTGAGATCAGTGAGGGGGAAGGAGGGGTCTGCTGTCAATCTGCCTGCAATCAGTGAGGAAGAAGGGGAATCTGCTCCCACTTTGCCTGATATTGGTGCGGGTTAAGGGGGTGAAGAGGCCCATCATCAATCTAGCTGGCATGGAGGTGGGGGGATATGGGGTCAATAATATGGGGAGGGGTGAGGAAATGTCTGTAAGGGCCAGAAGGGAGGCATTTTCTGGCCCAGGAGCAGTTGACAGGAGAGCTTCTTTCTAACATTTTTTTTTCTGCGCATGTGCAGTTGAAGGCGCCGATCAGAGCTGCAGGCTTTCGGTTGTGATATGCCCACTCACAGGCCTCTGCAGCACGATTTGGAATCAGTGATATTTTTTCAGGTGAAGTGGGAGTGCCTTAGAACAGGTCTAAAAGTCAGATGTTAAATACTCCCTGTTTAAAGTCCACCCAGCACATAGAATCAAAATGGTAAAATAGGGCCCAAAATGTGTGAATATTTAAAAAGGCACAATGTTAGTCTTCTGAGTATTTCCTGCAGCTTTTGTTTTGCTTTCTGATATCCACTTTTTGCAATAATGCCATCTGTGATATATTTACTGTTTCTCAGAAACACATGTATACGTGCACCGTGCTATGTTTGTTAAAGAAGTTTTTGTAGTCTTCTGGATATTAATAGCAAGTCTTTAACTACTTGTAATTGTATGCATAAGCACACTAAAAGGGCACAGAAAAGGATGTCTGGGTCTTCACTCCGAGGTCTGGATCATGTACTTTCTTACCTCGCTGTGTGAGTGGTTCTGAGAACAGTTTCTTATACTCTACCTTCTACAAGTCTTTATCCTGTTGATATAGAGTTGCTTTGTTCATTTCAAATCTTACATTATTATAAGTCTTATATTATTGTAAGTCTTGTGCATTTACCATATTTTTATAATCTTAATGCTATTCCAACATCATTGCCATTACACTATGAGTATTAACAACATCCTGACTATTCCATCACTCCCCTTCAAGACCTTGAAGTTAGAGGTTTAAGTGGTGTGAAGGCCTTATAAATCTTCTACATCTCATTTTCTGTTGGAAGTGGAACAAGCTCTGCTGGTACTGGATCTTGCTGTTGACTTAGAAGTTGGTCTTGCAGTTGGGTTAACTTTCATTCTTTTCTTGCATTGCTTAGTGTTGACCCATACCTGATGAATTTGGCTATCTCATTGACATGGGTTGTTTTGAATCTCAATTGTTTCTTGTGAGGTGAATGAACGTGTCTTCTTGGCACTTCTTTGTTTTCCTCTTTCTCCATGCTGTCTCAAAGTCCTCTGAGGCTGAAGAATCATATTTCTGTAGTGAGAATGTTTAGTGGTATACATCATTGTTGTCGATGATGAGAAACTGATCCTAGTTTCCAGCATCCTTTGTGATTGTGGAATGTTGATTGCAAACTGTTGTGTGTATATATAGTAGTTGTTATATCAACCAGCTGTTCTACTATTGTAGTTAGAGATAGAGGCTTCACTGATCTTGTGCTTGGAAGGCCTGAACTACCTTTCTGCTAGTGCCAACCCTCATCAGCTTTTCCATCAATACTTTTCAGCTGTTGATCAATCACTTCACGACTTTTGCACATGTCAATAGCTTTCTTTGGAGTAAGTTACATTTCTCTCAGCAGATGCGCTCTTGTGGCAGGATTCCTTTGTTCTAAAACAATCATTTTTCTGTTTCAAATCATCCCTCAGCTGCTCAAACTCACAAGATTCAGCTGGACATCCCAGTGTAATAACATACTGATTAGTATTCTCCCCTTTTTCCTGAGTTCTGGTGTTGAATATGTACATTCATAAATGACATCAATAAAGGGTTCAAGGTGAGTTTTCAGGGCCTCCAAACTTGTACAAGACTGGCCTTTCTACTCTTCAGTGAAGTTTAGGGTGCAGTACAACTCGTAGCACTTTTTCCCTAGCATTGATAACAGAATTGCTCTTATTTATTCACTTTTCTTGTTTAACTCTGTACCAATTTCATAACTCTGCCATTGAAATTGAAGAATTTCCAATTCATTTTTAAATCTACCTTCATCTCCATAGGAGGCAAAAGTCGAATAATGACTCATATTGAGCCATATTGACTCACCTAGCATCCAACAACCTCTATAAAGTTGTAGATTGAAATTTTAATAGTTCTCCGCTCTTACTGACAATGGCTGATTCTCTTACAGCTATCCAAAACCACTCAAGTACAATTGCACACTCCTGACACCATGATGAGGCAATATTGTACTTGGAGTGATGATCAACATTGAATTGTCGCTCCATACCCCACTGACTTGTGCCAAATTTAATCCATGCCTGTCTTGCCTGAGCTTTCTGACTCAGGCCAGATCGAAGGCCACACAGCCCATGCCTGGGTCTGGCATTAGAGTCTAAAAGAATCATAGTGAAGGAGGACAATCTCCTTTATTCTGGCACTAACTGCTATAAAGCAGTTGAGTTTAAAGCTCACATTGAAAATAACAGACTGGGGAGAAGGTAAGTGTCCAAGGTAAGTGGATGGGAGGGGTGGGTAAGGTGGGCATGGGGAATGGAGGCATGAGAGATGGAGGTTTGGGACAGGGGGTTTCTGACATTGCAGAGGAGTGTGCAAGGTCAGACATCAGAAGGCATAAGGGTTTGGACATTGAAAGAGTTAGGGATTAGAACATAGAACATAGAACATTACAGCGCAGAACAGGCCCTTCGGCCTTCGATGTTGCACCGACCAATTAAGAAAAAGCAATGACCCTCTAACCTAAACCATTCCCTCTTCATCCATAAACTTATCTACTAACCTCTTAAACGCCACCAAACTTGGCGCATCTACAACTGCCGCAGGCAGGGCATTCCATACCCTTACCACCCTCTGGGTAAAGAACCTACCTCTGACATCCGTCCTATAACTACCACCCCTTAATTTAAAGCTATGTCCCCTCGTGCTAGCTTTCTCCATCCTAGGAAAAAGGCTATCACTGTCCACCCTATCTAAACCTCTAATCATCTTATATGTTTCAATAAGGTCTCCTCTTAGCCGCCTTCTTTCTAACGAAAACAACCTCAAATCCCTCAGCCTCTCTTCATAAGACCTGCCCTCCATACCAGGCAACATCCTGGTAAACCTCCTCTGTACCCTCTCCAATGCCTCCACATCTTTCTTATAATGCGGGGACCAGAACTGTACACAATACTCCAAGTGCGGCCGCACTAGAGTTTTGTACAGTTGCAACATGACGTTGCGGCTCCGAAATTCAATCCCCCTACCAATAAAAGCTAAGACTCCGCATGCCTTCTTAACAACCTTATCGACTTGACTGCCTACTTTCAGGGATCTATGCACATATACACCAAGATCCCTCTGTTCATCAACACTATTAAGAGTTCTACCATTAGCCCTATACTGTACACATTTGTTATTCCTGCCAAAGTGAATTACCTCACACTTTTCCACATTAAATTCCAGTTCCAGGATTGGAACATGGGGGGCAGGATCAGTCCATGGCGTGAGATGGATCGGATGTTAAGGTTGGATGGGGGTGGTCAGATTTTGAATATGGTTTGAACATCAGGCAGCAGGGGGAATTGGATATTGGGGGAGTGGAGGGGAAGACTTTGGCAAGCCACAGTGCACAAATGCATTTTCCCACGCAGATTGGAAGCATAAAAAATTCAAAAATTATCCAACAAAATGAATTAATTCAACAAAATGTAATTTTAAATAAATCTATCACTATCAGAGAATTAAACCGTTACCTGCCTTTAAGAAGTCCACTGCTAAGTGAACATGATCATTTGGCATCCATGCACATATTTTACATCAATTCCAGTGAAACATTATTTGAAGTTACAAGATTTTGCAGGGGACTAGTTTCACGTATTTAGATATTTTAAAGTTACGCATGCATTCCTGTAATGTTATCCTTTTTTGCTGTTCTATATTAGCCATCACAAAATGCAGCACTTTACAAACCAAGCACAATATTTCCTGACCCCACTTGCCACAAACAAGGCCCTGCGAAACTGGTATGGCCTCATAAAATTGGCACTGACATGACTTCTGAAATCTTCCATGAGGTCATTGTTCAGAAGCATAGAATGAAGTACAGTTCTCGAGGAACCAGTGTCTGCACAGCAATTCAGAACTAAATATACCGACCTGAAGCTTCTAATGTATCAGTTCTAAATGACATTAGGCTGTCAGTTATGAGATGAAATGAGTTGTCTTCCTGAAACCTACCAGCAAAACAAAGAGAATCAGATTGCCATTTGTTACTGTTAATAATAATGGATAACTGATCAACAATTCATCAAATGAATGACCTGATACCAGAAGGTGCCTTTTCCAATTGCTATGGCCAGTTACACAGGAACATAACAGGCAATGAGGAAGCACAAATTTGGCTTAGTTATGTATGTGACTGGATCTGTAACATCCAAGCAATGCACACAGACCTTTCAGACTTACTTAAAGTCTTTCATGATTGGAAAGGAAAATAGCAAGTGCTGGAAAAACTAAGCAATCTGGCATAATGTGTGGAGACAGAAACAGACTTAATGTTTTGTGTGCAATAATACTCTTGCAAACATAGAAACATGAAAAAAAAGAGGAAGAGTAGTTGCCTGATTTACTGCACCTGCATGCTTACTTTCAGCAACTGGTATACAACGACATCCAGGTCTCATTGCACATTTGTCTCTCTCAATTTATAGCCATTCAGATAATAATCTGTCTTCCTGTTTTTGCTACCAAAGTGGATAACCTTACATTTATCCACATTACACTGCAACTGTCATGCATTTACCCACTTATTCATTTTAGCTACCTCTTCACAGCTAACCCTCCCATAAAGCTCTGCATTGTCTGCAAATTTGGAGATATTACATATAATTCTCTCATCTAAATCATAATTCCCCCAAAGAAAGGTGATGTTAGATGAGAAACCTTTACTCTGTTAATGCTTTTTGGGCCATGAATAAGGTCTGTGCACACATGCAGAAGGTATGGAAGAAAATAAGTGAAACAGTGTGAAACTACTGGTCAGGTCAGGTGAACCCGAGTGCCATTTGAGAAAAGGTGTCTGAAGAGCAGGACAAGGGGAAGGTGCCAAACCAAGAGGAAGGTCCCAAAACAGGGAATGAAACAGAAAGAGATCCCAGAAGAAAATTCCAGGTAATGAACAAATGCAGTGTTCAGAAAATATCGGTTCAGTAAAGTTGAGAGAAAGGAGCAAGGAAATGGACTCTGAGTTAAAGAGGGAATTGCAGAGAGCAGACTTAAAGCAATGTGAGCTCAACGGAAGCCAGGCTGAAAGTTGGTGATTCTGTGCTGTAGGCCTTAGGAGCAATGATATTCTGCTCTGCATGGCCAAGATCTGAAAATGTGCTTGGAAGGCAAAGCTTGTGTGTACTCAGAGATTCAGAGGAAAGGAATCTCAGAAGCAAGGTTGAAACCCTGGAGTTGGATCCTTTAGAAATTATCTGAGTGGGAAAGTTTGGACAGAACTCCAAGGAAGTTCTTCAAATGTGAGGATTAGAAACCCTCATGAGAAAGATAGAGTTTCAATGAGACTGAATGACTCACAGTGTGACATGCATCTGGGCAGGTTGCTAAGAGATTCATAGGATGGGATTTTACTGCTTTGCTCATCCCAGAACCATAAAATACCACCTGAGGTCAACAGACCTTTCCATGGTCCACTCCTTGCCTGCTTTGATTCCCATGGTAGGTGGGGTGGTAAAATTCCAGCCGAAGAGTCTGTTTTGGTCACACCTTTCATTTATATTGGAGTGTAGTGGTCTGACTACAATTCATCAGTTTGTTCGATGTGAACTATATTCTTGCCTTGAATTTTTAGAGTATAAGTTAGCTATTGTAAAGTATTTCATATTTCCGAATGTGTCAGTCTCTGAAGGTGAAGGAATAGTGAATATTTGAATTATTTTGTGTGTTTGTATTGAGATTTGTCCAACCTTTTTGTCTGGTAGTAGTATCATTTTGCTTTTTAAATAAACATCTTATTCTTTGTGTTGAAAGTTCATCAGCAGATTCCTGTGAACTTGTTCAATAATTTTCCTCCACAGTTTAGAAAGAAAAGGATCTATCAGGTCATGTTTTCCTCTAGAATCTGACTTATCCAGTAGTGATATCAACTGGGATTGTAACAGTTTCCTTTATATGTTATAATCCATGTTAAAAAAAGCAAGAAGTTATTTTCCAGCCACTTAGGATATGACTTCACTCCACTTTCTCAAAAGATTAGGCCAAATGTGGGCATTGATGCTTGCATACCTTTTACCTCTCTTTTATCTTCAGAGTGCTTTTTAAATAATTGTTGCCATCTTTATAAAAAGGATATTAACCTTTGTTGTTTAAATTTGTTGTGAGACTCTTTTCCCTGAGCAGTATGTAATGTTTATGAAGAATCTAAAATAAGTGGACCACACAATGTTTCGCCAGATTAAACTTGCCTTTTCCTTCCAAATCTGAATTCACGATGTTTCCTACATTACAGCAGTGACTACATTTCTGAGTGTAATAAATTGACTGTAAAGCATTTTGGGGTGACATAGGTTCTCAAAGATGTGCAAGGTTTTGTTTGCAAAATTACTTTTTGAAAACTACTTATTGCTTTAATTGAATCTGTCTTTCGCAGAACACAGTATATGTTTTTCTTCCCTTTTTCATGGTATTAACAATATTATGTAATTAATTCAACCAAGTTGGGGATGTTGTCTACTTTATTTAAGAATAACTTGCAACTCACTACCACTTCAATATTTTAATTATCCACATATGACTATTTGAATTGCATTACTTACACATCTAGGCTGTAACAATTTTCCTCTACTCTAATAAATGTTCATTATAATGAGAGGTTTATTAAATTGCTTTATCAGTCTGTAGTACAGTGAACTATTTTTACAATGTTTTTCTTAATCGGTCTAAAATAAGCACTTCAAAAGATTTAATATTATGATCTCAATAATAGAATCATTGAAATTGTAGCGGAAAAGAGGCCATTTGGCAATGCCTGTTTGTCCCAGAGTTGAGCAATCCTTAAAGAGACTGATGAAGGAGATTTCAGAAAACTATATAAGGTACTGGTGGATAGTGTGAACATGGTTAGCCCTTTTATTTAAGGAAAAGTATTGGGTGAGATTCTCCAGCCTCCCAGCCATATGTTGCCCAGCAGTGCAGGCAGCGTGCTGTTCACTAGTGCAGGATTCTCTGATTCCCACTACTGTCAATGGGATTCCTCATTAATGGCACTCTGCACTGTGTGCTGTTGGAGGAATTGGAGAATCCTGCTGGCATGAACGGCCGGAGAATTCTAGCCATTATTTCATTGGAGGCAGTTCAGAGAAGGATCATTAGGATGATTCCTAGTATGAAGAGATTGTCTTATAAGGAAAGGTTAAACGGGTTGGGATTCTACTCATTTGAATTTAGAAGAATGAGAGGTGATCTCACTGAAACATACAAATTCTTAAAGGGATTGACAAAACAAATGCTGAGAGAATGCTCCCCTCATGGGAGAATCGAGGACTGGAGGGCATAGCCACAGCATAAAGGGCCATCTTTCATCAAAATTAGGACTGAGATAAGAGGAATTTCTTCTCTCACAGGATTGTGAGGCTTTGGAATTCCTTGCCTCAGAGTGCTGTGGGAAAGATCCTTGTGTATATTTATGGCTAAGATAAATTTTTGATCAGAAAGGGAATCGTGGGTTACTGGAAAAGGGCAGGAAAGTGGAGGTGGAGAACGTCGTCGGATCAGCCAAGATCCTATTAAATGGTGGAGCAGCTCTACGAGCCAAATGGACCAGGCTTCTTTCTGAGTTTTATTTCTATGTGATGAGGAAGAGCAGACATGCTCATCTTGGATCCTCAAAAAATTCTGATCTGCAGCTGATCCAGGTGTGCACCCAACCCAGAATCATTTACCCTCTCCTCAGAATCATTTACCCGCCCCCCAGTCTACCCCCCCCACTACACTCACCTCCTCCCCCCCCAAAAAAAACTCAGCTCCTATTCAGCTCAGCTGAATATTGGCTCTCTCCAACCAGTGAGCTGTTTCAGAATGTAATGTCAACTCTGGCTATGTAGAAGGAAGTAGGTCTCATGGAGCTAATGGTGATCTCCAGTTGTCTGTATTTATTCCGTTATTCATGGCACAGCAATTGTTTGAGTGACCTGATCTATGATCCTCCCTGATCATAGGGAGATCCACAACCTGAAACACCAAAAAGGATTAAAATTGTGGCACCTCACTCCAGTAAGAAGTCTCACAATAAGTCCAACAGATTTATTTGGTAGCACAAGCTTTCGGAGCTCTGCCTTTTCGTCAGATAACTGGGAGTTGTGTCCGGCACCTCACTCCAGCAGTCTGGAATTTGCTCTCTGAGTTTTCTTTTTCGAAATCTCTCAGCTTTGGCAATTTTGTCAATTCCTCAGGAATGTTAGTGCCTGAAGGCGCTTCATTTCCTACATATAAGGGAAGTGAAGGCATTGTCATGGCCTATTCACTGACCGTATTCATGCACTTGGTTACCCTAGGTGAATTATAGCAAGAATAAAGCAAAGATTTACCAGGCTGACGCTGGGGCTGCAAGGTCTGTCATATGAGGAGAGATCAAGTCAGTTTGGATTATATTTACTGGAATTTAGAAGAGTAAAGGGGAGGGGGTTCGCATAGAAACTTGTAAAATTCTAACAGGGCCAGATAGGATAGATTCAGAAAAAATGATCCCAGTCGTGGGGGAATCCAGGACTGGGTGGGGTTGGGGGGGGGGGGGGGGAGTAGAAGGGGGGGGTCATAGTCTGAGGATAACAACTAAAGCTTTTAGAACTGAGATGAAGAGAAATTTTTCCAACCAGAAGGTGGTGAATGTGTGAAATTCATTACCACAGAATGTAGCTAAAGGTCAAAATGTCCCATTTCAAGAAGAAATTAAATGTAGCTCTAGAGGCTAAAGGGATCAAGGGAAATGGGGGGAAGGGGAGATCAGGATATTGAATTTGCTGATAAGCCATGATCAAAAGGAATAGCAGAGCAGGCATGAAGGGCTGAATAGCCTACCCCTGCTTCTAGTTTCTATGTTTCTATATAACTGAAGGAGGAGAGATTATGTAAGTTGGGTGAGGCTCCATAGTTTTAAACTGAATTAAATTTGCCATGACCTTGTGTTTGCACAAGGAACATTTGGGGCACTTTGGGAGAAACTGGTGCATGCATTGACTATGCTTTACCAAAGAGACAATTGGTTATCTATGTAAAATTCTCCACAAGAACCTGAAATTGTGGCCTATCTCCAACAAATCATTGTAAAATGAAAGTAATGAAAGCTGTCAATTTTGGTGATTCCAGTTCCTTTTAGTCAGATACTGATGTTTTCTGTGCCTTCAACCAAGACATTGTGAAGGCCTGCGTGCAATAGGTAGTATACACTCTCCTGTGCACAGCATCCTAATTCATTAAGTATGTTTTGTGCCCTCTGCAAAAAAAGTAATAGTTCTGTCAATTTTCACAGGATTTCAGGGATGTCAGAAGTTGCAGCAAGACATAGATAGCATTCAAGAATGGGCGAAGAAGTGGCAGATGGACTTCAACACAAATAAACGTGTAGTGGTCCATTTCGGCAGGACCAATGGGATGAAGGAGTATAATATCAAGTGTAAGAGTCTTAGCAGTGTTGAGGAGCAGCAGGATTTTGAGGTCCAGGTCCACAGGTGGAGGATATAGTCAAGCAGCATATGGTGTACTGGCCTTCATTAATCAAGGGATTGAGTTTAGGAGTTGGGAGGTAATGCTGCAACTTTATCAGACCCTTGTCAAATCCCATTGGGAGTACTATGTGCAGTTCTGGTCGCCTCACTACAGGAAGGATGTGGAAACTATTGAGAAGGTGCAGAAGAGATTTACAAGGATGTTGCCTGGATTGGGAGGCATGCCGTATGAAGATAGGTTGAGGGAGCTAGGTCTCTTTTCCCTGGAGAGACAAATGTTGGGAGGCGACCTGATAGAGGTTTATAAGATGTTGAGAGGAATAGATCGGGTGGGTTCTCGGAGGCTATTTCCCAGAGCTGAAAGGGTCACTACGCAAGGATACAGGTTTAAGGTGCTGGGCAGCAAGTATAGAGGAGATGTTAGGGGTAAGTTTTTCACTCAGAGGGTGGTGAGTGAATGGAATCGGCTGCTGTCGGTAGTGGTGGAGGTGAACTCGCTGGGACCTTTTAAAAGACTTCTGGATGAGTACATGGGATTTAATGGGATTAGGAATTACAGATAGTTCTATGGCCTAGTACGTATGGGAATGACTGGTGCAACCTGTGGGCCAAAGGGCCTGTTTGTGCTGTAGTGTTCTATGTTCTATGTTTTATTTTCGGATCATCCATGGAAGCTGTGAGCTGCTAGAGGTGGTAATTCAGGAACCTGGCATTTCCATCAACAGAGATGGTTGTCACTTATTAAATATGCAAACTTATTGCTATGCCCACCTTTGTTGCACTGCCACCTACAGTTCCCCATATCCATTCAATTATTGATCCAATTCCTTTTGAAGGTTGCTATTGAATTTCTATCCAACATCCTAACAAACAGTGCATCCCTCCTGTCATTTCTGGTCTTTGTATCACTTATTTAAGTATGTTCCTTTTGATTATTGATCCTTTAGCTATTGAAAACAGAATTTTTTTATTCTGTCCAAGCCTGTCATGATTTTAAACATGTATGTCAAATCTCCTGTTGTTCTTCTCTTTTCTTGCACTAAGGAGAACAACCTCAGCTTCTCCAGTCTAATTCCTGTTATTCAGTATAATTCCTTATCACATATTAGTAAGTCTCTTTTGTAACCCCTCCATAGTTTTAACATCCTTTCTAAATTGTGATCCTCAGAATTGAGCACAATACTCTATCTGAGGTCAAAATAATATTTTATATTGGCTTAGCATAACCAACTGACATTTGCATTCTATTTTTAAAGCCATTGGTTTGTTAACCTGTCCTGTCAACAAAGAACAAAGAACAAAGAGCAAAGAACAAAGTTCTTTGTCCTGACAAAGATTTCTTCACAATGTGATTTTCACACAGTAAAGCATTGCAGGATGCTTCGCAGAATATAAAGTGGCAAAAATTGATGCAGAATCCATAAAACCATTAGATGGAATAACCAAAAGCTTGGACAAAGAGGACATTTTAAAGGAGCATCTTAAAGGAGGAAAGAAAGGTGGGGGGATTTAGGGAATGACACAAGAAGAGAAATCTTTTAAATTAATATTGAGACATTGCTAGACTGATACAGTGTAGATCAGTGAGCACAAGTAACTTAATGACAATTATATTTAATAGAATAAGCATGATTGAGAAATGCATGTGCAGATAGTAGAGCTGATCAAATATGTTATAGTTGTATATGCTGGATGACCTTTTCAAATTATCAGGGTCTCTGGCAATAACTTTTTATGAGACAGTTGTAGTTGTTGAAAAAAGTGACATCAGACAGAATTCTTCCCCAAAAAAGGGAGAGGAGTAATTTTCTGAACTTGCCGCTTCTGACGCAAATCAAGCTGATTCTGGAAAAGAGTACAAGGCCAAAGTTTAATTTTGTGTCTGGTAAGAAGTCTGAGAACACCAGGTTTAAATCCAACCGATTTATTTGATAGTAAACTTTCAACTAGTTTACTATCAAATAAATCGGGTGGATTTAAACCTGATGTTGTCAGACTTCTTATTGTGTTTACCACAGTCCAATGGTAAGAGGTTAATTGATAAGTATATGGAAGAGAAGGGAATGGTTTAGTTTGGAGGGGCATTGCTTTTTATTTTGGTCGGCACAACATCGAAGGCCGAAGGGCCTGTTCTGTGCTGTAATGTTCTATGTTCTATGTTCTAATGCCGGCATCTCTACATCAGGACTACTTTATCCTGGTGCCAGACAGTTTGCATTCATCACTGTCCCATTTTAATGGCGCAAACCAGATAGTGCCCTTTCTGGAGCAATCTGTGTCGGTATTTCTAGTACAGTCCAGACCACAATCATTCCAAAATTAAGTCATTTTTTGGGACGGTGGTGAGTTAGCAGTTCTGGGAGGGGCAGGGCCTCACTGGAGCCTAAACCCAGCTGCAAATTGTCAGGGTACCATTTTATAAGGGCACCCTGATCTCACAATGCTCTGGGACATCCCTGCCTTCATTGATGACATGTTTTCCAACAACCTCCCTGACATGGATCACTGGCATTGGAGGCCTCCCAATGGGTCCCCCTTCATTACCTTCTGACATGTCTCCCTTTATGCTCTGGAGGCACTGTCACTAATCCCGGTTCTAGACAGGTCAGGTAAGAGCAGGGCAGAGGACAAGGGAAGTTGAGATTAAATTGCATTTATTTCAATGCAAAATGCCTGTTGGGCAAAACCTCAACTCAATATCCTGACTTATCCATGGTTCCCTACTTTTACTAGCCTTGCTCTTCACTCTAAAAGGCATGTGCTTACCCTGAAACCTGTTTAACACACTTTTGAAAGCCTCCCATATTGAAAGCCTGAGACATTGAACTCAAGGCACGGATGGGTTCATGAGATTGGAGTATTAATGAAACATGGCTAAGGGAGGGACAGGATGGCAACTCAATGTTTCAGGGTACAGATACTGTAGGAAGGATAGAACAGGAGGCAAGAGAGGAGGGGGAGTTGCATTATTGATTAGGGAGATTATCATGACAGTACTGAGAGAGGGTTTGGCCACTCAGCCTATATGGGTAGAATTGAGAAATAAGAAAGCGGAGATCACTTTCATTGGATTGTATTCAGACTTCCAAATAGTCAGCAGGAAATTGTGGGGCAAATGTGTAGGGAGATTACAGATAGCTCCGTAAAATATAAGATGGTAACAATTTTCCCAACATTGACTGGGACAACCACAGTATTAGAGGATTGGTAGAGAGAAATGTATTCAGCAAGAATTTCTCATTCAGTTTGTGGATGGTCCAATTAGAAAAAGGGCAAACTTGACCTCCTCTTGGGAAATAAGGAAGGGCAGGTGACAAAAGTGTTAGTGAGAGATCTCTCTGGGACCAGTGACTACAACTTAAAGTTTTAAGTTAGCTGTGGAGAATGATAGCTTTGCCCCAAAAGTTAAAATTTTAAACTGGGGCAAGTCCAATTTTATAATATTAGACAGGAACTTTCAAAAGTTAACTGGGGGAGTCTGTTGGTAGGCAAAGGGATGGCTGGTAAATGGGAGGTTTTCAAAAGTGTGTAAACTAGGTTTCAGGATAAGCACATGCTTTTTAGAGTGAAGAGCAAGGCTGGTAAAAATAGGGAACCATGAATAACTCAGGATATTGAGGCCCTGTTCAAGAAGAAGGAAGCACATGACATCCCAGGCAGCTGGGATCCCTTGAAGAGTATAGCGGGTCCCTTAAAGAGTATAGAGGGTGTTGGAATGGAGTTAAAAAAGAAATCAAGAGGGCAAAAAGGAAATACAAGATTGCGTTGGCAGAAAAGTCAAAGAAGAATCCAAAGCACTCTACAAATATATAAAGAGCAAAAGAGTGACTAGGGAGAGAATAGGTCCTTTTAAAAATCAACAATATTTTGTGTGTGAAGCCATAAGAGATGGGTGAAATAGTAAATAAATATTTCTCATCAGTGTTTACTATTGAGAAAGGCATGGAGAAATGAATAGTGATGTCTTAAGGAGCGTACATATTAGAGAGAAGGAGATGCTGGAATTCTAAAGTGCATCAAGATAGATAAATCCTCGGGACCTGCTGAAGTGTATCGCAAGACATTATGGGAGGCTGGGGAGGAAATTGCAGGTCCCCAGCAGAGATATTTGAATCATTAACAACCAAGGTGACGCGCCTGCAGATTGGAGGATGGCAAATGTTATGCCTTTGTTTAAGAAAGACTGTAGGGAAAAGCTTGGGAGCTACAGGCCAGTGAGCCTAACATCTGTAGAGGGGGAGTTGTTAGAAGGTATTCCGAAAGACATATAGAGAGGCAAAGACTGATTAGGAACAGTCAGCATGGCTTTGTGAGTAGAACATCATGTCTCATGAATTTGATTGATTTGATTTGATTTGGTTTGATTTATTATTGTCGCATGTATTACACAGTGAAAAGTTTTGTTTCTTGCACGCTATACAGACAAAACAAACTGCTCATATAGAGGGAAAAGAGAGGGCGCAGAATGTAATGTTACAGTTATAATTAGCGTGTAGAAAAAGATCAGTTTAATGCAAGGTAGTTCCATTCAAAAGTCTGATGGCAGCAGGGAAGAAACTGTTCTTGAACCAGTAGATATGTGACCACAGAGTTTTGTATTTCTTTCCCAATGGGAGAAGGTGGAAGAGAGTATGTCATGAGTGTGTGAGGTACATAACTATGCTGTTGCTTTTTCGAGGCAGCAGAAGTGTAGATAGTGTCAATAGATGGGAGGCTGATTTTGTGATGGATTGGGCTTCGTTCACAACTTTTTGTAGTTTATTCCAGTGTTGGGTGGAGCAGGAGCCATACCACGTTGTGATACAACCAGAAAGAATGCCTTCATCTGTAAATGTTGGTGAGAGTTATAGCTGACATGCTGAATTTCCTTAGTCTTCTGAGAAAATAGAGACATTGGTGGGCTTTCGTAATGATAGTGTCAGCATGGGGGGACCAGGACAGGTTGTTGGTGATCTGGACACCTAAAATCTTGAAAGCTTTAGATATTTCTACTTCGCCCCCATTGATGTAGACAGGGGCATGTTCTCAACTTCCCTTCCTGAAGTTGTTGAAAATCTCCTTAGGTTTGCTGACATTGAGGGAGAAGTGATTGTTGTTGCATCAGTTCACCAGATTTACTACCTCATTCCTGCCATTATTTGAGATCTGACCCACTCATCAGCAAACTTGAAAATTGAATTGGAAGGGAATTTGATCACGCAATCATAGGTGTATAATAGCCTTGTGGGGAACTAGTATTGATGACGCTCGTGCTTTCTGAGCTTTTTGAAAGGATAACCAGGAAGATAGAAGAGGACAGTGCAGTCGACATCATCTACATGGACTTTAGCAAGACCTTTGACAAGGTACCGCATGGTAGGTTGTTGCATAAGGTTAAATCTCACAGGATCCAGGATGAGGTAGCCAAATGGATACAAAATTGGCTTGATGACAAAAGAGGTTTGTTTAAAACCAGCATCCTATGACCCATGGTGTGCCTCAGGGATCATTACTGGATCCACTATTCTTTGTCATTTATATTAATGATTTGGATCAGAATTTAGAAGACATGATTAGTAAGTTTACGGATGATACCAAGATTGGTGGCATAGTGGACAGTGAAAAAAGTTATCTAGGATTGTAATGGATTTTTGATCAATTGGCTCAGTGGACTGATGAATGGCAGATGGGGTTTAATCTAGGTAAGTGTGAGGTGATGTATTTTGGTCAATCAAACCAAGGCAGGACTTACTCAGTTCATGGTAGAGCACTGGCGAGAGTTATAAAACAAAGAAATTTAGAAGTACAAGTTCATAGTTCCTTGAAAGTGGAGTCATAGTTGAACAAGGTGATGAAGAGATATTGAGCAAGATGGGTTTTATTGGTCAGAACATTGAATACAGTAGTCGGACAATTTGTGGAAGTTGCACAAGACATCAGTAAGGCCAAATTGGAGTACAGTGTACAGTTTTCGTCACCCTATTACAGAAATAATATTATTAAACTAGAAAGAGTGCAGAAAACATTTATTGGGAAGTTATTGGGACTTGATGGTTTGAGTTATAAAGTGAGACAGGATAAACTGGACTTTTTTCCCTAGAGCCTAGGAGACTTAGAGGTCTATAAAATAATAAGGGACATAGATAACTTTTCCCAAAGGTAGGAAAGTCTAAAACTAGAGGACACAGGTTTAAGGTGAAAGAGGAGAGATAAAAGGACAGTTTTTTCATACAGAGAGTGATGATTATCTGATATGAGCTGCCAGAGGTAATAGTGGAGGTAGGTAGAATTTAGTCTTTTAGACAGTTACATGGGTAAAATTGGTGTAGAGGGATAAGGGTCAAAGCAAGCAATTGGGACCAACTTAATAGTAAAAACTGGGCGGCATGGACAAGGGCAGCATGATAGCACAGTGGTTAGCACTGCTGCCTCAAGTGCCTGGGATCCAGGTTCGATTTTCGGCTTTGGTCACTGTCTGCGTGGAGTTTGCACATTCTCTCCATGTCTGCATGAGTTTCCTCCCGGTGCTCAGGTTTCCTCCCACAGTCCAAAGATATGTGTGTTAGGTGGATTGATCATCCTAAATTGCTCCTTAGTGTCAGGGGGGACTAGCTAGGGTAAATGAGTGGTATTGTGAGGATAGGGCTGATGTGGGATGGTGGTTGGTGCAGAGTAAGTGGTCTGAATGGCCTCCTTCTGCATTGTAAGGATTCTATGAAGTTTGGGGAAGGACCTGTTTCCAGGCTGTAAATGTCTATGACTCTGTGAGTTGGGAAAATCTGGTATTGAACCTGTTATGCATATTTAAATGCTATTTTAAATATACTAATTGACCTCACACTCTTTTGAGGTGTAACTTGGTTTGTGCCATTAGAAAGGGTCTGGAATGATTGCAAACATTTTGTTGATGTTCACGAAGCCGATTTTTAGGTTCACACATTCAACATGATCTACACCAGGCTCGATGAGGCTGGAAATCACTCCCTTAGTGTCGAAGCTTTTTGTCTTGCTCGTATCATGTCAGATGCAAGCTTGCCAAATTTAAAAGAGGAGGACAGTTTATGCTACATGAAGAAACATGATGTTTGATATGATCCACCAGATGTTGGGACATATGGCCTACGCATCTGTCATTTCAACAATACTGAAATTCATATAGTGCATTGCTCATTTGTGCAATCAGCAGAATGTTTTTTTTGGCTTAATGGCAGCATTCTATTAGTGGAAAACACCAATCATGTTGCCACTGCATAGTAGCAGCATGAAATGGAAGGCTTCAGCTGTTGCATAAATTTTTGTGATACGTTCACTTCCAGAGCAGTCTGAGCTAGACTGGGCACTTTTTACGTTCAAAAGTGGCGGCCTTAGTATATGTGAAACACAATGAGTAATTACTCTGAAAGGGTAAAGTATCAAACAGCACATTCAATTTAGCTGGTCACAACAGGCAGAACATTGACCATACTTGTAATGTCCTACCTATGTTAGAAAAGCAAGTGATTCGCAGACATGGACTCAAACCACATGCAACAGGTTTTATTGATGATCTGCTCTCTCTGCACTAAGGAATACAAAACAGAAGTAAAATAGCAGCCTCATCACACACCGTAATGATATCACCATCAAATCATGTGATCTTAAAGAAGCTCTTAAAGAAGCCTGCACTCTTTTTAAACTATATAACATCCCTCCCTCTTTATTTCCATGGTCATGACAACAAATTATTACGATAGTATATATAGGATCAGTAATACTCTAGACTCAGTATTATGCATCATTTATTATTACACACAGTCAATAAGAAAGTTGACCAGGATGATGTCTATTCCTCTTTGTTTGTGTGCACCATTCTGGAATTTGGTTGTCTTTAACCCTAGAAGATAATTTGGAACTTCAGTAAACTTCTCTTGAAACTCATTCTGTATCCTTCTCACTCAATAAAGAAGCAGAAACACAGGGCCTGTTTTTACCAATTGGAGGCTAAGGGCCTCAGAATCCTCATTCCAGCGCATCCATACGCTTTTTGCCAGCTCCAGTCCGGTCTGTACCATGGACTGAGCTTAGCACTGCCAGACCGATGGGAGCTCTGAACTGTGCATGTGCAGTTCGAAAAAATCTGAAACAGCACGCACATGTGTGAAAGATAAAACTAGCAGAGAGAGCTGGCGTGGGGGGAGGAGGGGCGATCAGACCGCCCCTGGAAGGCAGCCCTCCCCAACAAGCCCTCCTGGAAAGCAGACCCCCCACCACCACCAATCAGACCTCCCTGGGAGGCAGCCCCCTCCAAGAGGCAGCCCCCCCCGCCCCTCCCCGATCAGACCCCCCCTGGGACGCAGCCGCCCCCCTCCTCCCCCCCCAAGATCAGATTTCCCCCCTGCCCCCCCGAAGGAAGGCCCCCTCGGCATAGCACACCCCCAACCTTCCTGGACTGCTGCTGTCCCTCCACCATCCTTCTGACCTGCACTCATTGATGTGGAGATGCCGACATTGGACTGGAGTAAACACAGTTAGAAGTCTCACAACACCATGTTAAAGTCCTGTTGGAGTTTAACCTGGTGTTGTGAGAGTTCTTACTGCAAACGATGGACATCCTGCAGCACATTCCTGGCCTTCTGCTGGCGTCTGCCGGAGGATGGGGGCATAGGCTCAGATAGATCTCTGATTAGGGGGGTGGTGATGGAGATTCTCCCAAGTTCATCCTCCCACCATCCTTCACCATCAGTGCCCCCCCTACTCCCCTGTGTGTGCTCTGCCTCGGGGGGCCTGCCTTGAGGGTGGGAGGGACTGTCTCCGCAGAGGATCTGACCTCGGGAGAGGGTCTGCCGGGGAGTCCTGCCTTTTGGGGGGGGGAGGGATTTGATCAGCTGGGGAGTGGAACGTGGTGGGGGGGATCTGCTCTGACTAGGAGGGCCTGCCTCCCAAGGGAGGGCCCAATAGCAGGGGTGTGTGCTGAGTTTGGGGGGGGTGTCTGTCTCCCAGGGGGTTTGGATCGTGGGGGGAGGGTGGTGGTTTGCTGGGGTGGTTAATGGGAGGTCTGAAAAGGATGTTCGAGGGGAATAGGCTTCAGAGATTCCCCTGCAGAATAGGAATCTGCTTCGGATTTTTATTCTGCAGGTTGATAGCCGCATGGATCCGGAACCGATCCAAAGACAGTAAAGTGGGGTTTGGCGGTAGAGTTGAGTATGCGGTTTATTAAGTCAATTCAAATGCATGCTAATGCATTTACATCATTGGGCCACCTGACTGGGGTGCGGATCGGATCTGCGCCCAAATCCAGTGTTGGTAAAGGCACAATCTGCTTGGTTTTGGATGCAGATTGCGTTAAAGGCCTCACGCCCTTTGTGCCCAAATTTTTGGTAAAATCAGGCCCAAAATCTTCAGGGAATTCAGATTCTTACATAGTAATATTCACAACTCTAGGGGCTAAAGAAGTTGGGGCTTCCGGAGATAATTCTGATAAATCATTTTGAGATAATAGCAACTGGTCAGAATAGTGTCACCAAACTGGTTTAACTTCAGTTAAAACCATGAAACAAATTGGGCCTGTTTTTGCTAAAACTATTGCTGGCACCCAGTTCTCACTTGTGGCAAATTATATGTTAACATGCAATCTCCTTGTTGAAATGAATTTGTTTTGCCTTAATTTCTTGTCTAGCAACATAGTTCTCAACTTCCTCTTTAAGGTAATAACACAGATGAAAGTTGCCTAATCATATGAGTAGTGTTTCTGTAAGATGGCAAAAAGTTAATCATATAGTATAATAAGCCTTGCTCTTGTGAAGCTTTCAAATCATGTTTCAAGGATTGCATGAATCTTTCAGCTAATTCAGTGATTGATGGATGTGGATTTTTTATGATGAATGCCATTTATTTTGTGATAATCCTCAAACTCTTGTGAAGTAAATTGTGAAACATTATCGCTAACAATCAGTTATGGTTTATCAGATCTTTCAAAAATGTCTTAAAGTTTAGGGCTTATTCATTAGTATCACAAGAAGGCTTACATTAACACAGCAATGAAGTTGTTGTGAAAATTCCCAAGTCACCACACTCTAGAACTTGTTCAGGTACACTGAGGAAGAATTCAGCATAGCCAATGCATCTAAACAGCCTATCTTTCGAACTCTGGGAGGAAACTGGAGCATTGGAGGAAACCCATGCAGACATGAGAAGAACATGCAAACTCCATATTTTTCAATGGTTTGTTCAGATAAAATAGATCACATGGTAACAACTTCTGGCTACTTTAAGTGTGCATCAATTATAATTAAGAACATATAACCATTAAATGGACCAGCAAACTCTATATGTAGTTTTTGCCACAACATTTTAGGCCAATCCCAGGGATGTAAAGGAGACAATAGTGGTGTATTTCTTACTTGTACACAGGATTGACACTGTCCCACTTTTTCTTCAATCTAAACATCCAGACCCAGCCACCAAAAATAACCAACTGCTAACTTCCTCCATCTGGACTTCATGTAATTGTAATTCTTCCATGCAAGTTAACAAGAATGATCACTTAGATTCTCCACAATAGACACCCACCTTGGATGGTCAACTCAAACTTTCTTGACACATATGGTTTCAAATCAGGATGTGGATGATGTGTTCCAGCTATAGCTCCTTTCAATACCATATCCATCATCTTCCTCATCATGGGATTATTCCTGGTATGTCAATGAATTTAAGAAGCTGTCAGAGCAAAAAATAAAGAATATTAGCAAAATTAGTTGGTGGCATATGCTCAATAGGCAAAGGTATGCCTGATAATGCATCAATATTAGCATGGCAATTTTATTGATGATATTTTATATTGTAAGAATGTGCAAATAGGATCTGCAGCCATCTTTGCAATTGACTATCAGCTAATGAAGGTATATATTTATATGGCCCAAAAATACTAGTTAAGGGTTGATGATCTGGCATTAATATGAAATGATAACCATATAAATAACGATTAAACTTTCATGCCAAAAATTATATTCAATGCTTCTTTTTCTTGCTGATCATAGTTAGATTTGGCACTAGTCAGAGTACGTGAAGCAATAACTATTAGTCATTCCACTTCCAAAGGCATATTATATGAAATTACTGCCCCTATCCCATAAGGTAAATTATCTCAAGGAAGCTGTAGTGGTAGTTTTAGTCTTAAATGAACCAATACTTCAGACTTCTGCAAAACATCTTTGATACCTTTGTATGCTTTCTCATGTGCTATTGTCTAATAATGTAGCTAAGTTAGGAACAAATTGCTATAACAATTTACTAATCTAGAAAGGATCTTTATTGCATTGCATCTGTTGAATATGGAGCTTCTAAAATAATATCCATCTTCTTGTTCAATGCACCCTGTATTTAGAATATCATCCATGTAACATCATTCCCAGAAAGACCACTTCATATCTAATCCAGATAGGGATAGGGGCATGAAAAGTGCTGGTGTGGATGTTATTCTAAAAGGTAATCTTTTATAATGAAAAAGAACTTTATGAGTAACAATGGTAAGCAATGAATGGCTATATTCATCTGTAAGTATGTTTGTGAAAGATCAATATTGCAGAATTTTTGCCCAACTGATAACCCAGAAGACAAATATTTAATTTAAGGAAGATCAGCACACAACATTGGATTTATGGTTGTTTCAAAATCACCACAAATACAAACTGATCATCTGACTTCATGACACACACAATGGGGGTGGCCCAGTCATTCATTATAACTCGCTGTAACACACCAGTGTTAACAATTCATTCTTCTTTGACCTTGGGATGAATTACATATGGCACCGTTCTTGCTTTGAGATTTTTTGTTGACAGTTAGGCTTTATCTTGAGTTTCACTTGAACTCCCTTCATTGTCTCTTTGAATATATATTTGCATTTATCCAAAATGTGCTGTAGATTTGTTCTGAAATTGACCAATCTGTTGACAGTAATCCAGCTAAGATTTATCTTGTCCAACCATGATCTAAATAGGGCTAAAAATTACCATGGACCATATAAGAGGCAACTCTTCTGCTTGTCCATTCTACTCTACATTGACCATGATGTAACCTTTTACGACATAATTTCTTTCATGTATGCCTTTAAAATCACATCAGTTGGCTTCAAAGGAAAATACTTCAGCTTTTGTTGATATGTAGTCTCAGGAATTAAAGATCCAGCAGCACCAGTATCAATGTCCAACCTAATAGGTTGTCCACTTAAATTTGGAATCATCCAGAATCTATGTGATTCATGCTGTATGAATAAGACATTCAGTTGGAACTTTTCATTGTATTTCTGAACATTTTCATCTTCATACTCATTATTCTTTTCTTCCATGTTGTCAATTCTTTTGTAGAATGCAACTTGTTCTTCTTCTTAAAGGTACCCAGATTCTTCTTCTGAATTTTCTTCTCAAGGGAGAAGATAGTCTAGCCCAACAAGCTTTTGCAATGTGACCCACTTTGCCATAATTCTTGCATTATTTTCTCATTAATTCACTGAATAACCCATTTTGGCACATTTGTGACATACTTGTTGTTGTTTTGGTGTTTTATAGGCAGTTCCCACCTTGTTGATCTTCATTTCTGCACCAAATTAAGAAGCCACTTTAGCAGTCAGTTCCGTAGATATTGTGATTTCTACAGCTGTTTTTAAAGACAAAGCAAGTTCAGTAAGCAATCTTCTTTGATCAGCTTCATTTTGGAGACCGCAAATTAAACGATTGCAAAGAGAATCTTCCAATGACTTGACAAATTCACAATATTGTCAGCCTTTTTAAGGTTGCCAGAAACTGTGCAAAACTTCCACATTCCACTTGATTCCTTTGGTGGAACCTAAACAATTCCTTCATGATCAGTGGCTTTGGAGAGTAATACTTCTCAAGGATCTTATTCAAATCATTGCAAGTTTTGGTTCCTGTCTTTGCTGGATGATACAAGTTCCAGAGCAAATTATAGGTTTTGTATCCAACTGTACTGAGAAAAACTGGTATGACCATTTCATTTTCAATTTTATTTGCTCGTACAAAACGTTGAAAATACTTTGCAGAGGAATTCAATGTTTAATTTTCTTAATTGAAATTATCCACTGGTTCTAATTGATCTGCCACTTCTCTTGCAGGCACTAGTGACTTGAGACTGTTCAACTTTTTTTATGCTGACTTTCTAATATTTCCCTTTTTTAATCTAGATCATTGATTTGCTTTATTCTTTTTTTCTGTCAAATAGTCCCAGCTGTACAGTAAGTCATTCATGCTTTTCAAATAGCCAGAATCTACCCCACTCAGTCTGGAATCTCACCCTTCTATGATAAAAAAAACCCTCCTCTTTTAAACCACAAACAGAGCTTTTTCTTACTCATGTCTTCCTGAACTGGCACTTTAATCCTGCTGTTGATTATCCCCAGCCTGTGAGGATCCATCATGTTTTTCTTAGAATGTTTCCTCAATGAAAAAAAATCCATCTCATCACCAATTATCTTTTTGTGATGGCCTAACTATGTTAGGACTTGTGGGTTTTATCCAAAAGAAACATACATTGTTTGAACAAATAAGTTCAAATAACACACAAGTTCTATCGAAGCACTGCCCTCTCTGCACTGCAGAATACAAAATACAGAGTGAAAAAGCAGCTTGATCACACACCTTAATAACATCCTTAGCAAATCATGTAATCAGTTCTTAAAGCAGCCTGTACTCTTTTCAAAATACATAACAGTACTTAACCAATCACTGTTTCCAAAACTCAGAACAAAATGTTTAACGTTAGATGTAATTTCATGATAAGCAGCATTTACTAAAAAATCCTGAGTGTGCCAAGAATTAGACTAACAATCACTTTAAAATTATCAGAGGGGCTCACAATGTGGCTTATTTATTCTTACTAGAGCTCTATATATTAATCAACAGGGATATATCTTTTGCAGGCTAAAGAAAAATGTCCAGACACTGCACTCTTTTTGAATAAACGAAACGATGGGGCACGTTGGCTCCCTACTGCATTCTTTCTGTCAAAGTCGCAACCCATCAGAGCTGACTTTTTAACCAGTCAGCACCCCTTTTCTCTTGCAGTTTCAATTAGTGACCCCTTTGAAATTTGGCATTTTTGCATCTGTTCTGATGAGTGCAAGATGAAAAACTTTGACAGCATATCTTTTTTGTCAGCAATATTCAAGTTTTGTACCAACAAATGACAGCTGTAGTTCCTTTGATTTAATGATTCATTTACTTTATCATTGAGAACAGGATTTAAAATGAGTTAGCAATATGTCTTCAGGTATCTGCTGGCCACTGCCTTGATTGCCTTTTCTAATTGGATGCTTGCAGTTACTTGAAGATCTTCAATCATCCAGTTCACTTTAAACACTTCCACTCCATCATTTAGCTTTGGGTAAAAATCCAAATAATTAATTTAATGCAACTTGGTATTTTAGCTAGAACTTACCATATCATCTTACTTTTTCACCATTAGTGCTTACAGAGCTATACATTGGTCATTGCCTATCCACTTTAAAGTCACCTCTGGCCTCTTGGTGACTTATTCTAATAACTTTAACAGCAAGTTATAGTGTAAATTCATCACTGGGGAATTGAGATGCACAGTAGCCTAACTTATGACAATTGAAGCCAAATATATTGCCAGCTAATTACTAGAAATTAAATTTTAAAAGACCTTTAACATGAATAATTTCTGAAGATATTTTGCATATATATTTATGAAAAATAAATAACCTAGCTGGGAAAGATTTAGAGGAAATAGTAAAATTTTATTTAAAGAGAAATACTATTTAAAGGAGAGTGAAATGTAAGGATAAAGGGTTTAATGGAGTCATAATTCCAGAATATAACTGGTCGCTGAAAGCACTGATAAAGATAGAAGGAGCTAGTAAGAAGCCAGAGGTACGAAGGAGTTCAGATTGAAATATTGGGAGGGTAGGGGTTGAAAGTCGCAAAAGTTTACTTATGTTTTGTGTCTCCTTAGGACCAAGAAAATTGAAGTATGAGTCTAGACACCAATAACTTAAGGGGCCTCCACTCATCACATAGTTTAGCTATATTTCCCTAGCTACTTGTGCCAACTTTGTTGAATTCCATGACAACCAGCTAGGGCCTATTGAATCTTGACCTTCAGCCTTTGCCAGTGTAAATACAAAGTCAGAAATTATTTCAGTTAAAGGAGCATTGAAATTAAGGTCTGAGGAACAGTCATCCAGATTTGGAACATTAGTTCTATTCTCTGTCCACTCATACTGTCAGACCTCTTGTGATTTTCAAGCATTTTCTGTTTTTGTAACAGTGAAATTCGTTTTGGATTCCTTCATCTACACTGAAACCAAATAATTAAATTTGAAGGTGACAACATAATGCTGATTTTTAGGGGAGTCAAGAATTACAGGAATATATTATTCCCAAATGGAAACAATAATTCAATTCTTAGAGAAAAAATAGCACAAAGGAGAGCATGGTGGCATGGTGATTAGCACTGCTGGCTTACAGTGGAAATGGGTTTGATTCCTAGCTTGGGTCTCTGTCTGTGTGGAGTCTTTCACACCCTTTATATCTGCTTGGATTTACTCCAGATACTCCGGTTTCCTCCCACAATCTGAAAGAGGAGCTGGTTGGATGTCTTGCTAAAAAAAAATTCTCCTTCACTGTACCCAAGCAGATGCCGTGGTGGGGTGACTAGGAGGATTTTCATAGTAAATTTATTGGAGTGTTAATGTAAGCTACTTGTGACATTAATAATAAACTAATTCCAGGGTCAAGTTATAGTGTTGGCCTTACATGCAATGACAACATGAAATTTTGCCACAATTAGAATGCAATTTGACTGCAACGATCACTCGAGTTTGCACAATAACTAAGTTTCCTTGCCAAGGGCAGACATGTCAAACGCAGTGGCTGCATTAATTCTAGCTGGGGTTTTCCAGGTTCTTCATCCTCATTGAACTTCAGGCTCACCTGAAGACTGACGAAGGAGTGTACTAATTCCCTAAATGCAAATCATACCTATGCGCCCTACACAATACGGGTCAGCGTTACAAACAATCTCCTGATCTGAAAAATTTCTCTAAAATTCCAAGAGACACTTTAAAGTTGGCAATCTTGTGCTTGATGTGAGCTCACATTTCAAGGCGCAATGGCTACTACCAAAGGTGGATTTTATGGAAAAGTTACATTCAGCTGCACATAAATCTTGTAATGTTAATAAAAACTTTCCTTCAGATGTGTGAACAACTCCCACGGAATCTGGAGCGATGCTAATAATGTAATATAGACGATATATTGGCACCAGGACTAGAGGTTTATCCTACCAGTGGCATTGCATAATGACCCAGAGAACTAAACAGCAGGTATCGCCATAGCGCATCACACATTTTATTTATGAAATACCTGCCAGTAAATGGGATGTAAAATTGATTCTTTCAATATTTAAAACATTAGAATTGGACCAGGTAGGTCTCTTTGAGTTCTGAAACATGGCCTTGAGCAGAGAGCTAGGGTAAAGCAGTTGTCATTTCTTTGATATATAGTGTGGTGATTGATTATTTGTATTTTAATAATACCTGATATGCTTTCAAATTCGCTACACGGTAATTGCAACAACCCCCCTCTCTGTCAGAGGTTCAACCCTGGAAATCGCTAAAGTAGTTAATGAATAACTTTTTTAAAAAATGCAGCTTCTACAAACGGCACGGAAATGTTAATTGAACTGAATTTCAATTAGTAATAATGCCGTGTTATAACTGGGTGTCATCGAGAGTGTGTTTAGGAATTAAGTGAGTCTTCGGCGAAATCTGTTGTTCCCCCGCCCCTCGCTGCATTATAAGCTGCGCACATTTAAGCTCTTACTTGTAAGAGTTAGTTTATCTGAATGGATGCAAATGATACAACCATTGATGCATGTAGAACTACACCTGACACAGGCAGTGATTTCAGTATTAGCTGAGGGCACTGCAGCACAGCAACAATTCCAACAGCTGAGATCGTTCGGCACATTGAAGCCACTCACGCACAATGACCCAAATGTGCAGGCACATAATTAGCAGTTCATGACTGTATGCTAATTAGCGTGGTAGATATGTGGTTTTATGCTAAAACCTGGCGTTTTCCAGCGTCTTGCCGTTTAGACGATGCCATCTCAAAATTACACGTATTCCAACTTTTTATTTATATGTATGACAATCGAGAAAGGTTTATATGGTGCATTGAATTAATAATTGGATGGCTAAATATTTCATGTTGCAGAAACGGTTCGTACTCATTTGAATTTGAAACCGTTGGTTGTAACATTGAATAGAAATATTCTGTAAATAAAGCTGGAACGAACGAATGTCAATCCACTCGTTGCATCACTTTACAGAGGGATCGGCAAATGCAGAGATACCACCCAGCTGTATAGAATGGATCTGTGCGATCAATTCGGCGACCAAGTAAAACATTGCAGGCTGTGGTTTCAATGTCCCCTGTGTTTCCAATTCTTCCATCAGCGCCAGCAAGTCTTTAGAATTTGTGAGGTCCGCTTCAAATCCTCATCTAACAAATATTTCGATGTGGCATGAATTATATAAAGTTAATTTTGATGTCGCAGAGGGGCACAAAGAATGGAATTATTCTAAACTTCATCATTGATGCTGTCTGTATTCCTTTTAGACTTTTCCCCCAGATGGTGGTCTGAAGCAAGAAAAACAAACGCTGTATCGACTTCAACTTCATACACTCCATAATTTCTGATACGCCTTAAATGGGAAATGTACAAATCCTTAACTGCCAAATGTACAAATGCAAACGCACGGAGGTATATTGTCATATACATACACGTACACGTGTGTGTGACAGGATACATCAGATATATGTATATTTAGATCCACTTTGTGTAATAGCCATATCCTTTCATGCAAAATATAACGCAACAAAAACATTTTAAATTATTCCCGGGCGCATCATGCCCATCGCAGATTTCCTTACAATGCACCCGAGACCTAGATTATCTGAACCTTCAGACACCATCTCGATCTTTTCGTGCAATAAAATTTTTGTCCAAAAGGTTTTACACCGAAATATTCAGCGTAGATTCTACATATCTGAATTCTTTCCAAATGCCTACGCTGCAAACGAAAGCAAAAGAAAAAAATCGCCACTGCAGAACAGAAAATCTAACGAGGTTTTAATGGAATGGAATGCCATGTGTAGTAAATTATTTGTTAGCTGGCGATGCAATCAGCATGCTGATTAAGGTTGCTTCGTTTTACTAACATTAACTGAATCCAGGCGGTTAGTGCTTGTTTAATGCATTGGGAATTCCGTACAGCAAAATGGACTTTTAAAACAGAAAGGTTGTCAAACAAAGGTGAGTACACCCAGGTGTCAGTGTATGCAGATTGAATGTATCATAAACATATTATATAGTTTTAAAATGCTTAGTGGAACGTTCGTTAATATTAGGCGCATTTTTTTCATTCTGGAGTACATCTTATTTTTAAGATACTGTCTTCAAAAGTTTTCTTTTCAGCACAATACTTTCAAATAAAATTTGAGCAAATCCTGAGTCTGTGGAGAGCTTTAATCAGCGCAGTAACAAAAAGCCAAGCTTGCGAGGAGAGCAAAAGTGCATATCTCTGTAAAATATGATAGAAGTAATTAATGTGTTTTATAATATGCCAAAACTCTGCAAACTGCAAGCATATTTCATACCATGCGTTTCACAAATCGTGAAGGAAATCCAATTTTCCTCGCAATAAAATCTATTTGGGCTGATCACCCCACCACCGAGAAAATAACCCATTAATAGCGGATGTTGTAAGTGTAGAGTGAAAGCAAACAGGCTAAATCAAATAGACACTGCTTTGTATTATGACCGCAACTACAAGGCTACAGTGGATTAGCAGGTATAAACCACGTTGAAATATTATTGTTCTTTATGTGTAAAATGGTTTACTACAAAGCAAATAAACAAGAAAAGAAACAGATATTTATAAATTCCAGTTGTAATATTTTATTATAAGCAACAATGTGTTAGTTAGGGCTGTGCGGAAAGTATATAAGTCTACAAAGTGGAGAGGAAGGTACAAGAGGTAAGGGATAGGTTTGCCCCAATCCAGAGGTTCTGTGGGTGTACAGTGAGGTTCTGCACCGTGTCACAAATAAGAAAAGAGAGCTGATTGCAACTACTAGGTGACAAGAATGCAAATTTGAGTTTTCATCTGGCTAAGTAAAATTTAGAATCACGTCTTCTTAAACATTTATATTCGTCCTTTTGTAAGAATCAGCTAAAGGAAGTATTAGTACAACATTCATAGTGTTTATCTTGTCTGTTGAGTCCATTATCTATCAATGATGCACACAGACTGGTTATCAAAATGAGTATTGACGACGTAAAGATATCATGCATTGTTCAAAACGATGTATTTCAGTGCGAAATAAAACTGCATTCTATTTAATTTCCCATTTAACCGATCAGTTTTAAACAGTTCTTAAACTATTCAATAAGTTTTAGAGTGTCCATTTTAGAAGGTACTTCTTAACCATGAACTTGCGAATTATTGTTATGATAAAGGGGTCAACAGCACAAAATGGGTACAAACTAAATATCCCCGACATATTCTATTTTAAAAGATATCACAACTTCTAAAAAAAAGTTGCAACGCATTTGTCAGCTTACATTTCACAAAATAGAAAATTGTTCCTATGTTTTTTGAAATAATTTGTTGTGTCCTTCTCCCCGAACTACCACATTGTATAAATATTGTTATTGTACAATTATTGTGTGTGTGTGTTGGGTGGGGGGGGGGAAATAATAACTTAATAGTGAGCCATAGGCACACATGTGTCAGGTTCCTGTAAACATTTCAAGGTAGGAAATGTGTGTTTTTTTTAATTAACGCATGGTACGTTTCTTTCTGGTCTTCGTTTGGTGACCCCCTGTATGATCATACGCACACAGTACGGACCTGATATAGATACATCACGTGTTTCTGCAGCCCGTTCTTCTGCCAATGCATCAAAAGTAAATTCACAAAGTTTGTTTAATACAGCCAAAGATTGTCCCATCCTTCGTGCAAACAAGTTATTTCCTTGGTCAAAATTTGAAAATGGTTATGAAAACCATGGGGCTTTACAACTACCATCAATGCACACATTTCTACTCTCATTTTCCTTCGTTCTCCTATTACAAATGATCCCACTCTATTTAAGTAACAAACCAAGAAATAGTAATCTTTCCTATAAGTTATAAGGATAATATTGAGCAAACAATCCACCGTTTCAAATATCTTCGCTCTATTGTTCTGTGTACAAGTGTAGTGAAGGGGTTAATTTATAAGAAATGGTTATTGTACAAAATCTATAGTTGTCCTAAGTAGGCCATAACCCAGTACTTCTCCCTCGAAATACTTCTGGGTTAATTTGATTTGACCACGTTTATTCTTGGATAAGAAGCGTTTTAATCTAATTAAGACCGAAATTCTGAAATGAAAGGAAAAACAAATTTCTAAAACATTAATAGCCCTGAATTATTAGTGGAGATATCCAATGTCAAGGTGAAATGCGCCCCTGTAGGCTAAAAAGTAGCTACTAGCTAGCAGTGTAGATCATAAATGCAGAGTCGCTTAATTAAACATATCGCAAACTTCAAGCAAATTATCCTGAAAAGGTTCAGACACAGAAGAATAATATATCGAGTAATCAATGTTAAAACTATGGTAGTCTATGGAATTCTAACTCTGAATTTTATTGTACGTTATCTTGAAAACTAGTGAGTTTAGCAAGAACTGTTTTTCAATAAACAGTACTGTTCATTTTCAAACGTACTTTTGACTACGCTGTGATACTTAAATGGACTGTACATAAAAAAGAAATAGTGCATATAATATAGAAAATGAGAAAGTAGCACTACTCTGTTGCAATTATAAGAGGTTAACTGGTTACAATTGTTTACGTATTCAGGGAATTGTTTTCAAGATAAAATAGTAATGACTATTAAATGATTAGATTCATTAATGTTTTCCCGTTGTCTAATTGTGGAATTTGCTATTGAACCTAAAGTTCGGCATAAACATAAAAGCAACGATAAAAGTACAAAAACACAGTCACAATGATAACTAAAATTAAAATATGAAAATCAAGTCCGTTTTGTCCATATTTCATTTTCGATTTTCTTTCTTTTTAACACGAGAAAAGTGGTTATCTAATCCGCTAACTCAAATGCTGTTTATGGTCAATGCAAAATGATGTCAAATTGTCAGTGCTTCTATTTTCACAATGAAATATAGAAAAAAAAATACTAGAACTAATAGCCAGGCAATAACCATGGCATGAAACATATATAAACTCTGGCAACTATAGCAATACTTATTTTAAAATAATTAGATATATACGAACGTTTTGTATATGATAAACACTGTAAGTAATCTCATATAAATCTGTTCAGCTGCAAATGACATTTTTGGTGAGGTGGGGTGGTGGAGGTGGTGGTCGCATATTTGCTGTCATTGCGTTAGTCAATCGATTCTTATAATCAACATTGATTTGTGACTAACTTCATAAAACCGAAAGTCCCTTGTTACAAAACTAAATTCGTTTGAAACATATTATACTGTTGAGCACAACAACTTCACATCTGCTGCCTCTAAGTGTTAAATGGACAATTTTCCATCCACGATCATGGATTTGAGAGTCAGACTGTGTAATGTAGTCGAAACCATTGGTGATTTTTTTTTGGTGTGTACATAAACTACAAACTATAGATAAACAATTTCTGTAGTTAAATGTGAATGTACACGAAACAACAAACACTCAACAGTCAGGGCAAGATTTTTTTTTTCACTTTAGTGAATTGACTTATTTTCAGAAAGGAAAATCGATAATCCAAATACGCCGGATCAGATACAGCACTTGTCATCAACGTGTGTGATTTCTTTTCCAAAAAGTAGGAAATTGCTCACTTGTTTGTTTTTCGTAAAGGTAAATGTATTTACTACTTTGTCATCATCACGGCTTCTCATTCATTTCTACACACTTTTATGCTCTTTTTGTTTTTGAATACCAATAAACATTGGTCCACCGTGAAATGCATCGAGTAGGGATCTTATTAACATACATGAAACTGCATTGTCCTGTGCGTAACTCAGAAAGTTTCCTACATGTGACAATCTACTACATACAGACTTCATCATGTTTGCATAGTTTCTGCGTTATGATGGCGATTTGTCTGAAGGGCGAGGGGGTTGCATTTGAAAAGGAAATAAGTTTTCTTTTGCCTTTCCTTGTATAAACTTGCGAGATTCCGTCACAGAGGGAAAAGGCCATATGTGTTCTTCTGCCCCACAATGTGAATCTTTTGCATTGAGGTTTTGCGTGTGACTAACATTTTGCAGTAAATCAATTGGGTGGTTCGTTATAGATGCCTCAGCACCCTGCAGTTGTTGTTAATAGTTTATGATGAGAAACCTGACACCGTCTCCAAATCATCGGTCAGCCTTTGAAAACTTCCAACTGACCAGGACTTGTCTTTGTGCGGTGATTTTTTTTTGGGGTGGGGGTAATTCTTATTAAGCAAATCAAGACACATTTTGCCTCGGATTTGGCATCTTCTTAAATAATTATTGAACTACAAAATGGTCTTTTATTAGCTCTTATAAGACACTGCATCTACAAGAGTCTGACAGAAATGAGAGGACAACACTGGTATTTGAGGACAGACTGACATGTTATTCGAAGTTCTCAAGGAATCATTTATATTTCACGGTCCACTAAGCAGCTGATTCTATATTGTCTGTTAGCATAACAAAAGAGCGAGCCTGTGAACTTCAGAAACCTTTCGACCTCTGAGCTGCTTGCATGAATAGTCCCTAGTCCTGGGTATAAAGAGCGCAAACCTCCCATGTTCGTGGCTAAATTGTTAATCAGGGTAATTTAATATAGTTTTCAATATGCCTCATCTCTCATTTGAAAGCATTCACAGTCCGTTCTTCATCCCCCCCTCCTAAAAAAAACACATTCAATTTGAATGAGGCAGCTGCAAGTCCGCAGCTCAAAACTGTCCTTTTTAAGAATGTCCCTGTTCCGAAAGTTATCCCACACTGGATTTAATGTTCATACAGTGTGAAACAAAGAGTTCTCAACACACCCCGGAGGTTGGCCTCATCCTTATGGGAAATGTATACAGTAGTCTGTTCTCCTTTGCCTAAGATTTAACGTGCGATAACAAAAGTGTTGTTTTGCGGCAATACTTTTTACAGTCCTGTTAAAAAGTGGTTAGAATATTTCAGACGTTTCCTACCATATAATGGAAGAAAGAGAATAACGAGAAGAGAAATAACGTGCTTGACGTGCTCAAAAAGCCGCTTGAGATTGCTTTAGCCTTCTAAATGCATTCAACAGTTGCCATGTACATTGATCTCCCACTCGCAAGTTGTTATTGCGATTTATTGACTGTTGTTCAATGTCAGAAGAAACTATGGCTAAAACTTTGTACAGGACGCCATTGCAGTGAAAATTCTGATACCCCAACCCCCATTTGAAACAAAAAACATCCTACGTGTGTACATTGAATTGATAAAACTGATGTAGGTGTAGTGAAAGCTTTTGGCGGATTAGCGCATGAAGAGTGTTTTTTCCCCAAATCTCGATTATTTACAAGCGCAAATTTTCCACAGCTTATTTTGCACTGGTTTCATGTTTTGTTCTAGAAAAACTAACATTCAGCCCTCTTTATTTACTGCACTCGGTGTATTGCAGTCCAGGCATCTGAATCTTAATTAAACAAATAAGATGGCTGTTTCTTTAGATATCATCCGTCACGTGGGTCAAATATGAATCTGTGCAGCAACGAGGGTTTTAAATACTCAAGGCAACCCGCGGAAATACATTCTGAAAACTAAGATTTGAAATGTTAAAATATCATTTTTACCAAGTCAAGGAAAAGAAAACTTTAAGTCAGCTTTGATGGATCTATTTTGCTTGTAAGATTTTAATATTCATTCCAATCGAGCTCCCGAATTGTTATAGTGGGTGTTTTTTTTGTCACTATGTAATGACTGCATTCCGAATGGTGTTTAGCTCAGGGAATGAAGACAGACATCAGAACAATTATATTACAGTCCCTATGGGAATGACAACAAAAAAATTGGCGAGACTGATGGGGCTTCGTCTAGACGGACCCTTTGTGGATCAGCTGTTTTCTTTCTGCTTTATTGTGGTCTATCAAGGTCTTCGGGTTGCTAGCACATTGACACCAGTTCTTTTAGTTGATTGATCGATGTGAGTGGAAAATAAGTTCGCCCCCCCGCCCCCAACAAGATATCGAACAAGGAAAAGTTATTCCTAAACGGGCGGACGTTGCAATCTGATTGTGCTAAATCAGCGAGGACATTTACTATTTATTTCCAGGGAAACCCATGGGCTTAAGTCGAATTTGTGCAGAAAGTAGTCTGGAATAAATATAATGAAAAACTGATGTAGACAGAAAGGCAATGTGTGGGTGACGCCAGTTGAACCAGTAATGAAGGCAAGCATGGGTCAGAGTTTGTTTGGTTGATGTTAAATGGTTCTTGGGGGAAAAAAACTACCTAATCAAAACTAAAAGTAAATTATTAATAACCCATATCAATGTTACGTTAAAAGATTAAACGTGGAGAGCTTGCAAAACAGAAAATCTTTGAAAAATACAATAAAAACATCGCCAGCCACAATGACAATGTCTGCAGCTAAATTATAAAATCACAGCTTAATTATCCCATTTAAAATAGATTAGAGAGTTTTAAAAATAGTTCGATCAAATTTATTTATGTTCCTTTTGTTTTTGGTGGATTAAACCACTTATGCTGCAATGCATGAAATATCAAACAGCAGCTTGATTATCTGTTCAGTTTGTGGCCAAATTCAGTGGTTTATTCATTAGTGGGAACCAGAACCGTTTATTTAAGGCCTAGATTCAATTATTAGACAGTGGCTTTTACTAAGGCGTCTTAACCGAAGCCTTACGCTGTTCGATGAAGACTTCGTTTTGAGCTCTGACAGAATAACTTATCTCTTGCATTTTACTGGAGATATTCTGACAAAAAGAAAACGCCCGTAGACCTTCCACAGCTTTTAATTTTGGACCACAATTAGCTGTATTGTTGTTCAACGCGCGAATAACGGAGCATTTACAGCCTGACAGATTCAAAGTAGGCTTATACTTTTCATCCACTCGGTCGATGGACAGGCATGTTATACTGTGTCTACATTTTCATTTGTGCTACTCTGTAGAGAATACGCTGAAGTTTTCATTCGAGATCTATTGTCGTTACTTCATAATATGGACAAATGAATTGGTACAATTTTTTTTAATGCAACTTAGAAGAGATTTATGGAATACACATGAAACTGTCTTCAATAGTCACGTGACAATGCGTTCTGTCAACAGGTACTGACGCCGCAACATTTTTAAAATACAGTTTCACATTAATGTGGAAAAGATTCAGTGCCAACAATATTTTACAATGGAAATATGATAAGCACAATTGTGTTCTCTGAACTCAAATGCCTACAGTACGGAACTTATAAAGTTGCCACATAGTTCAGACTGAATTCAAAAAGGTACAAGTGACTTCTGGAACATTGCATTCTATTATACACACCCTTTGTTTACTGGAGGGCAGGAGCTATTGTTAGTTTACAGCAAATGTCAATGTAGCACCGAATTTGCAGGCAGTATGTCAGCTGGATGCTTTCTATATTTGGAGATGGTTGTGTTCAAAAGGTGTTCCATTAGGGTTTACAGAATGGGCCTTCTTGAATCTTAGAAGACAGCAAGGATGCTGGTTTCTTTACGTGCTTCCGTATTCAGCTGTCAGCCCTCATTGTGCGAGGCCGCAGAGTGGTTACAACCTTATGTGAGCGGGTGGTGGGGTGGGACGGAGAGGATGAAACCTTTTTTTTAATCAATACTGCGCCCTCAGAGGAGAAAGCGAGGTATATGTAATATTGACATTTTTTTAAAAAAAATGATCATATTGAGGAATCAACACAAGGCTCTAGTGTTCATTAAGGCTCGCACTCACTTCCCTTTGAATTGAAATCATTTACATATTAATTCCCATGTTGCTTCCTACAGGGAACCGCAATATTATGTGACTGCACTACTCAGATTGGCGGGAGGAGCGTCAGCTTATTACTGGCAGAATAAAACATCAGCAGGACACTTTGATTTCAATTCTAGAATCACCGTGTCAGAGAACATTGTGTAGAATGGTCGAAACGTAAATATAAGATCTAAATGTACGATGTGTGTGTACATATATATGTATAGATTATATATATATATATATACTTGCGCGCACACACAAACACACGCAATTGGTCGCTCGTAAAAGGGGTACATAAATGGTAGCATCCACTTTAATTTCATACATTTGCACTTGGCAAATGCCATTTTGTCAGCAGAGAAGAAATTATGACCCTTGTGGGGAATTTATGTACACGAGAAACAGTGATTTTTCTCCATAAGATAACCGACTTCACATTCTGGCACTTCAAGCTTCTTTTGGAAAATTATTGCAAATGATATAAATTCCTAAAAACATCCCCTACTGTCAGATAGTATTTACACTTTCAACATCTGTATTGTAAATTGTACTTGACGCTATTGAAATCGAATGATTCTTTATGGAGTTGTTCCTGGCTGTGGGATTTGAAAGTTTATATATGCATACCTTTTTCTCTATAACATTCTTAAAGCCTATCCAAAATTCCTACTTTTGACATTAACGAAAATAATGAATGCTTCATCTTAATTGTTGGGTTTGTTTATTATGTGGCTTTAAAACAAATGCATATAAATGTCCTCAGTTTTGCGATTATTGCGGTGCCAATATGGAAAGAGATCCCAAAATGTGTCCCCGTACTCCACAGTATGTATAGGACATTGCGTTCCTGGATAAGGAGGAGTACGAGAGGACGGCCTTCAATAGGAAATTGTAGAAGGATTTATTGATATATAATGCAGTGTGACTGTCACATCCACCGAAGTCTTACGAGGCCCTGCTTCATCATAGGGAACGCATTCATGTCGTCGGAGACTTCCTTTATATGCTCTGGCCCCTGTCCATTCTCCTTCTGCTTTGAGTGCCATGGCCTGATGATATTGATCATGGAGTTCCATTGGATTAGTCCACTATTATGATTAACAAAATGTTGTGGTCCTTCTTGTGGTTAGTCAGGAAACTCTTTTGCTCTTATCTGCGATTGGAAAGACTTACAGGCTGATAATTAACCTGCTTAGCCATGTTATGAATGCAACTTCCACGGCCATCAAGTCCTAAAGTGGGACATGAAGCCAAAACTTCCAGTCCTTGAAAGGGATGATACTATTGTACTACAAGATCTCCCAGACCCCTGCATATGTGTTATTCATTTTAACAACATTGACTATATTCACGATAACAGAAACTCTGAAATAAAAAAAGGCTCAAGCCGGAAAAGAAAAAGCAGGGCTGTCAGCATCTGTGGAGAGAAAAACAACTGAGTGGAGATCCCTGCTCGTTTCAAATAGACAAGGCAAGAATTCTCTCCTGTAAATTAAATCAAACACATGTTTGGAAAGAAGTCAGGCATCTCATTCTTTGAACATTGAAATTAATCTTAAGTATTCATGAAGTGACTAGAGGTGCCAATTGATTTAAACCCCAATTGGAATCAAGCTATTAGGGTACTTAGCTTGCCCCTGTAGGGAACACGTTATACTGTACAGGGATCAGATTGGTTCTGACTATAGATTTATACCACCTGTTTATCATTCTTATGGAACCAGAATTCTTTCACATTGCAACATCACCCAACTCCATCCAAATCATCATCTGCAGAATCTCTTAACTCTGTCATTGCTACAAAAGCTGCCATTAGAAGCCTATACCAAGACTAAAAGATACAAACAACTGAAAGTACATAAAATAATAGACACACTGAGTTTTAAAGTTCTGAGTTGTTTCAGACAACTGCATTTTTTTTATCTAATTCAACAAGGACCAGCATCAACAAAAGAAAGATGTTTCTTTTACGAACATAGTAGCTCCAAGAAAATAAGGTGCAACAGATTAAACCTCATCTAAATATCAAATTTATCCATATTTATCCATTCAGATATGCATCCAAACCAATCTGTGGATCATGGATGCAAATGAACACTTGCCCAACATATTCATAATGCCTACAAAGACATTTTGTTCAACTGTACCAAGGAGAAGACATCATGAAAGATTGCTCGGTAGAATCCATGCATATTTGCAACTACTCTGACTCCTGACACGTTATGTCAACTTCAAACATGAACAACATCAGTAACTTATATTTATACAACACCTTTGACATGATAGAACATCTCTTGATGCTTCATGGGAGCCTTTTAGAAAAAAATTGACACTGTGCCAGTTTTTAAGGAGCATTTAAAATGAGGTAATTGATGTAGAGAGATGGGGAAGTTTCAGGAGGAAATTTCAGAGCTTGGGGCCTACATGACCAATAATGCTGAGTGATTGAAATTGCAGTTTTCAAGAGGGCAGAATTAGAAGACAGTTGTGGGCTGAAAAATATTACAATGATAGGGAAGGATGAAGTGATGCAGGAACTTGGAAACAAGTATGAAAATTTTAAAATTCAGGACTTTACTTATCTGAGAGCCAAAGTAGCTTAGCAGCAAAGGATTAATGGATGAAAAGAACTTGGTGTGAGTTCGGAGAGTAGCAGCAGAGTTTTGGATGGGCTCACGTTGATGGAGAATAGAACGTGCTGCTGGATTAGTCAATTCTAGAAGTAGCAAAGACAGTCAAGAGTTTCAGTAGCACATGATTTGAGCAGGGGTGAGTTGGGTGATGTTACAAAGTAGTTTTAATGATGGCATCAGCATTTAATTGTTAGCTCATCAGCAGCATAGAATGCAACATGTCACCATCTTTCTGAAGTGTTTGAATTAGCAGATATTTGGAAACGTGAAGCAATGTTTTTGATGCTTATACTCTTGGAGGGCTTGTATTAAATCCAGAATGCTTCTGCAACATAATGACATGCTGCAATCAACAAAGACTCAATCATTGGATTTTTGAAGGACGATATCAAAGGCCAGCACCAAAGAACAGGAAGATGAAAATGCAGATAAGTTACTTGCATTATTGATGCAAGGGTTGGAAGAGTAGGTAAATGATTCGTTTATCAGTCCCTGATTGATGGCATCTTTAATTGATAAATGGATATATCCCTTTCAACAGTATACCTCTCTGCAATCTATTTAGTAGAAATGCTGTTGTTACAGGTCATTCCTATATATCTTAACAAAAGTAATTGATTGTCAGCTATGACTAAAGGTAGGTTGAACACTCAGCCAATATGTATGGGATGTACTTGAGTATTGTTCCTTGTGTTAGCACAATTCTTACACATGATATAGCATACATCTATAAAAGTCAATCCACAATTCTGGAAAATACACTAAGAGGTAAATTCCTAAATTTTAATGTAACAGACAGGCAAATTAACAGGCTGCCCTTGAAATAATATCATTTATTGATGCATCAAATATATTTCCCCATCTTATACCCTACTTATATCCAAATATGAAAAAGATGTTGGAATTACCTTCAAGGTTTGGTGAATAACTTCTTGCACCATTACTAGCACTGGCATGGAGACTAGATTCCTGTCATTTATGGTGATGTATGTATAATGTTGCTTGATTGTAATTCTACAGTCTGACTGTGCTTCATATGAACATGGAATGGCTACAACATCCTGAATTGCTTAAAAACACTTATTTGAAATCGAGTTAAGGGTGTATCAAAGCAGCTAACTATGTAATTTTCCACTGCAGTCTGCATTATAGACAAAGACAACATTATAGACAACTATGAGAAATGGTTCATTAGCACAATTTTTGTATGTACTTTGTATTGCCGATGCCACCAATGCCATCATAGTTGCCTAATATGATTGCTTGATAATGTTAGTTATATAATAAAAGTTATTGGTGGCTATACTAAATAAACTTGCTCTTTAATCACTGAAAGCTACTTGATGAAGAATTAAACTATGTTTTATTTGGCTATCAACTTATGTTTTCCACATACAAGCAATTCTAATCCACATTCATAGCGTGTCATCCTCGTATTGTGTAATACACATTACTATTACTTAGTATTCTTAAATTTCATTCTTACATATTCCACATTTTTCACGATGCAACTTAATTAGTACCATGACCTGAAAATAAAACAATAATAAAAATAATAGCAAATGGACAATTTTGAATAATCTGTGCCCCAAAAACTGATTTAGCCTTATTAATTTCTCACAACCATCATCTGGTTAATGATTGAAATGCATTCTATCCTTAAGTTTTTGGCTTCCTTGGTAACCAAAGTTCGCATTTAAGAATTCTTTCCAGTGCCATTGCTTAAGCAAGCTTATACAGTTGCTTTTAATTTTGATCAAGTAAGAATTGAGGACATTCCATTGGAAACAAATCCATTAACACCAGCAGTGATATATACAAAACATTCTAATTGTGATTCATCAATTTCACTAATGGTAATATCAAAGCTCAAAATATAAATAAAAATTAAACAGTTTGAAACAAAAATGAATAAACAAGTGCATTATTTTATAGGATTACTTCAAAATGTACAAACATCTTTTCTGTCCAGGTTAGGTGAGTGCATTCATTCACATGAAAAAAGCAAACATCTATGAAGGCCAATCCATAATTCTGGAATATACACCCAAGTGGCAAATACCTAAATTTTAAAGGGTCAAATAATCACGTCACCAGAGCCTCTTTGAAATAATTTCATTTATGTATGCATTATGCCCATTACCCCAAATGCAACAATATCACCATATATATCCCATATATGTACAACCTTTTTGCATGTCGTACTGCTTTCTATATACTCTCTTGAAGCAAACATGGCATCTTCCTTTTCAATGTCTATCTGTGTAGTCTGAATCCTTGAGCAACATTGTTGAAGGACCAGGGTCTTGCATGAATTCCATTCTTTGATGGCTAAGCTCTTTTCAGTTTCCATACTCCTCAGACCTCACAACACTCCATTCTTAAATTCACCAGATTATTCTCTGTGAGCACCTTGATTGAGTTGCTGGTGTCATTTCAGTGGCTACAAATAGTTGTACCTGGTTCCCATTTTTCAGAGAAATCTACAAGAAGAAGTATTAAGCATTCAAATATCAGATCATTCATATGGCTCCAGGGCTGACAGCCTGTGTATTTAAAGTGGTGCAATATGGTTACATTGTGGACTATCGTGAAGGATATATTTATTATGAAAATATATATGTGTGGCACTGGAGGCACTGAAATATAGCTTCATGCCTGCCATAGCACAGAGGCCAGCTAACAGTATATTTCTAGGTTAGCTTCAGTAAAGTAAAAAGTAAAGTTTATTAGTCACAAGTAGGCATATATTAACAGTGCAATGAAGTTGCTGTGCAAATTCCCTAGTCATCACACTCCAATGCCTGTTTGGGTACAATGAGGGAGAATTTAGCATGGCCAATGCATCTAACCAGCACATCTTTTGAACTGTGGGAAGAGATTCTTAAATGTGAACTTTGGTTACCAAGGAAGCCAAAAACTTAAGGATAGAATGCATTTCAATCATTCAGAGGAAAGCAGCCAGAGGAAACCCATTTAGACACAGACAGAACATGCAGACTCTGCACAGACGGCCATCCAAGCCAGGAATTAAACCTGGCACTGTGAGGCTGCAGTGCTAACCACTGTGCCACCCCAAGTTGTTGTTCAGCAACCATTTTTCCAGTGCTGAATTTCACGTGGAAACAGAAACTAAAGCCAATAATCTCTGAGCAAGTGACACAGGAACTGATGAAGTATAACTCTCCTAAACTCGAGAACTTGTACGAAGATCCCAATCTCAGTGTGTCCCTTTGCAAGTTGACTCAAAGGGAACGGCAGGCACTTTGCGAGCAAAGCAGATACATTAGAAACAAAAACACACACACAAAAAGTGCTGGAAAATTTCAGCAGGCCTGACAACATCTGTTGAGAGAGAATGGGGTCAATATTTCGAATCCGGCTGACCCTTGGTCAGAGCTAAATTAGAAATAATTCATCTGAAAAAAAATCATGAAACAGTTGGATGCCGCTCCTAACTATAAAAAAAAAGTGTCTTTCATGTTTGGTGCATTTCACACACTGTCACATATGCATGTACTCTTTAAATATTCTCATTTCAACATAATGCAATCTTGTCAACAGGCTCTAAGGAATTTAAAGGAATTTAAAGGAATTTAAATCAAATTCAAAGCAAATAGAGTGCCATTCCCTGTTTGCTTAGGATGGTATGAATCGAGACTTATCATCTAAAATTGCCCCATGAAAGGTGGTTAATGTGTAGATCTAACTAGGAGACGGTTGATACTACATCCGTCATAATTAAGTGCCAGACTATGTTGTAAAGGAATACAGGTCGTAGCAATGTTCAGAGATGCAAGAAAGGCACGATTGGTCCTGGCTTGACTCTTACTGCACTGGACAAATGAATTAGGGTTTTTGACCTTATATAGTAATTCTCCGACCACATTTAAACTCCTGTACTTAGTCTTATCAACCATGCCGCAGAAATATATAGCTACATTGTGAAGTTAGAGAAATATCACAGCCGATGTGCAAAGGTATGAGGAAGCGCATAAAAGCTCCAGCTCTACAATATTAAATTGGAAATGTGTTTAACGGCATTAGGAAGGTAATCCCAGGTCAATACCTCAAAGTCAAGAAGGCAATATCAAAGGACACCAATGGGAGTGAGTGAAAAGAAGTTTTCAAACAGATTTGTCAAACTCGAAGGGTGCTAAATGCTTGGAACAACCTACCAGCCAGGACAGCAAAGGTAAAAGCACTGGAGTTGCTTTAAAACAATGGGACAGTTACTATAATAGCGATCCGAAGTTTTATGGCTCAGAAACCTTGTCCTTACTTTATAATACATCGTAGAGAAATACAAAAAGTAATTCCTGAACAAGGTTTCGGCTCATAATTGAGTCATTCATGGATAACTTTACTAAGTTATTAGTGTAACTACGATTCTTGTTGATACTGCTACTTTTTCTCTTTCTTCAGATCATTTTTTTTTTTGCATTTCATCTCAGATTCAAAGAAATAGCAGTCAGCGCATTCACCAAGGCAGTGATCTGTTGTCATAGTTGCATTCTACACTGGGTTGCCGTGGGTTGCATTGACCCCCTGAAGATGTTCCTTCACTTATGCCTTATAACCTCCAAAAGCACATTGCGGATATCATCAGCCAACCTTACACTGGGCTGCTTTTGTTACCTTTATTTCCAGTGCAAACGCCAGGGCCTAGAATAGTACATTCCTAAATTTCAGCCGTTCAAAAGTGGTGTTGGAAAATAATTGAGAAATATTATCAAAAGTGACATTGGCTGCATTGAAAACGTACTTAGATCTAATGTTGACTAACAGAGATCTACGCTAGTTATTTAGCTCATTTCGCCACACTGTTAACAATATTGATTTAATGTGCTCTTCAACCATCAGAGTAATTTCAACTCTGGTATGAATAATGAATCAGTTTTCTCGGACATTTTAATGAATTTCATACGGCATTAATTGTGGCTGCATTTATTTCATTCCTGTTTTCCCATTCTATAAGTAAATTTATTTTCCAATCCAATTTGATTTGCAGAACATGGCAGTGGAGTGGACCCACCTGCAAGCCCCTTTTTCTTTAGAGATGATTCCCTTCCTTGTGAACATATACCTGCCTCGCATCGCATGACAACGCTCACAGTGCTCCTTGATTCCGTTTCCTTAAAGAGCTTGATAGACGCAGCAGAATCCAGCCCCGTTATTCCTAACTAAGGCCCTCCTCAGACAAGAATATATGCTGAATTCTGAAATATTATACCCTTCAGAAATTTGTGGTTTCAAAACGTGATTAGTGCCGAAATGTGCCTTTTGTGTGGTTATCTTCCAAAAACCACGGGTGCTCCAAATTTGCTCATACAGTTAACAGCTAATTCCCATTGAGAAATTTGTAAGATGCTACGGTGCTGTGGATTGTAAACATATTTTTGAAGCCAATTTCCCAGTACATCTTTCCCAAACTCGATGGTTATTTCACCACTTGGGACGTGGACATTGTTTCATTCCTTTCTGTCTCGTTATTCCTGCACCTGATACTTGCTCACATGTGACTAAAACAATAAAATAATTTGGTTTATTTTTAATGAAACCAAAATACCTTTCTGTCCGTACTTGTCCAATCAAGGTAGCCCCAAACTAAAGTTAAAATAAATGTTTTGCTTTTTTTTTGCTTTGATCCAAAATTGCTTGAGTCCTTGATTTGAAAATAATTGTGCTAACTTTCGCATTTTTTTCTGCTTACTTGAAATTTTCATTCATTTGTCCCAATATGGCATAGTCCAAATCCTTGACTGCGGTGGGCGCTTAAGAAGCGAGTTAAGATCTCACAACAAACAATTCTATAAAATAATACACAGCCTATAGACATGTGACACTGTTTCCTTGTGTGTATATTTTTGAAGGATTGCTTTGTTGCACTCTGCAATTAGGGAAGTAAATTAATTTCAGCCTTTAAAATGGACCAGTGGTAAGTCATCGTCAGCATCACATGGCTAATTCATGTTTGCGACTGTAATTATACTATCTACTTAGAGGACTTAGAGGAAAAAAGCAAAAACTGAGTGAGATACAGAGTTTGTCAGCCAGACCATAACGGTTAAAATACTAATAAGATCTTCAAGTTTATTTATTTCACAAGTAAGGCTGACATTAATACTGCAAATGAAGTTACTGTGAATTTCCCCTATTGGCCACAGTCCGGTATCTGGTTGTATCAATGCACCTAACCAACACAACTTTCAGAATGTGAGAGGAAACCCAAAAAGACAGGGGAGGAATGGGCAAACTGCACACACCCAACAAAGAGGCAACAAGCGCTCAGAAAGCTAATGGCTTTTGCTACCAAATAAACCTGTTGAACTTTAACCTGGTGCTGTGAGACTTCAAACTGCATAGAGACAGTGACTCAAGCTGGGAATTGAACCCAGCTCCCTGATGCTGTGAAGCAGCAGTGCTAACCACTGTGCCATGGTGCCTTTTCTTAAAAATGCTGACTTCAATTTAAAGCAACAACAAATTAAAAAACATTTCCATTCATGGGTTTCTGATAAAGACAATCATTTGAATCAAAGTAGTTTCAGTATTTATGATCAGATTTCTACAGAATTGTATGTTTTGAATTTTTTTGTTTGTTGAAGGAAAACTGCAAACATCCTGGTCTTTCTGCTACTGAATGTGCTGTGAAGAATTTTATTCTTCAGTCCTCACTTTTAAGAAATAAATGCATTAAAGTAGAACTTTCATGACCACAAGGAATCTCAAAGCACATCACAGCCAATGAAGTATTCTTGAAGCTTGGTTATTGTTGTCTTGTTGGAAGTGTAGCAGTGAATTTGTGCCCAGAGTACAAGCAGCAATGTGATAATGCCCAGATAATCTGTTTTTAGTACTACCAGGTGTAGACCATTCAGCCCATCAAGACTGCTCTGCCATTCAATCAGATCATGGCTGATCTGCTCTTGGCCTCAACTGCCATTTTCAGTGCGCCTTCCATAACATTTGACATCCCTGAAGTTCAAAAATCTATCAAACTCAGCTTTGAATGTGACTCAGTCGCCACCATTCTCCACGTAGAGAAGATTCACAACCTTCTGAGAGCAGAAATTCTTCTTTGTAGCCTTCTTGGAAGATAATATATATTCCAGTGAGTATAGGTCCAAACTGTTTAACTTTCCATCAAACGACAATCCCATCAGCTGAGGAATCCATTTAGTGGACCTTTTCTGAACTATATGCTTCATTCAATAGGGAAACCAAACATTATGGAGTGCACTCTCACCAAATCCTTGTGCAGTTGTACTATGACAACCCTATTTTATCATCCATCTCCACTAGACTAAATATTAATATTCAACTACTTTCCTAATTATTTGCTATATTTGCATGCTAAACTTCTGTCTTTCATGTACAAGGACACCCATTCATCTTTATTGCAGCATTTGGTAGTTTCTCTCTGTTTAAATGATATTCAGCTTTTCGATTCTCTCCCTTCCCCCCAAGAGAATAAGCTCACATTTTCCCACATTATACTCCATCTGCAAATTTTTGCCCACTCATTTAAATTAGCTATGAGGGTGTATGATATAGATCAACTGGGGAGACTAAGTTGCTTGGCAACACACACTTTTACATGCATATTGTACCTGGAGCTATGGTTAGTAATGGTAGAGACTCCAACTTTCTTTCCATCATACAGCTGACCAGGAATCTCTCTCAATCTTGCTGTCTCAAATTGGCATATGTTGGAAGGATTTTCAGATCAGTAATCAACCAATTTGACCATGTTTTTAACATTCTTTCACAGCCATCAAGTTCTGGAATAGAACTTGAACCCATAACTTCTGACTCAGAGGCAGGGATGTTACCCATGGAACCACAAGACCTCCATATTGAAACATGTCCGTTTGCAGAATCATTGTGTCCTTTTCACGACTTGCTTTCCTACTTATCATAGAATCCCTACGATGCAGAAGAAGGCCATTCAGCCCACCAAGTCTACATCAACCACACTCCCACCCAAGCCCTATTCCCGTCACCCCATGTATTTACCCTGCTATTCCCCCTGACACTAGGGTCAATTTAGCATGGCCAGTCAACCTAATCTGCATATCTTTGGACTGTGGGAGGAAGCTGGAGCACCCAAAGGAAACCCTCACAGACATGGGGAGAACATGCAAACTCCACACTGACAGTGACACAAGGCTGGACCTGAACCAGTGTTCCTGGCACTGTGAGACTGCAGTGCTAGCCATTGTATCACCGTGCTGCCCTAATGAATATTTCTGTTCAGTTAACTTTGTATCTTCAGTAAATTTGGTTACATTTTGTCCCTTCACCCAAATAACTAATATAGACTGTAAATGTGCAAGGCCACAGCACTGATGCTAGTGGCACCCTACTAACTAATTTGCCAATCTGAAAATGACCCATTTATCCCAACTCTCGGTTTCCTGTTTGTTAGCCAAGTCATTGTCCTTTATAATATATTACCTCCAACCTTTTCCTGTCAAGTAACCTTTGCTAATGTATTTTTGAAATCCAAATATGCTACATCTACTAATTCAGCTTTATTGATATTCATTATATCTCAAAGCTCTTTAATAAATTTGTCAAAGATGACTTCTCTTTCATGAAACTGTGTTGACTCTGCTTGATTACATTATGAAAACATTCTATTATTAATTGCTTAAGAATGGATTCCCACTGGCAGGTGTTAGTCTGACTGATTTATATTTCCTACTTTCTGTCTCCTCCATTCCTTCATGGGAGCATTATATTTGTGGTTTTCTAATTCGCAGGGATCTTTTTGGAATCTAGGGAATGTTGGAAACTTCTGACCAATGCACTCACCATCATTACAGCCACTTCATTTAATACCCTAGGATGCAGGCCATCAGATACAAGGAATTTGTCTCATTTTTTTTCCCTGATACCTTTTCTCTGCCAACAGTGAAGTTTTAAAGTTTGTCCCTCCTTTTTGCCTCTTGAATTCCTATTATTATTGAGATGCTTTTAGTATTTTCTATCATAAACACAGATACTAAATATTTGTTCAAAGCCTTTGCCATTTCTTTGTTTTCCAATATTAATTTCCCCAGCCTCATCCCCTCCATGGGACAAATATTTACTTTAGCATTCCCTTCCTTTTTAATATATTTTTAGAAGCTCTTACCGTATGTTTTTATATTTCTTTCTTTTCATAACCTGTTTTCTTTCTCTTTTGTTGTCAAAGTTTACTGGTTTCAAAAATTTTCCTGATCTTCTAGCCTATCACAAATCAATGCAACATATATATGCCTTTTGTTCCAATTTGATATCATCTTCACTTCGTGAGTTAGCCACAGAGGGTTCACCCATCTCACAGAGCCTTTTTTTCACATGGAATGTATTTTTGTTGAGAGTTATGAAATATTTCCTTATATGTCTACCATGCTTATCAACTATTATACATTTTAATATATATTTCAACCCATCGGAATTAATTTTATTTACATTAAAGTCGCTAGCTTCAGAGACCCAAGATAATCATCCACAAATAGAATGTGAAATCTTATCATGTTATTATCACTCTTCCCTAGAGGATCTTTTAGTATGAGGTCATACAAAGGGGCAGTCTGGTTGCACAGGGGTTAGCACTGTTGCCTCACAGTGCCAGGGACCCAGTTTCAATTCCGGCCTCGGGTAATTGTCTGTGTGGAGTTTGCACATTCTCCCTGTTCTGCCTGATTTTCCTGCATGTACTCCAGTTTCCTCTCACACTGCAAAGATGTGCAGGTTAGGTTGATTGGTCATGTAAATTGCCCTCTAGTGTCAGGAGGATTAGCAGAGTAAATACGTGGGATTACAGGGATGGGGCAGGGTGGGATTGTTGTCAGTGCAGGTTCAATGGGCCAAATGCCTCCTTCTGGATTGTAGGGATTCCATAATTTGATGATTATATCATGAACTAATTCTGTATAATTGCACACTATTATAAATAGCCTAATCCTGAGTACTATTCCGAGAAACTCTCCTGAATATACACTATGATATTGATTAATGGATAAATATTGGCCAGGATGCTGGGAATAACTTCCCTACTGTCTGTCAAAATAATGCCATGGAATGTTTTATGTCCACCTGAATGGGTAGATATAGCCCACGTTGAGCCTTTCATCTGAAAGATGTCACTGCAGCACCTCTTTAATACTGCCCTGGAGTGTCAACTCCAATGATGTCCTGCAATGGAGGTTTGAACCCACAGCCTTCTGACTCAGAGATATGCGTGTTTGCAGAAGAGCACAATACTTGCTGTGTATATGCTGATAAGTATGAAAAAAAAATGGGGAAAACACAGGGACATGAGGGTTCATATCAGAAGGATTGTGACAGATTGAGTTTGTTTTGTTAAAACTATTTTTTTCAAGATTAGTTTAGTGTTTCAACTGAATAATCAAAATGGCAGAGTGCCTTTTTTCCTGCCACTGAATTCCTAAAAGCCAAACATGAGAGCAGTGATTTCTAAAGGTTACCTCATTATCCCTCGTTCACAATTATGCACTTCACAATGATCAAAACTGCCTGCCAATTCTGACTAATTTCTATATTTTCTTTCAGGTACCAGAGAGTGAAGATGACAGAGAAAAAAAAATTGTTATGGTTGTTTGCCAAATTTTCAATGCCAGATTCACAGACTATGATATGGAAGACTTTGCTGATAAAATACTGTAAGGAAGGAACTGATGATGCTGAGTCATAGGCTGGATGTTTACTGTCCCACCCACCAGGGGAACTGGAGCAGGTGAGGTGTGGAACATGGAAAGGGTTTTACGATTTTGGGATAAGTGAGGCTGTAAAATTCTATCCATAGAGTATGGAGCAATACAGCAATACAACTGGTCCATGCCAACCATGATGCCCTCCCAGCTAGTCCCAATTGTTTGCGTTGGCCTATATTCCTCTAATCCTTTCTCATCCATGTACTTATCCGATGTTTTTTACATGTTGCTATTGTATCTACCCCAACCACTTTCTTTGGCAGCTCATTCCACATACGCATCACCTTCTGCGTGAAGAAGCTGCCCCTCAGGTCGCTTTTAAATCTTTCACCTTCAACGTTTGCTCTCTGGTTTTCAATTCCCCCTCCTTGGGAAAAATATGATGTGCATTCGTCTTATCTATGCCCCTCATCATTTTATACATCTCAATAAGGTCACCCCCCTTAATCTCCAGCATTCCAAGGAAAAGAGTCCTAGCCTGGCCAACCTCTTCCTGTAATTTAGGCCCACTAGCCTTGGCAACATCTTCATAAATCTTCTTTGCATTCTTCCCAGTTTATCAATGTCATTTCTGTAACAGGGCAACCAAAACTGTACACAATACTACAGGTGCAGCTTCACCAATATCTCATACAACTGTAACATAATGTCCCAACTCTTATACACACTGCCCTGACTGATAAAGATCAGTGTGCTAAATGTCATCTTCACCTCCCTGTCCACCTGTGACACCGCTTTCAACAAACTATGTACTTATGTTCTTAGATCCTTCTGTTCCTCAACACTCCCCAGGCCCCTACTATTCACTATATAAATCCTACCCTGGTTTGACTTTCCAAAGTCCGTCACCTCACACTCTTCTGTATTAAAATCCATTTGCTAATCCTTGGCCCACTTCCCTAACTTATCAAGACCCCTCTGTAATTTTTGATAATCTTTTGAGGCTATATACGGAAGTGAACTTGGCAAACATTTATAAACTGATAATAACGTTCCAACATAGCGATGCCTAAATATAGATACAATACATATAGTTGGGAAATTGATTATTTTGTATTAACTCAGAAATATCAATTTATCCTGTCAAATGCACACTGTGATAATATTTAAGAGGATGTGACACATAAGAAAATAACCAAGCAGGCAGCAGAGGTTGGACGAGTACTGAATTGAAAACATTGTAGAGAAAATAACACGGACTGGATTTATCATATACCTATTCTTTAAAATGTTACATCAAGGCATTTATGCAGATAATTAATGGTTTTCACAATAAGAAAACAACAAAATTGGTGCCAAGTATATTGTTGCAAGGTTCTGTCTCATAATTTTTTGACAATATGATTTTGCAACTTTCAACTGACTGGAAATTTTGCAATTTGAACAGAGATAAAGCAAACTGCTTAAAAATGTAAGGCCACATCCCAATGTGAAGGTGAAACAAGCAAATCACCTTCAGGAGAGTGTGCAAAGAGAGACATTTCCTACAATCCAGATATCCATTGAAGCATGTAACTGTTCAAGAAAGAGATGTTAAATATTCAAGTACTAGACATTGAAACAATGGTTGCCATAGACAGACAAGCCAAAATCTTTTGGAAATACACTATAGATGAAGTATTTCAAGGCAGCCTGCCCAACCACCTGAAAAGATTGCAAGTCTGTTCCTACCATATGAAGAGGGATACAAATGGCTCCCCTAATGTGCCACTCCAAGTCTGAATGTAGAGGCATGCTGGCACTTACTCAGGGTCTGTGTTTGACAATATACATGCAAATATATATTTGCAAAATATGTGCAATATATTTTGCAAAAAAATGAGCCTGCCAAACTTTCTTGAGTTTAAAAACAAGAGGGGTTAATTTATATTGAGTTAAAAAATCCACCCAGATAAAGATACAAAATATTTAAAAACATAAACCTGCATCTTGCCCTTCACATTCCTACATACACATACACACATACGCATGCAAAAACTACAAGTTGATAGTTACTTACTTAGCCAAATTAAAGTTCAATGTTGAAAGGCAAAAAAAAGGAGTGTTCAGTTTTTTTGAGTCCTTTGTTGAAGCATACATTTTTATTGGTGATCTTGAAGTTCCAGCAGTGGAGTTCAAACACTTGTAAAACTGCAATTGCTGAAGACAAATACTTCTAAATAATCACAATTTGTCTTTGCAAAATGTCTATAACTTTCAATAAAAAGTTCTCCATCTCTGTGCTGGATTTTTATCTTTAATAGAGATAGCAGTTTAACTTTGGAGAAGAGGGAAGGGAGCTGATTGCTGCTTCATTAGCAGATTTTACAAATTAATATGTTTTAGCAGTTTACATGCTACATTAAAGATATTTCATTAGTTCAGGATGCAAGTCATTTCATATCACCTCACCCCTGCAACTAGAGCCATATAGATAAAAGACAAATGTTCACCCCTCGTTTCCCTTCCGAATTCACATTCCATTGCAAATTTCCAATACAAAGAACAAAGAACAAAGAAAATTACAGCACAGGAACAGGCCCTTCAGCCCTCCAAATCTGCACCGACCATGCTGCCCATCTGAATTAAAATCCCCGACTCTTTTGGGGATCATTTCTTTCTGTTCCCATCCTATTCATGTGTTTCAAATGTCTTCAACCTGTTTGTAGAACACTTGAGATGCAAGCATTATACTGAGCCAGCCATTAACGAGGGATTCTGAGATCTGATGTCTATTAAGAGTCACATCCTCTTAACAACATATTTTAACAAAAGCCCATAAATATTAGGACCATTAAGAACAGAAGTTAAGAATACTTCCCATCATAATTTCAGAAAATAAAATCTTATTTCTGTTATTGCAAAATTCAAGCAATATATATTTGGCTGGAATTTTACCACCTTACCCGTCCCAGGATTGGGCCAGGCGAGGCTTGTAGAACAGAATTCTCCGTTGGCTTCGGATGAAATTTTAGGAGCCTTGCCCGAGCGAGGTGATAAAATCCAAGGTGTCATTTAAGAACAAAGTACTTAAAACAACTTACAGCTGTTCCAACTCTAGAGTTCAGGAAGCTGAAGTTGGAAAACAGTAAAATATCCTCAACTTGTAGAACACTGAGATGCAAGCATTGCACTGAGCCAGCCATTAATGAGGGATACTGAGATCACATGGCTGCCCACTGTTTCATCCTACTGAACACCCTTTTGGAAACACCGGCTGCAAAACTTGGTTGCTAACTTTGAAGTTAGTATTGTCAGTTTGAAGCTCAGTGCTCTAGTTAACACCATTAACCTCATACAACTGGACATATCTTCACAGGAGGCATAACCCTCATTTGTATACATTCACACCATTTGCATGTTAACTATTGATAAAATCACCAGGCTCAGGTGATGGGCCCTTATGGGAATATGGGTGCACTAATAGCGTCCTGCACCTGAGACCATTTCCCTCATTCACTGGGGCCTTATTGGCTGCATCTCTATGTTGAAAGCTGATGCTATCCCTTACTGAGCATCCTTTGCCTGAGTTATGCAGCTTAGAGCAGCTGATTCTACGAAGATAACTATTGAACGCCTGCCACTTAACTCAATGGCCTGCTACTATGCAGCTGCCTCACCTCACTTTGTGAGGTTCTGACAGAGCATGGAGCCTGTGTACCATTGACAAAAATTCTACATGTCTCTTAAATGGCTGCCGAATGAGATTAATTGATGTCCCCTCACTTCCCAGTACATAGACATCCTCCTAGAGATGTCATCTCTGGCATAATTGAAGGAAGCAATAATTACCATATTGTATTCCCACTCAGATTTGCCTGCATGCTTACCTCCAAATCCATCTCCATTTCCCTGACAACATTTAGCCAGTGACTCCTTGCTTCAATGGGAATCCAGCCATTGAAGTAAATCCAAAAGATCTCATCTTCAGGTTGGCCTCATCAGTGTGCAAGTGGGCATAAGTGACAGCCTTGTCAAACATAACATTGTGAGTACCAGATTGTGAAATCCTGTAGATATACCACATACGAACATATGAATTGGAAGCAAAAGTAGGCTATTCCGCTCCTCAAGCCTGCACTACCATTCAATAAGATCACGATTCACTTGTTTGTGTTTTGAATTTTACGTTCCCATCTATTCACAATAACCTTTGATTCTCTTGCCAGACAAGAATCTATCTACATTCATCTTAAAAAAAATTACACATACACCCATCACTTTTTAAGGCAGATAATTCCAAATTTGCACAACCATCTGAAAGAAAAGATTCTCCTCATTTTTGTTCTAAAGGGGTAGCTCATAATTTTAAAACAGTGCCCCTTGAATTCACCCACAAAAGAAACCATTCTGCCCATGTTGATCTTATATATTTCAATCAAGTCACCGTTCACTCTTCTGAACTCCAGTGGAAACAAGCCCAATCTGCCAGACTTTTCTCATAAGACAACTCCCTTATTTCATCCAACCTAGTGAACCTCCTCCAGACCACAGTTACATCCTTCTTTAAATAAGGAGACCAAAACTGCACACAGTATTCAGGACGTGATCTCCAATAACTGTATAACTGAAGCTTAGTATCCTTACTTTTATAAAAGTAAAATACTGCAGATGCTGGAAGTCTGAAATAAAAATAGGAATAACTGCAATGTCTGGTAGCACGTGTGGACAGAGTTTTGAGTCTGTATTTTCAAAAGGAGATATATAAACCCAAAATGTTAACTCTGTTTCTCTCTTCACAGCTGCTGCCAGATCTGCATTTTCTACCTTTACTTTTATATTCAATTCCTCTTGTAATAAACAATGGCCTTCCATTAGCCTTCTTAAATGCATACTATTCCTGCATATTAACTTTTTTGACTCATAAACTAGAACATCTAGATCCCTCTGCAACTCAGAATTCTGCCATCATTCTCCGTTTAAGTAAGACTTAAGTAAGACTTTTTTATTCTTCCTGCTAAAGTAAAAACTACACTGACATTGAGGGGTGACTTGATAGGAGCCTGCAAGATTATGAGGGACAAGGACAGAGTTGATAGTCAGAAGCTTTTTCCCAGGGTGGAAGAGTCAGTTACTAGTGGGTGTAGATTTAAGGTATGAGGGGAAATGTTTAAAGGAGATGTACAAGGAAAGTTTTTTTAAACAGAGAGTAGTAGGTGCCTGGAACTTGCTGCAGGGGGAGGTAATAGAAACAGATACGATAGTGACTTTTAAGGGGCATCTTGACACATACAGGAATAGAGGAATAGGTCCCTGGAAGGGTAGGACATTTTAGTTCAGTTGGACAGCATGGTCAGTGCTGTAATTTTTTTTTATTCATTGTACACATTTTTCCTCATTGTATTCCATCTGTCAGATTTTTCCCTGTCTATATGCATTTACAGCTTCCTTATGTCATCTTCATAACATATTTTCCTATTGATCTTTGTGTGATGTGCAAATTTAGCTATCATAAAGGTGATTCTCCCATGCCACTGTGCTAAAAGATTAGCGCAGTGGGATAAGAGAATCACCTCCATGATAGCTGGGAAATTCCAGCGGCACCCAATCACAGGATCCACGGTGGCGTCTTGGCCTGCTAGCATCTCCCAGCATCAGGTTGTTTGGGAGAATTCTGGCCTATGCCTTCATTCTTCTTGTCTAAGTCATTGGTATACATTGTAAAATGTTGGAGTCCTCAGTGCAAATCTCTGCAAGGCTCACTTGACATTTCTTGCCAATCAGCAAAGACCAATTTATGCATTTTCTTTGTTTCTTTGCCAATCTTCTACCCTTGCTAATATGTTACCTCCTACACACGAGCTTTTATTTCCTGTATTAACCTTTGATGTTGCACCTTATCAAATGCTTTCTGGAAATCCAAATACAGTGTGCCTCGAGGCTCCTTTTTATCCACAATGCATGTTGCTCCTTCAAAGAGCTCAAATACATTGGTTAAACACGATTTCCTTTTCACAAAATCATGCTGATTCTTCCTGATTACCTTGAGTCTTGCTAAATGCCTAACTATCCACATGATTGATTCTAACACCTTCAGATATCAAACTAACCGGCCTATAGTTTTTCCTGCTTTCCTCTCTTTTTGAATAAAAGCCTTATATTTGTTACTTTCCAGTCTGCTGGAATCTTTCCAGAATTTATCAAATTTTGGAAAATTCTGTCAGTCTATCACTGACAGAGCATTAAAAGAAATTGAAGAGTAAGAAATCCAGAGTTGTGGTGTTGTTCTTGATGACTGCTGACAATGCGTGCACATTTGTTCTGCTTGGAAAGAAGTTGTGTTCCAGGAGACTGCAGATATTAGCAGTGGCATTTCATGAAAACCTGAATCTCCAGAGGTATTAATGCCCTGTTGAGGAAGTGATCCTCAGCCTATGCTGGGGTAACATTCCTTGGGTTGAAGCTCTGTGCCTGTACCCTCTATCCTGTAGAGCAACATGAGGTTGACGTGAAGGCAACCATTGTTCCTGCTCCTGATACTGATGCTCTTGGTGTGGTTATGCTGATATTGATGTCGATGTGATTGCTCCTCATGTTCCTTGTCAGAGGTCCATGGTAAAGCTACATAAGTTGCAATGAGGACTAATAGCAGAGAAAATTGGGTCAAAGTGAGCAAAATCCATGGAAAGTGAAATGCTTCCCAATTAGTTGGAAATCACCTGCAGAACAATTAAATCATATTGTCAGACCAAGCAAGCACAAACATTTCCATTAGCTGGAGCAGCATCTCTATAAGTTCTAAAGAACAGCCGTATTGGACTTCAAACATTAGGTGGGATTTTCCAATCCCGCCCACCCCGGGACCAGAAGTTCTCACCCAAAGTCAATGGACCATTCCCTGATATATTAAATTATCCATCTCATCGTGACAGTTCTCCCAGTGAGCAGGGCTGGAATATTCAGGCTGTGAATTGTGTTTCTCTCTCCATAGATGCTGCCAGGCCTGGTGGCTTTTCCAGCATTTTCTGTTTTTATTTCACTCTTTGAAGATTTACCAGCCTCAGATCCATTGTTCAATTATTCCATGCTCTCTTCTTACTTGTTGGCCCTAGCAATTCTACACAGAAAGAAATCCTAACAACACCAGTTAAAGTCCAAACAGGTTTACTTGTAGCATTTGCTGCATTTGCTACAAATAAACCTGTTTGGGCTTTAAACTGGTGTTGTAGGATTTCTGTGTGTTTTACCTCAGTCCAACGCCGGTACCTCCGTATCAATTCCATACAACTCAGCAAACCAGTGTGCTGACCTTTGAAGCCAGAATCCTGGGTTAAAGCCAAAATTAATTGGTTGTTTAAACCCAGTGATCCAGAAGAGGACAGGATATTCTCAAGTTTCCAATATTGTTCAGGTTCGAAACACCTCCAGTTGCAAATGAACCTATCCCTGTCTGGTGGTTAAAACTGTGATGTAGAGATGCCGGCGTTGGACTGGGCTAAACTCAGTAAGAATCTGGCAACGCCAATTTTAAATCCAACCAATTTATTTGATAGTAAATCTGCGAGCTTTCAACTTTTTCGTCTTCGTCAGGCAAATGCAGTGTTCTGGTCTGCAATAGCACACATATCAGCACAGACAGTCACAGATTGCTGATTAGAATGCGAATCCTTACACCTAACCTGCTATTCAAGTGTTAAAGTGGCTAACAATGTGTGTGAAGCATTGGTTAGAGAAATGTGTATTTTCTCCAGACAGCACAGTAAGTGAGGTTTTTTGCTAACCCAGGCAAGTTACGGGGGTTACAGATAGTGTGACATGAAGCCAAGATCCCTGTTAAGACCGTCCTCATGTGTGCAGAACTTGGCTATCAGTCTCTGCTCAGTGACTCTGCGCTGTCGTGTGTCATGAAGGCCCCCTTGAAGAACATTTACCCAAAGGTCGGAGGCCGAATGCCCATGACTGCTGAAGTGTTCGCCCACAGGAAGGGAACTGTTCAACATCTCGCTAGGGCCATCCCTACCCCCCCACTTCTGGCTTTCAGACAACCGCACAACCTCAAACAGATCATTGTTCGCAGCAAACTACCCAACCTTCAGGAGAACAGTGACTACAATACCACACAACCCTGCCACAGCAACCTCTGCAAGACATGCCGGATCATAGACATGGACGACATCATCAAACGTGAGAATACCATTCACCAGGTACACGGTACATACTCTTGCAACTCGGCCAACGTTGTCTACCTAATACGTTGCAAGAAAGGATGTCCCGAAGCATGGTACATTGGGGTGACCATGCAGACACTACGACAGCGGATGAATGAACATCGCTCAACAATCACCAGGCAAAACAGTTTCCTTCCTGTGGGCGAACACTTCAGCAGTCACGGGTATTCGGCCTCCGACCTTTGGGTAAATGTTCTTCAAGGGGGCCTTCATGACACACGACAGCGCAGAGTTGCTGAGCAGAGACTGATAGCCAAGTTCTGCACACACGGACGGTCTTAACAGGGATCTTGGCTTCACACTATCTGTAACCCCTGTGACTTGCCTGGGTTAGCAAAAAACCTCACTTACTGTGCTGTCTGGAGAAAATACACATTTGTGATTTGATTATCTGTATTTGACTTATCCAACTGCAATACCAACAAATGCAACCCCATTCACAACTAGTCACTTACCTTTCCTCAGCTACTGGCCATTACAGTGTCCGCTTGGACCCAATGCAAGAATAAAAGCAACACAAAACAAACTTTCAAAACTAAATGCATAAATCAAAACATGCCATATTACAGGCAAACATCAATCGATCACACTGTGCAATCCCTTAGTTGCATTTTCCTCTCTTAGTGCTGCAGTGGAGTGCTACATAATGAGACTGCTGACTTTCAGTAAAGGAGATTGCCTAGCAGGTTATCATGAGTAACTATTGGCCTATGGCTTGATTTCAAACTCCACTGTCTTGCATTGGCAGCAGCAACCTGGACTGGTGTTTTGACAAGCAACAGCAAGAGGACTGAAAGAATAGCTGTGATGGAGGATGAATGCTGTACTCCTGAGACAGTAGGCTCATTTTCCATGAATATGCTGCCACTTTGCTGGATCTCTACAAAACTAATAGTATACTAGAGTACAAATTACTAGATTAAAAATTTTGCAAATGTCTTTGAGAACTGGCATTCATGCTATGATGTTAAGAGTCTGACCATTGCATGATTTCAACCATGTTAGGTGCTGCGGGCTCCTGTAATGTGATAACTTGTCCTGCAAGATTGCAGGAGCTGTATCACTAAATGTGCTGCAATACAGTTAGGTGATGTGATTGTTGGGTGATGTTAAGTCGTGTCTGCAAGCACTCAGATATGGATGTGAAAATTGCTGCAGTATTAATGTTCTGAATGTTAAATGTAAGTTGCAATTGATAGAGACGGTTGGTTGGTGAGTTTTGGGCATGTGGTGCATTGGAAAAAATACTTGAATTTGTATCGCACCTTTTATGACCACAGGATATCCCAAAGCACTTAGCAGCCAATTAGAACTTTTGAAATGTAGTCATTGTTATGATGTAGAAAACAAAGTAGAATACAGACAAGAAGGTTGGCTTGTTAAGATTAAATCTCACAGGATTCAGAATGAGGTATCTAAATGGATACAGAATTGGCTTCTTGATGGAAGCCAAAGGGCGGTTGTAGACAATTGTTTTTCAAATTGGAGGCCCGTGACCAGCCTAAGGGATCAGTACTGGGTTCATTATTACTTGTCATTTATATTAATGATTTGGATGAGAATATCAGAGGTATGGTTAATAAGTTTGCAGATTGCTCTAAGATTGGTGGCATAGTGGACAGTAAAGAAAGTTATCTCCAGTTGCAATGGGATTTTGATCAATTGGGCCAGTGGGCTAATGAAAGGCAGATGGAGTTTAACTTAGACAAATGCGAGGTGATGCATTTTGGTAGATTGAACCAGGGCAGGACTTATTCAGTTAATGCTAGGGAGAGTTACAGAATAAAGAAATCAAGGCATACATGTTCATAGTTCCTTGAAAGTGGAGTCACAGTTGGATAGAATAGTGAAGAAGGCATTCGGCATGCTTGGTTTCATTGGTCAGAACATTGAATGCAGGAGTTGGAATGTCTTGTTGAAATTTACAAGACATTTGTAAAACAACACTTGGAATGCTGTGTGCAATTCTGGTCATCTTATTACAGAAAGGAAATTATTAAACTAGGATACTACTGGGACTTGATAGTTTGAGTTATAAGAAGAGGCTGGATAGACTGGGACCTTTTTCTCTGGGCATAGGAGGCTGAGGGGTGATTTTATGGAAGTCTATAAAATAATGAGGGGCACAGATCAGCTAGATAGTCAACATCTTTTCCCAAAGATAGGGGAGTCTAAAACCAGAGAACGCAGGTTTAAGGCGAGAGGGGAGAGATAAAAAAGTGTCCAGAGGGACAATTTTTTTCATACAAAGGGTGGTGAGTGTCTGGAACAAGCTGCCAGAGGTAGTAGTAGAGTGGGTACAATTTTGTCTTTTAAAAGCATTTAGATAGCTACATGAATATGATGGCTATAGAGAGACATGGGCCAAATGCAGACGATTGGGATTAGCTTATGGGTTTTGTAAGAAAAGGGTGGCATGGACAAGTTAGGCAGAAAAGCCTGTTTCCATACTGTAAACCTCTATGTCTCTATGACTATAAAATCTACATGTAAATGACCAGATTATCTATTTCTGTACTGTTGTCTGAGGGATACATATTCACTAGGACCCCTGAATAGCTCCACTCTTCTTCTTTAAAAAGCAACAAGTGACCTTTTACTAAGAGTAAAGGCAGGGTTTTGGCTCAAAGCCTTACCTAAAAGAAGGCACCTCTGAGAGAGCAGCACTTCATGAGCACTTATAGTGGAGCGACAGTCAAGACATTTATGCTTATAAACTGGAATAAGCCTTGAACCTACTAGTGTACACATGTAATTACTGCCACTGACCCACAGTTATCACTTAAGTTAAATATTTTGGGTAGTATGTGAGGCTAGTGATGAAGTCAGTTGGGTTCAATATTTGACGATACATCACTGATCTTGACTATCGTGTAACATTGTTAAATTTTTTGCAGCACTGCATCCAAGTGCTCAGGATTTGATTCTAGACATTGAGCACAACAGCCAGCTGGTCCTACTGTCTTCACAAAGTTTGCTTGAAAGGTCTCTTGGCACTCTTCCTGTCTTCCACCAGTAGGAAGGCTTCAAGTTCGGTGACTGAAAATCTTGGAGCCCACTCTCGACCATGTTGTGCTATTTTTGTGTCTTTCCCATGTCAGAATCAACTGAAGAATGACTTCTAGCATGTGCTCCAGCTAGATTGCATCTCCCCTTCAACACAGAAACATAGAAAATAGGTGAACGAGTAGGTCATTTGGCGCTTCGAACCTGCACCATCACTCAATATGATCATGGCTGATCATGCATTTTTAGTATCCCACTCCTGTTTTCTTTCAATTCTCTTTGATCCCCTTAGCTACAAAGGCCACAAACAACTCCCTCTTGAACATAGCTAACAAACTGGCCCCAACAGCTTTCTGTGGTAGAGAATTCCACAGTTTCACAACTGTTTGAGTGAAAAAAAATCTACATCTCAGTCCTGAATGTTTTACTCCTTTTTCTTAGACTGTGACATTTGTTCTGCACTTCCCCAATATAAGAGACACAATGTAGCTTTAGGTAGTACAAGCTAACATTAACTCTTGTTTCCGTCTCATGATTCTGCACTCCTTGGCCTTTTGGCACGGATCAAGCATCAAGTCTAAGGGCAATGCCTTATCTTGGAGATTGTTTATCTTTCTTATGGGGACCTTGATTTGAATCAATTTGATTTTGAATTTGGTTTTTGGAGCAAGCAAGGAATGGATTTGGGTTTGCCTGGTCCTCTCTGTGCATTGGCTTTGTAATTTTAAGGATTAAGTAAAAATGTTGAAAAAATAATACAGCCATTTAACAGTAGGTTTTATACCGGCTGCACATCACAATTATTTCAATTAAGAGACAGCACCAAGTTTGCATGCTGCCTGCATTAGAAACACCAGACAAGGTAATCACTCAATGATTTCTGCGCCCATTTTTGGGACCTATCCAATTTCACAGCCATGCCATTCAAGAATCACATATACTGGTGCAGCTGCTTTTCGCTTGAGTGTCACTTTGTGATCTCCTGTAGTCAGGCACAAATGACTGCAGGTGCAACATTTAAAAGCACTGAGTACATAGTAATTCCAGTGAGGGACAAGGATATCTCAGAGCTCACATATGTTTGAATCTCATATACCTGGTTATTAGCCTGAGTGGACATACCATTTCCACTCTCTTAGCTGGGAAAGCACTTAAAATGAAGCCATCTATAGATCTAGGAAGAATAATTATGTGTGCCAGAAGTGAGGAATGCTTCAGAAAAAAAACACTTTAAATTCTTTAAACACATGCACAGAAACATTACATTCACATAAATAGTATGTGCACTTATACACATGTGTTCCCACAGCTTCTGCACTAAAAAAAACCATTAGAATTGCGCTCCTCTGAATATATGTAGCAGTCTATTTATTGTCCACTTAACTTAAGGGTCGCTTCTGTTAAAATAAAGCAATTGAACATATTTGAGTTCCAAGAAGAAGAAAAAAGCTACTATGAGTTTCTGCTTCCTGTCATTAAGTACATCCACTTATGTGCACAAATGTAGAATTTACGGAGACGAGAACCAGATAATCAAATCCTCTTGCCTCTGATTTCTTGGACACAGTGACTGCCTTGCTGCTAGTGCCTGCTGTTCACCAGCATTGTCTCAATTTTCTATGGATTGCTGTTTATTCAGATTGTCTATACTCGGGACTATCAAGATTACTATTGACCTTAACATTTATGTCATTGTGGACAATGAAGGATAAAGATAATTATTTGATGACTATGTTATACAGTTCTCTTCTTCAACAAGAGTTAGGAGCAATATTGTTCTGCACATGTATGCATAAGTATCCCAAGATACTGTCACTCTCTACTGCATTACAGTCTGTATACTAAACTAACAATATATTGTGATCCACTGCCACATGGCAAGATGTGAAAACATAAACTCGATTAAAGGTGCAGTATTTATGTCTACAAGTCTGATTACATCGCATTTCAAAGATCACAAAACATAGCAGACCATTTGTGCCACTTCCTCCTCTAGCCTTAAACTGGAAAATTTAATCAGCTTTTTATCCAATATTAACCCCTTTCTAGCCTTCATATGGCCCACTTCCTACTTAACCTTCCTCTTCCATAAAATTCTTTTTTCCATTTCTGAACTTATTATACTTCTTCTGGCCCTACTCTATGTAAGGACTCTATTCCATTTTTGCAGTTATCCAACTCAGTTGAATCTGTTCTGACCTCCCCACCTTCTTATTAGTGCTTCTAATAAATCTTCAATTTTCTTCAGCAGAAGATTTCACTCCAACATGGTCGACAGGGTCCATGGTCACGTCCGTCAAATTTCCTGCACTGCTGAGCTGAGTCTTTCACCTCCCTTCAAGAATCGTTTCAAGGATCCCTTTGTGCTCAACATCTGCCAAACAGCTTCCACACTCAATGGATCACCTGGCATTCAGCCATTCAAGGTCAATATCAAACCTTCCCCTCATCTTTTAGTATTCTGAAGCTATTATTAGTTCAAGCCCATTATTTTTAAACCATCTGTTTCCCTTCCTATGACATCTTCATACACAAGCACAAGACACACAACACCTGCAATTTTGCCTCTTCCCTTTCTACCGCGTGAGGCTGCAAACACTCATTTCAGGTGAAACAATGGATTATTTGTACTTACTTCAATTGAACATGTTGCATTTTTTACTCATGATATGGTCTCCTTTATATTGTGGTAACCAAATGCAGACTGATTGTTTTGTTGAATTCATTCAATCCAGAAGCATGAAATTCCAGTCGTTTTCTCTCCATCCTACTTGAACTCTCATCCTTTAATCTCCAATATTGTTTCAATGAAGTGCAATGGAAGTTCAGGGAAAAGTACCTCATCTTTCACTTATGCTTCTGCTAATCTCCTGCACTCAACATTAGGTTTAACAATTTCAGTTCACATTTTTTTCAGGTATCAGCTACTGAGAATAATTAGTCTGAGTTATGGACAAATCTCAAGACCCAAGTATTGTTTCTTTATTTGTCAGGTTGCCACCCAATTCTGCTTCTGCTATCATCCCTTTTGCCATTTAAAACGTATGTGTCTGTCTGTGTATCTTAGTGCATGTATTGGGTTGTGTGTATGTCTCTGTGTGTATCAGGGAGCCTGTGTGTGTTGGTGTGTGCATTAATGTGTTGGTGTGCTTGTGTCTTCCATCCTAAATTGGATCTACCCTAATCTTCTTTCCACCCCTCTTTCCTTTTCCTCTCTCTGTAGTTGATTCAAACTTATAATTTCACCAGTTTTGATGAAATTGGTCAGAAATATTGGGCCAGATTTTTGCTTCTGAAGTGAGTAGCTTGATGAGGAAATTCTCAACTCCACATACCTGCTTCAGTTTGAAGAGTTCCATTTCACCCAAGTTTTGTTCCAGGAAAGTGGGAGTAGGATAGAGTCAAGCCCACGGATCCCTACTCCATGCTCTCGAAGCAGATCCTAAGTAGTTATGAGGTGGGTGAGTGCTGAGATGGGCTGGTTAGGAGAACTGTAAGGAAGCATTGCTGGTGATCACATAACAGCTGCATGTTAATAGAGCAGAAGCTCTTGTGATTCAATGAAAACTAAGGGAGTGAATGAGTGAACCCAGAGGACATTGTGAATGCAATATATGAGGCACTGGACTCGGGGTAAGTCAACAATCTATATGTAATCCAGAGCTCTATCCTGATGCTTCCCTGGAGGAACTGAGAAAAGTATTTGCTGGCATCTGTAACCTGCATAATGCAATTATCAGCTGTAGACTGATTGATTTTAATTTTTTTGTGACAGCAAGGGAAGAGCCTGAAGTAGAGGAGTTTAGAGTTGGAGTAACTTCTGACTGCAACAGGCAATGTAGTGTCAGTTGTAGGACTTTGCTGCAGGTGCCAACACTCTGTGATGGGTTCCAGAGAATGCAACTATGTCTATAGATATAGCTCTTGGGGCTAAAAGGATCAAGGAATATGGGGGAAGATGTATCAGAATATCGAAATTGATGATCAGCCATGATCACAAAGAATGGCGGCACAGTCTTGAAGGGTCGAATGGCCTACTGTTGCTTCTAGTTTCCCTATTTCTATAATGTACAGCTCCTCAGAAGAGTGTAATAATTTTATTGAGGGTCTACAAACTTCCAGGAGGGTAAGGATCCCCTTCCAGCCAGTCTCCCTCAAACTCTGCACACTTTTTTCACCTATTGCTTCTTCCTCTCTCCAGAGTGGAGTTTTTGGAATTATGTCTATTTACAAAAAATACACTTTGCCAGTTCTCCCTTGAGGTATCATGTGTTTTTTTTCAGCCATTCAAAGCACTTTGAAATTGAACAACTTACCAAAAACCATGATTAATCACTAGGAAAATGTCTCCCAACTTTGTGCTGAATTTTAAATAAAAGCAAGTGAGTATCCCTTTAAGGGGTATTAGAAATGGCTGTCCCGTGGTCTACCCTCCATGTTTAATGGCTGAGAAAATAAAAACTAATTGTCATGAAAATTACTTGGAGGGTCTAAATTTTATCACCTGACCCTTATTTCATTATTTTAATTAAGCCGCTGCTGTGTTAATCCGAATTACATGATTTTTTTTAAAAGAAAAATCAAGCCTTAGCTAACAACTTCGAGTGGACAAATCTCAGCAGCAATTGTCATCCACTTACCATTTACCCATTTCCAGGTGTGAACAGAATGATATCAAGATAAGAATCTGCCTCTGAATTTCTATGAACTTTGTATTTGAATTTGGTTCACGTAAAAATCAGTACATGTGGGACAGAACTGTGATTGGTATTGTTGATAAACATCTCTTACAGAAGCTGCAAATAAAATCACACTGCATGCTTCACAAAGATAAGTACCAATGAGAGAGATCATTCCATCCGTCCAGCTCAACTTTCCATAGAAACAAATGCTCCCACTATTACACTTCTGAGCTTTCTATTCACGAAGAATAAACTGTCTGTGCTACTGTTTATGACCAGCTGACAAATATAAACTTTTTTTATATGCGAGGCAGTGAGAAAGCACTAACTTTAGAAATTCATTCTACAATGACAACTAAAAGCCAGAGCTGTCAATTCATTGTGAAAGTTGGCATTATAAAATTGAATGGAAAATGTTGACATTGTAATTTACAATGATAACTTGATAGAAAATCCTGAACAAAAGCCCTGTAAACAGGAAGTAAGGTTTGGAGACAGGAACTGTGAACTCCCCACATGATGTTTAATAATATATGGATATAGCTCAGTGCCTTAAACCAGTTGGACAAACTGATTCTCGATCCCTATTGCTCAGTGTGTGCCTTTACTTGTTCTGCATCAGGTAAATTGTCGGGAGTCCTGAAATTGAACAGCAAATAATTGTTTTGTATAAAATTACTTTATGTGGTAGAATGACCCCTTTAAGGGAAGAGCGGTTCATGGGTCACATGACCTATACTGGGACCTATCAGAAAGCAGTGTGCAAATTGCAGCATTAGGGCGTCAATCCTGGGGGATGGAACGTGTAATGTGAGCCCAGGAATCAATGGAATTAGATATGTATCTGTACTGAGTTTGTTTGTATACAGTTTTAACTATTATTTAATAAATTAAACTACATTTAACAAATTAAATGATTCAATTCTTCCTCAAGATGTTATCTCGCATTACAGTATTGGTGATGAGAATAAATTGGCCGACAGTCAATAAGACGTCAACATTTGGAAGGAGAAGGCTGTGTCCCCAAAAAACGTGCAAAGAAGATAAAAGCCATTCCAGTAATAGTCGAAATAGCCATTCCACCATTCGGAAAAATCAACCCATTTGATCCGCAGATTGAAAGTTGGGGCTAGTACATCAGTAGACATTAATACTTTTACATAGCTAACAAAATAACTTGCAAAGAAAAGCAAAAAATTATTTTACTCACAGTTTATGGCCTATAAACAATTAATCTTGTAAGAAGCTTTACATGTCCGGAAGCAACAGATATAAAAACAGCTATATCTATAAACAAACGAGGGACCAGAACAATCCCTGACCCTCCATTATTATGCAGTAATATAAATTCCATTCAGTCTTAGAATCCCTAAGTTTATTTATTAGTTATCAAGACTTTATACTAACAAAGTTTATGTATTAGTATCACAACTAGGCTTACATTAACATTGCAATGAAGTTACTGTGAAATTCTCCAGTTGCCACACTCCTTCGTCTGTTCAAGTACACTGACGGAGAATTTATCATGTCCAATGCACCTAACCAACCTGTCTTTCTGACTGTGGGAGGAAACTGAAGCACCTGGAGGAAACCCAGAATCTATACAGACTCTACATGTGAAGACTCTACACAGTGGGTTAAGCCAGGAATTGAACCCATGTCCCCACTGTGCACCACCATGCTGTAGGCTTCGCCAAATGCTGAACACAGAGAGTTTGGCCCATCTTTAAGTGGTGTTACATGATCATCTTAAATGTGATATTAATAGATTGAACAGTCAGAGGAAGTTGCAGACAGAAACTAAAATATCTCTAGATAAAGTGATTGAATTGACTCAAGTGACCTAAAATGATGAACAAAGCAGATTTGAACTTCAAGCTCTGTAGGGCAAGGTAAATAATATTTGATGGGAAACAGTAGCCAGTTGAAATACTCGTACTTAGGGCATGCTGGAGCTTGAGGAAAGGAAGAGAAGTTATCAGCCACAAGGGGTTGACAAGTGTTATTGTTGTGGGGGAAGACCATCCCAAGACTGATGCAAATATAAAGAGCTTATTTGTTTCAGATGCAATAGGAAGGGCCATGTACAAGCCAAATGCAGAGACAAACCAGCAGTGTTTAGTTCCCAGAAAAAAAACTGAGGACCCCAATGAATAGGCTTGAGGAAGATACAGAAGCAGTCTAAAATTTATAAGCTCATGATTGTAAAGTTAAATAAAACATACCCCACCAAAATTGTCCTTTTGGCTAACGGGCATCCATTAACTCTGGAAGTTGAGACAGGTGCTTTGGCCATGGTAATAGGAGCACACAAATACAAATATTTGCAACCTAAGTTTGCAACCTAAAAGGCTTAACAGTACAACAGCCAGGTTGGCAACCTATATGGGGAAGGCACTGAGGAGATTGGGCCTGACATCAACATCGGTATCTTCTTACCACTACTGTGCCTAGCTACACCTGATAGCAGTAAAAAGACAGAAGCCTATTCTTATGGGGTGAGACTGGCTGAAGCAAATCCAGTAGAATTGTTTGGAAATATTCAGCATCTTTGATGACGTTTTCCAGTAACTTAGTACAAGTATGAAAAAGTCTTTCAGAGACATTTGGGATGTATATGAGGAGTTAAGGCTAGAATTTATGTGAACCCTGGATCAACAGCGACATTTTTTAGAGCCACCCTCTCTGTGTCTTATGCTGTACACCAAGAAGTTGAAGTGGGTCTGAAACAATTGAAAGACATAGAGGTAATTAAACTGGTAAAATTCTCAGAGTGGGCTATGTCAATAGTTAAGAGTCAAAACTAGGCAATGAGGATTCGTGACAATTACAAACTGAACATGAACAAGGCTGCCCAAATAGATCGATACCCTATCCCTAGAAGATAGAAAACCTTTATGCAAAACTGACAGGAGGCCCCAAGTACACAAAATTGGACACAAGTCATGCATACCAGTAGCTTCAGTTGGAAGATGATTGAAGGAAATACACACAAGAACTTATTCCAAAACATGAGGTTATTTCCCCCCTCGGCATTTCATCTACATATATTATTCTTCAGTGCACCGTGGAAGGCCTTTTACAAGGAATACCTAGAGTAGTTATGTATCTGGACAATGTCTTAATAACAGAGGCATCACCTGAAGAGCATAAGGTCCATGTGAGGAAATCCTCAAAAGATTCAAGGATGCTGGTGTCCATTTGAAAAAAGGCTAATGTTATATATTTAGGATTTGGTGTGGATGCAAAAGGCTTACACCAACTAGAAGAAAAGGTAAAGGCAATAAAAGAAATGCTATTGATCAATAAGTTATCATTATGAATCAAAGCTTCCTCATCATGATATCTCACACTACAATAGTTTACTTTTCATGACATCATATGACTAATCAAAGGATGGCCTTGGTTCTTAAACAGATTAGTTACAAGAAAATAGTAGCAGTATTTTACTTGCTTCCTTATGGTATCCAGATGTAGTCCAAGATGGCTGCTGGACTAGCAGCTACAAAATGAATTCCTCTCCTATCCCTGGCCACCCACTGAGATCATCTCTGTTTCCCCTTTCCCCACAGTCTAAAGAAGATCGCCTGTTACAAATGCAAGCTACCCGATGTACAGAGTACATGGCATGCTCCAAACTTGCTTGTTGTGCACTTTAAGAACAAAGAAAATTACAGCACAGGAATAGGCCCTTTGACCCTATAAACTTGAATTGACCATGCTGTCTGACTGAACTAAAACCCTCTACCTTTCCGGAGACCACATCCCTCTATTCCCATCCTATTCATGTATTTGTCAAGATGTCCCTTAAAAATCATTACTGTATCTACTTCCACTACTTCCCCCAGCAACAAGTTTCAGGTACCCACTACTGTCTGCATAAAAGATTTACCTTGCACATCTCCTTTAAATCTTGCCCTTCGCACCTTAAACCTGTGTCCCCTAAAAATTGATTCTTCCACCCTGGGAAAAAGCTTCTGACTATCCACGCTGTCCATGCCTCTCATAATCTTGTAGACTTCTATCAGGTCGCCCCTCAGCCTCCGTCTTTCCAGTGAGACCAAACCAAGTTTCTCCAAATTCAGCTCATAGCTAATGCCCTTCATACCAGGCAGCATCCTGATAAATATTTTCAGTATCCTCTCCAAAGCACACTTTTGGTAGTGTGGTGACAAGAATTGAATACTACATTCCAAATGCGGCCTAACTAAGGTTCTATAAAGCTGTAATATGACTTGCCAATTTTCAAACTCAATGCCCCAGCCGATGAAAGCAAGTATGCTCTATGCCTTTTTGACTACCTTTTCCACCTGCATTGCCATTTTCAGTGAGTTACCTGTATACCTGTACACACAAATCCATTTGCCTATCGATACTCTTAAAGGTTCTGCCATTTACTGTATATTTCCTATTTGTATTATACCTTCCAAAATGCATTACCTCACATTTGTCCAGATTAAACTCCATCTACCACCTCTCTGCTCAAGTCTCCAACTGATCTATATCCTGCTATATTTTTTGATAATCCTCATCACTATCTGCAAATCCACCAATCTTTGTGTTGTCTGCAAACTTACTGATCAAACCAGTTATATATTCCCCCAAATCATTTATATATATTAGAAAGAGCAAAGGTCTCAGCACTGATCCCTGAAGAATGCCACTTGTCATGATATGGAGATGCTGGAGCTGGACTGGGATAAATACAGGAAGAATTCTGACAACACCAGGTTTAAGTCCAACCAATTTATTTGATAGTAAACTCACAAGATTTGCCCCTTCATCAGGTGAATGGAGAGTTCTGGCTTCAGACAGAGCATATTACAACACAGACACACTTGCAGACACATCCTGAGGAATGCCACTTGTCACAGCCCTCCATTCAGAAACTCATCCTTCTACTGCTACACTCTGTCTTCTTTGACCAAGCCAGTTTTATATCCATCTTGCCAGCTCACCTCTGATCTCATGTGACTTCACTTTTTCCATCAGTCTGCCATGAGGGACCTTGTCAAAGGCCTTACTGATGTCCATGTAAACAACATCCACTGCCCTACCCTCATCAATCATCTTCATCACTTCCTCAAAAAACTCAATCAAGTTCATGAGACATGAGCTCCTTTTCACAAAACCATGTTGTCTCTCACTAGTACGTCCACTTATTTCCAAGTAGGAATAAATCCTGTCTTGAAGAATCCTCTCCAATAATTTCCCTACCACTGATATGAGGCTCACTGGCCTGTAATTACCTGGATTACTCTTGCTACCCTTCTGAAATAAAAGAACAACATTGGCTATTCGCCAATCCTCTCAGGGCTCCCGTGTAGCCAGTGAGGATACAAAGATTTCCCTCAATACCCCAGTCTTTTTTTAGTCCCTTTTTAATTCACACTTAACTCCCTTGAAACTTGGGTTCCTCTGCCATCAAAATGACTGGACAATATTGTAAGATTTGCTGCCACAACTCTGGGACATTCTGGGGAAATGGAGGATGTGGAGAGCTGATCTCAGAAACAATTTACATCTTCTTGTCCCCAACAAGAATGAAAGAAAAATAAGTTTGTCAGTTTTTAAAGTAACTTGCTGGATTCACTGTAGGGACTTCTGATATGCCATCCACAACAGTCATCTGGATATGTACAGTGCACATCCTTATCCATTGGAGCACAGAAATCACAGTGAGCCCTACCGTAAGTGCAAGATCCTGATTAAATGCATTGACGTTTTGAGCGGGAATACTGATGCCCATTTTAAGGCCTGTTAAAAAGTGAGTTGCTGGGCCTTGGGCATGCTATAATTTGCATACAACCCTCTTTGAATGTCATAATTGCTCCAGAAGTATTAGTTAATCTTTATTAATTAATCTTCTCGATCTTTTGGCTAAGATCACGTGTAGTATTGACATGCTGTACTTGGTTGAAGTCATTAGGTTACATTTTAGCTTATTTGAAGCAATTTTTAAAAGCAGCATCTCAGCCTTTTGGCAAGATGCAAATGAGATAAAGCCTACTCAATCAGCTTTGATCATATAGACCAAGTGCAAGACAGGAGATGAGAGAGATGTCTTATCAGCTTGGATTGGGAATGTCTCAACTTGTTGAGACTCTGAATTGGACTTGATTTGATTGAATTGGATTGCAAAAAAATTAATTGATCCTGGTATTATGGGTAGAATTTTATCATCGCGTTGCACCATGTCCAATGTTTAGGAAGGGGATTATGAGCGCGATCTTATCTGCCATTCATGCTCATGTTCCTGCTACAGCAAAGTCAGAGAATTTGGCAGCTAGCCAAAACTCTCCATTCCAGGATGGAAAAATCTCGCGGCTGTGAGTGGTGATAATATTCTGGCCAACATACTCGAGATTGACACAAATTAGATAGACTGCCATTGAAGCTGTGCTGAGGATTTTAACCTTCTAAAGTAGTGAATTACTGAGACATCCCTCCCTGTCCTGGATTTTATAACATTTCTCCACTTCCCTCTCTCTGTATGGTTTAATAAGTGCTGATTTTGACTCAGTGCTAATGTTCCTAGTTTTGGAGTTGTTCCACTAGCCGCTAATGCACACTGATTATTTCGATCAGAGACTAGCCATGTACCATTGCGGTCTTCAACTGATTTTTCCTAATGATGCTTGGTCCAGTAAGCCCAGCATGTAATTCAAGCTGACACTCTGAAGTTCTGTCTTTCAGCTGAGATTTTCAATATTTTATGGATTTCCCACTGGGTTTTATCATGGTGGGTCAAAGGACCAAGTTTCATTCTATGTCTTGTTATATTCTTTGGAAAAGTTTTGAATTTTGTCTACTCCTTATTGCAACTCATTTTGTTGTCACTATCTCAACACCCCTGGTCACATCTGGGGTGCAAAAGAAAAGTTGTGAAGTTAATCTTTTTCGGAAACATGTTTCATGAGCAAAAACTAGGTTGACACTTTTAAATACATCACACTATTTTACAGTTAACAGCAAAGCAATAGAGTGACTGCCTTCTGTCCCCCACCCTCCACCACCTATGCTGCCTAAGTTAACTCGGGATATCTCTTACATTAAAATCCAATGAGCTTTATTCAGAAAAGCATTGCATGTACAAAGTTGAATCTGTATAAACCAACTAACAGTTATTGTTTTTAAACTTCTTTTCTACTCATGCTAATATTGGGCTTAAGCTTTACTTTAAGACAGCGATGAGGAGGATGTTTTTCTCTCAGAAGACCATGAACTTGTGGAATTCTCTTCCTCAAAAGGTAATGGAAGCAGAGTCTTTGAATATTTTTAAGGCAGAGTTAAATAGATTTTTGATTAGCAAGAGGGTGAAATGTTATGGGGGGGAGTGGCAGGAATGTGGGGTTGAGCATACAATCAGGTCAGCTACGATTTTACTGAGTTGTGGAGCAGATCAAGTGGCCCATTCCTGCTGTTAAGAACATAAGAATATAAGAAATTTGTATGTATGTATAGATGCTAAACAATACCTACATTTGAAAATATATTGATCATACGTGGCAATTAAAAAGTTATATCGTGGACACCATTTACAGAAAATGATGCAATAATAATGGATGAAGACAAGATTATTAATGCACCATAAATTTCCCCAGTCAAGAGGAAAGCACACTGAAAAGTTTGGAACTTTTTGTTTCTCATGGCTGAAGGTGGGAAGAACAACTTCAAAAACTGTTTGGAACTGCAACAGAACATCAGAATAACAAATGTGTCTTTCCTCCAAAAGGTGGATGTTACTTGTTAATATTTGAAGATCAGTTGCAAAATCAACTGAAAATAAAAAAAAATACTAGTGCTGGACACAACTGGAGGGATCTTATGAACAATGTGAGGCTGGAAAGTCACTTTATGTTTTTCTGAATGGGGTTAGTGGTTCTGTACTTGTTTCTCAACAATGGGGAGGGTGGAGACGGGGGTGGGGGAGGGGGGGAGGGTTTGACACATGCAATGACTCAGAGACAGTTCTCCAGTTCAAAACAAAATAAAGATTATCAATTGAAAACAGCACTGATGCATTGTCCATAATCTCACTGATTCATATCAACAAATGCTAGCCTTGCCAATAATGCCCACATCTCATGAAAGAATAAATAAATAACATGTTACTGAATAGTCTTAACCAATTTTATTGTCCTGTAGAAATTCTTTCAGAACATAAAACTGGAAAGGATAAGTGGGCTGTAGACATTTCCCAGACAATTGCCATCCAGATATCTGATATGGTGCACAATTATCATCCAGATATCTGTTGTGGAGTTCTTGGCATCATGTACCAACTACAGCTTGGTCACATGAAAGGCTTGTGAATACAGATGTGCACACTCTAGAGAAGTGTATAAATGGGTGTCAAAATTTCTTCTGCCTGAATGTTAGCAAAATTATCCTTCATAGGTTCCACCATCCTAAATATGCATCTCAATCCATCAGGTTCTAATCAGAATTAAAAAGAGAATCTTGGTATACTAGTTGAATTGAAGTTGAAACCTAACCCCACATGTATGCCAATAGCAGGAATCTGTCAATTGCAAAAACTCCTCTCTAATTACCTGCTACCACTAGTGGGAATGTAAAGTTGGGTTGATGTATCTTTTTGAGTAAAACAGCAATGAATTTCAAATTAAGTTTGGCGATAGTCAATAGCCTTAATAAATTGTTTTTCCAGCGAGGAAGATTGTAGTAGTTGTGGTCACATTCACACTCATAGGTAGGACATCATTCATATGACATCACAAACTGAAATTGCTTTTTGCTTGATAATTTAATGGTCACTTTAATCCACCAGATCTTTTTGCACCATACATTAAAATGGAATGCACCCTCCTGTCTCAACCTTTGAGATAAGCTTCATCACAATATAGCTGCCAAGACTCACATAGATATTTACCAGCCAGCAGTCTAGTTCCAATCTGATAAATTAGTCCGTCTTCTGATCTTCTGCTCTTTATCTGCTGTTTGTATAACCCATCTTGGCAGCATGGTGACACAATGGTTAGCATTGCTGCCTCACAGCACCAGGGACCCGGGTTTTATTCCAGTCTCGGATGACTGTCTCTGTGGTGCTTGCATGTTTTCCCTGTGTCTGTGATCTCCAGGTGCTCCAGTTTTTCTACCACAGTCCAAAGATGTATAGGTTAGGTGACTTGGCCATGCTAAATTGCCCCTTTAGTGTCTCAGGATGTGTGGGTTGGGGTGATTAACAGGATTAATAAGTGGGGTCATGGGGATAGGGCCTGGGTAAAATGCCCTCTGTTGGAGAGTTTTTTTTTAAAGAGCAACACAGCACGGGAAACAGGCCCTTCGGCCCAACGAGCCCGCACCGCCGTCATAACTATATAGTAGCAAATCCATTATCCTATTTTATTATTCCTATATAATAATATATATATTATTCCTAATATGGAAAATTCTCACTATAGGGACAATTTGTTTCCCAATCAGCCTAACAGCGAATTTTTGGGTTGTGGGAGGAAACCGGAGTGCCCGGAGAAAACCCACGCAACCACGGGGAGAACGCGCAAACTCCCGCAGACACCGGCCCAATTCCAAGTGTCTGCACAGCCACATCGATAGTCTCTGAGCTGTCATGGTGCCCTTCAGATGGTCCACATAAAGCACTCATTTACGATGGTGCAGTTGGTGCAGACCCCATGGGCCAAGTGGCCTCCTTCTGCATTGTAGGGATTCTATGATTCTATGATCTTAATTTTTGAAAAAAGACATTCTTCACTCCTTTGATAATGAGTTACAATGTATTCTATGCTCTTTCTGTTCTCTTATGGTGATACTTCTTTCGACCAATACTTCTTGGAATTCCTTCTGCTTTCAAAACTTCCTGAAAAACTTTCTTTATAGCTGTCCAATCACCACCCCCATACCTTTTCCAGTTTCCCTTTATTCCTTTTGCTCAGTACCCAATGATTTTTCTTTTCTTTGCAAAATCACTTTGAGACATCGTTCTATGTACAAGGATCACTGTCAAAATGTCAGTTATTTTTCATGGATTATGTAACCAGTAGGAAGAGCCATTGAAATTTCAAATCATAGAGTTTTACTGCAGAGAAGCAGGCTATTTGGTCACAGATTTTTAGTGGTTACCTAAGGCTTTTTGGTCCAGTGACAATAACTCCACTTGTTATTCATGCATAAGTCATTTTTATTACAGTGATTGATTTTGTGATGGGTAAAATGACATACTTCTCCTTACTGACAAAGGAATGACATCAGAGGTCACATGAATCAGAGGCCGCATGACTATAGCAAGCCACAGTACAAAAGAGGAAACCATATCTCTCTAAACATCACCCTTTTCAAAAAAAACACAAAACACATCGTATGCGCAAACATTTGCAGTTGCAAGTTACCTACATAAAGAAAGTCATGACTCATGAACTAGAATAGATTAATCTCTCTCTATGCACATATTGCGCAGAATCTTTAAAGTATTTGAATGATGTTGTGTGGATTATTGGGGATGTCTGATGGCCCTTGGGGTGATTTTGCCTTTCTGGCAAGTTGCTGCTAATCTGCTGCATTTGTTGGAGAGCATTTGAGCTTTGTGGTTGATGGTTATTCTTTTCTTTGGTCTGTTGGTGAAATCAGGACTTCCTCCTCAGCTGTCTGCTGTGAAGGAGCAGATTCTCTACTTGCACATGTGTGTCTACGTTTGTGACCATGTATTTGGCTGTTCATATGTAATCAATGTGACAGCTGCTTTACCGAGGTTCCTAGTTGCCAAATGGACTAACATTTGATAATTATGTTGACTGTTTACACTTTCTGTCAGGCAAAGTGTTAATATCAGGAGCTCTTAATAATTATGCAACTACTGATGTAGCTATGATGCAATGTCACACGACTAAGAGAGTACTATTTGGCGAGAAATGGATGTACAGCCTCATTTGGAGTGCTGAGATGTATGCATTTTTACGAACAGTAGTCTATGGCAACATTATTTAAAATAACAGACAAATCCTAAAGAAACCCCATCTAGACCCAAAGCCAAAACAAACATGATAATAACTTTTCATGTGCACCATATGAAAAATGGTGGAAGCAGATAAAGCGCAATGTCCCCAAAAAACACACTATAGGTTAAGGCCTAAGATATTCAAATCATGGGTAAAAAAAAACATTAAAAAGATTGAACATTCACCTGAGAGTGGAGCACCATGAGTGCTGTAGATGTAGATAAACTGGGGTCCAGATAGATGTGAGTACAGATCACAGTTAAAGAGCAAAATTGCTGGAGCAGCAACAAACCCAGGGCTTAAGGTAAGCATGGGACTGACATTGCCAGGACCATTCCAGATGCAGAAGATTTGCAACAGCCTCAACAATGGGACAATTGGATAAAGAACCGCTTCACGTTTTCATCAGAAGGATCAGAAAGATTAGATCAATGTTTTATTCTACACAGTAATGACCATTGGAGACAACGTTATTGCAAGATAGGAGATTGATGAAGCTTCAATCTCATATGAGTTAAGTCTTTCGGGCATTTTATTCATTCTTCAATATTCAAAAAATATGATAATTGAATGAATGAATTATAATAAGAGGGGCAAAAAACACACAAATCCACCAATTATTTTATAATTTACATAATCTGTACAGACCTATGGAAAACTGCGACAATGGAATCTTCAGAGATGAATTAATGTGCAATCATCCAATGAGTGAATGGAGTCTTAGACTAGATCATAAGGAGGGAAGATCTAACTCTCATAAAGGCCTGCAAATAATCTAATAGAACAAGCTTAGGAAATAAAACAGAATGATTCTTCATGGGGGAAACAATGCTTCTTGGAAAAACTAAATGAAGCCATTCAACATGTCTGAGAGAGAAGAGAAAGCCCAGTGAAGCAAAAACCTGCAAAATCAGAAAAAAGTGCGCCGATTGCCACCTTGTAATGATCTCAGTACGACAGGAAAACCCTACACAAGAGCCCAGCAGGGAGAGCTGAGTGCCACAACTATACAAAGCTCAGATATTTTAAAATACCCTGTAAATCCAGCAGCTCATGGAAAGAGAGAGATAACAATGAAGCCAAAACACTTTATGGATGTCCAGTTACAACAAAGAGTCATCGGTCCAGTGACCATGCCGACAAAGTAATGTTCTGAAATAGTCACAGCACCTAAGCCCAATGATCCAATTAGAATCTGCATGGACTTGACTCAATTAAACAAATCACTATAGTGCAGGATTCTCCTGATGGTATCAGTGGATGAAAATCTTTTCAAATTAGTAAAACATACCCTCTTCTCAAAATTGGATGCTAACAGCAGTTTTGGCAGCTGCCTCTGGATAAAGATTCCAAGTTGCAAACCACTTTTATCATCCCATTTGTACAAGCTTCAGAATTACAGCTGACTCACAGAAACCCAAGACCATTAGCAAGTTTCCACACCCTAAAAACATCAGAATTACAAAGATAGCATGTTAAGTCAAGTAGGCAAGTATCTTACAAACTTGGCAGAAATGAATGAGCCATTACAACAGCTGTTGAGACAAAGTCAACTGTAGTTCTGGAATAGAGGCCAGCAAAATACTTTTGACAGAGTCAAAAATCTCCTAATCTCACAAGTAATTCTATTACACTACAATCCAGAGTTGTCAACAATTTTAGCAGTGGATGTATAATTTACAAACATGGGAGCAGTGTTGTTTCAGGTTCAAAAGAATGGACAAAGAAAGCCAATTTATTACACTTCAGAATCTCTCAAGTGCACAGAGAAGAGGAATGCAAGCATTGGCAAAAAAGCATTAGTAGCCAAATGGGCCTGCAAGAATTTCCCTGATTATGTCATGGGACTAAGGTTTAAAATGGAAACCGACCTCAAAGCTTAGGTTACTCTTCTTAACTTAAAAGAAATTGCATAAATGTTGCCTTGAATTCAACTTTTTCGACTAAGACTCATTAATACAGCTGAATACATTCAAGAGAAGTGTACTGTGTCCAGTTCTGATCACCCTATTATAGAAAGGATATTATTAAACTAGAAAGAGTGCAGAAAAGATTTACCAGGATGCTATTGGGACTTGATGGTTTGAGTTATAAGGAGAAGCTGAATAGACTGGGACATTTTTCTCTGGAGCGTAGGAGGCTGTGGGATGATTTTATAGAGATCTATAAAATAATGAGCATAGGTCAGCTAGATAGTTAGTATCTTTTCCTAAAGATAGGGGAGTTTAAAAATAGGGGACATAGCTTTAAAGTAAGAGAAGAGATACAGAAGGGTCCAGAGACACAACTTTTTCACATAGAGGGTGGTGAGTGTCTGGAACAAACTGCCAGAGGTAGTGGTAGAGATGGGTACAATTTTGTCTTTAAAAAAACGTTTAAACAGTTACTTAGATAAGATAGGTATAGAGGGATATGGGCCAAACACGGGCAATTGGGATTAGCTTAAGGGTTTAAAAATAAATGGCAGTATGAACAAGTTGGGCCAAAGGACCTGTTTCCATGCAGTAAACCTCTATGACTATCAATCAACAGTACATGCATTACCAAGGATACTAGTGGAAGGAGTTAAACAAGAAAAAAGATTTCAGTTTTATTGAGGAAGTGGAAATATATACTTCACTCATTACCAAACACCAGCTACTAGAAGAGATTACAAGAAATTAAACAAGGACAACAGCAGAATGACAAATGTGTCAAAATAAAGGGTATTGCAAGATGGATTACTGGAGGATATTCCCAACAATCCAGGATTTCACCAATACTTCAAAAAATCCCTTGACATATTGATAAGGAAACAAATGGAACCTTTAGATCTAGATGGAGAAAAGTAAACCAAGAGGATACTTTACAGGTGGAAGGCACTCCACTGAGTAACAACGCAGCACCATTTATCCTCAACCTCAAAATTAGGGTTTGATCAGGAAGATTTGTCATGGCACCAAATAAACTAAGCATGTGAAGTCTGCATTACTGGAGATAGATATAGGCAGATGTATATAATTAGGATAAAGACTTGAGATAAAATATGAAGTGTTGGCATCAGCAGCATCTTATTGAATGTAATTATGAATATTATTGTGATGCAATGTCACATTGAAACTGCAAGTATATTGTGTCGTTTACTGAGATATCTATATAGATGTGTAAATGAACAAGACTGGTTTTTATGAATAAAGCAGCAGGCATACCCTGAAGAAACCCCACCTAGACCTGGACCCAAGATGAAACAGTCTCATTTTTCCAACTGTTTTGACTGTTGCCGTGCTGCTAATCCAGTCTGTTAGAGTTGTCACGTCCTTGATTACTTCCATCTTTTCAAGCTCCTCTATCTTGTCCTACAGGTTGGATTTGAGACAGCTAGAATCTTTCTTGGAAAGATTCTCATCTACTTCTAGTTGATATTCACCAGGGAGACATCCAATACCTGTGAAAACATTTTTGTAATTTGTTAGGATCTGCTCAGAAATCAATGGTTTGCTATCATGTGAATCACTGAAATTCTCTTTTGGCACATGAAGGGTTAACAATTCAAGCTTTTTCCTTGTTTCAACTGAGGTGAGGGGTCTTTTCTTAGTGCCTAGTACAATCAATCTTCTTTCTTCCCATTGCATTGGGTCCTTGCTTAGTTTGCTATCTTGGGGTGAGCATTGTTCCATAATCTTGAATGTTATGTTTGAAGATTTCATTTTCAGGTCATCATCTTGAGCAACTTTACACAGTCTGTGAAGCTCAAGATGAAGCATGTATCACTGGTGTCTACCTGATACTTTAAATTAATTTGATGCCTTCTTTCTGCAATCATTATTCCATTCATCACCAACCATCTTTTACCTTGAGGTTTGATGGTGCCAACATATTGAAGGCTGTAAAGTGACTCATCAGAATCATTGCCTTACATCTCGCCAGCACCTATTTTGAGCCTTGTCTTTTCTTTTACCAGCAAAACATTTGTGTGCAAAGTAATTCAGCTTCGTGCAGTTAGAGCACTGCTTCCCCATGCTGGACATACTGCCTTTTCTTTTCTCTGAGGCAGTATTGACATCCATTCTGGCCTTGATTTTTTTTCTGCTGGCTCTTTTGTGAATAGTTCTTCCTTTCCTCCATTGTCATATGTTTGGAAGGCCTGAACTGCTTCTCAGTATAGTGCAAAGCTCATCACTTCTCCTAACAACTTTAACTGATGATTAATTATCTCAGAACTTCTACATATGTCAATAGCTGTCTTGGCAGTAAGTTTCCCTTCTTTCACAGATGTGCTCTGATGCCAGAGTCTCCTGTTCTTGAGGCAATGTTATCTCTGATTAGATCATCTTTCAATTGCACAAACTTACATGATTCAGCTAGACGTGTCAGTGTAGTCACATACTGATCAATATTCTCCCCCTTCTTCCTGATCTCTGGCATTGAAAATTTAGCATTCACAAAGGAATATTGGTAGAGGGTTCAGTGTGAGTCTTCAAGGTCTCCATAATTTTGTGAGACTGCTTCTTTGTTACTCAGTGAGTTCTAGGCCACAATATAACTTGGAACATTCTGTCTTCAGCAGTGATAATGGAGTTGCTTCTCTTATTTGTTCAGATTTAAAAACACAGCAAGATAGAAATGAGAAGCAGAGTAGGCCATTCAGCCCTTTGAGTTAGCTCTGCTATTCATTTTAATCATGGTTGATGATTGAATTAAATATTCTAATTCTCCCTTTCCCTCCATATCTCTTGATCCCTTTAGCCCCTACAGAGCTATATCTAATTTCTCCTTGAAATCATCAATGTTTTGGCCTCAACTGCATTCTGTGATAGTGAATTCTTCTAGGTGAAGAATTTTATCCTCATTTCAATTTCTTATCTCATTCTTTGATAATTTCATAGTTCTGCCACAATGACGGGAAGAATTTCAAATTCATTCTTGAATCCTTTTATCTCCTTAGGAATTGTACTGGAATATTCGAGACCATATTGACGTACCCAGCAGCCAGTGTTTTATACAAAGTTTCAGACTGAAGTTTGAATTATTTTCTATTGCTTTTCAGCAGTTGACTGTCTTCCTGCTATCAAAATCTATTCAATTCCATCTGTGTATTACTGACATCATGTTCCATATTTTCTTTATTCATTCATGGAATGTTGGCAGCACTGGCTTGATCACATTTATTGGCCATTGCCCTTAAGAAGCTGGTGACAAGTTGTCTGCTTGAACTGCTGCAGCCCCCATGTAATGTAGGTGCACCCACAATGCTGTTAGAAAGGGTATTCCAAGGGGCTTTGACCCAGCAACAGTGGAAGAACAGCGATATATTTCCAAGTCAGGATGGGGGGTAGCTTGGACAGGAATCTCCAGGTGGTAATGTTCCCATGTATCTGCTGCCCATATCCTTCTAAACAGCAGCAAACATGGGTTTGAAAGATGTTGCCTAAGGAGTTTTGGTGAATTCTTGCAGTGCATCTTGTAGATGATATACACACTTCTGACACTGTGCTCCTGTTGTGGAGGGACTGAATGGTTATGAATGGAATGCCAATCAAGCTGGCTGTTTTGTCCTGGATTGTGCAAAGCTTCTTAAGTGTTGTTGGAGCGGCACTCATGCAGGCATGAGAGTATTTCATTACATTCCTCAATTGTGCATTTTTGATGGAAGTCAGGCTTTGGAAGTTAGGAGGTGAGCTACCTGCAGCAGAATTCCTAACCTTTGACCTGCTCTTGTAGCCATGGTATTTATCTTGCAAGTCCAGTTCAGTTTCTGGTTAATGGTAACCCGCAGGATGTTGATACTGGGGGATTGTGATGGTGATGCCATTGAATGTCAGAGGACGTTGGTTAGATTCTCTCTTATTGGAGATGATCATTATCTGGCACTTGTGTGGTGTGAATGCTACTTGCCACTTGTAAGCCCAAGCTGAGATATTGTCCAGGTCTTGTGGCATTTGATTATGGATTCCTTCAGTATCTGAGGAACCATAAATGATGTTGAATTTTGCACAATCATCGGCAAATATCCCCACTTCTGGCCTTATGGTGGAAACAAGGTCAATGATGAAGCAACTGAAGACATTTAGGCTTAAGACACTACTCTGAGGAACTCCTGGAATGATATCTTGAACTGGGATAGTTTACCTCCAACAACAATACCTGTCTTCCATTGTGTTAGGTATGACTCCAACCAGCAGAGAACTTTTCCCCTGATTCCCATTGACTCCAGTTCTACTACATGATAAAATGGCTTTTGTCTCCAGCTTGACTCACAAATGAGAGGTCAAATATGTGCAGTTGCATAATTCTGACCAGTCACAGTAAACCATGCACAAAGCTCTTTCTCCAAACAAAGTGGTTTTTACAATAAAATGCTTTATTTCAATGGCTAATTTGGTCTACCAGTTATATTAAATAGCATTTAAATAAAACAACTTGTTTCCCAGGTTCCATCAACTTCTGAGAATATACCCTCATGTCATAGTGACCAGCTCTTGCCTTTGAGGCCTTTTGCAAAGCTGCTTTGCTGTAGATCATTGAGAATGATTCGAAATTAAAGCCAACCATGTTCTGTTCTTAAAACAATCTTGCCCTGTGCAAAAGTAATACATAGCTTGAACATTTAGCTGAGCCAGTACCCAATAATCTTTTCAGTGTTTGCCTCTGTACTACAAGACGTGCTTATTCTGCAGTAATAAGCCAAATGTTTATCCCATTTCCGAGACAAGTGAAGAGACTAGATTAATTCCCTTTGTCTCACATTTGTTCTACCACTAAAAATAGTGAAAGAAAAAAATGCTCGGATGGATTATTATTTTAAATCAAATTGGAATGCCACTAACACTTTCAACTCACTTTACTTCTACTGCTCTCTGAAAGAGCACACCACTCAGGTTTGTTCCCTTACCTTAAAATATGTTAAACCCTTAACATTGTTCTTTTCCTAATATCTAAACACTGCCCATTGGATATTTAAATATTGCTCTTTTAACATTGTTTTTGGTAAGATGTCACACAAAATTATTTCTGAAGACTGTTTTTACTAGGATCAATTTTTATTTTGGCAATAGTGTCTCCTTACTAATCCATGCTGTTAGGAATTGAGGTTCAAGGAATGAGAAAAATAAAAAGAGGGAGAACCAGAAATAAAACTAATGGAGAAAATTAGAGTAAAGTGCCTCTCGATGATCTTAGAGCATTTATGATATTTCTTTCCCTTATTTTAGTGCATGTGTAACCATGCCTCCTATATTCTCAACCAGTTGAAAATAACTTGTGTCATGGATGTTCATTACAAATTGTGGTAAATATGCCAGATTTTTAGGGTAGGATTTTTCAGTTGCAATCACCCCAAAACCGGAAAATCCCACCCAAAGTCAACAAACCTTTACACGGTTTCCTCCTTCCCCCCACTCCCCCTTTCCATTCCTGTTGTAGGCGTGAATTGAAAATTCCCCCTTAATGTTACAGATATTAGTAGCTGAACAAAAACATTTCTGAATGACTTTCTACTGCCTCACTAATGAGGCTGTAATAGAGGCTGAATTTACCTCTCTGGTTAATTTGGACTGATTCTGTGTTTGCTACCCCATAATTTTCCCTTCATTATTTATTGAATAGAATTGTGTGAGCTGTCATCAGCAAAAATGGAAAGCCCATTTTTAGATCATGTAAATATAAAGAAAAAGGCCATAGAACTGTGGAACTTGCATCACAACTCATTAGATCATGGTGGATCTGTACCTCAACTCTATTTGCCGGCCATAGTTCCATTTCACTTGCTACATGTACACAGTTACATGGGTAAGATGGGTAAGATGGATATAGAGGGATATGGGCCAAACACAGGCAATTGGGACTAGCTTAGTGGTTAAAAAAGAGGCGGCAAGGGCAATTTGGGCCGAACGGCTTGTTTCCATATCGTAAACCTCTATGACTTGTTAAACAAAATTCAGTTCTAATTGCATATTGATAATTTATTTCCTTGTTTGTATTCTCGAAATGCAACCTCTAACCTGTGGGGAAGGTGATGTCCAGAATATTTGTATGTTTCGGGTGTACAGATACAGGAGTTAGAGCCAACACTAGGGGTTTAGTGTGATTCTGAATGATCAGTGGAGGAAATGTGCTTTGCCAATCGGTGTTGGGACTTACTTATAACATAGCCCAAGATAAGTATTTGAAGGATATTACAGGGTCAGGAGCATCAATCATGTGCCTAGTACCATAAGAATCTTCCAACGTGCTGCCTCCCCTTTCAGCCATCGCCCCACCTCACAGTTATGCCCCCCCCCCACCCTCCTCGCCCACTTAATTTTCTACTCCTACTTCCAGTTTGGAACCATTTCTGAACTGCCAAATTCTGCAAATGGCAAGCTGCCTCTGAGTTAGTTGGCCTCTTGGTTGGAAATGAGATTCATCATCATTTTGGATAGGGGTTCTCACCACCAAGTGATCCTCTCACCAACCACTCAAAGTCCATTCAGGTTAAAAACTTATCTTTAGCTTATGACTTAATTAAAATTTTTAACAAAGTTAAACACTTATCAATGAATATTGTATACAGTGCTTCTGAATTGTGCATTCCAAAGCCAGCAGTATCTCAGAAATGCATTTTTGATTCCAGAATACAATAATGAAATGTTTTTGAAATTTGTACAATTAATATATGAATCTCAAATTATAAAGTAAAACACTAATTACATGTAGATGTTACTGAAGTTATCATGTTTATGTGTACAACTGCATATATAATATATCTATAGACCTGTAAACAATGACGATTGTATAATGAGGGACAAGGAAATGTATATCTTTTTATGTCTATTGCTATGTCTCCTAATTCATAAAAAAAATGTCATTTCAATTTTTCCTCTATCTTTTCCTTGGTCATAGTCTTATTTCATTGTCAGTAAGTGAAATCTGCCTTTAAGTAACCTCTCTTTGAACTCAAAGCATATACACAAAGTACTTCTTGCCTTACAGTATAAGTAAAAACAATAAGAGTGCTCTAGGAGCTACCACCAATGATCGCTCTAAGCTGTGCACCATACAACATTTTTTCTGTAGGCTGTGCAAAATCAACATCTTCAATTTATCGCATGTTCACATGCAAAACTAAAAATGGTCTGTGCACTTAAATTGGCTGCATGCTGCAAAAAACTTATTGAATGCAAGTTTCAACTCTATGTAGGTCGCATGTAGTTCACATGAAATACATAAGCAGAAATATAGCTTAGCAACCTCCATGCCTTATGAGAACAGGAGGGATCTATGTTGAATGAGAAGCATGACATGAACTCTCTGTACTGTGATAACTCTAATTATTGCTGCCTGAGTGTTAAGGTTCATAAAGGAATTTATTACTTGTAAAATCTTTGTTGTATGGATTGTTGCTAGACTGACAGCTAATAATAATGATGTGACAGATTCTGTGCATGGTACAGCTCCTTGCACCTATGTGAAGAAAAACCCCAGGGGACCCGCAATGTGCCCAGTCGAGCCCTGTAATAATGATGTAATCTGCATTAGAAATAGCCTTTAATATTTTAAAATATTATTTGCCAAATGTATATTTGAAAATATATATCAATTCTAATACCTTTTCTTTTTTTATTAGAAAGTAAAAGTGATCTTCATTTGTTTATTGCAAGGAAGATTACAGGGACTAGGTACTATTAGTGAGCAACTTAAAATGGAAATGGTTGCTGCCTACTTCATTTCTATGTAGGCATTGTGTTCAATAATAAATAACAATTCAGCAAGCTGCAACTCAACACATTTCTGTTTTATGTGACACTTAAAAATTGTTGAATAAACAGCGAGAATTGTGGAGATAGCAAAACATCTGATCATTTACAGATAAGCTGTAGGGTAGTGAACTGACAGTAAAAACACATTGGAGAAAGCTGAGGAATGGATGATGACACAGGGTGTACTGTAAAATAAATTCCAGCATTTATTGACTGCATACTGATGATGGTAAGGAATTCAAAATGTTTAAAGCAGTTAAAAACCCTTCCAAATAGGATAATCATAGGAACAGTCACATAGTGCTGATGTCAGTAGATCAATAAAAGAAATGCTTGGACTATTGCTATGGAGACATGACAAATCCCATCAGAACATTTAGAACACAAGAACACTAGCCAGTCGAGCCTACTCCAACATTCAATATGATCAGGGTTAGTCTCAGGCTTCAACTCCACTTCCCTGCCCATTTCTTCATATCCTTTGATTTCACAAAAGACTAAACAGCTGTCCATCCTGCTCTTAAATATATTGAACAATGGAGCATCCAAAATTCTTTGGGGTGGAGAATTCCAAAGATTCACAAAGATGGAGTCATTTCTGCTCATCTCAGTCCAATATGATCAACTCCTTACGTTTTAGATTCCCTGACTGGTGAAAAAAATGGAGACTATTGTCCAGACTTGCTACGCCTGGCTCAGATTATGCCAACCCCAGAGATTATCATAGGGCCCTAAAAATTGGTATTGAAACTGGTGCCAGATGGTTTCTGATTCTCCTGCTGAGAATAATGGAGTGATCCACACTAGCCTCTCACAGTCACTTCACATTGCAATTCTCCCATACTTGGTCACTATTTTGGAAAGTTGGAAGTTTCACATTGGCACTGGAAGGGGCAAGGCAATGTCATAAACCTGGAAAAGGCTTGCTGGCGGTGCGGGCGGGGTTAAGAACAAAGAACAAAGAACAAAACAGCACAGGAAACAGGCCCTTCGGCCCAACAAGCCCGCGCTGCCACCCCGATGTTCCCACCTCTACCCGCGATCCCTGTTCATGTTTATAGATCTACAGATTAAAGACCAAATTTGAGACAATTTAGGGAGAATTTGTATTGCCAATTAGCCTAAGAGCACATTTTTGGGATGTGGGAGGAAACTGGAGCACCCGGAGAAAACCCACTCAAGCATGGGGAGAATGCGCAAACTCCCACAGACACAGGCCTAAATCCATGTATCTGCACAGCACAGCGATAGTCACTGAGCTGTCGTGTTGTCCATTAAATGGTCCAGGTCAAACGTACACTAACGACGTGAAGCGCTAGGATACTCTCGAAAAAGATCCAAGAGCAGTCCTCTCACGACCCATCGCGTGTATGCCCCTCGTTAGACAACAAGGTGGACCAAAGCACCTGTAGGATGCAAACAAGTACATCAATATCATCATCTATTTACACACTTCCCAGGGACTCCCAAGGCTCATGATCCCTATTTTAAATCAGTTTTCTATACCCCTCCATTCCCATTCTGTTCATATGCCCATCTAAGTATTTCTTAAATAACTCCAGAGTACCTGCCTCCACCACTTTACTTGGCAGCGCATTCCATACCCCCACGACCCTCTGTGTGAAAAAACTCCCTCTAGCATCCAAATTATAGCTTACCCCCCTCACCCTAAGCCCATGACCCCTCGTGCTATTTTGGTGGGGGGAGTTGTGATGGGGGAGTTGTGATGGGGGAGCTCATGCAGAGATGCATCCTGAAGGCAGTCATGATGGGGTGGGAGAATTGGCGTGGCATGTCAGGAGTCAGTCAATGGACCCAAAGGGAGAGCCTCAATGCTCCAATGCTGGTGACTGATCAGGGAAAGGATGGGGGAATATGCTGTCGATGACAGAGGGAGGGTCCTGATGTCCTTGGGTGGGGGTGGGGCCTCCCAGTCCACTGTGAATCAAGAAACCTTTGCAAGATGGTGCCAGCGTGCTCTGAAGCTGACCGCACCAGCATGTTCAGGTTACAACACTTCAGATGGAGATCCAGGTAACTTTTAAATGAGTTGAGTGTTTCAGCCTCAGTCACCAACTTTGGCAATGAATTCCAGATGCCCACAAACCCTCTGCATGAAAAAGTTCTTCCTTAAATCTCTTCTAATCCTTCTACCTATCATCTTTAATTGATCCCCTTTATTAATTGACCCCTCAGCTAGGGGAAAGAAATATTTCCTATCTACCTTGTCTAGGCCCTCATTATTTTGTAGGTAACCATTTCTGTTTTAAGGAAAGCATGCTAGCCTATCGAATATTTCCTCATAGCTGCAATTTTCAAATATTGGCAATATTATTGTACATCTCCCCTGCACTCTTCCCACTTCTGCATTCTACTATTATGTCCTTCCTATAATGTGCTGACCAGAACTGTTAAAACTCCAGCTGAGTTCGAAACAGCATTTTATACAATTCCAACATTATATCCCTGCTGTTGTTTTCAATACCTCACCCAAAATCTCACATTCCACATACTTTTTCCACCTATTCTGACATTTTCAAGAACCTGTGGACATACATTCCAAGATCTCTTGCTTCCTCAACCCCTTTCAAAATCTTCCTTTACATTGAGTATTTCCTTGCTTTATTTGTCTTCCCCAAATACATTACATCAACTTCTAATTCTCTGCCCACACAACCAAGCCGTTGATATCATTCCAGAGTTGACAGCTATTCTGTTCACTATCAACTTCAAGGCCAATTTTTATGTCATCAGTAAACTTCCTAATCATGCTTGTACAGTTAATTCTGAATTCTTAATATATACAACAAACACAAGGGCCCCAAAATGGAGCCCTGGGACACCACTGGAAACTGTTTTCTATTTGCATAGACCTTCATTGACCCTTTATTTCCTGTCACTGAGCCAATTTTGACTCAACTCAACGCCTTCCCCCCATCCCATGAGATCTCATTTTTTTGACCAGTCTGCCATGTGGGACCTTGTCAAATGCCTTCCTGAAATCCATGCAGAGAACATACACTGCACTTACCTCATTAATTCTCTTTGTTATTTCCTCAAATAATTACATTAAGCTAGTAAGACATAATCTTCTTTTAGCAAAAGCACGCTGACTATCCCTGATCAATCTGTGCCTTTCTAAGTGATGGTTTATCTTGTCATTCTGAAATGTTTCTAATAGTTTGTCACCACTGAAATCAGACACACTGGCCTATTCCTTGCATCCTATTAACATAATGATACAATGTTCACGGACTTTAAACATCTGGAAGCTTATCCAATCCACTGGTTCCCCTTTATCAATTCTACGGTTATGTACTCAAAAATATTTAACAGATTTGTCAAACATAATTTCCCTTTCATAAATCTACGCTGACTCTGTGCAATCCTTTCTCTGTTTTCTCAGTGTCCAGTTAACACATTCTTTATAATAGATTTTGGCATTTCCCTGGCAGGTTAACATTTTTGCAATTCCTCATTTCAATAAGAATGCAGAGATAAAATTGAATAAGCATATAACTGGGCAGACCAGTCAGCATTGACTTTGGCACCAAATGTACCAAAGGCACACCCTTCCCTGTTGACCTGCAAAATCTTCTTTATATCTGGGAGCCTGTGACAAAATCAAATATTGTCCTATAGACTAATCAAGCACTGCATGTCAGAATTTTATTCACACCTCATAATCAATCTCAGACTCTCCCATTGCTACTGTTGGGATTGTTCTGTTACTCCAGGAGGATAGACTCACCAGAGATGGCAGCACAGTCGGAGGACAGTGGTCCTGTAAGTCTTTAATATTGTCTCATGACCCAATGAAATCTTATGGCATCAAACATGGGCAAGGAAACCTCCTGTTGATTACTATCCCCTGCCCTTTCTGAATCAATGAATAAGTGCTCCTCTATGTCGAGCATTATTGGTAGAAACACTGAGGGTATTATGGACACAGAATGTACACTGGCTGGGAGGCCTCACACATCCTCTTCGTGATGGATTCAAATGTAGCATAGGCTGATATTTGGGGTAGTTTCTTTGGTTTCCATCTTGGCAAAGTACACTATGTAAGTATGGTGTAACAACAATTTATTCAACATTATGTGTGTAATATAATGACTGGAAATAACAAATGCAATGCTGATCCATGGAAAGCACCTCTTAAATAAAATATTTCAATGTCAGCAGAGAAATGGAGTTATAAACTAGTGTTCAAAATTTGGTATGGAATCAGATGGCATGAAACTTTAGATAGGAAGTTACACCATTTAGATGGCAGTATCCCCAAAATATCTTTTCAAGGTGTAAATTCTAATCACAAGTCTGTAGTTAAAAATAATACAATGGCATTTAACCTTATTACTGTCATGCAGTTTTGCAACAAAGATGTTTTTCTCATATATCCAGTGAAAAACTTAATATCTATAAGCTTGTTTTTCTGATAAGCATTACAATGTCATCAGAAAACTAGGGAACAAAATCATGTCAGTAAAAGAGCAGAATTATTATTCTTGCATATAATTGCTAACCCAGACTACTTCATTGTGATTATACGCATCAATTCAGCTTCTTCATATGGTTGTGCTGAAGAGCTCCTCAAAACCAGTTTCCATGATAATGTCATGAACATTTATCAGAAAATAAAAAACATTTAAGAATGTACCAAAATTACTTATACCTCTTAAACATTTTTAAGGTGTTGCTCTGGTGCTGAGACTTCTTCTTTGATTCACTTATTGCAATCAAAATATTTTATATTTATTCCACTGCATATAAAATGTGGAAAGTGTAGGATACTTCAACATCATGGTATTTGTTTCAAGAGAGGTTGGTTATATATTAATAAAAAAGAGGATAACGGCACAATGATAATTCAGTTCCAGTTAATACTAATAAAATACTTTCCCAAGTGGCATCCTTCTATTTTGGTCAACTCTTAGTTAAAAAGGTAAATGATTTCGTGTCCAAAACTCACAATATGATTGAGTACACAAGTCCATACAAAAGAGGAATGTATTCTATTTCTTTTCATAACAGTATAAAATACTATTTGGGAAGGCAACAATATTTTTTATTGGAAAATTAATTCACCTGTCAAATACTTGAGGGAAAATGTAACAATTCTCTCTTTGCAATAACATTTAAAGCTTTTCGCAAAATTTTAAAGCACACATTTTGCGGACAAATTGAAACAAATACTGCAGGGTCAAAAATATTACAGTGAAATGAAATATAGTGTATGATTTGTATTGCAAAAGCAATGGAACCTTGTACATTGCTGGTACTACAGAAGTAGGATAACATTAACACTGCAATGAAGTTGCTGTAAAAATCCTCTAATTGCCACACTCTGCCACCTCTTTGGGTACACTGAGGGAGAACTTAGCGTGGCAATACACCTAACCAGCACATCTTTTGGACTGTGGGAGGAAATTAGAACACCTGGAAGAAACCCATACAGACAAGGGGAGAACTCCACACAGACAGTGTGCAAACTCCACACAGACAGAGACCCAAACCGTGAATGAAACTTGGATCCCTGGCACTGTGAGGCAGCAGTGCTAATTACTGTGCCATTTTGCTGCCCTATGTTTGTCATTTGCACGTCTATTAGAGATTATATTACAATTTCAGAAGGAAATAATTAAAATTACATAAATTCAGATTACTCTTATTTATAAAAAAGTTGCTATAATCATAATCATTTAAAAATATGGTTGATCCATAATTGATTCATGAGAAACAACTGGTTTAACACACCACAATAAAATACATTGAGGGTAAAAATCTCTAATCTAATCAACTCATTTTGCATTCAATTCAGCCAAAATGCAGGCTCCCCAATTGAAGTATCATTGATGGTTACAGTCAAATGCAATATTTAAGAAGTCAGCCCAACTAAAGTTACTTGTAGACTGGACCAGTTTCCCTGATCAACACCTACAAAAGGCTCATTTGCTGTTGGAGGGCAAAGATGGCCTATTATAAAATAAGGTTCTACTCTCAGAGGATAAGGATATACATTTTGTATCATTTCTACATCCAATAGTTTGCTTATACAATATTATTTACTTTATACAAAACTATTAGCAAGCATTGTTTAAAGTCTGAAATTAGATACATCACACAAAATAAAAATGCTATCTCTTTATTTCTACAGTATAAAATCATTAAATACAGTGTTATAGATCAGACTATGTTGAAATAATTATAGAATACTTTCAGTATATCTCTTCATGTTCGACACTAATGTGGAGATTTGTTACTTCATTGACCTGAAAAGAACACATTTTACATTAGGAAGTTTTACTCAGATATAACAGATTCATAAATTGCTTAAGAAAGAGGATGTCGCCCAGCAAAATCTGTTCAAGAGGCTAGGATTTCTTTAATGTCATAAGATCTTTTTCTACAGATATATGCTGGTATTCTATTACCCCACACACCACGGAAATCGACTGGACGAGGGATAGACAGAAATATCTGTTGACCTCAGGTGAGAATTTCTGGTCTCACTCAAGCAGTAAAATCCCACCCATAATCCACAGTAAAGAAATGTTATAAAATACATTTATACTTATTATATTATTAATTTTGCATCAAAGACTAACATTGAGCCTATTTTAAAATAATTTTAATTAATTTCCTAAAATTATGCAATTAAGGTGTGTATTAAAATAAAACATTGACGTGTTACAGATGTCTTTGCTGTTTTGACGTTGGTCAGGCAAGTATCTTGGATGGACATGTGATATGTATCATATGTGTCAGAATTAACACCACTGGTTTTGTTTATAGGGAATGTAGAACATTTGTGTAACAGAATCTGATTGCAAAGCACCCAAGCAGCAAAGTCAAAAGTTTATTTTATGGTTGGATCCATGTTTGCTGTAAGAGAAGCAGCATTTCACATTTCCTATCATGCCCCATTTATTCAATATAACTGCTACAAAAATATGAGAATATTCATTATAGCATGTTATGTTACATATGTTAATTTATTAATAATTATTATTTTAACATGGAGATACACTCAGATGGAGCTATTGTGGATTTTCTTTTATTCATTCTTGGGACATGGGTGTTACTGGATGGACAGCATTTATTGCCAATCCCTAGTTCGCAAGGGCAGTTGAGAGTCAAAAACATTGTTGTGGCTCTGAAGTCACATGTAGAACAAACCAGATAAGGACGGCAGATTACTTTCCCTAAAAGACGTTAATGATGTGTTTTTCCGACAATTGGCAATGGTTTCATTGTCATCAGTAGATTCTTAATTCCAGATTCTTTTTTTTATTAAATTCAATTTCTACCATCCACTATGGTGGGATTTGAGACTAGAAATGTTCCCAGAACATTAGCTGAGTTTCTGGATTAATAATTTAGCGATAATACCACTAGGCCATCACCTCCCCAATGAGCATTGTTTCATGCATATTGTTTGCAACGGGTTATTGCTGAGGCTAATTGTAGGCTCACTAAAATGAATACAAAACTCATAAGAGCTATTACATGGGATAGTTACTACATGAAAAAGTTCTTTCTCTCTTGATGAATTGCTCCCCTTCCTGACAGTTCATTTCTAGTGCATTATGTAAACCAAATATTATTCCCACTTCCACATTGAAAGTTCCAGCCCACACTTAAATTTGGAATTTAAGCATCTGCAAATTTTGCTCATTAACATTAATTAAGTATGAATTTACCTCAAGATGTGCCTCTATGCAGTAATTAAACATTGTGACTTTAAAGGAACAGGCTATTAAACAGAACTATAGAATAAATCTTTGTGCTCTGCATGTTATAACACACTTTTATAAAATGGCTTATCATCCCATTTATTTTGAGCATTGGAAATTGCAAGAAGTTCTGGAAGAATTAAAAATAATTATCATTTAAATGATACCATGCTCTTTCGAAGCATGTTGTGCTGATGGGGCTGTAGGCAGAGTGATGAGTTCACAGCTATTTTTTATAAAAGAGGAACATAACTCTCAGTGGCATGACTGGGTGAATCTCAGCTGAACTTAGCTGATCATCTTTGTTCTCTGTTAAAAGTGTGAATAAAACTTAGCTGTAATTATTGTGCAGTCAAATAAGCTGCCAAGACTCACCTTTCAGAATCAAGTATATTTCAAGGTCTTTTTCCTCATGGCCTTGGACCTATGAGTTGCAAGAAGAGTAAAGTGTGAAAACCAGAGGCAAAACTGGAGAGTAAATAAAAAGTTTTTTAAAAAAAGAGTAAAATATTCTAACATATAAGGTTGATTTTCATTTTCACTATTTGAATGACAATCTAACAGTATGGATCCATGCCCGAAATGAAAGTCAATTAAGTTCTAGCAAGTGGAGGTTCTGGCTAGGCTGATTACCCCCCCAAGGCAGTAAAGAGAAAAATCTACCTTATGTGTCCCGTTAGAGAATTTGAACTATGACGTGTTATTCCAAAATTTATTTATCGTATGAGATGCAAGATTGTACATGAATTACCAGTGATATAATAGCACTGGCATAATATTATACACAGATCTAGAGACAATGAAACATACCTATAGAGCAGCAATTCAGCAACTCCACATCCTGTAAATGCTTAACTTGACCTCATGCAAATTAGTATAAAGAAAAAAAATTGCTTGATTCAATTTAACATTTAGAATTATTCCCCAGATATTCCTAATGATGCAGATTCTACCCAAATGAATTTGAGGTTAATATCTATTTGCATTTCCATAGTATTCTTCATTTATAAAACTATGACAAAAAAACTTTTTAAAGGTAGATCTGCTCTGTCAATATAAATTTAACACTTGTGTGGCAGAAATTCTATTTACAAATGCATTTTGTATTTCTGGTGACGTTATGATTGTGGAGAAAGAGCTAGTCTGCAAATATTCCAGAACAATGTCTCAGAGTCTGAGAATCCTCAGAGAATTTTGAACATCTGTCAATTTACTTTGAATGCCCATTAATTTTCTGCCTTTGATTTAAAGTGTAAACATTTTTGCATTTCTAATACGTTATTTTACTAATTGGTAATCTTAATGTGCAGATCCCTTCCTCTCCCAAAAGCTTTTAAGTCATTCACATTGTCATAAAGAAGAACTTGCCAACTTATGTTACACAAAGAAAAACTGCAAAACACATTGGAACAACATCAAAAAGAATTATTTGAAATACATTCCCCATCATATTCCCACTCAGGCTCAGACTGAGAAGAAAGCTTTTGATAACAGTGTTACTTTAAATGTTTTAAGTTTTGTGTTGAGTGGCAGAGAGATTACCCCAAAAAGCTGCAATTCCATTTACAGCACATGGATTTACAGATGTCTTTGCTTTTTATGGGCTTTCTCTTTCTTTGTTGGTAATCTGTGCTGTTCTCATACCTATCTACACTCTAAGCCAAGCTGCTGTCCTTTCCTAGGCCCACCTGTGATCCCGTCTTCATTCCCTCCCTTGCAGTTCAATTGCTTTTGATTTGATTTGGTTTGATTTATTATTGTCACATGTATTAGTAAAGGTGAAAAGTATTGTTTCTTGCAAGCTATACAGACAAAACATATTGCTCATAGAGAAGGAAAGGAGAAAGTGCAGAATGTAGTGTTACAGTCATAGGTAGGTTGTAGAGAAAGATTAACTTTCTGTAAGATAGGTCCATTCAAAACTCTGATGACAGCAGGGAAGAAGCTATTCTTGAGTTGGTTGGTATGTGACCTCAGACTTTTGTATCTTTTTCCCAAAGAAGAAGGTGGAAGAGAATAGGTCAGGGGTGTGTGAGGTCCTTAATTATGCTGGCTACTTTTCTGAGACAGTGAAAAGTGTAGACATAGAACATTACAGCGCAGTACAGGCCCTTCGGCCCTCGATGTTGCGCCGACCAGTGGAACCAATCTAATGACTCTCTAAATTAAACTACTCCAATGTAATCCATATGCCTATCCACTGACCATTTGAACCCCCACAAAGTTGGCGAGTCCACAACTGCTGCAGGTAGGGCATTCCACACCCTTACTACCCTCTGAGTAAAGAACCTATCTCTGACATCCGTCCTACAAATACCACCCCTTAATTTAAAGCTATGTCCCCTCATGTTAGCCATCACCATCCAAGGAAAAAGGCTCTCACTGTCCACCCTATCTAACCCTCTGATCATCTTGTATGCCTCAATTAGGTCACCTCTTAACATTCTTCTCTCTAATGAAAATAACTTCAAGTCCTTCAGCTTTTCCTCATAAGACCTTCCCACCATACCAGGCAACATCCTGGTAAACCTCCTCTGCACCCTTTCCAATGCCTCCACATCTTTCTTATAATGCGGCGACCAGAACTGTACGCAATACTCCAAGTGCGGCCGCACCAGAGTTTTGTACAGTTGCAACATGACCTCACAGCTCTGAAATTCAGTCTCTCTACCAATAAAAGCTAACACACCGTATGCCTTCTTAATAACCTTATCAACCTGGGTGCCAACTTTCAGGGAGCTATGCACATGTACACTGATATGTAGACAGAGTCAATGGATGGGAGGCTGGTTTGCGGTCTTGTGCAAGGCTTAGAAAGACTTAGAAACATAGAAGCTGGAGTAGGCCATTCAGCCATTCATACCTGCTCCACCATTCATTTTGATCATGGCTGATCATCAAATTCAATATCCTGATCCCCCTTTCCTCCATATCTTTTGATCTTTTTAGACCTCAGAGCTATATCTAATTTCTATTTGAAATCAAACAACATTTTGGCCTCAACTACGTTCTGTGATAATGAATTCCACACATTCACCACCCTCTGGGTGAAGAAATTTCTCCTCACTTCAGTTCTAAAAGCTTTACCCATTATCTTCAAACTATGACTCCCAGTTCTGGATTCCCCCACCATTGACAACATTCATAGAATCATAGAATTCTTTCTGAATCTACCTTGTCCAACTCTGTTAGAATTTTGTAAGTTTCTACTAACTGCACCACTCAGAAGGAGAAGGGGAGCAGCTGCATGATAATACCTTCAACTCATAGTTGCCTTCCAAATCATGGACATTCATTAGCATTTCTGCAGTGTTGCTGCGTCAATATCCTGAGACTCCTCATACAACAGAACTGTTGAAGGATCTTCACTACATGGACTCCAGTGATTCAAGAAGCAGGCCTGCTACTATCTTCTTAAGCCCAACTAGAGATAGAATAGGATTAAATGCAAACCCTGCCAGAGATACACACATGCTTAAGAATGAGAAAAAGAAAACTGAATAGTTTTCTGATACACACAGTCTTAGATCGGTTACACTATGTGGCTAAACATGAGAGAAATCAAGGCTGCTAGAATACTTCAGCAAGAGTTATCACCATCAGGAGGGCAGTAAATAATAGGAAGAAAACTGAGAATTTATAAAATGATACAACTTTCAGAATAACACTTTGACATGGTGGTGTCAGCAGGTGGTGAACACAGGCATTTAATCACAAGGCCCGAATGGGCAACTCACCAATATAATTTTCAGCAATAGCTTAAGTGATGGAACATGATTCTTAACTTGGGTTAATGATGTTTACCATTAGAATATCTAATGAGGGTAAAAAATAGCTCAAAATCATAATAATACAAAATAAAGCAAAAAGGAATCATGGTAACAATCGTGGCTGAGCCAAATAATTAGTATCCACGTTATAGTTTCTACATAATTTTCTGCAAGTTGTTTACTTGCACATTAGATTTGGTCATTGTACAATGTATTGACGTGGTAATTTAGTTAACATTTATCAAACTTATATATATTTGTGTGGCATCATGCAGTCAAAAAAATGTTGGTGTTAGTTCTGGGAACAAATGGGAAGAAGAAGGGAGAGAGATATTTCAGGCTGGTTTCTGCTGTTTGGAGAAAGGGATTGTTCTTTTCTACTTCATTTGGAAACTCCTACTTATGTGGGAATATTAAGGTGTTCCTGTGTGGATTTTAAGAATGGTCAGTTTCTCACTAGTTTCAGTCATAAGTTAAGGCATTTTACCCTTCTATTTGACATATATCTCAGAGACACTAGGGGAGATGATGGCTGAGTGGTAGTATCACTAAACTATTAATCCAGAAGCTCAGCTAATGTTCTAGGGACCCAGGTTTGAATCCCACCATTGCAGATGGTGGAATTTAAATGCAATAAAAAATATTTGGAATTAAGAATGTACTGATAACCATGAAACCATTATGGATTATTGGAAAAAATTCACTTGGTTCACTAATGTCCTTTAGGGAAGGAAGTCTGCTCTCCTTACCTGGTCTGGTATGCATGTGACTCCTGATCCACAGCAATGTTGTTGAACTCAATTGCCCTCCAAAGGTAACTGGGGGATGGGCAATAAATGGTGACCAGCCACTGACACCAATGTCCCACATGTGAATTAAAAAGACTAATTAAATGGATAGCTATTGTGGTAGTGACTGCACTTTCTCATACCTGCAGCCAGAGTTATGCAAAAAGATGCTGAAGTGGAGCATCAAACCTGTTCCACCATGCAGTAAGATCTCGGCTGAATATGTTCCTGCCCTAACCAAATATCTTGATCTATCAATCTCAGCCTTAAAATACTCATTAACTGAGCATCCAGTACATATGAGATGGAGATTTCAAAAGACTTACAGATCTCAAATGAAGAAATTTCTATTTGTCTCAGTGTGAAGTAGCCAACAACTCATCTTGAAAGGGCTGAGTTTTACATGGGATGGTGGGGAGAAGGCCTATTGCTAAATCTCATGGAAGCAAAGTCGGACGGCAGCTGACCCACAGAAAACAAGCCATCCCTGCAGTGATAATGTGCTGCTGGGTGCGCTGAGCAGGTGAGAGTGGGACTTCTGCCCCTCAAAGGAACTTCTTCCCTGCAGCTGAGTAGCAGTCCTGACTGCAGCAGATCTCAGTATGGGCACTGCCAGGAATGCAAGGGGAGTATGAAGAAGAGCAACGGATGCTGGAGACATAAAAGGTCCAGGATATTAAAATTATCCCAATGCACAGAGATGGAGGAGAGGGAGGTGGGACCAGACAGACTTTGGAGAGCAAGTGGTGAGGCATTGAGGTATAAACTTGGTGTGGAGTGGTGACATGTTAGGGCATTTGCTCCTGATGTGCACACTTCTTCCGTTAGTTTTTCACCTGGCCTCAGAAAACAGCCTGCCCACATCCGCCCACCTATCTATCCGAACCGTATTATGGCATGGCAGCATAATATCCCTAGCCACTGAATTAATAACAAGCTCCATTGACCTTCAATTATTTATTTATATATGGTGGGCAGGCTACTAATCTTGGATGGGGCACAGCTGGGGTTGGGCAGGAAGGTGGAAGATACCTTAATAAGTTGATTACAGATTGGTCTATCTTAAACAAGTCTCTGTAGGTTAACTCTGAGCCTTCATTAACTAAAAGAATGATTTACAAATATAAAGGAGCTGTCTCCATGTTTATCCCTATATATGTATCTCCACTCAACACGACACTGACTCTGGGTCCGGGCCATGTGACTTCTTTCATCACTGTGTGGCTTTATTGTGCTCAGTCCCACATTAACCCTGTATGTTCCAGATCATTATACTATGTTGGACTGGATATTCTCACTTTTTATGTGCTGCCCTAATGAAAACATGCTCAGCAGGGTGGTACATTTTAGCTGCATTCCTCTGGTTCTAGACTTTCCAGCTAGGGCTGCAGTCGATGTGCTGGAGTAGACCTTATGGCCTAAAAGTTCATTTGTACCCGTTCTGTGATGCAAACTGAACAACAGCAGTGGCCACCATGCTTAAGATGAAAGTCAGAGGATCTATGATTTTGGTCTCCTCGTGTCTTCTAGGGTGCAGGACAAATGTTCTGCGGGCACTTGCTGCATTCCAAGAAGCAGTTCATCAATGATGGGAAAGTTGGCAAGAAGTCAAAAAGTCTTGTTTGGGGTGGGGAGTGCAATGATAAGTGTGTTTTTTACCATGGAGCTATCCTGGGTTCATATTTTTAAAAAAGTTGCCTTCTGTTTCTTCCACAGTCTTTAGCACTTTCTTCAGTTTGACACAGATGTTTCTTTGTGTATTTAATTTATCTAGAGTTGATTTCAGGCAGCTGCCAGGGACTCCTGAAGGTAGTGCAGTCCAATTTGATGCTCCCATTGAATATTGGGTAGTTGATTCTGTATATGAAATGGGGATTCATTTCTGTCCTGAAATCAAGTACTGAAAAGCTCACTTTGTAGGTTTAAATATATTGCCTGCAGTTTAACAAACAATAACTCGGGTCTGGGGGTGTTATAAGCTCAGTCATGGGAGTGTACGGCCTATTGCACTATTTCCAGAATGAGTTTGGATGGCATGAGCAGACCATCCAAGACTTTTAATATGTTGGAAAAATTAGCAAGTTTAGCAGCATTGATGAAGAGACAACAGATCTGATGAAAGATCATTAACCAGAAACTTTGGGTTGTATTTTTGCAGAGGTGGGATGACTCTGGAGATCTATAAAACTGGCAGGCAGCTTTTCTGGTCAACACCATTTTTGCCAGTAGGGAAAATGTTAGTACCTAAATCACACAGGCTGTGGAACATGAATCTATTGGCCATTTGAAAATAGGGTAAATTTATACAGACAGAATTTTAGCTTTTCCAAGTGCTTTGTCCTTCAGTACAAGAGTCATGAATTTATGGGAGAGATGTAAATGTTCTTGTATGGTTAAATTCTGTTTATGTGTCATGATCTGAAGTTACTTAAATTCCCAGCCTTTTAAACATGAGGAAAAACAAACAGGCTGCAGCTGCCAGTTACTATAAAAAAGCAATGGCTGCTGCATTTCTTGATTGACAAGCCATCTGATGTAACTTTGAAAAAAATTACAATTTGTTTCTGCAATTTCAATAAAGCTCATTGTTGACATTTTCCACATATTATTATAGCCAAGCCCATTACAAATGTTTGGCTAAGTTTCTAAAGCTCCAGATATACTTATCTCAGTAGGACTGTTGTGTTTATGCTTTGATTTATAGTTTTAAGAGGCTAATAAAGGATTAGCTGTCTTTCATGTAGTTACTGGATAGAAATTAGTGTTTATAACAGATGACCACGTGAAGAGATTTAAATTCTTTGAATGGGTTTCTTGAACAATTGTTTTTTTTTCTGTATTGTGCGTATGAGTAAGAACACTGTGAAATTTGTAGAACACTGTAGAAATCTATTTGTTTTCTTCACATAATTCCTGAGGTCTGTTCATAATAGATACTGGGAAGGGTACCTATGGAGATGACGTGGGAGTATGAGGGGGCATGTTGTTGACAAGGTTATGAAAGGCAAGTGAGTGGATCTTGACATGGGAATATATGAAGAAGACCTAACAACTTTTAAAACAACTGGGATGAAGTTCCAGAGAACCAAGGAAAGCTTTCTAACCAGCCTGCCTCAGCGCTCATCCACCTTCCCCGGCCACCTCCAATCTGCTTCTGCAAGCAGTATGCTTGAATTGATTCAGCTCCCCGGCCTCCTCAAAGCAAAATTCTGTGTGATGGGGCCCTTTGCCTCAAGTGAAAATCTGGCCCCTTACTTCTGTTTTTCTCCCCACAGATGCTGGCCTGCTGAATATATCTAGCATTTTCTGCTTTTATTTCAGCATTAGCAGTATTTGGCCTTTGTATCAAAGACTTTGATCTAGGCAAACTTATTCATTCATGAGTACACCATGACTCACTGACTTACTCAATCTGACATGTATATACACACACACACACAACACACCAACATTACCCAATTTATGGGCTTTTCACAGGTATCTTCATTTCTACTCATAATGCTCGCTAACATAGAGTTTTACTCACATACCAACATACCTGCATACACATAATGTACTCTCATGTTAACAAACATGGCATCATACGCACTTGCTTTCATTCACAAGCTCTCTCACACACATATAGGTGACTCACATGTCCTGCCTAATGAGTCAGTCCCATTCATTTACTAAATTTGACACATTTTAATATGAGAGTGGAAATTTCACTAACCTGAAATAGTACTGCTTTCTGTCCTTTGGGGTATGCTCCAATTCCACTACCTCTTTGATCCTAAAATTGTAACTTCATTTCACAATGTCTTGAAGTGTATCTTTGTATAGAACCTGCTGAAGTTTAGTCTCAATTTGTCACAGATTTTCAGCAATGAATCATACTGAAATGTCAACTACGCTTCTTTATTTAGAATGGGCATTTATTCAGTACTGCTCACATTCTACATTGCAGTCCTGTATTCAGGGCAAAAGGCTGGTACATTAATAAACTATACTGATTTATCCTTTGTGAAACATAAAGGAAGTTATGAGTAATGATCTCATTGTGGCATAAAAGATTGGGATAATCTTATCTTGGTGTGATATTGTTAAAAATGGGTGACATCAAATTGAGCTCTGTTTTGAAATCAATGAAAGTAAAAATAGGGTAAGGTGTAAAATGGGCTGCTGATCCAATATCACCGAGAACATTTTCAGACAAAGTTAAAATCTTCTCCATTGAATAACAGGACTGTACTTTATCCCTAGGCAAAACCATCCTATGTATTGCTAATATATCTTGAAGAGAAAAATAAATATAAGAACATTTTTTGTTTTGGAGTGAGACCCAAGATGATTTAAAGATTTAAACCATACTTTACAACATAAAAAATACTGATACACAGACAACAGAATGCCTGATCTCATGGGTCAAGAATTGTTACATTTTAAAATCATTCATTGTGGTCAAAATATTTTAACGCCACTGGTACTATATTGGGTTCTGCTGATAAGTGTGACAAATCTACCATAAATTATACGTGGTCTTCATCAGATCTTCCTAGAGAAAATACTTTAGTATGTCCTCTCTTATATTTGTATGAACTATGCTGCTTAAGATGTTAATTAAGGTCAACTCCTATGGGTTTCAGTGCAGAACAATCATCACAGCACACTTTGATGTTGCAAAAAAATTGTGATCATTTACTATTGAATGTATATTCTATAAATCTTTATATCTTGTTTAATCAGAATGATATATGAAAATTTAGAGTTGTCAACTTAATTTTTTTGCAAATTAAAGCCATCAGATGCAGTAATAATTGATACCATTCTGATGCAAAGACCAAAATAATCAGTTAAGATTTTGGCAGTCAGGGTTTCATTTGGAACTATAAGGAAAAATTTAAATATTTCTACATCTTCTTGAATGCATAATTATTGATAGCTTTTTGAGGAGGTTACTGAAGGACACATTAAGTCATCAAGCACTACGACTGGGGAACAGGCATTTACATGCAGTCCAACATAAATGCAAAAATATTAGAATATAATATTAGAAAAGATGATAAAAGGTTATTCAACCCATTGAAGTTCATCCGTCTTGTACCCTAACACCCCACTATGGAAATCAATCTAATTTTGAAAACTGCTACTGTTCTGTGACTCAGCCTGGTAAATTGTTCCGAATATTTATCACCCTTTGATTAAATGAATTTTTCACAATATCTGGCTTACAACTATTTCCAACTAATTTGAATTTATGTCCTCTGGTGCTCCTCTCCTGGCTTAATTAGAAGTATTCTCTTGGGATTTAATTCATCCATGTCATTTAATATTTTTGTACCTCAGTGGGATCTCCTTATAAACACCAAGGAGTTAATTTTCCTTCCCAGACTATGTTGGTGCAACTTTGGAAGTGAGGGATTATCCACCCATTCCTTGAACATCCTTCTTAAGTTTTAGTCTGAGCTATTGGTGGAATTTCCATATATTGAGCAAAAGACTTTGGGGCAGAGAGCAAAGAGGCGGCTGTGCTTGAAGAGAGTTTAATTGTTACACACGTTACTGGACAGTTATAGTTAAAATTTCCTTGTGTGTCATATCAGTGTTATATTCCTGGAACACAAGAAGGGAGGATTTGCACCTGCTAAGAAACCTAACTTAAAGTGATCATTGGAGCCTCTCCAAAAATACACTTTTTTGTTTTTTTAAGGAAAAGATTTTTATGGAGCTCGAAAGGAAAGAAATGCTCTTCTCGTCTTGATAAGAATCTTCTACCTTGCTGCTAGCTTGTTTTCATCCTCTACTGCCTGCCATCTGCTTTTCCCTCATCCAAACAAAGGACTTTAACTCGTCAGTCATTGTGTGACTGACGAGGTTTAGATAGGGTGAGGTTTAGATAGGGTGGACAGTGATAGCCTTTTTCCTAGGATGGAGAAAGCTAGCACGAGGGGACACAGCTTTAAATTAAGGGGTATGAGTTATAGGACGGATATCAGAGGTAGGTTCTTTACTCAAAGAGTGATTAGGGAGTGGAATGCCCTGCCTGCAGCTGTTGTAGATGCGCCAAGTTTGGTGGCGTTTAAGAGGTTAATTGATAAGTATATGGAAGAGAAGGGAATGGTTTAGTTTGGAGGGGCATTGCTTTTTATTTTGGTCGGCACAACATCGAAGGCCGAAGGGCCTGTTCTGTGCTGTATTGTTCTATGTTCTATGATAAAGTGGCCAATTTTCCACAGTAGAAAACCAGTGGAATAGTCAGTTAGCACCTGTAACTCACTAAAAAAGTGCCTGAACCTGGAATCCTTTGGGTTTTCTGACTGCCACTTACCTGATAATATTTGGGTAAATCAATTGAATGCCCAACATAATTTTTGACAGAAAATCCTGGAAGCAGCAGCCACTGCCAACTAATGTCAATGGCCCAGCAGAACTACAAACATCCGTTTCTTTGCTCTGCCTGCTAAAGTTATAGCTGTATAACTTTGAAAAAAATCTTCCTCCTTTATAGACTATAAATTTTAAACTTCGATTTTATTCCATGTTCCCAAATTACACTTACACCATTGTTATTTCCTACTTGCCACTCTCTCTCCAACCATTGTGCACATCCTTGCAGCATAGTGACCAAAAATAAATACAGCATCTCAAGTTTGACTTAATTAGTAGATTGCAAAATAATGTAAAGCCTGGATTTTAATCAGATTTGTTGCCTACAATCAAGGTTGACAGTGATGGGCTATAAAGGGAATGTCAGGGAAGCCCACTTCAGTGTTGCCACTCTTGTGCTGCCCTAAGTTTCCTGAATTTCATAGAAATGTGATGGGGAGGAAGTGTCTATCTCGCTGGAGAATTGCTAATGCAGTAAAGGTAAAAATATACCCTTGCATGGAGGTGAATCTGGTCATCATGAGTAGCGCAAATGGGCTTATCACAAATCGGCAGTGCATTTTATACCACATCCAATTTTCTTTTCCATTGCAGTTAATTCATTACCATCCCATTTTGTGCCAATGATGAAGACCTTTTTCACATCTTATGTATTTTTTTTGTTGTGGTGTTGTTGTTGCTGGTTTGAGAGGTTACAGTCACCTCTGGGAAAAGCAAGAAGAACAGAATTTTGAAAATCTTTTTTGAAAGTTACATGTCACCACAAGTAAGAATAATAGCTGTTGCCATCATCATGACAGTGCTACCAATAATAACAATATACTGGGAACATTTTTCACTCTAGTATTTTAACTTATGACTACAAACAGAAGATCTTTGAGGATTGCTTGCCAAAGAGTATATGTTATGGCCATATTTGTACAGAAGTATAGTTGAGGACTCACAGTTTATATGGTTCTATCAAACACAAGACTATTCATGTTCCATTTGGCTACTTTTCATTCCCATACCTTTAGCTTCCTCACATATTTGGACAATAGATATCATTGGAATTCAGGTTTGCACTCTTTCTTTTTTGTCAGAAGAGAAACACACAAGGGGAGGGTGGGACATATTAGCTCTTTTGTTAACATATTCCTTTCCATTTATATAATGTTGGTAGTTTGCTCTATATTAGCATTCCTTGTTTTCACTCCAATTTCAAGAGTTCAACGACAAGCAATTACTTATGAATCTGATTACCTACATTTTGGTTAAGAGGGTCTTGGAAATTGAGCTACAGAGGCACATAAGGCAGTACATGACCACAAGAAATATTCAGTGACACAGATTCCTTTCTAAATAGTAGCACTGGAATTAATTTTGCTTTGGCCTTTGGTTGGTAATCCTTAGTAACAATATAAAGAGTGAAACAGATTTCACAAAGACAACCATTTTCCAAATAAAGTTTACTCCATAATGCCTGCATATCCTGCATGAAAAATGATCACTCGTGTGCATAGAGTGCATACAACAGATACTAAAGAAAAATTCAGATGATTTTCACAATAACACATTTTAAAGCAAATACATACAGAAAAATAGTCACAAATACATGGATGCAGATGCATATATGAATACAGGCAAGCATACAAGAACATAGGCACAAATACATACATGAACATAAATTAACATACCTAATGGATGCAAGTATAAATGCATTATTACAAGTACATGCACAAACACAGAAATACACGTACAAACCAGCTCTGAAGAAGAATCATACAGACTCAAAACGTTAATCTTGTTTCTCTCTCCACAGATGTTGCCAGACCCGCAAAGTTGCATCAGCATTTTCTATTTTTATAGACTGTCTAGTTCACAATATGTTTTAAGGAAGGAAATCTGCCATCCTTACAAGGTCTGGCCAGTATGCAGTTCCAGATCCATAGCAATGTGATTGGCTTTAACTGCCTTCTGAAATGATCCAGCACACCACACATTTATCTTCAAAAAAGGAAATGTGTTACCATCTTCTCAGGGCATGTAGGGATGGGCAATAGATGCTGATCTTGCCAGTAATCTCCCATCCTGTGAATGAATATAAAAATACATTTAGATGCACCCAGGAACACATAATCAAGTACATCTGCACAAACATAAGAACATGGAATATGTGTATTCAAAACATCAACAAGCAAAAATACAACATATAATATGTATAATCTGGATGATAATGATAACTAGTTTCTAATTTTTATGGAAAATGGAATGAAGTGCAGATCTTCAAAACAATATCAAAAATCTGAAATTTGATGTAATAGAAACAGAAATAAATTTATCTAATCTTTATAAATAATCTTAATGATGAATGGACAGATTTGTGTAAAGTGATTCCCAAAACATAGGTAAAAATGCCAGAATCGCTGCCTAAAAAAAACAGAATTTGACATAGTCACTTTAAATAAATGCCTCCGAGAATATCAAAGCAAAAATGGGAAAGAGATAGTCAATCAATTACAGGCCATACTCTCTTCTAATTTAGATGCTGTGAGTAGACGTTTCACAGCGTTAATTAGCGTAAATGTTGGGTCAATATACAAAAAAAACCTGTTAAAAATCAAGATCATATATTGACTATCTCAATTCACTCTACAGAGAAAGAATAAAAGGAAGAAAGAAAATGCCACGACAGACTGGGTCCTTGAAAATTTCACTCTATGAAGATTAGCATCTGGGTGCTTAATGCACTTTGTATGCAATTCCTTTGTCAGCTGTTTTAACAGACATTAACCCAATGGGAATAAATACAAATCAGACTGAGAAGAACACAGAAAACATACACAAAATTAGTCCAGTGGGACATAATTCTGTAGACCTTTTCAATTCTGCACTCATAACTGTTTGAAATTATAGTGATATCCATGGCTAGTATCTTTGTGTTTTATTGGCATTAATTTGCATAGGAAACACACTCAGTGAGACATAGCTGCTGATAATAACACTGATAATATTGCAGTATCTTGAGTCACAAGAAGTCAGAAATGTCATGATAATTTTATTTGTATGATTTTATTGAAATTAACTTGTCATTAGTATACAATATTAAATATCAAAATAAGGAACAGTGAAATAACGAATACTAAAATATTGAAACATGTGGCAGCAAGTATATAATCATTTGCTTCAGGCTTGCAGGTTCTGTTTTTCCAAAGACACCTAATGGCATATTTTTCAATGTATCCAGTCAGCAGCTTACTAACAGCATTCTTATCCCTGAGTCAAAAGACTTTCAGTTCAAGTCCCTGTCCAAAGACTTGAGCATAGGATGATACCCTAGTGCAGTACTTGAGGATGTGGTACACTGTTGGGGGTGTCGTTTTTCAGAAAAGATTTTAAACTGAGATTCCATTTGCCCCTTAGGTAGGTGTAAATGATCCTTTGAGTTAATTTAAAGAACAACAAGGCCCAATGTTCTGCATAATATTTATCCCTCTATCAACATCACCGGGAACAGGTTACAGATCATTATCGTATTTGTGGGAGCTTGCTATATGGAAATTGGCTGCAGGGATTCCTATATTCCAATAACAACTGTACTTCAAAAGTACCTTCTTGATTATAAAACACTTTAGGATATACTGAGGTCAAGAATGATGCAAGTTCTTACTTTTTTTAGAAAACGTGCAAAATATGAGCAAAGTCCCTCCTCACTCCCATCCTACCACCCTCATGACAATAGAAGTGCCCTGGTACCTTCTTAATAACATCATAGTCCTTATTTACATGATGAGATTGGGGTTATTATATTCTCATTTTTAACTTCAACTTTGATTCAGGCTTTGCCAAGTAATCCACTGGGTTTGCTTGCTAGATTGAAGGAACTCAGAAGAGAAACAAAACTTGGGGCAGGATTCTCTGTCTACGCTCACCATAAAAACCACAAAATCCCGCCTGAGGCCAATGGACCTTTGCATGGGAAAATTTCCCTCATGGAGAGGCCATGTCGTAGAATCCCTATAGTACAAAAGGAAGTCATTTGGCCTATCGAGTCTGCACTGACCACAATCCCACCTCAACTTTATTCCTGTAACCCCACATATTTACACTGCTAATCCCCTGACACTATGGGACAATTTAGCATGACCAGTCAACCAAAGCCATATATCTTTGGATGTGGGAGGAATCCAGAGCACCCAAAACAAATCCACACAATCATGGGGAGAATGTGCAAACTCCACGGAGACTGTGACCCTAGACTGGAATTGAACCCAGATCCCTGGCACTGTAAGGCAACTGTGTTAACAGCTGTGCCACCTTTCTGCCAAGATAAAATAATTTTTTTTTTAATTTTCCCTGTGGGACCAACAGATTCCAAGTTTCAAGAAAAGTTTAGCCCATCACTGTTACCATACCTGGACAGCTGGGCAAATGGAAATAACCTCTGGTTTGTACAGAGTGAAGGTTCACTTAAAAGTACGTATATACAAGTACCAGAGGTAAATGATGCAACATTAATGAACATAATAATATGTTCTTGGCCCACTTATGACATCATAAAATATTAAAAATAAACATTCAAATAACACAGCGCAATTGATATTTTCCTGAAATATATTTGGTTAATATAAAGAAAATTATGAAATTTGGCTAAAAAAGCAGTGTTACTCTAAATGGTATGCATGTTGCTTTTATTATCTAAGGAAACAAGTGTTCAGCATATTACATTCATTACACAGAGTGGAGAAATCAGTGCTAATTCTCAGCAGCGGTCACCTCCATTGCTCCCACTGGTAGGATTAGCTGGCACGGCAACTGCTGATCTCTCGATCTGTGACAGTCAGTTCCTCTCTCCGTCTTGCATTCTTATTCAGTAAAGGAGATGGGATATTTTAGAGAACTATTTCCTTTTTGCAGAATACGTTTTTTTTCCCTCTTTCCCTAGTTTGATACCATGGGCTCCATATCTCCGGAAGTGACCCTCTGCAGTATGCACACACAAGAATTGCATAGGTTGCATTTGCAGCACTTAACAGAAGAACTGGCAACTGGGTCATTGTACAAAGAGAACAAAGAACAAAGAACAACACAGCACCAGAAACAGGCCCTTCGGCCCAACGAGCCCGCGCCGCCGTCCTAACGTCTTAATGACATATAGGGACCATTGCAGTTGAATAGATGTTGGATTTAATATTTACCTCTGAGGATAGAAGGTTTGTGGCAAATGCAATAAAGAAAAAATTTAAGAAAAAAGTCACATTCCCCTCCCCAACCACAGAATTTGTTGCTTATGATACACTGTGATAAATCATTAATTTTACAAATGGCATTTAATGCAAAGTGCATAATTAGTGAACATTAATAAATTATGGCACTTTTTCCTATAAAGCGAATCCACCCTTGGCACTACAACAGATAAACAGATTTGGACATTTTTTAGTCAGTAGCTCTATAAACATGAAGCACTAATGAGCATGTTAGGATCTCCTGACCCTGATGTCAAAGATCATGGCGTGATAAAAAATCTTTATTAGGAACAAACTACAGCCATAAAAGTTGAGAAAAAGCTAAGCAATTTGGTGAAGGTTAAAAGCAGGGTCAGACAGGGGCGTGTTATCTTCCCAGATTTATTCAATTTATATAGTGAGGGATATAGGTCTTGGAGGGATTAAAGGCCTTCCTTCGTTATAAGTTGGAGGTTGCAATCTTAATAATAAAAGATATGCCAGTGACACTGTTCTTATTGCAGACTATGAAGAGATATTACAAAGAATTTTGAATAGTGAGTGAAAGTGAGAAATTGTAAGAAAATAAAGTGCCTTGTAGTGCCCAAAAAGAAAATCTTACCAGAATTAAAGATCACAGTGATGAATGAAAAGACTAAACAGGTAAGCAAGTTTTGTTGGTGTGTTTACATTGGTCAGAAAGTGCGACCAAGAAATCTGACAAAGGATAAAATATTTTCAAAAATTGAAAAAGTTTATGATCAATGCAAAATTAAACAGAGAATCCTAGAATGTTACATCATACCAATTATGACGTATGGAAGTGAGCACTGGATGATGAGTGAAGCAATGCAGAGAAGAATTGAGGCTGCAGAGATGTAGCTTTTGAGGACAATAGTAAAGATATCTTAGTCAAATTTGCAATCAATGAAGCAGTGCTAGTAAAACTTGAGACCAAAAGAAGTCTATTGACTGATTACCAGAGGAGGCAGTTGCATTTTTTTGGGCATGTAATAAGATTTAGAAAGGCTGATGCTGATGGAAGGTCAATGGTTAAAGACAGTGAGATAGACAAAGAGTAACTTTTCTAAACAACTGCAAAAATTGGATGAATGTACTACCAAAATATATGTTCCAGGCCTCTCGAGCAATATTAACATGGATGTCCATGGTCACAATGCCCTTTTAAGGCATGGTACTTGAAGACAGAAATGGCAAAACGGCTTTTCATTACTTAACATTAGCCCAAATTAATCTATTTTGTCTCTGCTTGTATATCCTGACTAACTTTTCTAAGGAAGCAAACAAAACTTAGTGCTGGAATAATATAGGGTGCAAGTAGAATCACAGGACTACAGAATGTTCCATGGTAGCAATGGATAAGGGATTTGAAGGTATGAATGAGGACTGGCACAAAAAGAAAGAGAACAGGCATTAAAGTTGTTGGATGATGCATCAGAGGACTTGGTGAATGAAGTGGTAAGAAGAAATTTCCTGTACTCACAGAAAAAGACAACCTCCATACACATGCAGATGGCAGTGGGATCATGAAAATTTCACATTCGCAGTTATCAGCCCTAATACTGACTTTGCACCTATCTTAAAGGATGGTAAAGAGGTAAGGTCTGCATGTTGTGAGACACAGGGAAATGAGTAACCTGTAATCAGGCCAGAGGGTAGAAGTAATACAGATGTTAGGTTGCCGAAGAGTGCAACGACATACAGGTTCCACTGAAGAGGTTTCAGGTGCAAACTTCTATCAGGCAGCCAATAGAAAAAGGCTGATGAGATTGCTGAAATGTTTGATAGATAGGGTAACCACTCAGAAATCACGCCAAGGAGGACAGAGGAGTTTGGCTCAAACTAGACACTATGCAGAGCATGAAATCCATCCTTTCTAGCAAGAAAGTGGTGAACATCTCTGTTTGCACACTTGTGGACCCACTCATGTTACAGCACGCATTACAGCACTAGCAGCATCCACTAGTAGTCTCGGTACTTCAGTGGAAACACTGTCATGCAAGATCAACTTGTTACTATGAAATAAACTTTTTGTCATCAAGGATGGGGATTACAATGTGGAAAGGGGCTTTCAGAGTGTCCACAGTAATCCAGCAATCTATTTTCTATCAGAATAATAGGACTGCTAATGTGTTTCTCTAAGGGAGTAGCAGTGACTCCATGCAAAAAAAAAATCTGCTGTCCTCTCTCAGGAAAATTGAATTCATCCTGCCACTTGCCAAAATACTTGCTGTTGCCAGTCAGCCTGCCAGCTCAAACTTTTGGTACCCATGCTGAGATGATGCAGAGTTGCGCAAGGTCATCCTCCAAGGCCATCTACAGTCTCCTCCATTGAAATTCAACAGCCTTCCACTGGCAATCCTGTAGAAATTGGGACAGCTCTGCTGAAGAGCACTAGGACACATACAGGCATATGGGAAACTAGCACTGGGGTGTGTTGACTAGTTGATTTCTGTATGTAATATAGGATGATTGCATTTCTAAATTTGGTTTGGAATATGATGGCTTTTATTTTTGTCTTGTCAAGCAGACACTGTGATGGTTAGTGACAGATGCGAGACTGTTGAGTGGATGGTTATTGCTTTTCCATTCTTCCAGAACAGTCTAGGCAATGGCTTCTAACTTGCTGCTGTGGTCACACATCAGCTGGACATTGAGGAAGTGGGATCCATTTCAGTTCTCCTATAGGGCACAATCAGTATACAGTGTTCACCAAGTGTTGTGCATGCTGCCAATGGTAGCCTGCACTATAAGGGAGCATGCAATCGAGTGAAGTTGCATACTTGTTCCATTTGCTTGTCTCTGGCAAGAGAGAGTGAAATGTAGTTAGCCCTCAGTGAACTGAAAAACTTAGTGACCTCTCTCACACAGTAAAGGTGGTCAGCTCTGGAATTTTGCAAATAACCAACTTTTGTAGAAGTGTAAAGTGGACTGCTTTCTCATCACACTAGATGATCAGTGTAAAGACAAGCCATACCCACTTTTTTATGGCACTAGTTATCTATTCTGGTAGAAGTTCACTGATCCAGTGAAAAGCTTTGGGACATTTAAACAGTTTGTCTGTGGGAGTGTGAATGGGTGAACGTGAAAGTACCTAACTGGATAGAGTGGCAACTGGGCAAGGTGTTAGATGTTTAGTATAGCAGGTGCATACAACATCAACAATGTGGTGTGGCAACTGGCAGGCTGGCTACTAGCAGGGTGACTGATGAGTAGGGTAGCAGGTAGGTAGAATGGGCAACATGGTTTGGGAGGGTAGTTGGCTGAGAAGGATTTGCTTTGGGGACTATTAGATCTTGTCATGGGGCAGTTGGGTAATGAAGAAAGGTTGTTGTAAAATGGGGGCAAATCAGGTCTGGTTGGAAGGTGCCTGGGAATAGGGAGGAGTCTGGCGGTCAGGGAGTTAGTTAGATGGGTGAGGGGGAGTTGGAGCAGGGGTCAGAATGAATGGTTGGTTAGGTCAGTTGTATGTTACCGGGGAGTTAGATTAGAATTTTTCTGTCTAATGTTTACTGAATTACTGGCCCGATTAATCTGTTTTTACTAATGTTGGTTGAGGAATAAGTTTTGGTCAGGCTTCCAGGAACACTTTTCCGCTCTTTTACTTCAAAGCCCCTTTGAGAGGGAGAAGCGGCCTAACTTTAACATCTCATCTGAAAGATGGCATTTCCCACAGTATAGCACTCCCTCAATATTGAAGTGAACATGGACACAAGTCTTACTCTAGAGACTGGAGAATCTAATATAGCTACAGGGGAGAGCATTACCACTAAGCCAAAGTTCTTTGAACACCATTTACCGCTGTTCCTGAGATTTTGCTGTACACCAGTTCTGCTACTTGATGACTACAACTCAAAAGTAACTCATGGGCTGCAAAATGATGTGAAATATCCCGAAGATGTGAAAAGTGCTTCATAAGTGCATTTCTTTCCTTCTTCATAACATGTGAACTTTAAAGGATTGTCATGTACTGATAAATAAAACAGGCACTGAAATAATTATATCAATAGTTAAAAACTTCTGAGCCGAGAACCCTTGGGATCTGTGGTCCTAAATTCTAAAAGACAGATCACCTATCCAAAGGAAGGCATATAATTTCATGGCAAAAAAAATGTTTGTAGTTTTCTATGGCAACAGGAATAATATGCTAATAAGTCAAACATACAGAAAATATAGCATTTGAAGTTCTGGAGGCATTGTGCTCACAGTGTGTGACATGCCCAGCTCCAAACAGAATGGAATCTGATGATATTGCAGATCCCAAGGGTTCCCTGTTTGAAAGCCTATGAAATAAATACACCAACAATCTGAAGATGAGACTCTAGACAGATGATGCTGCAGTTAAAAAGTGAGGGCTGAGACTTTATTATTAGACTTTAGAAGCGATAAACTAGGTGGAAGATGCAATGAGTTCAGAGACAATCATCTGACCAATTCCCACACTGAGACAGATTAAGTTCAGTCAATAATTCTAAAAATTCTGACACTCACCACCTGCAAATTCCTCTTTAACATGCAGCATCCTGACTTGGGATGATACCACCACTCCTTTACTATCACTGGGTCAAAATCCTGAAACAGCCTTCCAAAGAGCAATATAGATGTATCTACACGGCATGAACTGCAACTATTAAAGAAGCAGCTCTTCACTATCTTCTACTGGGCAGCCAAGGATGGACAACAAATGCAATTCTAAATTACTGATTTAAAAGATCTCAGGAGACATTAAAAGGCTTTTCTTTAATATCCAGAAAAACTCCCCAGTAAATTTTCCTCTATGCTATAACACAGCTGTTTTCCTTAATTTTATTTATGTATGATTTCAAGATTTAAACTACAGCCTTAATACATAGTAGGAACAGAATTACTAATTGGGGCAATGGAAAAAAGTGAATTTGTCATAATTTTGGGTATATATAATGCAAAATCTTGACAGTCTTGATGGTATGGATTGAATTATTCTCTTTACAGTCTACTAATTTGATTCTATATTGGCAGCATGACAATAAAACTAAAACAAATGATTATTTATTTTAATGTTTATAATAAATTATAAACATTAGTTTAATATTTAAGTTGTTTTCAAAAGAACTTGCTGAATTTTCAACTGAATGGATTAATCTGTTTCCCTTTTTAAAAAAGAAATAAAATAGCTGAATCCAAACGATTCTGTCCAGATACAAGTAACATTACAAAAGCTGATAAGTTTAATGTTGCAAATGGACCCTCCATCAGATATTAACATTATTCAACTCTGTTCCTTCCAGTTTTTGTCGGCCTTCTTCTCAGTGCGCTAGGCAGTGAAGTTATTTTGCTGAGACAAATATATCTTTGTTTTGTTGTAGAAACAAAAGCTGATTTCCCAATGGGTGGAAATTCTTCTCCTGCTTTTCAGTTTCTAGGTTGGGCAGAGTTGAATTCAGCAAGGAAGTATGAGTACCTGGAGAACCAATTTACCCTAGTTGACACACACACCTATCTGGAGAAAAGTCTTTTATGTGAACACTTGCTGGCTCTCAAATTTTTGATGGGAATGGGGGGGAAAGGGGTGGGGGAGGGGTATAGTAGGGAAGTAGTGAGTTCCACCTTCCATCCATACAGGAATCCAACAAATGATTTTGGAATCCGAAAAAAAACCACAAGACTTAAAACTGCAGAGGTGGTAGAAAGACACCGTACATTGCATAGGCTGGAACTATGTCTGGGATGAGAGCCTGTGACCCCCAAAAACCTAACGCTATGTTTCTGCTCCCTCAACCAGAGCAAAAACTTGCTCACTGTGTGCAGATCTAAATCAGGATTCTTTGGGAATCATTTGGACATCAACTTTGTTTGTGTGGAACAAAAATCATTCTCATCATGAACCGCATTGTAAGCATAAATATCTGAGCAATTAATGTTCTCTTGTTTGCCGAACAGCTAATAAATACTTTAAAATAACGAAGTACATTTTGAAACACACACTCTACTGCAATCACAGAAAATTATCCAATCGAAAGGTTAAATTTATACTTCCTGAAAGTGAACAATATCTGTGCACATCCTCGCATTCATTCAGGAAAATGGAGATGCTGAATTGCATCTGCTAACAGCAAAGTGGTGTGAATAGATTAATGGCTGCCAAACAAGCTCTTTTTCCTGTTTGGCATGTTAGACTGTTGTCATGGATACCCATTTACATTACTACCATCAATAAACAAACAGGATTCTTGATAGAAGCGTGTTGGGATTGGGGCACTGCAGATGCAGGAGACATTAAAGAAATATACTGCTCCTATAATAGATGTCCAATTTAAATTACGAATTTAGGAACTCTTGAGTAGGTTCTGAAGTTTATATCTTCAATAATTTATCTTTTAGATTTTGCTTTTATACTCAAATTTGTGTCCTTTTTGAAGATAGTATCTCAGTATGGAACACTTTAGTGTCATATGGAAATACAATTCTAGAAAGCATTGGGCAAGTTGAACCCAATCCTGTTCTGTTCCAGCATCCACACATACCACTTTCACCATAATCAAAATTAAGAACCTGAACTATTTCTTTCCACTTTTAGCCCATTGAAATTCACAACAATTGCTATCCAGCTGAAATCAGCAGTATAAGCCATTCTGATTTGGCTCAATTCAGTACTTCCTTTACCAGCCACTGGTGAGCATGTTTGAGCTATTTTCAAAGGAACTTGCTGAGTTTTCAGTCAAACGGATTAATCTGTTTCCTTTTTATTCCATAAAACTATTCCATCCAAAAAACCAAATTCAAATTGAATCCAATTCATAGTCTCCACAATGGAGACAAACATGATCCAAGCTGATAGGATGAGACATTGCACCCCATCCTGGGCTTGATCTGACACTTTCACTGAGCCAAAAGGCTGAAATGGCTTTGAAACATTGTATCAGGCGAAGCCTCAGTTTAACCTCATCAGCTAGCCTGATCCTTTATTCCATCCTAGCCTGCACAAACCACCAGTACACCCCAGGTGCAATGGACTGTCCTCCTCACCTGCCTGATCATAGTTTCACCCCAGCCAGGTAAATATCAGTGCTGCTCAATTTTTGCAGTGATTTGCTTTGGCGTTATGGATAATGACAAAATCTATATAATCTATCAATAAGTTTATATTGATTATACAATACTGAAACTTTGCTGTGACTTTTCTGCAATGCCACGAGAAGACGACAAAATACAACATTGAGTTGCTACCTTAATGTTGGCAGCAATGCCAATACTAAATTATCTGAGTTTCACAACTGACAGGTAGTCAACTGACTTTGTTAAAGGCCAATTGTCAAAGTCTGAGTGGAACTTACAGGTGAAGTATATTATATGAAGCTTGGCTTCAGCTGCCTCTGCCTGCCACCCAGTGATGGGATTCCACCTCCAAAATGGTGGCCTGACTGCTGAGATCATTTTTTTATGTTAAAGCTAAAATGGAGAGAGGGTGCCTCCGTTTTGTGGCACCCTCTTCATTACTTGCCTAGAAAGATACCTTGTTACTTCTTACATACTCCAGCTTTGTGAGATTGCCTGCCATCCTTATTTGGATGGTGAACTCTTCCTCTGGCCATTAATTGACCTACTCAGGGAAAACCATTGCTGGCTGACCATTCTTTATACACCAGGATCATGATGGCAGAAACCAAAACCTGGGGGGCAAACCCAACCCTTTTGAGACTCTGATGTTGAATGTTTCTTCTTGTACTTTTCAATACAATTCAGAAGAAAACTTCATGAGGTATAAAATATTTTTTATTTAAGATTTATTTCGAACCATTTGGGTTGTTTTGTCCTCAACCCACTTAGTGGCAGCTTTGGCTGTCCTATTTCTGGGTCACGTACAGTGACGGATGGAACAGTGAGCTTGCCCCCATTTTAAGGGCCGACTAGGAAATAGGGCAAGGCTGCAGATGGGGAAATGTTTAGTTGCACTCTTGCTCATTTGCAGGGTAATGCAGTTGGAAGATTGTGAGCTTTGCAGAGATCCAAGAGCAATGCAAACAGTTTAAAAAAAAAAGTGATTTTCACAAATGTATACATTTATGTTGTTAGTGATAGAACTAGAACACTTGTAATAGAATAATCACAATATAAAATTAAAACATTTTGCCATTAAGTAAACTTCTGTGTCTTGCAATGATACTATTATTGCAATACTACAATAAAAAAACTTGGGGCATTTCTCCCAAAAAAATTCTAAGTGTCGGATTTGCATAAAAACTGGAGTAAGTCCTGCTAGATTTTTCAAAATGAATCTCCCACACTCTGTGCATTGTAGAGTGCACAAGCATAAATTGCACAAAAGATTAGTGGCTTATTCCCAATGGAGGGGTAGGCAGTATAGTGCTGAGCGGGTCACTGTGCATGGGCAGTCTGTCAGCATCGAGATCGGCAACTGCGCAGTAGCTCCACACTGCCGGTATCCTGATCATTGGCCACCACAGCAACACTGCATCGCCAGTTGTGCCACTCCCTACGACCTGGCTCCCCGAACATGCCACAGCCAGCCTCATCCTGCATGTCCCCACTGCCCACTTTGATGTCACCCCCCCAACCCTCCCTGCAGACCCAATCTGCCAATCTCCCAATTCCCTCTCCCCACACCTAATGTCCAATGAGCGATGCCAAGATGTCTCCTGGACATTGGCATTTTACCCCTTAGGCAGTGCCAGCAGGTCCAGGCTGGCAATGCCCAACAGGCACTTCCCCCAGTGCCTGATCCTCTGTGGGGCTTGAATGCCCCAACTTCGCTCCAGCAAGGTCGGGCCATTAGCTTCCCACAAGTGGGGAGCAACACTAAACCCTGCTGGAATTCACCACTCCCAGCTGGGTGGGTGGAGGAGAGAGCAAGATGCTAATGGGCCTGGAGACTTCTATGCTGGAGACTTCGTGCCTGCTATTGATAATGCACGTTACCATAATTTATTCAGTTCCATGCTGGACATCTAGTTACCAGAAACTCAGAGAGACATGGGGACCAGCGAGAAGCCTGCAAAACGGTCTCTGCTAATATCTCCCAACCCACTGCAATATGAAAACAGTGCAGCGAGATAAGAACATAAGAAATAGGAGCAGAAATTGGCCATCTGGCCCCTTGAGCCAACTCCGCCATTCAATGAGATCATGGCTGATCTTTTTGTGGACTCAGCTCCACTTACTTGCCCACTCACCATAACTCTTAATTCCTTTACTGTTCAAATATTTATCTATCCTTGCCTTAAAAACATTCAATGAGGTAGGCTCAATTGCTTCACTGGGCAGGGAATTCCACAGATTCACAACTCTTTGTGTATGAAGTTCCTCCTCAACTCAATCATAAATCTACTTCCCCTTATTTTAAAGCAATGCCACTCGTTCTAGTTTCACCCATCAGTGGAAACAACTTCCCTGCTTCTATCTTATCTATTCCCTTCATAATCTTAAATGTTTCCTATAAGGTTCCTCTCATTCTTCTGAATTCCAATGAGTATAAGCCCAGTCTACTTTATCTCTCCTCATAAGCTAACACTCAACTCCAAAATCAACCTAGCGTATCTCTTCTGCACCCTCTCCAGTGCCAGTATATCCCTTCTCAAATAAGGAGGCCAAAACTGTACACAGTACTCCAGATGTGGCCTCACCAACACCTTATATAGTTGCAACATAATCTCGCTGTTTTTAAACTCCATCCCTCTAGCAATAAAGGTCAAAATTCCATTTGCCTTCTTAATTTCCTGCTACACCTGCAAACCAACTCCTTGAGATTGCTGCACAAGGACACCCAGTTCCCTCGGGATAGCAGCATGCTGTAATTTTTTACCATTTAAATAATAATCCATTTTGCCAAAACAGATTCCTACCAAAATAGGTGATCTCACATTTCCCAATATTGTATTTCATCTGCCAGACCCTCTGCCCACTCACTTAGACTATCTATATCCCTTTGCAGACTTTCAGAATCCTCTGTACACTTTGCTCCATCACCCATCTTTGTGTTACCTGTAAATTTTGACACATTACACTTGGTTCCCAACTCCAAATCATCTATATAAATCATAAACAATTGTGATCCCAACATTGATCCCTGAGGCACACCACTAGTCACTAATCGCCAACCAGAAAAACACTCATTTTCCCCCACTCTTTGCTTTCTGTTAGTTAACCAATCCTCTGACCATGCTAATGTGTTACCGGTAACCCCATACATCTTTATCTTATATAATCTAGATACACCACATCCACATGTTCCCCACTGTCCACTGCACGTGTAATATTCTCAAAGAATTCGACCAAATTAATCAAATATGACCTTCCCTTCATGAACTCTTGCTGCATCTTACCAATGGAACAATTTATATCCAGATGTCTTGCCATTTCTTCCTTGATGATAGATTCAAGCATTTTCTCCTCAAGCATTTCATTACAGAAGTTAAGCTAACCGGCTTTATAGATACTTGTTTTTTGTCTTCCTCTTTTTTTTTTTAAACACTGGCATCACATTTGCTGTTTTCCAACCAGCGGGAACCACCCAAAAGTCCAGCCAATTTTGGTAAATTACCACTAGTACATTTGCTGTTTGCTAAGATGGGGGAGGCAAAGGAGAATTCCTCCCTCCTACCCCCATTTTTATACTAAGCCTTTAACATAATTTGTTTTTTCTTTATTCATTCAGGGGATGTGGGCATCATTGGCTGGGCCAGCATTTATTGCTCATTCCTATTTGCCCTAGAACTGAATGGTTTATTAGGCCATTTAAGAGTTAACCACATTGCTGTGGTTTTGTAAGCTGGACTACGTAAGGAACTCAGAATTTTTACAATAATTGACAATGCTTTCATGGTCATCATTAGAATTTTTAAATCCAGATTTTCAGTGAATTCAAATTTCACCATCTGATAAGGTGGGATTTGAACCTGGGTCCCAGTGACAATACCATTTTGCCACCACCTCCTCAGACATGTTTCACAGGAGCATTATGAAACAGCGGCCTGGATTTTTCAAGGAGCAGGAATCATCTTTGGATTGCAACTCTACTTGGAAATTCCCCAAACTCAATGTGGCTCCACCTTCCTTACCCTTTCTTCTGACCAAGCTTTACCAGTAACATGGAATGCAGCCTCCAAGGAACACTCACTGGAATAGAGTTGAGGGGAAGGCTGAGCACATCCCCTTTTTATGATACTAGCTGCTCTATGGTAAATTTAAATGTCAGTGAATGAATGAATGAACGTTTCATAGAATAGAAGGTGTTTCATAGAATCCCTATAGTGCAGAAGGAGACCATTCGGCCCATTGTGTCTGCACCAACAACAATCCCAGCTAAGTCCTATCCTGGTAACCCCACATGTTTACCCTGCTAATCCGTCTAACCTAAGCATCCTGGGACACTAAGGAGCAATTTAACATGGCCAGTGCATCTAACCTGTACATCTTTGGACTGTGGGAGAAAACCGGAGCACCCAGAGGAAACCCACGCAGACACGGCGAGAACATGGAAACTCCATACAGGCAGTGACCCAAGTCCAGAATCAAACCCAGGTCCCTGGAGTTATGGGGCAGAAGTGCTAACCAGTGTGTCACAATGCCACCTGTTGAATAAGTGAATAGATTTGGTGGTAAGATGAGTGAGATAAGTGGGTGAGGTGTTTGGGCTGGTAGGTGAGTTAGATGACAGGTAGATTACGTGGCAGGTGGATAGGATGCCAGGTTGATAGGGTGGCATGTGGGTGAGGTTTAGGTGGGTAGGATGATAGGGGTTTTGGTGGTTTTTGTAGTATGTGCCTGCATGCCACTGTAATAAGACCATAAGACAGTAGGAGCAGAATTAGGTCACTCAGCCCATCAAGTCTGCTCAGCTATTCAATCATGGCTGACATTTTTTTATCCCCATTCTCTTATCTTTCCCCTGTATCTCTGAGTGGCATTAAGATAGCGATGGATAAGTTCTTGATTAATAAGGGATCAATGACCTGGCCTCCACAGACTTCTGTGGCAGAGTTCCACAGATTGACCATTCTCTGGCTGAAGAAATTCCTCCTCATTTCTGTTTGAAAGGATCGTCCCTTTAGTCTGACGTTGTGTCCTCTGGTTCTAGTTTTTCTTACTAGTGAAAACATCCTCTCCTCATTCACACCATCCAGGCCTTGCACTATCTTGTAAGTTTCAATAAGATCCTTCCTCATCCTTCTAAACTCCAACGAGTACAGACCCAGAGTCCTCAACCATTGCTCAACTGACAAGCATGTATCAGTACTTAGCACAGCAAGGATAAATGTGGGATTGGAGAAAAGTGCCACCCACAATATGATGTATAGAGCCATGTAGTATTAGACAGAAAGAACATTCTGGAAGCAGCTGATGTGAAGAAACAGCTCTATGCATGACTGTATCTGAAATCTGAAAAGATTAACATTAAATGATTCATATTTAAACATACATGTCTCAAGCCAGTCATAACTGTGACAACACAGCAACAGCACCATATTACAACATGGTTGGCAGCGGTAGTCTAAATGTTACCACAACAGTGGAAGCTATAATGCTACTTGGTGATCAGCAGTGATATGAATGTTGGCATTTTTAATTATCAACCTAGAACAGAATTCCAAGATATGAAAGACTAAAAGCTGCTGAAGCTGGGTGAGAGAGAGATATATAGCTAAGAAGAAAAAAAATAAAGAAAAAGTTTAAGAAACTTTGAGACAGACTGGAAGTTGCGGAATCCACCAGAGTGTGGATGTCTATTGCAAGACCCCAAGTAATAAAGAGTCAAAGAACCTGGTTTAGTTCTTGAGAAAATTAGCAATAAAGAAGCTGTATTTATATTATTGAATAGGTGGCAATGCCAAGGGCTACGCAGGTTGCAGCACTGGTGGTCATGCTGCATCTCATGCTGCAAAGCTAAGAAAAGTAATAAATTCAACTTTTGTTAAAATTGGCAGCAAAGAAAGAAACCTGCAGAGCATGGTAAAAAAAACAAAGCAAAAGGCTGCTGGAAGAGAAAGGAAAAAGGAAGCTTTTCCAGTCAGGCCCTGGTTGGTATTAAAAGTTCCTGCAAATAAAAAGAAGTTACAAAGACTAGCAGATCAGAGGAAAATCTACAGAGTAAAGGAGAAGCTGCTGAGATAAAAAAAATAAAGGAAGTTACATGAAAAAAAGTGGCAGGCAGTGCACAGGAAAAAAACTGCTGTTAGCTTTAAGTTAAACAAAACCAGGCCACAGTTAGAACACAAGTCTGCTACTCTCCAGAGTACAAGCCATTCTAAAACAAAAAAAGAAGAAAGCTTGTGGAGAGGAATAGAAGAAATTATTTCAGTGGTTTAATTTTAAAGAAAAAAACAAGTTTTTAGCAGCTTAAAAAAGACCAATCACCAGTGCATCTGTCAAAGTCAGAAAAGCATATGAAAATAAACATGTAGAGAAAGTGGCAGGCTGCAGACAGCCTGAGTGAAAAACAGTTACTGCACAAATATCCTTAAAGGTTCTTTTGGCTCCCAATCTCTTAGGTTTTCCATTAAAGGGGCAATGATATTTAAATATCACATGGAAACTAGAAGCAGGGGTGGGCCATTCATCCCTTCAAACCTGTTCCATCATTCATTTGATTATGGCTGATCATCAAATTCAACATTTGATCCTCCCTGCCCCCTTCACTCCCATATCCCTTGATCCCTTTAACCCTTAAAGCAATATTTAATTTCTTTTTGAAATCAGACGTTTTGGCCTCAACTACATTCTGTGGTACTGAATTCCACACATGCACCATCCTCTGGGTGAAGAAGTCTCTCCTCACCTCAGTTCTAAAAGGTTTACCCTTATCATCAAACCACGACCCCTAGTTCTGGGCTCCTCCACCATTGGGAACATTCTTTCCGAATCTACCCTGTCTAACTCTGTTAGAATTTTATAAGTTTCTGTGAGATCCCCTCTCACTCTTCTAAATTCCAGTGAATATAATCCTAACTGACTTAGCCTGTCCTCATATGATAGACCTGCCATTCCAGAAATCAATTATTATAGGAAAAAGAAAACAGCTAGGGACAGAAAATTACAAGAGACCCCAGAGACAGAGCAACTCTTGATAAAAATGCAGAGGGCAACTAAAGACCCCAGAGTGAGGTCAACAGAAAACCTAAGAGATTGGGAGCCAAAAGAACCCAGGATGAGGTAGGCAGATGGTAGCACAAAGTGATGCAGATAGCAGCACAAAGTGATGCAGATAGCTGTGAATGAAGAGAAGCTATCTGAGATAACGCCAAAAAACTAAAATATGCCAAAGATATATGAAGCTGTTCTGCAGGGAAATATTCGCAATGTAGCTGAATTGGAAGGTTTGAAGTTCAAGCTGAGTATATACCTCTGAAAACATGATGGACTGAAATTTTCAATGAACGAAACTGTTCGAAATCTAAACGAATACATTTCAGAGATGACACAAAGATATCAAGAGGAAATAATGAACCTTAATTTCACAGTCTTGGGCAAATCATAGGAGGAGTTCAGAAAACTCAACCAGATGTACAGCCAGGCAAAACAGCAATCAGGAAAGGCACTGGGAGAAGTTGTGAGAATGATAAGGAAGTGGAAGGTTCTAGAGAGGGAATTACAGAAATTAGCACCAAGGCAGCTGAAGTCAGGGACACTAGTGGTGGAGTGATTAGTCAAAAAGCCAGAATTAGAAGAGGATAAAATTCTCAAAGGTATGGGAGCTGGAGAATATGAAAGAGATGGGAAAGGCCAAGAACATAGAAGTATTCAAAAACTATTAGGAGTTTTAAAATCAAGGAGCAAACGTAAGTCATTGAACACAGGGATAAGTGAATAAGGCTTCATGATATTTAGGGTACGGACAACAGAGATTTGGATGAGCACAGTTTTATATATGTTAGAAGAGGGGATTCAAACTAGGAGAATATTGCATTAGTCAAGTCCAGATTTAATAAAGATATGGATGAGAGATGTTATGTGCAATGACTACACGTTGGCTCATTGTCTGTCTTCCCATCATCTCTCATCTCCTCCTATCCCTTGCCACCAATTTTGTGAAGTGTGAAAGATGACCTACTCCTGCACCTATGTTTTTGAAAAGTGACTCTGACAATTGAATCCTTCAAGTCATAGGAGAAAAAGATGGGAACTTTAATAAAGTACAAAAGATTTACAATAACATAGGATCATCACAGGCTCTGAGATGCTGTGATCAGTCACTTGACTGCATCAGTTAAGGTAATAATTAGTGTCAAAACAGAGCATTTCAGTTATCTCTCTTAACCCTTCCATCACTGTTCAGAATTTGTTTGACTCCTATAAAATGCTTGGGACATTCTAAAGTTTTTTTTTATAAATACAAGTTATGATTTATTTAGTTATTGTATACTGGTAATAAAATTCCTCATATACTTTAATAGTTATAACTATGAACAATAAAATTACACAATACTGGTGACATACCTTGTATTTCAATTGTAATGGCATCTGTAAATCTCAATATTACATTAAAAGCTAGATAAGAAATGGTTAATTTAATGAAAATCAATACTATTGCATGGAAGGAATGACTCACATGTTCCAAACCCATTTATTCAGGGGGATGTACCTTGTACAGAATGAGAAAACTCATTGTTTTTTTTTGGCCTCTTAAATCTGAAATAAAGTTTACTATGACATCCATCATACCTGGACTCATTCTGTTGTGCTAAAGATGCCAGACTCTCCAAATTTTCTGCAGATTCTTCTGCTGCTAAATGACCACTGTTATCAAATAGTTCCAGAGCATTTGAAGGCACACCCCACCCCCGTGCAAGCTCTGTACCATACAGTGAATATGTCAGATATATTTTCTGCTTGAATTTTATTAAACATAGAACATTACAGCGCAGAACAGGCCCTTCGGCCTTCAATGTTGCGCCGACCAATTAAGAAAAAGCAATGACCCTCTAACCTAAACCACTCCCTTTTCATCCATAAACTTATCTACTGACCTCTTAAACGCCCCCAAACTTGGCGCATCTACAACTGCAGCAGGCAGGGCATTCCATACCCTTACCACCCTCTGGGTAAAGAACCTACCTCTGACATCCATCCTATAACTACCACCCCTTAATTTAAAGCTATGTCCCCTCGTGCTAGCTTTCTCCATCCTAGGAAAAAGGCTATCACTGTCCACCCTATCTAAACCTCTAATCATCTTATATGTTTCAATAAGGTCTCCTCTTAGCCGCCTTCTTTCTAACGAAAACAACCTCAAATCCCTCAGCCTCTCTTCATAAGACCTGCCCTCTATACCAGGCAACATGCTGGTAAACCTCCTCTGCACCCTCTCCAATGCCTCCACATCTTTCTTATAATGTGGGGACCAGAACTGTACACAATACTCCAAGTGTGGCCGCACTAGAGTTTTGTACAGTTGCAACATGACATTGCGGCTCCGAAATTCAATCCCCCTACCAATAAAAGCCATTCCACTCATATACTCTACTGGCCTCCCTTTAATCCCTGTCAGTAGTTTGACCTTCCTTAAATATCCCATCTTCCCAACTGATGGGAAGGTTTGGAGACATCAACAAAAGCCTCTGCCCCATTGCTCTATATTTAGTGGTTCCTGAATTGGAAAATTCCTGAATATGACTCATAACCAAAGCTCCCTCCCTGGGAGATATCTTGTGATCAATTTGAATCAAGATCTCACTATGTGAACACATAGTTCAGCAATTTTTAACGATGTATGATACTGAGTTTAATGTAAATATAAATTTGGTATCAAACAAAATGTGGGCAGTTTTCAGATAGCATATTAATATGTTGCTTTTTAGTTTGATAGAAGGCTCACAGAGTGCAACGAGCCGTAACACAAATGGGTTTCCTTTTACAATTGACCCTTGATTCCAATTAACAGCTGTTTGGCTGCCACCTCTTTTTGGGTACAAAAATGTAGTTTCTGATGATTGTCTCAGACCAAAATAGAATTGTTCCCAGTGTTCAGTGATGAAGCTCAAAGATAATTCTCTCTCACTAATTAGGTTCTTTTTTATCCCATTCCTGAAAGCATTTACTCTTAAAATGCTGAGATTGCACAGGAATGGCTTGCCTTTGGTCATCTTGCTCAAGTAACGAGCTTCATGGGCAGAATCTTACATTGCGCAAGTAGTAATATGGGTAGAAGCATAAGTGGGCAGCTTGTCCATTTCTGCCCAGTCCTATAATCCCATAGCAATCACACATCAGCCAGCTAATTAACAATCACTCGACAGAACTCCCAGTAAATGAAAGGCCCAGAGAGAGGTCTGCATCGCATATAAGTGGAAACAACAACTGACAGGGGTTAAAGGGAGGCCAGTAGTGTATATGAGTGGAATGGAGCATCAGCAGGAGAAAGGCAGAGTGCAGCACAGGGCAGGCAGAAGGTTATGGGGATCTTATCAACCCAGTTCTCCTGCAGCAATCAATACCATTGGTCATTGAACACAAATCTTCACTTGAAGAAGTGTAACCAACCCACCCAATTCTCAACAATGGCAGAGAAACACTCACAGGGTGCCCCACTATTTAATGATGATTCCCTATGTGCCTCACTTAACGTGTCATCATTCAATGAGAAGTTCTCCTTCCACAGGATGGCAAGAGGCAACATCCCCATGTGACAAAGAGATGATGGAGATGGCAGAGGGGATTAATAACTATTCAGTCATCTCTAGGGCCTGGCTATGGTTCAGAAACAATGATAAATGGCCATCTCCATGTTGCAAGGGTGAATGAGGATCCAAAGTCTTAATACGAATATACATCTGTGGAATGATATGTACATGTTGTGTATGGGAAAAGGTAACGAGAGGCATGGATGAGTGCTCATCCATCATGACCACTGAAAGAGCCTTGTTCTCTTGAAGGCTTTCGGAAGCTGACACATGGGGTGGGGAAGAAAATATGATGCAGGGTGTGTGGCATAATTGGAAAAGCATCAGAGGTTGTGAGATTCTTGGATTGAAGAGCTGATGCATTCTGATAATGAACCCATCAGTATTCCATTGTTTCACAGGAGAAAATAGCTTGTAACCCCTGAGAATTGTTGTAAATAGCTGGGGGGAAATGCAAAATTTGCCAGCTCTGGCAAAGGTGGAGTAGGACACCTGGGATCTAACCAGTCAATAAGGAGCCAGACCTGTTAGGAGAGGCCAAGGTTCATAGTGATATTTATAAATTTCCTAAGGACCCACTCTTGGCAATAGGGATGAGGGAGTGCTGATACAATGGGTGTGTGTATTGTAATAGGTGGAGATAATAAGCTTTGATTTTCACCCACTCCTATGGCACATTCAACTACTGGGCTCTGAAAAATAGTGATGAATTGGCAACTTAATTGCCACAACAAACATAATTGGCTTGATTCAGAAGGTGAGTGCGCCTCCAACTTTTTGGCCTGCTCTTTTTCCTAATAATGCACTCAGGCATAATAATTTCAGGGACTGGCATTGTGCCCAATTTTATGGTGGATTGGGAAAGACATCAACTGGCCGTCTGACCATAAAATTTTGCCCTTTGTATGAGATTAAATGGTATCGGCAATGTTGGGGAGGGTGAGGTTTCAAAGTCAAAGTTGAATTATAGCAAATCAACACTGAGCCCTTTGCTGCTCCTGACTCTCATGAAAGTTCTGACTGAACAAGTGATACAGGAGGCACCACTGCTAAAGAATCTGGCTTAGTCTAGGAAAGGGTTAAAACATTTAACTGAAATAAAATATAGTTAAAAAATCCTCGTTGAGAAATACGTACATATTATTTTCACAGGCACAGAGAGACAACAGAGGCCTTAAAAACAGGTGTTTACTAGTCAGGGAACCATACTTAAGCAGGTAACTTACACCTGCTTTTTACATAAATTCTCTGGCCTCCCAGCTGTGTATTTCCCACTGGCGGGAGGTGGCGCATTGTTGGCTAATGCAGAATTCTCTGGTCTCACCACTGTCAATGATAATTCCCAATGATGTCACCCCATGTCAGTGGGAGACCCAAAGGCAGGGGTGTGCTGCCAGTGTGATCGGAGATTCCCGCTGGTGTGTGTGTGGTCAGAAAATTCTGGCTGTTGTTTTGATTATGAAAAACCTCAGGACAAAGAAACTTAATCATAAAATGGACAATGGTATATTATTTCTAAATGCATCAGATTTTCTTCACATTACAAATTGAAATCAGTCAGTTGTTACAAGAGCATCACTGGGCGGCACAGTGGTTAGCATTACTGCCTCACAGTGCCAAGGACCCTGGTTCAATTGCAGCATTGGTTGATTGTGGAGTTTGCACAGTCTCTCCATATCTGAGTGAGTTTCCTCTCAGTGCTTGGTTTCCTTCACAGTTTATAGGAGTGCAGGTTAGATGGATTGGCCATGCTAAAATTGCCCCTTAAATGTCCAAAAATGTGTCAGTTAGAGGCTAGAGCCTGAGTAAGATGCTCTGTTGGAGAACCAGTACAGATTTGATAGGTGGAATGGCGTTCTGTGTACTGTAATAATTCTATGATGCTATGAGTCAAAACCTTCAGACAGGGCAGGATTTATTGTGCAACCCATTGTGTGTTCTGTTGTGGTGGGAGGCGGCTCATCATTGGCCAGTGGTGGGACCTTCTGGTCCCGCCACTGTCAGTGGGGTTCACCATTGAATGCACTCCTGACCATCATAAGACCCATGGTGGGGATGTGCCATTGGCGGGACTGGAAGATCTTGCTAGTGTGAATGGCTGGAAGGTTCTGGTCAAAGACAACAAAAACGCCACTTGAAACTTTTGATTGTAAGTATAAAACTAGTTTGTTATTTGTTTCAACATCCTATTAATTTTATTCTCGGCGTAGATTTATATAACAAACTGCAGTTACATTCTGTAATATTAAAAAAAATGTAATCTAAGGTTTAAATTTACAATAAAATATTATGTAGTAACCATTAAAAATATTGTAGTCTCAGTTTCTAAACTTTGGACCTTAACTCTTTAAGAATTCTTAATTATAGGATACTATATATTCTGAAAAAGATTACTCTGGAAGAGAAATCATTTGGTTATAATGAACCATGTATGTTTGATTCCGAGATATCTTTATTTGATCTAAAAACTCCTGAATTATTTTAAGACCACATCACTAGTTAGCAAAGCTAATTAAGCTCTTGTGGTGATTTATAATGTTTTTATAGTTTGGGTTTTAAACAAACAATGAAGTCAAAAGTCTAGATTTACCTTGCTGTAAGAGTAAAGATATTAGAACTTGTAACAATACAATGGTCAATGATGTTTGCAAATGACATTGAGCTATGAGGTGCAAATAATGAGACCACAGGAGGAAAGTATTGGGAGACATGGTGTCTGAAGATCAGGAAACCAAAAACCCAATTCATGGACTGTTAGTTTGAGCCTAGAGAAGAAAATTAGTGTAAAAGTGTAAAGATTATGGTTGGACTCTTGAACAAGGTAAATAGTTTCAAGTCCCTAATGTCACTGGTGTCAGGAGATCTAAGTACGAGAATGGAAATTAAGCAATGGATTAGCTCTGGATGGAATAATTGGAAGAAGTGCAGTCGAATAGATGCAATAGAAAAGCATCATAAAACTGAAAGAAAAAATGTACAGAGATGTCAAACAGGCCTTGTTATATAGTGCTGGAACTTGCGGGGGTATCATCAAAATGGTAGAAACAACGGTTGAAACAAATGAAATGCGATGCATGGAGTAACAAGGAAAGACAAAATGACGAACCAACATGTCAGAGGGATGGTGAAGTTTGTGAGAGGATCAAAGCAGGGATTGAAAATGTGTGGTCATCAGCTGCAGAGAGAGAAAGGAAATGTGGTGAAGTAAGTAATGGAGATAGGCCTACAGGGAGAAGAAGGAGGCTTAAGACCAGATGCAAAAATGCAGTGGGTGAGGGACTGAAATGCAATGAGATTAAAGTGGAATGGGTGTTTGATAGGAAGAGATGGAGAAGAATGATCAACCAACATTGTACCATCTGCAATGAAAAAAATGTAAGGTTTGATGGTGAATACTGAAAAAGACAATGGGAGTAGAGTTTAACAATCAGGTGGTGGTCAGCCATACTAATGTTCCATTTTGAGATTATGGCCTTATTATCCTGTGACTGACTGGCTGTGAACACCAAATGCTCATTCCCCTTCAGCTCAGCACTTCTGGCCAGCATTAACTCAGACAGCTTTCAGGCTGTCAATTCTAAGTGGACATATTCCTGGAGATCTCAGCACTTCATCTCTTATTTTCAGTTTGCCACACCCCACATTTCCACCATTCCCACCTGACACATCCATCCTCATCATGGCACCACCTTTCTACACAAATCAAAATGTGAATGGACATCATGATTTGATTTGATGACTATTCAGTCAGCTAAACTGCCTTTATCTGATCTTTGATATTTTAATAATAAATAAAATAGGGATGGAGAAGCTGAAAGCATGGGGAAGGAGAGCCGAGGGTGATAACAGTTAACACAATTGTTGTGGAGTCCACAGGAACATTTCTGCTTCTCCTGCCCCTACAATAATTTTAACACATCTGTCTGCTGCTGTACCATTAGTTTTTACAGAATAGCCTATTCACAGACCATGCTCTGTACAGTCAACTAGTAAAATTGCATCAAAGTCCCACACACCTCAACAGGACCCTGATTTGAATATGGTAATGAGGTTCCCACCTGATTCAAATGCGTCAGTAATAAACAACTAGAAGTGGAAGTATGTCTGAGTTTTTGGAATCCTTATTCCAGGAGCACAGGATCTAGTTGTTCTATTTCCATGCTGCTTTGGCCAAACAGTATTTTACAATGTTTGTTCATTATAATCTGGTTTGTCAAAATACAGAACTTTGTTTTGAATTATAATAATTAATTTTAATTCCTGAGGGATAAGCACTCAAATTCTGATTTTATAATTATATTTATTTAAAAAAAGACTAATACAAAACTAAACCGCTTGGTTTTGTATTATATTGTGGTTTTGTGAATATTAACTTTGCATAATAAACCTGTAACAGAAGGCAGCAGCCACTGAAGAGATATGAAAGGTGGATCACATGACCTACTATGGAACATTGAAGTATACAATAAACTTCTAATCATTCTCAACTTTAAAGTTAAATTTAAATTAATTTAATTAATCAACATCCTTGGGGTTACTATTGACCAGAAACTCAACTGGACTTGCCACAAAAACACAGTGACTACAAGAGCAGGTCAGAGGCTAGATCACTGCAGTGAGTAACTCACCTCCTGACTCCCCAAAGCCTGTCCACCATCTACAAGGCATAAGTCAGGAATGTCATGGAATACTCCCATTTGCCTGAATGGGAGCAGCACCAACAACACTCAAGAAGCTTGACACTATTCAGAACAAAGCAGAGCACTTGATTGGCATCACATCTACAAATATCCACTCTCTCCACCACCAATGATCAGTAGCAGCAGTCTGTACTATCTACGAGGTGCACTGCAGCAATTCATCTAAGATCCTTAGACATCATCTTCCAAACCCATGACCACTTCCATCTAGTAGGGGAAGGACAGCAGATAAATGGGAACACCATCACCTGCAAGTTTCTCCCCAAGCCACTCACCATCCTGACTTGGAAATATATCACTATTCCTCTGCAGTCACTGGGTCAAAATCCTGGAACTCCCTCCTTAATGGCACTGTGGGTCAATCCACAGCACATGGACTGTAGTATTTCTTCCACTCCCATTCACCTGATGAAGGAACAGCGCTTCAAAAGCTAGTGGTGTTTGCTATCAAATAAACCTGTTGGATTTTAACCTGGTGTTGTGAGACGTCTTATTGCATTTCAAGGCAGCTCATCACCACCTTCTGAAGAGCAACTAGGAATGAACAATAAATGCTAGCCTAGCCAGCGACCCCTATGTTGCACAAATGAACAGAAAGAAAAGTCTTTTTATTAAACACAGCAACACAAGACAACACAGAATACACTGCAAATTTTAGTCTGTGAAAGAGGCTCAAAGTATTCTTACTCTTGAGTTACTTTATCTCAATTAAGAAATAATTTCTATTATGCCAGTTTCTCAAGTACAGGGTATCTTCAACACCCTCTAACTGTGAATATTTAAAATTAAATTGAAGATGCCAGCGCTTCAATAGTGCAGATATCTTTCATTGAGAATTATTAATGGCATTCAGCCATGCAAATACAAAATGTAACTGACATTTAAAAAAGCAAACATTTAACAAGTTTAAGTAAAAAAGGGTTAAAGAAACAATCCACACTTATGAGTTCATTAAATTTATCACAAGATTTTTATTGAAGTTCCAAATGTAAACTAATGAAGTAATGACAACTAATCATATATATGCATGTAAATAGCTTTCTTGTTCCAATTTACATTTTTTCTAAAGTGTATGATCAATTTTTAGATGTAAAAGTGACTTTGTTTGTGTGGGCACACTAAGTCATCTGGAAACATTTATAATGACAAAGTTACTATTGTGACATTTTATAAAATCTGTGGACCTATAATTAATAATTTATGTCTTATCATGAGATATCTTTACTGTTCTAACAGTTAATCATTGATACTGAGAACAAAAGTTTACTATTTATCATGCCAAGCATGTTACTGCTTCCAGCTTCAAATCAAGTTCAGTCTGCAAAAGGTTAACTCAATGAAAGAGAAAGCTCCATAATAATTTACATAATAATGTCACTGGTGTACTGTGACAGCTGGACCTCATGGGAAAGAAAGGCTGAAGACTCTGTACTCAGAATTTTTAATAATGTAAGAAATAGTTTAAGTATATTGGTAAAGAGTTATCATATATCTGGGCATTCTAAAGCAAAAAAAAGGCAAGAACTCACTACTGGTCTTGAAAAGAATAATTTATAGAAAAGTGAAGGTTGCCTTTCATTTTGTCCTGAAGTTAAAAGAAATACTCAATGTTGGGTAAGCCCAGTTTTGAAGTATGCAGCCAATCGAGTTTATATACATATATATATAAATATATGTATATAATGGCACATTCCAATGCCACAAAGTCCATGCGTTACTGAACAAACAGGACTCAGCATTTCAAGCAGGCATTGTAATTTAGAAAAAAAAAGATTTTAAACCATGAAATCATAAATGTTTTCTAGAATCTTAATTTATGGGTTTTTCTTTGTATTTTCCAAGAAATAGTTTTTGAAACAAAAGCAGAGGGAGACCTAATTCGGTCCAATGATTTGTACTGGGAACCTCTCACAGGGTCTCAATTAAGAATGCAGAGTGTGTGAGAAATAGTTTTACACATATCAAGCCTAAGACTTAACGTATTGTAGTCAGGAGCAGTATTGTACATATTATTCCCTCTTTGTACATGTCACCCATTGAATAGCTTCATAATTCTTTTAGTGGCGCTGCTGCTTTTGTTTGTTCGCACAAAATGGCGGTGGCATCTTATGTGTGCCAGCAAATGGCTTTCCTCAGTTTTCACATGGCACTGTGAATCCTGAGAGTCACTTGATTATTTATATGCAAATTCAGACACAGTATCCAGCACTTTTTGCCAATCTATTTTCAACCGTCTACAACGCTGTTTAATAGTCCGTGCTTTTTAGAGAGGCTTTTTTTTATCAAATACAATAAATTGCATGCAATAGACTAGTTTCAGTTTATTGTGTTTCAAATTTTTATGCAAGATTTTTATTTGAAAACAATCCTGAAATACAGAATAACACACTGAACAGTGTACTTAAGAAAATTATTTTTTATCCAGTGTGACAGATGTATCAAACTACGTTGCAAAGATAAATTGGCTATGCAGGATATGCAAATGATATTTAGTGTCTGAAGCATTTCCTTTATCTTCTTACACACAACCATAAGCTCATTCTCCATCAAATTCGGAAAACCTATTACCAACCACATCTAAAATCATAAGCACAGCAACATCAAATACTCTGCTATGATTAGTTATAGAAGTGGTATAACTTAGTAAAGCACTATTTGTTTTAGTAAAAATACACCCTGATGGTTCATTGGACAAGTACACTATACAGTACAATACTGAGCCACGCGTACCAGGAAAGTCTCAAGCCTATTCTATGGTCTGAGCTATGCTATCTAACCTAAGCCAAAACAGAGATAGGGTCACCACAAACAGCCTGTGTCCCTCAGTTAAAGAATATTAAAATTTAGCAATGATTCCAACTCCTGATTGGCACTAAATCGAAAAAAAATAGAATGTGAGCACACTGGGCTAGGATTAGACTTGGCTGTGATATTTACCATACTTGAATAATCCAGCAGCACTCTCTATTTAGATGCAAACTTGAGGATGATTGCGATACTGAGATACTTATAGAATCAAACTCCAGCATGAGTCAGCACCTTCGGAGAGTAATCAAAATCAAACAGCAAATATCTGATATTAAAAACTAAAAAATGACTGTGAATATGCTTCGGGCACTCACACTCTTGGGGCCAGGATGATTATAAATTGAGTTTTGCATTATGATGCTATCTTAAACCACAATTGTAATATAACCTTGCAGTCATCTGTTAAGCCTTTTAATCTATTCATCAATAAAAAAATAAAATTGATTTGAAATTATAAGTTTAGGTATTCAAACTGACTTTAAGTGCCCAATATGGTCATGGTATTACATATAAATTTGACTTAGGCTGCTGTTGTACAACAGGCCAAAGATTGTAAAAAATGTCCTTTCATTTATTAACTCAGCAAGCATGTACTAGTAAAAGCAGCAATGTATGTATGGTTAGCTTTACAGAGTTCATGCATTTTGTTCATGAATGCAAACTCAGTGGAATTCTTGATGAATCAGGCGTACTATTTAACAATATCAGAAAAAGGCTCAAAATCACTGATACACATTTCAGCACAGCAATTCCCTCTCATCAAAAATAAGTTAGTATTATTTATATTTAACACACCTTTTATATAACTGGCTATTCTCTAAGAGAAACATTTTTTTAAAAAAACTTGTTAGCCTAAAGAGGATGTTCTAATTAAAAAACTGTCCATGTTTATGTATTGGGGAAATCCACTATTGTTTATGAATGCAGTGTGTTAACTGCATTATAGAGGATGAATTTCTTTTCTTGTATTTCACAAATCTTTAGCATGTAAGGGAGACTCAAAAGCACGCAGTTCAAAAGTAGATATCTCTCACAAAAAATGTTATGGAACTTTCATGATGACCATGTACTTAACCACACCATTAGTATAAAGATTTATTATTTAATCTCTGTTTTAATGGCAACAATGCTCTCATCAAAATTAAGTTGCACTGCCATGCCATCAGACACACAAGCTCAGGCAACACCATCTAAATCACTGATGAATTTGAGTGAGATGAGGAAGGTGCTGGTTCTATAAACTGATGAATGGATACATATGAAATGGACTCAATCTTCCTGTAGCTACAGCAATTACCTTTTAACTCTATTTCTGCTTGGCTACATGTGCAACTAGTCAAGTCCTGGCATTATGTACAGTTCTATTATATTAGTGTGCACACCTGTAAATATTATGTAAAAGATTTTCATAAGAACAAAACAATGCTTGGAAATTTCACAGTAATATTTGGGGGCCTGAGAAGGGGTGGAGCTCCTAACTTCATATCAAAAGTCAGGCTTAGAGGTATTTGGAATCTGATTAAGATACTAATACAATCTGTGATATAGTTGGACTGTCCGTCACAGCTGTGTTGAAGATATGATTTGCTGTAACTCTTTGCCAATTGTGCTGACTGAAGATATTTTTTAAAAGTAAAATACTGGAAGGCTTTGATTTTAGTGGAATCCCTACTGCATTTGGTTGCCCTGTGATCTATTTCTGTAAGCTATTTAAAATTCAACTCCTCCCTCAATTTCCTGCAAGATCCTTAGAAATAATAGCAATAGTGGACACCAGTCTCATGGTATTTCTTTGAACCATGTGTTATTAAAGTGCAAATGTTTGGAGATACTCCAATTGATGTATCACCCTATTTATTTTGATTACTCTCCGAAGGCGCTGACTCATGCTGGAGTTTGATTCTATTAGTGCCAGTTCTATAAGTATCTCAGTATCACAATCATCTTCAAGTTTGCATCTAAATTGGGAGTGCTACTGGATTATTCAAGTATGGTAAATATCACAGCCATGTCTAATCCTAGCCCAGTGTGCTCACATTCTATTTTTTTTCAACTTAGTGCCAATCAGGAGTTGGAATCATTGCTAAATTTTAATATGTCATAATATCCCCCAACCAGATGTATTCTCTCCTGCATAAAACGTTAACTGAAATTTCAAAAAAAAGGCAGTGATTTAGGGTTTCTTTTCCTCCAACTTTCTCTCTGCATCCAATTACATTATGACATTATTAAGTTGATTTCATTGATGAAAGTCAGGACTAACATAAGTAAACACAGAGTAAAATTGTGGAGAAGAATTGGCAAATATTCAAAAATATTCAACAACATTATCTTTTTCTCTCAGTATTCCATACATTATAATCCGGTAAAGTTTCTGCTTCTCAACATGTTTTTGAAAACCAAAGTCCTATGTGATTTGTTAAAAGTGAAAATGCTTTAGAGCAAGGGAATGCACGATAAAAATCCAAATGGAAATATTTCAAATCCATTATTAACCCAGGTGAATATTTTAGCTATTTTGCTGGGTTTTGAAACAGTTTTACCTGGATCAAAGGAGTATGAAGTATCACTGCCCCTTCAAAAAAAAACTCAGTTACTCCGGCTTCACTAAATAACATCCACTTCCAAATTTCTTTTTTCTCCAAAGTCATTGATTAAGATACTGCTTCCCAAATCTGTGTCCACCTCTCCCGCAATCCTGTCTGAAACTATCTCACAACATCAGAACATCATTCACCAATATTATTATCTGTGACAGACTTTAGTGCATTATCACTCAAGTCCCTGGCCTCGCTGCTAAAACTTTTACCTCCAATGAAATTTTCAGGTGATACCAAAGTAGAAAATATGGCTAACTTAAAAAATTAAAGGATATTGATAAAAGGGGGGAATTGGCTAAAAAGTGACAATTAAAATTTATCAACAACAGAAACTTATACAGCATACGTAACATATTAAGGCACTTCACAACAGCAGCACCAAATAACATTTTATACTAGGCAGCATAAGGGATATGTTAGAACAGATGATTAAAGGCTTGACCAAAGAGGTAGGTTTTAAGGAGCATCTTAATAGTAGAGAGCAAAGTAGAGAGACGGAGAAGTTTAGTTAATGGACTTCTGAGTTTAAGGTTTTGACAGTTTAAAGCATGACAAGCAATGGTGGGGTGATGAAAATCAGAGATATGTAAGTGGTGCATGTATGGAGTTTGATAAATGAAGTTGGTAAGCTGCAAGTGCAGTTCGTCATTTGGAAATATGATATTGGGGTGATAATGGAGACTTAGCTAATTAAAAGACATGATTGGGCATTAAATATTTCTGAACACTAGGGGCAGAATTTTTCCATCCCACCTGCCATGGGAATCATAGCGGGTGGGACAGAACCATGCAAAGGTCCACTGACTTCGGACAGGACTTTTTTGGCGTGAGTGTGGTTGGCAAATCCCGCCCTAGGTGTTCAGTAATAATAAGAAAGAAGAAAAAAGAGAATGGGTGACAATGTTGATGAAAGATAATAATACAATACGGGAGATAGAGGGTGTCTGAAATAGATCAAGGACAGAATGTATTTAGATATAGCTAGGAGACAATAAAGGTACCAGTACACTACTGCACGTAATCTATAAAGATGTCCAACTAATGGGAAATATATAAAGGAACAAATCTGCATGGAAAATACAGAGAAGTGCAAAGCTATAGAGTAATTATAATGGAAGATATTAAGTATTCCAACATAGAGTATGATAGTAAGAAAGGGCAGAAGAAAGGACGGCTTTCTAAAATGTGGTCAGAAAATATTTCTGGATCTGGATGTTTCTAGTCCAGGAAGGAAGGAGGCAATGCTGAACCAAATACTAGCGAATGATGACAAGTTCACCGAGTGTCAGTATGGCAATGTTTAGGGGATAATGAAAATATAATAAGGTTAGCTATGGAAAAGAAGAAGCAATCCCCAATCGGGAGTGGGGTGGAGGGGGGACCAATTTCAATTAGATGAGATTGGATCTGACCCAAGTGAATTGGAATCGAAGATTGATAGGCAACACTATAAGTGAATAGGCTGCCTTTAAAGAGAAGAGAGTTCAGTTACAGTTGACATGCATTCCCACAAGAGGAAAAGGTAGGATAAATAAATTGAGAATTTCAAGGATAACAGGAAGATTGAGAGTAACATGAAACAGATAAAGGGAGTACAAGCCAGATGTCAGGCTGATAGTACAAGTAAGAACTAAGCTGAATATAGAAAATTCAGAGAGAAAGTGAGAAAAGAAATGAGGCAAGACAGCACATGAAAACAGAGTCTGAAAGCCAACATAGAAAGGAATCCAATCTCCTATAAATCATATATATGGGAAAAAAATGGTAAATGAAGGAGTAGGACCAATTAGGGATCAAAAAGGAATTTTATGCTTGGAGACAAAGGTAATGTCAAGGTACCAAACAAATAATTTACATCTATAATAGTTATGCTTCAAGTTTTTAATTCATCAAGATCATCTCCAACATATCCGAAGATACTAAGACAAGTAAGGATGGAAATTACAGAGCACTGGTCATAATTTCCCAATTTCCAGATAGAGAAGGAGTGATGCCAGAGGACTGAAGAATTGCAAATCTTGTTTTTCTCTTCAAAAAAGTGTAAAAATAAAAGGAGTAAATACAGGCCAGTTTAGCCTTAGTGGTGGGAAATCTTGTATGGGGAAACTCTAAGGCATGACAAAATTAACAGTAATTTGGACAAATGTATATTAGTTAAAGAAAGCCAGTGCTCATTTGTTAAGGAAAATGTTTAATTTGATTGAGTTTTTTGATGAGGTAACAGAAAGGGTTGATGAGGATCACTCAGTGGATGTGGTGTATATGGATTCTGAAAACATTGAATAAAGATCGTTCAGAAAAGTTACACCCATGGAATAAAAGGGGTAGTAGTAGTACAGATATAAAGGTGGCTAAGTGACAGGAAATAGAGAGTAGTGCACTGTTGTTTTTCAGATTGCAGAGCAGTTTATAATGGATCAGTGTGAGATGAGGGGCAACAAATCTGGGTGTGCAGAGCATTTAGCAGCTGAGAAACGCTTGGGAGTATTGAATTGTGAGGAGCACATTTTGCATTGCAAGGGGATGAGGTCAGGCTGATAAAATGGGCAGAAACACAGTAGATGAAATTTAATATAAAGAAGTGATAAATTTTGGGAGGAAGAGCAAGGAAAAATTATATGAAAGATATGATTTTACACCCTTTGCAGTAACACTGGGGATATGTGTGCACAAATCATAGTGGTGAGTATGGCTTGGGGGATCCTGGACTTCAATAGAGGCATAGAATATAAAAGCAACATTTTATGGTGAACATTTATAAAATGCTCATTGTTCCAGCGGAAGCTGAGCCATTCTGTCCAATTCCAACTTTAGGAAGGATGTGAATGTATCAAAGAGACTGAGGAAAAGATTGATGAGATTGGTCCAGAAGATTTGGAGTAGAATCATAGAATCATAAAGTGCAGAAGAAGCTTTTTGGCCCATCAAGTCCACATTGACACATTAGAAACACATGATCTCTCATCTAATCCCACCTGCCAACACTTGGCCCAAACCCCGAATGTTATGATGTGCCAAGTGCACATCCAGATACTTTTTCTAGGATGTGAGGCAACCAGCCTCTATCACTCCCCTAGGAAGTGCATTCCAGACTGTCATCACACTCTGGGTAAAAAGGTTTTTCCTCAGATCCCCCATAAACCTCCTATTCCTCACCTGGAATCTATGTCTCCTCATGAGCAGCAGATCAACTAAGGGAAATAGTTGCTCCTTATCCACTCCGTCCATGTCTCTCATGACGTTGCACACCTTGATCAGGTCACCTCTCAGTCTTGTCTGCTCCAACAAAAACAACTTAAGGCTATGAACGTTCTCTTCATAACCTAAATGTTCCATCGAAGGCAACATTCAGGCAAATCTCCTCTGCAACCCCTTCAATGCAATCACATCCTTCTGATAATGTAGCTACTAGAATTGCACACAGTATTCCAGCTGAGGCCTCACCAAAGTTCTATACAACTTCAACATGACTTCCCTGCCTCTTTCACCACCCTACTAACATGGTCTTCTGCTTTCACAGGTCTGTGGCCAAACACACCAAGGTCCCTTTGTTCCACAGAACTTTCTAATGGCTTACTTTTGCGTACTTTCTTAATGGCTTACATTGCGTACTTTTTTGTTAAATTACTCATCCCAAAGTATATCACCTCACACTTTTCAGTGAAGCTGGGACTGTTCTCCTTATAGAAGAGAAGGTTGAGGGGGGTTTTGATTGAGTATTCAAAATCATGAGGGTCTGGACAGAGTAACTAATGAGAAGCTGTTTCCATTGATGGAAGTGTTGAGAACCAGAGGAGATCAGTTTAAAAAGGTTTGGCTAAATAAGAACTGGAGTTGACAAGAAGGAAACATCGGTTTATGCAGTGAGTGGTTAGGATCTGCCTGAGAACAGAGGTTTTTGAAAGGGAAATGGATAATTAACTGAAATGAAAGAACAGCAAGTTATGGAGAAAAGGCAGGGGAAAGTTGAGTTGCTTCTGCAGTGAGTTGGCATGAATCCAATGTACCAAATAGCCTCCTTCTAAGTTGCAACTATGATTCAATGATTCTACAGTTAAAATAGGAGGATCGTAGAGATATAGGAGACTTATAGGGCTGAAGGATGTTATGGATATGGGGAGAGACAAGCTAAAAATGACAAAGTTAAAAATAAGGATGCGAACATTAAAATTATGATGTTGTTAACACATGAGGCAGCATAAGGTAGTGGTGAGCACAATTGTGTTGGATGAGCGCAACTTAATATGAATTAAGATGCAGAAAACAGAGATTTCAGTGAGATAAATTTTACAGAGGATGTAAAGTGGCAAACTGGCCTTAAGAGCATTGAAATAGCCTAGTCTGAAGGTAACGAAGTCATGAGTGAAGGTTTTAGCTGCAGCTAAGCTGAAGCAGTGCTAGATATGGAGGTCTAAGTAGATAATTTTGCTGATAAAATGGATACAGAGTTGGGAGTTATAAATGTCATAAAAGAATTTTAAAAATGAGCAGTTATTCTGCTTTGCATGGTGATAAGTATTTTGGTACAGAAACATAGAACATTAAAGACATCAGACTTGATTTTCACTGAATTAAGATAACTCAGGAGCCCTTTAAAAATGATGGGTGGATCAAAATTCTGGAAAGGAAAATGGAGTTGAGAATTATCAAGTCAGATCAGCCATGATCTCGTTGAATGATGGAGCAGACTCAATGGGTTGAATATCCAACTTCTGCTCCCATGTCCTTTGGTCTTAATATAAACAATTATCTTGTTTATCTCTCTAATTTCTCTTAACTTGTGATACAAGCTCCACATATGTGCCAATAATTGCATACCCTTCTAGCCACTTCTCAAGCTGGTCCAGATTTCCTACAAACTTTGTATTCCATTTTGCCCAGAGCTTTATCTTCTCCATCACACAAACTGTGTACTTCCACCTCCATAACAAAACCTGCTTCTATCCCTCCAAGTCAGGCTGACGTTGTGTTTATCCATATGTTTGTCACTTTTGTATAGCTAGCTGGAGGCAAAGAACAGTCATAGCTTTTGAAATATTTTAGAACGTTGACTCATTTTATTAATCTATAAGATATAGGAGAAATTTAGGATGATCACCAATAATGAATACTTTGTTAAACCAGTTCACTCATACTTAAAAAGAGCTTTAGTTTCTGAAAGATTTGTTAATACATATTAGAGGTAACGTTCACCTTTGACAAGGGTAGTAGAAAGTCATAGTGAATCGACTGCCTGTTATATCCAACCCTGGAATCATTTTTGTGAATCTTTTCAGCACCCTCTCTAAAGCCTTCATGTCTAACCCAAAGTGTTGGGCCCAGAATTGTACACAATACTCCAATTGAAGTCAAACCATTGAGAGCTTTTGAAAGATTCACCATAATGTCTTTATTTCATACTTTAGGATTCTATTTATACAGCCCAAGATATTGTAAGGAATAATATCAGCTTTCTCAATATGCCCTACCATCTTAAACAATTTGTGCACTTACATCTCCACATTTCTTTGCTCCTGCTCTCTTTTTAGAATTGTATCCTTTATTTCATATTGCCTCTCCTTATTCTTCGTCCCAAAGTTTATCACTTCACACTTCCCTGCATTGAATGTTATTTGCTATGTGTCTGCCCATTCCAGCAGCTTGTCTATGTCCTCTTAAATCTATCAGCATCTTCCTCACAGTGAACAACTATTCAAGGTTTTGTGTCATCCACAAGTTTTGTAATTGTATTCAGCATGTCCAAGCCTAAGTCAGATCAAGAAAAGCAGTGGTCCTAATAGTAAGCCCTGGGGAACTACACAGTATGTCATCCTTCAGTTCAAAAAGCAATTGTTCACCATTACGCTCTGTTTCTTGTCACTCAGTCAATTTCATATCGACGCTGCCACTTTTAGATCATGCATTTTAACTTTGATGTCAATCCTGCTATTACAAAATATCTTTGGGGGTCCATATACTCCACATCATCAGCATCACCTTCCTCAACTCTTTTTGTTGCCTCATCAAAAAACCTCAGTCAAATTAGTTAAACACAATTTACTCATAACAAATGAATGCTAGCTGAAGATTAGTAATTTACATTTGTCCAAGTGATAATTTAAGATACCAAATAGGCTAAAAATTAATAATGTGGAGGTGTCAGAAAGTGCAACCAACATTTTCTAACACCTCCGCTATATCAATTTTTAGCCTATTTGTATCTCAACTACCTCCTCTTTCATTAGAATTTGGCAATGTTTTCTTCTTAGATAAAGACAGATGCAGAGCATTCATTTAGTACTTTAGCCAAGCTATCTACGTTCATTTTAAGTCCCTATTTTGCCCATTCCTCCATTTACCACCATTTTATTATTTACATGTCTATCGAATTCTTTTGGATTCCCTTTTATGTCAGTCACAGTCGTTTCTCATACTGGCATTTTGCTCTATTATTTCTTAGCTTTCTACATTCAGCCTGGTTTTCACTTCCCACTTACCTGCAAGGCTCCTGAAGGAGCATGTTAAAGTAAAGCTTGGCATTAAGTCACATAAGGAGATGCTATTAAGCTTCAAAAGGATAGGTTTTGAGGACATCTTGAAGGAGAATAGTGAGTTAGATGAGTAAAGTTTGGGGAGGGGATTCCGTAGTATAAAACTCAGTCACATGAAGGCATGGCCAGCAATGTGGAGTGATTAAAATTGGGGATGTTCAAGAAGTGAGAATTGGAGGGGTTAAATATTTGAGGGTTGTGGATTTGGAGGAGTATACAGAAATAGGAAGGGATGAGGCCAAAGAGTGACTTGAAAACAAGGATGCAAATTTTAAAATCAAGGCACTGCTTAACTTGGAGCCAGTGTAGGTCAGCAGGTATGGGGCTGATAGTTGGCAAGAACTTGCTTTGAATTAGGACACTGGCAGCAGAGTTTTAGATCACCTCACATTTATGGAGATTAAAGTAGGGAGTCCAGCAAGAGTGCAATGAAATAGCCAGGTCTACAGGCAACAAAGGCATGGACAAGGTTCAAAGATCAGATGAATTGAAGTGAGATGTAAATAACTCATTACCTGGATAGAAATAGATGTTTTTAGTGATGGCATGCTTGTGGAAGATCACATCAACATTCAACAAGTTATCATTGCAAACAGTCTGGAGGGTGGCATGTTGGCACAGTGGTTAGCACTGCCACCTCACAGCGCCAGAGATCCTGGTTCGATTCCCAGCTTGGGTCACTGTCTCTGTGGGGTTCCTCTAGGTACTCCAATTTCCCCCCATAGTCGAAAGATGTGCAGGAACAATGCTAAATTGCCACTTGGTGTCAGGGGGATTAGTAGGGTAAATACATAGGGTTATGGGCTTAGGATCTCAGAAGGATTGTTACCTGTGTAGCTTGATGGGCTGAATGGTCTCCTTCTGCACTGAGGGCATTCTCTGATTGATCTCAGAAAGCTGTCAAGAGATGAAGAAAGCTTGTGGCTGGAAGAGTTTGTGAATTTTGGAGTGAAGACAATATCTTGGGTCTAACTGATCATTAGTTGGTGGAAATTCTGCTCCTCCAGTTCTGGCATTTCTCACATTCAAATGTTTAACAGGTCCATGGTCCATCTAAAATTTTTCTGTTCCCATTTTCACTGATATGTTAAATAGTTTACTTCAATACTGTTACTAAAATAGAATAAACTCTTATGGATGTTTAAAATGTTTGTGTGTTGACATCATGCTTTATAATTCCAGAGCGTCATTTAAAATAAATTTGTGATATGATTGATTTAGTGGTGTAATTATGCAGTCACTTTTGCATTGTCAGGTGTCAGTTGGGGGATAGTGACTCATCTTAGTTGAACTTGACTTGTGTAGAGTAGAACCAGAGTATAACTTCAGCACAGAAGACATTTGGCACACTTGCCTTCGTTGATCAGAACATTGTGTTTAGGAGTTGGACGTTATCTTATAACTGCACAAGACATTAGTAAGGCCACATTTGGAGTACAATTGTGGTCATCCTGCTAATAGGAAAGATATTATTAAACTGGAAAAGGTGCAAAAAAGATTTACAAGAAACGTTACCAGGACTGGAAGGTTTGAATTATAAGTAGAGGCTGGATAGGCTGAGACTGTTTTTCCCTGGATCACAGGAGGATGGGGGGTAACCTTATAGAGGTTTATAAAATCATGGGGGGGGGGCCTGGATAAGGTGAGTAGCCAAGATATTTATCCCAAGATAAGGGAATTCAAAACTTAAGGGCATAGGTTTAAGGTGAGAGGGGAAAAATTAAAAAGGGACCTGAGGGGCAACATTTTCATACAGAAGATAGTTTCTTTATGGAATGAGCTGCCAGAAGAAGTGTTAGAGATAGGTACATTACAACATTTAAAAACATTTGGATAGATTGATGGATAGGACAGGTTTAGAGGGAAATGGACCAAATGCAGATAAATAGGACTAGTTCTGTTTAAGAAACCTGGTCAGCATTGACAAGTTGGGCAGAAGGGAGTGTTTCCATATCTCTATAGCCCTATGGATGGGATTTTATGGCCTCATTCATCCCAAAACAGTAAAATCCTGCTCAAGGTCAACAGACCTTTCTATTGTCCACTCCTCACCGGCTCCAATTCCCACCGCAGGCGAGGTGGTAAAAATTCCGGCCTATATGTTTGTGCAAGTTCTCAGATTAGTTGTCCAAATTCTGGGTACTTTATAAGCAGAAGCATTTGTAATGTTTTAAGAAAATGAATACTTTCATCTGCAAGACAAAACTTAATAAATTTTGCTGAGAACGCAATCCTCTGAATGCATCAAAGCACACGTGCCTAAAGTTCCCTTTTGGTGGCTCATGTGTAATTTGCAGTATATGATACAACTAGAGCATCGCTGGCTGTGAATTGCACTCTCAACTGCAGGTTGCACAGCATAACTGCAGCATGAGGAATTAATACGATCCTCTTATGTCAAATATCAAATAAGCATATTGTGATTATGCCTTTGCCTAAAAGAAGTCTTCCATCCAAATACAAGAAGATTACATATTGTTGCTTAATCTAATAGTTCTGCATGTTAAAACTTATCATGAAGATTTTAAAGTGAAGATAAAAGAATTAATCTACAGTATTTGTATTTTGGGCAATTGCAGACATATTGCATGAGAATTTCTACCCACTATGGGTAGGCATAGTGATTTATCAGTAATATTGAGCTGGCAGGTAAGCCATTTCAGCAGCAATGCACACTCAGAAAATTGGCATGACAAAATAAAACTACAAATCTTAGAATTCTGTTGTAAAGTACAAATTTCTGGAAAATTTCTTGAGTATTTGAAAATACAAAAGGCGGGTTAATGTCTAAGATGTAGATGTTTTGTTAAAATGGGAAACTGAGAGATAAGCAAGCTCTTCAGATATATATGGGAATTTCTTTACATCCCAGTTTCCAGTTCTGATAAAGCATGTATCTTCTCATATTAACTAATATTTCTCTTCATGGATGTTAAGGATCAGCTGTGCACTTCAGCATTTCATTTAGACTACTTTTTGAAGGTTTCATTGATCACGAGACTCCCTATTTTTCCCGTTCTAAATTCCATATTGTCATATCTATCAATGGCTGAGGACATGATGGGATAATCTCCTTTCTGATTATAGCCAAATCTTCATAGAAACAACTTGTGAGTGATAACTAGAGAAGTTTGGGATGAATGAATCAATTTTTCTTTCTGCTGTGTGAAATAAGTGCCCACCATTCTGTCGCAGTAGGCTGAGATCAGGAAGTTAATTAGAAACATATTCCTGTTCCTTTATCATTGTGGGTTAAAATCCGGACCTCCTCACTAATGGCAATATGGTTCACCACATGGACTACAGTTATTCAAGAAGAAGTCCAACAGGTTTATTTGGAATCAAGAGTGTTCAGAGCGCAGCTCCATCATTAGGTAAATGAATTTTAAAACAGAACTCTGAGTGCCTGAATTGTGGCTGCACGTTTTGGTTCAAATGCTCCAATGTGCAATAAGTTTGATCTTCCCATATACTTTGTTACCCTAATTTCATACTTCTATCACACTTCTACAGTATTTAAAACTGGGCATGTTTATATGACAATTCCCCAAGTTGTATTTTAATTAAAATTAATGTTCTCTTGAATGCCACAATGAACACACAACAGCCAAGAATGCCGCTGTGATTGTGTTCTTTATGTAACATGTTGCTCTTGCAAAGTAAAATAATTACTTCATAATAATACAATTTAAAAAGTCCCATTGACAACATGCAAGAAGAAATAGTCAACTGTTCTATATTACTCATCAGCAACTTTGATTTGTGTTTTCATATGCTTGTCTAGTGTGGCATTAAACCAGCGTTTCATGGAATACATCTTCAGCACATATTGATTATACATCCAACACCAGAAAATTCATCACCAATAGAGAACAGCTTTCTAAACCAGCTATACCTATTGAGACCATTGTAATGGAATACAATTATAATTTAAATCTGAATTGTATGTCAAAAATGGGTGGGTTTTTTCCCCAATAATGGAAACCTGTTCCACTGCTTCCTACACTTGAGAACTCCAGAGGCAGAAAAAAGCCGTTGGCATTTATCTCAGTTACTCACTCATTGTCTTTTTATAGAAATGTGATAACTGCACAAAGAGCTACTTGATATTTTGTTTCCCTATTGCACCAATGAAAACATTATGAATGAGTACAAAAAAGCAATTATTTACACAGAGTCAAAAACTGTTTAAGTTTCTGTTTCTAACAATCGAAATATGCTCAAAGGATCATGCTGACTACACAAAACAAAACTGGAACATTTTTTGTGATGTGCCTATAAATGTTGGCTTGCACAATGAATGTCCCCTGTTTTGCACTAAACCAGAAGTACATAAAAGCTGTACTATGTAGCAACTATCTGCAAAGAGACAAGACATTGTCACCATTATAAAAATGCAACAGAACAACCATTGTGTTCAAACAACACTGCTTGCAATAAAGCTACTACTATTCGTCCTGTCATCAATATCATTTAATGTCCAATTTCCCTCCAAACTAGACTAAATGATGGATTTTCCAGTTTCCTCTTGATTTGTATAAATTGCATTAACTGTAGTAAAGTTAATTTACAACAGATTTAAACTTATGAACAATACTCACGAAGCTTGTACCAGTATATTATGGCAATTTCAGCTGCACTAGCCAAGAGGCTTGTGGCTAGAGATAAAGTTTAACTGAATTGTACAATTAGCTTCACATAAATTCATACAAGCTATTAGGGATTTGACATGTCAGCATTGCCTGGCATAAAATTTCAGATGGTCCCATGTTAAATGAAAAATGTTAAACCCAAGCCAGCTTTGGACATAGCCATGCTCCGATGTGTGATTTAAGATACCCCAACCAAGTATGTTTACTATGTTTCATTCCTTCTAAAAGGAAGGGCCAATACTGTAGTGGCCCAGTCTTATCTTTATGCAGAGAAAGCTTTCTCTTGGCAAAAAAGATCAAGCATTTTAGTTTAGCATCTGGTTACATCATAACAATGAGCTGCATTGTGGCAATAGGAGACTAGCCTAACAAGCATTTTTACCTATGATAATGTACCAGTTGAAAACTGGAAGAAAGCATATGCTGCAAGATGGGAAAGGAAAAGGAAAATCGTCCTCGGTAAAAAAAGTTTTATGCTTTCATCTTCTTGTAATAGGCTGTTTTGTTTTTACAATCAGATATATCCAGTTGACAACTTCAAATTACATACATGTTTTTCACTTTTTAGAACAATGCTATTCAGAAACCAGAATTTAATTTTAATATTCTTTTCATTCATATTAAGTTTACTCAATAAAATATTAACACATCTAATCCACATCTTTTATTTTCCCACATGGTGAGCTTGTCATTTATGATGGGCTGCTTATGGCAGACATTGAGCAGATGCAAAGCACTTCACTACAGAATGAAGGAGGGGAATCTTAATCGGCGAGTCAGCCAATGCCACTCAAAAGTGGAACAGACAGATAGGAATGGGTCACCTATCTGCCCTCTTAATCTTGAATTGGCATGTGAGTACACATGAACATAAAAAGGGAAGCTATCGAAACCAAAAATTGTTTCTAAAAAATATCAATATCTCCAATTTTCCTTTGATTTTCAAAGACATATTGCAAACCCAAAGCATTGCTGTGAATCTTGATGAACTGTAGCCTCAAGACAATGGTGCTACTTATATAACCGTTAGTCAGGAAGTGCCGTCAGCTTCAGCAGCTTGAACTCTGGATTTTGGAACTTAAGCAGCAGCTGGCATCACTGACATGCACCCATGAAGTTGAAAGCTTTGTGGATAGCATACTTATTAATGATGTTGTTACCCCACAGCTTAAGGGAATGCAAGGAGAAAGGCAATGGGTGACCACCAGACAGTCCAGAAGAAATAGGGAGGTACTGTAAGAGCCTCCTGAGTCCATCTCACTCTCCAATAATTCTCTTTAGTTCTGAATTCTAATTAAAGTATGGTTCATATTGAGATTGCAGCCTGAGCCAAATTCATTGGCATCATGGCTGGTTCAGATATACAGAAGTATACAAAATAAGATTGGAAGAGCACAGTGCTAAGGGATGCAATAGTTAGAGAAGCAGACAAGCATGTTTCTAGAATGATATGTTGCCTCCGAGGATGTTACTGAAGGGTGCAGAGCCCCCTGAGAGAGGAAGGTGAACAGCTAGTGTTCATAGTCAACATCGGTATCAACAACATAAGTAAAAAGAGGCACGCAGTCCTGCAATCAGATTTTAGAAAGCTAGACTTGAAATCAACAAACACAATCTCAAAAGTATCTTGGATAGAACAGATGAATGCGTGGCTAGAAAGATGGCTAAGAGGGAAAGGATTTAGATTCTTGGAACATTGGGATCTCTACTCAGGTGGTATGGGGAGATACGTCCTACAGGCTGGATGGGGTGCACCTAAATAGACTCGGAACAAACCAGGAGGTAATGTTTGACAGAGATAACAAGGTGCAAAGTATGTTGGGAAAGCCTGTAGTGGGTTTGATGGTGGGTGGGAGTGAAGAATCTAGCGGGAGCCAAATTATTGGAAAGCTGCTAACATAAAACTATGTTGCAATTATCCCAATGGTAGAGTAATGGCAGGTAGATCTTCACAGTGGCTGGCAGCATGAACACTATTTGCATTTATTTACATCCCATGAATGGTCATTAAAGCAGCTGATTGGAAAGCCTGATGGGGCATCAGCAATCTTGTGTCACATCATTGGGAAACTACATTGATCTAAAACCTGATTAACCAATATTAACAAACAGCTATTCAACAGAGAAGAGTATTTTACCAGGAGGGATAAGGCAGGCATCATATACTTAATTGGGAAGAGTGTTCAGGCTCAGAGGGATTTGGCGGTAGATCTTTAAAAGATGGCAGGATATATTGAAAGAAGTTTAACAAAGAATATGGGATCTTGGATTTCATAAAGAGAGATATTGAGCATGTTAAGCTGAACATTTATAAAGCTCTGGTTAGGCCCCAGAGTATTGTGTCTAATTCTGAACACCATAATTTACAAAGAATGTGAAGGTGCAAAGAAGATTTACTAGAATGGATGAAGGAATTTGACCACAAGACTACCACGGAGAGAATGATCTCATTCTCCTTAGACCAAATGAGATTGCAAGGAAATTTAATTGATGTCTACAAGAATGTGATAGATTTAGATAAAAAAAACTTCTCATCAACAATGGTACATGGACTGAGGGACACAGATTTTAGGCTACGGGCAAGAGATTTTGGGGAGATGTGAAAAATAACTTTTTAAGCAGAGAATAGTAATGATCTGGCATTGCTACATATAAGGGTGCCGGAAACAGAGATGTTCAACAATTTCAAAAGAAAATTGGATGCAACAAATAAACTTGTAGAATTATGGTGATAGAGTAAGGGAATGGGAGTGCCTGGACAGGTCTTCAGAGAACCAACATGGCCTCTATTGGTCAAAAGGCGAATTTCCGTGCAGTTAAGACTGTATGGGCAAACTGGGGGTGATGGTTCTGACCGCTTGCATAAAAATTAATGGTGAATCCATTTCTAGTTCATTGGCTTGACCTGCAGTCATTGAATGTATGACTGCCCTTTAAACAATTAGAGGGAGTCATCTGTCTCTCATCAAGAGGAAATCCCATCACAGAGCTGGCCAGAGGGCTGGCAGCAGCAATGTGTCCAGTAGTGCTGGCTGCTGCTGGGTTTGCACTGAGAGCAAAGTACTCAGTGTTAGAGCTATGATATAAAGAATCTGGTGTCTCACAGGGTCCAGTTGGCAAGCCCCAATGAGGTGCTGAGGAGGCAAAGAGAACTATTTCTCTCCTGTGCCCCCTCTCCAACAATCTATTCCATCATTAGAGGTACTTAGCTGCCTAAATACAAATTGATGTGTTTTGTGTTTGGAATTCTCTCATACACTTCTGGTTGTCCATCTCTTTCTCTCTCCTTCTTTCAGGTTCTCCTTAAACCCAATTCTTTCTCACGTGTCTGGGTACAACAAGGAGATAATTCACCACCATCTTTTCCAGGGCAATTTGGGTAGGGAAATAAATGCTGGCCTGGCAAAAGACAAACACGTCCTAGGATTTTATTTTTTAACAAGCCAAGATATCCTACATTGGCTCCATATCGATTTGTCTAATTCATTTTGTGAAGTACCTCAGGATGTTTTTAAAGTACTATTTAAACGTGAGTTGTTGTTAAATTCACATTTCTCTCTCTTTCAAATTATTTTTCATTTGGAAATCTTATGATTGCAGAGCTCAGCATAATGCATATTTTTCATAGAACTGTGCTAACTGCCTGGAAAATGCCAATGAAATTTTTATAATCCAAGACAACATGATAGTCAAGTTAAATTAAATGACGGAGATTAAGAAAAATGTAAAGATTAATGCATCTAGTGTGTATTGAATGCAGTGTCCTACAGCCAGTCTACAATACTTTCAGCATGGGATCTCATTTGTCCATTATTGTTCCAATCTCAAAAACAACTCCAGATTAGCAAAGTTATGTTCAGTTCTTGTGCCATGTAAAACATGAGACTTTCAAAATGTCACCTGCCATTCCCTTCATTTCCCTACCCACTCATCACATGCAACATGAGCTAACTAATACGAAAGAATGGCTATATTGTAAACCAAAGTTCAGGTACAGGACCCTAAGTGTATATGTGCATAAGTCATTAAAGGTGGCAGGACAGGTGGAGAGAGAAGTCAGTGAAGCACATAGTACTCTGGGCATTATTACAGGGGTATGGATTACAAGAGCAGAAGAATTATACTGAACTTATACAAGGCAGTAGTTAGACTCAACTGGAATATGGTACACACACACACACACAAGTTCTGAGTCCCACTGTAGGAAAGATGTGAATGCATAGGAGAGATTGAAGAAGAGACTTATAAGAATGGTTCCAGGAATAAAAAATTTCAGATATTAGGATAGATTGGAGAGATTGGGATTGTTTTTCATGGAGACCACACTAAGAGGCAATTTGATAGAGATATTCAAAATAATGAAGGCTAGATGAACTAGATAGGGAGAAACAGTTCCTCCTCATAAAGAAGCAAATGTGATGTGAGAAAAAAACTTTTTCACACAACTAGTGGTCCAAGTCTGGAGTGCACTGAGTGTAATGTGGTAGAGGCAGGTTCAGCTGAGGTATTTAAAGGGGCATTGAATGATTACTTCAATAAAAGGAATGTGCAGGGTTACAGGGAAACAGCAGTGGAATGGCACTAAATCATGATGCTCGCTTGAGAGATGGTAAAGATGCGATGGGCCAAATAGCTCCTTCTGCACCTTCTGATTGTATTTGCAATTACTATGTAACCAGCAAGGCAGCATATACTTCACTGAATGGAAACTTCACAAAAAATAGAAGGAACAGCCTTAACTGCTTAAAAGAGTATTTTTCAACCTCACAAAAACCTTTGACTCTGCCGACAATGAAGATCAAATCTGACTGCCCTCAGAAATTTGTCACCATTTAGTCCACAATGCCATGCAAACCATTATCCTCACCAACAGAACCACCACAGACTCTATCATCAGATGGAATTTGATGGCCCCATCCGCTAGCCAAACTTTTCAATCTCACCAAAATGATTGGAATTTTGAATGGCTTGCCATGTTTTATGGCCCTGCCATCACCACAATGGATCCATAAAATTATGCCGTTAGTGAAAACTAAAGTCAAATGAACCTGTGTTATTACACAAAAAGTCTTCTCCATTTTTCTCATTGCAATACTGAACCTCACCTACAGCAAACTAGGAGATAATCTATAGAACAGATAGGTAACAGTTCAACCTACAACTCAAAACCACATTACTCCAACCTGAATCATTGAGCTTCAGTATCAGATAAGATGTATGTGTAACTCCTCCTTGTCTCCAACTCCTCCTTGTAGATTATGATAAATAGTGGGAAAAAATATGGCCTATTTTTCATAACTTGGGAGCTGACACTTGACAACAGCACATGCAGATGATGGCATTCACTATTGCTTCCAATGTGTCAGTTCAGCAGACAAAGGAAAAAAATATTTGAGGATCTGAATCTCAAATCCAAGACTGGCTAAGACCATGGTTTACTAGGTAGCAGCATTCCTCAGTTTCTATATGCCTGGGAGATATGGATAATCTACAGGACGTACCTGAAAGTATTGGAGAAGGACCATCAGCAATGCCTTCATAAGATCCTCAAATCCAGTGCCAAACAAATGTGGTCTGACAACAGCATCTTCTGCCAGGCCAAACTGCCAATTATGAAAGACTGATTTCACTGAATGGGGCACGGTGCTTGCCTAACACCAATCATCCAAATCTAGTGTTCTATTCAAAACTCCAACATGGCAGGAAATTTCTAGGAGGGTAGCGGAAATGCTTTAGAGATGTACTCAAAGCATCAAACACAGGTGCAGATTCCTGGGAGTCCCTAGCTTGTGACTGACCAACATGGAGTCAGTGTATTAAGGAAGACACTGAATACCATCAAAATACTGACTTGGGAGTATGCAGAGGGGAAGTTGAACCATTGCAGAGAGCTCAAATGCCTCCACACACTCTGACTCTTCAAGCAGCGCCTATTCCACATGCAACAGAATCTGCTGATCACACATTGGACTTATCTGTTAGCTCAAAATCCAGTGAACTAGAGTAAAGTAAATTGTTCTCAATCCAAAGGGACACTCTGAGAAGATGTACACTCTCATTTGATATTGGAACATGTTCTGAGAAAGCATACTCCATTTTCAATCGAAAAATATGGGGTGAGAATCTTCGCCCTCCCAGCTGGGTGTTCCTTGCTGGCTGGAGATGGCACATTGTTTGCTAGTGGAAGGATTGTCTGGTCCCACCACTGTCAATGGGAATTTCCACTGATGTCACACCACACCTGTGGGAAATCCATGGGCGAGGATGCACTGCTCGAACCTGCACCTATGTTTGATGCTTTGCATATATCCCTAAAGCACTTCCAGTATCCTTCTAGGGGTTCCTGCCATGGTTTTGAAGGTTTTTATGAAGGCATTGCTGATGGTCCTTCTCCAATACTTTCAGGTGCTTCCTGTAGATTACCCATATCTCACAGGCTGGAGAATCTCACCAGTGAGAGTGGCCAGAGAATTCCAGCCAGCATTGATAGAACAATTGTGATAATAATCTGTTATCATGTATACTCATGCCTAACTATTTCAACAGTACAATCATTTGGAGTTGATAAACCTTTGTAAACGGTAGGATTTCCAGCATTTTGGTATTAAAAATTTTTAATACCAAACAGTTAAAACAGATTCCTTTATCACTGAAATAATTTTGCATCACTGATGGTAAGCTTCTGCTTTGTCACTGAGAATCTGTTTTTTCCAATGCTACAATGACAGAACACTGTTAATGGAAATGGAAAGGAAAAACATCTATTCCTTTGGCAAAAAATGGGAAAGATACAAATAAAACAATGAAATATTATTAAATATCTCCCTTGAATTTATAAAAATCAACATTATGTCCTAATACATGAAAGACAAGATTATGTATCCATCTAAAAAGGGTCTTTGTTCTACATAACGGTGCTTTTCTAATAATAACCGAGTTGTTAATTCAAAAAACCTTGAAAACCTGCCATGAATCAGAGGCTCTATTGAACATTTCCTGATGACTGCATTTTGCTCACATGATCATTTAGACCACTCAAACTCATATTGTTTCTGCTTTTATTGTGTCAGCTTCACAGATTTCACCCATAGAACCAAGTCTGACTTGCTGAGATGGTAGTCCTGACAATGAAAACTTATAAATGGAAATAATCTAAAGATGGGCTTTGAAGATTCCAAGTGATGGAGCTGTGGCTATTTCCTTTGGCAGCTTGTTCCATTCTGTGAGTGTCTTTGAAAGAACTAATGCAAGAATTATTGACAAAATGGCAGATTTATTCTGACAGGAATAATGCATTCCTTTTTCCAATTTAATCTCCTTAGGCATGTCTGAAGATGCTGACTCATAGTGGTGTATGATTCCGCGAATGCATGCAAACCTCTTCCAGATTTTCCTAAAAACTGTTCTTTGTGTGAAGCTCTAAACAATGAGTTGCTGGGGATATTCAAATTTGTACAATATCACGTCCTTTTCCTCACTGACATCCGGATAGAAGGATATGGAACAAATGTGGGCAACTGGGACTAGCTTAGTGGTTCTAAAAAAGAGTGGCATCAACAAGTTGGGCCAAAGGGCCTGTTTCCATGCTGTAAAATTCTATGACTCTAGGACTCACACTATGTAGTCTTCAGCAAAGATCAATGGGAGTTAGTCTGGAGTATACACCTGGCAGAGTTTTCTTCTCTCATGTCCTTGGACACTGAGGTCCATTTTAGCATTCCAACTGCTATCAGGTTGAGGTTTACTAAATCAGTGCAGATAAAGCATGAATTCTGGGACTTTCTATAGTTTGTGACTTATATATCACCAGATAGGGGGTCTTGATCATTCATTTTCGGAAGCAATGTTTTTTTAATCTACCTATCAGATTAACGCAGGACCTTGACATTTCAGGTCACACACTACAGATTTAAAATTATGTTGTGTGCTTCTGAGCTACAAATCAAACCAGGCAAGTATATTTCAGTCTCTACAGTTACTTCTACAAATATTAAAATTGCTGCGCTCATTGCTCATCCCTAATTTCCCTTAAGAAGGTGGGGAATGAGCTATATTCTTTAAATACTGCAGTCTATACGATTTAAATACACCCACACTATTGTTAGAAAGGGAGTTCCAGAATTTTGACCCAGTGACAGTGAAGGAATGGTGATATAATTACAGTCAGAGTGGTGAATGACTGGAGGAGGACTTGCAGATGATGAATCTGCTGCCCTTGCCCTTCTAGATGGTAGAGTTGCAGTTTTGGAAGGTGCAGGTGAAGGAGACTCAGCGAGTTTCTGTGGTACATCTTGTAGATGGTACATCCTGTTGCCATTGTACATCAGTGATAGAGGGAATGAATATTTGTATGGTGTCAATCTTCTTGAATGTTATCAGAGCTGCATTCACCCAGGCAACTGAGTGTACTCCATCACATTCTTGACTTGTGTTCTGTAGCTGGCGGACAGGCTTCATCACCTCTTCTTCCCTGTATGATTCTATGATTCCGTGATCTGCCGTTATCAGGAAGAAGATGCAATCAGGTCACAGTGAAAGAGGAAGTAATGAATAGACATGAATGATTTAATATTGATTAAGAAGGCGATATTAGAGAGGCTGCTTAAAATTGATAAAGCACCAGGACTGAATGAGATACATTGAAGGGTAATGAAGTAAATGGATAAATGTGGATATGCCTGGCCAGTGTTTTCCAGTCTTCCTTAAACTCAGGGATGATGCTAGAGGACTGAAGAATTCCAAATGTTGCGCTTTTATCCAAAAATAATGTAAAGCTAAGCCCAGAAACTACAGGCCGATCAGTTTTACTTCAGTGGTAGGGTAATTTCGAGAAACAATAACTGGGAAAAAAATTAATAATGACATGAACAAATGTGGATTAGTTAAAGAATGCCAGCTGGGATTTGTTATGGGAAAATTGTATTTAACTAGCTTGCTTGATTTTTTAAATGAGCTATTGAAAAGGGTTGTTCAGGGTAATGTTGTTGATGTAATGCATGTGGATTTCCAAAAGGCACTTGGTAGAGCACCACACAACAGATTTGAGAGGAAAACAAGAGCTCATGGAATAAAAGGAACAACAGCACCATGGATATGAAATGGGCTGAATGCCAGGAGACAGAGAGAAATGGTTAATGGATGTTTTCAGGCTGAAGGAAGATTTGTAATCTTCCCAGAGTTCCTCAGTGTTGGGACTCTTGTTCTTCCTAATATATATTAAATCAGATGTAGAGGGCACAATTTCAAAATTTACAGATGATACAAAATTTGGAATTATTGTGAACTATGAGAAGCTTAGTATAGAACTTCAAAAGGACATGGACAAACTGATGGAATGGGTGGACAAGTAACAGATGAAGTTCAATGCAGAGAAATGTGAAACGATTTATTTTGATAGAAAGAACATGGAGAGACAGTATAAAATAAAGAATACAAAAAAGCAGGGTACAGGAAGAGAGGGTGCATACGTATAAAAGACATTGAAGGTGGTAGGATAGGTTGAGAGAATGGTTAATAAAGTATTTGGTATTGTAGGCTATATTAATTGCACACGTGAGTAAGGAGATAATGTTGAACTTGTATAAAACATTAGTTTGGCTTAGTCTGAAGTATTGCATCCAGTTCTGGATGTCATATTGTAGGAAAAATGTGAAGGCATTTAAGAAAGCACAGAAAAGAGTCACAAGGTTAGTTCCAGGGATGAAGAACTTAGGTTAAGTAGATACATTGCAGAATTAGAGACTGCTTTTCATTCCAGAGAATGTAGTGGAGGCATTCAAAAGGGAATTAGAGTATTAACTAAAAAGGAAGAATGTTCAGAGTTACAGAGAGAAGGTGTGAGAATACCATAAGGCGAATTACTCATTCAGAGAGCTGATGCAGGAGAAAAATGGCCAAATGATCTCCTGTACTGTAACAATTCTGTGATTCTATAAAATACCTTTGATTCTTTTCCTAGATTATTGTTGTCTCAAATCTTACCCACCTGTGATGTAAAACTGACCAGTTTTAATTAATAGGAATATTCTTACAGCTTTACCTGAATTTCTCTCCAATCTTCTCTCCTCTCCCCAGCATCTGGGGAATATTGGAATATTATGGCAAGCCCTTCCACTATTTCCACCATATGTCCTTAAGCATGCATTCTTTAAAATAAAGCCATCAAGATCAGGTGATTTATATACAATCTACGAATAGCCAATTTTTCCAGTACACCCTGCCTATCAGTTTTCAGTCCTTTCATTCCCTCAACCGCCTCCACTTTTTATTGATATTTTGTCACCATCCTCTTCTTTAGTAAATACCAGTTTAAATGTTAAGTGCTCGTTCTGTACTCTTGCCTTTCTGTGCACCTCTAAACAAATGTGACCCATCTTTTCCCTCACAGGCCATATCCCATCTCTGAACTCTGATGAACGGTCATCATACACTGCTGGATCTGTGGAACATTTGCAGTATTTTCTGTTTTTATTCCCATTTTCCCTTCCATATTATTTCTGAACATTTTATATGTTGAACATAAAGTGCTCAATCCTCCATTTTAAGCCACGTTTCTGTTATTGCTAATGCATCATATTTATACATGTTCTGTTTGTAACTCACCAACCTTATTCACCACATTTTGTATATTTACATTCATTCTAAACCTGCCTTTGTACTTTTATGTCAGTATTTGTAAGTAAAATGCTTACATGCACATTTCACCAGTTTTTTGTTAAATCAGTTAAATTGAAGTTTTTGTTTGTAAAAAACAGTTGCGCCTTTTTTCTCTGTAACAGAAATCTCTTATTCTAAAATAGAATTTTAAATAATTCAATGCTTACATAGGACAATTAAATTAATATTCTGTACCTTGAGATTTCAGTCTTCTTAAAGTTTTAAATTTGATGTCTTAGCTTATCTCAAAAGCATGGCCACTCTTTTGAATCCTTTATGCACTCACATGTGCTAGGATTCAGACCTTAGAATCTTTCTTTCTCTCGAGCTACATTTTCACCTTCTAGAGCATATCTATTTCTCCAAACCTTTAGCCAAGTACTCTTCTGTACTGCAACAATTTTTTACGTATTCTCCTTACATCTCCTTTGACTCCATATTCATTTTTTTTAACATAATTATGTGGCAAGCCTATTGCAGCACACTTTTACGTGAAAAATGCTATGTAAATGCAAATTACTGTTTTTAGTGGATACTATTTACCTCAACTACCAGATAGAACTTCTGCTAATCTAAACAATTAAAATTTGTAGAAATTTTTAGAATGCAATTTTGCCTCCATCTAGGGCCTGAAAATTTATTTGGTTTCCCAAAAGGATTAGGAGACAATTTCAATAGGGAGTGCATATTAGATGGTCAGTAGGTGGAATGTTCTTAATGCTGGCTTCATATAACTCACTAGAGCCCACCTTAATCATTAGGCTTTGTTTAAGGAAAGTAATTAGCTGCCAGAGCCAAATGAGCACTGATTGTCAATTAACAAGTTATCCAGCTGGTCCAGCTCTTGAGGCACAAGAATGTTGAAAAGTGTGGTGCTGACTGATTGTCAGTATGGGATAGAATGATGGTGTAGGGGGTAAGGCAGTGATCAAGAGGATTTTTGTGATGGTCTGAGAAGAGTAATCATCCAATTCCTGTATCTGGTTTTGTTGCTTACCACTTGAGTTTAATGAATAGTTCTTATGAAACATTGGCACCGTACATTTGAATTCACAAATGGCACCAAAGTCTTATCCATATCATAAGGCTGCTATGAGCATATGGTATTGAAGTTCAGGCAAATACCAGCACAACTGCCAATTTTCTGGTCCACACAAAATGTGGTATTAGGAAGACTTTGGGTAGGATGACGACAATGAGTCATTTCTTGTGCTGAAAATTAGGGCAGTTGAGAAACCAAAGTCATCTTTGAAGACTGAAGTCTGTAAATTTTATTTCAGGCAAGTGATGACATTTAAATTTATTACCAAAAACTTTTATCTCTCTTCTGAACTGTCCACACACAACACCTCTGATTAGATAGGTTGAGTTTCCTTGTTAAGTATTAGAAAGAAAGCAAAGATTGTTCATGGAGTCTAGATTTCTGTTGTTGCCATGCTCTCTGCTGTTGTTTTACAATTGAATTAAAAATTATTTCTTTCCTGACCTATTTTCAAATGGAAAGAATTTATTTTTACACAAAAATGTAAAAACTTTGTAAATAAACATGTTATGAGATAATCTTTGCTATATCAAGAAATTAATGTTTATTAAATATTTCATAAATCACAAAACTCACTAATAGAGTAGTAAAGAATGATTAAATTGTATAGTAGTATAGAACTTGAATATTGCTGAATACTGTTAAAACTTTTGATCTTCCATTCATCAGTTTGCATAGACACCAGGAGTAAAGAAACAACAGTTTATACTTTTATTAACAGCAATTAAAATTTTAATTAACCTGTCTGGTTTGAATTTGAATAAAAGCTTAGCAGTTAACTGTTCCCTAGTATATTCTCCACAGTAATGCCTCAACCAGTCAATACCTACTTGGAAACCAATACTCTCTTCTCTTGCAAACTGTCTTGATCAATGCAAGGCGAAATACTTTGACAACATGTTTATTTTTTCAGTGGTACTAAAAGACTGACTTTATCCCTTTGCTTTTGGGTACGTATAGTAAATGCACATCAGAACATGGCATACCCACACACCCAGCGTGTTTTAAGGCAGAAACATATATGCAGGAACTGACTGATGACTGGGAAAAAGATCAAAGCAACGGGGGCAAGAAGTATGTCAGGAAGAGGGTGACATGTGAATTGCAAAGGAAATAGAGGGCTATAGCCTGAATTGAGGCCTATTTTCAAAGCTCCACCCTTTAAGGTATTCCATATCCCATCACCTTATCCCCTACTAGATTGCTAGATATCAATAATTCTATTATACCACTGGAATCTGATGATGCCGCTTTGAAATCCTTCTCCCCAGGCCTGCCTGACCAGAGGACACCTTTCCCAGATTCTTGACTTTCACTCTCAAGTCCCAGACCTACCTTGCAGTGCCTACAAATCCAAAATTGCTGACCAGTGCTTTCCGATCCTTGGATTATTTCAGTGCTCCTTGGTACCACAACTAGTGGTTCTAAATCTGTACAGTTTATGGAATTGCAAAATCAGCTCTTCCAGATTCTCAGACACCCAATCTCCTCCATTCTGCACTCCCAAGCCAAAAACTTCCCAAGTCAAAATACAGTATGTCTCTGAGATCAAATCTTAGGACCACTGGCTCTTGGGGACCATCTCAACCCAAAGTTGTTTCAGAGCTACCTTCAATGTTTATAACTCAAAACTTCGCATACACTTGGCACAGTTTTTCTCTTCCTACAAAACCGCTGACTCATTGTGAGCATGACCATGGCCAGAATTCTCCCAAAGAAAATCTAAGTGTTAAATTTGCCAAAAAACTGGAGTAAATCACACCTTTGTTTCAGCGTGTTTCCGGAAATGAATCTCCCACACTCTGTCCACTAGCATAACTATCTTTAAAAAACCAGAGGGGTGGGGCATATTCCTGCTGAAGAGGCTGAAATCAGCACCATGAGTGGGACCACGCGCGTGTGCGTATCTCTTGGGGCTCGTTAAAAAAACACCCCACCATTGAGTTGCTAACCTCAACCCTCTTACAGACATTGCTGGCCTCACACGCAGCGCCCCCTCCCCCCCCGCGCCAGCTCCCTGCCCATCCTCTATGGACATCGCTAGCTTCCGATCACACTCCCCCTGATATCACTGGCCTCTCATCTGCCCTCCATCCCACTGTATGGATATTCCTGGCCTCTCAATTCCCACTTCTCATGGATATCACTGTCCTCTCACCAACACCATCCCCGCCACCGTGGACATCGCGGGCCTCTCACCTGCCCCACATCTTCCACAGATATCGCCGGCCTGTCAATTTCTCCCCACGGACATTGCTGGTCTTTCATCCACACTCCTCGATTGGACATCGCTGTCTTCTCACTCCCGCCGAGGATTGTTGTAGCAGAACCACTAATCAGATTGTATACGCATGCGAATGTCCATTACGCTGATTTTGTGTGTCGTTTTGTTGGTGCCAAAAGATTTGGGTTGGGAGACTCTTATCAGGACAGGAACTCATTCCCAAATCCTGCAAATCACCCAACGCAAGAATTTCTTTGCAGCGGGATGGGAGAATAGCTCCAGCTCCAGCGCCGCCCCCCCGTATCTGTTATGTTGCATAATACTCAGAAGTTGGCTGTTGATGCAGATTTAACCCTCTTGTCTGAAACAATCTTTAAACTTCAAAAACAATTAGGAAAGGACAGAAATATTAATTCAAGTTTCAGTGGAAATGAAAGTGAGCGATGAAAATAAAAATCGAGATTCAATGCAAAATTACTGTTTAATGTTCTAACCGTTGGTAAAGAAACCAAATCTACTTTAATCAGTTGTGGTGTCTTGTCAATGAGCAATTCTTAATTGAAATACAATGGGAATAAGCTCAACATCCACTGGAAACAGGCGTGGGGGTTGCGTTGTACGATTAACCTGCTCCCATTTACTGCATTGCAGGCAGCACACCATCATTGCGATTGAGAAATACATCACTTATTTTTACGGTCACTGGAGCTCAAATGTTCACCCAATATAGGTGAAAATTGTAGAAGTGACTGAAAATCCTAAGTTCCACCATGAACACAATATTTTCTAAGTTGACAGTGGCAGAACTGGAGTTGGACAAGGTTCATGCATGTTTTACAGAGACAACTAGCTACTGAAAGCATCAGCTTCCTCTACTGAAGTGGGATTTTGACAGGCCAGCAGTGTGAAACCCAGTGTGCTGATTAGACCAGGTTATAGATCATCTTAACTTGGTAAATTCACTTGGATTGCTTGGATACCCATTTGAAAAAGTAAGGCACCCCTTTGGATATGATCTCAGGACATGTTTGAGAGAAGCATGGTACTCTTTGGGATAGGTAAGGCATACTTTGGAATTGTCAAAAGCATACATGATTGTGTATAAAAAGTGACAGGAACTGTCAAGCTGTCAAAGAACTTTCAAGCTGTAAAGAAATGTCAAAACTCATTGGAACTGTCAAAACTCATTGGAACTGTCAAAGATTCAGAAGAACCAGGTAATAACCATCTCCAATAAGAAAGAATCTAACCATTTCCCCATGACATTCAATGGCAATACCATCACTGAATCCCCCAATTTCAACATCCCAAGGGTTACCATTGACCAGAAAATAAATTGGACTACCTATATAAATACTGCAGCCAGGTCAGAAGCTGGGAATTCCTGTGATAAGTGAGTCACCTCCTGACTCCCCAAGGCCTGTCCTCTATCTACAGTACACAAGTCAAGAGTGTAATGGAATAATCTCCACTTGCCAGGATGAGTGCAGCTCCAACAGCATTCAAGAAGCTCAACACCACCCAGAGTAAATCAATTCACTTGATTGGCATCCCTTCCACAAACATTCAATTCCTCCACCAGCAATGAACAGCGGCAACAGGAACTCACCAAGGATCCGTAGGCAGCACCTTTCAAACTCAACTGACACCAGCTAGAAGGAAAAGAGCAGCAGTCATATTGGCACACCACCACCTGGAAGTTCCTCTCCAGGATATTCATCATCTGACTTGGAAATATATTGCCCTCCCTTCACTATCGTTGGATCAAAATCGTGAACTATATCCCCTAACAGCAAGGAGGGTGTACCTAAACCACAGAGTCTCCAGCAGTTTAAGAAGTCTCTTCACCATCACCCTCTCAAGGGCAATTAGGAATGGGTAATAGTTTTTTGCTTTGCCAGCAATGCCTGCAGCCTGTAAAAATGAATTTTAAAAACTATCAAAAAATTTAACTTTGCTGAATTTAAATTAAAATTGTGTAAAATTCAAAAAATGATGAATGCTTGATATTGTATTCTGTCTCTTGACATAAAACTAAAGGTGTCAGTGTAGCATTTGTGTTACAATGACTGATTTTACAAACAGTTGGGTGGGTGCCTATTAGGTGATCATTTTAATTGACAGCTCCAAGTGGTCGTAGAGTAGTAATATATGTTTTCTTTGGTTAAAGAATTATCTATATGTCGAATAGTTTAATATCAATGAGAGTATTTTATTCTTTAAAATAGTGATATAATACATCATTTTATGCTTGGTTCCTCAGGTTCACTCATGGTGAGTTGTCATGGAGGGGCTAAGATGATGGGTGGTGAGTGTGGTCATGGGTTGGCATGTTGTTGCTATGTTGGCATAGGGACTATAAAGGGTAATGAAGTTGTGTGGGAGAATGTGTTGACATAGGGGCTATAAAAGGCTGTGAATGAGTGGAGAGGCTTAGGATGGTATGGGGATAAGAGGGGCCCTAGGGATATGTAGTGGTGTGTGGGTTTGCCATGTGGGGTGGGTGGGAGGCAAGAAGTGGCATAGGTTTTCATGGATGGGGCACAGGGAATGTGTGTGGAGAATGAGGATGAATTAAATTCAACATGGTGCTAGAAAGCACAGAGTGTGGTACACAAAGCCTGTCCTTGCACCCATCAACTTCTTTGCTTGTTCTGGGGCAGTGGGCCTGACTCCAAATCCAGTGCAACCCCGGAACAAAAATCAGAACTGCGGCTGTTATTTTCAAAGGTTGGATTTGCAGAACGAGGAAATCTCTGTGTACCTAATCTAGGCCTGGATCAAAATCCCAAAAATTCCTTTCCAACAATACTATGCGTACACCAGATAGACCACGATGGCTCACAAAGAGAGTTCATCACCACTACTCAAGGGCAAAGAGGGTAGGCAAAAAATGCTGGCCATGTCAGGGATGCTCAAATCCCATGAATAAAAAGGGTGAAAAACGAGCACTGAAAACAAATGGGCAGGAAAAAATAGAGGCTAAAGGACAGAAAACAAAGTAGAAATAAATGGGTCATTTTTAGGTTTGCAGGCTATATTTGGTGGAATGCCTCAGTGCTGGGACCATAGCTACTTACAATCTATGTTAGTGACAGGGATGGGGATCAATAGGACAGTGTTATGCCGTTCCATCAGTACCCAGATAATCCTGGGGAAGCTAATGATCCTCCCAGCAGACTGAATGCCAAGGAGATATTAAAGGACACTGAAAGAGATATATTGCAGAATCCCAGCTTCCCCCACCTCCTTTTACCCTCCCAACCCCTGCCCACCACCCAAAATGCCAGTCTCAACTTTGAGAAGTCCTCTGGTTTTATGACAGTGGGCCTGCTCTTCAAAGCTCACAACTTACTGTTGAGAGACTATCAGCTGCCAAGTGAAATCTCATTGGATGTTTTGCCACCCAACATAATTGATATAATTTTCCTGCAAGAGACATAGGTTAGAACTGAAGAAGCAGGTCGCTATTACACCAAATGCTACTATTCCCCTTCATGTTAAATACAACTATGCCACTAATGTCCAATTGATTTTGCCACTGCAGCTACTTGTCATCAATCACTTTGATGGTTTCCAGATTGCAAATGTGCACTAGCCTTCAAGTGCCAGCTGGGAAAGCAAGTGTTGCCAATGCTGCCCTTCAGCCACCAATGTGGGAAACTTCAACAGCCACCACACTAGATTGGAATTACTCTGCACCAGACAGATGATGAATAGCTCCTGGACTGGGCCTTCAGAAACCACCTTGCCCTGATAAATGACCCTGAGCAACCAGAAACATCCTATACAGCCAGATGGGCTCAGAATTACTATCTGACCTGTGCTAGGTCAATTCCCTTAAAGGTCACCCCCATCTAGCACCAAAAATGGATGACTTTCTATATAGTCAACACATTTCTTCGCTCATTCACATTGGCCTTTGCCTTCCAGTCATCAACATTGCAAAGAATTCGTAATGGAACTTCTGTAAAGCAGATAGGCCAAAATATAGTAAGATTGTGGACTGTATTATTATAATTGTACCCATTCATAACATACCTATGGAGGAATCTGATAGAGTTTTTGTGATGTTATTAATAAAACTGCTCGCACGGCCCTCTCTCTCATAGCTATCGACCCACTTACATCCCAGGCCTTTATGCAGAGAATGCAGTACAACATAAAGGAATGTAAATTATCTGGGAACTTTGATACAGCAGACCATCGCATCAAATCTCTCAATGCTGCATGCCATACCAGATTTGAGGAAGTGACAGCAGAGTTCAATTTCATTCATTCCAGTTGGAAGTGCTGAAGTCTGATTTGCTGTCTTGGAGCAGCCCAAAAATCACCTATATTAAATCACTCATCAGTCACTCTGAACCAAGTTGCCAGTCATCTCTCCATGTAGCAAGAGCAGTGTTGGGAAATAAAATAAAATGCATCATCTATAACAGACTGAAAGAACAATGCCAGCAATATTCAGAACATGGCAATCCTAATTCTTTCAAGATCACAGAACTAGAGAAAGCATTCAGGGTCCTGAAGTATCGCAAAGCAGTGGACATGACAACATTGCTGGGATTGTTTTCTCTAGAAAGATGAAGGCTGAGGGGAGATCTGATAGACGTCTACAAAATTATGAGAAACATAGACAGGGTGGATAATTAGAGGCTTTTCCAAAGGGTGGAAAGTCAATTACAAGGGGTCACAGGTTCAAGGTGAGAAGGGGGAAAATTTAAGGAAGGTATGCAGGGAAGTTTTTCACGCAGAAAGTGCTGGATACCTAGAATAGGTACAAATGGACATCAGGTTCCTGCAAATGGATCCTGTCATTCATACTGAAGTACTATTGTGTTATGTGATATGAACCACAGTGACATTTAGTTTTATTTCACACCATTTTTCAGAGAAAGGGCACACCCTGCACAAGGTGTAATACTGTATCATATTCAGCTGAAGCCTTACAGTAAAACTAGAATGCAGATAAACTTCTTTTTTGTCTATCCAGCACAGAATTCCCTGTGCCAGTGCCTGGCTGACTCAATTATACACAAAAACCATCAGCTCAAATTCACTCCCGAAAATATGACAAATGGCAGATATCACCGTCATTCCAAACCTGGAAAGGACCTTATATTGTCAGCCAGTTATTGACTGATTTCACAACTTTGTGTGCTTTAAGACCTTTGGGCTTCTCATTTCCAGAAGTAGAGGCCATCTTTAATGTTGACCAAGCTGGTTTCTGTAAGAAGTGCAGAACATGTGATCAGGTTCTGGCGCTCACCACCTACATCAAAATGGCTTCCAGATGAACTAAAGACAGGCATAATGCAACCGGACCTCACAGCTATCTATGATGCAGTGTGGCACATTGGCCTGCTCCAAAAGTTGTGCGGAATGCTTCCAAACTGGGTCAGGAGAGTTTTGAAATATTCCTTTGCAACAGATGATTCAAAGCCTGCCTTGGGCAAGGTACATGGAGAAGATTGCCCCATGGCCCACTACATGGTTCAGCGAACAAAGAACAAACAAAAGGAACATGCCCTTTGGCCCTCCAAGTCTGTGCCAATCATGAAGCCCTAATAAAACTAAAAAAAACTTCTATCCTTACTCAGTTCATTTCCCTCTATACCCATCAAGATGACTCATAAATGTTGCCAGTGTGCCTGCTTCCACATCTCCTCTGGTAGCACATGCTAGGTATCCAGCACTTTCTGCGTGAAAAACTTCCCTGCATACCTTCCTTAAATTTTCCCCCTCTCACCTTGAACCTGTGACCCCTTGTAATTGACTTTCCACCCTTGGGAAAAGCCTCTAATTATCCACCCTGTCTATGTTTCTCATAATTTTGTAGACCTCTATCAGATCTCCCCTCAGCCTTCATCTTTCTAGAGAAAACAATCCCAGTTTATTCAATCTCTCCTCACAGCTAACACCCTCAAGACTAGGTAACATCCTGGTGAACCTCTGCATCTTCTTTGCACTCTCTCCAAAGCTTCCATCTCCATCCAGTAATGTGGTGACAAGAAGTGCACACTCAACTGCCATCATCCTGTTCAATATGTATACAAATGAGCTGCCAACAACTGTATCCTGCAGATTTATCTATGATGACAACATTGCTTATGCCACTCTAGGACCTGGTATGCTGAACCAAACACTAACAAAGACATTATGAAGTAGATAGACTGCTGCAACACATGATTTCTCACGTTAAAGCCCTCCATAATGCCGGTTCCGAAAAATAATTGAATATGGAGGCAAATGGCTAAAACATGATTCCCAAGCCCACATATTTGGGACTGCCTCTGGATAGGACTTTGTCCTTCCAGGAACATTTGAAAAAGAACAGCAGCAAAAGTCAAAACAAGGAACTATCCATTAAACAACCTTAACGAATTTATGCAGGACACTGCTGGAAAAATGCTATGATCCACAACACGCTGGATCATAGCATTTTTCCTATCATACTCCACAGAACAATGTTGTGCACCTCTCTGTAAAGGTCTTATAGACACATATTGCTGACGTTCAATGGAATACAATAATGCATATCTGGAACACTCAGCTCACACCCCTCCCCTTGACTATCTTGAAAATTCACACTTCCTCCAACTGACGAAAACCACAAGAGTGCTGCAATTGATTTAAATGCTCCATAGCTGGAAAAAGGAATTAAACAAAAACATACATGTTTCATTTCATCTTTACTGTGTTTAATACATACAACATTACCAAATTTACTGCTGACATTATTTAGTCTCTGGTTTAAAATGGACATCAGGTTCCTGCAAATGGATCCTGTCATTCATACTGAAGTACTATTGTGTTATGTGATATGAACCACAGTGACATTTAGTTTTATTTCACACCATTTTTCAGAGAAAGGGCACACCCTGCACAAGGTGTAATACTGTATCATATTCAGCTGAAGCCTTACAGTAAAACTAGAATGCAGATATACTTCTTTTTTGTCTATTTATACTATAATATAGGATATAAGTGATAACTTTCATTGAAATACCCTCTGCTGCTGACTGACCTTGACCTGAAGTCACAGCACTGTTAGCTTAGGAGCTATTTTCTCATAAACTGAAGATAATTGGAGGCTATTTTCTAAATAAAAATGTAATCACAAATATCTACTGTACGCCAGTAATTTTCTCAAAAACTATAATTTTGCTGACACAATTTGACCAAAATAATTGATGATTTATTAAAACCTGAACTCATAATAAACAAATTTTATGTATTCTGTAAATCACCACAGTAACTAGAAAGGCTAATTTTAGTTTGTGTAAAGGATCCACAGCAAGCTGACATTTAGCAATGTGGCATAATACAGACACCAGGAACAAAGACATTTTAAAATTGTACAAATCAACCAGAAATGCTGGTAGAGAACCATAACCAATCTTATAGGAAGAAAATTATAATTTGGTGCTGCATTCAAAAGGAGCTTTATAATCCATTTTTCATAAATGGTTAATGGTTTGTGAATGTTTTTTTCTCTGAGCAGAAAATTCTTTAATGTTTTAAAGAGGAACTTAAAACAGCTCTTATGACAGCAGTCATCTACTTTTAACAAATTTCACATTTAATCTCATACAGCAAGAAAATGACTGTGGATTTTCAGGAAATTCCATTGTGTTGGCTTCTTTCTTGTGGCACCTACAATCACACACACACAGCTTATGTCATGCTCAGAATTGTGCTATTTGTACTGCAATACGTTATCAGATGGTAAAATCACACTTCATATTATAAGCAGCAGGATTCAACATGTTTTGACTTGCAATGCCACACAAAGATGAGGTTTCTACCCAGCTAGTATACATTTGGGGAAGTAGTAATACAATGGATTGCCATTTGTCTCACTCACAGAATTACCCAACAGTTTGATTATTTTAATTTTATCCTGATAATGAAACTAAAATTTGATAAATTTACATTGAACAAAGTTGTGTAAAAATGAGTGAAAGTTTTCACAGTCACGTACATGTAAATTGTGCAACATTCTCAATCAACAGATACTGTAAGCCACTAATTTCAGTTTTATGCACTGCATACTTATTCATTAAACACAAAAAAAGTTTTGATTATTTTACTGCTCAGACAATTGGCACATTTCATGTGTAAGAAATTGCAAAATGATAATTTGCTCATGGAACATAAGTAAAAGTTATTACTAGGAATTGTGGGGCTCCATTCAGAAAGCTTAAAGGTATAATTGAGATTCTACTGGTTGCTAGTTACAAGTGGAATAAATTTCACCAGTGATAAGTTCTAGATTTTCTAGAAATACTTTTTAAAAAACTTGTGTTGCCAAAAGCAAAGTTTTTAATACCTGCAATGAGCTATCTGTTTTGCATTAACAGATTAATACAGTCGATATTCTGTACCTTACGTATAGGTGTCTTTTGGTGTTTGTCATAAATGGCTGCCTTTATGGTTCAGCTGCTAAAAAGACAGCCCAATGTGGTGTTGATCTATTCCAGTCAGGATATTGTGTTTTTGCTCCTTGATTTGTGAATAGTTAACTTATCTCAGCTGGGATGGCAGTGAGGCTTTCTAGGAAAGAGAAATAAAATGTGGCTATGGTTCTTGCTTTTGATCATGCTTGCTGAAACCTATATAGTATATTAATGTCTCTGTGCACGTTAATATGTATGCATATGTGTGTCTGGACAGAATTGGCTGTGACTGTCCTCAATCAAACTGTGCACCAATACTTATGGGGATAGATTTTAATTTCCACTGGTATATGGTAAGCTGGCAGTAGCATCTTGGTCACTCATTATACATCTTGCCAGATCTTCCTTACTATTGATTGCAACAGAAAAGAAAATGGGGCAGTCAATGAAAGTTAAAATCTACCTCACTATCTAGTCACATGTGAAGAAAAGCCATTCAGTCAAGACTCTGCAGGTTAATTGATTAAGATGTGGAGGAGACAAAAAATTGATTCTATTTTTCAAAGTTAAATGTTTGATTTGTGATCATAGTTATTTTGCTGTAATAATGGGAAGTTATACCTCAGAATATATTCAGAAAGAGGGAATACGTGTTCCCACCATGAATGAGAGGATCGCTCCAAGGATCTTTGCTTAATATTGATTAAAACAATCACATCTTCAGATGGAGTGTATGTCATACTCATTACGAGCAGTGATTAATTTACCAAAAGGAAATACCCTTACTAATGGGTTTGGTAATAGATTGCATAACTTGTCACATTTCTCAGTTTTGTTGGTTGTTTGTATTGTTGAAAATGGAGATTTAGTGAATGTATCTGTAAATTGTCACAATGACAAGAAACTGAGATTGAGTGAAATCTCTCTACAACTTCACTAGCTAATAACAGATGTATTGAATTATTTAAAAAGAATATTTTTTAATACAAGAAAAAGCACTTTGAAAATGGCTGCCATGAGTCACTTGATGTCTTATTCTTTAAATTGAAGACATCTCTGGGAAGTTTTGTGTGTTTTTGTGTGTGTATGCGTGTGTGTGTTAATTAAATGATAAAAGTTGGGCTTAGAAAAGGTCCTAAATAAATAAAACAAAGTTGTTAAATTTGATTTTACCCAAAAGTGGTGGCCATAATGGAAAAATATACATCCTGGGAAAGATAAATTTCAAGGATAAAGACATTAGGAAATATGAAAGGTAAGAGAAAAAACATAGTCAAAGAGAAGTTGGGAGCTGTGTCAAGTATAGATCTCCTGCAGTGTGGTCTGTGCCAAGAGCAGGCTGTGAAAATAAGCAAAGCGAAGCAGTTTTTAGCCAATTCAGAAAAGTGTCAGCCTGTTCTCTTTTTCAGGAAGCAGGGTTTTGAATTAAGTTTTCAGAATTTACCACAGCAGAGTAGGAGAGGGAGAGGAGTACTGGGACATTCCTTCCTTGCAGCAAGAGTGGGATGCAGTTTGTGAGAGCAGGATGAGAACATAACAGGAATGAAGAAGAATAATAAAAATCTAATAACAAAAGCGACAATCAACTCTAATGTGAACAGAAGAAAGTCATGAGATTGGGGTTGGAATTTTACTGTCCAATCGGAGCAGGGGGAGGGTGAGAAATGGGAAGGTCCATTAACATCAGGCGGGATTTCACAGTTTCGGCATGAGTGAGGCCGTAAAATCCTTCCTTGCAGCAAGAGTGGGATGCAGTTTGTGGTAATGCTACTGGGCAGCATGGTGGCTACAAGGGCCTGGGTTTGATTCCCAGCTTGGGTCACTGGTCACTATCTGTGTGGAGTTTGCGCATTCTTCCCATGTCTGCATGGGTTTCCTCTGGGTGCTCCGGTTTCCTTCTACATTCTGTGGAAGGAAAATGTGCTGATTAAGTTCATTGACCTGAACAGGCACTGGACTGTGGCAACCAGGGAAATTTCACAGTAACTTCATTGCAGTGTTAATGGAAGCTTTACTTGTGATTAATAAATAAATTTAAACTTTATGGGAACTTTTTTTACTGATCAACTATCTGTAAAGGATTGTTTCCTCAAAGGTATTTATTTTTGAGTTTAACCAAATAGGAATCTTTTGGGGGAATGCTCCGTAAGACTCATGTTAACTGTATAAATGATTCTCCAATCTTGCCCATGGCTGGGATCCCTTGGTCCTGTTGCAGTGAACTGAGATTTGGTTAAACACCAAATTCTCTGTTCATGCTGGCAGCAGTAGTGGGGACGCAAACAGCTGGAAAATTACAGCCTGTGTGTCTGAGTTTTCTTTTCTTTTGTTAAATTTTTAATTTAATATTTAAAATATCCAAAAGTGTAACTGGAATTTCTGACTTCTGACATTAATGTACACATCATCTTGTAGTAACATACAAATGGAAAATAGTTGTGATACCTTGTCAAGTTTCCCTTTGGGGTTGGATTTACATGGCTCTTACCACCTGCCAGTTCATAACAAATTGAAGGCATTAAAATAGAAAATTTTGGACTTTGATCAGTTGCAGTCTATTGAGACAGTGGGAAATGCTAACCAGCAAGATACTTATTAGATATTCAAAAATCTCTGTGGTGGATGAAAAAGCTCCACCACAATTGATTCCTATCTTGAAATGTATCAAATGTTTTAGAGATGAAAAGATCAAAGAACGGGATTACTTGGTCTGCAAAACTGCCTTTGACACATGCTAATTAAATTTATTTTGGGGGAATATACAGGCAGGAGTTTTAAAAAATGGTTCTTCTAAACAGAATTAGAAAGGAGGAGAAAGAAACAGGCCACTCATCTGAAAACACTACTCAAAGACATCTTTTTCTCTCTCTCTCACTAAAGCTAAAAGAATGTATTCAACCAAGTATGGATCTGAACCAAGCCAACTTCAAGATGCTACAAGAAATCAAGTAACTTCAAACAGCCACAACAGTCAGCAACCCTGGCCAGTAAAGGACTTCTCATTGTATTTTAACTTTCTTACTTCTGATAACTGTGTATGTGTAACTGCGTATTTATCATTTTTTCTTGGGTTAAGTAATTAATAAACTGACTCTTCTTCTACTTAAGAAAGCCTGATTTGATTGGCTTCTGACTAAAAAGTAAATACATTTAGATTGGCAAAGACATTTGCTGGGAAAAGAAATGATTAAACCTTTATTGTGACCAAGCAAGGTAGTTGAATAGAAGGACAGCCAGCCCACTTCTCCTCACCCAATTGTAACAACATGCAACAGTGGGCTGGATTTTACAGCTTCACCCCCCACTCCTCACCAGGCATGATTTTGGCAGTGCTAGCCCCCCTCCTTCCTGCCAAAGCCTCCCCTACCCCCCACCATGCTGACCCACATAATATGCCAGAGGCTGGGTGCTAAAATTATCAACTCACCTGGGGATTTAGATGAATAATTAAAAGTCAATTAGACTCATTAGCAAGCTTGTTGACTGGTATAATGTGGTTGGCATGGCTAAGAAAGCAGAATAGGGCAGGCTTTTTTGTGGACTAGATGCAAAATGGCAAGAAAAGGAGAGGCACTGTCAAATATTGTAATATCTGTAAACATACGTTAATTGCTAGGAGCCACATAGCTCAGAACTAATATGTTAGGTATAAGTGTTCCAAGGGGCCACATTTCACAGCTCCACTAGAGGTCAAAGTAATGTATACATGATCAGTCAAATCTGTTTTTTTTTTAGAACCAGACAATTTGCGAAATTAAACATAGACTTCATGATTTTTACAAACTTGAAGTGTGATTATTAACAACACCTGGTTAGCAAAATATAACAAGAACACATATCACAGTGGCAGCAATTATCTGTGAGTAAACGTGAATCATGTTAAATTAATTTAGTGCTGATTTGGAAACTCAAGCACTTTAGTGCAAATGAATTGTGCGAAGGCAAAAAAAACAAAACATCAACCAGCACAGCAATGAATTGGGAAGCTGATGATGCCATTGTGGCATTTGCAAAGTTTAAACAGAAATGCAGATTGACATTCAGTAGTTTCCTGAAAGGCACTATCAATGAAGGGAGGGTCAACTATATTATTTAACTGCTGAGATCAAATAGGCAGACGAAGAAGGAGAGCATCACGTATGGATGTGAGAAGTTCCATCCATATCTGTATGGGTGAATGTTCTCAGTGGAGCCTGATCATTGTCCGCTGGAGCAGATTGTGTGTAAAATGCCATCAAAGAGCAAAGGTTACTCCTGAAGCTTCAGACTTCCAATTTCTCTCTGAAATGCAAGCCAGGAGAAGGAACGAAGCTGGCAGATACCCAGACCAGAATTCTCCCATCTCAGCCGTGAGAGGGATTCTCTGGTGCCTCTGCCATGAATGGAGTTTTGGCTGGGTGCCAAATTCTGTGTTCTCACTGGCAGCAATGGTGGGGCAAATCCTGGCCCATACAGGAAAAACAGACAATAGAAGTATAAAGATCCGTCACATTGAGAATGTAACGCCACTATAACTAAGTCAAATTAGAGATGGAACAAAGATGAAGAGCTACAAATGCATTCTCACAGCAAGTGATCAAGGGTTAGCCTGATAAGATCCAGCAAATACAGCCAGCTATACTGCAAGTATTGCTCTATCAGAGATGTTATCTCACTGGAAGATAGATCCAGAATAATCATACCCAAAACAATGCAGGAAGAATCTCTCTAGAAGATAAATGAGGTCCACATGGGAACAGAAAAGTGTAAACACAGAGGTAAAACAGCTGTTTATTGGCTAGGAATCTATAGAGACATTGAATATATGCTAAAAGATTTGACTTGATTTGTTATTGTCACACGTATTAGCGTACAGTGAAAAGTATTGTTTCTTGTGCACTATACAGAAAAGCATACGTTCATAGAGTTTGGAAACTCAAGCACTTTAGTGCAAATGAATTGTGCGAAGGCAAATCATGAGTTCATACAGTGCAGAATGTAGTGTTACAGTTAAAGATAGGATATAGAAAAAGTTCAATTTAGTGCAAGGTAGTTCCATTCAAATGTCTGATGGCAACAAGGAAAAAGCTGTTCCTGTGTCTGCTGGTACATGACCTCAGACTTTTTGTCCTTTTTCCCCAACAGAAGAAGGTGGAATAGAGAATGTCTGGAGTGTGTAGGGTCCTTAATTATGCTGGCTGCTTTGCCGAGGCAGTAGGAAATGTAGACAAGTCTATAGCAGAAAGAGGAGATGACAGCTTTTGAAGCACCACCCAGATCGTGGCATACTCTAGTATCCCACTTATTTACACACAAACCAGAATGGCATCTCACAGTCACAGACTACTACTCAAAGTTTTATTTTATCCAGAAGATGAAAGACATGAATGCCCAACAATCTTTTCAATAATAAAAGTGCTGTTTGCTGAGCAAGGAATTCCTGAAAGATTAATAAATGACAATAGCATCCAATACATATTCAGAGAAGTTAAGGAATTTGCTGAACAGAATGGATTCAATATCATCACCACATTAACCTGAAGTTTATAAAAAGACATACCCAGACAGTAAAAAAAACCTTGCAAAATACCAAAAGACAAAGGAAGTCCCAAATCTTGCCTTATTGTAACTCCAAATAACAGCTTTCAAGGCTGACATGAAATCACCTATCAAGAAAATAAAAGACTGACCTGCCAAGCAAAATGTGTCTGTCAAGTGACCAGGAAGAAGTGAGACAACAAGTCACTGAAGCACATGAAGGAGGAGATCAACACTTCAACAAACATCAAACAGAAATCACCTGTGGTGATTGTCACTTTAAGGACAATCTGCAGAGTAAGGGTCACATGACACTGGGAACCAATCAGGGAGCAGAGTGCAGGGATCACCCTGGTGAGCTCGTGTTTCTGTTCCAGAACCTTACCGGGAGCTGGCTGCAGCCATGAGGTTGCAAACCTCTGTATTGCCTTCACCCGAAAATAAATGTGTTTTTTTCCCTCAACTGCTGAATCATTACACTACCAGAGCTGTTGAAAGGACAAAGTGCATATGTGTAGGATCCAATCTTGACCTGAGTCCAGCGAAAGTTGGTGCTAAAACTGAGACACCAAGGCCAAACCCAAGTGAGACCCAAATCAGTAGCAATTGAGGAACAGAACCCATACTTGACTGACAACAGAGCTAAAAAAACTTGAGAAGACCAGCAACAACACCGGAAGCATAATTATGCAGAGAGACAACATTAACAACATCACTACAAAATGAGGTATTAATAACATCACATCTCCTCCAACACAAGGGACCGCACACTCAATGTTGCCTGTACAGCTTGTCAACTCACAACTAAGAGCAATGTATATCAAATCTACAAGATGGAGGTATATAGCTTACCATCTAATCTAAACCATGAATAATAGTTTATAAAAGAATACATGCAATAAAAAGCTATAGGAAGCAGTTCCATCTATTTCCAAGTTGATTCATAATTTTTCTTGTATATAAGTTAATGACTGGAACAGTTACATTAAGAGAAGCATTATGTTAAAAAAGGATGATATATACTGTTCTAATATCTGTAAATAGTATACAATTAAGATGTCTTTAAACATAATGGTGCAATCTTACCTGCCATTCATGATACACTCCCACTGTAGCAAGGTCAGAGAATTTAGCACTATTCACTGCAGCGGGATGTAAAAATCCTGCAGGCTTGATCAGTGATAAAATTCCAGCAAATGAGTTTAGGACACTAACAAACATTATTGTAATTACTAACAGCATCTGGGAAGCAAAGGACAACGCATAAAGGCACCTCATTCAGGGCAGTGCCCTTTATGCATTGTGGACACCGCAAAGATGTCATCCTCTTTCACCATCCCTACTTTACCACCTACCCTCTAAAACCTGGTTCCCCATCCCCATCTGCCCTGGGCTGTCAGAACTCTGCCCTAAAAGCCTAGGACCTACCTTTCTGCAGCATCTTTCTGTGCTCCTTCCTGCAGTTCCACCAGTGCCCATTACTGAGCTTTGGCATTGCCAGGACCGGTAGATTGGCTGGCAGTTCTCAAGGACAAGATGTTCTCCTAGCGAGGGGCTGAGATCCCACTCAGCTAGATTAACCCACCCCTAGCATCTTGTGTTTGTGGGGTAGCTTTCTTTATGATGCATTGACTGCCAGTTGACTTTCTTTATGAGGGCATTGGAGGTGGGGAATACAGTCAACAACCCCCCCCACCCCATCACCCCACAAAATGCAATCTGCAGTCCAGTGACTAACAAAGGAAGACAGAAGGCAAGTGATGATAGAGAGAAATAAATAATCTTAAAAAGCAAAATATGGCCGAAAAAATCAGAAATGATTAAGGAATAAAATGCAGAAAGGAATTGGTAGAGAGACAGATTAAAATGGAACTATATGATGGCATAAAACTTTTTGCATGCACTTAGAAGCATTAGTTAACTGTACTAACTCACCTGGAGTGGAGCTCAGCTGTGTAAGAATTGTACCCACATTAAACAGCCACCTGTTTCAAACATGCATAGTCTATCTGTCCCTCGGGTGACTGCTTAGTATTGTATAGAATTTCCTCTGTAATCACATTAAAAAGCTTTATCTTTAAATTACGTAAACTTCATCTGTGCTCAACATTTGCAGACAGGATAATAAACTGACAAGGAAATATGTAAGTCACAGATGTATACTCAGTACCAGAAAATTATTGGTGGACAACAGTATAAAATTACATGCACAAAGATGTTAGGTGCAGATATTTTGTTACCCGCCTTTTACAAGGGTTAAAATGAAGGATCTTTGAAGTATATGTGCTGTCTGAACTCTTACATTTAACTTCATACTGTAGTTGGGGTCCATTATGAATATATGTCATACACATCAAACCTAATGTAAATCCTTTTCATTTGAAAGTGACTAGCATCATAAAATGAATAAACATTCCCGTCAGGAAAACTGATCTACTCTATTCTTAGTTAGTAGTCTCTCATGGGAACCAGCTGTGATACAATGAATAGAGCATACCTATTGTTGTGGCTCCGCATACTCTGGACAAACCCAGATTTATGTCTGTCAGGCTTGCTCCTCTTTACGCTTCTTACAACTTGGTGTTGGCCAAAGAATTTGAAAGCAGGAGAGGGAAAAAATTGCTTTTTCTTTTACAAGCAGCCTTCTCTTCTACAGCAATTTACAGTTTACCACTTCAACGGGTTTTTTTAAAAAAAAGAAATGGGAACAAGTGTTTAAAAGAGAAAGAAATGTCAGCGTTTCTGAAACACAAAGGTGAAAAGAAGTGAAAGAGAAAAAAGAGCACATGAATCAATCTGAAAAGGAGATCTACTCTGAATTAAGGGAAGCTGATTGGAATTAAGATAAGCTTTGTTCATAACTGCAAGGTACAAGGAGAGGACTTTGATTGGAACAGAGAGGGGGATTTGGGATTGTTTGGTATGCTCAGTGCCACAGTTCCGCGAACCCATGTGAAAATTTGCTGCTGGCTATTAATCATTATTGTGCCCCTGCAAAGAAGCTGTTACAATGATGACTATATGTCATTATATTCCCACTGTAAGCAACGAATCAGGGATCTGGGAAAGTTAAGCAAGAGTGACTGGCAAACTTTGGAGCAGCAGAATCTATTTAAATAAATTTACATCACATTTTCTGTTTCCCTTGTATGGGAATCATACTTTAAAATGAAACAATATGTTGTGTTCATGGGGCTTGGTCTTTTATTCTCCTGTCTCAGAATCTTCTTTCCAGGTCAGTCTTTGCCAACGCTGACAGCACGCTTTTCTCATAGCCTCTCCTTCTCATAGCCTTTGGCTGCTTTCAAGTTCAATTTAGCACAATAAAGTTGTTATGCATGACAGTTTGGAGAGCAGAATAGGTGGTGTTTGAGCCCGCTGTGTCGGTACAAAGTGGGTTCATTCTCTGCAGGCCAGCTCAGTTACTGAAGCTGTGCTGGTGGGACACTGCAATGGACTTCCAGACGTTCCCATCCTGACGAAAACAATTAGCTTCAAACTGCAAGAAGCCGCGGGGTCGCCCTCTCTTACAATGAGGCTGTGCCACTTAATATGCTGCAGTGGATTTCAAATTCAAGTTGATTTATCTTGTTGCACTCCCTTTTTTGTGGCTTTATTTGCAGATGTTTCGTGGAATATTAAAAAGTTTTAGTTTAGGTATGAGCGAAGAGTTAGACAAGAAATCAGAACTTCTGGTTTACTATTTTCTGAGGTGGGGGGTGAGGGTGGGGGGAGGGGGAAAAAGTTGTGATATGTCAGATTTGATTGCATGAGACTTTGCTTCCTACAATCCTGCCCAAAGGTTTATCTTACAGATTTCGGAGGAAATGTCTCTTTTGCTAAATGTCAGGGACAAACTAAAGAGCAAATGTTCACAGAACCCTTTATTTAAAGAGTATTTGATAATGGTAAAACTTGATGTTGCTTCAATGCAACAGTGTAACTTTGATACATCTTCTGTTTTTTGAAATGTATACATGCATGCCCACATTTTTCAACTTAATACTGTGAGTTATAATATTAATTTATTAGGTTGTATTAAATAAAACCAAATTCATTCAAGTTTTTTACCCCGCTGCTTTTAACAAAAAAAGAGATCGGTCATAGTGAAAATGTCCTTTTGGTGTTGAACAAATTTGAACATTACAAACAGTGAAATGATGAAATATGATTTTAGACATAGAAACTGTTCCTATAAATAAAGCTTTCAACAATGATACCTACTCTTCAAATAATTTTGAAATTTGGCCACAATTATAAACAACATAGAAAGGCTACACAAGAACGTACTAAATAGAAGCAGCAGTAGGCCACCAGGCCTTCAAGCCTGCCCACCATTCAATATGATCATGGCTGATCTATGCCGACTTCAACTACTTTTCTGTGCCTTTTCCCCATAGCCTTTTATTCCTTGATCTATCAAATCTTTATCCTACTTCCACGTTGAATAATTCTAATGATTCCCAGCCTGTAACACCCATTTTCTGGGCAGAAAATTCCAGAGATTCACCACCTTCACCTTGTGTGAGAACAAATTTCTACACACCTCAGTTTTACATGACCAGCCCTTTCTCTTGTAGCTATGTCTCTTTGTTTAAGACTCTCTCACCAGCTACCTTGTCAAGCCGCCTCAGAATCTTGTTTGGATAAAATCATTCCTCAGTCTTCTAAACTCCAAGGATACAGATCCAGACTATTTAATCTTTCTTGATAGGACAACCCTTTCATTGCAAGAATTAGCTTGGTGAATCTCCTTTGAACTGCTTCCAATGAGATTATATTCTTTTTCAAGTACGGAGACTAAAACTATGTGTAATATTCCAGATGAAGCCAAAACTGTGTGAAGTATTCCAGATAAAGCCTCATCAACATTCTGAACAATTGTAACAAAACCTCGCTATTTTTACCAAACCTTTTATAATAAAGGTCAAAATGACTTTTGCCTTCTTAACTACTTGTTGGACTTGCTAGCTTTTTGTGATTCGTGCATTTGAACACTGAGATCCCTCTGAACTTCACTCACCTGCATCTCCATTTAGATAATCTGTTTTATGATTCCTACTACCAAAATGCATGGGGGCAATTCTCCCAACCTGCAGCTTTAATTTTGTAGCACAGTGGGCTGGGAGATTCATGTGGTGCCCAATGCATGGGTTCCACTTTGGGTGTTCTGCTCTGATAGCGTCTTCCAGTACAAAGTTTCCAGCACATCAGTTCCACACATGATTTGATTTGATCTGATTTATTATTGTCACATGTATTAACATACAGTGAGAAGTATTGTTTTTTGCACGCTGTACAGACAAACATAGTGTTCACAGAGCAGGAAACAACAGAATGTAATGTTACAGTCATAACTAGGGTATAGAGAAAGATCAACTTAATGCAAGGTAGGTCTATCCAAAAGTCTGACAGGAGGAGGAAAGGAACTGTGCTTGAGTCAGTTGGCCTCAGACTTTTGTATCTTTTTCACATAGATGCTAAGCCACATTATTAAGCAAGCGAACATGTAAATGCTTGGAGGGGGGGCATGGGGGAACAAGTAATCAGGCCATGTGTTGGAGGGTTGGAGGGCCAGCATTATGGGGCTGGTCTGTGGTTGAGCTGGCCAATAATCTGGTTGCTGGCAGTATGTGGCCACTGCACATGCACCGATCTCACTGCGAACAGACTGGCACATGTGCAATGGTCCACGTAGTGCTATGTTGCCAGCCTCCTGCACGGGAATAGGTCCCTGCCCTCATTTTCAGCATGATTCACGCTGGTACATGCAGCAGTGCACAAAGTATGGGAGATTCATTCCAGTTTCAACATGAATTAGGATATTTTAGGAGAATCCCAGCCCAAAACCTCACACTTCTCCACATAAACGTCCATTAGCCAGATTTATACCCAGTAATCAATCTATATCCCATTGAAGAATCGCAATAACCTAATCATAACATGTCCTTCAACCTATTTTCATATCATTAGCAAATTTGGAAAACTTATAGTCTGTTCCTTCCTCCGGGTCATTAATATAAATAGTAAACAATTGTGGGTCAAGAACTGATCCCTGTGGTACTCCAGTAGTTAGATTTTTCTATTTATTCCAACTCTGTTTTCTATGTTTCAGCCAGTTTTCAATCCATGCTAACATACTACCTCCAATCCCATGGGCTTTTATTTTATGCATCAGGTTCTTATGCAGCACCTTGTCAAATGCCTTTCAGAAAACTAAATATACTACATCTCCAGTACTGCTTCTGCAACCACTTCCATTAAAATCCATTAAAAGTTGTCCATCTTTAGCCCTTGAGTTTCTCTAATACACTATCCCTTGTTATTGGGATTTTTGTAAGTCCTACCATGTTATTTGAAATTAGCCCATGGGATATCTTAGGAATATTTGCAATGTCTTCCAATGAAGACCAATGCAAAAAACCTAATTAGCATATCTGCCATTGCTTTGTCTGCTATTGTTAATTCACCAGCCTCATTCAGTAGAGGTCTCACATTTATCTTCGCCATCTGCTTCCTATTTATACATCCATAGAAACACTTACTGTTCGTTTTAATGCTACATGCAAGTTTTTCTCAAAATTCATTTCTCCTTTCTCGTGAGCTTTTGCCGTAGGATCCTAAAGTCTTCCCAGTCCTCGGGCCTACCACTTTCCCTTGCCATTTCATGTATTCTGCTTTTCAATTTAATACTATCTTGATCTCCTTTAATAACCTGCCTCTTTCTCTTGGAATTCTTCTTTTGATTGGGATAAACCCCCACTGAACATTTTGACCAGTTGTTTGAATATCTGCTGCTGCTCAACTATTGACCTGTATTTTAGCTTGGTTTCCTAGTTCATCTTAGATAACTCCTCCTCCTACCATTATAATTGCCCTTATTTAAGTTGAAGAGACTGGTTATGAATTGATAGTGTTCAAACTGTATCTGGGGTCTTATCATATTTTGGCCACCACTCCCTTGGTAATACTGTATTAATCCTTCATCAGTACATAAAACCAAATCTAAAATAATCCATTCCTGGGTAGGGCCCATAACATACTGCTCTAAAAAGCAATCCCTGATACATTCCTTAATTCTTTTACTGTACTACCCTTGCCGGTTTGGTTTGTCCAATCAATATACAGATTAAAATCTTGCACAATAATTGCACTTCCCTTAAAACAAGCCTTTGACTTTTCCCCATACATGCTCTGACTTCTTGAGAAGTCGCATTTTGTCACTCTATAGACTAGTCCTACCCTTATCCTCCTTCTCCTGTTATTCATGATTTCAACCCAAACTGATTAAACATCACTGTTCACTGCATTATATCAGCACCCATCTGAAACCTCCATTATCAATGGTCCCCCAACTCCTTTTCCCTTTGGCCTGTTCTTTTGGAACTCTGAATATTGAGCACCCAGTTCTGATCGTCCTGCAACCACATTTCTGTAATAGCAAATACATTATACTCATATTTAACAATATGTGCCATCAATTCATTTATCTTGTTTCAAATGCATTGAGCTTTGTATTTTTACAGTTGTTTACAACTCTAGATTTGCTCTGCATTGCATATTTTTATTTACATTTCCTGTCCCAGTCTGTTGCACTATAGCAGTCAAGTTCCCCCTCTATTCTGTGCCACAGCTCCTTCGTGTACCCCGGATTTTACAAACCTTTTGTTCTTGGAACTTCCCTAGTTTTTCAAATAACTGAACTCTCACCTCCACTCTTTAGTTTAAAGTCCTCTCTACTTCCTTGATATATAGTCAGCAAGAATACTGGTCCCAGAATGGTTCAAATGTAAGCTGACCCAACAGTGCAGCCCCCACTTTCCCCAGTACTGATACCAATGTCCCAAGAACCAATATCCATTTGTCTCACATCAGTCTTTGAGCCATGTGTTCATCTCTCCAATTTCATGTACTCTTTGCTAATTTGCATGTGGCTCAGGTAATAATCCAAAAGTTAATAATCCAAAAATTATCACCTTGGAAGTTCAGTTCTGTCTCAAACTGCCTAACCAAATCTCTTTCCTCATTCTACTTGTCATTGGTGCCTTCATAGAACATAGAACATTACAGTGCAGTACAGGGCCTTCAGCCCTCGATGTTGCACTGACCAATCTAATGACCCTCTAACCTAAACTATTCTAATGTTATCCATATGCCTATGCATTGAACACCTTTAAAGCTGGCGAGTCCACCACTGCTGCAGGCCAGGCATTCCACACCCTTACTACCCTCTGAGTAAAAAACTACCTCTGCCATCTGTCCTATAGCTATCACCTCTTAATTTAAAACTATGTCTCCTCATTCTAGCCATCACCATCCAAGGAAAAAGGCTCTCACTGTCCACCCTATCTAACCCTCTGATCATCTTATATGCCTCAATTAGATCACCTCTTAACCTTCTTCTCTCTAATGAAAATAACCTCAAATCCCTCAGCCTTTAGAACATAGAACATTACAGCGCAGAACAGGCCCTTCGGCCTTCGATGTTGCGCCGACCAATTAGGAAAAAGCAATGACCCTCCAAACTAAACCATTCCCTTCTCGTCCATAAACTTATCTACTAACCTCTTAAACGCCACCAAACTTGGCGCATCTACAACTGCTGCAGGCAGGGCATTCCATACCCTAATCACCCTTTGGGTAAAGAACCTACCTCTGATATCCGTCCTATAACTACCACCCCTTAATTTAAAGCTATGTCCCCTCGTGCTAGCTTTCTCCATCCTAGGAAAAAGGCTATCACTGTCCACCCTATCTAAACCTCTAATCATCTTATATGTTTCAATAAGGTCTTTCTTCATAAGACCTTCCCACCATACCAGGCAACATCCTGGTAAACCTCCTCTGCACCCTTTCCAATGCTTCCACATCATTCTTATAATGCGGCGACCAGATACTCTGTACTGCAAGTGCTCCAATACTCCAAGTGCGGCCGCACGAGAGTTTTGTACAGTTGCAACATGACCTCATGGCTCTGAAATTCAATTCCTCTACCAATAAAAGCTAACATGCCGTAAGCCTTCTTAACAACTTTATCAACCTGGGTGCCAACTTTCAGGGAGCTATGCACATGTACACCAAGATCCCTCTGCTCGCTGGTCTCTCTGGTCATGGATCATAACCTCACTGCAAATTCCTCTCCAGGTGAGGGCTGATGTCCCGAACCCTGGCATTGGACAGGCAATAGAGCATTCAAGACACAGTCCTGCTATAGAGACCATTGTTTATTCCCCTGATTATACTGCCCCTAACTATGTCTGCATTTGTTTTTTCTCCCTGAATCACAGTGCCCTGGTCAGTTTGCTCATTCTTCTTACAATCCATTCTTTCATCCACAAAAGGAGCAAGAAACTCATATCTATTGGGGAAGAAAAAGGGCTGAAACTCCTACCTTCCCTTAGATCCCACAACCTGCCTTGATCACAGTAACACTCTCCTGTCCCTGACCACTTGCACAATTTAAGGTAGTTAATTTAGGGTGACTGCCTCCTGAAACATTGTGTCCAGATACGTTTCCCTCTCCCTGATGTGTCACAGTGTCTAAAGCTGAATAGATAGTCTTTATGTCCTCTGATTTGTAACTTACAATACTAAGTATGAAAATTCTTAGTTAAGACCCTTGACATGTGCAAACAGTAGTATTCTGGCCAACAAAAACATTGATTAATATCCGGAACTAAAAATGTAATTACTAAGAGATAAGAAGTATCTCTTCGAATAAGAGTATTAGAGAAAATAATAAGAAGAAAGTAATAAGAAGTATTAAAGAACATTTAGTATTTTCTCTAATACTAAAATAACAGTAAAACAATTTAAATTTTAAAGCAAATCTGTGAGCATCTGAGAGAAACTAATGTATTAACATTACAGATGAAACCTCTTTATTAGAAGTGGATATGTAGGATCCCAGCTGAAATGTTAAGCATTCTCTGTCAGATGCTGATTTACCTACAGTTCATTTTGATCACTTTTTAAAATGTGAAGTATTACCTCATCATGCTGTTTGGATTGTAATCTGTTTAATCAATAACTATTGGTCATTTTTTTCTGCTACACTATCAATTTCGATATGGTTCATTTAAATTATCATAACTTAAAAATAGCAAAAATGGGAAAATTGAGTAAAAGGAATTCTGGATGTCAATGGCTGGGGAAAGTTGAATGAAACTGTACAGAAGTTTTCTGTATACTTACGGTATGACACAACACTGTGAAGACTCTCTATAACTTGCCTTCAATACAAAGTTCTGCCAAGCTCAGATAGATTCATTAGTGAAGTTTTCTTTGGGACCACTGAAGCTCAAACAGCCTCCAACAATGGAGCTAATCACAGTTGGTACCCTGACCTAGGCTTATTTTTACTTCTTTTCATTACATAGTCTTATATCATTTCTTAGTAATTTGACTTCCCTCAGGCCCTTGGAAGCTGTGAGCTGATTTTTTTTTTCTTTTACTTTGCTTTTTCTCAGTATAGTTCTCTTTGTTGTGTGTATTTAAACTGTGAAGTTACCTCAGTTTAACGTTATGATAGATTAAACTAATACTTTTCAGATTCATTTCCAAATGTCACAAATGTAATACTTCACTCATATACATATTGTTCCTTCAGTTAAATTTAGTTTTACTCCTCTAAGATTCCAAAACGGATTAAGTAAATCAAGGCAAAGGTAATTTCCATCCAAATTGAATAAACAAACGTTAGACAGTTCCAAGTGTACAATGTTTCATACAGGCCAACTGCACAAAAATGCCACAGTGTCAGTCCATGCCGCTTTGTGGTAAATGTGTCAGTGAAGCCTCACGGACAGTACTGCCTATGTTAATAATGACCTTGAACCTTAACTATTTTCACCATTCCCCTGATTCTGGTAACTGTAAAGACATGCACTGCTGTGGACTCTCAGCATCACTTGCAACTTCCTTCCTGTGTCTCGGCATCCTCCTCCCATCCCTAAAGAGCCCATTGGAAATTTTCTTATGTTATCTGGAACGCTTCTAATGGCCATAATTAAATGTTTTGCTTTTTTTTAGTGGGGTGGGCAAGGTTTTTATTTATTTATTTAAATCAACATTGGAAATTGTCCAAACAGTGACGAAAATAAAGAAAAAGAAAAAAAAAACAAAGACAGCATTAAAGAACAGTCAGCCATTGTGTTTTGTATTAAGCTTCACACAAGCGTTTTCAATGAAAGGTAACCATGGTATTGTGCAGTATGATGGCATGTTCTACTCAAGGGTTTTTTTTGCTTGCTTTCAAATGATGCATGTTTATATAGCTGCCAGCTGTATAATCTATGCGAAATCTTTTAAGGCACAGAACACCAATTATCATCTTTATAATACCATGTTGAATTCCTTCATCTGTGCATAAATTTATTTTAAATGGGCACATTAAACATATGGACTAATTCTTTGAAAACAAAAAATAATACTGTCTATGTGCGCTGCATTCAGACTTCACTGGTAACTACATAATACTTTAGCAATAACATATGTAGCATGTATCTGCATTATATTTGCCATATTTGGAAGGTAAAATAGCTTATTCAAATGTTGCAGCAGAAGATAGACCAAACATTTATAAATCCTGCAGTGGAGAGTCGATCGAAACAGCATTGATAGTTGGCTTGCTCTCAATTCACAGCAGAGGGCAGAGCTACATTCCCAACTTCACTTAATTTCAGATATTTTCTTATAATGATTCATACTATATATTATATTACATATTTTGTTTAACTCCAATTTTAAATAAATTGTTTAAAATGAATCATTAAAGGGCGAGTATCGAAACTTATCCTTGATGATTAAAACTGTCAACAACATTTTCTTTTCTTAATTAACATCCAGGACACAGATGCACTTATACTTTTTGATGTAATAAGGCTCAATACACTAGGTTTCATTTCTTACATAGCATTTTCTTCCCACGTTCATATTCGTCAGTATCAATTTGACTTTTACCCTTGTGTCCAGTACAAGGGGTGGAATTTAACCTTCCAATGACATCGCATTAATACATTTTCATGGGAGTATATAAGAGTTCATTAAACTTGTGAGAGGTTACCATAATGCTGAAAACAAGCAACAAATTAACAGGAAACATATTTACAGCCATCATAACATAGGATGGTGTTGTGCTACAGGTGCTTGGTTTGATTTTTGATTTTCCTCCCATTGTCATGCATTCTTTGCTGAGAACCAGATATTTATTGATATAGATGCACACAAGGGAACATTCTGCTTGATTGGCAGCATTATCTCTCAGATCTATTTTGTCAATTGCACAACATTTAAACTAAGGAAATGTCATGTTCATGTAGTTTCTACTATTGATATTTTAATTGTTTGGATGATTGATATTTTTAATGAATGGCAATAAAAGCAGATTAAGTAAGAAAGTTACGAATGAATGACTTTTTAAAAAGCTTTTACACACCTGCCATTATTCAATGGTGTTCATTGTTTCTGTACAGAGTGTATACTTGGTAAAAGTATGTGTTGGAATATATGGAAGTGAAATATGTTAATATGGAGGGTATGAAGGGCCATTGTGGGTGAGGGGCATAAGTTGGCATAAAGGGTATGCAGGGTTATTGAGGGTGGATGGAGGACCATTGCTTGGAAATGCAGCACGCATGGCTAAAATCTTTATAATTTACCTTTTAAAAGGATTCCTCATCTAGGCTATGAGGGTAATCTTGAGCCCACACTCTCCATCCACAGGATCAGCAACAGGGGCTCAAGAACCAGCAAAACTTGGAAATTGCAAATCTCACTGGCAAGATTGTGATATCTGATTTTCATCACTTCTTGCCAGTGATATAATCAGGTTCACGCCTATAAGGGATGAGATCCTAATTTCCATTAATTTAAATAAATTTGAATATAATTAAAGACTTCCATTGCCACATGATCCCCATTTTGGTGTGATTTCAAATGTGACATCAGCAAGGTTTACAATAAGTTCATCCAGATATAAACCTGTCAAGGGAACCCCCCCCCCCCCCAGGCACACAAAGGTGAGTATAGCCCACAAGGAAGAAGGACATGTCCTTGTCATTGCCCCTAACACTGTCCCCAGCACACAAATTGGTACTGCCAGTTTGCCAGAGAGGGGAAGGTGCCAGCAATGACTGTTGGAGATGTGGGAAATTGGAGAGAGAGAGAGGGGGGGGTGATGCCGGAGATTACTGTTGGTCAGGGTGGGGCAGTGGTGGGATGTGGAGGGAACTGCTGATGATATTCACTGGGGGCAGGAGGGGAGAGGAAAGTGGTGGATGCAGGGGTATACTGGCATGGATGGGGATGAGGAGAAATGGTGGCTTTGATCATAGAGGTTGCGGGTGCAGCTGAAGCCCTGAGATCTCCGTGATGGGCTGTGGGGAGAGATGATTTCTTAGTTTGCTGGGGGTGCCCTTTAAAAATGGCTGGGCTTTGCTGGCATGTTTAAGCTCCGTTCCTCAACATGATGTCCTGAAACACAACCCCAGTTATCTTTTTTTTTACAAAACATTAGATATTTGGAGAGAAATCTGCCTGGTGCAAGCCAAGCCAGCCCATACCTTTATCCCACACTGAAGAAAATTGGAATGCTGGAATTGTGGCTGGGAATCCTGGAACTGGATACAACTCTCTGATTAAAGGTCAGAATCTCTCCAACATCATGAAAGTCTAGCCCAGCATGTAGAATAATTCAACTGTTCCAGTGCTAACAAAAACATTAAGATTAAGTGAGCACAGTTGGGATGGTGATGATCAGTTATTTTGCTTTGCTAACAATGAGCATTTTCTATTGCTAAGGGCCTATACTCTGGAAATCTCTGGCCAGGATTTTGTTAGGCCAATGGTGGTCTCAGCCACTGGTTGAAGAACTAGTCAGGAACCTCTGTCAAATTTGTAGTGAATGCCTGATGCAATCAAGTGCCATTCCAGCACTTAATTGGCCACCAGTGGGCCTTCCCTTGCAGCTGAGATTGCTGGAAGTGGAAGTCCCAATGCACAAGAGTCAATCAGAGGTTAGCAGCTCCAATGCTAGGATTATGGAGGGATCCTGGCCAAAGTAGAGAGAAGGTGGAATGCAGGTTGTGATAGTTTAGTTGCAGGATGAAGGGGGTGGAGAAAAGGGCATTCAACAGCTACACCCCTCCTTCGCCACTCCCAAATACCCAAGATTGCAGATTTTGACATGGCACTCACTGCCTGAGAGTGAGGGACCCCAGGAGGCCACTGGCAGACGTACGAATGAGGAGCCAGGTAGCCCCTCAAACCTACCCTGTCATTTGATATGATCAAAGCTGATCTGATTGTGGCCTCAACTCTACTTTCCTATCTACAAAAAACAAAGAACAAAGAAAATTCCAGCACAGGAACAGCCCTTCGACCCTCCAAGCCCTGCACCGACCAAACTGCTCGACCAAACTGAAATCCCCTCCTTTTTCTGGGACCATATCCCTTGATTCCCATTCTATTCATGTATTTGTCAAGATGTCTTTTATAGGTCTAGCCCCAAATCTTTTAACTGCCTTGCCAATCAAAAATCTAACCAACTCAGCCTTCAAACATATTCACCATCCCTGCCTCCACTGCTCTCTGGAGAAAAAAAATCCACAAACCAACAACCCTCTGAGAAAAAATAAATTCTCCTTATCCGTCTTAAAGAACTGTTATTTTTGAACTGTGTCCAATAGTTCTAAAATCCCCCACAAATATCCTCTTAGCATCCAGGCTGTCAATTCCCCTCAAGAACCTATGGCCAGAATGTTATTACTGTTTATGCCAACAGCATTTTCCCAACTCGCTATAGTGAATAGAGATTTGGCTGAGTGCCAAATTCTCCAACTTCATTGCAGCAGAAGCGTGGTATGAACGGCCGGCAAAGACTGCACCCCCTATTTTTCAGTAAGGTAATCTCTCATTCTTCTAAACTCCAATTGATACAGGCCCAACTTGTCCAATCTTTCCTCATGAGCTAACCCTCTCATTCCATGAATCAGTCAAGTGAACCTTATGTAAACTGCTTTTAATGCTATTATATCCTTTCTCAATTCAAGAGAGCAAAATTGTATACAATACTGTAGATGCAGTTTCACCAACAGCCTACGCAATTGTAGCAAAACTTTCCATCTTTATATTCCATTCTCCTTGCAATAAACAACATCATTCACTTGCTGTATCTGGATACTGGTATTTTGTGATTCATGTACCTGAATACCAAGGCACTTCTTTGCTGCCAAATTTTAGTGTCTTTCTCCATTTAAATCATATACTGTTTTTCTATTCTTCCTGGAAAAGGGGAAAAAATCATATTTTCCCACATTATGTTCCATTTGCCAAATTTTTGCATACTCATTTAACCTATCCAAATCCGTTTGTCCTCACAATTTACTTTTCTCCTTATCTCTGTGTCATATACAAATTTAGCAGCCATGTACTATTTTATTACTAGTAAATAGTAATAACTATTTACTATTTATCTCGCTTGTAAATAGTTGAAGCATCGATCCTTCTGGCACTTCTCTTGTTACAACCTGCCAACCCAAAAATGATTTATTTATCTCTATGCTCTGCTTCTTGGTAGTTAACCAATCCTCTTTCAATGATAAAATGTTACACTATGAGCTCTTACTTTGCATAGTAACAAACAAAGAAACAAACTATGTTTGGCTGGGTGGTCTTCCAAAGGTTTGGGAGACCCTAGTGCCGCCACTATTCTCTGAGACACCATTAAATATTGTTGGTTCAGGGATAATAGGTGACAATGAGCTCAATTGGTGACAATTGGCTCATTATTGAATACACTGCCAACCCTCTTAATCAATGGAGATTTCACCACCTTGAGGAGACTAACACAAGCTTGCCACCTCAATTAAGTGAGCCTGCCATGACAAGCTGCATTCTTCTAAACTTCTACTGTCTAAGTCCTCTTTTGGTCCACCTATCTCACCTTCCTTAAGATGCTCCTTAAAGTTTACTCATTTGACAAAGCTGTTGGATGCCCCAAATGAACATTCTTTAGAATTGACTTTCTTTTACACCTCTATAAAGTACATTAATGATACTCGATAGAATGTTATCACCACCCCGCTACCCACACCCCCCACCACCACCCCGGCCTTTGCTGTGTTTGCAAGTAAGGGACCTATAAAATTCATTGGTTGGTCTTCCCACTGTCCTCTGAATTCTCAAGCTAATCTTCTCCCTGTGGGTGCTCCTTCCTCCCCTGGGTTTCTTCATCAATAGTAAGAAGCTTTACACACTAGGTTAAAGTCCAACAGGTTTATTTGATAGTAAACGCCACAAGCTTTCAGAACGCTGTTCCGAAGGCACTAGACATTAACGTTTTGTTGATGTTAAAAATGTTAATGTTTTGTTGGGTGGGATAGGGAACTTTGCCATCCATACAATCCTGCACCCACTGAGTTAGGATTTCCCCTTTGGATAATGTCAGAAAATAGTGTCTCAAATGTTTCTCATTATGGTCATGCAGGAAATGTTTCCAAGTTGATGCTAAAATATAACTGCATAATCACAGACAATCTTCTATGAACCAGCTGGGCAGAAAGATATGAATTAATTGTGTATTTCTTCTTTCCATTAAAAAGTCTTCCGTGACTTATTTCTGAGTGGAAAACGGATACATTCATATCAGTTCAGCTCACCAAAAAATAAACATTTTTAATGAGGGTGTCCAATCTGTCACCTGAGTAATTTGACTTAAAATCATTAAAAATGACCTAAGGATTAACTGATGGACCATTTAATGGTTTCCATTGGCACACGCTAGTCATTTCCATTGAACATTTAAATATTTTTTGAGACAAAATAGTTTTTTAAAACAAGTTGGTGAATGCCTGTGATGTAAGAAATAAGCACATTTCAAAGAACTTTTCTTAATCCAAGCAGTTGGTATAACTCCACAATTTTGAGAAGTAAGCATGACCAAATTTGTCAGCAAGACCTAATTCAGGTAAATTGAATCTTGAACCAGAATAGCTTGAACAAAACCATGAATGTGAGTGTTTTTATGTGTGCCTCACTGACAGCTAAATTTCCCCAATCTGTTGAACGAGTATGACCGATTGCATCAAATCAGGCGACAGAACTGAAGAATGCGGATAGGGAAAAACTGTTCTCATTGGTGAAAGGATCAAAATCTAAGCAAAACCAGATGTTGAAGGGACCTTGGTGTTGTTACAAATTGATCATTGTCTCATGCACTTACAAATATTTTCAACATTTTAAAACATGTTCACTATTGCTTTTGTAGCTGTTCACAGCCAAATAGTATTTGTATTGTAAGATAGCCCAGGTCTCACAGAATCACAGAATTATACAGCACAGAAGGCCATTCTGTCTGTAGTACTGGAGCAGTTCTCTGAATGAGCAATTCATTTAGTGCCATTTCCCCATCTTCTCCCATATTCCCTGCACATTCTTCCTTTTCAAGTAATACCATAGAAGTACTATAAAATCCCATAGTGCAGGAAGAGGCCATTTATCTCATCAAGTATGCATCAACTCTCAAAAAAAGCATCTACCTAACCTACACATTTTTGGACACTGAGGGGCAACTTAGCATGGCCAATTCTAACTAATAGGCTGATTCCCTTTTAAATACTTCAACTGAACCTGCCTTCACAGCCCTCATGAAATGTATTTCAGATTCCAACTATTTGCTGCATGTGAAAGCTTTTTTTATATTGCCTTTGCTTCTTTTGCCAATTACTTTAAATCTGCGCCATCTCATTCCAGATCATTTTACAAATGGGACAGTTTCTTCCTATCTACTCTGTCCAGGCCCCTAAGGATTTTGCATACCTCTACCAAATCTCCTCTCAGTCTTCTCTTCTCCAAGGAAAATAGTTTCTACTTTTCCAATCTATCTGAAGTTCCTCGTCCCTGGTACCAGCTTTGTGTTTTTTTATGAACTATGAAAGTAGAAATTCCGATTGATGAATCTGATATCTAAATGCTTTGACTGCTCAGTGCTCATTGTTATTATGGAGGTTTTAGCCATTTTAATTGATATTACAGCTGAGTAAAAATACTACATAGAGAAATGTAACATGTTTGTATTAAGAGTCCATTTGTAAGATTTGTCAATCAGATTTTGTCAATGTTAAGTGATATTCAGCCAAATAGTTTTAGACCCCGAACTATGGCCTATTAAAACAATACATTACACATATATTAACAACAGTTTAACACTGTATATGCAAACAAAATAATGTAGTCATGAATCTATTGTAGAAGGAGTTTCAATATTTCAAATTACATATCTGAAATGTTGGTATTGAAAGCTTGTTTATCTCTAAAACTAAAATGTATAAATATATTCAAAGCTCAAATTTTGAAATCTCGGGTACAAAGAACATGAGATATTGTCCAGCTACTGAGTTTTGCATCGGATGTTGCTGTGTTAGCTGATCAAAGCAGCACAGAAGATGTCTGAACTGGACTCTATGGGCTGAAAAAGGGGTAAGTCAGGCAAGATCCTTATTGATAGATAGTATCCATGCTGAATGCCCAAGTGTGTAGACATTAGGTGAAAACAAGACTAGGCACGGTTTAGTTATAGTGTCCTTTCTGGTTGAATAGTCAATAAACCATCACTGTCTTGGCTCTCACACATGAAAAAATGTGACTTAAATGATCTGCCAGAGGAACCATGAAACCATATTCCACCAAGAATCAATAGAGGTGGAAACAAGTAAAGAGAAGATTAGAAATAAAATTTCATGCAATATATACTGGAATTTTTTATTATTACAATAATCATTCACTGTATTATTTTCTGACCTCATGGGCAATATTTATATCTCCTATCTACTTAATGCATCATTTGTATAAATAACAGAAACTGGCCTGTAAATGGTTGAGATATATTCCCAATCATTAAATGTGATATAAGTTTCTTCATTTCACAATAACTTCCTTACTCTGATTAACAACACCTCTCTTCTTATGCTTGCCCTCTTCTCTTGCTTAAGCAACTGTTGCTTTTCTCTCTGGCACTGAGACATTTACTTCATTGCCATAACCTGAGATACAACCTTAGTGACCTGCAAACCATGATTACCTTCACAAGAGGACCCCTGTGCTGCATATAATAAGGAAAAATGGAAAAGCAAATTTCAGAACTATCTCCTGAAGTACCACCATGAATGTTGATGAATTTTGAGATGCCTATCACAAATTAACAATAATATGCAATTGATTTCATTTCTTAGGCAAAACATGTTCAACTTGAAAATTTGTCACAGGAAATTTGCTTTGCCACCTAAATCTTGAACTGGTTTGTTCATACATATACAATGTTATTATAACAGGATTATCAAACATTATCTCAAAAATAATTAAAAGTCTTACTACTTCATAAAATTAACAGTTTAAACATCTTAAAGAAAGAAAAAAATGAAATGTAATCTGTTTCAGAAAGTTTTTTGTCATTTTAATAGGAAAGATCAAACTTTATAGCCTGAATTCCTGGCTCTACAAATGGCAGTAAATAGAGCAGCACCCCATTCGTAAGTATTACATATTCATGTATGTGTGGTGACTGATTTTGCATTCAGTAGATGAAGAAAGAGATTCTGAATGAATAATATGTAAACACACATTGTCGCAAATGTCAATTTTTTTCAAAAAACTATTAAAATAGAAAAGTGTGTCTGTGTGTTGTTTTAATTTTATTCAATCATCATTTTTGAACTTTACCCCACATTGCTTTATCATGTTATTTGATAACCATAATAATAAATTAATGAAGGTAACATAATTGCTGTGGGTTTTGTGTGCTGTCACATAGCGAGGGCTGAATTTGAAGAAGGAGTTCAATAATGTAATATGTCCAATTCCAGTGGTGCAATGCCAGTGTCCTTTTGCCTAGTTCTGCAATTGCTCTTTTACACTAAATAAAATGAAGGACTTAGAGTACTTTGGGGGTATTTTCCTAAATTAAGGCACAGTTGTCAATAAAAATAATATTGTTTTTAAGATGGTGTAAACTACTACTTACCAAAACATCATTCAATATGTTTCTTCAAGCAACACTTCTAACTTTAAGCTTATGGGATTGAAAGACAGAGGACAAGATTTTCCGGCTGAGTTCGTCCCAAGACCCTAAAATTTCACCCGAGGTCAACGGACCTTTGCATGGTCTGCTTTTGCCTGGTATGATTCCCGTGACAGGTGGGATGGGAAATTTCTGCCCAGAATTGAAAATACTTGTCTAAAATATAATGGGAGCTAAGATATGTTCTTATTTTTCAATTGTTCTCAGGATACAAGTGATGTTAGCGAGGTCATATTTATGGCTCATCCTGAGATGCCCTGAGAAGAGGTTAATGGGGCAACTCCTTAAACACTGCCGATCTTGCGCTAAGTGTGTTCCCACAATGGTATAGGTTGGGGGAATTCCAGAATATGGTCCAGCGATATAAAATGGAAGGCAATACATGTTTCGATTATGATGGTCTTTTGTGTTTATGATCATGCTATTAATGAAAGTGGCAACTCCATGAACAGCTTTTGCAAAAAACACATTAAATATGATTTCTATGTCAAAAAGGGAAACAGACATTAACTTCCATGACAGGTGAAATTTTCAGGTGTGATCTCTATTCTGAGTTCACACTTCCAACCCTAAAACTATTATATCTGGCCTAAAATGTCACAACATTATCAAGGTGACTGTCATCTTATTATTCAGGTTTAGAAAATATTAAGGAATGCAATGTAATTCAATAAAATTAAAGTGATCTTATTACCTTATTTGACAAAAATGCAAACAGCAGCATTTTAGAATCCTAGAATGCCTACAGTACTGAAGGAGGCCATTCAGTCCATCGAGTTTGCACTGACAACAATCCCAACCAATCCCCGTAACCCTACATATTTACCCTGCTAATCTCCTTACGACTAAAGGGCAATTCAGCATAGCCAATACACCTAACCTGCACATCTTTGGACTATGAGAGGAAATCACGCACTCAGAGGAAACCTACGCAGGCACGGGGAGAATGTGCGAACTCCATACAGATAGTTAGCCCAGGCCAGAATTGAATCTGGGTTCCTGGGACTGTGAGACATTAATATTAACCATTGTGCCATCATGCCACCTAATCTTGTTTTAACGATACTGTATTAATTTTGTTGTTTTAATGACAACCAAAATCCTACTTTAGTCTAACGATTAGGACTCCAAACATTCACCATGGTGTATGTTGATATAATAGTATCAAAATTTTTTTTCTCATTAATTATCTTAGCCAATCTCATAGGTAAGCTGTAGGCTCTTTAAGCAGGAAAGGATTGAGCACCCTAGGGAAGAAAAAGGGATGAGGGTTGGTTTTGGAGGCGAGACAGGGAGGCACAAAGGAGAGAATATGATCTGGGGGAGTGCCCTTGAAGTGCACAGGACACTCCGAAAGGATGTAAACTCTCTTTGTTCACATCTTTTCATTAACTTTGGTGAAGAAACAACCTTCCCCACTTTCTACTGCCAGGTGCACTATGTCAGTGCAAGGGAATTGAGGTCCTTATCAGCCATTACTTGACTGCCTAAAACAGACAGAAGCGTGGGTGCTTTACCCACTCCCTATATTATGAAGGCTGGGTCAAGAATGGACCAGAAGGCTGGAACCACCCATCATATTTTATCTGCCACCACCCTATCTTCCAATACCACTGAAAACATGCCTGGCGGGGGAGGGGGGCAGTAAAATCCAGTGAATTTTTTAAATGTTTTTGCAATAAATATTTTACATAAAATATAATAAATAACAAGACATCATTACTGTGTCTTTGGGTGAGATATTCCTGAAAATCGACAGAGGCCAATGATGGTCAGGCAATACTTGGTGCCAAAGATTATCAGCCACAGTCTGTCTCACTGGCAGGGTGAATTCAGATACACCCGCCCTGCCATTTCCTCAACACTGCAATCATCAGGGTGCCCTTGTACACACCAAACACACTTCATAGGTCACTGGGAAGTGATGGCTGCCAGGAAATTTGCCTCCAAATTTTCATTTGCCTCTTTGAAGATGCCGCAGAGGCCCAATGTCATACGCTCTACCTGCGCACCCCAAGAAAACCAGCCAGTAAGGTCACCAACCCGGCAAGAGAGGCAGTGGCAGCTGTGCTCAGTGCTAATTCCTTGCAGAGAACGACAGTCATCCACTGCAGGAAGAGGAGAAATGATGTCCTCTGTTCTGCCAGGGTAAATCATTCATCTCATCACTCTCAATTCAAACACATCCACAGAGCATCTCGCTCAATGCCAGCTCAAAGGAAACAACCACTCACTCTCCCACACATATCTTCATCTCCCATTCAGATCATGTCCTCATCACCTTGCTGGTCCCACTTACCATCCAAACATGCTGGGCTTCCTTATCACCTGACCTGGCATGTAATTTGCTTAATATCCCTGTTTTTATGCAGGAGAAGCTGGCACAAAAGAGGGAGAGATCCCAGATGGGTGGAGGAATGTCAGAACTCAAAGTCCCCATGGACTTCAAGGACAGAGTAGTCCAGCCAGCCAGAGAGGATATCGATCAGTCCTGTACTGATGGTGAAATCGGCAGTGGTAAACCAAGTGTGGATCCAGCACTGCCTCATCCATCAGACAACAATATTTTGAGTCTTGTCTTCTGTTTCTAAAGGCACTTGCCATACATGAATTATCTTTCTTTTCTGTTACAGACACACCTAGAAAGTCCAGCAGCCAGGTCCTCAATTCCAGCCCCGAGAGCTGTAAATTCACAGGAATTTACAGACTCGATATTGAAAAATCATCACAGCACTCATTCCTGAAGGCAAACCAGCGCCCTCTACATCTTTGGATTGTAGTTGCCTCTCCCCCCCACCCTCCATTCCAATTGCGTCAGCTTCTGGTGACACTGAACTTAAGGTCATAAGGTTTATGACCTTATGAATGATGACATAAGGTCAGGAGAGGAGAAACCTTCCCCACTGCATCACCATGATATGACCCTAGCCATTCAGAACAAGTGAACTGTCAGTAGCCAAATTGGAGCCAGATGTTCACAGAAGCTCCATGAGGATTTATGCATTGTCCCCACTGCAAGTCATCATCATCTTCCTAGAAAATTGGGACTATGGGCAACGACTGTATTCACATAAGAGGAGGCTTATCACAGACAATGTGCACTTACATCAGTCAGATGCGAGTGCAATACTCACATCTATTGTGAGTATATACAATACACATACCTGCATAAATGTGAAGATTATGGGATGTCCTCAATGGATCTCCTCATCCCTCTTCATGTATCTGGCAGTGATGAGGGCACCCAACTAGTCTACCTCATTATTGCAGATGAGAATGTCCTCATGGCCGACATCCTTTCCCTCGAGGACCTATTCAGTCTTGTCCCCTTTGATGTCCTCCTCATCAGAGGAAACATCACTCCTCCATCTCCTCATCAGGCAGTTTCTCCTCCAATGTAATGCCAGGTTATGTAGGGTGCAGTGAGCAATCAGATTGCATGACACCCTTTGTGGATTGTACTGGTGGCTTTACTAGACCAGTCCAGGCACCTAAACTCCATCTTCAGCAACAGGCAGTAAATTAATTGCAATGTTAATGTAAGCCTGCTTGTGACAATAATAAATAAATAAAAACTCTCGTTTGCCTCACTAAAGTACGAGTTGCAGCATGAACCTCATTGTAACTTATCTCAGTTTCACTCTGCGGCCTTTGCATAGGCATCATCAGCTACCTTCCCAGTGGGTAGCCCTTTTCCTGAGCTGCCAACCCTGCAACATGTTAGGGAGCTGAGAGTGGTTCAGGATACAGGAGTCATGCACACTCCTTAGGAATCGAGCACAGACCTAGAGGATGAGTAGTTGCAGACCAGCTAATTGTTCATTGAATAGAAGCCCTTTTGGGTTCATCTAATTCACTACTTGATGTCCTGGAGATCTGACTGCCGTATGAGCTGTGTTCTCTCAAAAAGATTGCATCTGTCACCTCCAGGATGCACTTAATGTTTGTGTAACACAAGTGACAGCCTTCCAACTACCTCCAACAAGAGAGGACCTAATCATTTGCCCCATGACATTCAATGACATTAACATCACTGAATCTCCCACTATCAACATCCTGATAGTTACCATTGACTAGAAACTGAACTGGACAAGCCATATTAATACTGTAGTTTTGAGAGCTGCACAAAGACTAGGATTCCTGCAGCGAGTAACTCAACTCTTGATCTCCCACAGTCTTCTATAAGGTGTGTGATGGAATAGTTTCAACTTGCCTGGATGAGTGGAAGTCCAACAACACTCAAGAAGTTCAACACCCTCCAGGACAAAGCAGCCTGCTTGATTGCTACCTTTTCCATTACCATTCAATCCCTTCACCACCACCAAACAATAGCAGGCATGTGTGCCATCTACTGCAGGAACTCACCAAAGTTGCTTGGGCAGCAGCTTCCAAACCCATGACCACTACCATCTAGAAAAACAATAGCAGCAGATGCATGGGAACACCACCACTTAACATCCTGACTTGGAAATATATCATGTTCATTTAATGTCATCGAGTCAAAATGCTGCAATTCCCTCTGTAACCGTACTGTGTGTACCTACACCTCAGAGTCAGCAGCAGTTCAAGTAGGCAGCTCACCACCTTCTCAAGGCAACTAGGGATGGGCAATAAATGCTAGGCAGCAATGTCCACATCCCGTGAAATGAATTTTAAAAAACCTTGTACGTGGAATCTTGACAGTTTTCAGCAATACTGATTTTCAGACGTCTGCGGTTACGTTAGGTGCCATCTATAGACCTTGGGTCTACTAAGGCACTATCCATTCAGGGATTCATCCTCTGCATGTGAAGTATGCGCTGCCATTCCTTTCTTTTCAAGTTTCTGCTCCTGCCCTTGATGAGTCAGGCACCCCCATTAAAATTTTCTTCTTCTTCTCTCCTGTCTATGAATGAGAAATATGATTACCGGGCTTTATGCTTTATACTTTCTCCTCACTGCAGAATCAAAGAGAGATACTTGATGGTTAGCATTTGTCTTCTAAGGATCAACTCTTTGCCCGTTCTTTTTCTGAACCTGCCTCTTAAAGCCCACTAATTCATGTTCCAGCCACCACACTGATGTGATTCATTTGCAAGTTTATTGGACAAGACCCCACACCATCCTTCCTTAACACCACGACCAAGTGGCCACAACATTGACCATTTTACTGCATCCTGAGCTCTCATCTCAGATTGTCTCTCATTCCCAGGCATTGTCCCAAGCTGCACTCCAAGGCCTTGCATGTAATATGGTTTATGAGGCGGCACTTATCAATATGCATCTCAGTACACAGCTAAGGATTAGGAGCACTTTCTTTGGACAGTGTGCCATTACCAATTTCCTAAGTAAAAGGCACATCATGTCAGTCAGAGATTTTGGAAGTCAGTGTTAACTACTGAACAGCAATCAGTGGCACCCACACACACAAGTGGTGTTTGAGTGGGCAGAATTGTGTATGTACTTAGATTCCAGGCATGTCAATTGAGTTGCAGCTGAATAGTGTTAGCAGCAGTGTAGTAATCATCACTGACAGTTTTTCCATTAGCTTTGTACTTGTCAACATCCCACAACCAGAAGCGCCAAGATTTGAGTGAAACTAACAGTCACTGATGACCGTCCACTTACCTTCCACACTTCCCCAGGCTTCCTTTCACTCTGTGAAGCCATTCCAAGAAGCCTGTGGCCCAGCAACGGAGAATGACCTCAGTAACAGTGCTTTTCACACTTGACAATCTTCCCCTCAGTCTCCATGGAGTCTTTCTGCCTCTACCAACTCCCCTCCTGGTACTCTGAAATCAACACCATAGTCTCCCGTGACAAGGCCCCTAGTACCCTTCCAGTGTTACTCCAGTCTCCAATGACTCTAGGCCTGGGAACCTCCAGTCACAGTCTGGTCACCTTTGAGTCAGAGCCTGGTCACCCTTAGTCAGAGCACAAGTCAGAAGCTGGCCACCCCGAGTCTCACCGAACAAAATCCCCCAGCCAGTCAGAAACTGGCAGATTTATTGTATTTAGCAGCCACACCTGAGAGGAGGTGGTTGCTGCTGGTACTGCACCCAGCCAAGGCCTCAAATCAGAGATGAACCCAGACACAGATGAGTGATGGTACAAAGGGTGGCATGGGGATTAGGGTAAGGGAATTAGGATAGGGGAAAGCTTTCTGCAGGACCCAATTCCTGATGCCGAGTCATTCAACCAAACACCAAGTATCTTTGAATGAGGGAACCCATCCACACCCCACATCCTCTTCCCTCTCCCTGTGCCAGTCCCGCACCTCCAACCCCACATCCCTGGGAGTGAGCAAGCAAGCATTCCAACCTCTCTGTATGATGAGTCCCCATCTGCTGCTGGGTTAACATCAGAGGTGATAGCATTAGGCCCTTAAGTGACATTAATTGACATTTAACAATCTCAATTAGAGTCGAGGAAGCCATCTACTGCTTTCCCTGCCCTGAACTTAATTGAAGGTGGACATGGGAAGATGGCAAGTATCCACCCTCTGCCCTTTTGCCCAATTCAGTGCCCCTGCCACTAAATCCACCATAGGAAAGGACACAAGATACACACATGTTAATTTATTATCTTTTAAAAAATGTTTTTGAATATTAATTTCAAGTACCACTTTGTATATAATGCTGAAATGCAAGGTAAATAAGATTGCGTTTTTAAATGTAGTAATCATTCATATTACTAATAAGATACTGAAAGTAAAATAAAATTCTTCCGCCTGCCTGCAGCATATTGATGAATTTCTAAAGCTATGAATTCTAGCAGTGACAGAGCAGTGGTAGACATCATCTTATGCAGATCACATAAAGGAAATGAACGCTTCTTTGCTTAAACTCCTGCTGGTACGGAAACTGTTCTGTGATAAACCTGATGCACTTAGATAAGCTGAACCTAATTTAAATCCCATTTAAAAAAAAATTGCAACTGTCTCCCGATTTTTAACTGCAAAGCCATTTTCAATTAATCTGGCATTTTGTTGGAACGTTTGGGAACATCTGAATGTATCAGCTTCATTTTTTAGCACAAATAGTTTGTTTTTTCAGTCTATGCTTAAGTCATTATTGTTGAATATTATGTAGTCCTGATTAAAGTCCCTATTCAAAATGAAATCATGAAGTAATCAAATAAATCCATCAAATCATTGTGCAGGTTGTCTTTTTGTCTTATATTTTAAATAATGCAAATATAATGCAGTAACAAATATGCAACAACTTCGACATAATCCTTTGAACTAGTGTTTACGTTGTGTGTATAATTTACAAAAATTCTCATTTGTGTAACTTCCCCACAACAATGCTGTCTGATTGTCACGTGTCCTGTCACTAAACTGGGCGAAAGGAGCTCCTTAGATTTAGCTATAGTGTAGCATAAACAAAAAAGTAGACCATGTTGCTTAAACAACAATGGAACAGTTTAATTGCACAACACCATCATATTTCATTGGCTGTTTTCATCATTGAATCTGCATCTTCTTTTGCAGTCAGAAAGAATTTTATGAGAAGTGGGTAGGAACAAATTTCCATTAACATTAGCAGACCCATTTTCTTCTGAGTTTTATAGACTGAATGTACTTAACGGGGCCTTGTTAATTTACCAATAAATCATGCAAAAGCAACTGAGAAAAATGATGTATAGCATGATTGGATGATACCTATAGTGTAGCTGATATTGAGAAATAGATAGAACAATGCATATAATCAGTGTTTTTTGATACATTGCTATTGCACAAATGAATTCAATACAGCAGAAGCCACAGATATCACAAAATCCACAGTAAAAATGACAAAGTCATGAAAGCTTTCCAAATGTATTCCATTTCTGCATAAGTAGAAATTTTTCTGTAAAAAAAAGTTTTATGATGCCTAATACACCAATAAATAGTCTTGTTCAGAAACGAATCCTAATAGATGCTATTGTATTTTTGCCTTCATTAAACTCCAACGATGCCTTTGCTTCTATGCTACAAGATTTGATGTGAAGATGCTATGACAGGCTTGGCTTCTCCCAATGCAGCTGGCACTGTTGATGCCAAAAGCCAGAGCTTGTTGTAATGGGATCATGGGAGACTCGTTCAGCACACAGTTTGCCTGCTAGGTTCCCACCCGCCTCTGAGCACTCAGCTCTTGTGCTCGAGTCCTCTTAATGAGGGGTACAGGACAATGCCAGCATTGTTGCTTCTGTTTGGAATCTTGTGCTAAGAACAATTGCTGTTTACCCAAGCATTTGCCCTACCCAAACTCTGTCGTTAATTACTTCTTGAGCTCCTGATTAACTCTACTCTGTACTCCAATACAAAGAGCTATTGAGCCAGCCATTGGACATCTTCTAAGTCTACCGTATTGCTCAATCTTCATCTTCATCTCCCATGCAAAACAGTTACCAATTCAATTTGCATATGACTCATCAACAGTATGCAGAATGATTATGCATGGCAAATCCCTCTGTTGCCATAGTGTGAAAAACCAATATCAAATACTAGTACCATTACGGATATGACACAGAAGTCTGTGGGGGAAAAATGCATATTAAAGAAAACTAACATTGTAATTGACCTTGATAATTCTAGACAAGGAAAATTCATCTGCTTCCATTAAAAGAATTGACGCATCCAAAGTCTATTTACAAAATTGTCAAACGATTAATACTTCTGCTTCAGTATTAGCCAAAGAAAAATAGAATGTTCACTGTGCCTATTTGCATTTTTCTGTTTAGTAATTTTCCATTGACAATATACATGTTTCTCATTCCTATCAAATGCGCTGCTGGCACTATGTAAAATAGCTTCATGAATATGCATAATTATGGAGGTTTGCTGTAATTTTTCTGGGTTATCTGATGTGACATTTGTAGGACAGTAACATACATCAATTTAAGCAACAGCGACAAATACGAATTCTTTGTATTTTTGCATTAAATATTTATAAATCTTACAAAAATATGGAAATTTTTTCAACATTTTGTGAAGAATTATTAAAAACTCTTCATGTTAATTTGAGGAGCGGTTAAGACTTCTTATTTAAAGGGTTCCACCCCATCCCCTCCCCCACCAACATATAGCTTTATGTAGAAAACACAGGCTTTGAAGCAGGTAGGTTTGCCATTTCTATTACTTAAATTATGAGCTTTCAGGTTTGTTCTAATACAAGAAATGATGCACTGTTATCAATCTATTAAGAGTGCACTGGAAAATGGCTAATATTTTTGTCTAAGAGAATACTAAGTAAATAAAAATTTCAAAATGAAAAAGCAATGTTGACTCCTGATTTTAAATAGTGTTAGTGTCCAGACTTTATTCTTTTTCCAAACAATACCATTGTTAACTAGCTTGAGTATTGATTTTTCAAAATTTGAAACTTCCAACAATCTAAAAGAATATATTCACCAATTTTTTTAAAGTTTTACAATAGTAACATGTTTACAAATGCAGTGAAACGTATACTTTGATTATTGTTACATACCATAAATTTTATGCATTTCATGGCACATTTAATTTTTATCCACAGATCATCTATTTGGGGTTTTACATCCAGATATGATATAACATAAATATGTTCCAATGTTACTAGTTATAAATTATAGCTAATTGGTTAAATGGGATAAAGGAAATGTATATATTTTAACATTTTTAATTCACGTTTTATTCAAAACTTAATAGCTATCACACAGTGCTTGAACATTACTCTTAGTAAAAGCACAATATATGCTATCTCCTTACATTTTAATGCATGCAGTTATTCCGCAAGAAGCTTGCACATGAATGAATAAAATTTATACCAACCACAGTGAGTGCTTAAATCTTGACTGACTTTTATTTCAGTATGTTATTTAATGCAGCAGTATGGATTAAATAAAATTTATATTTCCCACAAAATATGATACCACCTTTGAAAACAGATGCTAAATTTCAACTTTCAAGTCCTGGGTCACACCTACATAATTGGCTAAACCTCAATATCACAGAACTGCCATGCTGGCATGAATATTTCGATTATAATTAGTGAGGCCTGCTGAGAAGACATGATGATAATGGAATAATAATAAACGAGGATATGCATCAGTATGATGGAGACCAAAGATGCTCAACTTCACATGCAACACAAAGGGCATGGCTGCAAATTGGATATTGTAACAGTAATATTCTACAACATAAGTCTAGCTATTTCCAATGACTGACTACATATGATTAAGCACTGTGCTACACTAATAGTGTAATGTGTAAAATACTTATAAAGTGGACAATGTATTAACATATTTCAATAACTAACTGAAATAAAGTCTGGTCAGAAAAACACAATGTGCAGTTTAGGCCTCAGAGTTCAGTAATAGCTCCAGTAATAACATGTACATAGAAACAGTGCATACATAATTCAGCAACAGCCATCTTGGATTAAGCTAAAAACTACACTTATTTTCTTTTAAAACATTTTCACTTCATGATAGTAAATGCTATAATTGTACACCATGAGAAAGAATGCAACAGAATTTATTTTACAACTGGTCCATAGACTAATGCTGCTTTAGTGATTATCAAAAAGCATATTTTAAAGATATATTTGTTTAGAAAGCTGGAAGACAAAGTTCATTGCTCTCAGGTTAAACTCTTATCAGATTTAGGACTTGAATTAAATATAATGGATACATTTATTTCAATTTCTTCCTAGGAACATGGCGGGCCCAATATGTAAAAAGTAAATTCCCTCTAAAAAAATGCATTTTATTCCTGACTAGGCTGTTCCAACATTTTACAAGGTAAGCCCCTGTTTTACAATCGACATATTTTCTCTTTAGTCTTTCTTATAAAGAGGGCACTAAAGGTGATAAAAATTGATCTATGTCTGATTAAATAGCTCATGTGTGCAATATAGCATCAAGTGTAAGTATAGGGTGCAGTATAATTTCAAAATCAAGTTTTTTTTATTAATAAAACGAAGCTGAGGTCTGTACAGTATTTTGCTTTAAATTCCATTCAAATAGAGTTGTTGATTATTTCTACTAATATTGAAAGTCATATTTCATAGAGAATGAGCATACATTTATTCCTATCAATTCTTGGCCATCATATGAATTTTCCAAATGTTTCTTTGGTATGTATAATATTAAGAATTAATGAAACCGCAACAAGGAATCAACAAGGCTGTGCTCCATGTCTATTTGTGACTTAAGTATTTATATATGAAACCTTTTCTGACCAGAACATGATTGAACAGTTAGAGTCTACTTTAAAGAATAAATCATATTTTTATGCAAGCATTTTGCCTATGGTTCAGAATTGATATAAAATTAGAGAAGTGGGAAAGCTTTGCATGATAATTTAAAATGTCACATTCCACTGAAAGAAATAGTTTTTTTTATAAATTCAACTGAAGATACATTGGGGCAATTAAATTTGTGTTGTCTGTACACAGTGTGGAAACAGCACAACAATAAAATATAGATAGGGAACATTTGACATTAAATGGATAATGAACAAGAAAAGTTCAGACTTAAATTATTGTGCCTTATAACCTTTATATTTAAATAAAAATCCAATAAACAACATAACTTTGCACTTCTACATATCTTCAGATAGACTTACAAGTACTAATAATAAAAACTTTTCCTGTTTCATCATGCATATCAGCACAACTATTTTGTCTTAATATCCAGATTAGCATTTATAAATCAGGCCCAAACTCTGATCAGCACAATTGCTTTAATAGTTTTGTTTTTCTCTACTCTGTCATGTTAAATAAACTATTACATGCACATTCTTTCTAAAAGGCTCCAAAATAAATTTAAATTTAATTCTTTGCAACATCATGTTTCTGAACAAACATGTTACATGTGTGCAATATTAAAAGAAATAAATTAACTTTAAATGAAGTTCTGTACAGGGAATACAACTGTTTATCATTAAAAGCTTTTTTGAATTGAACTATGATTTATTTTCATATCAATGGTTCAAACAATGGATACATCTTTTTTTAAAATAGCAGTTGTAGATTTCTATTTAAAAAAGTAAGTAATATATTTCATTCTTTAACAGTTTACCTCATAGTCCCAATATGTGTTGATCCAGTCGAATGGTATTGGTTAAAATAGATAGTGTGAACTTATTTTTCCCATGTTTGCTATAAAATCACTTTCTTAACAAAATGTCAAGAAACAAAATGGAAACATGAAAAAATAAGAAGTGTCTTGGAAATATGTAAAATTTTGTGGCTAAACAATGAAGAATAAAGTCGATTTTCTACATTGTTGGTTAAATGGAAGTAAATCTACACTAAGATTAAAAACAGTCTGAAAATTTGAAATCCAACCTTTTTTTTATGTACTACATATTTTGAAAAAGGAACTAAGGAACATGCTGTAGGTACTTATTTACTGAAGCCCAAAATCTGTGTACTTTTTTCTTTCATACTTTATCTACAACAAAAAAACAAACTTTCCTTTGAGGGGTCTATGAACCGAATAATAAATGTCAGGCCTAAATCCTCTATGAAAATCATTTCAGTTTAATCCTCTATATTCTGCAGCATGCAAATAAGTGCCAAGGCCCTCAGCCTGCCGTCATAGATGCAGCCAATTTACAGATACTGAATTATGTGCTATGAGCTCCCTTTCTGCACCTCCCCCATCTCTGAACTTGATCCCAGCTGCATACGTTATAGACAAAATCACAAACCAAGGTAACATATCATAGATTGCATGCTGTAAATTAACTAGACATTTGATGCAGAAAAAAACTATGGCCGTACTGAGGGAACAAATAACAAAACCATTCATTTTCAGCATAGCAGAGACTGTGGATTAAACATATCAAGAAAGCACATATGAAACCACCGTATATTTGTCTTTGCAGAACTCTAAAAGAAATTGAGCAGCTGAATAATATTAAATGCAGTTCTTTCTGAATAGGCATCATACAGAAGAGCCGAATATTTAGGTGTTAATAAGATGCACAATTCATAAATTATTGAGTTCATTTTGAAATCTCTTTCCTAACACGTTCTTGCACAATGTGTGGATATTGTGGTCATCCGAAACCACCAATAACTATGAGTACATAATTTTCTTTTTGTCTGAAAATGCTTCCAGTGCTCATAGTATCGCATCGTACAACTTGGTCTTGTTTTCTAAAATAAGTACATTAAACTGGTAAAATATACATTTTTGGTATCTATGCTGCTTAATATTCATGGATTTATTTACAGTTCCCCATATTGCAAATTTCACATGCAAGTGCATTTCTGTATTTTGCATTACTGTCATGTCTATATTCCTGTGGGAATCTTCAATAAGATTTTTGATAAATCAAGATTTAACAGGCAAATATTGCTATAATGTATTCCATATTTCCATATTTCAGTCTGCTTTTTGAAATAAAACAAAACAATGGCAGTCTGTTATTTAGATTGTTCACTACATATAAATAATAAAGGTCTGCATGTTAAATTTTAGTTCGAACCCAAACTTAGTTTTAATTGCTTTGGGGGTGCCAATTTTGGTGAATATTGTAGAGATGATTAATGGCTAAGTTGTGGCAGTCTGAAGGATATGTTTTCTTATATTAACAGTATTCCATTGTACCCCGATATCCTTACCTTCTTTATGTGCAAACATTTCTGATTATTAGAAAACAGGAACACTTGGAAGCTAATATTAAATAAATCATTTGAAAAGAGGTATTTTGTAGATTTCATAACTACTATCTGCAAATTGTTTTAGAAGGACAAGTATGTAAAATTCAGTGGTATAAGTTGACAAAATTCTTAAAACACTTAGCAACCTGCTAACTTCAGGTGATCCCAACAAAGGTTTTAACATTGCCATGTTGACAAATTGAATCAAAACATTCGTCATTTTATATTTTTAATTGAAGTGACTTTTTTGTTTGACAAATATATTGTTAACATTAGCAGGGTAGAGGTATAGGAAGACCACACCTTCTATGATATTGTCATTTCTAATTCATCATTATTGTGCATTAAAATCTTGATGTGGAAGTTTTAATAGCAGGGCTAGTATCACTAGTAAATACAACACACGATCAAAACTCTTCCTGCTGAATTTGATTTTTATGTGAAGGTAATAAAGGAAGGTTTTGCAGTCTAACATATTTGCAATTCCTATCAATGGCGTACAGTGTATTATATTCATAGGTTCCACTGTAGCCAGACTGAGATGTGGTTAAAAATAACAATACGAAATGGTCAACGCAAAAGATAACTCAAGAGAAAATTGTACTTTTAGCATCAGGTTACATGCTGCTTTCAGCATTGGTTTTCTGTTTATGTGATAAGGGAATTTGTAGAAGTAAAATCACAATATGCCGTTTGCAACTTAAATGTCTATGTATAACTAGTAGCATGCATTTGTTATGGTGATAACCTTTGTTCTAAGGGGTGTGGCTTAAATTCATGCTACTGTAATATTATTGGTAGAAACTACATGCAGTTGGGAATTGAACTGTACACTGTGATAATCACATTCTGTTCACTTTCCATTACCATATATTCTTCATTACTGTGTTGGAATCTATGAGGCCATCTGAGTCTGAAATTGTCACTTCAATGAACAAATGAAGTACAGGAATATCAAATGCTTAAAATTAAATGTGTATGACTAAGTGAAAAAGGTACATCTACAATTAACTGAATTCTGAAGATGTTAAGAAAGCACAATGTTGTATAATGCTTTATCCTATTAGTGCTTTCTGGAAACAAAAAAAAACTGCTGTAGACTTTATTTTAGCTCTTAATAAAATGTCATATCTTTACAATATGAAACTGTAATAAATTAATTACTGCAATAAATGACAAATGAATTCTGTAGTACATTATTTTACTGATACAGCTTTGGTAGCAAAAAACAACAGATTTTTATTATAACAAACAAGTTAACCATAACATTGTCAGATACAGCTATAACATGTCGCTGTATTGCAGATACTGTATTATATTGATACAGAATAAATTAAAGTGCATGACAAAAGGAAATAGGGTTATGCATGAATCATTTTGAATAGGGTTTGCAAGTCAGTTTAGACTGGCCTTATTGCTGCCAAGTTTTATTCTTAAATTCCCTGTTATGTCTTGAGTTTTTTTATTGTAAATATAAATTTTTTATTATGTAATATTCCAGCACTGATAAATGATTATTATATTGACTTTAAGTTTGCTACACAAAGAAGATTATGGTTATCTGGGTATCTGTCACAAGTCACATTTATAGGTTTTCTAAGTTACTACAGTCAAAAACAGGCTCACTCTGATACACTGATGGGCTTGATCAATCCGAGCTACAGTAATGTTGATGCAGTGACAATCTTGCTATATATTCTTTACTACTCTGTCAATTGCAATTGATTCAAAATCAATAAACTGGTTTAATACAAAGTGTCCCAATGCAAACATTACCAAAAAAGAGGTCAGAGGACATTTTGGATTTGCAGTGGCTTACTTGGCTTCAAAACTCTATAAAAATACATTTTTTTTTGTTTACCATGCCTCATACTGTGTTTGCACACCCAGATTTGCCCATTCTGCACACTCCTTTGGCTGCAGGCATGTGGAACTATACTAGGATTGACACTGTCAACATACACTTGGTTGGACATACATCAATTCATATTTCTCACATTCAGCACTGTTACCTTAGATTGGCAGAGCAGGCCTCGTGCTGTTCTAATTCCAGGAATAAGTCTGAACAGCTAGTTCTGTCACTCTTGAAGTTAAGAGATCTTACTAGTCATCTTCCATGCTGAAATGAACAATTAAAAATTAAGGATGGTGCACTGTTTAGAATTCTTTCAAAACATATTTTAATCTCATATACCTTTAATAACCTGCAGATTTGACAAATCAATCTGAATCTTTCACATACATTTGCCCTAATGTCATAGTGCTAATATAAGGATCTTGACCTTGATTTAACAAATCACATAGCAAAATTAGCTGCTAAAGTACAAAAATACTTTGACAACTTCAAAAACAATTCAGTTAAGCAAATAATAATGGCCCATTATGCCTGTAGGGCATATTTACAGAATGCCTTAATGTGGTAATATGTCCCATGCACTTCACAGCAGCATTATCAAAGGAAATCAAACATGGAGGCAAAAAAGTGAATTTAGAACAGGCGATGAAGGTCAAACAAGGCTCAGATTTAAAGAATGAGTTAAAGGAGGAAGAAGAGGTAGACCCATAGATTTGTTTGAAGTGGGAGTGGGGAGGAGGAGGGGGTGGGGGGGAGGTGGTGGCAGTGGTGGGATGGTGTTTGGTAGAGAGGACAGAGATGTTGTGACTTCGAGTAAGGAACTGGGCAACTGAAAGCATTGTTGTCAATAATGAAACAAAAGATACTGGGGATGCATGAAACCAGGATTGGGACAGTGCAGGTTTGGGTGGCTAAAGGAGGCCAGAAAAAGCAGATGAAGCCTTGGAGGGAGTTGAACACAGCAAGAATTCCAATATCATAGAATTAATTTGACCATTTACTAAAGGATTGCAGCCTGGATGTTTGCTTACTGAACCTGCCAGGAGAGGCAGGGACAGGGAGGAGGAAGAGGGTCCATTGCAGGGTGGGTACAGTTATCATCAGAAAGGCATTAAAAACAGAGATTTTCCCCCTACTTACAAAATATCACTGATCACTTTCCCTACCAGATGTTAGTCTGATTGACAGGTTTGACTTTTAATCGAGTTAGGAGCAGATCTGGACAATCTATAGGTCCAGGTAGGCCATGCTCAGGGAGGAGGTGGACAGAGTAGCAATGAGAAATCAAAGGGGAATGAATCATGGAGGATGAAGAATTGATTTGGGGAGAAGGGAGTAGTTGTGGGAGATGGTGGTAAATCGGAGGAGAGGGGTATTAAACAAGAAGAATAAGAAAACAATGGGGGGAAAGGACATTTATTCAAGAGGATACTTGGTGGTCTTGGTAATGGAAAACTGAGTGGGGGGGAGGGAACAGATAGAATAAAGATCTTCTGTGGAAAAGTTTGGAGGGGTAGTCAGAGGCCTGGATGGTAGACTGGAGTCTTGGTGGCATGAATTAGGTATCCCTAAGGTGTGATCAGAAGCCTCAGGGATGGAATTGGGAGCTTAACTATATTTTCTAGGCTTCAATGGTAGTTTAGAAGGCTCAGGTATGTGTGGGTGGGACAAGAGGCTATATAAGGAAGATTGAAGCTGGGTGCATGATAATGAGTCTTAGTCAGGTACTTAATCCAGTAGGTAGTCCCAGGCTCACAATCTCATTGTTATATTAAAAATATCAGCCCATTTTACTGGACAGTTCCACCTCAGACAAAGCCAAAAGTGGATGGGGTTGAGGCAGCTTTGAGTTAGTATTTCAATTTTTAAGATTTTAACTTCCCCACATGACCCAGAGCTGTTAGCTAGAACTCCACTGCCCAAAAATTGAAGAGCAACATTTTCTAATTTTAACAGAGCATGTTAAAGTTATCTGCTAATTTTAATCACAAATGGGATTCAGTGAGTCTGCCCCTTCCTCTGAACCAGAAGGTCTGTGTTCACATCCCATTCCAGGAGTTACTGGCCATCAAAGATTGGCATGTTCATGATGCAGCTGAACCGGTTGCTAATCCTTCTGACATGGTGGGAAGAATGGGGGAGATTCCTGGTCAGCCATATCTGATGTGCCTCTCAAATTATTATCACATCTCTCTATGAAATAGAGAGAGATGGCTGCAGTCTCTTGCAAACAATGGCTCATTATGCATAAGCATATCTATATGGACATGTTTAAAACAATGTACTGTATTCCTTTAAACTATACTTGCAAAGGTAATTTCACTCAACTTTCAGTATTTTCGCTAAAAGGTAGAAAGATAAGCTATCAAGGAATGAAACTGTAACTTGACTGAGCAGCAGATGCAGCTTAGCCATGTTGTTCTACTCTGATTAATAGCTGCACAGCAGAACAGACAGTTCATTGTAGACACAATCTACGAAGCATCATGGACTTTCTCAATCCATCAGACCTGCTCCCTCAGGCACATTCTTATAACAGTGCATTTTCCCAGGTCTCTGAGCCTTCCAAGAAAGCTTAAAACGTTGAAAATGGTTGTGTCCATTCAATTTCAAACTCCATTATCTTTAGGTAGCCTTTGATGGACAAGTTCAATCAATTAGCCGCTATCCAGGAGCTTTGTCTGTTTATCTTTCCCTTCACAGCTGAATGCATCTCAAGTGAATGTGGGAAGTCAGGGAGACTTCCAATATCCCTGACAATGACACCTGCAAGAGGTGTGTCCAGCTGCAGCTCCTAACAAACTGTGTTAGGGAACTGGAGCAGGAGCTGGATGACCTTTGGGAGAATGAGGAGTTTATAAATAGCAGCTTCGGGGAGGTAGGTATGCCAAAGGCACAGAGCACACATAATTAGGTTACCGTCAGGCGAGGGAAGGGGAAAGGACAGGCAGAGCAAAATTCCCCTGTGGCTATTCCCCTCCACAACAGGTATACCAATTTGGATACTGTTGTGGGGCATGCCTTACCTGGGACAAGTTGTGGGAGCTGGATCTCTGGCATGAAGTCTGGTTCTGCAGCGCAGATGGAAGGATGGAAGAAGAGAGCGGTAATGATAGGGGACTCGATAATCAGAGGTACAGACAAGAGGTTCTGCGGTCATGACAGAGACTCCCGGATGGTTTGCTGCCTCCTGGATGCCAGGGTCAGGGATATCTCTGATCGTGTGCACAGCATTTTGAATTGGGAGGGTGATCGGCCAGATGTCATGTTACATATCAGTACTAATGACAAAGGAAGGAAGAATGAGAGTGTCCTGAAGAGTGAGTATAGGGAGCTTGGCAGGAAGTTAAAAAGCAGGACCCTGAGGGTAGCAATCTCAGGACTGCTACCTGTGTTACATGCCAATGAGGGTCAGAGTAGGATGTTCGGGCGGATGAACACATGTCTGAGGAACTGGTGTAGGGGAGAAGGTTTCAGATTTCTTGATCATTGGGATCTCTCCTGGAACAGGTGGAACATGTACAAGAGAGACAGGTTACATCTGAACTACAAGGGGACCAATATACTTGCAGGGAGGATTGCTAGAGTTATTGGGGAGGGTTTAAACTAGATTTGCACAGGGATGGAAACCAGAGTGCCAGAGCAAATAGTGGAGTGGGGGTAAAAAAATGATGTTAATATTTAATGTAAAATCACAAATAGAAGAGTTGTATGTGGTAGTAATAATCTTCTGAGGTATATCTATTTCAATGCCAGGAGTATTGTGGGGAAGGCAGACGAGCTGAGGGTGTGGATTGACATAGGGAATTATGACATTATAGCCATTAGTGAAACTTGGCTACAGGAGGGGCAGGACTGGCAGCTCAATGTTCCAGAGTTCCAATGATTCAGACATGATAGAGGCAGAGGGATGAAGGGCGGAGGGGGGTGGGGGTGATGGTAGCATTGCTATTCAGGAAAAATGTTACAGCAGTGCTCAGGCAGGACAGATTGGAGGGCTTGTCTACCGAGGCCATATGGGTAGAGCAGAGAAACAGGAAAGGTGTAACCACATTAATAGGGTTGTATTATAGACCATCCAATAGTCAGCGAGAATTGGAAGAGCAAATCTGCAGAAAGATAGCAGACAACTGCAGGAAACATAAAGTTGTAATAGTAAGGGGTTTTAATTTTCCACATATCGATTGGTACTCCCATACTGTTAAAGGTCTAGACAGGTTAGAGTTTCGAAAATGTGTTCAGGAAAATTTTCTAAAGCAATGTATAGAGGCGCCAACTAGAGAGTATGCAATATTAGATCACTTATTAGGAAATGAGTTAGGAAAAGTGACAGAAGTATGTGTAGGGGAACACTTTGATTCTAGTGATCATAACACCATTAGTTTCAACTTGATCATGGATAAAGATAGATCTGGTCGTCAGGTTGACGTTCTGAACTGGAAAAAGGCCAAATTTAAAGAAATGAGAAAGGATCTAAAAAGCATGGATTGGGACAGGCTGTTCTCTGGCAAGGATATGATTAGTAAGTGGGAGGCCTTCAAAGCAGAAATTTTGAGAGTGCAGAGTTTGTATGTTCCTGTCAGGATTAAAGGCAAAGTGAATAAGAATAAGGAACCTTGGTTCTCAAGAGATACTGGAACTCTGATAAAAAAGAAGAGAGAAATGTATGACATATATAAACAACAGGGAGCAAATAAAATGCTTGAGGAGTATAAAAAGTATAAGAAACTACTTAAGAAAGAAATCAAGAGGACTAAAAGAAGACATGAAGTTGCTTTGAATAGCAATGCTACCATCACCCCCACCCCCCTCCACCCTTCATCCCTCTGCCTCTATCATGTCTGAAACATCGGAACTCTGGAACATTGAGCTGCCAGGTGAAGGTGAACGACAATCCTAAGAGCTTCAACAGGTATATTAAGAGCAAAAGGATAGTAAGGGATAAAATTGGTCCTTTTGAAGATCAGACTGGTTGGCTATGTATGGAACCAAAAGAAATGGGGGAGATTTTAAATGGGTTTTTTGCATCCGTATTTACTAAGGAAACTGGTATGAAATCTATGGAATTAAGGCAAACAAGTGGGGAGATCATGGAACCTATACAGATTAAAGGGGAGGAAGTGCTTGATGTGTTGAGGCAAATCAGAGTAGATAAATCCTTAGGAACGGACAGGGTATTCCCTCAGACCTTGAAGGAGACAAATGTTGAAATTGCAGGGGCCCAGGCAGATAATATTTAAAATGTTGGTATCCACGGGTAAGGTGCCAGATGATTGGAAGATAGGTCATGTTGGTCCGTTGTTTAAAAAAGCCTCAAAAGGTAATCCAGCAAATTATAGGTCGCTAAGTTTGATGTCAGTAGTAGGTAAATTATTGGAAGGAGTACTAAGGGATAGGATCTACAAATAGTTGGATAGACAGAGACTTATTAGGGAGAGTCATCATGGCTTTGTGCATGATAGGTCATGTTTAACCAATCTATTAGAGTTTTTCGAGGAGTTTACCAGGAAAGTGGATGAAGGGAAGGCAGTGGATGTTGTCTACATTGACTTCAGTAAGGCATTTGACAAGGACCTACCTAGAGTTAGAAAGGTTCTATCTCTAGGTATACATGGAGAGGTAGTAAATTGGATTAGACATTGGCTCAATGGAAGAAGCCAGAGAGTGTAGTGAGGATTGCTTCTCTGAGTGGAAGCCTGTGACTAGTGGTGTCACAAGACCAGTGCTGGATCAGTGCTGGATCCTTTGTTGCTTGTCATCTATATCAATGATCTGAATGATAATTTAATAAATTGGATCAGCAAATTTGTTGGCGATACAAAGATTAGACATGTAGCAGTGAGGAAGATTTTCAAAGCTTGCAGAGGGATTTGGACCAGCTAGAAAAATGGGTTGAAAATGGCAGATGGAGTTTAATGCAGACAAGTGTGAGGTATTGCACTTTGGAAGACAAACCAAGTTAGAACATAAAGGTAAATGGTAGGACACTGAAGAGTGTAGTAGAACAGAGGGATCTGGGAATACAGATACATAAATCCCAGAAGTGGTGTCAGAGGTAGATAGTGTCGTAAAGGGTGCTTTTGGTACATTTGTCTTTATAAATCAAAGTATTGAGTATCAGAGTTAGAATGTTATGATGAGGTTGTATAAAGCATTGGTGAGGCCAAATTTGGAGTATTGTGTGCATTTTTGGTCACCTAATTACAGGAAGGGTATTAATAAGAATGAAAGAGAAGGTTTGTAAGGATGTTGCTGGGATTTGAGAAAGTGAGTTACAGAGAAAGATTAAATAGGCTAGGACTTTATTCCCTGGAGCGTAGAAGAATGAGGGGAAATTTGATAGAGGTGTATAAAATTATGATGGGTATAGATAGAGTGAATGCAAGCAGGGTTTTTCCACTGAGGCCAGGGGAGAAAAAAATCTAGAGGGCATGGGTTAAGAGTAATAGGGGAAATGTTTAAAGGGAGTATTAGGAGGGGCTTCTTCGCACAGAGAATGGTGGGAGTGTGGAATGGATGCTTCAATGATTTTGAAGGCTTTCAGGTGTTCATGAAGCATGTGTTTTAATACGACAAGGAAATTTCAAACGTTTTAAAAGACAGAGACAAGAATGAATATTTTTACTAGAATGGTGTCAGAAATCACCATCCTGAGAGTGAACACTCGCTTCCAGGACAACAGGGACAAGTGCAGCCACTGGACCACCATCCCAAGGAGACTTCCAAAGTCAATCCCTTTCTTCCCAGCCTGAACCTACGTCATATCCTTTGAGGCACACCCCTCCCCTCCCCTGCTCACTCTGCAGCCTGGCAGCACAGAGAGGTAAGTGGGCACTGCACTTAGCTCTTTGCTGGGAGGCTGCAGTATCCATTCTCAAACCCAGTAATAAGACATTTAAATGTGTCAATATGAATATCAATTATATTCCTGCCAGTTCTGGGCTGGAACCTGATCAGGGCTCTCAGGGCGGGCCAAGAGAACAAGAGAATTGCAATGGGTCTGACACCCAGCGAGATTCCTGTTTTAGTCCTGATGTTGATTCACTGGGCCATTGGGATTCCCACCAGAGACAGAAACAAGTGGGCCCAGTGAATCCTTGATTTAATCAATCTCAGTACAAAGACAGGAAAGCCATTAGGAGAACAGTCAATTCTGGCACGAAGGAAAATTACTGAAGTGAAGGATAAGCATCATATAAGGTCATGTGACAAAAGAGAGCCAATAGAGGAGATCATGGGACCTGGGTGAGATTCATGAATATATAAATAGGTGACATTGTTTCTAGTAGTACAATCCTTGTGGGATGTCCAGTGTAATATCTGCAGGGTATCTGAATCTAAAGAGTTTGTGACTACACTTGATTGGATTCAGCCTGTGCAATTTCTATTCACACTGAGCTTTATATAGGCGAAAGATGATTCAGACTTAACTCAACTTCATAATTAAGAAATAATTCAACATTGGTGAGTGCTCCTACTTGCAATTCTTTGAAAACTTGGATGTTTGATACTGAGCTAAAGTAAAACCTGAACCACCAAAAACTCAATCCAGACAAGTCTGCAGCTAGGAAGTAGACTATTTCCATTGTCAGTGTTCCCTAGCAATAATTACACAGGATAACAAACACCTTCATATAAGACCATAAGTAAATTGAATAGAAAAATATGTAGCATCTTCAAGGACAAAGAACAAAGAACAAAACAGCACAGGAAACAGGCCCTTCGGCCCAACGAGCCCGCGCCGCCACCCCGATGTTCCCACTTGTATCCATGATCCCTTTCATCCCTGCCTATGTTTATAGAACGAACGATCACCAAGTAGATTAATGAACAAACTGAAGAAAACTATTTACAGACTGTAATATAAAATGTTACCATATGTCATGAATCCAGACTCCTTACAGAGTGGACAACTTCAATTTGGTTCTCACCTGTTCTGGGCTGGAACCTGATCAAGGCTCTCAGGGCAGACCAGGAGAATCACAAGGGGTCTGACGAGATAGTCAAATGGGCTGATAAGTGGCAGATAGAATTTAACCCTGAAAAGCGTGAGATGATACACTTTGGAAGGAGTAATTTGACAAGGGAACATATACTTTGAAAAGTCTGACGCTAGGAAGTTCCAAAGAATGAAGGAACCTTGGCATGTTTTTCAAAAGATTTCTGAAGGCAGAAAGGCAGATTTAAGAGAGGTGAAAAAGGCATGTGACACATTTGCCTTTATCAATCGGGGTGTAGGTTACAAAAGCAGAGAAGTCATGATGGAGTTGTATAGAACTGAGGTGAGGTCACATCTGGAGTACTGTATGCAGTTCTAGTCACCACATTATAGGAAAGATGTGAACTCACTGGAGAGGATGCAGAAGAGGTTCACCAGGATATTGCTTGGAATGGAACATTTAAGTTATAAAGAATGGTTGGATAGGCTTGCGTTATTTTCTCTGGAGCAGAGAAGACTGATAGGTGACTAACAGAAACTGATGGTTAACTGACAGAAAGCAAAGAGTGGGAGTAAAGAGTGTTTTTTCTGTTTGGTGATCAGTGACCAGTGGTGTGCCTCAGGGGTCAGTGTTGCGACCACAATTATTTACGATTTACATAGATGATTTGGAGTTAGGGACCAAGTGTAGTGTATCAAAATTCGCAGATGACACTAAGATGAGTGACAAAGCAAATTGGGCAGAGGACACTGAAAGTCTGCAAAGGGATATAGGTAGTCAGAGTGTGCGAGGGTCTGGCAGATGGAGTACAATGTTGGTAAATGTGAGGTCATCCATTTTGGTAGGAATAACAGAAAAATGGATTATTATTTAAACAGTAAAATATTGCAACATGCTGCTGTGCAGAGGAATCGGGTGTCCTTGTGCAAGAATCAGAAGGAGTTGGTTTGCAGGTACAGTAGCTAATTAAGAAGGCAAATGGAATTTTGTCCTATATTGCTTGCCAGATGAAGTTTAAAAATAATGAGGTTATGTTGCAGCTGTATAAGATGCTGGTGAGGCCACACCTGGAGTCTTGAGTACAGTTTTGGTTTCCTTACAAGAGAAAGGATAGACTGTCCAAATTTGGACAGCACTATCATTCTTTAAGTATACCAAGTCCAGCTGAAATGTCCTCCCTGTTTTTGAATTGTGAATGCTTCTTGCATATGTTCTGTTTTGCTTCTGCCTCCCCACTAATTTAGGGAAGACAAGATACGATCTTGTTCTAATAAGTCCATTAGTAATTTGATGGGTATAATGCCTATGAACATAGAACATAGAACATTACAGCACAGAACAGGCCCTTCGGCCTTCGATGTTGCGCCGACCAATATAAAAAGCAATGCCCCTCCAAACTAAACCATTCCCTTCTCTTCCATATACTTATCAACTAACCTCTTAAACGCCACCAAACTTGGCGCATCTACAACTGCTGCAGGCAGGGCATTCCACTCCCGAACCACCCTTTGGGTAAAGAACCTACCTCTGATATCCGTCCTATAACTATCACCCCTTAATTTAAAGCTGTGTCCCCTCGTGCTAGCTTTCTCCATCCTAGGAAAAAGGCTATCACTGTCCACCCTATCTAAACCTCTAATCATCTTATATGTTTCGAATAGGTCCCCTCTTAGCCGCCTCCTTTCTAACGAAAACAACCTCAAATCCCTCAGCCTCTCTTCATAAGACCTGCCCTCCATACCAGGCAACATCCTGGTAAACCTCCTCTGTACCCTCTCCAATGCCTCCACATCTTTCTTATAATGCGGGGACCAGAACTGCACACAATACTCCAAGTGCGGCCGCACTAGAGTTTTGTACAGTTGCATCATGACGTTGCGGCTCCGAAATTCAATCCCCCTACCAATAAAAGCTAAGACACCATATGCCTTCTTAACAACCTTCTCGACTTGACTGCCTACTTTCAGGGATCTATGCACATACACACCAAGATCCCTCTGTTCATCAAGACTACTAAGAATCCTACCATTAGCCCTATACTCTACACATTTATTATTTCTGCCATAGTGCATTACCTCACACTTTTCCACATTAAACTCCATTTGCCACCTCTCGGCCCAGCTCTGCAACTTGTCCAAGTCCCTCTGCAAACTATAACACCCCTCTTCACTATCTACCACTCCACCGACTTTAGTGTCATCTGCAAATTTACTAATCCATCCTTCAATACCCTCATCCAGATCATTTATAAAAATTACAAACAGCAGGGCCCCAAAACAGACCCCTGAGGTACACCACTTGTCACCGAACTCCACGATGAATATCTCCCATCAACCACCACCCTCTGTCTTCTATCTGCTAGCCAATTCCTAACCCAATTAGCTAAATCACCCTCTATCCCATACATCTGCATTTTCTGCAGAAGTCTTCCATGGGCCACCTTATCAAACGCCTTACTAAAGTCCATATATACCACATCAACCGCCTTACCCCCATCCACCTCTTTGGTCACTTTTTCAAAAAACTCAATGAGGTTAGTAAGGCACGACCTACCCTTCACAAAACCATGCTGACTATCCCCAATCAATTCATTTCTCTCTAAATAACTATAAATCCTATCCCTAATTATTCTCTCCAATACTTTGCCCCAATACTTTGCTCCAAGTATTGCTCCAATACTTTGTCATTCATGATGACATGGATTGTTGTTCCGAAGAGGAGGGGGTGCAGAGGAGATTCACTAGGTTGATTCAGGAGTTGAGAAGGTTGGCTTATGAGGAGAGACTGAGTAGACTGGGGCTATGCTCATTGGAATTCAGAAGAATGAGGGGAGATCTTATAGAAACATATAAGATTATGAAAGGAATAGATAAAGTAGAAGCAGGGAAGTTGTTTCCACTGGCAGGTGAAACTAGAACTAGGGGGCATGGCCTCAAAATAAGGGGGAACAGATTTAGGACTGGATTGAGGAGGAACTTCTTCACACAAAGGGTTGTGAATCTGTGAAGTTCCCTGTCCAGTGAAGCTGTTAGGGTTACGTCTTTGAATGTTTTTAAGGAAGGATAGATAAATTTTTGAATAGTAAAGGAATTAAGGGTTATGATGAGCGAGTGGGTAAGTGGAGCTGTGTCCACAAGAAGATCAACTATGGTCTTACTGAATGGTGAAACATGCTTAATGGGCCAGATGGCCACTCTTTCTCCTAGTTCTAATGTAATCTGAATGAGATGTTCCAGATTATGAGGGGCATGGACAGGATAGATAAGGAGCAGTTGTGTTCCCCTTCATTGAAGGGTCAGTTACGCAGGAACATAAGTTAAAAGTGAGGAATGGGAGGTTCAGAGGGGATTTGAGGAAAAACATTTTTACAAAGAGGGTGGTGATGGTTTGGAATGCACTGCCTGGGATGGTGATGGAGGCAGGATACCTTACATCCTTTAAATGTACTGGATGATTACCTGGCCTACCATAACATTTAAAGTTCTGGGCCAAGTGCTCACTAGTGGAATTAAGCAATCAGGTCAGGACTTTTCATGTTTTAGTGCAGACTCGATGGACTGAAGGGTCTCTTCTGCATTATAATATTCTGTATTTGTGAGATTCTGTGAACTTGCGCTCTGCCCCAGGATTCATGTGCTGTGCTCTGATTGGCCAAATGGGTCACATGACCTCTGAGAATATCCCCTCCCCCTCAACTTTAAATTTCTGATTAACATATCTCTGTAACAATTGAAACTATTTACAATATTATGCACAAATAGATTTCAAACAAGGTCCTTTTTAACTTCAGTTGTTCTTGCGATGTCCTGATCTTTTGGGATCACTGTAATTCACTAGCAGATGCTCCAGTAGTAGTGGTAGTTTTGGCTTGAACCTCAATAGATTGACTCTTGACTTACAAAGGGTGCGTCCGAGCAGATAACTTCCCTAGTTCACCACTGGCTCTTCTTCAGGGTTGCTTGTTGCTGCACTACTATCATTCAGAATAGTATCACTGACAGGCATACTAAACAGACTGCCCCAGTGAGTGATTCTCTCCTTCTCAGATGGTCCAGGTATTTCCTTCCCCTTTTCTGTTGGACAAGAATTTCATACGTCATTGGGTCTGTTCTGGCCTCAACTGTTCCAGAGGTCCAAATTTGGACAGCACTATCATTCTTTAAGTATACCAAGTCCAGCTGAAATGTCCTCCCTGTTTTTGAATTGTGAATGCTTCTTGCATATGTTCTGTTTTGCTTCTGCCTCCCCACTAATTTAGGGAAGACAAGATACGATCTTGTTCTAATAAGTCCATTAGTAATTTGATGGGTATAATGCCTATGATGACATGAATTGTTGTTCCAGAGATTAGGAATTAGGTTAGTTTGGTTGGTAGGGAGGCTGATAACTGTTTTCTTCGTGGCAGTATTGAATGTTTGGATGGATCTCTCTGTGAGCCCATTTGAAGCAGAGTGGTAGAGTGCAATCAAATATGTTGACTGCCTTTAATCACATGAAGTGTTGGAACATTTCACCTGTGAAAGCAGTGCCATTATCGAACACAAGCTTCTCAGCAACCAAATGGGTGGCGAATGTCATTATTTCTTGACCATTATTGATGAGATTCTACAGTTAATTTTGTGTATGTCCAACCATTGTGTGTGAGATGGAACATGGAGTCCATGCAAAATCAAGTGCAATCAAACCCATGGTCAACATGGCCACTTCCATGGATATATTTGAGCCACTGATGGTAATTTTTGGTGAATTTAACATTGATATTAAATTCTCAATATTGGTATCTATTCCGGGCTACCACATGTAACGTTTCATTGTTGTCAATCCAGGTTGGGCATAATGTAATTCTCATAACAACAGCTTTCTAGTAGAGAGGGAAGGACCACCATTGCTCCCTATAATAATACACCGTTCTCACAATTTACCTCGTCCTTTCTTATCTAGAAGAGCTTGAATTTCTCAGACTTGCCATCACAATACCATCCATGGAGGACCATGTGTTTGACATGAGATAATCTTTCTAAAACTTGATCTGTCATGCCGATACAAGCAATGTATCGCAAAAGTGCAGGACAAGAACAATTTCCTGTGGTAAGGCAGGGACAGTATGCTTTCAGGTATAGAAAAGCGGCTCAAAGCATTTGTATTTAAAATGTGTGTGCATAGCTTATGTTGAAAAGTATATTTGTGGACTGCTAGCAAAAGAGCCCAGGGTTGGACCCAAGCTGAAGCTACTGGAGGAATGGACTTATCCTCCTTAAATGGGCCTAATAGAACTTTGTAGTAAGTGACAATTGGAAAATATCACTCATAAACATGGTGGTGGAACTTCTTCATTTTGAAAGTTACAGCTAATTCCTCTTTCTCAATTTGAGATAAGCTTTTCCAGCATTAATCAGAGTCTGTGAGGTAGAAACAATTGGTCTTTCTGCACCATCTTCCATGTTGCGCCAAAAAGCCATTCTGATTCCATATGAAGATGAGTCACAGGTAATAATGATCTCTTCTAAGGGGTCAAAATAAATTGAAAGACTGGAAGACTGCAAAGCCAGTTTAACTGCTTAAAGGCATCTTTCCAATACCATCTCGGATTCTTCTTGAGCAGTGTGTGTGGGTGGGGGGTAGGGGGATTGGAGGGGAGGGGGTACAATGCTGTAGAGAGATTTGGAATAAAATGTCCTTAGTAGTTCACCATGCCTAAAATGATTTCAATTCTGATACATTTCTGGGGCCAGTGTTTCCTTAATTGCTTTTAACTTCTCTCCTATAGGGTACAGCCCCTTTGCATCTGAACCCTAGATGCATAATTTAACGAGCTTGGAACATGCACTTCTTTTTTATCCAGCCTGCTTAAATCTAACATTTGCCAAATGCTCCTCTTTTGATGCTCCTGTAATCAGTATATCATGTAAATATCTAAGTACCTATGGTAGGTCCTGTAATAAGCTTTCTATCATACACTGAAAATGTGAACATGCCAATGAGACTCCAAAGGGCAGCTGAGTATACTTGTTGATTGTATATTTGTTACAATAAACAGTCTTTGTGGCTGTTGACTGTAACAAATTCTCTAGATGCCTCAGTTAATTCTAATTGTTAATGCGCATGGCTCATATCAAGTTTGGTATAAGTTAAGCCTCCTACTTAACTTGGCATGAAAATCTTTGTATTGGGTATCAATCTAATTTTGCTGCTTGATTCATGGTTATTTTGTAGTCCCCACATTTTCTAATAGTTCTTTCCAGCTTAACCATTGGCATGATTGGGGCCACCCACTCCAAACACTGTACAGGCTTAATGATGCCTAAATCTTCCAGACTTTTGAATTCAACCTTCTCATGCAAAGCAAGTCAAGCTCCATAGAAATTAGGCATGGCCTCAGGATCCACATAAATATCTGCTTTTACGGATTGTATCTTGTTTAATTCATCTTGGATCATGTTTTGATACCTTTTAAAGACTCCTAGAAGTTCTCACCATTGATCGTGAAGATTTCCAGCCAATTTAGTTTAATTTGGTGAAGACAATCTTACCCCATCAAAATAGACCCTTTTTCCTCTATTACTATTAGAGGCAGTTGAGCTGACTGACGGTAGCTTATGGGCATTGGTACTATTCCGAGGACAGTTAAAGTTTCTCCAATATATGTTGCTAGCCTGAACGTCATGCTGCTTTGGTGGCAGATTGGTTAGCACAGCTGTCTCAAAGCACCAGCAATCTGAGTTTGATTCCTGGCTTGGTGACTGTGCGAAGTTTGCATGTTCTTTTTGTGTCTAAGTGGGTTTCTTCTGGGTTCTCTGTTTTCCTCCCACAGTCCCAAAGATTTGCTGGTTAGGTGCAATGGCCAGAGTATGGGGCAACTGGGGAATTTTTACAGTAATTTCATTGCAGTGTTAATGTAAGCCTATTTGTGACACTAGTAAAGTTAAACTGTAAGGGCTAAAATCTTCTTTGCAAATGATGAAATATTTGTTCTCCGATAATTGTTGCAAAGGACCACCTCCATTCTGAGTGGTTAACCATTTACTTCCAAAGCAACCATAATTGGGACTGTCTTATCCACCTTGATGTTGTTTAACTTTGGAATCATATTCAGAGTTATTTTCAACACTGTATTGGATTCAATTTTTGTTTGTTGTCCCCTAGTAGGCTCTGCTCATTACTGCATTTGCTGCTAACCTGGCCCCTCTTATTGCAGGCATAACATGTTGCTTCTCTGAATTCACATCTCCCCTGGAGTGAATGCACCCCATTTTTCAAAGCTTCTGATCTGTGGACAAAATTCCCTATACTTCCATACTTTCTTTGTCACCAAGCTTTTTTGCTCACTATTTCCTGAACTTCCCTTCTTAGTACTTCAAGTGCCAGTAGCTTTCCACTAAACTTGGCAATCTCACCCATTTGCATGCTCTGGAGTTCCATTGCTTCCATTTTAGTGCTTTCTATGGACTGGATGACCACTGATGCCTTCTCTAAATTAATCTCCATAATTTTTTTTGTGTGATCTTATTGTTAACACCGTTGACTGGTCTGTTTCTCAACATGTCATTAAGAGCAGATCCCAATTCACAATGTTCAGTTTTTTGTCTTACAAGCACCACGAACATTGTTATTGACTCCTCTGCGCGCTTATTGTTGAATTAAATCTGTATCACTGCAGGTTTTGGGTCCTTAACTAATTCGATAAACTTCTCGAATGTTTTGGAGTTGGGGCATCTGGAGAAGTCAGACTCCTTGTCAAGCTATAGGTTAGAGCTTAGCAGGCTGTTAGTGGAATATCTGCTGTTTCTCTCCCCCCACTGAATTTCATTGACCTTAAAAAATAATGCAGGCATTTGACATATTGCACACACTATTCTGTGTTGGGGTCAAATTCGTCTGGCTTTCCAAGAGGCATTTTAACTCTCACAGGTTACTGAACAAGTTTGCTGCAACATGCCTTCAACACGAGATTTGCTATCCCAATTGCTGCAGCATGAAGGCATTGCCAAATGTACTATCTTCAAAGATGGGTGACCATTGCAGTGTTAATAGTTTATTAGAGGAAAATAAGTCCTTTCAAAGAGTGATATAAAAAGCTACTGTACGCCACAACTCCAGATTCCAACAGGATAAAACCTGCGATCAGTCCCAGGATTCAGATACTTTGATTGGTCAATTGGGACAAATGACCCTCTGAGGCCTCACCTTTTAAAGGAGTGCATGATCACAGAAAGTAAGACCAGTGCAAAGTTATAAAGCACTTAGAAAATTGCACAGTCCTCAACTCTACTAATTAAGGTGGGCATTTGTAAGGGGTAAAATTGTCCTTCAGGAGACTGATCATCTGTATGGGAGGAGAGTTGAATCCAAAAAGAAAAAGCCTTTCTGAAAATCCATTTGAAAGAAAATGGCCTGTGTGATCAAAAAATTAAAGACAATCTGAATGTCTAATCTAATATCTGTCCTGAACAGTGAACAGGGTAAAACTTATAAGCCACTTAGCCATTACGCCTGATCTACTGCCATTCAATAAAATCATGGTTGATCTAATTGTAATCTCACTATGTGTGTACTTGTGGTGTAATGAAATAGATAAGAAAAAGAAAAAAATAAGTTAAAACCCACGAGAAGCGTTAAAATTGCAGGGGTCAAATTTGAAAGCTCCCAAAACTGTCAAGACTAACCGCACCATTGATTGGCTAGATGCTTGAGCAAGGGATTGACTCCACTTTAAACCCAACAGCACTATTATGAGGGGAAGAATATTATGGGAATCTTTTGGGAGCTAATTCTAGTATATAAAAAAAGAAGATTGGATGAACCTGGGGGAAAGCATGCGTCAAGGTTTTCTGACATTGCACTGAAGATCTAGATGGAGGAGGTGGAACCAGCGTCTTCAGAACAAGGGCTAACCACTGGCCACATGGCTAATGACTCTGGTGCACTAGAGTGCACAGCATGCATACAATAAAATATAGTTTGAATTTTACTGCAGCTCTCACTTCTGGTGGAAAGAAAGCTGAGACATCAGCCATCAGACATTAGATCATGATTAAGTTCATGAATGTGTTGATGGAGTTATTTCCATGCTGGGAAGAAATATGGTCCAACCTATATGAAAGCCCTGCGCCAAGTTTTGTGCTGGATTCAGCCATGCTCCCTGAAACAGGAAGATTTTTGGCAGGTTCCCAATGTGAAAGATAGTGCAAGCCCATAAAGGTCAACTCCAGGATTAAAGGACCTAGTTCCACAGCTGCAAAAAGTTTAATGACCTCACTTGACCACTCAATGAATGCATAAGTACATCTTTAAATCCCATATCTTACTATTAGCTTGAGCAACTTATCAATTCACCACAGCCAGCAATTCACCATAGCCAGCAATTCACCACAAGCAACCTCCATCAATTCAAGATATCCAAATGTATTTGCTTTGCCTCAGTCCTGTAGTACAAGAACATTTGCAAGACTAACATCCCCATCTCACAGCTTGTATGCACTGCCAGCTATTCAATCTTGACTGCCATATCAGCCAAAGAGATTGTATGACACTGATTGACACATGTCTCCAACTAGCAGGACAGGTTAATGTAAAACTGAAGACAACAGAAACCACCTGGAGGAAGATAGGTATGCCTCCTGACCCCCGTGGAAAAGATAGTACTGGCCATTATTGGGGCACCCCATTTCAAAGTATGGAATCCTGCATCTCATATCCCTCCTCCTCTCATTCCTTTTCTTCTGATTTACAAGCTGCAAGTGTTAAAAGCATGCAGTTCTCATTTTGTATCCCTCTCCATATTGTAATCTTACACAGATGCCTTTCCCTTTGGATATCCAAAAAATGCAACCCAACCCAGCAATGGAAGAAAACAGGGGACATTCATAATAAAGACACATCATCGACATTTGGTTTCACACTCACAGTCACCTTTTCATACTGACACTGTGCGTAATTAAAAGGATATCATAGAACCTTACAGTAAATGGCAGAAACTTTAGAAGCATTAAGATACAGAGGGATCTAGCGGTACAGATCTACAATTTCCTGAAAGTGGCAACATAAGTGGATAAGGTGATCAAGAAGGCATATGGCATACTTGCCTTCATCAGTCAGGACATAATGTATAAAAATTGGCAAATCATGCTGCAATTGTATAGAATTTTGGCTAGGCCATATTGGGAATATTGCGTACAATTCTGGTTACCAGAAGGATGTGGAAGTTTTGTAGAAAAGATTTATCAGGATGTTGCCTGGTTTGGAGGGTATTAGTTATGAGGAGAAATTGGACAAACTTTGTTTGTTTTCACTTGAATGTTAGAAGCTAAGGGGCAATCCCAAAGAAGTTTACAAAACTATTACAGGCATGAATAGAATGGATAGTCAGAATCTTTTTTTCAAGGAAAAAAAACATTAGAGTACATAAGTTTAAGATGAAAGAGGGAAAGTTTAAAGAAGATGTGAGAGGCAAGATTTTTATATAGAAGATGGTAAGTGCCTAGAATATGTTGCGAGAGGAGATGGTAGAAGTAGATAAAATAGCAATGTTTAAGAGGCATCTTGACATGCAGGAATGGACAGGGAATAGAGGGATCTGGATCACATAGAAGCACAAGGTCTTTAGTTTAGAAAGGCATTGTATGTCAGTGCAGTATTGGTGGGCTGAAGGGCCTGTTCCTGTACTATATTGTTCTTTGTTCTATGGTTCTGTTAGATCTGCTGCAGACAGCTTGATGAGAACATAGAACATAGAACACTACAGCACAAACAGGTCCTTCGGCCCACAAGTTGTGCCGAACACATCAAAACCTACCCAGCCATAGACCTATCTATAACCCCCAATCCCATTGGATCCCATATACTCATCCAGAAGTCTTTTAAAAGACCCCAGCGAGTTCGCCTCGACCACCACCGACGGCAGCCGATTCCATTCACTCACCACCCTCTGAGTGAAAAACTTTCCCCTAGCATCCCCTCTGTACTTGCTTCCCTGCAACTTAAATCTGTGCCCTCTCGACGCGACCATTTCAGCCCTGGGAAATAGTCTCTGAGAGTCCACCCTATCTATTCCTCTCAACATCTTGTAAACCTCTATCAGGTCGCCTCTCAACCTTCGTCTCTCCAGGGAGAACAGTCCCAGCTCCCTCAACCTGTCTTCATAAGGCATGCCTCCCAATCCAGGCAACATCCTTGTAAATCTCCTCTGCACCCTTTCAATAGCTTCCATGTCCTTCCTATAGTGAGGCGACCAGAACTGCGCACAGTACTCCAAGTGTGGTCTGACAAGGGTCCTATAAAGCTGCAGCATTACCTCCTGACTCCTGAACTCAATCCCTCGATGAATGAAGGCCAGTACACCGTAAGCTTTCTTAACCACATCCTCCACCTGGGAGGCCAATTTGAGAGTCTTATGGACCCGGACCCCAAGATCCCTCTGCTCTTCCACACAGCTAAGACTCCTACCTTTGATAGTGTACTCATTCATCCCGTTGGATCTGCCAAAATGGACCACAACACATTTATCCGCGTTGAAGTCCATCTGCCACTTCTCCGCCCAGTCTTGCATCCTGTCGATGTCATGCTGCAACTTCTGACATCCCTCCAGACCATCCACAACACCACTGACCTTCGTGTCATCGGCAAACTTACTCACCCATCCCTCCACTTCCTCATCCAGGTCATTTATGAAAATGACAAACAGCAAGGGTCCTAGAACAGATCCCTGGGGCACTCCACTGGTGACCGACCTCCATGCAGAAAAAGAGCCATCCACAACCACCCTCTGCCTTCTGCAGGCAAGCCAGTTCTGGATCCACAAGGCCAAAGCCCCTTGGATCCCATGGCCTCTCACCTTCTCAAGAAGTCTTGCATGTGGGACCTTGTCAAATGCCTTGCTGAAGTCCATGTACACCACGTCCACTGCTCTTCCTTCGTCAATGTGTTCAGTCACATTTTCGAAGAACTCAATTAAGCTCGTAAGGCACGACCTGCCTTTTACAAAACCATGCTGACTATTTCTAATCAACCTAAACTTCTCCAAATGCTCGTAAATCTTATCCCTCAGAAGCCTCTCCATCAGCTTACCAACCACTGAGGTCAGACTCACCGGTCGGTAATTTCCAGGACTATCCCTGTTCCCTTTCTTGAAAATAGGGACCACATCCGCAATCCTCCAATCCTCCGGAACCTCTCCCGTCTCCATCGACGACGCAAAGATCATCGCCAGGGGCTCTGCAATGACATCCCTCACCTCCCACAATAACCTGGGGTACATCCCATCTGGTCCCGGAGACTTGTCTATCTTGATAGCATTTAAAAGTTCTAACACATCCGCTTCCTTAATATCTACATACTCAATCTTTTCAGTCTGCCGCAAACTTGTAGTGCATCCTCCCAGATCACTTTCCACCGTGAATACTGAGGCAAAGTACTCATTAAGCACCTCTGCCATTTCTTCCGGTTCCATACAGACTTTTCCCCCTTCACCTTTTATAGGTCCTATCCCTTCTCTTCTCATCCTTTTACTTTTCACATATTTGTAGAAGGCCTTGGGATTCTCCTTAATCCTACCAGCCAAGGCCTTCTCATGACCCCTTCTGGCTCTCCTAATTTCCTTTTTAAGCTCTCTTCTATAAGCCTTATACTTCTCTAGATCCCCAACATCTCCTAGCTCTTTGAACCTTTTATACACCTTTCTTTTCTTCCTGACTATGTTCACCACAGCCTTCGTGCACCACGGTTCCCGCGTCCTACCAAAACCTCCTTGTCTCACCCGAACGTTGTCGTGCAAAGCTCCAGACAAGCATTCCTTGAATATCTGCCACCTTCCTTCTGTGCTTTTCCCCAAGAACACCTCCTTCCAGTTTATTCGCCCCAACATCTGCCTGATGTCTTCATATTTCTCCTTATTCCAGACAAACACCTTCCTAGCCTGCCTGATCCTATCCTTTTCCAATGCAAGGGTGAAGGAGATAGAATTATGATCTCCATCCCCAAGATGCTCTCCTACCGAGAGATCCATCACCTGTCCTGGTTCATTAGCTAGTACCAGGTCCAGTAGAGCCTCTCCTCTTGTAGGCTTGTCCACGTGCTGTGTCAGGAAACCCTCCTGAACACACCTAACAAACTCCTCCCCATCCAAACCCCTTACCCTTGGGATATTCCAGTTGATGTTTGGGAAATTGAAGTCTCCCATCACAACAACTCTGTTATTTCTACATCTCTCCAGTATCTGTTTCCCTATCTGCACCTCAACTTCCCAATTTTCAGTGTGACAGCTTCCAAAGGAAAGCTGATGAAAGTGCACACAATTCTTGATGTACTGGGAACCCTGCCAGAAAGCCTGCAGTCAATGTCAACGAGAATGGAAGAGTCCAGCATCAAGTTGGCACAATTCATCCAGTGTGGAAATATTAGCCAGCTCCATCCATACATCTGTGGACCCAAACATGGTGCAATGACTGATGGCTGATGTCTCAGCTTTCTTTGCAATATAAGCCACTTCACCCCAGAGTCTAAGCACTGCAGTAGAAGATCCAACTAGCTTTCACTGAATGCATGCTGTGCTCGTGTACATGGGTTGTATGCCAGTATCAAAGAACAAAGAACAAAGAACAAAACAGCACAGGAAACAGGCCCTTCGGCCCAACGAGCCCGCGTCACCACCCCAATGTTCCCACCTCTACCCGCAATCCCTGTCCATGTTTATAGACCTATGGATTAAAAACCAAATTTGAGACAATTTAGGGAGAATTTGTTTTGCCAATTAGCCTAAGAGCACATCTTTGGGATGTGGGAGGAAACCGGAGCGTCCGGAGAAAACCCACGCAAGCATGGGGAGAATGCACAAACTCTCACAGACACAGGCCCAAATCCATGTATCTGCACAGAACAGCGATAGTCACTGAGCTGTCGTTATCATTAGCCATGAGACCAGCAAATAGTCCTTGTTACCCAGATTCCAGCTTTTGGTGGCTCAAGTGCAACTGGCATAGCAGCACAGTATGAAGACATCATGACTGCTGCCAGGGTACCAGGCATTAGCCTGCTTGATTCCCTGTTATGGTCATACATCAGCTGGAAATTGAGGGAATGAAATACTTTTGGGTGTGGTAAAGAGCAGAGGGAATATGTGGCACCCGCAAAATATTCTGAGCAGAGCTGCATGCTCAGTCAGCCAGCTTCATTCTGGCAAGTGAGAATAAAATGTAATTAGCTCTCCTTCTCCTTCTTCCAGTAGCTTGTCCTGCTACACATGCTCTCTGTTCATTCTTCAAGTCAAACTGTATTCCAAGAGGATACTAGTACACCAATGTTTGGGAGCATCTGCTTGTGCAGAAGCTTGGATGTTAGCAAAGATTTCTGGAGTACTTGTTATACCACTTCTTATTATCTTTGGTAACTTTAAATAAACATTGAAAACACAAAACACTTGTAGAACCAATGAAACAACCAGGAAAAATCAACCAGCAAAGTAACCTGAAAGTAGTTTTTGTGTATCTATAGCTCTCTTATAACATCTAAAAAAAGCTAATTACAGTAATTCTGATTTTTTTTTAAGTTTTCAATCCCTGTGAATACATATATGGTACACAAAACAAAAACATGTTAGATGTCAGCTAAATGACTGGCCCGAGAACTCAAAAAGTATTCTGCATAGATCATTCTTCTCACTGGAAGGAAAGGCAACCTGCCAAGAAAATTATTTACTTTGAGTGCTGCCAACTCAGAAAGGCTCAAATAAAATCTTAATTTGACTTCATTTTGTCAGGACAAGACTCCACCTGTGAAGACTAGATTAGAGGGGAAGATGAATAATATTCCAGGGGTAGAATTGTCCAAAAAACAACTAAGTGTTGTATCAGTTAGAATAACAGAGCAATCCATGCTGGTCTCTCAGGCATGCTCAGCACCACAATCCTCACACACTCTGTCACTTTTTTTGGAGAGTTGGAAGTTTTGTGACAGTACGGAAGGTTAGGGGGTACCTATGCACACCACTGAGCCCAACTTCAGAGCACTCGGATACCATTTCACAAGGATATTGCCTAACTGTCACTGTTGGGATGTCTGGTGATTATTGCTGGACTGCCTAGCCGGCACTGCAGGGGCACCGGTAGGCACTGCCAGGTAATCCAGTGGACATTACCAATGGAAACTTAGGTGCTGGGCACAAAACCGACTTTTAGGTAGCACACTATTTTCTGGGATTGGTGCAACTTGTGCCAGGCGCAGCAAGGCTGGAGAATCACTTCCTGCCAGTCTATGAAATAAGTGAGCCTATATAGTACTCCAACCAGAGGTTGCAAAGAGGTTTACCAGCTGGAGAATTCAAAATGGACATTGAGGAGAAGTGTCCCTTGACAGAGGATCATGAGGACAATGCTATCCAAGAATAATCTGCTGATGTAACATTGGAGCGCCACGGAAATTATGAATGTGATAGCAGAATTCCTGCTGCAGGGTGTACAGTTATCATGTGTTGTTAGAGAATTGAATAGTTGTTGCTCTGATTGTTATTGATGTATGTTTACAATAATAAAGAAAGCTTAGATGGTGTTTCTAGATTTGGCTCACTGGCTACTAACTATTCACAATAACTCTGTTCTGATTTTTGGTTGGTGCTGGATTTGCTTAGTAAAACCTGGAAGGCTGTCTGTATCATAAATTTAAGATCTACATGGGTATCCCCAACATCCAAATACCTAGTGCCATCCCTTAGCCTATGGTGAATTGTTGGATTTTGACCTATGGATGTGACAGAGACACAAAAATGCAGTCAATAAGGGCATTCCAGCTCTGTTGGAGGAGAGATCCTGCCTGGTATTGAACCTGAGAACTGTAAACTGCTGAACTCCAAACTGGCAAAGACTGATGTTAACTCAGCATTGCATACAAATTGTTTTCATAATCTGTCTGCTTTGCATACTTTGGCTGCCGTTCACTGTACATGTTATTGACCTCACTAAACAAAATGGCATCTGGTGGGGCTCATCGCAAAATTGCACACATGTGCTGTGAAAACCATGGGCAGGATTTGGATTGCTCACCTCCTTTCTCACCTATTTCTGGGACTGAAATCCAGCTTCAATTTGGACACCAGAGATTGAATTTTAATCCCCTACCATGCTGAAACATAGACAGGTTAAATATAGAACCATTAGCTTGAGTGTCATTTTCCCCATCTCCATCCTGATTTTGGGTTATTTACCTGGAGGCAGGATTTTCCAGTTGGCCTCCTGGTTCCTGGAGACAGTAGGGAGAGCCAATGGCAGATTGGGGTGTGTGGTGGGGGAGGTGGGGGTGAGGGAGAAGAGCGGGGGGGGGGGGGGAGTGGTCAGCACTCAGAATTGGCTTGGAAGCCTTCCCTGCTTGACCAGCTGCAATCTCAGTTGCTGGCTGCTCTGTATAGATGTTTCCCTACCACTACCAACACCTCCTCCCCTGCCCCCAATCCCTAACAGCGGTGGTCCAGATACAAAGGCTATTTTTAATTTAAAATTTGAATAAATTGGAGACAGGGATACACTTCCATTTTGAAGAGCCCTTTCCCTCTTTTCCCAGCCATGATATCTTCCATGCTTTCAAGGCCTTTGATAGATGTTCCAGCTTTGTGCCTGCCCACCATCCTTAATTGGTCAACAGGCCTGTGTTCTGACCATTAATTGGTTATTCTGGTGAAAATCACATTGTGTGACTGTTTCCCACAGAAAGCAGGCTACTGTATCAACCCACCCACCCCAAATTTGAACCTGACAGTGGTATTCAGAAACCTGCAGGGAAACTTTTGACCCAGATAACAGCTGTACTGATCAGAATTTCATGTAGGTGGTGTTTCCAATACTTACTGTTTTTTTTATTCTAGAAATAAAAGGCTTCTGTGTTCTCTGTAAATGTGTATGGATGTGTGAAAAGTTGCTGTTGGCTACATGATCCTTAAATTCAACGATAACTGCTGCTTTTTGCCTTTGTATTGATTTGGGATAATTCACAAGAGTTATTGATTAAATTATGGATGTGGTTTTCAGCATATTTTCACTGCAGTTAGTAATGCAACTTAGATGAAGAGTCCCTATGATTTAGAATTACCAGGAAAAAAACTTCTTATTTTCAGAATTCATAACCTATTACAGCAATCAATATTTTTAAGGTGCATGAGAGTATGAATAATGATTGAATATTCAATGTTTAAATACAAGATGTTGTTGCTTTATTTTCAATTTAAGATTGTATCCCCTCAAGAATGGGAAAGTTAAGGAAAAAAATGGGAAAATTAATTTTATACATTTTAAACTACAAATGTGTAGTGTGGATTCACTTTGAATGAAATATTTGTATTAAATATAAAAAAAGTTTCAAAGAGTAAAACAACTTTTGCAACTGTAAATAACTTTACCCCAGCCTCCATACTTCCACAAGCAAGAAAATAGGAACTTCTGATTGCCAAATTTCATTGCTATTTGCTGTATTATAATCTTTAAAGAAGTTGGTTTCACATCTTTAGAGTTTCAATTTGCCTTTAAGTCCAACTATCAAGCCTTTTTCAAAATCAGAACTGCCACATGATAAGATGCGGGAGCAGAAGCGGGCCATTCAATCCATTGAGTCTGCTCTGTCATTCAATAAGATCATAACAGATCTGATATCAACTCCCAACTTATTCCCATTATCCTTATTCCCTTAAAAATCTGTTTATCTCAGGCTTGAACATACTTAATGACCCAGCCTCTACAATCCCTGTGCTGAAGAATTTCATAAATTCACTACTGTCTGAGAGAGCTCACCTCTGTCTTAAGGTGACCCATTACTCTGAGTTATCATCAGAATTTCATTGGCACACCTGCCCCGGGATTGGGGCAAGTGAATCTTGCAAAACGGCTTTTTCCATTAGCTGCAGGTGGGATCTTATGAGCCTCAGGCGGGCAAAGTGGTAAAATTCTGGTATATGTCTCTGGATCTAGGCTGTCTCATAAGGGGAAGCAACTTCTCAGTATCTACCCAATCAAGTCCTCTGAGAATCCCATATGTCTCAATGAGGTTACATCTCATTCTTCTAAACTCCCATGAGTACAGAACCAACCTACTCAACCTGCCCTCATAAGGAAATTCCTCTAACCTGGGATCAACCTAGTGAATCTTATCTTTCCTTAGATAAGGAGACCAAAACTGTTCTAGTATTCCAGGTAATTTGAATTTAGGTCCTACAACAGAGAAAGACATCCTGTTGGTTGAGTTGCTTAATGTTTAAAGGGACAGGATGTGATTTGGAGGTGCTATATGAAAAATCCACATGAAATCATGGATAAATTTGGATAAACTACTGTGAAAATGGCCTTTCAAAAACACATATAGAAAATCCAATATGACTGGCATCATGAGGATTGTTTAAACCCTGTAAAAAGAAGGGTGTCAATTCTGAATAAATAATGGACATCACATCTGGCCCCACGTTCACAGATAAAGAATGGTCATAATTTAAGAGATAGCATGCGGAAGAGAAAGGGGATGATGGAGAAGAGGCAAGTGGTGTGATCTTTCCTGCAAAAATAAATTAGTTTTGGAAAGTAATGACTCGAATTAGAACCATTCCATTCCAGAAGGAGGTCATTCGGTCCAACGAATCAGTACTGACCACAATCCCATCCAGGCCCTATTACTGTAGTCCACATATTTATCTGCTAACCCCCCAACACTAAATTAGCATGGGCAATTTAGCATGGCCAAGCAACCTGACCAAACATCTTTGGACTGTGGGAGTAAACCAGAGCAGCAAGAGGAAACCCATGCAGACACAGGAAGAATGTGCAAACTGCTCTCAAACAGTGACGCAACGCCGGAATAAACTCCAGGTCTCTGGCACTGTGAAGCCACTGTGCTAACCACTGTGCCATGGTGCTGCCTTAATCTAATCCAACTAATAACCTCAGTGGCAATAACCTGGAATAATGGACTCAGGAACTGTGTTAAATAATATTATGCATTTTGAAGTTATATTTGTTGTGATAAATATGACCTTGAATATGTCAACAGAATTGTCTCAGGGGAGTTATTCACAATTAATAGACTAAATGACAGAATTGGTCAAGAATTCCTCACTAAAAATTGTAAACTGGAGCTGAGTTTGAATAGGTTGAGCCTGACAGATGTAAGAAAAATGAAGTTTAACAGAATGACTAGGAATTGCCATGACAAGATTGACAGGAAAAAACAGGATAAATAGAAAACGTGTGGAGCCTGTTGAGATAATGAAGAGACAACTAAAAGTATTGTTGACAAAAATTAACAAACGGCAAGTGAAAATCTGTGGGAACATCTGTTAACCACTGAAGAATTAGTAAGGAATCTTGAAAAAATTCAAGCCACTCTTAATGAAATAATATGGATGAAAGATAAGGTCAGCCGGAACCAAAACTTTACACAGGCATCATATGCAACTTGTATGCAGTGGTTTGCAATGAATATGATCCAAAATCCATTCCCTCATTTATCCAAGAAGAACAATTAAAGAAGCATTCAAAGTAATGGGAATATGAACATTGATTATGATATGGCACATCAAATGGGAATGGCATTCTTAGTACTAAGGCTTTGAGGGTGAGGACAAGAACATGATCCCAATGGTTACTGACATTACCCTTGCTAGCAAAGCGTGGAAGTCTGCTTTGGAAAGTGTACCATGAAAAGTGTATTGGATTGATTGACAGCAATGTGGAAAACATCCATGTCATCTAGCAAAGAATGGCAAAACTCGGGTAGCATCGGAATTAGGGTGAACACACTAAGAAGCACCACTCTGGTCTACAGGTTTACAATAAATGAATTCCTAACTGTAAGCCAGAGTCAAGACTCTCAGAGGGGGAGTGGACGGGCAAGGGAAAGAATTATGTGACAATCATAGCTGCCTTCATGACTGCTGAGTCAATGAGAAGCCACATTTCAACAAACAAAGTTCTGTATATCCATCACTTAAAAAGCCTAAACCAAACAATAGTAAAAACTTACATTTCATAGAAATCATAGAAACATACACTGCAGAAGGAAGCCATTCGATCCATCAAGTTTGCACTGACAACAATCTCATCTCAGCTCTATCCCCATAATCCCAATATTTACCTCGCTAATCCCTATAACCTACACATTCTGAACACTAAGGGGCAATTTAGCCCCTAACCTGCACTTTTTGGACTCTGGAAGAAACCAAAGCACCCAGAGGAAACACACGCAGAAACAGAGAGAACATGCAAACTCTACACAGAAAGTGACACAAGTCAGGAATTGAACCCAGATCCCTGGAGCTGTGAGGCAGCAGTACTAACCATTGTGCTACTATACTGTCCCCAAATTTATTAAGTGTCTTTAACATAATAAAATATCCCACAATGCTTTACAGGAACATCATAAGAAAAAATATAACAAAAACAAAATAATCACTTAGGTGAGGTAAGAGAGACTGCTCTTAATATCAAGGCACAATTTGACCAAGTTTGGCATCAAGAAGACCTAGTCAATCAAAATCTGGAGCGACTGGATGTTGTTAGCTAGGTCAGCATTTACTGCCCATCCCTAATTGCTTTCCAGAAGCTGGTGATGATCTGCTTTTTTGAACTGCTACAGTCTATGTGTAGTCTTTGGCTATTGAAGCAGTTCATCTCCATATGCAGAAAACTACGGCAACATTCAGTCTAACTAATAAGTAACATTCACACCATTTCCAACACACCATTTCACACTGATAATACAAGAGAGAATGTAATCATATCCCTTGACATCGAATAGCATGATTAACATCATGGGGGATGACTGCACCATTTAGACACTTAACTGAACAAGCCATTTCAGTATACCAATACAAAAACAGATCATATGTTGAAAAGTCTGCAACAAGTAATTCACCCCCTGTCACTCCAAAGCCTGGCTAGCATCTACAAGGCACAAGTCAGGAGTTTGATGAAGTACACTCACTAACCTGGAAGAGTGCAGTTGCAACAACACTCATGAAGCTCAACACCATCCAGAACAAAGCAGCCTGCTGATCAGACCCCACTCACCACTTTAAACAATCACACTCACCACGATCATTACACAGTAGCAATGGAGTGTTCCATATACAATAAGCCCTTGGTTTGAGTTTGATTGATTTATTTTAATTCACTCCAGTTTAACATCATGGATATAATCAGGACACATGTGTACTTAGCTTTGAGATTTCTCCTTTAGTGTCATTTCACACTGGGGTCATTGTAGCATCCCGTGACTCCATCAATGCCACTTTGAAGCACCTTTATAACTCCCCAACTCTCCTGCTCTCTGTCCCACCTTCTCAGGCCCCTCCTACTCTATACCAGATGGACTGCAGTAGTTTCAAAAGTTCACTACCATTTTCTCAAGGACAATTAAGAATGAGTCAATGGGAAGCCACATTTCAACAAAAAAAAATTAAGAATGAGCAACTAATGCAGCAATGCTCACATTGCAAGAAGGAACTGGTGCACCATCTTAATATCACTCAACTCTAAGTGAAACTGCTCTTGGAGAATAAGGCGATTCAAGAAATCCCTTGTATCATACGTTATGTACCTTCCCTATGTCTCAATCCAAATTCCATATTCTATAGTACGAGAATCTCATAAAAGCATATAATGTACATGCCACAAGATAATAAATAGATAGATTTAACAATTAAAGAATCAGGAAATCATGAATTGAAAGATATAAATTGCTGGGATAGACTGGAACAAATTGGACCAGTGGTTACTTAATTGGTAGTATTAGTACCCAAACTGATTATGATGTGTCTTCTTCTCAAGAGCATCAAGAAATAAAAGCCTTGAGAAATGATGATCAGAACAGCTAAGCCACTACAAAAGAGTAACCAAAGACAGAGAGCGTATGACAGGGAAGTTAAATTTAATTGATGATTAATTCAACATTCAAATGGAAAAATGGTAAGAACTCTTGAAACGAGGAGAATAGGAAGAAGGTTTGAGAGAGTTAACTTAGCAACAGCAGATTAAATTAATTGTGGTATAAGGGCAGGAATTCAATCATGATGAAAGGCAAGTCTAGGCATGAAACAAAATTGCTGAAGGGGAAGCACAACATGAGGTCATGTGGCAGAAGAATGCCAATAGGGGAGAACAAGGGACTTGCGCGGAACTCATTATCGTGTAAATAGGTTGTGATGTTTAGCTTTTAGTACAATAATACCTGAAGGGATGATTGGTCTAATACCTGAAGGGCATCTGAATCTGAACAGCGCATGAATATGCTTGATTATACTCTACTTGTGTGACACATCTTCATGCCAAACTTAATAAAGATGATACAAATAAACTTTGGTATCTAATCCTTCTGCTTAATTCAACTTCATACTTGAACAACTAATATAATTAAACCTTCATTTACTTGTGCCTTTACCAATTATTCTTGGCTACATTCTGCACAAGCATATAAAACAGTTCTCTATGATAGACACATTTGTTCCAACTGATGTTATTAGTGAATTTTCTCTCCATATTTCTTCAGCCTCTCAAATATTGTTGAGAACTTCTTATTAACTAATGGATGAAATAATATAGTGACTATCTATCCATATGGAATAAATTTTAACATTAAACTCTTGGGTGAGACTCAGTCCCGTTTGAGAATTTTAGTTTCAATGTTCCAAATATATTTTGAAAATTATATATTGATGGGGTTTAAATGATATCTTGTTTGGGTTTAACAATCCTCTTCTGCAGAAAAAAATGTATTTTTATGAATTTTTTTTAGAAAAACAGAGCATTGCTGAATAAAGAGATGTCTTGTTGAAGTTTTTTGTCTTGTACCCATCAGGACAGAAAATACAGGAGAGAAAAATACAAAATTTAGAGGGGACAACTGTTTCTCCAAGGCAATGCTCCAACCCCTCAGAGTCCATTTTCTAATCAGTTAACGCCCCTCTCTCATGTAGAATAAGCTGTTGTGCAGTTTGAACTGTGGCATTCTCACATATATCTGAGTACAGGGAGAAAATCTTTGACAGTTTGTCCCTTTTTTCAGCAATACTCAAGTTCTGTACTAACAAGTTATTAATACAAAACTGCAACAAAAAAGGACACGAAAAGGTGTAGTGATGACAACATTAAGACAACAATAGGCAAAAATGTAGTATTCTTCTAAGTTTCTTTGTGTTGTGCAAAGTAAAAGTTATGCAACTCTAATACACCCACCCTCTTCAAGAGCTCAACAATGTCCTTTATGTCCCATTAAATCACATTCAACAGAGCACTATAAAGTTAAGAACATGGACAGCATTATATTTGAGTGCCTTATAATAAAATAGGTGTGGACATGAAACACTGTATTCAGATCTATACCAATGGGATGAATGTCTTTTCTGTCTGCTGGTTATTGTGGCCCCTTGAGAAATGTATGTATTTGCTCTTGGCATGTGGATAATGCAGCATTTGTTGCATATCCTTCATTGCCCTGAGAAGGTGGTGGGGCTTTTTCTTCAAATTAGAAATTGTTTTTCCAGATGGTGGACTAGTGAGGTTACTTCATATGATATTTCAACCACATAATGAAATCACAAGTAGATTCACTTTCCTGTAGGGAATTAGTGAAGAAATTGGGTTTTTACAATAGTCCATCAGCTTGATGCATTGAGTGGCATGACAATGATAGCTAAAATATATTGTGAATAAAAGTGAGACTATCTACTTTGGAGCTAAGCAAGACCATGGTCTAAATGATAAAAAGCTTTGGTGGAGTAGAGTCATCCAAATGCAGAAATCACTAAAACCTAGTGGACAGACATAAATATACTTAAACAGGCCAGTAGAATTGTTCTATCTCAAGAAGATTGCAATACAAAAGATGGAAGTTGAGCTACAACTGAATAAAGCTTATGCTGGACTATATCTGGAGGACTATGTTCTGTTCTGGGCAATGGACTTCACAAAGTAGGGGTGCAATGCAGGTTTACCAGAATGATATTGGAGCTTAAAGAAATAAATTGTGAGATTAGGCTCCAGTATTTTCACCTGAAAGAATAAGATTGAAGGATGATCATACTGAGATGTTTATGATGATTAAAAAATGTTTCAGGATGGCTAGAGAGAAGCTATTTTCTCTGGTGGTACAGTCCAGAACCATGGAACGTAACTATAAAATTGGAACCAAGTCAATCAGAGATGATGTCAGGAAACATTTCTTTGCACAAAGGATAATGGTAAATCTGGAACTCTCTCCCCAAAAATACCATTGAGACGAGATCAATTGAAAGTTTTAACACTGAGATAGATAGATTTCTGTCAATTAAGATTGTTAAGGAATATGGAACAAAGATGGGATCGAGATACAGATCAGTCATGATCTAACTAGATGATGGAACAGGTTCAAAGGGCTAAATGGCTTGCTTCTGTTCCTATGTGCAAGATTGTCTTTTGCTAATTTATCGAATTCAATTTCACATTTGTTCTGATGTGATTTCAACTTATAGTTGCTAGTTCGTTAATGTAGTACCACAAGCTTTATACTATTGTGGTTACAATCATCTCAATCCTGCTGCTAGTGAGGCTAGCACAAAATTGCTCTTAACTAGACAATAAATTAACGATCTCAGTCAGAAAGATCACAGAGTGGCTACTGTGAGAAATAGAAATGAATAAAGCTCCACTGGTGCAATTAATATTACATGTTTGGAGGCATAGGCAGAGTTTTAGGAGTTTTACTTTACGATTAACATGTTGCACCTGAGCTAAGAGTTCTTAACATTGCTACTGTTTAAATGAAAGATAATTCCCCGACATTGAAGGCCCACATCATCATAAACACAATGGAGGCGATTCACCCACCCCTTTGTGCCACAAGCTAGAAGACATAAGTGGAGGCCATTTAGCGGGTTTCCCATTGGGTGCCACGGCCTCTGCATGTCTCCACCACGGATTTCCAGCATCATTGCTCCATGCCAAAAATTGGCACAGAGCTGAATAAATTATTTAAATGATTATTATCAACTTATTAGTGGGGCCAGGACTGAAGTCTCCAGGTCCGTTAGCATCTTCCTGCTGCCTGGGGTGTTTCACCCAGTGGTACTTAGAAGAGCTCCCCACTAATGGGAAATTGGCAGCCTGATACTGCTGGAGTGAAGAGGAATGATGGAAGCCCCCCAGGAGGTCAGTGGTAAGGGTGGGGGGGAATGCCAGCATGGCAGTGCCAGCCTGGCCCCTTGGCATTGCCCAAGGAGCAAAGTGGCAATGCGTGGGTGTACCTTGGCAAGGGGGGAGAAAGATTGATGGAGGTGGGAGGTCCCACTGCCGCTCTGCACTTGGATCAATGACAAAGGAAGACCTACAATCGAGGCTGGCAATCGGGGTGAGGGGGGGTGTGGTGCTGCAGATGGGGAGGCGGGGTCAAGAGTACAGTGAGGGGACGTTGGGGCTGCTGGGGGGGGATGGATCAGCGATTGAGACTGCCAGTTGTGGGGGGAAGGAGATTGAGATTTGCTGGTGGGGAGGGGTGGGTCGCACAGATAGGAATGGGGGTCGTGGGGCTAGCCAGTGATTGAGCTGGCCAATGATCAGGAGGCCAGCAGCACTGTACTACTATGACAGATCAGTAGCTCGCTCAGCACCATGTTGCTGGCCTCCCCAGCAGCAGTAGGCCCCATCCACTGATTTTTAGCATCCCGAGAAACACTCAGGATTTCTTGATGCATAGAGTGTGGGAGATACAAATCCTGTTGAAAAACCAATATGATTTACTCCAGTTTTTATGCTAATTTGGCACTTAGAAGTTTTTTTGGGAGAATCCCAGCCAACATTTGTTAATATTTTAAAAAGAGACTAGCCGATAGCCTATAGCATTGTTTACAGTGAGCCACATAATATTTTATATCACAGTTTTATATCAATAGGGATGTTTACAATATATAGGTAGTCACATATAATGACTAAATAGTCAGATCTAATTTGTAATAAATTGTACTCTGGGATCTTTGCTGGTAATTTGGGCAGCAAATTCCAAAGATCTGTTCATCATTTAACTAAAATCATAAATGGTTATGTTATATATTCATTTACATACATATCTAATTGTAACTTCTTCCAGTGTACTGCTGAGACACTACTATTCACAAGGTACTTTGTAAAATTTAAGAATTGAATTAAATATAAAGGGCTGAATTTCAACTCTGGTGTAAGTGTCCAAAAAGGGCTACGTGTGTGGATGGACTACAGATGTGGCATGTGGTGGAAATTTCCATTCGGTGTTCTAATTGGTAGAGCTTCCAACCAAAGGTTGCTATGCCAATGATGAAAACATTGTGATGGATGTGGGACAAGGGGAAGAAATGATCAAAACTCTCAACCAGATGGGAGAGGCATTCCAAAAAGTTAAGCAGCTTGGAACTCTAAAGAAAATAGTTGGTTTGGGTGTCTAGGGACAATTCTTAGCTTTGGTATCTCTGGAAATGATCTTAGATTCTAGTATACAGAGGGATTATCCTTGTCTTTGGCATAAGTGGGTTATAGGTCCTGAAATTTGACAGCATGCATTGGGGTGTTGGAGGTTGGCAGCATAGTGAAAAGAAAACTTGATATTTGGCAGAACTTTAGAGAAGGCTTCTTGGATTTAATAGAACTGGAGATGAAATAAGTATTTTGGTTCTCAGGAGAATTCCTGGTGATTGTCAACAGTGAGGATGGAATGGGGCTGACCACAGTAAGACAGCAGTAGTTTTTAACTTTCCAACAGATCTCTGCAATCTCAAAAATTGGTGCTCTGTGATTGGTTCCTGGAAGTCTACCTATGGGCAGAATTTTCCAGGCTCAACACAGGTAGGCATTGTTGTGGATGGAATGGGAAAATTTGAAGAGCATCCAGCCCTCCAAATTTTTCCATACTGTTCATGATAATACTCGTTGGCATCAGGGCTAGAAAATCCCAGCCCATGAGTCTCCTGCCCTTCTCTATCTTCCCTCTTTTCCAATGAGCTGAATTTTGCCTATCAAGAGGATAAGCTGATGTCAGGGTGATATTGAAGTTGATGCAACTGGCAATTGAGTATTGATGAAAAGACAGGCATGTTACTGAATCTTTTCATCTTGCATTCATCTGGACAAGTGCAAGAATGCCAAATTTCAAATGATAGATCAAACTCATTTATTCTTTCTGGTCAGTAGCTGAGGAATGGTTGAAAGAACTGGTCCTAGTGTAGAAAGAGATTTAGTGACCCAATATGTTCTGGAAAGGTGATTGTCATTTAGAGCTGCAAATTGAAAACTCAGCATGAATTGAAAAACACCCATGAAATGTTAGGCCAGGGGGTTGATCCATGTATAAGGCAACACCAAGCATCAATGTTTATTCTGAGGAACAACGTGCATACACACCAGAATTTCATGGTCAATGATGGATAAAAACCATGTTTAGAGACTGACTGGCTACATCTACATGTCATCACAGTCACATGCTTCTGCATACTAAAATGTCTCAAAGTTACCAACACAAATGGTCATGAGACCGGGGCAATACTTTACATATCTGTGTTTATAGTAGAGGCACGCGTACAATGCCAGATAGTGTCAACTCCCAAGAGATGGGAGTGTCATTTACCGCTGTGGTAATGCTGATAGAGGACAAAGAAACCACGACATATAAGTCATGGAAGAGCTGCCTGTCAGTAAGGGCAAGACTGATGTAGATGCAATGGCGAGTGAGTAAATCAATTACTCCTTCCATCAATCCCTTGATCATGTGTGAGGCGTGGCATCTACATGGGCCTTTAACATATTTGGAAGCTCTGACAATGAAAAGTGCAGGAGAACATGCCAACAGCAGCACCAGCCATACCTCAAAGTGAGATGTCATCCTGATGAAGCCAAAACATAGGACTACTTGCAAACCAGACTTCAAAAGCTGCATGCAATAGATAAAGCACAGTGATCACACAACCAATAGTTCAGATCTAAGCTTTACAGTAGTCACAAATCATGGTGGACAATTAAACTAACTGGTAGAGAAGGCGCCACAAGCATCTCTATCCATAATGATGGGGAGTTCAGTACATCAGTGGAAAATGTAAGGCTGAAGCATTTGCAGCAGTCTTCAGCCAGGAGTGCATAATGAATAGCGATGGCACTTGGGACTGACTGAGAATGCAGGAATCAAGGCAGCTTCCCAGAAACTTGCTGCACCACAACTTGCATGATCTGTTTATAATGATCATAAATGAATTGAATGAAGGAGGAACACTTTACAATTCACAAAGGCATCTGGCGCACCTTGATGACCACATGAGTGTAGTCAATCATCCCCTGGGCAACGGAAATCCAGTCATGATCTTGAAGCTAACAGCTCTATCGACCTGGCTGGCTTGGTCAGTTGTGAACTTGATATGTTGGCCAGTCTAACTGAATAAGTATCCATGACATCTTTTATGCAACATGAGCCAGTGACTGAGATCTCATTGATCACATAGTCTCCAGACAATCCTTGGAATGAACCATACTTAGAACGATTAGTATCAACATGACCAAATGCTAGAGTCATTAGGTGTCCTTCACGTCTCATTGGAATCAACTCTTAATCCAAAATACTGCACAGCTCCACCACAACCTGCCTTGAGAGACATGTCTTTGCAGACATTGGTGCTTGGACATCTCCATGAAGCTGAGCCTCTGACAGCTGTCTAACCCAGCCTTTGAGATGAATAGTGCTTTCTACAATTATAAATCTATCCTCTTGCACATGTGCACCCTCCTCATCCAAATCAAATGGCTTTGTCAAACTGCTGAAGCTCCCTTGGCTGCTGCTGTCAGTTGTTCCATGTGCCTGCATCCCCAGCGTTGTCCTCCTCACAGGAGGAATCAACCTCTAAATGTATCCACCCCATCACAAACTGAAACCTCCATTGTGATGAACTTTCAGTGGCTGCTGTGGATCTGGTCTTTCCACAACAAGTTTCACACCCTTTGCAGTAGCATTAAACTTGACGGAGACTGCACAGACTGCCTGTCTCAGCAGAAAGCTGTAAAAAATGCTTACCACTTCCTTTAACTTCTGAACTGTTGAATAAATCTTACCTCCTTTGAAAAGGTGAGAGAGTGAACTCTGAGAAATCCTTGCATCCTTGACAAAATTGCAAAAGGCTCACTCACAATATCCCAGACAATTGTCTATTTAATAACTTTAATTACCTGCATACAGCCACTCTGTCAGCCACTGACCCATTGCACCGTCTGCATCTTGTAAAATTACTTCACATTGGGAAGTCATCCTGACATTGTTGGAAGACATTTTACCACTTCGCTCCCACCTCCATTCCAGTCACCATGGAGGTGGTAAAATTCAGCCTTAGGTCTTTGCCACCTTCTGTATCTTACAGGTTTCAGAAATGAGATTTGTTATATTTTCTAATAATAGAATGCAGCTCCCTATTGGAAAGGAGAAAGGCCAGAAAATTGGTTTGCACTTACAGGAAGCTCACTGACAGTTCACACATGGCCTATATAACTGGCAGAGGTCTGGAGTACTCTGCACTAAATAAAAGCAAATGTAAATGAAATGAAATAAAAAATCAGCTGTTTTTGGAGTGGCCTGCAGCTTTCGGTTTAGAGGCTTCACACAAGACCATTGACACACAAAAATCAGATTGAAGTCCTCCAAGGGCATTTGACCTTCACTTAAATCAGATAGATCAGCAGTTCATGAGGGCAGAACTTGCTGTCCCCAGCCAAATCTCTGTTCGCTGCAGCGGGATGGGAAAATCCCACCAGTGTGAATAGTGATAAGATTCTGGCCTCTGTGTTTCTCTTTCTCTGTCTCTCTCTGTCAATCTAATACACGCTCTGATCTTCATACGTTATAATTAAAATGCCAAATTGTCACTTATTTTGCTATTTTCTCTCTTCCCCTGTTCTACACGTACGCTGATACACGATGCACAAAGACAACCATTCTGTTTTATCTTAACATTTTATCTGAGTAAAGCTGTGTTCTCTACTTTTTATTCAAGTAGATGTGTTAGACGCAGAGCATTTTATTATTTGTTTTGTTTAATTGCTATTGATGCATATTGGGAATGCACAGTCTATCCACATTCAGACAGCAGGAATTGCCTTCAGCTAGTAAGATAGCTGTTCCTTGAAACAAAAATCACATAAAACTGCGAGCTTTTGCAAAAGATTGAGACCTTCAGCAGAAAATTCTAGCGAAGACTTTAAAAGGCTCAAATAACAATACAAAGTGTGTATGAAGTAAATTTTCATATTGGCTAGAGTCTTATTTTGAACATTACAAGTTTCAGTTAACGAGGAAAATTATATTTTTTTTGAAAGGAGAAGCACCTTAAGTGAACTGATTTTTCACCAACAAATTGTGACAGGTAAATGATTTTGTTGGAAATTCTCTTCGTAGGCAGTTACAATACTGATGGAAAATACAATACAACACTGATGGAAAAGCATGACCACTAATCATGAGAACAGAATGTAAGGTTTGTGGATCAGAAATGCAGCCATACACAAGAATTTGAAAAGATACAAGTACATTTCTTGTGACATTACACTTACGGAGCCAAAATCAAGCATAATACTCAGCAAAGGCCTCAAACTTGAATTTATATGGTGGACAACCTATTTAGTCATCCACTGTCAGATCTAACTGCATCACATAAAGCATTATCCAGTTCCTCTCATGGCTGCTAAAACTGTTCCAGAGTCATCCTAGAAACAAGAAGTTTATTTATTAGTCACAAATCGGCATACATTAACACTGGAATGAAGCCACTATTAAAATCGCCTAGTCACCACACTCCAGTGCCTGCTCAGGTACAGTGAGGGAGAACTCAGTATGGCTAATTGACCTAACCTGTGCATCTTTGGAGTATAGGAGGAAACCGAAGAACCTGGAGAAAACCTGCGCAAACAGAGGGAGAATGTGCATTCTCCACACATTGATTCAAGCTGGGAATTGAACCCGGGTCCCTGGCAATGTGAGGCAGCAGTGCTAACCACAATCCACCATGCAATCTTGCAAAGATAACCCCCAGCTTCTTTTCTCTATGGCAAACTCTCTGAAACCACTCTTTCCTCCCTCATCTTTAACAGCAAATGTGAAGAGCTCTTGTTCTTCTTTGGCACTGAGATCAAAACCATCTAATTAGTTACCTCTGTCACATCCTTTTCTTCCACTAGATACCAAGCTAACCTACCTCTAATATTCTCTGCTACTCCAACCCTAAACCCACATATTTCTCTAGTTTCTCTCTTAAATCCCCTCATGCTGTCTCTGAGTTCATCTTGTCCACAAGTACTACCTCCTGCTTTGTGAACCCTATGCCCGCTAAACTTCTCACCATCTAAATTTTCTCGTGGTCTCTACATTAGCCAATATTGATAACAATTCTGTCTCTTACAGCATAGTCCCTCTCTCCTTCAGATCTGCCATTGTTATCCCCTGTACAAAAAAAACACCAGTTGACCTCAGTGCCCTGGCAAACTACCGTTCCATCTGCAACTCTCTTTCCTTTCCGCAATCCTTAGGTGAGATTTTCCAGCTGTGCTCGCCCCTAGACCAGAAAATCCTGCCCAATGTCGACAGATCTTTGCATTGTCTGTCCCTGCCTGCTACCATTTCAATGGTGGATGGGGTGGGAAAATTCTGCCCTTTAATTGTGTTGCCAGATTACAATTCCACATCCACCCTTTTCAGAACTATACATTTCAATCCCTGTGTTTTGTACTCCTGCCATAGTAATGACAACAGCTCATATCAATGTCAGAAATCACATCCTACATGACTGCAACATATCTAAACATTCTGCCTTTATTCTTTTCAATCTATCTGTGGCCTTTGACAACAGATGACCACAACATCCTCCTCCAACACCTCTAACACCATAATCAAACTGGGTAAGACTGCATTTCCATTTTTATAAGTTGTACCCAGTCAATGACCTTGAGCAGCTTCTCTTCCCACTCCTATATCTTTACCTCTGGTGTCGCCCAAGGAGCTATTCTTGCCCGAGTCATATTTCTCATCCATTGGTTGTCCTTGTTTAAGTTTATTTATTAGTGTCACACGAGGGCTTACATTAACACTACATGAAATTATTGTGAAAATCCCCTAGTTGCCACACTCTGGCACCTGTTTGGGTACACTGAGAGGGAGCGTAGCATGGTCAATGCACTAAGCCATCTTTTGAACTATGAGAGAAAATTGAAGCACCCAGAGGAAACCCACGCTGACACAGGGAGAATATGCAGATTCCGCGCAGACAGTGACCCAAGCTGGAAATTGAACTTAGGTCCTTGGTCGTGTGAGGCAGCAGTGTTAAACACATGCTACCGTTTCACCCCATCTGAAAACATAGCATCAGTTTACACACATACACTGATGACATCCAAATCTACTTCACCATTTTTCTTGATTCCTCTACTCTAAATTACCAGACTGTATGTCTGACATCCAATATCAGTTCAGCAGATATTTCTTTCAAACAAATATTGGGAAGACCAAAGCTATTATCATCAGTCACTGCCACAAATTCTGTTCCCTGGTAATTGTCTGAGGGTGAACTTGACTGTCCACAATCTTGATGTCACATTTGATGAGCTTCTGATCTGTCATTATTCAAATGTTTTCTCTCCAGGTGCTTAACCAATTCTCTTTTGAAAGCCACAATTGGATTTGGCTCCATCACACTCTCAGACAGTGTATTTCTAATCTTAACTACTTGTTGTGTAAAACAGTTTCATCTCATGTCACTATTGGTCCTTTCAGCAATCAACTTAGATCTCAGTCCTTGATTCTTAATCCTTTCACCAATGAGAACAGGTGAATAGAACAATGCCAGCTTCTCCAAGCCTATCCTTGTAACAGAACTATTCTTGTAGATCTTTAACTATGGTGCTTAGAATTAGATACAATATGCCTAACTGAGCCCAAACTAATGTTTTATAGAAGTTCATCAAAACTTACTTGCTTTTAAATGCCTATATGCATAAAGCCCAGGGTATGTGTGACTTTTGAATGCCTTTCTCAACCTGCCTTGCATCCTCCAACACTTTATGCACATGTACCTCCAAATATCACCAACTTAAAACAAATGGGAAAAATATAACTGAGCACCAGTATTTCTCCAAGGAGAAAATAGATGCCAAAGTGACCTTATTTTTTTATTTACCTGTTTACCTGTCCATTGTTTGCCATGATGGTATGTTTAAAATTGATCATATATCTTTTTTTTATCTACCAAGGGCTTATAATGTATTCAGAATTCCTTTATTACATAACTGATAAGTCCACATTCTTACTACAATACAATATATTCAAATAAATTAATTTTAAGTTTCCTTGAAAGATTCTCTGATAATCTCTGGTACACATACAAAATATTATTTCTGTAAGTTGGTGGTGTATTATGTATTTACAATGTTTCTCCCAGTTATTTTCATAAACCTACATCTGAAATTTGACCTTCCAACTGAATTTATACCAAAATATAGATACTTTTTAATGCATGCATTGTCATTGAGTGTCACACCAGACAACCATAATTATCTTACAATTAAGCTTAATTTATATAAGCACAGGGATATATTCAGATTTAGATAGATTTGGATATAAATTTTTGTATATGGATGTCTATTCTTGATAATCATCCATTTATCTTTAGAAAATAGACTGCATTTTAAACAGATATAAGCTATGCTAAAAGTATGTTAGATGAACATAGAATGGCAGCCAAAATAAATAGCAGGTTCAGTTACGTCAAATGGGTTCAAGTAATTATAATGTATGAACCAATTTATGCTCTGTAGATTTACAAATGTGTATGGACAGTAATGCGAAATAATTTGATAAACTGTTCTTAGATAATATAAAATAGAACCATTTACTATCTAATAGAACTGTTATAAGATAGGTTATGTCTGGACCAAATGCAATAATATTTTAATTCTACTTAAATAATATTTTGATGCATAAAGCATTTATATGAGAATTTATATACATACAACTAAAAGAAATTTTTTAAAAAAGATATCACATTTTGAGAACATAACTGATCTGCAATATTTTTGTGATTTAAAATACTGCTTTATTCTTGCAATGAAATAAGAGAATAAATTGTGCATGAGAATTATGACTGATCATCATACATAGTAAATGCGCTACTTACAACGCATGCTCGACAAAGGTGTTAATTAAATAATTGATATTCAAGACTGTGCTTGCTTTTTGTTTATTGACACATGCAAATTCAAGAATGTGAACAAGCGGACATTTTAAGTCGAACGTTTTGCTTACTATGCCATTGTCATAAAATGGTGGCACCACAAGAAGCCCAGTACTCGGCAATAGATTAAAATACTCTTTCCTAACATTATTAGCATACGGTAACATGCATACAGCATGCTAATTAAACTTTAATTTCAGTTAAAAAGCATGGTACGAATTTCCTCTGATTCCAGCAGCATTTTTAAACTGTAGCTTTATCATTTGCATAAAATGATAAATCATTAGCATGTCCCTCTTACATGTTAAATGTGCCACTCCAAATTTTATTGCATATTTCCTATTTCACACTATCTTTGTTCAGGAATGCATGGCTTAAAGGGAGAAAAAAGTCTTGCATTTTATCCTTATTTATGTCTATACTTGTGGTGTGACAACATATATATTTGCATGATTCTCTGGGTTAAAAGCTAATAGCTTTCACTATTTGCATGCCTCATTTTACAGAAGAATTGGCGTTATTCAAAAATATTTGTAGGATAAGTAATTTTATTTTATGATGAACTATTCTGTTTTTCAATTTACCTCCCAGGTCTTTTACCTGCTATGTCAATTTTTTTTATAATAAGCATTGTTTGATTATGCTTAACAGTTCTCAGTCTACTGTTATATTTTCCAAATTCCAGTAAGGCACTGTATACTAATTGTGAATGCTTGAAAACAATGACCTAATTTCATGACATCAGTATGATTTAAAATCCCACTATTAACTCGAATTAGCGCTGTGAGCATGTTGCCATTTTTCTTTCAAATATGATCAGCTACATATAAATAAAACGCAAAAAAGACAGGTAAGACAAAAACAATTTATGAAAAATAATCTTATACATTCCAGGAGAGGAAACACTAGATAGCACAAATATTAAATTCAAGAATCAATATGCATGCTTATATAAAATATCGATGTGTAAATATTAAAAACCTAAATATATATTAGCTGTGATTAGTAAAAGAAATTGATGCCAACTTATAAATACACATATGGGCTATTGTACAGATATTTCGAATAAGCCTTGATAAATAATTTAAGATTATTGTAATATATTATTCAAATTATTTAGTCTTACGAATTTGAGCTTTATTTCAAATAGAATTACAGTAATTTATTTATCAGACAAAATTTGCATAATTGCTCTTTGAAAGCTATGCCGTAACTAGTGGCCAATGGGTTGCCATATTTAGGATAATGAGTTGGGGTTTTTGTCACTTGTCAACAGTGTCATCCTGAAGCGGTGTGCATTCTTACTTATGACTAGCAATTCACTTTACATCTTGACTTCATGCTTTAAAAAGCACATGAAGCAGAATAAGTTCTATTTTTCCTTTTTGAAATGGTTAGCACTGCTGCCGCACAGTGCCAAAAACCCAGATTTGATTCCGACCTTGGGTAACTGTCTGAAGTTAGCATTTTTTCCCCATGTCTGCTTGGATTTCCTCCAGATGCTCCAGGTTCCTCCTATAGTCCAAAGATGAGCAGGCTGGGTGGATTGGCCATGCTAAATTGCCCCTTAGTGTCCAAAGATGTATAGGTTAGAGGGATTAGCTATGGTAAATATGTAAGGTTATGAGAATAAGGCAGGGTAGAGGCCCTGTGCAAAATGCTCTGTCAAAGAATTGGCACAGCCTCAATGGGCCAAATGGCCTCTTTCTGCACTTTAGGGGTTTTAGGATTCCATGATTTTATTCTATGTCAATGTAAATTCTTGCACACAAAAATGCCTTAAATATATTTTAAGAGCATTCCAAGGCAAACATACAGAAGTTGCTTCTCAAACCATGCAAAAATGCAAATGATATGGTGCACATTTTATGTAGGAACTCCAAAATATATTATTGTAAAAAATTACATTGCAAAAACAGTGATGATCATTGACACTTGAGCGCATAATCCAGGTGACACTGCAGCACAGTACTGAGGGAATGTTTCACTGTCAGAGGTATTGCCTTTTGATTGAGGTCCGACTCACTCTCACAGGTGGATGGAAAAGATTCATTGGCACTATTTGAAGAAGAGCAGGTGAGTTCACCTGGTGTGCTGGGCAGTATTCGACCCTTAACCAACATCACTAAAAAAAACAGGCCAGTTATCTCATTGCTGAATGTTGCTGCATGTAGATTGCCTGCTACACTCCAATAGTGAGTGTAATTCAAAGTACTTTGCAGATTTTAGAGAGCTTTTCATAGAACCCTATAGTATCGAAGGAGGCCATTCAGCCTATCAAGTCTATGCCAACCACAATCCCATCCAGGCCCGATTCCTGTAATCCAATACATTTATACTGCTAATCCCCTGTCATGAGGATCAATTTAGCATGGACAAACCACCTAACCCGTACACCTTTGGACCTAGTCTCTCTAACTCGCACATCTTTGGATTATGGGAGAAAACCGGATATCTGGAGGACACTTACGCAGACATGGGGAGAAAGTGCAAACTCCAAATAGACAGTGATTGAGGCCAAATTGAACCTGGGTCCCAGGTGCTGTCAGGCAGCAGTGCTAAGCATTGTGCCACCATGCCATCCTTGACTTGATTTGCATGTCTTGAGATCATAAACATTGCTATAAAAATACAACTCCTTTCATTTATTAATTTTACTGTTATCTTAAGTATTTTTCTTTTTTTTAATTGATTGGTCACATTTTTCAGCTTATTCCATTTTTATTTCCCTTTCATTTTTTAGACGTTAACTTATTTTTGACATTTTTTTTACTACACTTGGTATTTAGCATCTGCCATTTTGATCCACTGATGGACTAGAAGTCTCTGGAATAGTTTTTGCAACTTGAATATTGTGTACAAACTTCTAGGCCAGAAGACAAGCCATACTTCTCAATTTCAGTTTATCATTTACAGTTATATATTTAATGACATATTTCATAATTCAATTGGTTGTTAAATATAACATGATTATTTTGTCAACATTTATTGAATTCCCAAATTGGTTGTTTTCTTCACAAATTTTTTGTTGTGCATGAGCCAAAAAATCTTCTTTGTAGTAATCCAAATATGTAGTGCTAGATTTATTGTTACTTTTTCAGTTTGTCATAAAGTTCTGGTCATTTATAAACCAAGTTTGATTTTAGGTATCTTGCATGCTAAATATAAGACAACAATTAGTAAGGCTTCAGGCCTAAATGCCAGCTATGCATATCTATGGGATTAACTAAACCAAATTTGAAGTGCTGGCATAGCACATGGCTTTCTTCCATATCTAGTTTCTATGATTCTGTGATGTTATATGATTCACAAACAGATCATAATACTTCACATCAGTGACGTTACATCATCATAATCTTGGATAGACTTGAATGCTGGCAACTCTCGAAAAGTATAACTTCTGACAGTTTAAATGCATAAATGTTTTGTTTGATTTCAAGCAGGCAAATTGAGTCAATGTAAAAATTTTAAGCATGTCAATGGTTTTCAGATAAAATACTGTTTGATTTCTCTCAAGAATCATGATAACATCTGAAATATCTAATGCTGATATTAGTTTACAAACTTCTCCAAACAAGTTTATTTTACCAATTCCATAGACTCAAAGTTCTCATGAGATTTTGGCTTCTGATCTAATGGAAAATGCTTTGAACCCACAAGAAATTGTGGTTTGCTTTCTGTTATCACTTAGAAATCTATGTTTGCTATGCATTATACATTAACACTAAAGAGACATTTCCTTCAAATTATAACCAGAATAATATCACAAATTAATTAATGTCACCCATTTAAAATATAAAAGATTATTACATTTCAACAAATGTTGGTGTGGCTCAAATAATTGCAGTTATTCTGTAGTTTGATAAAATAAACGTGTGGTAACCTTTGATTACACAAACCCATTTTTATTAGCAGAACTGTGGCAGTAAATATTTAGCAAAATATATATCAACAAAATTTAAAAAGAACAAAAATGTGTGGATGCATGTTCTTCTTTAGAACTGAACATAGTATATATGCTCAAAATGGAAGCTACCTGCTCTCTCCGCATATGCTGGTTGACCTGTCGTGTGCATGTAGTTATGTTTTTGCTTCAGATCTCCAGCATCTGGAGTATTTTGCGTTTTGCAATATTTTTGTTTTTATTTCGTAACAAAGGTACATAAATTCTTTGAACCTGTCAGTACATAACTTCAATTTGTAATGACTGCAGTACTTCAATTCTTGAGATTGTCTAATCCTACCAATTAATCCCAAAGAAACGAAACAATAATCAACTTATTGGCATCTAACACATTTGACGAGGGATTAATATACCTTCTTACAGTTAAAACCATCCTAAGTTTAAGATAGTAGCTAATAGAACGGTATTTACATTGTTTGAGAAAAATGTCAAAACTGAAGCACATTTCTGACGTTTCCAACCCTGCTATGAGATTTCTCGTTTTGTGAAATCTTTGGTTGATAGACGTGGATCAGGTATTAGTTTGTGTTTCTGAAATAATTGTTGTACCGTATTAAAGCCTGTTTTCAGAGACTGCAATATGACCCGTCTTTATTCCAAGAAAAAAATGTTCATATATTTTTGAGATTTCCGTACAACTGACTATTGCATAATCGTCACCCCTAAGTCTAAATGAACACCCTTAACATTAAATGGATCTATAGACAATCGTGAGAGATATTTTCTTCTAATTCTCAAATCTAGTAAAATAAAGAATGATACTCCAGCAAAATATGCATCAATGATCAGTATTCAAATATTCGGAGCATATTGCAAGTCTGTATTAGGATGTACGTTTTTAAAAATAAATACGGTAGTATAATTTGAATATTCGACTTATTACAGTACTCATTCAACGTCACGTGCTGCATCACATTAAAACCTAGGTGTTAACCTTTATTTTAAGTGGGTATAGTGCTCAGAAATACTCAGATACATTGCTAGAGTGTTTTAGCTCTTAACTGATTTCCTAAACGCCATTGGATCATTTCAAATACACTGCAAAAAGATAGTATGGTTTCAATTATAGAAATACTATACTTAACATTGAATATTTGGATTATTTAATTGATGTTTAATATATAATGCATTGGATTCTTATATGGAAGAACTTAAATACCTTTTTTCTATGTAATGGTTCTCAAGTCGTTTTGGATTTAAAAAAATACATGTATGCAACACACACATATACTGAGGAAGACAAACACAGCCCATAAATAAGCTCCACCAGGTTAGTGTTTCCACGTGTGGAGCCTATTATTCCTGCCTTCCAAGATCCAGTGTGCAATGATATGGATGTACCTGAATATCCAATCTCACACTTTCACTCACTCAACACTTGGTAGCAAGTTTGTTTGCTGTGACGTAATTGCACTAGTCACAAATCATTAGGATTACACAAAATAGATTTATTGCAGAGAATTGTGCGGGAGTTACTGCGAGTATCACTAGTCAAATCGTCCATTGCATTAGCAATGGAATTTCCAGGAGGTTCAAATGACTACCAAAGATATTTGAATATTGTAATTTCATAAGAAATTATTCTTATTGGGGATTATAGTTCAAAGTGAACAATTTATTTCCAAGCAACGATGCACTTTCACGTTTTCTCGTGGAGGAAAATGCTATAATCCATCTTCAGGGGAAATTGCGAAAGTCTCGGCTAAAGAAACACAATCTTATTGTCTCAACGACTTGAGTTTGGATTGCATAGAGAAAAGGCACCTCGATACCACTTTGAACATGATTTATGAATGGATGTGTTACTTTTTCATTAGTTGCTGACTTCTCGGAAAAAATCTGTCAAGACTTTTTAGGGGATGGTGATGGTGGGGGGAGATGGTATAATACTAACATATTACAAAGCACGTTCCATGCCAAACTACAAAGATGTTTATCTTGCAAAGTACTGGGAATAAACTGCTGCATTCATATGTAAAATGCAAAGGAACCCGAAGGAGTCAATTGAAGAAATGAATCCGTCGCTCGATTTTAACTATCAACGTTAATTATAATAACTGGGGGGAGGGAATGGAAATAATAAATAAGCGCATCTTGTAACGAGTGCTTTTGCAACAGTCTCCTCTCTGCCCCTGAGGGAGGAGCTGACGCTGCAGCCGGGCTCGCGCTGCCTGGGCCCGGAGAGGGGCTGGGGCTGGTGCAGAGGAGGTGGGGGTAGAGCGCGCGTCCTCCTGCCTGTCTCACGACCCGTCGCCAGGGAAACAGCCAATGAGCGGCTGCGGTCGACGGTTCCCGCCCGCGCCACTGGCGCGAGCGAGCGAGCGGGCGGGCGAAAGGACGGGCGAGCGCGGCGCCGCGAGGCTGCGTGCGAGGCTAATTAACCGGAGCGACGCAGCTGTGGTCAGATCAGGCCCAAGCAAACATCAATTAAAGAGAGACGGCGGCGGCGGCGGCAGCAGCAGCAGCAAGCTGTCACTCCCTCACTCACTCACGCCATCTCGACTGAGCCAACGGCATGCTGTTAACAACAGTCAAACAAGTTCAAATTCACGACCATGGCCAGAGTTTTACACACGCACAGGAGAGAAAAAAAATCACGCTAACCCCAATTAAAACATAATCTGAAGAAAACCTAGCCGATTAAACAATGCCTTCCTTCACATTTATCTGTACATTCTTTATTTAGGTGCTATATTTGCACATTGACATGATGAAAACTAAAGAAAACAATTACGTGCTTTGGTGAATAACGAAACATATACTGGTCCATACTATCATTTAAGGCACTCATAAAACATATGAGCAGAAGCACCCATCCCTTAAACTGGATTATAGCAGCTTCCTTCCTGAGAACACGTGAAACTGCATCCTTATTTGGAAATAAATGGTTCACTTTGAACTATAAACTACAAAAGCCCCAATAGGAACAATTTCTTACGAAATGCCTCACTCTTCACTCCCAACATCAAAGTACAAAATGCCTTACAATCCAGGTACACTTGTGAGGTTCCGACTTTCTAGTTAAAAAAACTTTCCGAAATGATGATGCAGCGAGACCCTATACTTAAGTCATTGCCATATTTATGTCGATTCAATGCACAATTGAGTCCCATTTACCCACTTGTACACCAGCTATATTAGTTGAATTGTAGGCTTATACATTTATTTTCACCGAAAATATATCGAAGAGACACATGTCCTAAGCTGTAGGAAGTCTAATATGTCAACGAAGGTCAAAATCAACTCCCCTCTGTGGGATTGGCATCTCACTTTAGAACAGTTCGTGGTTCATGTTTTGATGGGTAACACACATTTGACAGCATATGAAACCTACCATTATATCCCCCTAAAGCAAATCCAAAATGGTCAGATTCTAACCAGGTTCTTCAAATTAAGCAAGATTTCCTGGACTCTTAAAAAGATACTCGAAGTTGTTTCGTCCGCTGCATCATTGTCATTTTGAGAAAAGGGCAAGGGAAAGGGGTAGGGTGGGCCAATGTTTATCAGAATGTTCATATAATTAAAATGCAACTCAAATTGTTAATTTACGAATTTGTTTAAACTCTTGTTCCCAAACAGAATAAAACAATACAAAACTTTGATTTTAAATGCCAAATATACAAAGCCGTCCTCAGCAATGTGGCTGAATTGTCTTTCAAGGAGAAATATCCTACTTACAAATTCAACAAACAAATCTCTCGCAGACAATGAAGAGTGAAAACACTAACTATACATTCAAGTTTTAATGTAGCATTAAACAAACGTTAAAACAAGCTGCCCACCCCGCCCCCATTTACAGGAAACTCTAAACTTCTTTATCTCTTGCGGTGGGAATTTGTGAAAATATTAAACTAAATTTGGGGCAGATATTTGGAGACTACAATTTTTTTCCCTTGCATGTGCTGACATTTAGTACTGACCCAGTAGGGAAACAATGCCACCATTCATAGCGCTAGACGTAGATTTCAATCGACTTAAGCGGGCACAATGAGATGTGGTCATTCAATGGTTACCCATATTGTGTTCTCAAATTTTCTCTCAGCAAAAGTATAATGACTCGGTATTGTATGGGTGCTTAGACAAGGGCTCAGAACAAGAGACACTAGTTTTGTCTGACGGTGTGAGAAAGTCGTGAAGGGATCCTTTCTTCCAGATGGTGTTAAATTCAGCTGCCTTTTTAACATTGGCCTTGCACAGCAATCTGCTGCTCTCTGGCCACAAAAGAGTATCTCTGGTTCCCACTAGTTAACATGCACACTCACGCAGCCTTCAAACTTCCTCCAACTTGTTTTCACTATGTAATCGCATACGCATTCGTAGATTGTCTTTTTAAATGCATCTGTAACACCACATTCCATTTGCCCAGCTTCGTTCTGACGATTCGCTTCTTTGCAATAGTGATGCTACTGTGAGTCTGTTTCAGAAATTATATCCACATGCCACTGAGTTATCACACAATAAGCAATTTTATGGATAAATTACTCTAAATACCCCTTTCCCTTTTTCATTTGCACGTTTCATAAATTCAAGGCCATTGTTTCCCATTCCAGTATAGTGAGTTACGAAACAGCCTGCTCATTAAAATATATTCTTCCAAAAACCTTTCGGTAAAATGAAGTAGTATTGAACACTAACTGTGAACATTCTTTAGTGGGTAGGAACCATTATAATCTCCTAACATTAGAATTCAATCGTTACCAATTCAGCAGCAAATCCTTTGAAATATACTACCCGTTTGGAAGAACGTTTAAACTGCAATTTCGCATGCCAGCTTATTGTTTAGACAGCATCTTGCTTACTCTCAAAGGAAAGAAAATGTGCACTTTGTAATGCTAATTTTTTAAAAAAAACAAACAAAGGCTTTAGGTAAACAGCAGTTAGTGATTACAGCACCATTGAATCATACAGTAAACAGCACACTCATTTACACTTTTACAATGCAAACCTTGTTTGTCCCAAACAATGAATTTAAGCAAACAAGCAAGTGTCATGGATGGCTATTACAGTAATAAAAGTTAAGCAGGCGTGTGCCAGACAGCTCGCCACTAAACCACATCTAACGGGGAATTGAGTAAATAAAAGACGGTAGCAAGGTTCATAGCTGCCAAGTCCTCCAAACCCGGTTAGCCTGTTGGGATATAATAGCCCGCTATTAAGTGAAACTATTGTCCACTCGGGAAGATTACACTCCTTAAGTTCTAGGGGCCAGAACATGCGGTGATCCCAGGAGGGAGGGCACAGTCTGACGTGCTGAGGGATGTGGGTGGGAAATGCCATCACATTTGTTTCAGAAATAGAGGGCTGCACTTGACAGTTTCTCGCCCCCCCCCCCCGCACTACAACTACCCCCAACTCCCCACCACATCCCAGCTGCCTGTCAGCGGCTGCGCCCGGGCACGACATTGCCACTTGCCCCCGAGCGTGGGAAACGGAGCGGTCAGCCGTTCACATCTCCTGAACTCCGTTTAACGGAAGCAATTAGGCGCAAGCTTCAGACTCTCTCCAACCCAGCCCCCTCCCCACCAACTCCCGCCCTTTCACGTCTGCACACGTCCTAATTATTTCAGTTTGGGATGCCAACGCTGTTTCCTGGGTACATCCGACCATCCTTAAGAAAAAAAAGAGAAGGGGAAAAAAGTCGCCACGTGGGTAGCGATCAGGACGACGTGCTCTCGTCTCCTTCATTAAATGTCAATTTAATTTCCAATGCCAGACGCAGAGTAAGACTTTTTTTTTATACAGTTTGACAAGGGGGGAGGTGATATAGTTCCCATCGTGTCTTTCTGCTTGAATGCCTTCCTCAAGGAAACCGTGCCGGAAGAGCAAAGCATCTTTGCTTACTGCATTTAAAAAAAGAATAACGACCAGCTCTGCATCTTGCGATTGAAACTCGGCTCTCCTCTATTCCGTACCGCCTATAGGCAGATTGGTTTATTTACGCACTTTTAGCGTACCCATTAACACGTATTTTGCTTGCTTTCTTGGGGAGGCATGTGACTATAAACGCCAACTTTAAAGTTATGTCACATACTCCACATATAATTTTCAGAACCATGATATAAAAATCCTCTCTCGAGATCATTTCCTTTTTAGTTAAAAACTTTTTTTTAGCCCATTCGCTTCTCCAATTTCTAATAACCCCTCCGACATTCACGTGGCGAAACGGCCAAATAAAAATACTTTCAGAAACAATCCTTGAATCGAAAATCAGTATCCATTTCTTTTTTTTCCTAGAGCAGTTTAATGTTTCAGCTACAAAGTGGAGACACGAGTTTCAGTCATTTTTTTTAATAACTATGCAGATCTTAATCAGTGCAAAACGTTCAGAGCAGGCGTGCCACAAGGCACATTGTTAACTCTTGCGTTATAGTTAACTTGCAAACCACTAAGACTTTACTCCGGTCACAAACAGCACTGATACCTTCATCAAATACATTCTCATGTTGAACTCTGAAGATATCCCATCCGTTCAACTTTCTGAGAGTTTAGCATCGACGGCTTCGCTTTCTGATGTAGGCTTCCATTAATTGTCTTTCTCTCTCTCTCTCTCTCTCTCTGAAGCTCCACGAAGACCCTAGAAGCAGTTTTTACTTTCGGTTATCTAGCTTTATGACGGGCAAATACACTCATACAGCTAGATAACCAAAGATAACAACTAACTTCCTCAATCCTGGCGTTTGCTGATGCTTTCCACTTTCTTTGCCCTCACGGGCTTGGATTCTGAAACAGATCTCACCAGCTTCGCATTTTCCATCATTTTCCTCAAATCACTTCTTGGCCAGAGATACTCATCTCTACAGTGGCACTGAGAGGGTGCAACGTCCCTCGAAGTTTTTGCCCAACTTCCACAGAACTTAATAATTCAACATTAGCACTCCAAGCTCCTGATATTAATATCATGAGACTGGTGGGGTGAGGAGAAGGGTGGGGGGGGGAGGTGCGGTGGTTTGCAGGAAAAAAAAGCAGCCCCATCGGCGGATTAGTCCCGATATGATCTGGACAGAGTTAAGAGTGAGGTGCATCCATCCCTCCACAGGCCTCTATTTGCATTGTAAATCGCTTCAACTCTCACAAAGGCTGTATGAAGACGTTGAGCCAACAGCCACTATCCAAAGCCGCTACACACACAGCGTAAATATTTCCTCTCTCGCTTATTCCGTGGTGGAAACTGGCTGAACGGTCAGGAGAAGCGGGATGCGATCGCCTCAGTTTTGCTGCCGATGGTATCTCTTGTTTTAATGGCAGCGGTGGCAGGCTTGATTATATATTTGGAAAACGGTTCCCTTCAAAACGCATTTTGGGGGGGGAGAGCTGGAAAGGCAGATGCCGTCGCACCATTGCTGCTGCAGCTCTAGGGGTCTGAAGACGGATCAGGGCCATCATTGGGATTGCGGTGCCGAAATCTGGACCAACCCGGCGAGGTCAAAGGTCCCGGACCGCGGGAGACCAAGGTAATGATGATGTCATGAGAAATTTCAAGTACACGTTTATTGATATGCATGGCTGATCAGCCGGCAGCTCCCACCGGAAACAAAGGGACCCCCCCACCACCACCTCCTCCTCCTCCTCCCACCAACACCTTTATTTTGTCGCCAGACCTAAAATAGCTGCGGCCCTTTCTGCTTTCCTCCCTGCAAATAATGTGACCAATCCTAGCTGTGGAGGACCCGTTGTCTCTTTGGATAGATTAAAGCTTCTCTGCTCGGGGTAACGTGCCTCTTTCCTAACCCACCCCCCACCCCCAACCCCCCGACTCCCCTTGAATTTCTATTCCCTCGCATTGTTGCTTTGAGGCATTTTGACATTGCTCTCAAAAAGCAGGGCCTTGCTGTTTGGGGAACTGGAAGTCAGAGCTCTCTCTCTCTCTACGCAGTGAGTCCATATGTAAAGAAGCAAACAATTTGCTCTGCTGTTTGTTTTTAATCGCTTCCCCGTCGTGGCCAAATGCTGTCTGGTCCCGGGATTCTTCAATTAAAATGTGCTCGATAATCGGCAGCGTGCAGTCAGATCAGAGATGGAAAGTTCACCGAATGGCTGAATGCTAAGTATCATGCGACTCTTCGAACGCGCTGTCCTCCTGTTCCATTAGTATGTGTAGTAAAACATTACATAAAATCTTTACTGCGAGTCTTCTGTGTCATTTTATTTCGCAGATCCGAGGAATGTCTTATGAAACGTATTGCGCCTATGACTCTAAGTAGCTACTAAAAAAAAATGCCGCTTTACTTGGGACACCCGAGGATTTATTTTTAAAAGAGAGACAACCCGTCATTCAAAAACCTGCTCCCAGAGTTAAAGAACATGGATTGGCTCCGCATATAAGTAAAACACGACTCGGTTGCTTCATATGCTCCTCACAGGAGAAAATGGAACTGATCGAAGGACCATGTAGAATTCCCGCTCTGGTGTGGGCCTGGTTAGTTTGTTAAGCTCAAAGATATTACCATGATGTGCACACGAATTTTTCCCTTTCACGATTCATTATAACACCCTTTAGGTTTGCAGACTAATTAGATATGTGTTCAGCCAGTGAGTTTATTCAGAAACTAATGAGATTGTACGAATCTCGAGCAGAATCATATCACGCTGTTTCATTTTCTGTCCCTTTACCAAAAGGACGCTGCTACATCACTTTTAATGTTTTTATTAATACGATCTCATATTCGTGTTAAAATTTCACTCAATATTACAAGCAATGCGACGAGTTTCTAATAAATTAGACAAACTGTTTTGGCGAGGTTTTGAAATTATCTGTTATCAGTTTCTCCTGTTATTGTTCATTTGCATATCTGTTGTATACTTATATAAGTGTGGATATTATGTTTAAACTATTGCTTATTTAATGCAAATTCTATATTTCAATTGACAATCCTAGCCTTTGAAATAGTGTTCATTTGATGCTTTATTAGTATTTAAATAACTAACTTAGGTTAAGAAGTGTTGGCAGTGTGGCACAGCATTCCACATTGGTCTTAATTTTTCAATGACAATACTTTGCCAACGTTTCATTTCAATTGGATCGTTTTCAGGATTCTTATTGCAGCCATGATATCAGAAAAATGTAACAACTTGGTAAATGAATAAACGCAACAATAGCAAGCAGTCGATAAATTAAACTGAAATGTAACCGTTAGAAATGGCACAACAGACTGTAATGCTGTTATACAATTCCAATCCTAGTCCCACATAAAATGTCATCGCATGCAAAGGATGAGACAATTATACATTTTTATCAAAACACACGAAAGGCTTTAAATGACACAGGCTGTGACGTTAACGTTACTGCGCAGCAGATAGGTCCATTTTGAATTAAATGCTGGCTCAGTAACCACACTACACAAGGAAAGATTTTTTTCCATCATAAGGGTCATTTTCATGAAATGACACCAGTGTCGCCGTAAATTGCAACAGTGCACATTAAAACAGCTAATAGATTAAAGAGTGAGCCATTACTAAAGGACCCCAAAATACTAAAGTCTTTTAAGTGGATTTACAATATGATGAAGCGAATTGTGGACAAATATCTCAATCCATTTTGACATGTTCTGGGATTTGCTTAACTATGCTCTTAAGCGAATGACAATGTGTCCAATTATTGCAATATATAAGGCATGGCAGACTGACGTGCAAACAGACAGCAGACCTTTCTGTATTTATTCTCAATTTTTGCAGTTTCAGGGGGCCTATTATAATATAAACGCAACCGTTAAAACTTATGGTTTTCTTAATATCATAAAAGGTGAAAGCTGTATACCAAAAATGAAGGTTATGTAAGTTGGATGTCACAGAAGACAGTGCTATAAACTATATGCAATGCCGACATACCTTAATACACCTTGTGCAGCATCCTTCCAAAATAAATAATTCACGAAGAACACTTGTAATGCAATTTTAAATGTTTAAGTGCATATTACTGTTCGAAGGAATAGACTATTGCTAGTGCGACTAAAAACTAACCCAATGTATTTAAAAAAATCTTGGGAATGATGTCGGTATATAGTTACCCATGTGAGAGGCCGGTAGTGAGCTGCATTTTGTGTAAATACCAACCTCATTATATCTGTGTCCTCAAGTCTGCAGCAATATTTTGTATTAGGAATGCACAATCTCTCGAAATGAATCAGCTCGAATACACAACGACGGTCAAATTGAAATGAATCTCTTTTAAAATTAGTTCATAGTCATGTGCTATTCATTTTATGTGTATACACGAAAATGTCATCTCAGGAAATGTAATCCTAACCGGTTAGTTGCACCATTTTCAGGGGGAAAGTCCTTCAGTGCCAACGTCACTAAAATATACTAGTTGCCAAAAATGATTGCAGCAATAATAACTACCTGTCACATGGGTTAGCTTTCACTGGCAGCCGCGTGTTTTAATGGGAATAATAATTAAAGGCAATGGAAGTGGCAATAGTGAACGTGACGATTATACACTCGTGTTTCATTACTGATGTTCCCAATTCAAACCTGCCAATCTTCTTTTGGTTGCCTTATTACTATATATACGCCTTTGGCACAATAAAAGGAGGCTTTAGATTATTTTGTTAAATGCTTATTTTAGCCACTTTCCTATTGAATTTATAATTGAATTAAGAATTTCGAAATACAGGGAGCAGTCTAAAAACACCATAAATATCGGCCAGTTTTACCTGATTAGCGTGGCAAGGGTACACCTATGGAGACAATACTCACACAACCTTTCCATAAAACGTGTTCCCTTATGCAGGTGATGAACAGGGAGTATTTTACCACGAATTTGATAGCTCACATTTCACCTTAATATTGTAAAATAAAAACCCTCAAAGGAACAGAGGTATTAGAAAATGAAGAAAGTATGAATATTCATTGCCTAAACATAAATTTAACTACATATATGCAGCAAAAATCCAGGTTGAAATACATTTGAAAGGTGTATCTATGCCAGAGCTGCTAGTTGAGTCAAGTTTTAAATGAAAATGTCACCAGTGGTCTGTAGATTGGGACGTGATTGTCATGCCACTGTTGTAATCTTTTTATAGGTTTCCAGATGGATTCAGCGATATTACATGGCATGGATTTGAAGTACCCTCGTGATCTTAAAATAATGTCGCGACTACATATGTTAATATTCAGAATTCATAATTGTCTGCGAATGTACATGTGCACGTGAGCTTTATGTGATACATGGCTAGAGATACACAGACCTATATTCGACATTTTGCCGCCCCAATTCTGGTTTAGATAAATTGATGTAATTAAAACGAACAGTACTGAGTCATTTTAGGAATCACCTATCTCATTGGAGTCGTGTGTCATGGTTATGAATAAGCCTCAGACCACTAAAACGAGATCTTGCTAGTCAAAACAGCCATCTTGTATGATAAAAGGCCATTTAATTATAGCTATCTGTAGCGCTTTTGCAAAACACTTGGCTTGCATTCTGTGCGACTCTACTTTTTTTCTATACACAACATTTGCATTTTTATCTTATTATAGCTGATCAGTGTCATATACATTTTGAGTTGGGGCGCCATATCTTTTACCAAAACTGTGTTTACATTGTGAAGGCAATTGTTTTAGGTACCACACTCTGTCAAAACCTTCCTACATGACATAATAACAAGGCCAGTGCGTCATTAACTAAATGTTTTTATACGTTGAACATAGTACACAATTCACATGCATTTGTATACACGAAATACAGAATTTTTTTTACCGTTTTCGTCGGTATTATGTGTCAGAACATGAATGTATCCGGTTTACTTTCAACCTGCAAAACATCCATGAATTGAAGAGATTAGTTAATGCTATTAGAATGCCAATAATTCTGACAAATGCTTTAAAACGTTGTAAAAGGTTAGAAAAAGGATGTTTAATCTTCTGATAACGTATTTGTGACATGAGAGGTGTTTGAAATATAAATAGTTCCACTCAATTCCTCCTTGGTCACTTAACCCTGTTGTGTAATAAAGTCATGAATATTCATTCGTACATTACATGACGCGAATCTGCAACCCACAAGACAGTTTTAAGATGTTTGTTGTTATTGCAGAGCAGTGATTTTCTAAAACAAAAACTGCTTTCCAGGGCATGGGAGAATCACATGAAATGGCGAAAAACTAAACTGTTCATATACGTTGTTCGGAAGTAGCTCCTGTATCCATCTTCAAACAAGATTAAGGCAGGTCGTTTAAACTGAAGGGAAGACGAGCCAAGAACAAGATATGAATGCAATCTAGCGTTTTATGACTATCGGCGAGGTGTGCTTATAATAAGATTTCCACCTTCTGCAATTATTAAAATCACGACCTCAATTCAAACAATTCAAAGCAATAGGATGCTACAGCTACTCATATATTCAATGTTATTATTCCAATGTTTGGATTATAGTTTTGTTTTCAAAGTGGTGAAACCACAATTAAAATACGTTGTAAGTGATAAATGCGATTATCTACGGACAAAAGAAACATAATGCACGCTCACTTCGCCACATTTACTGAAATATAGATGCGTGCCCTAGTTCTGGATTTCCCCTGAAAGACTGGATTGTTTGCAGTTAAACGCTCCCTGATCTCTGCCCTATTGTCGAGCTCTGGAGCCTCTCTGAGTGCCACTGACCGTGGCAATGAGACTGAATTCAACTCGGCCAACGGATATTGTGTATATCTCTGTGAAACAGAACGTAGCAAGTCTGATAATAAAGCAAACAACTCAACAGCCATGTCAGTAATGCAAACACACGGTTGATGGCGGCATTAGATTATTTTCAGCCTGGTACCTGGAATCATTATCCTTATAAAATACACCTTGCACATACATATTGGGAGTCCCTCCTGAAAGCACAGTACATTTTGAATAGAGATCCGCAAGCAGAGCCTGGTCTCTGCTTGTCTGTCAGTAATATAAACTAGTAACAACTTCGTCATCTTCATAATTTAACAGAGTCCCAGTCACAGATTATGGCAAAATATTTCAGAATCATAATTAAAACAACGGAATCTGCCAAATACTGCGGCCCTATCCAAACCGATAAACAGCAGCCAGATTCACAGATAATGTAACATGAGACATAATAGATCGAGAAAGAAGCATAGATATAGAATAAGATTGAGGAGCCGAGTGAATGGACTGAATATATCTGACCAAAATGCACATCTGATGAAGTTTTGTATGACCAAATGTCAGCATGCTGTACAACTGTAGAATGCAATGTCCGTTTCCCTTTTTGTCAGAAGCATTTCGGAATGATTAAACAGCAACCCCCCCCCCCCCCCCCCCCCCCCCCCGCCAAACACACACAATCGAGTAATGTAAACAGTCAAAATCAAGTTCAACACCATTAAAATAATTACCATAACAATTTCAATGAGCATCCTTTCATTTCCAGGCAAGATACCAGCGCTAACACACATGCTAACTTTAAATTGGTATATTTTATATTTTACAGAAAAATACAATAATTCTATGTAACTGAGTTGGACTTTGGTAAAACAAACTCACCTTTTTACTTTAAAATACCAAAGTTATTGCAGCAAATTTATCATTTATTACACGGAAGAAATTCATAATGTGATCAGCCAAATCATTAACTCAATGAAAATATAGATATTGATTTAAGATTAAAATATAATTTAACTAACATTAGAATTGCCACTGGCACGGATTGTTATCTAGTGCAACCAGATGCAGGAAGATGTGTATACTTACAGACTGGTGGATGATAAACTTCAAGGAGGTTTCATTTCTGAAATCTTGATGCATAAAACCCCGCAACTGAAAGGTCCTTTTGGCAAGTTTTGACTTCTTCATCGGCCTCAAAGCAACCAATGCCATTCCTCGACAATTTCATTCAAAAATAGCCGCTTATTTCCACATTATTCTGTTGTAATGACACTAGAATAGAGAGGAAATCTTCCACTCTTTAAGGAAAATAACTTTTTCCCCTATAACATTTTGCTCTCTCAAGCCCAAGAAGTAAAAAAAAGTGACGGTACTGCCGGCAAGTTTTTTTTTTGGAAGGGGGGGGGGAATGGAAGAGGGGGGCCGGGATGAAGATTGTCCAACCCCTCTGGCGGAGACGTGGTCTGAAAATCAAATAACTTCCCCATTTCTTTTGTTGCTGATGAACTGAAGCCCTATTGTTCATTCTTTGCATGATCTGATTTTTTTTGTGTGTGTGGAAGGGCCATTCCCAGAATACGCCGTGCCTTCTCTCATTTGGCGAATAATGTATTTCTTCAAACCGCCTCCCCACCCCACCCCCTCCCCAACTCCAACACACACACACACACACACACAGACCCTGTCTGACAGACACAACAAATGAGAATTTATTTGAATAGAGCCAAGAGCGGACAAGAAACTCCCTTGTTTTTTTAAAAAAACATATTTTCGCGTGTGTGTATGTGAGTGTGTGGGGAGTTAACAGGCCCGCCGGGAAGTTCACGTGTTTACACCCCATCATTACGATTTTAATTGCTGAACTTTTTCCCTCTTTCAAAGAGCACTGAGTCCTTTTTCTTCCCCACACAAGAACTCCAGACATTGATCGTTGTCCTTCCGATAGTTGTGGCGATCCCAGAAGCTTCCAGTTCGCACTTGGCTCTCTTCAGCCGCTTTGCTTTGTCTTCTCTCCAGCAACCACCTCCACCACTACACCCACCCGCCCCCCCACCGCCACACACACATCTCGCATACAGTTTTCTGTTTTGCTTCTTTAATATAGTTTTATTCAGTTAGTTCTCCCTCCCCCACTCTCTTCGTCGCCGACAAAAATAAATAAAGTCAAAACAAAACATTTTCTTTTTCAACATAAATTTAAAAATCTGTAAACTCCTGACTGCGATACTTTGGTCGCCTCCCCCTCCCGCTCTTCGGGAAAGTACATCAGTAGTGGACTAAGGAGCAAGATTCCTGCGACGGGGAGGCGCTGCTGCACTGCCGTTCCAACCTGGGCACCCAGACTGGGCGAATAATAAAAAATAAACAGGCCGGATTTTCCCGCCACCGCCAGCTATTCATTCCTGTGGCGGGAATAATCTTTCACTCGCCGTTTTAGGCAAACAGACATTTTTATTTTCCCTCTCACCACCGCCAAAAATAAAAAAAATCAGGATTTTCTCCAGCTTTTCTTTTTTTCTCGCTCTGCTTCCTCCTCTCCTCCCCCAGTATACATCTAAGAGGAAGCGAAGCCAGTGATATAACTTGGAGATGCTTCACTGAAGGATTTTCCAAGAGTCTGTGGTTTTTTTTTACACATACACACAGCACGCCCAGTGTATCGGCGAGGTCACGTCTGCCTACGTCACGTTAAAGTGTACGTCTGGCAACATTTCACATGAAATTATTAGCAACAAGACAAATATGCAAATAGCCAGCTTATTGTCTGACTGCAACAGAATTGATGGCGTTGTCCCAATTTATATTTTCTAAGCCTTCGTTTTTTTGTGCTTTCCAATAAGAAGACTGTCAGAATAGAGCGTGCAGGAATTTTTATATATGTAGGGACACTGGAGAAATATCCCTGCGTAATAACGCCGGTGGTGCGCCATCACCTCTGCTGTTGGCTGTAACGTGTGCGTTATTTTTAATATGTATACCTCTGTAAGTGTTTACTCACTTTTTTTTATTTTACCGAAGCTATTGACCGAAAAGGTCGGTTTCTACATAAATATTCCAATGTATTATTGCTCCTTTAAAAAAACTCTATGTAAAGGCTACTTTTGTACTTAAATAGGTCATTCGTTTGGGCTTACGTTAAAATTAGCGCGTTGGAATCCTGTATACATATGTATGATTTCAACAACTACCGCTTCAATGCGATTTTGAATATGCATGTGTACACTTTAATGTCTGACATACTGATTTTACCTGGCAAAGAATTTTATATTTGCCTAACCATTTATAATAAATTGGATGGATTCTTGTTCTAGTTAAATAATAATTATTGCTTGTTACGGATTTCAAAATATCATGCCTTAGTTTCAATGCCCATGTTTGAAACTGCCTTTAAGGTTTCTTTGAGTGTGCCAGGAATATTTTGTTTTCCCATTCGTGCATCGATTTAAATATTTAAAACACAACTATTAGCATCTTGTACAGTCAATGAGCCCCAACTCATAATCAACAATGTGCCTGGCAGCCTTGCCCTTCTGATTATACACAAAGGATACAAATTAAGATTTGATATATAAAGGGCAGGTGTTTCATATTTTTAGTCATACATTGGCATTTCCTTGCGCTTAAACAATCCACACAGCATATGATAGCAGCATTTTTTTAAAAAAAAGTATAATTCGTGCACCTTAAAAATTATGCCTGGTAAATATTAACTCATTACTCACCAATGTGTTTCTAACAGTTGTCACACAATCCTTACATGTTCCTCATCTTTTTTTATGGAACTGTATTTGCAGAATCTGTGGCAACATACGTATTTAAAATGTTTTAGTGAACAAACATGCTTATACACCAAACATATTTCATATTTATCACAAGATAGCAATCAGATGTGTACCGTTTCCTAGTGTTGGTTAGAATGTATGACTTAAAAGTTTAAATTAGTAGAATTACCAGACTCTCGTAGCAGGAGTACCTGTACTGACAATTAGTTGCAATGTTTTTTATAGTCATGATCTTATAGACTCCAACTGTAGTTTTGCCTTCACGCATACGCCAACAATTTTCGATCGTGCATTTCTTTCCTAGTGCGATCTTACAAAGCGATTTGAATAATTGACCAATTCTAATTGTTTGCTTCATACTCATTGCACGGGTTAGTTTGCAATGGTGTATATTTACTATGATCTTTTTGTCTTATTTTGATGAATCATTTGGAGTAATATTCGTAGGGGGCGCCGTGAAATTAAACTGCTCTGATAATATGGAACTTGAACAGTCTCTGCTTTTTTAGAATTGATAAACGCGTTCGAACCCAATTTCGCAGTGGAATTATTTACATAGAAAACGCGTTGGTATTAATATTACATTTCTGCACACCAATCTATTGATTGTGCAATTAACATTTGGTTGAGTGCATTTAAATACATCCTTATATTTAACACTTGACTTCAAACGTTTTTATTGTGGCCAAATGTGCACAACTCGCCTTACCTGTACATTTCAGAGCCAATGCGTAATTCTACACCACACAGCAGTTTGGAAACTCATAAACCACTTAACGTTTTGACTCATAACATATTTACATTTAATTGTATAACATTAATCAAATGAATAAATTTATATAAAGTATATACTCTAAGAGATCACTGCGATTTATTCGGTTGCTGTATACATTCGATAGATTTAACAAGTAGATGAGCTGAGTCATAATGCTTAAAGACTAACGCACTTCGACTTGTATAGCATACAGTACAGCTGTTTATTTATTGGCATATTATTATTTTATCGTGAAAATAAAGCATAGTTTGTTATGTGCACCTATGTAGAAACTGTTGTTTCATCGAGCTTTTTCATCCAGTCAACTAATTTCCATTTAACTAAGACGATTGCTGATAGTATGTATTTAAAGTATTGTAACATTATCACTAAACATTCTTATTTGTTGGCATCCACAATGACAAATGTTTTTAAAATGTAAATCACTTTTCCAGTGCGTTTTATTTTAGCTTTCACTACTTTCGGTACCCTCGCCACATTCGCCACCAGCAGTTTAGCTTGCACGTTCAGACATTACAAGCACCCTTAGTTATCTTCCACAAAATGGCATTGGTACAGAATAGCTTGCCTTGCAAACAATGCTAGAAATTCCAATCAGAAGCTATACTTCTGTAGATTTTTGGCAAGGTCCTAAACAATGCCAGCCATGGTGCACAACAGGTTACACTCACATCCGATTTATTAGACGCTGATGTTATTATTTTGGCAAATTGAAGCACATGGAGTCTTGGTAGTAATTCTGCAACTTGGGAATTAATTTGAGTTAACATATAAACCGTCCGTTTACTTTCTCTTTCAATATGTTGAAATAATAATTGAATGTGTCGTAAACAAACAATGCGACAAAGTATCATTTATGTTTGTATTTTAGAAATAGATTATTAACCAAGATCTTATCCACGAATCCATTATGTAATTATCAGATAACACCAAGTCAACTGCCTGACGGTTTTTTGTCTAGGTTTTCAATAATTATTGAATATTTAAACAAAATTGACACTAAGTTGTCACAAGAATTTTGGCAGTATAATGTAATAAACAAATTAATATTGTCGGGTTTTCACTAAACGAACAGCTTGTGGAATTTGTAGGTTTAATGCCGCAATATTCGGGAGCTTCAGTGTACCAGACTGAACCAAAGTCTTAATTATTATACGGTATCAGTAATATATTCAGTTTATTCCATCATTGTTACTTTATAGAATTGCTATAATAAAAAAAGAATTCCACAAAATGTGATTTAGAAATATACTAATATACTTTTAAATCACTTTTTATATTTAATGATAAAAGCAGCATCATACAAATATCAAACATATCGTGTATTCTCTTTTATATAGTAAGTTTCTATATAAGACATGAAATAAAACATTGTCACATTTGAAAATTCGTATCAACTTTGCTAGATATCCTTATTGAAACATACACACAACAAATATCATTTTCCATTCAAATAATAGTGATAGTATACATTTATAATGATGCAACACTGATTATATACACTTGTGTGCATCAAAACGTGTTAATTGCAACATGTATAAACGCAAACGACAGTCATATTACCATAATTTGCATTTGACATAAACATGGCGGATATTTAAAAAAATCAATAAAGGAGTAAATGCTGCAAAGGAGTCTAATTTAAGCAAGTAAATAAAAAAGCACCTTGCATAGAAACATGAAAAACTGATATCACCTTGATATGATTTGTCGAGCGAATGGGCGGCGCCAGCAGTGGAAGGGCGACATCTTCTGGCAGCATCTCGTTTCTACTTATGCAACAGACAGATGCTGTGATTTTGCTCTTCACACCGAAAAGCCAATGGTAGCAAAAGGTGTTTTCCAAACAGCTTGTAAAACCAAAAACAAAGAGAGCAACATTAGCAGAAGTCCATAGTGAACAATCAACAACATTTTGGAAGCGAAGGAACTGTCAATGAAGGCTGTATATAAGTTGCAACTAACCATAAACAGAACATATGTAATATTTCTGAATCCCGTCACCTGATACCTTCGTTTAAAATTTACATGCAGCGCGCATATATTTGGAACGTGTCAACATAAATGACTTCGACATTATTAATTCAGAATGTGAGCAATAAAGCGCACAGCCCATTAAGGAAGCTGAAGCATACAGAACGAAAAAAAATGTTAGGGTAATACTTGACGTTACAGTCCGTTGTTAGTGCAATAAAATCTGTTTCATTTGTAGATTACATTTGTGCAATAATGCATTAATATACATAACATGGAGTCCACTTCCTCGTTATGAGCTACATTTTATCGACCTATGTGAATATTCATCAGTCATAATTTCCAAAATAACGTCAAAGACTATACTTTCGAAATATCACCCTTTGCCCGTGCGCTTATGTGGAGGGGCTGAAATATTTCTAGGCAATGAAAGACAACATTGAGGGGGAAGAAACAGAAGAAAGATGACATAGCGTACTGCATCTTTCCATAGATTGACCATACGTATATTTGTCAAACCTCAAAATAGAATACTTCTGTCTAATGTCTTCATTATATTGCATATACAGTCTATAATGTTTCTAATGCAATTATGCCATTCATTGTAAATGGTGATTGTGACAAATATATTTCAAAATGCAATAGACGTGATTGAATTTAGATATAAAGTACAGAAGAATATTAAAATTATAGTAATTAAACTTGACTTCTGAAGTGTCTTGTTTAAATATAAAAATCCTTAAATATGTATATTATATATATCTATCTGCAAAGTAATAAACGATTTGCTGAGCTACTATTGTTATTTTTCCCATTGCAAATTGTTTGGAGCGACTGTAACTGTCGGCAAGAAATTGTAATTTTATATATTGAAACAAAACAAAAGATGTGGGTTGTCAATAAGTTTCCAAAAAGGTGAATTGGTTCTGTTAGCTACAAGTTTAAGAAATACTATCACTATTTTTTTTCATGTTATCTTTAAAACAGGTAATTTCTACATCTTAAAGATTAATCATTGCATGAATATCCGTTCTTAAAATTATCAAGATGTTTTGTAATTGGAATTCAAATAAATGCTCCACCTAAGATCAAACCAATATTATTTTTAAGAATCGCATCTTTTATATAAACGCAGTTATTTTCAGTTACATAAAAATATAGCTTCAAGTTTTATGACAAACATATTTCATTATGCAAAGTCAAGGCAACATAGCAGGCCTAGTTCTATTAGATATCACAGCCTGAAAGGTTATTGCGTTCAAAATGTCCACTGATAGGTAAATTGACACGCTGTTCAGGTTTTTTTAAAAGAAATTTTTCCATTCCTTGCTATTAGCGCGAAATGTCTCAACTTTCATCTTGGGGTACATTTGGTTCAATAGAAAATGCACGCAGAGAAATTCAAAAGGAAATCGAGATTAAAATACATCAGAAACGCAAGCGTATTGAATCAAATATTAATATTTACCCAAATAAAAATCCTAGGATTTGCAATAAACCGCACTTCAAGCTCAGGTTTAATTTACTTGCATTGTAATTTTATACAAGTTATTAAGTATTGTTAGGATTTGTGCTCCATTTGCTAAACATGTCTTCGTTGTTTTATAAAGTATAGAATAAAAATGCAGCTTCAAGGTTTATAAAACAGTAATTCCGGTCATATACTGTAATGCTGGAATCAGTTAGCCATTGTTAGTGCATAGTAAATATTCATGTTGGGGTGAGAAAAAAGCGTCGAGTTCCAGCCCCTTTACTTACTGTGCAACGCAAAGCGGCCCCTGGGCTCTAACCTCAGTCTCAGAACACTGCAAGTAACTGAAATTCTGCCCGATCCCTTGTCTGGGATCATATATTCGTGATCTGCAGAGACAACGACAAATAGTTTGAACGTTAGCCAAAAGACAATTTCACCAGCAAATCGGTAAAACGTGACGTTCGCTACTTTCGGCTGTTTAACTCTGCACAGACCTGAAAGTTGACCAACGGATCTCAAAGTACAAAAGACTATCTGTTTGAAATCGTCCCCTTACTGTTAGACTTATTAGCAATGCAGACGTTGTAAACGGTGGGAAAATTGATGGAATTTTTGTACAATTTACTTTCCTGTTTAGCATTCGGAAACCACAACACAGAGACTAAAGCTCCCCCACGCCCCGCCACCGCCCCCTCCCCCCACACTAAAGGCCTTTCTTAATATCACTCAAATATAATTTGCGATAGACGTGTCACTGCTGAAATGCCACACATTAAAATACGCACAGTTAAACATCGTTTTAGTAATCAGGGCTCCATATATTTTGGATATTTCGACCACTTTGTACATTTTTAAGTGCGGTAGACTCGCAACACCGAACTTTAAAAGCATCTACAAAACACTGGATGTTACAGATCAGCACAAAAGGAGTCAGGCAGAGTTTTGGCATAACAGATATAAATTTTCCTTTTTTCTTACAATTTTTACTTAAACCCCTTAAAACTGAAAGTTTAGATTTAAACTTGTTTTTATATTTCGGTTACTTCAGAGTGCAATGCATTGCTTTGTATAAGGTTCGCTTGTTACCTGTACCAGATTTCCAATTGCCTTCTGGGAATAAATGCATAAAAGTCCACGTGTGCTCTAAATAAATGCAGAAGGACACACCTTTTAAAATGATTACAATCTGCTCTTAAAAGACATGCCTCGTGTCATACTCTTGCATACCTATAGTCATGATTAGATATTACTCCGCATTTTTCATATAAATTATTTATCGCATGACTACATAATAAATAGGTTTGGATAATTTCTGATCAAATAGACCCCTATTAAATTATTTTGGCCAAAGTGATTGGTTTTCAGTGTGACAAACAATCACAAAAAAATGTCACGATTTGCATCAATGGAAGGGGCATCGAGGTCAAGAAATGTGGCAAGGCATACAATTATTAAACATTTTACAAAGTTTCTCCCTCAGGTCAATTCACTTTATTGCAATAAATAGCATCCAGTGTCGAATAATTCTTTTATTTGAAAATGCATTATTTATTGTTTATGTAGGGGATTTATGACCAACTTCGAACGTAGCATAATAGCACTTAAACAATGTATATGTCAAAACTTTATGGGAATGCGTCGTATCTATAAAATAACAATATTATGAGCTATTTCTCTTTGAAATATCGGACTTTTTGTTTGGGCGCAAGTGCAACAAGGAAACTTTGCAACTCAGAGCGAAAACAAAATCAATTCGCCTCCATCTCAAACAATATCAAACTCTACTGATCGCTGAATATTATGTACCAATATCACACTTCAACTTTCCTTCAAAACATATGCTTTTGACCTATCTGTATTCGATTTATAACGGCTATTCAGAATGCGTAGATCAGAGGGAAATAACTTAAGGGGGGACAAACAAAATAAATTCTATTTTATAAGGGCATCCCGACTTGTTGGAACTCGCTGTCAATACTTTGGTTCCCCAGTAGAAGTTCATTTAATGACAGTATTTTGAGATATTTCTTGCCCATTAGTGACGATTTTAGCAGCGTTTTAACAGAGAGGATATTCAAACAATCGAGTGGCTTTTAAAGGGACAAGAAAGCATGTTTAGATTAGTTAACAAATGCATGTTTTGATAGACGCCATTTCACAAATATACATGTCATCAGTGTTGGCTTAAATGGAAAACGAAATGTACAGAATACTGTGTTCTATCTTTGGCACTGCATATCTTATTTCGAAATGCCTGAAATAATCGAACAAGCTGGGGAATCATTCATTATTTTCCCTTTAAAAGTATACCTTTATCCCGATACATGTATTAATGTTGATTGAGGATGCAGAGGAATGTTTCAGTATTCCTGATCCTTAGAATGCTGATTTTAAAACCTTCCAGTGTTTAATAACCATGTGGTATTATTTCCACATTCACAAAAGAGGGCCGGCCAACTCTACGGCAATATTTTCCAGTCTTTTGACCAGAATAGCTAAAATATTCGTTACGTCTGAGACTTAACACGAAATGTACTCTTCATTAACTCATTTTAGATGAACTAATTTTGTCTTTAGGGTAAGACAGGTAATTTCAAATTCATATTTAACAATCTGCGTGTTTCTAATTATTTCTTTATAATGCCAACAATCAACAAGCTTTATGAATTAAAAATTACAGTTACAGATTAATATAACTGTTGTTAAACCAATATTTTTTTTAAAAAACTGATTAATTTGATGTCCCATTTTCTAACTTCCAGTTTAAAGTAAGTTGCCATTGGTAGGTTATTGCGCAAATTAGACCGCTTTAAGGGTCCATTATTTTTACAGGCAGAGGTACGTGAAATTAGGTTATAACATGTTATAAGCCACGCTCAATACTCATACATCTCACAAAACAAAGTAACAGCATCGACTACAACGGGAATTCAACAATAAATAACAGCAAAAGTTATTTTGCTTAAAGGAACTTCATTTTATCAATTAAGCAGATTGTATGTGACATCATCGATGCAGTTCAGAATATTTAAAATAACATATTCAGAAGTTATAACTTTGCCGAGTAGCAGTGAACTTAAATATAGCTCTATATTCTGGAGTTTTGAGCATGAGAGCATTGGACAGCAATTTAATCCAATGAAAGAAATGCTTAGAAAAATACGAAGCAGCACCATCAACTTTGTGGATAGTTTATTTCAAAACTACTTAGACTTTTTAAAATGTAATAAGCGGAGCCACGGCCATCGCGCGCTGATTGATCGAAATACAAAAGCGCATTGCGATGAGTTAATACTATATTCGAAAAAACTGTTCTCGTTTCCATATCTTAAAATAAGACATGGCGCATAACATTTTCAGCGACTGATAATATATCATCAAATTAACAGAGAAGTTCAATGCGATACTTATTTACAAATATTGCATAATACCCATGTCTATAAAGAGAGCGCTATTATTTTGTGGAAGAGGTTGAGATTTAACGATAGAATCAATGGCAAATAACAATCAGATTATCTGGGACTCAAATTAGCTGGGAGAGCTTCTCTACATTTAGAAACCTGGATGAACGACACTGGAAGGTATTGCAGGGATTAAAAAATATACGCGGAACGATAGGATAAATTAAGTCGTAGTTTAATGATATCAGATTCGGACTTTAAGATACATTTAAGTTGTCACAGGAAGTGAAGTCCGAATAAAGATGTCCACCGCTTTGAAGTTTTGAGAACGAATACGTCAGAAGAGGAGAAAAAAAATCAAGGTTTGCGCAACAATAATAATAAGTACACAATTGGTACAATAGGTCTCTTCATTATTAATAGGGGTGATTGGAGAACAAGTGTCTTCCATAATATAATGATACTAAAAAACAAAGTAACTTAAAGGCTAAAGAATGGCAGAGTGAGGAGTTAAAAAACTATAGAGGGGACAGCCTTATAAGAACTTGATGCAATGTAGCCTCTAAATGTGTCACGTGAGCACTGAGCAGAAATTTACGATTTAAGATTTCAGCTAACAGGACTTGCCACAGCAGGCAAGGGGTACTATTTAATACATTTTTTGGAATATTAGTGCCATAAAATGAAACATAATCAGCATAATTGAGTGCATACAGTACCCTATGTAACAAATACTTTCTATCATAAATAATAATTCACGGTGCAACGTATACTGGAACATGAAATATACAACCTATGCGAGGACACACATAAACAGCAGTGTCTTGGAAAATATTGGTATAGTTACTATTGGGTGGCTTCTATCACACTAAACGCTAAATGATCCCCTAAAGGACAAGATGAATATAATGTCACATATGGTAAACTTAATCTTGTATTTCGATTCACATGCCACTTTGTGGAAAATCATAAGAGCAACGGAAAATATTGAGGCGAATGAAATAGAGACGAACTCTTATGGGACGAAATCAGCGATGAATAATTCCCCCATCCCCCAATCGCTCAACGTGTTTTGAATTTTCCTTTCGCAAGTAAAATGGGCGATGCTTTTAAAAATGTATAATAGCGAATAGATCTTTAATACTTCATAGAACTTTTTTTGAAGGGTTGCAAATGCAAAGGCAAAACTAACTTATCACGAGGATGTACAGTGGGGAATTTAAAAAGTGCTTTCATTGAGTGGATAAGATGATAATCAATATTATTCCAGCGATTATACACGGCATTAATATTTTTAGAACAAAATCAAAAGTCAATTTAAGTTGTGAAATATTTGGTTAGCTTTTATGCCAGAAATGAGAAGGCGCTGCTGACAAGTAAACAGAAACATTTGTACCGAAAGTATTACTTTTACCTTTTATATGTCGATTTTGATGGGAGAACTTTAGTGTCCAGTTTGAATTTAAATAAAAATCTGTGGAAGGATAGTTGCCATTATTAGAGTAAAGTTTTCTTCAAGCACTGGAATAGTTTCTGTATTTTCTTTAGGAAATGATTTTTTTTAACTGGGCTAGATTATGTACTATTTTACTGGAATTTTAAGGTTTAGTTTGACACATTGACGGGAAGAAATAGAAATTCTGAAGTCTAACAAATATAAATCGATTATTTAGCGATCTCTAGCGGTGGAACAGAGTAAAGACTGAAAGGTGTGGACATACATAAACAGCAGACAGAAACAGCAGCTTGATTGACTTAGCAAGGCACGACATTGTGGCGAACACAATTTTACTTTGCTTTAAAAACATTCTCATACTTTTCTCCGTTACTTAAAAAAATGAGTATGTACAGAATTACTCTATGTAATTAGAATGCAAAAGCAGCTAAAGTACATACATGTATTTTACATGTATTCTGTAAGTTCAGAATACATGTATTCTGTAAGTTCTAACTTACAGAAGGGTGAAGATGTAATACAATTGAAAATGCTTAATAAAGAATAAGTCAAAACATTGTCATGATTGTGGAATGTGTTTGAAATATTTAACTAACAAATGTCATAATTAGTCTCAATAAGCCTCGCCTCAAAGAATAGTGAGCCACGCCAACCATTATCAGGGCAGGAGGACGCAGGAGGGGAATGGAAAATGGAAACGATCCATAATAAGAGCCAAGTTCAAATAAATGAACAAAATGAAACGTATCTTTTGAATTTTTGCTGATCATGGAGTATATCGGTAAGAACATAGTCCACCAGTTTTCTCTGAACAGTTGGAAATGCTTGCGAAGTTTCGGGAATTTATAGATGAAGGCGTGTTGACATATAAGAACTTATGTTCACGAATGTTACAATTTGACAGAGGTTATTCTCTGCTTATCACAACTACATAGAACGAGAAAAAAAGTTTCAACAGACTTTACTGTGTGCCTTTAAAAGTGGAATAGCGAAAGCCAATTAGTCATGATGGACTTACATGTAGGTTAGTCTTACGTGTAGGTAAGTCCATTAGTAGTAACAGTACTAATGCCTTTGTTAAAGTACTGCACTGTGTGCAATATGGTCTCCTCACTCCAGAATATGTAGAGAATACAATACAATTTTTTGGGCTGCTGCCTAGTATATGAAAACACTGCCTTAAAATTGCTTACAATAGTGCCAGCAGTGGTTCAAAAACTTGAGCATATACTGTTGAATGAAAGTCCGGTGCAGTACTGAGAGACTGCTGCAGTGATGACAATCCTCCATTTGAGTGGGATATTAATCCAAGGTACCATTTACTCTCTGAGGTGGCACAACAAATCCCAAGTCATCAATTCGAAGAAGAGCAATGGGGCGGCCAGTACTTATCCCTCCACCTAATACCACTCACTAATAACTGGTCCACATTGCTGTTTGTGGAACCTGGCAGTGATTATTGAACATATTCCATTAGGATTGTCTGAAGTTATGAAAGGTGCTGTGTTAATGCAGAAAGTCTTCCTTTTTTTCCCTCAGGATTGTTATCTGCTCACTTATGTAGTTGGGAAAAGGCTGATTGAATGGGTTTTGCTTTCAGTAGTGACGAATGATCTGTGGGGATTTACACTGAACAATTGTAAATTAGAGCAAGCTAGAAATCCTTTAAGGGGACCCGGGACCAATGTGAACACAGCAAGTAACTGTAATATCCTTAATCAATCATTTTGAAGAATTGTAAACAAATATTGCAGAGTATGAAACAGGAAGAATCAGATTATTTAATTTGATATCAAATCATGTCAGAAAGCAAAATAAAGATAGGGAGAGAAATATGAGATTATGAGAAAAACAAAGGGCTTAAAAATAAGTTAAAATATATTTTTATTACTTTTTTGAAACTTAAAAAATAATTAGAATTGGTAAGAAAGAAATTTTATTGGCAATTTTAATGAGCATCTCTTGGATAGGTGCAACAATTTCACACCAGTCCATTCATGTCCCCATGAGACAATGAATTCTGGATGTGTAGGATAACTCGGACAGCAGTTTCCTGTAGAAGTTATTTTTCAGTGCCAGAGAGGTTGTTTATTAGTAATTAACACTTATCATGGTTTTAAACATTCACTTACACTGGAATGGGCAAACTGTCACTTATTTTGGCAATTTTAATGAGCATCTCTTAGGTAGGTGCAACAATTTCACACCAGTCCTTTAATGTCCCTGTGAAACAATGAATTCTGGATGAATAGGACAACTCAGACAGCAGCTTCCTGATTTCCACATTGAATCATATAAATGTAGTGACGGGAATTGCTGTTGGATATATATTTGATTCATTGTGAGTGCTGTTAGTTTCACCATTAATTATATAGCAATATCCAGCCTATTACTGATTATAATATACAGCACAGAGATCAGGCATTTGGACAAACCAGATCATCTCGGTGTCCACTCAAAACTTCCCCCCACATTTTCTAATTTAACTCTATCATTGTAAGCCTCTATTCTCTTGTCCTTCAAACGTGTGTCTAGCTTCTCTGTAAATGCATTTATACTACTTGTCTCAGCCACTCTCTATGGGAGTGTGATCTACATTTTTACCACTCTTTTGGCAAAGATGTTTGTTTTGAAATTCTCTTCAGGATTTCTCGGTGACTATCTTATATTGATGGCCTCTAGTTGCACTCTTTCTCAAAAGTGGTAATTCTTTCTATGTATCCAACCAATCAAAATCTCCCATAATTTGAAAGACTTCTAATTTTAATATATCACCACTCAGCCTTGTCTTTTCTAGAGAAAGCAGAGGCAGCCTATCCATGTTTCCCTGATAGGTATAATCTCTCAGTCCTTTATCACTTTTGTAAGTCTTCACTGCACTCTCTCCAGCTATAAATTTTTAATAATATAGTGGCCAGAGCTATACACAATATGCCAAGTGTGACCTAACTAAAATTGAATATGAGGTTAACATTGCTCTATTCAAACTCTGTCCCTCTAGAAATAAATCTTTTAGAACTGGGATGTCCCAAACTGAGTTCCACAGAACTCTGGGACTCTGTTGGATGTGTTCAGCTGTTCTGCAGTAGCCAAGCTGGTGTAAAAAAGTTGAAAAATGCTATAAAGCTGTTTGTTCAATCAGAGACTGATTTCTCTCTGCAGTGAGAAACCAGCCTGTCATTGGGCAAGCTGGAAAAAGAAGGAAAGTAAGTCCTCAAAGACCCAGATCAAGGTGAGAGCAAGGAAGAGAACAGGCATCGGCCAAAAGAGGAAGTGGCCGTGGAGAATGAGAAATAGCAGGCATTGGGGAAGTGATCATAGAACAGAGCATGCAGTGGCCTTGTGTGTGTCTGTGAAAGAGAGGGAGGTAAGAATATGAACATATATTTGTGTCGTGAGAGTGCATTTATTGTGGATATATTTGTGGAAGTGAGAGTATGATGTGTCTATGTAAGTGTGTGTGAAAGACAGAGAGGCATGAGCATTCGTGTCTGCGGGAGAAAGAGAGGTATATGTGTGTTTGTAAGAGAGAGAGAACTGGGCGAGAGTGTGAGTGGAAGTGCGATAAAGGAGTGTATGTGTGTATGTGTGTATGTGTGAGTGTGTGTTTGATGTGCTTGTATATATTGAATATGAGAATCCAGCTCTTCAGCAGCACTCCTAACATTCAATGAACTTATGAGCTGCAACATTACCCAACCAAAAATGAAAAAAAATGAAGACTTAAGTACTTTGTTGAATAAGAAAATTAAATTATAATAAATGTATATTATTTATGTATATGGAACATATGAAAACACTTCAATAAAATTTTTTTTATGTGTTCGCACCGATTGCACGAAAACAGTCAATTTTTTGTGGTTTAACTCTTCAACATAAAAAGAATATTTCTTATGGGTTCCATGAGTACTTTTGGGAATTGAAAAGAGTTCCATGGCTGGAATAATTGGGAAAGCCTGTTTTAGCATAACCCTAGGCTTTTCTATACTATAGGTGAGTGGTGACCCCAATGTCAGGGTAATAGGTGAGCCCTGAGACTGCACTTGGACCATAGTGGGATATGCTTGCAATTTTACAACAGGTAGCTTCCTATTTGGCATCTAAGTGCTCTTATCCAATTCAGGATAGAGAGTGGGCTCTTAACGTTAGTGGCCCAATCGCAAGGACAGAAACTCTGAAACCTCAATGGCACAACCAGGAGAGGTTGTAGTTGCTGAGGAATGCAGGAGAAGTTAGTCTATGGCACGTAGGTGAAGAAAAGTTCATGAGTCTGAGGGTCACAGAGTTGACCTGTCTCAGAAGATCATTAGGGCCATGAGTGCCACTTTTCCTGCCAGTGGCACTTTCTTTGATCCTTGAGGTCTTTCTCCCAAGGCTACCATTTGGAGGTCACTTCCATTTAACTGGCAATCTCTCCACCTAGTAGGAAGTACCCCACCATTGGTAAAGTGCTGATGAAAATCTAAAAGGCCCTTGATAGAACCTTCACATATATAAATTGTCTGCTTGCCTTGAGGACATCACTGCAGGAGTTTCTCAGGGTCATGTCTCTCAGTCCAACTATCATCATAGGGATGTTCACTGATGACTGCACAATGTTCAGTATGACTCCTCAGATGCTGAAGCAATCCATGATGTCCCAATGCAGTGAGACCTGGACAATATCCAGGTTTGGGCTGACAAGTGGCAAGTAATGTTCGCGCCACGCAACTGCAAGGCAATGACCATCTCCAACAAGAAAGAATCTAATCATCTCCCTTTGACAGTAAATGACATTATTGTCGCTGAATCCCCCCACTATCAACATCCTGGGGTTATCATTGATATGAAAATTAACTGGCTCAGTCATTAAATACCGTGGCTCCAGGAAATCAACAAGGTTCCTGACGTAGCACCTTTCCAATTCACAACTGTTAACATCTAGAAGAATGACGGCAGCAGATATATGGGAAATTCCTCTCCAAGCCATTCACTACCCTGACTTGGGCAGTAGATTCTGGACTGCTCAATGACACTCACATCCCATAATTAATTTTTTAAAAAATCTGATCTGTTGCAAGATAGGGTGGCACAGAATAGAAAGCAGCAGGACAGAGCTCATGGAGGTTAAGGACTCCTGCATCTCTCAAGCAACACGGTGGAGATGTTTCTTTGTAACATGGGGCCATCTATAACAGAGTCCATTGCATCCAGTGTTGCCAAGAACGTTTAGAATAACAGTATATTTCTGCCTCATGTCCCTCCTCAATTCTCCTCTTCACTGCCAGATAACAGGAAATTGGAAAGGAAGGTTGGTATTAGGGAAAGGGGCTAGTTCAGCAGAACATCTTTAACCCATTTCCTGGGTTTTCTTTGATGATTTTATAAGAGGACATTAATTAATTCATACAGCTGCTTATCTGTCTCTTAACCGGATACTGTAAATGCAAATCAATTTGAATTGTTTGCTTGCTATTGGACAATTCATTGAGCCAAATGTAAACATTGACCATTCCTGGACATGGGTTGGTGTTGAATCCCAAATATTTCTTGAGGAGTTAAGGTGAAGGTTTGAGAATTCATTTGATTGTCTTCTGGTATTTGTGGCTTATTCTCCTGTTCTGAAAGTCATTTCAGCGCTCTTCAAAGTTTTATCCTGGATTCTCTTCTTTTCTTATTTATGTGCTACAACTGAGCAACAAATTCCACAAGCATGAGGCTAATATGATCATTTATTCACAGCATTAGCCCTTGACCAACTCTTTTGAAACTAATGTCGCCACTCCCGAACTGGACTAACCATAAATAGTATGGCTACCAGAGCAGGTCGAAGACTAGCAAATGTCCGCTCTAACAGCACTGTGAGTGTATCTATACTCAAGCCCTGCAGTCGTTCATCACCACCTTTCAACTACAGCTAAGAAAGAACAAAGAACAAAAAATAGTACAGCATAAGAACAGGCCCTTTGGCCCACCAAGTCTGTGCTCTCATGGATGCTTCTCTAAGTTAATATTTTCTTGCCTCTACATGGTCCATATGCCTCAGCTCCCTGCCTGTTCATGTACAGCAGTAAATCATTGAGTTCTTGCATCTTGATTTCAGTTTTGCACAGAGATAATTGAAACTATGATGAGAAGCATCTGCTTATTTTGGAGGTTCTGGGCACCTCCTTTGTGTGGGGTGACTCAAAAAAGGAATGTTTATCCAGTGAAATAAAACCAGAACTCTGGAAATATGCAGCAGGTAGGCAGTATTTGCACAGAAAGAATCAGAATTAATGTTTCATCAAAACCATTGTCACTCCCTCAAACATTTCTTAGCTTGAGGAACAACTGGGGCCAGACTATCAAATATGAGAGGCTGAAGGGTATGGCCAATTCTTGTACAAGGAAAAGATGACAGGAAGTAGTGTTTGAAACAATTTAAAGGATGGTGAGTGCAAACATTGCAAGTGGTTGCTCAGGGAGTGGGAGGATGGTGTGGTGAGGGATAAAATGCACAGCTACATCAGTCATAGCGAATTCCACAGTTAGGGGATAGACAGATAATTTGGACACCACTTTAGAATAAAGTTGCTTAAAGTGCAAAGCTAAGAGATATGACAGAGTAAGAAAAGAAGTTTTTGGAAACATACAGAAAACAATCAGAGGTATGGGTAATATTCAAACCAATGACATTGGAAAATTATATACTCCAGGTTGAGGTGTGCATAGAAAATTTCAGTGGGTAAAGGAATAAAGAGTCAAGTGTACATTATCATAATCACATGATTACTCTTGATACCATACACTAGTCAGTAAGACCAAGGGGGATAAGATGAGAGTTCAGATCCTTCAAATGAATGGAGTCAGTTCTGAGACAGCAGTTGTTTATAAAGGACAGACAATGTTTACCTAAACAGGACTGGGAGCAGTTTCCTCACTGGGAGAAAATCTAGTGCAGTTGTTTAATGTGTTTTGTTGAGCAGAAGGGAAAAAACAAAATGAGAAAACAGAAAGAAAAGGGTGCTATGAAATAATGAGACAGACAAACAAAGAAGGAAACAATGAAGCAATTATAAGAAGATCAAAAAGGAACAGACTGCCAGCAAAAGACAGATCTGAAATATATACTATATATCAATGTAAATAAAACAACAACTTGACCTTTACTCTATGCCAATATTACCAATGCTCACAGTTGGGTCTGGCAATTTTTTGATGTGGTAGTTACCTTGATCAGGCCCTCAAATAATGCCTAACCAACAATGTTCTTTCACTAGAAAAACAGAGGAAATAAGGGCCAATATATTCAGTGTTTCTCTGGTTATTGCTCAAGAGCAGCAACAAATTGTCTTTATATGGTGACTTCAACATAGCAAAACATCATAAGGCACTTCACGAGAGAGTTACCAAACAAAATTTGACACTAAGTGCATATTAGAATATAATTGGTGCACTATAGGCCATAAATCATGATGAAAGAGGCATGATACAAGATCATCGACAGTGATGTAGCTTGTGTTAGGGTAGGAAACTAAATTGAACATTCCTGCTTTAAAAATATTCAGTAGGGATAGAGTAATTAATAAAAAGAGGAGGGAAAGCAGCATTAATCAAAGATCCCACTATAGCACTAGAATGCCATGATGATATAGAGGATCGTGGGGAAGCTGAATATATTTGCTTTAAGTTAAGGAATAAGAAAGGACCTGTTACTCTTTTGGGAGCATATTAAAGGCATCAAGCAATGGGAATGAAATAATGGAAGAGGAAAATAAGAAAATTAAAGAAAAATATAACAGGGTCATAATAATACAAGGCTTAATTTGGCCAAAGTATATTGGAATGCAAATAAAGTAAGTGGTAAAGCAGAGAATAATTTTGAGAATGTGCCCTGGACAATTATCCGGTCAATATAATTTTAATCTGACAAGGTAGCTCTGGAAATCAAATCTAAGGTTGGGCACATACTGAAAATATCAACAGTAACATAATTAAGTTTGAGAAAGGAGTTAAAAAGAGAAAAAAGGGTCAAAGATAAAGAAACTTGAATAGGTTCTTACCCCACAATATCAGTTAAAATTAATTTTAATTTAGAAAGACATGGTCAGTTAAGGGTACCCAGTGTAAATTTGTGAAATTTGAGTTATGTCTGGGTCAGTGACCCATAGTTTGTAGATGAGACCAGTTAACAAAATTTCTCAGATTGCTGATTCAGACCACCTGTTACCCATCTGATGTCTGTCCAACATCAAGACTGTCCCACAATCACAATCACAGTTTATAGCTAAAGGACCAATTTTGAGATCATAATCAAACATTAAAAGTTCTCATCACTGCACAATTTTTCACTGAAAAAGAAGAGGAAGATACTCCTGAAAACATTTGTGACAATTTGAGTGCTTCTCACCTAAAGGCAACTTGTGGAGTTTTCTGCCATGCATACTACTTAGTTTAAAACAACAGAGCTTGTTCTAACCACTTTGATTTATTGGAACTTCAGAATGGAAAGGATGTTGGTGTGGGAATTGGGTTGCATTCATGCTACAGTGCTGGAGAAATTATTGACCATGCGGCTACGCACATGAGGAAGAAAATTTGTCAGCATATCAAAATAGTTGAGGGTAACATTTTGATTCTAATTGATGAGTCTGCAAGCCTAAGCAACAGAATCACTCTAGTAATTTACCTAACATGTGGAAGCGAAAAAAAAGATGATTCACACTTCATGTTTTTGGATTTGATTGAACTTCCAGATCTAAAAGCTAACTTAATAGTTAAATGTCTTTGTGAATGTCTTGCAAACCATGCTTTTGACGACCCTTACCTGAAGCCTCATCTTGTGGTGTTTGTTACTAATGGAGCGATGTTACGCTAGGCACCAAATCAGGTGCACCTAACGGGCTCATGGAGCAACAACCAGTATTATTATTTGGGATTGCCTGAACATAGATAAGAACTTGCAGTGGACAAAAACTATTTCCATTCCTTCATGGACAAACTATACTCTATGTATGGTTGCTCCAGTCCCTACATATCTACTACATATCAGCCTGTCTTCTGTCTCAGAGATCTCCATTCCCTGTTGTGCTTACAAACTCTTGGTCCTAATTCAAGCTATGTGATACTCTTCTGCTGTGTTGCCCTTAAAGAGATAATCATCACAATCTCCATAATTGTCATCTACTTCTTCAATCAATGCATTCAGAGATAATGGGGAAGAAGCTGGACAACGCATTCCCCAGAATTTATGACCATTCCTAAATTGCATGCGAACAATTCCAAGCAGCACTGCAGAATTTAATCAAATGAAATTAATTATAACACTAATGTGTTCAAGAATTCTCATATGGTACCTATTAGTGATTATGCTTGTAAAATGCATTCATCTCTTGATGCGTTGGGATCCAAGACTCATATGTTAGAAATTGTTTGCGATGCCAACAATTGACAGAGGACTCAAAGATAACACCAGCTCCCTCTGGCACAAGTGTGGAACCAGACTTTTTATGGAAATTATAGTGAAGAATTGGTTGCAGAAATTCAAAAAGTGCCAAGTTTGTAGTGATCAAGCGCTTGCAAACCATGACACTGCTGGAAAATCTATTGATAAGTTTGCTATACTCATTTCAGCTGAAAACATTTTGCTTGAACACATTTACAATGCTAACAAAATGAATCCGTTCTGTGGCATACTCCTAGGAAAGTATTAAGACTGGCTGAGGAAAATGCACCAATGATATGTTAAGTTGATTGTTTGACTGTCCTTGGTTGGGTCAATGTGGCTGTCACACACAGTGTAAGTTGGCTGCAGTTGGAAAGAGCAAATGCCCCAGGAGCATCAATGGCAATTAAACATTACCTGTTCACTGTCATGGCAATAAGAGAGACTGGGTTGACAGGAACATGTTTTCTGATTGGTTTCACAACCACCAATGTACCAGACGCACATTGTCAGTTAGCTGGTCTAGAAGAAAACTGTCAAATCATGTTACTCCTGGACAATTATTGAACACATTCCCCTGCTGAGATCTTGGGTAGAATTTCAAGCGTGATGTGCACAAGCAGCAGGCGGAATCAGAAGTGGCCGTGTATCCCAGTTCCAAATATAAAAGCACAAGTCCCATCCGAATTGCGGGAGTGGTCAAGCAGGGGTGGGCATCTGACAGCTTTCATGTCCAATGGTGGCCAGCCATAAACATCAAAAATGGCATCCACAGGCTGTGGTGACAGAGGGACTGAAACCTCCGGCGCTTGCCAATGGAAATCCCGGGTGTGATTCTCCGCTCTTGTTTGTGGTCGGAGTGAGAAAAGAAAATTTGGGCACCCCAGTCAAAACTCAAATCACTCTGAGCAACACCAGAAAATATCAACCACGAGCAAGGACTGAAGATTTTGATCTTGTCTGAGTTCCACACTCTGATGTACCCAACACACAGATCACTCTATCAGTTATCCACAACACCACATTGCCTCACTCCTATTTAACTCCTCAGCCTTTTTTGCAAGCAGGGACCTTTTATCCTGCACTTGTATTAAAAAATATCAATTCTGGTTGGGCCGGCTGCCTATTCTGCCTGTGGAACAAAGCTTAAAATATAAAATTTGGATTAATTGCGGTTTTAATATTTTTAATCACCTTTTTAATTACCAGTGGGCACATGCCAAATCAGCACCTGTGCTTGTCTAGTGAAATACCATGTGAATTTGCAGTGACATCAGGATGTACTCTCAAAATCTTCATGTTCTGTTTCAGCATACAGACACTTGGAGGACATAAAATTCTACCCTTGGTGAAGAACAATGTTTTCATTGTAATTCACTGTAATTAATTCAGCTGACGGATCAAGGCAATTTTCAGGTATTGGAATGTAAATGATGAAAACAGCAATGGCAAAGATGACATAATGAATTTGATAGAGGAAGTGCCCATAGCCATCCACTGACTCTGTCTACACTTCCTCTGCCTCAGCAAAGCAGCAGTATAATTAAGGACCTCTACGCACCCCAGACATTCCCTCTTCCAACTTCTTCCGTTAGGAAAAGATACAAAATTCTGAGGTCACGTACCAACCGACTCAAGAGCAGTTTCTTCCCTGCTGCTGTCAGACTTTTGAATGACTTACCTTGCATTAATCTCTCTACACCCTTGCTATGACTGTAACACTGCATTCTTCACTCTCTAGTTTCCTTCTATATGAATGGTATGTTTTGTTTGTATAGCATGCAAGAAACAATACTTTTCACTGTATGTTAATACATGTGACAGTAATAAATCAAATCAAAATCAAAATAAATAAAAAAAAACTTATTAAGATGTGTTGATACATGCTCTTGAACAACAAGTGTTTATAGTGAGTAGAGGTAATGTACGAAACATGATATAAACTTACCAAACAATCAGCAATATTGATGAGGCAAATGAAGCTGGAAGAATTATTCAAGGATGCCTCCCAGCAGAGTACATTGACACTCTGAATCCTCTTTTAAAAACAGAATCAAAATTGGGTGCCAGAGATGGAACTTATTACATATATTTATTATTCAGTGATCCATCTTGCATTTCTAGTCAACTAACTGACTTTAGACTATAGCTAGCCAAATTTTAGGCTATTGTAAGATAAGGGGGCGTAGTCTTATATTCAGTATTCAAAAAAAAATTATCACAAATCCGAAACAGGATTGGTCCCAAGATTTTGGGAATTGCGTGTTCGACCTGTAAAATGCTGCATAATGGAATTCTAGCTGCGCTAAAGACTAATGATTCAAAACACCACACAGTTCATAATAAAATGCCTACTGCCTACTGGCACTAATATTTTTCAAATAAAATGCGTAGTTTACTGATCTTTGGGGAGTCAAATGATTAATATATAGGAAAATACAGCAATAGATTTAGAAATGATAGAGCCAACAGCTTTTCATAGTGCAGAATTTGCTGCTACACTATTGCATATACATATATATATATATGTGTGTGTGTATCTGTGCATCATTTATTGCATTTATTTAATGTGTTTCAACTTCTTTGTTAATTGGAGTTTTTGTGGGATACTGCATTTTAGTAAGCAATTTGTCCTCATTAATTACTTGACCCGTCTGTATTAACTCAGTATCCTGACTCAAAGTGAAATGGTGCATTAGCATGAATGTTACTGATCTCAGTTGGCAGTTTTAATTATTTTTTTAAGTTCATTTTTTTACATGATATGTGTATTGTTGCCTAAGCCAGCATTTCATGCCATTCTTAATTGCACTTGAGAAAGTGATGGTGAGTTATCTTCTTGAACCACTGCAATCTTGTGGTGTAAGTACACTCACAGAGCTGTTAGGAAGAGAGTTTTAGGATTTTGACCAGTGACAGCGAAGGAACAGTGATATATCTGTAAGTCAGAATGGTAAGTGGCTTGGAGGGGAACTTCCTGGTAGTTGTATTCCCATGTGTCTGTTGTCCTTGTCCTTCTAGATGGTAGTCTTGATGAATTCCTGCAGGGCATCTTGTAGATCATACACACTCTATCACTGTGTGGAGGAAGGGGGTGAATGTTTGTGGATGGGGTACCAGTCAAATGATTTGTTTTATCTTGAATAGTGTAGAGCTTCTTGACTGTGTTGTTGAAATTGCCCTCATCCAATTAAGTGGAGAGAATTCCGTTACACTCCTGACTTGTGCCTTGTAGATGGTGGATTGACTTTGGGAAGAAGGAAGTAGATAACTCACCAAAGAAGTAAGTAACTCACCAAAGGATTCCTAGCCTCTGATCTTCTTTTGTAGTCATAGCAATATATAGCTATCCATAAAAATCTCTATGGTACAAAAGGAGACCATTCAATCCTTTGAGTCTGCACTGACTCTCCAAAATACATCCTTAGCCAGGCCTTCCCCTTCAGCCTATCCTTTTAATCCTTCACATTTACTATGCCTAATCCACCTAAACCACACATCTTTGGACACCAAGAGATAATTTAGCATGGCCAATCTATCTAAGCTGCACATTTTCTGACTGTGGGACGAAACCAGAGCACTTAGAGGAAACACATGCAGACATGGAGAGAATGTGCAAACTCCACATAGACACTTACCCAAGACCAGAATTGAAACCAGGTGTCTGGCTCTGTGAGGCAGCAGTGCTAACCACTGTGCCACTATGCTGTGAACTAGTCCAGCTCAGTTTCAGGTCAATAATAATCCAGAGGATGTTGATAATGGGATTTCAATGCTGGCAATGCCATCAAATGTCAAGGAATTATGGTTAGATTCTCTTTTGTTGGAGATAGTCATTGCCTGGATATTGACCGTGTCTTGCTGCATATGGAAATGATCTGCTTCTGTATCTGAGGAGTTGCAAATCATGCTGTCAGTCTCCATCAGCAAACATTCTAACTTTTGACCTTATGATGGAAAGAAGTTAATTGATGAAGCCACTGAAGATGTTTGGGCCTAGGACATTCCATTGAGGAACTCCTGCAGCAATGTTTTGGAATAGAGATGATTGACATCCAATGACCACAACCATCTTCCTTTGCTCTGGGCATGATTCCAACTGGGAAGAAGAGATCTCCCCCGATTCCCATTGACTCTAGTTTAGAAAGGGCCTCTTGATGACATATTCAGTCAAATACTGTCTTGATGTCAAAGTCAATCACTCTCACCTCACCTCTAGAGTACAGCTCGTTTGTCCATGTTTGAACTGAGGCCATAATGAGCTCAGAAGCTGAGTGACCCTGGCAAAATCCAACCTGAGCATCAATGACCAGATTATTGTTAAGCAAGAGCTACCTGATAGCACTGTTGATGGCTCTTGATTTTTTTTCTACTTTTTGTACCCAGGACATACCTGGCCAATTGTCCACATTTCAGGGTGGATGCCAGTGACATAGTTTGTGCTGATTCTGTGCTTTTAAGAAATGTATTCTAAACATGTTTCTCTGCAGGTTTTTCGAGGAGGTATTGGTGCCATGATGCCTATTCCCGGTATCCTCCAGTTGTAAGTGAAGCAATATAATGGAAATCATGTTGATTTTAATCTGGTTTAATGCAGTGTTTCTGTGGTTTTATGGTCCCTTCTGGATTGCTGAATGGAGCTTGATTTGGGAATGATTGATGGATCAGATAATATGCACGGGGACAGTGTTTTTTCAGAGAAAAGCCTAGTTTTTAGGTTCACTTTTCAGTATGAGAAGCAGTAGTGCTTTTCTTGTCTCTCTGGAGTTTGAGTTTTAGTTTCATGTGAGTTGCTGCTCAAAGCTGATGGAAGAAGAAGACAGTGTCTCTGTCCCTGTCTCTCTCTCTCTCTCTGTCTCTCTCTCTCCCTCCATAGGCTTGCTGAACGTTCCAGGATGGGAAAGCTTTAGAGATTTGATCCAACATTCAAAGGACAAGCCCAGCATTACATGAGCATATTTATTTCTGTGCTAAGTCAGAAGAGGAATATGTAGCTATGGGTTGGTGTTTGACTCAGAACAACATGGATAGTTAGCTGTTAAGGTCTACACTGTATTGGTTTAAATTTTGTATTTGGTAAAAATTAAGCTAATTTCTTTTTATTATATTTTAACTGTGTAAGAACACAGTTCAAAGTTTATCAAATAAACTTTGTTTGATAAAAGCTTTCTAGTGGGTCACTTGAATCACACTTGGAATGAAACATGTTATGCTTACCTGTGTCAGATTCAAATGTGAAAACTTAGGGTCTAGGCTAACTTCATAAAACACCTTGGAGTTTCTAGCCTGGGTCTTAACAAACTGTTTTGGAACAGCTTGGCTGGGGGGAGGGTGCACGACAAGTTCTGCAATAAGATGTGAATGCCTTCCCAGTTAAACCCATATCCCATGAAAGAATAAAGGGAAAAAAATCCTTTATCCTTCCACCCTACCTCATCAGCACTTTGTTCTTTTCCTTCCCTCCTCCTTTTCACTTGTGTAAACAGCTCAAACTCTTCCCAGTTCTCATCAACATGAAATACTGGGCTGACAAACTCTGTTGGGCCGACTTCGGTCTCGCCTATGGTTCAGGGAATCAGCAATGAATCCCATGAGTTTCATGGTGGCGATAAAAAGAATCAGTGGGCTTCAGATACTTACCAGGCTACTATCAGGCCTACCGTATGGTGGAGGTCCCCTCTGTGGAAAGCGGTCAATCAAAGGCTGGCAGCTTGTCATTGTCACCTCCAGGAACAGTGACTCCTCTCGGCAATGCCATTCTGGGACCCATTTCAGAGTGGGGATCATGGGTTGGGGGTAGGATAGATGAATGGGAGACAAAGGCAGCGATGAGTTACATCTGAGATTCCCCTGTCCTCTCTGCCAATACTGGCTCCCTCAGGTGTGGCATAGGTACCTATCTATGAAGGGTCTCCAGGACATCACTGATAAACCTGATTGTGTTTGATTGCATTTGCCCTTGCCTTCTTTGGAAAGCATGGGCAAACTATGCAGCATTTAAATCCTGAGCTACCATTAAGTGTGGTGGGCTCAGGGATAATAGATGCCAGCTAGGTCAATAGTGGACCTAATTAGCATCTCACTGTCAGCAGCTGGGAATCCAGCAACAGCTTCTTCCACCTTCGCACTGGGAATGTTTTTGCCATTGCCGGGAGACTGACGCAAGAGCACCTTCATGATTAAGTGGGCCAGTTGTCACATTTCCCACCACAATGAGTTGCATTAGATACAGCCCATTGACTGTTTTCCTCTCCACAGCTTCTGCCAGACCAACTGAGTCTTTCCAGCATTTTGTGTCTTTACAAAAAATATTAACACTGGTTTTCGAATCACATCAACTATGAGACTGCCATGTTGCATAGTTAAAAGAAGGGCCTCAAAACTGTTAAGACTTCACAATCCATAACACTCCTAATATTCATAGCCTAGAGTTTCAAATCAAATCCATATATCTCTGTGCTTAGCCAGATATTCTGTAGCATTACTATATGCCAATCCACAATTCCATTTCTCAAAACATATTGGTTAATGAGTTCAGTGATAGAGAAACTGCATTTATATTGCTTCAAGGAAACGATGAGACAATCATTCCCATAGTCACTTTCAGTTTGGAGAGGTGATTCATAAGGCTTTTGCAAAACTCAATCTTACTTCCTAAGCTTAAATGCAATGAAGGCTCATAATGTTTATATTATGGGGCGATGGCATATTGGTATTGTCACTGCACTAACAATCCAGAAAGCCCAGAGCATGATCTGGGGGCCTGATTCAAATCCCACTGTGGCAGAGGTGAAATTTGAATTCAATAATAAAATAATCTGGAACTAAAAGTCTAATGATGACCATAATACCAATTGTCATTAAAACAATATATCATAATGAGTGTGTAGTAATAATGTGCAAACTTCACCAGCACTGAAAGGCATTTCCTAAATTACTCTGAGGAAAAATGTATTCAAACTTGCATGTCTTGCTGGCACAGTTCCAGTCCTCTTCATTCCAGTGGGAACTTTTGAACCTGAGATTGAGATCTGAGATCAGCAGTTTCAGGGTGAAATGCTCAACTTTAGCAGGATTTCATTCCTATAGCTGGAGTATCATCTGTTCTGAGATCACTGATACCAAACCCTCCCTGAACATTAATCTTACTATTGGAGCAGAATATCGTCTAAAGGTGCCTAAATTAAATGAGTGCATCTACAGTTGACCTGATAAGATTAGGTACTAAAGTAACAGTCAAAAATCAACTAACAAATGCCAGATTCCATGGACTTTGATTTGTAATTAACGAATATTTTAAGAACATTTGCTGAACATGGACTCAACAAACAGATTCTACTCTTGAGCATTTTGGATTAGATTTTGCTGTCATGAGCATATTAGATCATGCCCATTCATTATATATTTTTTCTGTACCCCTCAACTGAAAGATTTATTGTGCCATAATGTGCTGGAAGTATAAGCTATGGCAGAGAAAATGGAGCACTGAGATGTCAATGAATAATGAGACCAACAGCATATCTCCTTAACCAATGAGATTTAAGGATTGAGAAAGCATCGGAGGAACAACTGAGAAGAAGAATGAGTTACAGCCAAATCAAAAACAGAAAAAAAGAAGAAAAAGTAGCAGCTAAAAGAGAAAGGAAGAAAAAAGAATAAAAAATAAAACTTGACATCTTTAAAATCTCTATCAAAAAAACTATCACTCGAAGAAATAAGACTCCACAGTTTGAATTGTTTACTTTAACCAGAGGTTGATTAGCAGTACATAAAAAATAATTTAAAATGCTCTATCTTTCATAAATATACACACACTCAAAGTTTACACATGCACAAATATATTACAGAATGGGGAGGATAAATTAAGTAATTTAGTGCCCAGTAAAATTAAAGAGTTGTATGGCTCCTGAAGGTTAGTGATTTGGCTGGCTGCAAACTGAAGTTAGTGGTCTTGCTGCTTTCACTGGCAGACCTCTTGCTTTTTGACTCCAAGATGGTTTAAAGATATAGACAACAATTTATGTGTTCATCTGGGGAGTAACTGGGCTGAGTTCTTTATAAAATCTCTGATACCTGTCTAGTCAAATTCATCAGATAAGGTTCAAAGAGAAAGAGAAGCAAGGAACTGACTCACAGTTTTGTTCTTTGGAATCTCAGTTGCTTGAAATAGCTACTCAAACACAAAAATGATTGGCTTGTCATTCTCTTACCGCCTAACCAATGATCCAAATATGGTCACAACTAATATATTCTAGGAATATTGATTAGATTATGGCTGGGAATTCCTTTCCAAGCTAGCCTTCCATTGTCCAAATAATTATGCCTAAACGTTTGTCCCTGTCTAGTCTGTGTTGAGTATCCAAGTGATTGTCTGGATACTTTGTTAATGGAATAGAAGATGGTTCACATTCATCTCTTCCAAAACAATTGTTCCTGATACAGCTTTGAGGACAGACTATTTTCATATCAATAGTCTTGGAATATAGAAGTTCTAGTAATGCATAATGCATCCGTCTTTGATTGTGTTCTCTTCACTGGAACGTGGCTGTAGTCTTTTAAAAAAAACAATTAGGGAATTCCAGCCAGCAAATCCAAAAATCATTTTTTTAAAATAAAAAGCATGGTTTCACAACAATGTTCATCGACAGGTACAGTTCCAATGTTCCTTGGATGCTGACACACCTTGGCGAATTTGAACCAAAACATGAACTGAATTGATTCTTTAACAGATTTGAGTGAAACTAAATTAACAGATGACATTTAATTTATGCTTTAAACGTTCAGCTTTTTGAAAAGATCACAATGTAAAGTTCCTCTCAGCTAAGATTTGGAAAGATAATGGCTGCAATTCCCTCCTGACTGCAGGCCTATGGGATAGCTGTATAGTTTAGGGTTAAAAAGTTTGGTGTGGAAGTAGTGGTGAGCCAAGGCAATCAAAGGAAAGCAGAATGGACCCCTCTATAAAATGACAACTAATTTTAAATTTCTTGTACCCTTTACAAAGAACTAAGAGGTTGATGTGAGGGTGTTTGAAACCAATTCCAATTGTGGAGTTGCTGCTTTTTCCAGCTACATAGCAGGTGCTGGAGATTTGCATTCAACTGCCCCATCTAAATAGAGTGGTCTCTCACCAACTCTCACAAACTCTGAAAGTATCTGTGATGAAGTGCACCAGTGGGAGGAATTTGTGTGGATCTTCAGACTTATCTAATGCTGCTCCTCTATCTGTTTTTGGTAGGTCATTTTGACCCTGTGGACCATTACCCTGACATACAAATTTCTTTTGAGACCCTCTTACCTATGCAGATTCAACTACTGTGAATGTCAATCTTTTTCTGGGAAGTTGATGACAGTCATGGCAGGAAACAAACCTACATTGATCAACTTTTGCTAGGCTTCATAATTTTCCCTTTTTAATTGCACTTTGATCTTAATTAATCGGCTACAAATCCTGTTCTCTGTTCAGCATGTGGAAATTGCAACAAAGGCCTTTGAATTTGATCAACCCATTCCACTGATGAACTCAACAGATTTTCTTGTCAACAGTTTCACCAATCTTTAGCGAACATTGGAGATAGGTGTAAGAATCTTGCAACTTCTCTCCCCAGTGGGCTAAAACATTGACATATAGAATTGTTATGTTTGGGTATCATTCTATTGTTGGCTACATTTTTGACAGCTTCAAGCTATTTGCTTTATAACTCACAAGCTTTAACCTCTGAATTCCAGATAATGATTCATTTGAAAGATATTGTAAACTGGTATTGGTGGGTAATCTTCAAGGGATTAATCATAATTACTTGTTACAGTCCTAGGCAGCTCATTCTTGCTTATATTTTTTACAGCTGTAGTGCTCCAGAGAAGATCAGTAACATCTGTCAAAAAACCAACATCTTTACTGACACATTGCCAACATCTGCCAACTTGTGTTTTAGATGGCGCTATTGCCCAAAGCTTGTTTCCAAATAATGTATTTTGGTATAGAACAACAGTAGTCATGAGGAATAATCTGTTGTCCTTTAGTTAGTCTCAATCACATCAGAGGCTAGGGGTCATTTGTCCCATTTTGTGAACTTTTACAAATTCTTTCTCTTCTACTAAAAGGTTGGCGGCTTTGCATGTTTGCTGATTTTAGTTGAAAAATGAATTTCACTTCTGCATTTGCCCTCTCAAAAAAAACACAATATTACATATTTATTATCAGCTTAATGTATCTTATTCAAGCTTTTTTGTATTTCCTGAAGTTTGGTGCCCAGAATATGACACATTATTTTAGCTGGAGTTGAATTAGTCTTTTATGTAGGTTGGATGTCTCTCCCTGGCTTTTGTACTCGATGTGTGAAATCTTATCAGCCCTGGAAATTTTTAATTGTCAGGGCCATTTGTAGGTTCTGACCCTGCCCAGAGGTGCTTTTTGCACTGTGACCTAATGAGAGGCAACCAATTAAAAGGCCAGCTCTCAATTAAAGACAATTGGAGGGAAATAAAGGCAAAATATGCAGATGCTGAAATCTGAAATAAAACCAGAAAATACTGGAAAAACTCAACAGGTCTGACAGCAATCTATGGACAGAAAATATCGTCAATGTTTTGAATCAGGATGACTTTTTATCAGAGTTGAAGGCAAAGAAAATCAGAGAAGATTAACCAACTACAGGCCCTTCTCCACCCTCCCACCCTCATAATATAAATCTTTCTGATTTTCTTTGCCTTCAGCTCTGAAAAAGGGTCATCCTGGTTCAAAACATTGGCTCTACTCTCTCCCTCTTCCTCCACAGATGCAATCAAACCTGCTGAGTCTCTCTAGTATTTCCTGTGTTTGTTTGGTGGGACATAACTGTGGATAGCCCAATAGGAATGCCCACAGGACTGGCCAATAGCAACTCCATTGGTAGAAGTGGGCACTGCTGGTACAGACGGAGAGAATGAATGTGCCTCAAAATAGAAGCCCTGTCAAAAAGCTTCCAAGGATTTATTAAATATGAAGCTGAGGGTTTTAATGAACTTTGGTGGCCTGCACAAGAATGACTTAGCCACTGCTGTGTCCATTTCAGCCTTGTGACTCTGATAGTAGCATGACAGTGGCCTCCCAACATGAAGCTTCCTTTGATGCCTTGGATTATTGAAACTGCTCAGCTCCGCATGCCTTCCATGATTACATTGCACAACTTAGATCGTCCTTTCACATATCTTAATTGGCTATCTGCCACAGATGGGTGGACATCTGCTATCACAGGCAACCCACCTCTGCGGAGAAGTCTTGGAGGTAGGAATACATCAAGGAGCTAACCCAGGTTGCATTGTTCCATAATTCTAACCTTTCCCAACCTCAAATCTACCTCCTTGGTGTTGTGAATATTCCATTCTATTTCTCTGTTTACAAAGGCCAGGATTCAATACATTTAATTCACTACTTCACTGATCCATCCTACTGCCTTCAAAGATTCAGCCATTGAAACCTCTGGTCTCTCTTTTTTCGCATCCCCTTTAACATTGTTTAGCATACAGCAGGATTTGTACCCAATTATCTTCAAGCACAAATGCAAAATGATAACAGAAGCAAAGTAAAGTATTCAACAGCCTTCACCACATTTCAGAGGATCAGTTTGCCCAATTGTTCCCTATATGATGACTTAGCAACTATGACAGGTGTTGGAAAGCATTAAGATTCTGTTTTCTTAATAAACGATTCAGCAGACAGTTCATCATGAGTGTTAGCTGTCCATTATCAGTTCATGTAACAAATTCTGCCAGCATAATTCAGACTTCACTGATGTTGCAAATGTCTGTTTCAGTGGTCAAAAAATGCACAATAGTCAGTTTTTGCCAGTTGCCAGTGTCAACCTATTTTGGAAAGCTTTACCATCCTATTAAATGACATCGCAGGGAAGTGAAGCTGTAATCCATCATATCCCTTGTACATCTCACATCCATTTTAAAATGTGTTACCCTTTTTTTTCAAACGCATTGAATCGTTTCTACCTGCACAGAGTTTATCTCAAACTGCAATCCTGTCAATACAAGTATCTATTCCAAAGAACAGTGGATTAATTTTTGCAAGGCCCAGGGGTCTCACAGGGCCTCACAACATTTACCTCAGTGTCAAGCAATTTTGTAAACACCGAAACTGCAAAGTGCACTCACAATGACAATAAATCTTTCTTCAAAAAAAAAGAGCTATCCAAATGGAAAATGTTCTGAGTAATAAATAAATAAATTGGATGGACTGTTCTTATTCATAAAAAGAGGTCATTTTAATACATCATTACCAATCTTTCTAATTGAGTAGGTTAGGTGAATTGGCCATGATAAGCTCTCCCTCAGTGTACTCGAACAAGCATCAGAGTGTGGCAACTAGAAGATTTTCATAGTAACTTCATTGCAGTGTTAATGTAAGCCTACTTGTGACTAGTGAATAAACTTTAAATTTTAAAATTTAGTGGATTTGGAAATGCAAACATATTTTCATGTTTCATTTGAGAGATCGCAGTTCTCAGACTTACTTGATAAACTAGCGAGTAGATAAAACCTTTCAGCCCTGCGTGGATTATGTGATATCGATGAACATAACAAATACTACAGACAAAGCAGAATGTTAGGATGGTTTAAGCGTTGTTCTGGAATTGAAATGATAAAAAAAAAGGAAGACTGGGCAGGACACTGTCTAAGGGCAGGAAACAGAATTCAGGACTAATGCTGTGCCTCAAAAACACCCTCAAGAAAAACAACCATCGATAACAATTCCACTATGGTGCCCCTATAATTGGTCTGGAAACAAGTTTGGTGGCCAATTTGTGGCCACAAGGGTGGGAATAGAGCCAACATTATTGAAATGGAGACTGATTTAAGCAGACCACAGCAGCCAATCAACGATGGAAGAATATAGACGTTTTGAATTAAACAATGTGTCAGGAAAGCTGGAGGCCTGGAACCTGGATAAGCCCTCAGTTTTCTGGAATTCTTCCTTGAGGCGGCATAGAAGAGGAGGGAGATCCTGTTCTTGGAGCATGGCTTGAGGAAGTCTCCCACCTAGACTTAGCAGAGGAGTGTGGGATACAGAAATTGTGTTCAGTGTAGGGAGAGGTTCAATGATCTGGTACACTTTGCTGAGGTGAGTGCAGTAGCAAACCCTGAGGACAGGATTCTGTGTATTCGTCCTCCGACAGAAACACCAACTGAGCAGCCTGAGGGAATATGCTGCTCCTAAACATGGGAGGAGCTGATGCCTGAGGCACTTACTGATCCCTCAGAATGGTTCAAAAACATAGTACTGTTAAGAACTGAAAATGCAACTTCTTATCAATCAGTGCAATTAGTATTGGCCATTCAAGCAGCAGTGACTTATTTTTTTCTCTCTCCTTTATCCTTATTGAAGAAGCTGCTTCATAATGTCCATCTGATTAAAGAATGAAATGCATTCAACAGGGATCTTAGCCTAGCCAAAGACTGAATTGCATTGGGAAGCCACGGGACTGCAGAGATTTCTGTTTCCAAGGCTAATTCTTGTCACATCTTGAGTCTCCACACCTGCAGATGTTATGAGGAGGCTTCAAGAAAACTTAAACAGGCTGGAGCAAGGCAAATGGAATATAATGTGAAGAAGTTGAAGTTATTCCCTTCCAGATTTCACTGGAATGCCCCATAATTGGCCAGGAGACAAGTTTGGCAGCAAATTTGTGGCCACAAGGGTGGGAATAGATGTGACAGTACTGAAGTGGGAGCTGATTTAAACAGGCCACAGCAGCCATTCAATGATGAAACAACATAAAAGCTTTAAATTAAACAATCTGTTAGGAAGGCTTGAGGTTTGAAATGTGGGACATGTTAGCCCCTCAAAAAGAGAAAGGCAGAATTTTTCTGAAATAGTGAGAGATTTATAATTAGGAAGGCAAATGGTATATTGCTAGGGGTTTGAGTACATGAGTTAAGGTATTTACTGTGGTTAGAACCTTGGTGAGATTGCACCTGGAATATTGTGTACATTTTTGGTCCCCTTACCTAAGGAAGGATTTATTTGCCATAAAGGGAGTGCAACAGAAATTCACCAAATTAATCCCTGAGATTACAAAGTGTTTTACGCGGAAATATTAAGGAGATTGGGGCAGGATTTTCCAACTGCACTTACCTCAAAACGCAAAAATCCCACCCGAGGTCAATAGACCTTTGCATTCAAGAACAAAGAACAACACAGCACGGGAAACAGGCCCTTCGGCCCAACGAGCCCACGCCGCCATCCTAATGTCTTAATGACATATAGAGACCAATATAGGGACAATTTGTTACCCAATCAGCCTAAGAGCGCATTTTTGGGATGTGGGAGGAAACCGGAGCACCCGGAGAAAACCCACGCAACCACGGGGAGAACGCGCAAACTCCCGCAGACACAGGCCCAAATCCATGTGTCTGCACAGCAACAGCGATAGTCTCTGAGCTGTCATGTTGCCCATCTGATGGTCCAGTTTAAGCATATACTAACGACGTGAAGCACTAGGCCACTCCTGAAGTAACCTCCAGGAGGAGCCCTCGCACGACCTGCCAAATGCATGCACCTTGTTGGTTAACAAGGTGGACCGAATAGCCTGTGGAAACAATTAAAGTATTTAAACAGTCCTCCTATATCCCTCTATCTGCAGACTGCTCATGTGGCTGTCCAAGAGACCCTTAAAAAACCCTAACGTGCCTGCTCCCACCACCTTACTCGGTAGTGCATTCCACACCCCCACTACCCTTTGTGTGAAAAAATGCCCTCTAATATTAGTCTTATACATAGCCCCCTTCACCCTAAGGCCTCAGATATCAGGCCCCTCTCCCGCGTGAATACCGACGCAAAGTATTCATTCAGGATCTCCCCCATCCCCTCAGGCTCTAAGCATAGATCCCCTCCTCTGTCCCTGAGAGGTCCAATCTTGCCTCTAACCATCCTTTTGCTCCTTACAGAGGAGTAAAATGCCTTAGGATTTTCCTTAATCCTACCTGCCAAAGCCATTTCGTGGCCCCTTTTTGCCTTTCTGACACCCCTTTTAAGATCCCGTCTACACTCTCTATATTTTTCCACACACTATATTCATTCCACACACGACGATTCCCATGGCAGGAAAACTCCCCCCCTTGATTCATATTCCCTAGGGGAATAGGGATAGGGGAGTTTCAAAGAATGAGGGTTGACCTTATTGAAAATTCTAACAGACTGTAACAGGGTAGATGTAGACAAGATGTTGAGTCTTAGACCAAGGGACTTAATTCTGAAGTTGCCCTTCTGTAGGGCAACTAGGGATGGGCAATAAATGCTGGCCATGTCCATGATGTCTGCATTATGTCAAATGAATTTTTAAAAATTTCAGAGAAAGGGGTAGACCATTTAAGTATAAAGTAATGAGGAACTATTTCATTCAAAGGGTGGTGGATCTTTGGAATTCTCTACGCCACAGGCTGTGGAAGCCTTGATGGGCCAAGTGGCCTGCTTCTGTTCCTGTACTTCTATGTTTGCATGAGATGGTGAAATAAAGCAAAAGGATATCAATAGTGATGGTGCAATCTCTGGACAGATGTACTTCTCTTATTGGCAATAAGAAGGTTCTTGATTAATAAGGGGATCAGAGGTAATGGGGAGAAGACAGGAGAATGGGGATGAGAAAAATATCAACTATGATTGAATGGTGGAGCAAATTTGCTGGGCTGAGTGGCTTAATTCTGCTCTTATGTCTTATGGTCTTATGGACTTAGAGAATTCACATGTTCCAGGCTGTATCTTCAATGGAAGTGTTGATACAGACAGCTCAGAGTGACTTCCACTTCTTCTGGTCCAGAAGGGTTCACTCACAATGATCCTTAAACAGATTTTTGTTGACACTGATGGATTCGTGACAAGACCCTTAAGTCCACTTTGGATCCAGCCACCTCGCTTCACAGCTGGGGCAGCTCAATGTCTATACATTTCCCCTGGACCTGCTCTTCCTCATATGAGCTGTTGTTCCAGAGCCTCACTTTTATCAAGGCTTACACTTCTCTAGAAGGCTACGTTTTGAAAGTGCAGCACAACACCTCAATGAGTGCAAGAGTGTACTGCAGGATGTCACTCAACCAACCCTGACTCCAAAAACCTAATAGTCTGATCAGTGGTGTTGCAATGAATGTTTGACTTTTGTTGTAGTGCCCCTGTGCGTCTGTCTCTGAATCTCAAAGATGGATGGGCAGCTATCTCTTCAATGGACATCCCTTCTCCCTGAGAATCCATCCAAGGAGTGAAGTTTTGATAGCTCCGATTGGTGAAGGATAAAGGAGCCAGGTTAGCGGCCTGGAAACTAAATGCATACACGATGGCTCTTGCTGTGGTCACTGCCAATTGGTTGCTGAGGGAGAGGAACCCCTCCCTGTTGATGAATCTCACCAGGCAGTCAGTTGGTGCTGAAATGGTTGCTTGGATGCAAATAATAATATCCTGTCTCTAAGCAATTTCAGAGATGGGTATGGAACCTACTCCGTGTCTGTGAGATTGCAACTATCTGGAATTGAATTACCATTCAGTTGCAGCAATATGGTATCAATGGCCAGCAAGATGCAACCAAGGTCTGCAGTTGATGCTTGGAAGAAACCAGAAGCAAAGAAGTGACAACTGGAAGGACATGGTGAGCACTGCTCCAAAATATGAGGTCTTTGATGATGAGGGCATTGATTTTTCTGGACATCTGCCTAGAAAGTTGCAGAGTCTTGTGGCAGCTCCTCAGTCATCTTAAGGTATCTTCTTCTTCACTGTGAGATCCTAAGCTGAGGGTGTGATCTCTGTGTCCTTCTTACCCCTCATCCCTCTCCTCACCCCTCTTGATGTCTGAAACTTTACCTTTTCTATAGGGATGATGCCCCTTATTTTCACTGGACCCACAATCTCAGGGTCCTGGCCCCAAGGACAGCTGCAGCCTTCCCTGTGCTCCATGATCATTTGAAGAGATATCAGATAATCAAGCTTTTCTCCTCTCTATCTTTTGCACCAACAATCTCTCCTTTCATCTCAAATTACCTATGTTTCTTGACTCTTTGCCAATGCTATCCAATTCCCTGACACCTCGGGAAGAATGTTCAAAATATTCTTCACTGTTTAAGGGTTATGGCAATGTATCAGTTGTGCTGCTGAACTAATATCCATTGAAAATGAGTCCAAATATCACCAATTTGACCATCTGAATTCAATTCAAACATAACAGCCAGTATCTGTAAAATTTACACTGAAGTTGTCAAATTGTTGTAAACACTGACTTAGTAAACTAGTGTCTTCTAAAGAGCTTGGAACCAATCTCCTTGTGTAAATTTCAACAGCGAGCATCTGGAAGGCACATAAATTGGAGAGGGAATGTGGAACAGCACATCACAACTTCTATCAAGGAACATTGGGGTGATATAATTCTCAATTGTACCTTTAATCTGCTGCTTAAACACTGTAATGCATCAAATCTTACATATATCAAATAAAAAAAAATCACTGTTATCAATTGTATATCAGCTTCAAACAATTGGACAGGGTTATGTAACTGACTTTTACCTTTTTCTTCTTGCCAAAATCATTTCTGACTATGGAAACAAACATAAAGAATGAAGCCAGTGATCTTATGCTCCCAACAGGGAATCAAGTACAAAGGGAAAGTTTAGTATCCGTTTTCCAATAATATTCCATTTGACTACAACTGCACAATGGATTGAGTGAATTTATTTCTTGACCTGCTCCCATGTCTTTGCCTATGGTTATTTTTCAAAATATTCCCTTATAATACATTAATTCACAGTAGGCCTTACGTTAGTAAAATATTTACTTTCTAATTTGCCTGGCTACTGAATGTTGCTCCTTAGCATCTATCCTAACAAATAAAAGTAGTTATTTTTATGAGGCTTTCTTTAATGCTTGTAAACTCATTTATATAAGTATATGAATGGTCAACATCGTGCTAAATACAAATGTAGAAATCATTAACATTTTCTATCTACATTTTACATACCTCTAATGCTTCAATCAGAATACTTTTCCCTACCACACTAGAATCTTGCAAACCGTTGTGATTTAACTTGCAGAAATCAAATTGTTTACGATGAGAGACTCCATTGGCATTTCTGGAATTTACTGTTGGAATTGGAAGACAAAGAAATGCTGTTAAAGTCAGGCAGATCATTGTATCCAATAACGTTTATTGGTCAAGGAGCAAACATAATGTTCTTCCTACCTGTGACTATCTTTAAAAGGCCACTTCTCAAAAGGTTCTCTGGATAATGCTGAAATAAATGAAATCATATTAAATGTGACACTAATACTGTTTTAATCCTGCTGTTTCCTCTTGATAATGGTGTCTTGTTTGAAACAACCTGGAACTTCTTCTAGTTTGCTAGTCCAGTGGTGATGGCTTAATAGCTATGGGTGCTCATGGGATGAATGTGTCCAATACGTTTTAGTTTTGGGCATTGCAGCAGGCTGGGTATTAGATACTGAAGTGACTGTCTATGCCTGGTCAGACCTTCACTTAAGACACCAAACATATTTGCAAAACTTGCCATAGTCAATCTGCTAATGACAAAAGACAACTGCTTTCTCTTGTTCTAGACCAGTAACTTCATTCTCTGCTTGAAACATACTGGCACAATAGCATTGTGTTTACTTTGCTGATGAGTACCTCAGAGGACTGGATGAGTGATCTGGAGACTATGGGGCTGGATTTTGTGTGAACTGTTTAGTTGGTGAACTGGCAGGAAACTCATGTCAATTCCATAGAGGAGGTCCGACAGAAGCAAATGCATCTCAAATACTTCAGTGACCGTCATTGACCCTCCTCCAGGATGAAGGTCCCAGGCAGCGGAAGACTTCCAGCTTAGAACTGCCAGTTAATCAGAGGCTGGCTGCAACTCATAGCTTCCAGCACCAGTGGAGGCAGCTGGCAACACTTTACCAACCAGAAGTCCAGGAACAACATAGGATTCCAGGACAAAGGTGTGAGGTAGGATAGAGATCACAAGTGAATTGGAGTTGTGGGGAGAGAAAGAGGAGTTAGATAAAAGAGCAGAGGGGTAGTTTACTGTGCCAAATTCCCTGGTGAGATGAAGACTGTCTGGTGAATATCACAGAATGTGTTGGATGACTTTCTGAGGGAACAAGAATGCCATGTAGCTTCTGTTAAATTTCTGAGGAACTACTGAATTCCAATGGCTTCAAGGAAAATGGGTTTCCAATGGTTCATTAAGGAGCATATTTGACATCTCACCATCGATGATTGGGAATCCCAGGTCAGCCCTTTCTACTCCATCGAGAGACTGACACAAGCCCTTTCCCACAGTTGCGTGGGCCATACCACCATGGTTCCTGACAAGATGGGCTGCTGTAAATGAAACCCATGAGTTCAAATGACATGAAGGTAGTCAGGGAAACTAACATTAGTTAATATAATAAATATGGAATAAAAGGCTGATATAGTGATCATAGGATGACAAAGTTGTTGTAAAACTTCATCCAGTTCATCAATATTCCTTATGGAATGAAATTTTCTGACCTTATCCAGTCTGGACTATATATGATTCCAGACCAACAACATCATGGTTGTCTGTTAACTGCTCTCTGAAATAGGCTGGAAAGACATTTAGTTGTATCAAACTGCTAAGCCAAAGTCCATGAAAGGTAAATGAATAGGCCACTCAGCATTCAGCCAGGGCCAGTTACTGCACAAGTATTACAAGCTCAGACATCGTTGTAAAGACAGCCATCCCAAAGACAGTACCACAAACAGCCTTACATAGTCATACCTTTCAACAAACATCTTCAACATTTCAAAGATATGGTTGCAATGTGACAAAGGCTGGAACTAAATATCCAAAGATAGTTGATATTTCATAAGGACAGGAATATAGAATTCAGAGGCAGTGATGTAACTTTGTTAATTAAGGTTGATACTAGTACAATTGTGAGAGATGACCTTAGTTCAGAAGATCACAGTGATCACAAAGTTCCTACTAGAGGCAAAAATCAAATTATAGCCCATAACCTCCTAGAAATCAAAACTGTAAGAGTGTCTGGATTTGAGAAGTTTAATTCACAGGTTAGAGAGGCGGACAGGATGGGTTTAAACTGATCAAAGTAGACCAGCCTAACAATCAGAATAATCTGCATAATAAACATAGAACATAGAACATTACAGCTCAGAACAGGCCCTTCAGCCTTCATTGCGCTGACCAATTAAGAAAAAGCAATGACCCTCTAACCTTAACCATTCCCTTTTCATCCATAAGCTTATCTACTAACCTCTTAAACGCCCCCAAACTTGGCTCATCTACAACTGCAACATGGTTTGACTGTTCCCAGTAACAGTCATGTAAAAGGACCAATCCCTTCTGATAGTGCCTAATCTGAAGTTACAGAAGAGACAAGTCAGAGAAAATATCTGTTATGATTAACTCCAAAAGAATAAAGCAAATTCAGAATGTTGAAAAAAAATGGGCAGCACAGTAGCACAGTGGTTAGCAGTTTCACAGCTCCAGGGTCCTGAGTTTGATTCTTGGCTCAGGTCACTGTCTGTGTGGAGTTTGCACATTCTCCTCGTGTCTGTGTAGGTTTTCTCCGGGTACTCCGGTTTCCTTCCACAGTCCAATGATGTACAGGTTAGATTGATTGGCCATGCTAAGAAATTGCCCCTTAGTTTCCAGGGTAGCGGAGGTTAGACAGATCATTTGGTATAATATGTAGGAATATGGGTGTGGGGCCTGGGTGGGATTGTGCTCTGTGCAGATTTGATGGGCTGAAGAGCCTCTTTCTGCACTATAAGGTTCTATGATTCTATGAATGGGTTTATGTAGAGAAAAGAAATTGCAAAGTAAGAAACCATTTATGGGAATAATTTGTTGACTCCTTACATTGTAGGATAGAGGACAAGAAGATAAAATAATAACAAATATACTGTAATCATCAGGGGTGATTTTTAAGCTTCAAATTAGATTAATCAGCTTGGCTATGGTAACCTGAAAGATGAGTTCATGGGCTGCTTTTGGGACAATTTCTTAGAAAATGAAATTGGGAAGGCAATGGCAGGCATTTAAAGAGTAAATAGGTGAACTCTAGAAATTGTTTATTCCTGTCTGGCACAAGAGTAGTAAGGGAATTGTGGCCAAACCATGCTTACCAGAGGAAATTGAAATATTATCAGTTTCAAGGAAGAAACATACAAATTGGCAAAAAAAAAGCAATATGTCTGAAGATTGGGAGCAGTTTAAAACTCAGCAAAGGAGGATCAAGAAATTGATTAAGAACAGAAAAATAGGGCATGAAAGCAAGCTACTGGGGAACATAAAAACTGACTGTTAAAGTTTCTATAGGTATGAAAAGAGAAAAAGATTGACAAAAATGAATGTAGGCCCCTTACAGTCAGAAACTGTAGAATTCATAATGGGAATAAAGAAGTGGTTGAGGAATTAAATTTGTACTTGATTTCAGTCTTCACAAAGGAAATTATGAATAATATATCAGAAGTTCTGAGAGAAACAATTTTTAGTGAGGAGCTGAAGGAAATCAGCATTAGTTGAGAAATGGTTTTGGGGAAATTGATGGAATTGAAGGTGGATAAAACTTCAGGTCTTGATAATCTTCATCTTAAAGTACTTAAGGAAATGGCCCTGGAGATAGTAGATAGTGGTTATTTCCCAAAATCCTTTAGACTCTGGACTGATTCCTACAGATTGGAGGGTAGCTAATGTAAGTCCTCTATTCCAAAAGGGAGGTAGAGAGAAAACAGGGAACCATACATCAGTGAGCCTAACATCAGACTTGCTGGAGTCCATTATCAAGAATTTTATAATTCAGCATTCGGAAGGCAGTGCTATGATCAGAAAAAGTCAGCGCGGATTTGCAAAAGGGAAATCATGTTTCATGAATCTATTGGAATCCTTTGAGGATAAAACTAGTAGAGTTGAGCAAGGAGAACTAGTGGATGTGCTTATTTAGACTTTCAGAAGGCTTTTGATAAGGTCTCTCATAAAGTTATAGCACATGAGATTGCAAGTAAGGTCTTGAAATAGATAGAAAGCTGATTAGCAGATAGGTAGCAAAGAGTTGGCATAAATGAGTTGTTTTCTAATTGGCAGTCAATGACTCGTGGGGTTCTGCAGGGATCTGTGCTTGGACCCAAATTATTCACATTATATATTAATGATTTGGAAGAGGGAACTGAATGTATTATCTCCAAACCTGAAGATGATACAAGTTGGGTGGCAGGATGAGTGTGAGGAGAATGCAGAGATACTTCAGCATGATTTGGGCAGGCTGAGTATGTGGGCATTTGCATGGCAGATGCAGTGTAAAGTGGATAAATGTGGAAGACGGATTATTACTTGAATGGGTGTAAATTGAGAGAGGTAGATATCAGCGAGACCTTCATATCCTTGTGCAACAGTTGCTGAAAGTAAGCATGCAAGTACAGCAGGTTGTAAAGAAGGCAAATGGTATATTGGCCTTCATATGGTGAGAGGATTTGAGTATAGGGATAGGGATCTTTTGCTGCATAGGGCATTGGTGAGGCCACAGCTGGATATTGTGTACACTTTTTGTGTCCTTAATGAGGAAGGATATCCTTGCGATAGAGGGAGTACAGCAAAGTTTTATCAGGCTGATCATTGAGATGGCAGGTCTGTCATATGAGGAGAGATTAAATCAGTTAGGATTATATTCACTGGAGTTTAGAAGAGTGAGATGAGATGTCATAAAAACTTTTTAATAGGCTAGATAGGTAGATTCAGAAAGAATATTCCCAATGGTGGGAGAGTTATAGAATTAGGAGCCATAGTTTGAGGATAAGGGATAAATCTTTTAGAACTGAGGTGAAGAGAAATTTCTACACCCAGAAGATGGTGAATGTGTGGAATTCACTACCAGATTGTAGTTAAGGCCAAAAGTTTGTTTGGTTTCCGGAAGAAATTGATATACTCTTGGGACTAAACGGATCAAGGTATATGGGTGGGGGGGGGCAAGTAGATCAAGATATTGAATTCAATGATCAGCCATGATCCTGACTCCTGACTCAGAGCTGAGTCTCACTAACTGAGCTGTGACAAACTTACCTGCTGACAGAATGCTTTGGCCAGTAAAAGGACCAGGGGAAGTATATTATCCTGGGTAGTTATTTAAATAGCTGCTGCTGGCATCACTGTCCTGTTAAGGATGCCACCATGGGATATGTCGCTAAAGCATTAGCCTGGGCCTCTGGATTACTAATCCACTGACACTAGCTCCACTGTACCACTTCCTTTGTAATTGCTCCTCTTTTTGTCTCTGTGTGACATCTTCCTTATCTGCATATGGTCCCTTGATGACATCAACTGTGACAACATCCACATATGCACTGAAGATATCCAAACCCCTCTCACTCAATCCCACCATTCCTTCCATTGTATCATGTTACTTTTCCAAATCTGGTTTTGAATCAGCTGCAAAATATTTCAGTTGTATGTTGGGAAAACAAATGCCACCAGCTTTGATTTTCAACACAAACCTCATAGTCATGCCATTGATTTATTTCTCAGCCACTGCCTCGAGCTGAACAAGGCTGTTTGAATTTCTTTAGCATCAAGACACCTTTTTACCTCAGTAACATTGTCTGCCTCTGTACCTGCATTTGTCCATTGGCTTCTGAAACTCTCATCCATACATTTGTCATTTTGTTAGACTCAGCTATTACAATGCTCTTGTGGTCAAACTTACATCTCCAAAACTTACACATTTAGCCTTTATAGGAAGGGGTATAGAGTACAAGAGCTGGCCTTTAATGTTGCAATTATATAAAACGTTGGTTAGACCTCATTTGGAATACTGCGTCCAGTTCTAGTTGCCTTACTACCGGAAGGACGTGGAGACTCTGGAGAGAGTGCAGAGGAGGTTTACTGGGATGCTGCCTGGTATGGAAGGTCTGAGTTATGAGAAGAGGTTAGGCAAATTGGGACTGTTTTCCTTAGAAAACTTAGTAGACTTAGAGGAGATCTAATAGAGGTGTACAAGATTATGAGGGGTATAAATAGAGTAAACAGGGTTAAACTTTTTCCTAGGATGGACTTGAATAGCACGAGGGGTCATGGGCTTAGGGTGAGGGGGGTAAGGTATAATTTGGATGCTAGGGGGAGTTTTTTCACGCAGACGGTGGTGGGGGTATGGAATGCGCTGCCAAGTGGTGGAAGCAGGCACTCTGGAGTTATTTAAGAAATACTTAGATGGGCACAGGAACATAATGGGAATGAAGGGGTATAGAAAACTGATATAAAATAGGAATCATGAGCTTTGGGAGTCCCTGGAAAGTGTGTAAATAGATGATGATATTGATGTACTTGTTTTTATCCTACAGGTGCTTTGGTTCACCTTGTTGTCTAACAAGGGGCATATACACAATGGGTTGTGAGAGGGCTGCTCTTGGATCTTTTTCGAGAGTATCCTAGTGCTTCACGTTGTTAGTGTACACTTGACCTGGACCATTTGATGGGCAACACGACAGCTCAGTAACTATCGCTGTGCTGTGCAGATACATGGATTTGGGTCTGTGTCTGTGGGAATTTGCGCATTCTCCCCGTGCTTGCGTGGGTTTTCTCCGGGTGGTCCGGTTTCCTCCCACATCCCGAAGATGTGCTCTTAGGCTAATTGGCAAAACAAATTCTCCCTAAATTGTCTCAAATTTGGTTTTTAATCCATAGATCTATAAACATAGACAGGGATCACGGGTAGAGGTGGGAACATTGGGGTGGCGGCGCGGGCTCGTTGGGCCGAAGGGCCTGTTTCCCGTGCTGTTTTGTTCTTTGTTCTTTATACTTCAATTCATCTTTAACTCTTATGCCCCTGTTCTATCCTGCACCAAGTCATTCTCATCTATCACACCCAAGTTGACCTATATTGATTTCTAGTCTGTCAGTGTGACAAATTTATAATTCTTATTCTTGTATTTAAATCCCTTCATGGCCGTTTCCCATTTACCACTGGAATCTCTTTGTCACTTTCTTATTTTGTTACATTTCTTTTGTACTTATTTTCCTACTCTTTCAAACACTTTCTGGAATTCAATAGACTATTATTCAAACACTTTCTGGAATTCAATAGAGTCTATTATTGAATTCAGAAGTGGCATGGTGTTTTCAGTTTGTACTTGTCTCTGACCTCTTGTTACATGGAATTAGTCAAAATGGAAATAAATCAGATTTTTGAATTGAGGTTCGTTCACAAATCTATAGCAGAGATGTTTTTTAGATGAACATATGTGGAAAAAGGCCATATTTTAACAAAATTGTGTGCAGCCAGTAAGAGTAGATATAGAATTTTCTGAATGCATCCAGTTTGGCTCTTTTCTGACCTCAGTTGCCACTTCTATTTATTGTAAGTAATTGAAGAGAAGATGTTGTGACTGATAATACTTGAACCTTTGAAAAAATGATTATACCCTTCAGAAATCTAAATTTAAATTTTGAATATGATCAAAAATAATTGAGAATAAAATTCCAAGTTAAGATTCAAATTCTCCAAATGGCTTGCACCTATCAGGTGGAACTCGGTACAACATAAAACAAGTAATATAATTTACAATATTTGTATTGTTGTTTTGTTGTATCCTTTAATCTGTGTCATTATTACTAATTTTTCCTTAACTGTCGTTTTCCTTTGACTGTAATTAGTAAAAAACCAAGCTGTCAAATTTTTGGTATAGTAATTAGCCTAATCATGTTTCATAATACTTTAACCTGTGATACTTCAAAAATAAAATTAAAACCTGTGTAAAGATTTAGCTAACTAGCAACGATGTCTGTGTAATTTTAATGTAGAAAAATGATCCAAAGCACCTTACAATATAAGTCAGGACAGTAGCCATCAAATCATCACACGAGATACTAGGAGATGGTGGAAAAGTGTGGGGATGTAGGGATAAAGTTCTGGAGATTGGGAAAAGGTTTCAGTGAACCAGGGGAGGACATACAAAGGATCTGGGAGAAGGACAATATATGATTGGATGTGTTGACTGAAGTTATAAGGAAGGACAAAGCTTTGCATGAATTTGCAAATGAGAATGAGAAATTCAAATCCTCAGAACTGACGAAAACTGAGATCTTAAGATTATGATGTAGAGATGCCAGCGTTGGACTGGGGTAAACACAGTAAGAAGTCTGACAACATCAGGTTTAAATCCAACCGATTTATTTGATAGTAAAGTCACAAGCTTTCGACTCTATAGTCTATAGAGTTTACTATCAAGTAAATCAGTTGGATTTAAACCCGGTGTTGTCAGATTTCTTACTTTGATCTTAGGATTAAGCAGAGTAGGTCTCTTTTTCCTAGAGGTCCAGAAATCTGAAAAGTGATCAAATAGAGTTGTTAGAAATGATGAAGAAGTTTGACAGGCAGATATAGGGAAAGTATTTGCCCTTTTTGGGAAAACTATAACTGGTTATCTTAATTATTAAATAATTACAAATAAATACAAAAGGAGTTCAGGAGAAAATTCATTACCCAAAGGCTGAGTAGAAAATGGGATTTACTACTGCGTGGAATAGTTAAGGCTAATAGCATGTATCTCTTTAATGGGAAACAAGATAAACAAGATATATTGGAAAAAGGAATAGATGGATACAGTATGCTGATAAAGTTAGATGAAAAGGAATAAGATAAGATTTGGCTGCAATGAAAACACTAGCATGACTGAAGGGCCAATATTTCTCTGATGTGATTTCTATATATTCCATGTTAAAGAAAACAGAGCGCTGGTATTGATCAGATACATTAGGTTAACATAGTTTCTAACCATGTTAAAAGCAAGCTGACAGTATAGACAGTAGATGTTGTTGGGGGCTGCGGGGCGGGGTGGGCTGCTGAATTGAAAGCATTGGAATAACGAAGTATAGATATTATATCATTATGAACAAAGGTTTCAATGGAGGAGAGTTTCAGATGATAGTAAGGATAAATTAATTGATTTAGTAAAAGGGTGGAGAGGGTATTATAGTGTACACCTGTACACTATAATAAAGTCACATGCTAGTCAAATGCTTATACCTCAAGGACTTAGAACTGGCCAACAAGGTTGTTTACTTGTTGGAAGAACAGACAGTTTTCTAGTGAGGAGATAACAGGCAAACTTTTGGGGCAAGAGTTTAATAACACAAGATTAGAATGTTAAACAACATTCTGTGCACTGAATTATGGGATATGCAATCTGTATCTGTTTCTTGGTTGAGAAAGGTGCATTAGACTGCTTTCCCTTTGATTGCTACATTTGAGGAAGGTGCAACTCCAATGGTGTCTCTCCAAGCATGAATCATAAATAGACTATTGTAACCTGTTCCCGGGTCTCCTATGATTAGTTGGAAGAAATCCCATACAACAATGGGCAAAGATGAGGAAACTACACCTGTTTGTAACAGGCAGTTTCTATGGGTTGAGATGATGAAAATGAAATAATTTACAATGTAGGTTATCGGGGGCAGCAGAAGGAAAAATGGAATGATCAGAAGTTAAGTTGGGAGTGGATCAAGTGTTCCTGAAAAGGGTTAAAAGGAGGAGAAAAATGAGCAGAGGGTATTGATTAGAAGTCAGGAGAAACTTCAGAATGTAAGGGGACCAAAGCTGGTGTGAGTGAATGATTGGGAGCAAGTTAAAAGGTCTTAGAAAAGAAAGCAAGCAGTGTAGCCAGATGAACATTTCATCTTTTTTGGTTAAGTAGCTGTTTTCCTAACTGCAATCAATGATCCTGGGATGATTGCAGGAGGAAAGCTAGTTCTTTAAATTTTGTGATGCAGAGATGTCAGCCTTGAACTGGGCTAGGCACCCCAGTTTATTTAGTAGCACGAGCTTTCAGAGCACTGCCCCTTCATCAGATGAGTGAAGAATTCAGTTCACAAACAGGACATATAGAGACACAGACTCGATTTTAAGATAATAGTTGGAATGCGAGTCTTAACAGGTAATCAAGTCTTTATAGGGATAGACATTGCAAGTGGAGAGGAGGTTAAGGACAGGTTAAAGTGTATGAATTGCCAAAGCCAGTTAGTAAGATTTTGCAGCTCAGGCAACTCATGTGGGTTACAGATAGTGTGATATGAACCCAAGATTCTGTTTGAAACCATTCTCACGTATGCGGAACTTGACTATCAGTTTCAGCTCAGCAATTATGCATTGTTATGTGTCTTGAAGGCTGCCTTGGAGAATGCTTACCTTGAAGTTCGGAGGCTCAATGCCCTTGACTGCTGAAGTGTTCCCTGACAGGAAGATGATTGTCAAGCGGTGTCCAGTCATCCATTGTTGTGGTATCTGCATGATCTCGCTGATGTACCATGCCTCGGAATATCCTTTCCTACAGCGTATCAGATGGATAACATTGGCCGAGTCGCATGAGTTTGTACTGTGGATGGTGCTCTGAAGTGAGATGATGGTATCCATGTCAATGATCTGACACATCTTACAGAGGTTGCTATGGTAGGGTTGTGTGGTGTTGTGGTCACTGTTCTCCTGAACTGACTATTTTTCTGCAAACAGTTATCTGCTTGAGGTTGTTTTGAGGCAAGTAGTGGGGGTGTGGGGATAGTTTTGGTGAGATGTATGTCTTCATCAATGACATATTGAAGGCTCTGAAGAGGTTGTCATAGCTTCTCTGCTCCAGGGAAGTACTAGGCATGAAGGGAATTTGTTGGCCATGTCCCGTGTTTGTCTTCTGAGGAAATCAGTATGGTTTTTCTCTGTGGCACGTCGGAACTGTCAATTGATGAGTTGAGCACCATATCCTGTTCTTACAAGGGTATCTTTCAGTGTCCATAGGTGTTGTTGCATTCCTCCTCATTTGAGCAGAGCCTGTGTATATGGAGGACTTAACCGTGGGGAATGGCTTCTTTAACTTATTTTGGATGGAAGTTGGAGAAATGGTTATTTTTGCAGAAAAATGAAGTGCTAAAATGACCGTCCTTGATGGAGATGCATGTGTTTAAGAATGCAACTGATTCTGGAGAATAGTCCATGGTGAGTTTGATGGTGGGATGGAACTTGTTGATGTCATCACATAGTTGTTTCAGTGATTCTTCACTGTAAGTCTAAAGGAAGAAAATGTCATCGATACATCCAGTGTATAGTATTGGTCGAAGGTCCTGTGAAGAGATCTTGTTGAAACCTGTGCATGAAGATGTTGGCATATTTAGTTGTGAATTTGGCCCCCATGGCTGTTCCATATGTCTGGATGGAGAATTGTTGTTGAAGGTGAAGACATTGTGGTGCTGGATAAAGTGGATGAGTTGTAGAATTGCATCTGGAGATTGGTTGTCAGCATTGAATACTGAAGAAGTTGCAGCAATGTCATTGTTGTGGGGGATGCTGGTGTAGAGAGCTGAGATGTCCATTGTGACAAGGAATCTTTCTGGTTCAACTGCTCCATGGGTGTTGAGTTTCTGTAAGAAGTCTGTAGTGTTGCAACAGCAGCTGTGGGTTCCTCGCACGATGAGTTTCAGGATGCCATTGATGTAGCCAGTTAGGTTCTCACACAGGGTCCCATTGCCTGATATGATAGGTCAGCCAGGTGTATTGGCCTTGTGTATCTTTGGGAGGCAGTAGAGATCTCCAATGCGGGGTGAAAGGACATGAGGTGCGAGAGCACAGAGGATGCTCTGCAAGTCCAGACCAAAGGTTTTAATCAGTCTGTTGAGTTGCTGGGTGTATGAACTCTCCACTCAGCTCTGAAAGCCTGTGCTACCAAATAAATTTTCTTTATTTAAATTTAAATTTTTGTATCATCTCAATGAGGCAAATTTTCCTGTTTCAGAGCAGACAAGGGGTGGACCACAGAAAGGTCCATTGACCTTGCACAGGATCTTCTGATTTTGAGCTAAGCGCAGCTGGAAAATTCCATTTAGTGTTTTTATTGACTGTGAAGACATGAAGCACATACTTGTGCCCAACATACTAGGGTGCAAATGATGGAAATGATGTTCACTAACATGTTCCTTCACTGACATTATGTCAGAATGTGTTCCAGTGTTTGGCAGGCAAATTATCATGTGTCTGTCTCAGCACTGACAGGAAATTCTGGTCTTAAGAGAAAAGGTAGGATTTCGATGTGATTGGATTTACTCCAATTCCTGCCCCCACATTTAAATTATAGACTGTTAACACTGGCAACATAAAGGAAGTTTAGGGTCACAATATTTAATGATTGTATGATTGCTGTACAAGAAGTGGAACAATAACCTCATCTAATTTGGCTATCAATTTCTGCTCAATCAATCTGCGTTGTAGCATATCTTGAATGCTGCCTTGTATACGCTTATCTGAAGATCAAAGACTGAATGGTCGTGACTGCTGAAGTGTTCCCCAACAGGAAGGGAACACTGCTGTCTGGTGATCCAGCCTCTGATCTTCAGGTAAATGTTCTCCAAGGCAGCCTTCAAGAAACACAACAAGAATTGCAGAATTGGCGAGCAGAGATTGATAGCCAAGATCCTTAAACATGAGGATGGCCTCAAACGGATCTTGGGTTCATGTCATACAATCTGTAACCCCAAGACTTGCCTGGGCTTGCAAAGTTTCACAAACTGTCCTGGCTGGAGACAATTCACACCTCTTTAACCTGTGCTCTACTCACATTTTCTGTACCTGTAAAAATTTGATTACTTGTTAAGTTTCACATTCCAACTATTAGCTTGTAATTGAGGTTGTGTTTGTTTATGCCGCGTTTATGAACCCAATTCTCACTCACCTGATGAAGGAGCAGCATTCCGAAAGCTCATACTACCAAATAAATCTATTGGGCTTTAACATGGTGTTGTGAGACTTCTTACTAATCTTATGTAAATAACACACGGGTACTGAAAACACCTCAAAGAAAGATCAAGTATTACAAGATTATAAATCAGATCTAAACTCTTCAGTTCAGCCAAATCTAGTGAATGATGGAGGACAATTAAATAATTAACATCCAGAGATATCTGGGTGTGTAACTTCACAATTCCTTAAAAGTGGCAATATAGGGGGTCAAGATGATTAAGAAAGCATATGGCATGCTTGCCTTCATTGGCCGGGGCACTGAGTACTGGAGTTGGGAAATCATGTTGTAGCTGTATAAAACCTTAGTTAGGTCATATTTGGAATATGTTGGGAATATGTTTGGAATATCCTGTTCTGGTCACTATACAAGCAAAAGGGCATGGAAAGTTTGGAGAGAGTGCAACGAAGGTTCCAGCATGTTGCCTGGTCTCGAGGGTGTTGGCGAAGCGGGGACGTTGAATAAACCAGGATTGTTTTCACTGGAAAGACAGAGGCTCAGAGGAAACCTGATAGAGATTTATAAAATTATCAGAAGTATAGACAGGGTGGATAGTCAGAAGCTTTTTCCCAGGGTAGAAGTGTCAATTACAAGGTGGCACAGGTTCAAGATGAGAGGAGGAAAGTTTAAGGGAGACGTGCAGAGGAGGTTTTTCACACAGAGACTGCTAGCTGCCTGAAATGCATTGCCAGAGGAAGTGATGGAAGCAGGCACATAGGCAACATTTAAGAAACATCTAAAGTTGAAAGCTTATTAGTGTAACAAGTGGCCTTACACTGCAAGGAAGTTAGTGTGAAAATCCCATAGTTGCCACGCTCCAGTGTCTGTTTGGGTTCACTGACAAAGAATTTAGTATTGCCAATGCACCTAACCAGCAAGTCTTTTGGATTTTGGGAGGGAACCAGAGCAGTTGGAAGAAATTCACACAGACATAGGGAGAATATGCAGACTCCACATAGACAGTGACCCACACCAGGAATCAAACCCAGGTCACTGACACTGTGAGGCAGCAGTGCTAACCACTGTGCTCTCTGGATGGGTACATGAATAGGGATGGAAGAGAGGGATATGGACTGAGTAAGGGAAGAAGGTTTTTTTTTAATTCAGTTAGGGCATCATGATCGGCATAGGCTTGTTCTTTCTTTGTTTTTAATTCACTGGAAGATAAGGCTCTACAAATACCCCCATCCTCAATTATGGTGGAGCCTAGCACATCAGTGCAAAAGACAAAGCTGAAGCTTTGACAACAATCTTCAGCCAGCAGTGTTAGGGGGGCGGGGGGAGGGGGGATCTACTTTGGCCTCTTCCTGAGGTCCCAGTGTCACAGATGCCAGCCTCCAGCCTATTTACTTTACGCCACATGATATCAAGAAATGGCTGAATGCACTGGATACAAGAAAGGCAATGGGTCCTTATTTCTTACAAATTCCAGCAATAGTATTGAAGTTCCACACACCAGAATTAGCTGGTCTCTAGCCAAGCTGTTCCAGTACAGCTTCAACATCAGCATTTCCCCATTACTGTGAAAAATCCATTCTCATCAATTAATGCCTCATCAATCTGCTCTTGATCATTAGTAATGTGATGGAAGATGTTGTCAACAGTGCTATTAAGCAATACACACCAATAACCTGTTCACTGATGATAGTCACTTGGCTCCTGACTTCATTACAAATGTGATTCAAGCATGGAAAGAAGAACTGAATTCAAGAGGCACAGTGAGGGTGACTACCCTTTAATCAAGGCAGCATTTGATCAAGTGTAGTATCAAGGAACCCTAGAAAAAATGTCAATGGGAATTAGGGGAAAATTTCGCTGCTGGTTTGGAGTTATACCTATCTCCAAGAAAGCTTAACTGCTTGTAGTTATTGGATATTGATCCTCTAAATCTTAGGATATTACTGCTGGAATATATCACTGAAGTGTCTGAGCACAAAGCTTGTCCATAATCTACAAAATTGAAATTGTGAAGGCATTGGTGGTAATCTTTGAGGAATCGCTGGAGGCAGTGTGGGTCCCAGAAGATTGGAAAGTAGATAATGTAATACCACTGTTTATAAAGGGAGGGAGGCAGCAGATGCAAAATTATAGGCCGGTTAGTCTGACTTCGGTCATTGGCAAAATTTTAGAATCCATTATTTAAGGTGAGATTGTAGAGTACTTGGAAGCGCATGATTTAATAGGACTGGGTCAGCATGGTTTCGTCAGGGGAGGTCACATCTGACAAATCTGTTAGAGTTCTTTGAGGAGGTAACAAAGTAGTTGGATAAAGGAGAACCAGTGGATGTGACTTATTTAGATTTCCAAAAGTCTTTGACAAGGTGTTGCATAGGAAATGTTAAATAAATCAAGAGTCCATGATATTAAGGGTAAGATCCTAGCATGATAGAGGATTGGTTGACTGGCAGAAGGCAGAGAATAGGGACAAAGGGGTCTTTTTCAGGATGGCAACCAGTGACTAGTGGGATGCCTCAGGGATCAATGTTGGGACCACATCCTTTCACAATATACATTAACAATTTGGAGGAGGGAACTGAAGGCACTGTTGCTAAATTTGCAGATGACTCAAAGGTGTGTAGAGGGACAGATAGTATTGAGGAAGCAGAGAGGCTACAGAAAAACTTGGACAGGTCAGGAGAGTGGGCAAAGATGGAATAAAATGTAAAAAAGTGTGAGGTTATGCGCTTTGGAAGGAGGAATAGAGGCATAGACTATTATCTAAGTGGGGAAATGCTTAGGAAATTAGAAACACAGAAAGACTTGGGAACCTTGTTCAAGATGCTCTTAAGGTTAGCGGGAACATTCAGTTGACAGTTAGGAAGCCAAATGCAGTGTCAGCGTTCATGTTGAAAGAGCTAGAATACAAGAACAGGGATGCACTTCTGAGGCTGTATAAGCCTCTGATCAGACACTACTTGGAGTATTATGAGCAGTTTTGGGCCTTGTATTTAAGGAAGCTTGTGCTGATCTTGGAAAGGGTCTAGAGAACATTCACAAGAATGATCCCTGGAATGAAGAGCTTGTCATATGAGGAACGGTTGAGGACTCATTGGAGTTTAGAATGATGAGGAGGGATCATATTGAAATTTATAAGATACTGCGAGACCTGGATAGAGTGGACGTGGAAAGGATGTTTCCACTTGTGGGAAAAACTAGAACCAGAGGTCACAACCTCATGCTAAATGAATGGTCCTTTAAAACAGAGATGAAGGGGAATTTCTGCAGCCAGAGAGTAGTGAATCTGTGCAATTCTTTGCCACAGAAGGCTGTGAAGGTTAGGTCACAGAGTATCTAAGATAGAGATAGTTAGGTTCTTCATTAAGAAGGGGATCAGGAGTTATGGGGAAAAGGCAGGAGAATGGAGATGAGAAAAATATCAGCCATAATTGAAAGGTGGAGCAGACTTTATGGACCAAGTGGCCTAATTCTGCTCCTATGCCTTATGGTCTTACAAGGTTTACGTCAAGAGTGGAATGCAATACTTGCCTAGATAAATGAAACTCTAATATCCAGAAGTTTAATACCATTGAGGACAAAGTAGCCCACTTGATCTGTACCCTATCTTCCACCTTAAACATTCATTCACCCAACACCACTAAAAATGCATTGAAGAAACTCACCAAGCCTTACTTGAAAGTATTTTCCAAACCCACGGTCTCTACCACCTAGAAGGACAACATAGAACATGGAACATAGAAAATTACAGCACAGTACAAGCCCCTTGAGCCTTTGATGTTGTGCTGACCTGTGAAACCAATGTAAAGCCCATCTAACCTATGCTATTCCAATATCATCCATATGTTTATCCAATGACCATTTAAATGTCCTTAATGTTGGCAAATCCATTATTGTTGCAGGCAGGGCATTCTACACTCTTACTACTCTCTGGGTAAAGAATCTAACTCTGACAACTGACATCTGTCCTGTATCTATCACCCCTCAATTTAAAGGTATGTTCCTTTGTGCTAGTCATCTCCATCTGAGGAAAAAGGCTCTTACTGTCCACACTATCTAATGTTCTGATCATCTTGTATGCCTCTATTAAGTCACCTCTTAACCTTCTTCTCTCTAATGAAAATAGTCTCAAGTCCCTCAGCCTTTCCCACCATACCAGGCAACATCCTAGTAAATTTCCACTGCACCCTTTCCAATGCTTCCACATCCTTCTTATAATGCGGTGACCAGAACTGTATGCAATATTCCAAACGCAACCGCATCAGTTTTGTACAGCTGCAACATGACTTCATGGTTCCTAAACTTAATTCCTCTACCAATAAAAGCTAACACACAACATACACCTTTTAATAATCCTATCAACCTGGGCGCCAACATTCAGAGATCTATGCAAATGGACACCGAGATCTCTCTGCTCAACCACACTACCAAGTAACTTGCCATTAGCCCAGTACTCTGGATTCCAGTTACTCCTTCCAAATTGAGTCACTTCACGCTTTTCCACATTAAACTCCATTTGCCACCTTTCAGCCAACGCTGCAACTTATCTATGTCCCTCTGTAACCTGCAACATCACTTCGCACTGTTCACAAATTCTACCGACTTTAGTGTCATCTGCAAGTTTACTAACCCATCCTTCTATGCCTTCATCCAGGTCATTTATAAAAATGACAAACAGCAGTGGCCCCAAAACAGATCCTTGCGGTACACCCATAGAACATAAATTACAGCGCAGAACAGGCCCTTCGGCCTTCGATGTTGCGCCAACCAATTAGGAAAAAGCAATGACCCTCTAACCTAAACCATTCTCTTTTCATCCATAAACTTATCTACTAACCTCTTAAACGCCACCAAACTTGGCGCATCTACAACTGCCGCAGGCAGGGCATTCCATACCCTTACCACCTTCTGGGTAAAGAACCTACCTCTGATATCCGTCCTATAACTACCACCCCTTAATTTAAAGCTGTGTCCCCTCGTGCTAGCTTTCTCCATCCTAGGAAAAAGGCTATCACTGTCCACCCTATCTAAACCTCTAATCATCTTATATGCTTCAATAAGATCCCCTCTTAGCCGCCTCCTTTCTAACGAAAACAACCTCAAATCCCTCAGCCTCTCTTCATAAGACCTGCCCTCCATACCAGGCAACATCCTGGTAAACCTCCTCTGTACCCTCTCCAATGCCTCCACATCTTTCTTATAATGTGGGGACCAGAACTGCACACAATACTCCAAGTGCGGCCGCACTAGAGTTTTGTACAGTTGCAACATGACGTTGCGGCTCCTAAATTCAATCCCCCTACCAATAAAAGCTAAGACTCCATATGCCTTCTTAACAACCTTATCGACTTGATTGCCAACTTTCAGGGATCTATGCACATATACACCAAGATCCCTCTGTTCATCAACACTATTAAGAGTCCTACTATTAGCCCTATACTCTACACATTTGTTATTCCTGCCAAAGTGAATTACCTCACACTTTTCCACATTAAACTCCATTTGCCACCTCTCGGCCCAGCTCTGCAACTTGTCCAAGTCTCTCTGCAAACTAGAACACCCCTCTTCACTATCTACCACTCCTCCGGCTTTGGTGTTATCCGCAAATTTACTAATCCATTAGTAACTGAACTCCAGGATGAACATTTCCTATCAATCGCCATCCTCTGTCTTCTTGCAGCTAGCCAATTTCTGATCCAAACTACTAAATCACCCTCAATCCCACGCTCAATCCCATCTTCTGCAATAGCTTACTGTTGGAATGTTATCAAAGACTTCACTGAAATCCATATACAACATAGCAACTGCTTTACCCTCATCCACCTCTTTGGTCACCTTCTCAAAGAACTCAATAAGGTTTGTGACACACGGCCCACCCTTCACAAAACCATGCTGACTACCCCTAATTGTATTATTCCTTTCTAGCTGATTATAAATCTATCTCTTATAATCCTTTCCAAAACTTTGCCCACAACAGAAGGGAGGCTCACTGGTCTATAATTACCAGAGTTGTCTCCATTCCCCTTCTTGAACAAGGGGACAACATTTTCTATCCTCCAGTTTTCTGGCACATTCCTGTAGATAATGACAACCTAAAGATCAAAGCCTTTAGGCTGTGTAATCTCCTCCCTAGCTTCCCAGAGAATCTGAGATAAATCCCATCTGGTCCAGGAGAATTATCTATTTTCATGCTTTCCAGAATTGCTAACACCTCCTCCTTATGAACCTCAATCCCACTTAGTCTAACAGCTTATCAGAGGTTCTGATGCCACACTGATTCCTGTTAGCTCAAACAACTGCAAATATGTTTTAAATATTGCACTTTTCATGCTTCTGTTTATTATTATGAGGATGTGTTCTTTGACTTTTCTGAGATGAAACATCAAAGTATAATTACCTGTTCTGAAACAATAACAACAGCAATCAAGGACTAATAGAATTTCTTTGAAACAAACAGCCAGCAGAGTACTTTAAGGCACTGTTGATCAAGCAGGTGACATATCAAAAGATGATATTGTACTAAACCAATCTTTTTCAGAAGTATTAGCCACAGATTTGCAAATAACTATCTGGAGAAATGAAGGGCCCTATTCTACCATTTCAATTCTAAGAATTGGACGGATTTGAATCTGAAAGTGTTTCAGATCCAACCTTTAGACCTGCTCTCAGGCGCCCCTATAGCATTCTGCCTGAAAAAATATCAGTGATTCTGAATTGCACTACAGCAGCCTGTGGGCGGGGCTTATCATACCCAAAACACTACCACTCTGATCAGCGCCTTCAACTGCACATGCGCAGTATAAATTTAAAGAAATGTTCTCCGCCACAAAGCTCCCAAGCTGGATAATACCACAGCCTGTTCCCCACAGACATTGTCTCATCCCGACAATATAACTGACCTCTTATCTCTCCCATCACCAGACCGATCATGAGCCCCTCCCTCCTTCCCCCTACCGATCACATGCAGAGTGATCCTAGACACCCTCTTCTCCCCACCGATCACATGCAGAGTGACAGCAAACCCCCACTTTCCCCTCCTGCCCCGTTCCCAATGCCACCTTTCCCTCCACCAGAGAGGCAACTGACCTGCCTCCCTTCTCCTGCACCAGAGAGCCATTTATCCCACCTCTCATTCCCACCAGAGAGGCATCTAACCCGCTCCCCTGTTCCCCACCAGAGAGCTATCTTACCTTACCTCCCTCCCCACCCAATACTGGAGAACCATCTGACCCACCTCTCTCCCCCTCACCATCAATCTGAGTCAGAAAGCTATCAGAAGCTTAGGACGGCCATCCTCAGAAGCTGGAATACCTAAATCAGACCTTTGTGAACCATGTCTGTTTCGTGCTTAATCTGGATGGGTGAACAAGGTGGTAAAGGAGGAAGTGCCGGTAAATTTGGGTATGCAGCCAATTAAGTCATGCTAATTTTGAGCAAGGCCTTGACGGTGGCCATTTTTGACCCTTGGTAAAGACCCTTGGTGCCGAGGTGGGTGTGGATCACACTATTCACCTCACGGCCCAATTTACCAAGTTTTTGTGTCGAAGGATGAGCGCAACTTTAATGGTAAAATCGGGCCTGCAATTTTCTGCAAACGGAGATTCTTTGGGGATGAAATGTATGAATTAGCTCCAATGATTCTATCCAGGAAAACAACTGAACAAAATGACCACAATCCAGAAACATGGCATTAAGACCAGCCAAGGAACAGCTTTTTCAATGCACTGTAAAAAACTGTAAAAAGTCCTAAGCCTACTGTCAGGGGTAAAATCCTAATAGGTTAGTAAAGATTTTTACACCATTAGATAGGAAGACACTCTCAGATAATATTGACACTGACAGACACTACCAGCACTGAGTTAAATGACTCTAAAACGGACTTACAAGCTAACAAGAAAACAGTTTACATACGTATGAAATGCAGTAAGAAATATAAACAGTGATTAAAATTTAAAAACACATATGCTGATATTTTGAGTATATTAATGTATTTTTAAGAATCATTGTTCACGTTAGCCAAAGGCAGGTTGCTGCAAAGCATCGTGGCAAAGGGCATTAGGACGAAGCCATGTTCTAAGGGAATATTGAAACCTTGGGAATATGCAAGCTTTATCAACATATTTTCTAATAGAACATTGAGAACACTTAATCAAACTTCACGAATAGGGTCCATGCATGGTGCCACGAGTTAATCTGGTTTGGCAGTGACCTATAGGGAACTTATGGGAATGTTCATTTGAACTTTGTGGCTCCTGTCTGAAGTTACTAAAGGAAATGAGGTGAAATACCATTATGCCAGAGGGTAAGATGTGATTGGCTAAAGTAAATGATAAGTATTGATTTATATATGTTGATGATTGATTTAAAGCTAATGAAAAGTAAAAGTGATTGATAAGAAAATGTATAATTGATCTGTTTTGAATTGTATATATTGGAATTCTGTGGAAAGGTCTAGCTGTTGCAGCTGAGGGTTTGCTCTGACCTTTTGATGGTTTCTCCTCGCGGCTGCTGGTCAAAATTAAGTTTAAACTGAGATACTGGTATCATGAGTCTTATATTGTAGGAAATTTCTGGTGGTATCCAGCCATCTCAAAAACCCCACCAAGAGCTTTACGGCGATGAGTGACAGGATAGTTACTGGAGTCTGATAGAGAGACATACCCCCTGAGAAAGGGGGAGTATCTTTATCTTACCACCTGAGTTAATTAAAAGCAGTAACATGTCACGTTGTCAGATCCGTAAGTTGACCTACCTGAACAAGTGTTCGAAGTTGCAAAGACTGTGTAACTGAGTAAAGAGACTGCATTTAAATCAAGGGCAGCCGATAGTGGAATTTTGTTATTGGTTTGCAGGCAGAGAGGGCCACAGAGTCACATAAGACATTTCACTTTGCCGAACCATAGTGCCATGTGTCAGATAACGCAAGAGGCTAGATCCAGTTGGAGGAGACAATAATCAGCTTAGGCATTAGAAGTGTTGGGTGCGAGATCTGTAGCATTTTTGAGTTATTAGAGTGGAAAACTCAGTAAGGGATCTTCGGTAAGGAAAATTTAGAAAGCAGGGAGCTGATGGATCTCACCTAAAGAAACTGCCAGAAAAGGATCTGACCAATCAAAAAAAAAGCAAATAGAAATTAGACATTCAGAGAGAGGGATCAAGCTGGGCAGACAGGCATTGTCAATAATACAGAATTGGAAAATACACAGAGAGAGATTGGAAGGTCTAAAGTACTTTTGTGTGGTCTTGTAGAGTATGACAGAAAGTGCAAATTTGAAATGGAGAAGAGATGGTTCATTAATACAAATGACAGGAACAGAGCACAATAAATTAAATAGAAGAATGATAGAGAAAGGATATGATTCAGAGGTTCTGAATCCGAACAAAGAACCTGGTGGAAAAGTCAGACTGAGCAGAAACCAAAAATGGCTGCGGTGATTCTTGCTGCTATGATGAGAAATCACCTTCAGAAAGAGGCAATTAACAAGCAGTTAGCCACACAAGGGCTGTCTGGGAAGACTCTAAACGTGCCCACAGGAGGATGGTAACAAATCCACTCTATCCTCCACTCCCAGATGAGTCGGATGAGCTAGAAATAGTTAGGGAAGACTTATCAGAAAGGATAACTCAGGGGGACGGAAATCCTCCTCATAAGAGGAAGATAGAATCGCCCATTCTGATAGCACCACTCCATACCTAATAAAATCCTCCAGTAGAGGGAGGGGAGGAAGCATTGTATCTACTGAGGAAGTGGCATTAATGGTGACTGAAAAGCAGATGCTAATGGATAAGTTAGGTCCTTTGCATCGTAATCACCAAGATTTGGCTTTTTGGGAAAATATAAATGGGTTAAGAGAGGTTCATCATTTGACTTTGGATGATGTAAGAATTTTAGTAAAAGGGAAGTTAGCTAGACAAGTGTGGCAAAGGTTACCTGAGCCTTTAAAAATGAGAGATTGTATACTTGCCACAGAAGATAATGAGGGCCAAAGATATGAGCAGTTTAAATGAGCAATAGCATGAGCTATAGAGAAAGGACATGCCAATTGAACTAAGGTAACTTTACTTAAAAAAAAAACCCAAAGAATCTGTAGAATACGGAGAAAGAAAATTCAGGACTTATGTTGATAATAGAGGGGTTGCAAATTCTACTACGCATGACCATGTGTTTTTGCGCTTGTTCAAAAAGGCTTTAGTCCAGCTCTGACTCAAATCACAGATACGGATATTCCAATAGGAAATAATTATTCAGATGTTATGAATTGAACTATGAAAACAAAATCCAATCACCAGAAAAATCCCAAAATGAGTCCAGTAGAAATTGATCAGTCATAACCTGAACCAAAAATGTGCTGTGTGTGTGGAAAGAACAGGCATATTGCTAGTGATTGCCAAAAGCAAATGCACAGAAAATAACCAGGGTAACAAAAAACAATGCAGCAATTGCCAAATGATAGATCATGATATAAAAAAAAAACTGCTGGGTGAAAGGGTGAGGGGGTGTGGGGGGAGGTGGTGATAAAGGACAGGATCCCAACAGGGCGATTTCATCCTCCGAGGCTCAATCCCAAAACCCCCATAGGAAAACAGCAAGTACCACAGCCAGTATTTCAGATGACAGCAGCTGAATTGCAGAAGTTGTTAGGTCAGAATTGACAATTAGTAGCTGTAATCAAAGAGCAGAAGATTAGGAGTCAAGCACCGAAGGGAAACACTCAAGCTGACAAAGCAGTGAAGGATTTGTTAGAATAGAATTTGAAAGGGACACAAACAGCAGGTGTGTCAGCATTACAAGTTAGTGATATCACAGATATTAATGTGAAGCAAGTACAGGAACAGGCATCAGAGGAAGAGAAGCAGAAATGGGAAAAAACAAGGGTGACAAAAAGATCAAGATAGCATATGGAGACGAGCAAGGAAAATAATAGCACCAAATGAATGAGGCTACACTATGGATCAGCTCATACAAGCAGAGAAAAGATGGTCAATTTAGTTGGAAATTGTTGGTGATGGAAAGGTATGGGAAAAGACATAGCAAAATTCTGTCAGAGATGCTTACAATATACCCTAGTGGAGCCAGTTTGTCACTGCAGGGTTAAAATGGGGAACCAACCACACGTGGTCACTGCCCCCTAGAGGTTCCTTCACCTTAAGTTCCCTAATCAAGTCTGCCTCATTACGCATCTTCAAATCCAGAATTGCCTGTTCCCTGTCACAAGCTGTTCCAAAAAACTAATTCCTTTTCTTGGGATCTAATACCTGCCTGATTTTCCCAGTCCACCTGCATATTGAAGTCCCCCATGATGATGATAAAATTGCCTTTTTTATATGCCTTTTCTATCTCCTGACTTAATTTCTGCTCCACATCCTGACTGCTAGGAAGCCTGTACATAACTCTCATCAGGGTCTTTTTACCTTTGTGATTCCTCAACTCTACCTATAGAGGTTCTATGCCTTCTGATCCAATATCACTTCTTGCTATTAACTTCATTTCTTACTAACAATGCAATTCCACCCACTTTGCCTATTTGCCTGTCCTTCCAATAGGACACATATCCATTGATATTTAGATCCCAGCTCTGATCCCCTTGCAGCCACATCTCTGTGATATCCACAACATCATACCTGCCAATTTCAATATGTGCAACAAGCTGATTTACTTGTACTGTATACTGTGCGCATTTAGATACAACACCCTCAGTCCTGCATTGATCACCTCTCTTCTCATATTTGCCATCTTTCCAGCTGCATATGTATGCATCTACCCAGTAATGATTGATCTTGCAGTATTCATATTATTTCAAGGGGGGAACATACTTATCCAACTCTCGATGGCACATATTGGATTTGTGGAAACAAAGCATATTCATGGCTACCTATTTGATGGGAGGGTCATGTTACATCAGATACGTGGTTCCATATATCTATCACTCTTACCAGCTGCCTTCTGGGAGAAATCGCTATGCCCTAGTGGGAATAGGCCTCTTCCTTGAAATGATGATTCCCCTATATGCACATGGAAGACTGTCAATTGCGATCAAAACCTTACTTGGTTTTGGAACAGATTGTTAATGACACCACTACAGCCCTCACTGAGATCATTGATGAGATGGTTGCAATAGGCACCGTTACAGAATTGAATGGCATTAGCATTTATTTTGGCAACTAAGAATGAAACATGCTTTGATTGGCTCAAAGAGTTGTGCATATACCTGACATTTTTAAAACATAATCAATTTGGTCACACATTAGAAAGGAGGTTGAAAAACTCAAAAAGCCAAACATCCTTTTTTTTGGAACTGGGCATCTGGCCGAATGGGTTTTCTGGGAGCAAACATTGTTATCTTAATGTTCATTGTAATTATACAAAAGCTGCTGTTATTTAGCAGCAAAGTAAATGAGAACAGCAGCAACACCATCAATCCATGTGAACAAGGAGATGCTCCTAATACTGAGCACCCCTCCGATTGTATGTACTGTCAGACATTTATTTAATAGTCTGCAAGAAATAATATTACTTTTCCTTATGATTTTAATGTGTGGGAATTATAAATTCAAATGCAGATATGCACAATCAAGGTAAAGAAGAAATGAAGAAGCCAAATCATCTTTCAGGATTTAAGAATGTTTCCATAGAGACTTTTATTTACTGGCCTAGTATTGGGCTAACCAATGGCCAGAAGAGATAGTTGTATGGGGAAAAGTCCTAATGGCTTAGTAAAAATTTTTGAACCATTAGATATTAAGACACTGACAGAACTACCAGCACTGAGCTAAATGACTTTAGAATATACTTAAAAGCTAACAAGAAAGCAGTTTACACATGTGAAATGCAGTAAGAAATTTAAACAAGTGATTATGATTTAAAAACACATACTGATATTTTGAATGTATTAATATATTTTTAAGAATAATTGTTCACTTTCGTTAAAGGGAGGTTGCTGCAAAGCATCATGGTAAAGGACATCAAGATGAAGCCATATTCTAAGGGAATATTAAAGTCTTGGGAATAGGCAAGATTTATCAGCAGCGTTTCTAATGGTTAGAACATTCAGAACAACATCAAATTTTATGAATAGGGATTATTCACTGTCCAGATAAGATGGATGCATGTCCAAATGTGAAACAGAATTGGTGAAACACAAACTCTATAAAGATAGTAAGAAGAAACCGTTATGGTCAGGCATGGAATGGGAGAATAAGGCAATCACTTCGCCTCTCCTCACAAGTTCATAATATATTTGTGCAAAACTGTTAGTTAAAAATTTTGTAAACAAAGAGATTTTTAAAATATTTTTGTGACAAGAATATACATATCCATTGTTGTATGTCGAAAATTGGATGGTATGAAATTTACGTGTGTGCAGACATAACCAGGTAACAAACCAAAAGTACCAAACTCTGACTCACATATGTGTAAAAGTACAACTGCCTTCAAAAATATGCAGTTTTCATTAGTTGGGCCTTAGACTTTGCACAAAAAGTCTAAAGCTGCCATAATCATTTTGAGAGGTAGGGTACTATTCTGAATAGATCCAGTTGCCCCTTTGCTTCTCATAAAGGATACTTGACTGCTTGCAATGTGCCTTCGGAGTTGATAAAACTAGACATGAATGTGCATAAAAAAGCAGATAAACTCATTGAACCTATCAAACTGTCAAGACATTGAAATCTCCTATCTTTTATTTAAAAGAATAGCCTACTGAGATTACTTGCAATATCATTAGTTGTCTGTTGACATTAGCCTGAGGGTGATTGTAAATGGATTAGTGCTACATGATTGATTTCACAATTTTTCATTATCACAGTGGAAAGCTTGTAAGTTCAGTTTCACTGACTGCTCTAAGTGGTTATAAAGTCTTTGAAATGGGGGGCTAAGAATAAAAATGGCTGTTCTACTAATGGACTATGCAACTCGAAGGAAGATAAATATGTTTCCTCCAGATGTTCCAATTTCCCCCCACATTCCAAAGACATGCGGTTAAGTCAATTGGCCATGCTAAATTGACCATTAGTGTCAGCATAATATGTGGGGTTACAGGGATGGGGCCTGGGATTGTTGTCGGTGCAGGCTCGATGGACCAAATGGCCTCCTTCTGCACGGTAGGGATTGTATGATATTTAATCGTTTTTTATCAATGAGCGTGCTTTTTAATAGTGAAGTCATCAGAAGACATTTGAACACAATTTTATGACATCTTAGCATGGTTCCTGAGATCTGACCATGCTGCATACTGGGTGAGTTAGTATGGACGGTATACGAGCAAAGGGTGGTGGGTGGGGAGTGAGCATTGGTTGGCATAAGGTTATAAAAGGTCATAGGAATTAGTGGGAGGTCATAGGTTGGCATGTGTTAGCACTAGATTTACTGAGGGTCTATGAAGCATCATGATGTGGGTGTAGAGGAGCATAGGTTGGCATGGAGCACTCAGAGATCATGAGGGCAAAGTCTGAAGCTTAGCTCACTATCACTCACCTGTGGCTTGAGTTCCTCGTTGATCCTGGGACTTGAGTCAGTTCATTTCTGGCAGCTACCATTGCTCCCACCCCGGTGGTGCTGCCTGCAATGATGATTGTGGGCCTTAAATTGGCTGGCAACTCTCAAAAGAGTTGGATTTTCACCCTGGGGTTCTTGTTACCATACAAACCCACTGCATGGTAAGTGCATGACTGTCATTTAATTTAGCAAGCCTTCCAGAAAGGCAACGATGTTAAAGGGGTTTTGCTGTCTCCCCAGCCAGCAAGCGCAATCACATACCCACCCCTCTACCCCCTGCCAGCCCCCCGTCACCATCTTCATTAAGTACCATACGTGAGAGAGGAAAAAAAATCACACAATGACATCAAATCACTATGAAAGCCAGTAACTTTACTGATTTGTCTGCAAAATACAAATTATACCTTATTTCCAGCGAGAGAAACTTGAATTTTCCCATAAAAATTTTCACTACAGACAGCTGAATTAAGTCCCTTGAGATACATAGATGTAATTTAACTTAGTTATTAACATCTTTTTGTCATCAAGTGGCGACAAAGTCCAGCTTATGCCGCTGTGAGCCTCTTTATTTTTGCTGCAAACGTCCACATTTCCCCCATTTACAAGCAATCATTTTGTATTACTATTGTATAATGGAAACAAATCCTCAGAAAAAATAACAGCAAACCAGCTGGAGCAATCCAAGTATGTTTTAGGTCAATAACAATAGTCCTTCTAAAGTAATCCAGGGCTACAGTTTATAACAGTTCCTTCATATAGAGCACCGGTACCGTATTTCATTGCTTAATTAACTGACCTCTTTAAACTTTTTTTTGAGGTATGGATGAATTTGAGGTATGATCAGGGAAAATATAATATATATAATAACCTGAACACAAAATAAAACAGAAAAAAACAATTCGAGAAGCATATTTGCAAAACTGTGGCGAACTGCCTGGATTGCTCCACATCTTTGGTTAAAATATTAACAAAAGCCTTTATCATTACTCTACACTTGAAGCACTCTAAATAAACATTTTTTTTGATCAGTCTTTCCAGAACTCTGTAGTGGCAGGAAACCAGCGTTAGGTGAAAGTTGCCACATTCTACACAGCGGATGGCACAAATAATAACAGTTGAAGCACTCATATTTTAATTTATGTTTTTTAGGCAATAGTCTTTTACGAGCAATAAAGTGGTTTTCTGGAACACTGTTGTTTTTAATTTCTAGTAAAGCCAAACCTTCAAGGCATACTTTACAAAGGTTGGGAAGCAGTGGTGTGTGCATGAAGTCCATTTCTTGCTTTAAGTTTCCATTTTAGAAAAGGCTATATTATAATGGTCAACTATAAATAAATATATTGTCAGACTTTTAAAAATAAATTTTCAAAAAACGTATAAGATACTGAATTGAGTTAGCTAGCGGATTTTCTTCTGAAAGATATCTTTCTTTAATGCTGTATATTTTGATGGTGTGACCATTTTCTAGGGCTTTTAAAAATATTTCATGGGGCAACATTGGGGTATCCCATTTATCATAAACTCTGTCTTTTGGAGGTAGAATAGTGGATTTTGCAGAATATTCTGTCAAAGCTGATCTGGTTTGCTGATATTTTCACTATCTCAGCTTTTAAGGTATGACATCTGCTGGCTCTGATATGTCAACTCAAGTTACTGGCAGCAGTAATGCATTGCAAACATCAAGATATCAGTAAATGACTTTGCTCTCACTTCTGCGCAGAATAGTAACAAGCCTTTTTGATGTTCATGAGTTTTATGAAACAGAAAATAACTTAAGTGCCCCCAGGAAAGTGCCACTGCCATTTTTTTTTGCCTCGCAGTAAAGAACATTGCCTAAATCTGTTAGCAAATGGGTTGTGAGAGTACATGAGAATATACAAGGGGCTCTGCCCCAATAATTTTAAAACCATAGTACTGTATCATTATATGCTAACTCAGAATTAGCTCTGTGGTCAAACATACAGCAAAATTATAACACTTGGATAACAGTGAGTAGAGGGTTGTAGGTACAGAAAGGAGTGACCCATTGTGAATTAAGTTGTGCTTCTCAATCGATTTAAAAAAAAAATCGTGGATATTGATTTGCTGTTGCCATGATATTTTGCTAGTAGTTCGATCTACGGTGAAATCGATTACTTAATTTTCAAAAAGTTGTTGAATTAAAATCATGTTTGGAATCTGTGGCTGCCTGACATTCATTTATTGACTGAACCATTAGCGAGAATTGCTTTTTAGTGACATGTGAACACCTTACAATGAAGTTGTGAAGGCATGAAAGTTAACTGGGATCGAAGCTTTTAAGTATGAATTTGTTTCCAAAATCCATAAACATTAAATGGATCTATTACCGAACTGAAAGAGAACATACACAGATAACACGAGTCTCAATTAGGTTGTGGTCAGGGGTTATGATTGAGAAAAGTGACATTTTCTTTCACAAACTTTAAAAAGACCTCTTTTTAAAAAAAAACCTTAAAACATATGAGTAACAAAATACCCACTGGCCATTCTTCAGTTTCAAAAATTCTTGTCTAAAAAACATACAAATCCAAATGACTGAACTAATTTTATCAAGTATTCATATTAGGTTAAGAATAGATCAGCATTTCTCCAACATGTTCAGAATTACAAACTAGCAACTGGATGTACTGGGAAAAAACTAAGCCTGATAACAAGGTCCTGCTGAAACTACCTCCGGTACCCAAAATGGCAGGCAGCCCCATTCCTTTCCGTGTTTTAATTCTGAAACAGTAACACAATTTAGAATACATACTAAACCTGTCCTCCCAACTGGTTAACTCCTTTATACTGAACACAGCCAACTCTGATTCTGCAAAAGGTGTGCAGAAAAGACCTAAAGAATTTAGTTACTTAAACGTGCATATGCACAAATACATTCCCCCCCCACTAATAAGATAACCAAAACAATGTTTGCTATGACCATAATTAATATATATTAGAAAGCTATACACAAGCATGTTAATTTCACAGATTTTAAAAGATTTTCTTAATATTATTTTTTATATAATTAGAAATACACAATTCAAAAACAAAACCTCTACAAAGAGAAAACAGTTATCTTGGTTAGCAAAGCGTGGAGTTTTTTCATGGCTAGGGTAGTGCTTCCATACGAAGAGCCCAATTCCATTGTTTTTAGGACTGTTTAAAATACCGGCAAAGCTATCAGGAAAAAAACATTTTGGCTTAGATAACTACAAAAAGCCACAAATGCTTTGCAAATGTTTTTTCTTGCTTTCATATGAAAATATAAGCAAAATGTAATGTACATCTTTGTTTTAAAATCCACTTAAAATGTTAAACAGACCCAGAATTTGGACTTTTCCCACATATTAACGATATTCCTTTTTTTTGTCAAAGTATGGCCCTCATTCAAATGACTGATCCATTTCATTTGAGTGCCATACTCTGTTGATATGCCTTTTTTCCTTAGTATGTTCAGGATGTCAGTTGACCGGTTTGTCTTGTTGAGAATGGTCACCCATATTTCTGGGCCTGTCAACCACCTATACATATATAATTTTTTTTTGTTTTTGTTGCATAACAGCTGCACTTTCTCTCTCAGCAAAGATCCGCCAGTTCTGGCAAATGTTTCCTTTTTGATCTGCTATTTACATGTAAATACGTTGAACCTGCAACATGACACTATCTATTGTAACATACATTTTGCAAGGGAGCACAGCAATGAAAAAAAGAGTTAGCAGTTAAATCTACATTGTACAAGGGTTTTCTTTGTACAACTCAAGTGCTAAAGCTGTTATCTCAGCAATTTACGTTACTTTATAATCACTGAGGCAAGTTAAAAGTACTTTTACAAAACAGAGTACCTGACTTATTTTCCACACACGGCACAGATAATGTTGAACTCCCCTCTCCCTCCCTCCCTCCCTTGCCCTGTAATGTAGCGCACACACACACACACTGCAAGGAAAAAAAAGATGACCGCAAGAATCTTATCATGTTGCCCATCCTTCGGACAACCTCATCCGCTTGACAGACGGGCTTTCCCTTTCGTCTGGCGAAGGCCTGGTAAGTCCGATGGGAGAGTGGAAGTCATTCCTGTGATCCTCTCGGTCACTTCCATCATAGGAACTGCTGCAGCTGCTGAGACTGTCCACTGGAGATCGCCCTGCGTCGAGCCTCGAGTGCTGCGGGTAGCCCAGCGGCGTGTGGGTGCGATCTCTAGGGGGAGAAACAGGTTCTGACTTGATGTTGAGGCTTTGAGTAGAAGGCAGGGAGAGATTGGAATTCTGAGATAAGTGAGTGCTAGTACAAACTCTGTGGGAGGAAAGGAAACCAGTTACAGAATGAAGAGGGCAACTGCCCCCACCCTGCAAATAGACAAAATGCACGGACACTCACATAAATGCACGTGTCAAGGATTTAAAATATTTCTTATCAGAAGCAGCTATGATATCAGTTGTAGACTTTTGGACCCACATATACATGGTGCTGCTTCTAGCTGGCTTAGAATGGCGATAATACTAAAAATAGCTGAGAACTTCATTGCGTCTCCTCATCCTCATTTATTTTACAGACACAAACATTTCCTCATTAATTTTACCTGCTAAAAATAATTGAAAGCTTCAGTCTCAGTATTATCTCAGCAATTTACGTTACCTTACATCACCATTATTTATTTTACAGACACAAACATTTCCTCCTTAGTTTTACCAGTAGGTAGCCAAGTTTGAAACCATTTCGGCATGAAGCCCAGGATAATGGCAAACAATTCAAAGAGAGATTCCGAGCTCCTGTTATCATGTTACTACTTCAACATGTTTCTCTTTGCTCAGAGGCTACCTTTTGGCAAAATGGATAAAGATAGCTTTCCAGGATCTTATATCCATTTTACGTTGTGAACAAATATCTTTTTTTGACTTGGAGCAGTCAAAAGCCATGGTGAGAACTTCTGAATTTTAAAGTAACAAAAAAATTACAATATTAATGATCTTTATTTTGCTGGGCTAAAAGTTTAGGAGTTAAAGGTTTGTCTGAGTATTGGTAGTTGTGCGATGAAGATTAACATTACAGAACATTTTTGAGCAAAAGCAGTAATAGCGTTGACTCTTTAACAGTTCAGAATCCAGTCTGCACTGATAGCATTACATCAACAAACAACTGCAGTTGCTTTCAAATTGTGAATTTATTACTTCATTTCCGACTGTTGCACCTTCCCAATGACTGCGGAAGTGCATACAACGGGAAGGAAATGGTGAAGTGGTATTGTCATTTGACTGGTAATCCAGAGCTGAAAGGTAACACTCTGGGGGCCAGGGTTCGAATCTTACGTTGGCAGATGATGATGATGTTTGAATTCAATAAAAATCTGGAATTAAAAGTCTACTGATGACTATGAAGCCATTGTTGATTGTCAAAAAATATCTAGTTCACTAATGCTCTCCAGGAAAGGAAACCTGCCAGCCTTACCTGGTCTGGCCTACAGCAATGCGATCATCTCTGAAATCGCAGAGCAAACCACTCCATTAGGGTAATTAGGAATGTTTAAATCGTTGGATTTTGACAGTGCAGATCAGACCATTCAGCCCATTGAGTCTGCAGCAACCCTCCCAAGGAACATCTTAACTAGGCCCAACCCCCTATGGTATCCCCATTATCCACGCATCGATCATGGCCAATCACCCAACCTGAACTTATTGGGACACTAAGAAGCAAATCAGCACGACCAATCTACCTAACCTATACACCTTTGGACTTTGGGAGGAAACCAGAGTAGCTGGAGGAAATCCACACAGACACAGGCAGAATGTGCAAACTGTCACTCAAGGCAGGAATCACACCTGGGTCTTGGCACCGTGAGACAGCAGTGCTAACCATTGTGCCACTCCTCCAATATTACTACTTAAATTTTTAAGATGACGAGGAAGCCCACCTGCCCAGACCATTGGGTACTTCAGTGAACAGTGTAACTATTTCACTGATGTCATGGGTCTCACCACAACCAATGAAGAAAGGCATTTTGACATAAGTTCAAACACTGTAGCTACTTGCCATTGCTGTCCTAAGGAGACATTGTTTGAGGTTGAGCATATACTGTATCCATAGTAATACATCTTAAAATCATAGCAAAATATTATATCCAAATAAATGGTTTTAAAATAAGTTTTAACAAAGGAAATTGCATGGCACAGTGTGATAGCATTCTACACAGCTCTACTGACTGAATATCTAATAGAAGACCAGGGTTGATTATTTCTGCCTGAAAACCCTGTTTTGTTCATTTGATTATAAAACTGAATAACTGTCCGCTGCAGTGGTTATGCTCAAAATGTGCTCTGTGACAGAGGACTGATAACTACCAATTGATTTAAATGGACATCAGCAGTCATTCTTGGGAGATTGTCTCGGAGTATTATGTTGATTAATTAATGTTCAAATGTTACGTTGGTGTTTTTAACCTGGATCATGATGTGTGGATACAGTAATTAGATTAGTAGCTAACATCACATGAAGAGAGTATTACAGCAATAATAATAACTTTTGCTTGGGGCATGCCTTGAAGGTGCCAGGGACCCAGGTTCAATTCCTGATTTGGGTCACTGTCTATGTGGAGTCTGCACATTCTCCCGATGTTTGCGTGGGTTTCCTCCAGTTTGGTCCCATAGTCCAAAAGATGTGCTGGCTAGGTGCACTGGTCATGTTAAATTTTCCCTCCTTATACCCAAGTAGTTTGGCGACTAAGAGATTTTCACAGTAACTTCATTGCAGTATTAATGTAAGTGTAGTTGTGACACTAATAAATAAACTAAAAAATCTTTTTCTGAAGTTTTACTTTGATGGCAATAAATTATGGATCCTATTTATTTAGCATCACCCTGAAAGGGACTCTTTGTAGTTTTTTTTTGGCTGATAAACTTTGGAATTGTTCGAATTCTATTACACAATCATGTAATGTAATGAAAGCTTTGCGTCATTTGAATGACACCAGTAAGTTGTATCATTCACCACTACTCAATATCCTTAGGCCCCTCTGGGGCTAATTGAGGGGAAAGTAGTCAAGCTCCTTAAATGGATTTTCATTTTGACCAAATCCGGATATTTAGGCTTTTTCAGGGTCAGAAGGCTTGGTAGCTCTTTTTTTCGTAAGCCTTTGTACTACTATTGATGAGTCAAATACTCTTTTCTTTGTAAAATGTTCTGAGTTTTATGGACACCTTAAGATATTGCAGTCATTTGAATGACATTGAATAATAGGATCTCTTTCTTTCTGGACCTGACTTGCCTCATTGCCACCCAATATGAAACATCACAAAACATATCTTGCAATGACAGCACATTAGAAAACATCCTTTAATATATACTGAGAAACTCAAAACATTCACACCAATAATTCTTAACCTAAGATAGATATAACCATTTCTTGCAATTAATATTTTTTCAAATTCAAGTACAAAATAATGGTAGATCAATTTCTTGGACCTATCATCATTAAATTTTAGTAATTAAATTGACAACAGTATTGCATGCAATGTAGGTACTGTACTGTGCTGCCCCCAAGTGGCTAATCATTGTCAAGGTACTTAAATACATGAGGTTAAAGGGCTCACATTCATTAGACTCTGTTGAATTCAAAGTGCTGAATGTTTGTCATCTTTATTTGTTTTGAAACTCACTTATAAACTCCATTGTATATATTAACAGAATATGGTACACCTCTTAATCTACATTTGGAATTAGCCCCACTTTTAAATACCCTTAACTATGAAATACTCCGTAGCTCAATTACAGTCTATCATACAGCTTACAAATAAGATGCTCAAAGACCCAAGCCACTTGGTAGGCTTGTACACAGCATTTTACATTTTGATGATTTTAGTGGACAGAAATCGTGTGCACTGCCGCTGATTCCCCAAAGGGGGTTAGGGAGAGAGATTGGGCTATTTATGCCTGTACTCCCTGGAGTTCAGAAGAATCAGAGGAGATATAATTGAGATGGACATGATGATAAAGAAGATTGACAAAGCAGATGTGGAGAGGATGTTTTCTCTTGTACGGCAATCTAGAACAAGGAGCTACGCTGTCAGCAGGATCAGAGAATCATGCCGGCGTGAAACGGGTGGAGAATTCCAGCCAATATTCACTATTGATTTTATGATTTCATGTGGATACCCAACCCAAATGGAAAAGTCTGGGCTGCAAGACTTTTTTTTGGTTAGAAAGTATAATTATATCTAATGATAGAATATATGTAAATAGTAATAAACGGGACTCAGGGCTGGTGTGTTGCCTCCCAGGGGCCAGGGTCCAGGATGTCTCAGAGCGGGTTTTTAAGATTCTTAAGGGAGAGGGGAGTCAGCCCCAAGTCATAGTTCATGTAGGGACACATGATGTAGGTAGGACAAGGGAAGGGGATATTAAACAGAAATTTATGGAGTTGGGGTGGAAGCTTAGGGCCAAAACAGACAGAGTGGTTATCTCTGGACTCTTGCCTGTGCCACGGGATAGTTTAGAGAAGAACAGAGAGAGGGAATGTTTGAACTCGTGGCTGCGGGGATGGTGCAGGAGGGAGGGGTTCAGGTTCTTGAACAATTGGGGCTCATTCTGGGGTAGGTGGGACCTCTACAAGAGAGATGGTCTACACCTGAACCAGAGGGGAACCAATATCTTGGGGGGAAAATTTGCAAAGGCTATGCAGGGGGCTTTAAACTGATTCAGAGGGGAGGGTGGGATCCTGAGTAGTTTGGATGTTAGGAGGGAAGAGAATAGGGGGGTCATAGATGAGAACTGTAAAGCACAGCAGCGTACGGGTGGAGTAGGGCATGGTTTGAAATGCATATTCTTTAATGCAAGAAGTATTCGCAATAAGGTGGAGGAACTTGTAGCTTGGACCAGTACCTGGAACTTCGATGTTGTGGCATTTCAGAGACATGGATAGAGCAGGGACAGGAATGGTTGTTGCAGGTTCCGGGGTTCAAATGCTTCAGTCGGAGTAGAGAAGGAGGTAGAAGTGGGGGAGGAGTGGCATTATTAGTCAAAGACTGTATCACAGTGACAGAAAAGAAGTTTGATGAGGACTTGTCTGTTGAGGTAGTATGGGCTGAGATTAGAAACAGGAGAGGAGAGGTCACCCTGTTGGGAGTCTTTTATAGACCTCCTAAAAGTTCTAGAGAGGTAGAGGAAAGGATTGCAAAGTCGATCCTGGACAGGAGTGAAAGTAATAGGGTAATTGTTATGGGGGACTTTAACTTTACTAATATTGATTGGAATAGCTATAGCTCTAGCTCGTTAGAGGGGTCAGTTTTTGTACAAAGTGTGCAGGAAGGTTTTTTGACTCAGTATGTAGATAGGCCAACTAGAGGTGAGGCTACATTGGATTTGGTGCTGGGCAATGAGCCAGACCAGGTGTTAGGCTTGGAAGTTGGTGAACATTTTGGTGATAGTGACCACAATTCGGTTACGTTCACCTTAGTGATGGATAGGGATAGGCATGAAGCTGGGGGCAGTAGTTATAGCTGGGGGAATGGTAATTATGAGGCCATAAGGAGGGAATTAGGGTGCATAGGTTGGACTAGGAAACTACAGGGACTGGGAACATCTGAAATGTGGAGCTTATTCAAGGAGCAGCTACTGCGAGTCCTTGATAAGTATGTCCCTGTCAGGCAAGGAGGAAATGGTCGAGTAAGGGAACCATGGTGTACTAAAAAAGTTAATTTGCTGGTTAAAAGGAAAAAGGAGGCTTATGTCAGGATGAGGCTTGAAGGCTCAGTTAGTGCAATGGATAGCTATAGATTAGCCAGGAGGGAGCTAAAGAGTGAGTTGAGGAGGGCTAAAAGGGGACACGAGAAGACTTTGGCTGATAGGATCAAGGAGAATCCTAAAGCTTTCTTTAGATATGTTAAGAATAGAAGATTGGTTAGGGCAAGATTAGGGCCAGTCATAGACAGCAGTGGGAAGTTGTGCGTGGAGCCTGAAGAGATTGGAGAGGCACTGAACAAATATTTCTCTACGGTATTCACGCAGGGAGATGTAAATGTAGTTGTGGAGAACACTGGGATACAGGGTTGCAAACTGGAAAGTATTGAAGTAGATAAGATGTGCTAGATATTCTTGAGGGTTTGAAGTTAGATAAGTCCCCTGGGCCGGACGGGATTTACCCTAGGATTCTCTGAGAGGCGAGAGAGGCGATTGCAGAGCCTCCGGCTCTGATCTTCAGGTCGTTGTTGGTTATGGGTATAGTGCCGGAAGGCTGGAGGATAGCGAATGTGGTCCCATTGTTCAAGAAGGGGAAGAGGGGAAGAAGGGGAATACTTTGCATCGGTATTCACGCAGGAGACTGGCCAGATGTCTGTTGCTGATGTTGACAAAGTTGAGGATCGGTTGAGGGAAATAAAGATTACGAGGAAAGAGGTGTTGGGGCTGTTAGGCAGCTTAAAGACATACAAAGCTCTGGGGCCTGATGGCATTTACCCCAGGCTGCTAAGGGAGTTGAGGGAAGACCTAGCTGGGCCTCTGACGCAAATCTTTGTCTCTTCCTTGGACACAGGTGAGGTCCCAGAGGACTGGAGGATAGCAAACGTAGTACCGTTGTTTAAAAAAGGTCAGAGGGATCACCCAGGGAACTATAGGCCGGTGAGCTTGACTTCAGTTATAGGTAAGCTAATGGAGAGGATCCTCAGGGACAGGATGTATGAGCATCTGGAGCGCTGCGATCTGATCAGGGATACGCAGCATGGCTTCATCAAGGGGAAGTCTTGTCTTACAAATCTAGTGGAACTTTTTTGAAGAAGTGACAAAAACAGTTGATGAAGGACATGCTGTTGATGTCGTCTACATGGATTTCAGTGAGGCGTTTGACAAGGTTCCTCATGGTAGACTGATAGAGAAGGTGAAGGTGCATGGGATACAGGGCCGGGTATGTAGATGGGTCGAGAACTGGCTCGGGAGGAGGAGACAGAGGGTAATAGTGGAAGGCTGTTTTTCCGACTGGAAGCCTTTCACTAGTGGAGTGCCACAAGGCTCAGTACTAGGTCCTCTTCTATTTGTGGTCTACATAAATGACTTGGAAGTTGGGGTAGGTGGTGAGATCAGCAAATTTGCTGATGACACCAAGATGCTTGGATTGGCGGGTACAGAGGAGCAGTGTCAGGCAATACAACAGGACATAGATAGGTTGGTAGACTGGGCAGATAGATGGCAAATGGAATTTAATCCGGATAAATGCGAGTGATGCATTTTGGCCGGAAAAATGTAGAAGAGAGTTATAGGATAAAAGGTAAAACTATTCGGAGTATAGAGACGCAGAGAGACTTGGGGGTGCAGGTTCACAAGTCTCTGAAGGTGTCCTCACAGGTGGAGAAGGTGATAAAGAAAGCGTATAGTATGTTAGCTTTCATAGAAAAGGGTATAGAATACAAGAGTAGGAGTTTGATGTTGCAATTGTATAGAACTTTGGTTAGGCCTCACTTGGAATACTGCGTCCAGTTCTGGTCGCCGTACTATCGGAAGGATGTGGAGTCCTTGGAGAGAGTGCAGAGGAGGTTTACCAGGATGCTGCCTGGTATGGAAGGACTGTCTTATGAGGAACGATTAAATAGACTGGGGTTGTTTTCCCTTGAAAGACGTCGGCTTAGAGGGGATCTAATAGAGGTGTATAAGATTATAAGGGGTATAGATAGAGTAAATGGTGGTAAACTTTTTCCACCTTCAGAAATGGATAGGACGAGGGGTCATGGCCTTAGGGTGAGGGGGGCTACGTATAAGACGAATATTAGAGGGCAGTTTTTCACACAAAGGGTAGTGGGGGTGTGGAATGCACTGCCGAGTAAGGTGGTGGGAGCAGGCACGCTAGGGCTGTTTAAGGGTCTCTTGGACAGCCACATGAGCGTTATGCAGATAGAGGGATATAGTAGGACTGTTTAACTATGGCTTTTTTTTCCACAGGTAATTCGGTCCATACTTGACCAACAAGGAGCATGCATTCGGCAGGTGGTGCGAGGACAGCTCTTGGATGTTGATTCATGGGTTGCCTGGTGCTTCATGTCGTAAATGAGTGCTTTATCTGGACCATCTGAAGGGCACCATGACAGCTCAGTGACTATCGCTGTAGCTGTGCAGACACTTGGAATTGGGCCGGTGTCTGCGGGAGTTTGCGCGTTCTCCCCGTGGTTGCGTGGGTTTTCTCCGGGCGCTCCGGTTTCCTCCCACATCCCAAAAATTCGCTCTTAGGCTGATTGGGGAACAAATTGTCCCTACATTGAGATTCTTCCATATTAGGAATAACCTAAAATTAGAATAGGATAATGGAATTGTTACTATATAGTTATGACGGCGGCACGGGCTCGTTGGGCCGAAGGGCCTGTTTCCCGAGCTGTGTTGCTCTAAAAAAATAAAAAAAAGAGAGACTTTCCGGGGAATTATAGGCTGGTGAGTCTTACTTCTGTTGTGGGCAAAGTATTGGAGAGAATTATTAGGGATAGGATTTATAGTTATTTAGAGAGAAATGAATTGATTGGGGATAGTCAGCATGGTTTTGTGAAGGGTAGCTCGTGCCTTACTAACCTTATTGAGTTTTTTGAAAAAGTGACCAAAGAGGTGGATAAGGCAGTTGATGTGGTATATATGGACTTTAGTAAGGCGTTCGATAAGGTGGACCATGGAAGGCTTCTGCAGAAAATGCAGATGTATGGGATTGAGGGTGATTTAGCTAATTGGATTAGGAATTGGCTAGCTGATAGAAGACAGAGGGTGGTGGTTGATGGAAGTTATTCATTGTGGAGTTCGGTTACAAGTGGTGTACCTCAGGGATCTGTTTTGGGACCCCTGCTGTTTGTAATTTTTATAAATGATCTGGATGAGGGTATTGAAGGATGGATTAGTAAATTTGCGGATGACACCAAAGTCGGAGGAGTGGTAGATAGTGAAGAGGGGTGTTATAGTTTGCAGAGAGACTTGGACAAGTTGCAGAGCTGGGCCGAGAGGTGGCAAATGGAGTTTAATGTGGAAAAGTGTGAGGTAATTCACTTTGGCAGGAATAACAAATGTGTAGAGTATAGGGCTAATGGTAGGACTCTTAATAGTGTTGAAGAACAGAGGGATCTTGGTGTATATGTGCATAGATCCCTGAAAGTTGGCAATCAAGTCGATAAGGTTGTTAAGAAGGCATACGGAGTCTTAGCTTTTATTGGTAGGGGGATTGAATTTCGGAGCCGCAACGTCATGTTGCAACTGTACAAAACTCTAGTGCGGCCGCACTTGGAGTATTGTGTGCAGTTCTGGTCCCCACATTATAAGAAAGATGTGGAGGCATTCGAGAGGGTACAGAGGAGGTTTACCAGGATGTTGCCTGGTATGGAGGGCAGGTCTTATGAGGAGAGGCTGAGGGATTTGAGGTTGTTTTCGTTAGAAAGAAGGCGGCTAAGAGGAGACCTTATTGAAACATATAAGATGATTAGAGGTTTAGATAGGGTGGACTGTGATAGCCTTTTTCCTAGGATGGAGAAAGCTAGCACGAGGGGACATAGCTTTAAATTAAGGGGTGGTAGTTATAGGACGGATGTCAGAGGTAGGTTCTTTACCCAGAGGGTGGTAAGGGTATGGAATGCCCTGCCTGCTGCAGTTGTAGATGCGCCAAGTTTGGTGGCGTTTAAGAGGTTAGTAGATAAGTTTATGGACGAAAAGGGAATGGTTTAGGTTAGAGGGTCATTGCTTTTTCCTAATTGGTTGGCGCAACATCGAAGTCCGAAGGGCCTATTCTGCGCTGTAATGTTCTATGTTCTATATCTAGAGTGGAGGCCTTAGGCTGGTAGAGCAAAGTTGATTTATGATTGACATAAAAGACCCAACGTAGTGAAGGTGTATAGAGAGTGAATTAATAATTAGAGCATTTAAAAACATGGTCGGACGTGCAAACCCTAAAAGTGTTGTCTAACACTGAAAACATTTATTTGCTCATGCAGCTATATTGCTAAAGAACAACATAGAACATAGAACATTACAGCGCAGTACAGGCCCTTCGGCCCTCGATGTTGCGCCGGCAACATGACAACATTCTGTCTTAACAGACAGAACAAGACCTGGGGCCCAACAGCATTGCAGTTTTAGCTGGATGCAAAAAGAACATGAGAGGGAAAACATTTAGTCATTTCTTTCTGCTGCTAGGTTTCTCATTGTTCAATAACATGAAATGCCATGTGTTGCAGTAGTGCTTTTTTGATATTGGGGTTAGGACACATCATAAAATCCCTACAGTGCAAAAGAAGGCCATTTGGTCCATCTACCTGATCACAATTCTACCCAGGGCCCATTCTGTAATTCACGTATTTACCCTTGCTGGTCCCACTGACACTAAGGAGCAATTTAGCATAGCTAATTAACCTAACCTGCGCACCTCTGGTTTATGGAAGGAAACTGGAGCACCCGGAGGAAACACAGACAGTCACCCAAGACCAGAATTGGACCTGGGTCCTTGTGCTGCAAGGCACCAGTGATAACTACTGTGCCACCGTCCCATCCTGTAATGACTGGACCTGCATACAGCGAAACTGTACATCTTGAAATAAGTACTCACTGCCAATGCAGTTTGCCTTTCCCCAACAATAACAATCAAGACCTGAATTAGTAACTAAAAATCACTTAAATTAACAAATTTATCTCCATATTTTATGGAACTTTTGCAGGAAAATATTCAATTATTGGCTTAGAAATGAGTTGGATTAAAATTTGATTATGGCTTTTGCTTCTGGGTCATATAACATATACACACACACACATACACACACTCACAAGTAAAAGGTGAGAATGAAGATTAGGTTAATAAATCAGACAAGAAGATGAATTTGCTGTTTTGTTAAATGTACTTACCCCAACTGGCTAAGGGCTGAATGTTGCATATTCTGTAGCTGATGTTGCTGCCAGCCAGTCATTGAGCCCAGGTGGAGAGCATTGGTATTAAACCCAGTGAGAGATGACAAGTCTGCACTACTAAGGGAATATTCTTTATTGCGATGTCAGCAGGGACCAGAATAAGAGGAAAAAGAAACAATATAGTCCATCAAAATGCGTCCTTCAGATCCTTGATGAAACAATTCACTTTTAATGTTCTGAACACCTCGTACACAAACTGATTTGGACACTCTAGTACAAAATATTTTGTGTTTGAAAAAGGATCAAGACCTAAATTTTTGGGAAGCGAGTAAACGATTGTTAAAATATAGTAAACTAAATATATATCAGAACATTCATTGAATAGAAAGTGGATGTTTGTTTTATTATGAGGATGTCAACTTTAGAGCAATCCAAAACTAATGTCAGGGTCTCTCTCTTTGACTACAGCATTGCATCTTTCTCTGCTTCACACAGTTATACCACTTTTGTCCTCCCAAAAGGCAATAGTCGCTACCTCAACTACCCTCTGTTGCAAACTTTTCCATGCATCCAACTTTCTGTGTACTGAAATTTTTCCTAACTTCTCCCTGCCACGCACTTCCCAACCAGAGGAAATAATTTAAAAAACTTACTAATACTTTTTGCTCCAGTAAAGATAATGCTCGAAATGCAACGCTTCTTAAAATAACTACACCTTTCAGCGTATTTCAATTGCATGCATACTCCCATTCCCCGTGTTTGCTCACAAAACATGTTACTTCATACTTTTCCACGTTAAATTGCATTGAATATTTCTAGTCCAGCGACATCCTCCTGACATTTTTCACTGTCTTGCCAGTTAACAAAATGCCAGCTTTGTGCTCCCAGCATATGTCCAAGTCGAAATCAACTGCCCAGAAAACAAAAACGATTCAACACTACTTCCTGCTCACACCACCTTCGTCCTTTCTCTTACCAGAGTAACAAACAGTAAACCTAACCCTGTTTCCTGTTCATCAAATCATTTTCATTCCCCTCGTATTGAAAATTAACATACTGAATTTTTTGTAAGTAATCTACTATGCCTATCACGGAATCCCTTCCTAAAACCACTTATATCACATACATTTATTTCACCTATCTAGTCACTTCCACATAAAACTTAAATTTGCAACATATGGTTGTTTTCAACTAGACCATGCCTGTTCTTTATTACCCTGTGCATTTCTAAATGTTTACATATTTGACGTTAAATTATGCGTTACTAAAGATTTGACTGCAACTGATGTTAGAGTTGTCAGTCTGAAATCCACTCCCAAAAACTGAAAGTTATTTATTTCAACAAAAGGAATGCATTCTTTCAGGAATTTGAAATGAAGCAATTTAGTTGAAACAGCATGCAAATTACTACCTTTACTTGCAATAACTTTTAGATGATAGATAATTTGAATTAAGCAATAGAATTAAGGTTAGACTGTTTTGTACTTGGTTTATTCTTCTCTCTCCTTTGACCGGAGGAATTACAGTGGTATCTAAGGAGAACTAAAATGTGCTAGGCAGAACCGGAGCTACTTCCTAAAGTGATATTGAAGGCCCAGTGACATATGCACCTCAAATTCCATTACCTTGTTTAGATCTAATTCCTTTTCTGCAGTTAACTCAACCTTGTTTTATATCTTTCTCTGGTACACCTTTGTTTTTATATCCATCAACATTGTGAAACCTGGCACTTAATATGGGAGGGGGGAGGGGGGAGGAGGTGGTTCTCCAATCTTGTCCATGGACGTCCTGCCGTGAGAGAGAGTGAAGAATCTGTTAATCCAGCCAAAACTCCATTCACTTCCAGTGGCACTGGAGAATCAAAGCCGTGAACAAGGATGGAAATGGTCTTTCAAATATCTCATCCTCTACAGCTAGACTAGATTCCCGAGTCACTCTATCCTTTCTTTAATTACTCTCACTTACAATATGTTTATAAATACTTTCACTATTCCCAATTCTTTATCTGCCTTCCTCACTCTCAAACTTTTATATTCTAATAATTTACATAGCAATAATTCTTGTTCTTTCATAAACCTCCCATTAAATTTCAGTTAGCTTTAATCTCCCTGTTATGCATAGAACTTTATGCTTTGATGTGCCCCTCTTTTCAAAATAAATTTTTTTAATCCTCTATCCATCTCACATTTGAGCATCTCCCCCATTTGCTAAATTTCTGCCCAGTTATTTTGGGTCAGATCCAATTCACCAAGGTTCATTCAACAACACTTTCCAAACCTGCAAATACTGCCACTTAGGAGGACAGGGATAGCAGATGCATCAGGATGCAACCATCTACAAATCACACAGCCTCCTGGCTTGGAACTGTATTGCCGTTCCTTCATTAATTACTGCTTGGTCAAATATTGGAACTTCCTTCTGGACAGCAGGGTAGACGTTCCTGTTGCATGTGAACTGCACTGATTCATGAAGGCAGCTCATTACCACCTTCTCAAGAACAATTATTAGGGATGGACAATAAATGCTAGCCTTTATAGGGAAGCTTACATCCTATGAACAGATATAAAAATGATCTCTCTTTATAACATTTCACTTTACTAGTCAAATACCCTACTTGATTCTACATTATCCTTTTTGATTTTTAGTTTGGAACTATTTCCCAATTCTTCTACTATCATTACTTATTTGTTCCACTTAATTTTTCAGATTAAATTCATCAATGATTCCAATTGGAAACATTACTAAATGCTTACATAAAAGGAATAATTTTTAATTATTAAAAATGAATTTTTAATTTTTATACAAGCCTTCCATTCAGAGTTTCCATTTTTAGGACCATTCTGTTGACTTGACTTAATGGGAAGAAAACACCTGATCCTAAAGTAGTTCATTTATTTTTTTTAAGTGGAAGATGTTGTTCACCCTGGGGGAGAAAACTGCAGCATACCAAGACAATAGCAATTTTTTCCATACCGGTGTGCTAATTATAACAAAGTGTACCGCACCTTTGGCATACTTTACTTGCACAGTACGAGTCACAAAATCTCTTCCTCGGAGTTATCTCCTAATTCGACAAATGCAGCATCACTCCGTTCGCCTTGCCATATAATAATAGCCACATCTATTCCTATTCAGTTTTTACTTATCATTTTAAGTAGCTTCAAAAAGACTAGATAGAGAAGTTTGATAGCAAATAAAGTAGCTGAAAATCTTAAAAGTTCTCCAAGATTGCCTTTTCACTACAAGTTCCAGTTACAAGTTGTCTGAACCTATTAGGCACATTAAGATATGCACGAACGATCAGCCACTGAATCCTGTCAGGTCCCACAGACAACACTAAAAATAAAATTCCAGCCTGTTTGAAGAATAGTTTAAATTGACCATGTGCTTTTTATATTTTCAACAGCATTTTTCATTAAGTAAATTAATGGCAATTTAACAAAATTTAATTCAAAAGTTGATAGGTTAGTGAAAATGCTTTCAGAATTATGCTGTTAAACTGTATTATGATTTGAAGTTCTAATGGCCTCATTTATTCAAGGTGCATCAAAACATTGAAGGTAAATTGTTCCAAAAGTATTATACTCAGAAAATTACTTTCAATTGGATTTTTACTGTATTACTATAAGCCTGATAGATATGACAATCAAAACTGAAGAATATTAACTGAATGTGCAGTTTGGAAAGTTTAGCACAGCAGGACACTCACTATTGCAGAATTGATTAGCAATGCTTTTCAACATACAAAGGTGTCCCATGTTTTACATTAAGTCGTCAAGAACTGTAATCAATATATAAAATGGAAGATATTCTTACAACATATTTGCTTCAAAAGTACATGTTTGTTTTAAACTGTGGTGTAGAGTAGATTGCTGTGGATAATATACATACAACTTGCATTTCTGTAGCATCTTTAACATAGTAAAATGGTACTAGGTATTCACAGGAGTGCAATTAAAGAAAAATGGACAGACATATATAAACATGAATTTCCAAGGTGCAATAGTTAGCACTGCCATGTCACAGTGCCAGGGACCCAGGTTCAATTCTGGACTTGACTGATTGGTTGTGTAGAGTTTGCATGTTTGTCCTATGTCTGCTTGGGTTTCCTCCCACAGTCTAAAGATGTTCAGGTTAAGTTGGTCGGCCATGCTAAATTGCCACTTAGTATCAGGGGATTAGCACAGTAAATGTGTGGGATTACGGGGATAGGGCCTGGGTCAGATTGTTGTTGGTGCAGGTTTGATGGGCCAAATGGCCTCCTTCTGCACAGTATGGATTTTGTGATTCTGTGTGTGCATACTGGCACTTGTCCCTGCCAAAGCCCATGTTAAATGGATGACCTTGGACAATTCCCACAAATTCCAGTGTAGTTAGCAACAAAGGGCACGTGATGGTGTAATCCCGATGTAACTGATGGGATCATGAAATGAGGAATTTTGGTCCCAGATTTTCTTTTAGGTGTCTGAAAATTGTTGCAAGAATTCAACTCCAAAATAATGGTTGGCACAGTGGTTAGCATAGTTACCTCTCAGTGCCAGGACTACTTTCAATTTGGCCTTAGGGACTGTCTGTTTGCATGTTCTCCCCATTTCTGCATGGGATTCCTCCGGGTGCTCCTGTTTCCTCCCAGAGTCCAAAGATATGCAAGTTAAATTGATTGGCCATAATAAATTGCCCCTTAGTTGTCGGGGATTGGCAGAGTAAATAAGTAGGGTTACAGGGATAGGGCCCAAGTGGGATTGTTTCTGGAGCAGGCTAGATGGGCCGAATGACTTCCTTCTGCACTGTAGGGATTCTATGAAAGTCTTACTTTTGGAGGGAAACATGAAGGTCAGACACAAAGAAATAGTAAGAAGTGCGGTTATTTGTATGTTTATAAAATAATATGTGCACTCCACTGCAGTAGTCAGATACCAGCTGCAAGTCAAATCTTGTAACAATAGGCAAGTGGAAGCAGAATGGAACATGTCTTTCAGGAACAATGTTACAGCAGTTATCAGTATTCCAGAAACATGAAATAATATTGAAAACCTCAGTCGACCTATTTCATGTAACCTTGCTAATGGCTGCAAAATTATGGAAGTTACCTACCAGTACCATATGTGGTAGAAATGGCTGAAGGATATCCTCCCATCCCATGCCCAGGCAAGGTAGGGGTTGCCACAGAAACCACCGGCGTAGCCAATGACTGTGCAGCTTGTGAGTTGTTTATTCTTTGATTCTATAGAAAAACAAAATTGTGACTTTTAAATTATCTTTCAGGACTCTAATTTAAAAAAAAATACTTGCAAAGGTAGCTAAGATGTAAACCGGACATTTTTAATAAAACAAATCACTTAACATAATTGGTCTTTAAGAACTCTTCTAAACCTATCATTTACAGCACTTCAGGAGACTAGATGTTCCCAAGGTAACCAATTACATCAGTATCTCCATAGTAACTAGCCCAGTCACCAGCAAGGATCGTGTTATTGTGGCAGGAAAATAGACCATATGGAAAACAGATAAAATGTGCATTATGTCCTGTTATTATGCTCATATATATCTATTTAAAAATGAATACTATAGTGGTGATTTTCAATAGTTCTTCACAAAGAATTGGACAGCATGTCTTAATCATGAGCCAAAGGTTGTAAATCGTAACATTTTACATAACCAGTAGGTGGTGCTGTGTTCCTTCAGTTTAGCAGCTTATCCGACTGTCACATGCTTATGAAGGCAGTATTTTTTAGTTTGTGTATGTCAATCCTCACTTCATACCAGAATAATAAGATCAAAGCAATTAATTGACTACCAAATGCATAATGTTCACTACAGTACAGATTTAGAGATCTATTCTGACTAAAGTAATATGGAACTTGGGAGCAGGAGTAGGCCACTTGACACTTGATCGTGGTGTCAACTTCACGTCCCTGGTGACTTTTCCAGATTGCATTATAATTTGAGACAACTTTCCCATAATGGATGTTACACTAACTGATCTATAATTTCCTGCTTTCTGTCTCCCTCCCCATTACCTTAGACTTCACAGAACTATAAAATCTCAACAATGCAGAAGGCGGGCCATTCAGATCAAGTCCGTACCAACTCTCAAGAGCCATCTCGCCCAGACCCAACACCACCCCACCCCCACCTCGCATTTTCCATGGCCAATTTTCCAGCTGTTTATGCCCCACCACCATTACAAGCAAAAATGGAGAATTTGGCACTTAGCCATATCCCCTGTTCATTGCAGTGGGACTAGAGAATTCTGCTGGAGTGAATGGCAAGGAAATTTTGGCCTATGCGGCAATTTAGCAATCAATCTTAAATGCATATTTTTGGACTCTCTTGTTTGTCAAGAATCAATCTACCTTAGTTTTGGATACATTTGATGAACTGTCCTCCAAACTCCCTGGGGAAGAGAATTCCACAGAATAACAATCCACTGAGGGAAAGTCCTCATTTCCATCTTAAATGGACGACAACTTCTATTTAAATGGTGTCCCCCACAAGGGGAAATAGTCTCTCAGAATCCATCCTGTCAAGGATCTTTTATGCTTCAATAAAATCCCATCTCATTCTTCTGGACTCTAATGGTATGGGTTCAACCTGTTCAACCTTTCTTCATAAAATCGCAGAATCACAGAACTGTTATGGTATAGAAGGAGACCATTCAGCCCATTGCATCTATACTGGCTCTCAAATGAACATTATGCCTTTGTGCCATTTCCTTGTCTTTTCCCCAAACAGTGTTTCTATTCAAATAATCATCTCATAGCCTCTTGAAAGCCTCAATTGAACCTGCCTCCACCACACTTGCAGGTAATGCGTTCAAAACCCAAACCTTCTTACATCACATTTGCTTCCTTTGCGAGTCACTTTAAATCTGTGCCTTCTGGTTCTTGATCGTTTTACAATGATAACAGTCTCTCTCCATCTATTCTGTCCAATTGCTTCAAGATTTTTAACATCTCTATCAAATCTCCTCTTAGCCTTCTTCTATCTAAGGAGAGTAATCCCAACCTCTCCAATCTATCATCATTGGAGTTTCTCATCCATGGAACTATTTTTGTAAACCTCTTTTGTCTCTCTCTAATGTGTTCACATCTTCCTACAGTGTGATGCCCAGAACTGTACAAAGCTGAGGTCTAACTAGTGTCCAAGTTCAGCATAATCACTTTGCTCTTGTATTCTGTGACTTTTAATAATGTATGATATGTTTTATTAACTGTTTTCTCCACCTGTCCTGCCACGTTCAAATATCTATGCACATACACAATAGGTTCCTCTGTTCCTGCATCTCCGTTAAGGATTTTACATTTTATTTTATCTTTCCATATCCTTCCTACCAAAATGCATCACCTCACACTTCCGTGCTGAACTTCATATGTTACCTATCTGCCCACTTCATTAACTTGCTTATGTCCTTTTGAACTTCTATACTGTCCTCTTCACAGTTTACAATAATTCAAAGTTTTGTGTCATCTGTAAACTTTGAAACTGTCCCCATACACAACAAGATCTAACAAGTAACATGGTTTTGTCAAGAGCAAGTCATGCCTTATGAGCCTAGTTGAGTTCTTCGAAAATGTGACTGAACACATTGACGAAGGAAGGGCGGTGGACATAGTGTACATGGACTTTAGTAAGGCGTTTGATAAGGTCCCACATGCAAGGCTTCTGGAGAAGGTGAGAGGGCATGGGATCCAAGAGGCTTTGGTCTCGTGGATCTAGAACTGGCTTGCTGGCAGAAGGCAGAGAGTGGTTGTGGATGGGTCTTGTTCGGCATGGAGGTCTGTAACCAGTGGAGTGCCCCAGGGATCTGTTCTTGGACCCCTGCTGTTTGTCATTTTCATAAATGACCTGGATGAGGAAGTGGAAGGATGGGTTAGCAAGTTCACCGACGTTACAAAGGTCAGTAGTGTTGTGGATGGTCTGGAGAGATGCCAAAAGTTGCAGCTGGACATAGACAGGATGCAAGACTGGGCGGAGAAGTGGCAGATGGACTTCAATGCAGATAAATGTGTAGTGGTCCATTTTGGCAGGAATAATGGGATGAAGGAGTACAATATAAGGGTAGGAGTCTTAGCTGTGTTGTAGAGCAGAAGGATCTCGGGGTCCGGGTCCATAGGACTCTTAAATCGGCCTCGCAGGTGGAGGAAGTGGTCAAGAAGGCGTACGGTGTACTGGCCTTCATTAATCGAGGAATAGAGTTCAGGAGTCAGGAGGTAATGATGCAGCTCTATAAGATTCTTGTCAGACCCCAGTTGGAGTATTGTGCGCAGTTCTGGTCGCCTCATTATAGGAAGGATGTAGAGGCTATTGAGAGAGTGCAGAGGAGATTTACAAGGATGCTGCCTGGATTGGGAGGCAGGCCTTATGAAGATAGGTTGAGGGAGCTGGGACTCTTCTCACTGGAGCGACGTAGGTTGAGAGGCGACCTGATAGAGGTTTATAAAATGGTGAGAGGGATAGATAGGGTGGACTCTCAGAGACTATTTCCCCGAGCTGAAATGGTCACTACGAGAGGACACAGATTTAAGGTGCAGGGAAGCAAATACAAAGGAGATGTCAGGGGTAGGTTTTTCACTCAGAGGGTGGTGAGTGAATGGAACCGACTGCCGTTGGAGGTTGTTGAGGCAAACTCACTGGGCTCCTTTAAGAGACTTCTGGATGAGTATACGGAAATGAATAGGATAGGGGGTTATAGATAGGTCTGTGGATTGGTAGATGTGATTGGCGCAACTCGTGGGCTGAAGGGCCTGTTTGTGCTGTATTGTTCTATGTTCTAAGTATCAGTAAAACAAGAGTCCCAATACCGACCCCCAGGGAACTCCACTACAAATCTTCTTTCAGCCCAAAAAAGTCCATTGACCATTACTCGCTGCTTCCTATTATTCAGTCAATTTCATTAAACCTAAATACAACTACTTATGTCAAATTAACATGCTTTTCTAATTTGCAGCAAATAAACCCTTTGTACCAAGATTAAGTTGAGTGAACCTTTTCTAAACTATTTCTAACGTTATTATATCATTTTTCAAACAAGGAAACCAAAACTGTACTCAGCACTTCAGGGATTGTCTCACCCAGGCCCTATATAGCTCTAGCAAAACACTTCTAGTTTTATATTCCATTCCCCTTACAGTAAACACCAACATTTCCTGCCTAACCACGTGTCATTTCTGCTAACGTTTTGTGATTCATGAACCAGGATGTCCAGACTCCACGGTGAAGACAGATACAAAATACCTGTTCAACGCATCCACCTTTTTCTTGTTTTCCATGATTCGCTTCCAAGACTCATGTTCTAGAGGGCCAATATTCACTTCAATTGCCCTTTTCCTTTTTAAATATTTGTAGAAACTTTTTAAAAAAATATATTTCTAGCTAGCTTTCTCTCATATAATATCACATCATTATGAAGTGCTTCTAAAGGTTAGTCATGGCATGAATCAATTCCAGCCTTCTTGACTACCTGGATCCACTACAGTTGGCCTACCACTGCACAAATCCAGAGGAGACGCTGCACTCAACACTGGAACACCTAGTTAACAAAAATATCTTTGTCAGACTCCTATTTATTGACTATAGCTCAGCCTTCAACACCATTATTCCCACAAAACTCACCTCCAAAACTGTGGCCTGGGCCTCAGCTCCACACTCTGCGACTGGATCCTGAACTTCCTAACTCACAGACCACAATCAATAAGGATAGGCAACAACACCTCCCCCAGGAGATCCTCAACACTGATGCCCCACAAGGCTATGTTCTCAGTCTCCTACTATACACCTCTGACTAAATGGCCACATTCCCCTCCAAATCAATTTTCAAGTTTGCTGATGACACCACATGTAGTGGGTCAGATCTCAAACAATGACAAGGCAGAGTACAGGAATGAGATAAAGAATTTGGCGAACTGGTGTGATGATAATAATCTCTCCCTCAATGTCAACAAAACAATGGAGATTGTCATTGACTTCAAAAAGCAAAGAGGAGAACATGCCCCTGTCTACATCAACAGAGTTGAAATAGAAAGGGTTCAGGGCTTTTTAGGGCTTCAAGCTTTTACGTGTCCAGATCACCAGCAACCTGTTCTGGTCCCCCATGTCGACACTAAAATTAAAGAAAGCCCAGTAATGTCTCTACTTTCTTAGAAGACAAAGGAAATTTGGCATGTCAGCTATGACTCCCATCAACATTTACTGATGCACCATAAAAAACATTCTTCCTGGTTGCATTAAAGCGTAGTATGGCTTCTGCTCTGCTCAAGATCACAGTGGTCTACAAAAGGTTGTGTATGTAGCCTCATCCAACACATAAACCAGCCTCCATCCATTGACTCTGTCTACGCTTCTCACTGCCTTGGCAAAGCAGCCAGCACAATTAAGGAGCTCATGCACCCCCGGACATTCTCTCTTCCATCTTCTTTCGTTGGGAAAAATATACAAAAGTCTGAGGTCACATACCAACTAACTCAAAAATAGCTTCTTCCTTACTGCTGTCAAGCTTTTGAATGGACCTATCTTGCATTAAATTGACCTTTCTTTGTATCCTAGCTATGACTGTAACAGTACATTCTGCACTCTTTCCTTTCCTCTATAAACAGTATGTTCCATCTGTATGGCGTGCTAGAAGCAATACTTTTCACTGTGTGCTAATACACGTGATAATAAATCAAATCAATCCTTATTATTTGCTTTTTTAAATCCTCTACCACTAATCTTCACAGAATTTTACAGTATTTCTGTTTGATACTATACTTAACATCCTTTTTAGCTACAGGTATTGCATCCTTATCAGAGTTTTACTTTCCTGTTGGGATATGGTTTTATTGAGAATTATTAAATATTTCCTTAAAAGTCTACCCTTACTTCTCTACTGCTCTGCCTTTTAACCTAATTTCCCAGTTCACTTTGACCAACTTTACCTTCATACTTTTATTTAGATTTAAACATGAGTCTTCGACCATGTTTAAATCTTACTTTCAAAGTGAACATGAATTCTGACAAGTTATGATTGCTGTCACTTCGAGGCTCCTTTACTACAAGTACACTGAGTAGTCCTGTCTCATTAAACATTACCAGGCCTAGAATAACAAGTTCGCTGGTCGGTGTTCAAACATACTCCTCTAAGAAACACTGTGAGCTAATTTTTCGGGCTACCTTTTCAATCTGTCTTTCCTGCTCTATATTAAACTCAGTCATGAATATTGCAGGATCTTCCTTGCACATTTCTTCCTATATACTCTGTCCTACAGTGTAGCTACTATTAAAGAATGTGTAAATTACTCTCATAAGGACCCTCTTTCCTTTCCTATTTCTTATCTCTAACCAAACTACTTCTATATTTTGATCTTTCAAGCCAAGTTCATCTCGAATCACTATACTGGCATTCCTAATTCTCAGAGTTACCCCACCTTTGCCTACTAAAATATGAAGTCCCCGAATGTTACAGTTCCAGGCTTGGTTAACTTGCAACAAAGTCTCTGAAATGGAGATCAGATCCTGCAATGTGCACATTTATTTCAATTTGAGTGAACAATTCATCCCTTTTGTCACAAATGCTGTGCACATCCAGATACCTTTAATTTGGACTTTCTAACATTTTCGCAAATGTTGGCCGTATCTGCTGGTGCTGTTTGTAAACTCTGACCCTTCTTGACACATTCTGGTTATGGTTACCCAAATCGCTACCTTGCTTTATTGACTTGTCATTTCCCTTTAATTTACCACATTTTTCCTTACATGATCCCTCCTCCTCTTCCCAAATATTTAGTTTAAACTTCTCTCTGTTACCCTAGTTATACAACTCACCAAAATACTGATTTCATTACACACCAGGTGAGAACCATCCAACAGTCCAGCTTCAACCCTGCTAAACCACACTTATTAAGTTTTACAAAAAACATAGGTATGGAATTCTCAGGCTCGAGTACGATACATAATTTAAGAATTACATTTAAGGAAAAAAAAATGAACCCAAGGCACATTATTTCCTAAACAGGTTTGTACTAAAAACGGCTGTCTACCCTGCTTCATCCCAAAATAGTGTTAACCTGAATATAATGGACGTTGTACAAATGAAAACACAGGTCATTGATATGGTTCAGTGGTTGTGGGCCAGGGCTGTGGTTCACAAAAAATTTAAAAAAAAATTAAGTTACTGTTATCTATTCGTTTGAAAATGGTTTGAAGGTATCAGCAGAACTCTCACTTACCTGTAATAAATCAACATCCTCAGACTGATAGCATAGAAAAGGAGCAATGGATAACTGTTAGCTGAAATGTTAATTCTGTTTCTCTCTCCACAGGTGCTACCTGACTTGCTGAGTATTTCCAGCATTTTCTGTTTTTATTTCAGATTTCCAGCATCTGCAGTATTTTAGTTTTGACCTATGGTGAGGTTTGATTTTGGGAAGACAAAGGTAAATAGGAATTCCACTCACCTGGAGCTCCAATCATTGTGTAAATCCCTCTCCAAAATCACTGCAGACTGCATGTATGTTTCAGAATTTTAAAATCCATAGTATATATTTACAGTCCTCTTTTTAGCTTTCTGCATTATTCCCTCTTAAGGTCCTTTTACCTGTGACTTGTTTCTAGTTTTTAGCCAGTCAGGGTGGAGGCGTAGAGAGGTATCCCTGGAATGACCCCTTTATTTGTCTTCCTTATGTGGGAATGCCATGGCTTGCACAGCCCTTCTCTATAGTGGAAGGAGGGGAATTAACACCTATATTTTGTGGAGTTTTGTACATATGTAACTGCAGGATGCCACTTTGCAGTACAGCAAATTTAAATTGTCACCCATTCAAAACTGCTCCTTTAGGCTATTTCTATTTTTGTGCATTCATCCCAAAAAGAGTAGTTAAATATTCATTCAGTCAGGTTTAAATCTACTTTGTGCAGCAGAATTAAGTAGATTTATTATGCATCATCATGCTACCAATTGCTATGGATATTAGTATCATTGTGATATCAGTTTTGTCCTTAGCCACAACATAAGTTAAAACCAGCTCCCAGTCTAATGAAATAAAGCAGAAATGCTAAATTTTATTCCAAGTTCTATTGTATGTAATAACATGTATATACTTTTTCTTTTAGAAGTTACTGGAAAAATACTCCTGCTTACCACTGATGGCATATTCTTTGAACCTGGCGGGATCAGGACCCGGAGGTCAGGTTTCCGATTGTTCATCCCCAAATTCATGGGAGGTGGTGACTTGGTTTGCATGTTCTTGTTCAAATTGCCAGGCGAGACCAGCAAACCTGGCGAATTACGGGGATTTCCATACCCATTTCCTGTTGAATAAAAGATTGTGTATAAGCAATCATATATTTAACATATAACACATAAATCATTCCAAATGAAGAATTCATAGAGAATGGCTAATCTTTAATGGGAATAAATAAAAGAAATATCATGATAATACTGTAGTGCTAGCTACAAATAATGCACATCTAATTTTGTCATTTTTTTTATTTCTATTAGTTTTTTGGAAGTATAAGAAAACTGTTTCAATGAAATGCACCAATGAAATGCTATTGACTTTCCGTTATCAGAATCTCAGCATTTAATAGGTTTGAAATTAATATCAAGACAGTCTTTAAAAGAATCAATTTTATTAATTGTCCAAAGAAATTGATTAATAAATCAATTTTTAAAAAGAGTGGCATGAACAAGTTAGGCCAAAGGGTCTGTTTCCATGATATAAACTTCTATAAGGTTTAATTCCCCGTTATCTTTTTAAAAAAAGAGTTACCAAAAGACATCAATATGGTTTGGAATAATTTGTTTAAACAAGGAATGCTGATGACATCAAGGGCAGGTAATTTGGATTACTTACAACTGGGTGCATGAAGGAGCTGAATTAATAGTCATGGTTGAAATGGAAATACTGACACATTAATGATTATATTTCCTGAAGTAATTAAGTACCTCTCCACCTTCTCGGATATTATGCCCTTTAAAAGATAGTAGCCTCTGATGAGGACACCAGAACTCTCACTTAAGCAAAATACAATGGAAATAAAAGGAAGTTGATGTGAATTCTTCACTAATTTAAAGCTGGTTCTTTGAAAGGAAGTGATATCACCTTCACTTGATTAACTGGGTTGATATGATAAGTAAATCTAAAAGTGTGAAAATGTTTGCTTCATCACTGCACCCTCCAGCACAAAAAGTAAAACTTCTGAGAGATTCAAATACAATTGACATTGTAGTTATTTGTTGTAAGCCAAAACAGTAGCAATTAGTTCATTCAGGATGACTATTTCAAATTATCTACTGTAGCAGTGGTATGTTTATTAGCAACTTGCTCTGAACTTAAAAACTATTGCAACAGCAGTTTTTCCAAATACACAAATTTGGTAGAGTTCGAAAGTCCACTAATACATTTTAAAAAAACACTCAAAGTTTAAATGACTTCAAAAACAAAAGCAAATAGTCATGCATTTGGAGGGGAAGGGGGAGGGGAAGGGAGATGGGAAGAAAATGGCAAAGTATAGCTAATGTCACTGGACTAATAGTCCAGAGGCCAACAATCTGGAGCACAGTTTCAAATCTCACCATAGGATTGAACCAGAGCAGTTGCTGCAATTTAAACTTAAGTAATACATTCTCCTTTTGAAAGTTAGTCTCACTAATGGCGACCATGAAATCATTGTTGTTTGTCATTTTCATAAATGACCTGGATGAGGAAGTGAGGGATGGGTTAGTAAGTTCGCCGATGATACGAAGGTTGGTAGTGTTATGGATGGTCTGGAGGGATGTCAGAAGTTGCAGCAGGACATAGATAGGATGCAAGATTGGGCGGAGAAGTGGCAGATGGACTACAACGTGCATAAATGTGTAGTGGTCCATTTTGGCAGGACCAATGGGATGAAGGAGTACAATATTGAGGGTAAGAGTCTTAGTTGTATTGAAGAGCAGAAAGATCTTGGGGTCCTGGTCCATAGGACTCTTAAATCGGCCTCGCAGGTGGAGGATGTGGTCAAGAAGGCGTATGGTGTACTGGCCTTCATTAATCAAGGGATTGAGTTTAGGAGTCGGGAGGTAATGCTGCAACTTTATAAGACCCTTGTCAGACCCCACTTGGAGTACTGTGCACAGTTCTGGTCGCCTCACTATAGGAAGGATGTGGAAGCTATTGAAAAGGTGCAGAGGAGATTTACAAGGAGGTTGCCTGGATTGGGAGGCATGCCGTATGAAGATAGGTTGAGGGAGCTGGGACTCTTCCCCCTGGAGAGATGAAGGTTGAGAGGTGACCTGATAGAGATTTATAAAATGTTGAGAGGAATAGATAGGGTGGATTCTCAGAGGCTATTTCCCCGGGCTGAAATGGTTGTTATGAGAGGACACAGATTTAAGGTGCAGGGAAGCAAGTACAGAGGAGATGTTAGGGGTAAGTTTTTCACTCAGAGAATGGTGAGTGAATGGAATCGGTTGCCATTGGTGGTGGTCGAGGCGAACTCGCTGGGGTCTTTTAAAAGACTTCTGGATGAGTATATGGGATCTAATGGGATTGGGGGTTATAGATAGGTCTATGGCTTGGTAGGTATAGATGTGATCGACGCAACAGGGCCGAAGGGCCTGTTTGTGCTGTAGTGTTCTATGTTTCTATGTCATGAAACCCATTTGGTTTATGACAACCCTCAATGAAGGGAATCTACCATCCTCACCCAGTCTGCCCTATATGTGTCTCCAGACCCAGAATAAAGTGGTTGACTCTGAACTGCCTTCTGAAATAACCTAGCAAGCCACTCAGTTCAAGGACAATTAGAGATAGGTAAAAACTGTTGGACTTGTCAATAGCACTCATGTCCAATGGAAGAAAAAATGAAATAAACAAGTATCAGATATAATTCATTATGAATATGATGAGAGGAGAATAAAAACCATGATGAGTATGCACTCAATGAAAATAAGCTGAAGGGGTGAATGAACGTAAAGACTGTTGGCCTCAAATGAAGAATTCACTGGAAGTGCCAATACAAAGCCACAAAAAGATCAATAAACTTGGGTTTCATAGAGAGACATAAAAGACAAAAGCAGGAATGTAATGATAAATTTGTACTAGGCAATGATTAAACAGTGTGATGTGTGCAATTCCAAGTTCCAATTATAGAAAGAATCTAAAAGACAGAGAAAGCAATGTGTTGCAAAATTCCCTAGGATGATTCCTGTAATGGAAAACTGTTGGTATGTGGAGATACTTAAGAAATTGGGATTATTTCCACTGAAGTAGCCAAGACTGAGAGACGTAGAACTGTAAAGAGCTTTGATATTGGGTGTTCAAATTCTACCAAATCTGTGCATTTGGAAAAACTTTTGTTACAGTAGTTTTTACTTAAGTTCAGAATAAGTCGCTAATAAACATACACAGAGAAAGATTATTTTGTCTGGTTGGGGATTCGACTTCAAATTGTCACAAAGGTGAACAGGCAGATTAGAAACAAAACCATCTTTATGCTGAGCACTGCAGAATATAGAATGTTTTGGTGCAGGGAGTGATTCTGACAGACATTTTTAAAAATGAAAATACATAAATATTTAAAGCAGAGAAAGATGGAGAGCAATATGAAGAAGTTAACAGTGGATAGCACTTCCAGCAATGGTCTAATGGGCCTCTTTCTATGTTGCAACCTCTGTGGTTCAAAGTTATAGGAGTATGTCATGCTGAAATTGAGGTGTTTCTGAAGAACCTTCCCAGGTTCCATGATGAATCAGGCATTTGCGTTTCATAATCATGCAACTGAAGATTATTGGCACAATTACTACCCACAGGTTTATTGTTGCTCCATTCAAGCACAGTACAACTCTACCCATCTTTGTTTAAGGTATGTTCAGAGCTCCAATCAGGATACATGGTGCATTTTAAATTAGTGAAGTGCCAGCTCTATGGCACAGCTATTGTAAAGTCCATGGGATTTGAGATAACCACTTTGTGGCAGCAGGAGGAGTACATTTATGTCAACATGAAATTTGCAACACATTGCCTGAATAAGTACTGTCCAACATTAAAGACACCAACTTGTATACAAGTCCTGCATTTTCAGGAATACTTTCCATTTGAACTTCAGAGACAATAAATGGGCGTGTCTGCATTCAGTAGTTAAATTCAAGATTCTTCGTCCTTCTTGGCATAACAACATTCTTAAAGGGCATTCAGAACACATGATTGTGGATTGTGAATGCATTATGTAGAAACCCTTCAGAAAATTAAAGAAAATAAATGAAAAAATGCATGCATGTGGTCGTTTACTAAGTTTTTTCTGCAAACCGCATCCTTCTTACTCAGAGGGTTGTGGCCTACATTGAGGCCTGGTGCTCCTCCTCAAGATAATCCATGAAACAGAATAACTTGGTTAGATCGAGAAGCAGAGAGTTTTCCAAAAGCTTTTAATGTACAGATTAAAACTTTCCTCCTCAACTAGTTTAAAATTATGGTGGATCATGAAAATTACAATCTGTAACACATCCATGAGCGCAGTACTAGAATTGTTTACCCACTATAAAGGACAAAAAATTATATATCTAAATTAGACATACTTCCGGACAATTACAGGAAGATGAGAAGCACATGTTTTTAATGTAAATTTAGCTCTTAAAGCCACAAAATTGCATTTTCTAAAAGATGTTAATGAAAATACTTCATAAAAAGAAAATTTATTGCTAAACTATTATTTTAATCTCAAATTTGTGATTTTTTAATGGCATTGTATTGAATATCACACACACATGATTTTATTTATTTGTTACAATTGACTGTATTGCAACAAGTTCACAACAATTGATTTAGCTTCAAGACTTTTCACAGAAGTGTGGTTTGTACACAAGCTGCAAATGCAGAAGTCCTGATGTGAAATCAAGAAACTATTAAGCTTGAACTTTAGTGTGATTTCATTCATCAGCAATACCACTCTGGTGACTCGATTCGGTCTAAACAATACCATTGATCGGATAAAATCTGAGGCATTTAGTAACCAACAGTTTCCACAGGCAGAATGCACTAGATATATATTATGAGTTAAGTTTTCTCAAGCGCTCAGAGAGTATATTTGATTGAAAATGGAGCTAAAAAGACCAGGAAGGTCATTGGTTTTGATACCTAGACTTTGCTTGTTATCTAGTCAATCTCAACGGTACGATTCTACAAGTGACTTTAATGTTCGCAGGTCAGTGAAGGGAAAAGAGAAAATATAATAAGCTGAAGTTCTTACTATCTAGCAATCTGCATTGGGTCATAGAAACCCTATGGAGCAGAAAGAGGCCATTCGGCCCACAGAGTCTGCACCAACCACAATCCCATCCAGGCCCTATCCCCATATATTACCAACTAATCCCTCTAACCTACACAACCCGGGACACTAAGGTGCAATTTAAAATGGCCAATTAACCTAATCAGCATATCTTTGGACTGTGGGAGGAAACTGGGGCACCCGGAAGAAACCCATAGACATAGGGAGAATGTGCAAACTCCATACAGACAGTGACCCAAGCCAGGAATTGAACCCAGGTCCCTGGAGCTGTGAAGCAGCAGTGCTAACCACTGTGCTACCATGCTGCCCAGAAGTGCATATTTGGGAGTGACTGTGTCCATCAGGTTACAGGATGATGCTTGGCTGTGATACCTGATTGAATAGCTTGCCAAGTGGCACTAATAACTGATGATGCCAAGTGGCTGAAGCAGGGAAACTAGAATCTGCAGAACCATACCATGGAATGAACACATTTAGAAAAGAAAAGAAATTCTGGAGAGAATCAAATGAATCAAAGGCACAAGATAAGTTTCATTACGAGTAAAATAGAAATGTGACAAAAGCTTAGAAGAGTTCTGTATCAAGCATGATGCAAAGCTATAGAAAATTTCAAAAGCTGTTACGAGATCAAAGATCTCAGAGTTAGCTTGAAGGTCTCACCTTCCACTCCTTCCCCCACGTTATTGCGACTCCCAACAGACATGGAGACACCCCCAACTTTTGACCCCAAAGGAGCAATCACCTCCTTACGAAAAGTCCAGTTCACCTCTCCCTACGTGCTCCCCTCTCCCTCAAATCACATAGCCATGAATTAGCCCAGCCAGCATCCTGATCCATCCTCATTTGCATTAGGGCATCGGGCGCCCCTCACCTCCCCAAATGAACAACACCCTACAACAGGATCACCTAAGTTCCCACACCTCTTCAGGATTACTCTTCAAGTTCTGCCCCCTTCATGGGCCCCTTTCAGATTCTGCCCCTTGCTAATGCAACCCTGGTTCCCAGTGTGGCAGTCAGGAGCAAGGCTAGGGCACAGCCCACTGATGTCCCTTGGCCTACTGGGGCTGGAGAATTGTCCTCAATATCTAAAACAACATTGTTTATTTATGTAGTGTCTTTAAAAGCGTTAAACATTACAAGTCAAACCACTGGATTGTTAATAAACAAAATGCATGACCAAGCCACACAAGGAGATACTGCAGCAGATAGGTAGGTTTTATGGGATGTCTGGAAAGGAGGTTAGAGAGATGGAGAATTTTAAGGTGGGAATTACAGATGTTAGGGCCTTAGCAGCTGAAGACACAACTGCCAATTTTAGAATAATTAACATCAGGGGTGCTTGAGAGGCCAGAATTGGAGGAGCACAGATATCTCAGGCATAGTGCACTGGAGGAGGTTAGAAATTAGTGGTACAAAGCCATGGATGGGCTTTGAAACAAAGATGAAGATTTTAAAATTTAGGGGAATTAAATGAGAATCAATGTAGATGCACAAGGGTGATGAGTTAATGGGATTTGATGTGAATTAGGACACGAGCTGCATAATTTTGGATGACTTCAAATTCCTGGAGGGTAAAAAGTGAGAAGATGACTAGGAGTGTGTTGGAATTGACAAGTATAGAGATAACTAGAACATTAATGAAGGGTTCAGCAGCAGATGAGCTGAAGCAGCCTGAGTCAAGTGATGTCATTGAGCTGGAAATAAGCAGTCTTAGCAATGGCACGGATATGTGGTCAGCAACTTACCTCAGGTTCAAACATAATGTCAAGTTTGCAAAGAGTCTGGTTCAGCCTCAGACAGTTGCTAGAGCGAGAGATAGAATCACTGATTAGGGAACAGAGTTTAGGAACCAAAGACAATAGTTTTGGTCTTCTCAATATTTTAGTTGAAGGGAATTTCTATTCATTCCAGTGCTGGACATTGAGAAAGCAGTTTACAATTTGGAAAGAACAAAGGGATCAAGAGAGCTGGAGGTGAGGTAGAGCTGGAACTCAAAATGTGCGTGGAAACTTGATGCACTTTCAGATGATATCACCAGGGATGTAGATGAGCAATGAGAGCTGGCTAAGGAGGGATCTAATACTTTGAGCTTTAACTACTGCCTCATGCTCTTAGACTTTTAGATCCATGGAGATCACAGATGTTAGTCACTGTATATAGTACAGATGGCTACTAATTAAAATGTAGTTTTAGAAAAGTATAGAGTGGTGATTTTAATCAAAACTAAAATACAGTATTTATGTTTATAAATGCACTAAATTATAAGCATGAATTTCACTTAAATATAAATTAGTGTACTTGAAGATGATGGTTATTAAATGGTTTTCCACCTAAAATATTAGGCAAGGAATATAGGGTGCGGTCTTTACAAATTTGTAGCTGGTGTGCAGAAAAATATGCATTTTTCATGAATTCAGTCAGAAATAATTATTTGAAGAACTCCATTCAGTAAATATAATAGCCCTAACAATCACAATCAACCAACGTTCAAAGGTTTTCCTTCTTAATATTTTCGTTACCATTAATGGTTACCACAAAACAAAATAAAGATTATAATGCCGTAAGCTATTGCTTTCTCTGAATGAATGTGTATTAACCCTGTATCAGTCATGTTTCTGGAACATGAGCGGTATTATACATAATATTGTATACTTTATAGTAAAGTTTGATGAGTGATTCATTATGTGGAATGGTTTCAGATGTTTTAACATGGTTAAGATGCAAGATGCAAGCATCATAACAAACAAAGTACCAGGAACATCAGCGTTCAAAGGTGCGATTTGCAAATAATGGATTTCATGTATCATAAATATCTGACAGCTTTGATATACTCATAAAGGTTCCTTTACTTGTATTTCACTGCATTAACTTGGTGTGCGTTGGGAAAAATGGGATCAATAAAACAATGAACAGTTTGTTTTAATAAACACTTTTGGGAATGTGTAATAGTTTGAAAAACAAACCACTAAATAAGTTGTGTTCAGTCACAGAGAACTGGCTGTAGCAGAATCCACATGCTTTTAATTTGCATAAATCTTCCTGTGCCAGAGTGGTAGGATGTGGGTTTGGAGTCATGATTCCTCACTCAGTGAGTTTCTGAGCTTGCAAGTTCCACTACAGGGAGGTGACAAGAGAAGTCCAGACACACCCCTATGGTTTGGGAGGAAGTAACAAGAGGGAAACCCATGCTATGTTCATCTTGTGTATTTTCTAGATATCAAATTTGGTAGCAACAGAGGCCCTGGAATGTATTTTTTAAAAACTTAATGCCTTCACATTGGTGTATTGCAGGGAAGTATGTAATAAGAAAGAAATCAAAAACATCAAAATAATCAAAGAACAATGAAAACGTTGGTACAAAAACTGAGACACAGCAGGCTGGGGCGGGGGTGTGGGGGGGCAGGCAGGGGGTGCGGTGGTGATGGTTGTGGTGGCAGTTCATGAACACAACTCTTTGAAGGGGGCAAAGCAAGTTATTCAAAAATGCATATGGAATATGTAACATTATAAACAGAGGTGTGGAATCCAAAAACAAGGATGTTAAGCAAAACCTTTATTATTGGTTAGGCCTCAGTTGGAATATTGAAGCTGTGCTCGGATGAGGATGGGTGGTGATAGCATGTGGGGAAACCTGGAAATATTAGCAATTTCATACAGCTGATTTCCTGGTTACCCAGTCAGTTAGCATCAGCAGTTGTGATGCAGACCTACATGATTTAATACCAAGCCCAGTATTTAAAGAGAACTCCATGAATGAAGGGTCAATAATAATAACCTAGCCTTGACCTTTTCAGTGCTCCTCTGAACTGCAACAAAGTTTTCTCTCAGCTGTAAGACAAATGCATCATGGCAGCAGCTGGGATTCTTACACATACCCATTTTTTTGTGGTTGCACACCACCTAAATATTGATTGAATGGAAACTCTTGCAGTTCAGGAATACCCTGGCTGATCTAGGGAGGGGTTCATGTGCCATCAATATGTCCTCCATATGTAGGTATGCACTCTTTGATACAATCAGCCAGTCATGGGGATGTATTACCCAAGTACCTTGCATATACCACATTGCTCATTTGTGTTGTAGACAGAACAATTTTTTTCCCCACAGGTTGCTGCCATCAAATCAAAATGATGGATCATGTCCCTTCGGTTGTTTGCAATTGGCAAAGTACTGACAGATTACTGACCATACACACTCAGCCCATACTTGCAAACCTCAAAATAATATTAAAGTTAATTATGAATCTGGGATTGGGCAACACTTGTGGAACAACTCTGACAGTGTTAAGAATTACATTAACAACGAATTTAAATGATCAGTCAGACTTGTTAAGTGGTCCACTTACTCTTCCAAGATGATACATATATTCATACACAGGGACCTACAGACAAAAGGAACAGGCCCAAGCACTGCAGTTCTTAAAAGTTAAATAGAAGGCTAGGGGGATTTGTTCCCTGATCCATTCTCTATGGCAATGCCTTGGCCAATTAAAACAGCCTTGCCAATTGTTTCCTTATGCAGTATAAATGGTAGCTCCCTTTGAAATTTGGCATTTTTGCATCTGTCCTAATGAATGCAAAATGAAAACCTTTGACAGCATGACTTTTTCTTCAACAATAATCAAGATTTATACTATCAAACAACTATAAAGAAAAAGGTGGAAGTCTGCTGTGTTAAAATGCAGACAGGGTTAAGAACTGAGGTCTATCATTTCAGATGCAAGACCTCCTGGTTTATATAGATCACTACCTTACTATTGGATGTTCTACAGTTCACACTCCCAAGTTGAATAAATTACTTGCAAAATCCCTTTTGAAAAATGGGACAAAGTTCTTTGTCAAATATAAACAAAAGATGTTGAAAAATACTCAGCAAGTCAGGCAGCATTTGTGAGAAGAATCAATCTTCCTTTCTCTAATGAAAATAAACTTGAGCTGATTTTCCTATGGGCCATGACTGTGCACAGAATACCTGAATAGATTTCAACTAATCTGGACTTGCAGACTGAAATTCTTTGCAAGGACCTGATATGTTACAACAGGCTCACCTCAACCATCTGGAAATAAGAAGAAAGTCCCACTGCTGTTTATGTTTAGCTATTAATGTCACAAGTGGGCTTACATTAACACTGCTATGCAGCCAAAGTGAAAATCCTTTGGTTGCCACGGTCCAGCACCTGTTCGGATACACTGAGAGGGAATTTAGCATGGCCAATGCATGCAATCAGCATGTCTTTCAGACTAAGAGAGAAACCGGAACACTCGGAAGAAATCCGTGCATTCACAGGGAGAATATGCAAACTTCAGACAGTGACATAAGCCAGAATCAAATCTGGGTCCCTGGCACCGTGATCAGCAGTGCTAACCACTATGCCACCATGCCGAAATATGGTTTGGTGTAGTCAGCCAGTCACATAACTCGATATCATTTTTAAAATTCTTTCATGAGACATGGGCAAGACCAGCATTTGTTGTCAATCCTTAATTGTCCTTAGGGAGGTAGTATTAAGCAGACTTCTTGAACTACTGCAGACCACGTGGTGTAAATGCACACAGTGCTGTTAGAAAATGAGTTCCATGATTTTGGTCCAGTATCAATGAAGGAAAAGCAGTATAATTCCAAGTCAGGGTGGTGTGGTGTGTGGCTTAGAGGGGAACTTGATGTTCATTGGTTCCCATGAATCTCTTGTCTTTGTCCTTCCAGGTCATGGGTTTGGAAGATGCTATCGAAGGAGACTTAATGAGTTGCTGCAGAGTATCTTGTATACAGAATTCACAGTTAATATTGTGAGACAATGGTGGAGGAGTTCAGTGTTTAGTTTGATGGACAGGATGTCAATAATGGGGGCTGCTTTGTTCTGCATGGTGCCAATTGGAGCATATTCCATCACACTGCTGACTTTGGGTGAGATTCTCTGGCCTCCTTTCAGTGTTTTTTCTCAGCAGTGGGAGGCAGCACACAGTTCACTGGTGGCAGGATCCCCTGATCCTGTTGCTGTCAATGGGAATTCCGACTGAAACTACTCCATGCCACTGGGAAACCCATGACAGGAGGTGCAATGCCAGTGGGACCAGAGAATCCCGCCTGCATGAATAGCTGGAGAATTTCAGCCTTTGCCTTGTAGACAGTGGATATGTTTTGGGGTGTCAGAAGGTGAGGTAATCACCTCAGAATTCCCATCTTATAACCTGTTCTTGTAGCCACAATATTTATGTGGTTGGTTCAGTTCAATTTCTGGTAAACTGTAACCCCCAGAATATTAATGTCATGAGTAATTTATTAATTGTCTGTCTACAGATATTGCACTGCTGATATTGCAATTAAGATAAAGCAATGAAGAGTCATTTTATTGCCTAATCTGCTAAAATAATGAAAATTATTTTATAATTTCTCCTTCCCTGGTAAAAAGTGTATAGATTTATAAAGAAAACATTTCTTTTTCCAGTGCTGATGCATGTAAACAGAGGGGAAAAAAGAGGAAAAGAGAGAAATTAAATAAATTTCAGATTTGTAAGGTGTCACCTAATTGCAGAATTCAGATTATATAAGTAATCAAGAGGATGAAACTATAAAGTTTCTCAACATCATACTACTTCATTGAAATTCAGGCTTTTATTCAGTTTGTAGTTTTAAGAAAGAGCAATATATGTATAGCACTGACCATTTCCTGTCCTTAAAAGTAAACTGACATTAATACTAGGTTTCTGTTTCTTTTTCCCCTCTGATTCTTAACTTTACCCATCTTCCCTCAAAAGCAGTGATAGTTGCTATAGTCTTCACATCAACATAAAAGCTAGTTTCAGGCTGAACAGCAGGCATGAGCAGGGTACTCATACCCAAGGGGAGTACTGGGACATCATACCCAAGATCAATCCTGTATTTATCCAGTACATACTTCCAGCGAGGATCAGAAACAGAAAAGTTTGGTCAAAGTTTACCCTTAATTCTTCCCACTAACTGTAACACTCACCGCCTTTCCCCAGTCTACCCCACTAACCTGTGTTCATTGAAATGAACTAATGTGAACTATTATTACAGCTTTATTGAAAAATAGCCTGCAGTCAATTACTGTGGAATTCCATGTATCATTAATTGGCAATCTGCTACTTGAAAGACTTGTTTACATGATGCTGTAAACCTTCAGGCCAAATCAGCTTGTTAATCCTTTCATCCAAATTCCACAACCCAAATCTCACCACTGTTCTCATCGCCCAAGAGAAATTTACTGAGACTATTTAAACTTGCCAAATTATCTTTCTCTTTAAATATTATATTACAAAACAAACCCAATGCAAATAAATTAACTAAAACCAAGAAAACAAATTGAACACGTTAAAAACGCTCAGCTTTATTGTCACAATATATGACATAATCTTGAACTAACTGCAGCACTGGGTCTCCTGCCTGGCTGTCTAACCTTCCACATAAAACATAAGTGTTCACATCAATTTCAGAATAAAGACAGTTAAATTACAAATGTACTAAGACAGAATTAACATCGAAATGGTATCCTCCCTACCACATACACAATATTCTTGCACACGTAGCAATTTATATGGATTGAGTTTTGTGTTATTTTTGTCCAAAAATATAACTTAGAGACAGAACAACGGATTAAAGAAACCAAAATGAGAGACATTTATAAATGATCAGAGTCCTATACACTGTAATGTCTATGCCCTGAGGTTACAATAACTCATGGTCCATCATCACTTAATGTGAGTTACTGCAAGTTCAGGACCCAAACAAGACTATAATCCTTACTATAAGAGCTATAACAAATAAAAGACTTGCTTCTGCCAGAATTAGTGTGCTTAGCGATTATATAGTCAGCACCATTTTCAAAGCAAAAATCAGTAGAAAAAGGAAAACAAAGCAGGTACAGGGTTAGGAACGTAGAAAGACAAGAAGAGAATCTCTTCACCTTCAAATCTTTTCTACCATTCAATGTTATTCTGACTGTTCTGTACCCACAGCTTTGGAGTCAAAATACATTTTGCGAGCAAAAATGTACCTCAGATTTTAAATTATTAATTGAGCTAGCATCTAGTGCTCTTTGTAAGAGTTTCCACACATCTACCACCCTTCCTGTGAAGAAGAGTTTTCAAACTTCTCTCTTAAATCTCCTATCTCTGATTATAAGGTTATGTTCTTCTATGTTCGAATCACCCAGGAACAGTAAAGGTTTCTTGCTATTTCTTCAATTCCATTAAAATATAATGATCTTTGTACATGAACCTCTAAATTGCTTTACGCTTCCACTGTTCCTATATTTTCACTGTTTTAAAAATTTTTGGATTCATCCTAGTTTTGGTTCAACTTGGATGTCCTCACACTTAACCACACAGAAATCCATCTGCTACAGTCCTACCAACTTATTTAAACTTTCAATACCACTTCTTAATGTCAAGCTCCCAACCACACTACTTAGAGTACCATTTATCTTTGTGTCATCAGCCAACTTGGATACATGGCTCTCTATTGTGTTACCCAAATCATTAATAAATTTAGTAAATAACTGAGGCCAAAGCACAACCTTTGTGAGCCAACACTTGTCACTTCCTTTCAATTTGAATGTGTAACACATTATCCCTGTTCAACTATCTTGAATTGTTTTCCTAACGCAGACTTGTTCACTTTTTTCACGCGAGGACCCACATTTCAATTTTTTCCCGCTCAAGAAGCCTATGAACAAATGTTCAGAAAGACAAGTTTTGGGACATCATTAAACATAAAATTTTAAAAAATGTTGAAGTATGAAGTAAAGAAAGTTAGCAATCAGTCTCTTCCCACTACCACAGGATAGACAGCCTGTCTCTTCCCCACTCCCTGCACAGCAGCCAGTTGCCTTCTACCCATCATTCCCCACTCCCCCCACCCTCCAGTTCAGTCACCACGCATCCCCAGCCCCAAGTCCAGCAGCCTCTCTATCACTTTCCACCCCCTCTCTCCCTCCCAGGCACACTGCCACTGCTGGTGTACAGGCCTCAGGCTGAATGCAATATACTGCTCGCTGCTCCTCCAATCAGAGACAATTTATCTTACAAATTTGCTGTTATTATTGAGCCTATCAGCAGCAAACATGAGACAGAAATAGCTAATGTTTGGAGGAGCAGGAGCAGTTCCTTGCAGAATCTTCCACTCTACTTACTGGCATTGTGAACCCACATCAGGATGGAGAACCTTGGCAAGCCAGATCTGGCCTGCATGTCGGGCGGTGGACAAACCTGTTCTAGACAATTCAACAATTTATCTTCATTTCCATGAGCTGACAGTTTGTCATGCTGAATTCCATTCTTTACAAATCCATACTGATTTTCTCTGATCAACTCTATTCAGTCACTCTGTCTTGGATTATGGATTCCAATAGCTTAATGAAATGGATTAACAAACTATTCTCCTATGTCCAGGTATGGGTTGTATCTAGCCGAAACTGATGCTAGCTTCTCTGCTAGCTATAAGGAACTGTCCTTCTTGCATTAAATAAAGTCATACAATAAACCTGGTCCGAATTCAAGAAAAATTGCTGATCTCATTAAAAAAAGCTTTGGGATAGCTGATTTTGGAAAGCAGCAAAAGGTGGAAGTTGTATTTCAGAGATTGGAGAGATACAATGCTGTTGGGCAGAGTAGTTAGAAGTTGGCTGAACTATATTCCTTGCCTGTAATTGCTTTTCATAGTGTAAAATGAGGGATATGTTTAAGTGTGAGGTGATAAGATGGAAAACCATGCAAACTATCTAACTGATCGCTTCAGTAAGAATCCTGATCCTTTTTGAGGGCCAAGTCTTTCCAACCTATTAAAAATGTTCCTTTTTAACTGTGTGCTGCTGAACTAAAACATAATCTGATTGCAGCTCACCAGCTCCAGGTCAGTGTAATATTGGGTGGCCTAGAGCCTGAATTAGCCAATGGGAAGATTACAGAACGGAGGAGTCCAGATTAGTAACAGGCCACATTAATTTTGTGAATCCTTATTTTCATGGATTTATGATGCTTCCACCTGATCCATCCAACGGAAGATTCAGGTTAAAACTCTAGCTGAGCAAAAATGTGCTGATAAGTTGACCTCGCGGCCTATTCTGGTATCGTCCCATTCCTGCTGAGTGGAAGGAGTTAACATCAGTCAATGGTAACCAAACAGAAAAAATATTCTTTTTGCTAAGTTTTAAATAAGAAAAATTTTTCCAGAGAGAAAATTAAAATAATTTTTCGAATTGTCTCTTTTATTAGCAACAATAATGTAAAGTATATGACCTTTAGATGTGGTTGAAGGATTCATCTCTTGCAAGGGCAATGGAATGTACAAGTTTTACTGCAGCTATACAGGACATTGGGAAGAGCAAATCTGGAGTACTCTGTACGGTTTTGGTCTCCTGATTTAGAAAAACAACTTAATTGCATTAGAAGTATCTCAGACAGGGTTTACTCAACTCATTCCTGGGCGAAGGGATTACCTTGTGAAAAAGTCTAAACAGGTTGCGTGTATGTCATTTGGAGTTGAGGAGAATAAATGGTGACCTTATTCAAACATAAGATCCTGGGCAGACTTGAGAGAATCAGCACCTCTAGTGAAGCTACAACTAGGGGACACAATTTAAGAACAAGAGGTCTACCTTTTAAGAAGGTGATGAGAAGATTTTTTTTCTCTTGCGGGACATTAATTTTTATATTCATTCAAGAGATATGGATTTTGCCGGCTAGGCCAGCATTTATTGTCCATTCCTAATTAGAACATAGAACATAGAACATTACAGCACAGAACAGGCCCTTCGGCCTTCGATGTTGTGCCGACCAAAATAAAAAGCAATGCCCCTCCAAACTAAACCATTCCCTTCTCTTCCATATACTTATCAATTAACCTCTTAAACGCCACCAAACTTGCCCTTGGGAAAGTGGTGGTGAGCTGCATTCTTGAACTACTGCAGTCCATGTGGTGTAGGTCCAGCCACAGTGCTGTTAGGGTGGGAGTTCCAGGATTTTGGCTCAGCAACAGTGAAAGAACTGCAATCTATTTCCCAGTCAGGATGATGAGTGACTGCTAATTGTCTGCAGAATTCTCAGCTTGGAAACAATGTAAAAAACATGGAATTTGCTGAACCACATAAAACAATGTAGGTATCATTAGCTAGGCCACAATTTATTGCCATCGCTACTTGCCCTTCAGAAGACGGTGGTAAGCTGCCTTCTTGAATCGTTGCAGTCTCTGAGGTGTAGGTACACCCACAGTGCTGTTAGGGAGGCAATTCCAGGATTTTGACCCAGCCACAATGAAGAAACAGTAATATGCTTCCAAGCCAGGATGGTGAATGACTTGGAGGAGAATCTTGAAATCACTAAATACAGTTTTACCTTTCATGACTCATCAATTTTTTAAAAAATTCTGCTACTTCTTGTGGCACTTACTTTAATACAGCAAATAAAATGCTATCTGGTTTTAGAAATAGAAAACTGACAACAGCTATGAATAAAGCTTTCCTTTTCTAAAATCTACACACCAAGATTAAGTTAGCACATTACATGCCAGTAACTGAAGAGTGCAACTTCGCAAGACTGTAGTTAAACCTATAGTCTTCTGCCAAAGGAAATGGTTCCATCAATGCAGACTGCCAAAGTACAGCAGATATTAGCAAAATACTAACTTATATAAAACTCAAAATGGATTCTAATCGCAACAGCAAGCAAATTCTCTGGCCTGTGTTCGACAGAGGAAAAGTATGTTGTTCAAAAGATCATTTCATGTGACTCGTTATGCAATTTTAAAGCAAAGCAATAACAACAGAGTATCTTCTGTCTGAAAAACAAATGAGGAACAAAGATGACTTTTTATGTTCCCTACTGAAAACCCGTGGACACAAGACTGGTTGAAATTCTTACATTCCCTGAACATGACATCATAGCAGACAGTGAAGTCCCCTAAGGATCCTACCATCGCATCCCCTTCTTCGTGTGCCCTTTGACACTTCAGGCAATAAACGTAGTCTTCAAATATTAAGCCTTATATTGCACTCTACAGACTTGTAAAATGAAAGGTGATTATTTTCCAATTAAAATAATAGCAACACTTAACCAGAATTGATACATGAAAGATAATCTTACTGTAGGTTTACACCTAATACTTTGAACAATTTATAATTTCAGCTGATGCTGGGTGCTTGGGCAAAACAGGAGTTTATCTGCATCTTGTAGCATTATTTTCCTCTTCAATCTCAAAAGGCATTGCCTGATGTCAGAGGTTGACACAGTCTTTATCATTACTAACCAAAAAAATGCAGTATGAACTAAAAATGTAACATATTTGTTCAGCCAATATTAGTTAACAAAACACACTCTTGTAAACCTATTGTTTTCATTGGCTGCAATTCATAATTCATTTCAATGGCTCTTTTTATAATCCATAAACCAGAGCTGTAGACAATACATGCGAACTTTTGTAGTAAGGCAAGAAAACACCACCCACAGTTTATGGACAGGCACAAATGCAGCTCAACAATGTGAACTTTCAATAGTTTTTCTTTTGTGGAAAAAAGATATAAATCCTTCAGTTCCAGTGTTCATTAACATAGAAACAAGAAGCAGGAGTAGGCTATTCAGCCCTTCGAGCCTGCTCTGTCACTCATTTTGATCATCAAATTCAATATCCTGATCCTTCTTTCCCTCCTATCCCTTGATCCTTCTAGCCCCTATAGAGTTATATCTGATTTCTTCTTGAAATCAGAAAATGTTTGGCCTCAACGAATTCTGTAGTAGCAAACTCCAGACATTACCAACCTTCTGGTTGAAGAAATTTCTCCTCTCCTCAGTTCTAAAAGGTTTATCCCTTATCCTGAAACGATGACCCCTAGTTCTGGACTCCCTCAGCACTGGGAACATTCTTTAAGAATCTACTCTATTAGAATTTCTACGAGATCCCCTCTCTTCCAAAATCCAGTGAATATAATCCTAATCAACTTAATCTTTCCTCATATAACAAACCTGCCATCCCAGGAATCAGCCTGGTAAACCTTTGCTGCACTCCTTCTGTAGCAAAGATATCCTTCCTCAGATAAGGACACCAAAATTGCACACAATATTCTAGATGTGCCCTCATCAATGCCCTTTACATTTGCAGAAAAATTAATTTTAGATTTTAAAGTTTTAATTGTACTAAAAAGTATTTAATCTGTACTTTTTTCCATGAGACATTTCTCCTCTTTGCTCTTCCCAGCAAACATGTCAAATGTAGCCAAGACAATAAATATGCAACCTGTCTCTTGGTATCTCCCAAGGCTGCTCTGTGCCAATTATGAGGAGCCATTTGAAAATAGCCCAGGACCAGCAGTCTTGCCAACATTCCCACCCTCCTACTTTGAGAGATGCCCAAATTCGCCAATATCTGAATGTGAAATATATGACAAAAATTGAAACAAAAATTATAACTCACTTGAATATACAGGCACTTTTCAGAATGACATGCATCAAAAGAGGCCATATTTTCATTCAAAGGAAATGAGTCTTATCAGAAATAAGTGATAATTGACAGCTCTGGGACATTCATTCATTCAATGGTTTATAATAGCAAAATGATTGAGATCAGTAACTTAGCAGAGGGGAGTTCAAACCTTCAGCCTATGATTGTGCAGCACTGCGCATTTGAGTTTTGATATGCTTTACTACTGTGCTGCGGATCTCTCAGTATTCAGAAGCACAGACTTACATAGACTAAGCCAAACTCTAACTTCACACATTTCATTGAAAACATAATTGCTACAATTAAAAATGTCACACTTCAGATGAGTTAAGCGTGAAACAATTAAATAGTTGTCATACCTGCACTGGTGCCTGCACCAGTTGTTGTGAGGTCCCCACCCAAGAGGCCACCTAAAATTGAAAATGTAAATTTTGATTAGAAACAATGACAGAAAAAATATTTCACAGCAAACCTAGCTAAACATTATGAGTAGAAAAAACACTTGTACTATAAAGTTAGTGTGAATGCCCTCAGGTCAATGTGATGCATCAAGTGTATGTGTAAAGAAAATTAGCAAGCTTTCAGCTTTTGTGTGTTAGTTTGTTTCTAACTTTCAGCCTACACTACTGGCTAACAGCAAGGTGAAAAAGAACCAAATCCATATCTTTTCCTTGCAGTCTCTCCATTTGCAAGTCTTCAGCTGAATCCACTTATGGCAACACACAAAAACTAGGTCTCTCACATGTAAGGGTTTAGAGCAATTCAGAGGTGATTTTTCCTCAGACATGCAGTACGCAAGCCACCAGCCTATGGGCACATCATGGCACTCATGGACCAAACCCCCAGATCTAGTGGAATAGTCTAATACCTTATGGATCACTTTGGAGGGGTTGAAAGCTAAGGAAGTCAACCTAACAAAGAATCTGGAGTGCAGAATAAAGGCAGACTGATGTCTGAACAGGGCACCTTCCCAATGCCGGTTCCACGTGCAGAATTTTACATTTCTTTGGGCCCAACCAGGGAGGTCAAGAGAGGGACCTGATATTTGGGCAGTCCAGGATTTCTATAATTTTTGCACAGGTTTGTGCCCAAAGAGGACATTCCAGTTATATTGCAAAGAATTAACACAATACAGGAGAATGTAGTTATGAACAATGAGCTCAACTTGATTGGTGTAGAAGATGGGTGCACTCTGGTTTGTTTCTAATGGAGGGAAGGACCATTATGTCGCACTACTCAGAAATGAATGAATAGTTCCTCAACTTATTTCTGGGATGCCAGAAGCATCTGCTCAGAGAGTGCAAAAGTGAAACAGAACATACTTTGAGATACCAACTACAATACTGGACTTTCAACATAAGGGAAGCTGGAGTTGAAAAATGCTGACTGGTTTGAGGCCGACATCACTGTAATGGAGCCTATCATTGAAGCTCAGTGGTCCACTTTCATTAATTACAAGACAAACCTGAGCAATAAACTCTGAATGCAATAAGAGCTGCTTGAAGTAACATCCTACAGACTGCTGGATGGTGCACCAATGATTACTGGTTTTAAGTTTAGCAGAACATCCAGACATCTTTCGACACAGGAAATGTTAGCGACATTAATAAAAGGTATCAAAATGGCAACAGCACCATCAGCAAAGAAAATGGCTCCATTGAAAACAAAGACAGGGGAAGTCATCACCAACTGCAGTAAACAGTTGGAGAAATGGGTAGGAGACTACCTTGAACTATACTTGGGGAGAACACTGTCATCAAGGAAGCTCTAGACACCATAGAAAGCCTTCTTGATGATTGGGCTGAATGTAGAATACACGGTGGTGAAGCTTAGCAAAGTTATTGATTCGCTTGCCATGGGCAAAACTCCAGCTGCTAATTCTATTGTGCCCGAATTCATCAAGTATATGAAATTGGCATTCCTGCCTCATCTACACAAACTATAGCTGTGTGGAGGGCTGGGCAAAGCCCCAGGACATGCATGGTGAAAAGATTGTGATCCTGTAGAAGAACAAGGGTGACCACAGTGACTACAACAATTATGGAGACATCCCCCTTCTAGCATCATGAGAAACATATTTGTCTATGTTACCCTTTTTGCAATGAATGGAGTGAATTTTTAAGGTGGTGGATGGGGTACTAATCCAGGTGAAATGATTTATCCAGAATGGTGTCACGGTTCTTGAATTTCCCAATCATCCAGGCAAAAGGGAGGTATTTCATCATGTTCCTGACTTGTACTTTGTGGATGGTAAACAGACTTTAGGGAATCAGGAAATGAGTTACTCGACTCAGAATTGCCAGCCTCTGACTTGTTCTTGTAGTCACAGCATTTATATGGCTGGTTCAGTTCAGTTTCTGTTCAATGGGAATTGTAATGTCCAAACTGAGTAAAAGAACATGGAGCAACAGCAATCTGACTGAGAACACTGAACTGCAAGTCTACCAAGTCTGTGCCCTTACCATTGCTCACTACAGTGGTGAGACCTGGGCAATACATTTCTACTTTCACTATCTCAGATATATCCTTGACATTCTTGGCAGAACTTGGTCTTAAAAATGAGATCCTGAAGCATACTAATTCTATCAGTACCCACTTGTAACAATACCTACAATATCTACGCTGGTTCAATAACATCCATTGGATGGATGATGATCATACACCAAAAGACCTTCTGGAATAGTGAACTGGCCACCAAGTTCTGCATGTCCATCTCTCTGATACAAGGATGTTGACAACTGGTACTTGACCTTTGGAGGCTGACTCTGGAAGGGCATTGGAAAAGGCTGGCAGAAATGAAATGTTCAGCTGACAGAGGCCAACAAACTGTGCACCATCTCAGGAAGTGTCTTCTAGGCTGGAGTGGGACGCCTGAGCCACATTGGTGATGCTTATCACAGAGTTGAGCATCACGGCATAACCCTTTGCTGTATAAAGCGGAAGGCTACCACTATCAACATGGTGAACATTTTGGCTGTATAATATATGAAACAGTCATAAGCCTGTTCCAATTCAAGGGTACTGAAAGTTTTGTAACACATAATGCACTAAGGAAATCTTTCTCTGATATTAGCTTCTTATGATGTGCAAGGTAATGAAAGTCCCAAACAAGTAAATATGTATTAAGCTTTGCAGTTGGATGGTCACTATATTGTACTGATTAACCTCACAACATTCTGTAATATACAATCATTGATATTTTTTTAAAAAGGCTTTGAAGGGCTGTGAGCAGCAGTAAATTAATTGAAATTTACAACTTTCATAAATTAGAAAGATTTTTATACCAACAACAGCAGCACAGTGCAAAGTTTAAAATTTCAATGTCAGAGATGATAACAAGCTAATCTCCCTGGGGATGATGCTTCTGCCTTGTCTTGAATAATGGATAGATAGGGAGCAACAAAAATGAATTTCCCCAATGAATATAATGAGAGCACTAGAGGGCAGTAGAACAGTTTGTGTAACACATTAGTGCCCACTGATAAACAACAGAAGAATGTGAAGACAAATCAATAGCACAATGGTCTGCTTCTCTGGGCAGAGTGAGTTTTCAGTTACTCACATTTTCATTGTTTTCAAGTACTAGTACTGTAGTTCATCCAGTGCCACTGGTTCATGTGAGAAATAAAACAACATTTCACAGCCTAACCCACCCAGTGGGAAAGTCACAGATCCTATCAGCTGCCTGATTTACACCCCTCCCAATTTTACTTTCTATCAGTGATTAAAATGACCCCTCCTTCAAAATATATGCAGAAGTACGCATTATGTGGTCAAGTGAATCAAAACAAGTCAGAAAAGCTAACAAAACATGTTATGTTTTCCTATCATCAGGACAATCAGATGAAAGGTTAAACTACAATTCTGCTTGCTTGTTCTGCTCACTCAAGTAAAAAGATCTCACAGCACCATTCAAATAGCTGGAAGGTTCTCTCAGTGTCCTGACTGACACCTCAAAAAACTGATTAACCAACATTCAGCTCATTGCCATTTGTGAGAAACTGATGAATGCAAAATGGAAGCTGTGCTCTCCCACAGAAGGACAAAGACTGTACCTCACAGCATGTGAAGTACAGCATTGCATGTGAAGTACTTTGGGTTGCTTGCCACAGACCTGATATGTGACTGTATAAACGTATAAATGTTAATGTTTTATCTTATAAGAGTGCCTGTCTTTATTTGGTTCCACAATCAACAGGCTTTTAAAAACAAGGCTGAGTGTTCCTTAATCATTACTTCCTTGTCTATGGTAAAAAGTCTCACAACACTAGGTTAAAGTCCAACAGGTTTATTCAGTAGCATGAGCTTTCGGAATGCTGCCCTTTCATCAGGTGAGTGGAGGATTCAGTTCACAAATAGAGTATATATAGACACAAACTCAATTACAAGATGATGGTTGGAATGCGAGTCTTTCCAGGTACAGACCATGTGAATGGAGAGAGGATTAAGTACAGGTTAAAGAGGTGTGAATTGCCTCTAGCAAGGACTGAGATTGTGCAAGCCTAGGCAAGTCATGGGGGTTACAGATAGTATGACATGAACCCAAGATCTTGATTGAGGCCGTGGAACTTGGCTTTTAGTTTTTGCTCAGTGATTCTACGTTCTCTCGAAGGCTGCCTTGGTTAACGCTTACCCGAAGATCAGAGCTGAATGCTCTTGACTGCCGAAGTATTCCCTGACAGGAAGGTGATTGTCGAGCAGTGTCCATTCATTCATTGTTGTAGTGCCTGCATGGTCTCACCAATGTACCATGCCTCAGAAAATCCTTTCCTGCTACTTATCAGATAGACAATGTTGGCCAAGTCACAGGAGTACGTATCATGTACCTGGTAGATGGTGTTCTCACATGAGATGATGGCATCTGTGTCAATGATCTGGTATATCTTGCAGAGGTTGTTGTGGTAGAGTTGTGTGGCATTGTGGTCGCTGTTTTCCTGAAGGCTGGGTAGTTTGCTGCCAACAATAGCCTGTTTGAGGTTGCATGGTTGTTTGAAGGCAAATAGGTGTGGGGAACACTTCAGCAATCAAGGCATTCAGCCTCTGACATTCTCTGTATATGTTCTCCAAGGCAGCCTTCAAAACACATGACAATGCAGGACCGCTGAGGAGAAACTGATAACCAGGTTCCGCATCTGAGGATGGCCTCAACCGGGATCTTGAGTTCACGTCACACTATCTGTAACCCCCATTACTTGCAAAATCTCACTAACTGTTCTGGCTTGAGACAATTCATATCTCCTTAGCGTGTTTTTACCCTCTCTCCATCCACGTTGTCTGTGTCTATAAAGACTTGATTACCTGTTAAGACTCACATTCCAACCATTATCTTGTAATTTAGTTTGTGTCTATATATACTGTTTGTGAACCCAACTCTCCACTCACCTGATGTGAGAAGAGAAGCACTCTGAAAGCTTGTGCTACCAAATAAACCTGTTGGACTTTGATCTAGTGTTGAGAGACTTCTTACTGTACACCTGCCCACATCATGGCTTTCATCATCTATGGATGTGCCAATGTTTTCAAGGAAGGTAGAAAAGAATGGGTCCTCAGATAGGGAACCTCTTTTGGTGGGGAATTTCTCTGTTGGAATACGGTGCTAGCAGGGTGATCTGCACCATTCATGTTGAGCTCCTAACTTCTACTAAAGCAACAAACGTTTACAAGAATGATACTTGGATTACTTTGGATTAAGTTATGAGGAAAGATTAGACAAATTACCCTCTCCAGTTCAGAAGGTTGAGGAATGATCTGGTGGAAGTCTACAAAATATTTACAGGGAAGGGCAGGGTGGATAAGGATAAACTATTTTCATCAGTTGAAGGCTCCAGAACCAGTGGCCGTAATCTAAAAATTAGGCACAAGTCATTCAGGAGAGGTGAAGGAAAACACTTATACATGCTAAGAGCGGTGGAGGTTTAAAATTCTCTTCCTCAAGTGGCAGTTCAATTGTTAGGTTTAAGTCCAAGATAGACAAATTTTTATTGGGCAGGGGTATCAACAGATATGGACCTAAGGCAGGTGCATAGCGCTCGGCCACAGATCAGCCACGATCTTATTGCATGGCAGACTGGACTTGAAGGACTGGATGGCTCTATTTCTATTCCTCTATTTCTATGTTCCTAACCTTTCTGCGTGAGGGGCCCATTTTGAATTTTTTCTCACTCATGGGGCCGATGAGCAAATTTCAGAAAGATGAGGCATTAGAAATTTATCTCATTATAAATCAAAACAAGAAAGAAATTTTACAAACAATCTTCAAATGAGAAAACTGGTTTATTCACTTACTTGATGAGAATTTTGAAACCCAGCTTAACCAGAAGCCAATGTAGGTCAGGACTCACAAGGAATGGTGGGTGAAAGGGATTTGTACAAATTAGTCCTTAGACAGCAAAAGGCACTGTAATGCAAGTTGTTTATTTTTTATGGTTTATCTCTTCTTCTGCTCTGAACTCTGGACAAACCTAACACTGAGCTTGAATCGAACTACACTGGTACATCAATTCTTTAAAGCTTTGAAAATGGAATGAAACTCCAGCTGCAACATGGTCATATCTTGGCGCTAATGCCCTAGACACTATTGCCAAGTTCAGCACTTAAACTAACTGGTTACAGTGAGTCTTTAAGACTGATTTATTAAGATTGTTGACCTAACCTGATAGCCCAGACTGACAGTCAGTGACCATCAATGGGGATTAAGCAGTTGAAGGATTGAACCATCATTGGCATTTCTGTATGAGTACTTTCTATGAGGAGATGGGAGCAAGCCCAAAGAATCTCTCAGGATTTCGAATCTAGCAATTTTAGGATGCAGTCCCACAATCTTTTTTGATTGCAAGATAAAGGCACAACTTAATCGCAAATCTGACACTGACAGAAGAGAAAGAACACAGCAGTAATTTGGATGCAACTCTACAAATTTCCTACCGTTCTGAAACTGGAATTTTAATTCAGTGCTTGTTGCTTATAGGACATTGACAGAATAATCTGGGATTTGTCAGAGCAATTACTGATCAGTTTCAATTCATTCCTGGCAAATAAACATCAGCAGGCAAACATTCCATCGCTGTCACTTTCAACTCCCACCCCGGCAGACAAACCCTCCTTTCAGTGTCTTTAGCTCCAGCTTCCCTCCTCCCTCCTGACTCACCATTGCTACCGCTTCAGCACTCAGATCTTGGGTCAAAAATCATCACTAAACTTTCCACTGCTCACTGCTCCACCAATCACAGGTAGTTTCTCTCCTGCATTTGCTGCTGATTGGATGACACATTGGCCTATCAGCAGCAAATGCAAAAGAGAACCTGCTTGTGATTGGGAAGCAGCTCCTTTAAAAATCCTTCATTTCTACTTGCAAGTATTTTGAATACCAGTTGGTAGGCTGGATGGAAACCATTGGCAGTTTGGACTCTAGCCCATTGGCCATATGTTGGACAAGCCTGCTCTATGAGCTTGCTACCAGATTTTCATGCTTATATTCATTCACCCATCTGTTCCCCATCTTTCAGCTCTTCACACACGCTCCTAAGATTTTGGTTATGTCTTTTGCTTACTGCTTTATTTCACTATGCTTCCAATTATCTCCTTTGTATATCACTGCCATTTAACCATTATAACATCTTACAAGTCATCCTATTTCTCTTTTTCACCTTTTCCTCGTGTTTTCCCTAATTTGCTTCCTTTATAAATTCAATTCATCAGAAATTTTCCAGTTCAGATGAAGGGGTGCAAGCCTAAAATCTGAATTTGCTGTTAAGGGTAGGCAGGATGAGGCTACTGAGTTGGATGATTAACCATAATCAATATGAATGGTGGAGCAAGTTCGAAGGGCTGAATGACCTCCACCTGCTCCTATTTTCTATGTTGCAAGTATTTTTATGTTTATTTCATCTTTTTAAACATGGGGATGTTTCATCTCATAAGCCTTGGCCTTTCATGTAGATTTCTCAACAAAAGAAATCCTCCAAAGCTTGCCAATGAAGGACCATAACTATAATCACACTATAAATTCTCTTTGCTACTCTTAATAATTGCTATGCAAAAGAAGGGCATTGAACTCTCCCATGTATTTAAGAAGAAATGTAAATTACACCACCCAATGTATCAAATAAAAGCAATATAGTTGGAGCTTTGGATATGCATAACACTGGCCTTCCATTCACATGGACATTACTGAACCTTACCTGTGTTTCCTGCACTCGGTGGCCGCTGTGTTACTCCAGGAGACATACTGTTCCTCTGCAGAGAAGGATGACCCAGTGGCATTAGGTTGTGATTGCCCAGTGAGCTGCCTGGGCTACTGTATACCAGACTGTTTTGGTTGGACACTGGGATGGAAACTGGCATCTCAAAGTTAGGTGGTGGAACAGCCTATACAACAGGAAAAAGCATAAAAAAATACCAAAATAGGAAGGAATAGTCAATGTTACACAAATAAGCCTGAATTCACCTCTGAGTTCATACCACTGCAGTGACAGTTTGACTTTGCAGGACATTTTAATCAGTAGCTTTTTTTTTCCCACTGCAGAATTTTGTACAATCCATTTTGTACAGATTGGAAAGCAATTTTATCTCAATAAAAGAAAGCATTAACAAAAATGTAGTACATAACTTTCAAAAGTGATAGAACATTTTGAACAAGGAAAAACTAGTCAAAGTAACTGAATAATTGAAATGAACTTCACAAAAAAAAAGTAAATTCTGTATTGTTAAACTTTTTCATTTAAGTTATGAGGCAAGAAAATTTAAAGTGACCATTTATTATTCATTCACAGGGTATGGAAATTGTTGGCAAGGTCAGCATTTATTGTCTATCCTGAAAGACCCTTCAGAAGGTGAGTCATTTTCTTGACTGCCACAGTCTATGAAGTTACTTCCATCAGTACTGTTATGGATGGAGTTCCAGGATTCTGGTCTAGTGTTGATGAAGAAATGGATGACTTGAAGGGAAAGGTGGAGGGGGTGGTGTATTCATGCGTGGGCTGCCTTGATTTTCTTTGGAGGTGGCAGTCCTAGATATTGTCGATGAAGCTTTGCAAGTTGCTGCAAAATATTTTGTAAATGGTACATACTATATTCATGGAGCACCAGCATTGGAGTGAGGGAATGCTTATGTGTTAACAGAGAGGGTAGTCTGGTTTGTGTAGTGGACATGGATTTCCAAAAGGACTTAATAAAATGCCATGCAACAGGTTTGCTAGCAATGCTGAATTATATACATGGAATAAGAGGGGCAATGGCTGCATGAATACAATCTTGGCCGAGTGACTCCAAGCAGAAAAAAATAATTGTTTCCAGAATCGGACAACTGGGTTCCGCTGAGGTCTATATTAGGACCTCTACTTTTCCTGATATCTTTTGATGTCTGAGGCTTTAATGTACAGGATAGAGGGGATGATTTTCAGCTGCATCTGCTTACACAGGTGGAAAATCCAAGTGGAATCCATAAATGCAGTTTCTCTAGAGATCATGTTTCTCGATTTTCCCTGTCCTTCACCTCGAAGGATGAGAACCTCATTTTAATGGATTCTAATAAATTTGAATATCATTATGCAATTGACCATCACATGGCCCTTCCCCCATCCACATGAATATTCAAATCTTGCCAGCGTGACATCAAGTTGGTGAGGTTTACAGCAGCTTTTTGTAAATGAGGGATCTCCCTTGGGGGTGTGAAGATAAGCATAACCACCGGGGAGATGGGGGAACATGTTTGGGCATGTGATTAAGTGATGACTGATAGCATTGTCATCAATCTTTTCTGTCATTTTGAAGACTGAGAATAGGTTTGATGGGATAGTAACTGACTAGATTGATTAGTCCTGCTTTTTGTGGGCAGGACATACCTGAGCAATTTGAATTTGGAAGTTGCTCCAACGTTTGATTTTCCATTGAACAAGACTGGTATTACAGGTGTTAAAACAATACCAATAAAAATGCCTAGCTGTGGGAACACCCACTGCACTGTCATTTTGATATGTCATTCTGATGGCAGAAAGCTGAGGTCATTACTGATCTTTATAAAAGAGGCAAAAAACGTTGAGATTCCACATGGAACTTTTGTTCACATTCATCGTAAGGGATGGAGGAATGAAGAAAGGATGCAACAAAGATGGAGGAAGTGTGATTAAAGCCTTTTGTGACCTTCCACAAAATGAATCCTATTAGCATGTGACAGGTTCCAGGTACAAATGACTGAGGCCACAAAGCTAGGGGTGTGTGTCCACATGTGCGTGTGACAATTGTGAAGGCATTCAAGAATTGCTATATCAGTAATTGGTATTGTTTTAAACACCTTGTTTTAATACCAGACTTGCTCAATGGAAAATCAAACGTTGGAGCAACTTCCAAATTCAAATTGCTCAGGTGTATCCTATCCGCAAAAAGCACTAAAGGTGACGTTCTAGAAAGAAGAACCTGACAGTTCATATAACACCAGTGATAACGACTGTGATGGCAGTGATGAAAAATTTTGCAGCATAAATTTTGTGCTTTTTTTTGTTTCTGTAATGGTAAATGTAAGTATTAAGTATCTAAATGCACTGAAATTTCTTTTCTTCAATATTTATTTTTAAAATCCTGGTGCGTCTTATAGTCCGGCAACTGTGGCTGCTGTCAGTAGCATAGGCAAACATTTTTTTTGTGAGCAGGCCAAGGGACTTTCATGTTGTTTTATGGTATTCTTGAGACATCAAGCTATTAAAGACATTCATGGCGCATTTGTGCTTTCACTGGTACTAAAGCATAATGTTTTCACATCATGGACAACAATAAAACAGTTCTGAATCTGAATGATATTACTTTTCTATAATGAATGTCAAAAAATAACTTGAAATCTCACAACTGCCAAACCACACTGTTACGTTCTGCCTAAACTACCATCACGCACCAAGCAGCAGCTCCTAGTTTCCAGGTCACATGCCTGGCATTCACATACTGCACCTCATCATCACACACCTTCCACTGATGCCAGCCTCAACCCAGCTCTTGCAGCCTCCACATTCTTCTCCAAATTTTCAGTTATGGATGGCACATTGCCCAAACACAGTGCAACAAAATCAGTGAGATTCTTTTCTCTCTCTTGCGGGATAAAGGATCAGCAGAGAACTGGTGGGCAGCAGGCATGCCTACATCAACCGAGCCGAAGGAGAAGTTAGTGCCCTGCAACATGGGCAGGCTGCAACCAAACCTATAGCATTTGACATTGCCAAGACCATTCAATTTGATGGTGTATTACTGACTTGTGTGTCTTCTCAACTCCCTCTTTTAGTTATCTGGCATGATGAGCAAGCTAGAAATCATGTAACAATGGACCCCTTTTCCAAGATGCTCTCTGACACCCATCAGGAGCAAAAGGATTCTACAGGGATAATCGTTGCCTCTGGATTCCTGGAGGCAATGGCTGTTTGCTCATGGGAATAATGTAATGGACAATCAGTGCAGCAATCCACACAAAATTTGAAAGCTGCTCCATTGTGTACTGGACAACATGCTGCTAAATGCCTGTTCAGTTGGGTGTAATAAAAAAAAGGTCTCACAACACCACATTAAAGTCCAACAGCTTTATTTTGTAGCGCAAGCTTTTGGAGTGCTGCTCCTTCATCAGATGAAGAGCTGCACTCCGAAAGCTCGAACTACCAAATAAACCTGCTGGACTTCAACCTGGGGTTGAGGAAGTTCTTACTGTGCCTATGCCAGTCCAACACTGGCATCTACCTATCACATAGGCTATGGTCAGCGCGAATGCGTAAATTAGACATTCACAGATGAAGATTCTGAAATAAACATCTAATCAGCTGAATAGCTGTATCATATCATGATAACAGCATTCTTAATGCACTGGGTGCGTGGACAGCATGCTAGTGCTGCAGCCCTTGCAACGGGCATCATGGGGACCTGTGCCAGAAGTGGTCAGAAGCAGCTGTAATGCTATTTTCTTGCTCCAAGGCTTCAAGCCCAGTGGCGCTTTGTATTCCAATATTTTAAAAGGTTACCAGTTACAATTTATTCTTTACTTTTAAATTAATTTTATTGATAAGTTTTTTTACTTTGACCAACCTTAATAATGTAACTTTATTTAAATGCAATAATGCAAGTCTTTTGCTTGTTAATATGCATTTAAAATGATTCAATACCATCTAAAAGGCTTTCCACACGAACGTGGTATGGAAATTTTGCAACATATCTTTTATAAGCAGGGCTGTTGCAAACGTATTCAATTTATTTTGGCTGTGTTAATGTTATTTTGATGGGAGGTTTTGGATTAGAGGCTGTGCCTAAAGTTCATTCAGGGTACCCACATTAAGTCAGGTCTTCAATAGCTCTTTGTTTTTATTTTCTGACCATGTCTTCTCTAAGATCCACCATTTCAACTTTCCTTAGCAATGTCCTTCCCACCCTTATTTTGTGGTCTACTGGGTGAGGCGATTTGAAATGGTGACACTACGCCATGTATGTGTGGGCTTTTAGCAGGCTGTCATCTTGCTGGTGCCATCCTTCCTGTAAGATGACGCCATCTAATACTTGAATCTGGACACCCTGCGCATTTTAACCACACTGACCACAGTATGAAACTGTCACAAGTTGAAGCTGGAGACAGTAATATTCATTTTATTTATTTTGTGAAACTCTTCCAATCATTTTTTTCTCAAATTGAAATATTTATTTATATATCATGATTATATATATATTGATTTACAGGACAAAAAATAAATTTGAGTAACAGTTGTAATCACATTGCTGTGTTAGGAGAGAAAAAACTATTGTATTTACATTCATAATAACAAGCATAGTTGAAAAACAAAGGAAAAAATTAAGCCCAACTTAGCAGACCACACAATATTATAAAGGTGATCACTATGGCGAGCTTATTATTCATGCAACAATAAGCACATGCAGAAGTTATGTTATTTCTCTCAGTTTTCTGGCTAGGCATATGAATGACTAAGAGTGTTGAGGTTTTGGTTTAGTTGTCAACGAAATAGCTTAGTGTTAAGGCAGGAATATAAAATGTTCTTGACGGGACGCAAAGCAATTTTTGTAATCCTGTTAAATCACCCCAGCACACAATGTGTTTGAATTTCATCAACAGGATTCCATGCAAACTGACTCTCTACAGCAAGCAGTTAGCTTTAACCCTTTGAGTACAGATATCAGGTTTAATCTTTTAAAATAATTGTTGCATTTTGAAGTAATATTTGCACTACTTTTAATATTAAGAAAAGGTATAGAATTGCGTTTAATAATGAACAAATATGATAGGTGTTTCTACAGGAAAATATTTATTAGTTTATCCAAATCGCCTTCTAATAGGCTTTTAACACTTTATATAGCTGACAATTATTGATGTGACATTGTATGCATGTTGTGTGTATATTACGCAGCAAGATATATCTTCATGTAAAAATGCATTTATGCCTACGTGCGTATTTACAAAGTTGCTGCATGAAACATCTATTCTTCCTATTAATTGAACAAACACTTAGTAAATAAATCCATGTGGTTAATAGGATGAGAATAAATGTAAAATATATCCTAACGTTTGGTATTTGTAACCCTGACAACAACTTCCTCACATGCATAATAATAACAACCAGGTGGGTGGTGAACAAAGACAGGGAAGTATGTTGAGTAACCAACAGTGTCTTTTCATCAAGGGTACCTGGGTTTGAACCTAGGTCAGAAATATAGAAAAAAGTTTTTTTTTAAACAAAGGATATTAAAGATCCTGAGTAAATGAAGCAGTGACAAACTGATCTGAAGTGAATGTTAGTACAGTGTGGCATCACAATGAGGTTTGGCACACTCAGCCTTACACTGGTTATATCATTAATATACGTCAGAAGGACATGAAGTAGGTGAGTGAAACAGACATATTGGGGTACACGTGTTTGCATTGCAAAATTGGCATACAGCTTCAGTACTGAAGCAGGAGGTCACTACCAAATCCAATCTGTGCCATATTTGACCAGTGATTATTGTTACAATCATCGAGCAGAAGGAAGGTTGAGATGAAAACAGTTCTATTATGAGTTGCTTTTTATTTTGGACGAACAGATACAAATCATTGAGAAAAGAACTTGAGTTACATAATGAAGGCAGAAATTGTCAACTTTGATGGAGCGAACATTAATCGCTATTCTGTTAAGTGTAATTTCTACAGTTGCAACGTGATTGCATGCATTTCAGTGACATATTGTAACAAAAATCCTATCTTCACAACAGAAGCACAGGTCTATCAACAGGTCAAAATTACATGAGACAAATTTATGCGATCTTAAAATCAATGGATTACTGTGAAAAATAATTGTTTTTCTTTATTATTAAAAATACTGGCTTATGAAGGGTCATGTGTATTAGCAAATATGAAGAAGACAGTATGGGTATGTTTCAATATTTTTTAAAAAATGACTGAGAAAGTTATCAGTATTTGTCTTAAATCTCTTACTCAAATATCCTGTTTGATAAAAATGTAAGACATTGATATTAACAAACGTTGGTAGTGAATGCTCTGTTAGGAAGGGATGGCTATTAACAGATCAATATTTTCTGAATTATACACAGAAAACACAGTTCCGTACCTGTAATCTCTTCTGTGGTTTTAGTAAAAGCCTTATTTATTCTTACTTGGTTCATTTAGAGTTGTACAATGAATTCAAAGGTTTTGCAGATAGACTTCCTGTTGTAGACTATGTTGCAGCCAATTTGCTGTTAATTTTAGACTCTCAGTTCTTCTATTTAACATTTCAGTCAATCACATGCGAATGAGCAATTCAGAAAGCACCTAAAAGCTGCTTTAAAGGGATGACAACTAGCTGCTTTAAATGGATTGCAAGTTTCAAAATAATCTACAATCTGGCAATAATTTCACACTACTGTGACTGTACGGTACACTATTTTCTTAAAGTACTTTTATTTACTCGAAACAAAAATGGAATTTATCATCTGAAGTATGTATATTAGTGGGTAAAATATTAATAAGGAATAAGCTAATAAATAAGGGTTTATTTTGTCCTATTGAAAGGTGCCTTGTTTGTAAACTACATGTAAATCTGCCTGAAATGAAATTTAGTATGAAAGAAACCTGCACTGAAAGGGTAAAGTAGATTACTGCAGCAGTCATTAGCAGAGCAGCCATCTAACTCATGGTACTTACAGGTATTTTATGATTCCTGATCATATTATCAAACTCTTCATTAATTTTTTTGTATTTTTCTTCAGTGCGTGGGGTGAGAGCGTAAGAGGAGTCAGGATCAGGGCTGTCACAGCCTTTGTTTTCTTTCTTGTTCAATGCCTGCCAGGTTCAGAGAAATATCAAAAGTAAAAATAAAGGAGGGCCCTCGTACTTACACACAATCTTTGCCTGCTGATCATTAGATCAATATCTTCATTTATTTTTCTGCACTTCTCGTCAGACTCAGGGCTGTGACCCACTGAATCGTCTGCGTCTGGGTCTGGGCTGTCACAGCCATTTAGTCCCTTCTTTCTCAACGTCTGAAATACACAATTTGTAAAGTTCAAACTTCTACACAGATCACAAGGGCCACACCGGAATAAAGGATGTCTAAACTCTGACGGACTTTGATCAAAACTCCATTTAAGATCAAAGATGGTGAATAAATACTAAATGAAAGAAACCAAACTAATACAACAATATACGAAAGTATCCATATACATTTCATGAAAATACCAATCATCGGTTACAACTTTGTCGTGATTGTATTTATAACTATTTACAATAATACAGTACAATTTTTCAGAACCCATCAATTCAATAAATTGAAACAGCCTTTTCTACTTCAAATTTATGCATGTCGTTTTATTGATTTTTGAAGGATTAGCTTCAAAACTAATTTTTTTCTTCCATATCAATAGTTCAAAAAACTGTTTCCTGGGAATTTTAATACAATGTTATAAGCAAAATGCACAGAAAGCAAATATTTTGTATTTCTCTCTCAAAACGTACTGAGTGAAACTAATTTTTTATATTTTTGATTTTGGTTTTGTAACTTCCAAAAGGTAAAAATCTTTTGCCCGTCCTTTATACATAACTAAGACATGAGTTTTCACATATTTAAAGTCTCTTTGTTTTAATGAATTCTTTCATCAGGTATTTCCATCAGCAATAGAAATATTCTGTTCTCATCAATTACTATCTTAATTCGTTGTTATTCTAGCAATATTTATTTCACCAAGTATTTCTTGAAACACGCAGAAAAATGAATAAATCATTGGAACAGAACAGGTAATATCATGGCATGCAATATTCTTCACCCAATAAATGACACCAGATTTTTTTGTTATTAAGACGTCTGGGTTTTGGTCAGAGTTTTGATGAAATCTTGCTCTGCAGGCAAGCTTTCTTCAGTGACAATGGAGTGGTAACAGATTTTGCTGTTGTATAAGTTTTGTCCAGTATTGAGTGACCACAGGGATGTAGCAAGTGTCTCACCTCTGCTACTGAAATGCATATTAGTTATTACCTCTGTGGTTTTATCAATTTCTTACTTTAAGATACATTTGCAAAATGCAACTCCTATTCAACTTATGAAATTATCTGTAATTTGTACAATAAATGCATTAATTTTCCATTTACATCAACAAACTCAAGCACACATACACTTAAATAATCCTACAAATCAAAAAATAAAATAAAACAATTGCTGTAACAGTTATATGCAGAAATACCAACTCTGAAACTCCAATTGTCTCTCACGTTCCTCTGGGCAGACTCCTATAACTTTGAAAAAAAACATTTAGCCAGATCAGCCCCCTTGCTCAGTGCTGTTACAGGAACATTGATAGAGTTGAGGATGGGACCTGAGAAAACCCTTCTCTTTGCACTGATCTTTTGGCAGTGTGGGAGGTTGCCAGAATTTGACAGTCATGGGAAGGCAAACACTGGGGATGTATCCAAAATGACATCGGGACCCAAACAGTTCAAGTAATGGCGTGTCCTTCCACTGACGCTGCAAATTCTAGCAGGGCCAGTGATGAAGAGGATCCATCAGGCACAAACCACGAGGCTAGCACGAGGGGACACAGCTTTAAATTAAGGGGTATGAGTTATAGGACGGATATCAGAGGTAGGTTCTTTACTCAAAGAGTGATTAGGGAGTGGAATGCCCTGCCTGCAGCTGTTGTAGATGCGCCAAGTTTGGTGGCGTTTAAGAGGTTAATTGATAAGTATATGGAAGAGAAGGGAATGGTTTAGTTTGGAGGGGCATTGCTTTTTATTTTGGTCGGCACAACATCGAAGGCCGAAGGGCCTGTTCTGTGCTGTATTGTTCTATGTTCTATGTTCTATAATTATTAAGACCATAAACCAAGAAACTTTGTGAAGATTATGTTAATTGCCATATTGAGAAAATATATCTTGAGCTCACTTCAAACTATCTGCTTTTGGAAGTTACAAAACCAAAATCAAAAATATAACAAATTAGTTTCACTCTATACATTAGTAATATATCAGTATCTTTGGAAAGATGTATTGACAAGACAATATGTAAAGGATGGCAATTTCTAGTTGTGACCACCTGATGGCCACACACTGATTTGTCAGTTTCCTCTTTCTTGACTGCAATGTTCTTTCAGCTGCTCTGCTAGTGTCCCCCTTTCTGACACGACCAGCTGTCCAGCAATATTCCATGGTTGACAGGTGTAAATGTCACAGCACTGACTCCCTCAAAGAATAAATGTTACCAAAAAGCTGGTAGCAATTGGCAGTTTTTACAAAAGAGATACTGCTGGAAGTTTAAATCATCAAAGTAACAATATTACATAAATCATGACAATATTAACCTATAACCCTTTAGCTAAACACATACTTAAAACGCATCATAAAATTATGCATCTGTGTCACTTTAATTGTGGAACTCTCTAAAATAATTGTGTCAAGTCTGTATAGACAAACTATATTAGTTATAAAATGCGGGTGCAGGGATTTTACTTCATAATTTTCTACATCTGCTTGAATTTTCCATACGTTGAAGGAGCTTTATTTTATCTTTGAAGGCAGACGCATGACCTTTTTCAATGAATTACAATTTCAGATCACATATTTGTGAAAGTAGTCCTCATGTTCCTCTCAATGAACAAAAATAATGCAGCAGTCAATAACTTAGAGACAACTCGGCTGAGGCCAAGTTCCAGCAAGTTTCCAGTAAGTCCCTGCTAGACAAACAGCTCGGAATTCTTATGCCATCTCCCCACTGACAGGATTACATTTCCCAGGCGTTCCTGAAACACATATACCATTTTCACAGGGTTTAGTAAGAGCTTGGACCTCGCCACCCGAGAATTCATACGGGGTTGTGGGGGAGGGCCAACTCTGGCATCAAGTGATCTGAAAGCATGCGAGTTGGCTTTGTGTTCTGTCAGAGCTCAGCATTTTACAATCTAACACGTGGCTACATTATTAGCCATCAGCAATTTTACTCATCCAAGATATCCACACCTGTCAGCAAATCTGCACCTGTTGTCTGGGGAAGATCACTTGACAACAACCAATCAGTGCTGACGGTTCAGCTTCATGGCCATAGATGGCTCTATGTCTGTGATGTCTCCAATAAGTATCTCTGTTAATCTCTAAAGGTCCTGATCTGCAGCTTTGTCATTTGAACATTGTCAAAAACACATTCTCCCAGTCGACCAAATATGTCATAACCTCTTGCTTCAGTAACAAAATAAGTAACAAACTAATTTTTGTCTCACTTGTTTTTCCTATCGATCAATGACTGTTTGTCATTGCAGTTTTCAAAATACAGAACATTTTTAGACATTTGACAATCTACAAAATGTTGCTGTATTTTTTCTAAATAGGAAACAGTGTGAAATGAGAGAAATGTATAGAATGATACTATTTAAAATAGAGACAAGAGATTCAATTATTTAAATCTTGATCGGAAGTAGCACAGCTTCAAAGGTTCAATGTGATCAACTGGCTTTGCATTTAATCTTTCCTCAGGAAGAAAACTGTATTAAATCACTCCCATTTCACAAAGAGACTTGGCTTCATTTTGCACCCTATCATATAAAATTTCTAAAAGCAATTCAAGCATAACAAACTACTTTGATGTGTTCTTTTTTGGTTGAAGAACATCTTTTTAAGTGGATTAATAAACATGGACCCACCCTCCCCAATTTAAATTATAATATTGTATAATATTCAATATAAAACTGTTGCAAGAGTATTTTTATTAATGCTTTTAAGAAAACATATTTATTGCATTACTGCAGAGTTCTTCCACCTGTTTGTAAATGACAATGCCAGGTGGAAATCCCCCAAATCCCCACAGTGTATGGTGGTTTGCATTTGACTGCAGGTACGATCTTCTGGTTGTACCGATGTCTACGGCATTTTGCGGGCTCATCCTTCCTGCTACAAAGGGGTCACCTTGAGTGAACTAGAAGATCCCACCAGCAGGAAGGGCCAGAAATTCTCACCCAACATTTCTTGTTTCTAAGGAAAGAATCAATGGAATATTTTTTAATCAGCTCATAAGGTGAGCACATCACTGGCAAGGCCAGCACATTTATTACCTGCTCCTAATCGTCCTTGAGGTGGTAATGAGCCATCTCAAACAGCAAACACCTGTTGATGTTTTCAGTGGTGGAAAGGCCCATGGGGGCGGACAATCCATTGGGAGTCCCCAGTTGGCTTTCACACCAGGCCAGAAAGGTTACCATATATTTTAATATCATCAGCGGACTTAGACACTGTACCATTTCCTCCATATTTGGATTCCCCCATGTCGGTAGGATTTATCACAGATGAAATTTTCCCATAATTGTTAGTGCTAGGCTCTGACTGAAAACCGGTCTGCAACTACCCAGATGGACAACTGAGTTTTCAGACTGTGGAAATTTTCCCAAAAATGTTAATGAGTGTCATAACAGCATGAAAAAGGGAATCCACTCTGCTAGTCTTTTCAGCGAGCTGAGTACCACAATCATCTGGCACTCTGTCCATTTTTTTGACAACTTGGAGCTTTTTGCCCAGTACTGGAATAGAGGGATGGGGAGTGGGGGTGGGGGGATTGCTAAGTAGATTCCAGAGCACTTGGGCACTATTGCATAAGCATCCCGATCTGCCAGTAAACAAGGAGAGCTCCTTACCAGCCCCCCCACCACATCCTCCCCTACCCTTTCACCCACCCATCACTGACAGCACTGTCACCTCTCCACAGTGATATAGGTTGCCAGAATCGGGGCATAGTACCCTCCTGATAAGTTCCCCCACCCCCTACCAAAGACCCAGCTCTGCACAGCCCCCTCATCCATACCTCCACCCTGTGTGACCCCCCCCCACCCCTTGCAGAACCATCCTCCACCCCACACTTATTTGCTTAGGCCATTCCCCGACATAAATTCCATGTTATTGTGAAGAGCTCCTCCTCCTGTTATAGTCCTATCCTCAGATGTCAGACAGGCACTGCCTGATGGGCATTCGCCAGCCATGCCACCAACCACCCAAGTGCTTTAACGGCCTCCGATTCCCCCGGCGTGGCCATGCATCTGGTCCCTCTTATTGCAGGACAGTATTCTTGCTGGTGTGACATCTTGCCATCTGGTTGAATACATCTGGATGGGCAGCAGCAGCCATTTTGAACTATGTAAATAGGTTTCAGGCTCTTTCTGGGGCAAAGCCATTCTGGGGCAAATGCCAGTAAAATGGGGCCAGGAAGACAGCAATCCAATTCATGCCCAGTACGAGTCAGATCTTTGGCCTCTCTCACTATCTTTCTGGCTTACCACGCTGATAGGCTGGCTTCAGAAGGAAAATCCAGTACGAAATACCTGGAGGCTTTTTTATTATTGTTTGGTACTTTGCTTTCTATGTAAGAATTTATGAACCAAACGTTTTTGATTTTTAAACATAAAGAAAATTGAAAGTATAGTCAGGAAAAAAGAAATAATTTTCTCTGAAAGATTAACAAATGTTACCACCATTCTGACCGCATTTAACATTGCGTAATTTCTACGTTCACCTAATAAAATGGAAGAGCAAGTCATATTAAAATGAGAGAGCCCTGCTAGGAATGAAATTCCAGTGAGCTAAGAAAATGTAGGTCACCAAACAGTGCAGTAAAACATGTAGCTCAAAGAAACATTCTGATTTACTTATAAAGTTAATAACCTCCTTTCTTATGTATTATTCTTACACTGAAATAATTAGGAAATTGATACCTTTAAACAATTGGTTTTACTGCCTTCCACAGTGCCTTTAGGTCTGCTGATTGACATAAGTGACATTGAGTCTATCATGTCTATTTCTTTACAGCGCAGAAAACATGAAATATGGTGATGTAATAGCTAGAATTATGAGAATGCATAACTGCAGTTTGCTCAGTTAATAGCTCCCAGCCCCAAGTGAAATTCCAGTTAATTCCCATTGGTTCATTGCCATCGTACTGAACTATACAGGCCAAGAATTCTGCAGTTCAATCTCTTGAGTTAGCCAGTTTCAGCTATTTAATTTTGGAACCTTGGGAAAGATCATAGCAAAGGTTTGTTGTTTCCATAGATAGCCATTTCCCCCCAGAAGTCATCAGATAGAAATCTGGTGCAGAAACTTGGTTGATTTTCCATTTCTAAATCCAGTGAAACTGAGTTTATTTGTAGCAATTGTATCAACAATAGTTTATCATGCAAATCCTATATAACTCAATAATTGCAATTCTGTTCACATGCATAAAACATAGAAACCCTACAGTGCAGAAAAAGCTATTTGGATCAATGTGTCTGCATCGACTCTCTGACATTATTTTTCCCAAGCTCTCTTCCCCGCCCTATGCCTGGAATACCAACATTTAACATAGCTAATCCATCTCATCAACACATCTTTGGGCACTAAGTGGCAATTTACCATGGCCAATCCACCTAACCTGCATATCTTTGGACTGTGGGAGGAAACCGGAGCACCCAGAAAAAACCCAGAGGCAGACAGGGAACATGCAGACTCCAGCCAGGGAATCAAGCCTGGGTCCTTGGCGTGGTGAGGCAGCAGTGCTAACCACCACTAATCATTGTGCCACTATGCCAGCCAGCAAGGGTTGGATTTTTGCACAATTGATTTCAGATTTCTGTCCCCATTTCCAGTTCCTCAATTTTTGTCAGCAGGGAATAAGGATGGGCAGTTCGCAACCTGAGCTCCTGACCAGGCCCATTGTGAAGGGGGGCATCTCATAGCAACCCACAATTTTCATGGAATTAGGATCCACAGCTTCTCCATGGCTCTGAAAATCTGGCCCTAGATCTTAAGTCTCAACAGTCGATAATTTCCTTCCATTGACATACACGCATTAATTTTCTTATATATAGTAAATAGCCAATAAAAATAAAAATAAACATAAAACTGATTGCTTTAACAGCTACACTGAGAAACATCTGGCCTTAAAATCACCTGATCTCTTAATATAACCCACTAATGGTGATATAAAGAATGTCTACTTCAAGAAAACAGTGCTCCAGCAATATTTTTAAGTAAGAAAGAAAAAAAATAGAATAGAAAACCATATAATACCTTTGAATATATCAAGGCAAGTGTCAAGTGACTCTGTTGGCTGCTGTGCCCAGAAAAAATATCTGGAATTTAGAATCTACTGATGATCATAAAACCATTGTCAATTGTTGGAAAAATCTATCTGATTCACTAATGCCCTTAAATGAAGGAAATCTGCCATCCTTACCTGGTCTGGCCTACATGCGAGTCCAGAGCCATAGTGATGTGGCTGACTCTCAGAAATGGCCTAGCGAACCACTCAGTTCAAGGGCAATTAAGGGTGGGCAATAAATGTTGGCCAGCCAGTGCTGCCCACTTCCCACAAATGAATAAAAAAAAGGCTAACACTACCAATCTAATTTTACACAGTGGTATTTTCCACACACCATTACCAGCTAATATAGACATTTGGCAATGCTTGTTAATGAACTATCAATGCTTTCCTCTTCTATGTTCAGTAATTCTGTTTAATGACACACCAAGCCAAATCTCTGTTTGATGTGGGTAAACTGCAGATGTGAAGCCCCACTGTAACTCCCCATGTGCACCCACAGCATCATCATAAAAACAGCATTATATAATATATAAAATATTCAAACTCAGGAAGTACAATTTTTAATCAGTTATATAATATGTTTGGATAGGATAATTCTATTCGGAGATTTTCATTTTTGGAAAATTAAGCTCCAAGTATTGTTTGTTCAAATAGAATCTCACTCAAAATCATAATTATTAATGTGTAATTAGCAAATGCAACTGCAGAACATACAGCAAAATATTGGATGGCTAGAAACTTAACAACAGTATGGATAGGAATTTGAGATTTCACATGGGTGGGAAAAATAACTCATAAGTAAGTTATAACCAAAGTAAACGATCATCATAAACAATGGGCTTGATCGGGACTAAGTGTCCATGCAAGTGGGAAAAGGGGAATGTTTTCTGCTATTGATGGCAGCGTCTGTTAGTTGCGATTCACCCACCTGAAAATGGTAATTCTCAAGTGACCAGTTCACTTTAATCTCCATGCCACTCAGTCACCTGGCAGGATTTTAAAACATTGCAGTGCATAACTCTGCAGCAGAGATTTTCCTTTCTCTGTGTCAGAAGCTGGTGTGATCTGGTCCCTTTGAAGTCCTCTGACAGGAAGGTGTCAATTTCACCTGAGAGTGGGGGGGTTTCCATGCTGCACAGCTGAACTTTGAGTACCAATGTATTTACATAGCTTTGATTTGAAGTCGCTGAGGCTTTTTAAGGAGCTGAATTCTTTAAAACTCTCTCAATTCCAATGGAACTATTTGATCTCTAACAAATTCAAAGTGCAGTAATTTTAAAAAGTCTTCTATTGACAATTTGATGGAGTTCTATCATCCTCCAGCCACCAGTGTTTATTTTCAATTTCCCTTCATGCTTGAATGCATCGCAAGTACTCCAGTGATCATAATTACAACGTTGACAGAATTTAAACCCAGTGTCATTCCCACTGGTGGGCCATGTGAACGGTGGGAGGCTGACAAATGACTGTCAAACCCGTTAATAATAATCAAATTAGAGGATTTGCATAATATTCAGGTTATCCTCGAACTATGAAGTTTGATACTACACTTCCGAATACTGGAAGCCAATTATCAGTTTGAAGTTTATTTATTTATGTCACAAGTAGGCTTATATCAATACAGCAATGAAATTACTGTGAAAATTCCCTAGTCGCCACATCCCGGCACCTGCTCAGGTACACGGAGGGAGAATTTAGCATGGCCAATACACTTAACCACCATGCCTTTAGACTGTGGGAGGAAACTAGAGCATCCAGAGGAAACCCACACAGACAGGGGAAGAATGTGCAGATTCCTCACAGGCAGTGACCCAAGACAGGAATCGAATCTGAGTCTCTGGCGCTATGATGCTAACCACTATGCCACTATGCAGTTTCTAATTCTTGTACAGTACACTGCAGCAGATAATATCAAACTGAGGATTATTTTCTTTTTACCTTATTAACTTTTATCGCATCTTAGAATTTCAGATAATATTGAATATTTTGCACCAAAAGGAAACTATTATGAAATCCCTAAAAAAAACAGATGAGGGCAAATCGTAGTCCAAAAGATAACACAGAAACTAGACATTATACTTCAAACTAATTTCCCTAATCTTTCAAATTATTAAACAATAATTTGAAGATCTAATTGTTTTAGATGTTGGCTTTCTTCATTGTTCTTTCATCTCTAAAATTAAACTATTGCACAGACTTAAATTATACAACTTAGCTTAAAATTAAGCAATTCCTTTTTTTTTCGTAAGCACGTGGATGTAGAAACCTCTGAATTATCAGTCACTGAGTATACTTTATTATGTTTCTTTCATAGCTAATGAGTCCAGTTAATTTGTCAAACTATCTATTTAAAAAAAATAAATCTCAAGCCTGTTGCTTCTAACAATGAATGACTTGAGTTTCTCTCTGTTTTTATAGACATACATCTTCCTCCTGTCTTTTCTGCCTAATATGAGACAGCTCACTGCTCCAGGCTGTTTCCTTAAGTAAATCCCTTTTCGCACAGACTGGTCCTTAGACTGACTCATAGGAGAACTTGGAATATGTTGGGAGATTGCCATTCTGCTTTTGTCAGACATGGGCATTTTACTGGATGTCGACCTAGTATTCAATGACCTAAAACCTTGTGACTCGAGATAGAAATACTTGCACTAAGCTAAGGTTCATTCCTGTACACATATATGCTGATTATAAAACAATTAAACTGAAATCTTCAAGCAGTTACAATAATTGTGCTTCTCAACCAAGAAACATTGCTCTTTGGGTTATGTTTATCCCAGGAGCATTATCACTGTTATAACACTGACCATAGGGGATAAACATAATGGAGATATTTTACTTGAGAAGTTGGGTTTGAATTTTAATCAAGGCTTACAGAACCTTTAGGTAGCATGATGGGGAAAATCCAGAACTAGGGGATCATAGTTTGAGTATAAGGAGTAACGCTTTTAGAACTAAGGTGAGGAGAAATTTCTTCACCCAGAGGGTGGTGAATATCTGAAATTCACTACCACAGAAAGTAGTTGAGACCAAAACTAAGTTGAGGAGGAACTTCTTCATGCAAAGGGTTGGGAATCTATGGAATTTCCTGCCCAGTGAAGCAGCTGAGACAACCTCATTGAATGTTTTTAATGCAAGGATAGATATACATTTTTAAACAGTAAAGGAATGAAGGGTTATGGTGAGCAGGTACGTAAATGGAGCTGAATCCACGAAAAGATCAGCCATGATTTTATTGAATGGTGGAGCAGGCTCGAGGGGCCAGATGACCTACGCCTACTCTCAGTTTTCATGTTTTTAAGACATTGTCTGATTTCAAGTAGAAATTAGATATAACTCTATAGGGCAAAAGGGATCAAGGAATAATGGGGAAGGGGTGGGGGGAAATCAGGATATTGAATATGACCAGCCATGATCATAATGAATGGCAGAGCAGGCTTGAAGAGCCAAATGGCCTATTCCTGTTTCTAATTTCTATGTTTTGAAGTATACAGAACTTTAGCCTCATGGAGTCATGTTTATTTTGAATTTTCCTTTCCTCAAAATGAGTGGCAGAAAAAGTAAATAGTGGTTATCTATTTCTGATTTGTAGCAGAGCATATTTACAAAAATTAAATAAAGATGCTTCTGCATCTTTGCTCATAATTTTTGCATCATATCGGATAATGTTAATAATCTAAATGATTCTACACATTTCAACACCACTTTCTTTCACTTTCCCCAAGCATAGCAATTTTCACTTAACAATATTTGCCTAAAAACAGGAAAAAGAAATGTTGAAATATAATGTACTTAGAAAAATACAAACAAGAAAATAAAGCACACAGCAACCGAAAAAAAGAAAAAAATTTGTTTGATGTGTTGTCCTAAACAAGAAGAATTTTGCTCCTTCTCATTCTTTCCCTCTGAGTTCTGGTTCCAATAAAACAACTGCTTTGTATTTTTCTCACTTGGCTCCCCCTTGTCAGGCAGTGTTCTGTGCCAAGCTGAATGCAGACATGGTGTTCTACATCCACATCATCTGTATCTTTCGGTTCAAGATTTGTAGTTGCAAGTATCGGCTGCATGCCTGGCCCTAAATATGCTGCTGGCTCATCCCCTGCTATCTGAATGTAAGCCAAATTCTGCAGATGTTGGAAACCTGAAATAAAAACAGAAAATGCTGGGGAAATTCAGCAAGTCTGACAGTACCTGTGGAGGGAGAAACAGTGTTGACGCTTCACGTCTGTATGATTCTGCCTCAGAGTTAAAGAGAGGGCAAAATATAACGGATTTTATACTGCATTAGAAGGCATGGAACAGATTAAAGGTCAATGAAAGGTAGATGCTGGGAAAAGACTGCAAAAAGATGGGTGGGGCACGAGACAGAAGAAGCACTAATGACAGTGTGAAAGACCATAAAAGGTGCTGGTAGAGGCATAAAGTTAAGATAGAAGAATACGTTATTAGGAGGGCAGAGTGCTCAGCGAAAGCAAAACTTAACAAGAAATGACGGCTCAGCGGAGGGAGGGGGAGAAGGAGAGGTGAGGGTTTGGATTGGAACAAAAATGATGTAAGAGAAAGATTACAGTCAAAAGTTGTTGATCTCAATGTTGAGTTCTGAGACCTGTATTATGTTGAATTGGTTTGCCGTGGGCTTCACTGGAACATATGAGGGCCAAAGATGGACACGTGGATAGGAGGGCAAGATCGTGGGTTGAAATGGTAAGCACCAGGAGGCTAGGATCATGCTTGTGGACTGAGTGAAGGTGTTCCGCAAAGTGGTCACAGTCTATGTTTAGTTTCCTCAGTATAGAGGAGAGGTTCCTCCCTGTCTTCCACTGAGCCATCTGTCACTTCTTAAGTTTTGATTTCACTGAGCATTGACCTTTGTTCTTCTATTAACACATTCTGCTTTCTTACTTTTCTGCCACTATCAGCACTTTCTATACTCCTTCACACTGCCATTAATGCTGCTGCTGTCTCATGATCTTCAGGTCTTTGTGGCAACCTCTCCTATCTCCCATGTATCTCTGACTATCCACTCTCCTCCACTTACTCTTTACACTATATATAAATAATCCTCATTTTTCTTCCTCTCATTAAATTTGAAGAGAAGTCATACAGATTTGAAACGTTATGTTTTTCTCTCTGCAAATGCTGCCAGACCTGCTGAATTTCTCTAGCATCTTCTTTTTTATTCCTACCGTCGCAAGCCATCACTGGCCTTTCATGGCAAATACTTCAAGGCTTCAATGGCTAATGTTGATCCTCTGTTTAAGCAGGGTAGCAAGAGTAATCCAGGTAATTACAGGCCAGTGAGCCTTACATCACTGGTAGGGAAATTATTGGAGAGAATTCTTGAAACAGGATTTACTCCCACATAAAAATATGTAGATGCATTAGCAAGAGGCAACATGGTTTTGTAAAGAGGATGTTATGTCTCATGAACTTGATCAAGTTTTTTGAGGAAGTGACGAAGATGATTGATGGTGTAGAGTAGTGGATGCTGTCAACATGAACTTCAGTAAGGGCCTTCGACAAGGTGCCTCATGGCAGACTGGTGCAGATGGTGAAGTTGCATGGGGTCAGAGGTGAGCTGGCGAGCTGGATACAGAACTGGGTCAGTCAAAAAACACAGAGGCTAACAGTGGAAGGGTGCATTTCTAAATGGAGGGCTGTGACAAGTGGTATTTCTCAGGGATCAGTGCTGTGAACCTTTGCCGTTTGTAATATATATAAACGATTTGGAGGAAAATGTAACTGCTTTAATTAGTAAGTTTGCAGATGACACAAAGTTTGGTGGATTTGCGGATAGCGATGAGGACCATCAGAGGAGATAGCAGGATATAGATCGGTTGGAGTCTTGAATGGAGAAGTGGCAAATGGAGTTTAATCCAGACAGATGTGAGGTAATGCATTTTGGAAAGTCTAATACAGATAGGAAAATATACAGTTAATGGCAGAACCCTTAAGAGTATTGATAGGCAAAGAGATCTGGGTGTGCAGGTATATAGGTCACCAAAAGTGGCAACACAGGTGGAAAGATAGTCAAGAAGGCATATAGCATGCTTATCTTTATTGGGCAGGGCACTGAGTTTAAAAATTGGCAAGTCATGTTGCAGCTTTATACAACCATAGGCCGCACTTTTTAATATAAATATTAATTCTAGTCGCCACACTACCAGAAAGATGTAAAGGCTTTGGAGAGGGTACAGAAAAAGTTTGCCAAGATGTTGCTTGGCTTGGACAGCATTAGCTATGAGAGGTTAGGGAAATTTGGTTTTGTTCTTACTAGAATGACGGAGGTTGACGGGTGACCTGATCAAAATCTACCAGATTATGAGGGGCATGGACAGAATGGATAGTCAAAAGCTTTTTGCCAGGGTGTAAGAGTCAATTATTAAGGGGGCATAGGTTTAAGGTGTGAGGGACATACTTAAAAGAGATGTACAAGATAATTTTTTTTTTACATACAAACGATGGTGGGTGCCTGGAACTCGCTGATGGGGAGATAGTGGAAGCAGATACGATAGTGAGTTTTAAGGGGCATATAGACAAATACCTGAATAGGACAGGAATAGAGGGATATGGTCCCCACAAGGGTAGGGGGTTTTAGTTAAGTTGGGCAGCATGGTTGGTGCAATCTTGGAAGGCTGAAAGGCCTGTTCCTGTGCTGGAATTTTCTTTGCTCAATGTCCTGATTTGGGACAACCAAATTGACACACTGTAACTTGCTGAATCTTTGTACGTTACACTACTTAGCCTGCTTTTTTGAACTATTTCTTCATTTTTCAGGTATTCTTTGCGCATGCTGCAAAATGTTCAGGTTATTATTCCAAATCTGCAGTCGTCTGACACCTGTTTTATTTTACTCTCCTTTCCACAAATTTATTGTATTGAATGCAAAAAAAATTAGGAACAGATGAGAACAAAAGCAGGAAAGTATCATTTACTGAAGCTAGTTTTAACACCCCAAAGCTACACAATAACTCAAATTTATGTGCAATGCAACAACAGTTAAGAATTGGCTTCCATCAAAAACATCAAAGTATTACACATTTGTACAATACTGGCAATACTCACAAGACATGAGGAAGTGTACACATGGCAGCATTTTTATATACTTTGATTCAAATTCCAGTAATGCTATTCCAATATGTTACTTTGAAGAAGCATGCTGACTTTTTATCTGCAAATCATTTCTTTCATTTAAGATAGCTGAGTACAAAGTTCAAAAACTATCGGGTAATTCTCCCTTCCCGCTATGCTGCTTTTGTAGTGTGGCAGGCAAGGAGACTCGGGTGGAGGCCATTTTATGGGCTCCCCACTGGGCATCGTGACCTCCGCATGTCTCTGGCAGCCAAATTTCTGGTGCCATAAGTAGGTTATTTAATACTAATTTCAAGTATCATTAGCGAGCTCAGGACTGAAATTTACATCTCCCTCCAGCCCGCCAGGAGTGTTTAGTGTAGCCTCCACTTTCGGAAAGCTGGTGGGCTGACACTGCTGGAGTGAGGAGGAGACAATTGAAGTCCCCACCCCCTCCCAGATGGTCGGGAACAGGAGAGTGCGCTCTGGGCAGTGCCACTATGGCACTGCCAACATCGCCCCCCCAGCAATGTCCACGAGGTGAAGTGGTATTACCCAAGGGGCACCTTGGCAGTGCCTACTGGGCATCAAGCAGTACCAAGTGTGTGGAGCAGGTCTCGCTGCCCCTCTGTATTTGGGACTGAGTGACAGAGGGAGGCCAGCAATCTGAGCTGCAGCTGGACAGGGAGAAGATCAGAAGACCGTGGCATCGAGGCTGGCCTGGGCATGTTCGGGGCAGGGATGGGGCAGAGATCAGGCCTGAAGACTAGGGGCTTGAAGACTGGGGTGGGGGGTGGGGGGGAGATAAGTGATGCGGGTTTCGCAGAGCTGGCCAGTGATTGGGAGATTAGCAGTGCAGGGTCACTGTATGCATGCGCCCATCTCAGTGCTATGCTGCCAGCTTCCCCAGCAGGAATAGGCTCTGCCCATTGATTTTCAGCATGATTCAACTTTGAGGCACTTTGCAGTGCAGAGTGTGGGAGATTTATTTTGAAAATACTCCAGTTTTCATGATAATTTGACACTTTGAATTTTTTGCCCCCTATGTATCCCCTCCTCAAACTAAAGTGCCTGCACCTGGTGCAATAATCTTAAACACAACTAAGATTGTCTAAGTATCTTAAGAAAAAGATCTAGAATGGTTTGTGCAGGCTTTAAGAATACAATAGCAAACTTAAAAACTTCTAATGTGAAATATATTTCAGCAGGTATTAGTTACAAAATGGATGTATATTTTATCTTCAGTGAGTGGTCATTTTTCAGAATATATCACTGAATTCTGGAATCTTGGAGGGTATCAAGGATAATAGATCGGCTCCACCAGGTTATCACTGTGAGGAAGTTTCAATTCAATCTTCATTTTCTCAATTTTTTTCTGTTAAACTAAAGTAAAGCTTCATAAATGGTCATTTTATATCTTGTGCTAATAGTCGTTTTTCATCTCAGCATTAAGACAATAAGATCTGGTAATTATTTAATCATGAAGCCCAACCTACCTACAGATATTCTCCTAAAAGGCATCGGTGGACAGTGATCAGCAGCAGAAATAAAGCTGATGTCCTCCGACCTAGTTATGGAGTACATTTACCTCTGGAGATATTTTGAACATTGCCTATTTAAAGGGAGCTATTAACATTTGCATGGGGTTCAAACAAAGAGAAAATGATGAGCATATGTTTTAAAACTTAGAAATTAAGAAAACAATTGAAATTGCCCCTTATTTTAAAGATGGTCAGTTCCAAAATAAAGTGACAACAATCCAAGCAGTTTTACAATAACGAAATATCAAAATGATCTTAACGGAAATAATTTGCTCTTCTTTTCAAAGATCTAAAATATAATCGTTTGCAGGTCTCATGACAAGGAAGCAGCACTGGAATTCATTCCTCAATAGCTGTGAATACACCACATTAACACAATACAATCCAGTGTACAGGATAAAGAAATTGCTTGAGGTCTATTTCATTACAAAAAACAGCAGGGGGTCAAAGCATGAGGAACAAATACTTTAGATCGTTTTGGAAAAAAAGGACTAGTGGGGTCCAGGCACACAGACATTAGGACCACAGTTCTTTCTATGGCACTCCACATCAATTATTGGCTTTGTCACTATAGCCTTATCACAAATGCCCTACAGGACGGATCTGCAACTATAGGCAAAGGGTACTGATACATTTGACCCTCTGAACGACAGTGACATTTACACACCCAATAGTTCATAACGCAATGATGCTTGATTATTCACACATTGATTTCTAAAAAAATGTTTAGCTCTATTTGTACTTCTTAACCCATTACATGTTAACTAAAATCGTTCAGCAGTTTTAATGGCTAACATCTATCTCCCCCGGACGCATAAAATTCTGCAGTTTATTCAGTTAATATTTTTCTTGGTTTATTTGCTTGTTCAGTAACTATCTTGAATTATAGCTTATATTCTCCAAATTTATTTTTATGCAATCTTGTGTTTAATGAAACTGTTCTGCAGTGCCTATATATATTTGCCTAGTTGAGTCTATTTTGTCTGTCTGTTTTCTCCCCTATTCTGCACTTTGTGTCCTATTCCAGCAGAGAGAACAATGTGACATAGATAGAGGTTATCCATAACTGGTGCCATTTTGTGACTATCTAACTGAAATCACAATTCAGTTTGGCTAATGGACCTATATTTTCTCACTGTTCTTATTCTGACTGCTCTTTAATGTTTTTAGAATAGTGGAAATGACAAATTGGGAGAGAAAATTATAAAGCTGTTCAAAATACTAGTTCACAACTAGAAATCCTACCTGGAAATGTAGGGTTTGTAATTACTATCATAAATGTATTTAACCCTTTCCTAATTTAAAAAAAAGTTTTATTCTATTTTAACGTAAGAGTAAACAGGTTAATCTTAAGCTGATAACATTACAATACAAGTGACATCAGCAGCCTAGAAAAACAGAAAAAAAGGAAGAGAAGTATCACCAACATCAACTTGATTTTAATTCATTTATGAGTTAAATAGATTGCCCGACATAAGTAAAAATCTGTGTAACAGAATCATCTATTCAGTAGCCTGCTAAACATAAAGTATTAAGCAATAATAGCAAAAAAGATATCTGTAAATTAGAGGGTTTATCATGCTTGGGATTGTTCTGAAACAAAGTGTAGATGGGTGCTAAAGTAATTGCTATGTGCATACCTTAGAATGCATTACAATTGTTAGATTAGCAGCTTTTGAAAATTAGTGAATAAAAAAAAAGAACAGCCAAGTTATATAAAATAAGAGGGCAAACAAAGAACAAATGAAATACGTAGTGAATTTCTTAGAATACTAAGCATCATCATTGTTCCAATAGTATGGACAAAGTGATGCTGCTTTTAAATCATACATTCTGCTGCAATGGTTAATTGATGAAATCAAAGGCCCAATTATGAATGATAAGCCTGATTAAAACATATTTTATAGTGTATTGGTTGGGCAGGAAATTGTGCTTTTCAACTATAAACTGCGGTAAACAGCTATTTAAACAATATACAAAAGAGTGCAACAATTTTCTACAATTACTATTTGTGCTTTTTGAAGCTAAATGCATATTTTATGCTTAGAAACTGCACTGTATTTGTTTTATCTATTGCCCTTTCTGAATCTAAAATCTGTGTTTCACTGCCGTGTTGCTAAACAAAAAAAACTGTATCCTTGGGCTAAAAGACTTATTGGCACCCAGAAGTCTGAAGAGTGGAGTTGGAGACTGTGGCTTTTTTCAAGGGCACTTTATCATTGCCTATGTTCTCAGAGGAATCGCTGAATGAATAGAGCAGGATCAGAGAAACTGCTACTCCACGCCCATTCCTTTTCCATTCTCCTTGGCAAAGCACAGAGCTCACTAATTTTAGCTGCACCAGATCCTATTTTTAGGATACTACCGGTTATGAGGCATTTCTTAGCAAAAGAATAAAAATACAAAAGGGGGAGAACTCCCATTCTCATAATTTGAAACAAGCCTACGATCTGTTAACTCCAGGCACTTCATCTGCTTCCAATCTTAGAAAAATAAAGACTATTCAGAGTTCAGAGATTTAAAAATAAACTTGCCCTCTGGCAGGCTGGCCAAAAATACTGAAAACGACAAGCTTTTACTGTGTGAAATAGCAACTAGAAAACAAAGAACTGACTCTACTTGGGAAATGCAGAAAATGCGAGAACGCAAGTTATAATTACGGGCTGTGTAAGATATTCTTGTGTGCTTGGCTTCTAATGTAGTAAAATCTTTTTTGCTCATCAGGACTTTTGTTTCTCTTAAATTTTATATGTTGTATTTTGAGAGATAGTGCCTACCATATTATGAGATAAAACAGTTTAAACTGCTGAAGTTATTTAATGGTATCATTTGATTAGAAACAGTAGTTAATTTGAACTGTGGAACTCCGTCCTATGATTATTTTGGCTTTAACTCTTGCTTATGGCAAAAAAACTCAAGATGAGAGCTTACTAACTGCTGAAAAAGAAATCTCCTAAAGCTCTTAGTGTAATAACCGTGAAGTACATAATGCTAATGACTTAAGATAAACCTCCTTAGTCCCACAAAAGCTGATTCAATGCATAATCCTGTTTAATTCATTTCCAGTCAAAATCTGTGAACAGGACGAACATGTGGAGCACCAAGTTATCCAAAGTATCTTTCCTGCTAAAATTATAACTCATGTTGCACTGCACCAAGCCAAAACAGACCATTTTTATGATTTACAAGGGTGGCATAGATTACAAACAAAGTTGGATTTGTGAAATAGTGCTCATATTTAATAGGAAATTATACAAAAAAATTTTAAGTATTAAAGCCCCAATCTCAAAACCCCCCCAAAAATGTTTTACTCTAAATATATTGTTTTCCGTGCACTAGATGGCTCCAGTACACTTCAAAAGGTGTCCAAATAGCTACGTATTGATGCCATTCAAAAGGTTTGACTTTTTAATTAAGAAAAGATTCGTTTTTACACATTTATAAGTCTATCCCCACAGTCTTCTGTAAATACAATGCAAATAATGTAGCCCCTTAGCCTATTTTTGTAGTCATACTCCATAAAAAAAACATAAATTTGACTTCACAGTTTACATGCTTTTGCTTTCAAGGTGTCTCCTTACCAATTTTATTCCCATAGTAATGGATACATATACATGATATAGAAATTACAGCACAGGAGAATCTCTTTAGCTCACTGTGCCTATGCTGTTGATAAGACTCTAAATGGAGCCATGTAATCTGACCTATCTCCCACTTCCTCTCATACTTTTAATTTGTTCCCTTTTAAAAAATTTATCCAGTTTCCTTTGAAGTGATCTTGTAACCTCTGCCTCATAGAACTTGTAGTGAAACACTGCATGTCCTGGAGACCTTGTAAAAATTTACAGAATCATAGAAATTTCAACTCTGAAGGAGGCCATCTGATGCATTAAATTTGTGTTGGTGTTAACACCATACTAGATCTCTTCAGCATAATCTCAAATCTCTGCTTTGTCATCATACTCCTTACTATTTTTCTTCTATATATGCAAACTATTTAACCTACATTCTGTGGTTGAGTGGTGCAATTTCATCTGCTATAAAACATTTTATATTCTAATGGACCTTTGCATTGAAATAATTCCTCCAATTTCCCCCCCTTTTAGTATAGTTTTAAAGTTTATTTATTTATGTCACAAGTAGGCTTATATTTACTCTGCAAAGAAGTTACCGTGAAAATCTCTTAGTCTCCACACTCCGGCCCCTGTTCGGGTATACACAGAGACATTAGCATGGCCAATGCACCTAACTAGCATGTCTATTGGAATGTGGGCGGAAAACTGAGCGGCCCAAGGAAATCCACGCAGACACAGGGAGATCATCAAACTCCGCACAGAATTGAATCTAGGTCCCTGGTATTGTAAGGCAACACTATTAACCAATTTGCCACTATGCTGCCACCTAATATATCTAGTACAATAATTTTCTCTGTTATCCTCTCAAAACCTGTCAATATTTTGATCACTTATTAAATTTCCCTTGATCTCCTAATTGTTCGAAGAGAATCAATTCTAGTTTGCAAGTCTCTCATGATGTGTATCCTCTTAGCCATGGTATCATTCAAACCACTGTGGAGTGCAACTTTTCATTAGCCTCAATGTTTGTTTTATAATTGGTTATCTAAAATTGCACATTATAATCTTGTTCACATTCATCGTTATCTTCTTATGTGTGTTTTCATTGTATTATTAAAATTCCTAAATCAAATTTGTCACTTTTATGGTTAAGAAGGATGAGAATTTATTTCTGTGAATTTTATCTCCACAGTACATTACTGTGAAAAATGACTTAAGAATTCACATAGTTTCAACTTCTTATTGATTTCTTACATTAATTTTACACCATTTCCAACTGCCTAACAGTATGTGCTCCGGTAACTTTCCTCTTTATTGTACAGCTGTCTTCACCTTCTAATACCTTTTAACAACTGAGCCATTCCAGTATCAGAATAGCCACAACAGGAATTTATGATTATTTTGATTCTTGAAAGGCAATAAAATAAATTCAAACAGCTCTAGAAATGTATATTTTTATTTGTAAGTTGTGGGAAAAAAAACTCTTCAGATTTCTAAGTGGCATTATAAAACATATTACCTCAGCAGCACATCATTAGCATTTTGACCTTTACAAATAATTAACAGAGATTTCTTTCATCTCATTCAGAAGTTCTTACCAGGTGACCGAGTTGCAGCACGATGTAAGGCTAACCACTGGGCTGCTAGCTTTGACGGGGATTATGCAGGCTAAAACAATCAGGATGATGGGATTGTTGGATTGCTCTCAACTTTGAAACACTGTTCATGTGGCATGTCATACATGAGCAAGCCATGTCACCACAATTCTTTATATTCCTCAATCTACAGGTACTGAAAAGAAAATCATCCTTACGCACAGGATCATAAGTTGTACTTTCTGATCTTTCTATATAGAGCATCTTTTCTGGAGCTTCATTAGTCAAACTCATTTCCTGCTATTAAATGGTTTTATTAACCATCTTTGATTCATGGTTTCTGGCTATGAATATAATTAAGCAAAATTCCACACAAACCAATGGACTGTACAGTATACAGTGCAATGTTCCAACACTGAATAGCGCTCACCCTCCTATGTTTTGAGAAAAGATTGTGTTCCCCATAAATGGTGGTTTTTACATTCAGTCATAAATAACAGTTAGAACTGTACATTCTGATCCTAAATAGCACCCTAAACCACTAACCCTAAACAAAAGCTCCATTGATGTTAGTGTTTTTTTTTGTAATCAAAAGATACATGCAACTATTGCCATTCTGAAAAATATTCTAAGATTCTAAAACGACACAACAAGCATTTGTGCAGAAAATTAAATATAAGAACTGCAAGTGAATCAAATAACAATCACTGGGTCTGTTGTCAGTCTTACTGTAGGATGTAAATTCTTTTACGAATATATGAAACAACTTTATTACTTCTGTTTGTAAGTATTCAGGATAATCATTAGCTTTTTTAATGCTATTGCATGCATTTTAATTGTTAAATATGCAGTTTATTAATGTCACAAGTAGGTTTACTTTAACACTGCAATGAAGTTACTGTGAAAATCCCCTCATTGTCACACTCAGGCACCTGAGTGTACACTGAGGGACAGTTTAGCATGGCCAATACGCCTAACCAGCACGTCTTTTGGACTGGGTGAGGAAACCAGAGTACCCAGAAGAAACTCACACAGAATAGGGAGAACATGCAGACTCCGCACAGGTAGTGACCTAAGCTAGGAAGTGAACTGGGTCTCTGGCGTTGTTAGGCAGCAATGATAACCACTGTGCCACCATGCATTCCAATGTTTCTGTCAATGTTTTCAGTAAGGATAAAAAATAAGAATTTTATATTTTTCATACTTCAAAACTGGAGCAACTCTTCTGTTAATCTCTTAGGATTGACATTTCTGATTATGGGCACAGTTGTTCCATCTAGTGATCTCATTTCTCAAATAGTCTGCGACTTTCAGATCTGCTGCTCCATCTTATCATTTATTTCAGTAACAAAATAACCAAAAGCTTTATCAAGGCCAAATTTTATATGTTGGCTACATGTTAACTTACTTGAAGTAAGTTTCAAAGGAATAATTTTATTACCCTAAGCACTATGCATACAGTTGAGGTGATCTAGTTATGCATATATGCGTGTCCATATAGTGTGTTTATGGATGTGATGATGTGGTGGTCAACACCATGTAACGTAATAAATACACTGCTGCATTCTAAGTACAAACTTAACATTAATATATAAATATACAATAATATCTGTGCTAAACATAGCAAGATAGGTTTATTTCTGTCCATTCATTGATGCGATCCTGCAGTTTGCTATCTGTACCACGTGGTTTGCCATTGATTCCTTTCAGTGACATTACAAATTATTTTCAGCATTTGTGCCAAGGGGCCTGATTTTGCCATCAGATTGCGTCCAGTTTTGGGCGCGGAAACTTGATAAAGTTGGGCGTGAAGCGAGTAGCACAATCTGCGACTGTTTCTTCGCCAGTTCCCTTTTACCAAGGGCCTAAAATGGCCGCCGTTGGTACTGTGCCCAGAATGGATTTAAATTGACTTAATAGGCTGCAGGCCCAGACTTACCAGCACTTCCATCTTTATCATTGCGTTCGCCCGTACAGATTCGAAGTGAAACAGACAGTCCACAAACCTTTCCTATCCAAATGCCTTTAAATGTTGTCAATGTTCCTGCCACAATGCTTCCTCCCGCAGCTCATTCTATATACGGACACCCGTTAATTATTTCACCTTTTAACTTAAACCTATGCCCTCTAGATCTCGACTCCCCAGATGTCCCAGCTTCTCAGGAGTTCTCACAGTTCTCTGACTCAGGTCAGTGGTGGTGGTGGTGGTAGTAGTGGTGCGATGGGAAGTGCTGGCTCAGAGCTGCAGTGTTTTGGACATAAGCCCTATCCCCAGGTTTATGCAGCGTGATTCAGAATTGCTAATTTTTTTTTCAGGCAGAATGCAGTGCGGCGGTACTGGAGATCAGATCTAGAATTCAGATCCAAATTTAAGTCTGCCCAGCACAGAATCAAAATGGTAAAATTGAGCCCAAGGTATTATTCGAGGCAACCACAACTGAACACAATATTCCAGGTTCAGTCTCACCAATGTCCTGTACATTGAGGACCACGCACCTGATACATCCTAAGGTCCTAACATTCATTGTGAAAGTCCTACTTAGATTTGACTTTCCAAAATGTAATACCTTACACTGATCTGCATTGAACTCCATTTGCCATTTCTCAGCCCACTTCTCCAGCTGGTGAAAATTAAGGTGCAATTTTTGATAACCTTCCTCACTGTCCACAATATCAACTATTTCAGTGTCATTTGCAAACTTACTGATATGTCTTGTACATTCTCATCCAAGTTTGTGATATAAACAACAAACAACAATGGGCCCAGCACTGACCCCTGAAGTACACCACTAGTTACAGGTCTTCAGTCCGACAAGCATCCTTCCATCATTACCCTCTGCTTTCTATCATCAAGCCAATTGTGTATCGAATTTGTCAGCTCTCCCTAGATTCCATGTGATCTAACCTTCCAGAACACTTACCATATGGAACTTTAACAAAGGCCTTACCAAATTCCATAAAGACGACATCTACCGTCCTGTCCTCATCAACCTTCCTGATAATTTCATACAAGAATGCTAACAAATTTGTACGGCAATTTTTTAAATTCATTCGGGGGGCATGGACATGACTGGCCGGCCAGCATTTATTGCTTATACCCGTGCACAATGCCACACACATTACTCTTTATCAAAGCTGTCTTTCCAAATGCCTGTATATTTCACCCCTCACGATCCTCTCTAGTAACTTATCCACCACAGATATCAGTTTTACAAGTCTATAATTTCCAGGCTTTTCTTTGCAGCCCTTCTTAAATAAGAGCACAACGTTTGCTACCAATCTTCTGGTACCTCACCTATGGTGAGTGATGATGCAACTATCTCAGCCAGGGGCTCCTGCAATTTCTTCTCTAGCCTCATGCAGTATTCTTGGATATACCTGGTCAGGGCCAGGAGATTTATCCATCTTTATACATTTTAATATGCCCATCATCTTCTACAGTAATGCAAACTGTCTCCAACATATCGCCACTCTCTTTTCCAGGTTCACAAGTCTTAGAATCCTACAGTGCAGAAGAAGGCCATCAAGTCCATTGAATCTGCACCAACCAAAATCCTACCCAGGCCCTATCCCCATAAGCCCATGCAATTACCCAAGCTAGTTGTTGACACTAAACGGCCATTTAGCACGGCCAATCTACCTAACCAGCACATCTTTAGGCTACGTGAGGAAACTCCCAGCACCCGGACGAAATTCATGCAAACATGGGAAAATGTGCAAATTCCACTCAGACGGTGACCCAAGCCCGGAATTGAACTCAGATCCCTGGCACTGAGGCAGCAGTGCTAACCATTGTGCAGCCCCAAAGTCTTAATGTCTTTCTCCATGGTAAACACAGGAAGAGAAAAATTCATTGAGAACCTCAACCATCTCCTGTGGTTCCACTTTGATTCTTGAAAAGTCCTGTTCTCTCCTTAGTTATTCCTTTTCTTTTAATATACTTAAAGAATTCCTTTAGATTCACCTTAATCCTCTCAGCCAAAGCTACCTGATGCCCCCTTTTTGCCCTCCTAACTTATTTCTTGAATGTACTTCTATATCCCCTGTCCAACTCCAAGGAATCCCTTGATTTCAGCTGGTTGTACCTGAAACAATGCGTCTTTTTTCCTGCCCAAAACTTCAATATATTTTGTCATCCAGCGTTCCCTACTCCGGTCAGCCTTGTCCTTCACCCTAACAGGAACAAACAGATCCTGAACATCAGCTATTTCATTTTTAAAGGCATCGCAATTGCCAGGGGAGCCTTTGCTCTCAAACAAGCTACTCCAATCAACCCTTCTTATTTCTTAGTTCCACTCACAAAGCCTATTAGAGAATGGAGAATCCAGGTTATGTTAACAACATCAATATTTTATAGTTTGCATGGCTATCTTGATACTATTTTATTGTTGAAAGAGTAAGGCCCAATATCACCAATTATTCTAACAAAAATATTGTTTCCTATTTAGATTTTTGCTAAAGGAGTCAAGAGCAAAGGCCGTGAAATGGCCCCAGTATATTCCTCATCTATTGGCTAGCTCTTACAATTGAAACAGTAAGTTTAACAATGTGAAGCCACATTAAAAAGTATTCGAAATCTATTGCCACAATAAAATGTAGGTATAAATGATAACTTTTGTGTTTTACTATGTTCGGGCATTAAGCTATTGATGACATAAAACATGGTGACTTCCACAAATAATCAATGTAACAGTAAACTTTGTTAAAGATTAGATTTAAAGAAGCATGCACATGACATATATCTAGAAGAATTTCTAACAAAATTACCTTTAAGAATTTAACAACAATTTGTGTGTAAACATTGAGAAGGCCAGGCTCCACTAAAAACTGCCCTTCTTTGCCATTAGTTTCACCCCTTTCCCAGCCACTGTCTTAACCTTAACCTGATTGTTTGCAACTTTTGCTTCATGCTTGACATTAAGGTGAGTAAGGTCTTCAAAGATTTGTCACATATATGTCCTCATGTACTTGGTTCTACTTGCTGATCATCATCATCCCTGTAGATTTACTTTCAGTACCAGCCCTCCCATGCATCCAATTTAAAATCTTACCCTTTGCATATTTCCACAGCATTTTTTCCATCTGTATTAACCCATATCCCAATACTTGCAACCAGCCCCACCTGCCTTTTCCTGAAAATTCTGTATGTTTAACTCTGGCTTTTTGTGAACACCCACATTTTGATTTTGTCCCACCATTGGCAGGGAAGCCTTCAGTCACATGGAATCCAGTGGTAAATGGATCCATTCCAGATGAAGTGCATCTGATGTTTTCCTTATTAGTAGGTTTATTCACAGGAAACAGCATTACAGAGCTCTGCCTCCAAACCACAAACCCAGTGTTCTTCCTTTGTATGCTCTTCTGCATGCCAATAAAACAAACCAATTAACAAATAAACTAATGAACAGATTCACAGCCCTTCAAAGGAGCACTATAACAAAAGACAAAATGTGAAAGAAAACATCAAATTAAATTTTAATAATGTTCCTGGGGCTGATGCTGCACGTCAGACCTGCAGTGCCTGTTAGCTGCAGAAGGCCTCATGCATACTGGCAGTCACCACATGCTCCCTTTCCAGTGATACTGGCCATTAATATAGCCATGGGACAGGCACACATAGTCAGATTGAATGATCCCCTCAGGGACATGCTACCTGGGCCTGTTAATGGCTATTTTGAGCTTGGAAATTTAACCTGGACCTGTGGATTACTAGTTTAGTGATATTAATACTACACTATACTTACCCATTGTTAAATACTGGGTTCAAATCTCTGAAAAGGTTCTTGAGCCTGCAACCTTCTGGCTCAGAAGTGAGAATGCTCCCACTAGACCATAGCTGGCAGCTTTAAAGCCCATGTATTATATAAACAAATAAAAGAATTGCTAAACTCCATTTTAACCGCCTCCCTTATTTTGAGACTGTGCCCTCTAGTTCGGTTTTCTTTTCTAAGCGGAAATAATCTCTCTACCTCTACCCTATTTAGCCCCTTCATTATTTTGAGAGTCTCTATAAGATCACCCCTCAGCCTTCTAAACTCAAATAAGTACAGGCCCAGTCTATTTAATCTCTCCTCATAAGCTAACCCCCTTATCTCCGGTATCAGCCTGGTGAACTTGTGCCCCTAGGAAGCCTGAATCTATGTCCCTAGGAAGAGCATTTGCCTGACCCTAGAATACTAGTCCCCTGTCATTACTGTGGACAGCACAATGGTTAGCTCTGCTACTTCACATTGCCAGGGATCCGTATTTAATTCCCTCCTTGGGTCAGAGGCTGCACATTCTTCCTGTGACTGCATGGGTTTCCTCTGATTGCTCCAGTTTCCTCCCACAGTCCAAAGATGTGCGGGTTAGGTGTATTGGCAATGCTAAATTGCTCTTTAGTGTCAGAGAAGACCAGCTAGGGCAAATACTGGGATTATGGAGGTAGGGCCTGAATGGGATTGTAGTCAGTGTGGACTCAACGGGCTGAATGGCCTCCTTCTGCACTGGAGGATTTTATGATTACCACCATCTTGATTTTCTTTATAATGTTTTTAAAACAATGTTTGCACACTTTTTTTCTCCTTTGTAAGTGAGCAGGGAGGTGGTGGAAGGAATTCCAGGCTGATTAACAGTCCATTGAACTGCATCACAAACGGGTCCACAGTGGCAGACAGTCCTGGACCTGGACCTTAGACTTTGACCTGGAGCTTCTGACCAAGAGACACTAACCACTGCACCAGAAGAACCAATTTGACTTTCTTCATATACTTTTGAGTAGCAATAAAAATATAAAGAAAAGAACAAGTTGTCTAATTAATTAACAGACCTTAAAGAGATAAAATATTAGACCTCAGAAACCAGAGAGATCTTCTCTCTATGAACTATTGCCATGGGATCTTCTACATCCATGAGGCAAGCAGAAGATGCTTTAACTTAATACATTTTCAGTCCTTAATCAAATAATGCTCATCATTTGTATATCTTCAACAACTTAAATCAACCAACGATTAATATTCAACTTCCGGAATTCCCCATCCAAAATCCTCCTTGAAAACTTCTCATAACCAAAATTTGATCATCTTTCTTATGTCTCCCTTTCTGTCTCAAGAGTGAATTTTCTTTATGTTTATTTGTGAGAACATTTTTAATACTGGAGGTAAATTTTCCAATCCCTCCTGCCACACAAATTGTTGTATGGAAGATAGAAGATTTGGCAAGTCATTTAAAAATCCATTGACCTTGGGTGGGAGTGACCAGAAAATCCCACTCTTGATGTCAGAGAGAGCAAATTTAACTCCTGAGTTAGAAGGCCATGAGTTCAAGTCCCACTCCAGAGATTTCAGCACATCAACCAAGCTGATAATTCAATGCAGAGCTGAGGGTGTGCTGCAATATCAGAGGTTCTGTTTCTCAGATGAGATGTTCAACTAAGACCATGTCTGCCACTTCAGTTGCACATGAACATTCTCTCACTGCTATTTGAAGAGCAGATATTTGCCTGGTGACCTGGCCAAAATCTATCCCTCAACCAACAACTAAAACACATGATCGGGTCATTTATTTCATTGCTGGATGAGGGAATCTGTTGTGTGCACTTTGGATGCTCTGTTTCCATCATTACAACAGTGATTACATTTTCAAAAGTACAATAATTACCTCTATCTTCTAAGTTTATGATTGCACCATCTAAATGCAAGTTTCCCTTTTTTCTTCCCAAATTATTGCCATGATTTTAATTTAAGTGTGTACTTTGGAAATCCATGTCCCCTGAAGATCACTCATTTATAAATTTTAGTGTAGAAATTCATTTCTGTTTGGTGCTATGTGGCATTTTTGTGACTGTTAGGTTCCCCAGAGTACAAACTTTTTCAATCTGTCTAAACATGTCTGAAAAGCTTTCATGGGGCTATGTGCCATTGTAGCCACACCACTAATTATCAAGCAAAGACATGCAAATTATACAGAGCACCAGCTAATGTAAAGACCCGCTTTCAACACCCACACATACTGCACAGCTATTTCCTCCAGGCATGAAACTATGCTGTCTTGGCTGCGAACTTGAAGCAGCCTGTTTTATAAGAAAATGGCACTCAAATCAGATGAACAATAAACAATCTATTTCTTACAGTTAAAAGAAAACAAAAAAAAATGTTAGCTTAAACTTCCTAGGCGGCATTATCCTATTGATGGTGCAGTGAACAGTTTTAAATTTTGCTTTTAATTACTGAAATCTCCTTTGTTACTTATGTAAGTAATTTTAGCAAGTTGCCTGTTTAGCTTTATCTATTGGTAATACCAACATTACAATGCACATTGTAGCATTGTAAAAAGCAGCAAAAGAAATCTAAAATTAAAGAACAACGTTCTGGGATTATGTTGCGCAGGTCAACATCTGCATGAGGAAGTAGGGTAACATTTCTGGTTGGACAGTTTAACAGATCAATATCAATGTAGGACATAATCCAAAATGTTAACTTCTGTTTCTTCTTCAGTCACTGACTGCTATTTTGTGCATTTTTGATTTCTATCCAAAGATGTGCAGGTTGATTGATTGACCATGATAAATTGCCGCTTAGTATCAGGGCTAATAGCAGGATAAATAGACGGGGATAGGACGTTGGTAGGTTTATTGTCGGTGTAGGGTCAATGGGCTGAATAGCTCCTTCTGCACTATAGGGATTCTACGGTTCTACGATTCTATAACTTTATTTCACAAAAAAATGATGTTTATTATATTTCAAAACATATGCAGTGTTAAAAATGAATTCAAATATGACAGGCAATATAATATGTTATTTCCCTTGTGGTGAATCAATCTGAGGTTTTAGTTGGGAAAACATTGGGCTTGGGTAGGGTTGTTGTCAGTGCAGACTTGAAGGGCTGAACGGCCTCCTTCTGCACTGTAGGGATTCTATGATGATATGACTCTATGATCACAACTTTTCCTGTAACCTGACACTCTACAACATGAAGCAAAATTACACTTTGCCTACTCTCTGCTTTCAGAGCTCTCAACTTCAACTGTATAGTTCAAAAAAGATGAAATTATGATGCTGGAATGTATATAGAGGTATATTGCTGCCATCAGACTTTTGAATCAACCTATCTCGCACTAAGTTGATCTTTCTCTACGCCCTAGGTATGACTGTAACACTACATTCTGCACTTTCACATTTCCTTCTCTACAAACAGTATGCTCTCTCTATATAGTGCGCAAGAAACAATACTTTCCACTGTACACTAATATATGTGATAATAATAAATTGAATCAAATTATTTCTAGCCGGACAGAGAAGCAGTTTTCACTTTGCTTAATCACTAAAGCTGATGCATGAATGGAGCCGATGTGAGATCAAGCCAGCTTGTAGATCCCAAAAACTAAACTCCCTTAACTGGTAATTTAAGAACTGGACTGCAGATCACAATGTGAATGGGGTCTTTGTTGGTTCACGTCCCATGGAGGAGATCTGAGCAGCAGAAGCAAATAACACATTTTAATCGTAGCTCAATTTTTTAGTCTACCTTGGGAATACGAAAAATGCTCTACATGTCTCCCAGTGAATGTTCATTGTATGACGGTGTCACAATATTACTACACAAATGAATCCCAATAAACTTGGTCAGATTTTGGAAGAGGAAAATATGAATTGGTGTTCAAAAACAACAACAACTAATTCTGAGTTAAATATGTACTGGATATAATACATTTGCAACATCTGAACATGTTGTTTCATTCGCAATTTTAATAATTAAAGTGTTTTTGAATAATACTGAATGAGTTGCATTTTTAATAGTTAGCTCCTATAGGTGTATCGAATCAATGTCCATTGATCAAATTAATTTGTCTCAGTCAGCTTCAGAAACTGACTTTTATTATGTTTTACCATTTCTAAGATCTTGAATACTACCAAACAATAAATAATTCAGGACAAATCCTACCTCAACAATATCTGAATTTGTTCGACTCTCATGTGGTTCGTTGTACTCTGTATATTTCAGCAATACTTTGTCCATATCGGTGCTGGCATACTGGAACAGTTTATTAGTGCTGTTAAAGATGATTAGAGCAATCTCACAGTCGCACAGAACACTTAGCTCATAAGCCTTCTTCATTAACCCAAACTTCCTCTTGGTAAATGTCACCTGCAGAAGACATAAAAGCAAATTTAAGTCTGAAAATATATATTCTGTAAGTGTTCAAAGTTATCATCAGCATAGGATTCTCAAAGTGTTGTGTATACATAATGAGGCATTTGCAGAAAGCTGCCCCTATTATATACTATTATAATAACATTTGAAAAATTTTTAGTCCATTATTGAGCAAAAGACTGAAAATCTCATACAATAGATGTAATATCAAAAGTCATGTCTGAAACATAATTGTACCTTTACACTCAGGGCTGTTGTTGACAATATTCAGCAACTTGTAGTCACAAACTTCTATCAACGGCATTAACATTTCACAAGAGATTGTTATTTCTGTAATTCCGATAAATGTTTAAGATGTAAAATTGAATCATTAAACACCTGATTTTTGGGTGCCACAATTGTCCTTAGACTTCCAAAATGTCACCCATGATGTGTGCGCAACTGAAAGGTGAATTACACTGGATACTACATTGGTGAGGTCATTGGATGGTCACTGTGTGCCCAGCAAGTGAGACATCGAGAAGGCAAATGATCACGTTAATCAGCATGCAATCAATCCTGCTATTTTGGAGCTCACTACTCATATGAAAGCAAATCTTCCAAGGAATGGCAATCAGCATCGGATTGTCAGTCTGCTCCTACTTATTTATCTTGCACACGAGCTGCGCATTTTCACCCAGACTTTGAAACTGGACCTCATGAGAAATAGAACCATAGAATCAGCCTCCGTAGTGAATGAGCATTGGGGAAAAACAAGCAACACCTTTTTTTTTTAACCATACTAGCAGCTGCAAACTAGTATGTTTACACAACACAAAGCAACTTTGATAAGCTACAGCAAGAAGTGCATGAGATAAGGGATGAGCGGGTAAAATGGCGGTGGGGAGGGCGGTGAGTGAGGGGGTAGAGTGGCAGGTAGTGAGTGATAGGAAGGGGGGATGTGGGAAGGCCATTCATATGGCTGGGCTAGTTGGGGGACAGGGTGCTAGTTGCTAAGTCAGGAGGATAGTTGAGGAGTTTGGGGGAGAGTTGTTGTGTAGCTGTGGGGATAGTCAGAGGTGTGGAGCTAAGAATAGTCAGGTAGTTGTGGGTGGGGGTTAATCAGGAATGAGGGAGTAGTCAAGGCTGGGTTGGGGTTCATCAGAGTGAAGGTTAGTCAGGGGGTCAGTGGGATAATCAAATACGGGAGGATAGAAGGGGATTCGGAGGGGGGGGATAGTCAGGGATGTGGTCAGAGTGGTAGTCAGAAGAACGTAGTGTGGGGGTGGGATGCTCAGTAGTATAGTTACCCATTAGTTAAAATTGATTTAAACCCTTTGGTAAATGAACTGAAATCACCCAAAGTTTTAGAGGGATCTGGATGCAAGGAAATTGCTCACTGGAAACTGAAACTTGTTTGGGAATTCCTGTGGAATCCTTATTTTGGGATTTTTGAGGGGTCTCCTGAATACATCTTTTGGATGCCTCTGGGTTACAACCCCTCAGGGATCAGAAGATCTGGAACCATGGAATCATAGAAAGGTTACAGTGTAGAAGGCCATATTGTGCCTGTGCTGACTCTCAGCAAGAGCAATTAACATCCATTCCTCCATCTTTTCCCCATAACCCTGCATTTTTTTTTGTTCAGATAATTATTCAATTCTCCTTAGAAAGACACAATTGAATCTGCCTCCATCACCTTCTTAGGCAATGTATTCCAAATCTTCTTGCTGCATGAGAAGGAGTTTTCTCATCGCTTCTTTCACCTTAAATCGCTGTTTCCAGTTCTCAATCCTCCTGTGGGAATAATTTCTCCCTACCTACTCAATCCAGAACCCTCATGATTTTGAACATCTCTATCAAAGCTCAATCTTCTCTTCTCCAAGAAGAACTACTCCAGCTTCTCCATCCATTTAAGGGAAGTTCATCATCTCTGCAACCATTCTTGTGATTTTTTTTCCTCACACCTTCTAGAATGTCTTCACATTTTTCCTAAAGTGTGGGCCCAGAACTAGGTACAATACTCCAGTTGAAGTCTAATCATTATTTTATGTAGATTTATCATAGTTTCCTTTTTTTTGTACCCTATGTCTCTACTTACAAAGCCAATAAATGTATTTGTTTTATTACCCACTCCCTTATCACACCATCCTCAATGATTTGTGCACTTATATCCCACAGGTCCTCTTAATGAACTGCTCTTAGCACCATTCTCAGCTTTTACCACCTCTATTTGCATTCCCTTTTTCTTTTTGTTCATTATATCTTTGCCAATTACCCCAACCTCTCACTCTTGTAGTATAAATCTCATCCTATTTTCTTCGTCTTCAGCTCTGACAAAAAAAGGTCATCCTGACTCAAAACTTTGGCTCTATTCTCTCTCCACAGATGCTGCTGCACCTGTTGAGATTTTGCAGCATTTTTTGTTTTCATTTCAGATTTCAGCATCTGCAATATTTTTCTTTAATCCCAGGTCCTCTGCTCATTTACCCCATTAAGAATTGTACTCTTTATTTTATACTGCCTCTCCTCAATCTTCCAACCAAAATGTTTCTCTGCATTGAATTTCATCTGCCAATTGTCAATTGGCCAATTGGTCAATTTTGTATTTACAGTGCCACTGCCCCTTTCATCCCATGCATTCTAACTTTATTCACAAGTCTGTTAGGTAAACGTCATAAAATACCTTTTGGAAATCCACATCAACCACATTATTCTCAATCACCCTCTTGGTTACCTCATCAAAAAGCTCAGGCAAGTTAGTTAATCACATTTTGCCCATAACAAATCTGTGCTGGCTTTGCTTAATTAATCTGCATTTGTCTCAAGTAACTGCTAATTTTGTTTTGAATTATCATTTCTAAAATATTCTTCAGCACTGAAGTTAAAGTGGCTCGCTTATAGTGCTTACATTATCCTTTCACCCACCTAGTGTTCACTCTTAACTTTGACAACTGGACACACATTCAGCAACAAAGGACATTTCATCAGCACTACTTAACAAAATGTGATGTTAACTAGTTACAGGTTGGTTGCTTGCTCAGTTAATATTATGTAATCTGTTTGGGTCAAACAACTGACAGTTTAATAACTGTCAGCAGGTACAACCTGTGAGCTGCAGAACGGAATGGCAAGTTGGTGACAACACCCAATGTCATTCCAGGCTCAAACAATCACCACTTAACCATCTCTCCACAATCATCACCCCCCCCCCCCCCCCAAAATACCTGATTAGTATCATTTAGACACATTTAGTTGGGGATGAGTTCTCATTATCCACAGGGAAAAATTTTCCACCTCCAAGAGCTGCCAGCCAATCAGTGCCCAGCCATCCACCAATAATGGAACTTCACTGGGAGCAGTGACCACTGATGGTCCTGCATGAAACTGCAAATGTTAGATTGTTATGGGAGTTTGTAATAAAGGGTTGAGAGTCATGGAGTCCCATGTGAGAGTTGGACCTGAATGGTAAGGGCAAGCTGGGGGATTTACCCATTGGTCTCCAGCCAATCTCCAGCTGCTATTTCCATCGGAAACAGGCTGTCCTAGTGCGAGCCATGTCCCCCACCATGCTGCAGGCACATTCATTAGTGTTTATCTAGTGTGTTGCCTAAATGGCATGGCCCCTGGTTGAACACCAAACGCAATGGGATGAGGCTCTTACATAATCACTTAATGACTTCATTTGGCTTGAAATGTTGCTCTTGAGTTTAGGAAGTCAGGAAGTTGAAATGTTCACCACTCTGCACCTTCTCATCTGATAAAACAATGACATAAGCTTCTTCCCTCTGGAGAAAGCATAAAATTCCACCTGCAGTCTTCGCTCCATGTATTACAGTCCAATTAAACAGGCCTTTCCACCACCTCTAGGGGAGAACAAAATTCCGCTCATAGGTGTGTGAGGCATTGAATATGAATGAGTTAATTTGTGCATTATGATCTCCATTTATGTGGGCTATCCAAGTTACACCCTATTGAGTAATACAGGATTCATTAATTAATAAGTCTAGCCCAAAGTTTCCTTTAGTAACTTAAAGGTACATACTTTAGGGACAGGCTAATTCTATAACAAGTTTATCAACTTCAAATACATCAGCAAATTCCTGCCCATCTGCAGTATAATTTGTGTTCATTATCATGCATATAAATATCACATCTATTGTAAACGTACTGAGCTACTTCAGAGTGCAAAATGCTCTTAGGAGAAAAGTTGAACATTACTGCACTTTCTGTAATATCCAATTTAAAATGTTTTGGAATCTATTTTTAGATTTTTGATGAATAGAATATATTTATTGCAAAACATAATTTGTGTTGGTTATCATTTATTCTTAGCAAGAGCAGTTGACTAGTCTTCATTATATGTCAGTCAGTAATTTGAATAGGAAAATAACCAGAAAATGTTTTTGGAAACAGAAAGTCAGTTTTAGTCTGCTTTAAGATTTTAAGTGACTTCATGGGAAATGCATATAAGAAGAAAAAGAATGACCCAAACTTTTGGGTACGTAGTAAGGTATGTAGCTGTGCTCTTTTTGAGCAGTGAACAGAAATCTTTCACGCAGATTGTACAAACATAGTCATTTACACAGTTTGTATCAGTAAACTTTATAGTTACTTTGGTACAGAAATCTTTGCTTTTCAGAAAAGCCCTTAAAGAAAGCTTCAGTTCAAAATGTTTACATTTTCTCATTTGACTAAGTCCATTCTTAGTCAAGAAAAATCTTGAATAATTAAAGTAAAAAGATGAATGTATCAGATCTTTAAAGTTGACATGCTTATAAAGTTACAACTCAGCAGAAAACAACTTGCTTACACTTTTAAACCTTCTACTAATTGACATAAATTAACTTTAGCCTTTTTTTTCTGTTACTTGCATTTTCAGTTGCACAGGAGTTGGCTAATCAGCAGAACAAGCTATCAAATCACACTTTAATTAGGCACACAACATTGTTAGGTGATGGATAGATAGATGCAAACTGAAGTGCTGGTGATAACTGTACGTGCATTTGAGCCATGTGGTGCGATAATGAGTTTCAGCAATAAAAATACACATTTAGATCGCAAAGTCTTATTGTTGTAATGTAATGGATAATGAATTGGGGAAAATGACCATGATTAATAATAATATTCTGGAACATTTTCAAGGACGGACGGAAAAATAATTGCCCAGTACATAGAATGAACTAATTTGAATCACTTTCTATTAGTTTCCATTATTGATTGTGAAATTATCACAATAAAAAGCAAGGATTGAGAAATAGCCATTTGGTCCACCGAGCTAGTATGTAAGCTGGTCTTTTGTCAGACTCTCGCTCATCCATTTTATTCCTGAGAAGAAGTATGGTCTAAATACTTGATTCCTGAAGATAATCAAGAAAGTCTCCATCATTCATCCTTTCTCATATCTCCATTATTCAACAAATTTTTACTCAACAAAAGAACATCTCTACTTTATCTCAGCAACATGGGAATCATAGGTGAGGTTATGCTCCATGGTTCTTTTTGGAGTCAGACTGCCTCAGGGAATAATGTAAACTCTGAGCAGTGAGGCCTATTGCTAACTCATAGACTGGTCTGCAATTTCTTCCAACCAGTACCAGGGAAAGAAAATATGGGTCCTGCTGCTTCTTCCATTTTTTGGGCCACTTATTCCCTTCTCCTCACTTTAACCCTTTCCCTCAATCATGCAAGATACATTCTCCTCTTTCAAGATTCACCAACTGATTTACCAAACAGTGACAGGAAGATCCTAGTAAAATGATAATACTTATAGTTGCCATATAGTTACAAATATCATTTTGATAATAATAATGACTCAAGCTGCATATATTAATAGAAGTAACAATAAAAGTGAGCTATTAGTTTGTGTATCCCACATGTTATCCAATTACAACTATTCAACAAACCAAAGAGTACAAATTTTATTTTAACAGCAATGTGCAATATTCTTGGTCTGATGGAAAAATACCCCAGTAATCATACCGTACATATGTTAACACAGATTTCAGTGGCTGCCTCAAACCTCATTGACATGTTCTGAACATTACAATTTCAACATCTGGACATAGAGACAGATAAACTACACAAGATCTTTTCCATTCTGTTGATGTAAAAGACTTTCTTCTGCCTGGGTGCAAGATATTATTCATCATAATTATTTTATACAAGAGTATAATTGGATTTTGTTTTATCATTAATCTCAGCATAGAAAGATCAAATGACTCCTGAGCAATGAGCAGTAATGATGGAACAACATAGGTCTGTACCCGTGAGAAATATTGAGGCCCTCAAGTGTCTCTGTGCAACACAACTCTTAAGAGGCCAGAGCACAAAGATAGAATGGTTCACAACTGAATCTTTTGATCAACAAATCTGAAAACTCCACTGATTGTTGCTTCTCACTGCAATATATTTTCATTATCTACTACGTAAAGTTTTATTAGTAACAAGTCAGTCATATATTAATATTGTAATGAAGTTACTGTGAAATTCCTCTAGTTTCCACAGTCTGACATTTGTTTGGGTCAATGCAACTAACCAGTACATCTTTCAGAATATGAGGGGAAACCGAAGCACCCAAGGAAATCCACACAGACACTGGAAGATTGTGCAAACTCCACACCCAGTAACCCAGCCAGGAATCAAATCCAGGTCCCTGGCTCTGTGAAGCAGCAGAGCTAACCGCTTTGCTACCATGCCAACTTATAAACTTTGTCACAATATTTCGATACCTCAGAAAGTGCCATACAAAGTTATGTGTTAGGAGCAGGAGTCAGCCATTCAGCTCCTCCAGCTTGCTCTGCTATTTGATCTCGCTGCTTACACTATACCAGTGACTACAATCAAAAGTACTTAATAGGCTATAAAATAATTTGCAACATCACTTTATAAACATAGTTTTGTCTTTCTTCCATTACACTTGCATGCAGTAGACAGAGTGACTGCAGCAATGGAGAAATTTGAGGCTCAGTGCTAAGTCTCTAAAGATAATTAATCATAGAGCAATCAACTGCTGTTAGAAAAGTGACCACAAAGAAATCATAATTAACAAAACAATTAGAGTCTGTATTTAATATAACTTTACCATTTTGTTCTGATGAAGGGTTATCCTGACTCGCAACATTGGTGATATTCTCTCTCTATAGATGTTGTCAGCCCTGCTGAGTTTCTCCAGCATTTTCTGCTTTGTTTCAGATTTGAGCATCCAAGTATTTTGTCTTACCATTCTAATTTCTCTGGAATTAATCCACTGTTACACAATTGTGTTGTACACTGTGAATTTACAGCCTTTCCATAGGTTTCATATGATGAAGTGTTAGTGGTGTGTTAGAAATTCTCGAGGGTTTGAAGTTGGATAAGTCCCCTGGGCCGGACGGGATTTACCCTAGGATTCTCTGGGAGGCAAGAGAGGAGATTGCAGAGCCTCTGGCTCTGATCTTCAGGTCCTCGTTGGTTACGGTGTGGTTCCGGAGGACTGGAGGATAGCGAATGTGGTCCCATTGTTTAAGAAGGGGAAGAGAGACCTTCCTGGGAATTATAGGCCAGTGAGTCTTACTTCTGTTGTGGGCAAGGTATTGGAGAGAATTATTAGGGATAGGATTTAGAGTTATTTAGAGAGAAATGAATTGATTGGGGATAGTCAGCATGGTTTCGTGAAGGGTAGGTCATGCCTTACTAACCTCATTGAGTTTTTTGAGAAAATGACCAGAGAGGTGGATGGGGGTAAGGCGGTTGATGTAGTATATATGGACTTTAGTAAGGCTTTTGATAAGGTGGCCCATGGAAGACTTCTACAGAAAATGCAGATGTGTGGAATAGACGGTGATTTAGCAACTTGGATTAGAAATTGGCTGGCAGATAGAAGACAGAGGGTGGTGGTTGATGGGAGATTTTCATCGTGGAGTTCGGTGACGAGTGGTGTGCCTCAGGGGTCTGTTTTGGGGCCCCTGCGGTTTGTAATTTTTATAAATGATCTGGATGAGGGTATTGAGGGATGGATCAGTAAATTTGCAGATGATACTAAAGTTGGTGGTGTGGTAGATAGTGAAGAGGGGTGTTTAGTTTACAGAGTGACTTGGACAAGTTGCAGAGCTGGGCCGAGAGGTGGCAAATGGAGTTTAATGTGGAAAAGTGTGAGGTAATGCACTTTGGCAGGAACAATAAATGTGTCGGGTATAGGGCTAATGGTAGGGCTCTTAATAGTGTTGAGGAACAGAAGGATCTTGGTGTATGTGTCAATAGATCCCTGAAAGTAGGCAGTCAAGTGGATAAAGTTGTTAAGAAGGCATATGGAGTCTTAGCTATTATTGGTAGGGGGATTGAATTTAGGAGCCGCAGCATCATGTTGCAACTGTACAAAACTCTAGTGCGGCCGCACTTGGAGTATTGTGTGCAGTTCTGGTCGCCAAATTATAAGAAAGATGTGGAGGCATTGGAGAGGGTACAGAGGAGGTTTACCAGGATGTTGCCTGGTATGGAGGGCAGGTCCTATGAAGAGAGGTTGAAGGATTTGAGGTTGTTTTCGTTAGAAAGGAGGCGGATAAGGGGGGATCTTATTGAAGCATATAAGATGATTAGAGGTTTGGATAGGGTGGACAGTGATAGCCTTTTTCCTAGGATGGAGAAAGCTAGCACGAGGGGACACAGCTTTAAATTAAGGGGTATGAGTTATAGGACGGATATCAGAGGTAGGTTCTTTACTCAAGAGTGATTAGGGAGTGGAATGCCCTGCCTGCAGCTGTTGTAGATGCGCCAAGTTTGGTGGCGTTTAAGAGGTTAATTGATAAGTATATGGAAGAGAAGGGAATGGTTTAGTTTCGAGGGGCATTGCTTTTTATTTTGGTCGGCACAACATCGAAGGCCGAAGGGCCTGTTCTGTGCTGTATTGTTCTATGTTCTATGTTCTAAGTGTTACATATATATTAAATAAATATTCAAATAGTAATCTTTTAATTCTAATCATTGTTTGAGGTGTGAAAGAAACAAGCAAATTAAGTAAACAAATATAATTAAATTAATAAGAAACTCAAAAGAAATAATTTCTAGAAGTACTTAACTCATAAGATTGGGGTCCTTCATGATAAAAACACTTTGTATTGTTTCTCTGGAATTCTCTTGGATTTTTTTAACCAAAGTTACAATGGATGATTTGGAATCTGCATCTCCAGAGAAATTTTAGTCCTACAGCATGTCCACTTTGTGTTACATTTTAATCAAGGTTGTGCAGAGTGAAGTGAACACATAATGGAATTGAAATTTGTAAAACCTTTCCTTAAGCCACCTCTTAGTGACAGATAGTTCTAATTCCCAAACTTTACAAAAGTAATAAAACAGGTGATAGGAGGATAGTTAACATCCCGATTTTCAAGCTTCTCACATTTATTTTAATGAGACCCAGAATTCTCAATTCTTTGGTACATTACATAGCATGTCAATCAGAACTATCTACTGTAGGGTATAATGAAAATTTAGACTACCACTTATATGCTGTTTTAAACTGAAAGGAAACCTATGAGAAGTGAGCAGTATTTAATTTTATGGCAATAAACATTAAAAGTGATGCCTTTATCCTCAACTACCTCCAACTTCTCTTCCCACTATCTGCATCCCTTTTGTCTGGGATCTGTCTTTAATCTTAGATCCCTTCATCCTTGCAAACTATTGTCCATTCTTCTCAAATGTCCCCATATTTTTCTCTTCCAGATCCATGCCATCTTTCGATGAGCTCCATGTTTAAATCCCTCCAATCAAATTTCCTTTCAAAAGCAGCAAAGTGGCTCTTATCAAAGTCATAAATGACATCCTACGTAATCATGGCAAAGGTGAACTATTTACCCTCATCTTTTTCAACCTGTCTGAAGCCTTTGACATAACTGACCACATCACCTTCCTCTTCACTGTTGTCAAGCTGGTTGGCACTGTACTTGCCATGTTCCATTTTTATCTATTCAGTCATAGTTGGGAATCATCTGCAATGACTTCCTTTCCTACTCCTAGACCATTACCTCTGGCGTTCCCAAAGAACTATTCTTCGCCACCACTACATGCTTCACTTTGACAGCATTATGTCAAAATAAATGTCAGCTTCCATTTCTACACTGACAACACCCTGCTCTGCCTTATCAATATTCGTCTTAAACTCTTCACTATCTAAACTGTCAAGACTACTTATTTGACATTCAAGTACTGGATCAGCAGAAACTTCCTTCGATGAAATGTTGGGAAGCCATTGTCTTCTATTCCTGCATAAACTTTGTTCTCTAGCTACTAAGTCCAACTCCCTCTTTGGCAATTTTCTGAGACAGAACCAGATGGCTTGTAACTTTGATGCCAGATATAACCAAAAGATGAACTTGATTTTAAAATTATTGTTCTTATTTCCAAATAACTTCACAGTTTCCCTTATCCTACCTCTATAATACCCTTAGCCCACAACCCTCTATGATATCTCCATTCTTCCAATTCTGACCAATTTTTTATCTGTTCCAAAATTGGTGGCCACACCATCAGTTACCAAAGCTCTAGGCTCTGAAATTTTCTCACCAGACCTTTTCACTTGTCTTCCTACGTTTTCTCCTTTACAATACCACTTAAAACCTCTGTTTAGGTCATTTATGCCAAGTTATGTTTGATAGTGCTTTCATGAAGTCACTTCAGATGGTTGATTACATTAATGATGCTATATAAACACAAGACAAGAAGTTAAAGTCCAATTTGACTCTTCGTCAGAACTGTATCATAAGCCAAATCTGCAACTAGTTTTGTTCACCATCGTATGTCTGGTCTCATCATGTAATTGAGACCAGAAGCCCAATAGCAAATTTGCTTTTGGCCTGAGTGTTCTGGTGAACATATCATCCTCTATTCTGAATTAATGTTCATCAACTTCTAGGCCTCATGTCCTTGGTTTACACATACCAAGAAAACTGTTGACAGCCAAAATGTTAAGTGAGATTAAGTATGACGATCAGATTTGGGCATCACCACATATTACAGGTATGGTTTGTGATCCAGTTCTGAGGAAGAGACATACTGAACTCAAAACATCACTCATTATCTCTCCACAGATGCTGCCAGACCTGCTGATCTTTTTTCCAGCATTTTCTGTTTTTATTTTGGATTGTGGCCTACTTCTCTAAAAATTGAAGACCAGTTTCATTTCTTTCCGGGTTAGTAAGGGACCTAGCAACCAGCGCCACAGTATTTGGCCTCCAGAAATAGATGAGTGTCCAGGATGCATCTCCTGTGATGTGGAAGCACACCATTGCATGCAATCAAAGGGACTTCTACTTCACAGGCTTTGGCAAGGTCAGTACTGGAGGTGCTGACAGGATACATTTTAACAGTTATGCCTGGATAGAGACACTGCATTTTCAGCCTCCCTGATATATAGCCACTACATTACCATTAACGTAGATATATTCATACGTAAAACCCACTTAATCAGTGTACCACTGGGAATGGCTACATCCTTGAATCTCCGGAAATAAAACAAAATTATAGTTTACTTACTTTCTCTGTTCAAATAACATATACCTTTCTCATGATGCCTTCTGGGGAAACCAACTGCTGAGCAAGCATATACAGAACATAGAACAAAAAACACTACAGCACAAACAGGCCCTTCGGCCCACAAGTTGTGCCAATCATATTTATACCTACCAGGCCATAGAACTATCTGTAACTCCCAATCCCATTAAATTCCATGAACTCATCCAGAAGTCTCTTAAATGACCCCAGCGAGTTCGCCTCTACCACCACTGATGGCAGCCAATTCCATTCACTCACCACCCTCAATGAAAAACTTATCTCTAACATCTCTGTACTTGCTCCCAGCACCTTAAACCTGTGTCCTCTTGAGGTGACCATTTCAGCCCTGGGAAATAGCCTCCGAGAATTCACTCTATCTATTCCTCTCAACATCTTATAAACCTCTATCAGGTCGCCTCTCAATCTTCGTCTCACCAGGGAGAAGAGACCTAGCTCTCTCAACCTATCTTCATAAGGCATACCCCCCAATCCAGGCAACATCCTTGAAAATCTCCTCTGCACCTTCTCAATAGCTTCCACATCCTTCCTATAGTGAGGCGACCAGAACTGCACACAATACTCCAAGTGGAGTCTGACAAGGGTCTTATAAAGTTATATAGCCTCACCATGTTGCGAATAGGCTGTAATCATCTTTTTGACCTGACTACAGAACAGTAACCACTTCCCCATCCCAAATTATACCAGTCTCCAGCAATGATGGATGTGATCACATAGTGAGAAGGCTGCACATCATTTGAAAAACAAAGGAACTCTTTTGAGTAATCTCTTTTGAGCTACTCCAGCAGACAAGGTGGGTACTCTGGGGTTAAATTTTCATGTGGATTCCCTTGACCATTCTCTGTAATCTCAGACAAAAAAGGTGTTTTATATACACGCAAACAGTGAGCAGGAAGAGAAATTTTAAAACGCCATGGATATAATGGGAGTGATTTTTGATCCGAGAATCATTGGGCTAATCTTTTTTTCTTTGTTTTTTCATGGGATGTGGTATTGTTTGCATTTGTTGCCCATCACTAATTGCCCTTGCATTATGTGGCTCACTTGGCCATTGCAGGGGGCAGTTAACCATCAACCACATCATTGCTGTGGATCTGGATTTGCATATAGGCAACATCAGGTAAGTATAGACGATTTTCATCCCTAAAAGTCATTAGTGAGCCAAAAGAATCTTTACAACTATTGATGATAGTTTCATGGTTACTATGACTGAGGCCAGTTTTCCATTCCAGATTTCATTATTTGAACTTAAATTCCACCAGCTGCCATGGTGGGATTTGAAACTGTGGAACCCATTTTATCATTTTGATTTTAAGTGCTGGGCAGACTTGAACCTGGGAGTGTTTCAAATCTGATTTTCAGACCCATTTTCCAGCGCCCCCTTACGCATTTTGCCTGAAAAAATTGCAGCGATTTTGAATCGCACTGCACTAGCCTTTTGGTGGGGTTTAACGCGCTCAAAGCACTGCAGCTCCGATTGGAGCCTTCAACTATGCTGCGCAGTAAAGAAAATAGAAGAACACTCCCCTGCCACATCACTCCTGGGCCAGATAATGCCTCCCCCTAGCTCCCACAAACATCGCCCTACTCTCACAACATTACCATTTTCTTATCCCCCAACACCCCTCCAGTACCCAGACCAATTGCGGCCCCCTCCTCCCCCTCCCAATGATCGCATGCAGAGTGGCAGCAGACCCCTTTCCCCCCAAAGATCAGACACAGAGTGGCAGCAGACCTCCCATCGATCAAACACAGAGTGGCAACAAGCCCCCTTCCCCTCATCAAATGCATGCAGAGTGGCAGTGGGACCCTGTGAGCCATCTGATCCACACCGCCACCACCCCCGCCACCTTACCAAAGGACAATCTGACCCACTTCCCTCACCTCTCACTAGAGAGCCATGTGACCTGCCTCTTTTGAACTTACCTCCTCAGAAGCTACAGTGCCCAAAGTAGATCTTTGCGGAACGCGTTTGCTTTACATCAAAGGGAGAAAGGGGGAACAGCCAGTAAGTTTGGGCATACAGCTCATTAAGTTAATTCAAATGCATGCAAATGCATTTAAAATGACATTGCGCTGCTTTGAGCATGGTCCAGACAGCAGTTATTTTTAGCGACTGGTAAAAGGAGAATGGGTGCGGAGGCTGGGGCAGATCACGCTACCTGCTTCACACCTGGCTTTACCACATTTTCCACATCTGAAAACAGGTGTAGCTTGATGGTAAAATCAGGCCCTACGTCCCCAAAGCATTAGCTTTTGGGTTAATAGCTCAGTGACAATACCACAACGCTACCATTTCCCCTTGGTGGGTTGAATGGCCTAATTGTCCAACTGGTGTCACTGGTAGGAGACCAGATTTATAAGAAATTCAGTCATTATTGAACAAATCCTGATCATCAGCTCACAGGAGACCCACCCCCTGCTAAGCCAGCAAACGTATTTAGGCGGGCAGTCAATGGAAGAGGAGGCAGCAGCTGAACTGTCATCATCGGTGACAATCGTTTTGTGGTTCGGGAAATATTTCTACCAAAAGGAAAAGAAACCAGCCTAAGTTCGATAACTTGTTCTACCGTATATTGGTTTGTCCCGTGTTTATCACTTTTCCCGCAGTAGGAAAATGTGGCCATTTATATGATCCAAAATGCCTTTGATTGAAACTGCTTCAGAGACTTCATCAATGAGAAAAACTTTTAAGAGGTTAAGAGCGTTTAAGAGGTTAGTAGATAAGTTTATGGATGGAAGGGGAATGGTTTAGGTTAGAGGGTCACTGCTTGTTCCTAATTGGTCGGCGCAACATCGAAGGCCGAAGGGCCTGTTCTGCGCTGTAATGTTCTATGTTCTATGAGCTTCTCTCCATTTAAAAATGGGAAGTAATTACCATTCTGAAAAGGCCCAGCCATATTCCTCCGATTTCAACGTCACTGAATCTTGTAACATCCACATCTTGGGAAATCATCAATATATGTGATCACAGGTGATCCAGATGTACTTTTTAATCTTGTTATTTTTGCTAATACAAGCAAAATTGTACTTATCACTGAACCTCAGCTGTCCACATCACAAAAATATGATTTAGAAATATTTCTGTTGACCTGTCATAGCTTTGGAATAAATCATTCAGATTGCTGCAATGTTTTATCTGTCGTACTCTAATATATATGCTAAATCTTTACTATTTTTCTTTATATTGGTCTTATCGAAAAACATAATAGCTTTTGAAACATCAATAATGTCAATATAATTGTACATCTTTCCTTGGTTTCTTGATTGGGCCGAATCCATAGATTGTCCTCGGGATTTGGGTGACACTTGGAAAGCTGCATTTATTATCTGCCCTAGCTGCCCTAAGAAACTTCTCTTTCATCAGATGCACTAATGAACTACTTCCACAATGATGTTCTGTGTTCCAGGATAACAAACTAAATAATGAAAGAACATCCAAGTGAGGATGATATGTGAATTAAGGGAGCTTGAAGATAATTGTGTAACTACAATATTGCTGGTCTTGTCTTTCTTGGTGATAGAGAGGTCACAAGGAAAGAGGTGCTGTTAAAGTAATCTTGTAGTGCATCCTATTGATGAAATGGGTGCTTGGCTAGTGGATCCAGTGGCAGGGCGACCAATCAAGAGAACTGCTCTGTTCAAGGTTATGTTTTGTTTCTTGAATATTATTGTACCTACATCGATCCAGGGGAATGGTGAGTTTGCTTCACACCCCTGAGCCCGGCAGATGGTGAAAAGTGTTTTGAGACATCAGGAAGTGAATTATTTATTTACTCCATGGTGCTCAACCTCTGCCCTGGCTGGTTCAGTTAAACTTCTAGTCAATAGTGACGTGAAATGTTGATGGTGAGATGCTCAATGATAGTGAAATAAGATGAGTGTGGCTGGGCCTTTTCTTGTTCATAATAATTACTTCTCACATTTAAATAGAGGGAAGCTCATGGATGAAGTATTTGAAGAGCTTTCAACCAAAGGAGTTTCCCAGAGGAATTCCTGCAGTAATATCATAGAATCCCTATAGTGCAGAAAGAGGTCATTTGGCTGACTAAGCACAGACTAACAACAATCACAGCCTGGCTCCCATCCTTGTAATCCCACATATTTATCCTGCTAATCCCCATGACTCTATATGGCAATTTAGCTTGCCAATCAATCTAACCTGCACATCTTTGGACTGTGATAGGAAATGGGAGCACCTGGAGGAAACCCACACAGACACAGGGAGAATGTGCAAACTCCGCACAGGCAGTGACCCGAGGCTGGAACTGAACCTGGGTCTCTGGTGCTGTGAGGCAGCAGTGCTACCTTGTTGCCCCAAAATCCTGAAAATTCTTATTTCAAATTGAGAAGAAAATTGGTGGAATGTAAAAATGAACTGCCAATTTTCAGTTGCTCATTTTGCACAATGGCTGAAAATGAATTTCACTCCTTCAATTCAATTGCAAAGTTATATATTTTGACAACAGCTGATTAGTACAATTCCTGCTGGATTTTCCATTTTGCTAGTCAGCAGAAAAGCTTACTGTCAAGATTCTCCAGTTAAGCTTTGCAGACATTTTTGCAGTAAGCTGGCATTCTACTTCCATTCTGAAACATGCCCAGTGTTCACTTTAAATTTCTAAATTTGCAAATTGCCAGTGGGGCATCCTGCCAACTATTGTATCCTTCAGCAAAAATTTATTGCACAAGAGCAAATCTATTCAAACTACATCAATTTAACATAAGGACCATTTGCTACGTCTGAATTACTTGGGCTCTATACAGATCTCTAGTATACTGAAATGCGTTTTTCACCAGAGGTAACATGGTGAGTTTTGCAATTTTTAAACAGAAAAAATTGAATGCATGAATGTAAACACAACAATGCATTAGGACGTTGCTGGATTTTAACAGCATGTTAGATTCCATTCCAAACTGCAGCAGGTATTCAAACACACAGGCCGGAATTTTATGCCCTGCCTGCCATGGGAATCGGAACAGGTAAGAGGCAGAACGTGGAAAGATCCATTGATCTCAGGCGGGATTTTCAGGACGAGCGAGGCCGTAAAATCCTGCCCATCATTTTCAGTTGGTGTTAACTCTGTTTTGCTCTCCACAGATACTGCCTGAGTGCTGAGTACTTCCCAGCATTTTCTGTTTTAATTTTTGATTTTCAGCATCTGCAGTATTTTGCTTTTGTAGTAACATTCAGCTTGATCCCAATGAGCTGCTATATAGAGTAAATCACAACTATGGAGAGCTTTATTGGTGACAGGAGGGCCAGAGAAACCAACAGAGCCAGTAATGCCCTAAAGCAGCATGGTTTGCTGTTTATAATTACAACAGTATTAGTGGTGTCTCTGGACGTTTTGCCCCCAGGCTGAGAAGACAAGAGGGTTGAGAAAGAGCAATGGGGCTTACTTCATAAAAGAGCAGAAACAGTTTTTTTTAAATATTGAAAAGAGGAACAATTAGCCTCTCATTCTTTGAGGTAATAAATTAGGTTGTTTATTACAATAACTTTATAAACTGACAGTTTAACTCAAATTTGAATACTTGGCAGGCGATCTATTTTCAGTTCACACTTTTGCTTACATTACATTATTCTGCACTAAATTAACAACCAAACCATATAAAACAAAATAATATAGCCTGCCTACTGTACAGCAACCTTTGTTACTGTGCAAAAAAAACAGCTGTGACTGAGCACTTTTAGGGATTTTAAACCACAGACCAGTGCTAAATCAAGTATTGTGTGTGTCTAGCAAACCATAAATACTGAAATAGCCCTTCTCTGATGAATTACTGCACCTTAAACATTTAAATAATACATAAATAAACAATCCATTCAAGTTATATTTGAAAAAAAAAGTCATACATTTCTGTGAAAAAATAACTTTTCAGAGCAGAACTAAAATAGTGGGCATGGATATATAACCGAGGTCCTGTAACTTCTCAGAGTGTCACTCTCCAATGGACTGCTACTCTGAACAAACTTATCCTTGCTTAAATAGCACATCTTCTATCTTACCCAACATTCAGGAACAATGCAGTGCACCCGCAACAGCATTAGCATGGCATAACTGGGGCACAGAGAGGTAGGTCACTCTTGCTTTTTACTGCACTGGCTGCGATAGGTCCCCTTGGAGGGGTGGTATTGGAGGCTGGATCTGGATGTTTAGATAGCTATTCAGGAGTTAGAAGTGATGTTTTTCCTTTTAACTTTTCAGAGTAACTCTCAGGATAAAACTGGCAGAACCATCTGAAGTTAGCAATTTAAGTCGTTTCTGTCCGATGGCACCACTCCAATTGTTCAGAGGAACTTAGCATTTTTGGACAATTGCTGGGCATACCCTCATACGGGAACTTCCTAGAGAGATTCCTTTGCGCATCATTGGTGATTGGCAACACTGGGTAACAAGAAAGTTATGGGCCACAATTCTTATCCAATGGTCACATTCAGAAAGACTAGAAAAGATCTTTAGGCTTCAGCAATCTTATGGTTTTAGTTGATCACATTAAGGTCAGCTGGGGCATTGGGAGAGAAACCCACTGAATTGAAGGGAAGCACATACCCTTTGAAAGAGAAAGGGTGAAAAAAACTCAAAGAGAAGTCAAATTTGATGACTCTCACACACCTCTCTCCAATGTACTCCAGACTGGCATTGTCAATAACCTGGAAGGCAGCTGCATCCTTTTAGCTAAAGAATGCTACATGACCTGGAGGATGGGGCAGAAAGCAAAACAGAAATGTCATCTTGTCTGGGAACCCATGAATGGATATTTTTATGTGTCCTAAAAATTCATTTCTTCTTGCCTGGAAACTGAACGCAGCCCTGAAGAATCACTTGTTTGTTTTATTTCTTTCTAAATCCACTAAAAAGCAAAAGGAGAAAGATTGCAAGGGATGTCCAAAAGTTTGAGGAATGAACTAGATTGAAAGATCCCCGAAAGGAGGAGTAAGGAAACATCACAGAATCCCTACAGTGCAGAAGGAGCCGTTTAGCTCACGAAACCTGCACCAACATCATTCCCACCCAAACCCCATCCCCATAACCCCACATATTTACCCTGCTAATCCCCCTGACACTAAGGGACAATTTAGCATGGCCAATCCACCTAATCTGCACATCTCTGGATTGCGGGATGAAAACCAGAGCACCAGGAAGAAACCCACACAGACACAGGAGAATGTGCAAACTTCAATCACCAGAAGTCAGAATTGAACCGGATCCCTGATGCTGTGACGTAGCAGTGCTAGCCACTGTGCCACCATTCTGCCTTACAGCGTCAAGGTACAGAGATGCTTGAGAAGTTAATTCCAGCACTTGAAGGCGAGGCTGTTGAAATCAACAGAATTTCAGTATATTAATGAATGTATGAAGTTTTCATATTGTTATTCCTTTAAATTTCAGAATATCCATGCACACAATTACAAATTTTATCCTTCCCAACAAACAAAAACAGCATTTGAACAGTGTCAACAGTGTAATGAACAGGGTTCATTTTTGGCCTTGGGTCACTGTCTGTGTGGATCAATGTGGGTTTCCTCCAGGTGCTTCGGTTTCCTCCCACAGCCTGAAAGATGTGCTGGTTAGGTGCATTGGCCATGCTAGATTATCCCTCAGTCTACCTGAACAGGAACTAGAGTGTAGTGACTAGGCGATTTTCACACGTTAATACACCAGTCCCACTTGTGACTGATATGTTAACTTTACTATAAATCTATAAACTTAGTAGCCATTTTATTGTTAATCTGCTAAAGAAAGCATTTCAGTCTGATGTCTATTGTTGATACCTTTATTATATAGAATTATTTGTTTCTGACCAACTTGTATTACCACCTTAGACAATTTTTTGTTTAATTTTGTTGAAAGTACAATGAAACTCTGACTTTCCAAAATCCAGTATTTGAGAGTGTGCGAATGTTCATTTCTATTCATTTATTTGCCTCTGCAATGCTTTGGTCTTTCTTAAAAAATGCACTACCAATGGCATTGAGAAAGTTGTACAACAGTTAGATATTAAAAGCTCCATAAAACTTCAGGGACTATTTGTTCAGATTTTTTTGTTTTAGAGAAAATAATCCAATGTTCATCAAGCAGTAGACCAACTTCCCAACTACAATATGTGACTATCGTGACAGCTTATCCTATAACAACTTCAATAATTAGAAAATAAGCAAAGATAACTACAGCTGCTTTCAGATATATAAGCTTTTGGTTCCAATTTTTAAGCTTTTAGTTACAATTTTTAAATTGTAATGTTTTCTTACTCCAACGGACATCTTACTGTTTTCCTATATGGCAGAGCTACTATAAAACTGGGAGCCAAGACACACCACAAAGTACCATTTACTGTGCTTACTTAAAAAGATTCCAGACCACCTAGCATGAATTGACCAGAGAACTTTCCTATTTCTTTCTTTTAAATATAATATTGACAGGTATACATTAGGAATCATTAGGGAAAAACATGTTTACTAAGGCAACAAAGGACAAGTTATACCTTAACTAAAGGTCAAAGAAGATCTGATTCCCTCCTGAGCAAATGGCCAGGAAGCACATTTGTCTGCATTTCCTGTCATAACAGGAAGAGTGCAACTTCTTCCCCTCTACAATGGCTTCAGTTCTGCTTCCCACCTCTGACACTTCCTTAGGGCCTCCTGAAAGAAGCTACAGCATTAAGAGTAATGGCATTCTGTATCATCTGACAGAAATTGTATGTATAATTGCTGCTGCATGGCTGCTGATGTTTAATAGTTGATGCAACTTTTTAGAAGATAGCATGTTTTAATAAACTAAAAGAAATTAATAATCAAATAGCTTTAATAAAAATGAGAATGCCATTAAACAAGTTTCAGTTGCTAACAAGAATCCTTTTTTCACACTTTGTAGATCATGAAACTTGTGAGGTCATAAATATGCAGGATCACAGAGAAGACAAAAAACTAGAAAAGTTGAACATGGATGTGGAAAAATATGATGAGGATTTCAATAGCAATGAGTGAGGAGTGGCTCATAGGGATAGAGATAGTGATATGCTGTAAGTTGAAGCACAAAGAGAGGTAAATTGGACCGGGGTTTGAAACTCAGCTTGTGGCTTGGAAATGGGGATTCAGATGCAATTTTTCTAAAAGAAAGACAAACAAGATGACTTTGACTTCCCTTCCAAAATAAGAGCAGACTGTCAGATTATAATATCCAGAAGACTGTGGGGTACTGGAACGTTATAAATAATGTTCAATTGATGACACAGTGATTAGCATTGCTGTTTCACAGTGCCAGGAATCCAAGGTTCAATTCCAGCCTTGGGTTAAAACAATTGTGTGGAATTTGAGTGTTTTCCCTGTGCCTGCATGGGTTTCCTCCGGGTGCTCCACTTTCCTGCCACAGTCCAAAGATGTGCAGGTTATGTGCATTAGCCATGTTAAATTACTCCTTAGTGTTCAAAGATGTGTAAGTTAGGTGATAAATTGCCCCTTAGTGTTGGGGATAGGGTGGGGGGAAGGGTTTGGGTAAGATGCCATGTCAGGGAGTTGGTGCAGACTCGTTGGGCCAAATGGCCTCCTTTTGCATTGTAGGGATTCAATGATTTATCAATTATTTGACAAGGCTTATTGTTTTGAATTTTAAAATGTATTCCTTTCTGTTATGGTGCTCCAGATTTTGTAAGAGAAATATGTTCAATTAACATTTCAAGTGTTGATGCTCCAGATTTAATTTTGATTTCTGCACAGGAACACGGTAAAGTGAGCATGCTGCATGCTGACTTCCGAACCAAAATGGCTAGGAAGTTTGTGGCAACAGCTATCCGGCCACTGAAATCACGCCAGGAAACTCAGGATGCTGTTCCTGGAACAAGGAAAGTGCTCCAGGAGAGAACCAAAGGGAACAAGGCAGGGGAATCCCAGTTGGGGGAGGACTGCTAGGCATGGGCACACCAAAGTTTGTTTGTGGAGCAAGGAGGAATACTCTTGCTAGTTTTTATCCAGAAGGAAACCAAAAATGTTTTTAAAAACCTCGGGCTGCCGCTAGTTATTTTCCGGGCAGCATTTTTCTGACTGGGAGGCCACTCTGCATTGGGTTTCAAGTAAAAATGGCACTTGGGATGTCGAGGATGGCATCAGTGCCCAATCTGCACATTTAAAGAGCAGCTTGTAGTGTCTGTCCTCATAGCCCATGACTTAAAAATTGTAGTCACCCACGGGAAGAATGGAACGTATAAATCTGAAATTCCATTTCAACCTTTTACCCCTGCCAAACCCTTCTGGTTTCTGCCTATCTATTCTGCATATGTTTTCTGATTTACTGAATGTTTCTCTTTTATTCAGACTCCTCTGCAGACTCTCCCTTTCATCTCACACATAAAACACCACATTTCTGTTACACAATCAAGGCTTTTGCTGCACAGTTGTGTAGATATTGTTATCTTTAGTGAGGGTATAAAAGAATGAGGCATAACTTTCAAATTAGGGTGTTCTGGAGGTCATGTCTGAATTCATTTCTTCACACAATGGATAGCAAGAATCTCAAACTCTCTCCCTCCAAAAAGCTGCTGTGGCTATTTAATTGAAAAATCTTAAAACTGTTAAAGCAAGAGCTTTAAAGGTTATTTGAACTAAGATTTTAAGTTATTTAAGATGTACGTTAAAAATTATTTAATTGAATAGAACAACAAAGCTCAAGTGACCTAATGGCCTACTCCTGTTTCTAAAATGTTACATAGGATGGTATTTGGGTGGGATTTTCCCACTGGCAGGATCCTCTGGTCCTGCTGAAGGTAAGCTTGTGCGAAGGGTTACCTGGCAACAAGATGGGCAAGTCATGCAAAATAGTGTTGACATCAGTGGGGCCAGAAGACCCAGCCCAGCAGCAGTCACCTCGGCCACCAGAAAACACTTCGCTTGGAGGCTGGAAAATCCTGTCTTTTGAAATTGGAGAAGTTGGGATTGTTCTGCTTGAACAGGAGAAGGTTGGGAAGATACTTGATAAGAGTATTCAAAAGCTTGAGGGGTCTGTCCAAAATAGATAGGGAGAAGCTTTTTCTATTGGTGGAACAGTCAAGAGTCGAGGGCACAGATTCAAGGTAATCAGTAAAAGAAATGCAATGGCAACATGATGAAAAGCTTTGTCACGCAATGAGTGGTTAGGATTTGAAATGCACTGCCTATAAGTAATGGAGGCAGGGTACATTAAGACTTTCAAAGAGGAATTAGTTTCTTCTTATCTGAAAAGCAGTAATTTGCAGGGCTACAAGGAAAAGGCAAGAGAATAGTGCTAGATATATTGCTCCTTTCGAAGACCAGAACTGGCATGACAGGCCAAATGACTCCTCCTGTGCTGTAATCATTCTGTGATTCTATGATATAGCTTTAATCCACGCACTATTCATTAATGATAATATATTGAGCGAAAAGATTGGTCACCTTATTCATAGAATAAAAACTATGTTGAACTTTACAGTGCATAAACCTATTTAAAATAACTGAATAAATATTTCCATTAAAAACAAAGGCTAGCCTACAAATTGTCATTTATAAAGTTTTCATCCTTGCTTGAAAATATACATTCTTTTTCATATGTTTTAAAATCTTTTTTCACTTTACATACCATGCAACATAGGGAACCAATCTCAGCTAAGGAAGAGTCCAACTTAAATGGTACATTATACTCTATATTCTAAAATCTGAAATAGGGAGGGCCACAGTATTCACAAGTACTGTTAATAATTAACCAGACAACCTGACTTAATATTAGAACCTTGGGGTAGATTATAGGGCTAGTATTTTTTTCTACTTAGCTCCAGATAAATCAGCAAGTCAGTGCCCCAGTAGATGGGTAAGGAGATCCTGGCTGGATAAGCAAAAGCAAACAAATTAGTGCTCTGCACTGCTTTACTTGGTTTCTTGTAGTAATATCTATTGGAATTCATCAGCCTTAGTTCTGCCAACCTTCAAATAATCTCTCTGGGTTTGGGTAAGCAGGAAATGTCACTTCAGGTGAGAAATGTACACTTCATATTGTTAAAACGTAATTCTCAGAGATGGTTGCAGATTTCCTACTAGTTTGATTTGCAGACTTTTAAACATGGTGATGAGTTTTAATATGTATCAGACTGGCCAAAAAAAAGTCACAATATTATAGATATCTTTCTTACATTGAAACAGTGATTATCCTTCCTTGGCTGCAACTGTTTTGTAGTATCTTGAGATCATCATATAAATGCAAAATTCTTTACACAAGTAAAAAGTTGTCACTCATATACTTGTAATCCTAAAAATATACAATTGTTGTCTCCACATTCATGATGTAGGTTGTACTAACTTACGAGACTGGATTGATTAATCACCAGATTAATCTTCTGCACTGCAAATGTAAACAACTATATGCCTGGCAATTTTGCGTGGTTAATGTGGTTGAAAATATTGATCGCGCAAATACCCCAAGTTTGAAAGGATTGACAATTCTGTATCCATAGGCCTTGCTCAGGTAATCTCTAGTGCATTAGTTCATTTTCTAAACGAGAGAAAAAAATGCCAAATATCATTTTGCGATGCATAATTATGTTAACAGAAACTTATTCAAGGAAACATTATTAAAAAGCTACTTGGGTAGTGCAGGTACTTCACTTTCATATTATTACTGGATTATTTTATATACATACTCAAAGATAAAGTCTTGTAATTTCCTTATCCTCACAAATTCATCAAAACAATGCTGTATCTATAGTATTCATTTTTATACCTTGCTATCTAAAATTTCTGAGATGTTGAAATTCACAATCACTTGGCACCAAGTCCAGACTCAAAGTTTTCCACTTGCATGTTCCCCTAAAAACAATGCATAGCAGGTGTTCTGAGAGCCAAGGCTGAGTTTAGAAACATATGTTTCAGTGAGTCAGCCTTGAAAATGATAAGACCATCCCCAATTGCAAGACTACCCAGTGTGCTGAATGATTTTTTTGTTTAAATTTTGGCCATTTTTAATAACTATTCAGGCAAGGGGAATGACATTTAGAGTCACAATATGAAGGAAACACCACAGAAAACATTTAGTAATTAAAAGCAAGAACAAGAAGGATGATTCTCCATACAGGGAATTATCGATGTGTGGCATAAAAGTAGAGACATGACAGAGGATAGGCATGCTCCAGCCAACAAAAATCAAAAATTGGATATGGAGACAAGATCACAGAGAGATGTGATCACAGGATGAGTCAGGGAACTGGCAGTTTTGTAATGTAAAAGAAGAGAAAACCAGGGAAATATATGATAGTAGCTGAAAAAATGGACAGGTTGCTGAAGTTTTTTGACTTGCAGTCATCAGAGCAAATGCAAGAATGCCAAATTTAAATAATCACAACAATGTATTCTATAGGAGAAAACAGAACCATTTTGCACCCAAAAAGTTAGTAAATAGAAGTAAAAAAAAAATACTCTTTATCAAATGGCGTGTTTGATGGTAGAAGGGGTGGGAGAGCATTTAATTGGGTGGGAGAGTTGTTTGGCAACTTGACTCTGAATGGCTAAGGTACTGCCACATAGAAAGCAATGGGAAGTTTAGGCTCCCCAAACTCAAGAGAATTCAAAAAGGTTCAAGCCTTGAACATCATCTCATTTGCAGAGAACGGGTCGTTGGCAAGCATGAATGTGTCATGTTACAAGCTTGCTTGTTGTTAGTGTGGCTATTAATGCACTCAGGACATGTGGATGACTCTTGAGGAAATTTCAAACTTGCCACACAATTCTTGCCCACCATTCCAAGGCTTGTATAGGGGAAGAGGCTCAGGGTTCCCTTCCCTGCGATAGATCTTTGTCCTTAATTGTGTGCCATTTTCTCCTTTAAGAATGACTAACTTGCACTCAGGTATCTGAGTGGCAAGGTGCATCAAAACCAGGAAAGGAAAGTGAAAATGTGGAATACCTCCTACTGGCTAGTCATTCTTATCAACTTATTAGGTAGATACAAGTAGATACCTGAGTGCAAGTTAGTCATTCTTAAAGGAGAAAATGGCACACAATTAAGGACAAAGATCTATCGCAGGGAAGGCAACCCTGAGCCTCTGCCCCTATACAAGCCTTGGAATGGTAGGCAAGAATTGTGTGGCAAGTTGAGTAAACATTATTAAAAGGCACATTTGAACAATCTGTTCAGATGGCAAACGTGATCAGCTACCCAAATGGTGAACACAAGAGTCAAATGGCAGTTTTTGGATTATGTCAAACCAGTGCTGGACATCCAAATGCCATTTCTTATTCTCGCCCTACATTCCACATGTGCAATTAAAAAGATAATTAACAGAAGTAAAATGTAGACCCTTTAACCAGTGGTGGGTTTGAGGCGGTGGGAGGGGCATTTAATTTGGGTGGGAAGGTGGAAGGTTGGGGCCCAGCTGCCTTTGTCCCAGTTAAGTCTGTGGCAGGAAGTTCATTGATAAGCCCTCATAAGGAAGGACCTTATTCTACTGCAATGGTATTTATCTGGGAAGCCTGAAAAGCAAACAAGATCAGAATGGCTTATAGGCTTCCAGGGTGGAGACTCTTGTTCAAAGGCACTCAATGTCTGATTGAGAGACCGCAGAATTAGAGGGGCAGAGCCTGCTAAGAGCCAGCCACTGCCTTTGTTGCCAACTTCCTCTCTCTAAAACTCCATCTCCTTTCCACTATCACTGAGCCATGGCCTGGGTCCCTCTTCAGCCCCAGTGAGCGAGAGTTCAATACCTGGGTCCTTTTTCCCAGGGAAAGTCGACTCCTGCCTAGTTAATGCCTAATTAGAACAACAGGCCTTCAGAGATTCAAGAAAAAAAAATGCTGCACCAACTCTCCAGGCAGTGGGATAGACCTGACTTGACTTTCATTAAATATCATCCATCGATACAAAAAGTTGTAATAATATGAAATTCAATTCCAGACTTGGAGGTTTAATGCAGAATCTATGTCAACATTTAATTTTTGACTGGATTGGTGGATGAAGGAAAAGGAGATTAAGGAAAATGGAAACAGTGTGGGTAATGGTGAATGTCATGGGTAACTTAAGCGCTAATAGGAGAAGTAGGCTTCATGAATACCTCCATACTCAATGATGGATTCCAGTGTACTTGCAAGGCTGAAACATTTGCAACTGTTTTCAGCCAAAATGCTGAGTCTCAGTCTCCTCCTGAGGTCCTAAGCATCAGAGATGTTAGTATTCAGCTCATTCAGTTCACTTCCGGTGACATCAAGAAATGGCTGAGCACACTGGATACAGCAAAGGTAATAGACTTTGACAACATCCTGGCTTTAGTGTTGAAGACTTATGCTTCAAAACTAGTCATGGCTCTAGCCAAACAGATACAATACTAGCATCTATCTGGCAAAATGAAATATTGCCCAGCTATGACTTGTCCATAAAAAGCTATATAAATTCAATCCAGTCAAATATACCCTCACCCAATCCACCCTCACTCATCATAAAATGATGGAAAATAATATTGACAATGCTATTAAAACAGCACTAATTTAGCAATATTGGGTGGGATTCTCCTCCCAGCTGCATGTTACTCAGTGGTGGGAGGTGGTGTGCCGTTCTCTTACTGTGGGATTTTCCAAGCTGCTGGGAAATCCAGGAGACGGGGTGAACTTTCGGCGGGACCAGAGAATCCTGCTGGTGCGAACGGTCAGAGAATTCCACCATCATGTTAACTGATGCTCAATTTGGGTTTTGGTGCATCCAGTCAACTCTAGAACTCAATAAAACTATGGTCAAAACATGGTCAAGGCAGCAGAATTCCAAATGCAAGGAGAGAGTAATTGTCCAAATTGACATCAAGGCAACACTAGCCAAACAGCCAGAATAAAATTGAAATCAACCAGGATCTGGGATAAACTCACCATTGACTGGAATCATGCTTAGCGTAAAGGAAGATGATTGTGGTTGTTGGGAGATCAATCATCTCAATACTAAGACATTGCTGCAGGGACTCCATGGATGTTGTTGTAGGCCCAACCTTCATCATCTGTTTCATCTATGACATTCACTCCAATGCAAGATCAAAAGGTTCAGTTCCATTTGCAACTCCTCAGCTAATGAAGTACGTACCCACATATGACAAGACCTGGGCAACATGCAAGCTTGGGTTGATATGTGGTAAGTAGCATCCATGCCACATGTGTTAGGCAATGACCAACTCCATCAAGAGTGAATCTAAACATCTCTCCTTGACAGTCAACTGTATTTTCATTGATGAAGCCCTTTGGAGGTCACCATTAACTAGAAAGCGAATTGGACTAGCAATATAAATATAGTGCCTCGAACAGCAGATCAGAGAGTGGGAATTTTACAGTGAGAAACTCATCATCTGACTCTCCAAAACCTGTCTGCCATCTACAAACTACAAGTCAGGTTTGTAGTAGAGTACGCTACACTTGCCTGGATGGGTTTAGCTCCAAAAATACTGAAGAGACTTCACAACATCTAGGACAAAGTAAATCATTTTAATGGCACCAGATCCACCGCCTTAAATATTCGCTTCCTCTGCCCTGGTGCTCAGCATTCCCTACCAGCACTGTCATATACCTGCACCATACTAAATGCAGTGGCTGAAGGCAGCGACTCACTTTGCACCTTCTAAGGATGATTAGAGATGAGTGCAATGTTGGCCATGCCTGTGTACCTGCATCCCATGGATAACAAAAAAAATGATTAGCACTATTTGCTGGTGTGGAAGATAAATGACAACATGGACTAATTAGACCAAATAGTTTGTTTCTTCATGATAACTTTCAATTATTTCTAAGTATAGCTACATACAACTGAACCAAAAATCAACACAGTCTAGTTGGGCTGGTTTGCTTCTGTCAGCACAATGAACATGTCGGAACTCAAGACATTAAATGAAAGGCCAATAAAGAAAGTCACTGGCAAGTTGTTATTGTACCACAATGTTGTAAATTATTAATACAAATTCTGACTGCAGGATAGAAAAAGAAACAGTTGGGAGTGGGAGAATAGACAAGGAGATAAACTACTCAAAGGGCCTCATTAGTTGTGGAGCTAATTTTAGACAGATCTATCAAAGTGCACAAAGAACATGAGGCTGCTGATTAAACAGCTATCATTGAGGGAGCCGTTGATTCCTTTTGAGTAGAAATTGTGTTCAGTTATAAATAGATGCAGATAGAGCTGAATTTAGTTCTGAAACCAGCAGCAGAAGGTATCGGGGATCAGCAGAACCCCTGTAGGTCTTCCTGTTGCTGGTCATTTCTGATTGGGGTACTTCCCCCCTCACCCTCCACTAGCTTATCGCTTCAGTTTCAGTTATAACAATTTGACTGGTGTCTTTTAGCAATGATAAATGATCACAAAGCAGTATATGCAAATGCCAATCACATTTTATAAAGAGAAGTATAGAAAAGAAAAACACCATTTGTTTTTGTTTCAATTTGCTTTTATAATTGCTTGTAGGACTACGAATGCTATTTCTAAAATCTGCCTTTAATCCCCAAGGTTGGAAAGTCAGTTAAAGCTTTTGGATTCATGTGATATGACAACAGAATACATGAATTTATTGTTGGCAATGTAGAGAATGGGTGTTTAAAATGTTCATATGAAAGAAGAGCTAACACATTTAAAATATGATGTTCAGCACCATCTGATATTGTGAACAGTAATGTGTAGTCTGTAGAACACTAATTTATGAAAATTTATTGATCAATATCAGCTGACTGAACTATTTTGTTACTGTTCAGTTAGGTTATGAAAAAGAACATCAGCATTATAAACTTAGTTAACCAGTTTAATTATTTGGATTATTAGAATGCAAAATGGGCAACTTGTTACTGATAAAGAAAAATTAAATGCTTTGCACTGAAATTGAAAGTATTAATCAACTAATAATAGCTTTCAATATTAAATTTGTAGTTTTCTGAATATACTCTTTCATAAAAAAAGCATTGGGGCCTTCATTCCTTAGCCTCCTACTAGTTTCAGTGATGGCACTCTGCAATGAAGAAGCCAAGAGGTCAAAGTAAATTGTTCTTGAGCATCATCAGATCAAATCTCATCTATTGGTGTCTGAGTAATTTCATATGAGTTGAATTCTTCAACCAAGAAACAGGCCAAGTACAGTACGTTGGAGGGGAAGTGAAGAGAAAATAAAACTGGCAAAGAAAGAATACGAGAATAGAATGGCAGTTAACATAAAAGGGAACCAAAAATCTTCTACCAGTAGAAGTGAGTAGTAAGAGGCAGGGCATGGTCTTTTAAGGTAAATAAGGCAACTTATACTTAGAGATGCAGGGCAAGGTTAGAACATTTAAATGAATACTTTGTGTTGGTACTTATCTAAGAGGAGGAAGCTGACAAAATATTAGTTGAAGAACATTGGGTAGAGAGAATAGGGTGGAGTTGATAGACAGTATGTACTGGAAAAGCTGGTTATGCTTAAGAATGGATCAGGTCCAATGGCTTGCATGCTAGGTTGCTCAAAGAAGCTCTAGAAATGGAAAAAGAATTACCATAATTTTTCAAACTTCCCTAGAAATGAAGAAGGTGCAAAAGGATTGCAGATTGGCAAATGTGATACTTTTATTGAAGGAAGACTGTAAGGATATTCCTACTAACTGGAAGCTTTTTACTTTAACACTAGTATTGGGTAGGGTTTTAGAAAGGGGAAACGAATCAACAGGCACATGGAGAGGTGGGAGTTAATAAACAAGAGCCAGCACAGCTTTGTAAAAGGCAGATCATGATTGACTAATCTAATTGGGTTTTTAGGTGAAGTAACAGGGAAGGTTGATGAAGTGAAAGCAGATGAAGTGAAAGCAATGGATGCTGTCTATATGGATTTAAAAAAATGTCTTTGACAAATTACCACATAAAAGGCTGGTTAACAGAAGCAAATCATGGGCTAGGAGAATCAGTGTCAGCTTGGATAAAATATTTGCTTAAGGAAAGAAAACAGCAACGCCTGGTATATGGTTGTTTTTCAGACTGGACAATGGTAGGTATGGGGTTCCTAAAGGATCAGAGATGGACAATTGCTTTTTGGATATGATATATTTATAAATAAATAAAGGATTAGAATATTGAAATACAAAGCAAAATTTCAAAATTTGGCATGAACTTGAAGAACTAAATGACATCTATGCCACAATGACTCCACAGATGGAATTCTCCCATTTTGAGACAAAGTATCTTGGCAGGTGTAGGAACAGGGAGTGTTTCCTGTTGCAGAGGCTGACGGGAAGACATGTCAAATCTTCTGGCCTCGATGTTATTAATTATGCACCTGGGCATTTTACTGCATATTCAGTGGCTGGACAGGCCTGGATGGCATGTGGTTTGCTGTTGTGTCTGGTAGAATATTGAAAAGATGTCCAACATCACTGACCCACAACAGAAGGTGGATTTCCTGAAAGTGAAGTTACATCTCCAGGAGCATTCAAATACCAGAAGGTGACCTCCTGAGAATAAAGGTGGATTCCAGGACATTCTGGAGAATTCCACCACTACACTTTTGTGCACATCAGTTATGTGTTTTACAACTGTCCATCATAAATATCATGTCGCATGGTCATTTACTCAATTGGTTCAAAGACTGTTATCTATCCTATTTTCTGCTTTTCATAAAGCATAGTCTGTTGACCATGTCCTGCTTACCCATCACCCTTGTATCACTGGCCTACATGGCTGCAGGTTAAGCGATGCCTCATTTTAAAATTCTCCACCCTGTTTTAAAATTCCTCATGTCTTTGTCTGTCCCTACCGTTGTAACCTTTTCCAGTGCCACAACCTTCTGCGATCCCTTCATTCCTCCAATTCTAGCTTCTTGAGCATCCAGGATTTTAATCATTCCACTTTTGGCAGCTGTGTCTTCACATGCCCAATCCTTCAGCTCTGGAATCCCTCCCTAAATTTCTGACTCTCTTTCCTCCTTTAGAATATTCCTGTCTTTCTCTTTAACCAAGCTTTTATTAATCTTCCCTAATATCTCTTTTTATGGCACAGTGTCAAATTCCATTTGCTAACATTTCTGTGAAGTATATTGGAGTGTTTCAAAATATAAATATAAGTTGTTATTTTTATTTATTTATTTGTCTGGTGGACTAAAGGATCTATCACGACTTATGTATAGGGTATATGACTTATCGGTTAGAATGTGGCCTGTCCTGATCTTTTGACTGAATGCATTTGTACGTAAACATTTCTAATTACCCATTTGCAAATAAATTATGTTGATTTGATTTATCATTGTCACATAAATTGGTATACAGTGAAAAGTCAGCTTTCTGACATATTTTGGAGAATTATCTGAAAACAGGAAGCAACCCACACCATGATAAACTGTGAACTCTTCAGTTCGATGCAATCAAAAGATACACACTAGCTCTGCCACCTTTGCCTGCTCTCCTAACCTGTCCAAGTCCTTCTGCAGCTCCCCCCCTTCCTCAATACTACCTGTCTCTCTATGTATCTTTGTATCGTCTGCAAACTTAGCAACAATGCCTTCAATTCCTTCCTTCAAATCGTTAATGTATATTGTGAAAGTTTGTGGCCCCAGCACTGATCCCTGAGGCACACAACTAGTCACCGGCTGCCACCCTGGAAGAAAACCCTTTCATCTCCACTCTTTATCTTCTGCCAGTCAGCCAATAACCTCTATCCATGCCAGGATCTTACTCTTAACACCAAGAGTTTTTAACTGTCTCCTATGCAGCACATTGTCAAAGGCCTTCTGAAAATCTAAATAAATCACATCTACTGGTTCTCCTTTATCTAACTTCCTTCATGCACTAGGACTTCCAGATCCCTTTACTTCTTAGGGCTCTGCATTCTCTCACCATTTGGAATAACATACTTTTTATTCTTCCTGCCAAAATGAACAATTTCATGTTTGTCCACATTTTTAATTATTCATTTAACCTATCCATGTCCTTTGTAGCCTCCATAAGTCCTCTTCACAATTTACTTTCCTATCTTTGTGTTATCAGCAATTTCAGCAACCATACCTTTAGTCCCTTCATCTAAGTCATTTCTACAAATTGGATGACATTGAAGCCCAGCTCTGATCCCTGTGGCACACCACTTGTCATATTCTGACAACCAGAAAATGACCCACTTAAGCCAACTGTTTCCTGTTGACTGGCAAATCTTCAACCCATGACAAGTTACCCCTTAAATCATGAGCTTTTAGTTTTAGCAATAACCTTTGAAATGGCACTTTATTAAAGGCCTTCTGTAATTCTAAGTACAGTATATCTACCAGTTCCCCTTTATCCGCAGCATGTGATACCTTCAAATAGGACCAATAAATTGATTAAACATGATTTCTGAGTGCAGAAAGAAATTTTATACAAATTTGTCAAACCCCAGTTTCTTTTGATTACAGAGGTTCCCAGCTGCATCTTTTATCAAAATGTTCCCAAGCAGTTTAAAGGCCTTCATGTCCATATTTCTAGCACACATTCAAAAACAAAATCTAGCTTAATGAAATGTAACTGTGTTACACTATAACTGTGTTATTTTGCTAAATAATATATGTCTACTCTACAGCTCATTGCTATTTAAAGTTAAATCATGCTACTTAAAGCTAATTTATAATGGGACAAAATGCCACCTATTCAGGTCACAGACAGCAGTGTTCTCGAGCTATGGTGTTCATTTTGATCAATATATCCAAATTCACTCTTCTCCTGCTCTCCCCAAACCTTTGGGCCTTTATAGCTCTGCCATGTTCACAACCATCCCATAAATTTGGCCTCTGCTATTGCCTCTCTAACCCCCAGGTCTCTACCTCTTACTAGGCCATCTATTCTCACTTCTCTTCTGTCCCTAACCACCCACATCCATGTGTTCCCACTAACATAATTTCCTTCTACATTCATCCATAGAAGGAATTCTCACCCCAAAACAAGTTCTGACTACCTTCTTTTGGCTTTTCATTATCTGCACATTCCACAGCAGCCGAATTGCTCAGCCACGCTCCTACCTCAATCTGGAGTCTTGTCCAAAGCAAAACCCTTAATCTGAAGAAAAATCTTTCACGGGATATGGGCATCACTGTCCAGGCCAGCATTTATTGCCCATCCCTAATTGCCCTCAAGAAGGGAGAGTCACCTTTTTAAACCACTGCAATCCACATGGTGCGCGGGTATATCTATATTTCTGTAAGAGAGGATTTCAAGGATTTTGGCCAAGCAATAGTGAAAGAGAAACAATATATTTCCAAATCAGGATGGTGTGTGGCTTGGAGAGAGACTTGTAAATGGAGGTATTCCTATGCATCATTGCAATTGCTTTTCTAAGTGGTAGAGGTTACTGGTATTGAAAGGTATTGTTGAAGAAATGGTGAAGTATCTCCATTCTGACCAATCTTTCAGTATGCCCCAGTGGGGATAATGCCCTTCTCTGATCAGAACCTTCCACATACTTGACGAAGGAATACTGTTTCCGAAAGCTTGTGGGATTACTATCAAATAAACTGGCTGGACTCTAACCTGTTGTTGTGAGACTTCTTACTGTGTTTATTCCAGTCCAACACCAGCATCTCTACATCATTATTCCCACAAGTACAGGGGCTGCATAACTAAGAGTATCTGGCACAAAACTGATGTAGTAATCCCTTACCGCATCTGACTATACCCACATTATATACTATTGGGCCCAAGTTTCCTCTGCCAAAAATAGCCACTGCTTCATGGTTATCTTGGAGGTCAAAATTAATGTCCACTTTGTATTTTCTGTGCCCAACTTTCTCATTAAAACCCTAAAACATCTACCTTCATCTCTAGTGATGAAATATTCACAGATACCGTGGGCACAAAGGTAGCAATCATTATTCAATCATCTTTCAGTTGCCTCTGCTGATTTTCAACTTCTCCTTGTCTAACCACACCCCCCTTGCATGATTCATTCTTGTTGTGATTTTGAACCTGTGCTTTTCTCGAGTTCCTCTCCTATTTCACTTCATATCATCTTAGAGCTCATCTTGTCTGTGAAATCGACTTCCGTCGGACTTACCCTATTAAACTGCTCATCTCCCAACTTCCTTTCTTGGCCCTGTAAAAGCTAAAATTGTAAATTGTTTCTACTCAGAAATTTCTTCCCAAAACTATTTTCATCAATTCACCTAAAAAAAGAATTCTCAGCTTTGCTGTCCCTTCCAATTACTGCCACAGTTCTCTTTCTTTTCTAAACTGCTTGAACAAATTGTTACCCCCTAAATCTATTCGCATGTTTCTTGAAATTCCATGACTAAATCTCTTCCATCACTAACATACCAGCAAAATGGCCATGTCTGAAGTCACAACTGAAATCCTCTGTGGCTGTGACCATATATTATTCTTCCTCGTTCTTGACCTTTCTGTCGCCTTTGCCAGGATACAAAGGTTGGCAAATCCTCCAATGCCTTTCCTCGATTGGCTAGCTCACTAAAATCATCCAGGTTTGTTTACACACTTACCTTTTTTGTTACAGCATCATTTCTTCTCAGCTTTTTTTTTTGTTGTTGCACCATTAACTGAAGTCTAACAAAGATCTGTTGACTTTCTCAACCACATGTTGATGCATGGAGGTCATCTGCAGAAATGCTGTTAGCTTTTATATGTATGCTGATGACAGCTAGGTCTACTGCTCTTGGCCACTACACTGACTATGTTGTCAAACTGCTTGGTCCTTGCTTGATGAGATATAATTTCATCCAGCAAATTCAGTCTCTTCTACTAACGCTATCAATTGCCATCAATTTCATTCCCCTCTCAAGCTACTGTCTTGAGCTGAGCCATAATCCTAACAATCTTGGTGTTCTATCTAATCCTATCAATGGTTCCCTACTATATATTTGTATTGAAGAATGAGTTATTTTCACTATAATAGCACTGCTGACCTCTGCTTCAATCCAGCAGTTGTTGAAACTTCTGTCCATTTTCAGGTTCTGCAAACTCAATGCTCTTTCAGTCTGCTTCCCCTTATTCTGCTGTCTCTAAAACTTCTGTGGTTGTTCAGTAATCAACTATGCCCTTACTCATCTGCAAAGATACTCTGCCCCCTAATGCCTCCAATTTTAAATTCCTATCCTTGTGTTTAAATCTTTTCATTGCTTTGCCCTTTTTCAAATTCTGCAACCCACCTGCCCAAAGAATCCTGCCCTCTGATTTATTGCCCATGCATAACTCTTCAGTCTTTTTTTTATCATTGATTCAGTATATAATTTTGTTTCTTAAATCTCCATGCAGCATCTTGAGAATTATTTTTGCTAAAAGTGCTACACAAATGTAAATTTTCTTGCTTTCCTAAACTATTTTTTTGCCGAATACAATTTTATTCCTGTTCAGAGCAAATTAAACAGGATTTTATTCCCTCTAGTGACTAACAGTAACCATCAAAACTTTCATGAAGCTTCATATCATCTCTAACATACCAGCAAAATGGCCATGTCTGAAGTCACAACTGAAATCCTTTGTGGCTGTGACCATATATTATTCTTCCTCATTCATGAAGCTGTGATTCTATCTGTCCATAGTAATGGGTAAAGGTAAAGTTACTATAGTCCCAGATGACCATAGGCTGCTCTCCCCTTTGAGGGAGAGAGAGCTGACTGGAGGTGATTTAACCTGAGACTCATCACACATCAAGGGGCAAGATTGAGAAGGGAGACCTTTATGAATAACCTCAGCCAGTATGGGAAGTGAAACCAGGCTGTTAGCGTCACTGCATCACAAGCCAGCCATCCAGCCAACTGAGCTATCATAGCAATACTGATCAATCTATGCCAGCGAAACGCGGAAGAAAAAATGTCATATATTGGATATAATTCTCCTATGCTGCTTTAGTAAGATTCTGTGCACTGCACTGTAAAGAGAGAGACAACATCAACAATGAAGAAATACCACAGAGGACTGGTCAGAGGTGCCGAATGGCAGTAGAATGGACATCACCAGGTGGAAGAAGACAACACTGCCAGCTGAAGGAGGACTGGTGAAGTACATTTAAGAAGGACCTTCAAGAGAGGGACATCACCTCAGCTGAAGTGAAAAAGATTATGATAAGCCAATGGCAGGCTTGTTGCTCATTGTCCTGCTTGGGACCAGATAAACCAAGTCTAAATAAGCAAGTAATTAACAGCCCTGATTAGCACAGCATAAGGAAATCAGTATTAGTCTAGTGCTTTAAATTTAGATCAGACTCAAACACAACATAGTTTCATGTATTGAAATCTTGAGTTTTTTTGGTGTTTGCACTAATTTTGCTTTGTATTAGCTTAGCAAATTGACTGCAAAGTTGTGCCACAGTTTCTTTCTTTTTGTTTATTTCAACGTGCTAGTGATTTCCCTTTGCACTGCTTTTCTCCACTGCCAAGTATTTCCAGAAATGAATAAGTAGTATCCTTCTGCATGTCAAAAAATTGTCAGATTTCAATGCTTCATGAGATGTACTGGCGAGACGCAACATGATAAAAGAAGAAGCAAAACACAGGATGTGAACATAAAAAGTAATTATTTTATAATTATCACAAACTCAGCCAAAGGAATAAAAGAGGTGTCAAACATGCATTAAGGCTTGTGTTCATCTTTGTCAACCACTGCATTTGTTGCTTGTGGTCTATGCAAATTTAGAATAATGAACACTGAAGACTGATGTAAAGAATTTCAGACTATCGGGTTCTATTTATTTATTTATTTACATACAGGAGCAACACAATAAGGGATCGCTGACACATATGTAACACCACCCCCAGCCATGTATTATTTTGCATAAAATATTGATGATGTCTCTCTTGTTTTTCTTTGTGAGAAAGGACAAGTATTGTATAAGTTTTTTTTACAGGATTGAGTGTTGATGATAAAGTGTAATATGTACATGATATCACAGACATATTAGCACAATGAGTATATAAGATTCAAAAAAATTACACATTTGGGACATATAAGTTATAAGGATATTGTTTTCAAAATATGGAGAATAAATCATTTTCTATGTGTCACAACAGGTATATAATAATATACCTCTAGTAAAATAAGAGTAATCATAGAATCTTACAGTGCAGAAAGACGCCCTCTGGCTCATGGAGTCTGCACTGACCACAATCCTCCTATCCAGGCCCAAACCCCACATTCCTCCATATTTTACTCACTAATTGCTCTAAGCTAAGCACCTCAGGATACTTAGGGGCAATTTTAAGCATGGCCAATCAACCTAACCCGCACATCTTTGGACTGTGGGAGGAAACTGGAGCATCCAGAGAAAACCCATGCAGACAGTGACCCGCGCTGGGAATTGAACCCAGGTCCCTGGAGCTTGAAGCAGCAGTGCTTACCACTGTGCTGCCATGCCGCAAGAAATGTTTCTTCCTGCTCCTTAAACACAATTTTTCTGTAAGAATGTAAATAAACCAGTGCTAACTACAGTCGTTATTTCTCGCAGAACAAATGTGCACCAGTAGATGGAGATGGTGAATCCTTCCATTGAAAACATCAATGAACACCAAAGCACAGAAATTGCTATTTCTAATATTAGTATAGAAATGTTTAATGCACTCCATAACATTCCCCTGTATATTGCTGTGATGACAATATTACTGACTTCACTTGAAATGATTGAATATCTTCATAAAACAGCAACAAAGAAATATGAACTTCACAAAAAGTGATTTAAGGAAGCTGAGAGATCCTATTAAACATTTCAATATCACAAAAAGAGTACAGATAAACTAAATCATACTGAAATTCCATAACAGCTAATTAGCTATTTTACAAGACTATGAATGGAGGAAACACACCACCTGGGAAAATGTACTTTTTTTAAGCAGGAAAGGAAGAGGTATTAGTAGTAGAACACAGCATGATAGTTTTTGAACTTTGGGAAAGGCCAAATAGATCACAATGATCATTTTTGTTTTCTGATATTCCTAACTTTCAATAATGAACATTGTGATTGCGATGTTTGCCAGGAATATGCAACAGGAAAAGCTTTTGGAGACAAAAATCTTGGAATTCACTTTATTGCTGCAATTGCAGCGAGGTTGAAGCACCACCATTCTGGCAGCAGCATAGGCTCAGCCAGTGACATTTTGAATAACTGTTTGGTGGGGGGGAAGGTGATGTGGCACTGAGATGCACTTGTTGGCTCCCATTGAAAATGCTGCTGGGCTAATATTTTCATTCTGCATTCATTTTACTCACTTTAAAAGTACATGTAAAAGTTAGGACACTCAAATCCGGGATTCTTCCAGGCCATAATGCATAAAACTGCACCAATTCATAAACATCACTTGCTTTCCTGTAAAGTTTCCCAATCCACTTTCTTTACATTCTCAATCAATTCTCATGAGCAAACTGCACTAGACCCCAGATCTATTCCTCTTTAGCTGGACTTAGGTCTATTGGACATTTGATGTACACCAAGTCTGGTAGATCATTCTACAATCTTTCAACCCTTCTCTTTATAACTGGGAACTATTTATTTCTATCTACTCTTTTCCATTCCTTCATAATTTTGAATACCTGTATCAAAACAACCTGTTGTATTTGCTTTTCTAATGAATATAACCCCAATTTTTCAAAGCTTTAAAAAATTTTGTATTTTATGAAATGTAATGTAACAGTCAATCTGTGGAGACCAATACCATACAATGTATTCTGATATTTTACTAAAGGTTTCTTGAGCCCATTATTGTATTTCAACTTTTACACTTTATAGGTTGCACAATATCAGGTATCCAATGCTTTTTACGCCCTCATCAACTTATCCTGTTGTTTTTAATGTGAACTCAATTCGAAATATCACTCTGCTCTTGCTCATCACCCAGGTAGATGCACACACTATGGGTATTGTGCATTGATAATGGAAGGAGTGGATATTGGAGGGGTGGCTAGGATGTGAAACAAGTAGATTGCTTTGTCTTGGATGGTGTCAAACTCCTTGAATGTTGATGCAGCTGCTGTAGAAGAGAATTCCATCACATTCCTGATTTGTGCCTTGTAGATGGTGGAAGCTTTGGGGTCAGAAGGGAGTTACTTGCTGCAGAATTCCTAGCCTTTGACCTGCTCCTGTAGCTATAGTATTTGTATGACTGATCCTATTCAGTTTCTCATCAATGGTAACCCTTTGGACGGCAAGATCACTGAATGGCAAGAGATGATTGGATCCTCTCTTGTTGGAGATGGTCACTGCCCGGCACTCCTGTGGCACAAATGTTACTTGCCACTTATCAGCCCAAACCTGAATATTGTCCAAGTTTTGTTGCACATATTCACAGACTGCTCCAGCATCTGAGGTATCACAAATGGTGCTGAACATTATTTGATGATAATTGCATATTCCAACTTCTGATCTTATGATGGAGGAAAGTTCATTGCTGAAGCAATTGAAAAGACACAATCCTGAGGAACTCCTGCAGTGATGTCCTGATACCGAGACTTTCAACAACCACAATCATCTTTTTCTTGGTACGAGTACAACTCCAATCAGTGGGGAAATTCATCTGAATTCCCACTGATATCAGTTCTGTGAGGAGTTTTTGAAGCTATACTTAATCAAATGTGGCTTTGATGTCAAGGGCTGTCGCTCACATCTCACCTTTGGAGTTCAATTCCTCTGCCCATATTTGAACCAAGACTACAATGAGATCAGGAGCTGAGTGGCCTGCGGGGAACCCACACTGAGCTTAAGTGAGTATGTTATTGCTGAACAAGTGCCACTTGAAAGCATTGTTGATGCCACTTCCATTACTCTGCTGATGATCAAGAGTAGGCAAATGGGACAGTAATTAGTTAGGTTGGATTTGTCCTGCTTTTTGTGGATTGACATTTGGCAATTTGATTCAGAACTCCCACTTGTCTGATGAAGGAGCAACGCTCCGAAAGCTAGTGGCTTGTGCTACTAAATAAACCTATTGGACTTTAATCTGGTGTTGTAAGACTTCTTATTTTGTAGATAAGACATACAAGGACAGTTTTCCACATTGCTGGGTAGGTGCCGTGTTGTAGCTGTACTGGAAAAGCTTTGTTAAGGTCGCAGCGAGTTCTGGAGTACAATTCTTCACTATGATTGCTATTCCTCACATTCTTTTATTAGTCATGCTCTTTATCGTCCAAACAAATTAACATCTTATCTGAGGGACAATATCTCTGACAGTGCAGCACTCTCATAATGCTTTACTGAATGATCAGTCAAGATTATGTGCTCAAAATATCTGGACTAAAATGTGAGCCTTTTGGTTCAGACGTGGGGTAGCAGCCATTGAGCCTTGAGTGAAACTTTAACAAGGGAAAAATTATCATGGCTGGAGAAACTCAACTAATCTTTTGCCAAGAGCCCCACTTCACAATTGAGAATAAAGAGCTAAAAAGAAATGACAAGGTACTGCTTGGATGTTCGAGTCAGTTTGAGACCACTGATACAGACTAGTAGGCCTGAATGGCCTGGCTCAGCCGACATGCAGATGGTCTCCAGGATCTGGAGAGAGTCTCTTGCCTTCAGCTATCGAAAGTAGATATCTGTTTTGCTATGTGGCTGGCACAGTGGTTAGCATTGCTGCCTTAGCACCAGGGACTGTGTTCAATCCTGGCTTCGGATCACTAACTCTGTGGAGTCTGCACATTCCCCCTCTGCGAGTTTAGTTTATTGGTCATGATAAATTGTCCCTTAATGTCAAGGGATTAGGAGGGTAAATAAATGGGGTTACATGGATAAAGCCTGGGTAGGATTGTAATTGGTGCAGACTTGAAGGGCCAATTAGATTTCTTCTGCACTGTAAGGAGTCTATGATAATTGTGCAAACTCCCAGTAATTTTGGGTTCCTTTGATTTATACTCATGGAATGGGTACAGAATTAGAGGGGATCTGATCCAAGTGTTTAAGATTATTGAAGACAAAAAGTCAGAGCAGCAAACAAATTGCCTCAGGTGAAACAGTCAAATGAAAGTCAGAGGCTCTCACAGAAACTAAAATACACTTGGAAGAATGAAGAGAGAAAGAGAAATGCAGAGAGAGAGAGAGAGAGAGAAATGCAGAGAGAGAGAGAGAATGAGCAGAGAGAGAGAAGAAATGCAGAGAGAGAGAGAGAGAAATGCAGAGAGAGAGAGAGAGATGCAGAGAGACAGAGAAATGGAAGAGAGAGAGAGAAATGGAGAGAGAGAGAAGAAATGCGAGAGAGAGAGAGAGAGAGAGAAAATGCAGAGAGAGAGAGAGAAATGCAGAGAGAGAAATGCAGAGAGAGAATGCGAGAGAGAAATGCAGAGAGAGAATGCAGGAGAGAAAATGCAGAGAGAGAATGCAGAGAGAGAATGCAGAGAGAGAAATGCAGAGAGAGAGAGAAAGAGAGAGAAATGCAGGAGAAGAGAGAGAATGCGAGAGAGAGAGAGAGAAATGCAGAGAGAGAGAGAGAGAATGCAGAGAGAGAGAGAGAGAAATGCAGAGAGAGATGAGAGAGAGAAATGCAGAGAGAGAGAGAGATGCAGAGAGAGAAATGCAGAGAAAATGCGAGAGAGAAATGCAGAGAGAGAAATGCAGAGAGAGAGAGAGAGAGAAATGCAGAGAGAGAGAGAGAGAAATGCAGAGAGAGAGAGAGAGAAATGCAGAGAGAGAGAGAGAGAAATGCAGAGAGAGAGAGAGAGAGAGAGAAATGCAGAGAGAGAGAGAAATGCAGAGAGAGAGAAAATGCAGAGAGAGAGAATGCAGAGAGGAGAGAGAGAGAGAAATGCAGAGAGAGAGAGAGAGAGAGAGAATGCAGAGAAGAGAAATGCAGAGAGGAGAGAAATGCAGAGAGAGAGAAATGCAGAGAGAGAGAGAAATGCAGAAGAGAGAGAAATGCAGAGAGAGAGAGAGAAATGCAAGAGAGGAGAGAGAGAAATGCAGAGAGAGAGAGAGGAATGCAGAGAGAGAAGAGAATGCAGAGAGAGAGGAGAGAAGCAGAGAGAGAGAAATGCAGAAGAGAAATGCAGGAGAGAGAAAATGCAAGAGAGAGATGCAGAGAGAGAATGCAGAGAGAGAGAGAGAAATGCAGAGAGAGAGGGAGAGAGAGAAATGCAGAGAGAGAGAGAGAAATGCAGAGAGAGAGAGAGAGAGAGAGAGAGAGAGAGAGAGAGAGAGAGAGAGAGAGAGAGAGAGAGAGAGAGGGAGAGAGAGAGAGATGCAGAGAGAGAGAGATGCAGAGAGAGAGAGATGCAGAGAGAGAGAGATGCAGAGAGAGAGAGATGCAGAGAGAGAGAGAGAGAAATGCAGAGAGAGAGAGAGAAATGCAGAGAGAGAGGAAATGAAGAGCAGAGAGAGAGGAGAGAGAGAGAAATGCGAGAAGAGAGGAGAGAGAATGCAGGAGAGAGAGAGAAATGCAGAGAGAGAGGGAGAGAGAATGCAGAGAGAGAGAAGGGAGATAACGAAGGAGAAATGCAGAGAGAGAGAGAGAGAGAAATGCAGAGAGAGAGAAAATGCAGAGAGAGAGAAATGCAGAGAGAGAGAAATGCAGCGAGAGAGAAATGCAGAGACGAGAAATGCACGAGGAAGAAATGCAGGAGAGAGCAGAAATGCAGAGAGAAGCGAGAGATGCAAGAGAGAGACACGAAATGCAGAGAGAGAGAGAATGCAGAGAGAGAGAGAGAGAGACACGCAGAGAGAGAGAGAGAGAGAGAACTGCAGGAGGAGGGAGCAAAGCAGAGAGAGAGAGAGAAATGCAGAGAGATAGGAGAGAGAGAGAAATGCAGAGATGATTAGGGAGAGAGGAGAAATGCAGAAGAGAAAGGGAGAGAGAGAAATGCAGAGAGAGAGAAAGGGAGGAGAGAGAAATGCGAGAGAGAGGGCGAGAGGGAGAAATGCAGAGAGGAGAGAGAGAGAAAGAGAAATGCAGAGAGAGAGAGGAAATGCAGAGAGAGAGAGAGAAATGCAGAGAGAGAGAGAGAAATGCACAGAGAGAGAAATGCCAGAGAGCGAAAAGAGGAGAAAGCAGAGAGAGAAATGCAGAGAGAGAAATGCAGAGAGAGAGAGAAATGCAGAGAGAGAGAGAGAGAAATGCAGAGAGAGAGAGAGAGAAATGCAGAGAGAGAGAGAAATGCAGAGAGAGAGAGAGAGAGAAATGCAGAGAGAGAGAGAGAGAGAAATGCAGAGAGAGAGAGAAATGCAGAGAGAGAGAAAGAGAAATGCAGAGAGAGAGAGAGAAATGCAGAGAGAGAGAGAAATGCAGAGAGAGAGAGAGAGAGAAATGCAGAGAGAGAGAGAGAAATGCAGAGAGAGAAATGCAAAGAGAGAGAGAGAAATGCAGAGAGAGAGAGAAATGCAGAGAGAGAGAGAGATGCAGAGAGAGAGAGAAATGCAGAGAGAAAGGAGAGAGAGGAAATGCAGAGAGAGAGAAGGAGAGAGAGAAATGCAGAGAGAGAGGAGAGAGAGAAATGCAGAGAGAGAGAGAGAGAAGAAATGAGAGAGAGAGAGAGAAATGCAGAGAGAGAGAGAGAATGCAGAGAGAGAGAGAGAAATGCAGGAGAGAGAGAGAAATGCAGAGAGAGAAATGCGAGAGAGAAATGCAGAGAGAGGAAATGCAGAGAGAGAAATGCAGAGGAGAGAGAAATGCAGAGAGAGAGAGAGAGAGATGCAGAGAGAGAGAGAGAGAGAAATGCAGAGAGAGAGAGGAGAGAGAAATGCAGAGAGAGAGAGAGAGAGAAAATGCAGAGAGAGAGAGAGAGAGAAATGCAGAGAGAGAGAAATGCAGAGAGAGAGAGAGAGAGAAATGCAGAGAGAGAGAAATGCAGAGAGAGAGAAATGCAGAGAGAGAAATGCAGAGAGAGAGGGAGAGAAGGAAATGCAGAGAGAGAGGGAGAGAGGGAAATGCAGAGAGGGAGAGAGAGAAATGCAGAGAGAGAGAGAGAGAGAGAGAGAGAGAGAGAGAGAGAGAGAGAGAGAGAGAGAGAGAGAGAGAGAGAGAGAGAGAGAGAGAGAGAGAGAGAGAGCGAGAGAGAGAGAGAGAGAGAGAGAGAGAGAGAGAGAGAGAGAGAGAGAGAGAGAGAGAGAGAGAGAGAGAGAGAGAGAGAGAGAGAGAGAGAGAGAGAGAGAGAGAGAGAGAGAAATGCAGAGAGAGAGAGATGCAGAGAGAGAGAGATGCAGAGAGAGAGAGAGAAATGCAGAGAGAGAGAGTGCAGAGAGAGAGAGATGCAGAGAGAGAGAGAGAGAGAAATGCACAGAGAGAGAGAGAGAGAAATGCAGAGAGAGGGAGAAATGCACAGAGAGAAATGCACAGAGAGAGAGGGAGAAATGCACAGAGAGAGAGGGAGAAATGCAGAGAGAGAGAAATGCAGAGAGAGAGAAATGCAGAGAGAGAAATGCAGAGAGAGAAATGCAGAGAGAGAAATGCAGAGAGAGAGGGAGAGAAGGAAATGCAGAGAGAGAGGGAGAGAGGGAAATGCAGAGAGGGAGAGAGAGAAATGCAGAGAGAGAGAGAGATACAGAGAGAGAGAGAGAGAGAGAGAGAGAGAGAGAGAGAGAGAGAGAGAGGAAATGCAACAGAGAGAGAGAGAGAGAAATGCAAGAGAGAAGAGAGAGAGAGAGAAATGCAGAGAGAGAGAGAGAGAGAAGAATGCAGAAGGAGAGAGAGAGGAGAAATGCAGAGAGAGAGAGAAATGCAGACAGACAGAGAGAGAGAAACACAGAGAGAGAGAGAGAGAGAAATGCAGACAGAGAGAGAGAGAAAAATGCAGACAGAGAGAGAGAGAGAAAAATGCAGACAGAGAGAGAGAGAGAAATGCAGACAGAGAGAGAGAGAGAGAGAGAAATGCAGACGAGAGAGAGAGAAATGCAGAGAGAGAGAGAGAGAGAAATGCAGACAGAGAGAGAGAGAAATGCAGACAGAGAGAGAGAGAGAGAGAGAAATGCAGACAGAGAGAGAGAGAAAAACGCAGAGAGAGAGAGAGAGAAACGCACAGAGAGAGAGAGAGAAACGCACAGAGAGAGAGAGAGAGAGAAGAAACGCAGACAGAGAGAGAGAGAGAAACGCAGACAGAGAGAGAGAGAGAAAAACGCAGACAGAGAGAGAGAAAAACACAGACAGAGAGAGAGAAACACAGAGAGAGAGAGAGAGAGAAACGCAGACAGAGAGAGAGAGAGAAACACAGACAGAGAGAGAGAGAGAGAAACACAGACAGAGAGAGAGAGAGAGAAACACAGACAGAGAGAGAGAAACACAGAGAGAGAGAGAAACACAGAGAGAGAGAGAGAGAGAGAGAGAAACAAACAAAGGGGAATTCCAGAGGAGTTAGTGAAAAACCATTCCTGTGGTTCTTTAAGAAGTATCAGCTGGAATTCTGTAAATTGAAGTCCTTATAGAATTAAGATAAGAGCAGATATATAATATAGAATATAATTTGTGGGTCTGGGATACCTTAGCTGGAGAAGGGGAGAGCTTGTAATGATCTCCCATAAAAAAGGTTGGGGAAAATTTTTTTATTAGAGAATTTTTATTTATTTATTAGTCACAAGTAATGCTTACATTAAACACTGCAATGAAGTTACTGTGAAATTCCCTTAACACAGTCCGGCACCTGTTCAGGTCAATGCACTTAACCAGCACTTCTTACAGAATGTGGGAGGAAAGTGGAGCACTCAGAGGAAACCCACAGACATGGGGAGAATGAGCAAACTCTGCAGACAGTGACCCAAGCTGCGAATCGAACCCAGGTCCTGGCACTGAGAAACAGTAGTGCTAACCACTGTGCTGCTCCCAAATCTTGGCTAAAGGCTACCTTTTTTGCCTCTCTAAAGGGGGCTGTACAATGTTGATGCATATGGCTGAAATCAGCTGATGTTGGGAAGAAACTGATGACCTTTATTTATTTTAGATACACAAACAAGAATCTAACTGAGCAGTCAAAGGACTTCTCAAAGCTCAGAAGGAAATTAGAAATATATTGATTACGAGTGCTCTGAATCTTGGACTAGGTGCAGCTTTAAAAAATCTGATTAGAGATACTACATATACTTAAATATATAAAAATTAAAATGATGAACGGAAAGAAACTAATGAACAACAGTTACTACAAATCAGTGGTATGTAAGATTACTCAATCATATTATTCCCATGGTCAGATTAATAGCATTCAAAGAAAACAGTCAAATCTTTACAGTTATCTATATTCACAGTTTATTTTGTATATGTATATTATTCTGGGAACTTTTATTTATTTGTTATTTGTTTTTGGAGTTACTAGTATATCCCACCTTCACCAGGGGATAAAATTACCCCACAATGTCACAGTTGAGAAAAAAATCTGCATTTGTATCCAGCAAAATTCTATCTCCAGAATGTGTTGTTATTTTTGTGGTGTTCAAATACTAATATCCAATTAACAGACTACAATGATATAATTGTCACAATACTAAATGGCTATTAGTATGTGGAGAATGAAGGTACAACCTAACATTAGCGCCGTGTTGCATCCACTGGAGTCCTCAGTCACTGTCCATAAGATATGATAAAGGTACATGGAGTTGGGGGTAAAGTGTTAGCATCGATTCAGGATTGGCTATCTAACAGAAAGCAGAGAGTTGGAATAAATGGGTGCTTTTTTAGTTGGCAGTTGATGACTAGTGGCATGCCATGGGGATCGGTGCTGGGGCCTTAACTGTTTACCATATACATAGACGATCTGGAGGAGGGGACTGACTATAGGATAACAAAGTTTGCTGATGACACAAAGATGAGTGGGAAAGCAAATTGCGTGGAAGATGCAGAAAGTCTGCTGAGAGATTTCAATAGGCTGAGTGAATGGGCGAGGATCTGGCAGATGGAGTATAACATTGGCAAATGTGAGATTATCCACTTTGGAAGGAATAATAGTAAAATGAACTATTATTGAAATGGTGAAAAATTACAACATACTACTATGCAAAAACAGCAGGTGATCAAGAAGGCAAATGGAATGTGGGCCTTTATCGCGAGAGGGATGGAGTATAAAAGCAGGAAGGTCTTGTTGCAATTGTACAAGGTACTGGTGAGGCTGGCACCTAGAGTAGTGTGTGCAATTTTGGTCCCCTTATTTAAGAAAGGATATATTAGCTTTGGAGAGGGTGCAGAGAAGGTTCACCAGGTTGATTCTGGAGATGAGGGGGGTAGCTTATGAGGAGAGATTGAATAGATGGGCCTGTACTCATTGGAGTTTAGAAGGCTGAGGGAAAATCTTATAGAGACATGTAAGATAATGAAGGGGCTAGACAAGGTAGAAGCAGAGAGATTATTTCCACTTCGAATGGAAACAAGGGCATAGCCTCAAAATACAGGGGAGTCAATTTAGAACAGAGTTGAGGAGGAACTTCTTCTCCCAGAGGACAGTGAATCTTTGAATTCTCTGTCCATTGAAGCAGTGGAGGCTACCTCGTTAAATGTGTTAAGTTACAGATAGATAGATTTTTGACCAATAAGGGAATTAAGGGTTATAGGGAACAGATGGGCAAGTGGAACTGAACCACTAAGCCATGATCTTACTGAATGGCGGGGCAAGCTGAAGAGGCTAGATGGCCTACTTCTGCTTCTATTTCTTACGTTCTTATATTTCACATCCAGGGGAAGTTCCCAACTTTGGATACTACGGTGGGTGCCCATGCCACCAGGGAAGCAATTACGACACTGTTACAGAGGCCATAAAGTGCAGCACAGCATGCCAGAAAAACAAATTGATGACACTTAGACATGGTGATGCTTTAAAAATATGAAAAGTATCATATCTAATTTTTTGAGGAGTCAGACCTTAAATTCCTTCCCCCCCCCCAAAGTAAAACCACCCCACGTACAATATTCAATGTGACCTTATCAGCAGTTGGGAGGCACAGTAGAGGGACAGCAAAGGCAAGGCTCTTTCCAAGCTAATTTCCGACAGTTCCCATGGACACGTGCCAGGGTCATGGTGCAACTGTGCTGGAAGGATAGTAGATTTTCAATGCTGTGTGAAAATCATTCAGCATCAAGTTCATGGATCATACTGGAGACAGCAACACTGACAATAACAGCATAACATCCTGACAAGAAAATGGAAACATTGTGTAGTATAAATAATAAAAGACACTAAGAAGTGACTTCAAGGGTGAAATCTCATGATAACTGTTGTTCAAGTACTTGGCCCTGAAGATGTTTGGACCTCAATTCTATCAGTGATGTCGAGAGTGCACTTGCAGCAACCCTCCAAATTTGAGGGTCTGTGGGAGGCTACTTCATTTTTAACTGAGCCAGTCAGTCCTTGTGGCTCTACATCACGTCACATCAAAGCTGCTATTTGTCCCTTATTGCTGGAAATCTATCCATCACTGGTGGTGTGTGGCTCCTCAGGCTCCCTCACTTTTTAGTACCTCATGTAAGAGAGCAATGTAAAATGGTAGGGGCATCTAGAGGCCACAATTCTCACTGGGACTTTATCAAAGCTTGATAATAGCTCAGCCTAACTTCCCTATTTTTGTACTCATTACCTCTATTAATGAAGCTTTGCTAGTTACTCTCAATATGCCCCTCCAACTTCAAAAGGCCCCAGGTCCTTTTGTTCTTCCACATACTAAAATTGTGCCATTAAGTCTATATTGTCTCTCCCGCCCCTTCTGCCAAAATCACCTCACACTTCTCAGTATTGAATTCCATTTGCCACTCATCTATCCATTCTGCTAACGTATCTTTGCTTTATTGCAGGAAATTCACACTGTTCTAACTATTTGTCACTCCTCCACAGTTTGGTACTGTCGGCAAATTTTGAAATTTTACTCCATACTCCAAGATGTATGTCATTTATAGATGGCAAAAAAAGTGGTTCGAGCAGTAACTTTGCTGCCTAACATTAACACTGTGCCTGCCATGTTCAGTCCAAAAAACATTCATGTACCACAACTCATTGCTTTCTCTCACTAAGTCAATGTTTAATTCAATACGAGACCGACCTTGCTATTTCAAAGCTTCAATTTTGCTGGTTAGTCTTTTACATGCTTTTGGACACTAAGGGACAATCTAACATGGCCAGTCCACCTAACCTGCATATCTCTGGACTGTGGGAAGAAACCAGGCACCAGAGGAAATCCACACAGGCACTTTCTTAAAATCTATACACACAACATCCACCACATTCCCTCTATCAGTCTTCTTTATTCCGTCATCAAAAATATCAACTAGTCAATTATGACCTGTCTTTTACAAATCCATGCTTCTTAATTAACTCAAACATTTTCAAGTGCCTGCTGATTCTTTCCCGTTTATGGATTCCAAAAACGTTACCCATCACTGATTCAACTGGCCTGTCATTGCTAGGACTGTCCTTTTACACTTTTATGAATAAGGATGTCACATTTGCTTTCTCCTATCTTCTGGCACCTCTCACATGTTTAGGGATGAGTGAAAGATTAAGGCAAGTCCTTCTGTTACTTCATTACCCCTAATTCCTTCAATAACCTGGGATGCCATCTATCCTGACCAAGTGACTGATCTACCCTAAGCATAGCCAATCTTTCTAGTATCACCTCCTCCTCAATTTTCTTACAATTCATTATCCCCATCATCACTTTAGATAGTGAAGAGGGGTGTTATAGTTTGCAGAGAGACTTGGATAAGTTGCAGAGCTGGGCCGAGAGGTGGCAAATGGAGTTTAATGTGGAAAAGTGTGAGGTAATGCACTATGGCAGGAATACTAAATGTGTAGAGTATAGGGCTAATGGTAGGATTCTTAGTCGTGTTGATGAACAGAGGGATCTTGGTGTGTATGTGCATAGATCCCTGAAAGTAGGCAGTCAAGTTGAGAAGGTTGTTAAGAAGGCATATGGAGTCTTGGCTTTTATTGGTAGGGGGATTGAATTTTGGAACCGCAACGTCATGTTGCAACTGTACAAAACTCTAGTGCGGCCGCGCTTGGAGTATTGTGTGCAGTTCTGGTCCCCACATTATAAGAAAGATGTGGAGGCATTGGAGAGGGTACAGAGGAGGTTTACCAGGATGTTGCCTGGTATGGAGGGAGGTCTTATGAAGAGAGGCTGAGGGATTTGAGGTTGTTTTCGTTAGAAAGAAGGCGGCTAAGAGGAGACCTTATTGAAAAATATAAGATGATTAGAGGTTTAGATAGGGTGGACAGTGATAGCCTTTTTCCTAGGATGGAAGAAGCTAGCACGAGGGGACACAGCTTTAAATTAAGGGGTGATAGTTATAGGACGGATATCAGAGGTAGGTTCTTTACCCAAAGGGTGGTTCGGGAGTGGAATGCCCTGCCTGCAGCAGTTGTAGATGCGCCAAGTTTGGTGGCGTTTAAGAGGTTAGTTGATAAGTATATGGAAGAGAAGGGAATGGGTTAGTTTGGAGGGTCATTGCTTTTTATATTGGTCGGCGCAACATCGAGGGCCGAAGGGCCTGTTCTGTGCTGTAATGTTCTATGTTCTATGTTCCACATCTAATGATATTTTGCCAGATTTTTCTTCCTTAATAAACACCAGTACAAATAATCCATAGGTATTTTAGTCTTACTCTGCACCTATAAACCTATATCACCTACTTCATCCTCAGTAAAACCCAGTCCACCTGGGTCCATATCTCTGGACTGTGGGAGGAAACCAGGCACCAGAGAAAATCCACAAAGGCACAGGCAGAATGTGCAAATTCTACACAGTCACCTAAGGCCAGAATGGAACCCAGGTTGTTGGTGCTATGAGGCAGCAATGCTAACTGCTGTGCAACAGTGCCGCCCCCATCATGAAGGCAGAGTACCATGACTTTACATTTTCTGCTTCTCAACCATAAGTCCAAAGACGTGCAAGTTAGGTTGATCGGCCATGCTAAAATTGCCCCTTAGTGTTCTTAAATGCGTAGGTTAGAGGGATTAATGGGTAAAATATGTAGAAATATGGGGTAGGGCCTAGGTGGGATTGTGGTTGGTACGGATTCAATGGGCCAAATGACCTATTTTTGTACTGTAGGGTTTCTATGATTCAATGATTTCTATGATAACCAAATAGATTTTGCCCTTGCCTCCTCAAGGACATCCCCTTTTTTCAACACTGCAACATCTCCTTAAATAAATACCATAACTTCCATCTCCCATTTTACCTTCTCTATCTTTTCTGATCACTTCTTATCCTTGTATATTAAGTCACCAGCCCTCAGCATTTTTAAATCATATTTCCATTATTGCACCACATCATATTCCCGCACAGCTATTTGTGCTTGTAGCTCACCAACCTTATTCAAAAGCTTCTGTGCATTTACATTCATACACTGTAATCCGTTCTTTGCATTCCCCATAGTTTTTCTAAATCTGCTTTTTTTAATCAAGTATACTTTCTCGTAATGTACTATATTCTTCTTTTCTACTTCTGCATGCTGGTACTCAGTCCCTACCAATTTACTTTAAACCCTTCTGAAACCACCCCACAAAGAAATTAGCCTCAGTTCTGTTGAGCTGTAACTCGTCAATTTTGAATAGGTGCCTCCTGTCTCAGAACAGGTCCCAGTGCGCCAAGAATCTGACATCCTCCCTAATACACTGTACTTCAAGCCACACTTTGATCTTCTCTACCTTATTACTTCAACTCTGGCTCGTGTGTGGCACTGGGAGTAATCCAGAGATTAATACTTTTGAGGCTCTAATTTTTAAGTTTTTGCCTAGCTCTTGAAAGTCTGACCTTAGAATCAACCACACAGAGAGGCATGTACTGAGGTTCTAAGTGCACACAATTTCTGGCTCATTCCTTTCTGCATCCTCTGTCACGTCCTTTATTCAGAATCAGGAAGGCAGAGAAATAGAAGAGGAAAATCTATAGACAGATCAGATAAGGAGGAATATGAAAATTATTGTTCTAGATTTTAATTACCAACTCATTGATTGGGATAAGGAGGGAATAAAGTGAGAAAGATAAGTGAAATTCCTAAGGTGTGCATGGAACTCCTTCCTCAAGCATTATGCCTATGGCAGAGTTGTGAATAATGAAATAGATCTTGGTATTATGCAAATTGAAAAGATGAATGAACCAGCTGAGTCAAGGTGGAGATAGATAATAACAAACAGGGCAATGGATCAAAATGAGATATTTTTATCAATGAAATTATGAAGTTGCATCATAAAAATACAGAAAAAAAATTAAGTCTCAGAATGATCGGGATAAATAAAGTTAGAAACCAACAAATTGATGAAGAGGATCACGAGATCTGGAATTGTGATTAAAGTGATGAAATTAGGAGAGAATGAGAAATTAAGAGAAAAGGTCTGGAAAGTAAACAATAAAGGAAGAAAAGAATCTTTTAAAAAAAATTAAATAAAGCAGTAAAACGTTCTGGACTCACTTGTCTGTAATACTTATCTGTCTCCCTAACTATGAAATTTCCCAAAACACTCTTTGCTATTCCCTCCTGTAAAGTCCCTTTCGCATTGATATCATTTATGGCCACACTTAGGGCATCGTTACTTTCAGCAGTTCCTAATTATAAGGACTAATTTGACATTGGCACACAATTTAAGGATTCCTGTACTCCCAATTCTAGTACCTACTATCCTGAACTATCACTGCTGTGGAGTGACCTCCTTCTGGAGTACATGACTGACTAACAAGGAAGTAAAAGGTTGTCAGGGCAAGGTGGGAATCCGGAGTTGAGGCCACAATCAGATCAGTCATAATATTATTGAATGGTGGAATAGGCTCAAGGGGACTGTTATGATGGCAACTAAGGCTACAGGGAATAGTCAATAGATCTCCCTGTGCTTTATGGAATACTAGCTGCCTTATGAAGAAGGTTTGCCGAAGCATTCAGCTTTTTAATCTGTTACTTCATTATTGTCGGAGGTCCAGAAGTGTTGAACTACCTAGCTGTGAGTTGTGGATGTGGTCTCTTTCTTCATACATAATAAAGAGTGCCTGGTGACAGGAAACTGCCATTTGGCTGAATTACTATATGGACTGACTGGCCTAATTCTACTGCTATTCTGTCTGTTTTAATGCTTGCATGAAACTCTCATTTGACAACAACTCTCAGCAACAGGTCTCAGATGTCAATCCATGATGTAAAAGAATTCTGTTCCAAGATGATACCCTGTTTAAACTGTTAATTTTAATGAAGATCCCTAGACCCACTGTGTTTTTATGCATTATTAATCACTCCGTTACACCAAAATGGACATTTTAAAATTTCCAAACATTGAATTTGAAGTACTGAGCTTTGTTTAGTGAAGGGAAAGAGAAATATACCCACCAAGCAATCACTTTCACACTAGGACTTTTTTGAACACTGTTGGTGGGCTCTGAACCCACCTACCTCCCACTGATCTCATGCTAGCTGCTGCTGTGATTGCTCTTTTATGCTCTCCACTGAATTCACACTGATCTCACTCTAACTGCTACTGCCCTGCTCTTTTACACTTCCACTTGCCCCACACTGTTCTCGTTCTCACTGCTGCTACCTCTGCTCTTTTATCTCCCCACTTGTTTTGCTTTGTTCTCACTCTGCTCGCTGCTTCTACCACTGCTCTTTTACCTCCTCTGTGGCCTTGCTCCTTTCTCTGATACTTTCATTCATCTCTCATCTCCATTTTAGCCAATTCAGATTTTACCTATTCTTTAATATGTGTTTTTAAAAAATGGGGTATTTGTATGCCTGTTAATTTCCATTTCTTTCAGGATTCCTTGTCACATTTAATTTTACATATTTCCAGAACATTTTACCACTCTATTTAATTTTTTTTAAAGATTCTCTTCTTTTCTTCCTTTATTGTTTACTTTCTAGACCTTTTCTTTTAATTTCTCATGCTCTCCAATTTTCATCATTTTTAATCACAATTCCAGACCTCGTGATCCTCTTCATCAATTTGTTGGTTTCTAATTTCTTTATTTATCCCGATCATTCTGAAACTTAATTTTTTTTCTGTATTTTTATGATGCAACTCCATAATTTCATTGATAAAAATATCTCATTTTGATCCATCGCCCTGTTTGTCATTATCTCTCTCCACCTTGACTTAGCTGGTTCATTCATCTTTTCAATTTGCATAATACCAAGATCTATTTCATTATTCATAACTCTGCCATAGGCATAATGCCTGAGGAAGGAGTTCCATGCACATCTTAGGAATTTCACTTATCTTTCTTTCTTTACTCCCTCCTTATCCCAATCAATGAGCTGGTAATTAAAATCTAGAACAATAATTTTCATATTCCTCCTTATCTGATCTGTCTATAGATTTCCTCTTCTATTTCTCTCCCACAATTAAAGGTCTATAGTCCAACTCCAGTGATTTAACAATCCCTCTTTACAAGCTTTCATTTCTATTCATAATGACTCCACATGAACCTTTTTTTTGTACACATCAGTCTTGACTACTGCATATAAAATAGAATGTTAGCTGGTTGCTCTCAGGTCAACCCATTCACTGTTTGAAAAGTTTATTTTTGTTACAATCAATCAGCCCCTTTTATAAGATTTTATAAAATCTTTTATAAGATTTCGCTCTAAAATTATGTTGTACTGAAGATCTTAGAGTCCATGATCTTAGAGACACATGGACTCTAAGAGGGAAAATTTCAGAGCCTGAAGGAGAAGGAGAATTTCTGGCTTCTCTTCTGGAAGATGATCTGATGATCCAGGATCCCATTTGATCTTCCATTCCTGTTAGGGATTTTGCACTCAACACATCCAAATAATTCATTTTAGACTCCAAAGAAATTTTGGATGGTATGCACACAGCTGCAGTGGTCATGTCAGCAGTCACAGCAGTTTTGACCTTGGCAGATTGGCAAATTTTAAAACTAATAGTGCATGCCTCTTTAAACAGTTAGGTTCCATTAAAAAAGGTACAGATTCAATGCAAAACTACATGCAGATCAACTCCACCTTTAGCTGATGTGAGTGAAGAAAGACAACTTGCTGGTTCATGCAACTCCCACTGGTCTCCCATTATTCCCCAAATTTCTGTGATAATGGAGAAGGAATAATTTAAGTTCCACTGCACATCTAAAAAGTGCTTTTGAGGTCTAAGCATTAATAATTATAGCACCTTATTACATCCTCAGGAAGTCCCAGAACATTTAACACTAAATTAATTGCTTTTTGAAGTATTGTCACTGTTGTCATTTGGGCAATCATAGCAGCCAATTTCTTCTCACATCGCAATGTTGCATATCTGGCAAGTGAGATTCTTTTGGCGGTATTGGTTCAAGGAGGGATCAGAACACAAGGAGAATACCCTGCCCTTCTTCAAATACAACCCCAACAGTGCACAAGGATGCCATATGGCCCATCCAGTCTGCACCAACAACAATGCCACCAAGGCCTTATCCCCAAAAGCTCACATATTTACCCTGCTAATCCCTCTAACATTCACATCCCCAAGGCACAATTTAGCATGGCCCATCAACCTAACCTGAACATCTTTGGCCTGTGGGAGGAAACAGGAGCACCCAGAGCAAATTATGCAGACACAACAAGAATATGCAAAGTCCACACGGACAGATAGTGACCCAAGCCAGGAATCGAACCCAAATCCCTGGAGCTGTGAGGCAGCAGTGCTAACCACTGTGCCACCACACTGTCCTGGACATCTATCTGAACAGACAGAAAGCATCTAAATTAAAAAAAAAATGATATTTCAAATCATAAGCACTCCCTTAGCATTACACTTAAGCATTAACCTACTTAACGTATTAGTCCAGTAATGGTGTCTGAACTCAGCTTTCTGACTCAGAGGCGGAAAGTGCTACCAACTAAACCAAACTGACACAAATGAACAGGAAAATTGCGACTGGGGACCTAAAATAAAACAGAAAATATTGAAAATGTGCCTCAATTCTGATGGTGCGTCACTGTTGAATCATCTGATTCTCAGCTGCAGTTCAGAAAGTAATGGGTTCAAGACCCACTTCAAAGATATTCAGAATCCACTCCAAAGACTCCACAGTCATGAACACATAACTGAAGTTGACATTTTAGTACAGAACTAGGTAAGTGGTACACAGTCAGACAGAATGTTAAACTGAAGGCCTCTCTGTTCTCTTAGGTGGATGCAGAAGATCTAGTGCATTATTTATTGGTAGGAGCGTGGGGAGTGCTCTTTTATCCTGGTCAATCAAGATCACAACAACAGATTATCTTCTTACTTATTTAATTGTTATTTGTGGGACCTTGCTGTGCACAAACTAGTTGTCATGTTTGTTTACATTGTAACAATCACTTCACCAAAAGTATTTCATTGACAGTGAAGCACTTTTGGAATAAACCATGGTCATAAAAATCACTATATAAATGCAAGCTTTTTCTTTACTTGAAACATTAATATATCTGTTTCTTGTAGGTACTAACTAAACATTCTTTTTCTTTTTATTTCAAATTAGTTTTTCATTATTAGGATATATTTTACTTATACATTGGAAATTGAAGAACAATAAACTATCATAAAAACCCTACAGTGCAGAAGGAGACCATTCAGCCCATTGAGTCTGCTCCGACAACAATCTCACCCAGGCCCTAACACACAGCCCACATGTTTACCCCCCAATCTCTTTAACCTACATATCCTGGAACACCAAGGGGTAATGTGGCATGGCCAATCAACCTAACCTATCAATGGTGCACTCGAGGTTAAGCTGATAAACATGAGCAATCACTCCTAACAACTAATAGTCCTCTTCATCCTTCCACTGGGATCCAGGCAAGCATATCTTAAGGTGTACTTAATTTTTCTGGCCCTCCAATAGAATCCTTTCCCCAGCAAGGCTCTGCACAATGAATGAAAACAAAGCGGTGGAAAAAGAAAAGCAGCTGCACGCCTAGTATACAACTGCAAGACAGCAAGGTAAGCAGGTCATGGGGAGTAGAAAAAATGGGGACCTATGTTTAGTTTCTACTTTTTGATCATTCTTGGCCCTGTTCAACCCGCGGATCCAACCATAGGCCTTTACGCAGACACAAATATTTATTCAGGGTTCCCAGGAAATTCTGAAGTAGCAGAGTTAAGGCAGAGACCTCAGAGTAAATTGTTCCTTTAATCTCTATGATGACTGTAACATTTTTAACAATTTCCAACCAGTAACAAAACCATAAGAATTAGAAATAGGAGTAGACCATTCACCCTATTGACTCTGCTCTTGCATTCAATAAGATCATGGCTGATCTGACAGTGGCTGTCACCCCACTTTCCTGCCTGTCCCCATAACTCTTCGCTCCCTACAAGATCAAAATTTTGTCTCACTCTATCCTGAATATATTCAATGACACAACCTCCACTGCATTCTATGTGACAGAGTTCCAAAGATTAATAATTTGCTGAGAGAAGAAATTCCTCCACCTTTCTGTCTTAAATGAAAGCTCTTATTTTTAAACCACACACCTGGTTCTAGGTAACCCCTAAAGGAGAGGGAACATTCTCTCAACATCCATTCTACCACATCCCATCAGAATCCTATAGGATTCAATAAGATCATCCTTCATCCTTCATCCTTCTAAACTCCAATGCATATAGGTCCAACCTGGTCAAATTTTCCTTTTAAGGCAACCTCTTCATCCCAGGGATCAATCTAATGAAGCTTGTCTGTACTGCTTTCAGTGCAATTATATCCCTCCTTAAGTAAGGAGAGCAAAACTGTACATAATACTCTAACCTGCATCCAACAACTACAAATCTTGGAAATGGATGAACATGCCACAAAAATTTATAACTAGGTTTGTTTAAGTTGCATTACAGTGCAGTTTAAATGTTTCTTGGAAGTTGTCTAGTTCTTATCATACCAAGCTGTAAACATTAATTCTTAGTGTTTTTTTCTGATTATCAAGAATGTCTTTGTCAGGAAGCTATCAACACCCTAACATGCTGATTGATGCACAGTATAACCTGCTGTGAAGTAAAGCTTTTCTGTTGTGATCTAATGATATCACTTCATAATATCCAGCACAATAATATGAATTCCTGCATGAATTATCTATATAATCTTTTGAGAGGGAGTGGTGATTAATACTGAAATGAGGGCAATTCTGTGTTATGGGTGCAACTAAGTGATTGGAGATCGATCAGATTCATTTCATGGATGATCCTCGTGAGAAGTAGACAGATAAGACTTTAACTGCAGCAGACTGGGCAGGATTTGAATCCAAGTTGGAGATAACATATTAACTCTTGAAATTGTCCTTTTCCTTAAGTAATTTTGTTTTTAAATCTTCTAGTTATTTAGGAGAGGAGTGTTTGTGTGGGGCTGGAATACTTGCCACACCAGAACAACCTAAAACTATAATGAACAATTCAATATCATGTAAGTGAGAGAAAATTGCTATGATACCATCAGCACAAAGAATTCCAAACGTCCCTCATTAGTTACCTTAAAATGCAAAATTCTTTATATTTGCATATTTATGCAGAATTTAGATGCAACAAAAAAGTGAACATCAACTCCGAAACCATTGTGGCATTTAAATAAACTACTGCTCCTCAGTTCCAATATACATACAAAATATAAAGGGATACCTAATGATCGTTATAGAGACAGAAACATCTGGAAAGTATGAAAATAAACATTGTTTCTCTTCACTGTAACTTTTTATACACTAAATCTTTGAACTCCCAGTTAACGTGGTCAATCGGTTGAGAGGAAAATGATGATTTAAAAACTAGCATTAAACATCTTAATTTCAGTTTCCAACTGTAAACTATTTAAAGCAAGCAATGAGGTAGTTGGATAATGGCAGCATTATTGCTTTCTGACTTGGCTTGAACAAACAACCAGCCTACAGGGAAAAACATAGAACATATCCATCATAAATCCTAGGTTGGTTTGTTCTTTAAACAATTCTTCCCTCCGAGCTGTTCAATCCCTATACAAAGTGTTGTTTTATTAATCCAACCATGTACTGTAAATCGTTGAGCACATGAAAATGAAATTTGTGCTTTGATTGGTTTCTTCAAAACAATGTTCTAAGGGATACAGAAATTAAAAAAAATATAGCATCAGAGAGATTAAGTAAATCAAAAAATAAATGGAGGAAGGGATTTTAATAAAACATAAAAGACTGAGTGGAGAGCACTTTGATTGTCTCCTCCTCCTGATTTACCCTGGTACCCACAAAGCAATTACACCATGTTAAAACTAATATAATCTAACTTTTCCAATGGAATGCAAGGAAGGTTGCCTGAAAATTGAAAGCTTCTCTATTTTTAATTTATTCTGAGAACTTTCAATTGTATTGGCATAAATTATCACTGCCCATATCTTTATATCCAATAGATTTTACTGCTGAAGAAAATGCATAATGTAATGAGAAAGGATTTATTTTCTTTAGAGGACACTAAAATAATTAGCATGCATATTTGGGATCCACATTTTAGAAACTGAAAGAAAGCCACAATGCAAATCAGTATCAATTCCAGTTGCCAGTTCAATGGCACATTTAATATGTTACTTGTAGCAACAACTATTAAAATCAATATATGCAGTTGGTAGTTTTAAATTTAATTTTCAATTAACACTTTATTGTAATTAGGACATGGGAAGCCATTTGCAACAGTCATTGCTTATTGTTAATGAGCTATAAAAATTTAGTGATTCTTCAAAACAAAATCGACACAAAGAACACAAAAAAATACAAAATAGAACTTAATCCAACATAAACTCCCTGTAATGATTGTTCTAAAAAGAACTGTAGTGGCTGCTCACCTGTCTGTTTCGTTCATCCACAATCCGTGTGATCTGAATCTTTTTTCTCCCCATCCTCACTGTTTCTCTTCTCTCCTCTTCTTTAAGTCCTGTACTTTTGACCTTAACTCAATCCCGTTTTCTCAATACAAGTCTTTCTTCTCACTCCTTACTTCGTTCAGTTCACAGATTCTTGCATCTGTCCCTGTGTGTATAGTAAAACATTAAATTTTTGTTAAACAGGACAGTTTCAACTTGTAAGCAAGGTAAAAATGAATGGTGTCAAAATTCTAGGACTTCCATTGTTTCTGGAAGATTCTGTTTTGCAGGAGTAAGGAAGTTTAGTGGAAGCAACACCTGACATCCCCATTCAGTATCCCCATTGCACTGGCTCAGTAATAACAGGGGAGGGGAGGGTCTTTTAAGTAGTAATAACCAGCGATGTATCAGTAAGATGAAAGATGGTGCACCTTATATCAGAAAAGCAGGCGAGATCCTAAAGAAATTTGAACGATTTTATTTTAAAAAAGTGGATCAACACTTTCATGGGGGACAGAGGAGGACAAAATTAGAGCTGGGGAAATACCCAAGACAATTTTCCCATGGTGGTGGGAATTTCCAGCTACTTGAAACAGATTACATCAGGAAGGATATAACAAAGTGACATTTGACCATTCCTGCCTTAAAGGAATTAGATGTCCGCTCACTGATCTAGCAATTTGTGTCAGAGTTAGCACTACTCTAGGATTTTTCAAGAGTAGCCTAGTGCTTCATGTCATTAGTATACGCTTGAACTGGACCAGCTATGGGCAACACGAGAGTTCAGTGACTATCGCTGTGCTGTGCAGATACATGGATTTGGGCTGGTATCTGTGGGAGTTTGCGCATTCTCCCTGTGCTTGCGTGGGTTTTCTCTGGGTGATCCGGTTTCCTCCCACACCCCAAAGATGTGCTCTTAAGCTGACTGGCAAAACAAATTTTCTCTAAATTGTCTCACTAATTTGGTATCAATGCAGATTTCTATAAACATAGCTAGGGATTATGGGTGGAAGTGGGAACGTCGAGGTGGCAGTGGGAACGTTGAGGTGGCAGCCCAGGCTCGTTGGGCCAAAAAGCCTGCTTCTACATGCTGTTTTGTTCTTTTGATTCATTTAGAGGTGAACAAGTACTAAGGTAGGCTGGTTAGAAAACTCTTTCATTTTTAGAAGTTGTTAGGCCCCAGGCCCTCGCTCTTCAAATCTAGCCACTATCTCGCCAAACCTCCAACTATTGAACTGTTCAGAATAAGTTAACAACCCAAAACAAAGTAAAAATTGGTGCCAACGATTATGTCATTTCTAATGTGTGAAATTATTTGCACAAACAACATTTCTGAGGAATGGCATATACAGCAAAATTATGAAGATTATACTAAGTTATTGTACTTTTCCACAGACCCCGCATTAATATCAAGTCTCAGGAGGTTTTGCCACTGCAGTGTACTGATTGGTTCAGTTCACCGATTATAGCATAGTTCACTACATTAGCCTGGCTGTGTGGTCTTAAAGTTTCCAAGCAAAGTATTCCGTAATGTTTCCCTGTTAAAGAGGTAAATCATAAACTTAAGTCCATTTTAATTCGCACATTGGGGTGGATTTAGTGGTCATGGTGGCAGGCCCATTCACCAGTTGGAGAGCTGGCAACCTTTTTCCTAGGCACTCCAATGCAATTAAAGGCCAATCAAACTTGACACATGGTCAGCGTTGATACTCTTGGACTCTACAGGATGATATTTCTCAACTCTGAATGTTGCACATCATACAGAGGCCATAAGTGCCATCAGGAATCAGTAGGGTTGGTTTAAAGGGTGGGGAGGGATCTTCCCAGATTTCAGCTCTTGTTACTAGGCGAATATTTCATTGAGCACAGGGTGACTAAGCAAAAAGTTGCTGCTGCTATCAGGGTATATACCTGGCAGCTTGACCACATGGCATGGAATTCCCCCACTTAAAATAAGGCCTCAATGGCTTCTGGACTGGTTAACATCCTCGTCTCTTCCCTCTCCCTAGCCACACCTAGGGAGAGTTGTGAAGGGAATCTGCTCTCAACCCCAAGCTTTTCCATCCCATTCCTTTGCCACCCGGCCTGCTTCCGGGGTAGTAGCAAATTTCATCCATTGTTTCCGTAAGATAACCAGCTATTGCAGCATATGCAAAGTAACAATTGTATCACAGCTAACGAAATCACAATGTTCCCCAAGTAGGAAGGAAAACATTGTTTTTTGGATGTGACATTACAGATAATGACATGTTCGTAGTTATGCAAATAACATAACTGTCATTGTCATTCTGCTGGAATGAGGAATTTTAGCAGCTTTGAAATTTAAAAAAAATGTATCAAGGCAAAATATCATTTGAATATGAATACTCTGAGGAACCAAAAGTTACATGATAACTGAGTCTTCCTGTTTTCACAACAGTGTTATTTATTTGGCTTTTTAATACCCTGTATTATATTTTGGGAAAGTTTTTTTTGCATAAAAAACTCCAGTGAGTGAAATCACTGAATTATAGTTTCACTTCTCTTTTCAATCTAGGTGGCATCCTGCACCATTGGTTATTGCTATTCAACGAGATTTCTCTATTAAAATCTATTTCCGTAACAAAATTTTTTTTGGATTGTGACCAGAGACTGATTTATATCTCTCGGCAACTTGGTATAATTCTTCTGTTTTATGTCTACTCTGTGCAGGTACCCTATCATAGAACTAAAATACAAACTCATTGGACAATACTTTCCTTCAGCAGGCTTGCTCTTGTAATGTTTAGGTTTCAAAAATTCCTGAATGACAGATTGCTGAAATTGTTTTACCATGATTTTGATAGCAAAATATGGCCCATCTGAACATAACTTTTGAATGAAATGAATATGGTTGTTGACAGACCTAATCTGAACTTTTGCATTCACATAATAATTACAGGTAAGGAAGGACATTTGGCCTGTCTCTTTCTCCTCCTAATACTTTCCCTGGCTCTTTTTTTTTAAATTATGCCTTTGTGCATTACTTTGTCACATTTATGTATGTTAAAGGTGCAAAATAAATGAAAATTGTTCACTGATTATGCAACTGCGATTTTAAGTTAAGATTTCTTGCAACTTTCATGAAGAAAATTAAAATTCCTTTTTGTTTAATGGCAAAAATATTCCTAAACAATCGGTGGAATTTAATGAATGCCTGACACAGAGGAACAACTCACAAGCAATCCAGACAGGGATTGATTTTCAGGCATGGTGATGAATACCAGTGGCAGCAAGATGAGGAATTTCCCACCTAAGGGCCTGAAATTGACAATGAGGTGGGCAGGCCTTTCATCAACTTTCTCACCATAGACTTAATCAGAATAGAAACAGGAAGATGGAGAGTATAATTTGGGGTGTCAGCCAGGAATGCATGGCCAAACTCTAGATGTAACAAAGGCATGGAGGAGGGTCTCACAGCAGATGAATGAGACAAGTCATCAAGAGGCAGCACTGCAGATGATAATTAGAAGTGCAAAATGCAAATATAAGTAATGATATTCCAATGCCATAAACCTCAATCTCAGATTTTGTTGCTATAAACACTTAAGCACAGTGCTATTGAATGAGATGAATGTGACAATTGGTTTTGTCTGAACTTTCACAAAATCCTAGGATACTTACAGATGAGGGAGACCATTTAATCCATCGCACGTCATCTAGGCAGATTAACCCTGAAGTTTTAAGTCCCAGAATTTAACATCCAATTCACTCAAATGATTCAAGGCTTTTCACATTTACTACTCTGGAAGCACATTTTATTTGATTATTCTTTGCATTAAGAACTTCCAATGCTTCAATGTCACACTATGTCTCTATGACCAGAACTGAAGACTGAAGGTGCCATTTGATCACAACACTACGTAACCTGAATACTACTTCTTTTGCCTTGAATTCCAGTGATTGAGTTACAGAGTTCAATATTCTACTGACTATTGATCGCTGCTCTGCATTGGTTGAGTGCTATGAACACTGATTGCAATGAGACCTGAATGGTCTTTCTCAACTCGACATTTTAATCCATTCACATGCCCATTTTTCTTTTCCATGTATAGTTTTGTACATTTCTTTATAAACTAGTTGAGTAGGAACTATAATTCTTCACCAACAATAGTTAATAATAAGCGTAAAAATAATGTACTTTAAAGCTACCAAGGAACAAATACAAAAACAATATTAATATGTGCAAACTATTAAAATATATGTGTTTTTCCTTGAATCATGTTCTGATTGCTGCTCAAGAGAAAACCAATACACTATACAACAGAACTCAATGAACTTTGCTAAAATGTTATGGTACTTGCTGGCTTGAATATTACTTCTGAGCACTATTACACTATATACAACACAGTCAAATTTCAACACCTTTCTTAGGCATCACTTCAATGTAAAAAGATCAGGAACATCAGCACTTGGAAGTTTTCCTACAAGTTATACACTATTCTGTCTTGGAAATATATCTCTGTTCCTTCACCGTCACTAGGTCAAAATCCTGAACTCCTTTCCTAACAGCATTGTGGGTGTACTTACACCATAGGGACTGCAGTGGTTCAAGAAGGTAGTTCATTCACCACCTTTTCCAGGAGAATTAGGGATGGGCAATAAATGTTGGTCTAGCCAGTGGTGTCCATATTGCTTGGTTGAATGAAAAGAAAGCCAATTGTAAAATCCTCAAAAACAAGAAGCCAGTTGACATCTGCAACAATTTGTCACTATCTCCCATATCATCATGTCTGTTTGACCAAGACCATTAGGCACTGGAAATAAAGTAGGTTTAAGTGAACTAAAAATACATACTGAATGTTGGTAAATTATTGTCGAATAAAAGTCAATTCCTTTTTATGAATATTTTGTGACATGGAAATGAAAGCCAAACAAGGGACCAAAAGGATTCAGGGAAATTACAGGAAGATATAATAAGTAATACAGCATGCCAGGAGATTACAAGACTGTAATCTTTCCTCACAGCTGAGATAATGGTTATAAATTGTGCACGCTTTGCTCTAGTGATTTCTGACATCATCACAATACTTCAATTAAATTGCATCCTTGCCCTGCCTTGATATTTCATCAAGTTTATTCAAATGAGTAGATAAACCATCCACACAGGAAAATCCTAGGATCAACTGGCAGCTTTAGCTGATTTTAGCTGGGGTTGTAGCTGAGGTAGTGTGACTGCTTTCAGTCAACGTGAATTAGAGCTAAAAAACCTGCAAGAGTTTCCATTTCTAATGCCTGGCCGATGACTCTGATTGGACGTGAAATGTCAGTGTTATGCTTTACATGATGGCTCACACAGTTAAATATCATCACTCATTATTGAGTTTCTTCGAGCAATAATCAACCCAGGGTGGGGGAAAAAAAAAGGAAAAAGGAAAATAAAATAGAGATGGTGCTGATGGAAGTTAATGTCAAGTTTAATCCTTCAAGACAGGGGTGAAGAACTTTGGGAAGAAAATAGAATTAGTTAACTACATTCTTGTAATTCTGAGGTATCCAAGTATTAAATATAGTTGAGTTTCATTATTGTCTTTATGCAGTAGAAAACAACAAATTATTTAAAAAGTAAAAATATAAATAGGCAAGGGAATAAAGTCAAATATATAATGTAATTTTAAAACATTTAGTTAATATACTTCTTTCATTTTTAGTTTAGAATAATTTTATGACAGTAGGAAACTTCAATTGCCAAGAGCCCTAATAAACCATTCATTCCTGCTGTTGTACCATCACTTCCAACAACAAATACGAAGTGTTCCTGGACTTCTTTACCTCTAAGATTGAGGCTATTCATTGACGCACCATTTGTGCTGCCCTTTCCATTTGCCCATCAAGCCACAGATTGGACTGAAGTTTCGTTAATGAACAGAAAAACAAAAGAAGAAATATATGAGCATTTTCAGGTTGTCAAAATGTAACTAATGAGGTGCCATGAGGATCAGTGCTTAGACTTAAATGAAGTGCCTATAAAAGTGTGGAATAAAAAGTACAAAACTTCGCTTCAATTATAGAGCTTTGCCAGACTTAGTTTAACGCACTTCGTACAGTTTTGGTCTCCTCATGTAGGAAAGGTCATACTTGCCTCATTAGATTGATGCCTAGGATGAGACTGTTATTTTATGAAGAGAAATTAACATGACTAGAGCACAGTGGTTAGCACTGCTGCCTCATGGTGCCAAGGACCTGGGTTCAATTTCCAATTTGGGTCCCTGTCTTTGTGGAGGTGGCACGTTCTCCCCGCATCTGTGTGGGTTTCCTCCCACAGTCTGAAGGATGGGCTGGTTAGGTGCATTGGCCATAATAAATTCTCCTTAAATGTATCCAAATAGGCACAAACTGATGACAAGGAGATTTTCCACAATAATTACATTGCAGTATTAATGTAAGCCTACTTGTGACTAATAAATTAAAAACTTTATATTTTTTGGAGTTTGGAAAAATGATGGATAATTTAAATGAAACATGTAACCAAGAAAGACTTTCTCACAAGATATTTTCTTGCCTTCCTCCCTCAACTTCAGTACTGAGCAAATTTCACATCATTTGTGATTTCAAACTCAATTACAACTTATTATTTCTCGCTCCACTGAGTTCACTTTCCTCCCATGCTCCCATAATCTATCCTTTCATCTAAACTCCCCAATCCATATTCAGGGCCACTCCTGAGATGCTCTTGAGAAGAGTCACATGGACCCAAAAAGTTAACTCTCTTTCTCCATCAAATCCAGCTAGATCCCAATAAGCACTGCTAGGTCCTGCTCATCTGTCAAAGCTGCTCAGTACGATAGCATCCTTCTGGTATGCAAGAATGAAAACTGGCATTTTTGCTCTCCTGCAAATCATTTTGTTCAAATTCTGTCCCCTGTCTCCTCTACTCTCACCTGCAACAAGTGCAAGGAGCTTAGAGACATTTGTCACTAAGACTGTAAATGACAGAACTCTTAGGAACATTAACATACTGAAAGATCTGAATATGCAGGTCCACAGGTCCCTAAAATGGCAACTCAGATGGCCAAGGTGATTAAGAAAGCATATGGTATGCTTTCCTTTATCAGCTGGGACATTGAGCATGTGAGTTGGCAAGTCATGTTGCAGCTGTACAAAACCTTGGTTCAGCTGCATTTGGAGCATTGCCTGCAGTTTTGGTCACCACTACCAAAAGGAAGCTTCAGAGAGTGCAAAGAAGTTCACTAAGATGTTGCCTTCTCTTGAGGCAAATTGAATAAACTAGGATTGTTTTCACTGGAAAGACGGAGGCTGGGGAGAGACCTGATAGATGTCTACAAAGTTATAAGAGGCATAGATAGGGTACATTGTCAGAGGCCTTTTCCAATTGTGGAAGTGTCAATTACAAGGGGGGCTTAAGTTCAAGGTGGAAGGGGGAAATTTTAAGGGAGATGTGTGGTAAAAGCTTTTCACACAGGGAGAGGGTGCTTGGAACAGAGGATGTAATGGAAGCAGTCACATTAGCAACATTTAAGAGACATCTCGATGGTTATATGAATAGGGAAGGAATAGAGGAATATGAACCAAGAGCAGATTTTTTTTAAGATCGGCTCAAGCATGGAGAGTAAAAGGACTTGTTCCTGTGCCGTACTTTCTTCTGTTCTTTATACCGTACTGCTTATGTCCTAACTTGCACTAGAACATGTTCATCAACCACCCCTGTGCTCACTGATCTGCATTAGATCCTGGTTAAGCAACACCTAAATTTTAAACTTCTCATACTTTTTTTTAAATCTCTCCACGGCTTGCCCCTCACTTTCTCTATAATTTCTGCCAACACTACAACCCTTTGGGATATTTGAGCTGTATTCTCAATGCTAGCTTTTTGCACATTAACTCTCTTTCTCCATCAGATCCAGCCGGACCCCAATAAGCACCGCTAGGTCTTGCTCATCTGTCAAAATGGGACCATGTCTTCATCTGCAAAGACCCTAAGACCGGAATTCTACCACCATGCCCGCCACTGGAATTGGACCTGAAGAGGGACGGACCATGCAAAGGTCTGTTGACTTTGGGTGGGATTTTATGGTTTCAGGATGAGCGAGGCCATAAAATCCCATGCAATATCTCCAATTCCTCCCTATTATCCTCCACTTCTCTTTTCTCCTTTAAATATATTCCCTCCTACCTCCATGACCAAATTCTTGGACATTTGCCATAATATCTCAGTGCCAAATTTTGTTCCTGTAAAGCACATTGGGGGCATTTTGGTACAACATACACATTATATAAATACAAGTTGTTGATGTTTTAGAGATCTTGATAGATTAGATGCTGCGAGGCTCTTTCTCCTGGTTAGAATGTCTAGAACTGGACTCAGTTTCAGGATAAAGGGTCAGTTCTTTAGGGCTTAGGTGAGGAGAAATCCTTCACTCAGAGAGCTCCGTATCTTTGGAATTCCCTACCCCACTGGACAGTGGATACTAGGTCATCAAGTGTAGTCAAGATGCAGATAGGTAGACTTTTGAGTACATAGGAAATCAAAGAACATGGGGATAAGGTAGGAAAGTGGGGTTCAGACGAAGGTCAGCCACTGATACTAAATGGCATGCAGGCTTGAGAAGCGCAAGGTCTGCAACTGCACCTACGTTCTGATGTGTCTTGGTCCGTACTTATTAACATCATTAAAACATATTATCTGGTCATTCATCTCATTGCTGCTCAAGGGACAATTGCTTGTACAAATTGGCTGCTGTGCTAACTATTTTACAACAAAGTACACTTCAACAGAGTTACCAACTGTGATTAAATATTTTCCTGGAGGTTTTATCACACAAATTGCTCCCGCATCCCAATCATTAATAGACAGCACATAGTCCTTGTGACGCACTGCCTTCCTACGTCAATTTGAAAACAAGACTCATTACCCAACTGGATGATGCTGACTGTCAGTCAAACAGTTTTTTTTCTCATTTTTAATATTCTTATATCTGACAGAGGTGTCCTGCTATTAGCTAGCAGTGAGACTTTCCAGTCCTGCCACTATCAGCAGGTTTTCCTGTTGTTTACGCTCTCCGATGCTGGGGAAGCCATGGTGGGAGGTTGCCATTGGTGGGACCAAAGGATCACATTGTTGGGAAGAGTCAGAAGATTTCAGCCAATCTCATTTAATGCCCCAATGATTTTTCTCCAGGGTTGCACATGGCAATGTGATGAACAGAGGGATCTTGGTGTGTATGTGCATAGATCCCTGAAAGTAGGCAGTCAAGTTGAGAAGGTTGTTAAGAAGGCATATGGAGTCTTAGCTTTTATTGGTAGGGGGATTGAATTTCAGAGCCGCAACTGTACAAAACTCTAGTGCGGCCGCACTTGGAGTATTGTGTACAGTTCTGGTCCCCACATTATAAGAAAGATGTGGAGGCATTGGAGAGGGTACAGAGGAGGTTTACCAGGATGTTGCCTGGTATGGAGGGCAGGTCTGATGAAGAGAGGCTGAGGGATTTGAGGTTGTTTTCGTTAGAAAGGAGGCAGCTAAGAGGGGACCTAATCGAAACATATAAGATGATTAGAGGTTTAGATAGGGTGGACAGGATAGCCTTTTTCCTAGGATGGAGAAAGCTAGCACGAGGGGACACAGCTTTAAATTAAGGGGTGATAGTTATAGGACGGATATCAGAGGTAGGTTCTTTAACCAAAGGGTGGTTCGGGAGTGGAATGCCCTGCCTGCAGCAGTTGGAGATGCGCCAAGTTTGGTGGCGTTTAAGAGGTTAGTTGATAAGTATATGGAAGAGAAGGGAATGGTTTAGTTTGGAGGGGCATTGCTTTTTATATTGGTTGGCGCAACATCGAAGGCCGAAGGGCCTGTTGTGTGCTGTAATGTTCTATGTTCTATGTTCTAACATGGAAACGAATAGGATAGGGGGTTATAGATAGGTCTGTGGATTGGTAGATGTGATCGGCGCAACTTGTGGGCTGAAGGGCCTGTTTGTGCTGTATTGTTCTACGTTCTATGTCCTGGAGATCTGCAATTCCTGGAGACTTCAAATCAATCCTGAGAGGTTGGAAGCTCTGTGCTTCAAACATATTCCTTTGTGAGTGTGACCTTGGATGTAAAGCACTTTGGAACTAAGTGAGGTTGTGAAAGGTACAATTTTAAGTACAAGTTCTCTCTAGCTACCCTGATGCCCACCTCTGAGCTCTTCCTGTCCAAGATACTTATTGTATTCATCCCATTGTCATTAAGCTGCTGACTAGCCAAGTTTTCTTCTGATCACAGGTGTTCTTTTCCTCAGATACTGTCCCACTCACTTTCAAAGCTGCAGTCATCAACTTCGTATCTAAAAATCCACTATCACCATTTGATTTTGTGAGTGATGTCTGCATCCTCCGCCTCTCTTTTCTCTCCAAAGTTCTTGAATGTACTGTTGTCTCTCAAAATGGTTCCTAAATTTATTACCACTTCTTGTTGAATTTCTCCAGTCATGTTTCTATCTCTTCCACAGCAATGAATTAGTCTGATCAAAAAAGATCACTATAAGAAGATTGTGGAAGCATTGAAGAGAATGCAGAGGAGATTTACCAGGATGCTGCCTGGCTTGGAGAGCAGGTCTTATGAAGAAAGGTTGATGGAGCTGGGGCCTTTCTCTTTAGAGTGGAGGAGGATGAGTTTTATAAGAAGGATGAGGGGGATAGATAGAGTGGATGTTCAGAGGCTATTTCCTCAGGTGGATGTAGCTCTTACTAGGGGACATAACCAGAAGGTTCATGGTGGGAAATATAGCAGGGATGTCCGAGATAGGTTTTTTTGCTCGGAATGGTTGTGGTGTGGAATGCACTGCCTGCTGTGATAGTGGAGTCAGACACTTTTGGAACTTTCAAGTGGTTATTGGATAGCACACCAGAATGATAGAGAGTAGGACAGCTCGATCTTGGTTTCGGACAAACCTTGGCACCACATCGAGGGCCGAACAGCCTGTACTGTGTTGTACTGCTCTATGTCTGTGTCTAAAAATCACATACGATAAATCCTTTGCAACTGCGATCATCAAATTGCTTCTCGAGAAGGGTGTTATTGCAGACAAAGAATAGCATACTCAACAGAATTTTTTGTTTGTACAACAAATGCCTGTTTATTTCACCAAAAAGATGTTTATTGCTTTAGAGAATCATAGAATCCTACTGTACAGAAGGACAGCTACTCCACCGCACCAGGATCCTGAGTTCAATCCACAGCTTGGATCACTGTCCATGTGGAGTTTGCATGTTCTCCCCGTATCTGCATAGGTTTTCTCTGGGTGCTCCAGTTTCCTCCCACAATCAGAAAGATGTGCTGGTTAGGTGTATTGCCATGCTAAATTCTCCCTCACTGCCCAAACAGGTGCCAGTGTGTGGTGACTAGGGGATTTTCACTTCATTGCAGTGTTAGTGACAAATAAATAAACTTTGAGAGGCCATTCTGCCCATTGGGTCTGCACCAATAACAATTCCACCTCGGCGCTATCTTCATAATCCCATCTATTTATCCCACTAATCCCACTGACTATAAGGTTTAATTAAGCGTGGTCAATCAATCTAACCCACACATCTTTGGACTACAGGAGGAAACCGGAGCACCTGAAGGAAACCCATGCAGACTTGGAGAGAACATGCAAACTACATTCAGTTGGCCGAGGCCAGAATTGAACTGTGTCCCTGATGCTCTGAGGCAGCAGTGGTACACTTTATTTGTACAATTTACTTTTTTAAATTGGGTGCAAAGTATCTGTGTGACATCCTAATTATTGATTCTGTTGGCATTCGCAAATTGCGGATATTAGTAACAATGAAAAAGGCACAGGGGAAAGTAGAATGCAATGCTAGGTATAAACCATAAGAACAATACAAATTTAATTATTTCCCAACATTTCATTCCTCCTAACAAGTTATCCCATACAGATCATAAACCCACGATGGAGTAAAAATGGTTCAAGTCTTTGTTCCATCAGCTGCTCCTCCTTGCATTGAGCAGGCAGGATGGACATTAGTAAACTAGATGATATTAGGTCAGTCCTAACTACTTTCATTTAAATGCAAACTATGCCTAGCTAATGCAAGCACATTGGCATTTCTCTGGTGGAAGTGGGGACCAACATGTTTACACAATCCATGGAGTTCAGTTACAAATGCTGGCGGCTGCACATTGAATACTTTTTATTCATTACTAATGATTTTTAGGCATAAGGGCCAAGCCATAATGGAGTGAAAAGGTTCTCCCCTCCACTCCCTACCACAACCTCTTCTCACCCCCTCATACCACTATTGTAAATGATATGGCCAACTGCCCTATTAACATAAATGACCACACTGGGGCAGTCTCATGGCTGGAAATCCTGCTCACCGCACTTTGACAATGAAGTTGACCTCCAGGAGTTTTAGATCTTCTGTGCCTTAGAAAACAATGCTCAACAGGGAACTACTATAAATTGTTCTCAGTCAATCAGGATTTCATTATAATCAATCTAGGAAAAATCTTGACACAGTTCCTTAACATCAAAATGAAAAAAATACATCAAGCTCCATTAGTTCTAATCTTGAACAGCTGAATAGTTCCTGCACTGATGCTTCCAGCCAGTTTCACAATGTGGAGAACAGTAAGTGCTGCCACTAGCACTGAAAGCAACCAATTGAAGGGCTGTGGTCTTGAAACAGCTTCTCTTCATTCCTAAATTCATAGATACAATAACAACTACTGTGACGCAAGCAAAAGGCTTGTTTACTTTGTAGGATTCTACCATACTGCAAGAAGTCAGATCAGCATAAAGCTATAAAGACACTTTCTTCTGCTTTTACTGGAACAGTTTTTTGTTGAAACCACAGAACCAGCCAACAGATGGTACAATAATATCCCATGTTTAGTGCTGTAACTTGTAACAAAAACACAAAATTTAGCTAGTCAAGATATTACACAGTTGTGTTTCAGGTCTGTGCTATTAAGGCGAGAGGCACCTACGAAGGTAAGGTCATAAGCTCTAATACTGCATCATCCCACACTTAGAGCATAATGAATCTATTCCAATAATGCACTCCTTTCAATTTCTACAGTAAAAATATCTATTTAATACAATAACGTGTTTTGGCATGAGCCAAATATTAAAATTGAGAAGTATTCAAACACAATATGCCAGACATGTGTCATTTAAAAAGCATGTTAAAGACATGCTGCGTATCTTCTGCTTAGGGGTTGTTGAGATTGTACAACGCTGTCTCAATATCAGGACAGAAGAGTAGAGAAAAGCATTTAAAACTATAGTAGCAATACAAAACTATTCCATAATAATCAAACTGAAGATTCCTTGACAAAGTACACATATCTATCAGCCTAACTGATTAGTGAATCATTTACAAATACTGTTCCCTTTCAGAATACCATACAAATGCAAACAAAAAAAGTGCATGGAACAAAAGTATATTTAATTACACAGATTAATAACCAATGATCTGAATATATAAATATTTTTAATTGTAAGACTTCAACCTTTGCCTTTATCAACTACAGGAATTTTTTTGAGAAGGGATTTGATTCTGTGACTTTAACTGTTTGTAGTTGGGAAAAATAGTGCTTAGCACACAGATACAACTTATTGACACAGGCTGGGAGTTAGGAATCTGGGACTTCAGCTGAAAGAGAAAAAAGGAACTTAGTTTTGGCGGACTTCACATCACTGTATGATTTGGCACGGAGAACATACTTGCAGGAAGAGTGATTTGACTGTGAATTAGGAAGAAGGCCTTGGGCAGCTGCTGTAGATTTCTCTCTCTCTCTCACAATTTCTCTCACCCCATAGCATTGCAAAGGCCTGACAGAATGGCAGGAAACACGCAGAGAGTGGTCGAGGAAGGATATGATGTCAGCAACCACTAACAATAAAAGGTGTAAAGGTGCTTCCTTCCTTAAACTGTTCCAGAAGTGCAAAATGGGAACCAAAACTCTCCACTTCCTTCTCATAGCAGAAACCGTCTGAATCTGTTTTACTGCAGTACCTCACACAAACAGTCCTTCTGACACAGTCACTGAGGGGACAGTAAATGAGTAAACCTCCAAAGAAGTCACTAACATACAAAAAATAATATTAATTCGCAAAAAGTACTGCAACTACTGTTAGGTTAAACACTATAATGATAATCCCAATAATTTCTGGTTTAATTATTTGCGACTTTTTCCTTAGAATTTATACTTGCAAAACACAATAAAGAAAAAAGTTATCTGTTTACTAAGTTATCTTATTTTGATTCTGTCATACCAGTTATTGGGAAAACTTTTGTAAAGTAGTAAACATTACCAGCACAATATTAAATGAAATAATTTCTGATTCACAATCAGAACCATTTTATACATACTTTATTACCAAAAAGACGATCAATAATTTATCAGAATTGAAACTTTTTTAAAAGTGAAGCTTTCAATTACATTTTATGAATTTTAATCAAATTTAGTTCCAGATGCTAAAAGAAAAATAATGTCCAGGAGCACAGAAGCATTCCAGAGCTTGTCCCTGTTTATCCGTCAATCGTATTCATGTCACAATGTATTTCAAAATAGTTATAGTTACAAAAGCACATTGAATTAAAGAGAAATATAACCCAACCTTTATAATAGCTTAAAACTCATGAAATAATATATTCTTTCTGAAATAAATTTTCTAACTGTACCATTTAGTTTATCAAATAAGGAAAATAATTGTCTGGATTTTGCGTTGAGAACACTGACAACAACAACTTCATTCATGTAGCAACTTTAATGTAATAAAACATCCCAAGCTACTTCACAGAAATGTTACAAAATAAAGCATGACCCTGAGACACAGAAGGATGTGACAGGGCAGATGACCAACAAGTTTTAAGGAGTGTCTTAAAGAAGGAAAGTAAAATAAAGAAGCAAAGAGTAGCAGCGAGGGAATCCCAAATCTTGGGGCCAAAGCAACTAAAAGCACAGCAAACCATCATGAGATGCACAAAAATCAGGGATGCTTTCAAGTTCGACGAGTGCAAATATCTCAAAGGATTAGTGGGGTTGGAGGAAATTATAGATAAAATGGAATGAGACCATGGAGGGATCTGAAAACAAGGGTAAGAATTTTAAAACCATGACACTACTTGGTTGGCAATCATTCTAAGTTAGCCACCACAGGAGCGATAGGTGAATGGGACTTGCGTGTAAAATGGGCAGCAGAGGGCAAGATTCTCTGCCTTTCCTCAGCATTTTTTTGACAGTGGGGGGCGCTGCACTATTTGCTGGTGGATGGATTCCCTGGCCCTCCTGCTGTCAATGGGGAATTTCCACCGAAGCTATCCTACACCACTGGGAAACCCATGGTGGGGGTGAAGCATCGGAGGGACCCAAGAATCCTGCAGCATTAGTTTCTATGTGGACGCTGTCACCAAGGGGCAGCATGTAGATGAGAGATAGAAAGTGGCCAAAGATAGATTGTTGGCAGCACCACAGGTAATGCTGCAGAAGCTGGAAGAGAAGCCATTGCAAGTGAGACTCTGGTTGCAATTACATCGATAAGAATGGAACAAGACGAGACCAGTCCCTCCCAGTGGATGACAATGGAGAGGCAATAGAGGAAAATGTTGTTGTCAACCACGTCAAGGCTGTAGACAGATCAAGAAGGATTAGGAGGAAATGTTTACCATGTTGCAGTCACGTAAGATGCCATTTGGCTTTGCGAAAAGCAATTTCAATAATTTGGCGTTGGTGGAAATCTGACTGGATGGATTCAAATATTTCAGGAAAGATGGGCATAAATCTGGGAGGCAACAACAATTTAAAGGACATTGGAGATGAAAGGAGAGGTTGGAAGTAGGTGGCAATTTACAAGGATGATGGGATTAAGTGTTTTTTTTAAGGACAGGGATAATGATGACAGATTTATAGAAGAGTAAGATAACATCTGAGAGAATGGTTGTGAAAAATAATGAGGGTATCACAACTAACAAGTGTTATGAAGCAAGTCAGACAGCAAATTCTAGGATCTGACATGTTTAGTTATACGTAGATATCCAGAATTTCAGTTCAATTTGCCCTGCTGCTTCACAAGCTTTTCTGCAATGACGCCTCAGTGAGAGACTCAGTTTTAAAATGTACGAAGAGTGTGAAGTTGCAGCACTAACTAAATATCTGTTAGGGAAGCAAAAAAAATGGGCAGTTGTATATGTGTTTTAATGAAATGGAAATCTCAGTACCAATCAACCCGTCTGACACTGAAAATAAGCATAAAACCTCATTTCTTCAGAATTTTAAAGTAGTAAAAACTAAAATAACTTCTAAAGTTTTACTTTGTCTCTTTTATCTCTTGCTCAATCCCATGTCTTTCACTTATTACACTTTCTGCATATGATTTTACATCAAAATAATATTCTAATTCACATTTCAGTGAAGATTCTTCAATCTGATTGGCTGGAGAAACATGCTGCTTCTTGCCCTGCTCACATGCATGACAAATCACCTACAAAGGTGATATGTGGAGAAGGATCTATCATGAAAATAATTTGTTGCTCAAAAGCCTATCAACAGTGCACGGGCAGGCAAGGTTAAAAAAAAGGTAAAGTGGCCACAGTTTCAGATGACCAAAGGGCTGTTCTGCCTTTTGAGCTGATGGGTAGTGATTTGACTTGAAGCTCACCACACCTCAGGTGAAGGGCAAGATTAAGGAGTCAGGTCTTTGTGAATAACCTCAGCCAGTATAGGAATCGAACTCACACTGTAGGTGTTGATCTGTGTTACTAACCAGCTGTCCAGACAACTGAGCTAAACCAATAAAAAACACTAGAGGTGAGGTGACAGTGGCAGCATTGGACCTAAGAAGCCTTAGGCAAAACTGGAGTGAATGGGAATCGAGGGAAATGTTTCCATTGTTGAAGACATACATAGCATAAAGGAAAAGGCTGTGGTTGTTGGAAGTTAATCATGTCCATCGAAGGACACTACTGCAAGACCTCCTCAAGTAAAGTTTATTTATTAGTCACAAGTAAATCTTATATTAACACTGCAATGGAGTTATTGTGAAATTCCCTAATCGTCACACTTTAGCACCTATTCGGGTCAATGCACCTAAATAGCAGGTTTTCAGACTGGAAGGAAACCACAGCACGCGGAGAAAACCCACACAGACACAAGGAGAACATGCAAATTCCACACAGAGTGACCCAAGCCAGGAATTGAACCCAGGTCAATGGCACTGTGAGACAACAGTGCTAACTACTATGCCACTGTGCTTTCCCAGATAATATTCTCAGTACAAGAATGTTCAACTGTTTCACCAATGATCTTCATTCCACTACAAGGACAGAAATAGGAATGTTCACTTATGATTCTACAAAATTCAGCGTCATTTGCAACTTTTCAGATACTGAAATGGTATGTGTCCATTTGCAGTAAGACTTGGAAAACATTGAGCTTGGGCTGATAACTGGCAAATAATATTTGTACCACATAAGTGCCAGGCAACAACCATCTCCAACAAGAGAGAGTCCAATCATCTTCCTTTGACATTCAATTACATTATCATTGCTGATACCTTCACTATAAACATCCATTGACCAGAAACTGGACTGGACTAGCCATAAAAAATACATGAGCAGGTCAGAGGCTGAGGATTCTGAACCAAGCACCTTATTTTCGGAATCCCCAAAGCCTGCTCACTATCCACAAGCTATAAACCAAGGAATTTGGTGGAATACTCTCCACTTGCCTGGATATGTACAGTTCCATTAACACTCAAGAAGCTTGATACCATCCAACATAAAGCAATCTACAACTTGAACATTCAATCTCTCCACCGCCAAAACAACGTGGGAGCAGGGGGCATTATGTACAAGACTGCACTGTAGCAACTCACCACAGTTCCTTCAACAGCTCCTTCCAAATTTTTCCTCCTCAGGAAACAAGGACAATAGATACATAAGAACACTATCACCTTCAAGTTCCCCATCAAATCAGACACCACACGGGATTCTCCCCGTACCCCGTGGTGAGTTTTGCAGTGCAGGAAACTGCCATTGGCCAATGGCAGAATCTTCCAGTCCTGCCACCGTCAATGCAATTTCCCATTGTTCATATCTTCTGCCACTGGGAAACCCACGGCAGAGGGTTGCTGTTGGCAGGACTGCAAAATCCTACTGGCAGGAACAGACAAAGTCCCATCCTCAATCCAGACTTGCAACAATCACCATTCATTCACTGTTGCAGGATCAAAATTCTGGAACTCCCTTCACAGCAGCACTGCTGGTTTACCTGCATCAGGCAGATTGTAGCAGTACAAAAAGGTGGCTCATTATTTGCTTCTTAAGGGCAATTAGGAATGGATAATTAATGTTGGCCTTACAGCAACACCCACATTCCATGAAAGAATAAAAAAACTGTTTCAAAAACACCTGAGGTAGGCTTGAACTCTATGGAACACATTGAACGGCAGAAGTGGGATGCAATTTCTCAAGGGCAAACGTATTTGAACAACTGCAATTCTGGTAAGAAGAGAAACAAACTCATGTGCAGGACACATGAATAATTTCAAAAAAAAACCTGCTTTAAGGATACTTCACCTGCTTTGATGCAGCTATATGTGCATAAACCCTGCTCCCACATTGAACTGAATTTTGACAGGCTTAAATCAGAGCTTTTGTATCACACATTCCATATTGCAAAGTTCTATTTATTCTACATGTTTTGTTAATTGTCCTGAAATTTATCATGCAGTGCCAAATCTTTCACTGTAATTAACATGTTCTGAGGCTGTGAAATTGCCACCAACACCATGGAAGAAATATAAAATGCTACTACTGTCACACTATAGGCACATAATACAACTACTCCTTTAGGCCACATTTTATGCATGGCTGCAAATTCATACTTTGCCGCCAACCTGCAAGTCAAATAATTCTCATATAAATGAACTGAAATTTTGATGTAAACAGGCCCATACAGCTTTTTTTTTTACTGGATTGCTTAATAGTGAAGTAATTCTTTTTTGATATAACTGTGTTTTAGGCTAAATTTAGCATTGGGAATAATTTTAAATTCTACCTTTCTTGAAAGATATCTGTCCTTATGTTAAAGGAGAAATTTATGATCTGCAACTATTTGTTATTAGTTATCATTCTGACCTTTAAAGCAATACCTTAGTATTTGTGCTCTTAACAAGCCAATATGAGACTGGCAGAGTATTGTATCAGATCTTTTATCAGCCTGCTGACTCATTTCATTCCAAAATGAGTGGCAACAGAGGGCAATAGAACAAAAGAATATTACACACTATCATTTATAGTAGGTCATACTTTGATATTATCTACTGTAAATATAGTATCTGTGTTACCATATCTTGACCTTGTGTAGGCAGAAAACCTAAAACAATTAGAATTGAATCATTACATTTCAAATATCTACCCATAATTCTTTCATCTATTGTGTACATTAGGTGTTTAGGATTTTTTTGAACAACTATATTTTAAATACATCTTTATCACAAGACAAAGGCAAACTATGCCTCTTCATCCATCTGTATCAGTCTGCAAACCTTTGATACAAATAATTACACCATCCTCCAACATCTCCTATGGTTGTGCTACTGGGTGGCATGGCACTCACGGGGTTCTATTCTTATTTATCCAATGAAAGCCAGAAATCACCACCAATGGCTTATTCTTTCTTTCCCACATAGTTACCTATCCCTAATGATCTGTTTTTTGCCCTCTCCTATTTTTCATCGATATGCCTCCCCTTCAGCGACATCATCATCAGTTTGCACATGCACACTGACAATGCCCAGCTTTACCTTAAACACCATTAATCTTCCCTCTAGTGCTTCAATTTCAGACTATCTGTCTGAGATGCAATGCTGGATGAGTAAAAATTCTTCCAGTTAAGTATTGGGAAAAATGAAGCCATTGTCTTTTTGGTCTCTGTCACAAACTAGACTCCCTCACTAATGGTTTCACCTCTTTCTCAAGTAAATATCTTGCACTGAATCAGACTTGGTTCACAAATGACCCTGAGATGCATTTACATACCTGCAATGTCACCAAGCCCATCTATTTCCAGCTGTATAACAGCTCTTCTGCTCCATACTTTCATTAGCTCCAAGCCTGACTATACCTTCACACTATTGATTCAAAACTCAGCTATGTCTTAACACACATCAAAACTTATTCCATAGGTTGTATACTCACTAATCTGCACTAGTCTCCAATTAAGCTATGCCTCCAAAGCTATGCTTTTATTTCAAACTCTCATTCTTGTTTATAAATTCCTCCAGGGACCGGTCCTCCCCATCTTGGTAATCTCCTCCAACCCGACAACACTCTGGAGATATCTGTGCCCCTCTAGTTTTAACCTATTCAGCATGCCTATTTTTATTCACTCCAACACTAGTCGTCGTGCTTTCAATGACTAGCTATGGGAATTTCCTCCCTAAATATCTCTGTCTTTCTATCTCACTTTCCTCTTTTAAGTTGCTCCTTAATACCTACCACTTCAATTAAGTTCTGCCGAATATCCCTTTGGATGGCTCAGCGTCATATTTTATATGATAATGCCTCTGTGGATTATCTTGCAATGTTGCATTAAAAGGTGCTATATAAACATAAGTTGTTGTTGAAGTTGGCTTTCCAATAAAGTTTTAGAAAAAATGTTCTCTCTAAAATCAATGTTATCAAGAAACTGACATCAGACAGAATTTTTTTTATTCATTTGTGAGACATGTACATTGCTGGCTGACCAGCATTTATTGCCCATTCCTAGTTGCCAAAGGGCAGTTGACAGTCAATTACATTGCTATGGCTTTGGAGTCACATATAGGCCAGACCAGGTAAGGGCAGCAAACTTTCTTCCTGAAAAGACATTGTCAGCTTTTCCACATCGGAAGTAACCAACTAAACATTTGTACATCCACTCTCTGAAATACACTCCAAAGAATTCCACAATTCTGGAATTAATCATTGCTATGCTATCTTCAAAATGCAGCTGTCTCTGTGAACTATTAACTTGCAAGCGCAAACTCAACCTATCTGTAAAATAGATTTGTGCTACAATTGTTAAATATTGCATTACAACTGTATTATTTTTAATTTCAGGAACATTAATTGAAATAAATTAGCTCCTACAAAGAAAGAAAATCAGCATAGCCCTTAAGATTTTAAATCTATTAGTGCCAATTGTTTTTTCAAGGGCTGATTGATTGTGTCTCTCTTTTGCATGTCTAAGATAATTCAGTTCTATATTTACATCAGAAATGTGGATAAAAGCTGACTGAGGAAACAAGGTACAATTTTCAAACTCCACATACTTAAACAAACTGGATTTTAAAAAATCCTGCTGACATTAGCTAAGAATGGCACTTTTATTATTATACACCACTACTGTGATGTAGCAGAAAGTCAACTTAGTCATAGCTAAATGGTCAAATATTTTTTTCAAAAATGCAGTCAGCTAAAGCCAATGGTTAAATAAAGGAATCAAAATAAAATCTTACTTATACACCACCTGACTTTCCTTTTTGCATTCCAGTTGATAATACAAATAAGGTCAACATCAATCAAATGGCCACAGGTTATAGTTTAGCAAGCAAGCTCCATGACCGAGGAGAAATAAATGAGATGTAAAGTACATTTTTAAATGGTATTCCCATTACCAACTGTCCTGAGACTCTCATCTTTTAAGTGATTTTCCACAGGAGATAAGAAATAAAACAGGATTTTAGTATTGGCATGTAGACATTTTTATTTTAAGTTGTGCAAAGGTGCAAGTAATATATGAGGCAATGGATTATAGAGGCATATGCTTATAAGGGGATTTTTTTGTTTGAGATATCAGGTATGTGGCTTAATGGTGGCATTGTTGCCTATCAGTCAGAAGAGCATGAGGCCCAGATGCGTACCAAAGCATCAAATATACAATTTGGGCTAACACCTCAATGCAGTACTGAGAGGGTATTTTTGTTATTGCTGACTTTTGGTGGAAAGGAAACCAGAGATTTTGGCTGTCCTCTTGGCTGGTTGCAAAAGAGGTCTCAGCAGGATTTAGTGCTTGAGGAATTACAAGAGAGAAAGCTCATGGAAAGAATTGAAAGCAAAAATGTGAGCTTTAAAGTCAAAATCTTGTTTAACCAGGTTTCAGCAAACACAGGATTTTGATAGATAAATGGGACTTGGTGCAAGTTAAGACATGACGAAAAGGAAAAACATGTTTTGGATGGCCTCAGATGACCGGCTGCAAAACATGGGAGGCCAATGAGGAGTGCATCAAAATAGGCAAGTCTTGAAGTAACAAGGGCACGGGTGAGAGTTTCAGCTATAGATGACCTGAGACAAGGATGGAATTGGATGACATTACATTAGTGAAGCTTAAAACCAGCATAACTTAAAAATTATAATTTAAGTCATAACATGTTTAACAATTCATTCCTTTAATCTCAATTTTGTTAAATAAGGTCACTATTTTAATGAGCACACACAAAATTTAGTGAATTTCAATTTTAGGATCATTTTAAAATTTTGAATGCTTGATTTAGAACTATGCAACAATAATGAATATATTTATTAATATCTTTCTTTATACGAAGCATTATTTTGAAAACCTTTTCCTTAATGACTATATCAACTAATATTGCTATATTAATGCTGAGTAAAGTTATTACTTGGACTGTGTGGAAGCAAATCTAAGTCAGCATGAATGCATATGAATTATAGAATTATCATGGGATATAAACTATGATGTTAATAAGTGACCTTCCAAAGACCTTATCCTGGTGCTTATTACCCCTTTATAAATGGCAGAGTCTCTTGGTAAATGAGAAGACAGAAATGGGAGATTTCAACATAGCAATATCCATTTACGTTGCTTTCTGTCAAAAAAAAGGTCATGCACTTACCAAGGGCTGAAACGATATGCCTTGCTAATGGGTTTATCCAATCCTGAGGCTCCTTGTCTCAAAACACATGACTGAGCTCTTGAATGTGTGCTTCACTAAGCTGCCTTATCCCCAGTCATGCAGCCAAACAAGCTTAAACAATATCTGAAGCAAGATGTACATGCTTAGCTGAACTCTTTCCCATTTAGCTCAAATGTTTGCTAGAATCAAGCTTTACCCAGAACATGTACAATGATACCTCATAGATGAGATTTAGAGTATGACTTTGATTGTTACTGTAATTTATGCACAAAAGGTACAACAACTTCAGGTGAGGAGCATATAATGGAAATACCTAAATCTTGCTGTCCAAATTATGCTACTTCACTGTTGATTTCACAAAAACAGTATTACTTTGTATAACTTACCATTTAGCTGCATTAAATGTCATGAAGTGGAGGTACTGCATGGAAACATGAACTAAACTCCCCACAGATATTTAGGTCCAGTAATTAGTAGTGGAAATATTCTTTTAGCTGTGAGATAATTTATGATGACTACTTTACAATTCGGTACCAAAAATCAGCTATTACAAATGTGGAGTCTCATTCATTGGGGGATATTTTGAAGATGTCAAATTTTGAAACATGTTTTTCCTTTTTGTCACCTTTTTCCCTACCTTAATTCAATTTTTACTTCCCTCTCCTTACTCCTTCTGTACATTATATGACAATGAATTTACATCCTTTAATTCACCCTCCTTCTCAGTTCTTTCTGTGGTGATTTCCCAACCTTTATTAGAATCATAGAACCATAGAAAATTACAACATAGAAATAGGCCTTTTGGTTCTTCTTGTCTGTGCCAAACCATTTTTTGCCAGTCCCACTGACCTGCACTTGGACAATATCCCTCCACATCCCTCTCATCCATGTATCTGTCCAAGTTTTTCTTAAGTGTTAGAAGTGATCCCGCATTTACCACTTTATCCGGCAGCTCATTCCACACCCCCATCACTCTCTGCGTGAAGAATCCCCTCCTAATATTCCCTTTAAACAATTCTCCTTTCACCCTTAACCCATGCCCCCTGTTTTTTTTCTCCCCTCAGTGGAAAAAGCCTGCTTGCATTCACTCCAACTACATCCATCAAAATCTTATACACCTCTATCAAATCTCCACTCATTCTTCTACACTCCAGGGAATAAAGTTCTAACCTATTCAATCTCTGTAACGCAGCTTCTCAAGTCCTAGCAACATCCTTGTGAACCCTCTTTGCACTCTTTCAACATTATTTACATCCTTCCTGTAACTAGGTACACAATACTCTAAATTGGTGAAGGAAATATACTTTGTTGGTTAACTTGTTCGCTCAGGTGCCAGGTGCCCTGTTTCCCTTGCTGCATCATTGTGAATTCACACTTTTAACAACTATGGGCAAAAATGATTCGAGGCAAAGAATCAGAGGCAAGTCTAACTAATGGCAAATGCTACTAGATAGCCTGGCACCACAAATCCTGGCCCATTATTAAGAGCAGTTTTTTCTTTCAGTCCTCCTAAACAAACATTCTTTTCTTCACTTTACTGTTCTCTGGCCACCTTATGAACATTTTCTTAGAATACTAACCCATTAGTAAAAAATATCAAAAATTTCCTTGTCTTAAAATCAGCATCAGTCCATGTTTCCATGCAGTATAATGGGCTGAGGAAAGATGAATTCATAGAGAAAGTGATTCAGAATAAACCTGATGAGTTCTTTTCATCAAATACGAAAGTCGACGTACTTGGCCGTTTTAAAATGCATTGATTAAAGGTATTTTTATACAAATAAGTAATCAATAAACCGCCCCACACTAATTCAATATGAATTACTGGTATAACTTTTTTTTCACATTTCAAAATGGCAGCCACCCATAAAAGCAATTCAAACTTTATACCTGGCATGCAGGTCAACCTCCATTTTTGGAAAAACATTTGGTTGCTTCAAAAGTCAACTTATTCGCTGTAGTCCACAGTACTTTAAATCTGTTTGTTGATTATTGGTCTTTCCTATCCACTCTATCCACCCTTCATAATTTTAAACACCGCAATGAAATCTCTCTTTAACACATCTGTTCCAAACAAAACAAATCCGACTTATCCAATCTTTCCTTGTTACTAAAATTGTATATTCCTATGAACAACTTTGTAAACCTTTCTAGTGTGATCCCACCCATCCTGTAATGCAGAGACCACAACTGTGCACATTACTCTAGTGGTTTAACTAGCATTTTGTGCAGTTTTAGTATAATCTCGATGGTTTTCAATTCTATGCCTTGTCTAATAAAGAAAAATGTCCTGTGTGCTTTCTTAATCACCTCATCTACCTGTCCTGGTAACTTCGTGGATGTGCATCAAGGTCATCCTGTTGCTTTACATTTCTCAGTATCTATCATTTATCCCCCAAATGCATTATCTCACATTTCCCCAGACTTGATTGCATTTGCCATCATTTTTCTCACTCTGCCAGTACATTCTCATCTTCCTCAATGCTAACCACAGGACATTATTTTGTATCATCTGCAAACTTAATTGTGCCCCTACATTTAAATCTGAATCATGAAAAGCAAGGGACCCGATAATAATGCTAAATAAAATCATACATGCTAGACAGTACTTCATTCTAATTTTGAGCTATGAAGTTCAGCTTGTCATCAGTAACATTAGTATGTTACTGTGTCACATGATATCTCAAATTAGTGTTGTATGACGTATTTCATTTGTACTATCTAAACAAGATGTACACTGGATCAAAATGTTCTTCCAAAAAAAATTCGATCCTCCAAACCCCCCTGGCTGCCTCTCCCAAACTTAACATTTAACACTAAATTTTCATGCTAACCTGAATGAAACCTTTTTTTCCTACAGGACAACAGCTGTGATTTAAGAGTGAAACCTTCCATCTCTTCATGCTGGTTGCCCTTCATAAACCCTGGCATGCACCCATTGTGCTTCATCCTTGCATGACGCCTCCTACATGACTCCCTTTTGTATCCTCCCACTCCAGCCTCACCCCCTTGACACTGGCCCTGAAACACTGCCAGATGGGCACATCCCAGCCATGTCCTGACCACCCAGATGCTTAAATGACTTCCAAGTTCCCCGGCGTGGCCATTGTGCCTGGCCTCCACTAGTGGAGACAAGTAGTGATTCTTGCCGGTCCCATGGGAGCTAGGAAAATCCAGCATCCAAAAGTCTAAGCATATTTAAATACATTAATCAATCTAGTTCATGCAATTATAAAGGGACCAGGTCAATTGCAAACTGTTCAGTGCCAGGCACTGTACCGATTTTTAGGACTGCACACTATTCCCCAGGATCGTCACTTTCTGCAGTAGGCCTGGCAAGATTGGAAAATTGCCCCCATAATAAAAGTTCCCAAGTTTTTATTTTAGTTTGCAGTCTGCATACTTGTATAATTCCAAAGGAACAAGATTTTTTTTAAATTGGCTTAAGATAGATGATGCAATCCTCCTGTTGCAATGCAAAAATAGAAAAATTATAAAATGAGAATGGATCAAATATCGCAAAATACATTGCCATAAAACAGGTGCCCAAGTGTCCAATATTACAGATGGCCAGAACTGTGTTACCGCTCAAGTTAATAAATATTGAATTACAGGAGTAGGGGCACTCCAATATAAGCATCAGATAGGGGCTCTTTTCCCCATAATGAGATGGGAGCAGTCAATCTAAATGGATTTTGCCTGAATAGGCCAATCGGAAGCCAGATAGTGCAATTGCAGTTCAGTTAAGAATCTTGGGCAGGCTCCCAAAGTTGGAGAACGAGAAGGAAGCCCTCCAGCATTGAAGAAGCTGCAGCCTATAATTGCAAAGGAGAGAAGGAGGGAGGGATGGAGATACCCTCTCAGCAATTTTAAAGAAAACATGGTCACAGGTGCCAGCCATCTTTCTGGAGGGACAATCCCTTTACACAGCAGAATGGGGCTGCAGCTGTGCTGAAATAGCAAGGTGTCTTGGGTGGAGGGAGGGGGGTGGTGACAAATGGCTTATTCAGACTATTATTGAGCTTAAAGAGTGTAATAATTCCTGTTAGGGACAATCACCACAAATAGTTATACACCACTTACAGGCTGACAGCTCATCTGCCCCCGACTTGGCCTCCCCAGAATGGCTTGGGTGTGAGACAGTGCCACTAAACTGGTACAATGGCTTTGGCACGTAATCATGTATCTATCCATCTCTGTTCCTGCCCACAGATCAGGACGAAAAGCCAGTTCAAGATGCCCAGTGCCTGAATTTGAAGAAGGAACATGCAAGTTATATGCCAGAAGTCCAAGTATTTTGGGCCTATCTGTTGTGGTGCAGAGATTGTTCCCTGCTACCAGTTCATGCCAACAGGCCAATGCTAGTCACTGTCACTCCTATTATTTGCTGATTAAACAACGGAAAAAAAATTCTTATTTTCTTAAGCTATTGTATATGGCTCTCCTACTGCTATGCCCATGTGTGGTGACAGCTGCAAGCCTCAAAATGCAGGGCAGAAGGGTACATATCAATCATACTGGTGACAGTGACAGCTGAAAATTGTGCTTTAATATTTCTACTCACAGATCAAATTTCTGTCAAGGGCTTTTTACTTTTTTCAAGTAAACAGCTTAAAATTTTAATCTTTTAATTGTAACATTTAACTTGATTTTGTGTCGTAAAGAAGAGTTGAATTACTTTGAAGTATTTTAAATACAAAATATTGTGCAGAAGGTGCTTCAGTTAGATTTTTTTGCATTGAAATGATACCAATTGATGATAAAAAGCTGTCTGCATTGTTTATGGAACTGTTCAGCTTTGTCTACTGTAGCTGTGCGCCTTGCAGATAAAATGTTACAATAGGTGATAACCTGAGGGGTCACATATTGTTATGTTTACTGTATATTATGAAAAGAAGTTTTTGATTACATGAAAAAAAATTGAAATATTGCAAATATTGTTTCAAGTACTGAAGAACAACCTTTCTTGCCTGCCAGCATTTTGTAAATATTTTGGTAACTCCTATCAGAGAACTAAATAATGAAAATCTAAAATTGGAAATCATCTTCCTTCATTTCCATTCAATAGAACTCACTTTTGTTTAACACTGTTGATAATAGGCTGTATATGTGTAAATTATGAGGCTCTTTCTGGTTCTCAAAAGAACAATCGAGCCCATGCAAAATAAAACAGACTACAAGTTACTGTGACGACATCTGAGAACCTTAATAAACAGCAAGGCACAAGATACATTTCACACATTTTTGACCACTCACAAATACAAGATCCTGTTGTCCAAATGAACCAGTGCACCCAGAATTGGAAGCAACTGATGGTACAAAATTGAAGCAGTGCTTTATGTTGACCTTTTGCATATTGGCAACTACTTTATTATGCTTTGCTGTCTTCAGTCTCCATTGTGTACTAAGTTGATGTGGCAAAACTCATGGCAAGTGATGCTTTCACCTTGAAGAAAATGTAAACATGTTTTAACTAGCATAAGGATGTTTACAGCAGGGGTGAACCTGACTACTATCTACTATCACCAGCAAACAACAAATAGGACATCCTGATGACTGAGGCCAGCCGCTATCCACAGTTACAGATGGAATTATATGGCCTGGGCCATAAAATGTAGGGGAGTCTTTCAAAAGCCCATTGACTTCAGCAGGACCATAAAATCCTGCCAGCGTAATATTCTACTCACAGTTTTTGCATGTGTGGGGAATGTTGTACTGATACTTGCCAATCTCAAATCATATCCGAATAAATATCAATGTGAAATTAAAAATGCATCACTAATGTATTTTCCTTTTAATGTTAGCATTTCAAAGGGTTTCCCTGTCATCAGGAAGAACCTAGGAAAACAGTACTGTTCTAATGTTTATTGATAGTAGTCATTTGATAAAGGAGCTATTCATATCAAGGTAGATATAAATTTCAAATAACAATGCCAATTATCATCAATGGCACAGACATCACGGTTGTGCAATGTCCACATTTACAAATCAAAATTACAAACCATGTCTAATAGTTCCCAATTTTGGTTATAGTCTGGCTGAGATAGCTGGTAAATTTGTCAGTAGAATGGATCCCCATTTGGAGAAGTTAAACCATAATTCTCAATTTTTATTCAAATTCAATTACAGTCAACTAGTGAGTTACACCAATACACTAGTGAGTTATACCACCAGCTAGGCTGATGGGTGAAGCACAAAGTGATGAAAAGGCTTTGATTCTTAAGGGCCAATCTTCTCTTTGCCACATCATGGACATCTCCAAAAACAAGCAAGGCGATTATGGAGTCCGCCAACTTGAAGGACATCTGGCAAGCCAAACCGGTTCCCTGTTGCCCCACCGTGGTTGCACCTAATACTTAGTTTGATTTGTTTCCCCTATTTTCTCTTCCATGTTTGCATCAAATTCTTCTTAAGCTTGTGGAGTCAATGAGATGTACTCCCTGCTCCCTTGGGCCCATTTTCACTACACTGCTGGCCATTATCTTCTATTACTGACCCACATGTCAACTAATATTATAAATGACTCCATCCCTCGAGGCACTGTCCCCTTCATTTCAGAATTAGGTCATATATCTCTTCAAAAAGAAATCCACCTTACAACCTCTGTTCTTGCAAACTACTGCTTCATTTCGGATTCCCTTTCTCTTTCCAAACTCATCAAATGTGTTGTCATCACTCAAATCCACCCCAATTTCTCTCACAATCCTTAACTAAATCTTTTCATTGACTTATTCTGCCACAGCACCAAACAACCAAAACTAAAGTTATTAATTATATTTTGTATGACAGCAGCTATGGTATATTATCCTTTTGCAACCTATTCACCCTCTGATAAGGGTCTATCATGCTATCTTCCTCCAAGATCGTTTCTCTGATATCTACCTCAATGGGATTAGCCTTGTGGTCACATATCCAGCTACTGAATTGTAGCTATACAGCATGGAGCAATGGTTTGATCTCTGGAGTTCCAAAAGAATCTATCCTTATCCTTCCCCACCCCTCCTCTTGTACATCTACAAATTATCCTTTGACGGTATCATCTGCAGACATCAGTTCACTTCTAACATTTACTGGCAAAACGCAGATCTACCTCTTCACTACTTATATTAAGCCCTGCACTCCTGTGTTGTCACGTTACTTATCGGACATCTGGTTTTGAACCATATTTCCACATGCCACCATTCCCTTCTCCCACCCCATTAAATAATGGGAAGGCTAAGCAGCTTCAAACCCTGCCACAAAATCCACAGATCTGCCATCAATTCCATTCCCCTTCCTAGCACAGATAGCAAGGCGATTTGCAACTTCAGCATGCAATTAATCAAAAGCTGAGTTTTAGAACCAATATCCTGCCTATCACAAAGTCTACCTGCTTCCATTTCTGTAACATCAACCATCTCAGCAAATCTGTTGCTGAATCACTTACCACACCTTTCTCTATTCCCAGTTTGATAAGTACAATTATTTTCTCACCAGCTTTCCTCTGGAAATTTCATCTCATTCAAAAATCTCATCCTGCTTGCCAATAAATTCTGACCTACATGCCACAATGCTCGTTGATCTCTTCTCCCCCAGGGCTGCAAATTTAAAAATCTAATCCTTGTATTTACATTCTTTCAAGGGCTTACCCCTTTTAATCTTTGCAACCCTTTAGCCCCTAGAAGCTCCCTCAAATTTCCCATGCCTCTGATTAAGGTTACTTTTGCAACTGTCACTTGTCTCACTATTAGCAGCTGTGCATATATAAATGTCTCAGTCCCATGCTCTTTCATTCCTATACTCAATTTTCTATTCTTTAAAACCTATTTCTTTGACAAAGCATTTGGCCATTCTCCCTTTTTTCGTTTGATGGTTATCTTCTTTGTTACATCTCTGTCATCTGACTTGAGAGACTTGCCTATGTTGATGGTTGTAATGATGCCCTAATGGCAATTGAGTAACTTTGCAGAAAGCATAAGTGGCCTGCACTATCTTGTTATCCTGAGAAAAGAGAAGGGTGAAGGAACTGCAGCATCAGGGGTTAACATGACAATGATTATAAAGAGATGAATAAATCACAAACTGCGTAACATTAAAATGACATTTTACTTAGATGGTTTAATTCATACATTTCCACTGAGTTACAAATTCAAATCCATGTTGGTAAGTTGGGGGTATGACTTTATTTCCATACATAGGCCAGATCCTCCCTCAGATTTCCTTCATTCTGGACCACTTTTTCCATTTGCGGCAGAATCATATGGGGATCTTCCTTTGATCAGCTGTAACCTGCCCACTGTATTTCCACCCACTTCTCCAGCTTTGTGATATTTAAGTAGCAGTTCTCCCTTCAGACTTTAGTCTCAGTTCCCGCCATTAATTTTAAATTTCCTCCCTGTGTATCACTGGAATCAGCCAAATAGGCTGCAGTGGTCCTTTCAGCTCTTGCATATCATATTTTCCTGAGTATTTCTATTCTCGGGTTATACTGATGTTAAATCAACATAACTTGGATTGTAGTCAGGAATTAGATTAAAAAATGCCATTTAAAAATTCAGAAGGAACGAAGTAGATAAGTAGCTAACAGCAGTGTGCTGGTTGAACAGAGAAAGAACAAAGAGAAAATAGGTTTGATGGACAGCAAACATAATATTTTCTTATTTCAGTTACAGAACTTTCATAATGGTATTTTGAGTTTTGAAGGCCATGGAGACTTTTATTGGACCAGTTATTCATTAGTTGTCTTATACACTTGGTAGTTTTACTTAGTAATGCATCAATTGTTTTATTCAACATTCCTTATAAACTAAAATTTATATGGCAAGCGTTATCCTATAGAAAATCATCTGTATAGAAAGTTAAATCTCTGATTACCTCATCTCACATTTCCAGCATCCTAATCAGCCTAATTAAACCTTTGTTCATTTTTAAACCTCAGATGACAATTTGTTTAACTCCACCCTGCAGCAGTTCTGTGAAAATGCGAATTAAATTTGATCTTCTGACAGCAATTATTAAATGTTCCCAACTGGCCCCAATTAAGCCACGAGGCTTACAGGACACAAAATCCACTGAAGTATCACATCTTTTACTTTATTGGTCACCTACAGTACTTTTATAGACTCTGTGGCAGAATTTACATGAAGGCACAATGTCACCTAAACTGCCAAGTAAAACGTCAAGTTGCCTGTGTTATTCACTAAACTATCTTGTTTACATTTCATACCAAACATGCTGCTCAAATCAGATCTTAACTTTTTGTTTAAAAAAAGAGTTAAAAGAACTTGAGATTATACAACACTTTATCATGTCCTCGGGATAATTAAAGTTGCTTTTCAGCCAATGAATTACTTTTAATTTGCAATTACGTGAGCTAAATGGAACAGCCAATCCACACACAGCAAGGTTCTACAAACAGCAAATGAAACCATTAGCCAGTTAAGCTGTATTTGGTTGTGCTCATTTAGAGGAAAGTTTTGGGCACTGTAGAATACTAGATGTCCTTGATAGTTGCTGAATGGTTCCTTCAAATCTTTAATAGCTATTTGAACCAACAGACAGACATAGTTTCAATTGATCATCATCATCTGAAAAACAGCATCTGACAAAACAGTGCCGCCTCAATCCTGCACTAGAGTATCCGTCTAGATTATGTAATCCCATTTTGGAGTGAGGTTTGAAGTCAAACTTTAACAAGAATTCAAAATGGTCAGCTAATTTCTGTCTTTCACCATATTCCAGATTGATACAATAGCCGCTTTATACAAGTAGACAGAATTTCAAAGCCTGGGCAGTACAGTCAAACCAAACACTGGGCACAATACTACCAAACTATTGCCTATTTTCCCAACTTTTACATTCAGTATTTTCATAGGTCTTTAAGCTCTGAAATGACAACTGTGTGTCTTGGAGAGATCAGCATATTTGACTTGACGTGTTCCTGCTTCTTTTAGCCATGGATAGCAAAGCTTCTTTGATTATTTTTATGGATAGGTTTAGATACCGCTCGAGTGGCTGAATATATTTTTTTCACACTATACTAGGGGAATAATGTATTAAGGCTTTTTGACTGGATCTTCCCTGTCTTGTTTTGGATTACATTTGCTTGGATTGTATTTGTTGTAGTGACTATCATGGGTATTATACTCTCATCCTCCTTAGGTCAGCCTGCTTTTTTTATAAAGAGGTCTATTGAGGATTGATAAAAATAAATTGTGTATGACCTCCAGAATTGGGGCTCAGACTATTCAATATTTCTGGTTGCATTGGTTAACATTAACATACAACTTTTAATTAGTTATTTACATCTTTGTGATGGTGGTTGTTCAGTTCCATACTCATTATTCTGATGACCTATCTTCTAATTTGGTATTATTAATTGTGTAGCTGGGATTGTGTCCAATTGGGCAGAATTACGTTGAGGCATTGCTGGCTGGAAAACCAACAAAAGATCCTCGCTGCCTCTATTCAGGAAGGCCTGCCAAACCACAGGCCAATCATGGCAGTGGTGAAGCCAGCAGCAGGCCTTCCCTTGAAATCAAGACCCTGAGGGTGGTGACTTTGCGTACCAAAGCCGCCGATCAGAGGTCAGTGGATTTTGTGCTCATGACAGCTTCTGAGAAGGGCATAACTGCTCCTGGAGGGATAGGCACCAAAGTCCCAGGATCACAATACAATTAAGACCACAGGTAATTAATGTGTGTTTGGGGGATGGGGGGGCTACGAAGAGAGAGATGCAGGGGAGTCAGAAGTGAAGGCCAAAGGGTAGCTCTCAGCAGGCCTCACCTCATCCCACTTCCCAATAAAGCACTGAGTGCCTTTGATCAATGGACCACTCCTACAGAAGATGACAAACTGATCACATGGTTTAGCAGTCATGTGTGTCATGTGGTGAACGACTTGCCCACCATTGAGTTAGTATCAACAGCGGACAGATGAGGACAAAATAAGCAGTCATAAATTATCCACTTAAGGGGCTCAATAGTTAACCGGGGAAGGAAGTCAAGCATAGGCCTTTCTGTCCAGAAATTAATTCTGCCAGAGGCAGGAAGGCAACACTGCACCACCATTCACCCCAATTACATGCCCTACTCTCTTTCAAGTTCACTAACAGCAAGAGCAGAAGGTTCTGCCTATAATTTCAGCCAGAAGCTCACTGGATCACTGTGTATTTTTAAAATAGTGCACGGATTGATTTATTTACCTGTTCAATGCATCTCATTATGTTATTAAATCGCATCATATTTACAATGATGAAACAATACACTGGAAAAACAAAGGCCAGAATTTTCTGGTCTTGTAGCCTCGCTACCACTGCCAGCAAGAATGGAAAAATTTGGCGCTCAGCCAAGTCTCCGTTCACAGCAGTAAACCCAGATAATCCCAGTCGTGGACAAGGTGAGAGAATTCTGGCCAAAATCTTATTTGATCCCTACACTACCTGAATAATATTAAATCTGTGCACTTTGATTCACTTTGCATGCACAGCTAGCATTTTTTTATTCAGAGTGCAACAGAGTGCACACATCAAATATAATTCTGTAGTATATTACAGAATATACTGTATTCTGTACAGTATACAATGAAAATCTGAATGTCAAGTTGCAAATCTTGAGGAGGCTGTTTTCAGTATGCAAGAAACAAAGTATGGAGCTAACCTTTGTACCCTTCATTTCTGCTCTAATTTTCTCGCATATGTTGAATGGTAAGTTACAGAAGAATTTTCCCATGTCATCAAATTGTAGAATTGTATGTCAGACGAGTAGCCCCAGGATTTAGAGCACAGCGAGTTTGTGCTAACCCGGGGCACAGATGAATTAAAAACAGCCTCATGAGAATGCAGCAACTCCTGTTCGCATCTGGCTGTCTTTACTCTGAACTCCCAACACCTGCCTGTAAAGTCAAATCGCCCTCTATAGCTGTAAAGAACACAAAGGATAGATTTAGCCGTGGCTCCTTTAGTATCAATATTATTTTACAGTCAAGCCTGTACAGTGATTATGAGCAGTAAATCCAAGGCATATGCTAGCTGGCACCATTGTAACTTACATTTTTGCACAAATCAGGTTACTCCAGTTCAAGTCATAGTAATCAAGCAATAGTGACTAAAAATGCCTCCAGCAATTATTGGTTCATCAAATGCAATGTTGATGCCCTGAGTCACACAAATGCAATCTTGGATTGATGGCATTAAATTGTCAGTACAAATGTATCAGTATTTATATGCTACAATAGTTCACGGTAGTTTTAGAACAGAGCTGGAAATTCTATCATATGGCTCATCTTCACACAGTACTTGCGTATTCTGCACCACATTGATGATACTAAATTACATGGCCTATAATACAATAGATGCTTCAAAACAGACAAAATAAGCTCTTTTATACCACATTGGATATCTTCACATTCATTATGTAACAGAAGTATGATTTTTAAAATAGCATTGACAACAAAAATTTAAAGTTCAAATAAAAATGATTCCATCCGTTAGCAAGAAATGATATTTTCAGAAGTATTGCTACTGTGGATTCTGAAAACTTGGTGAATTGTGCACCATCTACAAGGCAACACCTGAGCCAGTGAGGAAATATCTCTCTGTGTACAATGCATGTAGCTATAATAATGACAAGGCTCTACTATGACTTACTGATCCTAAACAGTTATTGAAGCTCTTCTAGTTTTCTTCCTCCTTAATCCACTCCCTGTTGAATACAGGAGCCATTTTTAAATTTGGTTAAGTGGCTATTGTGGCTACAGTCCTTCTTCCAGGCTGCCAGCTTCACCAAATCCAACAAGTTTATTTTGGGGATTGCTGCTTGCTATCCTCATGAAATGTTACTTGGGAATTTCAAATAACAAAAAAAAACTATCTTCAAAATACTCCCATTTCACTTTGCTTTTTTTAAAAGTTTAACAAATCTCCCTCAAATTTACAATCCAGCAAGTTATCACAAAATATCAACAGCTTCTCCATTAGGCTGATTCATCTTTAGACTCTGGGATTTGATCTTCTGTAAAAAGTACAAGGTCAAATAAGGACACACCACCAACAAATGCAATGCTTATATAAACCTAACTTTGTAATATTCAACCTCTACTCAAATTGAATATCATGCTAATTCTCCAATCAGTTGTGATTTTAAAAAGAACATTAGGTGTATGTTCTATATACTTTTTTCCCTCCAACTTGAGATCATGTAACAATTTAAATCTGGGCCACATGCAGAAATACTCTGTATTGTTTGACATAAAGTCTATTGTACATGTGGTTCATTAAAACATCAAAATTATTTAACCTGCAGCTTAGCCATAATATAATGAAAATACTGAAGTGGTATTCCACAGTGGAAGTGGCCATTATTAACCAAGGCTAATAATGTTCAACATGCAATTCTTAAATAATGTAGCAATTAAATATTTTGCATGAATGGAATATTGCAAGCTAAGAAGTTTGAACAGGTTACAGACCTGTATAAGCTATTTTTGGAATATAAACTGTCAAATTTCTTAACCATACCTTATCATATTGCACTCTTTAATTTTAGTGACCACTTTGATACATTAAAACTTCAAATCAGTATCTCTCTTTTAATGAAGAAGAAAATCAAATGGAATCTGACATGAGTTTGTTTGGTTAGCAGAAGCTTTTCAGATGGTATTAATCACATTCTTGGCTGGTAGAAGGAATTTGATAGCATTCAAAATGATTTGTGAAAATTAAATAACAGGAACAAAGAATGGCAGGTGCAACATTCAGTCAATTTCAGGTTGCTGTTAATGACAAACAATGTGCACGTCACCTTTAATGTAGCAAATATCCCAAGGCACTTTGCAGAGGTATAATGAAGAAAATGGATGATGTAACAAAGGAAATGTTTGGAGCAATGAAAAATGCTGGATCAAAGGATGGGGGGGGGGAAACTGGGAACTTAAACCAGCAAAGAGACAGGGGTAATAAATGAGTGTGATTTGGTATATGGAAGGGTACATCAGAGTTTTGGCTATAGGAACTCATATCATTCTTGAGGGAATGTCATTTTGTCAAAACTGAATAAATAATTGGTAGGTTCATATTGGAATCCTTGGGCAGTTTTAAGCACTTCATATTCAAAGCTACTTTATGACTTGTATAAAATACATGGAAAACTAACAAGAATAGTCTTACACAGAAGTTGGAAATTATACAAGATCGAAGTCTTTAAAATAGAGTCAGGTCCTGTTTTCATAATTGTGGATGTGTAATTTATTTGATTGCAGAGCTAACAAACATTAGGAAAGAATCGAGAGGGTAAAAGTATTATCATGTTAATACTCTAATCAGTTGAATTTTAAAAAAGTAAAGGTTAGATATGTTCTATATACTTTTCCCCCCACTTAAAAACATGTGACAATTTAAGTTTGGGTCACATGCAGGAATACCTTGTATTGTTTGACACATAGTCTATCGTAGTTCATTAAGGCATCAGAATTATTTAAATTAGTCATAATATAAAGGGGAATACAGGAGTGGTTCTCCACATAGGAGGCACCCATTTAGAAAACCTAATGAAAGTGGAAGAAAATTGAACCCGGGTTGTACATTCCTTTATGCAAGCTATCCTTACTTTGCTGTAACTTCTGAAAAAATAGGAAATCATTTAGATTGATGCCAAAGCCTGTAAACAGTGACTCGCTCTCCATTAACAAAACTATAAGGAAAGGGCAGACTTCCTGCTCCTCCAATGAAAAGAATTTCTAACTCTTCACAAGCATCCATCAGTCTTTTGCCAAATGCTGACACCTGACATTCCATTCTCCCAAATGCTCATGGTATATCATGCATTGTACTTCAGGAGTCTCATTAAAACAGTAAAATGACCTCTTATTATTAAGTGTCGGCATCACATTTCTGCGCAAGTGCAAGAAGAGCCGAGGGATCAGCAGTCTCAGTGTCACTGCAACAGGATCATATTGTCAGCCTGTAATATGGACGCCCATCTAAAGCAATTAGTGCTCTGTTGATTAACTCATTCAATAAGAAGCTGCCCAATTATCTGTTTAAGAATGAAACTGATGATTAAAAAGGTAAGTATTGACATGAATGATCAAATACTCTTTGGAATACTTTAATACAAATATGTGGGACCATGGGAATGGTCTGCGATATGTAGCCAGTTTGAGCTGAATAATTAGACTGTAATGTTAAAATGACATCCTGCAGTTATGAGTCAATCACTTAGTCATAGAATCTGCAGTGCCCATTGTGCCTGCACCGAGGTGCAGGCGCCCACCAAGGTCCTATCCCTGTAACCCCATATATTTACTCTCCTAATCCCCTGACACTAATGGGCAATTTAGCTTGGTCAATCAACCTAACCTATGCATCTTTGGACTGTGGGAGGAATCTCACTGTGGTCAAAGAAAAATTACAGATTTAAAGGTGATTTTAATTTTAGGCAGACTTGGAGCAGGCGGTGAGAGGACAGCTTATGCCATCTACCAGAAGTCCTTGCTGTGAAACCTGAGTCACTGTGAAGGTCAGAGTCTCATTTGTTAACTACCTGTAAAAACCATACTGACACAATCTGATTATACAAAAGAGAAAAATCAAAAAAGTTGTAAGTCAGGGACAATCAAATCAACTACATTTAGGTTATGAAGCAACTGAAAATTTTCACCTCTCCAATGTGTCAATAATTACTTCATGTGAATGACAGTCATCTAACAACTTTAGCAAGTTCAGATAGATTTTAACGTTAGTCCATCAAATATCAGATACACACCACTCAGTTTATTTCTTATACCAAAGGTATATTACAACCTGTGACTGATATTACAATGACAAGACATTTTCAGTTATAAAGCAGTGTATCCTCAAGCACCTGAAATCAATGTGATTTGAAAATGCAGCTTTTCCTCATGAATAACAATTCTGAATATTCTTTAAATTCCCTGGATGCCTCTTAAATTGTATGAACTATGTCATTACTAAAATACAGAGTATTATGGATGAAGAGTTCACTCTGTATTCTTTCTTAAACAAAGAACAATGTATTTGCACTTACATAGTTCTGTCATGTGAAAAAATCTCTGCGCAATACAGGGGAAAGGAAAACCAAAACATTGAACAAATTAAAAGATTCAACAATTTGTAGAAAGTCGCATTTTTAAAGAGGCTTTTCAAAGAAGGGACAAAAGCACTGCTTGGAAGAAGATTGAAAAAGTAGCATGGAACAACTGAAAAATACAATAATAAAATACTGCAGTTGTTGCAGGCTAGGAAACAATTAGTTCTTGGTTCTAAGCCTGCCCCTTTGAGGAGTTTGGAGGGGGGCGGGGGAGAGGAGGAGAGGACAGTCACTGCTTAATTGACATGGAGATAGGTTTTAAATCCAATTAGATGAGATAGGTGGGTTCTTGAAGTTGGAAAGCCAATGAGACGCCTTCCACAGCTACAAGCTGTAGTAAAGAATAAGTAACTAAAACAGTTTTTCAAAATGGCACTATCAAAGCAATCATTTAAACAATTAAAAAGCAGAAAGATATCAACATGATAGGATGAATCCCATCTACTGGGCAGCCTTTAGGTGCAGTTCCACCTGGACAGATAGGCCTGCCTGGAGCACTGCCCCGCCCACCAGCCGGAAACCAAGTGCTTGCCTCCACTGAGTCGGAAAACTGCAAGCGACTGAATGATCCCAGTTGGCCTCCTTTGAAAGTGCTTACCAAAGTTATTAATGAGCTTAATTGGCTACCTGCCTTATGGGATTCAGTTCGTTGATGTCTTATCTCAGCCCTGATAAAGTGTTATCAACCTGAAACTTCAACTCTGTTTCTCTGCAGATGCTGCCTGACATGCTGAGTGTTTCCAGCATTTAAGTTTTTATTTCAGATTTCCAGCCTTCACAAAATTGAGCTTTCATTTTTCATTATAAGGAACCACACTTACAGTGATCTGCATAGAATGAGAAACCACTGAAATTCAAGTCCATCCACAACAAACACTTGGGCAGGTTAGATTCTGACACAGTGTCGGAATTTTAGCTGAGGCTTATTTAAAGATAATCAATTCAAGTGCAAATCATGCAAGATGCATGCATTTGTTGCCCGATAAATCCAGTCCACACACAAAATAGGCAACGGCAATGGGTGTTGAGAGACAATGAGGAAATAAACCTGCAGATAAAAATGGTGAGTAAGTGATTTTTTTTTGTTTCTCTAATGACTTTGGCCAAGAAGGCAATTGCAACCTGATAACCTTCTAAAACCTGGCCGAGCAAAGAGCACTGTTATAAATGTGTGAGCCAAAACATGTGGCATTATCGAAGATGAAACAACAACTCAGAGAAAGTAAAGCTGTAATGTGATTCATGAAGATCTCAAAGAAAGGTTCTATCGCTGGCTTAAAACAGCCACCGAGATCAATATCCAGCATTCAGAAATACATTATAAGCAAAGACTTAAAGTTTTATCCGTTCTACAGGCATTGGAAACTTCAAGTATACAAATGGGTTGTTGGATCACTTTAAGTTGCCACATGACTTAAAATTTTAGTAAGAAATCTCACAACACTAGGTTGAATCCAACAGGTTTATTTAGAATCATGAGCTTTTGGAGCTCTACTCCTTCCTCAGGTGAGTAATCACGAGCTTTGAGATTTCTTACTGTGTGTCCATCCCAGTCCAATGCCAGCATCTCCACATCATTAAAATTGTGGATAGTTGTTGACGAAAAGTTTAGGGGCTAATGTAGGTGCATACTTCTGGCTGTTTTTCAATCTCATTTGGAAACAGATGTTTATGATGGCAGCAAAGCTGAGCACTTTTTGTTAATTCCTTTCCCAATAAATGTCTGGACATTGCAGATGATGCGTTGCTGGCACTAAATAAAGGATACAGTAAATCATTCTCCTACTGGAAGGAAACGTGATGGAACCAGTTGTATGCCTCTTTTTTTTAAACTGCAGTAATTCAGAACTGTTCTAGAAATGTGAAGATGCAGCCAGCAGGAAAAACCAAGAAATTTTGGATCAGATTTATGGACAGAATAATACAATCTCAAAACTTGGCTGCTGGTCATGGATAATGGCTCTGTATCCTCGAAAATTAAAGACCTAGTTACCAAGCATTTTCTCTCTCCAAATGTAACAAGCTTTACAGCCCACGAACCAGTTATTCAGTGCTACAAATCATGACACAGATGGTTACTGCTGAGGGAGATGATAAAGTATTTTTTTAAAAAATCAGGCTAATGTTTTGCAAGCCATGCACATCAGCAAGGTGTTTTGAAAATCAGTTTAAACATGTTGTATGGTCTGCAGAAAATGGGGATCAAAATCAAGGAGATGCCATCTTTTAAAAAGCAATGTGATTCACATCGAATTTTAGAATCAGAGTTCTTGTCAATTGAATGTGAAGAAAAGCAAACCCCTACATGAACAACTATAATTAATTCTTTGATCTGAGAAAGGTAACAAGGACATAAGAGTTACAGAAATCTGAACATCTGATTAGCAGCAGAGCAGGTGTGCCCAGTCTGAATCCAGTGCTAAGTTGTGTCAGGAAGTCAAGTTGTGGTGTGATTCCAGCAAAACCATGCCACCCTTTCATCATGAACTATAGCTGTGCCCTTTAAGTCCTGTCTTCACATCACTAACTTGCAGAGTTTTTAAATGGACTTGACAAACTGCAGAGGTGAGAGAAGGGATAAGCAAAAATTCTACCGCATTACCCCCACAATGTTCACTATTCCCTCACCTCTAACAGTGCTCACCCTCCTCATGTTGCACCACAGTGCTCGACCCTGTTTTAACTCCCAACATTGCTCATCATCATCTCACTTCCCAATAATGCCCATTCCTCTCAGTGGTGACAATTCTCACTGTTTCCCTCATTCCCTGGTTGTGCTAAACCCCGCCCTTACCCCCAACAATGTTCACACCTCTCTCCCTTCCCCACACAGGCTGACCCTCTGTATCTCTTACCCAGAGAAATGTTCATGCCCTTTATCAAACACCTACAAAAATGCTGATTTTTTTGATAACAGCCAGACAGGAATTGAGCGAAGAAAGTTTGGGGCCTGGGGAGACAGATGGGGAGGGGTTGAATACTGGTGCAGTGGGGAGCAGGTGGAAATTGAGCATTGCTGGGACATTCAGGCATTGCAGATCAAAGACAAGGCTGAGCGTCTTCACGGTTGTCATAGCGCTGGCATGCCTTGACTCTCCAGCTAATTTACTTTGAGCTGCACCCCTAAGCGGGCTTTGCATCTGCTAGGAAAAGAAATTCTGTTTTTTTTTGAAAAAGGGATATGTATAAAGCAAACAGCCCCAGTCTCTGCAGTTCTGGCTATCTAATCCCACTATTTTAGGGAATAGTGCAGCATGAAACCAGCAATCACAAGCTTAAATTTCTTGTGTTAAATACTGCCCATGTTCACACCTTGGGATTTCCTCAGGATTACCAAATTAAGCAGAGTTATTGTTCCTCCACATATTGGAAGATTCTGGGCATTATCTCTTTGTTGGATGAATTCAGAAAGGAAATTGCAACAATGCAAAATTTGAAACAGTTGTTACCTCTATCAAAGGATCTCAGGATTAAAATAGAAATAGTGTGCACTGAGAAAAGCAGAGGAAACTTTCTAATGGTGCTCAATTCAAATGGGTTGTTTCTTTAACTTGGTTAAGCAGCAAACTGCTAAGTCCTATTATAGTAAACATTTTCAGTGGGTTTGCTGTTGTGACACTCATCTTTACTTTTGAATTGTAATCACAAATATAATGCAGGTGAACACCAATTTGTACTCAGGACAGTCACAAATAGCAATGAGATAGGCAAACAGATAATTTATTTTACTGGTGTTAGTTGAGAAATAATTGTTAAGAAAGAACTCCTTTCCTTGGTTCAAGTAATGCCATGGGGCTTTTTCAATCCTGGCAGACAAGAGAATGATTTTAATAAATCAGCCAAAAAAAAACTGAATATTACAGCAGTCCCCCCATACTGTAGTAAACAGTCTTGTTTATGCATCAAGTACTGGAATGAGATTGAACCTACAATCTTCTGAGTCAGAAGCAAAAATACAATTGGGCCAAGGCGAACAAGTATTACTAAAACCCAAACAATTTCTTTGACTGAATACCCAAGAGATTCCTGCCTGTATGACATTTTACCAAGATATGGAGAAAATGTTTTTGGTGATGGATATACATCCAAAAGACATGCTGGTTAGGTACATTGGCTGTGCTAAATTCTCACTCAGTGTATCCAAACAGCTGCTGGAGTATGGTGACTTGGGAATTTTCACAGTAAATTAAGTGCAGTGTTAATGCAAGTCTACTTATGACACTAATAAATAAACTTTAAAAAATACAACCTACTAGATGTAGATTTTACAAATGTTTTGGAAATACACATTCTTTCATTTCCAGAATGAACTTAAATTTCTATCTTACCTGATTTTTCAAAGCATGTCCAACCTGATTCACATTCAATACATTACAGCGGTAACTGTATTTGGACAGTAATGTTAGCCACCCTGAACAAAGTAAATGCAATGAGATGAATGGCCACTGGATCTAAGCTTTTTTTTTGGTAAACTTTGGATAAGGATGAAATGTTAGCCAGAAGAAATTTCTATTGTTCTTTAAATACTAAAATAGGATTTTGTACTTTCACCTGAATCAGTAGAAGAGGCAATTGTGGCATTTCTTTCTTATCAAGTCATTTAAAGAGTACTACCGCCAGCAATACAGAATTTCCAAAATACTTAATTGAACTCTAAACCTGCTCAAGTCCTGAAGGAATCTTGAATGCATAACACAAGAGCCAACATGATGCAAGGTATGTTGAGATGAACATAAAGTATTGTTACTGAAATGTTGCTAAATAAATACATCTCCATTAACAAATGTAGTAGCGTAGGAACATATAAAATGAGTTTTCCATTTAGTTATCCAAAGCTGTTCTGCTATTCATGACTGCTTTTCAAACTAATCATTAATTCTTGAGCAATTTTCTAACAATAAATGTTAGGCTAACTGATCTACAGTTCCAAGACTCCCTCTCTCATCTTTCCAAAATAATGGAGTGACCTGCACGATTTTCCAATGTACAGGAAGAGTTTAAATCGAGAGAATTTTGGAATATTATAGTTAGGGCATTTGCATTGTCCTCACATTCTTTCTTGGGATGAAAACCATCTGGTTCTGAGGATCTGTCACAATTTAGTGCCTTTATTTCCTTAGTCATAGTAATTCTATTTCTATTAACTTTTGTTTACCCATTCCTAATCTAATATTGGCTTCTTCGATTGTTGGTCAATCTATATTTTTGCATCAGCAGGGCAAAATAACTATTCAACATATTAACTATTCCTTTAATAGCACAGTTAATAAGGGGCGCCCAGGTTGCTCCTGAGCACTTTGATATCTTAACATAATTGTAAACATGTTTCTTAATGTTGATTTTAATATCACTAAGAAGTTTCTTTTCATACCGACTTTTTTTTTGTTTTTGTTTTTGTAGCTCTTACTATCTATTTTGTCATCCTTCGCTGTTCCTTGTGACACTTTCAGTTGCCAGGATTGTTCAATTTTTGCAAAAAGAATGAGAGAGAGTCTAAATATGTCAGTGAGCCTGGCTTCAGAGCGCTTGGGGGCCCCAATTTCACTGTGCACTGGGAGACCCCCCTCCCTCTCCCCATGAATCTCCCTTTTGCCTACTGGCGGTGGTATGTTTCCTCCCCTCCCCAACATAGGCTGTCGGCATCAGGACCCTCCCAGTGGAACCATCAGTATGACCTCCCATCAGGACCCCTGACATTGAGACCCACAACATGATCCACCACTGAATGCCCCCCCCCCACCCCTGCTTCCCCTCCCCACATCATATACTCAACCAGCCCACACACTTGATGCTGCCCCAGCATTCTGCCAGTGCCCAACTAGCACTACCAGGGTGCCAGATGGCCACTGCCCAATGGGCACTGCCAACACTTCCACCCCCACTCCTCCCTCCTGTGGGCATGGCCATTGGGCCAACAGTCTGCTAGTAGAGACTCATGCCGGTGTAACTTCCTGCCAGAAGAGATGAGAGCAATTTGGCGAATCATGTGCCAAACTCAGACCAGAATGAAATACAATCAATCTCGTGCAAATCGGTCTCGCACGCTACCAGTTCCAGCCATTGAAAAGAAGCCAGAACAATTGCAAACTGTTTGGTTTTGCACGCGGCAACAATCTTAAGGTTCAAACGCTATTGTCCAGGATCAGTGTGATCTGTGTAGGGCACAGCGAGGTAACAGTAAAACCAGCACCGCACCCCCACCCCACCCCTTAGCTCTCTGGGCCATAAACTAGTTCTGTATAATGTTAAATTCTTTCTTGAACACATCCTACTTATCTTCTGACTTTTTAATCCAGCAACAGATTTTCCCATTTTACTGCAGAACTTCTGTCTCGTTGAATTTAAGTAGTCTTAAAGAGGCTGTTTTGTTTCTTCCCTTGAAAGATAATGTGAACTATCATATTATGATCACTATTACATAAATCTTTATGCAACAACAGTATCTGAGGCTCATCCAATTTCAGCTGCTTCACCAATTACCTTCTTTCCAATATAAAACTCGAGTGGGAATGTTTACTGAAGCAGGACTACTAAAGTAGTCCCTGTCAACATGTAGCAAGATAAGGACAACATTAAGGCATGGAATGATAAATTACACTCACATTACACAACGTCCAAGTGACAACTATCTCCAGCAAGTGAAAATCCAACCAACTTCCCTTAACCTTCAACAATACCTCCATCGTTAAATCATGCACCATCATGGGGTTAACCTTTGACCAAAAACTTAACTGGACTAGCCATGTAAATACTTTGACTACAAGAGCAGGTTAGAGGCTAGGAATTCTGCTAAAAGTAACTCTTCTCCTGACTCCCCAAAGCCTGTTCTCATCTAAAAGGCGTAAGAAATCGAAGTGGGAATCGGCCACTTTACCTCTCAAGCCCACTCTCCATTCAATAAGATCATAACAGATATGACTGCGGCCTTATCTCCACTTTCCTGCTTGCCTCACATAACCCTTGACTTCCCTGTAGAACAGCCTCAAGTTAGAAGTATGATGGAATACTCTTCACTTTTCTGGATGAGTGTGGGTTCATACAACACTTAAGAGGCTTGATAACATCCAGGATGAAGCTGCTTGCTTGACTGGCACCCCATCCACCATCTTAAACAATCACTCACCCCATCACTGACAAAGAACAAAGAACAAAACAGCACAGGAAACAGGCTCTTCGGCCCAACGAGCCCGCGCCACCACCTCTATGTTCCCACTTCTATCCGTGATCCCCATCATCCCGTCTATGTTTACAGATCTATACATTAGAACCAAATTTGAGACAATTTTGGCAGAACAAATTCTCCCTATCAGCCTAAGAGCACATCTTTGGGATGTGGGAGGAAGCCGGAGCACCCGGAGAAAACCTACGCAAGCACGCAGAGAATGGGCAAACTCCCACAGACACAGGCCCAAATCCATGTATCTGCACAGCACAGCAATAGTCACTGAGCTGTCATGTTGCCCATCAAATGGTCCAGGTCAAGTGTAAACTAACGACGTGAAGCACTAGGCTACTCTCAAAATTCAACAGCAGCTCTCTCACGACCCATCGTGTGTATGCCCCTTGTTAGACATGGCAGACCAAAGTACCTGTAGGATAAAACAAATACATCAATATCATCGACAATTTACACACTTCCCAGGGAACTCCCAAGGCTCATGATCCCTATTTTAAATCAGTTGTCTATATCCCTCCATTTCCATTCTGTTCATGTGCCTATCTAAGTGTGTCTTAAATAACTCCAGAGTGCCTGCCTCCACCACTTTACTTGGCAGTGCATTCCATACTCTCACCACCCCGTGTGAAAAAACTCCCTCTAGCATCCAAATTATACCTTACCCCCTCACCCTAAGCCCGTGACCCCTTGTGCTATTTGAGTCCATCCTAGGAAAAAGCTTAACCCTGTTTCCTCTATCTATACCCGTCATAATCTTGTACATCTCTATTAGATCTCCTCTAAGTCTATGTCTTTCTAAGGAAAACAGCCCCAATTCGCCTAACCTCTCCTCATAATTCAGACTTTCAACCTATATATGTGGAAGAGATTTGCACTGCATCTACTCACCAAGGCTCCTTATGATAGTATCTTCTGAACCCAGTACCTTCTAAACCCATAACCTATATCACCAAAAGGAAAAGGGCAGAAGAAACCTGGGAACATCATCACCTACGAGTTCCCCTCCAAATTATCATCATCCCAACTTGGAACTCCTTCACTGTTGCTGTATCAAAAACCTGGAATTACCTCTCTAGTCACAGTGTGTTGAACCTAAACTATATGGATTATAATAGTTCAAAACTATCATCTTCTCAAGCACATGTAGGAATGGACAAAGAGAATGCTGGCTTTATCATAACTCTTCTACTAATGAAAAGCAAAAATGCTCCTGGAATTCCGTCCCTGAACTTCTACAGTTCTTTGTCTTCTTTACACCTGAAAGAGACCCCTTAAAACCTACCTGGTCGGCCAAGCTTTTGGTCATCCACCCTAATATCCTTATTTGGTTTGGTGTGAATAATTTTTATGACACTCTATGAAGCATCTTGGAACTTTTTAATATGTGAAAGATGCTGTACAAATGCAAGTTGTTGCTGTAGCAATCCGAACAAGTGACACTTTGATCAAGTATAGAAAATTCTCATGGTTTACAGATGGACTTTAAAACATTTGTTCGAATGAACCACATTTTGCAAAAGACAAAAGGGACCCACAATTCTAATACTAAAAGGCTGTAGATATCTTGTGGAAAATCTGTACATAAATCAGATCAGCCCAAATCCTGTCATTACTCAGCACTACAGTGTCATGCAGCTGTTTGTAGTGGTTTGAGGAACCAGCAGGGGTTGGAAAGTCTTCTTACTTGACTCCAACGTGATCACAGTTGAACCTCATCAAAGTAAGTGCTCATAATTTGTCACAGAAAGGAGCCAATTAACATATGCTCGGAAACGGCTCGAAAAGATAATATATGATTAAAGGCCAAACACAGCTGTTAAAAATCAAAACCTCTGCAGTTTGAAAGAAACCTCAGATTGGTTTATGTGATCATTAATCTGATAAAGTTTGTTCTTAAGGGCAAAATGACTACAAAAAGAGAAAAAAAAGTGACTTTCCAACAGAATTTCAGGATGATACAAAAGCAAAGTAACTTGGATCAGAAATCAGAAATAAAAGCAGAAAGTTCTGGAAATATTCAGGGGGTCGAGTGGCATCTGTGGAGACAGAAACAAAATTAACATCCAGGTCAATTATCTTTTGTTAAAACCAGAAAAGCTTAAGCAATGTAACAGGTTTTAAGCAAGAGCGCAAGCAGGTAAAGAAGGGAAAATATATAAGGCGAGGTCTGTGATAGGACGGAATGCAAGATTCCAAAAAAAGAAACCAAAAATAGGGTCCACAGAAGGGATAAATATTAAAAAAGAACCATTAACAACTACTGCAGTCTTAAAAAAAGGGGCAATGATTATGATCTGAAATTGTTGAATTCAAAAGGTGAAAAAGTGTATAATTGAAAGGTGAGGTGCTGTTCCTCCAACTTATAGAACATAGAACATAGAACATTACAGCACAGAACAGGCCCTTCGGCCTTCGATGTTGCGCCGACCAATATAAAAAGCAATGCCCCTCCAAACTAAACCATTCCCTTCTCTTCCATATACTTATCAACTAACCTCTTAAACGCCACCAAACTTGGCGCATCTACAACTGCTGCAGGCAGGGCATTCCACTCCCGAACCACCCTTTGGGTAAAGAACCTACCTCTGATATCCGTCCTATAACTATCACCCCTTAATTTAAAGCTGTGTCCCCTCGTGCTAGCTTTTTCCATCCTAGGAAAAAGGCTATCACTGTCCACCCTATCTAAACCTCTAATCATCTTATATGTTTCGATCAGGTCCCCTCTTAGCCTCCTCCTTTCTAACGAAAACAACCTCAAATCCCTCAGCCTCTCCTCATAAGACCTGCCCTCCATACCAGGCAACATCCTGGTAAACCTCCTCTGTACCCTCTCCAATGCCTCCACATCTTTCTTATAATGTGGCGACCAGAACTGCACACAATACTCCAAGTGCGGCCGCACTAGAGTTTGGTACAGTTGCAACATGACGTTGCGGCTCCGAAATTCAATCCCTCTACCAATAAAAGCCAAGACTCCATATGCCTTCCTAACAACCTTCTCGACCTGACTGCCTACTTTCAGGGATCTATGCACATACACACCAAGATCCCTCTGTTCATCTAGACTACTAAGAATCCTACCATTTGCCCTATACTCTACACATTTATTATTTCTGCCATAGTGCATTACCTCACACTTTTCCACATTAAACTCCATTTGCCACCTCTCGGCCCAGCTCTGCAGTTTATGTTCAACTTGGAATCATAGAATCGCTACAGTGCAGACTTGATGGGTTGAATGGTTTTCCTCTGCACTGAGCAACCCACTCCGGTCCTATCCCTGTATTTACCCCGTTAATCCCCCTAATTTACACATCTTGGGATAACAGTAAGGGGATACTTAGTAATGGTCAATCCATCTAATAGTACATCTTTGGAATGTGGGAGGAAACCACAGCACCTGGAAGAAACCCACGCAGACATGAGGAGAATGTGTAAGCCCTACATGGACAGTCACTGAAGGCCGGGATTGAACCCAGATCCTAGTGCTGTGAAGCAGCACTGCTAACCATTCTGCTACTGTGCACAAGATTAACTTGGAGATTATCATTTCTGTAGTTATGGCATAGCCAATGACTATGAAACTGCGGTGCCGCCAACTTCATTAGAATAACGTAAGGGACGAAGGGCAGAGAGATCACAGTGGGAGTACAGCAACAAATTAAGGAAACCGGAAGCTCAGGGTCACACATGCAAACTAAATATCACAGTTCGCAATGCCCAATTCCTAAGTTTACTGCTGTCAACAACTTTTACATTGGGTTATAATTAGTCATCAGTGCACAAAGTAAATTTTCTAAAAACATAGTCATGCCCATTACAAATACGTTGGTCATGATGTTTCCTGTAGAGATGCTTAATATTTGCAGAGCAAAACATCTCCAAATATAATAACTTTGTTACAAAATACAAATCAGTCTGGTTATTTTGTTCAGACTAGTGTTAGAAAAGTTTAAAAATATATTGAACACATTTTTCTCCTAACTTGTAGGTTTTATGAACAATTCCATAAAGACTGATAATCTTAAAAAAATGGATCTTCAGTTAATACTGAAAACATTAACACAATATTTCATATTTTAAAACTCTTACTGCAACAAATGACTAAAAGGCACTGGTGGCTAACCTTATTTTCTTTCAGTAGCAACTTACCTACTTTAAACATTCACCTTGTATTTTTACTGTAAGAACTGTAGTTTCATGGAGAGGGCAAAAAGTCCACAAACGCTCCCAATTTCCAAAGCGTCCCGATTTTGTTGCTCAGTCCAGTGTTTCTCTTAAATTTTTGAGTTTCATAAATTCACTATCAATGGTAAAGCCTGTCCCAATGATTCTTCCCTCCTGGCCATGCTAAGATAAATATCCCAGAGTTCTTAGACGGCTGTGGGAAATGTCATCCAACTAGAAATCATTTCCCTGTCACATCCAGCTGTTATAATGGGCGGCATGGTGGCACTATGGTTAACACTGCTGTTTTACAGTGCCAGTAACCCAGCTTGGACGACTGTGTGGAGTTTGCACATTCTCCCTGAATTTTTGTGGGTTTCCTCCGAATGCTCTGGTTTTCTCCCACAGTCAAAAGATATGCAGGTTAGGTTGTTTGACCAAATTAAATTGCCCTTAGTTTCAGGGGGACATGCTATTGGACATTAAAACAGGTCATATGACCCACTTCTGTTCTATCTTAAAGACACAGCTCCAATACATCTTTTAAACCTCAAAATTGCAACAATTTTCTTTTATTCCAATGCTGTATAAGTAAAAAATTTCTCTTTTCCTTATCCAAACAAATATCAGTTCATTGAACATGATAAACTACCACAAAAGAAGTTAGAATCAGTTAATTACAAATTATAAAACAATGTGTTTGCATTATGGACAGCTTTTCAAAAATTACTATTAGCAAAATAGAACTTTATCAGGGGAGTACCATTCTTTTGAGGCTAAATCATGGCTGGAATTTTCCAGCCATTCCTATCAGAAGGATATTTCAGTTCTGTTGATAACAAATGTCCAGTTCTGGAGATTCCTCAGCAGTGGGAGTAGGGAGACAGAATGGGGGAGGATATTGCACTGATCTCGGCGCTGACATTGCCAACCACTCCAGCAGGACACTCTACAGTGCTCAGAGTATGGGAGCTGAAAAACACAGTGGGATTTATCCTATTTTTATGCAAATTCGGCACTTAGAAATTTTTGGGAGAATCCCATCCAATGTGCTATCTAACTCCACCTACTTGTTTTGGCTCAAATCTCTCATTATCTTTGGTTGGTACAAAACTTTCGTGCCAAAATCTCCAACCTCATCCATGGCTGGGATTCTCCAGTGCTGCTGTAGTAAACAGAGTTTTGGCTCTGCTTCAAGTTCTCCATTCTCACTGGCAGCGGGCAGGTATGGATAAGATTTGAAAAGATGATAAGATTGGAGTATCCCACATTAGATCTGTAATTGCTGGATAGGAATTGATCTAGAATCAGTTGCTATTGGCAGAAGAAAGTTCCAAACTCTGTGGTAGAAGTGTTTCCTAATTTTACTTTTGAAAAATATAGCTATAGTTTTTAGACGGTGTGCCTGGCTACAAAAATGCCCCAACCAATTGTAGATGTAAGCATAAAATTACAAAAAAGATACTTAACAGATTAAGTGAATGGCAAAACTTCTACAGATCTATTTCAATGGTGACAAATATGTGATCTTCAATTTTAGATTTAAAAAGAACAGAAGCATCATAGAATCCTCACAGTTCAGAAGAAGCCCATTCAGCCCATCAAATCTGCACCAACTCAGTTTGTTCTATTATTGAGCTAAACTTAGTGAACAAGGTGGGTTAGGATGGCTTCCATTTGCCTAAATCTGCTGCAGTTCACATTGAAAAATAACAAATTGGAAGTATTCTCTTCAAAAGAAACCCAATTCTCATTGACTGCTTAAGGCTTGCCAAATGGCTAGAACTCCTGTTTGTAACAAGCTGAAGTTTTTTTTAAATTGGTGTCCCACTCCAATTGCAATTTTTGAGTACCAATTTGTAGATTATTCTCTGAACACGTGCCACAGTTTGCCTAGCTAAAATTTCCTATGCAGTCAGAAACATCACCGGAAACTTTTCAAAGGCATTTTTGTGTGATTGGAAGGAGCAATGAATTCTCCTCTTAGCTGATACCACAAAAAAAAAATTTTCTGGACTGCTGCCAGTCCTTCTATCCCCAAATAAATTTCCACACGACCCCTGGCTTGAATCCATGGAGGATCTGCCAGATTTCCCAGATTTCACATTCCACACCGCAGCCCTTCATCAAACCCCACCGTCTGATTTCCAAACTTTCTTGTTAGCTTACAACTAGCATTCAAATGAGGATTGACCATGAAATTGGTTTGGGTCTTGTACTATTATTTATGAAAGATGGTGTGATCACTTAAATCAATATCTAATCTGAGATCCACTAGATATGATATTGTCTATCTTATTAAGGGAGACACCCTCAGGTTTACCTATCATATATGTGCATATATTGGTAGTGTGAGTGAACTCGGGAATGCAATAAGTATGATGGCATTCATGGAAGCAATTTAAACCACCTGTGAGAACATCTACATAGGATCTGAAGTTTATAACAATCAGTCACTCTGCCAATTTTCTAATATTACCCAGTTTAAAAACAGAATACAATAATTATTTTTATACAGTGCAGGCATCTCCACAATGTGAGGAAAGAAAATAACAAGACACAGGAGAAAGATGTTCAATGAAACACTGAGGGGGAAAAAATTAACAAAACTGAACCAAATGCCCACAGCAGATTAAAAGACATAATGATTGCAAATTCAGGTTTCATTTTGGAATAGAATGTTGTTAAAAAGAGAAAACAAAATCACCATTTATCATTTATTTAAGGTCACATTCACAGGCTCTTTTACCATCAATATAATTCCTGATTAAGATCTCAATTCCAGTTTCCAAATCCACAGAGTCCTGCTGCATCTGGAATGTTCACATAACCTCAACTGTTCCCCACTAAGGAAAAGACATGTGACCTCGAGCACTACAACTTTTTCCATTCAAAAATGACCAATCACAAACACACCAACTGTTGCTCATTCTGTGGGACAATCATTCAAACTGCTTTCTTGTCTATCAGCTGACAACTTTCCCCTCCAGCTTAAGGAAACATATCTCATGGATATGATACCAGTGTGTGAACTCTGATCTAAAGTTTTTCATCCTGCACAATCACACATTAATGTTTCATAGCCACAAACAATTACCTGGCTATTTGAAGGACAGGAGGAAAGCATTCAAAAGAATGTATTATTTTAAAACCTTAGGTTAAGATTGTAAATGTTCAAATGTTTAACTATTTAGGCACACACACCAAACATATAGATGAACAATGGCAGGGAATTTTGGCCTCCAAATGGTGCGAGGCAGCACATCGTTCATTGGCAGCGGGATTGTCTGGTCCCACCGCTCAGTTAATGGGATTTCCCAATGACTGCACCCCAGGCCATAGGGAAACCCGCAGCAGACTGGCACCTTCAGCAGGACCAGAAGATCCTGCTAGTGTGAACAACTGGAAAATTTCAGTCAATAAATGACAAACAAAATAAATGATTAAATTGACATTTATGTTGCAGCTTATAAGGCTTATTCCCCTTACTTCATAATTTTCCTGTAGCAAGCACAACATATGCCCAAATTTTAAAAAAATCAAATTTTAACTGGTAGCTCACTAATATTAACTAAAACAAATGCAAACGAGCAACATAAACATTAGGGACAGAATTTTTCCAAAATTGCACAGAGTACAGGAGCAGGCAAAAAACAACTGTGTTAAAGTTGTTGATTTCACAGCTGCCTTTTCTAGCCAGATCAATCAGCATTTTGAGCAATTTTAAAGTACTGGCGAGGATTACACAGTCAGCTGGAGGAGGTGATTAAACATGCCAGCACAGTGGCACAGTAGTTAGCCCTGCTGCCTCACAGCGCCAGGGACCGGCGTTGGATTCCGGTCTTGGGTGATTATCAGTGTGGAATCTCCATGTTCTCTTTGTGCCTGGTGTGTTTCCTCCCAAAGTCCAAAGACAGACTTTTGAGGTTAGGTAAATTAGCCATGCTAAATTGATCCCAGTGTCCAATGTTGTGTTAGCTAGATAAAATAAAGTCGCCATAATGAAGCAATGGTTTCACAGTCATCAGTAGATTCTTAATTCCAGATTTTTAAAATTAAATTCAAATTCCACCATCAGCCATGGTGGGATTCGAATCTGGATCCCAGAATATTAGCTGACTTTCTGGATTAATAATCTAGTGATAATATTACTAGGCCATCATCTCCCCATACTGCAGTCTATGTGATATAGGTACACCCATAGTGTTGTTACAGAGGGAATTCAAGGCTTTTAATCCAGAGACACTGAAGGAATTGCAACATATTTCCAAGTCAGGATCGTGTGTGGCTTGGAGGGGAACTTAGAGATTATGGTGTTCCCATGTATTTGCCCCCTTTATCCTTTGAGATGTAGGCTTGGAAGATGCTGTCGTAGGAGCTTTGTGAGTTGCTGAGTACATCTTGACTGCATTTCTGGGAACCCTACTATAGAAACAAAATTAAAATCGTAAGGAGCAAACACCATAGATTAACCAGAATGATGCCAGGGATAGAAAACAATTAACATAATAAAGAGATTTTAGATGCTAAGATTATTACCATTGGAGCAGAGAAAGCTACAGGGATATTTCTCTAACAGAGGTCTTTTAAATTATGAGGAATTTTATAGACAAGGGAAAGGCAATCTCCTCAGGTAGGGGTCATCATTTTAAAAATTGGCATTAAGAGAGCGAAGGGAGAGGTGAGGGAAAAAAACACTGTTGCACAGAAAGTTAATGGAGCATTAAATGCTTTGCTGCTGGGAATGAGTAAGGCAGGAACCATTGCAACTTGAGGGGAGAAATTGGATGAAAGCAAACAACAGAGGGTTAGAGAACAAGATAACAAGATTCGTTCTGGATTGTTGTTAAGGCATAAAAGGTGGCCATTTGGCCTATCATGACTCCTCTCAACTAATCCCACTCCCCTGCCTTTTGCCTGTAGCCTGATTTTTTTTTTCTCTTTCTTCATACAGACAAATTCTCTTTTGAAAGCTGGATCTGTTTCCACCATTCTCTGTGGCAGTGCATTCCAGAAGTTAACCACTCATGGCATCAAAAGTTTTCCTCATGTCACCTTTGGTTCTTTCTTCATTCGCCTTAAATTGGTATTCGGCCCTTTCGCAAATGGGAGTAGTTTCTCCCTATCTGCTTTATCCTGACCTCTCATGATTTCAAATACCTCTATCAAATCTCCTTTTAACATTCTCTTCTATGAGGAACAGCCAAGTCCCTCAACATTGGAATGATCTGTGTACATCTTTTCTGCATCCTCTCTTACACTTCAGGAGCACACACCTCTTGAATTGTGGTGCCCAGAGTTGAGGTCAATTGTGTTTCATGAAGGTTCAAAGTAACTTCCTTGCTTTATACTCTTCTTCTATGTAAAAAATGCAGATCCCAATTGCTAAACATGTCCTTCTACCTTTAGTAATTGATGCGCATATATAACCATGTTGCATCTCCAGTCCTTCTGCTCCTGTACCTCCCTGTAGATTTGTATCATCTCTCTTCATCTATCACTTAACACTCCACTGCCTTAAACATCATCTGATAACAGTCCACCTGTTCTACCAACGAGAAGAACACAGATGATGGGCTGAATGTCCTTTTTAATGCTGTGATAAATATTATGAAGTAAGCTATTGGAGATCTTTTGGCATCTGCAGGAGAGGACAGAGTTGCGAAAAAAAATTGCTGTGATGGAAGGAAATCTTCCTGATAATAGATTTTATCTCAAAAAGTTACTGGGTCACTCACCAAAGTACTGATGTTCTTGGAGTTACTTCACTGAATGGAAAACAAAATTAGGCTGAGAGAAAGATGGAAAATTGCCATAAACATCAAATGTTGTATCATAATTGTCCACAGTTAGTTCTGAATAAAAAGTATTGATAGGTAGTGTGTTCCCATGTCACTGGCCCTTTGTGCTACATTGAATGGGATTCTTCTACCATGGCTGCCCTGCTATAAGTGATAATAGTGAATTTGATGTTCCAGCCAGATTTCCATACCTTTTCAGTGGCATTGGAGAATCCCAGTCACAAACGAGGATAGTGTTTTTTTTGGCCACGGCCAAAGAATAAGAAGAGCATCATCATGGATATGTCTGCATCATAGAGCCACAGCAGAACTCAAAGCAAAGCACATATATAGCCAGCCACTAAATGATATTTAAAAATAACAGTTGTGTTGAACTGAGTCACAGATTAGTGCAAACCTCATATCAAAGTAATATTCACAAACTACTTTCATTTCATTAACGGAGTATGCTGGAATATTGGTCCAGCATACCAGTGCGAACCCAGCAACTTCACAGCTGCTGTGGCTACGTTGATGCATGAGACAACATTGAACTTACCCTCGCACATCATCAGAACACAACAGGCCTGCTATCAGAATTCAAAGGCCTGGATCCTGTTATCAAAGCTATGATGACCACTGAAATTTGTGCTGTTATTAAAGGACACAATGACATTGCAACTTCTGGTGAGCCAACTTAGACTTGAATAGGCTCCAGAGGAATAGTGGACCCACCAGGAATGTCAGCATGAAAGCCTGGGTTGATTACCCCAATATGCCCCGCATAAGTCAACAAGAATTGAAAACACATCTGCAACATCCCTCTCCCCACATAACAGCCATGCTCGATATCCCCAGCAAACTTCAAGTCGGCTAGGAGGTGACATTAGTACTGGGCTCAAAATCAGTGCAGATAGGAGATGATTGGGAAAAAGGTTGATGAGGACAGAGGGGGGATTGCCAGGGGATAACCGTGGGTCACAGAGTGTTGCTCCATTTTACATAATTCTCCATCTTCCAGCCAATTCCAAAAATTGAGCCCAATGTTTCATGTAAATGATCTGTTGAAAGCTCATTGGCCTAAAACATTGCACTGAATTTTACTACAAGCTTTAGGTCTTGATTTTGAGTGAAAAGTGGGCAGACAATAACAGGACTGTATGACCACAGAAAGCCTTCAAATTGTCTGTCTGCACACCCACCTCCAATTAGAGAGATGAGATGGGTGGTTTCCTGATTCTGCTGGCCCAACTCTCTGTAGGGCCCAACTGCCCTGTTGAGGCTAACGAGGCAGACCAGGGATCAACACCATGCCTCAAAATGGAGGTGATCTTGGACAGCTATTTAAAAGTTAAAAGTTAGGATGATTGAGGGCAGTCATCACCTCAGAATGGAGGACAAACTCCTCTGGGGGAAACACAAAGGTTGTTGGGGCTGTATTTGCTACTGTGACTCTCTCTTTGGGCCATGAAGCCTCTCACTTGGATGCCATTCCACCTACCCCTAAATCCAAGACTGACGTAGGGAGACTACTTCCGTGAACCTAATAGCCTCTCCATGCATTAAGAAGATGCTCAGCCTCATCAAAATATTGGTGGTTCTGTTAAAAAGCTGGTGAATGGGGCCGTAATTATGAACATCAGCTGTCTGCCTCCATGGAGCAGGCCCAAATCTACATTTTGTAAAGTACCCTTCCAAAGTCTCAACAGTACTCTCCAATAATGTGGGGAAAGTATGATCAAGGTATTTTAACTGAAACTTAACCAAGGTTTCATATAAAGATAAAGAAGTATGCGTTGTTTTATATTTGTCCAAAATGTGCTATGTGCTTTAGCTACAGATTCATGAACCAATGTCAGGTCTCCTAGCCTCCATTAAGATGTGATTATACTTGTGGTTCCACAATTTTCACTTTACAGTGACACAAAAATGACAATTTAACTTCAGAGCTGGATTGAATCTGATCCAATCTCACAAAAGTAGGATTTGACAATGCATAAAGTATGTCTCCATTGCTGTATCAAACCTTGTTTAAAAAGTGCTTAGGGACTTTGGAACTTTTTAAACTTAGAGTTGCCCCAAATATTCTCAAAGCAGACACCCCAGCATGCACTCAATACATTAAAAATGTAACAGCTGGAAGCAGAGCAATGTGCATCCACATAAGCATGCATATATGCATGCACAATACTCTCAATTGAAAACTGAAATTGGAGTCTGCTAGTATCTACAGTGCACTGACTGGTTGCAACTAATTCTATAACTATTGGTTTCAAACTAATAGCTGCAGTATAAATAAACTGGAATGAATATTGGGAAATTAACTTTAAGTGATATTCTCCATTTATCTCAGCCTTGAGGTACAATTCAATATTTTGAAATAATAATGTTTGGCAAATTTGTAGTAGTAGTATGCTCACCATTTGCTCCTTTGACAAATTCATGGATCAAAAATGTAGATAAAACTTTAACCTGAATTTAGATTTTCATCTTTTTAAAAACTTGTACTGTTTTAATAAGTTTGCAATGCATATTCTTAGCACTACATCTCAATTTTTAAAGAATTTAAAATATTTTTTCATTTCCTAAACTAAAGAGCATAGTGGTGTTTCATAACATCTTTGTTATGGATGACAGTACAGTATGTTTTCTTCTAAATTTTCCCTGCCTGTTTTATAGTATTGTTCTTTTGACAACCATTTCAAGGACAAATTTTTTTCAAGGCTAGCTGTTGCAAAACAGCTGCCAAAGACTGCTTGAAGTAGATCTACTGAGGTTTACAGCTAGTGATAAGATTTTTTTTAATATCAACACATAATTAATAACTTGCATGTTTCCAACATTACAAGATATGCCATAACACCTGACTAAATGTTACTGATAAGGAGGTTTTTAATCAGATTTCCTAAAGTCCACGGTTGTTAAGTGATCTAGCTTTTGTTTTGAATTTGAGGCTTTGGTTCAATAAAGTATATTGCGATAAAAGAAAATATTGGTCCTTATTTCTCCCTTGATTTTTCAGCACAAATTGTACCAAAACCAGTTTCAGAAATTTTCAAATTAAATTTAAAATTAATAATACAGGATATATACAAGACAAAATCATTTTTTTAATAGTGATGAGCATTGTCTCCTCATAGCTGGGCGATATAAGTGCAGCTCCAAACAATTAATAACTCAATCTTCCTACCAAATTTTAGTGAATTCGTTTTAGAATGAATCATTGGGAAGAGGTTTCCACAACTGCATTTTTTGGGACGACCTAAATATTTGTAGATCTGTTGTAAAATTACCACGTGCAATTCTTCTGTTTCATTAAAACCTTATAAGCTAAGCACTTACATTTCTAAGGTAACCTGACTTAAGTTAGCGCAACCACTAAAGAGCTGACATATTAGCTTTCTGTAGTAGTTTGCAAAGACAGCGATCACCAAGTAGATTAATGAATGAAAAGTTATAAAGGTAAATAACTATGTACAAAGAGTGATACAAAGTCTATTAAACTCCATGACTCCAGACTCCAAGCTGACAAGGAAAGCCTGTGCTTAACCCCAAGATTTGAGTGCTCTGGGCTGTTTAGCCACATGGGTCACATGATGCTCAGAATTAGCATACTTTCTAATACTGAATAAAGTAGGAAGAAAAGCAGAATTCTTTCGAATGTTGCCATATACTATGAAAGACTGCATATAATTGTCTCCTAATACTATATCATTTTGAACACTCGAGTTACAAAGATGACCAACAAGATTCTAGGTTTAATCAAACAATATGTAGGTTCATACCTTGTTAAGATGCCACGTAGCTGGCACTAACATTATGGCACCAGTCTTAAGCAAGCATGTCACTGGTTTAAGAAGAGTAAATGGGAAAAAATATTTATTATTTGCATAGTGGAAGTTGCAAGTTTTCAAACTCCAGAGTGCCTGTTCTTGTAAAATTTTCAGCCTATTTAAGTTGCAGTGCCAAATAATTCCTATGTCTGAGTTGCCCATATGGAATATCTTTTAATATTTCTGTAGGCCTGTGACAAAGTGTATGACTAGCATTATAGAAACTAATGGAAATGAAAACAGGTCGTTTCTGTAATGGGCAGCTAAACCACAATGAAAACTTTAAGCCTGGTGCAAGTTTTAGAAATGATAAGCCACGTTAGATGTAAGAATTATTTAATGTAATAAGAACAGGCATTTTGAAAAGTTTAGGAAGTTTGAAATGTTACCTGACCTCGCCTTGTTAAACTAGCGACACGTGCTTACGGCTGGTTCCTATAGTTGGTGCCAGAACAATGGCCTGTTGACCAAGTATGAGCCTAAATTGTGACTGTGGCTAAGCTGTTTGATTAAACCTGAGATCTTGTTTGAGTAGCACAACACCAAAAAAGGCTTTGCTTGGACATTAAATCATCAAATACTCTGTAGATATAATAGAACTGACACCATTAATATAAAAAGTTGTATTCTAATTTGCACAATTGAGTGCTGCTATAGGATAATCTCTCCATGCTGAATAAAATGCCAGTCATTTGTACTGACAATCTACCAAGAGCACAGAACATAGAACATTACAGCGCAGAACAGGCCCTTCGGCCTTCGATGTTGCGCCGACCAATTAAGAAAAAGCAATGACCCTCTAACCTAAACCCTTCCCTTTTCATCCATAAACCTATCCACGGACCTCTTAAACGCCCCCAAACTTGGCGCATCTACAACTGCAGCAGGCAGGGCATTCCATACCCTTACCACCCTCTGGGTAAAGAACCTACCTCTGACATCCGTCCTATAACTACCACCCTTAATTTAAAGCTATGTCCCCTCGTGCTAGCTTTCTCCATCCTAGGAAAAGGCTATCACTGTCCACCCTATCTAAACCTCTAATCATCTTATATGTTTCAATAAGGTCTCCTCTTAGCCGCCTTCTTTCTAACGAAAACAACCTCAAATCCCTCAGCCTCTCTTCATAAGACCTGCCCTCCATACCAGGCAACATCCTGGTAAACCTCCTCTGTACCCTCTCCAATGCCTCCAAATCTTTCTTATAATGTGGGGACCAGAACTGCACACAATACTCCAAGTGAGGCCGCACTAGAGTTTTGTACAGTTGCAACATGACGTTGCGGCTCCGAAATTCAATCCCCCTACCAATAAAAGCTAAGACTCCGTATGCATTCTTAACAACCTTATCGACTTGATTGCCAACTTTCAGGGATCTATGCACATATACACCAAGATCCCTCTGTTCTTCAACACTATTAAGAGTCCTACCATTAGCCCTATACTCGACACATTTGTTATTCCTGCCAAAGTGAATTACCTCACACTTTTCTGCATTAAACTCCATTTGCCACCTCTCGGCCCAGCTCTGCAACTTATCCAAGTCTCTCTGCAAACTATAACACCCCTCTTCAAGCAAGTATCTCTTTGTTAATAGAGTACATATTAACTTGTGTATATAGCATCTAACACCAAAGTTGCCATGACAAGACAAATATTTTTATGATATACAGTAATCAATAAACAGAAAAGCATCTTGCAAGATAGTTCACACCAAATATCTCCTTTGCATGCACAAATTTTTTTAAACAACTTTAATGCTCTATATAATGCAGATTTATTTCCTGTCATCTGGTGTATCATAGTCACTTTCAAACAGATTTTAACAATGCATAATATTCTAGTTCTTTTATTGCCACTCACTGTTGTGCCATGATTTACCATTGCAAGCTTGTGCTTTGAAATACTGATTGAACATTTTCCAAAATTTTTTTGAGAATTTTCTTTTAAATTGCAAAAAAATTTAATTTCAGCCCTCAGAAATAAGACCCACTTTTAGAAGTAATATGATTCATCATGGGAACATTAACATTGCAGTTTAAAAGAGAGGTGACAGGTTCAAAACCTATGGCTTACCAGTCAGTTAACTTTGCTTAAGTTTAATTTCTAGCAAGCTGTTAATTGAAAAACTGCTTAGTAACCAATGTTCCATCTCACAGAAGAGGAAAAAGATTCTGGTAGTTACTTCTCTGTGTCAAATATAATAGTTTCTTTAACCAGTCAGCCCTGCTGTCTAATCTGCAAATAGCAATTGTTTTCTTCAGGTAACACCATTGCTACCTTTTCCTTTTTCTTACACTGGGTGAGATCTCTGGCCTCCCCTCAGCATTTCTCTCCGCGGGAGGAGGTGATGCACCCATTTTGCTGGCGGTGGAATCTTTTGGTCCCACCACTATCAATGGAATTTCCATTGAAGCCACCCACAGCAGAAGGTGTGCTGCTAGCAGGACCAGAGAATCCCACCAGCATAAATTGCCGGAGAATGCCAGCAACTATCTTTAACGTGAAAAAAAATCCTCAGGAGCTTTCTGGAAGGTGGAGGAAATTAAATAAAATAGATGAAAAGTAGGAAGAAACGGAGCCAAGATTGGACTGGTGAGTAAAGTGACTGAAAATTTGGTTATAAAAGTGAGCTTTTAAAATATTTCTAAAAAAGAGAAGGTAGTGAAGAGTTAGTGATTTAAAGAGGGAAATTTTAAGATCAAGGTGACAAGGAGTCAGAGAGAGAAACAACATACAAAAGCTCAATCAAAGTAAAGGTGTACGAGGGAATATAAAGCTGGAGAATATGTGAGAGACAGAATAGGTTAGGATATGACAGTGGAGAGACTTGAAGACAAGTGAAAGGATTTTAAATTCAATGCAGCATGTGAACAAGGAAAGAGAACAGACCAAGGAAAAATGTTCGCAAGTATATGCAAGTGGGGTACTGAGAGGCGAAATAAGAAGCCATTTCTTTGGCTGAGCTGCTTGCTACCAGCCACACTGGTTGGAATTTTACTGCCTGACCCACCAAGGGAATCAGAACAGACAAGAGGATAATGAGAAGCTCTGTTGACTTCGGGTGGGATTTTATAGTTTTGAGATGAGCAAGGCTATAAAATCCCATCCACTGGAATGGAACTACACCGGACAGTGCAACAAAGTTGGACTGTGGAAGAAAGAGAAAAGAGAAGCATGACGTAGTCATATAATAGAGAGATGCAGGACGGCAAGGAAAGAAAATGCATCACCGCCATAAATAATGCCAATTGGTGAATTTTTTTTTTGCAGTCAGTAGAGCAGAAACAAAACTGAAGGGATCGAATATGAGTTTTGAGATGGTGCCAACAATTTGCAGGAAACTATACATTTGAGGATTGTATAGTAGAAAGGAAGATTAGGGATGCAATGATAGTTGAAGAGATTGAATGGGTTTGGGTGGACTTTGTGAGAAAACTGGGACTTTGAATAGTAATAGAACAGGTCCTGAGTACACAGAGTCATTAACAATGTCAACAAGATGGGGAGCCAAAATGAATAATTTAGTTCTTTAGTTTTGAGCGGTTGGAGGGGAGGGGGAAGGGAAACAAATGTTTAGGTGGGCACAGAGACTGTGATAGCCTTGAACAACTATCTTCCTGGCAGTAAAATGACATGTAATGCATGCCAAATTATGGTAAGGATATCAGGGTAAAAGAAAGGCAAAACTACCTTTAAGTGTCATCAATTATTCTACAATATGAAGAAACTGAAAGTAGGCCACCTCGTACTCAACTTCGGTCATCATTTTAAAAGCTTCTAAGAGCAAACACAACGGCATGTTCTGACATGTTCTTTTCACAAAATAAGCCCTGTTAATGACAGCAGAGCAGATTGCATACATCTGCTGAGAAAGAGCCTGATGACAGTGGAAATATTGTCTTGCTTTTTCTGGCTGAACATATTAATAGATATATGCCTGGCATTTCTATTAAATTTATTTTTTAATCTATTGCTTTATTGTGATTGTTCAAAAAACTTTGTTAATGCTACATACAATGCCAATATTTTATGCCACAGAATTCTGAGCAAATATGCAAATCATTTGCTAATGTTTCACTTCAATTGTGAAGTGAAAATGCAATCATGTTTTAAATATTTAAAAAGTTGTGCATTTGGAATATAGGGAGATCTTACAAACATCCCAGAGTTGAAATAGTGTATTAAATGAAACAATAGGCAAATTATGAAATATAACTCTGCTCATATAGATTGTTTATCATTGTAATTGTAGTGAATCTGGTTGCCTGAACAGGATTTTTAACCAATTAAAAACAATGAAGAATATGGTTTTGATTTACAAGTGTCTAGCAAAGCTATAAAATTCATATAGAAACCACATTAGCACAGCAATATCCACCTCATTACTTCTACATGGGTCATATTACTACCACAAGTGTTGCATAACTGAATTATATAATAAATCTATTTGATAAAATTATCCACATAAATGAACTGTTCTAGGATCAGAAGAAATTAAAATTGTTATGGAATTTGATAGAAAATCAGAGCATTAATTTTTGAGATGATCAAAGATCACAAACCATTTTGCTTTGAAAAAAAATATTTTTGGGGGGGAAATCCAACCAGCGAAACTTTATTAATAAACGCCAAAAGTCCAATACATTTTGACATACTTAGTGCAATAATTTTAGTGATGAAACTATACATGTCTTGTAAGGCACCATTTAAGAGATTGAAAGGACAACAATTTTCTGTACACTATTTGAAAATGAAACTTGGCTTTATACTTGTGTCTACAATAATGCGGAAGAGTTACATATGGGAGCAGAATAGAGACATTTTTTAAAATATTAAACATGGAGTACATTTACATTTAATCATTGTATCATACAAAGGTTAGTGCGCAATGTATTTGCTGATCGTAACATGGATTACAATGTTTAATAATAACTTCAAAACAAGGACTGCAAAAGCCTATCTTCCAAACAGTAAGATGTGTGTGACCACTTCATTGACAACAATAATAATACTAGTGAAATGGAGTGCAGAATAAAGTTCTTGTATGACAAAATACATTAGCCACCAGCATTTATGGAAGCCAGATAAATTTTGTTGACACTTCTGGATTTATTATGACATTATGAATATATTACCTCTGTGGTTTGCATAGAAATAAAAATGAAAGCAATGAAGGATAACTGATAGAAAACAGCTCAGAATCCAATCTAATTTAATTTATTGTATTTAACTGTAAATCTCTTTTTCAAGTGAAAGGTAATTAGGTTTTGATAACATTTTTAAATCACTGACAAGTGAAATCCCCAAAAAACTCTCTTGTTATATTAGTGGCTTTATTCCATCTCACTCACCAAGAGATGTTAATGACCAGAAGCAGTTAGAAGATCCAACTTCTTCCAAGATTACTGTGGTTACTACATGGAAAGATCCCCTCTTCATACTGGTATACAGCACGTCTTGACTGACTGATTACAATATAATGAACCAGGCCTCAGGAGTCACCACTGACATATCTGTAAGGTACATATTTTAAGTATTTTTAACATACCAATTAAAGAAAATTGTAGAGCAAATTTCTGAATTTAGTACTAGCACTTACTACCACTCTTGTATTAAGCAACAAAGCAAAAACAAAGAGAAAATGTCGGTGAATGAAGCTATTCTAACCTCGATTCATTTGATTCAGCAACACACCAATAGATGAAGCAATTTTTTTGAGTTGCCTTTGTTGATTTCTCTTCAGCTCTTAATAGTCTACAACCTTTCAAGCTTATTGAGAAATTGAGAAGCGTTGATGTCAATCCTGTTCTTTGGATCAATGATTTCCTTTACAACAGGACCCAATGGGTGTCACTATTCGGAGCCCATGTTAATGAATACTAGCTCTCTTCAGGGCTGTGTACTTTCACCTTTACTTTTTGTCCTTTATATGAATGATTATCAATCAGAGTACAATGACATAACAATCCTGAAGTATGCTGATAATACGATAGGTACTTATGGGTTTCGTAAGGAATGACAAAGGAAACTGCAGGAACTTAGTGGGGAACTCTAAGTGGTGCGATAATAATTCTCTTAAAACAAAAGAAAAGGAAACAAAAAAATAGTTATAGACTTTAGGAAAAGACCATTTAATGAAATTATTTCCATAAAGGTCAACGATGTGAACACTGAAATAGTTACAATCTACAAGTGTTTACATAACAAATTAGATGATAAATTGAATTGGAAAGGATAATGTACAGATATGAGGACCAAGATCATACACAATTATACCTCATCAGAAAATTAAAATCCTTTTGAATCGATCCCACAATCTTTTATATGGTTGTATTTGAGAGTTTATATCCTCATGCAGTTGTCTTAGGAAAGAAGACTCTATATGGGTACAAAGATTATGGAACAGACAGGAAGAATATTTGAAGAACAGATCTTTCTGAATGAAATCTGCTCTCATGGAATTTTGATGAATGGAAATAATGTCATGAACAGTGAAAATGACTGCTTGTCTCAGTATTACTATTGGATACACTTAGGGAAATGGCTACAATCCCTCAGATGTAGGACAATTTGGTTACTGAACTCGTTTGTATCATTCCCTCTAAGAACTTTCAGCAGAGGGTTGATGTATGGATGAGGATGTGCATTTATGTTGTGGCTCAATGACATTATTTTAATGAATTGGTATAGTTTTAAAACATTTATTTTAATTATATGTAATTTTTTAACAAATGAGAATGAACATTGAATTTTTGTATGGACAATAAAGTGAAATTGAAAGATAAACTGCGAAGCGCCAAGCTTATTTGTTTTAAACTTCTTCAACAATATAATCTGAAGCTGTTGATAGCTTCTTCTAAATTTGAGTTATTCTTCCCTAATCTTTAATAAAATCCATTCTTATGCTTGCTTCACTATGTCTAACACCAGGACCTCGCTTCACCTGCAGATGTTCAGGGCACAGATGCTACTCAGCACGATTGTAAATGAGCTGTGCATCCCCAAAGCTACTCCGAAAATCCATCTAAAGGGAAGAATTTAAATCTTCTTCATTGGTGAGTTTGGTACTGGGAGAGGTGGGAGGGTGCTGTCTGGGCTTTTGGATCGTCTTTCCATCCACCCATTAGCACCCCCCTGCCCCATCACCAATCAAAGCCCTTAAATGGGCAATTAGCCCAGTAGCAGGCAGGGCACATGTCATGCCGAGAGCCTGAAAAATAAATCCTAGCATATTTGCTTGTGCTTGCAGGCCTCCAAGAGATTGGAGGTGGGGGGGAGGGTGGGATCTGTTCTAAAGCAGCACTCAATGCCTATCAAGGGACCAAGACTGCAGATCATGGGCCTGCTAGGTGCCACTCCCCTGCCTTCGCTGTGCTCCCCCCTCCTGCCATCATTCACCTGTGGCCTCAGTGCTAGGCCTCAGATGCCTTAACAGGAACAGCCACCAACTCACTAGTTGCAGTGCTGGTCAATAAAGCGCTGTAAATGCTTGGTTGGACAGCAGCTGTCTTTCCTGATTGCAGGAAGGTCCCACCATTATCCTGTTAAATGCCTGTTTAGCATTTATTCCAGCAAGCTTTCTCAAGAAGTGGCAAGATGGGACTCACACTGTCTCACAAGACCACCCCTCCCCCAACAGTCTCCATTCAATACTGTCCAATATTTCCATAGTACTTATGGGAACTAATAGAAAGTAGCCAATGTGTTAACACTGCTGCTTCATAGGGTGAGGGACCCAGATTCGATTCCTGGCTTGGGTGGCTGTCTGTACAGAGTCTGCACATTCTCCCCATATCAGCATGGGTTTCCTCCGAGTGCTCCTGTTTCCTCTCATAATCTGAAAATGCTGGTTAGGTGCACTGGCCATGCTAAATTCTCCTTTTGTCTATGCAAACAGGGTTTGGCAACTAGGGGATTTTCACAATAACTTCAGTGCAGTTTTAATGTAAGCCCATTTGTGACACTAATGAAATAAAAAGAACTTCCATCCTTTTTCATCACATAGAGTGTTAAGGCCTCCACCAAAAGTGCTAAAATTTGTTTCAATAAACTTCTCTTATTTATTTCCATCTGACTAAGTACAATGAGGGATTTTGTTGACTGGCAGTTCAGTTTGGCGTTTAACTTTAAATATATTCACAAAGAATTTATTCATACCAAGTTCTAAATAAACAGATTCAGAAGCTGGAATGTCTTTCTGTAATATAACAGATGCTACAAAATATCACTATGCAGTGTTATTAAACTAGTCCATAAGCATATCTTTGAGTTGCTTTGAAAAGTTGCTACAAAAGTTGACAAAAATCTTAAAACCTAGAATGTATTGTTCTAATAAGCAGCTTTTTAGAGTAACTCTTTCAAAGCATGTGAAGCATTTGTTTGTAGAATATTTTATTTTTTGCAACGGTGTTATCAAATTAATGTATTTGCCTTACAAATCTAATTGTTTGAAGTATAGGGTGATTATATGCTTTTGTGAATATAAATGACCAAACAAAAGTGATGAACCAATGATATTTTAAAGATCAAAATGGCTGTTGAAGCTTTATCTCATCTGTTACACTATTCTGTTAATTGAAGATAAATTGCTTTCAATTTCCCAAAGGGTTAATCTCTTGACACAGCTCCATCATTACATATGACAGCAAATATATTCATTAGTGTTGAAAGTCAATCTTGCAAAGAGCCACAGCTTTGCAAGATCACCTCAATCATAACGGTTTAAAGCTGAATTAAATTCAAATTCTGATAAATGCTCTAATATAGATTATCATGGCTTAAACCATTTACCCTAAGAAACCAAAGATCCTTGTAGCATTCAAAACATCAATTGCCCAAGTGCTTCAGAGAAATGCAAGTGCCTAGAGGATTGGTTAAAGGTCAACTGTGGGTTTACAGTGTAATCCATACATAAAATATGATTACTAGAATCTGTAAATGTATCACATATGTAAACTGCACCTACAATACTGTCATATTGTCTGTAGTGACAATTAAATGGGGATAATTCATGGTTTGACTTCATCTGAATCTGGTTTAATAGAGTTAAGCTTCACTTATGTTGGATGTTTTGCCACAAGAAAAAAAGTGTTCACTACTTGGTAACCAAATGGATAGGAAATAGCAATGTTGCAGTTTGGATATAATTCAGATTCAAGACGAAGGTCATGTGCTCATCACTAATTTAAATGAAAAAGAAAAAAATATTTTATTTGAATGAGAGATTGATGGAAAACTTATTTCTTACTGAATGATATATGATTTATGTGTACAAGCACAACTGGTAATGTTTGTCTAGAAATCTCCTTTTCCCCCATTAAAAAGTCCTATTTTTCAAAATTAAATACATTATTTTTCAATGTGAAGTTTATTTTAAATGGTGATATGGAAGCACTCAGCAGGTTTGGAAATATCTCTGGTGAGAACTAAAGTTAATAGGCGGGATCTTGATCCTATAGGAGAGTAATGAGAGTTGGGAAATTTCCTACTTGCCCTGCCCAACTCAGGAGAAAGTGCTAGCAAAGTTGGGATTTTCAATGTGGTGATGGGATAAGGATGGTACTAACTGGAATCGGGCTCATCATCATCAAAAGGAGTTCAAAGGCAGCCACAGGAGTTGTGAGTTGTTGTGTGTCAAGGCAAGCTGCTGAAAAGATCCACCTGAATGCTTTGGGACTCTGTTATGCTATCATAACCATAGCTGGAACAAAGAACAGCTCTCTAGCCCTCATCCCTCAAGTGCCCTCACCCTAACACACTCCCTAAGCCCCATCCATGCAGCTCTTGCCACATATTCCATCCCCATCCCAATGGCATCTTTATCTTGTGTCAACAGGCACTGAGCAATTGACAGAATTGATCACAGAACAAGAGCAGTTAATCAAGCATTGTTTCCCTTGGGGCACAGCTTTTTCAACCATCTAATGGACGTTTACATTCTCAGCCAGGAACGCATCATGAGATTTAGTTCAAACCTATGTACACATTTGAAAAAGCAGCTAATATTTCACTCATGACTTTTTAGGCAAAATCTTTTTTTTGATCTACTGTGCCCAATTAATCTACTCTAATTGAAAGTCCTCTTTAAAAACCAGTAAAATTGCATTTATGATTTAAAAATGTAATCAGGTATTACAAATGCAATAGAAAAGTACATTACATACTCTTTTGTCAATGATATACATGCTGCGAACACTTCAAAAATTTTTAATGTAAGTGTATGCTGAATGAAAGTGTCCTGCATATGAAGTTACTGTACAATGCTTCACTAAACTGAGGCTTCAGATAAACTGTAATCTAAAACTTGGACCATTGGTAATAATTTGAATAAAATATTTCCAGTCTATGTAATTTATACAAAGTTAACTACTTTTAAAAACCAGTGATGCTGACAGAAATGGTTTAACTCTGTGATTAAATAACCCTGGTATGATATAAGGAATTACAAATAAGATTTGTGACCTAGACAAACAGCATGGTACAATGTCACGTGCCTCATAATTATATTGCATAAATATAACTTTTTATTTTGTTATCTAGATAATTACAATATTTTGTGTGTTTTATGTATTTTAGTAATGATTATGTATAACCAACTAGAAAGATGAATGCATTTCATTCAATAGGGAATCAGTTCTAAAAATCAATTAGTTTGTGTTAATTGGCTACTTGATCTACTAACCTAAATACATGTGCAATATCCTTACTTTCTGCGTAATACTAACATGGCAGTAGAAATTTTGCTTACTGTGCAAAATAAAAGAATAGTTTAATGCTAGTGTTGTTTTTTGGTAAACAATTCTGTATTCCTTAAAAAATAGTAACAAGAGTAACTTATTGACGTTAATTCAGAACAGCCAAACAGTGAGAAGTTTCAGGCTAAAAAATTTCATGTTGAACTAAATGCACAGGATCATAGTTCAGATAACAGGTCTTGTGGCACAGTGGGTAGCGTCCCTACTTTTTGAGCCGGAAGCTCTGGGTTCAAGTCCCATTAAGAATTTAGCAACACCAATTTTAAATCCAACCGATTTATTTGATAGGTTGGATTTAAAATTGGTGTTGCTAAATTCTTACTGAGTTCTTACTACCCCAGTCCAACGCCGGCATCTCTACTTCAAGTCCCATTCCAGGACTTGATGGCCAAGGAAAGAACATTCATAATGCAGCCAGACCTGTTGAGTATCAACTTACAAAAGCCAATGGCAGGTGGTAGAAATGGGAGAAATGTGATGGAAAGAAATTGAAGCCCAACCATTACTATCCATAACTCCAGACTACAACATGGAAGCAAAAGTGCCTGTTACCACAACAACTTGGACTCATTGAGGGCCAGCTGGCTAATCAGACCATGTGGATCATGTTGGTGCTAACAGTACATGATTCAATCCCCATTCCAGCTGGGATGGATTCAGGATTTGCTCCTTGCCCTAACCATGGTAAACATTAGGGCAATATGGATCGAACCTGTCTTTGAGTAGAGGATACAAGAAGATGATGATTATACAAGCAACTTAAGTAGCTAATAGGGAAGCACTTAAAATAACACACAAAAATACTGCAGTTGCTAGAAATTTGAAATAAAAACTAAAACATTTGCCATTCATGCAAAAAATTTTTTTATTCTTTCATGGGATGTGGGTCTCACTGGCAAGGCCAGCATTTGTTGCCCATCCCTAACTGCCCTTGAACTGAGGGGTTTGCTATGCCACTTCAGAGGACAGTTAAGAGTCAACTATATTACTGTTGGTCTTCAGTCACATGCAGGTCAGACCAGATAAAGATGGCAGATAAGCTTCGCTGAAGGACATTAATGAATCAGATGGGTCTTTACTAAGACTATTTTCATATTCCAGGTTATTACTTATATATTATGCAGTTTGGGACACCTGTTAATTTTAGATAACTTATTTTTGCTCTTGTGTAATTTGTACATCAATATTATATCACCATTTTAGATAGGAGAATTGAATATAACAGGTTTGTCATTACAACATATTTATTCACTACTGTCACCATATTCTGGTTGCCTTGACAAGATGATGGTGGGCCTTAAGTAATATTATTTGATCATTTGAGAGTCAAGTGCCAGAGGCATGTGTAAACCCAAACCAAGTAGTGGTGGTTAATTCCTTTCTTGTTAGTAAATCAGCTGGATTTTTATGACAAACCAGCTGTTTTCAATGGTCATTTTTTTTTTCTCTTTTTAGGTACAAAACCAGATTTACCTAATTCAATTTCACACATGCCATGTGGGATTCCAACTCACAAATTTTATGTTAGTCTGGTACCTTAGCTACTATATTACTGTATCTGGTATATAATTACACACATCATTAATGGAAGGCAGCACGATGATACATCAAAATGAAGCTTCAGTTTACACATGAGGAAATCTCAATCTCTCTAGGCTGGACTTTTCCATGAGGAGAGAAGGAGGAATAATCAGAAATAAAACTGTCTAACACCATTCGCTCATACTTTGCAGTCAGTTTAAGAGCAGAATTGGCAGAGGCTTATGGCCATGTCACATGGTTGATCTCTTGACCATAAATGGAAAAGACCTTTGAAGAAGGAAAGCAACTGACCAAAAATAAGGGAGAGGAAATGCATAAGAAAGACACTTGTATAAACTATCCCCTAGCATTCAGTAACTGGTCAACAGTCAAATAATAAACTAAACTATTTAAACAATTAGCATTAATCATGGAAGTGACTAAAGAGAAGCAGCATTATCTTGCTGTTGAAGTTTGTATTGTGTATGGAATATATTATGTTTATTGTTAATAGCTTAATATAATTGTAGTAGTGAAAGAGACAAGGAAGGCATTTTGCTTCTGAAAAGTTAGTTAACTGGCATATTTTCATGTGCAATAATAGCCAAGAAAAACAAATCATAAGGCTTAGCTCACCAACCATTTGATATATTCAACACAGCCAAAGTCAGCTTTTGTAATCTCAGGCTCGGTGAGTCTTAAGATAGTAAAATTGGTCATTGTAGGAAGGAGGCAAAATCAAATAAAAAGATTCTTTTAAAAAACACCAAAGACAAATTTCAACTTGGAACTAAGTTATTACTTATACAATCGATTTTGATACCTGTTTTAGTAATTTCAGGAGTAGCTAGCTGTTCAATGGCTTTGTGTCAATTAGGCATTAGTCAATTTGGGTAGTAGAACTGAAGACAATTTACTTTACTTCTAACAGGCTATATCATATTAGTAAATTGAGATTAGGGGTGAGATTTTAACCGATTCAAAATCCATCATTTACTAGTTAAAAATCAGGCCCTCTTAGGATTTTAACTTTTGATATATGGGAAGGTGGAATTCAATAAAACAATAGTGTTTCAAAAGTATTGCAAAACTATTTTAGGAGTATGGTGTACAATGGATTCTTTGCTTACAGTGTACTGAAATGACTACTTCAAAATTGTGCTCTTCTATATTTCTTTACCCAAAGGGTGGTTCGGGAGTGGAATGCCCTGCCTGCGGCAGTTGTAGATGCGCCAAGTTTGGTGGCGTTTAAGAGGTTAGTTGATAAGTATATGGAAGAGAAGGGAATGGTTTAGTTTGGAGGGTCATTGCTTTTTATATTGGTCGGCGCAACATCGAAGGCCGAAGGGCCTGTTCTGTGCTGTAATGTTCTATGGTCTATGTTCTATGTTCTATACTTTACACAGTAAGTAGAATGCATTGCCTGACTATGTGGTGGAGGCAGATTTAAATGTGGTTTTCAAAAGTGAATTGGATAAGCACCTGAAGAAAAAAAAGATGCAAAGCCACAGGGAAAGGGCAGAAACGTGGTGCTACCTGAATTGCGGGAACTGGCACCAACACAAAAAGCCAAATGGCCTCCTTCTCTATTCTGCGATTCTTACACATAGCAATGCATTCTTGCATGGGGATTTAGCGTACAATATTAATAATCAGAAAATGCCAAAAAGTCTAATATATGAAAAATAACTGTGATGATGAAATCTGAAAATACATTGCAAGATAGAAAATCTGTATTCTTTGAATTTGGCATTACTATCATTGATGAGTGCTGCGCAGTGATGGAACATGTGCTGTGCTGAAAACAAATCAGTCATGCACATGAAAGATTCCCTTTAAGAAACATGCTTATGCTATAAATGTTAAAGGAACTAAACAATGCAATACAGTAAAACAAAGTCAGAGGGAATATTCACTATTTAACTAGTCACAATGCTCATCAGTACAAAAAAACAATTGATCATACATATATGCGGCGGGGTGGCATAGCAGCACCTGCTGCCTCATGGCGTCAGGGACCTGAGTTCAATTCCCACTTTCTGTGTGGAGTTTGCATATTCTCCCTGTGTCTGCATGCATTTCCACTAGGTGATCCAGTTTCTTCCCATATTTCAAAATGTGCAGGTTAGGTGAATAGGCCATGCTAAATTGCCCCTTAGTGTCAGCGGAACTAGCTAGAGTAAATGCATGAGGTTAACAGGGATGGGGCCTGGGTGGCACCGTGGTCGGTGAGACTCAATAGATCAAATGGCCACCTCCTGCACTGTAGCATTCTATGACTCTACATGCAGCAATGTTCCAAATATGTAGTTTGCTTCAAAAGCACTTGCTAACAATAGCTCTAGATAACGTTAAAGTGCTGGGCACAACTTCAATGAATAATTCCTTCTCTTTATTATGTGCACCAGTTGTCAAAACAGTGAATTAAAAAATAATTTACATAAAGCAGTTATTCTATCTCCCTTGCTATTCATCTCTAATCCAGGTGGCCACAATTTATACATTTTTGCCAGACATGCACATATCCAATAAGTGCTACTGGGTAGAGATCAGGAGCTGAAACCTGAAACTCTGACTGACTTTTGTTCTTTCTAATCTGAGACCAAGAGCAATTTTAGTAATCTCCATGCTGCCAACATCGGCCAACTCAATACAGACTACCTTGCAAACCTGAGGCCTTTGTGATCTAAATAGTACAACTACTTCCTCAATGAACTGGCTAAGCCATCAAGGGCTGTGATAATCATCCCATTCAAAACAGAGACAGGCTGATGGATCAGAATTCTTTTTGTGTCCATCATTGTTCATATATTCAGTGCCAAAAAGAATCTACATATACTTGATGCCTTATCACTTCCTTGGGTCACACAGCCAATGTTTTGTTAAACAAAGTGACTTATTATCCAGTAGCTAATCAGGACCCAGATCTGTGATTTGTTTTAAACATATTATTTTTTCTATGATTTGTCTTCACAAAACTAAACTGGAATTTTATAAAGAAATAAAAAAACTTACACTAATATAGCTCACTTTACACCCTCAGGATATCTTAAAACATTCACAATTAATGAATTACTTTTAAACTATAGTCACTTTTGTTATGAGGCAAACAAGGCAACCATACAGATAGGTCTGACAACAGCAGTGAGATTATTTACCAGTTAATCTGTTTAGGTGGTGTTGAGAGAAGTTGGTTAGAATACTGGGAAAATTCACTGTGATTATTCAAAGGAGTACTGTAGGACCTTTACATCGAAAACAGCCATACAGAACTTCGGTTTAACAACTATAATAGCAGATGGCATCTCCAACAGTGCAGCATTCTTAAAGTGCTGCACTGAGGCATCATCCTACACTGCATGTTCAAATCCTGGATGGGGTTTGAAAACACAACCTTCTGACTTGCAAAACAAAGTGCCAGCACTGAGCCAAGCTGACACAAAACCAGAGCATTATACACAATGAAATATTAACAGCAGGCACTGTACTGTAGAAATACTGCTTTTTCGGATGAGATGTTAAATTCTGGCCCCATCTTCCTGCTCGTGTGGATTTAAAAGGTCCCATGGCACTATCTTGAAGATGAACAGGAGAGTTATCCTCAGTGTTCAGGCCAACATTTACCCGTCAAATGAACATTGCAAAAACAGATTTATCTGGTTATTATCAGCTATTGCTGTAATGTGCTTTGAGATGTTTAGTGGTCATGAAAAGTGCTATATGAATGCAAATCCTTCTCTCTTTAGGGGATAGTTTGGAATTTTAAAACTTTAGAATCATTCCCATAAAAATAAATTCCTCGTGTCAGTCATTTTCTAATTTGAATCTTCAGTGATACACAGTCTTCTGCATCTTTTGCAATTGTTACTGACCTCATGGAACATGGGTGATAGATTCCAGTTAACTATGGCATGAATAGAACAAGGAGGCCTAAATGGAGGGAGAAAAAGCCATCAAACTTACAAAATGAATAACAGTAATTCACCTCAACAGGCCGGGTTGAGTGTTTAAAAGTCATAGAATTTGCTATCCTTTGACACAAAGGACTCCAATGTGTCCAATATTTGAAGAATAACGTTAAAAATACTTGATTCAACATACATTTCAAATTAATTTTTATATATGTTTTTGTAGCTTAAAAAATGAATAATAGTCTTCAACTGTAAATATCGAAGATAACAAAAATGTAGATATATCTTTATTGCTAAATTCTGTTTTTCTTATCAGCACTGTATTGCTCAAGAATAAAATAGAAGCTATAGAACCATCATAGTATGTATCTAAAATGCAGCAGTGAAGTTTTCTAAGTGCAATCAGGGAACTGAAATATCATCGTATGAACGATTACAGCTTGTCAAACAATGGTAAAACCACATTAAGCATAACATATTTACAACTGAAGTAAACACTCATCAAAATAAGAATCAAATTAGGTAGTAATTATGTGTTTCAGCTCAAATTTAAATTCTGCAGGATAGTTATGCACAATAAAATTAATCATTGGAAAAAAGCTAATCATAAAAAAGCCATTCAGTTCTAACAGGTATGACTTTTACAATGAAATTCTGTAAAAGATTTAACCGCCTACATTAACATTTTGTATAAATTTTTCATCAGTGTTAATAATTTTTGGTATCTTATACCAACAGGAGACATACAGTATTTCAAACATTAAAATATGATTTCAACTGACAAACTGACAACTGCATACTTACAAATACCCCATCATAATATAACCTCGATAAACTGTAATCATCTGAGAAAGTTTTCAGAATTGTATCACAGAATGAACACAATATTATTACAACATATAAACTTAAAATATCTTTTAAAATGTTTTGTATAACATGAAGCTTAACAAATTTGAAGCACTACCTGTTTTTCTTGGTTGCATAGTACAACACAATATTTAAAAACACATATTAGAAAAATTACAAATGTATAGCATATTCTCTCAGTAAGACATTTCTGATTTGTCTAGATCTTCTTGCATTTGTTCTAAGTGCTTCCTGAGGTGCTACTTATAATTTTGACTTTAAGAAGCATTAAAATCCTAACTTAGTCTCTGTGCACCATATAATAAAGCAGTTTAATTTATCTGTCTATTAATGCAAAACAGCATATTTACCATGTAGACAGAATGAAATGATATGTAATTCTACTTCCCATCATTTCCTTTACATTTAAATAGATAGTGTAGCTCAAATGTAATGTTGTACAAATGTATCTGTCATAAATCTTTAATGGAAGTATATCTGGCAATCACACTAGCATTCTTCACTCAGCTCTATCTTGATTTTAAAACCAATAGTCTTAGTTTTAAATGCTTTTAATACTTATTAGAAAATAGCATGAAATTCAAATGTTTAAATATTTATTGCATAACAATCTTGCAATTGGAAATCTTGTGCTATGTGTGTCCAAAAGGTCGCACATATCAATTCAGTTTTTCACAACAATTAATAATAATAAAACGGCATAAGAAAATTCTGTAACCATTAGCTTAGTAATTAAGCATCAAGTTCAGAGAAATAGCTGCAGTAAACTGAAAGAAGTACAGTATAGATTTGATTTTAACAGTTTTAGATTACAACCTATGTAGGCCAACCAGCAGGGATACTGTCTCCTCACATGATAATCAATTGAAACTGGAGTGTGCCTTGCCATGCCCCAGCAATCGGCTCCGGTCTCTGGCCAATCAGGATGACACGTGAACTGCCTAATCCTTCCTTTGTATGATACATAAGACTCTGTTGTCACTGCTGGTTTTTCATGAATTGCCTGTGAAAGCCTGTCTGATTTCTTGAAGATGACAGGCCACACTGAATGTTTGCCATTCATTGTGCAAATGCCGGTGTGACTACAAGATTAAAGTACTAATGAATATATCTCTAATCACATGTCCACATGCTATGAATTTGCCTTGAACAAGAACAGATTATGGAGTAATCCTACAGAAACAATAGGCAATTATTAACAGTACTATATCACGTCTTATTCAACAAAAAAAATTAGTAGTCTAGATATAATGCTTGCCTCAAAACCTAAATAGTTCATGCTAAATGCCCCTGAGATTATGCTATGTAGCAATATGCATCTTTTTTTAAAATTATGATTATGTGTCCATAGTTAACTATTAATTCAAAACTTGAACTGGGACATTCGGAAATATTGTCATCTTTTGATATTATTTTCTAAACACTGAAAGTTCTTGAATAATGCAATAAACATCTGAACAATAATTACATGTCAACTTTGAAATAGTGCCCTACAAGCCTTGACACTAAGCTACAATGTCACATCATGCCATCAATAGCATCCTCTTATCTAGTCATCTTTTCTGGGTATCCAGTAACACATTTTGTACTGTCCAAACATCAAAACTATCATTATTCTACACATTGCAACATTTTTAAAAATGCACGTAACCCCAAATTGTTTTACTAATTTCATTGTGGATTTTGATTAAAATAACTGCTTATTTTAAAATACCTGGCAATGCTGCATTCCCATAGAATAAAACATCCTTATATATATAAAATTCAAGTCCACATAACTACATCATGCTAATATCAAAAAGCTTGTGGGTGTATGTACATTGCCTTTGTATGGTTTAGCAAATGCCTTTTTCGATTAACTAAATTCCGACAAAACATAAGGCTTGTATGCTGGATACAGATGCTAAATGCGTTTTATTTTGGCCTTGAATGAAACAAAGGAGTATTTTTTTAATGAGTCAAAACAGAGGTGGGGAAGTTGTTTTCTCCCATATGTTTTTTTTTATGTAACCACCTGAACTCCACTTTATTATAAACCCAAAAGTGAGTTTAATGTACAAGTACAAGTAGGAGCAGGGAAGAATGGGATGTGTGGTTAGGAAGGGGAAAGGCAAAAGTTATCGATTTGGTGCAAACTAAATAGGCAAAGAGAGGCCACATCATACAAAAGAGCATAAAAAAGTTGTTTTATCTAAGAAGCATCTGAAAGTAACTAGGAAAATATAGAAATACAAAGTAAGAACAAAAAAAAATTGAGTTGCAAGAATGTACACAGATGATCTTGAAGGTCTATCACTAAACCAACACAAATTGCGTTTACTATAGTCCACATTAACATCTTCCCTGTGCAACACTTCCATTCCCACTGCCAGCAAAAACAAACTGTAGTAGTCATTTCCCAGGCTGGCACGCCAGGGCTCCTGCCTACCTATGTACTCACACAGAGACACCAGGAAATAGAAGTAACCTCAAAACCAAAATCAGCGCCAAGAAATCGTTCTTCAAGTTTGTGATGACAAAATGCTTATTCCACCTAGTCAAAATTCCCTAGGGTTGGCTTTGCGCCAATGCTCTGACCTCTGACAAGTCTGATCGTTTAATCATTTCGATTTCACTTACTTTTTTTTAGAAGATTTTTCTAATGTATGTGTTTTACTCAGATAGTGCAATGATTGCAGTGGGCGTTTCAAAACTACGTGAAAGCTCACGCATACTACACGGACAATTACCTTTGAAAGAAAGGGCCAGAGGGTTTAGGGAAAAAAAAGATAGCTTTAAAAGCTGTAGATTACGGTAGCCAATATGCTAATGTCAGCCTCCCCAGAAGAAGAAATAGCGTGTACAAAGGGTCAATATCTTGTTCATTTGTGTTAACGTCAAATTGGGAACACGGAGCACACGTTGCAAGGTCAAATCATTTGGGTGTAATCAACAACACTACATATCAGACATCCCAAAGTAACAGGTTTCATCTTACAAACAACGCGACCTCAACAACTCCTAAACACAGAACAAAAAACCCGACTTTTGACAGCTGGTCGCAGTAGTTTGCAATGCCTCTATTGAGATAGTGGAGTGAAGTTTACAACCAACTCGCAAGTGGCAATCATAAAGTACTGCAGAAACTCATATGCAACATTAAATATTTGGACGCGAAATTGAATCTAATTGATACCAGAATTTCACTCACTTTCAAATTTTCCTCTGAAAGAGATCTTTTCCCAAACGGAAGATCTGCATATGATTGATCCTTGGCTACATTTATTATCTCCCTGCTCTGGAGCTGATTAGCGTGCTGCATTCAAGCGAGAGGAGGTCTAAACTTATTTGATCGACCACATTCAATGGACTCTGCTGGTTAAAAATCTGAACTCTGATCTATTCACTGCTGATTTGTTTTTAAATCACTAGATATCACTTGAAACAAACTCCGCGGCAGAGAAGAAGAGGTGAAACGTCCAGTCAGTGTTCTCCCACAATCCTAAACCAGTTTTATGGATTATCAGTTTCATTCTTGAAGGGGGCGGGATCAAGTCTTCAGTATTTTCCTAAAACAAATATCGTGCCACCAGACAAGATAGAAAACATATTAACTCCTTTAGAACGCATGATTAACTAATACTGATTCTCATCGCAGGATCAACAAGCTGACTACATTTCTTTTCACCTTGATATAACATACCAACTTTAATTCACTCTATAATAAGTATTCATCGCCCCCATGTCTATATTGAGAGATTTGTCATATTTTGTTTTGATAATATAATGTTGAGCACGACCTTGTCTGACAGCACGTTGGCACTATTTCTGTAACTTGGCGTACAATGTAATGTATTACAGCCATTAGTCTGATTCTGTAAAAAAATCTACAGGGACAGAAGAACACGGAGAATAACTGGCCCCTTCCGACAACATGATTCCCCTCGTCTTGTTACGCTTGTAAAAATGGCCTTTTCTTACTAAACTATGGGGAAACGTTGCCAAATTCATTGCAATGTCGAGTTTTACCCCATTCAAATGAATGTAGGTTACTGTTCTAATGTTGTCATGGACTAAAACCAATCCACTGTTAAACCACAGCTTCTTTGCACTCGCAATTAATTGCCTGAAATTTTGTGAGTGAGTACTTAGCACGGTACAGAAAGACCATGAAACACGTTGCGGTGATCTGGTAAAACAGACTTAATCTAAAAGTATGCATCGATAAACCAAATGAATGGAAAGGTAACAAAGTTTAAAAAATAAACTTAGATCGGGATGAAACCTGAAATTAAGGGATAGAGGTGTGGACTAAATAAGAATGAAATTAGCGATAGCTTGAAGAAAGAGTTACAGAATGAAAGAATGGTTGTCCATGATGATGAGTTAGATGTAGATGCACTGAGAGACACCGAGGCTTTGCATGGTTCAGTATATTGCGCAGCAGTGTGACTTGGAAAGGATCTCCACACATTCCACTGTCTAAGCGTTTCCTACTGCGCCAGGACTCCGGCCCCCTCTTACAACAATCCTGTTATATCAAACAGCTACTTGGAAATTAAAACAAGCAGCTTCTCCCAGGCGGCGTGGAATTCAAATTCTCTGGACAGCATCAACACAGGAAGTGCAAATCACTACAGATAAAGATTGGTCGTAATGGCAAAGTTGAGGAAATTGCAAATAAACAACCTCTGCCACAGATCCAACATAATTCAAGTAACATGACTCTCCCCGCCTAAGATGAAATGGAAGTGACTCTTTGAGTGCACGGGAAACTATGTACAGCATCGTATGTTCACTTTCAGAGTGAACTGCCAACGACCCATCACTACAAACTATTAAATGTAAAACTATAACAATCAGTAAAGCCAGATATGGTATAAATTACTCTGTCATTGCAACTGCATTAGTCAGTAACGTGTAACTGTAAGTAGCAATGCTTGATATATTCAATGATCAAATGTACTGTATCAGAGCTTCTATGCAATATTACTTCACATAGAATTAAATAATTTCTAATAAATTATATTTACTGGCGCTCTGATTGCCATACAGAGGAATCCCACCCGAAAATATTAATCGCATCGTCTGACAATACTGCTGAAAGCACCAAATATAAAAGCTGTAAATTAAAAGTGAGAAAGAGCTATTGTCCATTCTGGCTTGGCATCTGTAGATACAGTATATTGCACTAACTCCATTTTAGTCATTGTGTGATTTCTGTACTTTCACACGGACCGCACATGTCAAAACACAATCTAGAAACAAGAGAAAAGTCTACGCACAGCAGAATGGGGAGCAAAAAAAATCACTTACCGCACAAACCTCGACGATGCTGCTTCCCCGACCTCAATTTTCCCCCTCTTGAAGACGAATTAAAGTTACTTTAAAAGCTCCAACTTCTTTTGACACCTTGGATTAAAAGCAGAACGAGAGAGAATCGACCATGTTACAAAACACATCAGCCGGAGCAAAGCTCGTCATCATTCACCACCACAACAACACGTTTACGGGCCATGTGAACATTAAAGATTAAACAAAACCACGGCTGAAACAATGACAGAGAGAGTATTAACATTTAATTCCCTCCTCGGATTTGCACAGGGTAAGTTTTAAAGAGAGGGGGAGAGCCAATTTAAAAGAGCAACATGCATAGGCCATAATTTGCTTGCCATATAGCTTGAAGCATTAAACAATTACTGATGTTAAGTCTAGTCATTAAAAACTGCGCTATAATGTTTTTTTTGAGAGCAAACAAGTTTATATTTTTTTTACTGACCAGTGAGCTGAAGACAAATCGACTGTGCGGGCTGAGATTTGTATACATTAATTGTTTTTTTTTCTTAAAAAAGGACAATACTTTAAAAAGCTGACATATAGAGAGCTATAGATAGAGCCATTTCTGAGAGGGAGAGAGAGAGAAAGCCCTGCTCGCTTTAGTCAGTCTCCCTGTCTGTGTGTATGTGCTTCTATATTTAGCGGAGGAGCAGCTCCAGCGAGAGGGGGCGGGGCCGGCGCTGCGCTCGTTCGCGTGGTGAACACAACGTCACAAACGCGCGCCCGCGCCCGCGCGCAGTGGGGAGGGGGCTGGAGCGAGCAGAGTGATGGCGTGGGCGAGCCCAGGCCCGCCTGCCTGCCTGCCCGCGCATAGATACCCCTCCGCCAACGCCGTTGTTTGCAGCGTTTCCGCCCTTATCGCCCACCTCAGAGGTAACCATCCGCTGACAAAAAATGAGTTCCAAGGCCGGTTTTATGTTACTGGTGTGGGGGCGGCTTGGGAGTGGCCAGGTAGCATTTATGCCCCGTTATGGAATTGCTGCTATTATTAATGATGCACACATATATTAAAACAAAACAACTGGCAGACTTTGGTTGTTGTTGTCGAGCTTTGAAATAATAAACTCGAGCTTCGCTTTTAACGGGATAGTGGGTTATTTGGGGATAAGAATAAAATGTCAGTCAGCCCTCTCTCTCCAGGACAACGCCGAACCCATTTAAGAGACAGGGTGAACTTTTAGGAAAGTGCCTTTTTTTGATGTGTAAACAGGATTGCCGGCGCCCGATCGGGCAACAACCACCCACAGTCTCGGCCCTCTCCACCTACCCTGCCTCAGTGTGCAGATTCGCTCCCCCACCCCATTGACGTCAGCGCCGAGGCTGTCAGTGCGCGCGGAGCTGTCAATCAAAGCCAAGTTGAACGGCACGCGGAGCTGGAGCTGCACCGCCGCTGCCGCAGCTCCAGCGCTCTGTCACAGCAGCAGCATGTCACAGGCGATCAATCACTACACACTGTTACTTTTAATATCAGTGCAGCACAGATTAAAGTTAAATACAAGCGGACTCTCTCACTCTTCCCCCCCACTTCAAAAGAACCTGCCAAATGACGTACAGGGGAGGTAGGCGTAAGAAGTTACTGTCAAAAAATAACCATTTTATTTATTTTAGTCCTTAGCAACTTTAGATGAGTCAGAGAACATCTCACCAATAGTTATCAATGGAGCAATTAAAAATGAAATTCGGATTTAACACCTGACAGGGTCCTGGGAATCTTCTACACTTACTATTTTAATCAGCCTTTGATCTGCATGTTAAAGTACAATATTGTTTTTGCTAGGAACATGGTATTGCCCACTAACTTTCGTTATCCAACATTACAATCATTTAGTTTCGTGCAGTTTTCGGCACCTATAGTCACAAGAGCCCCACATCAATCGTCGTTTCTTTCAACCTCCCTCAACTCAACTTGATTTACTCGTTTTGTTTTATGTGAACTGCATTCCCACAATACGCAAGATGCAGCGATCGCCCACTTGGTTGTATGTGTTAGCGAGCACGTCAGGTTTATAAATAGGGGTAAACAGAATAGTACGATAATGGCAAGAAAGCAGATAAAGTCTTCCCCTCAAAGCTCCACAAACCTAATTTAAAACAATAATAGTCACGATCAAATAACACATTTCTAAATTATGCAGTATTTAGTTGTATATTAAATATAAATGTGGAGAGAAAGGAAACGATTTGGCCTACAGCCGTTCGGAGTCAGTAAACATGTCTTATCACTTAGAAGGTGCAATGTCAGACGAGTAAATCAAAGATACATTTTACATTTCGGGCCTAAGCTTGAAATTAACTTGCAGGATTGTTAACTGCACCATAGAATTTGGCGTGAATACAGAAGCAATAAATAATGTTGAAGTTGTAATCCTGATATAAGCGTTTATCAATTATATAACCTTCGGGTGAAGGGGGTGGAGTGGTTGGGGGAAGAAGTCTACCACACATCCTGACAAACAGGATCTCATTTCTTTATATATCAGATGGCCAAACTAGGGGAGCTGGAAACAAATGGAAGGACAGATGACACGTGTATTGACACTGACTGCTGTGAACATAAAATCAGACCTAGAGAAATCACATTGAGGAAAAAAGAATGGAAATGCAACATGAAACACTGCATTCTTGAAGCATAACGAAGTACAGGAGGGTCAATGGTCAGAGGGAAAAAAATAAACTTCACCAAAACTGAAGGTTGTTCTCCAGTTTGATCTAACACTCTAAGTCACATTTTGTAATATTTTTGGAGCTGTTTCACCACATCAACTACTATTGCTGTGTAGTGATTGAATAAGTAAAATCTAGCTAAAATGCATAAGATTTAGATAACTTCACTAGAATTTTTGGCAGTGTGTTTCAGAGAGTTTTGGATGCTGCATTGTTAAGTACATTTAAGGCAGACAGCATTTTTGTCTCAGGTATTCAAAGGATACGGGAAGGCGCCAGAAAAGTAGTGTTGAAACCCAAGATCAGACATGATCATTCTGAATGGTGGAGCAGGCTTCACAGGCCATGTGGTCTACTTCTGATTCTATGTCTTGTGTATCCCTTTTCCATGACCATTGAACCCAATAGCTTGGCAGCTAATATACAATTTATGATGATGGAGTCTAATCTAAAATTTATAAAATGGATTTTAAACATATTTTGCAAATCGCACTTTGCAACTCTGATCATTTTTGCAAGGAAACTAAAAGAGCAGACTCTCTGGCACATGTTTGTACTCTGTTTTCTGATTCTGACATGCAAAGAAACACAAATAAAAAAGCCCTACATTTATAATGGTATTGTATAATCCTGTAATAAAATATATGTGTGTGTGTGGGAGGTCAAATGAGTTTGCAAACCTGTCTTTGGCATTGCTTATTTCTACTTATGTTATTGCTATTATTAATTTTATTAGTCATAGCATTATATAATGATTTGGCTACTTTGTAATCAAACTCAAAATCGCATGATAAATTCAGACTATCTCATGAAACTGTTTCAGAAGTGGCCTGCCCAAAGGGAATGCTTAGAAAATATCTCAAAGAATAATTAAATGCCAATTGAAATATTAAAACCTCGTCACATTTATGATTACTCTAAGATACAATTTTTGTAAAAGATTAAATATGAAGCCAGAAATCAGTCTCAGATTTGTAACGTCAACTTATGATTTGAAGCATTTTAAGAGTTCATAGATTTGAACTCAGCTTATAGAAAATCAGTGAGGTAGGTTGAAATACTTTTCTCCTTCAAGTGATTTCACAATTAAGCTGATTGGCAGAAAAGGGAGAAAATCCAGTCTGATGTAAGTTTGTTCAATTTAAAGAAGATTGGGTCCCAAGCTCATGTGCACCATCCAGTCGTTAACAATATACCCCACTCAATTATTGACCTTGCAAGCAATGTTAACGTCCATATAAAGATGCAAGTTTTTGCATTCTAATCTCAATGAGAGTTAAATTCCAATGACAGAATTGTAATGTTGCTTCCACATCTGTCCTGAATTTCAACTATAAAGTAGTTGTTAGTCGATGTTGCACTGTAATTCAATGAAGTATCAATTTCTTATTTGCAGTGAGTCTACAAAACCTGGTGCTGCTGAAGCCTACATTAGTAGCATGACCTAGAGGACAGCTGTAAATTATGTATGTCAAAGTCAAGATTATGTCAACCTGTTTTTGGAATTTGGACTATATCTGATTGATTTAAACAAATCATTGGTGATATCTTAATTGTTTCCATTTAATGAAATTAGTCTTCGATACTAATAAATGAAAAGGGAATTTGACAAAAACAGCAAAACACAAGTTTTGAATGTACTGCAATGGCATCTACATATGATAACCAGCTGTTGGACTTACTCAGATCACAGATTAATATCACTATCGAGGCATATTGGCTTGGTGCATCTGTTAGAACTGATTTAACTATGAAAATGAAAGTTTACATTTACAATAATTATATTCAATATAAATATGTGGTATCAAATGCTTATTTGTGACTTCAAAGCTGGCCATACATAATACTTGTCTTATTTTAGGAACAGGTTAACAAAGTTAAAGGTCCGTGGTGGCAGTATAAAAAAAGTTATGGTTTTATAAAGCATTTAACTCTTTTTATTGAGTAAATACTGACAACAAGTAAACACCTATAGTTTCACTGATAAGCTGATAATTACAAAAAGTTTTACCTAGATGCTTCAAAAGGAAGCATGAATGATAATAACTAGTACAGTATACTTGACTCTTAAAATACAAGTTAAAAAAATTATTTTTACTGGAAGTCTAATTTAAACATATTGTCATTTAATTCAATACATATATTATCAGTTTTTTCTTAAACATAATTCACTTTTTTAATATAGAAGCATTTTAAACAATTTGCAAATTCTTCTTTGCTCACCATGCACAACAAAATCCTCAAAGTTATTGTAATTGTAAGTAATTGTACTTTGCTGTAGCCACTTACACAACATTAGAAGAAACACTACTTAAGAATATTTCATTTATTAGATAGGCTATAACTGTTTTCTTTGCTTTTACGTTCTACACAACTGTTACAATGGAGTCTAAATGTGGTAATTTTGATGTTTTGTCATTTTTTTGGTCCAAAAACTCACCAGTGTTCTCTTTCCTTCTTTCTGTGCTCTGCAGCACCTGCTGCAGGCTCGGATGATCAAACACTGCAGGTAAAAAAGAAATCCTGAAGAAAAAGCCAGACCAGCTGGCTTTGAAGAGAAACCCCCCCTCTTCGGGATGAGCTTGCTTCGGACTGCTTCTACACTGAAGACAGAGTCTTTTTCCCCTTTCGATGTTGACCTATAGTTGCATGATGCTTTGCACAAGTGGCTGGTTGCCCTGCATCCACCTGCTTCTGTCACTCTGGGGTAAATTTAGCCCTGGAAGGTATCACTAACAGGCAGACCTTTGTCAGTTCTGGCAAGAGAAATAGGAGTACTGCCCAAGTAAGCATGAACAGGGTTCAGATGGAAAAATGAAATCAGGATCTATCCAAAAATCATTTTTTTGCCAATTAAATTACTTTCATATGCCAGAAAGTAATGTTTTACTTCTAACTGAACATTATTCTTACGGCAGTAAACTATATTTAGTAGCTAATATATTGTAATTTGTAGGTTGACATAAGGTAACATTGCTTGCTAAGTTGGATTGATTGCATAAGAAAGTTTTTCTCTGTCTCAGTTTTTCCATTTTTAAAAAACATGGAAAGTTTTGTCTTCTGAGAATTAATTGATAAACTGTTGTTGGAAACAAGTTGGAATTCATACTGTAATCTTCCATCAACAGCAGGTAAAGAGTTAAAATATTAATGTGAACCAAGCAGAAAATAATATACCAAATTGATTGTAATATATTTGATAATGTTTCAATATTTGAACTGTGCAGTTTATGATGTTTGTATTTTGTAAAGAGGTAAATTAAGGAGTAACCACTCAATAGTGAGGCAAATATAACATAGCTATGAAACTTGAATAAAACCTGAATTACATTATTTACGATACCAATCAACAATCCACACCAAATCTACTACTTTAAATTCTAAAGAAAAAATGTTTGGCTTATGAAAGAGACTAACATCAAAGAAGAAAAAGTAAAGATGTGGTTTAAGATTTTCCCTTTTGTTTAAGTTGTCCTAAGCACTGATGTTTCTTGTTTTGTATTTCCACAACAGGAAGAAAATGTTTCTAGGATACTATTACACTTAATGCCATAATAATGATTAACAATAAAGCATGTATCATTTATGAGTAGTAACAATAAGGCTACCTGCAAAATAACAATAGATAATGCAATGAATGGTATTATGAATTATCACCTAATGCTTTTAGCTCTCAAACTGGAAAACACTAAAGTGAACTTTGAACCGGATTACTCACATGTCTCTGTTTGTAAATTTGTCTACATTTGAAGGCACTGTAGCACCAGTGCAATTTCAGAGTTGATCCATACAGCTGAGTGCACTATTATTAAACTGTGAGTCAAGAGCAGTTTTGTGTTCCATAGTCATGTTCACTAGGAACCAATCTATTACCGGACAAGCCCATTTCTACGTGACATTAAAATCAAACCCCATAATCTGTGGAAATGCAATGATGATGCTTTGGTCCAGAAGTAACAATTATACTGTAGCAAACCTCACATCAGTATAGCAATAACATCATTCTGGCAAGCACAGTGGCCATTACTAGCTCTGAGGTGCTCATGTCCAGCCAGTGCAAACACAATGATCTCATCAGTGCCTTTACCATTCAGAAGTTTTATTTTGAAGACTGTTACTCGTAACAATGTCTCCTTTGTAATTTTAAATGTGTAAACAATATTGTTTTTGAAATTGCCAACTTCTTGCTTTGTGTTCAATCCTGAGTCACAAAAATCCAGACACCTATGTTAATGCAGCCTTAAATGAGAATTATTTGACATGGTTAGTTACTTTTGTCAAAATATTATTTGGTAACAGATGCTGATAATATTGACTCTTAACATTTCACTATCATTTATTTCAACATTGATTGAAATTAATCTTAATTTTTGAATAATGATACAGATTTTGTGTTCAAATCATATACAGTATATGACAAGGGAAATAACCGAATTAAGATTTTTATGTAGACACAAGAATATTTTCTCCAAGTTATGTTGCCGAGCTAAGATATGGAAATTTTTGTAAGCATTCTGTCATTAGGTTAACAAGTAATCGAAGCAGTGTTATTTGCAGCCTCAAAGAACAAGCAATACAAGTATTATGTTTCCCTCAATAAGTAATTCAAATGGATAATATTCAAAACTGCATGATTGAGCAAACATGCCTCATACGACACTCAAATAAAAATGTCCCATTTCATCAGAATTTATGATTTTCTGTTCCAGCATGACCGTATTAGCAAAAACAGTGAACACGTTGTCTTTCTGTTTAACCCAGAGCTGATATTCAACCACCATATGTTTGATGGTGGTGACTGGGGTCTTGCCTGCTGACTGGAGAGCCAGTGAGAATCCTGCTTCGCCTTCTTTTGAGAAAACCCACCATCTTAAATGTCACTCAGATAGTTATCTGGACATTGGCAGACCATCCCCAGGATCAAGGACCCTGGGGGCAAATTACCTGTTGAGAGATGCCAGCCAGTCAGAGGCCAGAAAATCTATTGAATGGCAGTGGTCGATACCAGTATGAAAGCTACTTAAGGCTTAGGATCACAGAGCATATGTCAGTAAAGGGAGGAGTTTCACAGGGTGGAGGTCCTGGGAGTGGGGGAGGGGGATTAGCATCAAGGGCCATTATTTATCTCTTAACACATCTGCAAAGTGCATTTTGTTATCTGCATTGTTAAAAATGTTATATGTGTACAGATTGTGTTGCAGCAACTTTAGAAGTAAGACTTTAATAACATCACAACTTCAGATGAATTTTGAATTCCCAACTCAAGTGCAATGGGTCTTGGAGAAAAAAAGCTAAATAGTTACAATTATGATAATTTCATCATGTCACTCTCCACTTTATATTGCCAAAGAATGTCAGGGGCTTTTCAAAGAAGGCAAGCCTAGTGCACAAGGGCAATATAAGTGGAGGTAAATAAGGAAGATGTGTTCATAGCTTACCATTTCAATTGTTTCTGCCTTCATAAGAAAGGTAGAAGAAGGGGCACCAAGATGGCTGTTGCCAGTGCCAGACCTGGCTCACTCAGACTGAACAATCTGAAGGGATCACGCAATAAGTTAAGGCAGAGTTTTGAAAAAGTAATATTCCTTCAAAGTTGGCCAAATCACCTTCATTTATGGATGTCTTCTAATTGATGTTTTCCAACAGGCCTGCAGTTCACATGTATTCCCATTCTAGTATCGAGGCCTAGAATCCAGCTGAGAGATAATCTTGCACTGGATACATAGTCAGACAAAAGGCTCTCCCTCCTTAGTTTTGGCATATTGTGGAAAAGAGCTGGAGGGCATTGCATCTGTTTTCTAGGAAAGCAGGAAGGAAAGAAATTGGGTTTAAATATGAATATCATAATTCAACCAACTTTGCTGACCACTTTTCAGAACACTTCTGTGCAGTCTGCAGTTCTGACCCCAAGCTTCCAGCTACTGTCATTTTAATTCATCACCTTGCTGTCGCATTGACCTCTCTGTCTTCAGCTTTCTTCAATGTTTCAATGAATCTCAAGGTAAGTTTGAGGAACAGCACCTCATAGTCATCAAAGAGTTAACACAACACAAAAGGAGACTATTGAGTCTATGTCAGTTCTCTGGGGAGCGTCCTCCAGTCAATTACATTTCTCCACTCCATCTCTGTAGCCCTACAAGTTTATTCCCTTCAAAGAGCCCGTCCAATTTCCTTTTGAAGTCATTTATTGTCTCCACTTCTGCCACCCTCATTAGCAGCAAGTTCCAAGTCATTACCAATGGCTACGTAAAAAATATCTTCCACCCCAACTGTTGCCAACATCTCAGATCTGTATTGCTTAGTACTGTACAATTGGATAATCTGACGTTTTCTTTATCTACTTTATTTCAATATTTCTTAATCTTCTACACCTCAATTAGATCTCCTCTCAATATCCTTTGCTCAAAGACCAACCCCAGCATGTCCCACCTAACTTTGCAGTTAAAATCCACATCCCTGGAACGGTTCTGATAAATTGCCTCTTCACCCAGTAGATGACACTCACATCCTACCTAAAGGTTGGTGACTGGAATTGAACATGGTATTCCAATTATGGCTTAACCAGAGCTTTACAAATGTTCAGCATAATCTCCCTGCTTTTGTACTCAATGTCTTTACTCACGAAATGGAAGAACTCATGCTGTTTTCTAACCACCCTCTTATGTCCTACCACCTTTAAAGATCTTCCAATTAGAAGTCTTGGGAACTCAACGTTGACTTCAACGTTTAATATTGCAATCTCTATGCCCAATTTGTTTCAATTCTCTTTGCAGGCTTTGGCTTTACTCTTGTTTTTGATTTTAAACAGCAGCTAATCATCATTTTGCTTTCCATATCTCGTGGAGACACATCAAACATTTCTTTACTTGTCCTATTGTCACTCCCTTTGGGCTCACTGCTTTTGCCATTAAAGATCTCCCAATTTTCATCTTCTCTCAGACCTTTGTTTCTATTTCTTTTCCACTTCCCTCTTATACTTCCTTAAACCTATTATGTTTCTAACCTTTTCCAATTCTGATGAGATATTTTAAAAAATTTTAAACTCCATCCCTTAATTCACAAAGCTATGGACCAGGCAAACCCAAATCTACTCCTTGCTTGTTCCATAAACTAAATTCAAATTCCAATTGAATCCAATTCATGGTCCCCACAAAACAGACAAACAAAATCAAAGCTAACAAGATAATGTATCGCACCATCTTGGGTTTGATCTGATGTTTGATGTTCACCAAAAGCTGAGAGGTGATTAGAGATCATTGAAATGAAACATTAGGCATAATGCTTTGAATTAGGATTTCGGACTCTATCTGGAGAGTCAGCAAGAGCCCCACATCTTTTCAGGAAGTATCTTGTTCCACAAGTAACTTGACAAGCTAGTGACAGGTTTTCATCACAGACCCTGCTGGCATTGGATTAAAAAAGACATAGGTGGGAAGGGGTTCACATTAATGGGGGAGGGGAGTATGGCAGGGGTGTATGGATCTCTGATACTTCTTGATTCTGGAAGGAATCAGGTCAAAACTTAGGCACTGAGTACCTTTGAAAGATGACCCCATCTCCACACCCCAATCACCCCCAGGAACCTATGAGCTTGCTTGCATAAAGAGTCCCCTCCCCGCCTTTGAGTTAATACTAGAGCTAGCAAATGAGGCCCTTAAATGGGCATTAGTTGGTCAGGATATGAAGGCCTTGCTGTGATGGACTTCATAGAGGTGGGGGCAGGATGGTGGTGGAGTCCCTACCTGCTGCACTCCCACCTGAATAAAAACCCACCACAATACTCATCACAGGAAACAGCACAAGGTTCCAGCTGTTAACTCTGTTTCCCTCTTCACAAATGCTAGCTTTGTACTTCCAGTATTCCTGTTTTTGTTTAGGATTTCCAGCATCAGCAGTATTTTGCTTTTTCAATCTTTTTTTGTGAAAAGAGCTCTGAATGTAAGAAGCAACCTCTCCTCTTGGTTTCTGACTGCAGATAGCTTTCTCTCAGTCCAGCTACAATAATGAGCTCTTTATGTCATTGTAAATTGGCTTCTTTATTATATAACAGATTGGTTGGGCAACACACCTTACACCTCCTGCACAGCCCTTGATTTTCACAGGAATCCACTGCATTTGGACAGGAAATCAATGTAACGATATATTGGGATCAATGACAGAATAACAAATGAGAAAAATAACTGGCTGATGTGGATCTTTTCTACAATGTGAATCAAATACCAGAATGCATCTGGAAAACATTTAACGATAGGATTATTTAAATCCTTCCATAACTGGTGAACATACATTTGGCATGTTTTATATTTTATGCTGCTCTGCTTTCAAAAGGTTGTGGTGGGGAGGTGTTTCCACAAACAAGATATTCGAGGATTTAAAACTAATTTGGTTAGACCGACTTACCAAACTGAAATTGTTTTACTGGCAGAGAGAAGATTTAGAGGACAATATCCCCAGATCTTTAACATACTGAAAATTTCTTACACTACCCACACTTCTAAAGTATTTTGAAATGCCTTGCCATTATAAAAGTCCCTATATAAATGTAAATGCTTTTTTGAAGAACATGGATAATGAAGGAGTAAAGATATTGCATCATTTATTAAGTGATTATGGAGACTAGAAGATACATATAAAATTGCAAAGCCTCATGTGAGCTTCAGGATTTGAATCTTTATGGTTGCCAAGTGAAAAGGAATTCAGATTCCAGTTGGATCCAGATCTAAATGATCATGGAACTAAAAACTATGACATTGTGATATTCTTTAAAAAAATACTCTCATTTGTGCACTTCTGAAACTATAAAAATATTACCTGGTGAACAATATTGGTTTAAATATGACACTTTTATGCTATAATCTTAATCTCAGGAGTCAGGAAATATACACAGTTTTAAATTCTTCTCTATATTCATCCACTTCCCTCACAGGCAACTAAATCAATGTAGTGCAAATTGAGTTTGAGGAAGGAATGGGTTAAATGGGCTGAATGGCTTTTGCTTCTGTATTTTATATGTTGATGAAACTAAAGCAGTCTTGGATCAGGAGAAGGTCTTCCATATATGAATGAACAGCAGTATCAGATTACTTAAAAAGTACTATGCTCCAAAATGAAATAGATTGGATACTAAGTATGTTTGATTAATTTTCTTTTCCTCACATTACTTTTCACTTTTATAGTACCCTTAACTAATGCAATGAGATGCACTGGAGCATTTCATCGGACTGATAATAACTAACTAATACATACTGAGCCATGTAGAAGAAAAGTTGAGATGTTGATTAAAGAAAAGTTCAGGGAGGCAAAATTTTAAGAAAGTTTTTGAAGTGAGAAATAGCAAGTTGAAATCTTGAGGGAGAGTATTCCAGAATATACACGCAATATCACTGGAAGAATAGAAAGAGAGACCGGTTTAAACTGAGCCAGTACCAGAAAAATGGAGGGAATGTCCTAGAACATTAGTATGAATGATTTGAGGAGAAATGGGGAGCATTGTCATTGAGAGGCTTGTATATGTAGATGATGATAATTTTTAGATCAATATTTTTCAGTCCCCTCATTTACAGTTGGCATGATCAAGATATGTATCCATTAAAATTCAGACAATGGATTTTTAGTTGAGTTATAACTTGTGAAAAGTGGCACTTGAGAAACTGGCAAGGAAATTATTGGTGTAATTCAGCATTGAGTTGACAAAGACATTGCAACAGCAGTAAAGATGTGGATTTCACGAATAAAGTGCAGGATTCTGATTTATAAAATGCTCTGAAATTCAAACCTTTGTACGATGTATAAGTCCAAATAAATAACAGGTTGCATTAAGTATAAGTTACTGGAAATCCACATGCTTCATCTGCAGGTATGAAAGATATTACAACTTCAACACGAAGAGCTTAGTTATCTTGTTGGTTTAACTGATTGACTTTAGTTGAATCAGAATCAGAAATCTTTGGTGGAGTCTTACACTTTCAAAAGTAAACAATCTTTCCATTCTTTTACTTGTATATAAACAGGTACTCATGAAGACATTCATCTCCACAGGAGCACCACTTTTAGATTAAACATAAACCAAATCTGCATCACCAAATCACCACGGCAACAAAGTAAGCACCTCACTTATTACAACATTCAGTTAGTCCTTTTTTCAGAACTCTGATACTGCGTATTAAGTCAGTGACAGCCTTTATTCGATAATTCTATAGAAGAAATTGGGTTTATTTTTTTGGAAGCTGCTAAGAGCAAAGTAGATCCTTGATTATGCATCACAGTGAAACTTGTGTTTTTAGCATATAAAACAATTAAATTGCACAGAACTTTGTGTAATTTTCAGCAGTTTAGAAAAAAACAATCTTTGTTTGCTTTTAATGAATGAATTAGTGAACTTTTTTATTGTGCAATCTGGGTGTTGCCCATCCCTATTTGCCCTTGAACTGAAAGGCTTGCTAAACCATCACTGGATCTGAAGGCATCTGGCCAGACCAAGTAAGATTGGAAAATTTCCTTCCCTAAAGGAAATAAGTGCATGAAATGGATTTTCACATGGTCACCATTACTAATATGAGCCTTATATTCCTTATGTTCCTTATTCATTGAATTTAAATCCCATTAGCTGGCATGGTAGGATTTGAGATCATGTCCCAGATTATTAGTCCCATGAGATTACCATAATACCGCCATTACTTGTAATTATGAAGGTTTCTTTCACGACCACCATTTTAAAGACCATGATGAGTTTTAATAGCAAGTGACCAGGACTTACTTTATGTAATCCATTTTTATCACTAACTAGAGACTTTTCCAGTATCTCTCAGTAGTTTTTAGAAAGTGTCCTATAGACTGAAGTATTTTCAGATCTAACCACATATAATCAGTGTACTACTAGATTTTTGACTATTATCAATTATGTATTGCACCTTGAAAGACAGGATAGTTTGCATGGTCGACTTCTCAATCACCAACTCAATAACACATGACTACAGAAAGTCAGATGTGTCAACCAGGCTGCTTACATTTTAAAGCACCAAACATCCACCTTTTTATATCAAATAAAAGATACAAACATCCCATTTCCTAGATACATGCATACTTGCATGCACAATCCTGTGACATGGTGTGTAACCATTATACACCCTCCGTTCGTACAGAAGTGGAGAAAAATAGATTTTTGATGCAAGAACAGAGGACAGTTCAATTCTGCAAAAAAGTTGCTGAAAAGAACAAAGGAAAGTTGAAGCTGCAAATGAGACACAGATTTAATCACCATTGTGAGGTAAATGCGAACTGCACTCATCCAGGCTTTTGTGAAGGCTGTTAAAATTAAGCTGGTTCATGTGGACATTAATACACACATTTTAAAAGATTGTGAATATAATTTTTAGTTTACCAACATACTGACTACTGCACATCGCTATAATCAGCAAATTAGTAAATTATAAAAGTCATTTTCAGTTATTTAACATTGGGTTATTCACAAGTGTGAATTAGACACTTATGAAAAATACTTATTTTTTGTGATAATCCTATTTGCAGTTCCTTTAGTAAAACTGCACTAGATTACTATTATATCAAGGAATGTTTCCTGAAGCAAAACATTTTTAAAATTGCATTCTAAAATGCTGCCTGATTTTGCTTGTTCTTGGAAGATTTTACATTTGGCGTTAGGCAAAACCATACTGCAAACCTGGGTGTGACTTGCAGAAACTACCCCTGAATTACTTCCCTGAGAAATTTATGATCGATTGGTGAATTTATTTTTGTTGGCAAATAGCTTATTCCACGATTAATGTATCAGATGTGAAAATTGGCCGCTCTTGTTTATAACATTTGCATTACAAAGATAATATTAAACAATTTAGCAGTTGAATTGTGTATATCTGTAACTCACAACTTACTTCATGATTGTGTTTAATCTTGAGTTGAAGGAATGAGGACATAATTAGGTTAAAACATTAGTCATTAATAATGATTACTTTGCACTTCTTTGTTGCTTAATAATTGAACATTGGTTAGTTTGCTGGATTTTATTGACTCAAAATAGAATATTTGCTTGATGTACTCAGACCCCTACAAAAATGGTACATTTTGCTAATTTATTGTGAAACATTTTGATTCTTTGCACAGTATTAATCATCTAATGTATATTTCGGTATTCTCAATTTATTTGAGACATTTCACAGTGTTTTTATTAGAATGGATAATTTTATTGAGTATTTAATATAATTCTCTAGCTACTTTATCACAATTATTTTCAAGGGACTATAAGTAGGGCCCAGCCTAAGGTGTTGCCTCAATTTGATAGGTATAGGAAATCCAGCGAGAAATGCACCCCAAAGAATTGGTGTGCATATGTCGGACCTCAATTCATCTGTGACTTTGAGGTGAGTGCAAAATACAGAACTTACCTGCCATGGCTCTTGCTGGTCTTGTTGCAATGGTTATAGGATTGGTCTTCTTCCATTCTTTACCTCCAATCACCAGATGGACATCACTGTTCAGTGCTCCTCTGTACAGACACTGATCAGTATTGTGCCCAGATGTGAGCAGTATTCTGCTCCTACTGCTATCATCATATCTAGAACACTACTGTGCAATGGCACAGATGCAGAATTCACTTTCACAAATGACCATGGAGACCATGGGTGGAGTATGGAGAGGATAGGGATGATGAACACAAAGAGGGCAATGGGGGATGAAGGCAATGCAAGGAGTGTGAAGAGGAGGAGGAACAATGGAAGGCAGAGGGTAGACTGAGGTGTGGAAAGCTGGAGCCTGACAAGAGTACATGAAACAAGGGAGTAAAAGGAATAACACATGTTATTTAATAACACATGGTGTAACTTGTGGGCCGAAGGGCCTGTTTGTGCTGTAGTATTTCTGTGTTCTATGTTTGAATGGATAGGGATTGCACTCAAATTCTAGGGGAAAAGGAAAGGGGCATTGTTAATGTGGCAAAAAAAGAATGGGATACATGGCAATTCAGAATAGGGGTGGTTTTGAAGGGGCCATACTAACCCTCAGACTTCTTGGCAATAGATAACTCTGTAAATTTCAACGTCCTTGGTTTGGGCTTGCAGTCAGGAAATATAGAATACAGATACACCTGTGTTGATGTGGAAAGGAACCAGAGAATAGAGGTGGTTCAGGATCTATGTGGACATCATTGTCAGAGAGCAGAGATTGCATCAGTTCTAGGATGGACGGGAGAATGTGAAGCTTTCCTTGGGGGATGGGGGGGGTTTCCCAATGATGACCATGCACTAGATGGAGTGGATAGAGGTCCATGTAGGACATGGGCATGTCACATATTATGGGCTCAGAGGGGAGAGTAGGAATGTCCACCAGAACAACTATGGGATCCAGAAATATTGATTGACATAGGGCAAGAGAGATCTCTGCCTTCATATTGTGAAGTTCCAAGTATATATTTTGTGTGAGAGAGGGAATGTCGAAGTTTGTTTCAGTGAAGAATCACCATCTTGCTGTAGCATGGTTGAGGCACAGTTGTAAATCAGAAGTACTGGCAAATCTAATTGGGAAAGTTCTGATGCAGCATGTGGGAGCTTGCTGCTGCACTAAGGGGGTGTCCTTTAACTTGTTGGTGCCACAAGAGTGAACAGGAGTCTGATTAGAAAGAAAGGAGGAAGATCTCTTTGCGGAAAAAGTCACTAAGATTCAATGCCTTTCATCAGTGCTGTTATGGTAGTCAGATCTTGGCGGCCCCTGCATTTCAAGTGTAACAAAAAGGAATAAAAATTTGGGAATGCAGGCAATAGTGAAGGAGGCACAGCTGCATCACATATGACATTCCATGATGAATGCCAGTCACATGTTCACCAGAATTGGCATTCATAATGGGCCAAAGGGCATGCACTCATTAACCATGAAAAACTGATCATTATTACGCCACATCAGAGATTGGAGCATTGAGCTAGACTGGGTCACACATCTCATTTAATCATATCATTCCACACGGCGCTCCAGAGGTTACATATCTGGAGTGGCATATTAGTCGCCTTGATGTATGTGAGAACATTTCAACAACCAGGCTTTTTCAGACACCATGCAAGTGGATGGGAGGGGAACTTTCTACTGGCTGGAGTCATAGTCATACCTAACACAAAAGATAGATGGTTGTAGTTGTTGGAGGTAAAACAGTACAGCTACAGGACACCACTGCATAAGTTCCCAAGGCAGTGTCCTAGGTTCAACTGTCTTCAGATGCTTCATTTCTGGTCTTCCCTCCATCATGTTGCAAACTGTTCAGTTTAATTCAAACTCCTCAGATAATAAAGGAATCTGCAACTGCATGATTAAGGCCTGGACAATATTCAAGCTGTGGTTGATCTGTAACATTCACACCACTCAAATGCCAGACAATGACCATCTTCCAACAATGTTTCCATTGCTAAATCCCCCATCATCACCATCCTGGGAGCTACCAATGGCCAGAAACTCAATTGGACCAGCCATGGAATACTACAGCAAGTAATTCACCTCCTGACTCTCCAAAGCCTGTCCACCATCTACAAGATGCAAGTCAGCATGTAATGAGAAACTCCCACTTGCCTGGATGAGTGCATCTTCAACAACATTCTAAAACTCTTATTTCATTCACTACTTTAAGCATTCACACACTCCACTACAGGTATACAGTAACACAGGATGCTACTACAAGGCACACTGTCATAATTTATCATGGTTCTTAACCTGCACTATGTCAAGCAAGCATGTACCTTTTAAAGGGAAGGTACTTTATGGCTAGAGTAGATGCTGGAAGTAATTGTAAAAGTTATGAGGAACACTCAATCATAGCACATGGCAGAGAGCGGACTCCAAAGTCTTTCTGCACTGGAGCCTTTGGTGCAGAAGGTAGAGAATAGGAGAGTTGTCATTTATCCACAGGGGAGCAGAAGACGCTGCATAGAAGTCTTGCAACAGCAGAGGGATCAAAAACCCATGACAATTAATATCTAGTCTTTAGCTCTGAGGACTTAGACATTATTCAGGACAAAACACCTGCTTAAACACCCACAAACATCCATTCTCTCCATCACTGACACTAAGTAGCAGCAGTATGCACTACTTACAAATGTACTACAAAAATTCAGAAAGATCCTTCAACAACACCTTCCAAATGTATGACCACCTCAATCAAGGGCAACAGTTACATGAAAACACCATCACTTGCAAGTTCCTCTCCAAACTACTCACTAGCTTGACTTGAACCGTTCCTTCACAGTCGCTGGGTCAAAATCATGGAATTCCCTCTGTAATGGTACTGTTACAGTACCATTACAGTTACTGAACAAATATTTCTCTCCGGTATTCACGCAGGGAGATGTAAATGTAGTTGTGGAGAACACTGGGATACAGGGTTGCAAACTGGAAAGTATTGAAGTAGATAAGGAGGATGTGCTAGATATTCTTGAGGGTTTGAAGTTAGATAAGTCCCCTGGGCCGGACGGGATTTACCTTAGGATTCTCTGGGAGGCGAGAGAGGCGATTGCAGAGCCTCTGGCTCTGATCTTCAGGTCGTCGTTGGGTACGGGTATAGTGCCGGAAGACTGGAGGATAGCGAATGTGGTCCCATTGTTCAAGAAGGGGAAGAGAGACTTTCCAGGGAATTATAGGCCAGTGAGTCTTACTTCTGTTGTGGGCAAAGTATTGGAGAGAATTATTAGGATAGGATTTATAGTTATTTAGAGAGAAATGAATTGATTGGGGATAGTCAGCATGGTTTTGTGAAGGGTAGGTCGTGCCTTACTAACCTCATTGAGTTTTTTGAAAAGTGACCAAAGAGGTGGATGGGGGTAAGGCGGTTGATGTGGTATATATGGACTTTAGTAAGGCGTTTGATAAGGTGGCCCATGGAAGACTTCTGCAGAAAATGCAGATGTATGGGATAGAGGGTGATTTAGCTAATTGGATTAGGAATTGGCTAGCAGATAGAAGACAGAGGTGGTGGTTGATGGGAGATATTCATCGTGGAGTTCGGTGACAAGTGGTGTACCTCAGGGGTCTGTTTTGGGGCCCCTGCTGTTTGTAATTTTAATAAATGATCTGGATGAGGGTATTGAAGGATGGATTAGTAAATTTGCAGATGACACTAAAGTCGGTGGAGTGGTAGATAGTGAGAGGGGTGTTATAGTTTGCAGAGGGACTTGGACAAGTTGCAGAGCTGGGCCGAGAGGTGGCAAATGGAGTTTAATGTGGATAAGTGTGAGGTAATTCACTTTGGCAGGAATAACAAATGTGTAGAGTATAGGGCTAATGGTAGGACTCTTAATAGTGTTGAAGAACAGAGGGATCTTGGTGTATATGTGCATAGATCCCTGAAAGTTGGCAATCAAGTCGATAAGGTTAAGAAGGCATACGGAGTCTTAGCTTTTATTGGTAGGGGGATTGAATTTCGGAGCCGCAACGTCCTGTTGCAACTGTACAAAACTCTAGTGCGGCCGCACTTGGAGTATTGTGTGCAGATCTGGTCCCCGCATTATAAGAAAGATGTGGAGGCATTGGAGAGGGTACAGAGGAGGTTTACCAGGATGTTGCCTGGTATGGAAGGCGGGTCTTATAAAGAGAGGCTGAGAGATTTGAGGTTGTTTTTGTTAGAAAGAAGACGGCTAAGAGGGGACCTTATTGAAACATATAAGATGATTAGAGGTTTAGATAGGGTGGACAGTGATAGCCTTTTTCCTAGGATGGAGAAAGCTAGCACGAGGGGACAAAGCTTTAAATTAAGGGGTGGTGGTTTTAGGACAGATGTCAGAGGTAGGTTCTTTACCCAGAGGGTGGTAAGGGTATGGAATGCCTCGCCTGCGTCAGTTGTAGATGTGCCAAGTTTGGTGGCATTTAAGAGGTTAGTAGATAAGTTTATGGATGAAAGGGGAATGGTTTAGGTTAGAGGGTCACTGCTTGTTCCTAATTGGTCGGCGCAACATCGAAGGCCGAAGGGCCTGTTCTGCGCTGTAATGTTCTTTGTTCTATGTTCTATGTGAGTCCACCCACAGCATATGGACTGCAGCATTTCAAGAAATCAGCTCACTATCACATTCTCAAGAACAATTAGGGATGTTAATAAATGCTGGTCAGCCAGTGAGTCCCATGTCCCATGACTGAATAAAAAATTAAATAATTATTGTGGCTACAAAAACAGGCTATAGGCTTGGAATTCTGGAATGAGTGACTCACGTCTGAAATCCCCAAAGTCTTTCTCTGTCTGCAAGACACAAGTCAGGAGTGTGATGGTGTTCATCAATTTGCATAGATAAATACAGCTTCAAAAATCTCAAGATGTTAAACAGCATCTAGCACAAAGCAACTCTTATTCCATTCACTACTTTAAGCATTCACACACTCCACTACAGGTATACAGTGACACAGGATGCTACTACAAGGTGCACTGTCATAACTTACCATGGTTTTTAGCCTGCACTATGACAAGCAAGCATATATCTTTTAAAGGGAAGGTGCATTATGGCTAGAGTAGATGCTGGAATAATTACAAAAGTTATGAGGAACACTCGATCATAGCACATGACAGAGAGCGGACTCCAAAGTCTCTCTGCACTGGAGCCTTTGTGCAGAAGGTAGAGAATAGGGGAGTTATCATTCATCCACAGGGGAGCAGAAGACCCTGCATAGAAATCTTGCAATGGCAGAGGGATCAAAAACCCATGGCAATTAATGTTTGGCCTTTAGCTCTGAGACTTAGATATTGTTCAACTGAAAATCAATGGTATGGGTGGTCAATGTATCCTACTGTACCACTAGCTTCACACACTGCTCAATGCACCACTCCCCCAGCATTCACCTACCAACAATCTCCATCAGTCAAAACCTACAGCAACATAGAGGTGGGAATGTCGAGGTGGCAGCACGGGCTCGTTGGGTCAAAGGGACTGTTTCCCGTGCTGTTTTGTTCTTTGTTCTATTCAGTATCTTTCCACTACATTTAGGTGAATTATTCTTTGAATAATATGGACAGATAGGGCTTTGTGCTGAGTGCTTTTCTATCCCTTCTCCTTCTTCTGGAGATCATTTGTGTGATCACTTTCCCAGTTTTGATTTGAAGAGAAAGGTCTACTCGTGCACCAATTGCTCGGGAGCAATTGGATTTTGCAGAAACCATGAAGTCAACATAACATTCTTTAATATTTGCCACATCTGCAGACTTATGAAACTTGAAACAATTATGAAAAATACCAAAAACATTTAAAATTGCAGCAAGACCCAGAAAAAAAACCAAACAGTGGCAGATGTAATGGAATCTGTGGTTTAAAAATGTATTTTTTTTTGTGTTTCACTCTACCGGGGAAAGAATCTGAAACTTCAGATGTCTAGAAAACAAAAACGCCAGTAGAAATCCAAACAGAAACAGAACTTCAGTAGTTTGGGTAAACAGCTGGTTTTAAAGCATGTAAATGACACAGAGCCATCTGAACTTACATTCCAGTTGCGCAGCACAGGTAGATTGAAGAAAATAGAGGCTGAATTCAGAAGTTGGAAATTTGCAACTACACAGTTGCTGCAGCTGCTTCTTTTCTCTGAAGATAACACTGGTGGAACCATGCCATCAAGACCTTTGTGGTCTGAGTTTAGGAGATTTCTGCAGACATATACCATGTTAGTAAAGACTGTGCCAGTGTGATTCACAATTTATAGCAAGGACTGTGTTTTGCCTTTTAATTTACTTTGATTTTGAGGGATGGCATGATGGCATAGTGGTTTGCACTGCTGCTTCACGCCTCCAAGGATTTGGGTTCGATCCACAATTGGGGTCACTGTCTACATGGAGTCTCCCCGTGTCTGCATAGATTTTCTCTGGGTGCTCCGGTTTTCTCCCATAGTCTGAAAGATATGTTGGTTAGATGCATTGGCCATGCTAAATTCTCGCTCACTGTACCCAAACAGGCACTCGAGTGTGACAACTAGGGGATTTTTACAGTAACTTCATTTCAGTGTTAATCTAAGTTCACCTGTGACACCAATAAATAAACAATAAACTTAAAAGTTAAAAATGTGAAATATTATCCACTGGTTTTTCTCATTGACGTGGTTCAGCAAAATTGGTTCTTTGGCCTTGTTGGTCACTACAAAAATCTATGACTGAGACTTTACAGCCATGCCTCTGCTATAGATTGTAGTTCTCAACTAGTGCTGGTATCAAATCAATGTTGGACATTGATTAGCATTATGATTGACATACCCTACATATTTTCAGCGGACAGTAAGTGCATATTCACTAACCTTTTTACCAGTATGACATTTGGCATGCGTTGCCTCAGAAATGAACATGTGTGCTCCAGTCACTATTTTGGAACATTAAGGGGCTAATGTAGCAGTCAATACATGGGTGTTGTTGAGCCTAATTTCATCGCCAAAATATAAGAATTGGGTCAGCCAGTAAAAAACAAATGTGACAGTCAATTGTAAATTGGGAGATTTATACACGAAAACCCAGGAAATAAGAGATTGTAAAAACGCTATTGGAAAGTAGAAAACAAAGACAACACAAATAGGTACAAATACAGCAACTACAGTGAGAAGGATGTCTAATTTCCATATGAAAAAGAGGAAAAAAAGAGTTTGCCCAGGCAAATAAAACAGAAAGAGGGATGTTTAAAAGATAATAGACAGGAAAACAAGAATATTAGCAATAATATTCTTGTCCATGAGTGCACTTTATCTAGTAATGCATTGACCTTGACCTAGTTTACTTTCTTGGAGAAGAACCTTAGTGCAGGAATAAGTCAAAAATAAGCAAAGGTGATAATCTGTAATTGTTTTTAATGTTGGAGTTAGAAGGTAATTAATGTGTTTGTAAAAATTTCTTACTTGTGTGACTTACAAAATTCTGCATATTTCTATTTCTGATACCGATCAAGTTGGATATATAGTGTGTAGACCAACTGGATCTGTTTCAAGCTTACATAATATTATTGATGTCAATGTGATCTGTATTTGCAGATTGGTCATAAGCCATTTTTTTATTTCGTTCAATTACTATTGAAAATACACCATGCTCAGAAACTATTTAGCAGTGATTGAAACAAAAAAAAGCCCATGATCACTTAATAGACAGACAGATCAGACTGACAACGCACCTACGAAGCAGATTCCATGGGGAATCCTTTCGCATTGTATCATCCCAGGTTGTTCAGTTCAGGGTTTAGCAGCTAAAATTGTGTTTATTAGAGCAATGTACATAAGGATACTTAAAAACAAATGGATTTCCTTCCAGTAAGATGGATCAACAACAAGCCATCTAAACTATCTATTAGATAAATACAACTGCAATAATCACCACAAAGTACATTTTCAGCATAAGAAACTTGTGGATGTTTTGAAACACCTGAAAGGTCAATAGCATATAACAAAAAAGGAGAAAAATTTTGAAAATCCAGATTAATCTTTGGTCTCCATATAGATTTATGCTCTCTTTGGTGCTGACATTGCAGAAAGTTGTCTGGGAAAAAAATTTCACTTCAGTGTACTAGGACTGATGATTCTTCTTCTGAATATTAACTGGTATTTTTGGGGCTATCATCATCAGAGATAAAAAACTGTTTATTGTTAAGAGGGCCGTAACAGCAAACAGCAGGGTGCACTGAATGTAACCACCTTGAAACAACTTAGGCACAACTTAGAGAAGTCCCCACAGACCCTTTGAACAATGACAAATTGTGTAATTGTCCTAGATTTATTGTTGCATTCAACTTTGCTTTAACTCAGCCCTTTTGGGATCATCAACTGAGGTTTCCAAGGGGAATTTTCTTGATCCTTAACCCTACTTAACTCAACAAGTTTAAGCTGTAATGATTTTTTAGCATGACACAGTAAATTCCAGCATATTGTCTTCTGGGTAGTTTTTTTCCTCATTGCATCACTGATAGCAGTCTGTGTGAATTATAGAAAGCTTGGACTTACACATCTCGCTGATAGATGATCAATAGTTGAATATCAGGGGACTCTCTTTCGGTCTATTAGCAACAATTGGCTTTGCCTCAGCAAATTCAAGGTCATTCATAGAACCTCCTTGATATCACTTAGGCTTCAAAGAATGGGTTTTGCCTTAGCTAACACTTGCTGGAAGTGAGTCTGGAGGCTTTTACATGCACTTGCCGTGGGAATGTCCGGTAATGAAACCCTTATGGGACATCTTCTTTGCAGCTCGATTACATTTTTAATGATACCAAAGCCACAGAACACCTCTCATTTTTAAAGTGATAACTGTACATTGATTTTTTAAAAGTGACATTGCAGATTACAACAGAAATCACATGGCCACTACATACTGTGGAATGCAAAATAGATTTGCATGTTTATTTTAAGAAAATAAAACATTTCTAACTTATATTTCCACTACTAAAACAGCCAAAAATAACAATCATACTTTTTGTAACAAAAAGTAAGAAGTGTAAAATCATTAAAGCAATAATTCTGTTTCACCTTGAAATTGCCAGTATGAGGAGATATACTGCTCATGCCATTGTGAAATCATGTGTTGATAACTGATTTGAAATTTTCCTCTTGACTGATGTCAAAACTTGTTTGCAGCTGTACATATGATTTAATATCCTGCATGCAGCTCCCAAAGACATTCTAATTGGTTTCTTCTGGTGTAAAGTCACTGACTGCAACCATTTAACACACTGAGGCCGTGTCTCCAAGTCCACTGCATTTAATAAGGCACTGCAACAATTTCAGCTGTCTTCCATTTAGTCTTTTGCCATTTTCAATTATACCTTTCCACCCCACTATTTGTGTAATTTTCAAATCTGTCTGAGCTGACTTGTACTGCTGTTCACTACTGCACTGCATGACAGATTACCTGACAAGCCATATCTGTTCAGCCCAGAAATGTGCAATAACACAGGGTCATGACTCTATCACATGTTGTGTACTTTATTTCCTCACAGTTCACTGAAGACTGTCATCTGTTTTTTCAACTACCCTTTGCCATAATGTGTATTAACCATTTGCCTGCTGAAATGTCTCAGCAGCTGACAAGAAACTGCTCGCAATGTTTAACAAAATAGAGAGAGCTTTTCTGTGAGTAACAAAATAAAATGAGAAAAAAGTTCAGATACAGCTAAATAGGTGAGGGTATAATATGGAAAAATAAATTCATTGACTATTGTGTGGATATAAAAAAAACTTCTGAAAATAGTGATAAAATGAGCAAAGTCTTATATTTTCACTTTTATTTTTAATGCATTTCTAAATAACTAGACATAAATATGAACTGAAAATGTGATATACTGACAAGTTTTCCATTAAATGAAAAAGATTCAGCTTCACAATTCAGGCCGTTGAAAAAACTATAAGAATATTAATTCCTCAATTCCATATCAAACAATTATATCTTAAAACCATCAAATTAAAAATGTGCCTGTCACACTTCTTTAATATAGTCCACTGCATTTTTTTAATTAAACTATATATTTTTACAACAATGATCGAGTCCATTCAGTCCATTGTGCTTGTACTGGCTAATTGAAAGAGCTGTCCAATTTGATCTCACTCCCTGGCTTTTCCCTATAGAATCCCACACATTAATTTTTGAGTGCCTGTTCAATTGTCTTTTGAAAATTCCTATGAAATATGATCTCACCATCTTTTCCTATATTTTACATTTTTCTTCCTCACTATGGCTTGTTTTTGTATCATCTGCAAACTTCTTAATCATGACCCTTACATTTATGTTAACCTTAATAATATTTATAATAAACAGTAAGGGACCTAGCACTAAGTCTTTCAGTGATAGAATAGTAGTGATTCTGAGCTCACAGCCTAGAAGTGTATTACAGACAAACAGTTATTTTTCTTATTTCCTTGCTAATCCTTTTGCAAATTCTTCTAAATTTATTCTCTCTAGTTATCAACATACTTATGGTAGTAAGCTGTTTCTCCCTAGTTCTTTTTTTAGAGTCTCTCATCTAGTGTTGAAAGTAGAATGACTCAGGAAGCCTAGCTGGAAAGGAACATTTATTACAGAATGCAAAATGAAACTACAACCATGGTGTACACACACTAGCCCATGCCTGGGACTACAGTTCAGCAGGCCCAGCCCTGGGCCTGCCTTATAAAAGACTCAGGTAATGAGTTCTAGCTGGGCAGGCCACTGTCTGTTACCAGGGGAACTCATACCCAACAAGTTCCACTGGGAGATCAATCAATATTTCCCAAGGATCATGATGGCCATAGAAAGATTTACATCACAGAAGGAAGCTTTGTAGCCCAATGTGTCTGTGCTCACCACAAAAATTCTATTCTGTCTATTCCATCTTCCAGCTCTTGGTTCGTAGCCCTGTCAGTTAAAGTATCTCAAGTGCACAAGTGTTTCTTTTTTAAATCAGGTTAGGATTTTTTTGCTTGTAACATACTTCTGGGGTGCAAGCCCCAGATTCCTACCATCCTCTCAGTGAAAGACTTAGTGCTGGATTCTTAACAATGCTTAATGCTGGATTCATTGTAAATATCATTAAGTTAAGTTTAAATGTAAGAGTCATGATTAAGAAGTTTGCAGATGATACAAAAATGAGCCATAGTGAGGATAAAAAGATGCAAAATGTAGGAAAATAGCAATGGACTGTCAGGTAGGCAAGAAGTGGAAAATAGAATTCGACTTGGAGAAATACAATATATTTGGGGGATGTGATGGGCAAACAAGTCAAGGGAATACATTTCTCCTCTCTGATCCTTCCACCAATCACTTTAGATCTTTGTTCACTGGTTATTGATCACATTGCTAAAATAAATGTGCTTTCTATTCACTCTATGGTCCTTTATAATTGAACACACCTCAATTAAATCTCTCCTTAGTTCCCCTGTTTCAAAGAAAACAAACTTAGCTCATCCAATCTTTCTTCATCGTGAAAATGCTCCACTTTTGGAATATCCTTGTAAAACTCCACTGTACCCTCTTTAATGTGATTACATCCTTCCTGTAATATGGTGACCAGCAGTGAATGTAACATTCCAGCTGGCAGCCTTAGTGATGTTTTCTGGTCCTGGTGTAACCAACTTACTTTCATCCTCTAGGCTTTGACCAATAACGAAAAAATCTTGTATCTCTTAATGACTACCTTACTTATTCATCCTGCTAGCTTCAGATATTAGTAGACATGTACTCCAAGATCCCTCTATCTCTCTATACTTTTCAGTATTCTATCATTTACTATGTATTCCTTTGACATGTTTGCCCATCCTGCCTTCCTCCAAATGCATTACATTTCTCCAGATTGTATACTATTTTCCACTTTTCTGCCCACGTGACCAGTCCATTGTTATTTTTCTGAATTTTGCATCTTTTTCCTCACTAAGGCTTATTTTTGATATAATCTGCAAACTTTTAAATCATGCCCTATACATTTAAGTTTAACTTAATATTATTTACAGTGAACAGTAAGGGACCCAGCACTGAGTCTTGTGAAACCCATTTGAAAACAGTTTTCCAGTACAAAAAAACACCTGCTTCTCATAACCCTTTGCTGTCTGCCATTGATTTTTGATCTAACTTGCCACTTTCCCTTGCATCCCATGAGCTTTCAATTTAATGATCAGACTGCCATGTGGGACCTTTTCAAACATCTTGCTAAAATCCATGTTCACTACATCAGAGTACTATCCTCATTGATCCTGTTGTTACTTCCTCAAAAATTTCACTCAAGATGGTTCAACATGACCTTCCATAACTATTCCATGCTAACTCTCCTTGATTAATCCATTCCTCTTTAAATAATGGTTATATAATCTCTGAGAAACTTTTCTAATCATTTCCATCATTGAAGTTCAGCTGACTAGTTTGTAATTACTTGGACTATCCTTTCTCCCCTTTTTAATCAGCAATATGTAATGATAGCAGTCCTCTTGCGCTCCAGCATTGCACCTGAGAGGATTGGAAAATGGTGGTCACAGTCTTCATTATTCCTTCCCTTGCTTCCCTTAATAGCTTGGTAATTTATCCATTTTGAAGGTGCCTTAACACCTTCATATTTCCTCCCTCATTATGTTTATTCCATCCAGTATTTCATGCTCCTCCTCAACTACAATATCCACTTTGTTTTTCTCTCTTTTGTGGAAGCAGATACAATACAATCATTAGCATTAGCATGGATAACACTTCCTCACACAGGATACCTCTTTGATCTCTAATTGTCCTCTCTTTCATTAGTTATTCTCTTACTCTTTAAGTATTTATAGAATATCTTTGGGTTTTCTTTTATTTTACTGATCAATATCTTTCTATGCCTTTTCTTTGTTTTCCAAATTTCCTTCTTAATATCATTCCTGCATCCTACTCTGCATAATCTTTGATGTCTGGAGATGGCGTGTGTGTGCATGTGTGCATTTGTGTGTGTGTTTGTGTGGTGGATGTTGAGTGCAGGGGGAATCTAGATTTGTAAGTTTCAGCCTTTTTCTGGGAGCATATTTGTTCTGAGTCCTCTTTAACATGGCTTTGAATGTCTCCCACTTTTCTGACATTGATTTATCTTTAAGTAGCAGTTTGTAATCTTATTTTGCTAAGCCACATCTCAGATTAGAAAAATTAGCTATTTCCCATTTTAAATCTTGTCCTCTTGGTCTAGCTTCAGTTAGACTCTCAAATCTAACTGAACTATAATCATTATCATCAAAATATTCTCCCACTGATGCCCCTTCTGTCTACTCAGATTTATTCTCTAAAACTAATTCCAAAACAGCTCCTCATCTTGTTGGACTTGGTACAAATATATAAAAGTATCCCTGAGTATATTTTCAGAAAACCTCTTCCTTTATATCTTTTTTCAATGAATCTATCCTAGGTAATATTAGGGTAGTTGAAATCCATTCTACACTGCATGTGCATATTTGCTCTTCTCTATCTCTGTGACTGCGTGTACATCCATAGTGTACCATCCGCATTGTGATTGCTCCCTTTTGTTCTTAGTTTAAAGTTTATTTATTCGTGTCACAAATAGGCTTACATTAACAATGTAATGAAGTTACTGTGAAAATCCCCTAGTTGCCATGTTCCAGTGCCTATTCAGATACACTGAGGGAGAATTTAGAATGGCCAACGCACCTAACCAGCAGTATGTCTTTTGGATTGTGGGGGGAATCTGGAGCACCTGGAGGAAACCCACACAGCATGGGGAGAATGTGCAAACTCCACACAGATAGTGACTCAAGCTGGGAATCGAACATGGGTCCCTGGTGCTGCGAGGCACCTTTGTTAACCACTGTGCTACCCCTTAGTTCTTCTTCTTTCTTTCGACGTTCCTTCTAGCATATCATCCCTTCTCATAGCTGTGATCATTTTCTTAACCAATGTTGTGACCCTGTTTCATTTTATTTCTCTTTATACTGTCTGAAAACCTTGCAAACACAAATGCATTGTCTGAAAACCCTACAATACAAAATATTGAGTTGCTATTCCGACCCCTCTTTAAGAAGTTTTATAATATGTTCTCAGCCTTATTCACTAAACTCCTTGAATTGAAGTATATACCACTGAAAAATGTAATACGAAGTATAATTAATGAACAATTTCTCTTTGTTGCAATCATCCTAATAGGAGAGCCTGCTCCATGCTTTTCTCTAATCAGAAAAAATTTGTTCACTACTGTTACCTGCCTCCTATCCTGTGCATATTATACTTCTCAGTTACCATGTCCTTTAATGCTTATTGCTTCAAGATTCTGATTAAATCTTTTATGTGATACTTCATCAAAAGTTTATCTCAACTATAACCTTTATCAACCCTCTTTATTACTTCCTCAAAGAGCCCAGTTACATTATCTGACATATTCAGAGAATTTCAGAACCCCTACAGCACAGAAGAGCCCATTCAGCCACATTCCAACAGAGCATCTAGCCTTCCCCTTACCTTATCCCCACATCCCCATGTATTTACCCCTCTAATCTCCCTAATCTACACATTTTGGGACACTAAGGGGCATTTTAATAAGGCCAATCAACCTAACCTGCACATATTTGGAGTGTGGGAGGAAACCGAAGAACCCAGAGAAAATCCCCATAGACACGGAGAGAACATGCAAATTCCACACAGACAATTACCCAAGGCTGGAATTTAATCCAGGTCCCTAGTTCTGTGAGGCAGCTGTGCTATCTGCAGTGCCACCCATTTGCCTTTAACAAATTCATGCTGGCTGCTTCAATGTCTCTTCTAGTAAGTTTTCTTTTGACAATGACAATGATCTCCAGAGTTTATCATTCTCTCCTTTTTTGAATGAGGGTGTAATATTTGAAATCCTCCAGTCCTCTGGCATCACTCATTGATCCAAAGACGATTGGAAAACTGTTGTTGGTGCTTCTTCTATCTCCGCTCTTGTTTCCCTTCACAATCAAGGATCTGATAACTTTTTAACTTTGAACGTTGCTAATCTGTTTAAATAAGAAATATTAAAGATGTCATTGTATTGTAGATACCAATTAGAGACAAATAACCTGTTTGTAGAAGGACCCATGCTCTTGAGTTTCATTATTGACATAGCCAGAGTGAACAGTACATGTATCAATGGAACTCTGAACACTAGCATTCAATTGCTAGTCCCATTTTGATGTAAACAAGTTAACTGTTTCATTGGTTTTCTTTTAACATTAAGACAATAATGTTTAAGTTTACAAGTCTTTGGACTTTGCAAAACACTGGCTGCCTTAAGTTGAATCAATTGTAAAGCTAAGTGGTCTCACACCACTGGCTAACTTAGCTGTAATAAATTGACTTTATGTATGAATAATAATGCACACCATTGTTTGATACAAACTACTTCACATCAGTGGAAATGCCTGGGTTACAAATGTTCAGTTTTAAGATTTTTAAGCAGCTTAGAAAATACACATTGCAGGCTTATGTAGTAGAGGCCAGAATGTGAGAGTAAACAAGAATACGTTAGAAGAGATTTTGTATCCACTATGATGTTTGTCTATTAAAAATCATCTACTTGTGGTAAAAACAGCTTTAAATAATGAAAAGCATATCTAGAGCAGCAATGTCAAAAACATTCTGAAAGTATTCAAACTGGCCCTTATGTCAAAGATTGGATTTAATTTCTTGCAAGTGCTTAAAATGCAGCATGTTTCAGATAGATTCCGCACAGTGGTTGTATGAGCTAGGAGTGAAATATGCAGCCTGTGCTTGTTCTGTTCCCTTTGCACAGCATCAGTCTTGGGCCAAACACCATGCTCAGAAATGTATGAAATTTATCAAGGCCTCACGATCGCTGGCTGATCCAGAACATGTGGGGCACTCCTGGCAGCACAAAGCGCATTCCTACATTTGCGGGCTCTGCATGATATTTCAAACAGCTCCAGTTTCCCTGGATATGACCTGCTGCCGAGAGTCAAGCTGCTACGTAAACAAGAAAGTCTTCAGAATCACACAGTGTTTTTATTTCCAACACCAATGGCCATTTGCTCACTTGTTTCTTTTTTCAATTAATCCAGTTTTCCATTGCAGTCCATAAGGTCAAAACAATTTCAATAATACCAACAAGCTCACCAACCACGATATAAACTTGTAAAACAGTTTCTGTCTTCATCTGCATCACACAGTTGATTTCAAATATCCACACCAGTAGAGTGGTTAAAGTTCTAATCCTGGAATAAATTAGCAGCAAGAAGTTCATAATTTATCTATCAGAAGACAAGAATGTACAAACTAGGAAATTGCCTCAGCCCATGCAGCTCTACAATCGAAACTGTTTCACAATATGGTCTGAACATTTTCAATTTTTTTTCTATCCAAGCTTATATCTTTCTAGTCTAATTGTATTTCCTGGTGCAGTTTCACTGCATGACTTAGAATCTGTGCATTGAAAATAAAGATAATGGATTTGTAAGTGCACTTGACTGGTTGGAATCATTTTTTGTAATCAAAACTAATGAACTGCTGTAACAATCTAGTTTTGAGGTTGAAATCCATTTTTGATTTGGCACCAAAGAGTTGATGTTACAAAATTGTTCCCCTGGCGTAGAACTATATATGTTGGGATCATATAACAGGAATTTAGGGTCAAAGGTCAGCAAAACGCCCATATTTTTCATCAGATCTCCTGCTATGAATATTCTCCAACTATGAAGCTCAGAGGGTTTTAGTCATAGAGTCATTTACAGCACAGAGGTAAGCCATTGGGCTCATTGCATCAATTCTAGCTTCCCTCAGGGCAATCCAATCAATCCTATTTCCTTGCTCTATCCCTGCAGTCCTGCAACTTTATTTCCTTTAAGTGCCCATCCAATTTACTTTTGAAATCATTGATTGTTTCCATTCTCACCAGCCTCATGCACATTCCAAGAGAGGCATGACATTGTGAATAGCCTTCGCTCCAAATTCCAACTTTCAATCTTATCTGAGTGAGTCAAAGTTAAGCAAAGTAGAGTAAAATTTCTTTTAATGAACATAACATTATGTTTTAACCTTTGTTTATTTCCAACTCCCACACCATTGATCCCTGTGAAGATATTGTTACCTCAGGCAGAATTTAATGCTATCCTCAATATGGGTTGGAAGGCCAAGGATGAGGAGCCATAAAATAAGGAGAAAAGGTTGAAAGTTGGAATGCCTGTTGTCTTCCTGACTTCCATCGATGCAGTTAGTGATGGGGAATGTCTAGTATGGCCTTCCTGCTCAGTGGTCTTTAGGTAGCCAATTACTTACCATATAAGGTACTCATCCTTACTGCCACTGATATTTTATCAGCAGCAATGGGATGTATGTGGGAGTGACGGGGGAGGGGGGGGTTGCATGTGTGGGTGAGAATGCCAGGTTACATGGGGAGGCTGCTACTAAAACCTGACGACCTATTTACTGTCTCAGAATTTGCTCTTTGGCACCCTGTGATCTGTCCCTTTAAACACAAGGACTGTTCTCTCACAAAGTCTCCTTTCCCCCTCAAAAATGTCAAGCCGCCACTCACCAGAGTCTGCCTGATTGGCCCCAGCAAGCTGCATAGAGTTAACTCCATTCTGGGAACTCCTGCACCTCTGCTATTTGGAACTGGCTTCAATCAGAGAGTGGCCTGCTGGCATTGCTGGGGCTGAAGAACTGCTGGGCCTCCAGCTAACTGACAGCTCTCAAAGAATCTCTGCACTTAAAGAGACAAAAGGCCTGAATGCAGATAATTAACTGAAAACATTGTCAGTTGGCATATAAAATAAAATCTGGTTCACTAACATCCTGCAGGGAAGGAAATCTGTCATACTTACTTGGCCTGGCCTTCATGTGCTTCCAAACCCACAATAATGTGATTGACTTCTAAATACCCTCATAAATAGCCTAACAAATCACTCAGTTGTATCAAATCACTAAAAGATCAATAAGGGATGAAACTGGACAGGTCACCTGGCATTGACCTAGACATCAGAAATGACAACAGCAAACTCAGCCCTGTGGACCCTGCAAAGTCCTCCTTACTAACATCTGGGGCTTGTGCCAAAATTGGGAGAACTGTCTCACAGACTAATGAAGCAACAATTTGACATAGTCACACTCATGGAATGTCCAAGGCACCATCCCTGAATATGTCCTGTTCTACCATAAAGACAAACACAACAGAGGTCATGGCGGCACAGTGGAATACAGTTGGGTGAAAGCTGCTCTGGGAATCCTCAATATCAACTCCAACCCCATGAAGTCTCATACACCAGGTCAAACATGGGAAAGAAAGCTTCTTGCTAATTACCGTGTTCTGCCTCTCCCTCAATAGATGAATAAGTATTCCTCCATGGTTAACTCTACTTGAAATAACCACTGGGGGTGACGAGGCCACAAAATGTACTCTGGATGGGGGACTTCAATGTCCATCGCTAAGAATGTCTCGGTAACACAAATAAACACTGAGCTGACCGAGTCTGAAAAGATATAGCTGCAAAACTGGATCTACAGCAGATGGTGAGGGAACTAAGAGGGAATGTTATACTTGACCTCATCCTCACCAACTTGCCTGCCACAGATGAGTGTCAGAGAGTCACAGAGGTTTACAATTTGGAAACGGCCCTTCAGCCCAACTTGTCCATGCTGCCTTTTTTTAAAAAACACCTAAGCTCATCCCAATTGTCCACCTTTGGCCCATATCGCCCTCTACCCATTGTACCCATGTAACTATCTAAATGATTTTAGAAGATAGAATTGTACCTATCTCTACTACCTCTGGCAGCTTGTTCCAGATACTCATCATTCTCTGCGTGAAAAGAATGCCCCTCTGGACACTTTTGTATCTCTCTCCCTCACCTTAAACCCTTTAGTTTCAAACTCCCCTAACTTTGGGAAAATATATTGATTATCTACCTTGTCTATGGTCCTCATTATTTTATAAACCTCTATAAGATCACCCCTCAGTCTCATACACTCCAGAGAAAAAAGTTACAGTCTATTCAGCTTCTGCTTTTATCTCAATCCATGAAAATCTTGTTAGCATCCGAGTAAATCTTTTCTGCATTCTTTCTAGTTTAATACTATCCTTTCTGTAATACAGTAACCAGAATTGCACACACTATTCCAAGTGTGGCCTTACCAATATCTTGTACAACTTCAACAAGATGTCCCAACTCCTGTATTCAATATTCTGACCGATGAAACCAACCAAAAGTGAATGACCACTGCACAGTCTTTGTGGACAATGAAATCACATTTTCACGTTAAGGATATTCTCCATGGTGAATGCTTGGCATTACTACCATGCTAAATGGGATAAATTTTATATAGATCTATCAATTCAAGAATGGGCAGCTATAAGTCATTGTGAGCCATCAACAGCATCAAATTGTACTGAGTCATAATTTGTAACCTCATGGCCTGGCATATTTTCTACACTACCATTACAACCAAGTCAGGGAATCAAAACTATTTCAATGAAGAAAGAGCAGGAGGGCAAGACAGGAGGTAGAGGATGTGGTTAAGAAGGCATAAGGAGAACTGGCCTTCATCAATCAAAGGATTGAGTTTAAGAGTTGGGAGATAATGCTGCAGCTATATAAGACCCTAGTCAGACTCCACTTGGAGTACTGTGTTCTGGTTGCCTCATTACAGGAGGCACATGGAAACTATGCCAAGGAGATAAGAAAAGATGCCAAGGAGATTTACAAGGATATTGTCTGGATTGAGTGGCATGGCTTATGAGGATAGGTTGAGGGAGCTCGGTCTTTTCTCCTTGGAGAGACAAAGGATGAGAGGTGACCTGATAGAGGTGTATAAGATGTTGACAGGTATAGATCGGGTGGATTTTCAGAGGCTTTTTCCCAGGGCTGAAATGGTTGCTACAAGAGGTTTAACAGGTTTAAGGACAGGTTTAAGGTGCTGGGGAATAGGTACAGAGGAGATGTCAGGAATAAGTTTTTCACTCAGAGAGTGCTGGGTGAATGGAATCGACTGTTATTGGTGATAGTGAGGCAAATTTGATAGAGTCTTTTAAGAGAATTCTGGATGAGTACATGGGACTTAATAAGATTGAGGGTTATAGGTAAGCCTAGTAGGTAGGGATATGATTGGTGCAACTTGTGGGCCAAAGGGCCTGTTTGTGCTATGGTTTTTCTATGTTTTATGTTCTAAAGCTTGGTCAAAGCAATAGGTTTTAAGGAGCATTTTAAAGGAAGAAAAAGTGATATAGAGGCAGAGAGATTTAGAGAGGTAATTACAGAGCTTAGTGTCCAGGTAGCTGAAAGCATGGTAACCAGTGGGGAGAGATTAAAATTTGGAAGCTCAAGAGGTCAGAATCTGAGGGACACAGATATACATCAGAAGTGATGTGCTCTCAGTGGGTCCTTGCTCTGGGTGCCACATTTAAACCTCACTTGCACACAAATTTTCCAATGTTCGCAACTCCAGACTCCTCTAGGTGGGAGATGACCTCCAAAAGCAGGAAGAATACCGTCTCCAAACTTATTGATGCCTTGCTGGGTCACCTTCTGGATGAAACCAACTGTGATCATTGGGATGGTCGACAAGGATCCAAACATGCCCACCCACCCAACTTGGGAAGAGGTGTCAGTGGCACTGAGCTTCACCTAAGCCATACGAGAAGATTAATACAGTGCTGTAAATGCACGAGTGATCTGATTGGCACAGCCAGGGTAAGCCAACCTTTTCAAACGATTAGTTCATATTCTCACAATTCCATCATGTGGAGCATACAGAGGCAGACAGTGTGATAGACACTAACTTCAGGGAAGTGGTCACACCACAGATTCAGATAGATAGATGGGTGACTGCCAGGAGAGAGGCAGATAAGGCAGGAGTGTCCTGTGGCTATTCCCCTCAAACAGTATACTGTTTTGGTTACTGCAGGAAGGGGGGGAAATTGTCTCTCAGGGGAAGATAATAGCAGAAGCTAGACCTGTGACACCTCAACTGGCTCTGTTGCTGAGCACAGTTGGGCTAAGTTTGAGTGAGTGATAGTAGTAGCAGACTCAAAAGCCAAAGGCACAGATAGGCATTTCTGTGGCTGCAAGCAAGACTCTGGGATGGTGTGTTGCCAGGGTTTTGAATGTCTCTAAGCAGATGCAGAGTATCCTGAAACAGTAGGGTAAACAGACAGATGTCATTGTCCTCATTGATACTAATGACACAGGCAGGAAGAGGGAAGAGATCCTGCAAAGACAATTCAGGGAGTTAGGTTGAGAGCTAAAAGCAGGACCTCTAGGGTAGTAATCTCAGGAATACTTCTCATGCTATATGCTGGTGAGGCTTGGGACAGGTAGATAGTATAGTTGAACACGCAGCTGAAAAGTTGGTGAAGGAGGGAGGGCTTTAGATACATGGATCACTGGGATATCTTCTGGGAAAGATGGGACCTGTACAAGAAGAGGGGAACCAACTGGAGGGGAACCAACATTCTGGGCGGAAGGTTTGTTAATGCTACTGGGAAGGTTTAAATTAGTGTGGCAATGAGAACCAGAATAGCAAGGCAGCAAGTTTTGAAACTGGGGAAAAAAGAGACTGAGATAAACATAGCGCAGTGTAAGAACAGGCAGAGGGAAGTTGCAACTCAGTAGAACTGTAGGCTGAGTGCATTTGCTTCAATGCAAGAGATACAACAGGTAAGAACAGAGCATGGATTGCTGCATGGAATTATGATGTAACTGCAATTACAGAAACATGGTTAAAGGAGGGACAGGACTGGCAACTTAATATTCCGGGATATTATTGTTTTAGATGGGACAGAAGGGGAAACAAAAGAGTTGCACTGTTGATTAGGAAGCAGATCACTGCTTTGTTGAGGGAGACACTGGCGAGATCTTGCAGTAAGACATTATGGATGGAGATCAGGAATAAGAAGGATGAAATAACAGGAGGCAGATGAGCAGACGTGTAGACAAATACTGAAAATGTGCGAAAAAAGCAGAATAGTTGTGATGGGTGACGAACTTCCTCCACCTTGACAGGGAATTGCTTACAGCCAGGGCTGAGATGGCGAACTATTTGTTAAATGTGTTCAGGAGGACTTTTTGCTACAATATGTTGACAACCCAACCAGGGAGGGGCCATACTAGACTAAATATTGGAGAATGAGTGAGGCCAGGCGATCAATATTTCAGCTGGGGAGCATTTCAGGCTGAGCAACTATAATTCCATAAGATTTCGAGTAGTCTTGGGTAAGGAAAAGAGTGGTCTTTGGTGAGGGTGTTTAATTGGGCAAGGGTCAATTATATCCAATTAATAGGAACTAAGGAATGTGAATTGGGAATGGCTATTTGAAGGCAAATCCATGTCTGACATGTGGGAGGCTTTTAAGGGCCAGTCTTAATGAAGTGCAGGACAGATATGTCCCCACAAAAATGAAGGATAGAAATGGCAGGATTTGGAAACCATGGATGGTGAGGGAAATTGTAAGCTTAACCAAAAGGAAAAAGGAAACATACAATAGATCTAAGGCATCTAAAAACTGACTAAAACCTTGAAGAGTACAGTAAAGTAGGAAGAAACTTAAGTGTGGAATTATTCTAAAAGGGACCATGAAATGTCTTTAGCAAACAGGGTCAAGGAGAATTCCAAGGCATTTTATGCATATATTTGGAGCAAGAGGGTAACAAGAGAAAGAATAGGCCCACTTAAGGACAATGGAGGGAAGTTATGCATGGAACCACAGGGAGTAGGTCAAATCCTTAATGTGTACTTTGTATTGGTATTCACCAAGGACAAGGACATGATGGATATTGAGGTCAGGGATAGGCGTGTGAATGTTCTTGAGAATATCAATATATGAAAGGAGGAAGTGTTGAGTATCCTCAATTGCATTAACATAGACAAGTCTCCGGGGCCAGATGGGATCTTTCCCAGATTACTGTGGAAGACAAGAGGACAAATAGCTAGGGTCTTAACAGATATCTTCACATCCTCTTTGACACAGGTGAGGTTCCAGAAGACAGGAGAATAGCCAATGTTTAGAAAGGAAGCAGGGATAATCTAGCAAATTATAGGACGGTGAGCCTGACATCAGTGGTGGGAAAGATTTTGGAGAAGATACTGAAGTTCAGGATATATGCACATTTGAATCATAGAATCATATACCACAGAAGAGGCCTTTCAGTCCATCGAATTTGCACCAATACATTAGAAACACCTGAACTCCCACTTAATCCCATCTGCCAGTGCTTGGCCTATAGCCCTAAATGTTATAATATGCCAAGTGCTCATCCAGATATTTTTTAAAGAATATGAGGCATCCGCCTCTACCACCCTCCCAGAAAGCATATTCCAGACTGTCATCACCTTCTGGGTAAAAATGTTTTCCTCACATTCCTCTTAAACCTCTTTTCTTCACATTAAACTGATGTCTCCTCATGACTGATCCTTCAACTATGTGGAATAGCTGCTTCTTATCCACTCTATCTATGTTTCTCATAATCTTGTATACCTCAATCAAGTCACTCCTCAGTCTTTTCTGCTCCAACAAAAACAACCAGACCCTAACCAACCTCTCTTTATAACTTAAGTGTGCTATCCCAGGGCAGCATCCTGGTCAATCTGCTACGCACCCTCTCCAATGTAATCACATCCTTCCGATAATGTGATGACCAGAACTGCACACAATACTCCAGCTGTGGCATTGCCAATGTTCTATACAACTTCAACATGATTTCCCTGCTTTGTAATCTATGCCTTGATTGATAAAGGTATGCATCCCATCTGCCTTTTTCACCACTCTACTAACATGCCCTTCCATTTTCAGCAATCTATGGACAAACACGTCAAGATCCCTTTATTCCACAGAACTTCCTAGTGTCTTACTTTTCATTGAATACTTTCTTGTCAAATTACTCCTTCCAAATTGTATCATACTTCTCAGAGTTAAATTCCATCTGCCACTTATCTGCCTATTCTGTTTATATCTTCTTGTAGCTCAAGACACTCCTGTTAACCAACCGACCACTCTTTGTGTCATGCAGAAAGTTTACTAATCCTAATCCCCACAGTCATTTATGTCATTTATATAAATGATGAATAATTTGGAGGAAAATGGACTAGTTATTGCAGGCTGCATGGTTTTGTATGGGAAAGGTTATGTCTCACCAACTTGATTGAGTTTTTTGAAGAGTGATAAAGAAAATTGATGAGGGAAGGGCTGTAGATGTAGTTTATATGGACTTTAGTAAGGCATCTGACAAGGTCCCACATGGCAAACTGGTACAAAAACTAAAATCACATGGGATGCTGGGTGGGCTAGCTACATGGATACAGAATTGGCTTGGTTATAAGTTTGCAACACAAAGTTAAAGTCAAACAAGTTTATTTGGTAGTTAAAAAACACTTAACCAGTTCGATAAATCTGTTGGACTTTAACCTGGTGTTGTGAGACTTCTTACCCTGTTTACACCAGTCCAATGCTGGCATCTCCACATCTTGGTAAAAGAAGACAGAGGGAGTGGTGGAAGGATATTTTTCAGAATAGAGATCTGTAGCTGGTGGTGTTCTGTAGGGATCAGTGCTGGGACCTCCGTGATTTGTATTATATATAAATGATCTGGAGGAAAATTGGGTGGGGTCTGATAAGTAAGTTTGCAGATGCCATGAAGAGTTGTTAATAATGTTGAAAATTGCCAGAGAGTACAACAGGATATAGATAGATTGGAGACTTGAGCATCGAAATCGTAGAGTTTAAGCTGAACAAATGTGAGGTGATGCATTTTGGAAGATCAAATTTAGGAATGACTGATACTGTAAATGGCAGGAGGTATCAGAGAGAGGTATCTGGACATGCAGGTCCACCAATCCTTAGAAGTGGCAACACAGGTGGCCAAGGTGATTAAGAAGGCATATGGCATGCACGCCTTCATCAGCCAGGGTATTGAGTACTGGAGATGGGAGATCATGTTGCAGCTGTATAACACCTTGTTTAGGCCGTATTTGGAGTGTTGCATGCAATTCTGGTCACCTGTTACCAAAAGGATGGGGAAGCTTTAAAGAGAGTGTAAAGAAGGTTCACCAGGATGTTGTCTAGTTGCGAGCGTGTTGGCTGTGAGGAGAAGTTGAATCAACTAGGATTGTTTCTACTGGAAAGATGGAGGCTGAGGGGAGACCTGATAGAGGTCTACAGAACTATAAGAGACATAGACATGGTGGACACTTTTTTCAAGAGTGGAAATGCCCATCAGAAGAGAGCATAGGTTCAAGGTGAGAGAGAGAAAGTTTAAGGGAGATGTGCGGAGGAAGATTATTGCGCAGAGAGTGGTGGATGCCTGGAATACACTGACAGAGGATGCAGTGGAAGCAGGCACATTAGCAATATTTAAAAGGCATCTGGATGGGTACAAAAATAGGAAGGGAATAGAGGTATATGGACTAAGAAAGGTTAGAAGTTTTTTTTTAAATTGGGGCATCATGATCAGCATAGGCTTGGAGGCCCTAAGTCCTTTATATCACACATTTACAGGATGACATCCCATAGGGATCTCATACACCACAAGCACAAGGAATGTTACCAATCATATACAGAGCGTACAGTATGCCTAGCCAGAGAAGGCCGGGACAATGCCTACAGTGACAGTGAGGTCAGTGGAGCACACCCAAGCAAACCTAAATCAGCTGATCCTTCAGTCAATGACTATGAGTGCAACATTGCATTTTGCAACCTGTTGCCATGCACTAATTATCTCTACTCCTTACCATAGGGTCCACAGACAAGCACCCTAACAGCACCATGAGCCAGGACCTCATATCATGAAAACAGCTCAGATGAGGATTTTGAGGACTCATTTGTGAAAGACCTGCCACAGAGCTCCCCCACACTCTCCACCAACACAGAGATCTCAATGGGACCAAAATCTAGAGCAGGCTCAGTTTCATAATCTGGTGAACACAGCACTAATTCTGGTCCACAATGGACAGAGACAGGGACATACAAGGTCACCAACACTTGGAGGACTACTGGGGGCAAGATTCTGCTGAGCCTTAGTTAGATGACAAGCCTAAGGACTTGGTATTAACACAGATGTGGAGCAGTAACAACAAATATAGGAATGTAAAGTTGTCAGTTGTATAGATTGCAATATATGATGGCAGAGTCCATCCACTTTCAGACCGAAGAATAGAACATAGAACATTACAACGCAGAACAGACCCTTCGGCCTTCGATGTTGCGCCGACCAATTAGGAAAAAGCAATGACCCTCTAACCTAAACCATTCCCTTTTCGTCCATAAACTTATCTACTAACCTCTTAAACGCCACCAAACTTGACACATCTACAACTGCAGCAGGCAGGGCATTCCATACCCTTACCACCCTCTGGGTAAAGAACCTACCTCTGACATCTGTCCTATAACTACCACCCCTTAATTTAAAGCTATGTCCCCTCGTGCTAGCTTTCTCCATCCTAGGAAAAAGGCTATCACTGTCCACCCTATCTAAACCTCTAATCATCTTATATGTTTCAATAAGGTCTCCTCTTAGCCGTCTTCTTTCTAACGAAAACAACCTCAAATCCCTCAGCCTCTCTTCATAAGACCTGCCTCCATACCAGGCAACATCCTGGTAAACCTCCTCTGTACCCTCTCCAATGCCTCCACATCTTTCTTATAATGCGGGGACCAGAACTGTACACAATACTCCAAGTGCGGCCGCACTAGAGTTTTGTACAGTTGCAACATGACGTTGCGGCTCCGAAATTCAATCCCCCTACCAATAAAAGCTAAGACTCCGTATGCCTTCTTAACAACCTTATCGACTTGATTGCCAACTTTCAGGGATCTATGCACATATACACCAAGATCCCTCTGTTCTTCAACACTATCAAGAGTTCTACCATTAGCCCTATACTCTACACATTTGTTATTCCTGCCAAAGTGAATTACCTCACACTTTTCCGCATAGAAATATAGAAACACAGAAAATATAGCAAGAGTAGGCCATTTGGCCTTCCGTGGCTGCTGCACCATTCAGTATGACCATAGCTGATTATTCAACTCAGTAAAATGTTCCCATCTTCCCCCTCCCTTCCATATTCTTAGATCCATTTCATTTCAAGTGCCAAATCTAACTTCTTCTTGAGAACATACAATATCCTCTAAGTGTTGCTGAAGGTCTGTCATAACAGAGGAAATGGAAGAACAAATACAAATATTCCTGCTGTTACCAGCAGTATGAGTTATGTTAGTGTAACAATTTTATTAAAAAAATAGTGCTGGGGCCAATTATTGCATTGTCATTTTCCATGCTAGCAAATCATTATAGTCTTTATATGGATTTCCCAATATTGTGCTGCAATGTGCTTCACTGTGGGGCTAATGAAAAGAATGTTTGATATCATTCAATCTTGATTTCAGCTATGTCATCAATATAAGCAGCTGGCTGAAGATCAGGTACATTCTCCACCACCCAGAGCAAGACCAATATCAGCAAAGCAATAGGAATAACCTATTCTATATTTCAATTCCAAGCAAGGAGAAAAGATGACATTAAAAAAAATGTCAGGTAAAGGGGTTAAAAATTTAAAATGCCTTACACAAGTCATCCTGTCCTTTTTTTCTAATTAGGACATAAACATTCTGACTTGTTTTGATTTCCAATCTATTGAAACAGAAAAAAAGCATACTTCTTCCTCATTCGTTTTAACTTAATTTAACAGATAATTATGACATGATGTAGTGCAGATCACAATTAAGAACAGTAAGGAAATAAAAACAAAAAATGTATGTAAACCAATGTAAACTTCTTATGTGTCTAAATATCTGGATAACACGCCTGCCAATATATTGATGGAAGTAAGGGTTGACATTGTGGAGTTCTGCAGCCATAGCCTTCCAATTCTCCCTAGAGGTAGGGATGGTGAGAGAGCATTAGTGAATTGCAAATTTTGCACACTGTTGGAAAAAAGAAAGAGGGACGAACTTAGCAACTAGAAAACAGGCATGTGTGGAAATAAAATTTAATGTAGAGAATGGCAATTGAAACATTTTGGGAAGAAGAATGAGGAGAGGCAATTTGAACTAAATTTTTCAATTTAACAAGGTTGCAGTTATCTGAGGGACTGGAGGCGTACATATGTAGTTCTGCAATGACGTAGTTCAGACAAGCTTAGAAGGTTGTTTAAAAAGCATGTGGGACTCTGGATTTTATTAATAGAGGCGCAGTGTACAAAAGCAAAAATGTTACAGTAAATCTTTTTAAAACTCTGATTAGACCTCAGTCATAAAACATAGAACATTACAGCGCAGAACAGGCCCTTCTGCCTTCGATGTTGCGCCGACCAATTATGAAAAAAAAGCAATGACCCTCCAAACTAAACCATTCCCTTCTCTTCCATAAACTTATCAACTACCCTCTTAAACGCCACCAAACTTGGTGCATCTACAACTGCCGCAGGCAGGGCATTCCTCTCCCTAACCACCCTCTGGGTAAAGAACCTACCTCTGATATCCGTCCTATAACTATCACCCCTTAATTTAAAGCTGTGTCCCCTCGTGCTAGCTTTCTCCATCCTAGGAAAAAGGCTATCACTGTCCACCCTATCTAAACCTCTAATCATCTTATATGTTTCGATAAAGTCGGACTAGTATTTTCAATTCTGGGCACCATATTTTCAAAAGGCTGTCAAGGTTTGAGAGAGAGTGCAGAAAAGATTTACTTTATGGCATAGTGGCACAGTGATTAGCTCTGTTGCCTCAAGCACCAGGCTTCAACTCCCAGCTTGGATCATTGTCTGTGTGGAGTCTGTATGTTCTCCCTGTGTCTGCATGAGTTTCCTCCAGATGCTCTGGTTTCCTCCCACATTCCGAAAAACATGCTGGTCAGGTGCATTGTCCATGCTGAATTCTCCATCGGTATACCCGACCAGGCACCAGAGTGTGGCAACTAGGGGACTTTCACAGTAACTTCATTGTAGTGTTAATGTAAGCCTACTTGTGACATGAATAAATAAACTTTAAACGTTAAAATCATATTAGAGATTAGATCCTTTGGCCATGTGAAGAGCCTGCGTAAGAATAGTAAAGAGATAAGAAGAAGAAATTGTGTTGCCCATTATAGAGAGTTAGGTGGCAATCAAATCATGCCTGGCTCTGACAGGATAAATAAGGACAAACTGTTTTCAGGTGCAAATGGTCTGGTAACCTGTGGATACAGATTTAAAATATTTACTAAAGGACCAGAGGCATTTTGATGGAACATTGTTTTATCCAGTGAGTTGTTGTGATCTTGAACAAACTGCTTGAATGGTTAGTGGAAACAGATTCAATAGCGGCTTTCAAATGGGAACATACTTGGCAGAGCTATGTGTAAAGGACAAGGGAGTGGGAATAGTTGGATAGCTCTACCAAAGAATCAGCACATGTCAAAATAGGATGACTAGCCTCCTTCTGCATTGTATCATATCATGATTCATTTTGGCTCTATAAACTAGCATAGCAATGGTGTACCTCAGCTCAGTTTATGATAACATCACCTCTGAACGAAAAGCTGTAGGTTCAATCCATGCTATACTTTTGAGCACAGACTGATTATTCAGTGCAGTATGCAATAAGAGTTATATTTTCAGGGGTATAATTTTCCTGGATGAAATGTTAAATTAAGACCCTACTTGTTCAGATTGATGTAAAGGATCCTGTGGCTATATTTGATGATGAACTGAGAGATCTGACCCATGTTCGCCCGTCACCCAAAACCACCATAAGTTGATGACCCAGTTATTAGTTTACTTATTGTTTGCTGTACACAAAATTAGCATGCTGCAATTCGCCTGCATAAGAATGGTAAATTCACGATAACAGAACCTATTTATCGTGGAAGATCTTAGGGTGTGATAAGGTGGTACATAAATGTAAATGCAGCAACTGTCAAAACAGCTATCTAAAATGAAAATATGACTTTCCTTTGAATTCAATAACATTTCTAAGGGTTTTAATAGTTTCACTGCAAGTCTGACACTGAAAATTAGCAATGCTGCAGGTTTCCAGGAATTTGTTTTCCATGGTGCTGAGCCACACAAATTGTGGTTACTATATTTGGATAAAAATGTGAATAAACTCTGTTAAAAAATGTTAAGTAAAGTATCTTGATGGTATTAACTGATACAGTAAACTGTGCTTTAATGCATGCTTAAAATCTCTTAGAAACTTCTAATGAAGTGCATACCACCTTTGGTTCAAATCAATGCAGCAACAAGGAATATTTAAATAACTTTCATCTGTTGCTTTTTTGAAGAGAAATCCTACCTGATTTTGCCTTATAGCAGATGGATGAATTAGTATACCTCTGGGAATATAGGTACAGAATTCCCTAAAAGTGGCATCACAGGAGGATAGGGTCGTAAAAAGTGCTTTTGGTACATTGGCCTTTATAAATCGGAGCATCGAGTATAAAAGTTGGAGTGTTATGGTAAAGTTATATAAGATATTGGTGAGGTCATATTTAGAGTATTGTGTATAATTTTGGTCACCTAGTTACAGGAAGGATGTAAATAAGGTTGAAAGAGTGCAGAGAGGTTCACATGGATGTTGCTGGAACTTGAGAAGCTGAGTTACAGACAGAGATTGAATAGGTTAGAACTTTATTCTCTGGAACGTACAAGAATGAGGGGAGATTTGATAGAGGTGTACAAGATTTTGATGGGTATAGATAGAGTAAATGCAAGCAGTTTTTTTTCCACTGAGGCTAGAGGAGAAAAAAAAAGAAGGCACGGGTTAAGGGTGAAAGGAGAAAAGTTAAAGGGAATATTAGGGGGGGATTCTTCACGCAGAGAATGATGGGAGTGTGGAATGGTAAATGCGGGGTCACTTTTAACATTTAAGAAAAACTTGGACAGATTCATGGTTGGAGGGATATGTGGAAGGATATAGTCCAAGTACAGGTCAGTGGGACTAAGCAAAAAATGGTTTGGCAAAGACAAGAAGGGCCAAAAGGCCTGTTTACAAGCTGTAATTTTTTATGGTTCTATGATTTGTAAAAGGTACTCACATACAAAATTTATTTTAGCATAATAATCCAATTAATTTCTTCCTGTTATTTTTCAATTGTCCTTTCTTCCCAAGGTGGAGAATAAGCTTGATCTCCCCACCACCTCCCCCATCATTTTATATATATATTTCAGTTAGAGGCAGCTTTAGTTTACAGCTCATTAACAATGATTATATTATGTTTTCATAGTATCATAGAATTCCTACAATGCAAAAAGGTCATTGGCCCATTTGTGCTGCAGCAACAACAATTCCAACTAGGCTTTATCCCTATAACCCTACGTATTTACCCTGCTAGTTCCGACTATGGGGCAATTTAGCATGGCTAATTAACCTAACCTGCACATACTTGGAGTGTGAGAGGAAACCAGAGCAGCTGGAGGAAACCCACATGGACAAATCCACACAAACATGGGGAGAATGTGCAACCACCACATGGATATAAGGCTGGAATTCAACCTAGGATTTGATTCTATGAGGCAACAGTACTAACCACTTGGCTATCATTGTCTCTCTTTCTCCTCCTTTAATGCATCCTTTATATTTCACAGACCTTTCTCATTGAACTAAGGACATATGCCATTCTCCTAAAACTCAACTGATACCTTACAATGAATAAGACCATAAGATAAAAGAGCAGAAGTACACCATTTGGCCCATCAGGTCTGTTCCAGCATTCTATAAGATCATTACTAATTTCTGTAATTGGCAATTAAATTCAGGTACAAGATAACTTTGTTAGATTGTTCCCTATAAATGCAGGAAATAATCAGTAGATAGTACACCTCAGACAGTAGATCAGCTGAGGTAATGGCAATTTTACTAAAATAAGCCTAAGTATCCCTGATCTAATGGAAGGTTGCCCTAAATTGCTGTTCAGTAGCATTTGTTGGAAATGAATTAACGTGGATCCTAACGAACATAAGCTTGGATTTAGGTGTGATGACACCATATCAATTTCAGTGCCCAGGCACACACAAAAAGAACATTGATGTGGGTAGCACACTGTTAATGGAACTATTTGGATATGAATAAACACGTTCAAGAAAGGAGATTTAGCAAAAAGGAATCAAATGGGAAAACTGGAGGAATGTAAAAGACATGAGCAGGAGAATACCATTTGGCCCTTTGAGCCTGCTCTGCCATTCATCAGGATCATGGCCGATCATCCAACTCAATAGAGTAATCCTACTTTCTCCCCATAATCTTTGGCCTTATTCTCCCCAAGTGCTATGGATGAGCTATATATTTTGGTTCTGAGATTGCTAAGCTTGTGCTGGGATAGTGTTATGGATCTGTGCCCATTGTAAATTAAGTTGAACTGCATTGTGAACTTATGATGATTACCAGAAAACTGTCTTTACAAAATGACCTTGGCCTATTACCTCTGGATCTGATTTGAATTCCAGTTCTTTCTTTAAGAAAGATACATTGGCCCAGATCACAAACCAAATCTTCAGAAAGTGCATTTCTCTATTAAAACTATTGCTGATATATGCCTGGCAACAATATGATCATAGTTAAACAATTCCATACTTTCTGACACCTATATCCAATCCACAGATCGAAATAGTGCAAAGCTACGTATAATATTTACATATAGATTTGTTGATGCAACAGTCTGGTATCAATGGTGATATTTGGAAGATGCCTTAAATATAGACTGTTACCACTTGCATGATAAAAATTAAATAGAACAGAAATATTAGTGAAGCCTTAAATATAAGGTCAAACGTGTATGTCTTGCAGTTTGCTGTATTTTTGATGCTTTATAATTGATCTTAGCATTAGTGACAGAAAAAAGCATTTGTTTTAGCATATTGCATTTCATATCAATCGCTAATCTGATATTGGCAAACAATATTTTACCGTAAAATAAAATGGGTACTGATTACACTTCAGATTAAATGGAGGCAATGTGTTTTTGAATTGAAAATTAATGACAATACCTTTTAAGAAGCGGTAGAATAAATAATTTAGTTTGGTTCAGCTAATTATCAAACATTCTTCGTTTATATAAAATTAGGTGATAAGTAACACTATTATATCAGTAGTAGCTGAAATGATTGACCTGCATAAGTCACATTACTTCTACATTTTGTGACCTTCCCTCCAGATTTTGCTGTTATATTCAGCAGTTTATTATCTATCTATGTGTTTTGTTTTTTTAAAGTATTGTCTTCCATCTATTTTCCATTAAAATCAATATGAAATAATTTTTGTCTGCTTGGATTGCATTATTATTTTGTTGAGAATATAAAATATACATTATATGTAATATGTACACAAACACACAAGCACACATATATAATATACACTCATATGCTTATATACACACACACACACACACACACACACACACACACACACACACACACACACAACACACACACACACACACACACACACACACAACACACACACACACACACACACACACACACACACACACCTTTGGCTGTTGCCATTTCCTTGAAAAAATTCAGTACTTTTGGATCAAAGCCAACAGAGGTGTCAAGTTCCATATGCCCTTGTCATCGGCTGCTGTGCTAGTTTTGCAGTACAGGCAGCAGCTGCTAGACAAAATAATCTAAATTCTCACATGCTCCCTTCCTTCAGGAAATAACTGACATTACTGCACAATTCTGCCAGTTAATGGTGCCACACCTTATGTTTATGTGCTGAAAATTGTGCCCTACGTGATTAAAATGTTAACCCTCCATCTTCCATGGCTCTTAATCTTAATACTACAATCAGGATTTTAGTGCCGCTATTGTTAAAAACATATTTAAGCAGCATATTTTGTATATGTCTTTTGGGCTAATCTCGCTTATTTTCAATTTAATAATTTCTAAAGTACATTTCCTTCATTTATTTTGATGTGTAATCGGCACATGTTTCTCAATAAAATATTCTGTGCCAATATTAAGGATTGATATGAGATGCAATATATTAAAACAATATTGCCTGTGCTATTTGTTAATGCTAAAATCTGTTATAAAACATCAAAAATACAACAAACTATGAGACACGCAGGTTTGATCTTATACTAATATTTCATAAATGATTTTAAGCATTTTATCTCAAAATATGACACCTAATAGCAATGTAAGCTTTCAGAGATTGCTAATAATACTACAGAGAGCTTTTTTTCTGAAATATAAATGCTATGAATCATTTAGATCCTACACCATCAAATAATAATGTAATTAAAGATGCATAATTTAAAAATGTCAAATTAAACATATTTTTTATGAAATTGCATACACCTTGTGTATTATTTCCTGAATTCTATTGTCATGTCCAAGAGAAATTATATTTACCTTGATTTTTGCCACAAGCTACTGGCATATGAATGCTTACTTAACATGTTGCTCTACAATTCAAGTAAATTAACATGGATGTTGGAAATCTGAAATAAAAACATAAAGTGCTGGAAATACCCAGCAGAACTGGCAGCATCTGTGGAGACAGAAACAGAATTAACATTTTGAGTCTAATATGATTGCTTTAGAACTAAAAGATGCTTTGAAAGCAGGAGGAGGAAGGAAGAACAAAGGGGAAAATCTGGGACACGATTGAGGGTAGGTGAGATTAAATGCCAAAATATCTGGGAACAGAAATCAAAGTGAGTGATAATGATTGTTGTTCAGAGACAAAGCATTTGTCTAGAGTGAGTATAAATACCAGAATAATGAACAATTTGGTCTGAAAGAGAAAACATGAAAAATAAGATCAAAACCAGCACATGGCAAAAAACAAATAGAATGAAAAGGGGGAAGGAGATCATGGTCTGAAATTGTTGAACTCACTATCAAGTCTAGACAGTTATACAATGTCTAATCAGAAGGTGAAGTGCTGTTCCATGAGCTAGCATTGAATTTCATTGAAACATTGCAACAGGGTGAGAATAGAACTGCGAGCATGAGAGCAAGATGGTGAATTAAATGGCAAGCAACCAGCTCAGGGCTATGCTTGCAGACAGAGTGGAGGTGGTTTGCAACATCATCACCTAATCTGTCTCTCCACTGTAGGGGAGGCTGCACTATGAGCAGCAAATACGATATACTAATTGCAAGAAATGTAAGTAAATTGTTGCTTCACCTCGAAGAAGTATTTGGGGCTTTAAGTGCTGGGGAGAGGGGAGTAAAAGAACTGATGTTGCACCTCCTACAATTGCATGAGAAAGTAGTGTGGGAAGGAGATGAGGAGTTGAGGTCTGGACCAAGATGTCACAAATGGAACAATTCTTTCGGAATGCTGAGAGGGAAGGGGAAGTTTATGGTGGAGTTGGAGGGAATGGTGGAGGAAAATCTTTTGAATGTGGAGATGGAGGGGATGGTGGAGGAAGCTGGAGTTGGAGGGAATGGTGGAGGAAAATCTTTTGAATGTGGAGATGGAGGCGCTGAAAGTGAGCACAATGGAAACCCTATCGTTCACCTGGGAGGTAGGAGAAGAGGGGACAACAGAAATGAGCTGAGCACGGTTGAGGTGCCTGTCAGCCGCAGTGCGGAGGAATCCATGCAGAGGAGGACAAATGAAAGCACTGCTCTAAGATATCTTGTCTCTGCTATTTTGCTATAGATGTTTGAAATAAATAAATATATGCACAAAGGTGGCACAGTGGTTGGCATTGCTATCTCACACTACTGGGGTACTGGGCTCAATTCCAGCTTTGGGTGACTGCTTGTGTGGAGTTTGCACATTCTCCCTCTTTCTATGTGGATGTCCTCCAGGTGCTCTGGCTTCTTCTCACGTCCAAAGATTACAGGTTAGGTTGATTGGTCATGCTAAATTGTCCCTTTGTGTCCTGAGATGCATTGGTTAGAGGAATTAGTGGGACAAATAAATGGCATTACGGGATCGGATCTGGATATGATGTCCTGTTGGAGAATCGGTGCAGACTTGATGGGCCAAATGGCCTCCTTCTGCACTGGAGTGATTCTATGATCCCTTAAAATACTTTGTCTCAGCTTATAATTTCAGGATCAGTGTGTCAAATACAGATTGACACAATAACCACGGAATCCAACAGTACTTGTCACTGTAAAATATTACCATTTTTGAACTCCTGGCTGTAACAATAGAAAATGGTGTAGCTTGATTTTGATTATTAATTAGTAATAAATAGTAAATTGATCCTTACTTGATTGATGGAGTTACTGTTAATGTATGATAAATTGAATGCATTTTAAAGACAAGCCCAACTGTTCCATGTTTCGTTCTGTATAGGGAAGAGAAAGCTGTTAAAAACAGGAGCTTGTGCTTCATGCTTTAATTGACTCTTATTCTGGTATCCAGCAGTTAGACTGTTCATTGTCACTGGATTGAAAAGAAATATTAGAGGCTGGATTTTATGTACTACATCTATTTATCTTTTACTTTCTGCCACCTCCCTGCACAATTTTCAGCTCAATTGCTTGTAACATCATACAAATCCAGTTGCAGTGTCATTAATGTAATGTCAGGGGATTGTGGAAGTACATTTAACATAATTGATGTAGTCCCACAAGTTTAGCTCATTTGTATTGTTGAGCAAAATGGTATCAAATGGAAAAATGTAGTCCTCGTTTAGAGATAGGTGACGTCAATCTGGGGTAAGTGAAAAGTCTTTAATTTCTTTTCTTTCTGTCTACATTTTCAACAGCCACGAGAGCAACGTTCATCATACTGTCAAATGACATTATTACAAAGAATACTTTAACGATATTAGCAGTCAAAGAGGATTTCTGCTCTACCTTACTGCAAACTCCTGCCAAAATTGGCAGGTAAATATCGGTTATTAATACCTTCCTTGTCAGTATGTAAAGAAAAATAAGTGCAGTATTTCCCTTGAAACTGTTAGTTCAAGTCATTCCAATCTAGTACATCTATTTTCTTAGTGTTAGAATATGATCCAAATGGAATGGTTTGTGTCACAGTAATTACAGGATATTTTTTCTAGCTTCTGGTAATGTTTCTGATGGTTTAACAACATTTGGAAACAGCAATGCCAGACATGTTGAATAAGGTGGCCATTGTGGATGTAGGTTGCCAGCTTCTGATAGGTTTACAGTGTTAAAAATGGGTTTCCAAACCTGCCACAAAATAAAGCTCATTAAACTGGGGCAGCTCCAAGTAAATTAGCCTGTTTCTGATCACTTGAATACTCTGTGACATGTTGCTATACGTCTAACTCAGAGCTGTCGGTAGCAAAACAAACAGTTCACCAAACACAGTGAGGAGGGCAGCAATATGAATTTTGATTCTCCAATGGCAGCAATCATTCATTTAGATGAAGCACAGTACAAATGACATTCTTAGGCACATAGGCACAGAACTTAAATTGCAGGTTGAGAGCTACAAGATCCAAATGCTATCCTGAGGACTGACAGAGAAGCAATTATTAAATACATTGAGACTCTGTAGAGATGTAATTTACAGACATTTAAAATGGTTGCAAATGACTTAAGGACCTCCTTTGTGATTCAGATTCCTGTGTGCATGTTGTAAAGACCACTGTTATTCCATACTGTTTCCACTTTCTCATTTCAGTAACCAGATGGTGATTTACTGGCATTGCACAGAATATTACGTCTACCTACCTGTCCACCTACCCTCAAGACATGACTGATTGCTGTCCTCGGGAGGCTATCCAGCATGTTGGGGTGGTAGGCTGGAGAAAAGGAGTCATCTATTTCAACAAAGCAAAAAACAGAGGACAGCATTTAAACTTTTCTTAATGGCTTGGTTGTTACTGGGGCATAAAGACACCAGTAAGATATCAGCTATCAGCTGCTGCATTATGGTTGTGTCTATGAATGTGTTACAGAATCGGCTAACAATTCCATGCTGGAAAAAATGAATTCTGTGCTCTACACAAAGCCCTGCACCAAACTGATGCTGGACATATCCATATGCCTTGACATTGACCCCAAGCTTTTTGGCAGGCTTGCCACTGCATCAATCACTTCATTTTCCTCATGGAAGTCTTCTTTCGAATTATGTGCAATAGAACTTGTTTATTTTTTTAATTCTTTCATGGGATGTCACTGGTATTTATTGCCCATCCCTAATTGCCCTTGAGAAATGGTGGTGAGCTATCTTCTTGAATTGCTGCAGTCCATGAGATTAGGTACATTCACAGTGCTGTTAGAGCAAGAGTTCCTGGATATTGACCCAGTGACAGTAAAGGAACAGCAATACATTTCTAAATCAGGATGTTATGTCATTTGGAAGGATTCTGCAGATGATGATCTTCCCCTGTGTCTGCTGCCTTGTCTTCTTGATGGGAGTGGTTGTGGATTTGGAAGATGCTATCAAAGGAGCCCTGGTAAGTTGCTGCAATGCACTGTATGTGACTTTGACTCTCAATGAGCTGGCACCTGTGTTGCAGCCATTTATGACCAATGACTTTTCATGCATAAACTGTACCTATAAAATATCCTCTAAAGTAGGAGTAGTATCCATATCTGGGAATAATGGCTTCAGTTGTGAATGAAAACTGTGTTTCTTTTTCATCACTATATTCTTTCGTCTCCACTCATTGGCCCTCTACCACCACTTGGTCACTTTTTGCGTACCTGAAAAAAGAAAGACAAAAGGATGGAGTTGTGGAGTTAGAGGTGTTGGGGGGAGTGATGGGGAGGTGCATGTTGATGGTGTCAGAAAGCAAGAGATGAATGTTTATATATCTATGCTTTGTCAAAAGAAATTGAAATGGTGGGGAAGATTAAGCATAAGAATATTGACATAGTTTACTTCACTCCACAATAACTGCTCCAATATAAAGAGTGTTCTGGCTTCTGTGAGGGTAAGGACATGCAGCAGTGCCTGTCCCCCTGCTGTTACGGCCTTGTTGTCCCCACTTCCATGCCACATCAACCCTCAAGAGTGAGTGTTGGTGAGCGTGGGTGTGCAATTTGGATGTCAGCTGTATCTGTCATGGTTGAGTAGCATGCAAGCTGTGAGATTTAGAAGTGAGTCTTACAGCAGTTTTAACAGGGTGAGGGCAAGATGTAATTATACCCATGATTGATAAAATTATTGAATTGTTGAATGATGGAGGTGTGTTGCATCGAGTGATGTGTGAGGTCAGTGGCGCAGTGTCTGAGATATGGTATTTGAGGATACATTCACTGATCTTGATTACTTGTTAGGTGAGTGACTTTTGCAAAACTGCATCCATATCTTTAAGCATCTGTCTTGATATTGATTCAGTAAGAAGTCTCACAACCAGCTTAAAGTCCAATAGGTTTATTTGGAATCACAAGCAAGACAATTTCCTTTCATTATCTTACAATTGTGTCTCTGTCTATATATGCCGTGTTTGTGAACCCATCTCTCCACTCACCTGATGAAGGAGCAGTGCTCCTAAAGCTCATGATTTCATAACAAAACCTAGTGTTAAATTTTAACCTGGTGTTTTAAGACTTCTTATTGTGCTCATCCCAGTTGAACACCAGCATCCTACATCATTGATATTGATTGCCATGGCTGTCTGGTTCCTTGCAAAGTTTGTTTACGTCCCTGCTGAGATGTGCAACCATTCAACACCATGTTGTGTGTATGCTGCATGTAGCAATCAGAGAAGTTAAGAGTCAAAATGAAGATAATGTGCTGCCTACATTGACAGTTAATTCAGCTTTGTGATCCCCATGTGAGGACTATCAAATTTTAACCCCAATTAAGATCCCGTCTCTCCACCTCCTTGAACAAGGCCCCCAGTGCTTTTATAGAGAAAATTAGAGCATTTTATCTCCCCAATTGTACCATAATTCACTCTTTTTCCTGCTCAGACTCTGGCAAATAGTTCCAGCAACTAGTTCCAGATAAAGTATGCAGTTGCAAGCTGTACTGCTAGCCTTGCAGGAACTTAAACTCCTTGCAGAGGTGTGTTTAGTATTGGCAAGGATGCAACCATAATACAAATTAGTAGGCTGTACAAAGTTGGTTGGTTGTCTGCATTGGAAACAACATGCATGGGTTAAGTTCCAATTGCATTTCCCTATTTTTTGGGAGCTGTTGAATTTTGTCCCCACTGTGGATACTGTGTGGAATTCACCCGTGATCTTATGTGACTGGAAGTTGAAGGTCAGTTTCTGCCTGATTTTACATCATAGAAATTTTCCTGTCATCTTGCCATACTATACTGATGGATCTGTTGGTGATGACCTTGTACATAATGTACAATGTACTCATATCCATTTTGAACTGGACAATCCAGTCTTTGAATGGATGGTCCAAATATTAAGATTGTAACCTGATACCAAATGAAACATAATTTTATGTAAGAAAATAGTTTTCCCCATTATTTCATTAATTGGAGAGATAATTACTCCAGTTATTATGATTTTCAATGCATTTCTCAGCAAAGTACATTTCAGAATATTAAGTGGCATATCCAGATCCTTGATCTCTACAACCTGGGATCCATCCACAGTGGAGTCAGTGACAATTGCCAACACCTCACATTCCCATGCATTGCTGTGTTAGAGGATTTATATACCTGGAGGGGGGAACTTTCATAGCCTTATTTCTAACCAGAGAATTATGTCCATGTGTCTTTGTCAGGTTAGCAAGATACCCAATACTGGAGGAAACAATTAGCCTTGCAGGCACCACATCTCATCAAGAGATGTAAAGGAACTGCATTGATTACCTCTCTCTTAACATATAGCTGGTGGGTGATGATACACAGAGCGTCATGTAGAACAACTATCCTGGCAACAGTAACAAGGCCTTCAACATGTGTCAGTCAACCATTTTTGCCATATTTGAACTGGCATGACAAACCGAAGAGACTCATGAGGACTCATGACTACTTTTACCAGCCATGCATACATATGTAAAACAAAAACGTCGGGAAGCAAACTGTTGGCATTCTAAAATCATTGTTCTTCCACCTAGAATGAGCAGAAGGAACACTGCAATATATTCTGGAGCATATCTTCAAATTTTTGGTGATCTGCTGTGTTCTACACTATCTGATTCTCCTGACACAGCAACCTTGCTCCCAGCTTTTCAGTGTTGCAGACCCTGTGAGGAGAAAGAAAATGGGGTATATGAGGGGGGAACAGGTGGGGAAAAGGCTTGTTTGCTGGACTGCTGTGAGAGCTGGCATGTCAATTGAGCACTGATGGCAACAGTTTGAGCCTGCATGACAACAAGCTGGACTTGACTGACAACAAATAAGGATCTCGTGATCTCAGTTTGAGCATTTATTGTTGGTTAGATTCTGCCTATGCTGTAATGGAAGATGAGATATTTACTGCTGGACATGGGATCGTGACTGGATCCACAAGTCCACGTTGGAAAGGATGGGCTCCAGGACCGGTGCAAAGCCCTGAGCCATGTTAGAACCAGACTCCTCCATGCTCTTTGGCAGTGAGAACAGATTTTGTGGCAGATCTGTCACCAAGATGCACCAAGTGACTGTGTGTGCATGATGCACCAAGTAACTGTGGGTGCATATTCACTGTCCCATCAACAAATTACACTGAACCATCTTTAACAGAACCTACCTGCTACCTTGCTGTCCAGGGAACTGCCATGTGAGCAATCCCACTGCTCCCAAGTAAATGGGTCAGCTTTCCAGTACTATTAAATCACATGACACTTCATTCATCATTCGCGTACTGCCTATTTACAACTTTCCACCTTTCAGTGTATTCTGCATTTTAATATTATTAAAAATACAAAGTTGATAAGATTGTAATGTTTTGGGATTATTTGTTTAATTTGAGGTAAAATGGAGTGGTGAAGAGCATCATGGGATCTGCTTGGAATTCTGCTTGACAACAAGCCTGGGTGGCTTGGTTGCTATGGAGACAGTGAGGCTCCTATTGATTTAGTGGGAAGAAAGTGCAAGATGTTCACTCCTGTAAACAATTGCCAGAGCAGATCCGCTGATGGTGGGTCACTACATCATAATGGTGGGTAGACCCAGATTTTCATTCCCAGGTTGGGTGCACAGAGACAGGAGAATACCCAACTTTGTGAACCTGGCCTTTTAAAATTTCCAGTCTGCAGTTTCAATATTCATCGGCTGGATTAGAAGTTGGGCAGTCTCTGAATGAATGTGGAGACTGTCAGGTGTGGACATGGGCTGAATGGTCTGTCTCTGTGTCCTGGCACATCCTTGAATTCAACTTAAAAAAAAAGGCAAAAACAGAGCCCTCCCCCTCACCCTTCACACACAACAAATGCCACATCCATGCCAAATTATACCACCCTATGCCCTTATCCATCCCCATAGCCCCTCATTCTCCTATGGGAACACATGCTCTTCTACCCACCTACATCAGCCCTAATATCCACTATGGTCCTCACATCCACATGGGCTTTATCAGCCCCTATATCATCTTAGTGTCAACTAATGCTAATCTTACCCTCTCCATGTCAACTCATTCAGTATCCACCATACTCATAAACCTCAAGAGCCATGCTGACATAAAATACAAAGTTATGTGTATATTCATGATGTCACTAATTTAAATAAAAACACATTAAATGAAAAAGAAATTAGAAATTTCTTGAACTAATTGCTATGAACAGTAAGAAGTGGGAGGTGAGGGATGTCATTGCAGAGCCCCTGGCGATGATCTTTGCGTCGTCGATGGAGACGGGAGAGGTTCCGGAGGATTGGAGGATTGCGGATGTGGTCCCTATTTTCAAGAAAGGGAACAGGGATAGTCCTGGAAATTACCGACCGGTGAGTCTGACCTCAGTGGTTGGTAAGCTGATGGAGAGGCTTCTGAGGGACAAGATTTACGAGCATTTGGAGAAGTTTAGGTTGATTAGAAATAGTCAGCATGGTTTTGTAAAAGGCAGGTCGTGCCTTACGAGCTTAATTGAGTTCTTCGAAAATGTGACTGAACACATTGACGAAGGAAGAGCAGTGGACGTGGTGTACATGGACTTCAGCAAGGCATTTGACAAGGTCCCACATGCAAGACTTCTTGAGAAGGTGAGAGGCCATGGGATCCAAGGGGCTTTGGCCTTGTGGATCCAGAACTGGCTTGCCTGCAGAAGGCAGAGGGTGGTTGTGGATGGCTCTTTTTCTGCATGGAGGTCGGTCACCAGTGGAGTGCCCCAGGGATCTGTTCTAGGACCCTTGCTGTTTGTCATTTTCATAAATGACCTGGATGAGGAAGTGGAGGGATGGGTGAGTAAGTTCGCCGATGACACGAAGGTCGGTGGTGTTGTGGATGGTCTGGAGGGATGTCAGAAGTTGCAGCATGACATCGACAGGATGCAAGACTGGGCGGAGAAGTGGCAGATGGACTTCAACGCGGATAAATGTGTTGTGGTCCATTTTGGCAGATCCAACGGGATGAATGAGTACACTATCAAAGGTAGGAGTCTTAGCTGTGTGGAAGAGCAGAGGGATCTTGGGGTCCGGGTCCATAAGACTCTCAAATCGGCCTCCCAGGTGGAGGATGTGGTTAAGAAAGCTTACGGTGTACTGGCCTTCATTCATCGAGGGATTGAGTTCAGGAGTCAGGAGGTAATGCTGCAGCTTTATAGGACCCTTGTCAGACCACACTTGGAGTACTGTGCGCAGTTCTGGTCGCCTCACTATAGGAAGGACGTGGAAGCTATTGAAAGGGTGCAGAGGAGATTTACAAGGATGTTGCCTGGATTGGGAGGCATGCCTTATGAAGACAGGTTGAGGGAGCTGGGACTGTTCTCCCTGGAGAGACGAAGGTTGAGAGGCGACCTGATAGAGGTTTACAAGATGTTGAGAGGAATAGATAGGGTGGACTCTCAGAGACTATTTCCCAGGGCTGAAATGGTCGCGACGAGAGGGCACAGATTTAAGGTGCAGGGAAGCAAGTACAGAGGGGATGCTAGGGGAAAGTTTTTCACTCAGAGGGTGGTGAGTGAATGGAATCGGCTGCCGTCGGTGGTGGTTGAGGCGAACTCGCTGAGGTCTTTTAAAAGACTTCTGGATGAGTATATGGGATCCAATGGGATTGGGGGTTATAGATAGGTCTATGGCTGGGTAGGTTTTGATGTGTTCGGCACAACTTGTGGGCTGAAAGGCCTGTTTGTGCTGTAGTGTTCTATGTTCTATGTTCTATGTTCCAAGTCTCACAATACCAGATTGAAGCCCAACAGGTTTATTTTAGAATCATAAGCTTTTGGAGCACTGCCCCTTCATCAGGTGAGTGGAGAGTGGAGTGACGATGACCTGATGAAGGAGCAGCGCTCTGAAAGATTGTGATTCCAAATAAACCTAATTATTATGAAAACAACCATTTCTGTTCTCTAATCACTTGGAACTATTGATCAAGTTGCTCAATTAAAAATTGATAATAGTTTACAAAATCAGTCATAAAAGTACAGATCCTGTAATAATTACCCTCAAACTTATGTCAACAGACAGAATGAAATATCAAGCGCTGATATTATTTGAACTCAGGAGTGTATTTTAATTTAAAGCCCAACTGAGTTAAATCCATTGACAGATTTGACAGTTTCAATGAATTTTGACAGTTCTTTGACAGCTTTGGTAATTCTTTGATAGCTTTACAGTTATTCAACTGCTTTGATAGTTCCAATGAATTTATGCACAATCATATTTATTTTTAGCATTCCTAAAAGGTGCCTTACGTTTCCTAAAGGGCACCTTACAGTTCCCAAAGAGTGTGGAGATGCTGGCATTGGACTGGGATGGGCACTCACCCCCCTCACCTGATGAAGGAGCAGTGCCCTGAAAGCTTGTGATACCAAACATACCTGTTGAACTTTGGTGTTGCGAGACTCTTACTGCTCCAAAAAATGCCTTAGCTCTCCCAGAAGGTATTTTACTCCCTCCCAAATATATTCTGAGACCATATCCAAAAGGTTACCTGACCTCTCCAAAGGACTGCATACCTTGGCTCTCTGAACAAATCCGCCAAGTTCAGTCCAGCTCTCACCTGGTCTAATCTGTACACATTGGGTTTCACAGTCCTGGCTTAGCAAAATACCACATAGTGGAGGAAGCTGATGATGTAAATGGCCGCTGCCTCCATAAAATGCAAATGGTAAACACTGGCCTTACTGTAATCCCATGAGCAAATGGAAAATTCTATATTCGGGGTCAAATCTTAGGATTTTTGGCCATTTCTGCTATTTTTGACATGACAGAGAGTTGCTCACGATGAAAATCTCAGTCTTGGTCTCTAAATCTCAGAGAGAGGTGTTATAAATGATTATTCAGTCCAATGTCAGCATTATCCAAAAGCATACTATTAGTTTTCATGTCTATGCTGAATACACTCAGCTTTAACTCACCATCACCTGTAGTTTTTCCTTCACTGTTACTAAATTGTTAGACTGTTTATCCGATATCCAATAATTGATGAATAAAAAAAAATCCAATTAAATATTGAGAAGACAAAAGCCATTTTGTTTTGGTCCCCACTTCAAGTACCCTAGCTACCAATTCCATTGCTCTTTGACAACCACCTTGAGTTTGGATCAGCCTGTTTGCAGCCTTGGCATCACATTGACCCCAAGATGAGCTTCTGACCATATATTGGCACTAAAATCACCTATCCTCACCTCTGTAGCATTGCATGATTCATCCTTGGCTCAGCTTGTCTGCTCCTGAAACTCTCATTCGTGCCTTTGCAACTTTTAGATTGTTAAATGTGATGCACTCCTCAGTGGTCTCCCATATTCTACCCTCTATAAACTTGAGGTCATCTAAATCTTTGCTGCCCATGTTCTAACATGCATCAAGTCCCATTCACCTATCACCCCTGTACTCACTGACCTACATTGTCCTGCAACCTCCTTCAATGACCTTCCCTCCAGCACAAGGTGAGAAGTGGGGATGATTGCCAATGATTACACAATATTCAGCAGCACCATTCATGATTCCTCAGATACTGAAGCAGTCCATATTCAAATGTGGAAAGATCTGGACAATATCCACGTTTGGGCTGACAAGTGGCAAGTAACATTTGCGCCACACAAATGCCAGGCGATGACCATCACCAATCAGAAACACTAATCATGGCTCCTTGAGATTCAATGGTGTTACTGAATCCCTCACTGTCAACATCCTTGGGGTTGTAATTGATCAGAAATTCAACTGGACTCACCACATAAACACATTGGCTATAAGTATATCTGGTTTCTCTTGATCCTATAAATAAGAGCAGGTCAAAGGCTAGGAATACTGCAGTGAGTAACTCAGCTCCTGACTCCCCAAAGTCTATTCACAATCTAAAAGGCACAAGTCAGGAGTGTGATGGAACACTCCCCACTTGTTTGGACGAATGCAGCTTTCACAACACTGAAGAAGCTTCCAGGACAAAGCAACCCACTTGATTGGAGTTATAGCTACAAACATTCAATCCCTTCACCACCAATGCTCAGTAACAGCAGTGTGTACTATCTACAAGATACACTGCAGCAGTTCACCAAAGATCCTTAGATAGCATCTTCCAAATCCACGACCATTTCCATCTAGAAGGATGAGGGCAGCAGATAAATGGGAACAACACCACCTACAAGTTTCCCTCCAACCATTCACCATCCTGACTTGGAAATATATCACTATTCCTTTGCAGTCAAAATCCTGGAATTGCCTCCCTAATGGCATTGTGGGTCAACCCACAGAACATGGACTGCAGTGATTCAAGAAGGCAAACTTCTCAAGGGCAACTAGGAATGGGCAATAAATACTGGCCAACCAGTGATGCCCATGGCCCATGATGAATAAAAGAAAATCTCAAAAACTTTCAGAAATATTTGCACTGATTTAATTCTGACTTCTTGAGCATCTCTGATTTAACCAGTCCTCCATTGTTGGCTGTGCCCTGAGTAACCTAAATCCTAAACTCTGAAATATTGTCCCTAATCTATTCCATCTCTCTACACAGCTTTCCTTCTTTAAGGCAGCCTTTAAAATTGATCTGTTTGACCAAGCTATTTGTTACCTGTGCTGATATCTCCTAATGGCTTTTGATGTCATATTTTGTTTTATAATGCTCCTGTAAAGTTGTTGATCTGTTTTATTAAAAGTATGAGTTAAATTGTTTTTGTTATTAAAAACAGGATAAACACAACTTATGACCACTGTCAAAGAAATTCTGTAAACTATTACATATTTTTTAACATTCTTACTACTTTGAAAGTATTTAAAATGGTTTAAATTGTAATAGCTTGTGTTCACAAGAAGGATAAGAACTCTTAACCAGCTTTGAATAAGTTAAAATATGCCCCCTAACACAATGAACCACAGAGATTTCTGAAATAAGTGATACAAATTTAAACAGGAAAATAATTGATTTTATAATTTATTCATATTTCACTCAGATGTGAATTATTTTTCTTGGTAATAACTTATTGTTTTATTAAAATGTAACAATTATATATGAGCATGGAAAATTGCTCCATATCACCTGTGACTCTGAAAGCATTGACCTGTAGGTGTTGTAGAAAATAATGAATTCTGTAAGACAGCATAAGACCATGTTGTAAATTGTCTGATTATGTTTTTATCAGGCTATTAAATTTAAGTATTAGATACAGTCTTACCTGTATGTGATATTGATAAATTCTAAGTAGCATGTGAAAAATGTGAAAAGAGTCAAACACTCAGGGTTTTAATGAACCTTTCTTTTTCTCCTCGTAATTAGCAAACTTCTATTATCACCATGCAGGCCACTTACTAAAGTCTACTTTCACCAGTGAAAGTTTCATTATCACTTCTAATTATGGCACACATTTCCTTTACTTCAGAACAATTAGTGTTCCTCTATTTTCCAAATTCCATTTGCTGGCAGCACAGACTTACTTGAAAGTCGTCTCTCAAAAAGTGTTCAAGGTGTCACCAATTTAATTTTCAGTCAGGATAACTAGAGATGAGAAGGAGTTCATGAATTCAGTGTTAAAGAACAGCAGAGGAAGAACACGATCAATTGTTAAGATTAAGATTCAATTGTTCCTTTGTAATTTTTTTTGCTGCAAAGTATTTCTGGGTTAGATGAGATGCTTTAGCAGCACATTATTGTTTTCTGAAGATTACATTGGGAGCATCTAATGTTAACTGATAGAGTTCTACTCACCTAAAGGATTTCCTTTACAGATACAAAATGCACCCAAGACAATAAGCAGCACAAAGTTAAAAATAATGGAGATCAGAAAGTGTTCATCATTCATAAGTACTTCCTTACTTGACCAATTAAATGGTAAAATGACGTTGAAAATAAAACATCATCACGCATAAAAGCTCCACTGATATGAGAAGCTGGATTTTGCATTCTTCCACTTGGTGTGTTTCCTGTGGGGAGGCATGTAAAATAGGTCAAGTGCCCATCCCTTCCCATCCACTCCTGAACTTACCCCTATTGGTGGACAAACCTCGAAATAGGCAGACCACCCAACAATTAAGGGCTAATTGAGCTTGCTACCAAGTAAATTAATGTTGGTATTACACTGCCTACATCAGAATATGGTATCTGTGGACAGGCAAGTGAGAGTGGGTGGCCTATTTTGTAAAAGTAGATTTTAAAAAGGTGGAAAGGGTGCTCTTTGCTCATTGGAGAAGTTCCTTTAGATAGTACCTGCTTCCTTCCTACCTGTCTGCTTTCCAAACCCTTTTTCCACCTTGCTTCCCTGCTAAGTCGAGCAAACCCTCCCTGTCCAATATCTCAGACTTGCCTCACTCCAGGATATTATTGAAACTGGTTGCAGTCCCAGCAATAATCACTACTGAATTCCTAAAGTTTAAAGTTTATTTATTTAGTGTTACAGTCACAAGTAGGTTCACATTAACACTGCAATGAAATTACTGTGAAAGTTGCCTAGTCGTCACACTCAGACACCTGTTTAGGTACACTGAGGGAGAATCTAGCATGACCAGTGCATCTAACCAGCATGTCTTTTGGAATGTGGGAGAAAACTGGATCACTTGGAGAAAACCAATACTGACACAGGGAGAATGTGCCAACTCCACAATGGTAGTGACCCAAGCCAGGAATTGAACCTGGGTCTCTGGCACGTGAGGCAGCAGTGTTAACCACTGTGCCACCGGCCAATTAAACTCATTCCAGCAGACACAACAAGCATTCAAGCTTCTGAACTGCCAGTTTATCTTTTATAATGTGTCAGTCCATCTGCCTTGATGCAGGACAGGATCTCCCACAACAAAAGGGAAAGAGCCAGAAAGGGACAAGGAAGCCCTGGAGCCACAGTGCTTTGGAAGAACAGACTTGCAGATCTGGTTGTTGAGGATAGGGATTGTTCCTGCAAAGAAGGTGAGATCAGCCTCCCTCAACATGCCAGTAAGCATACACAGAGTATACATTGAAAACATCATCATTACGTTTACCTGCACCCTCCACCAGCTCCACCTAGAATAGGTTCAGGTTTGCAATCTTGTGATCGCTGCACAGACACAAGTCCATAGCTGATGGAGGCAGTGGTAACCTAGGTTGCTGACACTTAGAGAATTGCTGGAGACCAGGCACTTGCTGAGTCTGAGTCCAATGACTAGACTCTGGAACCAGTCTCAGGGGAAATGTTGGAGGTGCAGAGACAGACAAGATCATCAGGCAGAATTCTCAGAGACCATTAGCATTCTGAAACAAATGAATAATCTATCCATATTTTGTCTGATGTTGTGGTTCTGGCTTGGAATTGTAATGAAAACTCCATGGAAACATGGTGTTCCCCATGGGGACCGGTTCAGCAAATGCAGTGGTAGAATAAGAAAAATGAAGTATTGAATGGATACCAATGGCACAACCATTCATACATTGCAAATATTTTTCATTGCTGTAAAACCTTTTTTTATTAATCCTTCTCCAAATCTCATGGATTTGGTGGGTCTGCAATGTCGCATGTTCATTCAAGTGTCAATCATGTACCTCCCTCTATGAATTCCCATCTGGATCCTCAGTTGCATTAATTGTCACATAATCTCACCACAGTGAGTCAACTTTATTCCCACTGCCTGAATTTTACCAGCATACCTGCTCCGAAAGGTGGGTGAGTGAGGCTCATTGAACAGCATTAGCCATTGGCATTAGATGGGATCTTATGCGCCTCAGGTGGGTGAGGCACTAAAATTCTAGCATACATCTCTGATATCAGAAAAGGCATGTCACATGTGACAATAGTGCCTGGTCAATACACTTAGAATTATAGAATCCTACAGTGCAGAATGAGGCCATTCAGCCTATTGAATTTACACCGACCACAATCCCACCCAGGCCTTATCCCCATAATCCCATGTATTTACTCTAGCTAGAATGCCATGACACTAAGGGGCAATAATCCACTTAACTTGGACTGTGGGAGGAGTCTGGAGCACCTGAAGGAAACTCACACAGACACAGGGAGAATATGCAAATTGCACATGGATGGATGCCAGAATTGAACTCAGATTCCCGACACTATGAGGCAGTAGTGTTAACCACTGTACCACCATTCCACCCGTTTTCACCCTTAAATCTCAAACATACATTATTTGAGCTCTGGAGAATTGCTTATCAAGATTAGTGGTTATCATGAGGCTGTCCCACTGATGTCTGTAGTTGGTGGATGGCATAATTATTTATCACAACTCATGTCATATTTGTTTCTCAATGTATGCTTTGCAATGGCATTTACATTATGAAATTGAGTATTTGGAAATAGTATCAAACGTTGAACCCTATTGACTTACGTGCCTCTCTACAGCTTGTGTTTAAGCCTGAACATCATTTCGTTCTTTGTTCCCACTCTCCTCATGCATAATGCTGAACTAGGGAAGTAAGGATTAATCAGGAATGTTTTACATATCTGTAAGCCGGATATGAGTGTGTAATGTCAGAGGTATGTGCATAGTGGCAAGTGACAGGAAGGTCCGGGTCCTGCTTGTAGGCAGACTGAAGATATGTGTATATTTTCTCCAATATAGAGTAGACCATATTGGGAGCAGTGAGTGCAATAGACCAGATTGAAGGAGGTGCAGGTGAAGTACTGCTTCACCTGAAAGGGGTCTTTAGGACTTTGTACAATAAGCAGGGAGGAGGTAAAAGGGCAGGTGTTGCACCTTTTACGATTTCATAGGAAGGTGCTGTGGGCAAGGGGTGGGGTGTTGAGTGTGCCCACTCCCTCTTCGCCCTCTTCCTCTCCATTGCATGAATGAGCAATGTCCTCTGGGGATACCCTGTTCTCTAAGACCCAAACCACTAAGAACTGGGGGCCCTCAAAGATTTGAGAGTGATTCAAGATGTAAGAATGTGAGAATTCCTTGGTTTGTACTTGGTACAAACATATTGGATCTATTTTCTATGATCACAACTATCTAGGCATTCAGAAAGTGAATGCCTTTCCATACAGCCATAGAGTTTTACAGCAGAGCAACAGGCTCTTTGGCCATTGTATCTGTGCTGACCATCAAGACCTTTTTTATTCTAATCCCATTTTTTGCACTTAGTCTGTTGTCTTGTTGTGCTATGTCATTTCAAGTACTCAACTAAATGCTTGTTAAATGTTTTGAAGAAGAATTTGGATTTTCTATTGATGTATCTCACAAGCCAATACCAGAGAGCTTTCAAAGCCACACGTGTGCAGTTAATGGCATCCTGCACTTGTGGGAAACAGTGAATTGCAGAGCTTTGGTGGCCTGTTTGTGGAGCTGCGTGTAATGATGAGCTTTAGAAAAGGGCATCTGTCATCTCCCTTATGCATTTTTACATCACTGATTGAGAAATTCCAAAAAGGTTCCAGTACAGCAATGAAAGAATCTGCTTGCAAAAATGTTAAGTGTGAGCATTCATGAAATACAAATGAATGCAAATGTGGAGTGGGGTGATGGGGGGCGATTCTCCCAAGAAAATTCCAAGTGTCAAATTTGCATAAAAACTGGAATAAATCACATTGTTTTTTTTCAGTGGGGTTCCAAAATGAATCTCTTCCATTTTGTGCACTGCAGAGTACTCTAGCATGGATCAGTCCAAAAAAACTGTGAGTGGGGCTTATTCCCACTGGAGAGGCCGGCAGCATTGCACTGAGTGGACAACTGTGCACGTGCCAGTCTGTCAGCACCGAGATTGGTGCACACACAGAGGCCCCAAGCTTCTGGCCTCCTGATCGTTGGCCAGCCCCATGACCTCCTCAAAGTGGCCCTCTGACCTCCCGTTGGCCCAATTTCTGGTCCCCCAAACCTGCCCGGGCCACTGTCAATACCACCCCCTCCCTAGCTCAGCTGGATATTCTCCCCCATTCCTTGGGCTCTGATATTCCCATTCCCCCCCCCAACCCTTGCCCCCTGCCACGGCCCTGACTCCCCCAACAGGCTGATCACCCGTCTTTACATCAATGATTAGCCCCCATTGCTGGCCTCCCTCCCTTTGTAGTCATTCCAAAAGCAGTGGCAGCAAAACCTCCACCTGCACGATTCCCCCCCTCCCCAGAGACCATGCTTCATTAGACCCTGCCTCCATTAGGTTCAACTTCCTTGACATTACCCTATGCCTGGTGGGCAGTGCCTGGGTGTCCTAGGGTGGCAGTGACAGGGTGATAACACCTTGGGGCACTCTCCTGATGCCCGACTCTGTGTGGCATCGATTGCCTCTCCTTCACTTCAACAGTGTTGGATCACTAGCTCCCTGCAAATGGGGAACTATAATTAGACCCCACTGGAATGAAGTACTCCTGGCTAGGGGTGGGGTGGGGTGGAGTACTAGCAGGCCCGGAAATTTCAGTCTCAGACCTACTTGTGATATTTAAAATGCATTACCCATTAAAATTTACACAACGTATGTCGCTCCACGCCGATTTTTGGCTCAGAGTTGACAGCACCAGAAATCCAGCTGCAGAGACATGACTAGTGGGGAGCCTGCAAAATAACTTTCACTAGAATCTCCCTGCCCACTGCATTACAAAAGCAGCACTCCAAAAGCTAGTGACGCTCCTGACATAACTCAGTGGGAAACTCTGGGCCTTTCACAAGCTTTCAAAGTTGGGAAAATAAAATTCCAAACTAATTTTCTGGTGCCAGGAAATTAACTTTCTAATTTATTTCAAATTTAGTGCCCCTGGCTGCCATGTTTCCCATTGCTGACAGGAGTGGTGAATTCTACCAATAGATTCAGAGAGGGGATTTTCTGCCTGAGCAGTTTTCTTGATTACTTCCCCAAGTGGGCTGTAAAATGGTCTCCAACATAGTGTACCTGGACTTCTGAAAAATATCTGACAAAATTCTACCAGAAAGGTTAATTGCAGTGCTTTATACTGTGGGAATTGAGAATAAATCTTGGTCCTTGATAAGAAATTGTTTGAAGGATAATTTCAGTGAGTCCAAATAATTATTTTGGGATAAGGGGAAGCATTGAATCAGGTACCTCATGGTTTGTTCTCATGACTAGAACTGCTTCTAAATGATACCTGCAATTTAATTTTGAATTTCAATAGCAACTGATTAAGTTGGCTGATGAATTCTAATCAAATCAAGGAATAGAAATTGAGCTGGACAAATCGTGTAGGTGGGATTACACTTTGCCTACAGGCTTGAATGTTATGGCATGTCAAGTGCTCATCCATACATTTTTGCCTTCACCACTTCTCAGGCAGCACATTCCAGACTGTCACCAACCTTTGAGTAAGAAAACTTTTCCTCAGATGCCCTCTGAACCTCCTACATCTCATCTTGAACCCATGTTCCCTTCTCACTAAGCTTTCAACCAAGAGGAGCAGCTGCTGCTTACTCATTCTGTCCATGCTCCTCTGATACTCCGCAATTTGGTCACCCCACGGTCTTCTCTGTTCCAACAAAAAGCCTATCCAATCTTTCTTCATAAGTTAAATGTTTCACCCCTGGCAACGTCCTGGTGAATCTCCTCTGCACCCCCTCCAATGCAATCACAATGTTTCTATAATGTGGTGACCAGAACAGCACTAGTACTCTAGCTGTGACCCCACCAAAGTTCTACACAACTCCAACATGACTTCTCTGCTTTATAAACGATTTATAAAGGCAATTATCCCATATTTCTTTTTTACCATTCTACTAAAATGCCCTTCCGACGAAGGACAAGCTGTGGATGTCGTCTACATGGATTTCAGTAAGGTGTTTGACAAAGTCCCTCATGGTAGGTTGGTGAAAAAGTTAAGGCTCATGGGATACAAGGACAGGTGTCTAGATGGATTGAGAACTGGCTTGGTAATACGAGCCAAACAGTAGTAGTGGAAGGTCCTTTTTTAGCTGGAGGTGTATAACTAGTGGTGTGCCACAGGATTCAGTACTGGTACCTTTGTTATTTGTAATATACATAATGACTTGGAAGAGGGAGTAAGTGTGCGATCAGCAAGCTTGCAGATGATACAAAGATGGCTGGACTTGCTGATAGTGAGGACCAGTGTCAGGCAATTCAGTAGGATATAGATAGGCTGATATATTGAGCAGAGAAATGGCAGATGGAATTTAATCCAGATAAATGTGAGGTGATGCATTTTGGAAGAAATAATGTAGGGGGGTGGGGTTACACGATAAATGGTAGGCCTATTAAGAGAGACCTGGGGGTGCAAGTACACAAGTCCTTGAAGGTGGCAGTACAGATGGAGAAGGTGACGAAGAAGGCCTATGGTATGCTTGCCTTTATAAGGAGGGGTATAGAGTATAAAAGCTGGTGTCTAATGTTGCAGTTGTATAGAACGTTGGTTCACCCGCATTTGGAGTACTGCGTCCAGATTTGGTTGCCTTACTACCGGATGGACGTGGAGACCCTGGAGAGAGTGCAGATGAGGTTTACCAGGATGCTGCCTGGTATGGAAGGACTGAGCTACGAGGAAAGATTGGGCAAATTGGGGCTGTTCTCCTTAGAAAGGCAGAGAATGAGGGGAGATCTAATAAAGGTGTATAAGATTATGAAGGGTATAAATAGAGTGAACAATGGTAAGCTTTTTCCTAGGTTGGGTACAATAATTATGAGGGGCCATGGGCTTAGGGTGGGGGGAGGGTACGAGGTATAATTCGGATATTAGAGGGAGATTTTTCACACAGAGGGTCGTGGGGGCCTGGAACGCACTGCCAAATAGGGTGGTGGAGGCAGACATGCTAGGGTTGTTTAAGGCTTACTTAGACAGGGGCACATGAGCGGATTAGAGATGGAAAGATACAGAAGACTTTTCTAAATAAAGATCAAGAGCCTTGGGGCATCCCTGGGAATCAATTGATTCCTATGGACCTTCCAACATATTTCATGGCTCACTTGCTTTATTTCTGTGCTTTTAGGGATTCTGTAAATGTCTGTCGAAGTTTTGCATATTTATTGATGTCTTTTCTTCTACTTCGCAGGTGATTCGGTCTGCCTTGTTGACCAACAAGGGGCATACACGCTGTGGGTTGTGTGAGGGCTGATCTTGGATGCTGCTTCGAGGGTTGCCTAGTGCTTCATGTCATTAGTGTACTCTTAAAACTGGACCACCTAATGGGCAACATGACAGCTCAGTGACTATCACTGTTTGCTGTGCAGATACATGGATTTGGGCCGGTGTCTGCGGGAGTTTGTGCATTCTCCCCGTGATTGCGTGGGTTTTCTTCAGGTACTCCAGTTTCTCCCCACATCCCAAAAACATGTTCTTAGGTTGATTGGTGTAACAAATTGTCCCTAAATTAGTCTTCCCTCAATCTTTCCCAATAGGTGTAGACAAAGGTCATAGGTAGAGGAGGATACTTATAATGTTAAGATGGTGGCGCGGGCTCGTTCGGCCGAAGGGCCTGTTTCCCATGCTGTATCATTCTTTGTTCTTTGTTCTACTTTCAGAGATCTGGGGACAAAAACACCAATGCTTTTGTACTGAATTATGTACCCAAAACAGTAGAATACAAACCAAAGGTACTTATGATTAAAATACAGTTTGCTCTGCTTGGACCAACCTGAATTCTGTGTTCAGTCCTAGTCAGATAACTCTAGACAAAGCATCAGTGAGGTTCCATTTATCAGGCAAGATAAACTTCAAGTGCTGAGATTTTACAGCTGCTTTCTTTCTGCTGTGAGAATATGTTTTTAGTGCTTTGGAGGTAATTTTTAATATTTTGGAAATTGTTTCTATTACCTACAATTTTTTGCTTTGCATCTGCACATCTCAGCCTTGAAAGCAACCACTTAGACAGCTCATTACCTTGGATTACTAATGAGGAACAAAAGGAACAGCACCAGCAACAACAACAACAACAACAACAACAACATCAGCAGCATCACCTGCAGAAGAAGTAGCCTTCTCAATATAAGTAGATGGACATGCATTGTTAGTGGCAACATACTAGACTCAAAGTAGACAGACATGCATTGGCATTGCAACACAGTACACTCAAAAGTCACCACAATACTTAATTCATTTACCTTTGGCTCCTTCTAAGGATTTGCTGGTGGCATCTATAGAATTTCACTATTGCTGTCGACTTCTAACTTGAATATATTCAACAGCTGTCTATTTACAATGCCCTGAGGCAAAATATTTAATTAGATTCACAACCCTTTGGGTGAATGAATTTCTACTCATCTCAGTCCAAAATAGTCACTCTGAGACTGCGACCAGTGTTCTGGATTCCTCGGCCATCTGAAACATTTTCTCAACATTTACCCTGTCAAGCAGCCTATGAATTTTATATGTTTCACTGAGATCATCTCTCATTTTTCTAAACAACAGGAAATATAAGCTAATCTATTCAATCTCACCTCATAGACTAAATCTCTCATCCCAGGAACCAATCTATTGAATCTTCATTGTATTCTCTCTAGACAAGCATGTCCTTCCTTAGATAAAGAGACCAAAATTCTACACAGTACTCTACTCATAGGCCAATCCCCACATCCCAACCTTTGTTGCACTCCATCTAGGATGGGTATATCCTTCGTTAGGTAAGGAGATCTAAAGAATAGATTACAATACTCCAAGTGCACACAGTATTCCAGGTATGTCCTCATCATGCCCTGTATAATTGTACTAACGCTTCTTTTCTCTTATATTCTAATTGCTTTGTACAAAGCTAACTTACAATTTACCTTCCTAATTGCTTGCTGTAACTGCAAATTAACTTTCTGTGATTCATGTACTATACAAGGACACCCATGTCTCTCTAAGTGCATTCATTTCCCGGTCTCTACTATTCAAAAGGTATTAAGCAGAATATTTTTGCAGAGTGTTGCAGCAGGCAGGCAAAGTGACGTGAAAGTTCTTGACCCAGTCATGGCTTCCTCCATCGCATTGTTAGGTACGTAGAACGTTGATAATTATTAGACTCATTTAGAGGCTATCCCTGCAGTAACTTAGATTCTATAAGATAGTCCCAATGCAAAAGAATAAAAATAGAATCTCCCTCCTTCCGCCAAACAACACCACTAACACCACTCATCTCATCCCCCCTGAGCAATAAGCTCACTGGAACTCTTCTGGCAGGTTCTCCTCCCCTTTGCATTTCCTCATGCTGACATGAATGGGCAATATACTGGGTGGGCATTGTCAGACATAAAGATATTAAAGGTATTGAAGTGGGGATCCTGATGTTGAAAATTGGGATTCTAGTTACGTCATTAGTGGATGTGATGGGATGTTGGGGGGTAGGGTGCGGAGATGGAACATAGGCAATTGGAAAGGTAAATCTTGCTGGAATAAACTGAGTTTTAGAACTCTTGAAGAATTTTCTGTTTCCGCTGTCAATCTTGCCCCATCCATCTCAAAAAACAGAAGCAGAAAATCACCCCACTGTTCTTATTTTTTTCAACCAAAATGCATAATTTCACATTTTGCCATGTTGTAGAATCTTCCATGATCATGAAAAAAATCATCCAATCTGTCTATCTTTCATGCAAATTCTTTCAATCCCCTTCACTGTTACTTTTCATGTAACATTGTATTGCCAGCAAACTTGGATTTACTACACTCAGTCCTTTCATCAAAGTAACTAAAACAGGTTGTAAATAGCGGAAGCCTAAGTCCTGGTTCTTGTGATACCTTATGATTATAGCCTACCAGTCCAAAAGAGTGCCATTTATTCCAACCCTCTGCTTTCTATCCATTAATCATACCTCAATCTTTGTGCATACCCTAATTCCATAAATCCACTTTTTGTGTAATAACCTCTTGAGTGGCACCTCATCAAATGCTTTTCGAAAACCCAAACACTCTACATCCATTAGGTCCTTATCTATTCTATTAGCTACATCCTTTAGAAACTCCAAAAGATTTGTCAAACAAAATTTCCATTTGTAAATCAATGTTCACTCTACTTGATCACGTTATAATCTTTCAAGTACCAGGCTACTACATTCTCAGTAATAGACTGTAGCATTTGCCTATTACGATGTTCAATTAACTGCCTATATTTCAACATTTTCTCTCTTTCACTTTTCTTAAATAGCATGGTTATGTTTCCTTTCTTCCAATTCTTGAGAAATATTCTAAATCTGGGGGATTCTGGAAGATCAATATCAATAATTCCTATTATTTCCATGGCTATCTTTGACAAAAGTTTAGGATGTAGGTCACAAGGTCCAGAGGATTTGTTGCCCCTTACTCCCATTAATTCTTCCAGCACTATTTATTGTACTGATTTTTATAAATTTCTCACTCTAATTATATTCTAGTTTCTCCATTATTTCTGGAATGAAGATAGATGCAAAAGTCTGGATCTTTGCTTCTGAGGTAACATAAGTTGATAAATTTACCAGCACTCCATGGACACCTAGGAAGGAACTTACACAAATGGCAGGATATTTGTTTGGGTTTGGCATGTGAGTGGAGGATGAAAGGTGATTATAGGGGTTGCCTAGTGCTGAAAAGCTTGTTTTGACTTTGTTGAATTTTTGCTTCTCTTGTCCTCATGTGATATACCCTACTATTCTCCCATTCACTTCAATCCCATGCCAATCCTTTACACCTTTTATGCCAATTCACTCCATGTTCACTTTAGGAACCATGTTGAAATGAAACAAAATAAGGTCTAAATATCTATCACAGAATTTATTATATTTTAAAAACCCACACACATTGATGAAAGCCCATTCAAAACATGAGATCATCTCACATTCTTAATCCTTTATAAAAACAAGCAGACTTATATTCATAGCTCAACATCAAAGACAGCTAAGATCTCATTCAGCTGTCAATCAAATTCTGAACCTAAGATCCTTGCTGAGGTATTGATAGGTTGTACAAAGCAGCCAAGTGAAAGCAATAATATAATGATAGCACCTGGAGTAATTTCAAACAAATAGCTGCTGTTACCAGATGTTTTTGTCAACTCTCACTGGCACAAACAGCTTATTTTGTTTTTTTAAAAAAACTGATGATTGAAGTATTTTAACAGCTTGAGATTTTTCATTGCAGTGACACGGCAAGTGGTTTCTTTTTTCAATATTTAAAGGGTTGGGAGTTTAAATAATTTCACAGTTTGAAAGTTCTATAGATTACATCCACCTTTCAAGAACTTTCGCTACTACTCTGAAAAATTGTAACTCTCATATTGTTGGTTAAGGCCTTGGTTACAGAGAAAATAGAGACTATTTGAACTCAGCATTGAACTACCCCTCCCCCCATTCCTCCACTTTCCCCAACTGGCAAGGATCTGTTGGAATTGGTACTGAAACTGCCAGATCCAGGTCTGCAGAAATCTCCACATCTCGATCAAAATTTAGGCCAAAGTATTCCTTTGCTGTCCAAACCACTACTTATTCCCATTTATAATTTTACTGGTCTCTGTCTCTAATGGGCCCATAGACTGGGGTTATTTTCCCTTGAAAGACGTCGGCTTAGAGGGGATCTCATAGAGGTGTATAAGATTATAAGGGGTATAGATAGAGTAAATGGAGGCAAACTTTTTCCACTTTCAGAAATGGATAGGATGAGGGGTCGTGGCCTTAGGGTGAGGGGGGCTACGTATAAGACGAATATTAGAGGGCAGTTTTTCACACAAAGGGTAGTGGGGGTGTGGAATGCACTGCCGAGTAAGGTGGTGGGAGCAGGCACGCTAGGGCTGTTTAAGGGTCTCTTGGACAGCCACATGAGCGGTATGCAGATAGAGGGATATAGTAGGACTGTTTAACTACGGCTTTTTTTTCCACAGGTAATTCGGTCCATACTTGACCAACAATGAGCATGCATTCGGCAGGTGGTGCGAGGACAGCTCTTGGATGTTGATTCATGGGTTGCCTGGTACTTCATGTCGTAAATGAGTGCTTTATGTGGACCATCTGAAGGGCACCATGACAGCTCAGAGACTATCGATGTGGCTGTGCAGACACTTGGAATTGGGCCGGTGTCTGCGGGAGTTTGCGCGTTCTCCCCGTGGTTGCGTGGGTTTTCTCCGGGCACTCCGGTTTCCTCCCACAACCCAAAAATTTGCTCTTAGGCTGATTGGGAAACAAATTGTCCCTATAGTGAGAGTCTTCCATATTAGGAATAACCTAATTTTATATTATGATAATGGAATTGCTACTATATAGTTATGACGGCGGCGCGGGCTCGTTGGGCCGAAGGGCCTGTTTCCCGTGCTGTGTTGCTCTAAAAAAAAAATTTATATTCTCAAATCTTTTCCGATCTACATAAGTACAGAAACATTTATAATCCAATTTTGTGACATTGCTAAATGACAAAGTATTCCAAATCTTTACTATCCATTTTGGCAACATCATAAGCTTCTTCCTTTAATCTAATATTATTTTTATTCTTCTTTAGGCATGGTTAGAACATTTTTCTGTCAGGTCTTTTATGCCTTAAAGAACTATGTATTTGTTGCATATTGTATTATATATTTATTCTTTATTTGCTAGCCATAGCTTATTTACCATTATATCTTTTGATATAATTTCCCAGTTTAACTGAGCTAAACTTGCCCTTATACTATTATATTTTATCTTGTTTAGATTTAAGAGCCTAGTTTTGGATTTAACTAAACAGTTTACAAATTAAAATCAAGTATTATCATGTTATGCTCATTCTTCCCTTGTGTGGCCCTTTTGTTACTAGTTTATTAATTAAACCTTTATGCAACATTCTAGACTCAAAACAACCTGTTCCCCAGTAGGTTTCTAAACATAATTGTCTAGAAAACTACCTTGTATACATTTCATGACCTTGTCTTCCTCACCATTATTGAAATTTTTTTTCTGCAGTCTAAGTGATGATTAAAGTTCTGCATTATTTTTGTACTTTTGCTGGGTACACCTCTAATTTCTTGATTTACATCCTGCCCTATACCACAACTGCCGTTTGGAGATCTATAAATAACTCCCATCAATATTTTCTGCTCCTTACTATTTCTTATCTCCAACCAAACTAATCTTCTGAGGAGTCAGGGGGAGAACAACAAGAGGAAAAGAAGGATATTGAACCTTATGTGGTGAGGGCACTTGTAATTGTGCACTTACTTGCTAGGGATGGGTAGGCAGACTCATACAAGCATTGTTCAGTCAATCTGAGGCAATGCAGTCATCTAATTCTGCACACTAAAGCACACCCATAAGCAACAATTCATTTCTCTCACAAACACCCACTACTAGTATTCAGCTCCTGTCATACCATTCTTCACAAACAGAAGGTCACATGGCAGATGCCAGACAAAAATTGGAAATGAGGATGATGGGGTTGAAATCGTGTATGGCTGAAAAACATTAAACAGAAATGTGACACTTTAACACAATGTTAAACATACAATGACACTTATGATAGACTTATGCAGCTCCTTTAATAATAATACACCCAGAAAATGTTGGAAACACCCAGCAGGTCTGTTGAGAAAGAAATAGAATTAACATTTTAAGTCCGTATGACTCTCCTTCAGAATTAAAGAGAGAGAGAAGTGTGATGGATTATATATTGCCTAAGAGGGGTTAGAGTGGTTGGAGCAAAGTAGAAGAGGTGGGAGCTAAGAGACGTTGCTTAGGGGACAAGACAGAGAAAATGTTAATATGAGCCAGTTCCTCAATGGATAACGCGCCTGACTACATATCAGAAGATTCCAGATTTGATTCCTGGATGATTTGTTGTAAACTTTGGACAGCCCAATGGTGAGCAGTACTGTCTCACAGTTCCAGGGACCCAGGTTTGATTCTCCGCCTCAGGTCACTGTCTGTGCGGAGTTTACATGTTCTGTCTGTGTCTGCTTGGGTTTCCTCCGGGTGTTCTGGTTTCCTCTCATAGTCCAAAGATGTGCAGGTCAGGTTAATTGGCCATGTTAACTTGCCCCTTAATGCCCTGGGATAAGCTGGTTAAACAGGTGAGGTGATGGGGTTAGGGCCTATGGGATTGTTGTCAATGCAGACCCAATAGGCTGAATGGCTCCTTCTGCACTATAGGAATTCTATGATTTTATAGTAGTATGAGGGACAATAGAGACAATAGTAGCATAAAGGTAAGGTAGCAGAATATGTTAATATGAGAACAGAAGTCAGTGCTCAGTGAAAGCAAAACCTAACACAGATAATCCAGTGGAGGGTCTGGATGGCTGAGGAGGATGGAGGTGATGGTGTGGGGTGATGAATAATTAGATTGAGTTTTAAAAAATTGCTTAAAAAGAGGTCAAGATGGCTGAGGAAAGTTTCACTTGAAGTTGTTAAACTCAATGTTGAGCTCTGAGGGCTATAATGTGCCTAACCAAAGGATGAGATGCATTCCTCCAGCTTGCACCAGGCTTCATTGTAAAATTGCAGTAGGCCAAAGGGTCAGATTGGCATGAGAGCACGATGCTGAGTTAAAATAGCAAGCAACTGGCAGGTTGGGGTTATGTTTGTAGACTGCATGAAGGGTTCAGAGTGGAAATATTTTAAAGATCCACTTCCAAATGCCCTTCATCCATTTTTCCTCTCATTACCCACTTGCACTTTTCTCCTAACCAAGAGCTCGCAAACACTTTACTGCACTTCAGTGAGGCATTAATAGTCAAAGCAATGTATTCTCAATCTTGTTTAGGGCTCAGGCCATGGAAAATGACTAATATGCACTTGGTTGTCTTCTGCCTCTGATGCTTCCCACCCTTTCTACGGATGTAGACTTCAACACTGACAAATCATGACACTCATGCAAAAAATTTCAATGGAAAGGCTGACAAAATCTTACACATTTTCCACTGGAGCTCGATAATCATTCTAGCTGTTAATGCCCCCTGAGTCTCAGCATTTCCATCTACCTGAGCAGAGCTGAGAGAATAGTTGAAATTCAGCTTAAACTCTGGAGGCAGATCAGAGATGAATCACAAGACTGGTTCCTACTCTTTGAAGATTAAGGCATGATGACAAACTGAAGAAATTTGGACTCTTCAGCCTCAGAACGAGGCATGTGCAAGGTAAAGTTAGAGCAGAAATTTACCAGAAATTAAAATATATTGGGCAAGACAATAATGACACAAGGGAGTATAAGACAAACTAAGAATATTCCAATTCAAATAGACTTTAAGCGGAAATATTGAGGTAGAATCCTTAGTTACCTGAGAAACTATTGGATATTCAAGTGAGCAAATAATAGAGTTTTTGTGAATGGATGAACTTATGACCTCCCTCATTTGTATATATTTTGTGATTTTCACATCTGCTTTTTTCCAATAGGACTCACAGCTTACAGTCAGAAGTGGGAATACTGGTGCATTTTACCCTTTTCATAGAACCATAGAATCCCCACAATATAGAAGGAGGTCCTTTGGCCTGTTGCATCTGTGCCAAGCACAATCCCACCCAGGCTCTGTTCCCTGAATAACCTGCTAATCCTCCTGACACTAGAGTCAATTTTAGCATGGCCAACCAACCTAACCTGCACATCTTTGGACTGCGGAAAGAAACTGGAGCACCCGAAGGAAACCCACACAGACACAGGGAGAAAGTGCAAACTCCACACAGATAGTGACCGAGACTGGAATTGAACCTGGGTCTCAGGCACTGTCAGGTAATAGTGCTAACCAATGTGCCACTGTGCCACCCAAGGCATTTCTGATCCTGTAGCTTTATTGCACTGAAGAAAATTACAGCCATTATTTCAAACCATTGTAAACTGTGAATTGACCAGTTGTAATGAACAAAGCTCCAGGTACATCAACGAATAATTTTGTGTTCATCTAGGGTGATATTCTCCCTTTCTTTTCCACATTTCTAATAGCAAAGGGTATGTGACTAGGAGGCAAGTGGCTCATAAAACAGGGGCAATATTTTCTTGTTTGCAATCATCATCCTTGGTTTTTATTGCAGGTAAAACTCATTGGGATAAGAAGCTGTCCAGCATTTCACTGAGTTTTTAAAACAAAATGGAAGAAGAGATAACATTAACATCGGCCTTTGTGCTTGCTAACTCTATCTGCAATGTAAAAAGATCAGCACATAACGTCTGAAAATATACAATTCACTTACAAGATTTTCTTTGAATGTGCATTTGTTCGATCACAACAGGGCAAGAAAAGTAAGTTTGCATGTACAGACAGAGCTGAATTGGATTTGTTCTTGTTTTGCCCTTGAACATGGCAAAGGGAAATGCAGACAAATGACGTGATGATTGTTGGTGAGAAGAACAATAGTGTTGCCAATGATGCTGATATACATATATTTCCATTGTAACATGAGGCTTGGAAAGTAGTATGGTTAAATTGGGCACTCCCACATTAGTAAACAGTTCAATACATGTTCCTCAGCTGATGAAAAAAGTTTATCTTCGTCAGTTTTTGTGCTTTTTTTAGATTAGTTTTTATCGCTATTGTTCTTGAACAGCCAGGAACAGTGAACTGTTGTTACATCTCAGAGCTTAATTAGGAAGCAAAATCCGCAACATGCTTATTCATACAAACACTGCAGAAATGTCCAGTGTTCAGTATTTTGAATTAGATATCAATGTTAAGAACTCAGTCTATCTAGAATCTCTACAGCACAGAAGGATGCCATTTGGTCCATTGAGTCTGCACCCAACTACAAACCCATCCAGTCCCTATCCCTGAACCCCAAGTGTTTTACCTTACTTGTCCTCCTGACACTAAGAGACAATTTACCATGGCCAATCCATCTAACCTGCACATCTTTGGAGTGTGGAAGGAAACAGGAGTATCAGGAGGAAACCCATGCAGACATGGGTTGAACATGCACACATTTAGCCGCACTTAAGGCTTATCTTGATAGCTATATGAACAAAAGGAGAATAAATATATATAAACGGTTGGTCAGATTGGTAAAAGTGATTGATACAGGTTTGGAGGGCCAAAGAGCCTGTTCCTGTGCTGTACTGTTCTTTGTTCTTCATGCAAACTCTACACAGACAGTCATCTGAGGCCAGAATTGAACCCGGGTCCCTGGCACTGTGAGGCAACAGTGCTAACCACTATGCCACAGTGCTGCCCCAGGAAGGACAAGTGCAAATAAGATAAATGGGAACACCATTCCTTGGAGGTTTCACTCCAAGCCAGACACCATCCTGACTTGGAAATATATCACCGTTTCTTCGCTTCACTAGGTCTTAATCCTGGAACTGCCTCCCTAAAAGCAATGTGGGTTTGCCTACAATGCCTGTACCTCAGCAGTTCAAAATGGAAACACCTTCTCAAGTGCAATTAGGGATCCGATTAAATGTTGACCTAGCCAGCGACATCTACATCCCATGAAATAATAAAAATAAAAGTTTTACAGCACGCACACACTTGGGAAAACATCATTTCACAAAAACGTATTCTAGAGCAGGTAATAATTCCATGAATACAGCTCCAACACTTAAACTGACCTTAGCAAATATGAAGAAAAGGAACTAATTGGCAAAACATAAGATATAATTTAATGCCCTCTGTGAGTATGAGCTGGCAAGCATGGGTGGGGGTGGCGGTGCGAGGAGTGGGAATACTGTCACCTTTTGGCCTCTGTTCCTGCTGAGTCTGCAGCAAACCCAATGTGCCATCTAGTTTCTATTATGCCAATGTTTATTTTTGACAGCCAAACTAACTAATAAAGTACCACTTTACTTTTTAAGTCTAAAAAAGTTTTCACCCTTTCTACAGTATTTGCATTGGAAATAATTGAGGTCACATTTTAACTTAATTTGATCTCCTGTTGCGTCTTGATTGTCAATTTTGTGTGAGCTGGCAACATGGGTTGGGGGAGGGGGAACTGGAGTGGGAATACTGTCACCTTTTGGCCTTTATTCCTTCTAAGTCTGCAGTTAACCCAATCAATGACTTCTCACTCTAATGTCAATTGTGGCCCACTTAAAACCATCACCCCACCACCGCTTTTGGGGTTGGGCACCAACATATAGAAAGCCCAAGTAGCTTGCGACTTCCTGGATGAGTCAATCATTGTCTTGGCCCAAAATTAGGAAGCAGAATCATTGAAAATCATTCCCCTGCCCATTCTTCCAATTCCTCACCTAGCCAGCTTCCTGCGTCTTCCGTCATGGCCTCACTCACCTCGGGCTTGGATCTCACTGATCCTGGAACCCTGGTGGGTACATAGCCATCTTCGCTCCCCTGGTAGTACTGATGGCAATAAGGTGCTGCCAGCAGCTTTCAAGGGGTGGTTGGAGTCCTTGATCCTGGGATAGGCCTGCCACTTGCTGATAAGAGGCACTTAATATGGAGGGCCTTCCGGAAAAGAGGTAATGTGGGCCCTTCACCAGCTCTCCAGTTGGTGGGTTTGACTCTTGTAGCCTGGATTAAATTTCAAAATGTTAAAATATTTAGAAACAAACTATTAAAAAAAATGTTCTAGACTGATGAACTTTCACCCTTTTTCATAGAATATAATACTCAAACCTAATTCTAATAATCAGTGTGTTGTACGGAGTATCAACAACAACTTATATTCATGTAGTACCTTTAATGGAATAAAATGTCCCAAGAGCATTATCAAACAAAATTCATGACCGAGACACAACAGGAGATTAAATTAAGTTAAAATGTGATCTCAATTATTTCCAGTGCAAATATTGTAGAAAGAGTGAAAACATTGTTAAACTTAAAAAGTAAAATGGCACCTTATTAGTTAGTTTGGCTGCCAAAAATAAACATAGGCATAATAGAAACAGGATGGCACATTGGGTTAACTAGTCTTTGAATTCAATCTAGAGTGTTGGAATGAAAGTCCCAATTCTCTGTTGTAGCTATAACGATTCAAGATGAGTTTGTCATCTCTCATTAATACTAATGCATGGTTGGACATAGTCAATAGCACAAAACTTCCCATTAATTAGCATTAAATTGGTAATCTTACCTCAAATTGCCCTAAGTATAGCTAGGAGTACTCATCTGTGGCTTGGGTTAATGAATATTACTGGGACAGAAAAGAGGGAACTTTAATTTTCCTCTGGCCCCTGTAGTGCTTGATATTGATGGAAGTGTTAAAGTTAGAAAAGGTTTCATTTCCAGCAGTGGCATGCCTCACCTTGATAAACACACAGACACAGAAATAAGTTTGAATTAAAAAAAAAGCAACAGTGAAAAGCAATTTAACAATTTCAGAATAGTTCTCAGATTTCCAGCATTTGCCATTTTTTGCTTTTTATTTAACATTGGCATTATCTTCCTGTTTGCAATTACACACATCTTTGCACCTTGTATCTGGAATGATAGAGATAATGCAGGAGTCACTTGCCATCTTGTCCCTTCAGTGTAGTTTAGTGATAGTGACACAGTCAGGAGGCTTTGCAATCAGGAACAGCTGTCACACTGAATATGGCAGGCCAACAGTTGAGCGGCACAACAGGACCACACACAGGTATTGTAGACTAGTGACTAGGTTATACATTCTGCATGTTACCCATGTTGATAACAGCCTTATAATGTAATAATAGACATAACATGTGTCATGGGAATGCTGTAATGAGGATTGTAATGAAATGTCAATTCTACTTTGAGTACTGCAAAATTCTGCAGACAATCTCACTGTGTGATACATTTAGACATTTCCAGTTAATTTGCACAACAAGGATAATGAAGATAGGTTCTTATTGCACTTTTTTTTATAATCTTCAACAGCTTTTAAAAAGAAGAATCAGTCTGGCAAAAACAAATTCGGTATACCTATGTATGAGTGATGACAGAATTAACGACGAAAAAGAGGTTAATGGTTGTCAAAATAAGAAATAATTTTATCTCACATGTTGAAAATTATTTTGTTAGTGAGTGTATTAATTTAGAATTTGTCAATGTAATTTTAAAATTGTTGTCTTCAAAAATCCTTGAGGTCAAATATGAATATCCAGCCACAATTGCTAAGTTCTCTGTAACATGACCATGCATATTTAACATTGCCCTAAAACAGTGCTAAATCTTAACATAAATTATGAATCCCATTGCCCCAACAACCATGAATTTATAAAATTGCACGAGCCACCAGGCAGGTTAATAGGATATATCCTTGTATTCTGCTGCATTATACAGAGATCAAAGCTGTTCAAATCACACAGCACAATATAATTCCATTGTTGTCCATTATTCTCAACTATGATAGCCCTGTGGGAACAGTAACAAAAATGGTACAAACTGAAAACTTGTATAACTTTTAAGAATTAACTCCTGACTATAATGCATCATAAGGTATGTACCCATCTCAAAATACTTTGAGTTAAATTCTTCCTCTTGACAGCTCCATTTCAACTTTTGTTTTACATTGATTTTAATACATAAATTGATTAGGGATAGTCAGCACGGTTTTGTGAAGGGTAGGTCATGCCTCACAAACCTTATTGAGTTTTTTGACGAGGTGACCAAAGAGGTAGATAAGGGTAAGGCAGTTGATGTAGTGTATATGGATTTTAGCAAAGCGTTTGATAAGGTTCCCCATGGTAGGCTACTGCAGAAAGTGCAGATGTATGGGATTGAAGGTGATTTAGCAGTTTGGATTAGGAATTGGCTAGCTGATAGAAGACAGAGGGTGGTGGTTGATGGGAAATATTCAACCTGGAGTGCAGTTACAAGTGGTGTACCTCAAGGATCTGTTTTGGGGCCACTGCTGTTTGTCATTTTTATAAATGACCTAGATGAGGGTGTAGAGGGTTGGATTAGTAAATTTGCTGACGATACCAAAGTGGGGGGAGTTGTAGACAGCGAGGATGGATGTTACAGTTTGCAGAGGGACATAGATAGGTTGCAGAGCTGGGCCGTGAGGTGGCAAATGGAATTCAATACGGATAAGTGTGAGGTGATTCACTTTGGTAGGAATAACAGGCATATGAAATATAGGGCTAATGGAAGGACCCTTAATAGTGTTGTCGAGCAGAGGGATCTTGGGGTACAAGTACATAGCTCTTTGAAAGTTGGCACCCAGGTTGATAAAGTTGTTAAGAAGGCGTACGGTGTGTTAGCTTTTATTGGTAGAGGGATTGAATTTAGGAGCCGTGAGGTTATGTTACAACTGTACAAAACTCTGGTGCGGCCGCACTTGGAGTATTGCGTACAGTTCTGGTCGCCGCATTATAAGAAAGATGTGGAAGCATTGGAAAGGGTGCAGAGGAGGTTTACCAGGATGTTGCCTGGTATGGTGGGAAGGCCTTATGAGGAAAGGCTGAGGGACCTGAGGTTATTTTCATTAGAGAGAAGAAGGTTACGCAGTGACCTAATTGAGGCGTATAAGATGATCAAGGGATTGGATAGGGTGGATAGTGAGAGCCTTTTTCCTCGGATGGTGATGACCAACACGAGGGGACATAACTTTAAATTAAGAGGTGGTAGTTATAGGACGGATGTCAGAGGCAGGTTCTTTACACAGAGGGTGGTGAGGGCGTGGAATGCCCTGCCTGCAACAGTTGTGGACTCGCCTACTTTGGGGGCATTCAAATGGTCGGTGGATAGGCATATGGATGATATTGGAATAGTTTAGGTTAGAGGGTCCACTGGCCAGCGCAACATCGAGGGCCGAAGGGCCTGTACTGCGCTGTAATGTTTTTTATTAAGCAACACAGCACGGGAAACAGGCCCTTCGGCCCAACGAGCCCGCGCCACCGTAATACCAAATACATTATCCTATTTTAATATTCCTATATAATAATATATATATTAATCCTAATTTGGAAAATTTTCACCATAGGGACAATTTGTTACCCAATCAGCCTAAGAGCGAATTTTTGGGTTGTGGGAGGAAACCGGAGTGCCCGGAGAAAACCCACGCAACCACGGGGAGAACGCGCAAACTCCCGCAGACACCGGCCCAATTCCAAGTGTCTGCACAGCCACATCGATAGTCTCTGAGCTGTCATGGTGCCCTTCAGATGGTCCACATAAAGCACTCATATACGACATGAGGTACCAGGCAACCCATGAATCAACATCCAAGAGCTGTACCCGCACCACCTGCCGAATGCGTGCTCAAATTATGGACCGAATTACCTGTGGAAAAAAGCCGTAGTTAAACAGTCCTAATATATCCCTCTATCTGCATACCGCTCATGTGGCTGTCCAAGAGACCCTTAAACAGCCCCAGCGTGCCTGCTCCCACCACCTTACTCGGCAGTGCATTCCACACCCCCACTACCCTTTGTGTGAAAAACTGCCCTCTAATATTCGTCCTATACATAGCCCCCCTCACCCTATGGCCATGACCTCTCGTCCTATCCATTTCTAAAGGTGGAAAAAGTTTACCTCCATTTACTCTATCTATACCCCTTATAATCTTATACACCTCTATGAGATCCCCTCTAAGCCGACGTCTTTCAAGGGAAAACAACCCCAGTCTATCTAATCGTTCCTCATAAGACAGTCCTTCCATACCAGGCAGCATCCTGGTAAACCTCCTCTGCACTCTCTCCAAGGACTCCACATCCTTCCGATAGTACGGAGACCAGAACTGGGCGCAGTATTCCAAGTGAGGCCTAACCAAAGTTGTATACAACTGCAACATCAAACTCCTACTCTTGTATTCTATACCCTTTTCTATGAAAGCTAACATACTATACGCCTTCTTTGTCACCTTCTCCACCTGTGAGGACACCTTCAGAGACTTGTGAACCTGCACCCCCAAGTCTCTCTGCGTCTCTATGCTCCTTATAGTTTTACCTTTTATCCTATAATTCTCTTCTACATTTTTCCGGCCAAAATGCATCACCTCGCATTTTTCCGGATTAAATTCCATTTGCCATCTATCTGCCCAATCTACCAACCTGTCTATGTCCTGTTGTATTGCCTGACACTGCTCTTCTGTACCCGCCAATCCAAGCATCTTGGTGTCATCAGCAAATTTGCTGATCTCACCACCTACCCCTACTTCCAAGTCGTTTATGTAGACCACAAATAGAAGAGGACCTAGTACTGAGCCTTGTGGCACTCCACTAGTGACAGGCTTCCAGCTGGAAAAAGAGCCTTCCACTACTACCCTCTGTCTCCTCCTTCCGAGCCAGTTTTCGACCCATCTACATACCCGACCCTGTATCCCATGCGCCTTCACCTTCTCTATCAGTCTACCATGAGGAACCTTGTCAAACGCCTTACTGAAATCCATGTAGACGACATCAACAGCCTGTCCTTCATCAACTGTTTTTGTCACTTCTTCAAAAAATTCCACCAGATTCGTAAGACAAGACTTCCCCTTGACGAAGCCATGCTGCGTATCCCTGATCAGATCGCAGCGCTCCAGATGCTCATACATCCTGTCCCTAAGGATCCTCTCCATTAGCTTACCTATAACTGAAGTCAAGCTCACCGGCCTATAGTTCCCTGGGTGATCCCTCTGAATTCCCTGTTCTATGTTCTATTAGTGGTTGTGAAAGATGTTCCTTGGTTTGCCTGAAACTTGATGGCTTTCTATTGCACACAGTTGTCCTCAACTGAGTGATGCAGACTGCTATGTTACAAGGCCCAGGAATACATGCTGAGGGGTATATTAAAGCTTGGACAGTTGCCACAGAAGTACAACAGGGAAAGGCTACTGTCAAAAGACCTTTTATCTTCAGGACACTGAGGAGTTGGAAACTGTAGAACTCTTTCGGCTATATGACTGACTTAGTCAGAGCCAATACTCCGCTACCCTGCCTATGGGGAGGGAATAGTGCTGAGTCATCTCAGAGTGGAACATGTTATAAGGAAAAACTTTGAATTCTATTGCATTTTCTGCAACATTTAGTTTTGACATGGAACGCATATTGTAAATATCGAGAGTATTGCCATAGTATTGAGGCATCTCAGAAGGGAATATGTTATTTGGAGAAAAGTTGAATTGTATTGCATTTTCTGTAATACTTTGAAAAGTTTTGAAATGCATTTTGACAAATTTTAAGAATAAAGTATAGTTTTGGAGAAAAAATATTCCGTGCCAGAACTACTTCAGAATGGCAATCATCTTCAGATTGTCACTCTGTTCCTTTTTTCTTACCCAAAATCCTATCACATTTAACCTTTTGGCTCAGGTTGAGGTCAGGTGGATTTGTAGTTAGGGAGGGCTTTGAGGTGGGGTTTGGATGGGGTCAGTAGGGAATAAGGCCTTGGGAGGAGGGGTGATTAGAGTACTGCTTCAAGATGAGGTTTGATCAGGTCAATCAGGCCTTGGGAGGAGGGAGGATTCATTTTAAGTTTTAAATTTATTTATTAGTATCACAAATAGACTTACATCAACAGTGCAATGAAGTTACTGTGAAAATCCCCTAGTTGCCACACTTGGGCACCTATTCGGATACACAGAGAGAATTTAGCATGGCCAATATACCTGACTGGTGCAGAAGGTGAAGTCATATGGGATCAAAAGTGAACTGGCAAGATGGATACAAAATTGGCTTGGTCAAAAAAGACAAAGTAGCAGTAGAAGAGTGTGTTTCTGAATGGAGGTCTGTACAAGTGGCATTCCTTAGGGATCAGTGCTGTTTGTAATATATATAAATGATATGGAGGAAAATGTAACTGGTTTGATTAATAAGTTTGCAGGTGACACAAATGTTGGTGGATTTGCTGACAACAATGAGGACCATCAAAGGATACAGCAGGATATAGATTATTTGGAGACTTGGGCGGAGAGATGTCAGATGGAGTTTAATCCAAACAAATGCAAGGTAATGCATTTTGGAAGGTCTAATACAGATAAGAAATATACAGCATGTGGTAGAACCCGGGTGTACAAATGCACAGGTTACTGAATGTTCTAATGCAGGTGGATAAAGTAGTCAAGAAGGCATATGGCATGCTTGCCTCCATCAATCGGGACATTGAATTTAAAAATTGGCAAGTCATGTTGCACTTTTATAGAACCTTTGTTAGGCTGCACTTGGAATATAATGTTCAATTCTAGTCACCACCTTACCAGAAAGATGTGGAGGCTTTGCAGAGGGTACAGAAAAGATTTGTCAGGATGTTGCCTGGTATGGAAGGCATTAGTTATGAGGAGAGGTTGGAGAAGCTTGGTTTATTCTCACTGGAACAACGGAGGTTGAGGGGCAACCTGATAGAAGTCTACAAAGTTATGAGAGGCATGGACAGAGTGGATAGTCAGAAGCTTTTCCAGGGTGGAAGAAGTCAATTACTAGGGAGCAGAAGTTTAAGGTGGGAGGGGTAAGGTTTAAAAGAGTTGCATGAGACAAATTCTTTGTACAGAAAGTGATGAGTGCCTGGAACTTATGACTGGGGGAGGTAGTGGAAGCGGATACAGTAGTGACTTCTAAGGGGCGTCTTAATAACATATGAATAGGATGGGATTAGAAGGATATGGTCCCTGGAAGAGTAATGGGTTTTAGTTAAGTTGGGCAGCATTGTTGGTTCAGGCTTGGAGGGCCGAAGCGCCTGTTCTTGTGCTGTGATTTTCTTTGTTCTTTAAACTGCATGTTTTTCAGAGTTTGAGGTTTGGATTGGGTCTGTCAGGCATTGGAGGAGTGGGAGTGGGGATTATGGAGTGGTGTCTCATTGGAGGAATAAGGAAGAACTTTGAGGGATCAGGGATTTAGGGAAGTCTGATGGGGAGGAGAATTAGTTAGGGTTGAAGTTTCAGCCCTTTTCTAGAATAAATTTGTTATTTCACATTAATCAATTTATAAGTAGCTTGTATATTTAAGGCAGCTTCAAGCAAGGAATGCACATAACTATTTTCAATCTATATTACTGGCTCAGATGACAGTACAAAGAATAGGTAGGAACACAGGTTGTGAGGAAGACACAAAAAGTGACAAAGAGAGAGAGATAGGTTAAGTGAGTGGACAAAAATTTTGGAAAATGTGAGATAGTCCACTTTGGTCAGAAGAATAGAAAAGCAAACTGTTATTTCAATGGCAACAGTGGAATCTGTGTTTTTATGTACATAACAAAATGTTAGCATGCAGGTATAGAAGAGGATTAAGAAGGAAGGCAAATAGAATGTTGGATTTTATTGCAAGGGAGCTGAGATAAAAATAGAAAAGTTTTGATGCAACGGTACAGTGAATTGGTGATAATACACCCATGCTACTGCTTATGGTTTTGGTCTCCCTATTTAAGAAGGGATATATTTGCATTGGAGGCAGTTCAGGGAAGGTTCACTGGGTTGATTCTGGGGATGAAGACATTATCTTATGAGGAAAGATTGTGCAAGTTGGGCCAATAGTCATTACAGTTTAGATGAATAAGGGGTGATCTTATTGAAACATAAAAGTTTCTGAGGGAACTTGACAGATGCTGAGATGATAAGTAGGATTTTATCACCTTGCTCATCCCAAAATTGTAAAATCCCACCTGAGGCCAATGGACCTTTCCATGCTCTGCCCGTCACCTGCTCCGACTCTTGTGGCAGCTGAACGATAAAATTCCAGCCAATGTTTCCTCTTGTGGGGGGAATCTAGTACCAGAGTGTATAATTTCATAATAAGGAGGACTCCTAGTTAAGGTGAAAATAAAGAGAAAATTATTTTCTTAGAAGTTTGTTAATTTTTGGAAGACTATGTGTCAGAGAGCAGTGGAGGCTGAGTTATTGAACATATTGAAGGTTGATTTAGATAGGTAATTGGAGGTCTTGTGGCTCAGTATGTAGTGCCCCTGCCTTTGAGTCAGAGTTCCAGGTTCAAACTCACCCCAGGATATATTGGCAATGAAAGGAATGTTCATGGCACGGTTTAAACAGTTTGATAATCAAGTTACTAATTCTGCCAACAATTCTCCGCTATTCCTCCAGGGGATAAACAATGTGTGAAGACATGAAACAAACAAGTTAGACAGATTTTTTTCCTATAAAAAGTTAGTTAAGGGAAATAGGCAGGAAAGTGGAGTTAACTTCTCAATCAGCCATGATTTTTATTGAGAGGTGTACCTGGATCAAAGGGTTGAATTATTTACTCCTGCTCCTATTTCTTTTGTTGTTAAGGCATATAATCATTTTGTGACCTTGTAATATCCTCTTTGTCAATGTTTAGCTACTGGTTCCTAAGCTGGGAGATGCTCTCACAGAAGCAAAAGCCTAGTACAGTAATACATGTGGAAACATATTTATAAACCAGCCATTCAAACTCTTCAATAATTATTCATAGGTATGTCATATCCTACTGGCAGGATTAACTCATTAGATGTGAATACACTATAGCATATAGTTAGGAGTGATCGTGGAAGTAATCATCACTGACTTAAAACCTTGAGGAATGTAATGGCCTCTAGTAAAGGAGACCAAGGAAACCTTGAAATGATAACCACTATCTCCTTCCAATTTGTGGATCCAAACTTCTCACTGATGAACATCAATTGGAGTAAAAACTGAGAGAGGATGGAATGGGAATGCTCTCTACATGTAAAATGACAAACTAAGCAACAATGATTCTTCAATACTATAAGTTTGCAGATGCTTGAAGGACATAGCTGCCACATTGAACAAAGTGCCAGATAGTAAAACAACCAAAAGGAGGACATGCAGGACGTTGTTCTTACTGACCTACATACTACAGATACCTGTGCCCACAAAAACATTGCTCAAATTAACCATTCCACAGCCCTTATAAATATAATTTCTACTTTTCACAGTGAGAACACTTTTCATTGTGTAGAGTGACATAGAACACTTTCCATTGTGTACAGCGACACACGGCCATTTATATACATATGTTTTACATTTACATATATATCTTCAAAAGTTTGAGCACTTGCGTTTGGCAACTATAGCAACCGATTTTCACACAGGTTTCACGGATAGCGATAAATTAAATAGCCAGTTCATTCAAGATTGAGAATTGAAGAAGTAGGCAGCAAATGGAGAAACATGAAGTGAGGATTCAACATGCTGTTAAAAAAAAATGGATGACAATAGAAAGAGGAATGAAGGTAAACACATCTGAGTACAATTTAATTGAAAATGAAATAAAGAATGCACATAGGCAGGCGACAGAGAAATTGTATAATGAGATGTGTGATGAAGTACTGGAGCTGGAAAGAAATCACACAATGAGAGCTTTGCAGCTGAAAGTGAAGTCTTTGATAAATAGAAGGAAAGAGATAACAACAGATAGTCAATGCATAAAAGAAAAAAGGGAGAATATTGTTTGAAAGGACTACAGTAACAAAAAGATGGACTGGAAATGTAAGTGAATTGTATGATGATCTAAATCAAGGAAGACCTCAAGACATTGGGGCGAATGATGATATAGATGTTCTGATAGGAGGTGAAGAATGCTTTGAAACTGATGAGTACATGAGGAGCTCTAGAGACAGATGCAGTAACAATTGAACATCTAAAACCCTCGAGAAAACAACATTTGAAGTGATATGTGAAATTTGTGATGAAGTTTATAACAAAGATGCATTCCAAGTGGCATTTGTTACTCTTTACGTTCCCCAAGAAATTTGTACATTCTCAGAATGATATGATTGCACTGGAGGGGGTGCAACAGAGATTCATGAGGATGCTGCCTGGGGTGGAACATTTAAGTTAGGATGAGAGATTGAATAGGCTCATTTTCGGTGGAGCAGAGGAAGGGAAACCTGATCGAGGTGTGCAAGAATCATGGACAGAGTAGATAAGGAGAAGCTGTTCTCTTAGTTGAAAGGTCATTCAGGAGGGGACATAGGTTCAAGGTGAGGCGCAGGAGTTTTAGGGGGGATGTGAGAAATTACCCTTTTACTCAGAGGGTGGTGACTGTCCGGAACACACTGCCCTAGAAAGGTGGCAGGGACAGGTTGGCCTCACATCATTTGAAAGATATCTGGGTGAGAACCTGGCATGTCATAGCATTCAGGGCTATGAGCCAAGTGCTGGCCCATAGATGGGATTAGATGGGAATTCAGATATTTGCAATGTGTCCGTGTAGATTCAATGTGTCAAAGGGCCTCTTCTGCACTATCTGGTTCTATGATTCATTGGAATGCAATCATTTTACAACAATAAACTCAATGAATTACCTCATTATAGCAATCTTGAAAATCATAATGGAAAGATGTAATAACACATTTTAAGTAGAAATTGCTGAAATGCAATCTTGATTTAAGCCTAACGTAGAATCAAGAGAGGAAATATTTAGCATAAGAATAATCTTCAATAAATATCTAGAAGTAAACAAGAGCATTTATAATTGCTTCATAGACTAGGATGCATTCGATCATGTTAAGAGATTACTACTGAAATGTGATATTGTTGGTAAAGATGTGAAATATGTTCAGAGCTGTAATGGGACCAAATAGTGAGTATTAGGTTAGAAGATGGACAATCAGATATGGTTCAGGTCAAGAGAGGTGTATAGCAAGACTTTATACTGTTGCCAAGATTATTCAATCTGTGCACAGAACCTGAGGCTAATCAATTAATTAATAACCTATAGATGATTATATATAAAATATTAAAAAAAATTCACAGGTTATGAGCATTGCTGTACTGTCCATCCCCAACTGCCTTTGAGAAGGTGATGATGAGCTGTCTTCTTGAACTCCATGTGGTGAAGGAACATCCAACTGCACTGTTAAAGATGGAGTTCCAAGATTTTGACCCAGCCCATAGATATGATGATATAGTCTGAAGTCAGGTTGGTGTCTGGCCTGGAGGGGAACTTGCAGGTGATAATGTTCCCATGTGTTTGCTGTCCTTATCCTTCTTTGTATTCACATTTTTCCTATAATGGAGTGGCTAGAATTGCATACAGTCCTCCAGATGTAGTCTAACTAGTTTTTATATAATTTGAGCATACTCTTCCAGGTCTTATATGTTTCAACTAATAAAGGCAAGTAACTCTGTACTTTCTTGACCAACTACATTCAGGGGGTCTGTGTTGATATATTTCCCTTGAAAATTTTTTTAAGTAGGGAGATACGTTTTCTCTAATAGTGGGCAACCAGATTTTATAAATTTAAAATAATTGGCAAAATATCATTTCACACAGAGGACTGTTAGGACTTGAAACACAGCACACATAGAATCAAAAACAACAACAGAAGTCAGTTGGACATAGGTTTAAAAAGAACTGATTTGCAGCATTATGAGGAAAAGGCTGAGACTAAAATGGACAGTGCCTTCAAAGAGGTGGTCCAGGTATGATGAATCAATTTTTTTTTCTGTTCCATGACTCTAAGTTGCAATCAACCAATTGCACTTTTCCAGTGTGATCTAGGGAGAAAAGATAAACAAATGGGTAAAGATGTAGCAATTATATTTTTCAATATACCAAAATAGGAAATAATAGAATAATAGAAGTCTTTTCTCGTAGTTGGTGCAATAGGTGATTCTTCAGAGAAAAAAAATCATAAGTGGTCATTAGAAACTAGATTATGTGAATAGACAGAAAATATACATCAACAAGAATGGAATTGGGAGAAGGGATGGTTGATATCTTGTCCATATTTACGTAACAAAAGGTTAATATCCTTTGATTTGAAAATAGTCATTTTTCTAAAATTTTCAAAGATCAGTAATGTAATCATGAGAATGTAATAAGCATATTAATTTGTGGACAATTAATATAACAATGAATTTGGTAAGAGCAAAAATGAAAATTCTAAATCATCAACAATCTATTAAAAGCAAGTCATATTACAAATTTAAATAGTATTTATGTGGCAACTTAAACATCATAAAAAATATTAATCCATTTCACAGAAGCATTATAAAACAAAGTTTGATACTAGTACTGGAATTTTACTGCCTCACCCGTCCGAGGCTTGTAAGAGCCCCCCAGATGCCAACAGGGAATGCTGCTCTGTGAACCTCGCTCTTCCCAGAATGGGGGCGGGCATGCCGAAAAAATTCTGGCATAAGTCATATATTAAAAAAGACGGTCAAATATTTGAGCAGAGAGGTAGGTTTTAAGGTGCATTTTAAAGAAAGAAAGAGATAGATGGAAAATTTTAGCATGAATTCTAGAATTCCAGAGGTTGGGCTTGGAAAGCTAAGGTCAAGGCCACTGGAGAATTATTGGAGAGTTGGGGGGATGGAGGAGATCAATCGGGAGGGGCAAGGCGAAAACAGGATTTGAAAACAAGGATGAGAATTTTAAAATTGAGATGGTGCTTAAGTATTGTTTAAGGTAAACGTATAAGATAAATAAGATCAAATCAGGTTCTGAAGTATAATTTAGATGACAAGATAAACCAAATGATTTGTGTTATGCTTTTCTCATTTCTGCACTATTAGCTTTTCAATGAAGATAATTGCATAATTTCTGGATAACCTAATTTCCACCTTTGGATCCAAATGATTGTGTAATGCTTACATGGGCATAGTACACTCCCCTTGTGGTACCTTGCTTTTTGAAAATGGATATTAGAAACCTTGCTAATTGTCATGCATGGTTTTCTGAACACACGGTATGGCAGAATTTCTAGTGTGTAATCTTGGTGGGAGAGACCCCATCAGGACAACAACATCAGAAAATTGAAAATATGTAAAGAAAGGGTTAAACATGGAATTCAGCTAATTTCATTTGTGCTGTCTGCTCCAGTTTCTGAATTTTCTGCTAGATATTCTGACTGGCTCAATGATAATGAACACTCCATAAGAGATCCCATTATCACTCCCAGGGTATTTCTTTTGCACAATATGTAGCTAAACAATAGTGTGATGCAAGGACATAAACAGTAATGTGTACTTGCTATGGTCGGGGACCAGTTCAGCTTGGTTGGTTGGGCAACTGGTTGGTGATGAGAAGTAACATAAGAACATAAGAAATAGGAGCAGGAGTAGGCCCTCGAGCCTGCCCTGCCATTTAATAAGATCATGGCTGACCTGTAGTGGTTCAGTAACACTTTCCAGCTTTCTCCCCATAACCCTTAATTCCCTTGTCAATTAAAAACCTATTCACTCTTGACTTGAACATATTCAGTGAGGAAACCTCCAGTACCTCATCAGGCAGAGAATTCCAAAGATTCACCACCCTTTGCGTGAAGAAATTCCTCCGCGACTCCAATCTGAACACTCCCCCCCACCCCCCAATCTCGAGGCTGTGCCCTCTAGTCCTGCTATCTTTGCTAAGCGGGGAGAGTCTCTCAACCTCTACCCTATCCATCCCCTTCATTATCTTATACGTCTCTATAAGATCCTCTCTCAGCCTTCTAAACTCCAAAGAGTACAAACCTAGCCTATTCAGTCTCTTATAATCCAACGTCCTCGTCTCTGGTATCAGCCTAGTAAACATTCTCTGCACCCGCTCCAAGGCCGATATATCCTTCCTCGAATGCGGCGATCAAAACTGCACACAGTACTCCAGCTGCGGCCTCACCAGCACCCTATACAGCTGCAACAGAACCTCCCTACTTTTATATTCTATCCCCCTAGCTATAAAGGCCAACATTGCATTTGCCTTCTTAATAACCTGCTGCACCTGCATAATGTGTTTTTGCGATTTGTGCACAAAGACCCCCAGGTCCCTCTGCATCATTGCATGCTGCAGCTTTTCTCCATTTAAATAGTAATCCTTCCTACCATTATTCTTACCAAAGTGGATAACCTCACACTTGCTAACATTATACTCCATCTGTCGGGTCCTCGCCCACTCACTCAACCTATCCAGATCCCTCTGCAGGCTTTCCACACCCTCCATGCAATTTGCTTTTCCATTCATTTTCGTGTCATCAGCAAATTTCGTCACCCTGCACTCTGCCCCTTCCTCCAGATCATCTGTGTAAATGGTAAATAGTTGAGGCCCCAGCACCGATCCCTGGGGCACTCCACTAGGCACCAGCTGCCAATCAGAATAGCACCCATTAATACCTACTCTCTGCTTCCTATTAGACAACCAATCCTCCATCCAGTCTAATACCTTACCCCCGACTCCCTGCATCTTAACCTTCTGCAGCAATCTTTTGTGAGGCACCTTATCAAATGCTTTTTGGAAATCCAAAATCACCACATCCACCAGTTCCCCTCTATCTACCGCACTAGTCACTTCCTCTTAGAACTCCAATAAATTCGTCAAGCATGACTTCCCCTTAACACTGATAGCTTGGGTTAAATTTCTGTACTGGTTGAGGTTATTCATGAAGGCCCACATTCTCAACCTTATCCCTCACCTGAGGTCAATTGATCCTCAGGTTAAATCTGGGACTATAGTAGTTTTACCTGTTTACTTGCTACAAAAGTATATTACATACGACCATGTGAATTCTCTGCTCTTTGCTGAAAGGAAACTAAAAAAGTTCTTTGTCAAAACGGGTAGTTTTAAACCATTCGTTAGATCCTTTACATGGAACACAATATAATGTTTTTGTCTCACACACAATCCATTTCCCTGTGCTCCCCAGTTAGGGAAAACAATAAATGTCCAACTTATTCCTAAGATAAGGGTCAAAAATCAAGATAAGTTCTTCCTTTCTGCCAGCTAATAATGGAGAAACATTTACGTTAGATACACAGAGGGCCACAGTCCAGATGGAATGATATATCCTGTAGCTGAAGGAATAAGCATAAATATGGGACACAGTACCTGAGGCACCTAAAGGAAGAACAGCTGTGAGGCTAAAAGAATAACCTTCATGGTTTTCTATCTACATTTGGGCAATATTGAACATTCTGTGATTTAGTTTATAACAAATAGAAAAAACATGAAAATGTGAATATTTTATTCTCTTTTTTTGTGAAGCAAAGTACCTATTGCCCCCACAAGGCTTAAAATTCATATGGGCCTCTATCTTTCTGATATTATGAACCACAGAAACTGATGACATGGATAACATTTGTTTATTCATCTTATAGATTATTACAGTCACACAGTAACTCAAGAAAGCTCCAGCTTTGACTATACAGTTATGTCTTTCTGGCATCCCGTTATATTCAACTTCTATTTTGTAAAAATGCTGAGCCTGAAAACAGCATCAGTGTTGAATTTGGCTTGCGTGGTTTATGCTCTTACGTTACAATTTTTAAATATTTGAAATTATAGAGCACCAAAACATTTCTACCAAGAAGGAAAAACAAGTACTTCCTGCACAGACATTCTTATCAAGGTAGTGCAGGCAGGCACACGTTGAACAAATGGACCATTCAAGTTCTAGATTGTTTCAATAGGTTGGTGAAGAATGTAAGTCACCAGAAGTTTTGACCTAATATTGTCCTCCAGAGCAAAGCTCCATTGTATTGTGAGAGGGTTCTAAGCCCAGCTGTCGCAGCTTGTTGGATTGGCCTTGAATGTTTGAGTGGAACTTTGTTTATGTATCAGCCTCTGGCACTCATCCAGGTCTCCGACCAAGGACATATGACATCAATCTGCTACTGGAGACATTGGACTGGTTTCCAATGGATAAACTGCAGAGAATTCCAGAGGGAGGATCAGGGAACAGCTGCAACTAAAAAAGTACTCAAGCTATTGCTTTCTTTCTCTTTTAGTGATATTCGTTCCAATGATTTTTAATATTTTGCTTTTACATTCCTTACTTCAGGTCATTTTTTTAACCTCCTGTTTCTTACCCCTTTCACCTTTTTATTCCAATTCCCCCGTTTATCTGCTTGCTTTCTCTTTCTGGTTTCACATTTGGTTCTAATGACTATTTAGTTTGCCTCTGCATTCCCGTCATGTTTTCATTTTGATTCCATTAAAATGTCTTGTAGCATTAAACATTATTTATTCCTCACCAGTCTGTACATTATTTTCTCTGATCCAATGTATCTTCCCAACCCAGGAAGCATTCCCCGTCTAGTGAGTAAAGACCCAGCCAATGCGCACCTCCAATTGATTAAGGGAATATGAAATAAATAATGTTTATACGTCTGTGTGATTCTTCTTCGGAGCTTTCAGATTTCCAGTATTTTGTTTTTATTTTAGGATTGTTTTGATCATTGATTCCCTTTCTGTCCTTCTTCTGGAGTATTGAAAGACTCAGCTCATCATTTGGGCTTCAACCTTGCCTCAGAATAAGCAGATTGTGGCTTTGTGAATCACTTCGGACACAAACACACAACCAAGGTTGGCTTTTCAATGCAAGGATGAGGGAATGAGCCCCAACACCTCTCAAAAATTGCACCAGGGTTGTGATTCAGACCTATCTCTGGATCGTGCATTTACTTCCCCACCATTCCCCGTCTGAGTAGAAGCCAAGCCTGCTAATCAGGTTGGCTTCTGGGTCAGGAACCTATCAGTGATGCCACACACAATGCTGTCGAGTTACAATGTGATACGGTATGTGGGGAAACCTCAACTCCCAGTTTTTCTGCTGCTACTGGGTCCCGAGGTGTTGGCAGGTGAAAAGGTTAAAACCTCCTTCAATTTTTCGCATTCTGGTTCAATCTCCTTTTGAGAAAGCACATTGTTTCTCGCATTTCTTCCTTTGATAACCAAAAACTGGTAGACAAGCACAAGACGATTAAATGCATCATCCGATATTTTGGAACAGTAATATCTTTCATTTAGATGTGAGCCTTGGTTTAGTGAAATTACTTACTTGAAATCAGAAAGTTGTGGAGTCAAACCAAACTCCAGAAACTTGAGTAGGTGCTTTAAGCAAACATTTGAGCACATTATTGAGGAAACGTGGCAGTCAGATGATTCAGATATAATGTTAAACTGAATTGTAAAAGATCCCATGTCACCACTTAATGGAGAGCATGAGAGTGGTCTGCGCCAACATTAATTCCCCAATGAGCACAACTAAAATACATTAACTGTTCATTAAACTCATTGTTGTTTTTGGGACCTCACCATGTACAGATTGGCTACTGTTTTTCTTATGGTTAGTACAGGTCTGAACACCATACCGTGCAGTTAGCAAACACAATGTGCAGATATTAATAGCAATGAGACAAATCAAATATACCAAAACAAGACCAACAGATGGCCTCTCTATTCATTTATTTTAAAGGTTTTTCTAATTAACATTATCTAATTAACATGGGAATAGGGCCTAGGTGGAACTGTTTTCGGTGCAGATGCAATGGACCAAATGGCTTCCTTCTGTACTGTAATGTTGTATTAACACAGATGCTATTTTAAGGTACGATAACATAAGCAAAAGTCAATGCACATGCAGTGCTCAGCTAAATGTGATATTCTGGATTGTGAAGTGCAATTTTAACCTTGGCTGCCATCAGAAAATTGGTGTGAATGGCTAATTGACCTGTTTTACACTGTCCTGTTTTATTTTCCATTGATTTCAATGGACATCCGATCTCACCTGATCCAGTTCGTATCTGTTTGGGTGCATTATATTAAAAGCACCACCCTTGTGTTACAAAATATAAATATTTTGAGAGTTAAGAAACATTTTTACGTTTCCAGATTTTCGTGAAATTTTTGACCATAATGATGTTATTCACACCCTCGCAAGACAAAAAGGCAGGTTCAGAGTAAAGATTTCTTTATTTTACTTCCAAACCATGTGTTCACTTCAGTTTTAGAAAGGTTCCCTTACTGGAGCAGTATAAATCTTTTCACCTGCCACACACATCATCTTCTTTTACGGTCCTTCAGCTAGGATTGCCAATTTGTGCTGGCCGATGGTTTGTTTTGTTCTGTATGCTGCTGCTTTTGACAAAGGAGTCAGCTGGGCCATATTCATTTCTTGTGAATCTTTAGAGAAGAAATTTTGATGCCATAAACCAGAGGTAGACAAGGAGCAACATTGACATCCATTTCAATCTTCCAACACTTTTCAAGCTCTCATGAACTTGTAACACATTTTTTGACAGGTATTTTTTTCAAATTAAAAATGTGATATTTTTCTTATTTTATAATTAATTGCACTAAATCCTTACTTTTGATTCTTTTCTCCTTATCTTTAACTGCACTCTTTACAATGCACTTTCATGATTGCAAAACTCGCAGTATAGATAAGGAAGATGCCTCTGAATGGAGTCTTCTATTACTCTATTTACCAGGACTGGAATTCAGTATTCTTCCACTTCCAAGTGGCAAAAATATTCTGAAATGTGTTGGAAAAGAAACAAAGTGCAGGTCTGTGAGGTTTTCCTCTGGGTGCTCTTGTTTCCCCCTACAGTCCAAAGACATTAGGGTGGATGACCATGCTAAATTGCCTCTTCATGTTCCAAGATGTGTAGGTTAGGGGGATTTGTGGAGTAAATATGTAGGGTTACAAGGATAGAGTGGGGGAAAGAGCCTGGTTAAGGTGCTGTTCAGAATCAATGCAGACTCGATGGGCCAAATGGTCTCTCCTGTTCTGTAGGGGTTCTGTGATTCTATGATTGATCTGTCAAATAGATTGGTCCAATGCATTTGATAAGAATATACAGATGGTATGTACTGAAGATCTTTTCCTGCGTGTTTGCATATAAACGATATGTATATCAATGGCTGTCAATATTTTGGGATTTTACGATAGGTATGTTCTCAGTCACAACAACAATGGTCATTTCCATGAGAAAAGTTCAAGATATTAATGATTTAACATGGTCATTCCCTGCCTAAGTCTAGGCAATTGTTACATGGCTTAGGGCATGCACATGGGCACTGGAATATAACAAAAATGTTTTGTTTTATTTATTCATTCATAGGATGTTAGCAATACAGACCAACAGTTTTTTTTATTTGTCTGTCTTAAATTGCCCTTGGAAAGGTAGTGGTGGGTTGCCTTTTTAAAACCATATAGTGCTGTTTGGGAGAGACTTACAGGAAATTGACCTAGCGACATAAAGGAACAGCGATATATTTCCAAGTTAGGCTTGGACGGAACTTGCAGGTGGCGGTGTTTCCATGTATATACTACCCTTATCCTTCTAGGTGGTAAAGGTCGCTGGTCTGGAAGGTGCTGTCATAGGAGCCTTGATGAATTACATAGTACATCTTGGAGATGGTATTCATTGCTGTTACTGTGCATTGGTAATGGAAGGGCTGAATATTTAAGATGGTGGATGGGATGCCAGTCAAGCAGGCTATTTTGTCTTGGCTGCTGCCAAGCTTCTTTAGCATTATTGAAGCTACGCTCATCCAAGAAATTGGAGAGCATTCCACCAAATTCCTAACTTGTGTTATATATATGGTGGTCAGGCTTTGGGAAGTCTGAGGGTGAATTAATCTGTAGAATTCCCAGCCTGTGACCTGCTCAGTAATTATATGGCTAGTCCAGTTCAGTTTCTGGTCAATGGTAACTCTCAGGATGTTGATAGTGGGTGATTCAATGATGGTAATGTCATTGGATGTCAAGGGAAGATGGTTAGATCCTATCTTGTTGGACATAGTCATTTCCTGGCACTTATGTGCTGCAAGTATTACTTGCCACTGGATATTGTCCAGGTCTTGCTGCTAATGGACAGCAGTTAGCTGAAGAATATCAGTTGAAATGCATTACAAACAAATGGAAAATGTTACCTATAGGCAGGAAAAATAAATGACACACTTAAATTATATTGAAATGAATAAGGTTGAATTAAGATCATACTGCATACTGACAAAGACTATTTCCTCGGGTGGATGTAGCTGTTACTAGGGAGTATAACTATAAGGTTTATGGTGGGAGATATAGGAGGGATGTCTGAGATAGATTTTTCACTCACAGAATGGTTGGGGTGTGGAATACACTGCCTGCTCTGATAGCGGAGTCGGTGGTTATTGGATAGGCACATGGAGCACACCAGAATTATAGGAAGTGGAATAGTGGACATAGCTCAGTACAACATTGAGGGCTGAAGGGCCTGTACCATGCTGTATTGTTTGATGTTCTATGCATATGTTTGAAAGGCAGAATAAAAGATTGGTGGACCAATTTGACATGGTGGTATGTCAGGAGGTGTGTCTGCTGCATGAGCTGCATCAGCTGTAGCAGGTTCCAATTCAGACATTATCCAATTTGGGGTCTAAGAGTTTCTTAGACTTACTGCTAAACATGTCCAATTGACAGATAGAATCAATCAACAAATTCAATACAACATTCAAAAAAGTCAGAGAAAGTGGTGATTAACTTTTTTTTACTGCTTTGGTGAAATTGACTGCACTTGAATTTTTGCATGTTGCCAAGGAGACCTTTAAGTACTTGAGGAAGCAAAGACAAGAACCACAATATTAGACACTCCTGCCTAATGTGTAAATAATGAAGAAAAAGTAAAGAAATTTGGACTTTTAATCTAGAAAATATACATCAGAGATGTATTTAAACTAGTTAATTAAATGAGAAAGTAAATCCAGAATATTACTTTCAATTAAAATGTGAGAGTACACAATGACACACTAATTAAAGACAAACTTAGAATACAAAGAATAATCAATAGATAGAATAAACTTTCAGACAGAGTAGCGAAGGTGAAAACCTTGGTATCATTTAAGAAACAATTGGACAATACTATCAGAAGATTTCAGCATTTTTCTTTATGGATGAAGTAACATTGGCTGAATGGGCTGTTATATTAATAAAAAAGAGTGAATTCAAGCCCCGAAGGTTACACTGCTGCTTTTCCTTTAATGGATTGAAATAAACAAATAAAAATGTACCACGGTTTACTTTGTTTTTCACCAGAAATATGAGCTGTTACCTTGGATGGAAAACAGGAAACAAGCATGCAGCATCTCACCACATTTTATAACTTATCAAATATTCCTCAACGATAAATAAGGTATGTAATTGCAATTTTGGTTATCTTTGTTTAAATTAGGGGAGGAATTCTTCTCCAACAAAATGGCAAAAAGGTTTTTAAAATTAGCAAATCCTTCATGGCAGATCAGAAATTAGAGCTTTGCTCTTAGCGTATAGGATATCAGCCTTTAATTTACCATGAATTTTTCAAATTCAACTTATAAAAGCTGAAACAGTTCATTTTTTCTTAAAAAAGTGTCCATTATGAAAATGGCTACATATCAGCCATTTTTTGGTTAATTAAGTTATATCGACAGCAAAGAGATGAAGGACTAGTTGATGCACTTGGTTGAATTCGTTGAAGAATAGGCCATCGGGAGTGCTTACTGCTTTACTTCAATAGTAATTGAGATATTTTTGACACTTATCTAAAGCCTTGGCACAAGCAGAAAAGGCTTTGGCTTAAATTCTCATCTGCTTTTACATCTCACCAATGCCTTCAATGATGCAGAATTCTGAGGTGCAGAGGGATCTAGGTGTTCTACCGCATGAGTCACAAAAAGTTAGTATGCAAGTACAGCAAGTAATTAAGAAAGCTAATGGAATGCTTCCTTTATTCTGAGAGGAATTGGTGGTAAAAGTAAGAATGTTATGCCTTAGTTTACAGGGCATTGATAAGACTTGGGATGGGAATATCTAATCTCCCAGAGGGTATTTTCTCATGGTGGAGGTGCTGTGCCATTCGATGGTAGCAGGATTTTCTAGTTCCAATGCTGTCATTGGATTTCTCTGTGGTTTGCACCCTCTGCCACCAGGAAACCTGTGGTGATGTTTGCCATCAGTGGAACAGAAAGGGTGGGACCTGCTGGAAAATTTTGGCTAGATCTCAAATGTTGTATGGGAGTTTGGTCTCCTAATATAATAAAGGATGTAAATGCATGGTGGGCAGTTCAGAGGAGATTTACTAGATTAATACCTTGAATGTGCAGGTTGTCTTATGAGGAATTGGACAAGACATGTTTCCACTGGAGTTTAGAACAGTGGGCGGTGATTTGATGGAAGTATATGAGATCCTGAAGCATCTTGACAAGATGGACATGGAAGAGATGTTTCTTCTTGTGGTTGAGTTCAGAACTGAGGACACTGATTCAAAATTAGAGCAGAGATTAGGATTTTTCTTTTTCTGTCAGGGAGCTGTGCAATTTTGGAACTCTCCATCTCTGAAGATGTTAAAGGCAGGATCTTTGAATGATGGGAATTTAGAATTTAAAACACAAGCAAATCAACCATTATCTTACTGAATGATGGAGCAGGCTTGAGGGGCCAAATGGCCGGCTTCTGCTCCTTTTCCAAATGCTTGTGTGCAATAATGTGGCAGCCTAGATTTTGTGTTTGAATGGAGTTTAAAGCTGCAGCCGTTCATCTGATTTCAGAGGTGGGAACTCAACAAACTGAAACTAAACAAATGGAGCATGGAGTGATCAGGAATTACCTGCAGGAATAGCACTGGGTTGAGGGAACCACAGTATCAAACTCCAAAACAGATGATTTTGAACAAAAAAAATGTACAAGCAAATAACATCCCTCCCTCTATATGTTATTTTAAGAGCAGGATCTTTTGTTCAAAGTAAACAAGCTGTTGTCATGAGCTTGACTTGCTGCCTTTAATTGGAGAAGGAAACTTAGTGTATATATGTCGTTACACTCATCTAGATACAATATTGTCTGTGTAGCATCTTTTTTAGCTCGTAATTTTTTAACTCCCCTCCTCCCCCACCCACCCATCCAAACTGGCCAACATTTGGAGTCTTAAATTTTGTAAATATCTATCTTGTGATCGTAAAGCCTCCTGGCAATTATACAGTAAAAGTCACATTACTGTGTGTTTCAACTCTATGGCTTTTAAAGCCCAACATCCATGTAAATGATTACTGTATATGAAAGTCTGTCTATGTTCTTGCACTCAAAACGGATCGAGAGGCATCTGGCTTGGACAGAGGCCATTGGAACACTGATGCATTTGTTATAACTGGTTTTCCCGCGCATTTTCACAAAAAAAACTATTACAACCTAACTATTGACTATAAAACTACCCACACTGTTGGAATTTTTTTTCAACAAATAGAAATCATTAATGTTTTACATTGAAATGTGCAAAAGATTTCTTAGCTGACTTAGCTGATAAGTTAGCTGTCCATTATGGTATTGTGCCATGTCTACTAAATAGGTCTGCGATTCCAAGCCTGGCTTGAGTAGTGTGGCAGTGGTAGTACATAATATAGCCTTAATGTCCCTTAGTTCAGTTGCTTTTGCCTAGTCTATTTATTATTCAATGGACCCCAGTAGAAAGTAAATGTGCATGGAGCTTTGGGGGAGGACAAACTCAGATTTTGGTTCTGATGTCTCTATTGGCTAATAGCTTACAACACTGTTATGGCTCACACTACCATGAGTTAGTGCCAACAGTAAGAAGACAGGAAAAAAATAGAGCAAAATGCTGAAGGGAATAATCTATTTTTTTCCAAATTCCCTTGCACGCAGAAAACTACGGATTACTAGTGCAGAAGCATGATGTGTCAATATGATTTTCTTAGTGAAGCCTTCATATAAATATGTATTATACAACAGTGAAAGTGTAATTTTAAAGACACGTTCTTGTAATAATTTTGGGAAGTTATGAAAAGTTTATTATTACAATGTATTGATTTCCTTAATGCTGCACAAACTGAGAATAAAAAAATGTGGCTGGGTAAGATGGATAGGAGAAGAAAGTTTTGAGACTGGGCTGTAAGGATAATATTGGGGTGGCATGGTGGCATAGTAGTTAGCACTGTTGCCTCATGGCACCAGAGACCTAGGTTCAATCCTAGCCTTGGGTGACTGTCTGTCCAGAGTCTCATGTTCTCTCAATGTCTGCGTATGTTTCCTCCAGGTGCTCTAGTTTCCTCTCTCAAATCTGAATGACATGTTGATTAAGTGTGTTGGCCATGCTAAATTTACCCTCAATGTACCCAAACAGGCACCAGGGTGTGGCAGATAGGGGATTTTCACAGTAACTTAATTGCAGTGTTAATATAAGTCTACCTGTAACACTGATAAATAAACTTAATAGGACAGATAGCCAGTGAGGTTATGCATTTACCTCAAAGATTACTTGGAGGCATTCTTTAGGCTGTAGGAAAACTGTTTTATTTTCCAGCATCGTAACTGAATCACATGGCTACCAAAAAATATCACTGTCGTTGATCAGTTCCAATATAGTCATAAATGATATGTGGTTCTCAGCTAGTTATAGATGATAACATAATCAAAGTTAAAAAAGAGAAAAAAAGCCAAAATAAGTGGTTTTCTAATCTTAATTGTGGCCAATAATGGTTGTCAATAATTCATACAATGAAGCAACATTTTCTGTAGACGTTGTGGTGCTCATAATGGAGCATCAAATAATGATAACTGGAGCTATTAGGAAAGACAATTTATCTTTATTGTTAATTTATTAAAAGGGTAGCATTGGTGAAGGTCAATTAGATCTCACCTGTGAAATCAGTCAATAGAGTTTAATGTTTTGAGTGTGTATTTTTTCTCTTTATTTTGATGATGCTCTGAAGTGTTAACAGCTGTACTTCTCCACCATACCCCATTTACACATTGAAACATTCGCTAAACATACAGTGCTAGATAATAAGCCGAACACAATAGTCAGATAGCGCATGGTTTTATTTGCACTAGCCTGGAAATAACAAATGCCTGTTACATGGATTTGATCATGATTGTACGCATGGTATATTTGTAACCCAGAAACACTTTCATGCCATTTGCTAAAAATATATTCAGAAATCATTATCAATGACCAGAAAAGGAAGTAATATTGAGGGAGTGCTACAATCTGGGAGAGACATCTTTTGGATCAGACACTAAACCTAGGCCTACCTCACCACTCAGGTGGATATAAAAGATCTTATGACGCTACTTTGAAGAAGGGCATCAATTTTTTACAGATGAACCATAGAAAACATCCTTTCCAGATGTATCGCAACTTAGTAAGGGCTCCTTCTCTGACCAGAAGAAACTACAAATGGTCATGAAAGTATCTTAGTCCACCATACAAACCAGCCTCCCATCCATTGACTCTGTTTACATTTTCTGCTGCCTCAGAAAAGCAGCCGGCATAATCAAGGACCGTACGTAACCAGCCATATTCTCTTCCATCTTCTTCTGTCGGGAAAAATATCCAAAAGTCTGAGACCATGTACCAACTGATTCAAGAACAGCTTCTTACTGCTGCATCAGACTTTTGAATGCACCTATCTTATATTATATTGATCTTTTTCTATAGCCTAGCTATGACTTAAATATGACACTACTTTCGCAGGAAAAATGAAGTGCTGAATGTAGTGTGTGTGTGTGTGTGTGTGTGTGTGTGTGTGTGTGTGTGACCGAGCAAGAGAGAGACAGAGGGGGAGCAAAATAGGAAACATTTACTTATTTAAGCAGACATATATCATCCTGCATTCTACTTCACAAATAGCCAAAAGACACTATTCCCTTGATGACCTTCACTTTGGTACATCTTATAAGTGTCTCCTCTTAAACACTTATGTTGATTTCTTCAACAATTGCTAATTCTTTTTGAAACTTATGATTGTTTTATGTTCCATCACATGAAGGTGACAATAAATTGTATTTCAGGACTGATTTCAACAAGAACTTTAAAACGGAAATGCACTCTCTCCTTTCCTTCTCCCCTATGTACTCTATATACGACATGCAAGAAACAATACTTTTCACTTATACCAATACATGTGACAATAATAAATCAAATCAACTCAAAAGAATAGAGAAAATATTCCTGTTATCCCAACCAATATTCATCCCTCAATCAATGACACAACACAGTTTATCTGATTGCTATCACACCACTGTTGAAGCTTGCTGTGCACAAATTGAGTGCTATGATTCCTACATTAGAATAGTAACTGCCTTCAAAAGTACTTTATTGGCTGTAAAACACTTTAAAACACTTGGTTGTCATGCAAGAATTTCTTTTTTATTTTAAAGTTGCTTCTTTGCCTTCACAAATACTTCTTATTCCCAAAAATCCATTTACTTTTTTCCATTATGTTTTAAAGTTCCTGGTGAAATCGGTCCTGAGGTACAATTTATTGCCACCTTCATGCGGTGGAACATAAAACAATCATAAATTTCAAAAAGAACTGGCAAATGTTGAAGAATGCAAAATAGTGTTTAAGAGGGGATACTTAATAAGATGTACCAAAGTGCAGGTCATTAAGGGAATAGTGTCTTTTGGCTATTTGTGAGGTAGAATGCAGGGTGATATGTGTCTGTTTAAACAAGTGAAGTTTGCTATTTTACTCTCCCTCCATCTGTTTCTCTCTTACTCTTACACACACACATAAGCACATTACATTCAGCACTCCATTTCTCCTGTGAAAATGGTGTTATATTTAAGTGGACAAAAATATAATATTTACAGTCAAGTACACAATGATTCTCAGACAAACCTATTTCTTCTGAGATGGACAGCAAGTTAATATTCCTTTCAATCATTTTTAGTTCTCGCTTAAGAATTAACCTGATTCATTCACAAAACAATGTTTGGCTAGGTGTTTGTATATTTTAATTTTGTTTCCTGTTGCAATGCTTTCTTTACCATACAGTTTATTTAGTCATTGACTGCTACTTCATTATGATTTATCTATGAATTCAAAGGTACAGTGGCTCAACATTCAAAAGGACATTACAGATAATTCAACTGAATGTTAATATGTGTTGTGCAACTAAAGATCAAAATGAAAATCATAAAATTTATATCTGGACAATTACCTAAAAATATTCACCAAATATTGCATTGTTTGCATAATATTGTTCTGCTTTGTAATAAACATGCCCATTCTATTTTGAGCAACTGATACACCTCCATTAAATCAAATCTTAAGCAATTTTTATCAGAACCCAAGCCATCCTTCCTACTTTTGATAATTAATAATATTCTATTCATAGTTTAATTTTATAACTTCTTACATTGCAAAACACTGCTAATGCCTGGCCATCGTGAAATGAATTTGTGCAGCTGCTATTTAAACAATGCACTGATTGTGCAGATTTAAGTGCTTCAAGAAATGTTCAGCGGGCATAAATAGGCTGAATTTAAAGGACTATCAAAAATCAAACCTACACAAGATCCTGCTTTACATATTCCAACCTTCACATAAATATCATATGGTATAAATTACAGTAAATCAAAGAAGATTGCATTAATGCTGAAGGAGACTGCCTTTTTATAATGTCTCTAAAAACTACACAGAACATTTAAATGCAATAAAATTATGCATGTCATCTTCTCATTCGAAGATAGTTTCCTCCTAAAGAGTCATCTACTTCTGTTGAAGATTTCTTTTTTACTTATTTTGATTTCAGTCATCTAAATAATGTGTTGAAATTCTGTCTAACAGTTGAATGTTTTTGAAATGCACCAAAGGAGACTGGAGGCTTCAAGGATACACCAGGGGCAGCAGTGAGATGCAGTAAATATCCCCACAAGTGAGCATAGTTTGTTTACTCAGTTTATGACCCTTATACATAGTTTTACTGAATGTTTTTAGGGTTAGTTTCCACAAAACAGAAGTGGCTCCTGGAGAATCAAGGTCTTGAATTTCAGCTAAACAATGTAATCTTGTGGAAATTTCCAACATTTGCAGCTCCTTTTCCAGGTTTACGATACTATTATCAAAGATGGTGGTAGCTGTTGATTGGATTTGTGAGAGACATTAAAAATATGTGCCTTTGAAGATTCATTAGAAGCAACATTTTTATTTGAGGTTATGATGAAGGTCAAGATATAATTGTAGTGCAAGAGGACTGGTACGGTCGTCGTCATAGGGCTAGACCAAAAGCAATAGTGAATTCAAATCTCGCTCTGGGCAAGATATCAAATAATTTTAATAAATCTAGTAATTTCTAGTTGGCATCAGGAAAAAAAAAGAAAGCTTGTAATTTTACTCTAAAACCAAACTGTTTCACTTATGTTCTTCAGGGAAAGGAGCCCGCTGCCCTTACCCAGTCTGGTTTACATGTCAGAGGATAAGATTACAGTATGAAAAAGCAATTTGAGATGAAACTAGGCAGCCATAAATATAGCTTTGGAGGGAAACCACATATGTTGGCAACTTGCTTAGCAATGCGTAGCACCAGACTCTGCCAAGTGCTTTGTAAGTGTGCAAGGTAATGGCAGATAAATCATTGGAATCATTAAAATTGGAGTGCTAACATTGTGTAACAGAGATAATTAACAGAAAATGGTAGGAAAATGATGAGTTTAGGGGAAAAAATAAAAAGTTAATTAAGAAAGTAAAGAGCAAACACAAAATGAAAATGTCAAATAATGTATAAAGAAATTAAGTTATTCATACGCATGTACAATAAATGGCAGAATCCTTAAGGACATTGATAAGCAAAGAGACCTTGGTGTACAAATCATTGAAAATGGCAATGCAGGTGGAGAAGGCTTGCCTTCATCAGCTGGAGCATTGAGTTTAAAAATGGGCAAGTCATGTTGCAGCTTTATAGAAACTTAGTTAATTGCACTTGGAATGTGTTCAATTCTGGTCGCACAGTACCAAAAGGATGTGGAGTATTTGGAGATGGTACAGAAAAGATTTACCAGGATGTTGCCTGGTATGAAAGGTACGAGGAGAGGTTGGAGAAACTCAGTTTGTTCTCACTGGAATGACGGAGGTTGAGGGGCAACCTGAGAGAAGTCTACAAAATTATGAGAGGCATGGACAGAGTGGAAAGTTAGAAGTTTTTTCCCAGGGTGGAAGAGTCAATTACTAGGGAGGCACAGGTTTAAAGTGCGAAGGGCAAGGCTTAAAGAAGATGTATGAGACAAATTTCTTATACAGAGGATGGTAAGTGCCTGGAACTTGTTGCCTGGGGAAGTCGTGGAAGCAAACACAATAGCGACTTTTAAAGGGTCTTAACAAATACATGAATAGGATAGGAATAGAGGGATATGTCATTGGAAGTGTGATGAGTTTTAGTTAAATTGGGTAACATGATTAGTGCATGCTTGGAGGGCTGAAGGGCCTATTGCAGCACAGTAATTTTCTTTATTCTTTGTTTGTTCACATGAGCAACAAAAGGCAAATGAAGATAGAGAGAAAGTAATTAAGGGATCAAATTGAGCAGTATGGTGGCACAGTGATTAGCACTGCTATCTCAGTGTCAGGCACCCTGGTTCAATTCCGGCCTTGGGTCACTGTCTATGTGGAGTTTGCACATTCTCTCCATGTTTGCGTGGGTTTCCTCCGAGTTCTCCGGTTTCCCCCCACAGTCCAATGATGTGCTGCATAGGTTGATTGACCATATTAAATTAATCCTCGTCTCGGGAGTAGCAGGGTAAATATGTGGGGTTATGGGAATATGAATGGGATTGTAGTCAGTGTAGACTCAATGGGCCAAGTGGCCTCCTTCTGCACTATAGGGATTCTATGAAAACAAGTTTAAAGTTTATTTATTAGTGTCAGAGTGGGCTTATATTAACACTGCAATGAAGTTACTGTGAAAATCCGCTAGTCACCACACTCCGGCATTTGTTCAGGTACATTGAGGGAGAATTTAGCGTGGCCAATGCACCTGAACCTGCATGTCTTTCAGATTGTGGCAGGAAACCAGAGTATCCAGAGGAAAGCCATATAGACTTGGGGAGAATGTGCAAACTCTGCAGATCGTGATCCAAGCTGGAAATTGAACCTGGGTCACTGGTGCCATGAGACAGCAGTGCCACTGGACCAGAAGTTGATAATTAAAGAGCAGTAATATTACAGGAGCTGAATTGGATAAACCTCTGAAAGTGGATGTAGGGATCCAGATAGAGTATTATCATCTGATTGGCTGCATATCTTGACAAGAGGTTCAAACTTGTGAGAGCCCAGCACCAGTTAAAGCTAGCCTGAATCTTTTAAAGTGGAGATATGTTGTGGCTGGACCAAGTGCTGGAAGTAATTCTGGAACTGATCCTGATCAAAAAAGGATGCAACAATGGCACAACATGGGAACACTGCATTTGCCTGACAAAGACACAGAGTGTCGAAAGCTCGCAAATTTACTATCAAATAAATCAGTTGGATTTAAAATTGGTGTTGCTAAATTCTTACTGACAACATGGGAAATACAGGCTCCCAACATTTTATGATGCTGCATTGCAAGTTGATTGAGAAGATGCACAGAGGAGGAGTTGTGATTTATTCATAGAGGACTAGGATATCTTCCAGAGAAGCTCTCAGAAACCAATGGGACTAGGTGGTCTTGAAGATTAAGGCAAGGTGTCAAGCCCTAAAGACCTGGATAAAGTGCCTCAAAAAAATTCAGTAACCCTACTCAAATGATTAAGATTAACGAAATGCAATATCAAATACTGAACCAGAAACCTCAAATCACCACAACTTTGTCAATCACCTAGCAGCAATTTCTATCAATCAGGACTCGCAACCAATACTCACAGCTTCACCTCATCCCCTCACACACATGGTACTGGCTCACACCTACATTGTATAGGTTACACACAATGACAGCTATGCAAGCGTAACAGCCACAGCTGACTCACAGATTGCCACACATTCACCTCTCTTTTTTTGCAGGAGAAGTTCATGTACAACAGGAGGCAGCAGGTGTAACCAGTGAATGTTAGGAAAGGGTGCACATCTTCATACCCATGTAGTAGATGGTACTTAATATCAATACATCAGCTATTGCTGAAGCCGTGACCTGTGGTGGAGGTGAAAAGATAGAAGTTGACAGTATCTTCATGCTAAATCCTCCTCTTACATATCTCCCCTGCCCTCCCCCCCCCCCCCCCCCCACTCATCCCCAATTTTCTTCTCACCTACAGTTCATGGATAGTATAAGTATACTCCTCTTGCTTTCCCTTTGTCCCTCACCTCAATCCTACACTTGTGCATTTCTGCTTTCAGATATCTGAGAAGTGCTGCCTGGTCAGGCTGGGGTGAAGAACAACAGGGAGAAGAACAGGAAGTTATGAAAACGAAAAAACATCTTTAGTTTGATGACTATGTTGGGGGGGTAGGATCACTAAGTTTGCCAATGACACAAAGGTTGGTTGGGTGGTTAACAGTGAGGTTGACTGTTTTGGGTTACAAGAAGATATAGATGAGATGGTAAGTGGCAGATGGAATTTAACCCTGAAGAAGTAATTTGACTAGAAAATATACTATGAAAAGTCTGACATCGTGAAGGTCAGAAGAACAAGTGGACATTGGTGTGTTTGTTCATAGACCTCTGGACGAGGAAAGGTCGGTAAATAGGGTGGTGAAAAAGGCATATGGCACACTCATCTTTATCAATCAGGGTATAGGTTACAAAAGCAGAGAGATTATGATGACATTGTATAGAACTTTGGTGAGGCCACTGCTGGAGTACTGTGTGTCGTTCTGATCGCCACATTATAGGAAGGACATGAATGCACTGGAGTGGGTGCAGAGTTGATTCACCAGGATGCTGTCTGGGATGGAACATTTAAGTTATGCAAAGAGGTTGGATGGACTGCGTTGTTTTTGTTGGAGCAAAGAAGACTGAGGGGTGACCTGATTGAAGTGTTCAATATGATAAGAGGAACAGACAGGGTGGATAGGGAGCAGCTGTCCCCTTAGTTGAAGGGTCACTTATTAGGGGACACATGTTAAAAGTGAGGATTGAGAGGTTTACAGAGATTAGAGAAAAAACTTTTTACTCAGAAGATGGTGACAGTCTGGAATGCACTTCCTGGGATGCCTCACATCCTTTAAAAAGTATCTGGTGAGTACTTGGCATGCCATAACATTTAAGGCTATGGACCAAGTGCTGGGAAATGGGATTAGGTGGGCAGGTCAGGGCATTTTATGCTTTGGTGCAGACTCAATGGACAGAAGGACCTCTTCAGCATTGTCGTATTCTGTGATGCTCTGACTCTATGATATTGAGGTCTGATATTGAAAACAAATAAAGACCCATGAGGTCCGTGATGGGAATAGTTTATTACATGTCTATCTCCTCACACAGTCAGCACAAGGATGCTAGGCAAGCTCCACTCAATTTAGAGCTTGAATCCTAGGTATCTGACTCATTCTCTTACAGGAGCGTGCTGCAACATATTTAACACACTTGTTCTCACCATCTGAGATACTAGGTGGGATTTCTCAACTTCGCCCACGGTTGGGATTCTTCTGTCCTGCAGCTGTGAACAGCGATTTGACTGAGCGCCACATTCTCCATTCTTGCTGGTAGCAATGACAGGGCATGAATGGCTGGAGATGAGATTCACCAGGATGCTGTCTGGGTCTCTGTGCTGTTTAGAGAATAGCTTAGAATTCAGATATGCATGGTTACAAATAGCCTGCAGCCAAGGACAGGGGCATGGTTAGCCCAGCTTGCTGGAGAGTAAAGACACATAAATTCTTTATGCTGCATTAGGCTTAAGAAGAAATCTGATGGATAGGCACAGTGAAATGCTTTGCTGGATTACCCCCATTTTTCTACGGACACTTGAGAGGCCTTTTTATGGGCTGGGAATGGGTGCAGTGGGGAAACTATGGCTTTCCATAAATTGTCGAGGGAAATTGAGACAAAGTGGAATGTCCGTATCCTTTCCTTCAGCATTGTTGTGCCAGCAGCAGGAAAGGTGGAAGGTGGCCCTTCTATCCAGAGGTGAGCTAAACCATTTAAGTGACTAATTAAGGATCTCTTCTCATCATAGTTGGCATTTACCAGGTGGGAAAACAGCTAGTGAACCTTGGCAGTCTTCTTATGTGCTTGATGAGGGTTCTCCTAATTTGCAGAAAATTTTCCACAGAGATTCCCTCACATCTCCCTCCACCCCAGCAATCGTAATGGCTGTGTCCATAACAATGTCTTCCTTACCCTGACCATCCACACCCCCACAGCCCCCCACACCGCTACCTCCCCAACTTACCAGACCTGCCTAGCTGGCCCTGGAGATCACAGACTCCACTCACAAAATTGTGAGTCTGCGTCCATTACTGTGTGGTAAATGTGGGTCAGTGGATGAACAGAGAATTGGAGTTGCATTTATTGGTATCTGAGTCAGATAAATTTGTTCATACAAACATATGAGTTAGGAGTAGGGATAGGTTATGAGGCCCCTCAGGCCTGCTTCACCATTCAATAAGATCATAGCTGATCTGATTGTGGCTTCAACTCCCCCAAGAATAGCTTAACCTGAAAGGGGCTTTCATGTTGCCTGCCCCCCTTCTTCCTCATCCTCCTCCTCCTGCACCACCTCCTATTTCTCAGCTACTCACTATAAGGACCATGCCAACATGTTGGTGAGATGCAGCAAGCAGCAGACCACCATACACCCACCGTGCTCAAACCTGCAGGGTTTCTCTGGAACAGTTTAAATAGCAGAACTTGCCACCCAGAACTCCCTTTATCTTGACCTGGTCACTCAATTTCAGAAGGCACAATGGATTATCAGGGAATGAAAACATCACCGTTGCTGCAGAAACCAGGAAATTACCCGTTTGACTCATTGTGCATGGCTGAGTGAGAGAAATCCCATTCGGGTGCAATATGTTTCAAAGCTGACAGGCGTCACCTGAAATGTGGTCCACATCCAGACACAGGCATTTTGTAGGTGAAGCTTACAATCCTAGTGATACCACATACTTGCCCTATCTGCTTTTTGATTTGATTTATTATTGTCACATGTATCAACATACAATGAAAAGTATTGTTTCTTGCATACTGTTCATAGCGAAGGAAACAAGACAATGCAGATTGTAGCCAGGATGTAGAGAAAGATCAACTTAATGCAAGGTAGATCTATTCAGAAGTCTGACAGCAGTAGAGAAGAAGCTGTTCTTGAACTGGTTAGTATGTGATCTTAAATTTTTGTATCTTTTTCCTGACCAAAGACGGTGGAAGAGAGAATGTTCTAGGTGCATGGGATCGTTAATTATGCTGACTGCTTTTCCAAGGCAGCAGCAAGTACAGATAGAGTCAATGGATGGGTGGCTGGTTTGTGTGACAGATTGGGCTACATTCACGACTTTGTAGTTTCTTGCAGTCTTGGGCAGAGCAGGAATCATGCCAAGCTGTGAGAATGACGTGTATTTAGCTTTCTTCAAATGGAGCACATCCTTTATACAACCCGTGAGACTGGATCACAGATTTTCTGTCATTATCTACCTGATTTTGGTGCAATAATTGGGGAGCCAGAAGTGAAAATTAGATGGAAGCTCTGCTACACTAAAACCTGACCAATGTTATGTAGTTTCCATTAGCCAAAACTTAAGGCAATGAGTGCATCTGGAGAAAGTGGGTGATTCATTTCAGTGAAAATAGGGGCATGTCTATTGATGTAGCTTTTCTCAGTGCCCTAGTGTGCAGGATATTAAACTTTGATCATCTCCCTGTAGCATGTATGCTCTAAGTCATCAGCAAAAGGTTTTGAAAAGAGTCAGAAATATTTTAAAGTTGTTCTTGATTTTTGTTTTGTATACCCTCTATTAATATTTATATTAATTAAAGTCTTTGAGAATATTGTTCACCTCAATTTTTTTTGTCCTTGCCAACAAAAATGTGTTTATCGAGAGCAATCCTCTAATTGTTGCGTTTAGCAGAAGAGCATGCCAGACGTGTTACACTGCATGAGAGATCTGACTGCCCAAACTCGTATTTGCAGAGGTCAGTCTACCATGTTGTAGCAAACAATTGGTCAATGAGATTCCTCTTCCCAATGAAACCTGAAGTGGCAGATATGATCGTAGGATCATAGAATCCCTTCAGTACAGAAGGAAACCATTTAGCCCATCGACCCTACACCGAAAACAGGCCTTGCCATTCCCGTAACACAAGATATTTAACCTACTGATCCCCCCGACACTAAGGGGCAATTTAGCATGGCCAATCAATCTAACCTGCACAGCTTTGGAGTGTGAGAGGAAACCTAATCACCCAGAGGAAAACCATGCAGACACAGGGGAATGTGCAAACACCACACACTGACTGGAGGTCAGAATTGAAGGGGATGGATAGGGTAGAGGTTGAGAGACTCTTCCCCCTTAGCAAAAATAGCAGGATTAAAGAGCATGGCCTCAAGATTGGGGGGGGGGGGGGGTCAAATCGGAGTTGCGGAGGGGTTTCTTCACGCAAAGGGTGGTGAATCTTTGGAATTCTCTGTCTGATGAGGTGGTGGAGGCTTCGTCATTGAATATGTTCAAGTCAAGAGTGGATAGGTTTTTGATTGACAAGGGGATTAAGGGTTACGGGGAGAGAGCGGGAAAGTGGTACTGAATCACTACATATCAGCCATGATCTTACTGAATGGCAGGGCAGGCTCGAGGGGCTGGATGGCCTACTCCTGCTCCTATTTCTTACGCTCTTTTGGGTCCCTGGCACAGTGAGGCAGAAGTGCTAACCACTGCGCTACTGTGCCATCTTAATGATGGCAACACCAAAGTATCTAAATGCCCAATGAATCATAATATATATTTCTTTAGAAGCATCTCAATCAGTCTTGCAGGGCAACCATTGCTCCTTATGTATCGGATGCTGTTTTAATTTGTCCAAATTCTAGGAATGAAACAGAAATCTAATTTTATATCAGTTTTCTTTTCTCAAATGCACTTCATTTCATTAAGGCATGGAATAGCAATAAACTGGGACAGTTCTGTAGAATGATCACTTAGATCTGAATGTTAACTCTGTTCCTCTGCACAGATGCTACCAGACCTGCTGAGTTTATCCAGCGTTCTCTGTTCTTGTTTCAGATTTTCAGCATCCACAGTATTTTGCTTTTATTTGAGCACTAAGCTAGACTTTGACTAAGCCTTTAACTGGTAAATCAATTTATTAAACAATAAAACAGCAAGTGAATAGTAGCAAGCAATAATTCAACACCTTGTTTTAGCAGTTATTGAGCTTAACTCCCTCAACAGAAAGCAGAATTAGTTTAACATTACTGCATTAAACTATAATATAATCAATATTCATACATAATGGTTTCTTTCTATGTCTTCACATCAATGGAAACTATCTGGGTTGACTATCTTTCACTAAAGGCTTCTAAACTACTTTCCAATTGGTGTAAGAATGGCTGAGAAATGTATATCAAAATTATAACAGATTTTAATAAACTTAAAATGAAGCTGCCGATAAAACATAATTCAAAACAATCCCACAGCGTCTTGTTTCAGTTGAATGGCTTAATCCCTCCATCATACACCTAGTTAAAGTAAAACAACCAAGGGTCTCTGAAGGCCCATAAATCCCATTGCACTGTTCATAAAATACAAAATGAAGCACAAAATTGCCCATAAATTTAATTGCTTTCTAAAGTACCACAATTGATGTCCTGCTCCACCATATTGGGAATTCTTCTCTCCATCTTTCCTGCCACTCGTAAAATACAGAAGCAACATCATGACATGGGACTAACATGCCTGGGATGAGAGAGTTGTGGGGAGAAGCTAAGGCTGAATTGGTCTATATTCCGTCAAAAGTAGATGAATGAGAAGTAATCTCATTCAAGCATAGAAGATTCTGAAGGAATTTGACAGGTGCTACATACAGAATAGAATAGAATAGAATCGAATAGAAGGGTGGAGTGTGGTGCAGTGATGAATGTTGCTGCCTTATAATTCCAGGAACTTGGGTTGGATTCTGGCTTGAGGTGTTTGTGTGTGTGTGGAGTTTTTCACATTCTCTCTGTGAATGTGTGGATTTTTGTTGAGTGGTCTGGTTTCCATCCACAGTCCAATGATGTATATGTTAAGTGGATTGGCCTTTGTGAGTGTGTGTGTGTGCCCTGAGATGAACTGGTATTCCGTTCACTGCTTAATGCCCAGTGTCAGTCGAATAGGTTCCAATTCCCGTGACCCTGCATTGGAATAAATTGTGAAGTGAAAGCGAAGAATAGAACTTTATTATCTACTCGAAAGTGGGAATTTGTCTTTGGCTTCACCATCAGTATAACATATAATCATACAGTCATTAATTGCATGTATGCCTACGTTCATACATCTGTGCATATATAACATACTTCCATACCATAGAAACATAATACTTTGCACTCTGCCACTGAAACACTTACTGCAGTTGGATAAATAAAATAAATAAAAACAGTGGGTATAATGTGATCTTACCACTGGGTCACGCCACGCTTCCGCTGCAGCGAAGACAGAATATTTGGTGACAAGCCAAATAGCTGGGAAACCCCACTGGCATGAATAGCCAGTAAATTTGGCCAACATTATGTTCGTTAGAAAGCATATAGCACTGGGAACAAAAGATCATTTGAACAGATTTTTCCTGGCAATAGGCATTCTAAAGTGTTCACCTGAAGGAAGCCTTTCAAATTGAGGATATAAAAAATGAAAGAGATCACTGGAGATAGCCTAAGATTTTCTCTTCACTGTGTTGTTAAATAGGTTATTGAGCTGTGCCTGCTGTCAATGAATGATTTTACCTGCAGTGTTAACAATTCTAGCCAGCTTATTTTTACATTTCACACTTAGGTTACCATACCCAGTCATGTGTCAATTATTTTAGAATATAACTTATCATTTTAGGAACTAACTGTGAAAAATGGTGGGATCTGGTTGGTAAACTGATTAGCAATCTTGGGGTGAATGCAATTCAAACACACGTGGAGTCCATTTCAATTCGAAGTATCATTAACAGTGTTAGAAAGATATAGTTATAAAATAAAGTGTTGGAAAGATATGGTTAAGAGAAGCGATGGCCTTGTGGTATTACTGCTAGACTATTAATTCAGAAACTCAGCTAATGTTTGGGGACTTGGGTTCGAATCCTGCCACAGCAGATGGTGGAATTTGAATGCAATAAAAATCTAGAATTAAGAATCTTTTGATGAAGCCATTATCACTTGTCAGAAAAACCCATCTAGTTCACGAATGTCCTTTTCGGAAGGAAGTCTGCCATCCTTACCTAATCTGTCCTACACGTGTCTCCAAAGTCACAGAAATGTGGTCGACTAATATGCTCTCAGGCAGCTCGGGATGGGCAATAAAGGCTGGCCAGCCAGTGATGCCCATGACCCACCAATGATTTTTTTTAAAAATGGCAGATGAGCTTAAGTAAAGAACTGGAGATATGCACCAGAATTTTACTGCCCGGCCTGCCATGGGAATCAGAGTGAGTGAGGGGTGGACAATGGGAAGGACCATTGATCTTGGGCGGGATTTTATGGTTTTGGGATGGGTGAGGCTGTAAGATCCCACCATGATGTTTGCAATTATTTTAATAAAGAGTACAATAAGTTGCTGATCTGGTTTCACAGAATTAAGGAAAGATTTGTAGTTAAAAGATAATGATTTGCACATCTACCTGTGAACAGGTCGTATGTGTAACATTACTATGGAGGTGTGTGGAGTTTGGTAAGGTTTCTTTTTAGGTTATCCTGTGAATGCAATTATGGTTTCATCACAAGGCAAAACTGGTTGAGAAAAACAGCAAAGAGAGTACATCAACTTTTGGTCTTACGTATTTCCTTGGATGTTGAAAATAAGATCAGACCCACACCTAACGTAGTGTAAATGATAGATCCACGATGCAACTTGTAATTGGGAGCTGATGTCCAGTTTACAAAGTTGGACATGGGGAAAACGATTAGAAGATTTGTTTAACTATAAACAAAGGGAAGCAATCTACAGTAATCCTCAATAAAAGGCAGTTACATTCAGCTTCATTACGTTTTGAAACCAGAACAGCAATCTACTGGAAATGACAGGTGTTTCCTGATGGTTTTAGATGCTATGCAGGAATCACTTGAAAGCCCACATTTAAGCCGTGGAATTCCATCATGAAGTGTGTAAAGAATAGGCTTACTGAGTAATAGCTAACAGAAAGACCCCAAGGAAATCATGTACCTTGGCGAATAGTTGGAACAATGTAGAGAAATCAGAGTGGATTTCAAAGAACAGGAACATACATTTGAGGAAATGTGAATGAATCGTAAAGATATCATCCTGCCTGGATCCACTACAGTTTACCTACTGGCACAACAGGTTCACAACGATCTCCCTGGCACTGCACTCAACCCTAGAATACCCAGGTAACAAAGACACCTATGTCAGGCTCCTATTTATTGACTACAGCTCAGCCTTTAACACCATTGTCCCTGTGAAACTCATCTCCAAGCTCCATGGTCTGACTTTTGAAAAGACCTACCTTGCATTAAGTTGATCTTTCTCTATATCCTAGCTATGACTGTAACACTACATTTTGCACTCTCTCATTTTCTTCTCTATGATCGGTATGGTCTGTCCATATAGAACATAGAACATAGAACAATACAGCACAAACAGGCCCTTCGGCCCACGAGTTGCGCCGATCACATCTACCAATCCACAGACCTATCTATAACCCCCTATCCTATTCTTTTCCACATACTCATCCAGAAGTCTTTTAAAAGACCCCAGTGAGTTTGCCTCAACAACCTCCGACGGCAGTCAGTTCCATTCACTCACCACCCTCTGAGTGAAAAACCTACCCCTGACATCTCCTTTGTATTTGCTTCCCTGCACCTTAAATCTGTGTCCTCACATAGTGACCATTTCAGCTCGGGGAAATAGTCTCTGAGAGTCCACCCTATCTATTCCTCTCAACATTTTATAAACCTCTATCAGGTCGCCTCTCAACCTACGTCTCTCCAGTGAGAAGGGTCCCAGCTCCCTCAACCTATCTTCATAAGGCCTGCCTCCCAATCCAGGCAGCATCCTTGTAAATCTCCTCTGAACTCTCTCAATAGCCTTTACATCCTTCCTATAATGAGGCGACCAGAACTGCGCACAATACTCCAACTGGGGTCTGACAAGAGTCTTATAGAGCTGCATCATTACCTCCTGACTTCTAAACTCTATTCCTCGATTAATGAAGGCCAGTACACCGTACGCCTTCTTGACCACTTCCTCCAACTGCGAGGCCGATTTAAGATTCCTATGGACCCGGACCTCGAGATCCTTCTGCTCTACAACACAGCTAAGACTCCTATCCCTTACATTGTACTCCTTCATCCCATTATTCCTGCCAAAATGGACCACTACACATTTATCTGCATTGAAGTCCATCTGTCACTTCTCCGCCCAGTCTTGCATCCTGTCTATGTCCTGCTGCAACTTTTGGCATCCCTCCAGACCATCCACAACACCACCGATCTTTGTATAGTCGGCGAACTTGCTAACCCATCCCTCCACTTCCTCGTCCAGGTCATTTATGAAAATGACAAACAGCAGGGGTCCCAGAACAGATCCCTGGGGCACTCCACTGGTTACCGACCTCCATGCAGAACAAGACCTATCCACAACCACTCTCTGCCTTCTGCCGGCAAGCCAGTTCTGGATCCGCGAGGCCAAAGCCCCTTGGATCCCATGCCCTCTCACCTTCTCCAGAAGCGTTGCACGTGGGACCTTATCAAATACCTTACTAAAGTCCATGTACACTACGTCCACCGCCCTTCCTTCGTCAATGTGTTCAGTCACATTTTCGAAGAACTCAACTAGGCTCGTAAGGCATGACCTGCCCTTGACAAAACCATGCTGACTATTTCTAATTAGTCCAAACTTCTCCAAATGTTCATATATCTTATCCCTCAGAAGCCTCTCCATCAGCTTACCAACCACTGAAGTCAAACTCACCGGTCGGTAATTTCCTGGACATATAGCGTGCATGAAACAACACTTTTCACTATATGTTAACATACGTGAGAATAATATATCAAATCAAATCAAAGCAAGGGGCCACGATTGATCTGATTGGCCAGTGGGTGGGGGCATAAGGTAGTAGCAATATTGTGGGGTGGGGTAATGTCTGTGGGAGCCAGGAGGAGTCATTATCCAGCCTCCGAGCGATGTGGCAGGGAAACAACATTCTATTTTTTTTTTCTGTGCATGCGCAGTTGGAGGCGCCAGTTGCAGCTGTAGGATTTTGGGTGCATTAAGCCCACAGGCCTGTGCAGTGTGATTCAGAACCATTAATATTTTTTCAGGCAAAGTGCATATGGAGCACCTGAAATCAGGTCTAAAGGTTGGATGTGAAATACTCCCAGTTTTAAGTCCGTACAGCGTTTAGAATCAAAATGATAAAATACGGACCATCGTGTCAAATTCCTTTTGAAATAATTCTGTTGGTTTTTGCTGAAAAATGTGAAATTTTGTGACATAATTTTGCTGGTTAATTGATGGATTGGCAGGTATCTTCTTTAACCAGTAAAGATTCCAAACACAGGGTTGATGCTGGGATTTTTTTTCCCTGGCTGAATGTAAAGGAAGCAAATACAAAGGAGATGTCAGGGGTAGGTTTTTCACTCAGAGGGTGGTGAGTGAATGGAACCGATTGCCATCGGAAGTTGTTGAGGCAAACTCACTGGGGTCTTTTACGCGACTTCTGGATGAGTATATGGAAAAGAATAGGATAGGGGGTTATAGATAGGTCTGTGGATTGGTAGATGTGATTGGCGCAACTCGTGGGCCGAAGGGCCTGTTTGTGCTGTATTGTTCTATGTTCTATGTATTCTTTTAGAGACTCCATTAATGAACACAAAAAGGATTTACCAATAAGAATTGTTCAACAGCCTCATGGCTGCAGCTAACTCCCTACATACTCCCTTTCTAAGAGGACTCCAACCCCTGTGGTGATTCCCTACTCTGTGTCCCCACTGAGTCCCCCAGTGCAGGCGAATCTTAATCTGCTGTGTTGTAATTGGAGGAACAATCACCACACTCCTCCCCCTTTAGCTCCTTTATACAATCTTCAATAATTAATTTACTCAGTTCTAAATTTGAACTAAGCATATAAATGCATTAGACAATTATAAATTGAATCTTTTTTTCTCGAACGGTGAAATTCTACAATCTAAGATGCTTCCTCAGAATTAACGTTAATAGAAACTGCAATAATGGACACCCCTTTGGGTACAGGCAGTTTTTACTACTTGCTTCCACCGAAACATCAGCTAACTCTATAAAAGATCAACTAGGTGCTTCACCTCTTACGGATTTGAAAATATTTCTTGATGGTAAAACTGATTGCTAGAGCATTTCTCCACTCAAGTAGCCCACATGTTAATGAATGATCTGTTGCTCCACATCCACTTGGTATGACAGGAGTCCGGTTTCAGAAATAATAATTTCAGGAATCTAATTTGACCCATTACACAATTTTTCCATTATGTATTTTAATTTTTTTTGTTGCAGTGGCGATGACTCATTGATGAGATCTTCAGGCTTAAAAGTAAAAGTAAAAGTATTTACTTTTATTGATAGGCTTTATCTATATTCCAAATATAATCTTGCATGGAACTGTTCCATGCATGCATACTGTTTACCGAGTTCAGTCCGAGACTATACTCTGACCATGTGACTACATGTATCACTCTGTAGGTGGTCCACATTGTCCTTGCTCTGCTGAGCATTGTGCATTATAATTCATGCTGATACAAATCATTACAGCACAGGGACAATCACCAGACTGGGAAATCTAGAACAGGGGAACAGACTCAGATTAAATAAAATGGGGACATATTTCTTCACTCTTTGGAATTGTCTGTGCCAGAGGTTTGTGGATGTCTCAATACTGAGATATATTCAAGATGCAGGTAGACAGTTTCTTGATCTTTCAGGGAATTAAGCGAAACAAGAATGTACAGGAATGCGGAGTTGAGGCAGAAGATTACCCATGATCATACTGAATGGTGGAACACGACTCAAGGGGACATATTTTGTTTATATTTATTATTTTCTTTTGTCTTTATAAAGACTGGACAGGCATTTTTAGGACCACAAGCTCCTTACAATAAAAGTTTGCTGTTTTTGCAGTGCTGCAGAGATCCAGAAGCCCTACCTGGAGGAAAATTTGATGCTCCCCTTCAATGTATCCCCAACCTATATATTTTTTAGAAGTAACAGAACTACCAGGAAGTCAGGTGGGAGGGAAATTTCAGAGACAAATTATGAGAAACAGCTTTGGCAGTCAAGCAGAAGGAATAACTCTTGGGTGTAAAGATAGCAGTCAATTGCTTTCTTAAAATTGTATTTACTAGTTCTAACAGTAGTTCTGCGGAAAGATAAAGCTGGTTAGGGATCTTTCTACTGACCAAGTGCAAAGTCAGAATTTCCACAAGATGTAGCAGAATGACAAGGAGAATGAAATGCAGATTTGGTCGATGGTATGACATATGAGTTATGGAACCTTTCATGCAACCTAGAATAGTGTCAGTTACTTCATTGGCACAGACTGAAAGGTCAGTGGAGTGAAAACAGCAATAAGATAAGAGAAAGGCAGCAATGATGCTTGAAGAATGTTCCAGCATGCTGACTTCTCAGCATTGACAGATGGTATGGGGTTCATGCACCAAGATTTCATTTTGGGAGTTCATATACAGAGGTCAGTGAGCCCCACAGGATTAACAATCCATAAAAAAAATTACTGTCTGGAAAAACCAGTGGGATCTGTTCATCCTTTGCACTCTAGTTCTTAGTATGATTTTGAAAATGTAACACACTGCCAAACGAGGTGGAATCGAAAATCAGATTCTGTGCCAGGTATTTTTCAGAGGGATTTTTACAAGTTAATAATCAAACATGCCAAGTGGATGAGTGAAATATTCTCTCATTTATTGAATGTGAACATTTTATTTGATCTGGCAAAGCAAGATTGTGACATAAGGACTAGAAATGGCATGGAGAAAGAATCTTGGATCAAAATTCAAAAGCCAAGATGGCACTGGAGCATGATGACTTCTGCCCAGCATACCCTCTAATATTATACTTACTCTCATTCTACACTTCTGAAACCCCATTCTAACTCTTTTAAACTCTTTAAAAATGCTTTATTACAATCTCTTACAGATTTGATGATCCTCAGGACCCTGAAGACACCTGACCTGAAGATGACCTGGACCAGTGACCAGAAGGATCTGTGGTAGGCACTGGTATTCCAGAGCCTGATTCTTCTCTACCCGGGCTCCCACCACAAAGGAAAATGCTTTGGAAGCTGGGGCCTTCACTCTCCTGACTCCCAACTAGTAGGAAAGTGCCTTCACTTCCTTGGTTCCCACTGACCAGACATCTATTAGTGGGGCTGGAGCCTTCTCCCCTCCAGCTCCCACTAATCAGGACACCATCTCTTGGGCAGCAGATGGAAGACAACCATGCAAAGATCCAATGACCTCGTGCGTGAATTTCCGACTTTGGGGCAAGTATGGCCAGAAAATCCCACCAATAGAGGCTATTTTAGAGATGTGCAGGAGGCAATCTATTTTAAGATTAACCACAGAGAGGCCTGTAAAGGATAGATGTGCAAAATGAACCTTCAGAGTAGAAAAGAAAATGAATCTCAGATCATTGCAGAGCATCTTTTTTTCTTTGGAAGGACTGTGATCGTTAATCCTTGATCATACACTATCACTGCATTGCTGCTCAATGTGATGTTATCTATGCTCAACTTACCATGCTTTGATGTGGACTTGATGCTATCATCTGTATTCTTATACTGGAAAAAGTGCTGAAAAGTTTCAAAGGTACAATGGAAGGTTTTGCAGATGACAAAAAGAAAAAAATCTCTCTTCTCCACTGTGGAGGTGGTAAACTGGAAGATATTTTTGAGATATTTATGCATGAGCAAAATGATGATGACTCGGCAAAAAATGCACTAACAAGCTGTTTCAAACCCAAGTAAAATACTGTATGCAAGATAGTAAACTTCAATGACACTAAACAAGAAACAAGGGAGGCTATTTGCTAATAAAGCATGCGACAGACCCAACTCACAACCAAATGTGGCTTTGATGATGATGATGAATATGTTTTGCAGGAAATCAAAACACAAGTAGTTAATCGAAGGTCATCTCTCCAGTCAACTAGGCTGAAAAGCATTCAAGAAAGACAGAAACCTGTCAGAGCTGTTGGAATTAGAAAGATCACTATCACTTTCAGGGTCCAAGGCTAATTTAGCTGAGGCTGCTAGCAGTAGCTGCCACACTCCAATTTTAACTCCTGTGTACATTGTTTATCACACACATGCCAAGAAACTATCTGAAAAGCAATAATAGCTGTTTCACAAACAGAGTTGCAAATTGTCTAAGTAATGTTTCTACTGAGGTGGTACTTAGCCACACTGGACAGAGTGCCCTGCTGCAATGAAAAGCTTGTGATAAAATCTCAACCGCTTTGTTCATGGTTTTCAATCATCAGAAAAACAGTTACTCTGGCCAATGCCATCAGTAGGTTTCCACCTACATGTATCACAACAAAAGGGCAAGAGAATTTAGCCAAGGTAGAAATGGATGACTCTGAATATATTTTACAGCTGTCTTTCAGACATGGCAATGGGTCATGTGTGATAGTGAGTGTTGGTCGGTTGGTTGGAGATGCTCTCCTAGATAGAGGAGTATCTATCAGTGTAATCGGAGGCAAAAAGCTTCATGATTACTCAATACTCTAATGACAAACCACTGAAATTTTTCTGGACTTTAGAAACACCTGCTCATTCAAAGACACCAGAATAACTGCTACTTTATGCCATATTTGGAAGATGTGACACACTTATCAGTTTTGACCCAACAAAAGATCTACACATGATTGCAGTTATATACATGATTCTACACACAACAGCATCCTCGAATTGTATGCTGATTGCGTCACTGATATTGGCAAACTCAGTATTACGTGCAAGCTACATGTAGACTCAAATGTGTCCCCCAGTTATCAACAACAATGAATATAGTTTAATATCTGAAAGGAAATAGAGAAGGCATTTCAGCGTTTTGGCATTATTCAGAAAGTTAGGGAAAAGCCTACCCATTGGGTCTCACCCATACAAGTGATATTGAAATTGAAGAGTAAGAGCCAGATTAGAAACTGCATTGATATGTGATCGCTGATAACCAATGATAACATAGTGAAAGTTATCATTTTCACTATGATAAAATAGTGCTAAACTTCGGGGGAGAGAAGAAAATTTCTGGAAACCCGTGGATGGTCAATTGCCTTCAGAGTATCACTAGAAACATTTAATGCTGTTTCTTTCTGCATACAATTATATTTCTTCTAGTTTAGCCAGTGAGCTTGTATCACTTCAAGTCTTGATTGGATGATTTTTATGGATGTTGTTAAAAGTGTATTTCTTTAGGAGCAAATGAGCATTTTGTTTTGGTAGGTTTTAGGCAGATGATATTTCTTATCTAATAGAATCTGGACCTTATCAGTGTTATCAGCAAACCAGCCCTGGTGCTCTACGATATCCATTTGGAGTCTTGCGATGTTGACTCTCAGCTTGATTCTCTTGAGTTAGTATGGATGTTGAACTTGGAGACAGCGTCTGTGATCAATTCAACAATTTGCTCCACGTATGGGGAGAGTTCTCTTGTCCTGCACACTATAGGATTTGTAGTGGGCACAGAATGGACCCATGTAAAGTTTTGTTGACCTCAGGCTGGATTCTCTGGTTTTGGGGTGAGCATGGCCAGAGAACCCCACCATGGTTTTGCTCATTCTAACATCAAGTCCTTCCTCCTGACTATGTAGTCAGTTACCTGCCAGTGTTTAGAGTAATGGTGCATCCTGGATGCTGCATTTCAGTTTGGCAGAGGGAATACAGTGGTGGTAATAGTGACATAATGCTTTGCATGCATCTTTGTCTAAAGAAGGCTATTGCTGATGTGGTTATCAAATCCATTTCTCCTTATAATACCTTCCTAAGTCTAAGGGTATGTGCCAACTCTGGCGTTGAAATCACCAAAGATGATGGGCAAGATTTTCCTACCTTTCTTATGGTGGGATCAACTAGTTCCGCCAATGGTGAACCACCACCATAGGTTCCATGGCATTGGAGGGTGTGAACAAGGAAAACTGCATTGATAATAGCAGGGCCAATAGATTCCACTGCCAGCTAATGGCAGGCTGTTTTCATCACCACAAAACACATTGTGAGGGGAGGGGACCAAAAGACATGCCCAATATGTGTGTCCAATCTTGACATTGCAGTAATCAAACGTTCAAACATTCTCCCAAAGCAAAACTAAGTGCCCAATAGGTGAATTGGAGTATTTCCCGCCTGTTTTTTGAGCATATTTGCCAGAATGAATATTCAACACTGTGTGCATTATAGAGTGCCTGAGTGTGATTCCCTCCTTAAGCAAGTGGCGTGGCCTATGCCCACCCAAGACAACAGAAGCATAGAGCTGAGCAGGCCACTGTGTATGTGCTGATCTATCAGAGAGGAGTTCAGCGCATGCAGATTGGCCTCACAATCACTAGCCACCCGATCGCTGTCCTCCGATTGTTAGCCAGGCCCCCAATTCCCCTGATTGCTGGCCTCTAGACTTCCTTGGGTCAGCCTCTCCTTGGGCTAGTCCCAATGTCCTGCTCCCCCTGGTCAGCCATGATTGATGCCTGATAAGCCTCCATTGGCCCCACTCGCCTCCTCCCTTCACCCCTCCCAATTCCCCTTGTAGAGTGTTAGGCCCTGCCCATAGCGGGATTAGAACCCAGGTCCCCAGAACAGTAGCTGAGCTTTTGGACTAATAGTCTAATGACAATATTACTAGGCTATTGCCTCCCCTGGTGATAGTTTGCATTGGTTTAGAATTTATAGATGGACACGGTAGTTATTGATATAAGGAAATTTTGTGTTAATATGAGGTCAGCCGTGATACAAGTTTCCACAATAAGCAGTTACAATAATTATTCATGACTACATATCAACACCCCCCCAATAGTCTCCATCCCCAGTATGCCCTGGCACCCCCCACCCCTGCCCCCAGCTCCGCCATTTTGGCACTGCCTGCTGTCCAGAAGTGATGATGTACAGATGCCGGCGTTGGATTGGGGTGGTAAGAACTGAGTAAGAATTTAGCAACACCAATTTATAATCCAACCGATTTATTTGATAGTAAAAAAGCGAGCTTTCGACTCTGTGTCTTCGTCAGGCAAATGCAGTTTTTTTTACTATCAAATAAATCGGTTGGATTATAAATTGGTGTTGCTAAATTCTTACTCAGTTCTTGCTGTCCAGAAAACAGTTGCATTTTGTCCCTTGGGCAATCCCAGGCTGGCAGGCTAGCACTGCCAGTCTAGCACTGCCCAATGGGCAGCACCCAACTTGCCTCCGAGGGGCTTCAAAGGCCCCTGATTCCATCACTGGGGTCAGGATGCCTGTTTCCATTAGTAGGGAGCAGTTGTTAAATCCTGCATAGGGAACCACTCCCAGCAGGGAGGAGGAGACACTAGTAGGCCTGGAGAATATTGCCTCGGAGATTTCCAAATGATAATCAGTTCCACGCTGACTTCTTTTGTTGAGTTGATTGTGATTAAAAAAAGGACTTGGGAGCTTTTCTAAAGGCTAGTGTCTCCCAGCTTGCTCAAGCAGTGCAGTGGGCCAGGAGAACCCCAGCCGCTAACTTTCACCTCTTCAGGATTTGCCATCATGGATGTATAAGCACTGTCAATGCTGATATGATTTTTGCCTCTGGGGGAAAAGTCATAATGTTACAACTCAGTCACATCTGTTGAGAGATTGTCAAGTTTGTGGATTAGACTGGATGATAGCAAATCTTTCTCCTGCTTCTGGTGCTCACCATTACTGTGACAATTCCAAAAGAAGTTGTATCCAGCTCCATCTTATGTATTTAACTCTATCAGCTCTGTAATTCTCACTCAATGCTGCCACACAGATGTTGTATCCGACAAGTTCTCTCCTAACCAGGGTTATTTATTACTCTGCTCTGTCTGCTCTGGTATCGCCCATGAGTATTTACATGTTCCATGTGCAGATAGTAAGTTGCCTTCCTTACACTTGTTGTTTGACTGCTTTAATGAGATCTGTTACAATACAATGTAAGTAGACAATGTTTAGGACACATTACCTTACACCTTCTAATGTAATGGGGGTGAACAGTGCAGAGCTGAAAAAGGCTGCTCAGTCACTCAGACATGCTTCAATTTGGTGGAAGGTGATTCCATGGCCTGAGTCACCTGTGAGCAAGATTAAAGTTGCCAATGTATCCTCATCTGCTGCTTCAACATTTCCCCAGCATCAAAGGACTTGAAGGCTACATGATGAATGAATTAGTGGGTGAGGTCACGAAATAGATTCTGGTGAAGGAGAATTGTGCTGTACCAGCCTCACTCTCATGCACACACCCCTCAACCCTATGGCAGCACAAGGCTGAGATGGCTGGAAATAATTCTCGATGTAGTGAATGACGTTGGTACTTTGAGCGTCCAATTGCACTTAGTGCTTCATGATGCTTTGTTTAATCACCCTAATGGTCTTTGAATTTGTAAGTTGCTCAATCTTTTTTCATAAAACAGCTCCTACATCTTAAGAATCAAAGTAGTTAACAGTCTCTGTATAAATCCACCAAAATCACCCTTACTTAAGTCTAGAATTTTAGGGCAATTTATTTACCACTCTGCCATGGCAAATGTAGCTGAAATGGCTGGAAATTCTAAATCCATTACCTGAACACATCATTTCTTATTTTCAAGAAGTTGGGTCAAGGTTCATGCATGAGTGGTTTATGGAGGCAGTTGGCCATTTAAATCACCAGCTGCGTCAATGAAGTGGGGTTTTGCTAAGCTAGGAGGGTAAAACATGGAAGGTGTGAATTAGACTAATTGACATCTGAACTTGGTGGATTTGTTTGTATAACCAGGGTAATCCTTTGGAGAGGTAAAGTACCCCTTTGGATATGGTCCTAGACACCTTTCCAAGAGGTAAGATACTCTTTAGGATTGTCAAAAGTAAACATAATTGTGTGTAAAAAGTGTAAACGTATTAGAACTGTCATAGTTGCTGTGGAACTGACAAAGCTGTCAAAGAACTGCCAATGGATATTATGTGGATTGGCAAGGACTGGGTATGGGCAAATGGTGGTAGATGGGGGGAATCAGTTGGTATGTGTTGGCACAAAATTAACCTCCAAACACAGCAGCCTTTGCACTCAGTCTGCAGGTGGTGGGCCCAACCTTTAATCCCACCCATCACCCCAGAATGAAAACCTGAACTGTGGATCACCATTTTTAAAGATCAAGTTTACAAAGCTGGAAATTCTCCAATCCCTGTACACTCAACCCCAGAGCAAAAATCTGGGCCTTAGAAGTTATTTTACATTCTCCCTTTCAAGCATTGGACTTGTTCACGTTATCATTGCTATTAAATAACCATTCACACACCTACAGGCCATAAACAAATCTGATTCAAAGATGGGCAGAAGAGTTCTTGAGATGTTCTGGGCAACACTTATCCATGAACCAAAGTCAATAAAACAGATTATCTTGATATTGATCTCATTGCTGTTTAGGTGACTTTGCTGTGCAGATTGGCTGCTACAACTGAACAGCAGTAATGAACTTCAAAAGCACTTCACTGTCAGTGAAGCTGGCCTGAGTGTGCATATAAATGCAAATTCTTTCTTTTTAGGACTGCAGCCTGCTGATTATCAGTGAATAATTGCTAATGCCAACAACAATATTTTACAGCATGCAGTGACCTATTCTGCATCATAAATAAGGCAGCTGCCAGGTACCTAAAACTCTGAATGACTACTGGGCCTGCATCATTACCTCCCCAGTCAATGACTACACCTCATTATACTACAGCTCAGCTTTGCACTACAGATGTTGCTGAGGCATCCTTTGCTGCAGCTGCAGTAAATAGCCCATATCTCCAGCTGACAGCTGAACCCAATTCTTGAAAAGCCTTGGTAAAGTTTGGTCAAACTTGGCAAAAGGTGTTTAATTGTCATTATCTTGCATTATTCAAATTTATTAGTCACATAATCTGTATATTAAAAAAGTAAAATATTTTTGAATGGACTTACATCAAGGCATTCTTGCATTTTGTATGCATGACAATTGAAACTCCCCGATCCCTGAAAAATGTCAAAAGTTGATCGAAGCCGCCCTTGGGTTAGCTCTGTGTGAAAATTGATGTTCTGGTGGTTGACAAATGCGGGACATCAGTCACCAGTTTTATGCCTCTGTAAATGGACACGTAACTCAGCCTTGTGATATGCTTTACTGTTGTTTGGGATTTTTTGATGGTATGGAAGCTGAAAGCTGTCATTACCTTGGTCAGCATAAAGGAGGTAGAGTTGATTCATGATTAGCTCTGCAGATTTCTGTTTAGTCGGTGGGACAGAATGATAAATATCTTCCGGGACATCCTCAGAATTTGCCCCATTAGATTTCATTCTGCCCTCTGACTCCAATGGTTATGCAGTTCAGCACTAATTGCAGCTGCAATGTTTACCAACATGCTTGTTTATTCTGAAGATACAACAAATTCAAATAAGTCAGAAGCAACGGGTGTCAGTGGAGAATTTATTGCACAAGTGCAAAACAGAATGTGTAAAGAGCTCTATTGTTAGTAATTAACATTATTTTGCAGTGACCATTAAAATGAAAGACTGTTGATGTGACTAAATTATTTTTATACAAAATGGAAAACTATAAAAACTAACAACTAATGCTATTGCTGATTTTTTTCCAATTTTGTTTATTTCTTTGAATGACACCTCCATGAGCAAAAAGCCATTTCTTAAAGTTGTCGAATGTGATTATAATGATATAAACCATTTTATTTGTGATTTATTTGTTTTCATTTCACTCTCTTCCTCTGAATCTCTATATACCAAATGTCACTACCTCAGATCTTTTTTCCCAATACTGTGCCCCAGAGTGGGCTGTAAAGACTTGCCTGCTCCTTAGGGAAGTGCCTGATTCTCAGACAGTGCCCAGGTAGTGTCTGGGCAATGCCTGAGTAGTGCCCTCTACCCTTGAGCCATGTGCTCAACTGAGCTCCACTGGGAGGTCTGCTTATGAGGTGCATGCCTCGGGAAACCTGTCATAATTCATGCTGGTCTGTCCTCATGCCACCGTGAATGGTGTTTCTTACGGAAGGGAGGCGAGATTCAGGCTTAGAGGCTAGATAATGAGATGTAAATTTATGGAAATGTTATTACTGTTGCATTACTGGTGAGGGAGGCAGGGTCGGGTGGTGAGGCAGGTGTAAAACATGATTTGGACATCTTGCAAGATTTTACATGCCCATCACCTCAACCCAGTAAAAACAGGAGCCTAAAATCCCCCCAGCAAAGTTTCAGGCTGACAATATTCTTTCATCAGAAGTAAAGAAAGATAAAAGCATCAACATGAATTCGTTGAACCAAATAGCCCACTTCTCTGCCATATATCCTATGTAATCCTACGTGGATTGTCATCTGCTATTTCGGCCATTCCAGCATGATGCTATCACCAAACACATCTTCTCCTGCCCTCACTTTCACCGTTGACAAAGGGACATTTCCCTGATCCATTCTTCACTCATCCCAATTCATCTTTTTACACCAATGGATTTCTGACATTTTGCCTGCTACTAGATTCTCCATTCCTACCTGCACAAATGGAAAAGTTCCACCTGCTCTTGGATCTTTTTCGAGAGTATCCTAGTGCTTCACATTGTTAGTGTACGTTTGACCTGGACCATCTGATGGGCAACACGACAGCTCAGTGACTATTGCTGTGCTGTGCAGATACATGGATTTGGGCCTGTGTCTGTGGGAGTTTGCGCATTCTCCCAGTGCTTGCGTGGGTTTTCTCCGGGTGCTCCGGTTTCCTCCCACATCCCAAAGATGTGCTCTTAGGCTAATTGGCAAAACAAATTCTCCCTAAATTGTCTCAAATTTGGTTTTTAATCCATAGATCTATAAACATGGACAGGGATCGCGGATAGAGGTGGGAACATCGGGGTGGTGGTGTGGGCTCGTTGGGCCGAAGGGCCTGTTTCCCGTGCTGTTTTGTTCTTTGTTCTTCTTTGTATTAACTCCCTCCACAGCTGCTGCTAAGGTTTATTTCAGATTTCCAGAATCTGCAGTATTTGGCTTTTGTACGAATCTTTGACAATCAGTTATTCACCAAGATACAACTTATTCATTAGTCGGGTGGTGCATATGGAACCATTCTATACATAGGTCAGTCAATGGGTTTGGAAGAAGAGAGGAGAAAGCTGAAGGTGAAGAAAGATAGAAACAGTTTGTCTTACAGCTCTTCTGGGTGAATGGACCAGATTTCAGAGTCAGCAGCAAAGCAAAAGCAATCAGGAAGTTCACAAAAAATGCCCTGTAAGGTTCAACAATGCCTGGGGTGTGGATTTCACCTTTTCCAACTACCATCAGTTTGAATCTGATCCCAAGTATGTGGGATCTTCAGACATCCAGCAACAATGACAATATTAAGCAGGCTAGGTAGCCAATCACATTGAAGCATTCCCATAGACAGCAAAGCAGGAACAATACACAAGCTATCTTTCACTTTTAATTAAATTTTATGATGTGGAGATATCAGCATTGGACTGGGGTAGATACAGAAAGAAATCTCACAATACCATATAAGTCTAACATGTTTACTTAGTTGCACAAGAATTCAGAGTGTTGCTCCTTCATCAAATGAGTCTGATGAAGGAGCAGCACTTTGAAAGCGTGTGCTACCAAATAAACCAATTCAATTTTACAGAAAGAAAATATATTTAAATCTATACATGAGATTAAGGTAGACATGTATCTATCATAAACAAACTTGCAAAAATATGAATTAAGTGGATTTTTATCACTATGAAAAAATTTGATGTTCCACAGTATAGAATTATTTCTTCAGAGAGATTTCTATAATAATGTCGAACAGGCCATTGTGAACAATCCAATTGTACATCCTGCTGCAGAGATTTTTTTAATGCAAAAATTGAGGTAAGTATTCATCAGTTCAGTGTTCTTTAATTGTAGTCTGTTGAAACTTCAGTAGCACGTTGTACAGAGAAGCCTAGAATTGGTGACAGCAGCTTCTGGATTTCCATGTTTAACTGTGTATGTGGAGACTTCAGAATTGGTATCGGTGTCAGAGGAGTAATGTTGATGAACACTAACAATTTTGCTGTCCTTACAACAGCAAAATCAATGCCAAAATTTGTGGAAATAGTTCTCAGCAGAAGTGGACAGAAATTGATGGGTTAGGTTATGCTTTTCTGCGGTGTGTCCTTTAGCTTTGGGTTGGGAATGCAGAAGCAGAGGTTTTGCTATTGAAAATTAAAATATATACATGAGATCTGAATTACAAAAGCAAGACAACCTTAGGCCTGTAAGACATTATCATGTAACATTCACAGTTTATTTATTGAGAAGAAACTAAACAGAATGCTTTAATAATATTGGAGTATTTCAAACGTTTTCTCATGTGGCTTTTGAATCTTTCAGGCAGATTGTCAAAATATTTGTTGAAGCACAGTACATTCCAACTTCAACTTGATTTCAGCACATTCACAATGTAATAATAGAATTTTTAAAAAGGTCATTATTAAACAGCCCATTTAATTCATCTCTTTGATCATCCTGAAAACTGTTCAAAGATTGCTGGATTGACATTTTATAAACTTTACTTCTTATATACTAAAAGGCAGCCATGATGCTCTCTTACATCTTTGCACCTCAATCAGTACGTTTTGGACTCTTCCCATGACAAAAAGAATTCTTCTGTTCCTCTGTTCAACCAGCCTCCCCCGAGCCCATCACCTGTGAAGTGCCCATGCCCCACATGGACCTCTACCCACCATGTCTGAAGTCTTTGTGCAGCTCTTCCAGCAATTGATGTAGAATCCCTTTGTAAAGATGCACTTAATAAGAATTGTTCAGCACTCTCATGGCTGTAGCTAGCTTCCAAAAATGTCTCTTTGCCTAAGAACCTCTCCCACCATAGAATGATTCCACACTCTGAGTCCCAAGTGCTCACACAGGCCATATGACCCTTACTCTGCTGCACCACCCTTAAATGGACACTCACCATATCCTTTAACCCCTTTGTGAGCTTTTCATGCAGTCTTGTTAGAGTCCAGCATTTCCTCTGCTCAGTCTTCCTTCCGCCTCTCTGCCTGTCATTGCGAGCCCTCAGCCTTCTCCCCATCCTTGCACAGCCCTCCTTTCGAATTACTCCCCTTGTCTTCGTCAGAAGTAGCACAGCACTATGACAGAAATATTGCACTCACCTCACAGTCTCTTGCAAATCGAGGATTACACCATGCATGCCACTCTTTGTTAATTGGAATTTAAACCAATACTGGTGTGATGTAAGATTGGAAGGCCTGTTGGGGTACCTGCGACCAAATGTTGAGCATTCATGAGATGGAAATGAATGCAAATGCCATTCATGCTGCCAGCCAGAAAGAAGACTCACCTGCCATAGTGAAAATTGCAACATGATTTTATATTGGCGGGTTTCTGACTTTCTGACATGTGCTCTGACAGCAGTTGGGATGGGAGAAATCCACTTTTGGAGTGGGACAAGTTAGGATTCAAAATCACAAACTGAAAGGCAAAAAGGTGTAGGTATATGGAGAAAGGCAGCTCTACTCCTATTAGCAGGAATAATAAAGGTGGCAGCTGAGGCCAAATAGGCACTTTGTTTTTATAAACAAGGAAAAGCTGGGCGCTGAGCTCTTAATATAAAATGGAAAAAGAAGCAGATCTGTCAGTACACATGTAGACATACTGTTCATTGCATTTCTGTTTAATATGTATTTATGTAACATATACCACATGGATCATGGTACCAAATGATATTTATACAAGTGGAACTTCATAACACACAAGGTATGAAGTTAAGTGAATTTTTTAGATGTGTACAATAACTTATATTATTCTGCTTTGGCAATAGCTGCCAAATTAATTTTTCTTCAAAAAATGGCTACAGAGAAAAGTACAGATTGAAGGTGAAAAGTTATTTGGGATTATGCTTTTAATTCAAATATAAGGCTTTTGTTTTTCCTTAACTATCTTCAGAATGTATGGCTACTTGCTTATATCTCAGGATTAAGGGAAAAGGCCAAATATATATCAAATTAGATTCTTTAAGGTAATTTTGTCGATAGTAAATGTCAGTGTTGCACATCTCTCACAAAGTTTATTTTCATAAAATCAGGAGAAATGTAAAACAGGCCGTTAATTCTTCTTAACCCATTTTATACATTTGCACATGGTTAAAATTACAATTACTGCCTTTGTGTCGATTTTCCATTTTATTGTCTTGTCACATTATTGACATCAGCATTGAAGGTCATCTGCTGGTGATTTCATCAAAAATTGTATAGACTGGCTACATGTCAATAGAGTACCACACAAACCATGCAAATATTCATTCAGAGAATAGCAGATTTGTGTGTCTTAGTTTGTTTTATTCATTTGTGGGGCATGGACGTTGCTGGTTGGCTAGCATTTATTACCTATCCCTAGTTGCTCTTGAACTGAGTAGCTTGCCAGGCCATTTCTGGACTCACATGTAGGCCAGACCAGGTAATGATGGCAGGTTTCCTTCCCTAAAGGGTGTTAGATGAGTTTTTACAACAATCGGCAATGGTTTCATGTCATCAATAGATTCTTAGTTCCAGATACTTTATTGAATTCAAATTCAACCATCTGCTGTACTGGGATTTGAAACTAGGTCCCTAAAACATTAGCTGAATTTCTAGATTAATGGTCTAATGATCATACCACTAGGCCATCAGCTTCTTTTGTTATAAATGATTTTGTGTGACATAAATATCAAATCCAAATACTGTACCAAGGCAATAAATATACATCCATTTGAGGTCATCATCCAGACATTGCTTCTATCAAAGTGATATATCTAAGTGTAGTTGTCTCTGTATCGCTGATAATGCTACTGAAAGTGAAGGGCTGTAGCTCAACATGATCCGCTGTGATGAGCCAATGCATTAAGGCCACGAAACATGTCAAATTAAGAAACCTTTGTATAATTTGACTAAGTTGCATTGCTGAGAGCCTAATAAAATAAACTCTTCTGACTTGATAGGGATCAGTATCTACAGGATGCTGAGTATTTCTGACTTGATCTTGAAAGACTAAACTGTTGTCCTGTTCAACATAAAAAGTGGACAGTGTTCATGAATAGCTAGTAGACCTACAACAGTTGGTGCTGTCAAGATTTCAGGTTTTGCCGATGGCTCTTTGATGTTCCTAGCACCAGAAAATATTTAAGTGAGTTGTCTTAACATTACAGAGTGGGTTAGCTCATCCAGGTGCAGATTGCTGAGGACTGCTGCCTAGGGTGGTATTCTGGGACTGTATTATTTGCCATTATGAAAATAAACAATATCGGCTTATTCATAGAAATTCTAGCACAAAAAGCAGGGAATTCACTAAACCAAAGTGGCCATGCTGTCTCTCTATACTCTGCTGTTCTCTGTATTTATCTTTCATTTTAAATATTGCCTTCAATAGCTGCTCAAGATAACGTACTTTATATTTTATTGACTATTTACATTAAAGCAATTGCTTTAATTTCCCTCTATTGGTTTCTTGTTACAGATTTGATTATTTTGGAAATAATCTTCATTCTTTTTTTTTAAGTCTTTCTGTATTATTTTATTTATTTCACTCCCAGGCTTTAATCCTCAAAAGCCAAGTACACCAGCAGAAGCAAAAATTGTGTTGATGAACAGAGCAGATTGAAGGAACCCCAATACAGGCTTGCGATCTCAGTTCTTACACATTTATTTTCCAACCTTCTCAAGCAGCCATAAGATGAAGCAGATCAAATGTTTCTGCAACGGGGGGAAAAATCTAAAGGGTTAGGCAATATGGTTAATATTGCGTATTAAATTCTCAGCATGAGCGATGGATTCATGATTCCATTTCCGTCTGTCAGTTGATGCTTTGCCATCAACATAAAATCTGTACATTCAGAGAGTTTGCTCAAATTGAAGGAATTGAGTCAGTGTTTAGAAAGGAATATGGATACCACTTATTGCATCTTGAACACTCAAGACCCTGCAACCTCACAGAACTGGATAGATCTAGTTTTCTCCTCCCTTACCATGATAGTATCTGGGACAAATTTAAAAATTGGCTCAGTCGACTAAAGAATATATAAGTGTGATGTCCCCGAGCCCATATTACTGAAATCTCAATGGTTCCCTGGAATGACAAAGTGCCACAGAAGGAGAGTCTAGTCATCAATTTATAGCTCCAGAGATGGCACTGCATCAGATGACCAGGGCTATAGAACTTCATATAATAATTTACAAAGATTTTCAATTACATCTGCTCTCTTTTAATGCACATCTCCTCACTAAAATCCTCAAAAGGAATTGTGTTGCCTTTATATTCTTTGGAGGACAGTTAATATTTAGTGGGAGTGCATCTACCTAATTGCTGCATGATTCTTCTTCCCTCTATCCATAGAAACCATAAACACTTTATAGTGCAGAAGGAGACCATTTGGCCCATTGAGCCTGCATCTACTCTCCCAAAGAGCATCTCACCCAGGCCCATCCCCCTCTCCCTATCCCACAACACCGCACATTTAACCAGAGCAAATCCACCTTACACATCTTTCTGTAAGGGACAAGCTAGCATGGCCAGTCCACTTAACCTGCACATCTGTGAACTGTGGGAGAAAACCAGAGCATGTGAAAGAAATCCACACAGACGTGGGGAAAACTCCACACTGACAGTCACCCAAGGCTAAGCACTGTGCCACCATTTTGCTCATCTTGCTGGTTTTCCTCTCACATCATGGTAAGAGCATTGTCATGGATAGGAACAGGGTCAACTTAAACTGCCCTTTATCTTTTTTTCCTGATTTTTTCATTCATAAATATGACATTGTTCCCCCAACCCTTAAATTTCTAATGCCCTAATCCTCTATTAATGAGTCATATAGCAAACTCGAGGTAAGATGAAAATAAAAGCGTTGTTTTCTTTTATATGCACGCAAGAGAGGGATTTTGCAACATTCACCCATTTTACAGTCACACAGTAAATGGAGGATAAAGAAAAGGGAAAAGAGTTCAGGTCATTGCCACAATAAAAATACAAGTCTGAGTTTTATATGTATCCAGGATCCTGAATGAAAAGTTAACTGGGAAAGTTCTTCTGGGGAATCGTTAAATAGTTGCCTACCCAGAGCAAGATTTCCAAGACAGGAAAAAACACGTAGAATGAATTAATTTGGAGACATGAGTTCCAAGGTTCCAGAAGTTTTCAGGCTCGATGAGAGTCCAAGTTCTTTTTGCTGTCACCAGATGGATGACAGACAGCACAGACCATTGGCTGGAGCTCTGTTCACACTGGAGGCCAAAATCAGCAACCATCAGAATTAATTTCCAACAGACGATATTACAATGCAGCTTGGAGGAAGTCATGTGACATACTTCCTCAATATTGGGCACAGGATGATTGATTTGATTTGATTTATTATTGTCACATGTATTAACATACAGTGAAACGTATTCTTTCTTGCGCACTATACAGATAAAGCAAACCATTCATAGAGAAGGAAACGAGTGAGTGCAGAATGTAGTGTTACAATCATAGCTAGGGTGTAGAGAAAGATTAATTGAATACAAGGTAAGTCCACTCAAAAGTCTGACGGTAGCAGAGAAGAAGCTGTTCTTCAGTCAGTTGGTATGTGACCTCAGACGTTAGTATCTTTTTCCTGGCAGAAGAAGGTGGAAGAGAGAATGTCCAGGGTACATAAGTTCCTTAGTTTGCTGACTGCTTTGCTGAGGCAGTGGGAAGGGTAGACAGAGTCAATGGATTGGAGGTTGGTTTGCATGATGCATTGGGCTACATTCATGACCTTTTATAGTTCCTTGCTGTGTTGGGCAGAACAGGAGCCATACCAAGCTGTGATACAACCAGAAAGAATGCTGTCTATGGTGCATCGATAAAGATTGGTGAGAGTTGTAGCTGACATGCCAAATTTCCTTTAGGCATCTGAGAAAGTGGAAGTATTGGTGGGGCTTTCTTAACTATAGTATCAGCATGGGGGGACCAGGACAGGTTGTTGGTGATCTAAATACCTAAAAACTTGATGCTCTTGACCCTTTCTACTTCATCCCGATTGATGTAGACAGAGGCATATTCTCCTTTATGCTTCCTGAAATCAATGACAATCTCCTTCATTTTGTTGACATTGAGGGAGAGATTATTGTTGCTGTACCAGTTCACCAGATTCTCCAATTCATTTGCATACTCTGTCTTGTCTGAGATCCAACCCACTACGGTGATGTCGTCAGCGAACCTGAAAATTGAGTTGGAAGGGGATATGGCCTTTCAGTCATAGATGTATAAGAAGTATAGTGGGGGGCTGAGAACACAGCCTTGTGGGGCACCGGTATTGAGGATAATTGTGGAGGAGATGTTGTTGCCTGTTCTTACTGATTGTGGTCTGTGAGTTAGGAAGTTCAGAATCCAGACACAAAGGGAGGTGCTGAGGTCCTGGCCATGAAGTTTGGATAAGAGTTTCCTAGGAATAATGGTGTTGAAGGCTGAGCTGTAGTCAGTAAATATGAGTCTGATGTAGGTGTCCTTTTATCTAGGTGCTTCAGCATTGAGTTAAGACCAGGGAGATGGCATCTGCTGTGGACCTGTTGCGGCGATAGGCAAACTGTAGTGGATCTAGGCACTCTGGGAGGCTGGAATTAATTTGTGCTATGACTAATCTTTCAAAGCACTTTATAATGATGAACATCAGAGCCACTGGCTGATAGCCCACCAACACCTCCACTTTCTTAGAAAACTGACGCTGCTTGATTTTTCTTAAGTTGTAATTGAATTAGAAACATGTGTCATTTCCTGCAAAGATTCAAATGAGACAGTGGTCTGGATCTACCCTCAAGGACTCCAGCACAATGTGAAAATCTCGACACAATACTCAATAGACGTTTACCCCTTTGGGAGAAGTTTGAATTTAGATAGGCTATGGAAGGAAGAATTCTTTTTTTGTAATTTGTTCTGACAGTGTCAATTTTACTGTAGGTGACAGTAATTGGCTGGGATTCTCCAGTCCCGCAGCTGGGATTCTCCAGTCCAGCAGAAGAGATTTTCCAGTCAAGCAGCTGGGATCCTCCAATCCAGCGGCTGGGATCCTCCAATCCAGCGGCTGGGATCCTCCAATCCAGCGGCTGGGATCCTCCAATCCAGCGGCTGGGATTTTCTGGTGTAGCAGCTGGAATTCTCCAGTCCAGTGGCTGGGATTCTCCAGTCCAGTGGCTGGGATTCTCTGATGCAGCAGCTGGGATTCTCTGATGCAGCAGCTGGAATTCTCCAGTCCAATGGCTAGGACTCTCCAATCCAGTGGTTGGGATTTTCTGGTGTAGCGGCTGGGATTCTCCAATCCAGCAGCTGATATTCTTCAGTCCAACAGCTGGGATTCTGCAGTCCAGTGACTGGGATTCTGCAGTCCATAGCTGGGATTCTCCGATGTAGTGGCTGGGATTCTCCAGTCCAGCGTTGGGATTCTCCAGTCCAAAGGCTGGGATTCTCCTATCTAGCAGCTGGGATTTTCCAGTCCAGCGGCAGGATTCTCTGGTCCCGCTTCGGTCTTTGTTCTCTCTGGCAGAGATGGTAGAGTGAATGAGATTGGAGAATTCCGATCCAGATCTCCCTAGAATGGTGAACCCTCTAAAATAGGCCTGGAGTCTTCAGGAATTAAAGATGCATCTCCAGAATATTGCTGTGAACATACCTGGAGAAAACCCGTAGGGAGATTTTTTAAAATATTGTTTCTTTTAATTTCTTAGAAAAATTCTTTTTACAAAGTAAAATTGGGAAAGGAAGGCTGTTTGGCCGACAGTCAAGGATCATCTAATCGGCTAATGAGTCACTTTGTATGGGAAGGTGGTGCATCACAAGGATGGACGTGCTGGCTGATAAATGGCTGGAGTGTGGGAGCAAGTCATGTGATAAAAACACCAGGAATACATTTGGCAATCCATACAGTTGGCAACCCTACCCATCATCTCATAGCCTGCCATCTGGGCATCTTCACATCTCCATGATGTGGAGATGTCAGAGTTGAGGTGGGCGCAGTAAGAAGTTTACAACACCAGGTTAAGGTCCAACAGGTTTATTTGGAATCATGAGCTTTAGAACGCTGCTCCTTCCTAGATGAATGGCACGGTGGGTTCACAAACATGGCATATATAGACAGATGTCTGTGTTGATATGCACGATCTTCTTGAAGATTCCTCCACTTAACTAAATATGTGTTCAATTAACTAAAAGCCTTTCCTACTAATCCACTATGGTTATGCAGCAAGAAGCTGACAATTTGCATGATTTATGCAGTGAGATTTACTATGTGCTGTTGGACTGAGCAATAACATACAGTTGCAGTTCCATGCATTGCTTAATGCTGACTGACTTTCTTCTGGCAGAAAAACAAAACCAAAACACAGTCTCAGACAGCAAATTTAGCAAGACTTCAAAGAATAAGTATTAAATATTTATCCCCATCAGCACGCAGACAATTTCTTAAACTAAAATGAGTATGGATTACGCTTGGTGTAGTATTTATGTCAGAATGTCTTGTCACCTGATATGGTCAGACAGTCTAACCTGCATGTTATTGGATATCAACAGTATACAATGGCACACTTTCAGTTAGATAATGTTGGTAAGAAGCTAATTCAATTTTTCAAGTTAAGTTTCAGTTACAAAACATACCATGGATGGAAATGCTAAACTCTGGCTGTTCCTGGGATGATTGCACAATTATGATCTCATAGCAAGTGTTGTTTTGACACTGTCAACATTAAGACGATTTAGTTCAGTTAATACAGATACGACCTGGGTCACCCACTTTGTACTCAAGTACAACTTTTATATTTTGTTTCAAGCTTCCCCCTTGGTGGACATTTGTAGATTTTTTTTGTGGTAAATTGGCTGTCTCCCTATTCACATAATCTTGAACTTTAATGCATTCAACATAACAATAAAAGGGCAGGATTCTTTGGCAGCGCTCGCGTTAGAACCAGAGAACCCCTCCTGAGGTCAATGGACCTTTTCATGGTCTGTCCCCCCCCGCCCACTACAATTGCTGTGGCAGGCAGGGTGGGAGAATTCTGGCCAACATGTCCACAGAAAATGTTTTCAACAGTGAGTTCATATCACAGCATACAATTTAGTTAGCTTTATAAACTGGTAATGAATGAAAATTGACATGACTCTGTCCTGTGAAAAAATGTCCCTTAATGTCTGATTTGAATGGTTTGGCTTATATTTTGCACTGCAAAAGTGGCATGTATGAAATGTGCAGCCAAGGTTGCAAAAAGCATTTTCATAGAAGGAAGTCATTAACTTCAAGGAGACGAATGGACTCCATAAGGTACATAAAAAGAAATGCTGGAAAATCTCAGCATCTGTTAGGAGAGAAAAGAGCTGACGTTTTGAGTCCAGATGATTCTTTGACAAAGCTAAAAGGTATAGAAAGTGGGAGATATTTATACTGTAGACTAAGGGAATGAAAGATGAGTCATAGCCACAGAAACTAGGGGAAAGGCTTCTAATAGCTGTCCGTCGAGACAATAGAAGGGAATAGGCAGCTTTTCCCCTTGCATCTGTGGCCATGACTCAGCTTTCATTCTCTCATCCTGCAGTATAAATATCGCTCATTTCCTATGTCTTTTGGCTTTGACAAAAAGTCTTTTGGACTCGAAACATCAGCTCTTTCCTCTCTTTACAGATGCTGCCAGACCTGCTAAGATGTTTCAGCATTTTCTCTTTTGGTTTCAGATTCCAACATCTGTAGTAATTTGCTTTTACCAGTAAGGTGCAAGTTTGTTATGACCTACTCTCTTCTTGTTTACCAAGATCACCACCTTCCAGTTGTCCATTGACTATCCAAGAAGTGAAGTATTGAGTCAGCCTGTGACAGCGAATCTGTCATTCCCTGAGGAGATGCCTGGTATGGTAGTTTTTGCAGGCAACATCCCTAACAGAGGAATTATGCCACTCCACTAGAAATGGAATACCATCTGAAAGACTCAATTTATAGCAATTGGGGACTGAATAACAATTATTATTGATGCATAAAATAACTTGAAAGGGAGAGATGTGGTATTTAACCCCTTTAAAAAGTGATCTGTCGAAACGATCATGGATAATCAATCAGGGCTTCAGACTCAGTTCATACCTGGAAGCCACGAGACTGTAAGCTTCTGTATAAACATTGCAGTTGTGTTTTACTTAACTGATGAACAAAAATTATTACAATATGTGAATAAAGTTACTTGTTATCTAAATCCTGTTCCTTGCTTTGGTAAGAGTGTTAAATGAATTTACTGGCTAAAGGGAGGAGAGTCATGTGGTTGCATGTGATACATTCCAGTATCTTCTGTAGAGCATTGCATCATCATTTTGCTCAGACAGCGAACAATGTATTTGGATTGAGGGGATAAGGGTCCACTTGCGGGACTGACTACTAACACCAAACACAAGGTAGGAATCTTTTCAAAATAAGTTTCCCTGAGGAAGTGTTTGGAGTGTTTGATCACACTTCCCCCACTAATTCTGAGGATCATGATTCTGCAATCATTATACAAATGAAGAAACACATCAATTACAAAAATATCTAATAATGTAATTAGATAAAATAAATTACATGAAAATCTTATCCCTGGATAAACAGTTTCTACACATTACCATCATCCTTTAAAAACACTCAAAACTAAATCTTTACAATCTTGGTTGTTTCTTTTTCCCACTGTTCTTTCATTTCTTTTGTGGTGAAATTGCAAGAGCAGCAAAGATTAAAAGCGCCCACACTAACAAATCAAGGAAAGGAAGGATGTGAAAAAATCCAGTATAGACTGGACTGCCAGTTGGTAATATTTCATAAGATTCAGCTTCTTAACTTGACAACTGCAGAGCAGGGGTAAAATAACCCCAACAACTTCACTTGAGAATCTTAGTACTTTAAAGTAAAAATGACAATTAGGTAGCAAGTGATTAGCATTGCTGCTTTACAGTGCCAGAGACCTGGATTCAATTCTAGTCTCAGATGACTGTGTGGAAGTTACACATTCTCTCTATGTCTGTGTGGGTTTACTCTCACAGTTCAAAGTTGTATGGGTTAGGTGGATTGGCCGTGCTAAATTGTCCCTTAGTATCAGAGGAATTTGTAGGATTAATGTGTGGTGTTGGGGGATAGGGCCTGGGTGAGATCATTGTCAGTGCAGGCCTAATGGGCCAAATGGCCTTCTTCTGCACTGTATGGATTCTATGATTCTAAATGATCCGTCTTTTACCTTTTGTGTAACAAACTACGAGTTGCTCTATGGGATTGTGGCCTTATCGTTTCCTGCCATTGTGGTATTCTTCTCAGTGTATTTCAAAGTCATCATCACTGCTCGTACGTATAATACTTATCCATCATGCTAATTTTGAACTAAAACATTTTTTCAAATTAATTGATGTGTCATTGGGGTATCAGGAAAAATGGTTTTAATTTCATTACTTTTACTTCTGCATGGAGTGTGAATGAAAGAAATTAATCTTTATTGCAATGCCTGTCTACCCCAGAACAGCCAGGAATATTCATCAACCAAAAGGATTTCCAGTCTGTCAGTGTGAAACTTGTGTACTTTTTATCTTGTATACAGACAGTAGCAGGACTCTCTCATTCCCGACCCAATGATTCCTGATTTTTTTTCATGCTGTCAGGGTAAAGGCCAAGTTGAGGTGAGGTGCTTCCTCACAAGAAAGAGCACAAATTAAAAGTAAGGCTAAAATAGCCTATACTTGACCAGTTCCTGCTGGCCAGTTGCACAGAATAATTGGCAAAGATCTGGAGGCAGGTTGCCTTTTCTGTGTAGTTCCAGAGGAATTTAAATAGTGGGTGTAAATGATTGAAAATTGAAGAGGGTGGGGTGGGTGTGAGACCTAACTAATGCCAGAATATCCACAGCATCCAGAGGATAAAATATATCCATTCCACTTACATGGGATGTCACATGTGGAATGGTTATGAAGACGGAAACCCCTTCCGCAAAACCTCTCTTTATTGTAGCTTGCAGTGCAGAAACGCCTTTAGAAAATTCTCTTATAATTATAAGATGAAACTTTGAAGGCTTTTTATTCCTAATGTAAAATGCATGTGAATTAAAATAAGGCAGATTTTTGAGATTAGCTCCACATTCAATTTTAAATTCAGGCTTCAATGAAGCACAGGTGAAATGGCTGAATCTCAAACTGGACTGCTAAAAAAGAACCTAGTATTTTTCTTGTTGATTTTAAAGTTCCTGAGTTCAAATTGCAATAGTCATGTGGATTCACGCAGCACATTTAAAATGCAAAATGACCCAAGGAACTATGAGGGAACATTAGCAACAAATGCCTTGATGTGTTGATATGAAATTCCAGTCTGGCATTGTAACAAAATCACTAGCTTGTTTATTTTTAAAAGGCTTAAAGTCTTTATTAAAATAGCAGACATAGAATTTAATCTGAGCACATAAGGGCCTTCAATCGGGTGCTGTCCACACAGACATTTACACTGAGAGTAAAATTGGAAAATCACAGGCTTTTAGCTTCTTACCTAGCATGGAAAATCATGGGCTGTAACAGCGAGTTGTAGATGGTGCTAATCCCCAGGGCATGGATCTGTGGGAGATGCCGGGCTCAGACAGCACCTCCTTTCTCTCAAGAAGCCCTCATGTTGTGATGTTGAGTGGATGCTGCTTGGGACTCCCAGGACTTAAATCACAGATTTTGCTTTAATGGCAATAGCTCCCCCTCTGCACAGGTGGAAGACAGCCAGATCTACATCTGTCTCCAAAACATGCCCAATTTTTTTAATTTGAAAAAACTCCCGGACATGGCATCCTAATTGGCTGCCGCTAGGGAGATCCACCGAATAGGTGTAGTAGGGCCGTGCATCGAACCCTCCATATTGGGCCTTGCTGACCCATCTCAACTGTATGCAACAAGGTTCCAACTCTGTGCAGTGATAATCAGGAGATTGACATGAGTGTTAGAGGTGTGATTTTGAGATGCAGTTTGTAAAGAAACTTACATTGTGGATTTTCTGGTGGAAGTGGTGAAAGTGCACAGGAAACATCCAGGAAAATTCATTCATGGGATGTGGGTGTCTCTGGCTAGGCCAGCAATCCAGTCGAGTAGGTAATGATGAACTGCTTTTTTGAACCACTGCAGTCCTCATGATGTAAGTACATCCACAGTGTTGTTAGGGAGAGGTTTTCAGGATTTTAACTCAGCAACAGTGAAGGAATAGCAATGCATTTTCAATTTTGAATGGTGAATGGTTTGAAGGAGAACTTCAATGTGATGGCATTCCCATATATATCTGCTGCTGTTGTTCTTGTAGATGATACTGCTTGTGAGTTTGGAAGGTACTGTCTAAGGAGTTTAATTTTGATGGATTATTCTTTTTTAAAATTATCAATTTATTGTTTTGACGTTGTTGTTTATGCCAATGGCAAGATGCTTCTTCTGCCAGAAAACATGCTGCAGGGGGCTGGAAAATCTGGACTGTAGAATTTCATTTTACAATAGACCAAGCAGTTCTGAAGCCATGTCTTCCAATCCCAACTGTGCTGAAACTATGACCCATCACAGCTCCAAACAATAGCAGAAGGCCCATTTTAAATGCTCCCACTGACCAAGAAATAGGGCAACCACACATTTTTCATTATACCCAGTGGGAACAACTAAATTTGACCAATAGTCAATCTGAGATTGTTACCCAGGGTCTTTCTTGTGTCTGACTCAAAAGCCTGAAGAGTCAAAAGTCCATTCATTTCTTTGCTGATGCAGGATCTGACTTTGCTTTTATCCTTGTACCGTGACTACAGCATTCAGTGATGCCTAAGCTTTTATCCAGTCAGTGTGTGAAGGAGGCTTATTATGGAAAGACCCAGACTATTGAAAAGAGTTGGGGGAAGATTTTAGAAAGCACCATTAAGGGATGAAAGGTCAGGATCTGAAGATGAAGCAAGTACAGAGAAAAATATTTCAAAGAACGTACTTAATAGGTGGTGGTAAGTTTGATTATCTAATGGCGGGACAGTCTAGTGAGCGGCGACAGAGAGATTGTGTGTTGTGGTCTGTAATTGTTAGCACGTGGGCAGTCATGCTGTAAACAGTGAGGATGAGCAGTGCTGGCTGGAAAAGAAGCCAACAGTCAGAAATGTGCTGTAGAAGGTTTAACACATAGTCATGCACTTGGAAACAGTTTTATAACAATTGTGGCCATTTAAATCTTTGCTTCTCTGCTTCCTTCTGCTGTTGCTTGTCCTGTCTGTGCTGAGGAGGCAACCAAGTTCTTCCATTGCTTTTATATCCAGAAGATTATGCCCCTGCTTATTTTCATAATGAAATCCATTTATTGTGTACAAAGGTCATCAGTCTTACTCACAGCCAGAGGATTGACTTGGTGTGGGCACAGGGTGTGTCTCCACCTACTTGCCTTGGATTTGTCAGCTTGGTATTCACAGGCCAGAGTGCTGATGTTCTCCAGTCTACAGTGCTCGTTTCCATATAATTACAAAATATTGCAGTTGATTTTGAAAATACCTTTGGTAAATTTTAATGTTTTTGAATCATGCAACCACGAATTTTTTTTTTTGCACTGCTGCCACACAGCACCAGGGACCCGAGCTCAATTCTGCCTTTGGGTGACTGTCTGTGTGGAGTTTGCACATTCTCCCAGTGTCTGTATGGGTTTCCTCCAGGTGCTCCTATCTCCTCCCGCAATCTGAAAATGTGCAGATTAGGTGCATTGGCTATAATAAATTGCCCCTCAGTGTCCCAAAATGAGGATTCAGGGGATTAGCAAGGTAAATATGTGAAGTTACGGAGTTAAAGCAGATCCTGGCCCTGGGTAAGATCTCTGTTGGGGAGTTAGTGCAGACCTGATTTGCCGAATGACCTCTTTTTGCACCAAAATTAAAATCTTCCAATATTTGCATTCCTGTCATCATTAAACACACCAACTTTTGCTGAAACATGTGTTAAGTGCACATTGAAGCTATCTTTTTCCTATTTCAGTTATGTGCCTAAATCTCAACTCAGAAAATCATCCTTGCTGTATCAGTGTGACATTTCTGTCTCTTAGCCCAATCATCGCTGCCACCCCCTAAGTGTACGTGCTAATTTGAACTGAATTTTAGGTAACTTCTTTGACCCTATGGTGGGCGGTGGGGGTAACCTTGCTGATAGTGTAAATGGTTTATATCACTGAACTGTTGCATATCCTAAAAAATATTGGATCTAGAAAAGACAAATAATGACAGAAATGTAATTGATTATTGAAAGGCATTTTCAGAGATTTTGTGTTTGTAAAATCTGCATTTCCTGCTTAAAAACAGCAGCAATCTCCTGACTTGAAACATTAGCTCTATTCCCTCTCCTCAGATGCTGTCAGACCTGCTGAGATTTTCCAGCATTTTCTGTTTTGTTTCAGATTCCAGCATCTGCAGTAATTTTAATGTGGGGATAATTGGGTTTTATTGATAATACATAAGCACTTTTAATTTTTAAATTGCTTTTCAGATGAAGTGTCCTCACAGCCACTAGCAGATTGGAAAGCTTAAGCATGTTGACACAAGGAACAGCTAATCATCTTTAAACGTGCAGTCCTCGCTTTAAGTTGCTCTTCTTAATACCATTTTGTTTTAAAGTTGCTTATTTATGAGGATCATCTTTCTCTGATTTCTGTCATAATTGACATTTTTACATTGTCATCACCATTGGCGTCATCATTGAGCAAGTTTCACGTTGTCAACACGTGTCAGCACATTTAACATTGACTTATCATTGGATCCTGGTAATCTGATCAACACCATTGCAAGGAAAGTGAGGTGTTGTTTACACTTGAGGGAATTTTGATCTTTATTTTCACAACACTGAAGCATATTCTGAAGAAAGAATATCCAAACCACCAGGTTTGTCTTACAAGCAAAATGTTGAAGCCTGGTCTACTCATTGCTGTGAAAACTAGGTCAATTTCTTGAGTCAGAGGCTGATTTCAATTTTGAAGCCCCAGGAGTGTTGTTTGTGGGTGAGACATGAAAGCTCTTCTGTGAGAGAGTCCTTTGCTAATATATACACAGGTAAAATTGCTTTTCTTGTCTTGGGGCTTATTTGGATGAAAAATAAAAGAAGTATACAACCTACCCTTCAACAGACTAACTCTGCAAACACCTGATCAATTTTGGAGAGCTCAAGTGTGGTCATCATTCAGATCTGAAGCAGAATAGCCATTTTAAAACCGGTGACATTTGTAGCAGGTGAACCATTTTGATTTTTAAAGTCCAGTAACAAGAAAGGAGATGCAAAAGCAAGGTGTCCCCCAGGCCAAGGTACCCAGCATCTATATCATTCAAAGCCACCTCCATTGAAACATTTTAGGGATGTCCTCAAATCATCCCTGAGGTCAAACATCTGCACCAACCCACAGTGATCGATGAGGGAAGGTTCATTTAAAGCACCAAACACAGAGACTTCATTGGGTCTATCCCGAGACTAAGCCATGGCATTTAGAAAGAGTGCAAAAACATCCAAGCAACTCTTCCAACTGATCCTCTACACAAGACTTGCCCATCTGTGGCAGAGTCTGGGGATTGCACATTATCAACCTTCTGAGAACCCATGAAGTCAGATGAACCAAGTCATCCCTCAACATGAGGGATTGCCAAAGAGAGATCGGTGAATGATATCTAGAACCATACAGTCAGAGAGCATAGGATCTCTACAGTGCAGAAGGAGACCATTCAACCCACCTGGTCTGCATCCATTCTCCAAAAAAGCATCCTACTATCCCATTCACCCTATCTTGCACATTTATCATGGCTAATCCATTATCCTGTGCATCTTAGGACACTAAGGGGCAATTTAGCATGGCCAATCCACCTACACATCTTTGAACTGTGGGAGTATACCTGAGCAACCAAAGGAAACCCACGCTGATATGGGGAGAACCACTCTCCAGCATGCCCCCCATAATTTTGTATTTATACAACATTTCTTTTATATTTCGTGATGTTATTTGAATCTGCCAGTTCTTTCAATTAGAAATACAGTGCTGCACAATATGTATGGCAGCAATAATTCAATATCTGTTTTTTTTTCTGTTTGAATAAGTGTCCAATGGAACTGAATTTAACTCTGAACAAACCCGTGATTCTCTTATAATTGTAATTTTTAGGACTACCTTCAAATGAGGTCTGTAATTTTGAAAGCTGATTTCCGTCACACAGCTGCATTTGTGTATCGAAACTCAATTTTACTAAAGATTTAAAAAGATTTCTGTTTTAAAGCTCCATTAATGTATAGAAAATCAATTTTAAATTTTTAAATCTAAATGCATTTAAGAGTTCTGTTTCTCACTTGTGCAAACTCAAGACTGTCTGGATTTGTTTTTCTAGAATTGTGTGTGGTCAGTCGGGTGTGGTTGTTAGTTAACATGTTTGCTGCTTCTGGTGTTTCCTACTTCAATGTATCTGCTACTTTCTGTTTTACTTTAAGCCTCATATTAATACAGGTTTGCAATAATGAGGAAAATTTTAGTGTTCTGTGTTCAATTGCATGCTTTGTAGTTAAATACTATTACTTTAAATGATTTGATACAGATGCATTTATGCATGTCTATGATTTCTTGGATTCTCCTCCCACAATTCGTCATGCCACATTTAGGTTTCTGATAAGCCAATAAAGAAGCAGTTTGTGTAGTATTAGTGCAGAGGCAACAGAAATCTAACACAATCTCTGATAATCTCACCCTTCATAAGTATGAAACTTGCCTCCAAATGAAACCCAAGTGAAGCACGGCCAATGCATTTCATTTTAAAATTGTGTTTCTTTATCAGTTAAGGTTATCCAACTCAGAGGAAATAGTTGTCACATTTTAAACCTGGCATTGGCTCCATTCTTTAATCCTGCTAAAATGCTGCTGTGCTGAAGGTGAAAGCAGACATTTTTAACTCGCTTTTTCGTATTTCATCATGAATAAAACTCAGTTTTCAAACAGCACTTTAAAGAATGCATCTACATATTAAAAATGATTCACACCAAATTTTAAGCTGTTCCCCAAAACTTTTTAGATTTATCCTAAGAGAGAAACCAGAAATATTAGGGAAAGTGAACATAACCTTCTATTGCTTTACCCACTATCACTTTGGCTCTAAATGTTTTGCCAAGTGCAAAAGTAGACATTTAATAAAACAGGGACACAGACTGAAATCATGCCTTTGATAACTTCAATGCATATAAGTAATAATTTTTAATATGCTTGTGCAGAACTACAAACACTCAATTAAGTACCAAGTGTACCCAGAGATAGAGATCATTATTCTAAGCCAGTGAAAGAAAGTGTAAAACTTCACTTGTTCAGAATTCCAAATTCTTTTGCAGGACTTTGAAGGTGGAACAACCAGAGTCTAGCTGGTATGACCAAGACCACACATTTCCCTTCCTCAAGGAGACAATTGTAAAGGAGGTGGGGCAGAGGAAGCAAAGCCTTGGTATAGAAAATGGAAAGGTAGATTGTGTCTTGGCAGCACTAGGGCTGAGACTTTGCGCACACTTTCGCCACACTTGGGCAGCACAGTGGCATGGTGGTTAGCATTGCTGTCTCACAGCACCAGGGACCCGGGTTTAATTCTGGCTTTGAGTGACTGTGTAGAGTTTGTATGTTTTCCTTGTGCCTGCATGGGTTTCCTCCAGTGGCACCAGTTTCCTCCCACAGTTCAAAGACGTGCAAGTTAAGTGGATTGGCCATGCTAAACTGCCCCTTAATGTTCAAAACTGTGTAGGTTGGGGGAAAATATGTGAGGTTATGGAGATAGGGCCTGGATGGGATGCTATACCAGAGAGTCAGTCAGGCTTGATTGGCTGAATGGCCTTCTTTTGCACTGTAGACGTTCTGTGGTTGCTACAGGTGCAAATGGTGACATTGACAGAAAGTTCCTTGAGAATCTGTAATCAAGAATCTTGCCGGCATGATCTCGTTTTCAGATTCTTCAGATTCCACCTCTCGTCTCCTCTGCCTCCGATACCACCACCACCACAACTCCCCCCAATCCTACACCTACCCCCCCAGCCCCGTCCCCCAGTGATATAAAAAAAAAGTTTATTTTTTCATTACAAGTGGGTTTACATTCACGCTGCAATGAAGTTACTGTGAAAATCATGTGATTGCCACATTCCGAAGCTTGTTTGGGTACACTGAGGGAGAACTTAGCATGGCCAATGCACCTAACCTGCACACCTTTGGACTGTGAGAAGAAACCAGAGCACCTGGAGGAAACTCATGCAGACACAGAAGAATGTGCAGACTCCACACAGACGGTGACCCAACTCAGGAATTGAACCCTGTTCCCTGGTGCTGTGAGGCAGAAGTGCTAACCATATATAACAAGTTTCCACCCAGATAGCTTGGGAATCTCATATTTAAAAATTATAAGCCCATTTAAGGGCTTCCCCACCGTACGTACCCCCATATTAGGATCTCTTCACTCACGATATGACATCACATCGGCAAAATTTACAACAAGTTTTCAAAAATGGGAAGAAGGGGAAGGGAACCCATCAGGTGGTACAGGTAAGTACAGCTCCCAGGGGGAAAAAGACATAACTGGGTAGTACCCAGGCACCCTGGCACTGGCCCATCCAGGAATAAGGTAAGAGGGGCCGGTTCACCTGGACCAGATATGAAAGCTTCAATAAGCGAAGTGGAGTGTAAGGAAAGTATTTATATTTAGGGCAAGTGGTCCTCAGGCAGCTCAAGCCTTTGACAACTCTCTCCTTTGGCATGTGCTGCCAGGTAGAAGAGACTCCTACCCCTCCAGATCTATTAGTTAAACCCATGCGTCGTGGGCCCCATCATCAGGCTGGTGGTCTAATACCTAGGGGTAGTCTGATGAGACCCTCCAGTAATCCTCAAGTGGTGACTTAAGATTTCAGTTAGCTTTGGGTGAGTGGGCCTTCCCTCCCTGGACTAAATTTGATGGAAGCAGGAAAGTGGTACCTTCTCCACTCCACATATTCACAACTAAATAAAAGGCCTGTTGGGGCATTAAATTCTACCCCTTAAATCCAAAGGGATGATGCTGAGACATTCTTGGCTTCTATTTCCCTTTTGTGCTGATACACTGCAGCAATGACTGACAGAGGAGGATGAAGATAATGATGATGATGAAGAGGCTAATGAAAACCAAGCCACTCAGGAGTCCCAGCTGTATGTCACTGTCATCGCTCAGCCAAGCTTCACACTCTTTCCCTCATTAAACTCTATCAGTGGAACAAGGGACACACCTCAGTCTCCCATATAGTATGAGCAGACAATCATCCCATACAAATCTGGCTTTTATGTAACATCTGGAATAGCACAAGAACAGCCTCAAAAAGATACCTTTTAAAAAATTTGTTTATGGGATGTGAGCATCGCTGGTCAGACCTAGGATTTATTGCCCATCTCTAGTTGCCCCAGAGAAGGTGGTGGTGAGCTGCCTTCTTGAACCACTGCAGTCTCTAAGGTGGAGGTACACCCAGAGTGTTGTTAGGGAGAGAGTTTCAGGATTTTTACTCAGCGACAGTGAAAAAATACATTTCCAAATCAGATTAATAAATGGCTTCAAGGGGAACCTACTGGTGGTGGTGATCTCAGGTATTTGTGCCGTAGGTTTGGAAGGCACTGTCTAAGGAACCTTGGTGAATTCCTGCAGTGCATCTTGTGGCTGGTATGCACAGCTGCCACTATTTGTCAGTGTTGGAAGAATTGAATAATTGTGGAAGGGGTAGCAATCAAGCAGGTTACTTTGCGCTATACAGTGTCAAGTTCTCGAGTGTTATTGGAGCTGCATCATCCAGGCAAGCGGATAGTGTTCCATCACAGCCCTGACTTCCCCCTTATAGATGGTGGACAACCTTTGGGGAGTCAGAAAGTAAATTACTTTCCACAGGATTTCTAACCTTTGGTAGCCAGTATTGCTACTTCAGTTTCTTGTCAATGGTAACCAATAAGGTGTTGATAGTGGGGGATTCGGTGATGGTAACACCATTGAATGTTAACAGCTGGCAATTAGAGTTTCACAAGGTGATGTGAATGTTACTTGCCACTTGTTAGCCCAAGCCTGAATATTATCCACACCTTGTTACATCTGAACATGGACTGCACCAGGAGTTCATGAAGAATTATGAATGGTGCTGAATATTGCACATGTGAACATCCTCACCTCTGAATTCATGACCTTTCCTCTGTCATAATATCATTGATGAAGCAATTGAAGATGGTTGTGCCTAGGACACTATTCTGAGAACTCTTGCAGTGATGTCCTGGAGTTAAGAGGATTGACCTCCAATTGGCACAACTATCTTTCTTTGTGCCAATATGAGGTATGAAACATTCAGGGAAAGCATAGAATGAAGAATGAACTAACTGATTGTGTGCTTTATGGAATGGAACATACACTCACTTGGCGCTTTGATATGGAATCATAGCATAAATCACATAGTCATTAAAGGAAAGAGTGCACATTTTTGATGCTGATATCTTCATTAAGATGATGATGATCGGCTTAGTGTTGAAGAAACAAAGATACATACAAATATACATAATAGGAGCAGGAGTAAGCCATTTGGTCCCTCGAGTCTGCTTTGCCATTCAATAAGATAATGGCTGATCTGTTAGTATTACAAATTTCATGTTCCCAAATACCCCGATAGCTTTGATCCTCTGTCCGATAAAAATCTATCTATTCCACCTTATAAATATTCGCCTCTATAACCTTCTAAGAGGAAAAAATTCTCCTCATCTCTGTCCTAAAAATGGCAAACACTCATTTTAAAAGAGTACCTCGGAGTTCTGAACACATCCACAAGAGGAAATATCCTTTCCACATCCACCTTGTTCAGATACTTCAGAATCTTAAATACTTCAAACAAATCTCCAATCACTCTTCTGAACTCCAGTCGAGTCTGAACACGTGAGAGAAGGGTAGTGGTTTCAGGAAATGCCCCCACTTTGAATGTGAGGAGGATGGGGAGAAAGTATGACATTAAAGGTTGATTTTGTTTCACACAAGAGAAAATCTTCAGTAATGATGTGTGCTGTAGTGCCTCTTGCCCAAGTCATCTTTGCTCAATTCTGTTGTGCAGTCACTCCATAATAATACCAAATAAGGCTAAATCCAGAGAAACTATCACATTTGCTCCTTAGAAGTGCCCAACTGTGGCTAAGGGGTTGGTGGTCTGAAATCTGATGGTGGTCTAATCCGATGAGAAGCATCAGAAAGAAATGCAGGTGTCTGTATGCGTTTTCCCAGCTGCAGAAATGTGTATTTGAAGTTCTCCAGATTCTTCTGTGTCAGGACACCTCACTATCATTTGTCACAATGGATCACGGCAGCTGCTGGGTCTTACATAGTTCACTGAAAACCACCCTGAGTATATGAGTTGTACACACCCAGGAAGCTGCCATGCCATCACCTCTCACATTAAAATATACAAACAAAACAGTTGCTGACTTGGTTTGCCTGTTCATAGAAGTGTTTAAAAACACAGAGTAAACCCATAGGGTGGAGGTGGTGGCAGAAATGTTTCAAAGGCTGAAATAATTTCCACTCCTGCTTCTCAAGTAATTCGTGCACCATTCCTGCAGGTGAAATTCATCAAAAATAGCAAGGAAATTCATCCTCACTGCCTTCCACAGACTCAAATATGAGGACTTTGTTAGAATTTGGGCGCATGATTTAATAAGTCATTTTTGTTTCCACCAGTTTTCCCTCAACAATCTATTTACCAGTAGCACCTAATCAATGGTCAAAGAAATATATTTAATAATTTTGTAGTTACTGATTCATTTCTGTCATATCAGAACATTTTGTGATTTGACATCTATAGAAAAGAGACATTCATTATTATGTGTGTATATCAACACCCACTGAGTTTATTGTTCCCAAATCTCTTTCAGCACATAATGCAACAACATTTTAAAAAATAAAACTTTCCAGTTCATACAAACTTACTAATATGTTTGAAAATATGAACTTGCACGTATGAAAAAGGGAAAAGAATAAAATTTATTTATTAGTTCACAATAGGCTTACATTAGTAATGCAATGAAGTTACTGTGAAAATCCCCTCGTCACTCTGGTGCCTGTTTGGGTACGCTGAGGGTGAATTTAGCATAGCCAATGCACCTAATCAGCACATCTTTTGCACTGTGGGAGGAAACTGGAATACCCGGAGGAAACCATGCAGACATAGGGAGAACATGCAGACTCCACACAGACAGTGACCAAAGCCAGGAATCGAACCCAGGTCCCTGACACTGTGAGGCAATAGTGCTAACCACTGTGCCATCATGCTGCTCCTCAAATCTGCAAAACAGTTCAAATGTACTTGCAGTCATTCAACATATCAATTTGTATTTTGGAAATATTGGGTAGAGTTTTTCCATATTTTTTCCAAGGGCATAATCTTACCACCCATTTACTCCATGTCCCTGCTGGAGTGAAGATGAAGATTTTGGTGATAAGCCAAATATCTGTTTACTGCAGAGGAATGAGAAAATCCCACTTGTGTGAACGGTCGGAAAATGGCTCTGACTGAAAACCGGTGTGGAGCTCTTCAGTTGCATAGCAGAATATTTAGTCCAGATTTTCAAGCACTGGGAAAAATAAAATGAGTGGGTGGGGTTCATAGCGGCAGAGTGGGGAGGGCATGGCCTGTTAGATCCACAGAGATCGGAATGCCATCTTTAAAATGGGCCCAAATCAGTTCAGCAAGTAAACAACTCCTAGCCCCAACTCCACTGATACAGAGGATCCCCCTCACAAGCCTCAGGGCACACCCCCTCCCTCCCATAATGCCAACATCGGGATAACCCCAGCTCCCCAATACTGTAGTGTTGGGGGCATTCTCTTCCTTCTCCCAAATCTTCCCTCACTTAACTCCTAGCACTGCAGTTTCAGCAGTAATTCCCCACCACTACCCTCCCTCCCCAAGGGGCATCAGCCCTGCCCCCAATACACAAGGGAAACCCTTCCCATGCAGTTGCACAGAATGCCCACTCTGGCACTGTTTCCTGGCACAGGTTGTCACTGCCAGGGTTCTTGGGAATGCCAATCTGTGCTAGGACACTGTGCAGGCATGTCCCTTTCCCTACTTAATTTTGTGCCCCAAGGGGGATGCCTTTGAGTTTTTAAATAGCTGTTGCAAACCTTGCCAACATTAGATTACATCGGTAAGGTGTGAATACTTGGTCAGAGGGATCATATGGCAGGGGATCGCTAATTATATGAAAATATACAAAAATGTATTATAATGAGGTTCTTGCTCGATGTGGGAGTGAGCCTCATTATGTCATTGGTGAAGAGCATAGAAAATTTGATCTGATTTGTTATTGTCACATGTATTAACATACAGTGAAAATTATTGTTTCTTGCACACCATACATTCAAAGTATACCATTCATAAAGAAGGAAACAAGAGCATGCAGAATGGAATGTTACAGTCATAGTTATGGTGTAGAGAATGATCAAATTAAGGCCAGGGTAAATCCATTCTGACAGCCTGACAGCAGCAGGAGAGAAGCTGCTCTTTAGTCGGTCAGACATTTGTATCTTTTTCCTGATGGAAGAAGGTGGAAGAGAAAATGTCTGGGGTGCACGGAGTCCTTAATTATGCTGGTTGCTTTGCCGAGGCAGCGGGAAGTGTAGACAGCATCAACGGATGGGAGGCTGGTTTGTGTGATGGATTGAGCTACATTCATGATCTTTTGTAGTTCCTTGCAGTCTTGGATGGAGCAGGAACCATACCAAGCTACGATGCAACCAGAAAGAATGCTTCCTATGTTGCATCTGTAAAAGTGCTGAATTTCCATAGCCTCCTGAGAAAGTGGAGGCATTGGTGGGCTTTCTTAACTATAGTGTTGGCATCTGAGGACCAGGACAGGTTGTTGGTGATCTGGACACCTAAATACGTGAAACTCTTGGCTCTTTCTAGTTCATCCCTGTTGTCCTAAAGCCAGAATCTGACTAGCGAGGATCATGTTTTCCAACTCTCGCAATATTTTGCACCCATGTTGTTGTTCTCAGTGACATCTCAAATGGAAGCAAAATCACCCTTGTTGTGATCTATGTGCCAGATCCTAGTTGTTAGTGTTTTTGTTGCATCATTGTTCATAATTTGGAAACTATTCTAATTAATTTAAATATATTTTCCCTTGCTAGTCATTTGTTACTGCCACAACTCAATGTAATGTATAAGGGCCACCTCTGTATTCAAAATCTCAATGCAAGAGGCACAAAATAAAAAGGTTGTGTATAAAGTAATTAACTTTAAGGACTTTGAAAACTCTTCTCAGCTTCCAACAATATTTCGGTATATTTAGAAATCACACTTGACTCCAAGGGGAGGATCATACAGAGCTTATCATCTGATACTAAATAAAGAATATTGCAGCTTTCTGAACCCAGCGAGGAGTTTAAACAACATTAAGATCCCTGTACGTATGGCAAGAACACAGCATAAGCACCAGTGGAAGCCATTTGCACAATGAATAGAAGTTTTATAAATATTGCAGTTCAGGCTTTCAGTTTTGCGGAACTTATTTCTGGAGGAGGAGTGTCTTTTCGTAGTTATTTATCGATTTGATCAAAAGGTGCTTTAGTTTGTGATGGAAGTATAACCATTACATGAATTACAAACCTTATCAGTGCAACCCATTTCAATTAGTTTCCCAAAATAATACATAAAGCTTTCCCAATGCAAATATTACCCCTTTGATCACAGAGAGATAAGCTATGGATGTGGATTGGCCAAACTACTTCCAAATTTGTGGATTAAAATCTTGGTTTTGATGAATGCTTTCTAAGATACATTGTTAAGAGAGGTAAAAATCTAAAAGGCAGATGCTGCTTGTAACTTGTATTGAAGTAGTTAAATTACAGCATCTGAAGGATTGAGTGGAATGAGGCAGAGAGCAACATGCCAGAGAAATTCAACCTCCAGTTACTGCTGGCATGCTTCAGAGGTGTGAACTGAGACAGCTGTGCTGATAATGGCACGAGACTGAATTCCAGCTACTGTCCACTGTTCGAAATTATTCCACGCTTACTTACAGGTGAGGAGCACAGCACTGAAAATAGTGATCCAGCTTTATCGCTTTAAAGAAAAATTTAACTGTGCTGATTTATTGAACTTAAAGAAAATATGCCTTGCCAGAGTTTTGATCAACATTCTGCATCACATTCTCGAAAATTTCAGTTTGTGTCACTCTGCAAGGAAATTTAAACCATTTTTTGCCACATGGATTTATATTCAGAGAATCTTTAAAACTTTGGGGCTGGAATTGTCTATGCCTGCGACATGAAATAGGCTTGACTGAATCAATGGTTGATTTTTTTTTCCCCAATGCATTTGATTTTTTTCTAATTAAGTTCACAAAATAATAATTCAAATGATTTTTGGATATGCATTTCCTGGAATCGCAATCACTTAATCTTGGCAATATTTTCCAAGTCAATGGAAAATAGAAATGGATGGTAAAAAATCAGGTGTCTAATTGTCCAAGTCCATTTTGCACTGGTGTGGACCAATTCCATCCCCATCCCTCCTCTCTGAGTCTTAACATCTATTTATCCTGTCCTAAACAAACTAGGTACATCTTTTTCAATACATTTTTCTTTAAAATTCATTCATTTGCAAGATGTGTGTGTTTCTGGCAAGGCCAACATTTACTCTTCATTCCTTGCTGTACTTGAAAATCATAGGATCATAGAACCCTATAGTGCAGAAAGAGGCCCTTTGGCCCAGCAACTCTGCACCAAACACAGGCCCTATCCCCATATCCTGGTCCTGGTGAACAACCATTTTGAGTACAAGAAATGTTTTAGCCAATCAATTAAGAGACAAAAATATTGACATAGGTCTTCTTTTCATTCATTCGTGGAACAAAGATGTTGCACGCTGGCCAGCATTTATTGCCCAAGCCTAGGTGCCCCGAAAAGGTGGTGATGAGTTGCCTTCTTGAAATGCTGCAGCAATGGGAGTTCCAGGATTTTGACCCAGCAACTGTGAAGTAATGACAATACAATTCCAAATCAGGATGCTAAATGGCCTAGAGGGGAACTTCCAGATGGGGTTGTTCCCATGTATCTCCTGCCCTTGAAATCACGTGCACATCAGAACAGGTAAGAAGGTAAAAGGAAATTAGTGAGTCAGTGTAGTGGTCAAGGATAACTCGAAACAGCTGCAGGCATACTGGAGGGGGAAGGTGAACAGCCAGCTGTCATTATGCATATATATTTTACAATATAGGTAAAAACTGGGATGAGGTCCTACAAACTGAACTTAGGGAGTAAGGAGTTAAACTAAAAGTAGGAACTCAAAGCTAGTAATTTCAGGATTGCTATTAGTGCCACATGCTAGTCAGAGTAGGAATGTCAAGATAGCTAAGATGAATATACGTCTTGAGGGTTGGTGCAAGAGTGAGGGATTCAAATTCCTGGGACATTGGTATTAGAATGTAACCATAACATTGAATCTGTTAATGTGACCAATGGTAACTAACTATAAGGGTCAGCTGTTCCAGTAAACAATGTAACCAATGACAAAATGATATGGTGGTCAGCTGAATCAGTATAAATGAGAATCTGGGAATTGTGGAGAGTTTGAATGGCACAGGGTGAGGCCTCAAGTGTTGGAGTAATGGAGTTTCTTTATTAAACCTTTTTCTTTGATTTATAAGTTGGAGTAAGTTTTGTTTTATTGCCTACAACTGCAGTGTTCCTCTTGGAAAACTTGGAAGTGGCTCTGAGGGAGGTGGGACCAGTATAAATAAGATAGTCTGCAGCTGGACAGGACTGGAACCAAGGTCCTAGGGTGATTTTGCTATTGCTCTTGGGGATGGTTTAAACTAATGTTATAGGGGGATGGGAACTGATCAGGAAGTCAGAGGGAAATAAAGTGGGGACATAAAAAAAAAAGCAGTAAGGGGAAAAGTGGAAGGCAGAGAAGCTAAAGACAAAACAAAAAGGGTGACAGTACAGAGTACAGAGACTGTGGAGAACTCAGTGAATGGATCCAATAAAGGTGAAGTGAAATAAAACATTGGGAGTGTATAGAACATGACAAGACTGAGGTCTGAGGTGTGTTTGCTTTAATGCAAGAAATATGACAGGTAAGACAGATGAACTTAAAGTTTGCATTACTGTATGGAACTACGACGTTGTGGCAATTACAGAGACTTGGATGAAAGAAGTCCTTGGCAGGACTGGCAGGATTTAGATGCTTCAGGTGAGACAGTGAGGGTGACAGAAGAGGTGGGGGTGTTGCTTTACTAATCAGAGAATGTCACAGTTATACAGTGGGAGGACACCTTGGTGGGATCATGCAGTGAAGCCATATGGATAGAACTTAGGAACAGGAGCAGTGCAATCACACTGTTGGGGTTGTACTACAGACGTCCCAAGTCAGCGTGGAGCGGAGGAACTAATATATCAGCAGATTGTGGGAAGATGTAAAAACAACAGGGTTGTTGTGATGGGAAATTTAACTTCTCCAACATAGACTGGGATTTCTTAAAGACCAGGAGGTTGGACAAGACAAAGTTTGTTCAGTGTGTCCAAATGTGCTTCTAGAAGCAATATATAGTCTAACTCGGGAAGTGGTATCTCCAACCTTATTCTGGGAAATAAGCCTGGGCAGGTGATTGATGTCTTAGTGGAGTACCATTTTGGGAACAGTGATCAGAATTCTATAAGTTTCAAGATACTTATAGAAAAGGATAGTAATCCCAGATTGCAAGTACTAAACTGGGGAAGGCTAATTATAGTGCCATGTAGGAGCTAGCGAATGTAGACGGGGGGATGACTGTTTGAGGGTGAATCCACTTCTGATATATGGTAGATTTTTAAAAGGCAATTGTTAATTCAAGAGAAGTATGTCCCTCTAAAAATGAAGGATAAAGATGGCAAGATTTGAGAACCCTGAATGACAAAAGAGATTGTGAGCTTTGTGAAAAAGGAGGCACACAAATTTCAGAAAATTGAAAACAGATAAGGCTCTTGAGGAATACAAAGAAAGCAGGAAGGAGTTTAAACAGGGACATAAGGGAGCAAAAAAGGGCCAAAAAATGTCCTTGGCAGGCGGGATTAAGGAAAATTGTGTATACAAGGAAAAGCAGGGTGGCTAAAGTAAGGGTGGGTCCACTCAAGGACAGTGGAGGGAAATTGTGTGTGGAACCAGATGAGATGGACGAGGTCCTTAATGAGTACTTTGCATCAGTATTCATGAAGGAAAAGGATGTGGTGGTCAGAAAGGAGGTTGTTAACATCCTAGGACATGTTGAAATGAAAAGGGAGGAGGTAGTGGAGGTTTTGAAAATCATTAATGTGTACAAGCCCCCAGGGCCAGAAATGATATATTCCAGAATATTAAGAGTGATGAGGGAAGAAATTGCTGAGGCCTTGGCCAAAATTTTTGTATCCTCTTTAGCCACGGATGAAGTACCAGAGGACTGGAGAGTAGCTGACGTAGTTCCTCTGTTTAAGGAGGCAGAAGAGACAATCTGGGAAATTACAGACTTGAGTCTTACATCAGTGGTGGGAAAATTATTGCAGAAAATTCTTAGGGACAGGATGTACTCACATCTGGAAGAGATTAAGCTTATTAGCGATAGGCAACTTGGTTTTGTGAAGGGCAGGTCGTATCTCTCAAACTTGATTGAGTTCTTTGAGGAAGTGACAAGAAAAATTGACTAGGGCAGGGCAATGGATGTTGTACACATGGATTTTAGTAAAGCCTTTGATAAGGTTCTTTATGCAAGCTAATACAGAAGGACAAGTCATATGGAATCCAAGGTGAGGTGGTAAGATGGATACAAAATTGGCTTGGGCATAGGAAGTAGAGTAGCAGGAGTGGAAGGGTATTTTTCTAACTGGAGGTCTATAACAAGCAGTTTCCACAAGGATATGTGCTGGGGCCTTTGTGTGTAATATAGAAACATAGAAAAACTACAGCACAATACAGGCCCTTCAGTCCACAAAGTTGTGTCACTGACGTCCCTACCTTAAGGATCACTATGCTTACCTACAACCCTCTATCTAACTAAGTTCCATGTACTTATCTAAAAGTCTCAAATATAAATAAAATCTCTTAAATATAAATGATTTGGAGAAAAATGTAGGTAGTCTGATTAATAATTTTGCATTTGATATAAAAATTTGGGGAATAGGCGATAGTGAGAAGGATTGTCAGAGGATACAGCAGAATATAAATCAGCTGGGGACCTGGGCCAAAAGATAGCAGATGAAATTTAACCCAGACTAATGAGAGATGATACGTTTGGAAGGTCTACTGTGGAAGGAAAGTAAATACTAGAGCCCTTAGAAATATTAACATACAGAGGGATCTAAGCATGCAAATCCACAGTTCCCAGAAGATGGCAACTCAGATGGACAAGGTGGCCAAGAAGGCATGTGGCATGCTGACCTTCATTGGTTGGGCGTTGAACATTGGAATTGAAAAATCAAATTGCAACTGTATAATATTTTGGTTAGGCTGCATTTGGAATATTGTATACAATTCTGGTCACCACACTATAGGAAGGATGCTGATGCATTGGAAAGAGTGCAGAAAAGACTTACCAGGATGTTTCCTGGTTTGGAGGACAGGTTAGATTGTTTTTATTGGAGCATTGGAGGATGAGGTGGGGATCTTGTAGAGGTTTATAGGATTATGACAAGCTTGGATAGAATGGATACGCAGTCTTTTTTCCAGAGTCAAAGACAAATTCTCAGGGGCATAGATTGAGTGTGAGTGGGGGGATGTTTAAAAGAGATATAAAGGGCAAGTTTTTTTGCACAGAGGTTGATGAATGCCTGGAATGTGCTGCTGGAGAAGGCAGTGGAAGCCAATTCTATATCAAAATTGAAAAGACATTTGGATAGATATATGAATAAGCAGGGAATCAAGGGATAAGGACCATGCAGAGGTAAGAAGATATTAGGTTAGAGAGGCATTTATGTGGGCACAGACTTGGTGGGCCAAAGGGCCTGTTCCTGTGCTGTACTGTTCTTTGTTGTAGATGTTTTTTTAATGACAATCAATCAGAAATGTTATGGCCACTATTACTGATGTGACCTTTTTATTTAATTAGTTGAAGTCAAACTAGCCAGCTATTCTGGTGGGGTTTATATTCATGTGTCCTAATCATTAGTCAATACTTCTGTACAGTCTCGTAATGTAATCACTGTACCAAGCATCTCCACAAGACAAAAGCAGATTGGTGACTTGGGTGCTTTGTAAAAATCCACCTGAAATCAAAATGTTGCAATAATTATAGTTTCATCACGGTAGTGCCCTATAAGAAATGTAGTCAATCTTCTACCTAGAAGTCACAAAAAATTATAAATGGATTACTCTCTTTTATAGAATTTGGAAATTTTCCCATTTTACATTGCTGTTCTTCCACTTGACAGCTTGCCAGTTGTCAGAAGTAATAATCTGGCAACCACATGATTTAATGATCATTTATCTTTTCCAACCACAGCATAGCCATGACTCACATTAACAAACACAGACATAGCAATGACTTTTAATCTGGTTGATCCCACCAGCTATCTCCACCTAAAGTAGTGGGCCCGACTCCAGGGTCTCCTGCTCGATCCCATCTGCTATCTCTATCTAAAGTACTAGGCCCATCTCCAGGCCATCCTGCACTGCAAGCGATGAAAAATCAGGCCTGTTAGCATTGCTGGGATGATGTAGAGATGCCAATAAACTGGTTGGACTCTAATCTGGTGTTGTGAGACTTCTTACAGCATTGCTGGAATGGCAGAGGGATTGCCACTACCTTCTTCCTGCTCTCAACAGGAAAATTTCAGCCCATGAATATTGGTGAATTATTGTGACATCAGACTGACATAGACAAGACTGATTATCTAATTACCAGTTTTCACACATATCCTTTCAGCAGTGAAAAGTATTGTTTTTTGCATGCTATACAGACAAAGCATACTATTCATAGAGAAGGAAAGAGGGGATGCAGAATGTAGTGTTGCAGTTATAGATAGGGTGTTGAGGAAGAATAGAGCATTGTTGGAGAGTTTTAAAATAGTTAGAATAGAGTTTTAGAAGCATAGAGCGAGAGGTAGAATTAGAGAGGATGCTGGACACAGTTTAAAAGGAGCTGCCTCACTCCAGTGCCATCTTAGAAACCATGTGGTCCCTGAATAGCAGTTAGGAATAGGAATCTAGGACAGTATTCATCTTTTTGCTTTCTTTTATTGGATTTGACCATGGATTTATTGCCCGTCCCTAATTGCCTTTGATAAGCTGGTGGTAAACCATCTTATTGAACCATTGCAATCCATGTATACACCCACAGTGCTGTTTGGAAGCAAGTTCCAGGATTTTGATTCTGTGACAGTGAATGAACAGTAATATAGGGGGCAATTCTTCTGAAAGCACTGAATTGGTGAGAAAACTGTTCCAGATCCTGACTGTTTTGTCAGAGCAACTTCTCACCAAATCTCCACACCCTATACGCTGCAGAGGTCCCAGTCATGAATCTCATTAAAAACCCAGGGGGCAGGGCCTATTTGTGCGCATGCACGGTGGCACCGATCTGTCAGACTCCTTGCTTGCTCGGGTCCTCCACAGTGCTACCCCTCAAGCCCACTCCCCTTACCCATGGCCTGATTGTGGCCCCCACAGCAATTCCTGGGCCAGCCCTGATATCCTCCTTTCCCAGAGCACATTGATGTCCAGCTCACCACACCCAGCAGTGGCGATCCTCCCCCTCTCTCATTCCACCCCCCCAGCAGACCAACTCCATCCCAAGCCCACCTCTATTGCTGCCCTCCCTCCTAGAGGAATCACCATGCGGATTGGCAATGGGAGCCCCCCCACTAATCACCTAGGCCCCACCCTTAATTGGCCCCACTCCCTTGGCACTGCCCAATGCCTGGTGGGCAGTGTCAAGATGCCCCTGAACATGGACACTTTGCCCTTTGGGCAACGTCATGGGGCACAGATTGGCACTGCCAGGGTGCCTATGCCCATGGGAGAACCGCCTCCTTGCTGCCCGATCCCCTATAGGCCCCCTAATTGGCCCCTCTCCCTTCATTCCAGTGGGCTCTCCTGCTGTTTCCCCAAATGTGGGGAGATAGTCTCAACCCTCCTGAAATGAAGTACTCTTGGTGGGGTGAGAGATTCAATCGGGATCGGTAAGTTCACATTAATGAAATATAAAAGACATTTAAAACATATTAAAAGCAGATTCACATTACTTATCTGCCTCCCTGCCAGTTACCAGCATGGTCTGATCTGTGATTGTTCTCTGGTTCTGGGAGATGCGCATGCATTCCTGGCACATATGCAAATCTCAGAACAAATGTGAATCTCCCATCTTGACCCACCAGAAAAATTGCGGGTCGGGGTAGGAGAATTGGAGTCATTGTTCCAATTCAGAATGGTGTGCAGGTTGGAAGAGAGATGGCAGTGGTGTGTTCCCATGCAGCTGCTGCCTTGTCCTTTTAGGTGATAGAGTTCATGGAGGATTTGGAAGATGCTGTCAGGTGTATTATTGCTGTGCATCTTGTAGACAGTACACACTGCTATCATTGTATGTTGGAGTGGGATGAGTGAATGCTTAAGCTGGTGAATGAGATGCCAATAAAGCAGGCTTTTGTCTGAATGGTGTTGAGCTTCTTGAGTGTTGGTGGAGCTGCACTCATCCACACAAATAGAGAACAGTCCATCACACTCCTGACTTGTGCCTTGTGCATGATGGACAGACTCCAGGGAGTTGTCAAGAGACAAGTTACTTACTGCAGAATTCCCAGCCTCTGACTTGCTCCTGCAGCCATTGTATTTATATGGCTGGTCCAGTTTACTTTCTGGTCAGTGGTAACTCCCAGGTTGTTGATAGTGGGGGCAATGTGGCAGATTCTTAAGTGCCACTTGAAGTGTTATTTGGTTCAGGAGCAATTAAGGATGGACAGCCAGCAATGCCCATAAAAAAATAAAAAAAAATCAGTGGGGAGCAAAGAACAGCACAGCACAGGAACAGACTCTTCAATAAGCCTCTGTTAACACATGATATCTTTCTAAACTGAAGACCTTTTGTTTCTACGTGGTCTTTATGCCTTTATTTCCTGCCTATTCATGTGGTGATGTCATTCAACGTCAAGGGATGATGGTTTAGACACTTTCTTGCTGGAAATGGTCATTGGCTGGCATTTGTGTGGCATGAATGTTACTTGTTACCTGTCAGCCAAAGCCTGGATATTGTCACTGATAAAACAGCTTAAGATGGTTGTGCCTGAGATGCTACCATGAGGAACATTTGTAGTGATGTCCTTGAACTGATCTGGAAATAATTACCAGTGAGGTTCTGCTGTTATTTGAATGCCTCATTCCTCATACTCTCTTTGCAATACCTCTTTCTTGTTCCACCTCTGCCATAGCTACCTACATGGACCACAACAATTGGATCCTCCCCTACCATTGCAAGTATCAGCCCCAAACAGACATTCTGAACCCTGGCACCAGGCAGATAACACATACTTCTGAATTTTTACTCTCAATTGCAGAGAACAGCATCTTTCTCCCTAACTATACAATTCTCTATGACTACATTCCTTTTAACTCCCTTCTCTTGAATGATTTCTCATTCCATGATGAGCCTGCTCATCCACTTGACAGCCCTAGCTCCAGTCACCACAAGCTTCAAGAATCTTGTACTCCTTTGCCAGTTTGTGAAGTTAAAACAGATACAGCTATTTGCTGGAGGGAGTGTATTCACTTAGTTCACAATCAATAATAATGCGAACTATCAATAGCTCAACTATCCTGGTTGATATTCCTTTGATTATATCCTCATGGCAGACTGGTGCAGAAGATGAAGTTGCATGGAATCAGAAATGAGCTGGCAAGGTGGATACAAAACTGGCTAGGTCAAAGAAGACATAACAGTGGAAGGGTACATTTCTGAATGGAGGGCTGTGACAAGTGGTGTTCCTCAGGGATCAGTACTGGGACCTTTGTAATATACATTAATGATTTTGGAGGAAAATGTAACTGGATTGATTAGAAGTTTGCAGATGACACAAAGGTTTGTGGATTTGCGGATAGTGATGAGGACCATCAGAGGATACAGATGGGCAGAGAGATGACAGAGTTTAATCCGGACAAATGTGAGGTAATGCATTTTGGAAGGTCTAATACAGATAGAAAATATACAGTAAATGGCAGAACCCTTAAGAGGATTGAAAGGCAAAGTGATCTGGTGTATAGGTACACAGGTCACAAAGTGACAATGCAGGTGGAGAAGGTAATCACGAAGGCATATGGCATGCTTGCCTTCATCCGTCGGGGGTACTGAGTTTAATAATTGGCATGTCATGTTGCCACTTTATAGAACCTTAGTTAGGCTGCACTTGGAACATAGTGTTCAATGCTAGTCGCCACACTACTGGAAGGGGGCTTTGGAGAGGGTACAGAGAAGATTTACCAGGGTGTTGCCTGGTATGGAGGGCATTAGCTATGAGGAGAGGTTGGAGAAACTTGGTTTGTTCTCACTGCAGTGATGGAGGTTGAGGGGAGAACTGATGGAGGTCTACAAGATTGAGAGGCATAGACAAAGTGGATAGTCAGTAGCTTTTTCCCAGGGTGGAAGAGTCAATTACTGTGGGCATAGGTTTAAGGTGCAAGGGGTAAGTTTTAAGAGATGTATGAGGCAGATTTTTTAGAGTTGTAGGTGCCTGGAACTCGTTGCAGGGGGAGATGGTGGAAGCAGATACAGTAATGACTTTTAAGGGGCATCTTGATTAAGTATATGAATGAGATGGGAATAGTGGATACGATCCCTGGAAATGTAGATAACAAGTTGGGCAGCATGGTCAGTGCAGGGTTGGAGGGCTGTAGGGCCTGTTCCAGTGCTGTAATTTTCTTTGTTCTTTGAAATCAAATGAACAAGTTAACACAAATTAAACAAATTAACAAAACAAATGCAGAGATAGCTCTCCTAAAGAGACACTAAATAAAACAAAATTATCAAAGGAAACTTAGCAAACTAAATCAAAATATCACTCACAGGGTTGGCGATGCCCTCAACTCCTGTAGTGTCTTCCAGAAAGTTTCATTCATATCTGTGGGCAAGTGTGGCCCCTCTCCAAGGGTAGACAACAGTGAACATGCTGTGGAATAGGGCAGGCAGTTAGACTGGAAGGCACCTTCAATTTGACCAGGATGTAGAGATGCTGGCGTTGGACTGGGGTAAACACAGTAAGAAGTCTCACAACAACCAGTTTGAAGTCTAACAGGTTTATTTGATAGCAAATACCACCAGCTTTAGGAGCTCTGTTCACTATCAAATAAACCAATTTGACCAGGCTGGGAGTATGTTTACAAAGAGGTTCTTCTCCCTTCTTTCTCCCCTCCGCACCAGGTGTCAAAAGACAGCAGTGTGGGGCTAAAGTGTAACTAGAGATTTAATGATAGTCCTTTAAAAGGTTAAAGGGGCTGCAACCTACAACAACTTATATAGACATGATGCACAGCCTCGTTTATACACTTTATAAATCAGTTCATGAATGGAGATAACAACCCTGTAACTAAAATCAAATCATCCAAGGAAACTTAGCAAACTAAAACAAGATATCATTTTTGGGTGTTACGATGCACCTTAATGGTCTCACTAATACTCATTAGAACCAAACAATTAAGCTAAATTAACAGAACTGAGAGACAAATGAAAAAGGCAGCCCCTTTAAAGGGATACTGCATCAATCAAGAACAAATCACAAATCAAACTTAAAAAATTAAACCAAAATGTGGATTAAGAGGGTTTACAACACACCCCAATTCCCAGCCGCCTACCCAACACAGAAAGCCTCGATGTTGCTGGAGAACACCATGTGCTTCCTTTCCAAAGACAGCTAGTTGCAAATGTAGCCCTGGTAAAGAGGCAGACAGTCAGGCTGAACAAGACCTTTTGACACTATTCACACTCTGTTAGAGTGAAATAAACAGCCAATTAAATAAACAAAGGGATAAATTAAAAAAGCTCTTTAAATGGATAGTGCATCAAAGGAAATTTAAAACATCATCTCAAAATGGTCCCTTATATATTGTTTATAACTTTGAACTACACAGATGAATTATTGGACTTTTCACTGTCTCCATTTACACTCTTTTTAGTTGAACCAATTACTAGTCCCATTTATAGGCATACGTGTGCTCATCACCTTTCTAACTATGTAATTATCATCTAATTTTGACAAAGTAGTTAATAAGGCATTGATACCTCAAATTTGTTGTTCATTTGCAAGCACTGAGCATTCTCCACTCCTACCTCAATCCTCTTGTCTTGCCATCACTCTCATCACTGAGCACTGATCTAATTGGATTATGTTAACCTAGGCAGTGTGACTCCTTCTGGAACAAAAGCAGGATTTTATGGTCTCACTCGTCCCAAAACCGTAAAAGCCCGCCCGAGGTCAGTAGATCTTCCTATTGCCGACCCCTTGTCCACTTCGATCCCTGTAGTGGGTAGGACGGTAAAATTCTGGCCAAACCGTCCAGGTAACTTCCCCCTCCTGGATGCATCATAACATTGGTAGCTCAGCTGCAAGTTTATTAACTCTGACAAAGCTCCTCAAGCCACGTACATGAATTATAGTTGTGGTTGCTATGGATTGCAGTGGCCAAGAGCTCAAACATGCTGTGTTCATAACACATCACCCTATCCTGCCATCTTCATTGTGCTAATTAAATTTATTTTTTCTTAATTAATTTATAGTTCCCTTCTTCAGTGAACTTCCTCACTCACCAAACTCCCAGTTTAACACTCTGTGCAGACAATCAGCACTGAGAAACCACTCTATTTATACTTTCTGAAAAGCAAATGAGTCAAGCTCTGCTAAAGCTCAAAAACCAGTGTAAGCTGGCTAAAGCTGCTGTCAGAATGCTCGTATATCTCTAAAATAAACTTAATTTAGCTCGTAACTTAAACCATAATTTTTAGTTAATTGCTAAATTAAAGAAAGAACTAGAGAGAAATTAACTTTTAAAACTCTCCTAATCATTAATTTTTTGGTTTCACACACTTTGGAAATGTTTTCATTCCTGAGCATTCTATTCAGGGTTTTTCCACCAGAGGAAATGGTTTCTCTGTACTTACAGTATTGATTCCTTCTAGAATTTTAAACATCTAAATTACATAACTCCTCCACATTCTAAACTAAAAGGAAACCCCTTCCAAAGCCAATATTAGTTCCTGAGGTGGTCAGTTCAGAAGTGAACACAATACTCCATCTGAGGCCTGAGCAACTTTCCTAGCCTCTTTTGATGGCACCTATCGAAGTTATGCATTCTAATACCAAGAAGGATCAGGGCAAAAGGTTAATGGGGACACCAGCAACTACCCCTCCAAGCACACTCTATCCTGACTTGGAATTATGTTGCCATTTCTTAACTGTTGCTGAGTCAAAATTCTGGAACTTTCTTCAAAGCATTGTAGATGTATTTGCATCAGTTGAACTTCTGTGGTTTCAAGCCAGCAATGCATACTTCTCATAAATTAATAAAGAAAAGGCTCTTTACAGCTAAAGCATGATTATTTCCCTTTGTTTCTCATCCACTTTGGGCCAAAAGTCAACATTCCATTAGCTTTGTCTTCTAAGCCTGTACATTAGTTATTAGTGAGTTGTATGTGTGAATACATTAATCTTTTTGCTGCTGCATAGTTTCTAATCTCTTGTAATTAAGAAAATATTCCATTTTGTCTGTGTTGGATCCAAGGTGGATGATGACCTCATACTTCCCCAGATTAATTCAACCTGCACAGTTTTGCTCACTCAGTAATCAGCATGTGTCCCTTTGTAACTGTCTGCATCTATGTACACAACCTGCTGTCCCTCATAGTGTAGCCTCTTCCAGGCTGAGAATGGCAGCACATTGGTTCACACTGCTGCCTTACAGCTCCAGGAACTTGAGTTCAGTGCTGGCCTCGGGTCACTGTCTGTGTGGAGTTTGCACATTCTCCCTGTATCTGTGTGGATTTTCTTTGGGTATTCTGGTTTCCTCCAAAGATGTGACTGAGTGCACATCTCCAAAAATCTACCTCTCTTATACACAGTGATATCAAGAACTGAAATCAAATATGATGATCTCGCAAGCAGGTGTGAAGGCAAATGTGTACTGGCTTGCAAGGGGCCAATGCAAGAGGAGCAAGGATGTCCACTACAGCTGCACAGGGCCTTAGTGAGACCACATATGGAGTATTGTGTGCAGTTCTGGTCTCTGTTTAAGAAAGGATATTCTTGCTATTGAGGGGACAGAAAGTGTAGATAGGTAGGAGGCTGGTTTGAGTGATGGACTGGGTTTCGTTCATGACCTTTGTAGTTTATTGTATTCTTGGACAGAACAGGAGCCATACTAAGCTATGATACAACCAGAAATAATGCTTTCTATGATGCATCTGTAAAAGTTGGTGAGAGTCGTAGTGGACAGGCCAGTCTTCTGAAAAAATAGAAGCATTGGTGAGTTTTCTTAACAATAGTGTCGGCATGGGCAATGAAACTTTCTGCCGATTATTACATATCGTCCTCCCACAGCTGATGGATCAGTGCTCCTTCATGTTGAATACCACTTGGAAGAAGCACTGAGGGTGGCAAAAGGACAGATGTATCTTGGGTGGGGGACTTCCATATCCATCACTAAAAGTGTCTTGGTACACAGCTACAGTCTGAGCTGGCTAAGTCCTAAAGGACTTAGATGCCAGACTGTATCTGTGGCAAACGGTAAGGAAACCAATGAAAGAGAAAGCATACTTGACCTCATCCTCACCAATCTGCCTTCTGCAGACGCATCTGTCCAAGACTGAATTTGTAGATATAATCACCACATAGTCTTTGTAGAGGCAAAGTCTAATCTTCATATTGAGGACAACTTCCATCATGTTGTGTGGCACCACCACAATGCTAAATGGGATAGATTTTGAACAGATCTAGCAACTCAGCTCTGGTCAACAATAATACACTGTAAGCCATCAGCAGCAGCAGAATTGTACACAACCATATTCTGTAACCTTGCAGTCTGGCATATACCCAACTCTACCATTACTACCAAGCCAGGGAATCAATCTTGGTTCAATGAGAAGTGCAGGAGGGTATGCCAGGAACAATACCAGGCATACCTAAAACTGATGTAAAGCTACGTTACAGGAATACTTACATCCCAAACAGAGCTAAGTGATCCCACAGTCTTGCTGCATCCAGCATGAATAGTGGTGAACAATTAAGTAACTCATTGAAGGAAGAGGGTCCATGAATATCATCATCCTCAGTGATGGAGCCCAACACATCAGTGCAAAAGATAAGGCTAAAGCATTTGCAACAATTTGCAACAATTTTCAGTCTGAATTGCTGAGTGTAAGATCATCGTAGCCTCCTCCATAGCTGGAAGTCCCTACCATCATGGATGTCAGTCTTCAGTCAACATCAAGAAGTAACATAACATCAAGAAGTAGCTGAAGGCACTAGGTATTGCAAAGGCTATGGGCTCTGACAATATTCCAGCAATAGGACTGAAGACATGCTCCAGAACTTCCCATGCAAGCTGTCCCAGCTACGAAACTGGCATCAATCCGGCAATGTGAAAAATTGCTTAGATATTTCTACACACAAAAAGCAGTACAAATCCAATCCTGCAAATTACCACTACATCAATCTACTCTTGGTCATCAATAAAGTGTTGGAAGGTGTCATTAACAGTACTATCAAGTGGCACTTGCTTAGCACTGCCCTGCTCAGTTTCTGATCTCATTACGGACTTGGTTCAAATATGTTCAAAAGGGCTGAACTCCATAGTTGAGTCATTATCCTTGACATAAAGGCAGCGTTTGACAGACTGTGGCATCAAGGAGCCCTAGCAAAACTGGACACAATGGGAATCGGGGGTAAACTTTCCACTTGATGCATCACAACTACCACAAAGGAAGACACTTGTGGCTGTTGCAGATCAATCATCTCAGTCTCAGGACATCACTGTGGGTGTTCCACAGGATGGTGCCCTCGGCCCAACCATCTTCACCTGTTTCATCAATGACCTTGCCTCCATCATGAGATGAGAAGTGGAAATGTGATTGGACAACATTGACCACCATTTGCAACACATTAGATACTTAAACAACCCATGTTCAAATGCAACAAGACCTGGACAATATCCACACTTGGGCTACAAGTGACAAGTAATATTTGTGCTACCCAGGTGCCAGGCAATGACCATCTCCAACAAGAGGTAATCTAACCACCAGCCATTGACATTTAATAACATTATCACTGCTGAAGCCTCCACTCTTAGCATTTTGGGAGTTAACTGTACTAGCTATATAAAGAGTGTGGCTACAAGTGCAATTCAGAGGAAAGGAATTCTGTGGTGAATCCTGACTCTCCAAAGCTTGTCCATCAATGACAAGACAGTGTGATGGAATACTCTCTATTGAAACAGAAGTCACTTGACACCATGCAGGAAATGCAGCCCGTTTGATTGGAACCCCATCCACAAACATTTACTCTCTCCACTACAGTGGCAGCAGTATGTACTGGCTACAAGGTCATGCCTCCTCACCTATCTCATGCTTAATTCAGAATGATGCCCCTCAAGCAATGAAAGCAATAGTCTCTGTCTCTAATGGAGGGAGATGTTTGTGGTCCATTGCGGGTTATGGTTAATTATCTATCTAGAAGTCAAACTGGTGACTATTTGCCACATTAATCAGGCAGTAGATCATTGCTTCATTAAAGATCACTGATGTTCTCATTAGTAGTGTCATACAATTCAGACCTTTCCCATTGGAATTATAAATGCAGCAAGGAACTTTTACATCGTGCAAAAATTCTAACAGGTGCTAGGAGCAATTAATGGAATGCATTTGAAGATCAGAGGCTCATATAAGAACCTCCTCAATTATAGGAACAGAGGTAGCTTTAATTCAGTTAATGTGTAGTTAGTGTGTAGTGCCAATTATCTTATCCAGAAAGAATTTTTGAAATAATCCAGATGTGTCAGAACAATGTAGGTGAACGATTGATCAGAATTAATTCCTGTAGCTATGGTTTGAGTGCAGAAAAACATCTTCAGACAGAGAGCAACAACAGATATAATGAGACCAGGTTTCGTATAATAAGTATCATTGAATGGCCGATAGTTAGCCTGAAATCTCATTTCAGGTAGAGGCCTGCAATGGAGCTCAGAAAAGGTCTCAAAATCATTGAGACATACTGTACAAATAACAATGGAAAAACAGTTACTGTTTTCTGAAATTGAAGGGGACACTGAAGACAGAGAGAGGAATGACTTCCATTCCCACAACATAATGATATGCAGGAAGGATACAACTTATCGGTGTTAGCATTGACTCATCAGTGACAATCTGACTGTGACTTTGCCAATTGTGATATTTGTCTTTTCAAAGAGGGATCTTGTTCGCAGTGCATATTGCAAGCAGCAATGTGTTAAGGTTAGAAGGCCCACCTCAGTTCTCCAACACAGCAGTCTAGCTCCAAATACTGTTTAAAGACTGCTTAAACCTCACTCCACATACCACCATCCATTCCAAATATCATTCCCTATCTCGTCAGATCATCCTTGCTGCCTCGTGCCTTCTCAGACACTCCGTGCCAACTGATCACCTCATCTCCAACTCACGCCTCATGCCACCCAATGCCTCTCATTTACGCATGCTACATCTTGCCCTCCCTGTATCCTCCACAGCCATTTAGCTAGGGTGTACTCTGTACATTTGTCAAGAGTCATACTATAGTAACCAGTATTATTTTAAAATCATTAGATTTTAAAATAAAATCCCCTCTAAAAATCTAATAAAATCCAGATTTCAAACACAATATTATTGGTACTGGTAAAAAAAAAGTCATGTGCAGAATTATAATCTTTAAATCCTTATTGGATTTGTAAACAAACAGGAAACCACATCACTGCCATTTTCTGTTATTATAGCCTCTTGAAAGTTGCAATCATTTTTGGATGAGTACATCATCTGCTGAACAGATGCCACTACAGCTTTAGAAACTCATCCAGACATTCATAATGGCTACAACTATCATGACGAAAGCTTTCAGCTACCTGGCCTGACATTGACAAAACAGAATAGTATCACATTACCATTTCAAAGCAGTGTGCCTGTCAATCATTGCAGAGAGCAGATGTAAATAATTTGTTCAGCTTTTAAAAGCAAGGTTCTTTAATAGCCAGTCAATTTAAATCATAGTGCAAAACATGACAGCAGTGGCTAAAAGGACTTTTTAAAGTGTGTAATGGAAATTTGTACCACAGAAAAGTATTGCAATGCATAATAACACTTCAATATAAGAACCAACTTACATTGAAGGACAGAACCCTATATGATGAATCACTGCATTAAAACATATCTACAATTCAATGCAACATCTTATAATGACATTTGTATGTGTCCAAGTAGCTAATGCTTGCCTTTTGGAACGTTCCCAAGTCCTCAGCAGATTTCCCCAGTGGTCACAGATTTTTCGAGGAAATGTGTTCTCTTTAGAGCCTACCAAACCCAACAAATTAAAATAGCCCATGCAGAAGGAAATGCAGTTTTCCTGTAGTCTTCACAATGGGGAACTGACCTCAAAAAAGGTGCATGTGCATTTTGCATTCAAGGCCTTCCCCGTCTGCCAAAAGCCAAGTGAAAATGATGTTTGGTCAGGAAGGCACAGGTAAAACTTTTTTCCAGCAAAATAAGTTAAGTTTGACATTTTGCGACCCGATTCAGGTTGAACATTTCCCTGGACTGCACAACTGATGGAGCTGGAAGTCACTTCAGGCTGCTTCTATTTGTTTTTCACTCTCCAGATTTCTTCCCTATTCTCTCTATCCTCCCAGTGCTCATGGAGATAAAAATCTAGCCCTATGTCTCATGCCAAAGACGAGCATAAAATTTAGCCTGACAATTTAGTGCAGTACTGAGCACACTCCTAATGATGCTACCTTTTTCATTCATTCTCAGGGTGTGGGAATCGTTGGTATGGTCAGCATTTATTATCCATTCCTCATTGCCTTTTAGAAGTTTTCTTGAGTATTAGTGAATGGCTCGCTAGGCCATTTCAGATTCAATATATTGGTTCAGATCTGAAATATATATCAAATATATCTGCAAATTTCTTTGCAGATGGATTTTCGTGACTATTCAGTAGTTCCATGGTTATCATAACTGCTGCTAACTTTTAATTACAAATGTTAGTTAATTAAAATTAAATTTCCCAGCTATTTTGAAAAAATTTGAATCCAGGCTGCTGACTTGCAAATGCAGCAACATTACTACTATGCCACCCTACACAATAATCTAAGTTTCCATCTGCCCTCTCACATGGTCTTATTTTGAACATGAGCAGGGTAATTTGCTAATAGTTCCTTATCAATAGAACAAAAAAAAAGACTCTGATAATTACTGATTGTTGTTTGTGGGATCTATGCACATATTGGCTCCTGCATTACTAACCTTAAAAGAGTGATTGTACTTCTATAGAGTCTCATGGGCAGATGGATTTCTCATCCTGCCACTGGGAAAAGTTTCCAAGAAATCGTGGTGATTTGGAATTCCTCCATTTGATTTTCTCCCTTCTGGGTGGCACAGTGGTTAACACTACTGTCTCACAGGGACCCGTGTTCGATTTTTGGCTTGGGTCACTGTCTGTGCAGAGTCTGCACATTCTCCCTGTGTCTGCGTGAGTTTCTTGTGGGTGCTCATGTCTCCTCCTACAGTCTGAAAAAAATGCTGGTTAGGTGCATTTGCCATCCTAAATTCTCAGTGCACCTGAACAGGTATTGGAATATGGTGAGTAGGGGATTTTCACAGCAACTTCATTGCAGTATTAATGTAAGCCTACTTGTGATACTAAAAATATAAATTTTAAAGAAGTACTGGTAAGTTGTGCTACAAGCAGATAAATAGCTTTGGAAGTTCAAAGAATGTGCATAATTCTATGCAACTAACTATGCTTCAGGCCAATCTATGCAGGCAAGAAGAAGGCACCAGAAGGAGTGCAGAAAATATTCACACGAATGGTTCCAGGGATGAGGAACTTGGGTTATGAAGATAGATTGGTGAAGTTAGGATTTTTCCCCTCAGAAAAGAAAGATGAGAGAAGATTTGATAGAAGTATTCAGAATCATGAGGGGGCTGGACAGAGTAAATAAGGAGAAACTGTTCTCACTTGTCAAAAGATCAAGAACAAGTGGCACAGATTTAAAGTCATTTGTCAAAAAAAGCAGTGAATAGTTAGAGTTTGGAATGCACTGTCTGCTGTTGTCTGGAATACAAGGAGAAAGAAACTTGGACAAGGAGTAAGAAGGGCTAAAAGCGATCATGAAAAAACATTGGCCAGCAGGATTAAAGAAAATCCCAAGGTTTTTTATCCATATGTAAACAGCAAGAGAGTAGCCAGGGAGAGGGTTGGCCCACTCAAGGACAATGGAGGGAGTCTATGTGTGGAGCCAGAGGAAATGGGCAAGGTATTAAATGAATACTTTGCATCGGTATTCACCAAAGAGAAGAACTTGGTGAATAATGAGTCTGGGAAAGGATGTGTAGATTGGGTCATTTTGAAATCAAAAATGAGGAGGTATTGGGGTTCTTGAGAAATATTAAGGTAGATAAGTCTCAAGGGCCTGATGAGATATACCCCAGAATACTAAGAGTGCAAAGGAAGGGAATTGCTGAGGCCTTGAGAGAAATCTTTGTATCCTCACTGGCTACAGGAAAGGTCTCAGAGGATTGAAGAATAGCCAGTGTTGTTCCTTTGTTTAAGAAGGATAGCAAGAATAATCCAGGTACTTACAGGCTGGTGAGCCTTACATCCATGGTAGGGAAGTCATTGGAGTGGATTCTATGAGACAGGATTAGTGAGAGGCAACATAGTTTTGTGAAGGGGAGGTTGTGTCTCACGAACTTGATGAGTTTTTCGAGGAACTGACGAAGGTGATTGATGAGAGTAGCGCAATGGATGTTCAGTAAGGCCTTTGACAAGGTCCTTCATGGCAGACTGGTGCAGAAAGTGAAGTCCCATGGGATCAGAGGTGAGCTGGTAAGGTGGATACAAAAGTGGCTTGGTCAAAGAAGACAAAGGGTAGCAGTGGAAGGGTACATTTCTAAATGAAGGGCTGTGACAAGTGGTGTTCCTCAGGGATCAGTGCTGGGACCTTTGCTGTTTGTAATATATATAAATGATTTGGAGGAAATTGTAACTGGATTGATTAGTAACTTTGCGGACGACACAAAAGTTGATGGATTTACGGATAGTGATGAGGACTACTGGAGAATACAACAGGATATAGAGTGGTTGGAGACTTGTATGGAAAGATGTCAGATGGAGCTTAATCCAGATAAATGTGAGGTGATGCATTTTGGAAGGTCTAATACAGATAGGAAATATACTCTAAATGACAGAACCTTTAAAAGTATTGATAGGTAAAGGGTTCTGAGTGTACAGGTACACAGATCACTGAAAGTGTAACGCATATGGAGAAGGTAGTCAAGAAGGCATTCGGCATGCTTGCCTTCATTGGCTGGGGTATTGAGTTTAAAAATTGGCAAATCATGTTGCAGCTTTATAGAATCTTAGTTAGGCCGCATTTGCAATATAGTGTTCAATTCTGGTTGCCACACTACCAGAAGGATGTGGAGACTTTGGAGAGGGTACAGAAAAAATTTACCAGGATGTTGCTTGGTGTGGAGGGCATTAGCTATGAGGAGAGGTTGGAGAAACTTTGTTTGTTCTCACTGGAGCAATGGAGGTTGAGGGAAGACATAATAGAAGTCTATATGATTATGAGAAGTATGGACAAGAATGGATCGTCAAAAGTTTTTGCCCAGGGTGGAAGGGTCAATTACTAGGAGGCATAGGTTTAAAGTGCGAGGGGCAAGGTTTAAAAGGGATATACGAGGCAGTTTTTTTTTTTACACAGAATGGTGGGTGCCTGGAACTTGTTGCCAGGGGAGGTGGTGGAAGTGCATACAGTAGTGACTTCTAAGGGGCATCTTGACAAGTACATGAATGAGATGGGAATAGAGGAATATGGTCCTTGAAAGGGCAGTGGATTTTAGTTAAGTCAGCCAGGATGGTGTGTGCAGGCTTGGAGGGCCAAAGGGCCTGTAATTTTTTTGTTCTTTGTTTCTTGCAGTAGTGGAGATAGATTCAATTTAGGCATTCAAAAGGTAGTCAGGCTGTCATCTGAAATTGAAGGATGTCTAGGGTTACGGGGAGAAGGCCGTGGAATGGTATGTGGTCAGTCTCTCATTCAGGGAGCTGTTGCAGACATGATGGGCTGAATGGTCTCCCACTGTGCCATAACAATTTTGTGATTCTGTACTTTAAATATCCCCTTCGTCTAGCTACTACCTTGTTTGCCTCATCAGTTCAATCTTTCCATTGGTAAGTTTGCTGAATGATTGTCACCCAAACATGATTTACTTATACTCTGAAAACTAGCCAGAATAGGGTCAATGAGTAGTCAGTAATTCCCACAGAAAAGTTCCGTAGTCATTTCCCTGAAGTGTTATGAGACAGAAAAGGTGACTGTATGCCTTATAAGAAGATATTTCAACAAGTGATTAAAAGCTTAGAACACTTTAATTCAACCTAAGAATTTGCCAGAACACTTTATAATCAATCATTTTTTAAGTGTAGTGACTACTTTTTCACAAGCAAATGCAATAGCCAATTACATGACAGTAAGAGTTATGGAGAGCAATGAGATGAATGACAGTTAAACTGAATGGTGTGGGGGGGGAGGGAGAGTGGTCTTTAGACACGGAACTAGAGAAACTGTGCTCCTTCACACAGTGCCAAAGCATTTTTTACATCCACATAGATGGGGCCTAAATTTAACCACATATGTGGAAGAGTCTGCCTCTAATAATGCAGTATGATGCCGTACTCTTTCAGCCTAGAATATATATGCCAGGCCAAAATGTTACTTGAATCTGCTATCTTATGACTCATAGACAAGAGTGCCATTAATTAAGATGTGTAAATACCAAATACAATTACCCTGACAGTGCAGCAAATCAATAGAAAGGAGACACGTACCTGATTCTTAATGTTCTGGGAGGAATTGATAATATAGATAGAGTCATATTATTTACTTTAAGCTGTGAGCATAGAGCTAAAGTACAACTTACAATGAACCCATGTCAAAGACTGAGATTAGAATCTTCTCTTTGTGATCTTGGACAGTTAATGCTGCATCAACTAATAGCTTAAAAATGAAAGAATTCAATGCAATGCCATATAGGGAAGTATTGAGATGCAAAATAATAAATGACATATATAGTTAAACAGTATGCTATATATATTTTTGGATTAACCAGGCATTTGACACATTTGGGCATGATAGTTGAAGGAGTACATGATTGGACTAGTACTTCAGAGAATGTGCTCTGAGACTTAATTTCTGAAAACAGGTGCATTGGGAATGTGCTTGGGTTAGAATATGAAAAGTTTGAAACTGAACTTGCATTGAACATGCCGGCTCTCAGTGTTAACAGGCAGGCTGAAGGACACATAACCAATTTGCTCACAGGAAATGAGTTGGATGTTTAAATATTATGATGAGGCTGTAGGTCTTCATTTTAACAGTCAGACTATTTTTAACTGCAGGTGGTGGGGTTTCCCAGATTGGGAAACTCAGGAGCTGAAAGAAGGTGAAAAAGTCTGAATGTGACATAACATAACACATGCAAGAGGAGCAAGAACGCTTCTTTCAGCCTAACATATTATCCAGTAATAACCCCTCTACTATCCTCCCCTGTATGGACTCTCCAACTGTGGTATTTTTAAAGAAGATGCTTGCACACCTCAAAAGTACGAACAAACAAGAGCTTTATTGGAAAGGCTTTTACTTACAGGCGTTTAAGATAGATCGCCATTTGCCTGCACAACTGGCCGAGGATATTATCAATACATCATGTGATTGGTCTCTTAAAAGGAAAATAGGAACAAACAAGAATGCACAACAATTTCCTCCCTCTTCTTCATTCGAGGTTCTTGCAATTAAACATAGTGGGGGGAATTCTCTGGCCTTTCAGCCACATGTTGCTAGGCAGTGCAAGATTACATGCTGCTTACTGGTGGTGGGATTCTCTGGTCCTGCTGCTGTCAATGGGATTTCCCATTGATATTACCCCACACCTCCACAGAACCCATGGGAGGGTTGTGTTACCAATGGGACCAGAAAGATCAGAAAAATCCTGCCAGTGTGAGCAGTCAGAGAGTTCCCCCCAACATAACGTTAACAATCAAAATTTTCATTATAAATGATTAATAAACACAACAGCCAATAAGTTAGACAGTTTGAAGGACACTGATTCCTGAGTGGTTATCAGTGAACATCAAGCACTTGTTTTTTTTTGTGTTGACTGCAACTTCTGGCGTTTTTGGTTTTGTTTGAAAATCCACCACAATTGTCTCAACCAGAGTCGATGTAGGATTTGAAGGTTACTTGGAGTTGAAGTGTCCTCAGCTGAGATATCATTCCTAGTATTGCCAAGTTATCCCATAATAACATTCATGAAGTTCATTTAGGACACATTTTCTTAGTAATGGTGGAATAGTGGCCCTCTCTCCCCAGAGGAGACAACCAGCCAATACAGAAAATTTGAAACTTTGGGTAACATATGGGTTTGTTTCTGCAGTATTACCACAGAGTACTGTATCCACAGCTCCTGACAGTAGTGGATTCTGTTATGCTTCGTATCCTGCGGCTGTAAGAGTGCTACCAACTTCTTCGAAATAGAAAATTTTAAACACTCAAACTATTCAGTAATGACTTATTAGGTAAAGGCTACCTGAGTCCATCAGTGTTCCCATGGAGATTTGATTGATGATATTTTAGTGTGTATGTACGTACTGCCAACAGCAATGCCCATTTCTGCATCTGGCTTGCTGCTAGAGATGGAATACCAGTGTGCAGCTGACTATTGTTGTCAGTAGTCAATGATCCATAGTGAATATTCCACCATTTAAGTGGTAAAATGTTTAGTCCTGTAAATGATGTTTAAAGCTTTCTTCCTTTCCATGCACTGCACAGGATCTTGATGCAAAAACAGTTGGTTTCTCTTCACCATAGGGCATTACGTGAGAACCCATTGCTGCCACTCGGTAAGGTGATGCATCGCAGGCCTGTTATAAAGGTAACTTTAGGTCAAACTATGTCAGTATGTCTGACTTTAATCATGCCTCTTTAGCTTGTCTGAAGGCCTTCTCACACTGATCCACCCACTTCCATTTCCTGTTTTGACACAATAAGTTGTCAAGGCTTGAAAATAGTTGCTAGATTAAGGACAAACCTTTCATAATAGTTTAATAAGGTCTTATTAAAACCAAAAATGACCGAAGTTGATTTATATTTTAAGATGTAGTTGCCTCAAAAATGGCTTTTACTTTTGAAGGTGATTTATGCAGTCCCTTTGCATTTTTGAGGTGAAATCATAGAATCCTGCAGTGCAGAATGAGGCCATTTGGCCCAGCATGTCTGAACCAACTATAATCCCAACCAGGCCCTATCTCCATAATCCCATGCATTTACCCTAATGAGTCTCTCTGACACTAAGGGGCAATTTAGCGTGGATAATCCACCATCTGCCCCAGGTATTTAATAAAGATTTAAAGGATTCACATTTATCCTTCTGTACTTGCACTCCATTCTCTACTGGTCTCTGGGTGCAGCATCTAAATTGTGAAGATGCTGGTCTTCGTTCTTTCTAGTAACTAAGATAGCCTGCAAATAGCATTGGGCTCATTCTAATCTGCTTAGAATTTGATCCACAGCACATTAAACAATGCAGCGAGGAGGTAATGCCAAATGGAAGCCTTTTATATCTGAATAGCCACTTATGAGTCACAGTTGTCAAATATTGTTGTGAATAAGGATCTACATTTATTCTGAGATAAGCTTGCCTAAGGTCAACCTTACTGAAATGCTGGCCTCCAGCCAACCCAGCAAACAAATGATCAATTAAAGTGCTGCTTTACACACAGTTCTGTTTTGATAGCAATTTTAAAATCATCACATATACATAGCAAATCATCTTTCTTCATTGTGGCTACATATGGCACAATCACATCAATGGATTTGGCATGAGAAACCTCATTAATTCTGTCTTGCCCTTAGGTCTGATGGTGTACGACACTGACCTAGCTTTTAAGCATTTGCTTGGCTTTCGTCCTTGATCTTTAGCTTGCCTGAGATCTCTTTCATGCTTCCCAACACATTTCTTTAAAATCTTTGTACACCTATTTGGACTCCAATGTAAGATTCACCTCGGCACAGTTTAGTTTGATTTTTGTAGCCAGGTTCCCTCTCCTAGGGCTGGATAGTTATCTTTAATAACGTGCAGGAACGAGTCTGCATCTGTCTGTTTAACTGCATTTACATGAATGCTGCCGCTGAATGGAACCACTTCCCCAGTAAAGGTTTTCAGCATTATTTTTGAGGGTTTTAAGGCAATATGTCATACTTTCTCCAGGTTAACAGTTTCTGGTACCATCAAAAATCTGCTCTGATATCCAATTCTATTTTTACTGGTTGTCCATCCAATAAAGGAATAACCCAGTAATAGTTTGTTGCACCTACAATGGCTAGAATATTCAATGACAATTCAGCATCTGACTGATTCTGGCCCTTTTCCATGTCCTTTTTATAACCTGTGGATCATTTTCCTTCTATTCGGTTTTCATTTGATACACTTGGTTCTTGCTTTTTATAATTCTTGTTTGGACCTTTTTCCTTTCTCTAACACATATGTTTGAAGTGCCCCTTTTTAATCACAATTCCTGCATTTGTATTTTTGCTCCAGCAATGTAATGCTATGGGTCCTTTTTTGCATATCAATTTCAAATCTGCGTCCGTGTTTGGCTTTCAGCAATATCTAATGAACTTCAGTGCTCGAGCTGAACTGTTGGGGTTCTTCAGCTACTAATTACACAGAGATCATGACTTCTAAAGCCTTCTTTAGGTTTAAGTTACTCTCTGTTAAACAGCCTTCTCTGGATGGTTTCACTTCTTAACCCACACATTAGTCTGTCTCTAATGGTATTGTTCATGACATCTCCAAATTCACAGTATTCAGCTAACTTATTTAAAGTAGTTGTAAATTATATGATTGATTCACCTTCTTATTGGTTATGTTTATGGAACATGAATCCCTCGATGATCAAAGATTAAGATGAGAAGTGACCCTGAAATATCTCCACAACCTCTTTGTAGATTTTCAAGCCTGGTTTTTCTAGCTGCACCAGACTTCACAGGAGGTTGAATGCTTCCCCAACGATGCATAGGAAAGTTGGAAGTATTATGTCTGCCACAATTTTGTTTACTTGGACAAAGTATTCAAATCTTTGAGTGTATGAGCTTCATTACTCAGTGTTCTCATCATATGATCCCACAGCACAAAAGCCCGCACCCCCAGTTTTTACTATGGGAAAGACTTGAGCAAGCAAAATGTGACGCAATATTTTTAGTGTTACCTCGCTTCTTTTTCTTTCAAACAGGGTCACCCTGAGCTCAGCCTGTTTCTTTCTGACTTTTGCAACACCTCCAGCTCTAAACTATTGTTGCAGTATAATGTTTCTACTCACATGCTCCCTATAGTATTCCATGATCTTTCTGGGCAGACTACATGGCAAGCTTCCTTTTGCTCAAATTCTTAAATTTTGCTTCCTTCAATGCTGCCACCCATATTTGACATCCTCCTCCATCACCAGCTTTGGTGTAGCAATGTTTTTATCATCTTAAGCCTTTTCAAAATCTGCAGCGTGGGTCGACAATTTTTTAATATTTCTCTGCCAACGTGGTTCTGACCTCCTCGACAGCAGTTTTTTTTGTGATATTTTTAAAGGATAGGTTTGCAGACCACAAACAGGCGCTTAATTAGAAAGATATTTACTCTACTCGTTGTTAGGATAGACTGCAGATTTTCCTGTGCAAACAGCCGATGACATCATTAATACATCACAAAATAAACATCGGAACATAAAAAATAAAAGCAGGAGAAGGCCACTCAGCCCTTTGAGCCTGTTCTGCCATTCATCTTGATCACAGCTGATCATCAAATTCAATATCCTGATCCTTCCTTCCCCCTATATTCCTTGATCCTTTTAGCCTCAAAGGCTATATCTAAATTCTTCTTTGAAATCACAAACTTGGCCTTAGCTATATTCTGTGGTAGTGTATTCCATAGATTCACCAATCTCTGGGTGAAGAAATTTCTCTTGACCTCAGTCCTAAAAGGTTTACCTCAAACTCTGACCCGTTAGTTCTGGATCCCACTCACAATTGGGAACATTCTTTTTGAATCTATCTAATCCTGTTAGAATTTTACAAGTTTTTAATGAGATCCATCTTTCTGTTTTAAACTGCAATGAATGCAATCCTTACTGACTCAATCTCTCCTCATATGGTAGAACTGCCATATGAGAAATCAGCCTGGTAAACCTTCAATGCACTCTCTCTCTATAACAAGGACAATTCTTCTTCAGATAAGGACACCAACACTATATCCAATGTTTTAGGTGTGGCCTCACCAATGCCCTAAATTGCAATAAAAGTCTTACTCTTTGATTGGACTTGTTTGTTCCCAGTTGGAATTTGAATGCACAGCACCAATCACCATCTGCTCCCCCCCCCCACCCCCACCGCCCCAACAAACCATCACCTCCTCCCTTTCCTAACCAATATCTGGTCCAGGCCAGCCTAACTACCATGGCACCAGCTGTTCCTTCCCACTCTCATAATTAGAACCCAGAACCCTCAGCAACTGGGACTCACCATCAATCTACACCTCATCTGCAAACCTCCTCCTCCTCCTCCTCTCTTACTGCCCCCCATGCTCCAACGTCTCATTGTTAACTGGACCCACTACCATGGTTTCTATTGTCCAGCCTCATGACATAGGCTTTTCACTGAAATTTCTATAGCCTTTAATCAGGATGGCTGTGGGTGCAAAACACCATCCCCTCCCCTGCAAAATTCAGAACGTAAATACATGGGTAAATGAGAATAATTTAAAATACATTGGAAAAAGATTTGCCAGAGGTGTAGTTTCAAGGTCTGGCATACATAGGACTAATATGGGACTGAGTACAATGTGGCCCATGCAGTAAAAGAAGACGTGACCGACAAAGGGTTAGTCTAGTTTTGGACAGAACTGTGTGCACAAGCAAGCATGGAGGCAGTTCCTACCTTGAACCCTTTATTGCATACATGTACATAGTTCTTTAGTTAATAAAAATATACAGTTAACCTACTTAAGACTGTGGAGACTTCATTAAATCTTGAATGCTAGCCAACACCGTGCAACACCTTCTAGCTGAATTCCACAAAACATTCTGGATACCTGTTCTTCTGTACTTCCCAACCTCACAACAGCTCCCAACCCCACACACAACTTATCTCCAGGTTGAACTTCAGGTTCATGTATCCAAATTACACCAAGGTAGTTTGAAAATTTCAATTTAATTTAAAAAATATCATAAACTGCTGGTATCAGTAAATGAGATTATGAAGCTGGAAAGTAGTCCAGAAGATCTTCTGGCCCTTTGTGTGATTCCACTTTTATGTCAATGTGCTTGACGTTTCATTGCCCTAATAGCCTTGCAAACCAATCAACTGTAACAAGCACTGTGAAAATAATCTTTATCACATGGACTGGAACAATTCAAAAAAAGATCCATTACCATCCCAGGGCAACTCGGAGTGAGCAATGCTGACCTTGCCTGTGATAGCCACAACCTTAAAATGAAGGAAAAGCAAGTTATATGTAGGTTTTTTTACTGACTTGATAAAGGGTGAACTTATTTGAGCACAGTAAACTGAGGCATGATTTGCAAAAGCTAAGTAGTAAGGCCACCTCAGTGTTCACAGAGAGAGAAAAAAAACTACTGGATTTTAACCTAACTCCATGCAGCTACAATCACAAAGCTCCTGCTGCTTGTGCAATGAGGCCCATCCTACTCATTAGTACATTAGTTTGCAGTAACAGCTGTAACACTCTACAACCTCTCAAAAATGCTGCCTGGTAATTAATCACCAGTGTCCTGGAAAACTATGTACCTGTAGCAGTCTGCCACAGTGGAAGCAACTTGACTCCAAAGGGATCCCATTTACTTTCCTACCTCTAAGACAGAAAGCCATTAGTTGGTGGAGTATGCTGTTGCTAGACTACTAGAATTGGCATGAAGAAAAGGCAAAGAATGAACAGTGCAAAATGTAAGATTCAATACATGGATCTACATTTTGCAGTGGTAACAATGGCAAAACTGTCAGTATTCACCATCTATTGAAATTGACAGCAACTGTGAGAGTTTGCCCATGCACTGAGTAAAGAGGAAATCCAGAAATTGCTGTTAGTGATTTTCTATTCCTCAATGGACTGTAATGTTGAGATCATCCCAGATTGTAATCCCAAGCAAGAACTAAGTCCTAAACCTTTCATTTTTATACTGCTAAAACACATTTAAAAACACTTCAAAAGGTTGCACCTTTTTGATTGATGTGTAATTGGATTTTTTTTACAGTACATTAATTTCATAATTATGCAAACATTCTCATTGGCTCTTAAATGCCAACTTGGAATGTCAAATTTCTACATTATGATAAACATTTCCAATTATTACTGAGTTTTTTAAAGCTTTTTAATAAATTTTTAGTTACGTCCAGGTCTAATAATGGAGTTTTATTTTGCTATCTAAACATTTATATTAGAAGTGAAGAATATATTAGCTGCTTTTAACTTTCCAATTTGCTGTCTGTGAGAATACTTCAAAATAATTGGCTTCTTACGCTGTGTGCTGACATTATTGCTCCTGCATGCCTGGAAGTTGATACAAACTGTTGTAGTAAGGGATCAGGAGTGGGATGGAGGGGTTGAGGCAGGAGACCTTGTGCCATAGAGATCATCAAAGCTTTGTAGATAGCATTCCTAAGAGTGACTAGCATCATTGCTTTGGTGCTAATGTCAAAATCTGGACCATAGTTTAGAGTTTTGCATGAACTTACTTTTAAGAGACAAGGAGAAACTTTGTGGAACTTTTTTTCAGGAGGTAAAATATTTTGGATGGAACGTATGGAAAAGCAGATTGTGCATAATATCATGGAAGAAATAGACGTGATCTTCAGAATGATCTTCGCTCTTTTGCTGATTTCTTACATTCTTGCATATTTCTATTCTGATATGTACCACGGAGTGACAGGATGTTGATTCTTTCCTGTGATTCTGATGTGATGATTTCTTGATTTGCACCTAGAAGGTGAGAACAGAGCAGAACTATTTTCCCTGAGGGATCAGGGGTGGAAGAATTAGAATGTCCTCTAGTGGTTGATTCAGAGCAGCATGGACATAGGCCTGGAAGCAAGTCATCTGCTTGTCCGTCTGTTAGAAAACAACATTTGTAAGAAGAAGCAAGCATTAATAAACATGTAGAATTACCACAAAGATACCTTCATTGCCTAAGCTTGCTTTCTTTCAGGGCCTTAAAGACAAGATTAGCATTTTCAATGAATTCTGCAGGAAAACTCAAGTCTTCCAAACCCTCAGCCTAATTTCCTCACCATACCACAGTGGGGTACATTATAATATTCTCCAGCTGATGTAAAGAAATCTATTTCTGTATTTCAAAGGGTGTAGCTATACTTCTTATTCACCATAACATGCACTGAAAAATATTCTCATAAAATGGTTTTACAAACTATATGCTGTAGATACTTAACAAGCAGTTTGCTGACACACTAATAAACATTCATCATATTCCACTATATTTTTCTTTTCAACTCAGTACAATCAAGGACAACTACAGTAAACATATTACAAGTGTACTTTTTTTCAGACAGCAGCATACGAAAATAATTTGTGTTAAACTGAATAACCTAATCCTTTTCCAAGCCACATCTATCTGGTACAGCAAATGTTTATGAACCTGAATTTTCCTCTACACATATGGTAACAGGTTTCACCAAATTAGTGCTAGAAAGACTCCCTGGTGGCAGTTGGAAGTAAGCATAGAGCTATCAGTTGTTGTACAGAGAGTGCAGCTAGTGTGGCTAAGGTAGATAGTGGAAGTAAGGTTATGAGAATGAAGATTCCTTTGATATGACCTTGGCTCTAGCCCAACAACATGTTTGAGTCCAATTTTGTGATTAGGAACCTGGCTTAGGATTATAGGGATAAGTTTCAAGAAAATCCAGAAATGCTTAGTGAATTATGGTAGTTCCTAAGTACTGGGATTTTGGAAATTTTATATAGGAGAGGATAAGGCAGCAGGGCTAGTGTGCCATGTCATTGAATTATCGAACAATACGCCAGAAAGGAAGGTCATTTATCTCATTGTGCCTGTGTGAATATTTGGTAGAATTATCCATTTAGTCTCATTCACCTGTTCTTTTGGAATTGCTCTATTTCACCAGCCCTTACATCACTTTGTACTTATCCAATTCCCTTTTGAAAGTTATTCCTGAATCTGCTTCCACTGCCATTTAGTGCAGTGCATTTCAGATCATAACAACTCATTCTGTTGAGTATCATTCTATTATCAATCATGTTAAATCTGTGTTGTCTGACCACTGACTCTTCTCTCACTGGAAACAGTTCCTTCTTATACACTATCCCAAAACTATTCTCAATCAGATCCCCTATTAACCTTTTTTCCTATAAGAACAACAATTTGGCTTCTCTGAAGAAAATCATGCTGTACTTGAAACGTTAACTCTTTCTCTCTCTACAGATGCAGACAGACTTCTTGAGATTTTCCAGCATTTTTTATTTTCATTCCAGCTTCTCCAATTACTCCACTTAACTGAAGCTCATGATTCCTGATACAATTCTTATAATTTGCTTTTGTGCCCTCTCTAAGACCTAGACATTTGTAAAAGTACTGTGTTGTAATAACTGGTGACTAGGGACTAACAGCAATAAAAGTTTATTGAAAATACTCGGCAGATCCTATGTGTAGCATGTCTGCCTGCACTCAGGGGATAACTCCTACGCTCTCTCGACACGTGACTCTTTTTGTACCTGCGTCATCCCACCATCCACGTGAGCAATCATTCTACAACATCATTCTTAAAGTGGTGCCAAATTAAGCTGAAACTTAATTTATATCTTTGCTATTGTTATGAAAGAGACCCAGGCCTGAGGAACTAAATGGAAAACTCCAGTTAGAACTTAGTTTTAGGTTTCTGCTTGGGATAAATGACCAGAAAATGTACATTTAATGCTAGTGGTAAAAGGAAACAATGGATCCATGAAGTTAACGTGCCCATGAAAAAGTATGTTTTCCATTTTTGTTTTTAGTAGAAGTCTTTTATTAGGCATATTTCAGTGAACAATTCTGTATCACCTTCGTGCCTCTATCAGCACTGAAATGCTAAATAAAGGATGAGGAATTCAGTGCTTCAAAGAAACTGTTCTTTGCAAAAGAAAATGACTTCTATATCATTATTAGAAGGTTACCAATTTAAACAGGTGCCTTATGCATTTCCTTTCTCAAGTATGAAAAGGACATGGGTTGTTTAGAAAGGTTAATTAAAAACACAATTTTGTTCTTGCCCTTTGCCAGCAGGTGGTTAGAGGTGATTGCCATTAGCTGGATAAACAACACAGAAGAGGCATCATGCTCAGCTGTTCAGACTGTACCACCAATCCTCTGATGTGGTTGTGATTTATGATGGGCATCTAGTCCCTGTTAAAAGCTTTGCACTGGTGGACTCCAGCCACACAGTGGGATTGCGTTGCCCTTAAAGCCATGAGCATTGTGTAAAGTTAACTAATAACTCTGAGATGCTTTGGAGATTTTCTTTGTGAATAAGGATTGTGGGTATACAGTGCCGACTAGGTTGAAAATGGTGATTTTAACCTGAACAGCTGGGAAATATAAGAAATGACAAAGTGGCCATCTTGGTGCAGACAAAAGCAGCATGTTGGCACAATGTTTAGTATTATTGCCTCACTGCACCAGGGACCTGGGTTCAATTCTCACCTCTGGTGACTGTGTGGAGCTTGCATATTTTCCCTGTATCTGCATGGATTTCTTCTGGATGCTCCAATTTTCTCCCACAGTCCAAGATGTTAGGTTAGGTTGATAGACCATCCCAAATTGCTCCTTAAAGTAAAGGGGGCTAGCAGGATAAAAAGTGCATGTCAGGGGATTAAGGCCTGGGTGGGATTGCTGTCGGAGCAGGTATGATAGGCCAAATGGTCCCCTTTTGCACTGTAGTGATTCTAAGATTCTATGATTCTAAAATAAAGTTTTTAAAATAAACTTCACACTGCCCCCACTGTAGATAGAGCAATCTTGCAGTCTTGATGGTCTGATTTTTTTTTGCCATTTTGTAAAGCAACTTAGTTAAACAGCAGAACCTTCCTCATTATTTTCCCAAAAGCTTTGACCTGAAGGACAAATACACAAGTGCATGGAGGGCAAGGGTCTACAATTTTATTTAATTTGAACAAATAGTATAGACCTTTAAAAATGTTGAAAGAATTTTCACTGTACAATATTTTAGCTCAAACCAGCCTTTAAACAATTCAAAATATGATATTTACACAAATGCAACTTAAAGGCTGCAACAAAAACTTTTGGCCAGTGAAGGATAAGAGAATGTACAAATTACTCTATCATACAGTCTACTTGCCTAGTTCGTTTTTCACAGCAAAGCTGTACATAACATTTTTCAGATGCTCAACACATAATGAAACAATACTCCAAAATAGCTACAGATACCATGCTTTCCACAGATGGTACCCTTGTCTTCTTACTCTCCTGGTCAAATCGACCCAAAAATTAAAGTTGGTTCCTTACCAGAACAACTTGCTGTGTGATGGGCTGATAGAAAAGCATAAAATGAGCCACTGGGTTACTTGTTCGTGCATTAACAAGGCTCATATTTAAAGCATGCAATTTACATTCCAGCCGTGATCTGGAGAAATTAGATAAAACAAAGCAAAGAGGGAAAGAGTCAGTGATAACTAGTCATGGGCAATATATGTTGATTAAAAGAATAAAAATCAAGGAAAGATAATGCTCTCTTTGCTTTAATGGATAAAGTGAGACTGCAACAATGCATTAGATTTTACAAAAGCAGCCAACAAATAGAAGGAAACTTGACATGAAAGAAACACAGACACATGCCATGCCATGAACTAGGGAACAAGTAAAAAGAAAAGATCTGATTCAAGAGAAATTGCTGGAATAAGCAATGAATCTGAATATGCATTCACTATTGAACTCTTCTGTGTTAAACCCTGAACAGCGAGGAAGAAGAAATGTGGCATGTAATCAGTCAGTAAGCTACAGAAGGGAAATTAGGGAAAGGTGCTACTGTAAGATGCTAAGTTACAGGCTATGTGAGTAGTGTTTGTCACTGTGAGCAACATTTGCATTCATCTATGATAAAACAGTTTTGCATGATACAACCAGTTCTGGCACTGTTGCTGCTTTTTACATAACTGAATCACAATACTAACAATGTGCCATCTGTTCTTTTGACAGAGTGAAGTTAAGGCACAGGCGAAGACACTGCACATATTTGAAGAGGCTGCTCTTGAAGACCACAGACCACATCTTCAGCAGAGGCTGCTCTGTTATAGCCACATATCACACCTTAGCACAAAGGGGTTTCTCCCTTACAGCCACATCTTTACACAGTGAAACTGCTTTCCTGCATCTGCTAAAATTTCACATTAAAAGGATACTTTCCGAGCCTGGCTGATCCTTTGCAAAAAAAAAAAATATATCTTCACACACTTAAATATCATGGAAGTGCACTGTGACAACCTGAAACAAACATTAGCTTAGAGATACACAACCTAGAGGCCGATAATGAACTTACCATTAATGGCTCACAGGTTGTGACAGAGCACAGATGAGCAGCAGAGAATTGGTGGCAGCACAGACCAAACTTGTATTAGGCAGAGGACTAGTGTGGTCATTGATCCTGCTGCTTTGCTTCTTTAATTTCAGCTCACATGTGACCTCCAGCTAGATTCTTTGTTCAAAAAATTTCCATCCTCTGGACAAAAATTCTAGCTAGGATAGGGAAGACACAAATCCTGAAAGAATTTAAGAAAGAACTAATACTGAAGTGTGGGAAAGTCTAGATCCTCAGGATGGACGAATCGCAATAGGTCAAATGACCTACCTCAAGCATAATTATCTTATGATGTGAAAAGCCACTCTGTTGAATAAATGGATGTAGGGGGGAGTTACAGAATTTTAAAAATATAGTTAAATTCATTTATATATTTTGTCTTGTCTGGGTACACTATTTATTAGCTCCAATCATGACCCTTGAACAGACGTAATTCACTGCTAGTTCCATTATGAGCAGATCAGTTTCTCTGTAACATTTTTGAGAATCTTGTAAACTTCCCATCAAAGTTTCCACTCTGGGTGCCATCAGCTGGCTGGGTGCAAATTGCACTCTGGTTTTGAGAAGTGTTTTTTCCTCTCAACTTGCTGCTCCAACACATTTTCATTTTGCTGAATGTAGAATCTGCCACAAACTATTGGGTACTGTTTGAGAGAATAGGTTTAAAAAGAAAATTTCATTCAGTTGTTGGGAAATTTAAGAGTGAAAGCAAGGGCAACTTTCAATAATCTAACTGAAAATGTGTTTATCACAAAAATAAGCATTTGAGATCAGTAGTTATTATTTCCCACACAGCTGAAAAGCAGATTTCAGTTGACTGGAGGTGGAATTTCACCATGGTCAACGGAAATTCCCACTGAACCCACCCTTCACCACCACAAATCCCGCACTAGTGTGTGTGTGTGTGTGTGTGTGTGTGTGTGTGTGTGTGTGTGTGTGGTGTGTGTGTGTGTGTGTGTGTGTGTGTGTGTGTGTGGTGGTGGGGGTAGTGGTTACCATTGACAAGAATGAAAGATCCCGCTGTCGTGAACAGCCAGACAATCCCACCCAATGTCCAGCTCACTACCTGTGAGTGAACATTTTGAAATAACTGAGAATTACTTTAAAAAAAACACCCAGGACTATTTCCTGGTTATGCTCATATACAGTGGTAAGTTTCTTCAGAAATTATAAATATTCCAAATTCTTTAACATTTGTTCCTGCATCTAAAGAAGACTACAAGCCCTCTCAAAAGGCCATCAATAATTCACAATGACAATTAATTCAATTGTGGGAATGCCTGGTTTTGTGGACCGAGATTGGCTTCTAGGGTGGTACTTTTTAAACTAGTGCAAAAGATGGTGAGAACTCAATTTGCAATGGGAATAACTTGTTCCTGAAATTCTGTGATAGTTTACAGATTTTTGGAGGGGGAGGTGGCTTTGGTGGATTGCAGACACCAAGCAGCACAATCTGGAATAACTTCCAGGCCAGTACAATTTAAGTCCGGATAGCAAAGGCTAACAACTCAGTAATTCTAAAAAAACTAATTGTTAAAATACTTCATGCATCTGAGGAAAATATACTCATGATTCTTTAAAGGTATCCGGTGATTGGGTTACTTTCTAAGTCTCCAGTAGATCTAACAAAATATTAAGGTGTCCAGCTGAATAATCCTGTTTTGATTAGCCACCTAGCCACAACACAAACCCAGCTAAATTCCTTGGTGGTTTTGGTTGAGGTGAATCCAAACAAGCTTTCCTGCTGATGGAAGTTCAGACTACCAAGTCATCTGTCATGTGACACAATTGATCACCTGATACCTGAATCAGACAGGTCTGCAATACTCCAAAGCATTGTTGATGAATGACCAGCCTGTCTGGCACATTAATACAACCTGAGAGGTAGAGTAGTTGTTGAGGACTAGAATTCTTCCTGCACTATGTCAGCTAGGCCTAACAGGTCAAACTAGACAGGTAAGGTAGATCTCAATGATGGCCAAGACAACCAATGTTTGAGTTGGTTATGGCACAGTTGTATAACTGTGATAAACTAAGGATCTCTAAGCTTTGGTCTTTCCAATGTGCCTTAATTCTTTGAGCCTCAGGAAGTGGGATGCAGACGGGGAAAGAGTTTGATTCTACAGAAAAACAAGCTCTACATGTTGGATTTCTCTGTAACTTTGTTTAGCGATCCTCAAAAGTGGTGATGGTTTCAATGTATATTAAATATCCAGTTCATGTAGTTATCTACATAAACTAGCCTTAAGATTTGAAATCATATTATGGAAACTGCCAGCACTGACTCCTTTAATATTGGCCCAAAACACAAATGTTTTATGCTATGGAAATTAAGATGACCACAGATATAATAGAGTTGTGAGCAATGATTAACACACAGCAAAATCTCTATGGCTCATGTTTATGAGAGAACACTGTCTCATGTTTATCAGAGAACACTGCATTTGCCTGACAAAGACACAGAGTGCCGAAAGCTCGCAAATTTACTATCAAACAAATCGGTTGGATTTAAAATTGGTGTTGCTAAATTCTTGCTGAGTTCTTACTACCCCAGTCCAACGTCGGCATCTCTACATCATGTTTATCATCCCATTAAAAGAGGATTGTGCTGAATAAATCATCTGTGTGTATATTCCAATTTAAAGTTAAAGTTTAGTTATTACTCACAAACAGACTTACATTAACACTACAATGAAGCTACTGTGAAATTCCCCCAATTTGCCACACTTCTGTGCTTGTTCGCATCAATGCACTAACCAGCATGTCTTTCTGATTCTGGGAGGAAACCAGAGCATCCAGACGAAATCCACACAGGCATGGGGAGAACATACAAACTCCACACAGACAGTGACCCAAGCTGGGAATCAAACCTGGGTTTCTGGTGCTGTGAGGCAGCAGTGCTAACCACTGTGGCGCCATGTCACCTCATAGTGAAATTTGTGAAATACACCACACGTTTCCTACTTCAAACGATGTAAAGACATCGAATGAATATTTTGTGTCTGTCCTCACAGTAGAATCCATAAATTATATACCCAAATTAACAGTAACCTACAGGACAAATAAAGGTGAGGAAATTAAAATACATAATATTGGCATAGAAAAAGTACTGGACAAAGTCAAACAAATTCCCAGGATTGGATGTCCGAGGGATCTACAACAGTTAAATATAGGGATGGTTGGTTATGGTTTTCAGAAATTCCCTAGATTCTGGAATGATCACAGCAGATTGGAAGTTAGAAAAAGTAACGCTGCTGTTCAAAAAAGGAGATTGAGAGAAAACTACTATTCTGACTGATGGGAATCTTTTTCTTTATTCTTTCATGGGATGTGGATGTCACGGGCAAGGTCAGCACTTATCACCCGTGCCTAAGCCATGCTAGTTAGGTGTATTGACCATGCTAAATTTTCTCTCAATGTACCCGATCAGGTGCTGGAGCAACTAGGGGATTTTTACAGTAACTTCATTACATGTTAATGTAAGGTACTGGTGACATTAATAAATAAACTTTCAACTTCAATTGCCATTGATCTAACTGGCTTGTTGAACATTTCAGAGAGCATATAATAGTCATATTGCTGTGGGGTTGGAGTCACATGCAGACCAGGCCAAGTAAGGGTGGTGGATCTCCTTCCAATAAGGGCATAATTACTATTTAGGAAGTCTCAACAATGCACTTAAGTAGCATATGATTAGAACAAGTCATTACAAAAGAGAAATGTTGTTTGACAAGTATTTTAGAGCATTTTAAGGATGTAACTAGGAGGGTAGGTTTTGGAGAACCACAGATGTAATATATCTGGATATTCAAAAAGCATTCAATAACGCAAAGTGTTAATTGCCACACAAGATAAGGGCTCATAGGATTATGAGTAATTTATTAGCATGGACAGAAGTAGAGAATAGGAATAAAACAGATTAGGCATTTTGAATTTGTTGGGTTATGACTTGTGGAGTATCACAAGAATTATTGCTGGAGCCTCCACTATTTAAGATCTATACTAATGACTAACACAAAGAGATGGAGAGTGCTGTATCTATTGTTGACAACACAAAGCTAGGTGTAATGCAATCTATGAGAAGGAACAAGGCCACAAAGACACATAGACAGGTTAAATGAATGGGCAACAATGTGGAACATGGAGTGTAATGTGGAGAAGTGTGGGGTTATTGACTGTGGTCCTCAGAATGGAAAAGAATAATTTTTTAAAAGGAGAAATTTGTATCATTGATATTCAGAGAGATTTTTGTACAAAGAACACAGAATGTTAACATACAGGTGGAACAAGTAATTAGGAAAGCAAATGGCACATTGGTCTTTATTGCAAGGGGATTAGAGTATAATGAACAAAGAAGTAAAGAAATAAAGAGTAAGGAAACAATTGTACAAGGCTTGGTGAGACCATACCTGAAAAATGTGTACAATTTTGGTCTACGTATTTAAGAAAAGATACCAATGAATTGGAGACAGCACAACAAAGGTTCCCTAGGTTGGTCCTAGGGCTGAAATGGTTGTCTTGTGATGAGTGGCAGAGTACATTGCATCTATATTCTCTAAGAGAATAACAGATGATCTCATTGAAACAGTCAAGATACGGAGGAGTTTGACAGGTAGATACTGAGTGGTTGTTTCACCTTACACAGACATCTTGAACAGGGGAATACAATCTCAGGATAAGGATTCATTTAACACTGAAATGAGGAGAAATTTCTTGACTCAAAGGATTGTAAATCCTTGGAATTCTTTACCTGAGAATGTTGTGGATACTCGATGATTGAATACATTTAAGACTGAGATAGACAGATTTTTGGTCTCTCATGGAATTAATGGGATATGGAGAGGAGGCAGAAAAGTAAAGTTGAAACTCAAGGTCAGCTGCAATCACGTTGAGTGGTGCAGCAGCCTCAGCAGACCATTTGGTCTTCTCAGTGCTGCTCTTTCCTTTGTTCTTAAGCACATTTGAACTCAATAGAATGCAGCCTAATCTGAAAGATAATGCACTGATAAGAGAACAAAATCCTATAGGTACATTTCATAATTTTCTTGCTCTTTTTTAAATACCGTGAAGACATGAGGCTTGAAGAAATCAGATGTTATCGTGCTGTCGTATTACCAACTGAAATTGAATGATTCTAAATTATTTCCCTGTGATGTGTGCACCACTACTTAATTCTCACAGAATGTGTAATCAAAGCACTAAATTACTATGGTTTCCATTTAAGATTTTTACCATTGTGGAGGGAAGATTTGACTTCCGTAGAGTACAGGAACTAATACCACAGAATTACATGTAAGCCATGTTTATTGTAAAATTAACAACAGTTAAAATTCTATTGCACACAAATTTGTTTCTGATTGTCTTTCTCAATTTACATCTTGATGTTCTGTTAGAATAATGTGAGCAAAAAATTTTGTATTGCTTAGCTTTCAAACTGCTTCAGGCTTTCACATCACAGTTGGCAGAAAGAAGGCAAATTGATATGTATTACAATATTTCCTTTTTGCTACTAGTTATTGATTGTGAATATTTTTATAGCCATTCAGTCAAATACTCAAATTCCTATGCTATGTATAAGAACCTTGACCACAGAGAAATGGGATGCCAGTGCAGTGTCCCAACTGGCCCAGATATTCCATTCCCCTTAGGATTGTCTTCCAAAAGTGCCCCAGAAAATTGGCGATTCCAGATAGTTTTGATTCTACTAGCAGACTAGAGGGATTCAAGCTACTTTTGACTCTTAATTAACTATAGTATTGATACGTACTGGACTCCTTGAATAATCTGTCACATTCCCTACTCATCCACCACATCACCCTTAGCCCCACACTCCCAACTACTTACACAACCCTAACCATTCTCATCTGCTGTCTACCGTCACAAAATCCAATCACTCCACATCCCTCTAACCAACTCCCCTATCCCCAACAATCCTCCCTGATGACTGACCCCATTACTGTCTGACTGCCCACCTACTCCTCCCAGCAGTTGACTACCCCTCATCCCTAATAATCTCATCCTTGACTAAACCACCAACTCCTAACTAACATCCAATGCACTCCATCTTCTGTTGACTCTATCCCCGCAACCACACAGCTTACATAATTACCTTCTTTCCTGGCAGCGACTATGACCTTTAAAGTATCCAGTTTATGGCAGCTAGTGCTGTTACAAAGGGACAAGGCACTTCACTACCTCCCCATCACCCCGACCCTGTCCCACTCTGCTACACTAGACAGACAAAGCTCTGAAGCTGCTGCGTTACATATTTCTCACAAAGCCCATCATGGAGTCCATGCGTGAAACATACTGTTCCCAAGTATTAAGGAGCAGAGTAGCAAACTGACAATGATTGCCACTCCATGGAAGTTCTGGTCCATTGTTTCATGGACACTTATGGTAGCTTTGGTTCAGCAATAACTAATTCTCTAATTGAACTTCTGCAAGTGGACTGCGCATCATCAGATCACAACCAAGTTACACAAAAATCACAAAATTGCAAAGATCTCAGAAAGAGTTACATTTGACTAATGAAGGCTCATGCTGTGAAAAGCTTTAGAGGAAGGAAGGAAAACAGAAAAATAATGAAAAACATGTGTAAGTGCAAAACTAAAATTTTCTATGTGTGATTCTCTAAGAATAGCCACTATGTACAAACGACTTCTTCCCCAAGTAACTGAAGCTTGGATTCGACTGAGGTAACAAAACTTAATCTTCACAACGAGCACATTGAGGGGATTTCCAATTAGACTGGGCTCATTTTAACCCAACTATCAAACCTAATATATTGAAATTGATCTTTGGAATGGAATTTTTGAGGTCTGCAAAAGGCAGAATAACCTGTCACATTCCCTACCCATCCACCACATCATCCCTTAGTCCCACACCCCCAACTGCAGATAGTCTGTCAGTTCCAGGCTGTACCTGGAACTGGTCACTTTGAAAAAGAAGAGTTTTGGACTCTGGTAAGCTGCCTAGCCCCCGCAAGATAGGAAAATAAATAGACTTATTAACAGTCTCACCAACGGTGAGTTTCGAAGGTTGGTGCAATGTAGTTGAAATTAAGTGCTTGAAGTCCTAATGCTTCTTGTAGGCCTTCCCTACCTACCTGCCTGCTTGGTGGAAGGAGTACAGGTACAGATTGGTTCCCCTCCCCCCAGTTATTTACCTTGTAGAGTCTGAAACTACAAAGCTTCTGATTGGGCTCCCAGCTTCAAGAATCCATCATCCTTAAATGGACAGGAAACCATCTCCACATTAGATAAGGGCTTGCCCTCTTGTATATCTTAACTTTGACCAGTTTTTTTTGTCAGAATTGGATCTCTGACCTGGAAAAGAGCTTCTGTTTCGCATCTCCATGGCAAAAATTGAGTCTTTGATGTCTGTCCTCACTTCTGAGACCTGATTTAAATCTAGATCAGACTGATTGAAAAACAGAAAGAAAGAAAGAAAGACTTTTATAGCACTTTTCATGACACTGGATGCCTCAGAGTTCTTTACAGCCAATGAAGTACTTTTGAAACGTAATGCAGATTAAATAAAAATCTCTGTCGGAAATTTTGCTGATGAAATATTTTTTAAATCCTAATTCATAGATGGATGTCAACAGGCAAAAATAACTCGCATTCCTTTGAAGGGGTATGCATTAGGGTTCAGGAAACCTTATATAGTTTATGGCAAAGTGTTGCATCTGTAGCTATGTTCTTACCGCAAAGCACAATTATTGCAACAAATGTCTGTAACACTAATTTATAATTCTGCATATAGGGACATGTGCAATTGATATCTGACAGAACAATAGTAAATATGACTTGGATCTAGAAATTGACTCCGTTCATATTGGTTGAAATGCTTGTGCTTTGATTCAAAACAAAACCACTACCATCATATTTTTCCACTGTATCATATGATTTTTCCACAATACTATATGCCTGCTGTGATAGTGGAGTCGGACACTTTAGGAAGTTTCAAGCAATTATTGGATAGGCACATGGAGAATTGATAGGCAGTGGGATAGTTTGATCTTGGTTTTGGACAAAGCTCAGCACAACATCAAGGGCCGAAGGGCCTGTACTGTGCTGTACTGTGCTGTACTGTTCTATGTTCAATGATTACTCTGTAAATGCTGTACAGATTAAAATATTAAATTCACTGAAATCCACAATAGAAAAGAAAGGATTAATGAGATTGATGAAAGATTTGACCATTAAACATTCAATGGAGGATGTTGTGAAATTTAAATCGAAAGCAAGCATGGGAAATTGGGCAAATAAAGATAAGTTTCTGACAATAGGAGAATAATTAGTCTGTATGTAGGAGAATGTTGATAGGATTTTATGACTTTTAGCCTTACGAAATGCAGTTCATTGTACTTTTGTAATGCTAAGCATGTTACATGCTCTAATTGCATCCATAGGCAGAAATTAATTATAAAATGTTTAATTAGTGTGATAATACAATTCAGCCTATAAGGATATTACTATTACATCAATTGATTGTCATGCAAATCTAAGTTCATTTTCAAATTTACCTCCATTTGTAGAAAATGAGTTGAAAGTGTTTTCTTTTTGTTAATTCTCCAGCATAAGTTTATGTTTTTAGAAACATCTTAATGCAATCTCTGACTCAAAAATAAAATACTTTGCTTTGATTTTTATATGAATAGACGCGCTTCTTTTCTTCAGCTGAACAACTTGTTCCACTGCAGATTTAATGTTGTCCAATTAAATCCCAGTGCAAATCCCATAATTAGTATGAAAAATTACATGCTAACGAAGCTTGGGACTTCTAGTGTTCTTCATGCATTGCGCTCTTCTGGCAACAGTCCAGAGTGGAGTTAGAAAACAAAGCCTGTTTTCAGAGATTGACCTTATAGAGAAAGTTCTTAAGAACAAAGTGAAGCTGTTTGGCATTGCCAAGTTCAAACCCAACAATGCATTGAAAAAACCTGGAAAAAAACCAACCGCCACAATCAATGCAACTTCCCAGATCAACAAGACTGGAGACGAGTGTATTTTAATGACAGGAACAGGCATGAAAAGAAGAGGGTCACCATTAAATCAAGGATCATTCATGAAAGTAAATGTGGATCACTTTCCAGTCTCCTGGTTGCAATTGACCCAGCAAAAGTGCAAAGTGGATTTTGGTAAGACTGGGATGGACTTTTCTCCTGACTGAAATTTGCCTGGTTAGCAAAGTGTGTCAGCTGGTCTTCTGGTATTCCCATTGTGAGAGTTCAAACACCACAAGGAAACACGTAGGCCTCCAGATCACAAGAATTAGAATCAGAGAATCCTTACAGTGCAGAAGGAGGCCATTCAGCCCATCGAACCTGCACCAACAATGATCCTACTCAAGCCATATCCTTGTAACACTACATATTTATCCTGCCAGTCACCCTAACACTAAGGGGCAATTTATCATGGCCAATCAACCTAACCCAAAAATCTTTGGATTATAGGTGGAAACTGGAGTATCTGAAGGAAACCTGCACAGACACAGGGAGAACATGCAAAGTTCTCACAGTCATCCAAGGCCAAAATTAAACCCAGGTCCCTGATGCTGTGAGGCAACAGTGCTAACTACTGTGCCACTGTGCCACCCTTCAAGAACCTCTCTGGCCACACAGCCAGCTAATTTTACATTACATACATTCTGAAAATGTTAAGTTCAGAAATGTTATAGGAGCTTGGTTTTCTATTTAAATGGGTTCAACACATGACTTGAGAATGTTCTGATCACTGGACAGTATTATCTAGATGAATATTATTACTGTAGCCCTAATGATCGAGTACGACCCTATATACTGAGTGGATAATGCTACATTTAAAATCTTTTAGTTCCCCATTCAAGAGTCAATCTGGTAAACCTTCTCCAGAGCAAATTCTTCAAATAAGGAGACCAAAACTACATACAATATTCCAGGTGTGGCCTCACCAAGTCCCTGTATAATAGCATTAACACAGTAAGAAGCCTCACAACACCAGGTTAAAGTCCAACAGATTTGTTTGGTAGCAAACACCTCTAACTTTCGGAGCACTGCTCCTTCGTCAGGTTGAGTGGGAGTTCTGTTCTCAAATAGGGCGTATCTGAATAGAAATCCCACTCCCCTGATGAAGGAGCTGCACTCCGAAAACTAATGGTGTTTGCCATCAAATAAACCTGTTGGACTTCAACCTGGGTGTTGTGAGAGTTCTTACTGTGTTTATCCCAGTCCAAAGCTGGCATTCCACATAATAGCATTAATACATCCCTGCTGCTGTTCACGAATCCTCTCACTATGTAGACCAACGTATGACTTGCCTATTTTACTGCCTACTGCACCCGCATGCTTACCTTCAATGACTGGTGTACGAGGACTCCCAGTTCTTGTTACACATTCCACTCTCCTAATTTATAGCCATTCAGACAGTAATCCACCTTCCTGTTTTTGCTACTAAAGTGGATAACCTCACATTTATTCAAACTGTACTGCATTTGCCAATCATTTACTCATTTACTCAACTTGTCTAAATCAACTGAAGCATCTCTGCATCCTTCTCAAGATCATCCTCCCATCCATCTTTGTATCATCTGCAAATTCACTGATATTATATTAAATTTCCTCATATAATTCATTAATGTATATCATGAATAACGAAGGTCCCAGAACTGATCCTTGCAGTACCCCACTAGTCACTGCCTATCATTTGGAAAATGGCCCTTTTATCCATTACTCTATGTTTCCTGTCTGCCAATCAGTTTTCTATTCATCTCAATACACTATCGCAAACCCATGTGCTTTAATTTTACGTGCTAAGCTCTTATGTGGAATTTTGTCGAAAGCCTTCTCAAAGTCCAAATAAACCACATCCATTGGCACCCCCTCAAAACTCTATTAGTTACACCCTTGGCGAATTCCAGTGGATTTGTCAAGCATAATTTCCCTTTCATAAATCCACACTGACTCTGTCCAATCTTGCCCTGTTTTCCAAGTGCTTTGCTATAATATCTTTGATCACAGTGGCAGGATTGGATAAGGGCTGGTTGGACCTCAGATGCTACCCTGTGCGACTCTTTCAGCAACATCCCAGGACTGAAATGATTGACCTCCAACAATTACAGCCATCATGCTTTGTGCTGGGTAGGATTCCAATCAGTGGAGTGTGTCCGTCTGTATTCCTTTTAATACCAGCTTTGTTAGATCTCCTTGAAGCCACACAGTCAAACGCTGACTTGATGTCAAGGGCAGTCATTCTGATTTTTATTTCTTCAGCTCAGCTCCTTTGTCCATGTTTGGACCAAGGCTATAATGACGTCAGGAACTGATTGGTTCTGGCAGATATCAAATTTTTAGTCAGCAGGTTATTGCTGTCTAAGTGCCACTTGATAGCACTGTCAATGACATAATCCATTGCATTGTGCATGATCGAAAGTAGGCAGGTGAGGTGATAACTGGCCAGGATAGAATTATCCTGCTTTTTGTGGAAAGACATACCTGAGTAATTTTCCAAATTGTCAGGTAAATGTTAGTGTTGTCACTGTACTGCAAAATCTTGGCAAGTGTTGTGGTTTGTTCTGGGGCACAAAACTTCAATACTACTGCCAAAATGTTGCCAATATCCAGAACCTTTGCATTTTTTGATATCACTTGGAATGAATGAAATTGACTGGAGACTGGCATATGTGATGTTGGGAACTTCAGGAGGAAGGTGCGATTGGTCAAACACTCAGCTTTCTGACTGAAGATGGTTTCAAATGCTTCAGCTTTGCCTTTTGCATTGATGGGTTCCCCCATCATTGAGGGTGGGGATATTTGTGGTGCCTCCTCGTCCAATTCTTTTTTTTAAATTGTCCACCACCATTCCTGACTGACTATGATGGGAGTAAAAGCTTAGATCTTATCTATTGGCTGTGGGATTGCATAACCCTGTCCACTGCATTACTGTTTGGCATGTAAAATTAAAACTTCAAAAGACCAGAAGAGCACTTGCTTTCAAAATACAAGCAGCACCGAATGAATTAACAAGTGAAAAAGATGACTAATTCTGGCATTGGGCCAACTTAAATACAGTTGATAGAAAAATTAAGATGCCTAATGAGGAATCAAAAATTTGAATATTTTGGAATGTGGCACCTTCTTTGCAAATTGGGCACTAAGGCCTACTTAATCAGTCAAGCATGCACCTGGAATATGAGGATGTGCTCTGTGAGTATGATGTTGCTGAATTAGTTCTGGTATTGCTAATACGTTGCACACATAGCTGATAAACAACTGGGTGAGGCAATGATAATGTTGATGCACTTTGCAACTCTGACATGGACCTTCATAAGAACTTGCTGCAAATTCAAACCTTGGAATGGGTTGAGTTCTTACATTTAGCCACTTTTTGAAGCACAGTGACAACATCAGCTAATTTTCTGACGTTTTTGCACAGTTCTATTGGACTATGCTGGAAGGGTTGAGTGATTTTGCCACCTAATGTCTAACTCAATGTTTTAGTCCCAGTGTGAGTTAATTAGTAAGGGCACTGCTGACACATGTCTGATATCTATTCCCTTCTATCTCCTCTCAGCAATGGACTATTATCAAATTGAAAATGATATCTCACACAAATTCATAAACTTGGGACGAATCATTGAAAAATGTACAATAAATTTGACCATTGTGCTCCATATTGATCTTTTACTGAGTTTGCAAAGCTACTTCCGTTTCGAATGCTTCTGTAATGTGCTGGAGCTTTGAAACAAGCTTCCATTATACTGTGGAGTGAATTCCAGAGGCTGGTGATAACATAGACACAACTGTGTATGTGCACTGCCTATATATGTGTAGCTGCTTGGAAGTCACAATTGAGACTTTTGTTTCTGACTGCAACTTTTCCCCAATGCCTGGGGTTAGGTCTGGTACAGGCCAGCAGACTGAAAGCAGTACAGTGAGTGGGAAACTAGGTGGATGCTGACTTGAGTAAAGGCTTGTGTATATCCGTGTCTGGACACTATTGCCTGTGGCAGTGCAGGGAAAATGACCATTGCTGGAATAGAAGTTCCATTTAAAGTGGCCTAAAACGTAATTGAAACTAAGAGCTTGAGAGGTATGTCTTCAAATTTAAAAGCTATGCTAATTTACATCGCAAACATAGTGAGAAGGGCAGGAGAAGTGGTTATTACTCAGCTCATCAACAATCAATATTTGTAACACTATGGCAATCCTTGTATCTCTGTTGTGATAGATGCACTGCCATCATTTATTTCACTCATTATTCAATGTTAATAGTGAAATGCATGACTTTGGGGAACCGTTCAGATTACATTCAGTCTGCTTTGAAGACAGGAATGGAGTTGATTGAGTTTCCTCTATTCTTTCACACAGTAATAATTTGGTAGGTATATTGGCATTGCATGAATAGCAGTTCTATGACTGTATGTCATCTGCCTGCAAACAGAACTGAAGTTACTGCTTATGCAGCATTGAGAAAAAGAATTCAATAGCTCTGTAGACATTGCCTGCTTTATCGACTAATAGGAAAGCCATGCCCCATATATTAACCTTTGGTTTTGCACAATACAAAAGAGTATATTGTGTTTCCTGTCCCTGGAGTATGGCAGTGGAATGGTTATGTAATGACTACTAATCCAGAGGACAGGACTAATAATTCACAGACCATGAATTCAAATCCCTGTACAGCATTTTGAGAATTTGAATTCAGTTTTATCAAGAACTGAAACTGAACTGAAAAGTGAGAATGAAGCAGTTGGATTGTTATTTCGGGACAATAGGGTGAGTTCTAGTTGGGCTACCCTACCCTAAAGATTATCAGAACGGCTCACCCATCTTTAAATGTTAATGAATTTTAAGAGTTAAAATGAATGGCCTCATGCCGAGCATGTCATTGGAACCCCCAATCTTTCCAATGAAGATTAACCCCATTGAAGTTTGTGCTGACTCTATTTGTGACTTCTTGACACACTGTTCATCTCCTTCAAGTTGTTGGGCCCATTGTCCTCCATCAGAGGATTGTGTCAATAGATGGGTAGAATCCAACTAAAGTACAACCTTTAACTTTATCCACATCCAGATATTCAGGGAGGGCCTTTGGGCCTGCCCACTGTTCTCGCCACTAGGCGCTAGTCTCCAGAGAATTGGGCCAGAATTTTCCAACCTCGCCCGCGGCTGCAATTCTCCAGTTCCACTGCTGTGAATGGAGATTTAGCTGAGCAGCAGTAGCGGGCTGTGAGAGACCAGAGAAGTCCGGTCATGATCTGCCCCTCCCATTGTGTCAGGAAACTGACATCCAGCTGGGAAATGCCAGCTCACTTCCTTACCTCACCTCTCACAGGGCTGTTAACCAGGCTGATAGGCTACCTGCCACTCTAGGAAGAGCCAGTTATCACCTGTATTTTTGTACCTCATCCACCTCCCATTCTCAATCTTAGCAGGGCCCGAATATCCTGTCCAAAATCTCTAAACGACAATTGTGTTAGTGACTATAATATAATTCAATATTACTAAATTTATTATTCTGAATCATCCAATACAACAAAAAAGCTTCCATTTCTGATTGATGTGTTACATGATTCCAAATCCAATATGGGGGTGGGAGATTTTATCCATATCCACTCAGCAGTAACCAAGTTGCATGAGCATTTCAAATGTTTTGCTTATCCAGATCTTATCGCTCTTTGATTAGATGAACAATCTGTTTATTCAGCAATACTGAGGTCTTTGAAGAGATGTTATCTGACCATGATTTTTATTTCAATGCCAGTCTAAGTGTCAGGCAGCACTGTCTTCCCCATTTAAAATTAGGATTTTACTTTTCTTGCGGGGTCATGAGGAGCAGTAATGTTCCTTCGAGTCCCAGAAGGAAAATTTAGGCCTACCTGGCCCTAGATTAAAATCCCAGCCTCCACCAATCATCTCTGAATCTCCATCACTACAGCCATCTGCAAAATAACAGGCAGTCAAGAATTATTTAGTATTCCACAAGCCCTCAACCACTTCTCATCCAGTGCTGTAAATAGAGTCTGGAGTCAAATCGCCTCAGCCTGATTTTGCAGTCAAAAACCTACTAAAAGCCATAGTGTTAAAATCGATGTTTTAAATCAGCAAAGCTTGCCCATGCAAGCGGGATTTGTCGCAGCAAAAGCAGAAAATGTGAAAAAAAATCTCAGCGGGGTGAGATTTTCCAGTCATTCCTACTGATGGGATCTTCTGGTCTTGCCATGACCCATGCTTCCCTGATGGCAGAAGGTGTGAACAATGGGAATTCCGTCGACAGTAGTGTGGCTGGATGAACCCACCTCAAGTCAACAGTGCCGCAAAACACACCACAGAAAATCCAGGCGTGCAACTCTGGGAGCCTCTGTGGAGAGAGGAGCAGAGTGGAATTGTCTCACAAATCAGTAGAATCTGATCGAAAGCAGGTATAGTTGACAATAATGCCAGTTTTTTTCTGCCATATTGTGCACTAAAAAAATGAACAGCGCAAGTTCCACTCCGTATTGCGGGCAGATGGCCAGTGATTCACCTACCCTGCCATCACCCGAGTGCTTCAATAATCTGGGCACCATGTTTAAAGGCCCCCTTCATACAGTTAGCAGATTTCAGAATTGATCGGGAAGTCATAGCTGCCAGACCTGGGAAACATTCTGCAACAAAATTTACTGATGTTTCTCTCAATTACTCCATCATGCCACAGTGGACATTTTATTTGACATGGAGGGTATGATTCCAAGTGTATGGGCCTAATAATGATATGCTAATGCATTACAATGACTTTCAATGGCAGTAACTGGCCCCCATAGACATGGGAAGGGGACGATTGTGCTTGCATTTATGCCACTGGGCATAAAGGCTTCTTGCGATATTTTCTGCTCTCTCCACCCCAAACCGGTCCGCTGTGAAAAGGAGCAAAACATCCTGGCCAGAGTTAACATTTTTAAAAGTTAACTCTGTTTCTTGCTCCACAGGTGCTGCCAGACTTGCTGAATTTTCCCAGAATTTTCTGGTTTATTCTAGATTTCCAACTTCCTCAATATTATACTTTTGAGGATTTGTTGGGATCAGGTCGGAGTTCAGAATGAGTTAGTCTACAGATGATGACAAATGAATTGACAGACAAGATTGCATTTGCGTGGACCAGGATGAAAGTAACAAAGGCATGGGTGATATTTCCATTATACATAAAGAATGATTAGGACTAAAGATGATGATAGTGATAGATGCAAATTCCAGTAAATATATTAATTTTCAAAAGATTTAAAGGAAAGGTGTCATGTTATCACAAGATAAAAAGCAGAATGGTGAAAGGGTGGCTAAGTGGAACAGAGTCCATGAAAAGATTAGCCATGATATTATCAAATGGTGGAGCAGGCTCGAGGGCCCAGATGGCCTATTCCTGCTTCTAGTTCTTATATTCTTATGTTCTTAGAATGAAAGCAGCACTCGCATTTGTACTGCAGCATTGATCTCATTATAGCTGCTTTTATTTTAGTACTGTTTTAATTTGGATTCCAGGAGCCTGTCATCCATGATCTATTTACTCTGGTAAATGCAGCTCTCTTTATCCCAATGGCAGTTTTATATACCCAGTATTTTGCCAGTATTTGAGTCTATTGCCAAGATAAGGGATTTAGCAAAAAAATGCTGGAACGAGTTTCAAATGCTTGGTTGCTGGAATCTAAATAAGATGGCATCAATGCAAAATTAACTTCTGAAAGGCTGATATTGCAGCACTAGAACTATAAACGTTATTGAACATAACAAAATAAACGATAAACGTATTTATAACTGTACTCAAGAAATAAGCAAAGGAAAGCTGATTTGTGAGTATTGGATTTAGTTTGCATTTTCTCATGAGCATTTAAGATCCACCTTCAAGCACAATGTCAACTAGGTTTTTAAAAATATACTGAGTTAATATTTTCCTTTTTTGCTAAGAAATCACCAATAATATTAAACGATAACCAATACCAATCAAAACAGTAAGCTTGTATTCTAGATCTTGATTTCAGCAAGAATGGCACTTTATTAGCCAATTAGTCTTTAATTCGTTGGATGTGGACATTGCTGGGAGTATTTATTGCCCATCTCTAATTGCCTTTGGACTGAATGGCATTTCAGAGGGCAGTTAACAATCAACCACATTGCTGTGGATCTGGAGTCATATGAAGACAAGACCAATAAGGATGACAGATTTCTTTCCCTAAAGGACAACATTAGTGAAACAGATGGATTTTTAACAATGGTTTCATGGTCATCATTGCACTTTTTATTTCAAATTTTTACTGAATTTGGATTTTGCCAATACCATCTGCTATGGTGGGATTCAAACCCAGGTCACCCGAACATTACCCTGGGTTTCTAGATTACTAGTCCAGTGACAATACTACTACACCATGGCCTCATTGTTTGCTTTGATCATAGTTCTGCTTACACATTTCTCAAGCTGTTAACAAGTCACCTATTGCATGTAAATGATAAATATTAATAGAAAATGTACAAAACATTTCTAAGTGAACATGATTAGGAAATTAGCTGAGCTATGAAGGTTCTCATAGATGATCTCACTGATATTTCAACTAAGGACTTAAAGGGATTAATTTGTGATTCTTTAGTTTCCAGATAGGGATTTACAACAAATATGGAACTGTATTTAAATATCTGTTGTTTAAGAAATCTTTTGATAAACAAGGGCTGGAACTTTTTGGCTGTTCTTGTTGGTGCACCCCCACCATGGATTACCTGGCAGTTAGTGGGAAATCCCATTGGCATCAATGGCGCACCTTTATTTGGCCACTAGGAAGATACTGCGAGGAGGCCAGAGAATCCTGCCCAAGATCTTTATTTTATTTCTTAGTTCCAAAATGCCATTTAAACATGAGTAAAATATGGTGTTAACATATCAACATGAAACTGATTATATTTTACCACTGTTACATGAAATTGCAGGTATTTATTCAGTAATGCACCAGTAAATAATGCTATTTTTAATTGAACAAAATTAGCTAAACTCTAGGAATCAAATTAAAATATGTAAAAATGTAATAAGAGCCAATTTCAAGTGGGATAAATGAAACATGCATCATTTAATATTTATCACATCGTATGCAGTGCAAGTTGTTGTAATGCTGATAACAATCCTGAAATGAAAATATATGGCTATTTGCAGGTATCATTGAGATTATTCATGAACTCCTTCTCCTTTTCAGTTTTTGTTTTTCCTTCCCTGAACGTGTGATCCAGTTCCACAGAGACCAGGCACCCTCCAGTGTGACATTTCTAAAACATTCACACTTAGAAATATATGCTCCTGAATGACAAATGACAGTCAGTGCTGCCAGTGTAGATGGGTTAGATCAGAACTGCCAATGGACATCAGGTTGGATTGTGATACCTGCGGGAGTAAGATTATAGCTGGGGACTTACATCTCTATCCCCGGTTTTATTGTTTGTAACAGTAAACATTAGCTGTGCTGATCTTGACCTCTCTCCAGATGACTTACCCAATCTAAATATGATTCCATGATTTTGATTACCTCCATTTCAAAACAGCACAACCGTATCACACTGGGTTTGTAATTAGTCCTTAGCAAGCCCCAGACAAGCACATTTTCTTTTATTCCACATGTTTACTTACATACACCTCCTCTTGGTAATTAATAAGCAGGAGAAGAAAATTTCATTGACGCCTTCTCTTTCAATATTATGCTGCACAGCTTGCCCACTCTAAATACCTTGGATAAAAATATCAAAAAGAAAGGAAGAGATATTTTGATTCCATGAATAAGGAACACCTCAAATCTTATAAAGCACAAAGTGAAGAGTGATCTTGATAGCTAATCAGAAAATATCACATTGTTTCTAAGTACGCATCATACATTAAATTTTAGAATGTGAATGAGTAAAAATTGGTTCAAAACAACTCCTAAATAAATGCACTGAGAGGCTCTCTGACAGTTCAGAGGATAAGTGCTCAACTCCCATATCAACCTGAGCCACAGGAAGTCCCCTAGGAGCTCATCCACAACCTGTGCTAAGATAATTGAAGATCTGGTGCTAGAGTGCAAAACAGGCTAAATTCGGCAACGTGGAACGCTGGTTACCACTGCTACCTCAGAGCTCCAAGGACCCAGGTTCAATTTCAGTTTTGGGTGACGAGTTGTGTGGAAATTACACATTCTCCTCGTATCTGTGTGGGCTTCCTTCAGGTATTCCGGTTTTCTCCCACAGTCCAAAGATGTGCTTTTTGGATGGATTGGCCATGCTAAATTGTCCCTCCATGTATCTGAACAGTTGCTGAAATGCGGCGACTAGGGTACTTTCACAGTAACTTCACTGCATCCAAGATATGTAGCCTTAGATGGAATAGCCAAGGCAAATGCACTTGGTTGCAGGGATAGGGCAAGAGTAGGCTTAAGTAAGATGCTCTTTCAGAGAGTTGATGCGGTCTTAACAGACTGAATGGCCTCCTTCTGTCCTACAGAAATTCTATGGCTCAAACCCTGATCTTCTTAAAGAGGTTCAAAAAAAAGGGTGACACTATGGCACAGTAGTTAATACTGCTGCCTCACAATTACCTGGGTTCGATTCTTGGCTTGGGTCACTGCGTGCGCAGAGTTTGCACTTTCTCCCCGTGACAATATGGGGTTCCTCTGGGGGCTCCAGTTTCCTCTTACAGTCCAAAAGACATACTGGTTAGGTGCATCGGCCTTGCTAAATTCTTCCTCAGTGTACCCAAACAGGCACTGGAGTGTAGTGACTAGGGTACTTCCACAGTAACTTCATTGCAGAGTTAATTAAGCCTACTTGTGACACTTTGAAACTTTAAAAAAATCAGTCTAGGTTTCTATTACAGTGACTCGCTTTTGCAAGGCTTCTAACTGTGAGAATCTTTTGAGATGGGGATTATTTCCCACTCAGCTCAAAGTGGAATAGTCCATCGACATACATTGTCTAACCTGGAGAATGGCCACTTAGGCATGTTACTGAATGTAGTCAATGCAGATCCCAGTATAAGTCAGCATTTTAAGGCAATGAGGAAAGAAAAATGAAAAATGAATAATAGCAATTGAACAGTTTAATATTGTATTAAGAAGTCAGTATAAAATCATAAAGTAGAAAAGCAGAATGTGTAAATATCAAAGTTAAATGGAAATGCTGTGCGAATGGTTATGACTTCAATATAAGACATGATAGGAGGTGTGGACCTAGATTTCAAGATTACTCTTCAGTCCACAAAGAAAAGCTGTGGCTTGTGTAAGTTAATAAGTTATTGTGTGGTTGAGATACAGTGAAAAGTTAATACTTATCTATGTCATCTTAACCCTTACATGAGCTAAGCTGTAATGTTCTATGTAATACCCACTCTAAGTATAAAATTACAGTTTGGACCCAAGCAATTTGGGTGCTTTAATGAACTGTGGAACATAACAAATGTCTTATAATGTAATATAAAATGAAACATGAAAAATTCAACAACCAAGATTCAATATCCTCATAATTGAGAAAGGGTTGGAACTGAAAGTCTTATAATGAGTATGAGATGTATAGATTAATGACTATGGAATGCTACTGCTGTTATGCAGTTCACGTTTTTTTAAAAAAAATTCTACCTTAGCCTCAGCTCCTTAAATTCTTTGTCTAATGCAGTCTAAAAGCACTATATATACTAGTCCATTACTATTTCTGCTTCCTGTGGTGTCAGAGTGCTATTAATGCTCGACTCCCAAAACCTAATAATTATTATGTCACATGACGCGATTGAAATTGGAAGATTTTCTACAAGCTGTTCTTCTAGCAGCTTCTGCTAAACACTTTCATCGAGATGAATCCAACAGCTAGAAATAATAATGCAATATTTCTGAAGTAAAGTAAGGTGAGGTTTTACTTCCATGTGCTCCTGGAAACTACATTACCTCACAGGCACTTTCATTATCAGCACATAGGACCCTTATCAGGTCATGATACTATCTTAATAGATGTCCATATTTAATTGAGGCTTCAAACATTAGTGTCATTATGCGTCTCACTACAGGAGACTGATAGACACTGAAGATGACTGTCAGTTCTAACAGTTAGATTGTATTTCTGGGAAGAATCGAAAGGTCAAAAAGGGACAATATCTTCACTTTCTCATTGCTTAGAATTTACTGTGTTTGGAAAGTGTACGGGTTTAAAATCATTATATTATTTCTACACTGAAATGTTCAAATTGAAGAATAATGCCAGTTTTATATATATTGCCAGAATGGCAACATAAGTACTGGACTGAGGGGAATTGTATCACAAAGCCCTATATGTACTAGTAAGTTCAAAAGCCAGATTTACCTCAGTGAACAGTCCAAGTGTGAAATGAATAATGATCTGACACCTCAGTAGTGTTAGTTAGCTAAGTTTTCCACTCGCAGAACCAGAGCAGTGTCATTAGTCATGAGAAAAAGCTTTAACCTATGTGATGTAAGGGAAATTGTTCTAGAAGGCTTTTGTTGACTGAGTTTTGATCTGTAAATAAACAAAAATAGGTAATTTTCAAATATTAGCATGTGAAATGCTCAAATGTGTGTGAAAGACACTGATTTTTTAATTTAAAATTCTGATGTAGAATAGCAGAATTTTTTATCAGTAAGGAAGCATCTTAAAACTGAGCCAATCCCTTTTGAATTGATTTCAAATCAAGCTTATTCCTCATTGCCTCTTTCTCCAGAATAACATCTAATTGACATTTGTGTACGTTATTATTTTTGTCAATGTAATAAGAATTACCTGACTTGTATATTTCAAGTCTTTTCATTTCTAATATGTCTCTATTTAAGCAATAATAGAAATAGGACAATATAAAAAAAACATGATCGAAACAATAATAGAAAAAAAAACTATGAAATGAAAAGGATAGCCAACATTCCAGATCGCATACATTTAAAAGGACAAGTCATCAAAATAGATGATTTCCCAAACAAAGAGCTGAATGATTTATACAATCATTGCCTTTTGAAATGACTGCAGTTTTGGAGTGTATTATATTGGATAATTTCAAATGTGTTTGTGATAAAGAAGCAATGCACTACAGATTAAAATATCAAACAGTGATCATATATAATCAGTTGTGACAACTCTCTCCAGCATGTTGATTTTCTGATGGTATGTATCAGATTAACATGTATTTACTCAGAACCAATTCTGACATGCTTTAAAGAAAATGGTTGAACCATTCTGGAGATTCATATTGTAATACAATATACTTCACAAATCTACTGAAGCGTTTCAGTTCGTTTAGTCTGAATGGTCAAAGTGATGAAACTTCAAGCTACAGTTTTAAAGGGAGATTATTTTGAGAAATCCACTTAATTTAATACTGTAATGACTTCAGTGAAGAGATAAGTCCGCTTGGCTTTTTTTTGTCTCAAAGCGAAGACAGAGTGATGGGAATGGAAAGCACAACCAGTAATTGGTAGATTGGCAAATGAAACTGTTGCCTCAAAAGGTGAAAGAAAATCTCATTATGGAGAATAATTAAGGGTCACAACCTTGAATGTAGCTGGCAGAGGCTGCGTGAGAATAGGCTGCACATAATTGTTATGTTAATGAAAATGGAGGTTGAACAAACAGATCATATTTTTAACTTTTTTTTGTAGCAGAGGCACAATCTCATGGGGCTAGACTTTTGGGTGACCAAGCAGGGGAGTAGACCAATCGACTGACTGACTGTTCAGGCAGCAAAAGAGCTGCAGTTATTTTAAGGCTGAGGTCTTATTTGAATCCGGCATGTTATGGGTGTCAAGACCCAAGGCAGTGCACTGATTTTGGGCCACAGGAATATCAGCCCGCTGAGTATTAGTTCCAATTTGGTCCTGGGTGGAGGCTGGATGGGGGAATGCAGCATTTTTCAGGGTCTTGACTTTAATACCAATGCAACTACTCAGTGTGTATATGACACACTCCCTGAGCAGTCCTCTTCTGAAACGGCAATCAGAATCCATTTGTTCAAAACCCAATCTCCATTTAAAATGTTTGTTCTGGATTTCCTGGCAGTAGGCTTGGAAATACATTGCTGTGGCTATAATAGTACGGGGAACTTGGTGACAAATCATTGTGCACCATTCTAGGTGTGCTGCATTCCACCTCCACCCAAGAGAATGTCTGCTGTGAGGATGGCATCATTAATTCAGAATGAAGGTATGAAGGACTATCTATTAAATAAATCAGAAATTAAATGAATGAACATGACTTGAATTGATAGAAATAAGTAATTTTGGATCAAAATCTTATTGCAAAAATGTTAAATGTAGAGAATTCATTGTAACAAATTTCAAATCTTGTTTTGAATGCATAATTGTGTAAGTGTATAACTACTTCAGTTTCTGCCTCTTTGATACATTTATTTTTCCCTCCACTACATTCAATCCACATGCAGAGACATTTGTGTGACTGGCCTCACATTCAAATTCAAAATTATGCCTCAACTCTGTCTCTGATTATCCTTAATTCCTTTTCAGCAGTTAATGTGCATTTTGCTCTCGATCCTCCCATATTGTGGGAGTAAAATCAATTATGTGGTGAATAATGGATAAGAATTGTCAACTTCCCATATTGTACCACTATGTACACTGTAGTGTCTCCATCACTAGATAGTTTGGTAAAGTGCTGATGCCATTTCAATTTCATCTTTAAAAAAAATACTTTCAATTTGGCCGGATTTTAGCTTGAGCTCAAGAAAATCACCATATGCCATTATAGAATATAGAACATAGAAAACTACAGCACAAACAGGCTTTTTAGCCCACAAGTTGCGCCTATCATACGAGGTCTATCTATTACTCTGAATCCCATTAAATCCCATATACTCATCCAGAAGTCTCTTAAAAGACCCCAGTGAGTTTGTTCCTACCACCACCAACAGCAGCCGATTCCACTCACTCACCACCCTCTGGGTGAAAAACCTACCCCTGACATCTCCTCTGTACCAGCTCCCCAGCATCTTAAACCTGTGTCCTCTCGTAGCGACCACTTCAGCCTGGGAAATCCACTCTATCTATACATCCCAACATTTTATAAACCTCTATCAGGTCGCCTCTCAATCTTCTTCTCTCCAGGGAAAAGAGACCTAGCTCCCTCAATCTCTCCTCATAAGGCATGGTTCCCAATCTGGACAACATCCTTGTAAATCTCCTCTGCATCTTCTCAATAGCTTTCACATCCTCATTATAGTGAGGTGACCAGAACTGCACACAGTACTCCAAGTGGGATCTGACAAAGGTCTTATAAAGTTGCAGCATCACTTCCTGACTCCGAAACTCAATCCCTCGATTAATGAAGGCTACCACACTATACGCCTTGTTGACCATATCCTCCACCTGCGAGGTGATTTAAGAGTCCTATGGACCTGGACCCCAAGGTCCTTCTGCTCCTCAACACTGCGAAGAGTTATCTTTTTGATTGAGCTGCATTTCAATTAATTTAGCAACCGACGTGTTCCAAAGTCCAACTCAGTTGAGCACGTAAGTGTCACACATATAGAGAGGAGCTTTTCTGTCCTGCCCGCCATAGTAATTGTAGCAGATGAGACAGAGGGGGCAAGCCAAACTAAGGTCTGTTGAATTCATGCAGAATATTCTGGTTTTGGGATGAGTGTGGCCAGAAAATCCTGCCCATAAGGTGAGATCTAATGCTCCTGTAGTGGCAGGTTTGGAAGCAAGAGGGTATTTAGTCAGGTGGGAGGGTGCAGGTCAGGACCAAGACACTTTCCTGGCCTTACCTGAGTCTGGAGCAGGAAGGCTCATGGGCAGCCTTCCTATTTGGATGTTAATTGAGGCCCTAAATGAATTGGGCAATTAATGCCCACTTAAGGGTCTCATCTACTGCTTCTGGTATTCAAGTAGTGGTGAGTGGGCAGGGTGGAATTGCCACTCAGGAGCCTGAAAAGCTCAAACTTGTTGAGTTTACTTGCAGCCTTCCAGGTGGGCTCTAGTTCAAAAATAATCAGTGCCTGATGAAGGGATCTCAGAAGAGGAAGGAGGCTGGAGAAGTGCCCTGTTGAGAGCCACCACTGTGTCCTTGTTGTCAACTCTCCTACCTCCACCTCTTGCAACCCCCACCTTGTTATCCTTATCTCATTCTCATACATCTTTGTCCTGGGATCTCTCAATGATCATGGGCCTCTGGTGGGTGTATTTCCAGCAACTGCCTACTGCTCCCCATGGCTCTGAAGGCAATGGCAAACTGCTGATGAGATTTCTGCCTAGGATTCTTAATCCTAGGAAAGGCTGAACGTTGGCCGCTTAAAATTCCTGGTGGACATTTGGATTGTGTGCCTTCCACAGCAGATGAGACTTGGGCTCACACAGGTTCCCCACCTTGAAGACTTTTCAAGATTCTTGATTAAATCTTCAGACTGGAATTACATTTTCATGTGATGAGCGTTTGGGATGTGTAAAGAGGGAGGGAAAGACATTACTTTTCTCTCTGGCTACAGCAAATTTGTTTCTCAGTACGATAGTGCAGTGGTTAGTACTGCTGCCTCACAGTCCCAAAGACCCGGGTTTGATTCCTGGCTTGGGTCACTATCTGCGTGGAGTTTGCACATTCTCCCCATGCCTACGTGGGTTTCCTCCAGGTATTTTGATCTCCTCCCACAGTCTGAAAGATGTGCTAGTTAGATGCTTTGACCCCAACAGGTACCAGAGTGTGACCACTAAGGGAATTTCACAGTAACTTCATTGCAGTGTTTACGTAAGTCTTATTTATTATAAATAAATAAACTTTACTGTTTCCAGAAAATTAATTCTCCTTTCCGGGCTATTCCTCGGTAAGCAGGAGATGAGACAATAAGATGACATTTTTCCATTTCCTTGTGCTGCTGCCTTCATCTAAAGCAGGATAGTCAATTGCTGGGCAGCTGAGATTTCTGACATGTAGATTTAGGAAGTAAAGTTTACAACAGTGCCATCAAATGCAGAATCCAGCAGAAGATCTTAATACACCTCTTCCGTTTCTTTCCTCCTCTGTTACATAATTTTCATTTTGGGTGATATGGCTGGGAAAAAAAATCAACTCTATTTATTAAATTGTGGAACATCTTCAAGAATTCAAGTCTTCAAGACTGGAGAACATGTGAGTGTCCCAAATCGCCTCTGTTGGGGAAGGCCCATTGTATTAAGTGCCTATTAGAAACTTCAAGTAGTCAGCATCAAGCCTTTCCCAGGATTAAGGATTCATCAGTCCTTTCCCCTCACTTTTCATCCTCTTCCCTCATTTGCCAAAGGGGTTGGCACACATTGATTTCTCCTTGTTCTTACCTAGGAAGATTGAAGCTTGCATCATCTCATTTCCCAGCTGAGGTCAGCTAACTCAGCACAGGCCACAGATCTGTCTTATTGCATTATTTTGTTCTTTCAACTGAGTAAATGACAGCACAGGTTGCCATTTTAAAGCTGCGGTACTGCTCTCAATCATCACATATATTGGGAACATAACAATGTGCTGAAGGTGACAGTTTTTACAATTTGTACATCTCTTATAATATTTATCAGCTGATCTGGCATTTGTGTTTTTATCGGTTCAATAAAGAACATTATATTCTCTTTCCAACAACTTTATTTGAATGCTTTAGAATTTGTGTAATTAAAGTGAGTGATGAATTGTCATTGAAATTCAATGCTTGGTTTCAATATAAATTGTCTCAGGGAACTTTGGTACAGAATTTATTTCTTTGCAAACGGTATGCAAAAGACATTTGTGTTAACTTCCTCATTGTCTTGGGGCTCACTGGCATGCTGTGAATGTGCACGGCTGCTGTAACAGGAAAAGCTTTCAGTCTCTGAATAGCAAAGATCTGAATAAATATGACTACTGGACCTTTCTTTAGAGAATGCAATGAATAGAGGCTGTAGTTGAGAAGTGTTTAAGGATGAAGCATGATGAAAATGGCATTTTTCCTTCTGAACTTCCCATTTTGGGACCAACTGTTCCTCGATTACTCATTATGGAAGTAATGTTTTAATTTCTCAGAGTTTGAATTCTATTAATGCTTTTTTTTAAAACTGAGAATACTTCAGAGCCTTTACTCTTACAAACAATGTGAAAAAATGTAACATATTCAGATAAGCACAATCATTTGACCTGAATCTCAGATTTGGACATCTGACAAAGGTTCCAATCTTGCCCTCCAGAGCTGTGATCTCCAGAGGTGTGAGCAACTGAGTGATACATCTCTTTCCAGATGGTAGAAGCACAGGAGCTGGCCTTGGGCCGGTGTATTGGTGCAAGGTCTCAATGACATTGCTGGTTGCCTTGGACATTGATACTAAGCTCAGAGACAGTTGGTAGGGGTGTCAGCACTGAGGTAATGTGAACTGGTCGCTATGTGAAAGATTTGGCATGATTACTTGAGGTAAAATATTGTATCTGCAATACAATCTGCAGGTAAGTACACAGAATAGATTTGGCAGAAAATGTAACCTTAGAAGCATTCATCCTTCCTTCTAGCTTTTACAAGAATATTACTACACAGAACCTATAAAACATATATTTTCTTCAAAACTGCGAAGTAAATCCCTTTGGCACTTCCAGTGCAGCTGAATAATCAGAGTTATTGTTAATTTATCATAATTTTCTACATATAATGCACATTACACTTGGTGTGTTTTCCCACAGACCACTCTTTTCCCTTTTCTATTCAAGGCCACTGCATGGAACATCCAATTGAGTTTTAGACTCATTTCCTAATGTCAAACAGTGCATGTTACATTTATAGTAAAATAATTTTGAAATACATTTTAAAAATGTAAAAATGTTTATATATAACATGCATGAGCTGCTGGGCATCTGGCCCATTTCCTAGCACAGACTGATGCTATTTACACATGCAAGATGAAAAATCACAGTACATCGATTCAGTACATCTACAATGAGATTTGCTATCTAAATGGCATGGGTTAACTTACTCTGATCCAAGGATCTACGCTCTGATAGCAGTTAAAAGTAACTGTGGCAAACACTATTTCCTGGAGAAACACAACGCCACATGAGGTAGTTTGATAAGGTAATCCTATTTGACATATTGACAGGGTCAGGGTAGAGGTCAATGTGTTGCTGAGAGATCATATTCAGTCGAAATCAGCTTGATCCAAACTGAATGCAATCTTTCAATGTAATCTGACTGCATTAACCTAGGGTAATCACAAGGTAATCTGTTCTAAAGAGGCTAAAAGTGTGCTTGTTGCTGCATAAAAGCTAATACCCCTTTTAATATACATGCCATTGCATTGATCATTTGGGAGTGTTTGTGCAATCTGTCGAAAAACTCAAATTATGGATTTGAAGAGCTAGGGTGATTTTAATGTTTTTTGACAGAGTCCAACCTAAAGATGTATCTTTTATTTATTCATTCATGCGGTATCGCTGGCTGAGCCAACATTTGTTATTGCACCCGCCCCCCCCCCCTCTCAAATTATCCTTGTACTGAGTGGCTTGTTAAGCCATTTCAGAGGGCATTTAAGAGTCTACCACATTGCTATGGGTCCTAAGTTGCACGTAGGCTTGATGGCAGATTTCCTTTCCTAAAGGACATTGATGAACCAAATGGGTTTCTCTGATAATTGACAGTGGTTTCCTGGTCATCATGAGACTTCTCATTCCAGAGTATTAAATCAAAATTTTCAACATCTGCTGTGATGGGATTTGAACCTGAGTTATTGCCTCCTGCTGACTCCTGCTCTTGCCATTTAGAAACACTGAATAAATTCAATTACTGGCCAACCAGTGGGAAGATGGCTGATTATAGCTGCATTGAAAGATTGTCCTTGCTCCTGTTCAAACTTTCAGTCAGTATTAATGCCAGCTTCTCACTTCTGTCTTTAAGGGCCATGATGTGGAGATGTTGGTGTTGGACTGGGGTAAACACAATAAGAAGTCTCATAACACCAGATTAAAGTCCAACAGGTTTATTTGGTAGCAAATTGCTACCAAATAAACCTATTGAATTTTAACCTGGTGTTGTAAGACTTCTTACTGTGTTTAAAGACCACACCATTTTATTCTTTCACAAGATGTCAGCAGTGCTGGCTATGCCGGTATTGATTGTCCATTCCTAATTGCCCTTGAGAAGGTGATAGTGAGCTGCCTTCTTGAACCAATGCAGCCTCTGTGGTATAGATACACACCCAGTGTGTTGAGGAGGGAGTTCCAGGATCTTGATCCAGTAAGAAATTGTGATATTTTTCCACGTCAGTATCATGACTGACTGAGGGAAGCTTGTAGGCAGTGAGAAGAGGACTTATCATACAAGAAAACCATAAAGTAAATCATGTCAGGATGTCAAGGTATACCCACTACTGCACCACCACCACCACACCACCACCGCCACCACCCCTCCCCTCAGTGATCATGGGCCTCAGCTAGGTACATTATCAACAGCAGCCACCATTTCATTTATGAGGCTGTTGAGCAATGCACAGATGCCATAATCTGGGATTTGCACCCTCAAGATCCTAGGGAAGGACCATCTCTGTCCGGCCAGTGACTGGCACTTAATGTAGCAAGACCCCCCCTCCCCCCCAGTACTTAGATTAAATTGCTCACAGTGTCTTTGCAATAATTACAAGGTCCTATTCATTTGTATTTGGTCACATGAAGACCCATGGCAAAAGAGGTGACCCTGAGTAGACACCATCCTTGAGCCAAAGGACAGCTAATGAAAATGTTCCCATTTCTTGCTAATGCTCCCAAGATGTGTCATCTCATGATTATCCATATTCAATTGTATCTGTCAGTTCATTTCAGTCTACAACTCCCTGAAGGCTTTTACACACCTCTTCACTGTTTGCTAAGCCTGCCAATTTGGTGTAATCAATAAATTTGAAGATTCTCTTCCCCATCCCTAAATGCATGTTCCAAAAACTAAACTGTATCCAGCAATAATCCCTGCTGGTCTTTTCTCGCCCGCACTCCTGAGTGATTCACATCTAGCTGAACACTATATCCAGTTGATCAACTAACTTTCTATCCTTGTTTTTTTCTCTTAAACCATATGCCTGAATTTTTCTGAAGCATTTGTGAAGCACTTCACTGATTATCATGTGTTTTTTTTATATATAACCTTATGCGTGTCTTGTATGAGAGGAGGTAACACATCATTTTGATTTCTCAATAAAATAATTACAGACAGCAGATAGTTTGCAGTAGTTCACCATCACATTCTCATGAACAATTGGGGTGAACATCTGATGCTGGCCTTCTCAGCAACACTCACATCCTTTGAAAGAATAAAAAATGCACTGAGGCATGCCATGGACTGATTGTTTGGGTACTGCAGCAGGTGCAAGGACAGTGATGGAGGATAAAATAATTCTGCTGGCCAATGTGTCAATTTCCCAACACTATTCAGAGTGCTGGCATTTTTCACTGATGTAGAGATGCCGGCGTTGGACTGCGGTAAGCTCAGTAAGAGGTCTGACAACACCAATTTTAAATCCAATCGATTTATTTGAAAGTAAACTTGCCAGCTTTCAGCGTTTGTGCCTTCGTCAGGCGAAGTTTACTATTAAATAAATCGGTTGGATTTAAAATTGGTGTTGTCAGACCTCTTACTGATTTTTCATTGAGGCAGGAGGAGGATAAATCCAAGATTTCCACCCTGATCTATGAACAACTCAATTAATGTCAGGAAGACATAGAATAACAAAGATCATAACTTTAGTGAGAGACCTATCGGTGGGGAAAGTGCTAACTTGTGATGCTGCTACTTCACCTGAGACATCTTTCACACTGAAGATGAAGCAGTAAAACCACTGTCATGGAATGGCTGGTACGATCTGTCTAAATCAGATCTGCATTTCAATAATCCCACCTCTCTTTCCAACCCAAATTGCTATCAAACTGGTCCTGGATCAATTAAGTAGGCACCCCATGAAAACCGGATCAGTAACTATTACCTCATCTCCACTGATGTTTCTGGGTGAATGACCTGGAAACATTCCTTTCCTGCCTCCAGAAAGGAGATCTAGCCTCTTTCCTTTTCCTGTTCAGCTTTTCCCATGTTACATTTTTGGCTATGATACTAGCTGATCACTCCTTCATGTTAATGATCTTTTTTTTATTTTTGTTGTGTAGTTTTCCAGCCACATTCCTTGTCAGCCATGCATCCTCCGCATTTGTCCAGGCTGCTGAATAGCACTGATACATGCTGGCTTGCCTGCCCCAGCGGCTGGGTTAGAAAGAAAATCTATTTCCATGGCTCTGGGGTGGCACAAGTGGCACAATGATTAGTACAGCTGCCTCACCACATCAAGGACCCACGTTCAATTCCAGTCTCGGGTGACTGTGTGGAGTTTGCACATTCTCCCAGTGTCTGCGTGGGTGCCACAATTTCCTCCCAACAGTCCAAAGATGTGCAGGTTGGCTGGATTGGCTATGTTAAATTACCCCTGAGTGGCAGAGGATTATCAGGGTAAATACATGGGATTAGGAGGATTGAGCCTGGGTAGAATTGTCACTGGTGTAGGCTAATTGCCCGAATGGCCTCCTTCTGCTCTGTAGGGATTCTATGAAATAAAAATCCTGTGTCAGAATTCCAGGAGGTGGAAAATTATGTTCTTTGTTTTTGAGCATGTTCTGCACTAAATCCTGGTTTTCCCACTTCTTACGATGTTTAGCCCAGTCTAATGCTGGCATAATTCACTGGTATAATGATGGGGAGAAAAGCTGCCTAGCTTCTGTGTGCTGTATCTCTTAAAAATGCATTCATTTTGGATTTTACCAGAGGCATATTTTTGCTATAGATGGAATTTGAATGTGTTCTCTCATTGGCAGAATGTCCTGCAAAATTGTCCACCAGTAGAGGATGGAGTCCATAGCGATACTCTCAGGCTTGGAAAGACAGAACATGATATCCGCCAGCATGACTGATGTCTTCTGTGCCCACTGGGCACCCACAGAGATTGGGGTATTTTATTGACTCCTTTGATTACATTTTGTTTTGATGCTTTAAGTTTTCTTTTTGATTTTGTTTATCTTGATGCAGTTTCCCTTTAAGGGGTTGCACTTTATTTTGTTCCTTATTTTATTAATTTAGTTTATTCATAGAATCCCTATAGTGCAGAAAGTGGCCATTTGGCCCATTTGAGTCTGCACTCACTCTCTATTGCTCATCCTATTCCCATAACCCCATAAACTTACCATGGCTAATCCATGTAACTTACATGTCTTGGGACATGAAGGGGCAATTTAGTATCACCAATCTATCTAACCTGCATATCTTTGGGCTGTGGGAGGAAACAGGAGCACCTGGAGGAAACCCACACACATGAGGAGAATGTGCAAATTCCACAGAATCACCTAAGGTTGGAATTGAACCTGGGTTCCTGGCACTGTGAGGCAGCAGTGCTAACCACTATACTATCATGCCATCCATTATTCAGTTAACTCAAAAGAGTATAAAGGTTGGAACATACCTACTTGTAGGTATGCAGCAACAGGAAGTAGTTGGACCTTATGTTGAGGTCAGGCTTCCATTTTTCTTCCCATTTTGTCCTTGAATGGGATTGGCTGCTTATCTGCTCCATTTGGTTCTGTATCAACTTTACTGGTGAACGTTGCCATTTGAGATGGCTTGCCTGCTACTTGTGTTCCTTTGTACCACCTTGACATTAACTGTCTGCACCTGTACAGCACTGTGCATAATTTCAGATTTTGCCACAACCAGAAAGGAAGGGGCTGCTTTAAGGAGCATCTGCAGATTTCTGCTTCTGCCCAAGAATTCCCAGCCTCCCAGTGCGTAATACAAAGCATGCTAGGAGCACTGTGTTTAAATTCCAGGACAGCCAAAAACCCGGGCAGATTCCATCTGTGTGCAAGCAATGCAGTGCAAGATCCATCAGGCAAAATTCACTCGTGCCACAAGTTCAGCTTGTATATTCTACATAAATCCCAGAACTTTTATTAGCACCATATTTACAGACCTGATTTAATAGGCTATTGTAAGCTCATGTTAAATACCATGCCAAATTTCAGTCTTCTGCTCTTCTATCTAAGGAATAGCATATTTAAGACAGATTCTCTGCAACAACACAAACATACATCTTCTAGTGAAGAAGGCAGCTCTCTTGTTTCTCCTGTCACTACTGGTGACTTGGAACAGGCGCTGATACAACTGCTTTTTATCTGTACCACTGTCACACCCAGTCTCCTTGAAATTTGCCCCATGCTGTTGCAGCCTGCTGCTAGTCCATTAATGACAGCCTGTGGCAGCAGAGTGAGACAAAGCATGTTAGCATTATCTTCTTCTCACTTCTGTAGGGCCACACAGTTGTTGGCCACTTCCAGCCCCTGATTGATGGTCGTAACAATGTCTGACAGCTGGGGAGACAGGAGGTTTATTTGGAATGAACACAGTACACTTCTCAATTGCGCATATATGATAGCAGCACATGGTTAATAGGGAAGCTTTTAAACTTTGTTTACATATAGCAAGTGAAATGAATTAAAATCAGTCTGCCCTGAATTAAGGGACCAAAGATTATTAATGTCTTGTTTATATTGACTGTCAAATTAGCTGAATTAGGGGAAAAAAGAGTTGGGAATTGGTCTTATTTCTAATAGATTATTGCAGGCAGCAAGATTTGACCGATCAGCAAATTCTCAAGCTGATCTTTATAAGAGAATATTTTTTAGGTTAACTTACGTACAAATTGTTCACTCAGAAGACATGAATATAGATGTGTTCAAGAAGATTTTAAAAATTATCGATAATATTATTTGGGTTGTGGAACTGGTTGGATGCTGCAAAGTGCTTTTTCTGTTAAAATAATGTTTGTTCCTTTTCTGCTAATCCAGAAAGTGTCACATGGAATGTATCTATCAAAATGTTTCAAAAGGTCAAAGATTAAAGAGAAGTCAGTGCATTATTGAGAAATATGTTTTAAGAATTCAAACATACTATCTGCATTTGGTACCTGTGGGTAAGTTGGGCTTTCTTCATTTCCAGTCTGCCATTTCGCAATATTGCACAGACCGCAGCTTGATTCATGGCTCTTTCCTTTGTCAGTTCTGATTAAGTGATTTGTTAACTATTCAAGTAGCATTAAGGCATCAGTATTACAGATATGTCATGATTGGCTGATCTTGATGGTTGCATCATGGAAATTGCAGTGCACAGCATCACCTGTTTGACAATTGCACACATTCACAACAGTGTTGCCAGATCATAAATAACTTTTAAAGCAAAGGGCTGTACTTCAGACAAGGAGTGAAATATAGCCTCTGAAGTAAATTAAAAATAACGCATTGACGCTTCATTTTCTACTCAGAAGAGACGTTTGTTTCTTTATCACTTAGAAAGGATACCATATAGCATTAATTCACAACTGCCATTAATTTATTATGAATATACGCTAAAAGAAGTGAAAATAATCTAGGACTATTGCCAGGGAAGGTGTTGAATTGTGTTTTCTGGGCATGTGTGTATCCAGTTAGAAGCCAAACTTACTTCAGACACTTGTGTGGGAAAGAGTTCAAAAGGTTTTGATGAACATATTCCATCAATGGCTGGAATGGCTGGAACCGTACACCAAAGAACTGATTAATATTATTTAAATTAAGTATATCATGGTTGAGTGAATGGTTCCATGAATATTTCATGGTGGAAGATACCAGTGGGATGGCAGAGCTCCAGCAGAGTCAGGGAGCGCAGGTGAGTGTAGTGGTTATCACTAAAGAGAAGGTTCTGGGAAAACTGAAAGATGTGAATGTGGATTAATCACCTGGACTGGATGGACTACATCCCAGGGTTCTAAAAGAGATAAATGAGGAAATTGTGGAGGGATCGGTGATGATCTTTCAGGAATCATTGGAGGCAGGGAGGGTCCCAGAGGACTGGAAAGTAGCGAATGTAACAACACTGTTTAAGAAGGGAGGGAGACAGAGGTGGGTAATTATAGGCTGGTTAACCTGACTTTGGTCATTGGTAAAATTTTAGACTCCATTATTAAAGTTGAGATCGCAGAGTACTTGGAAGTGCATGATAAAATAGGATTGAGTCAGCACGGCTTTATCAAAGGGAGGTCATGTCTGAAAATCTGTTAGAGTTCTTTGAGGAGCTAACAAGGAAGTTAAATAAAGGAGAGCCAGTAAATGCGATTTATTTAGATTTCAGAAGGCTTTGACAAGGTGCCGCAAAGGCAACAGTTAAATAAGTTAAGTACTCATATAAGGGTAAGATTCTGGCATAGATAGAGGATTGGTTAACTGGCAGAAGGCAGAGAATGGGGATAAAGGAGTCTTTTTCAGGGTGGCAGCTGGTGACTAGTGGTGACCCTCATGGTTGGTGCAGGGACCACAACTTTTCACAATATATATTAACGATTTGGAGGAAGGAACTGAAGCACTTTTGCTAAGTTTGCAGATGATGTAAAGATTTGTAGAAGGACAGATAGTAACAGTATTAAGGAAGCGGGGGCACGGTGGGGCTCCAGAAGGACTTGGACAGGTTAGGAGAATTGGCAAAGAAATGGCAGGTGGAATACATTATGGAAAATTGTGAGGTGATGCATTGTGGAAGGAGGAATAGGGGTATAGACTATTTCCAAATGGGAAAATGCTTAGGAAATCAGAAACTCAAAGGGACTTGGGAACCATTGTTCAAGATTCTTTTAAGTTAAACATGCAGGTTCAGTCAGCAGTTAGGAAGGCAAATTCAATATTATAAGGCTATATAAGCCTCTGGTCCCCATTTGGAGGATTGTGAGCAGTTTTGGACTCCATATCTAAAGAAAGGCTCCAGAGCGGATTCACAAGAATGATCTCTGGAATGATGAGCTTGTTGTATGAGGAACGGTTGAGGACTCTGGATCTGTACTTGTTGGAGTTTAGAAGGAAGAGAGGAGATCTTTTTGAAACTTATGGGATACTGCAAGACCATCCACTAGTAGGAAAAACTAGAATCAGAGGGCACAACCTCAGACTAAAGGGACAATCCTTTAAAATAGAGATGAGGAGGAATCCTCATTTCTCCTTAGAGTGGTGAATCTGTGAAGATCTTTGTCTCAGAAGGCTGTGGAGGCCAGATCGTTAAGTGTCTTTAAGATAAAGATAGATAGATTCTTGATTGATCAGGAGATTAGGGATTATGGGGAAAAGGAAGAAGAATGGAGATGAGAAAAAAATCAGCCGTGATTGAATGGTGAAACAGTGTGGCCTAATTCTGCTTCAATATCTTATGGTTTTTACAAGGCTTGTATAACTCACCTAACTGATTTTTAAATTGATTTTGAATTTGGATGATTTTGAATTTGGATGATAATTAATGGAAATAAAAATGAGGAGAGATGTACAACATACTGATGATCTAATATTCCTTGTTTCACAGCATTATCCAAAGTCAAAATGACTCCCTAGACTTCAGTGACATGGATTAAGTGAAGAATGATTTTCTGAATGAATGCTACCAATAATATCCAATCACCAGCCTTGCATGTTGGAAGCAGGTCCATGATTCTAGTACAGAGGCTCTCTGCCATAACAGATAATTAGATAATTGATCTAAAATATATCATGGTAGTGGAATGATTTGTTTGCTGATAAAGTATTTCTTTGGCTAGGTTATACAGCTTTCTTTCTTTCCTTCTTTGAAATAAAAATGTTATCAATTTCACTATAGTGTGCACTTTAAACCTAAATTTTTACAAGTATTTATATTTACTTGAGTTATCCATACCCTATAGTAAGGAGCTGAGATCTGAAATACTGCTGGGGAAATGCGATAACCTTCTCTGCCTGCAATAACTGTCAGGTTACTCAGATGCTCAGCTGTCCCAATCCACTTAAATCTGCAAGTAACTCAGATAAATAAATGACATAGGGAAAATAAAATGAAGCAACACTATCTGCTGTTAGTTATTTCCTCCCTTTTGGTTCAGGCAAATGTTTGCAACTCTGTCCAGCATAGATTGAGGCCCATACTAACAAAGTAGTAAAAATTTTTCAACCTTAATGTAAGCCACAAAAAGCAAACCAAAAGGTGATGAATGGATTTCACAAAGTGATATGCATAAATGCATTAAAGGGCTAAAATTATTTGTTTTACTAACTTCTGCGAAAAGGTTGGCAGGAACAAGTGGTGACCTTGCTGTGCTCTTAGGTTTGTCTTTTTGCTAAATTCTCTGAACAGGACAAGCTACCAGTGTTGCAAATTATTAGGTAGCTTTTACATTGCACAAGGGAACTAAAGGTAGTGTATTCTGCAGGTTTCTGATGGAGCTTTTTGGCATCCATTTGTAAAATTGCTGAGCACAAACTTCCTCTGGAGGTTGGGGCATAATCTACACTCCTCTTCTTCATAATTTCGATGTTAAAGTCCCACAGATCAACTCACCTGAAGGAGGAACAATGCTCCAAAAGCTTGTGATTCCAAATAAGCGTGTTGAACTTTAACCTAATGTTATGAGTTCTTTTACTGTGCCCACCTCAGTCAAACATCAGCATCTCCACATCAGTTGCAACTGAAATTAGTCATATAGAGTGGTCAGAGATGAAATGCACTATAAATGGAGTGTAAAAGTTGGGAATTTGGAGAGAATGGAACTGTTTGCTAAGTAGTGGGTAAGTCATCTCAAATTGAATTTTAGTTTAGCTTTTTGAATGATCTTGGAAATATAAGAGTCAAATAAATTTCAATCAATTTACAATTGACAGAAGTTAGCATCAGTGGTGGTTAACAACAAGTGATTGCCTGTATAGGGCTCCTATATGCAAGCAATAAATTGAGGGAGCACTTGTAAATTGGGTGTAGCTCAAAAAACTTGGATAAAGGTAAATCATATCTGCTAATATAGGGCATCCAGAAACACAGTGCAGCGTTGACAGAGGGAAAGTGTTGGGAGTTTGGTAACAATAAGATTTTGGTGCAAAGGGGGAAGGGGGATTTTCTTTTTGCCTCCAATACTCATTGTAATGACCACATGAGGAAGAAGGCAAAGACTCTCCTCCTTCTCCCCACGCCACTTTTCAGCATAACAGCGTTTTTTGAAATTTGCATGGATGCATGTGCACTGTATGTGTACTGAATTATTCATGTGCTGATTGCAAATAACTCAGTCAGTCAGGTTCTTTTGAGTGTAAGGGATTGGTATTTATCGTGGTAAAAGCATCCTCAGATAGAAATAATAATCATTAAAAATGCAAATATATGTCCCAGTAGTTATGACATGCATACACACATACGACTGCCCTGGACAAGAAGGCAGCATTTGACCAAGTATGGAATAAAGGAACCCTAGCAAAACAGGAGTCAGTGGGAATCAGGGGAATTATACCTGGAACAAAAGAAGGCTGTGGTGATTGGAGTTCAATCATCACAACTCCAGGACATCATTGCAGGAGTTCCTCAGGGTTGTTTCCTAGGCCCAACAATTTTTAGCTGCTTTATCAATAATCTTCCTTCCATCATAAAATCAGAAATGGGAATGTTTGCTACTGACTGCATGATGTTCAGTATCATTCACGACTCCTTACATTTTGAATTTGTTCATGCCCAAACACAATAGGACCTGGATAATATGTATGCTTGACTGACAAATAATGTTTGCACCACACAAGTGCCAGGCAATGACCATCTCCAACAAGAGAGGACCTAACCATCACCCCTGACATTCAATGGCATCACCATTACCTAACACCCCAATATCAACTTCCTGAGGGTTACCATTGATCAGAAACTGAACTAGAATACCTTATAAACATTGTGACTACCAGAGCAGGTCAAACACTAAGAGTCCTGAGGTGAGTAACTCACCTCCTGACCCCTCAAAACTTGTCCAAATTCTACAAGGTACATGTCAAGATTGTAATGGAATATTCTCACTTGCCTGGATGAGTGCAGCTCAAACAACACTCAAAAAGTTTGCCACCATCCAGCCAGAGCAGCCTACTTGATTGCTACCCATTCCACAAATATTTAGTCCTTCCACCACCAATGAACAATGGCAGATATGTGTACTATCTACAAGGTGCACCGCAGGAATTTACCAAGGTTTCTGAGGCAGTACCTTCCAAACCCATGATCACTACTGTCAACAATGACAAGGCAAATAGATGCATGGAAATACCATCACATGGAATTTCCCCTCCAGTCATTCACCATCCTCACTTGGAAATATTTCACTGTTCTTTGGCTGTAACTGAGTCAAAATTCTGGAACTTCTTCTCTAACAGCACTATGGAAGTACCTATACTTTAAGGACTGCAGACGGTCAAGAAGGCAGCTCACCAGTATCTTCTCAATGGCAACTAAGCATGGAATGAATGCTGGTCTAGCCAGTGAAGCTCACATCCCATAAATGAATAAATGTTACTACAATGCTACAGAGATGTGTGGATATCAAATATTAAATTTCAGTTTCATTTGCTGGACTCTGATATGGAACTCTTCTAAATAGTAGTTTCAACTGGTAAAACAAAGACACCGATTAAAGATGACTGTCACAAACCACCTGACATCTGGAACTGCAAGTTGCCCAACCTTCTGAAAGTTTCTAAAAGTGGATTACAAGGACTACACAGACACATCCTTATGGAATACTGAAAGGCTTCGATGGACATGAAAAAGATGTTTCTATTAGTAGGAGAGACTAGGATCTGAGGCACAACCTCAGAGTGAAGGGATGAATCTTTAGAACCAAGATGAGATCTTTCTTCATCTAGAGGCTGGTGAGTCTGTGAAATGCATTACCACACAAGGTTGAGTGTATTTAAGACAGAGATAGATAGGTTGTTTATTGATTAGGGGATCAAAGGTTATGAGGGAAGGATGGGAGAATGGGTTGAAAAATATATCAGCCATGTTCGAATGGTGGAGCAGACTTAATGGGCTGAATGGACTAATTCTGCTCCTATATTTTTGGTTTTATGTCCTTGTCTCCTCACTGTAGAATGATAGGTGATCGAGAAGATGAATGCTGCCACTAGTACTGCTCCTGTTGACATTGGTGGTGCTGATGCTACTTTTCTTGTTCCTCATCAAGATTTGAGCTTGTGTAGTTTTTGCTCCAGGACAAAGAGTACAAACTGTAGATTACACCAGTGACTCACTTTCAGTTGATTCATTACTTGTCTCCTTTTCTAGTTTTTACCATTCCTTTTGCCATGAAAAGCAAAAGCTCCCAGCGTAACTTGTAGATCAATCATAATGAGTTGCCAGCCAAGGGCTTGAAAACAGATTTTCGAATTTATTTTACATCCCCTAAGCAACAAGAGGTGTATTTAGTTTCAGTCGTACAAGGTGGAGCTGCAGAGGGTGCTCCCACACTGATCTGAAGGCTGACAGTCCGTAGGTATGTATCAAAGTCAAAAAAACTCCAAGGCAACAGGAATGACCTCCAGTCTTGGAAATTACAGCCAAAGCATTGAAAGCGCACTCTCCAAACAGGCGAATACCTTTCACCTAAGCAAAGCAGCTGTCAGATCCCTGTATTTAAAGGCTTTTCAGCCTGTCAATTACTTAGCCCCGTCAATACCAGGTGCCCTCTGGCCTTGTTTAAGCGGGTGAGCTACAGGAAGCCCAGGAAAACTACACACACGGGTAGTTAAATCCAGCTTTCATTGTTCAAGATGCACTTAATTGGTTTTCAGTGTATGTTAAAGGCAGACTTACCTGCCCCACAGGAGTTTACCGCAAGCTCAAGAATACTCTCCGGTTATATGTGGCACGCGGCAATTACTGACAACTTCCTGACACACTGGCATTTTTATATGTTTTAAACCCCTGTAGACACTAACACCCACTCATCCTGGCAAATTAATATCCCCTTGTTTATGCCTGTATTCACAGTGAAAAACACAAAAAATCTCCCAGAAATAATATGAAACCAAATATATCAGGAGAGTGAGGAAGTTATAGTAATTAATATTAGTGAGGGAAAATAAGCTGGGATTAAAAGCTGACAAAGTCTCAGGATCCAGACCCCACGGCCCTTAGAAGAGGTGGCTGCTGATGGAGTGCTGGTACTGCTTGTATTCTTCCAAAATTCCCAAGATTCTGGAACTGATCCAGTGGACTGAAATTTAGGAAATGTAACCCCATTATTCGAGAACTTTGGGAGAGAGAAAACCAGTGACTCGAGTTATGTAAGGGCAGCATGGTGGCACAATATTTAATACTGCTGACTCACAGTGCCAGAAACATGCGTTTGATTCTGGCCATAGGTAATTGTCTGTGTGGAGTCTGCATGTTCTCCTGTGTCTGTGTGGGTTTTCTCTGGGTGTTCTGGTTTCCTCCCACACTCCAGAGGTGTTAAGAGTTAAAGTTAAATTATTAGTCACAAGTGAGGCTTACATTAACATTGCAATTAAGTTATTGTGAAATTCCTCTAGTCGCCACAGTCTGGTGCCTGTTCAAGTCAATGCACCTAATCAGCATGTCTATGGGTAGAAACTCATGCAGACATGGGGAGAATGTGCAAACTCCCCAAGCCATGAATCAAACCTGCATCCTTGGCACTGTGAAGCACCACTGTGCTACTGGGCTGCCCCCATTCAGGTTAGGTAGATTGGCCATGCTAAATTAGTCCTTAGTGTCCAAAATTGTGGCGATTAGAGGAGGATGCAAAAGTGAAATTTTCCCAAGCTAGTGGAGGTGGTTTTGATGGTGAGGTGTGATTGCCCAGAAATTGCAGAAAGTATCACTGAGTTAGTTTCCGAAATATTATATTCCTGTTTCCTTCTGTATTTCCTGGAACAAGTTTCTGGCAAAGTCAGGAATTCACCTCTTGAATGAAATGGGTGGCAACGGAGGCAATTTAAAAAGGTAACCTCGAGGAATTTGCTAAATGGGTTTCCTCTATCCTAAGAGCAAAGCAGTCGCTTGCTGTAGGTGAAATTCTCCCAAAACCCCATCTATGGATTCAATGGTGGCTACTGTGGGGAGGGGGAAGAATTTTATGGACAGCCTAGAAATTAGGATCATGCGGGCATGAATTTACAGTGGAATTCTCCATTTGCGTCCACCATGATGGGTCACTCACTATAGGCTGCTGTGAACCTCATTTACATCCCACTAATAGAAATGCAGATGAAGGCCCGATTCCCCAATGCCAAATTCTCTGGGATACTGATAGGAAAACACATTGGTGTGAAACCTGTTTGAAACAACATGACTTGCATTTGTCAGGATTCATCTGAACAATGCCTGAGGTTGCCTCTGGAATTCAGGATGGAGGCAGCCCACAATGCTGGATCCTGGCACAGCACATCAGTGGGTCGAGGACGCATCTGCAAAGCAACCTTCCAGATTCAGAGTGTGATCTTACCGGCTGTTTATGCCACACTCCCGCTGCAATGAAGTTGGAGAATTTGATGCCCAATTAATCTCCGCTCACTGCAGCGGGATGGGAAAATCCCACTGGCATGAACAGCTGTAACATTCTGACCTCTGTGATCTGGAGAAGATCTATCTTCCAGCTTCAGAATGTGCCTGAGGATCTATTTTCTTTCTCAGGATGTCCATCTTGCAGTCTTTGAGAACTCCTGGAGAATGATGGGTCAGTGATGTTGGGCACCTTTTCAATATTGCTCCTGACATGGCGGTGGACTCTGCATTCTCCTGGTCAGCCTCAACACCAAATGCAGCGATAAACACTCAGCTGCATAATTAATGAGGACGGGGACGGAAGCTTTGACATTTGTTTTTAATTCATTCATGGGATATGGGCATCGCTGGCTGGTCAGTATTTATTACCCATCCTTAGTTGCCCTTGAGAAGGTGGTGGTGAGCTGTCTTCTTAAACAGCAGTAAGAAGTCTTACAACACCAGATTAAAGTCCAACAGGATTATTTGGTAGCAAAAGCCACCAGCTTTTGGAGCGCTTGCTGCTCTTTCATCAGATGAGTGTGAGATTTTTTCATAAATAGGGCAGGCATATAAAAGTACAAACGCAATTTACACAATAATGATTGAAATGCGAGTCTTTACAGCTAATCAAGTCTTAAAGGTATAGACAACGTAAGTGGCCAGAGCATTAAGCACAAGTTAAAGAGATGTATATTATCTCCACACAGGACAGTAGTGAGATTTTGCAAATCCAAGCAAGTCATGGATTACAGATTGTGTGACATGAACCCAAGATCTCGGTTGAGGCCATCCTCACGTGTGTGGAACTTGGCTATCACAGTGATAGTGATATAATCATGAATATTACTTGCCACTTGTTAATCCAAGCCTGGATATTGTCCAGATCTGTTGCATTTAAACATGGACTGCTTCCCCAGCAGAATTCATAGCAGAAAACAGTCCATATTCCCACCCCCTGCCAGTGCATTTAGTGTCAAAATGGGAGAATTCTGCCCTGTATTTAAAGCTGGCTTGCTGGAGGAAGCAAATGTACAGTGGAAGGGAATTAAGGAAACTGTAAAGGTCTTCAACATTATACTGAAAAACTACAGCCATGGCCAGATGAGTGGCTGCTCTTCAAAACATTTTCTTTTGTCAAAGAGTGTTATCATTCTGAGACAGGTAATGGCTAACCACCTTGGAAGGGACTTCACTATCTTTCAGCTGCATTACCTTGTTGAAAAAAAGAGTATTCTTTAAATGGATTAGATGTCAATATTCAGACATGGGTAGATTTAAACCCATGTCCCCAGAGCAATAATCTGGGCCTTTAGGTTACTAGTGCAAAGTAATAACCACTACACATTTCTCCCTGTACAAGGTTTTGGTGAGACCAACCTGAAGAACTCTAAATGATTTAAGTGTCCATATCTAAGGAAGGGTATACTTTCCTTCGAGATAGTGCAACAAAGATTCACTTTATTAATTCATGAGATCAAGGAATGGTTTTGTAGGGAGAGATTGAAGACAATTGCACTATACTCTCTGGACTTAAGAAAAAAAGAATCTCATTGAAACATAAAACATTCTGAAAGGGCTTGTCAGGGCAAGTAAAGAAAAATTTCTTCACTCAAAGTATTATAAATCTTTCAAATTCCCTTCCTGAAAGAACTGTGGTTGCTCAGTCATTGAATATATTTAAAGCAGAGGTCAATAGATTTTTGGAGCTCAAGGGACTCAAAAAATGGGGAGATTGAATGGGAAAATGGAATTGAGGTTAAAATTCAGCCATGATCTTATTAAATCACAGAAAGACTTGTGGTATAAATGGCCTATTCCTGCACTCCTTTCTTATGTTTATGTTCAACATTTCAACCTCTGCTGAGAAACTTTCCATCACTGCTACCAAGGTCTTTATCTCTACATTTGTTAATGACTTGCTAGATGCTGATAATGAATCTGAAAACGCAATTATATTACGGTCTTGAAGATTATCACAAGTAATCTAAAAATGTAAAAGCCATAGATATTCAAGTTTACATAGTGTTATTAGTTCAAATGGAATGTTTGATTGCCATTAATTATATTATCATTACATTTCATTTCAGTATAATTGTTATACTTTATCAACTTGCATGTGAGCCAAAACTACATAACTGGTATGGTGCAAGGTTTTCTGTTCACATATCCATCATTAATTTTTCTGAGGATCCTTGTGAACAAGATTTGCCCTCCAATTTGGAAAAAGAATGTTCCATTCTTTAAATGGACAGAAGCTGGCATCAACATTTGGGCATTTAGGCTTCACGTTCCAATTCTTTCCTGATAGAAAACATACAGAAATGCCACTCTGTCTCTCAGATCTACCAGGCCTATCTTATTGCCTGTGGAACAAATAGGGCCAAACGAGTCTATTATCCATATGGGAAAACAGATGTTGATGTGTAACTCTTTCCAAATCAACTGCAATCTATTTGGAGAAAAACCCAAATATATGCCCAGAGGTAAAGACTATTAATGCAATGTTAGATATTGCACAAATCTTATTCGACCCTGACATAGCTGAAAAGACAGGCCAGCTGGCTACTTTAAACTACAGCTTTTCCTTCATTGTTTCATATTTTAATTTTCCAGTGTGTCAGGAATGAAGTTGAAATAACGGGTCTGATTTTCAATGTGAGCTTGAGAAACACATTCCCTCATAATTTCTAGCTTCCAAGCCTGCCTTGGGCACATAGCATGATAATCAAATAAAAATGCTTTAATTGGGTCAAAGGTGAGATCGGTGTCCCATTAATGGCCATTGTCTACAGAACACAAGAAGCAAAAGCAGATAGTAACGTCTTTCAGAAGAAATGAAGCAGTACATAGGAGGACCAGCAGCCGCACTGAGCATAGAAGTGGCTGAACAGCCAAATGGAAGATACAGTGCTGATCCCTTATAAAATTCCCTCATGCCAAAAATTTCCCTTTGTATAAAGAATCACTGAATTTTTCCCTGCACTGAACTTGACAACTGTGCACTGAACTACTCTTGATTGTTTAGTTTCAGCGATTTATAAATTGGAAATTGTTTATATAAATATAAAGGAACTTATAAGGACATCAATTGGCAGCAGGTGCATTCCTGACTTCTGGAGGCACTCTGGCCTCGCTTGGAAAATTCATTGTGTCTTGGAGGTGACGAACACACTCATACTATCCAGGAATACTACTTTTCAAGCGGACACACTTCTGTTCTTTCCCCCATGCACAATTAGGAATTGCAGACGAGGTGTGTTTTCTGGCAATGCCCTGTCAACTCTATTCCTGATTCGCTGGACCTTCCACTCGCCTGTCGCTATGGCATAGTTGCACAATGGTTAGCAGTGCTGCCTCAAAGCACCTGGGTTCAATTCCTGGCTTGGGTCACTGTCTGTGTGGAGTTTGCACGTTCTCCTTGTGTCTGCACAGTTTTTACTCTGGGTGCTCCGGTTTCCTCCCACAGTCCAAAAATGTGCAGGTTAGGTGGATTGGCCATGCTAAATTGCCTTTTAATGTCACAGGGACCAGTTAAGGTAAAATGCATGCAGTATGGGGAAAGGGCCTGAGTGGAATTGTGGTCAGTGCAGACTTGATGGGCTGAATAACATCCTTCTACGCTGTAGATTCTATGATTCTGTTTGAACATAGAGACATAGCATCTAGAAGAAGGAGTAGGCCATTTGGCCTCTTGAGCCTGCTCCACCATTCATTTTGATTATGGCTGATTCACAAATTCAATATCTTGATCTCACCCTCCTCCCCATTTCCTTTGACCCCTTTGGCCCAAGAGCTATATCTAATTTCTTCTTCTAATCTCACAACAGGGAAGCATGGTCTGTCTATTGTAACACATCTCATTGTACAAGTCAAAGTGAACCTGTCTTTATTATTCATTACCTTGTGTGTCACATTCTGTGACAAAGGATTAGCAATCAATATTTTTTCCTGAGGATATTTGCTTTTTTCCAAGGAGATTATGTATCAAGCAAATGTACTCAACTCAGAGGTTAAGGGAAATCAGACCTTCAATTATACTCATAATTCTTTCCAGGATGTATTGGTAAACAAGCTGAAGTCTTAGCACCAAATTAATAATGACGATATTGTCATGACAAATGCCAAATATAACTTAAAAGCAAAGCACTGTGGATGCTGGAATCTGAAATAAAAGATGCTGGAAAAATTTACATTCCTCAGGTCGTCCTTTGTTCTGCCATTTATATATTCTGATTTTTTAACAAACACTATTAGCACCTTTCTCAGCCTTTATGACCACATTTACGTTCCCTTTGTCCTTTTAGCTATGACATCTTGGCCAATTACATAACCTCCCCCCTACCTCATCCCACCCCTTCACCCTCCACCCTTACAATATAAATCTCGACCTATGTTGTTTGTCTTTAGCTCTGATGAAGTATCATTCAGATTTGAAATGTTTCACAGATAATGTCAGACCTGCTGAGATTTTCCAGTATTTTCTGGTTTTGCTGACACTAATTGTTCATTACAACGGAAGGACCTGTATATATACGAAAGAGAAGGTTTTTTTTTTATTTGTTGATGGGATGTAAGTCAGCATTTCCTACCCACACAAATTGCCCTCAGGAAGATGGTAGTGAGCTACTGTCCATGTGATTAAGGTACTCTATTAATGCTTGTAGGTAGGAATTTCCAGGATTTCAATCCAGTAATGATGAAGGGATGGGGATATATTTCCAACTAGAATGGTTCTAACTTGGGTATGAATAGCCAATAATGGTGTTTTCTTCTGCCTGTTATTCTTGTCTATGTAGGAATTAGAGATCATTGTTTTGGAGGTGCTGTAAGAAGCTTCAGTGAGTTTCTGCAGCCAGTTCTCAAGGAGGCTTTTGAAATAATGGCTGGTTTGAGTTTTGTATTGCCTGGTACTTAGGTCAATGCCAGGTGACCCATCTTTTATTATTCTTAGTTGATTCATCCTTAGTTGACTCACCTATCCATCTAAGTTTGATGCAACTGTGTGGCTTTCTGCGTCATTCAGAGAGTAGTTAGGTATCAATCACATTGATGTTGGTCTGGAGTCATAAACAGGGGCGATGATGGTTGGTTTCCTTTCCTAAAGGATATTACTGAACCATATTTTTTTTAATGACAAAACAGTAGTTTCATGATTATCATTATTGCCACTAGCTTACTATCCCAATTATTTTCTCAACTTAATTAATTGAATTTAAATTCCCCCTTTGGTAATAGAAATATGTCTCTAGGTCAATAGTTCAAGCTTCTTGATTACTCGTCCAATTACATAACAACTATACTAGTGTATCCCCGTTAGAACACCTCACAAGAAATAATTGTATTTAACTTTAAGGAACTATATAGCATTGGGAGAGAAATTTAATGGTGAATGCAGACAAGATATTTGTCCATAACACTTGCAACCCCCAGGAAGTCAATGTAAATCCACAAGGCTCTGTAAGCAGAGATACTACATGAATTAATTTTTCTCCTTTGTGGTCATTTAAAATTATAATTAATGTGTTGATTCATCAAAATAATATGAAACAACAAAATTAAATTTTTCAGAACTGTGCTCTTTTATGACAATGAATTTAAAAGAAAAGTGTATTTGCAAAGCCTTGTAAAATGAAGTTACATTGTAAACACACTGTGACTTTGTTGTCTTTGAAGATCTTGGACAAGAAAACTTACTTCTCACAGTTTTCTTGAACTTGTTAGATCCTTCTCTTGCTCACCTTGGAAGAATTGTTGAAGGGAAAATGCTTAATGGTTGGCAGATTGGTGCCGATTGCATCAGTTAGAGGAATAAGATATTCAAATCGGAGAATCATCAGCTCCTCTTCTAAGCAGCAAACCATGTCTCAGTTGAGTTAATATTTTCTAGAATATCACCCTCTGATCCACATTCCATTCTTTAAACTTGGCTCAGACTTTTAATTATAGATTATTTCAATAAAGTTACATTTTTTGTTGTTGTGACCTACCTTATAAATTATTTATGAAGCTTACCCTGCATGATACAGCCATCTCACCTTAAAAGGATGGCCAGGCAATTCAGTAAAATCATTCCAAATCATTTGCTAGTACAAACATCAACGGGTATAAATCTATGACTATTTGTTTTCTCTCCTCCTGCTTCTTTATAGCCAAATGCTCACCCCACCATTACCACCTTTGCTGCCTCACTCAATGGAGCATCTTGTTGATCAGCCATTGACTATGATCTTGGGAGTTTAGCATTTGGAAATGACAGGTGTAACCTGGGCAAAATTTCTATGCTATCAGATTGAGCAATTGAAAAACATAGATCTAGCCAATTTGATTGGCACTAAGATATTGATAGGATATTATGTTTAGGACACTACTGCATTACTTTTAAAGTGTCACTACATAAGGACCATCCTGAACACTAACTACATTGATACCTTATTCTGGAGCAGCTTTTCATCATGCCAAAATTCATGAGAATATGTCAGAATATTACACAATAATCTGATGCAGCAAAATATCTCAAAACATGAAAGAACAGCCAAGAGACATTAATTAGTTCAAATTAAAACATAAATTTGTTATTAATTCTAAGGGTACAAGATTTTATTTGTCAGCTCTTCTGGCTTATTTAATTTAATTTTAGTCTTCAGCACTACTCACTTTCTTGCTGGCATAGGTTTCATTGTACCTGATTCAATTCTCTTCCAGTTCTTTAGAACACATTCTGAATAGCATGTCAATAAGGTTACAATTTTTTTCAAAAAACATCTTGTGAGTCACTAAACTGGATTCAGCTCAAAATCTAGATGAAAATGTTGTAGAGAGAATATTTATTATTGCCAGCTATCACTGACTCAAGAATGGGAAAACCTCAAATTACATTCCCTCACTATCAGAAAGAAACCAGAGGAATATCATTTGCTTGGGATCATAAATATTGGGCCATTCACCTATGAATAACTTCAAAAAGCATTGCCGATATTAAAGATCCCTCGTAGGTATATATTCTGTGAAGTCAATAATGTCCAATAATTTAAGCTATCCAAGGACAGCTGTAGTAATGCATTCCTGATGACACGTTTTGGGAAATCAGACTATGAGTGATCTGAGACAATGGTATCCTCAGCAAAATGTTCTGTGCTTTTAGAAAAGGCAGCAGTGAAGATGAAAGTGGGGCTTATAAATTCATGCATTAGAGAAAGAAGCCATTTGGTGCATTGGTCTGCATTGACTGTCCAATGGGGCTTCTTAACCAGTCCCTCTCCCCCATTCTATCCCCATAATCCCACACATCCACCATGGCTAATCCATATAACCCTATACATCTTGGGACACAATAAGAGGCAATTTTAACATGGCCAATCCACCTAACCTAGACATCTTTGGATCTTGCCCATCTTATAGCCCCAAATATCTTTGTGCATTGGGTAAATGTAAGGATTTCTGAGGGGTGAATCTCATGGCAACAAGGACACACTCTATTGACCTGATTGGAATTCTCAGGGTAAACACATTATAAATCAGAAGGCCCCACAAGAAAAGCTTTGGTCTCTCAAGCTGTTCCTTGCCCACTTTCCATTCATGAGGCAACCCCATGAATGGCCACGACAGCTAATCCTGCTGCACAGATAAGGCTGAAGTATTCGCAGCAATCTTCAGCCAGAAGTGCCGAGTGGATGATCCATCTCAGCCTCCTCCGGTGATCCCCAGAATCTCAGATGCCATCTCCAGCCAATTCGATTAATTCCATGTGAAATCAAGAAATGGTTTGAGGTATTGAATACAGCAGAAGCGATGGGCCCTGATAGTATTCCAACAATTGTACTAAAGATTTGTGCTCCAGAACTTGCTGTGCTCCTAGCCAAGCTCTTTCAGTACAATTACAACACTGGCATCTACCTAACAATGTGGAAAATTGCTGAGGTATGTTCTGTACACAAAATGCAGGACAAATCCAATGTGGCCAATTACCTCCCAAACAGTCCACTCTCAATCATCAGTAAAATGATGGAATGGGTCATCAACAGGGCAACACCTGTTCAGCAATAACCCGCTCAGTGATGCTCAGTTTGGGTTTCACCAGGGTCACTCAGCTCCTGACCTCATTATAGCCTTGGTTCAAATATGGACAAAAGAGCTGAACTCCAGAGGTGAGGTGAGAATGACAGCTCTTGGCATTAAGGCCACATTTAACCAAATGTGGCATCAAAGAGCCTGAGCAAAACTGGAATCAATGGATATCAGGGGCAAACTCTCTGCTGGTTGGAGTCATATCTGACACATAGAATGGTGGTTGTGGTTATAGAGGGTCAGTTATTTCAGCTCCAGGACATCTCTGCAGGAATCCCTCAGGATAGCATCCTAGGCCCAAAATGCAACAAGATCTGCACAAAATCCAGGCTTGGGCTGACAAATGGCAATTAACATCTGTGCTACACTAATGCTAGGCAATGATTATCACCAATAAGAGACACTCTAACCAGTGCCCCTTGACATTCAATGGTGTTACCATCACAGAATCCCCCACTGTCAATATCCTTGATGTTACCATTGAACAGAAACTCAACTGAATTCATCACATTAACACAACAGCGACAAGAGCACGTCAGAGGCTAGGAATAGTGTGATGAGTAACTCACTCCTGACTCCCCAAAGCCTATCCACCATCGACAAGGCAGAAATCAAGAGTGTGATGCAATACGCCCCATTTGCTTGGGTGGGTGCAGCGCCAAAAACACTCAAGGAGCTTGACACGATCAAGAACAAAGCAACAACTTGATTGGCACCACATTTACAATTCTTCTACCAACACTCAGCAACAGCAGTGTATATTATCTATAAAATGCACTTCAGTAATTCACCAAAGATCCTTAAATAGCACCTTCCAACCCACAACCACTTCCATCTAGAAGGACAAAAGCAGCAGATACAAAGGAGCACCAATGCCTGCAAGTTCCTCTCCAAGCCACTCACCATCCTGACTTGGAAATATATCACTGCTCCTTCACAGTCACTGGGTTAAAATCTTGGAATTTACTTCCTAAAGGCATTGTGAGTCAACTTACAGTATGTGGACTGCAGCAATTCAAGAAGGCAGCTCACCATCACCTTCTCAAGGGCAATTAGGAATGGACAATAAATGCTGGCCAGCTAGCAATGTCCATGTCCCATGAAGGAATAAAAAAAAAGCTGGTATAGTTGGGCAGCTGACTTTCCATTATTTGGTGTGATTTAATAGGCCTTATGTCCAGAGCAGTGGGTGAGTTTCTAACTCTCACAACCTAGAGTCAAAATTGGGACGCTGATTTTTTTTTTCTTCTTTCCAATCGCTAAAATGAAAGCAAAAATGTCTGCTGATGTTTACAAGAAAACATATTTTTCTATAGGGGGTGGCTGATTTTTTCATTATGATCCTTAAAATAATTCATGGCTAGAATTCTCCCCCCAAAAAAATCTGAGTATCAAATTTGCATGAAAACTGGAGTAAATTACACTGGATTTTTCAATGAGTTTCCAAATGAATCTCCCACACTCTGCACTGCAGAGGCCACTATCACGGCTATCATTAAAATCCAGGATGAGGCCTATACACACTGAAGAAGTTGAAATTAGCATGATGAGTGGAACCCCGTGCATACACATATCTTTGGGAAATTGCTGATAAGATCTCCCAGCATTGAGATCGCTAGCCTTAACCCCTTACAGACAGTGCTGCTTCACCACTGGCCTCTGATGTTCCTCTGTCCCTGCCCTATGGAAATTACTGGCCTCCCCTCCTCCCTACCACTCTCCCACCCCCCTCCCCCTTTCACACTACCACCCATGGACATCACTGGCCTCTTACCCCTCCTCCCCATTCCTCACAGACATCGCTAGCCTCTCACCCGCTGCTTCCCCCACCCCACCCAAAGGGCATTGCTGGCCTGCCCATCGCCCAATGACCCAGACATCACAGGCTTCCCCTTCCCTCCCCCTCCCCGCCTCCTAACTCACACATGCTGCCTCACTGCTGCCTTGCTCATGTATAATGCTGTGCTGCCATGCACACAGAGGAGCAGCACAGTGGTTGCAGGGAGCAGGCTGGTTAGCACTCGTGCAAATCCTGTGAATTAGCTGATGTGAGAATCTCCCGGCCCATGTGCTAAAAAATTAGCATAGCGGGATGGGAGAATTGCCCTCTATATGTTCAAGCATGTTTTGAAAAAGAAACTGTAGAAAAATAAAAAGAAACACGAAAGGAAAGATTGGCCATGTACCCATAAATCACTTGGATTTTTCAGTTAATCTTAGGAAATTTGAAGTGAATGAATTTATCCTTATAACAAGGAAAGACGTAGCTTGAGATTCTCTGGCCCCATTGCCGGCGCTCAGCCAAATTTCCATTCACAGCAGTGGAATACTTTCTGAAAGAAGCACATGTTTTTAAAGCAGATAACCTGTTGAGGCCTGGTGCGGGTGTGGGACTTGGACTTTCCAGCTGTGATCAGCCATCATCTCAAAATCTCTTTCTCATCTTTCAATGTGTCACGCTTACTAAAAATAAACTTATGTACTGCTGAGCATGCTGGCCAGTGATGTGTAAGTGGACCATAATTCCATTGTTATGGCTAATGAGAACTAGATAGATTTTAGCTGGCTGGTTTAGGCCTTCTGTTCATTCTTGGCATTGTAGTTGCTAAGGAATATTTATTGTGTAGCTCATGATTTTCTATTGAAATTGTGTGAACTGAAATCAACTGTCTAGTGTTCTCCTTTGGTTATTTATGGAAAGAAAACAATCCAGCAAAAATCATGCATTAAGTAGTATGATGGAATTTAACAAATAGAGTCATAGAGTCACAGAGATTTTCAGCATGGAAACAGGCCCTTCGGCCCAACTTGTCCATGCTGCCCTTTTTTTAAAAACTCTAAACTAATCCCAATTGCCCACATTTGGCCCATATCCTTCTATACCCATTGTACCCATGTAACTATCTAAGTGTTTTTTAAAAGATAAAACTATACCCGCCTCTACTACTACCTCTGGCAGCTTGTTCCAGATACTCACCATTCCTCTGTGTGAAAAAAAAAATGCCCCTCTGGTCACTTTTGTATCTCTTCCCTCTCACCTTAAACTTATGCACTCTAGTTTTAGTCTCCCCTACCTTTGGGAAAAGATATTGACAACTACCTTATCTATGCCCCTCATTATTGTATAGATTTATATAAGGTCACGCCTCAGCCTCCTGCACTTCAGAGAAATAAGTCCCAGTCTATTCAGCCTCTCCTTATAACTCAATCATCAAGTCCCAGTAGCAAACTAGTAAATCTTTTCTACACTCTTTCTAGTTTAATAATATACTTTCTATAATACAGTAACCAGAATTGCACAGAGTATTCCAAGTGTGGCCTTACCAATGCCTTGAATAACTTCAACAACATGTCCCAACTCCTGTATTCAATGTTCTGACCAATAAAAGCAAGCAATCTGAATGCCTTCTTCACTACTCTGTCCATCTGTGATTCCACTTTCAAGGAGCCATGAACATGTACCCCTAGATCTCTTTGTACTGTAACTCTTCCCAAGGTGCTACCATTCACTGAGTAACTCATACTCTGGTTCAATCTACCAAAATGTATCACCTCGCACTTGTCCAAATCAAACTCCATCTGCCAATTGTCAGCCACTGGCCCAATTGATCAAGATCCCATTGCAATAGGAGATAATTTTCTTCACTGTCCACTATGCCACCAATCTTGATGTCATCTGCAGACTTACTAACCATGCACCCTATATTCTCATCCAGTCATTAATATAAATGACAAATAACAATGGGCCCAACACTGATCCCTGAGGCACTTGCCTCCAGTTTAAAAAACAACTCTCTACAATCACCATCTGACTTCTGTCAAGAAGCCAATTTTGTATCCATTTAGAGACCTCACCCTGAATCTCATGAGATTTAACTTTATGCAACAACCTACCATGCGGTATCTTGTCAAAGACCTTGCTAAAGTCCAACTATATCAACTAAATTGTCCTCATCTATCTTCTTGGTTACCCCTTCAAAAAACGCAATTAAATTTGTGAGACATGACTTTCCATTTCATAAATGGGTAAACCACTTATCATTGAGATTCAACTGCCATTTACTATTATAGTGATTCTTTAGAATATTAAACCTGGAAATTATTATTGGTAACAGGCTAAAGTTTAATGCATTCATGAGATATTTGTTTGTCAAGTTATTTTGTAGGGATATGAACAGATTTAAAATAAATGCGTAACTAACTCAATAAAAATGGTGGCCATGAAGTTTAACTGGAGCTGATCATCAACTTTATATCATGAATTACACCAACATATGGTGGTTACTGTCTGCATTCAAAAGTATACATAATTTACACAGTAAAGTGCTCATACTTTAATGCTGCCACCAGCAACTTCTAGGCTCAAAAATATTGTAGTATTTCAAAAAACAACTTGAAATGAGGCGTAAGAAATAAATATACCAGCTCAAATCTTCCAGTTATGAGCAAAAGTATGCCCTTATCATTATTCCTCCTTCCAGTCAGAATTCTCTGTCCTAGAAAGAAAAACAAGGCACTATCACAGGGATCCACAAAGAAGACCAGTGATGAGAAGGAACAGAGAGACCAGGCTGCCTTCTCAAGTCACTAACACTTGCTTCAAGAAGGCAACGATCATCCCTGTACCCAACAAAAGCCAGGCAGTATACCTCAATCACTAATATCTGATGGCTCTGATATCCATCATCATGAAATGCTTTGAATGGCCGAAAGCAACTCCAGTCTCCCAAATTGCTGGATCCTCTACAGTTCACCTACCAATGCAACAGGTCTACAGCAGATTCCATTTCCCTTGAAATATCTGGACAACAAGAACCCTTATGTCAGACTTATTGACTCCAGCTCAGCCTTCAACACTATTATCCCAAAAAAACTTATCTCCAAACTCCATGGACTGGCACTCGGCTCCTCCCTTGAATTCTTAATCTATGGGCCACAATCAGTAAGCATAGGTAATGACATCTCCTCCACAATTAGCTATGTATATATTTTAAAACTTTAACATGTTGGTTGAAGTTTAATAAGGCCACACACAGATCTGAATTTCATTATTACAGGCAATGGCTGGTATAGTATCCAATGGTTCAATTATGTATTTGATTATCCATTGACTATTCTATGTTCACTGTGCTGGGTTCACTAAGTTAAGTCTGGGCATGGAATCAGAGAAATTGACAAACTGTAGCTAGCCAAGCAGGAGCTGGAAGCTGGAGCAGAAACTTCAAAACACTGTGAATAAAACCTGTTACATAAACAGAAACTCATAGCTCTGAGATACAATGTAGCTTATGGCAAACCAATCTTGTAATTGATGCGGGGTGGGAGGGGACATGCATTAGCTCTTCATTTTCAGATGCAAATAATGTAAGAACTATTTCAAGCATATGAATTCTTTTACCCTCAGCAAGATGATGAGCAACACACTTTTCAATTTATACAAGTGTCCGCTTCCTGTCTGTCATTTTGAAAGCTAAAGATGCTGTTTAGTGCCCAAATAAACAGGATCTGGGCAGCCCAATCTCAAGACCAATGCGTTTAAAATAGAATATTGCTCTTCTGTTATTTCCTTCTGTGCTTTGGATCATTATAATCGCTGTGTGCTTTCATTGACAGTTAATTTCCAAATTAAAAGTGGATCATATAAGCTTCCTGAACCATGCTTTTATCATTTCAGCTAAAAACTAATGGCTGGAAAAATCAAAAGCATTGTGAATTGAGTATCATAGTTATTTAACATGATTCTCTGATCTGTATTCACATAAGTGTGTAGAGTGCTGGGAATCTTATTTGCAAGTTAAACTTCTTTTGCATATGTGAAACAAATGCCGACAAAAATTAAGCATTACATGATGTTTAATCCTCATTAACAGCCAAGTCTTCAAAAATGAAAAGTAGATATATACATAATGTACCTTGTTTTACACTTGACTAAATTCTTGTTCGTGCATGTTATCCCAGATGGTGGAAAATGTAACTCATAACACAAAGTTTTCATTTCACAGTTTTAATCCATGCAGTCAGTAGTTCTCAGAAGTCCATTTATCTGTACTATTCCCTGTTGTACTTACTGCCAGTTCCTTCAACTGTGGTATAGGATACTAAACAGACTGAGACAACATTTATTTATGAGTGGACTGTCCATTTAAAGGCTTTCAGTAAAAGATTCAGGAAAGTTGACTGAATTGCATTCAGATTAAATGACATGCAGCAAGAAGACCACGACAAATGAAAGAATTGAAGCCCAGTTTCATATTACCTAATCATTTTGATTTTCTGATTTCATAACAACTTTAAACTAAATGGCAGAACTACTTTGCTAATCTGCATTCTGGTAACATCAGTTGCTGCCGGTCCTAAAACATATCTCCAGGTATGTTTTATGGCTAGACTATGGACTAATTTGCACCAGCGATAATTCCTATTTCACTGTTTCACTCGCAGATACTCAGACATACTTCATCTCACCCATTTTTGAAAGTCTGAAAATAAGGTACAATCACCTGTTAACTCCTTTAATAGACAGGCTAGCAATATTTAAAAAAAATGTACTTCTCCACCATGGAGTACAGAAAGTTGACTAATTTTATTGGCATGTGCTTAAGAATATTATGCATTTTTATCTGAGAGTATAAGAGAATTAAAGATATTGCTAAATACAAGGCTCGGCAAATGTGAAATGGAAACTCAACCATTTGAGTTTGGACAGATATGCAGAGGTTCGTGTCCAGTTTAAGAAACTAAGACAAACAATCTGGATGACAATGGGTAATATCATATTAAATGCATTAGTATAACAGTCAATAACTTTAAAATGGTATTTATTTTTAATTCATTCATGGGACATAGGTGTCATTGGCTGGCCAACATTATTGCCCATCCCGAGTTGTCCTAAGAGGGTAGTTGAGAGTCAACCACATTGCTGTGGCTTTGTGGTCACTTGAAGGCCAGACCGGGAAGGATGGCAGATTTCCTTCCCTCAAGGTTATTTGTGAACCAGATGGGTTTTCCCAAAAATCAACAATGGTTTCACACTCATCAGTAGATTCTTAATTCCAGAAATTTTTTGCTGAATTCAAATTCCCCCATCTCCTGTGGCAGAATTCAAACCAAGGTCCTCAGAACATTAGCTAAGTTTCTGAGATTAATAGTCTATCCTTAATACGACCAGGCCATCACATTCCCTCTAAGTATTTTATGCATAAGTATTTGGTTCTGCTTTAAGAAATAGCCATATGAGAGCATCAAAGGAAAACAAATATTGATTAGCACCCACTATTTGTATAAGGGCAAAATACTACAGATGTTGGAATTGGAAACAAAAACAGAAAATGTTGGAAAAACTCAGCAGGTTTGACAACATTAGTACAGAGAGAATAGAGCCAACATTTCGAGTCTAGATGATCCTTAGTCCCTTTATTTTCAGTTCTGACTGACATTCGGTTTTTAGGAAGACCTCACACCTGGAATTTCAAGGGTTCCCTCCAGCTCTTTAATATTAACCTTATACAGGAGAAATGAAAACTGTGTTGGTATGAATTAAATGCTAAGGAGAATGTTCAACTTTAACAACCAAAAACCCAACTTACAGTACAGTTTATGCATTCAACTATTGTAGAAATCTTTCCATCCATAACTGAGTGAGGACTGTGGGCAAATTATAATACCCAACCAATGAATGCCAAATCCAAAAAAAAATTTGCTGTATCTCTTAACACATAACTAATACACACGCTAACTTGAACACACAGCAAACTATAAACCAATTTGGTTACAATTAGATCTGTTCCAACAGATTCTGCCATTCAACGCACAACCTTACCAGAATAATGGTGTATAATTCTGAGTGACACAGCTATAATGCTCAATAAAAATCAAAGGCTTTGTTATTCAGATTGCTTCCTTGTTCGGAATTGCAATACAGTAAACAAGGGTAGAGTAGTTTAATTTTTGACATTAATACCTGCTTTGGAACTACATGCTATTGCAGCATTAAATGAGCTTTTACTGATTTAATGGCAGATAATGCCAATCACATTGGCATTTCTGAACAATATATATGTTAGTCAGGTTAATATTACTCTTTGGTTACCAGGTTGTTGCTGAACAGATGCTGTACAGACAAAGAAAATTGTGGTGGAATTAATTTAAAAAGATCTTGCCCATGTGATATTACATGTTAGAACAAAATGAAAAAGTTACCTATTTGTACATCATTATTTAATCACAATTTTCCTATAAAATAAACCTTTGTTTACAATGGCAATATGAACGTTGCAATCAGTTAATAATCCTATTAACAATTTAAAATAAGAACCTTGATAAATACTTATTCATTTGTTTATGGTAATGCCAGTGAATCTTTTCATAAAATGATCAGATGAAAAAAAAATGTCCATTAACAAAAGCAAGTATAAAAATATTACTCACACGGATTTGGATTGCAATAAATCTTTTAAAAACACACTGAACCAGGAATGGGGCAGTGAATGGGAGGTTGGGGGGGTGGTGCTGGAATGGCCTGATTAAGATTCTCTTTGGGAAAGTTAGTGCAGAATTGATGGGAGGAATGGTCTCCTTTTGCACTGTAGTGGTTAATGTTTTTTTAAGTTTATTTATTAGTATCACAAGTAGGCTTATATTAACACTGCAATGAAGTTACTGTGTAAATCCCCTGGTGGCCACACTCCAGCGCCTGTTCACTGAATGCACTGAGAAAGAATTTAGAATGACCAATGTATCTAACTACTACATCTTTCAGACTGTGGGAGGAAATCAGAGCACCCAGAAGAAACCCATGCAGACACCAGGAGAACATGCAAACTCCACACAGATATTGACCTAAGCCAAGAATCAAATCCAAGTCCCTGATACTGTGAGATAGTAGTGCCAACTACTCTACCATTGTATCATCCCAATAAAATTTATGTTTCTATCATTGTACCCATATAATTAAAAGTCCTGCATTTAGCACCCATCTATAGCATCAGATCTGAGAAATTGTAACTTCAGAAACACCAAACATATGACACCTCAAAGTATCAAAACTGCAGCTATGCAAGGCATTGGTGAGGCCAATCCTTGAGTATTGTGTTCAGTTTTATCTCCTGGTATGAGGAAGGTCATTCTTCCTACTGAGGGAATCCAGTGAAAGTTGATTCCTGGAATGGCAGGACTGACATATGAAGAGAGATTGGTTCAACTGGGCTTATACTCACTGGAATTTAGAAGAATGAGGGAATCTCATAGAAACATATAAAATTCTGCTGGGATTGGACAGGCTAGATGTGGGAAAAATGTTTTCGATGTTGGGGAAGTGCAAAGCTAGGAATCACAGTCAAAGAGTAAGGGACTATTTAGGATTTTGATGAGGAAGAATTTCTTCACTCAGACTTGTGGAATTCTCTACCATAGAAAGCTGTTGGGGCCAGTTCATTAGATATGTTCAAGAGGAAGCTAGAGGTGACCCTTATGGTGAAAAGGATCAGGAGGTACAGAGATAAAATGGATATGGGATACTGAAAATGCATGTTCAGCCATGTTTCTAACACACCTTAGGATATTACACTTTTAAAATAACCATGAATCTTTTAAGTTATTCGTCATCAACTGTTGTAGTAAGTACCAAAAAGGAATGAGTAACCTACAGAAAATTAAGCAATTAAATCCTCTAATGCTTTTTCAAGGTAATTCTTCACAATTCACAAAGTACCACAAAAAAAAACCTGTGAAGATATCAGATTTCTTCACACTGTCTTTACTGCTATTTTTCTTCTTTAGTTGGGTATTGCCTATGACTGGATATAATACTCATCACATAACATAATTATAAATAAACTGATTCAATGGGAATTTAATGTGATTGCTGTTTGCAATATGGATCTCAAAGTGGATGCTAGACCTTTAAATTGTTCATTATTTGCTGAGATTCCCACCTGCTGTAGGGAGATTTTGGACAGTATCTTCCACCCTCAACCCCCATGGCAGGTTTGGTGATGGGGGTGTATTTAATTGCGTGGAAGGTAGCAGTTGGGCACCTTCCCATCTCCGCTTAGGAACTATCCACCATCTTAAGTTTTCTACTCCATTCTACCCCACTTCCCTCTGAACCTGAAGCATTCTGGTTCAATTCAAATTGTCATAAAACCTGTCAGTAAGAGTGGTGCTGTTCAGGTGCAGCCTGCCAATCTTCTGGAGACTGAATGTCAAGTCTTGACACATTCTTCTACCTTCTGCTGGACCATGACCACTTCACCGAAAATCAACCCATCATTTCTTAGACTGTCATTGCTTCATTTCTTAGACTGTCACTGCTTTATTTCCTCTGGAGGTCTTCCATCCAGGCCTCCAACCTCACGTATTCCCTTCTCCCACCTCCCTTACCCTCACAATTCTACCCCCTTATCAAGATTCACAAACAGATGTCCTTGTAGATGTTTCAACATCATAGCCAATGCAACTCATTTCTTTCTATTTCAACTTCACTTTTCTCTCTTTGCCATGCAGTCAGAAAGTGACCAAGCCTGGGATTATTGTGGCTTTCATTTTAGTGCTGTTCTTTCCCTAACTGCAAGAAAGATCAACAAAACTCTGGAGGTATCATCTGTTCATAAGAAGGGAAAATGTAATCTTATAGCTTGAAAAAGGCTTGAATGAAGTGGTATTGGGATCCTTAGCCAAGGGGCAGCCGAAGAAACGGAAGAGGAAGAAGATCAAAAAACTCACATTTGCCTCTGGATAGCAGCATTCACTGTATTTCTGTCCTTAATAGCCTGGGATGCACGCGACTATTTCGTCAGTATATATTGCAATCATACAGAATTTCATTCTTCAATGCCTTGTAATGTGCTCATAGATGAAGGCTTAAGAATGTGTTAGATAGAAGGAGCAAAATTACTAGAAGTTATCTGCCATTTGAAAGAAAAATACTGTGAAGTCTCCATTAAATTGTCATTTGAAGGATTATTGCCTTAAAGAAACTTGTACACAATTGGCCCTGAAATTCCTGAGACTCCATTCTCTGTTGGCACAAAGATGACAAAGCTGAACCCTGTTTATTTTATCCTGAAGCCAGTGATCAAATCCTAAATCTTAGGATTGAAGTTACTTGCATAATTCAGGCAAGTATATTGTGACTACAAAGTACTTAATTTGTAGCTGTCCTGATGTGTCAGCCAGTAAGTAGAGAAATTCTCAACATCTTAGCATTCGGAGCCCCCAGGCCATTCTAGGCTGAAGATTGTCCCTGCTGCACAAATGAATTAGTCCATGCGTGATTACTTGAGTATTAGTTGGGGCCTCCACAAAGTCCATCATAAAACTTGTGTCTACTTTCGGTGTGTAGAGATTCTGCATACTGGGCAGAACCTCCTTAATTATTTGAGGAACTCCCTAAGCGCAAAACGGCAAAAGATGAAACAAAAGTCTGCCTGGAACCTGAATCACAGAATTTACAGTGCAGAAGGAGGCTTTTGAGCCATCAAGCCTGTACTGACAACAATCCCACCCAGATCCTATCCCCGTAACCTCATATATTTACCCTCCTAGTCCCCTGACGCTAAGGGGCAATTTATTATGGCCAATCAACCTAACCAGCACATCTTTGGATTGGGAAGAAACTAGAGCACCTGGAGGCAAGCCATGCAGAGATGGGGAGAATGTGTAAACTGCACACAGACACTGACCCGAGGCCCAAATTGAACCTGGGTCCCTGGCACTCTGAGGCAGCAGTGCTAACCAGTGTACCACCATGCCACTTGCACCATTCTGGAATTTAAATGACCACAGCAATTAATATTGAAATTTAATATATTTATTCAGGCCTTTTCTGGTCTGGTACCAGAAGAAGGAAAAAGCTGTTACAGATAGTCATAGAGTCATACAATGCAGAAAAATTCCTTCGGACCATCGAGTCTGTACTGACAATAACTACTGTTAAAGGTGCACTAATCCCAGCTTTCCTGCATTTGTACTTTTTCCTTGATTCAAGAATGTTTCAAGTGCTCATCCAAATATTTTTCAAAGGTTATAATGTTTCTCACACCTCCACCACCACCTTCCGAGGCAGTGCATTCCAGATTCCTCTGGGTGATTTTTTTTCTCAAATCCCCTCTGAATCTCCTACCCCTTATCCTAAAACTATGCTCACTTGTGATTGACCTCTCAACCAAGGGGAGCAGCTACCCCCTCTTCACCTTGTCTATACTCTTCAATCATGTTCAACTTCAGCTTTCTCTGCTCAAAAGAGAACAATCCAAGCCTATCTCATCTTAACTTCCAGTTTAAATGTTCCATCCCAGGCAACCTCCTCTGTACCCCCTCTGTCAGATTGTTGTAAAAATCCAATTATTTCACTATGCCTTCCTTTTCGGATGGACCTATCACCCAGCCCTGATTTGACTCCTCTGCATCTCCAGTCCCATATTATCAGTTTGGCTCTTAATGCACTGAGGGCAACTAGAAATGAGCAATAAATACTGCCTTGTCACTGTCATCTGCTTCCCAAGAGAAGATATATACAGAAAATTGTCTTATCAGCAAACATTGATTTCATTTTTCTTGTGCCTATGTTCAAATCATTTATATAAATGGAAAACAAAAGAAATCCCAGTGCAAATCCCTGGACACACTTGTACTCACACACCATCAATCCTAAAAATATTCATCTATCCCTAATCTCCCATAGCGATCTCTCTACCTTTGCAGCTGCACAACTTGGAATGCCAAGTGGACTAATTTTCGTCACAATTCCCCTATATACCACCTTATCAAATAAGTGAAATCCTTATTTATCATGACTTGATTCCCTCTCTTTGCATCCTGCGATTGCCTTGAAAAATTCAAGTTAAATTAGTCAAATATGCTTTTGTGAATTAATGTTTTCTTATGGTCTCTGGAAACTTGTCCATGGCTGAAGTAAGACTAACTGGTTCATTGCATTTGCCAGCCATTAGTCATATTGCATAAATCCTGTTTGAAGCTACTCTCAAAAAAATAATACTTGTGCCTCCTTCATGTCCTTAAAACCACAGAGATTCAATTTAAATTTTAGGAATGAATGACTGAAGGATATTAAACAAAGGGTAGAAGAAATAAAAAAAAGTCTTGTGTTTGTGCACATTTTTGTGCTTCCTTAGGGATCTTCAAAACATTTCAAAGACAACTGATTTTATTTGAAGTACAGTAACTATTTCTATGTTGACAAATTATGCCAGCCGATATAAATGTAAAGACCCAGAATCACAAGTAAATCCGCGACTAGGCAATCTGTTTCCATGGTATTGGCTGAAGGCAGGATATTGACCAATAAGTGCCATGTGATCCTTCACATTTAGCTGCACTGGCAGACAGGTCATTTCAAATAAATAACACTTAGAAAATGTAACACTACTTCAATACTACACCGAGTGTCAATATAGATTGTGCATTCAAAACTGATTTAGTGGTGTTTAATCATCTAATCTGAGACATTAGGCTTAATGTAAAGCCTCCCGCCAAAGCAAAGTCAGTATGAAACCAACAAGTTCCACGCTAACCCAACCCCATCCATGAAGGGTTGTAGATCAGGGAATGGGGCGCGGGTCGGGAACTTCTTGTAGAGAGTGGTGACTACGACACAGAAGGATAGGAAGAAAGATTTGACTTATGGAAGAAAATGTGGGTGTTTGATTAGTAGTTTTGTGGAGACGCGAAGATTGGCAGTGTTGCTGATACTGCCAAGGATTGACAGAGGGTACAACAGAATATAGATAGATTGGAGATTTGGGCACAGAAATGGCACATGGATTTAATCCAGACAAACATGAGATGATGCATTTTGGAGGATTAAATTTAGGCGTGAATTTTACTGTAAATGGCAGAGTTTTTAGGAGTATTAACATACAGAGGGAACTGAGCGTGCAGATTCACTGTTCCATAAAAGTGGCAATACAGGTGCCAAGATGATTAAGAAGGCATATGACATTCTCACCTTAATCAGCTGGATTATTGAGTACAGGAGTTTGGAAATCATATTGTAATCATATGAACCTTGGTTAGGCCACATTTGGAACATTGTGCGCAGTTCTGGTCACCACACGAGCAGAAAGACGTGGAAGCTTTGAAGAGAGTGCAAAGGATGTTCACCAGCATGTTGCCTGGTCTCAAGAGTGTTGACCATGTAGACAGGTTGAACAAACTACAATTGTTTTCACTGGAAAGATGGAGGCTAAGGGGAGACCTGATGGAAGTATGTGAAGTTATGAAGGGCACAGACAATGTGACTAGTCAGAGGCTTTTTCTAAGGGTGGAAGTGTCAATTTCAAATGGGCACATGTTCAAGATGAGAGGTGGAAATTTTAAGGGAAATGTGCGGGGGAGCTTTTGCATGTAGAGGATGATGAGTGCCAGGAATGTGCTGCCAGAGTATGTGGTGAAAGTAAGCACATTAATAACATTCAAGAGGCATCTGAATGGCTACATAAATAGGAAGGAAATAGAGACATACAGACCAAGCAAGGACAGACTTTTTTTTTAGTTAGGGCATCATGATCAGCACAGGCTTGGAGGGCCAAAGGGCCTATTCCTATGTTGTATTTTTATTTGATTTTTTGGTCTTTTCTTTCTTTGAGTCTACCCAGTGGAGAGTTTTCCGATTCCCATTGACTTCGGTTTTATTTGAGCTCCTTGATACCACACTTGGTCAAATGTTGCCTTGCTGTCAAAGGGTAGTCACTCTAACCTCACCTCTGGCATTCAGTTCAATTGTCCATGTTTGAACCAAGACTGCAACGAGGTCAAGAGCTGAGCATCAGAAGCAGGTTATTGCTTTCTAAATGCTGTTTGATAGTGCTGTTTATGATCGATTCCATCACTCAATTGATGTTCAAGCATTGACTGATAGGGCAGTAATTTGTCAGGTTGGATTTGTTCACTACCGTAAGTACAGGATATATCTGAGCCACTTTCCACATTGTTGGGTAGATGCCAGTATTGAAGCTGGACTGGAACATCTTGGCTAGATGCATTTTGAGTTCTGGAGCACAAATCTTCAGGACTATTGTCAAGACCTATAGTCTTTGCAGTACCCAGTGCCTTCAGCTGTTTCTTGATACCTTGTGGAGTGAATCAAATTGACTGAAGACTAGCATCTGTGATGCAGGGGATCATTGGAAGAGGCCTGAATGGATAATCAACTCATCATTGATGGCTAAAGGCTGTTGAGAGTGGTTTTGCTTTATCTTTTGCACAGATGTGCGGGCCTTCTCTATTTTTGAGGATGGGGATATTTGTGGAGCCCCCTCCTCTAAGAGTTGTTTAATTGTCCACTACCATTCATGACTGAATATAGCTGGGCTGCAGAACTTAGATTTGATCTGTTGTTTGTGGGATTGCTTAACTCATTACTGCTTCTGTTGTTTGGCACACAAATAATCCTGTGTTATAGTTTCACCAGGTTGGCACTTTATTTTTAAGTATGCTAGGTGTTGCTCCTGGCGTGCCAATCTGTAGTCTACATTGAGTCAGGCTTGATACCCTGTTTTGGTAGAGTGGAGGATATGCATAATATATTACACCATTCCTAACCAAAAAGTGATGTGCAAGGTGGTGAACTCACATCTTGAGTGTTCTGTGCAGTTTATCAAATAATAAAGAGGAAAATTTAAGGCAGATGGCAAAAGCTCTTTTTCACCTAAATAGTCATTAATACAAGAAATGATTTTCCACACAGAAGGCGAGATTTTACCATTAAGCTGGGCCTGTTTTCGGGTGCAAAAACTTGATAAAGTCAGATGTGAGGCAAGTAGTGCGATCAGCGCCTGTTTCCATGTCAATTCCCCCTTTAGCAATGTCTGAAAACGGCAGCAATTGGGATTGTGCCAAAACAGGAGTGACGGCATTTGCATGCATCAAAATTGATTTAATGGGCTGCGCACCCAACCCTACTGGCACTTCCACCTTTTACCATGGTGTTCACCCATCCAAAATTGGCACAAAACAGACATGCTTCTCAAAAGTCGGATTTGGTTAGTTAGTTAGTAAAAGTCTAATTAGTGAGGACATAAGTGCTAAGCATTTGACTGCTCTCTGCTTGAGATCAGTGGTGGGGAAGAGGGGTGGACGGAAAAGGGGGGTCCACTGCATTCTGCCTGAGATCAGTAGGAAGGAAGGGAGGTCCGCTGCCACTCTGCCTGAGATCAGTTGCGGGGGTGCATGATCAATCTGGGTGATGGAGGGGATGTGGGGAAAAGGGAGTCAATGTTTTGGCAGTCCAAGGGAGGCATTATCTGGCCTAGGAGCAATGTGGCAGGGGAGCTGCATTCTATCTTTATTCCTGTGCATGCGTAGTTGGAGGTGCCAATTGGATTTTGGGCACAATAAACCTTGTCCACAGGCTTCTAAAGCATGATTCAGAATTGCTGATATTTTTTCAGTCAGAATGCTAATGGAGATGCCTGAGAACATGTCTAAAAGTCGGATTTGAAACACTCCCAGTTTCTAGTTGGCCCAGAACTTAGAGTCAAAATGGTAAAATAGCGACCAGAATGTTGGACACGATAATACAAATGAATGTCACATTGGTATCACTTGAATGTTTAAGATGGTCCACATTGTCTTTCTGAACATTATTTTTCTTGTGATCTCTGATTTGCTCCTGTCATTCGAAGCTTGTTATTGTTAAAGTGTTTTTATTGCTGTCATGAGGAGGTTTACGTTTACACTGCAGTGAAGTCACTGTGAAAATTCTCGAGTCGCCGCACTCCAGCATCTGTTTGGGTACATCTGAGGAGAGTTGAGCATAGCCAATGCACCTAACCAGCGCATCTTTGGGACTGTGGGAGGAAACCAGAGCACCTGGAGGAAACCCACACAGACCACAGGGAGAACGTACAGACTCCGTTCAGACCGTGACCCAAGCTAGGAATCGAACCCACGTCCCTAGCAGTGCAAGGCAGCAGTGCTAACCGCTGTGCCTCCTCTTGTTAGATACTTGCCCATATTCAGCTCCAGTAACAATTAGAAACTCATGATGGAAAGATCTTTCTGAACTTCTAAATGACTGGGAAAAGTGGGGGTAGCATTTAGAAAGGAGGAGAGGAGAAATGAACAGTCGAGAGAGTAATTCCACATGAAGAAAGTAATGCCAACCCACAGTTGGAGACAGGGAAAATTAAAGAAAATATCTTAATGATAATTTCTCTGCCCAGAAACCTGACAAATTGCTGCAGTAAGATTAGAACTGATTGTTCACGGATGTGAAATTAAATATAGAATGCTGAAATTTGGAAGGCATTGAGAAGGCCCTAATCCAATCAGACAACTTTCATTGTGTTAAAAAGCTGGAGAAGAAAATCTGAACAGCTCGTGAATATCAGGAAATCACTGATGTCAAATTAGCACTGTATAACTACATTTCCATCAACGTCTTGTATTCTTTAAAATATTGAATTTTTAAAAATCAACGTTACATTGCCAACTTCTGTTACTATGATTTAGTTGCACACTAACCACAGGAGAGATAAACTGACGCAAATGAAAATATAATACAGCCAGTACTTCAGCATAACCTAATGGATTCTACATATCATGTGAGACATGTGGCATTGCTAGCCAATTCTTGTATACATGATAACATTAAATAAGGATTACTCATTGCAGTGAATTTTCAGCTAATGATCCAATTACCTGGTCACTGAAATGATTTTTGTAATGTATTATATCAATTTGTTACTGACGATCTTTCAACTCTGCAGGCTACATCATAAGCTTTCTCACCAATGTTCATGCTCGTGACTCATAGCCCTTCCATTGGTTATAGAACTACTGTAATTCACCATAAATTGTACATAATCTTCAGCTATTTATTTCTTACCTGCGTACAGTGCTACCTATTTAGTCATCACTGTCATACTTTGCCAATTCGTTGAATCAGATATCTTGCTTCCAATCCCTCTTCCAGATAGGAATAGGTAGGAGCACGATTGTAATAGCAGGGCAGCACTCACTGCCCTGTTCCCATTGATGTAAAGGTCACTGTCATTTTGGTTGAGGAATTGAAATGGGCAATGCAAGTAGCACTTAGAACAGAAGTGTTCTTCATTAGCCTGTGCACATAGGGGCACCATGAAGGTTAGAAGGACCTCAACCATTAACAGTGAATTAAAAAGGAAAATTCTGGAATTATTAAACAGGTCAGGAAGCATGTGGGGAGTGAGAAGCAGAGGGCTGGATTCTAGAGCCCATGCCAGGTGTATTTGAAGGCAGGATGAGTATGTAAGATATGTCAGATGACTAGCCCACTGCCTTCCTGTCCACCCACTGACTTAGTCTCTATATTAAGGAGGGGTAGGTGCATGCCCACAGAATTCCTTAAGCTGCCAATTATTGGATACTTAATGGCCTAAGTCTGCCTCCACTGTCATAATTCACTGGCAAGCAGAAGATAGACCTGTAGAAGAGTCATTTAGATCTAAAATGTTAACTTTGTTTCTCTCCATAGATGCTGCCATATCCATTGAGTTTATCCAGTGTAATATCTTTTTATATCATTAGAGAAGCGGACCAGAGAGGTCAAGCTGCTTTTTTAACTAAATTTTGGGAAAGGGCAGGAAGAAGATTGTGTTTTCCCTTCAAACATCACCCTCTCACCTCCTCACTCCCAGTTTTCCTGTTCACACCATGTCCAAAATCCCAGTATTTTCTCCAGACCATGACTTCTACATTCCAAGACCCTTTCATGGTTCCAGCAACACCTACTACTCAGTTCTGATGCTGCTGGGATTGCAAGGCTTAAAGGCAGGGTGGAAGTGCAGAGGTCTGTCCCTCAGCTTTTTATTAAGGTTGGTTTCTGCCAGACTTCTCTTCTGAAAGGATGAGCAGTTAATCTCATCCAGCCCTCTGTAAAAATTCAGCCTAGATTCAATCTTCTATCCTTTAAAGTATCCTTTAAAGGACTATAAGACCATAAGACATTGGAGCAGAATTAGGCTACTAGGCCCATCGAGTCTACTCTGCCATTCAATCATGGCTGATATTTTTCTCATCCCCTTTCTCCTGCCTTTTCCCCATAACCTCTGATCCCCTTATTAATCAAGAACTATCTTTATCTTAAAGACACTCAATAACCTGGTTCCACAGCCTTCTGTGGCAAAGAGTTCCATAGATTAACCGCTCTCTGGCTGAAGAAACTCCACCTTGTCTCTATTTTAAAGGATTGTCTCTTTAGCCTGAGGTTGTGCCCTCTGGTTCTAGTTTTTCCTTCTAGTGGAAACATCCTCTCTACATCCACTCTATCCAGCCTCATAGTATCCTGTAAGTTTCAATAAGATCCCTCCTCATTCTTCTAAACTCCAATGAGTACAGACCCAGAGTCCTCAAACTGTTTCTCATACAACAAGCTCTTTATTCCAGGGATCATTCTTATGAACCTCCTCTGGACCCTTTCCAAGGATCCAAAACTGCTCACAATATTCCAAATAGGGCTGACCAGAGCTTTGAACACCCTCAGAAGTGCATCTCTGCTCTTGTTTTCTCTTCTGATCCCAGTGATAGTTGCAGGCCATCTGCACAATATTTATGAGGGTGGCCATTCAATAAGCTGCCTCCATGTTACACAGGCAAAGGGGCAATCAGAGTCCCCAAAATGAAGGGCAGTCAGTCTGCAGGGAAAGGGAAATTTACAAGCCTTTGCTGGCTGATGATATAAAGATTTCTTCATTTTATCATTAAAATTTCATGCACATCTCACTGCTCCCTGATGTTCTGCACTCACTTCCCATGAGAAGGCAAGCTGCAATATGGGTGTCCTGTGCACCCTCAATAAAATATCAGACTCTTTAATAAATAACTGCTACTTACTCCAATTAATGACTTGACTACCTGCTTTCCTCTGCCAAGCGCATTGCCTGCTGTCACTTTGACCTAATTTCCAGAAAGATTACAGGCATGGGAAGATTCCAACTCAACATTTCAGTCTATGAGCTTCCATCAGAACTGGAAAAGGAGGTACCATAGATTTCAAGAATAAAGAATGGGGAAGGTGGGATAAAAAGAATATAAGGGAAGGTCTATGATATTGGGGATAGAAGAGATTAAATGACAAATGGTTTCATAGAGCAAGGTGATAATGGGACAGCAAGGGCTGGAGTTCTCTTGTCTCATATGCCCCTCCACCACTGCCAACCAGAATGGAGAATTTGGCACTCAGCTAAATCTCTGTTCACAGGCCACAGGATTGGCAAGCTTGGAGAATCCATCCCAAGATGTTGCTAGAGGATATGTGAATGGCAAGATCCCGAACATTTGCAGTCAGAAAGCAAAGAATACAAGAACACTGGAAACATTGTACAAATTCACAATGATTTGGAAGGAGCAGTGTTGTTCAATCCATGATTAGCCCTAATTTAAATACATTTATTTGGCTTTTTCCTGTTTCCAGTTGGCATGCTGGGAAATAACAGCCTGATCAAAATCTTAGTTGTTCAAAAATGGCAGAATACAGTTTTTCAGCAAAAAGTCTGCCATTTTTCAGTTTTTACCTGATACCGAGATTTGATGGGCCAAGCAGCCTACTTCTGTTCTGAAATCTTATGGTCATTCATTATCAAGAATGGATCAGGGGCCAGACAGAAAGCAATGCCATGTGTCTCCCTGACGCAATTCATCTTTGGCCTAAAATTAACCAGTGGGGATAAAATGAATGGAAACATTTTTCTACCTGGAATTTTGTTCCTAAACCAAATCTGAAGGATTGGGGAAATAAAAAAATCATTCCCTGTCTTGACTGTGGTGGATATCTACATCTCCAAGAGCACAACTGGGTGCTATATTTTTCAAAATACTGGGAATTTGGCAGAAGAATGATGTGCTCGGGAAAAAGGGAGTATGTAAATGTTTTACCGTTGGCCTTACGCTTGGTGTGCAGTGCATTTTTGGCCCTCTCTGCTTCTTTGGATTTGATCCACAATGCCACAAACTGAAATGGAACAACATTGTTTTGACATTAATGTATGGTGACTGTTAGGTCTCTCTGATGTGTCCAATTGAATCCTCATATTCTAACCATCAGCACAGTGCTGATGGCCTGTGAATATTGGGGTGAATGGAGAGTTACAGTTGCATTTGTCCTTTCTACCAATAATTTAAAGGTTGGTAGAACCTATGCAAATGCAGGAAGAATGGTTACATTACTGGCTTCAAACAAAAGTGAAGATGTACTGATTGAGATCAGTTCTTTCAAGTTGACAAAAGTAGATTGGGATACATCAGCCAAGTTATTTTCAAATGTAGTAAAAAAAAGACAAAAATATAACTGAGGTTCATTGCAAAGTTAATATGATCTAAGGCTATCTCTTTAAGATTAAGTAAGATTAAGGGCCCCAGCTCATGGCATATATGCTTATGCTGCACTGAAAATCTTCACAAAGAATAGTCCCAATGTCTTGTACAAAGACAGGTCTGTGTAACTCTCATTCATCTCCTGTTCTCCAGTTACACATCATTTGTTCTTGATTTATTTTAAATTAAAGAAAATGGATTCAGTTCAGTTCAATTCTGCAGATTAGAAGCAAAGTGAAATCATATCTTACATATAAACAGTACTGAAACCTTTATAGTTACCATTGGTTTCCACTTATTGCATAAACTGAAGTCCATTACATTATGATATCATGAAATAATACGAAGTCTATCCTAGTCCTTAGGGTGATCTCACTGAAGAAACAGAGCTCTAAAGCACAAAACCTTTGTTCCTGTAAGTGCAGGTTGCCAGTTGTGGAGCAGTGGAACTATCAGATTTATTGTGACAACCTGTCAGCTAGCATAATGATAATAAGCAGTTAAGTGTCAATGAATGCCTAACACGGGGGGGTCTTGTGGCATCAAAATTCAAAGTTCAATAGAACTTCACAGCTTTAAAATCCATGAATGAACAAGAATAGCCCCTGATTGTAATTGTGTACAAGGTAAAGGAATCCTGCAAATGATTCAAAGGTATTCAAAGACTGAAGTCTCAAAGGCTCATATGTTCCTATATCCCAAACAGTACCAGTACATTGAAAATAAGGAAGTCAGTAATAACTGCAATGCAGAAAACATACAACTCCTGACCAATTAGAAACAATCAGGTGCAGGTTTTCAATCAGAAGTAATCTGTATCAAAAATAGCATTCTCAGTGAGATAAATATTCACCTTCCTAGTAAAGGAATGCATGCTCTGTCATTTAATGACAACTAGTAGAATGAAGAAGTAAAGTCGTAATAGCAGTATTTATTTTAAATAGCTTATCTATTGCTGAAGATAGAGAAATGTTCTGTTCCATCAAATAATTCGTAATGTACCAATATCAGTGCAGTTATTCACCTGGGATAGAGAATGTTTCTTCATGCTTTGCAGGCTAAAGCAGGAGAAGGAATTTCATAATTATACCCCAAAGCTGCTGCAACACAGTCACATCCATTCCGACCTTATGAAACTCAGGGAACAGCTTCAGTCACTTTCATTTTGGTTAGATCATGATCTCTGAGTATTTCAAAGCTTTAAAGGTCACTTCTTGACATTCAGTTCTGAGTTTCTGAATGATGTTCACATCTTGACACATGGACAATTATGTCATCCTCTGCCTCTTTGAACTTTTAAAGGCTTGTGTCCTCTGACTCATTCACTTCCAATTCTCTGCTTATCAAATGTTTTATTAATGCTCTTCTCATCTTTTAAGCCAATTGAAACTCATACAGAACATTTTTTTTAGAAGGAAAGTTTTAACTTGGGTTGACAATTTTAAACAAATATGCCTATATAACAATCCAACTAAAGTTACATTGGAAATAGAAACATGGAAGTGTGAGATCTTCAAGTCTATTCCACTATTCATCAAGGTCATAATTGCTCTGTAGCCTAACTCTGCATTTCAACCTTGTCCTCATATCCATCTGTACATTTGATTTACAAAATAAAGCATTGACCTAGCATTAATTACCATTTGCAGAAGAGATTTCCAAGCTTCCACTATCCTTTGCATGTAGAAATGATTTCCAATCTCATTCCTGAAATGTATGACTCCAATTTTTAATTTGTGTCCTTAACCATCAGAAATTACTTCCTTCCATCCACCTTATTTCTTCCCCTTATGTCTTCAAAACTTCGATCGAGTCATACTTAATCATCTTTTAAATGGGACTTCAGAAAATACCTTTGGGAAATCCATATAAACAGTATCTATAGACATTTCCAGAACCATTTTAGTCACCTCAATCAAGTTTGTCAGGTATGGCCTTCCATTCACATTCTTGCTCAACTGAAAATTGCGAGGTTTTCAGTCATTCCTTAAATATAAATTCTAGTAATATGCTAACAACAAGGATTGGTTTTTCAATCCAATCAAACCAAATCTCAAATTTGGTTTTTAATCCATAGATCTATAAACATGGACAGGGATCGCATGTAGAAGTGGGAACATTGAGGTGGCGGCGCGGGCTCGTTGGGCCGAAGGGCCTGTTTCCCGTGCTGTTTTGTTCTTTGTTTGATTAGGGTAACTGGTCTATTATGCTCTTGTTTCCCGCTCCCACCTTTCTTAAAATGCAGACTTAATGTACAATTTTCAAATCAAGAGAAATTGTCCTCAAAATGAGAGAATTTCAAAATATGGCATGTGTAATGTCCTCACCTACTTCCTTTAGTCTAGAGGATTTGTCACAATTTAGTTGCATTACTTTCTTCATCATTGATATTTTAAATGAGTTCAATGTCCCTAATACATTACTAATTGCCTTGGGTTGGGATATCCAACCTTGTCCTCACTGTAAATAGCAATGCATAGCAATAATTCAAAATATCAATCATTTCTTTATTTTCATCATCAATACTGCCATTATCTGTTTTTGAATGGGCTCATATTACTCTGCACTATCTTCTTTGCCCTCGCATAATTGTGAAATCAAAGTAGCTTTGAGAAGAAATGCTGAAAGCAGAGCAACTCCTGATCATGGTTGGAGATCTTCGTTTTCAATGATCAGAGGCTTCCCAGCCTGCCAACTAATGGCTGGGGTATATGATTTGATTTATTGTCACGTGTATCAGGATACAATGAAAAGTATTATTTCTTGAGCGTACCATTCACAGAGTACAAAGGGGGGAAGGAAAGGATAGGGTGCAGAATACAATGTTGCACTTACAGATAGGTGAGGAGAAAGATCAGCTTAATATCTGGTAGCACCATTCAAAAGTCTAATGGCAGCAGAGAAGAAAATGTTCTTGGATCAGTTGATCCTTGCTTTCAGATTTCTGTATCTTTTTCCCAATGGAAGAAGGAGTGTGGCCGGGGTACGTGGGGTCCTTTTTCATTCTGGCTGCTTTTCTGAGGCAGCAGGAAGTATAGACAGAGTAATTCAAAGGGAGACTGGTTTGTGTGATGGACTGGACTGCCTTCGCAACCCTCGATAGTTTTTTGCAGTCTTGGTTTGAGCAGGATCCATGCTGCTGGACAGGAATAGTTGGTAAGAACTCAGTAAGAATTTAGCAACACCAATTATTAATCCAACCGATTTATTTGATAGTAAAAAAGCGAGCTTTCAACCCTCTTGTGTCTTCCTCAGGCAAGTGCAGTGTTCTGGTCTGCAATAGCACACATCAGCACAGACAGTCAGAGATTGCTGATTAGAATGCGAATCCTTACATCTAACCTGCTATTCAAGTGTTAAAGTGGCTAACAATGTGTGTGCAGGGGATCCTGAGCATTGTTAGAGAATTGTGTATTTTCTCCAGACAGCACAGTAAGTGAGGTTTTTTGCTAACCCAGGCAAGTTACGGGGGGTTACAGATAGTGTGTCATGAAGCCAAGATCCCTGTTAAGACCGTCCTCATGTGTGCGGAGCTTGGCTATCAGTCTCTGTTCAGCGACCCTGCGCTGTCGTGTATCACGAAAGCCCCCTTGAAGAACATTTACCCGTAGGTCGGAGGCCGAATGCCCATGACTGCTGAAGTGTTCGCCCACAGGAAGGGAACTGTTTTGCCTGGTGATTGTTGAGCGATGCTCATTCATCCGCTGTCGTAGTGTTTGCATGGTCTCCCCAATATACCATGCTTCGGGACATCCTTTCTTGCAATGTATTAGGTAGACAACGTTGGCCGAGTTGCAAGAGTATGTACCGTGTACCTGGTGAATGGTATCCTCACGTTTGATGATGTCGTCCATGTCTATGATCTGGCATGTTTTGCAGAGGTTGCTGTGGCAGGGTTGTGTGGTATTGTGGTCACTGTTCTCCTGAAGGTTGGGTAGTTTGCTGCGAACAATGATCTGTTTGAGGTTGTGCGGTTGTCTGAAAGCAAGAAGTGGGGGGGTGGGGATGGCCCTAGCGAGATGTTCACCGTCATCAATGATATGTTGAAGACTCCGGAGAAGACATCGTAGCTTCTCCGCTCCAGGGAAGTACTGGACAACAAAGGGTACTCTGTCCACCGTGTCCCGTGTTCGTCTTCTGAGGAGATCAGTGCGGTTTATCGTTGTGGCACGTCGGAACTGTCAATCGATGAGTCGAGCGCCATATCCTGTTCTCACGAGGGCATCCTTCAGCGTCTGGAGGTGTCTGTCACGATCCTCCTCATCTGAGCAAATTCTGTGTATACGGAGGGCTTGTCCCTAGGGAATGGCTTCTTTAACGTGTCTAGGGTGGAAGCTGGAGAAGTGGAGCATTGTGAGGTTGTCTGTCGGTTTGCGGTACAGTGAGGTGCTGAGGTGACCGTCCTTGGTGGAGATGCGTGTGTCCAAGAATGCAACTGATTCTGGAGAATAGTCCATGGTGAGTCTGATGGTGGGATGAACTTGTTGATATCATCATACAGTTGTTTCAATGATTGTTCACCATGAGTCCAAAGGAAAAAGATGTCATCAATGTATCTAGTATATAACCTTGGTTGGAGAACTCGTGTGGTGAAGAAGTCTTGTTCGAACCTGTGCATGAAGATGTTGGCATACTGAGGTGCGAATTTGGTCCCCATGGCTGTTCCGTGTGTCTGGATGAAAAGCTGATTGCTGAAGGTGAAGACATTGTGGTCCAAGATGAAGCGGATGAGTTGTAAAATTGCATCTGGAAACTGGCAGTTGTTGGCATTGAGTACTGAGGCAGTTGCAGCAATACTATCGTCGTGGGGGATGTTGGTGTAGAGCGCCGAGACATCCATTGTGACAAGGATTTATCAACCGCACTTACAAGACAGTCCCGAACATCACCCAAGTACAACGCAAGGCCATCCGTGCTCTCAAGACCAACCGCAACATTGTCATCAAACCAGCAGACAAAGGAGGCGCCACCGTCATACTGACCAGAACGGACTACTGTGAAGAAGTGTACCGACAACTAAACAATGAGAAACACTACAGACAGTTACCAGCAGATCCGACCAAAGAACACACTCGTCAACTCAACACTCTGATCGAAACCCTTGATCCGGACCTTCAGAACACCCGCCAGGCTCTCATTCCACATACTCCCCGCATTGGAGATCTCTACTGCCTCCCAAAGATACACAAGGCAAACATACCTGGCCGTCCCATCGTATCTGGCAATGGGACCCTGTGTGAGAACCTCTCTGGCTATATCGAAGGCATCCTGAAACCCATCGTACAAAGAACCCCCAGCTTTTGTCTTGACACTACGGACTTCCTACAGAAACTCAGCACACATGGAGCAGTAGAACCAGGGACACTCCTTGTCGCAATGGATGTCTCGGCGCTCTACACCAACATCCCCCACGACGATGGTATTGCTGCAACTGCCTCAGTACTCAATGCCAACAACTGCCAGTTTCCGGATGCAATTTTACAACTCATCCGCTTCATCCTGGACCACAATGTCTTCACCTTCAACAATCAGCTTTTCATCCAGACACATGGAACAGCCATGGGGACCAAATTCGCACCTCAGTATGCCAACATCTTCATGCACAGGTTCGAACAAGACTTCTTCACCACGCGAGATCTCCAACCAAGGTTATATACTAGATACATTGATGACATCTTTTTCCTTTGGACTCATGGTGAACAATCATTGAAACAACTGTATGATGATATCAACAAGTTCCATCCCACCATCAGACTCACCATGGACTATTCTCCATAATCAGTTGCATTCTTGGACACACGCATCTCCATCAAGGACGGTCACCTCAGCACCTCACTGTACCGCAAACCGACAGACAACCTCACAATGCTCCACTTCTCCAGCTGCCACCCTAGACACGTTAAAGAAGCCATTCCCTATGGACAAGCCCTCCGTATACACAGAATTTGCTCAGATGAGGAGGATCATGACAGACACCTCCAGACACTGAAGGAAGCCCTCGTGAGAACAGGATATGGCGCTCGACTCATCGATCGACAGTTCCAACATGCCACAACGATAAACCGCACTGATCTCCTCAGAAGACGAACACGGGACACGGTGGACAGAGTACCCTTTGTTGTCCAGTACTTCCCCGGAGCGGAGAAGCTACGACATCTTCTCCGGAGTCTTCAACATATCATTGATGACGATGAACATCTCGCTAGGGCCATCCCCACCCCCCAACTTCTTGCTTTCAGACAACCGCACAACCTCAAACAGATCATTGTTCGCAGCAAACTACCCAACCTTCAGGAGAACAGTGACCCCAATACCACACAACCCTGCCACAGCAACCTCTGCAAGACATGCCAGATCATAGACATGGACGACATAATCAAACATGAGGATACCATTCACCAGGTACACGGTACGTACTCTTGCAACTCGGCCAACGTTGTCTACCTAATACATTGCAAGAAAGGATGTCCCGAAGCATGGTACATTGGGGAGACCATGCAGACACTATGACAGCGGATGAATGACATCGCTCAACAATCACCAGGCAAAACAGTTCCCTTCCTGTGGGCGAACACTTCAGCAGTCATGGGCATTCGGCCTCCGACCTGCGGGTAAATGTTCTTCAAGGGGGCCTTCGTGACACACGACAGCGCAGGGTCGCTGAGCAGAGACTGATAGCCAAGTTCCGCACACGAGGACGGTCTTAATAGGGATCTTGGCTTCATGACACACTATCTGTAACCCCTGTAACTTGCCTGGGTTAGCAAAAAACCTCACTTACTGTGCTGTCTGGAGAAAATACACAATTCTCTAACAATGCTCAGGATCCCTTTCACACACATTGTTAGCCACTTTAACACTTGAATAGCAGGTTAGATGTAAGGATTCGCATTCTAATCAGCAATCTCTGACTGTCTGTGCTGATGTGTGCTATTGCAGACCAGAACACTGCACTTGCCTGAGGAAGACCCAAGAGTGTTGAAAGCTCGCTTTTTTACTATCAAATAAATCGGTTGGATTAATAATTGGTGTTGCTAAATTCTTACTGAGTTCTTACCACCCCAATCCAACGCCAGCATCTTTACATCATGACTACTATCGAGGAATAGTTGCACAGTGGTTAGCACTGCTGCCTTACAGAGACCTGGTTTCAATTCTGGCCTCAAGTGATATTTGTGTGGAGTTTGCATATTCTCACACTGTCTTTGTGGATTTCCTCCAGGTACAATTCTAACAAGACTTATTATTCCTGTACGCCAATTCCCATGTAATAAAGATCAACGATCCACTTGCTTTCCTGGTGCTTTGATTCTCAGTATCCTCTTCATCCTCGCATTTTGGTTTCTTTGCTTTTCTGTGCTCTGATTGACTATTCTGTCAGAATTCTCTGATTTTCCATGAGGAGGCTAGTGGGTGAGAGCAGGAGGCTAGTGGGGGAGAGCCGGGGCCCTGTAGTGGAGAGCTGGGGACCAGTGGTGGAGAGGTGGAGGTGAGCACAGACAGCATTGAATTACAAAGGGTATTGGGGTAGTTTATAGAATATGTTTGGGTAACTTATAGGAGATCATGGAAGTACCATGACCACCTTGGACGTGGGAGAGAATCAGCCTCCAAGTGATGTCAGAAGATTGACTGCAGTGCCCATCAACTGCAAACCACTCTTGAAGAGGTAGCTAGAAAATGTCTATCAGTTAAACAACAATTAGTGCTGAGGATGGTTGCAGGTAGGTTTGGTTGAATTGTGGCTCAAACCTCTCATTGAAATATCATGTGCTTTCCTGCCTGTGGCTCTGGATACAAACAAAATCGTCCACATTTGAGGTACGTTCGCTAGTTTAAAACCTATCTGCTTGCTGAAACTGTCATTTGCAGGAACCCAGCATTAATATGAAAATAAACAAGGCTTTTAAATGGAGATTGGTCTTACATTGTGCACTGCATTGTAAAGTTAGTGTGGAACATGGGATTCTGGGATCTTGTGGAAAATAACACCTTGGTCACCCACTCATAGAGTCAAAGAGTCATAGATGTTTATAGCATTGAAACAGGCCCTTTGGCCCAACCTGTACATACTGTCCTGCTTTTTTAAACTTCTAAGCTAGTTCCAGTTGCCCGCATTTGGCCCATCTCCCTCTACACCCATCTTACCCATGTAACTGTCTAAACGCTTTTTAAAAGACAAAATTGTACCCACCTATACCACTACCTCTGGCAGCTTGTTCCAGACACTCTCCATCCTCAGTGTGAAAAAAAATGCCCCTCTGTATCCCTTTGTATCTTTCCCCTCTCACCTGAAACCTATGCCCTCCAGTTTTAGATTACCCTATCTTTGAGAAAAGGTATTGACTATCTAGCTAATCAATGCCCCTCATTATTTTATATACCTTTGTAAGATCGCCCCTCAGCCTCTAAGCTCCAGAGAAAAATGTCCCAGTCTACCCAGTCTCTCCTTATAACTGAAACCATCAAGCCCTAATAGCATCCTCTTAAATCTTTTTTGCACTCTTTCTAGTTTAATAATACCCTTTCCATAATAGGGTGATCAGAACTGTATACAGTACTCCAAGTGTGGTCTTACCAATGTCTTGTACAACTTCAACAAGATGTACCAACTCTTGTACTCAATGTTCTACATAGAACATAGAACACTACAACACAAACAGGTCCTTCGGCCCCCAAGTTGCGCCGATCACATCCATACCTACCAGGCCATAAAGTCATTGGTTCTGATCAATAAAACCAAGCACGCTGAATACTTTCTTCACCACTCTATCCGACTGTGATTCCACTTTCAAGGAGCTGTGAACATGTACCTCTTTGTTCTCTAATTCTCCCCAGTGACTAAATAAGTCCTGCTCTGGTTCAATCTACCAAATGCATCACCTCACATTTATTTAAATTAAACTCCACCTGCCATTCATCAATCCACTGGCCCAATTGATCAAGATCCCATTGCAATATTAGAATCTTTCTTCACTGTCCACAATGCCACCAAGTCTTGGTGTCATTTGCAAACTTACTAACCAGGTTTCCTATGTTCTCATCCAATTCATTAATAGAAATAACAGATAAAGTGGACCCAGCACCAATCTCTGAGGCAAACTGCTGGTCACAGGCCTCCAGTTTGAAAAGCAACCTCCATATCCATCCTCTGTCTTCTGTCATCAAGCCAATTTTGTATCCATTTAGATACCTCACCCTGAATCCCAGGAGATGTAATCTTATGCAACAACCTACCAGGTGATACCTTGTCAGAGGCTTTGCTAAAGTCCATGTAGACAACATCAATTGCATTGCCCTCAGCTATCTTCTTGGTTCCTCTTCAAAAAACTCAAATTTGTGAGACACGATTTTCCACTGACAAAACCATGCTGACTATCTATAATCAATCCTTGCATCTCTAAATGTCTGTAGATCCTGTCTCTCAAAATACCTTCTAACAACTTAGCCACTACAGATGTGAGGCTCACCGACTTGTAGTTCCCAGGCTTTGACTTGCAGCCTTTCTTAAACAAAGGCACTCTCCAATCTTCAGGAACCTCGCCCATGACTATTGCTGATTCAAATATCTTTGCTGGGGACCCACAATTTCTTCCATAGCTTCCCACTACATTGCGGGATACACTTTATCAAGTCCCACGGATTTATTTACCTTGATGCACTTTAAGACTTCCTTCTCTATTAAATGTATACTCCTCAAACATCACTATGTATTTCCCCAAGTTCTGAACATCCATGCTTTTCTCAACAGTAAATACTGATGAGAACTATTCATTTAGGATCTCACCCATCTCTTGTGGATCTGCACATTCACCCTTAAGAGGCTGTACTCTCTCCCTTGTTACTCTTTTGCCCTTCATGTGTTTATAAAAACTCTTTGGATTCTCCTTTGCCTTATCTGCCAAAACAATCTTTTTGCCCTCCTGATTTTTCTCTTTACTACACCCTCTATATTCTCCAAGGAATCCACTTGATCCCAGCTGCTCTATGCATGTCATGTGCCTCCTTATTCTTGACCAGGGCCTCAATATCACAAGTCATCCAGGATCCCCTACTTCTACCAGCCTACCAGACTGTACTTCCTTAAGCTGGAGGATGAACTCACCTGAAAAACCTGTTATCCAAGAACTCTCAACCTCACAGATGCACCACTGTACCTCCAGCTGATGTTCAAACTCAAAGTCCAGTTCTCAATCTGGTCAAACCAGTAGTACTTCTTGTAAATGTGGTCATCCAAACTGCAAGGAGCACCCAGGAATTCCCATATGCTGCACACCATGCAAAGTATGTGCTGAGTTCCCCAGTCACACTTCTAGTTAAAAGACCTACATTAAATTTATTCCAAGTAGAAAATTATTTAAGTTTTTTTTAAAAGCTAAAACTCTTAGAAGAACAACTTACCTGCTATCTATTAATTAGTTCTCTCCCTTGTAGCCTCTACTCCTTCAGCAGAGCAAGACCACTTTCTAAAGATGAAATAATTAGAAAGCAAAAATAAGGAAAAGAGCACCTTTCTCCTCTCTGCTCCAACTTCCCAAGCATACTCATTCTGGCTATATTTCACTCCCAATTGCTCATGCACCTCTTCCTATATTCATTCACTTGAAACAGTTCTTTTTTTCATGGAGAGCTGAGATGAGTCACTCATTAGTTTCACTTCAACAGTGATCAGTATCTTTTGGGGCCCAATTCAGGCTTCAGGTAATTGACAGTTAACTGTCACTCAGTCAACTGAGTCAGTGACCTTTGTAACCTTTGAAGAAGGCTACTAATCTTAAAAAAAAACTTAAAAGAGACTCATCAGTTCAACTTCCACTTTATTTTCAATTTCCACTTTGCTCCTAATTCCCAAATTTGTGTCACACTCAGGCAATGCTACTCCCAGTGCTCTGGTGCTCACTTTCTGATTAGATTATGCAGAATGCACATGGGGAGTCATGAGTTCTCAGGTTTTGACAGGATTATGTTTGATTGCAATACCCATTTTCAATAAGCCTGCCAACATTTGTTTTCCTAGGCTTACTCATGAAGAATGGTTATTCTGCTACGTGTCCACAACTTCAGTTGAAAATATTTTGTTCCATTTTTGATGCTAGAAAAGGTCAGTGCCAGCATAAATTGGTGAAAATATATCTCTTGGAGAAGATGGGGGAAAAAATGAACAAAAAATAAATTAAAATGGTCCCAGCGAGAGACCGTTCTACAAAGTTCATATCTGATGCTGATTGAAATGCTTTTCTCTGCTCCCACAAAATAAAAACAACTTTAGAGGGACAAAACAACATAAATTTTGAATTAATGATCTCATGGGGAAAATAAAACTAGATCACAAAATGTCTTGGATTCACATGTAGAATCTCACTGCTGCTCTATTTAAACTACCCGTTGCTCTACATCACGATCCAGATGACCATAAGTAAAACTAATTACAGTAAAATTAGATGAACACTTTAGTGTTAACAATAGAATTCAAACATCTGGCTGTATAAGTGGGTTATGCACTGGTAATACAGTGATGGATTTTGCCACTGATGTCATTCCATTGGAATGACAGTTCTTCTGATGTTTCATTACTCATTCATTTCAATGGAACGCAAAGAAGCCATGCTTTATTTATATTTTGCTCATGATTTCACTTGTTATTTTTGTGTGTACTCTCTGGAGAACAGACACCAAGCCAAGTGCCTAAAAACACATGTGAAAGATTTCTGAACGAGCTCAGCTTCTCGTTGAAATGAACAGATAGCAAAATATCCTTAGTTATTGTCTTTGCATGAACTACCGAGATGTGCCAATATCACAATGCAGTGAACATTTGGTATAACACAAGTGCGTTTTATTTCCAAAAGGTAATGCTTGTATTTGAACCCCATTCCTCTCACTACTCACTGACTTTTTAGCTATCTACCTATCTGATAACCAACTATCTGCAATCGGATGTTCTATCTTAAGCCCTCACACATCTATTGTCTGATCTACGGCTGCCTTCGGTCAAGCACAAGCCTCAGGAATTGTTTCCTACCTTCATGACCCCTTAGAGTGAATCTATATTTTTCTGCCCAGAACTTTTGCTATTATTTCTCACTCACTGGGTCTTGCTTGTCTTGACGGCTTTGCTCTTGTCTCTATTTCTTTTCCTCAACTTGTTTTTCATTTCAAATGCTAATCATATTTCTTCTTCACTGTCATTCTCAATTTTGTCACTGTATTGCTTTACCCATCTTGTTTCACTTGTGCTTGGAACTATCAGACCCACTTGGCACTAACCAACACTTCCCTTCTCTGTTCTGTTCTATTCTAACTTGTCATCAGTCGAGCCTGATCTTAAATTCTTAATATCCTTTCCTCTCATTCTCTGTCTTAGCCCCATTCTATTTTTCTTCCTTTCTCATTCTCATGGCTATTTCTCTTTTTCCAATTTACTTTTTCTTATTTTTAGCAGAACTTATCTTTGGCTTGATCTATTGCTCTCTCTTTCTCTCTCTCTTACTACTTGTCTAAATCTCTTTATTTATACTTTTCTTACATATTTCATTTGTACTGGTGTTGAAAATGCTCAGAAATGTCTGTACACAACCATTCTTTCCATCTCTGAAATACAAATCACAGCAAAACTGAAGCCAAAGATTCTGGAGCTGACAGCTGAAGCAACTGCTTTGCAGCACACCAGACATGAACAGGGAAGGTAGCAGACACAGAATGAGGCCCAGCATTCCACTCAGCTGGCATGGTCTGCAAGACAGAATTCCACCAGCCTATTAAAACACCAGCCATCCTGTTGGCTGTGCTAAAAATAAATAATATTTTACTTTTTAAAGGCATCAATCTAATGTTAAATATATATAATAACAGTGATGATACAGAACTTGGTGGCAGTCGCCAATCTAAAAATAAGCCACGTCTTGATATTAAGCTACGTAATCCACTTGTCTTTTGGGTTTATGTGGCCTGATGTCACTCAGGTTATTTATGGAGAAACAGTCTCACCCCTGTCTGTATCTTTGCCTTCTTGACATGACATGCCCAGGCGGAAAATGCCAGACCAAATGGTGAAAACAAGATTGGAAGTTTGGGTGAGTCTTCTCTCAGTCCCCTTCTCATACCCATCCTGTCACACGAACTGTAATCAATCAAAACCCTGGATCTACATTTAAATTTCAGTCAGCAAGTTGAATTCTGAACGCAGAGCGCGTACACTTTATGTGCAACTGTTGTCAACATTCTGCTTTTTATTAGCTTTTATTAATTGAGACAAACCATTTTTTCTCATAGCTCCTACTCCACGCGATTTCTTCAGCCAAGAGGACAGATGGAAGGCTTACTGCCAGGCCTCCTCACTCCTGTCTGCTGAATATAAGGTGTGGAAGAGCTGCCTGAAGTGAATCTTCTGGTTTTCCTTTCCTGCTGATGAGGAGGTGCCTCACCGCAGGCTAAATTTTCCCCATGGGTGTGGGAGTTGAGATTGTAAGATTGTAAGGCATAACGTCTCCTTACTACTTGTGATGAAATCAGAAGTAGGATTTCTTTTAAAAAAAATAATCTATGGATGTGAGCATCATTATGCCAGCATTAATTGCCCATCCCTAATTGTCCTTGATTTGCATTGTAGTCATGATTTTGATACAAACATAAAAAATCTTCCCGTGTATAGAATTGGAATATGGAGTAAATGCAACCTAGTGAAGTGTTACGTCATCTTTGATTATTACATAGAATGTACAGCACAGAAACAGGCCATTTGGCTCACCAGTCTATGCTGACATCTAAGATCTATTTCAGTCTCCTGTCACCTTTCCTTAGCTAATCCAATCAAAATAATCGCTTTTTCTCTCCTCTCTCAAATGCTTAGCTGGCCTCCTTTTAAATACATCTCAACCACTCCCTATTACAGCAAGTTCCACATTCTCATTCAGCGAAGATGTTTCTTCTTAATTTCTGACCTAATTTCTAGGTGCCTATCCCATATCAATGGCTTCTAGTTTTACTCTTCTCCACAGAAGTAAACACCACACTTCGTGTTGTTTTCTTTAATAAAAAAGGATGATACTTTAATCTTCATAATTAAAATGCAGAATGATAGCAAGCCTAGTTTTTTTTAATTCAATTCTTGAAGTTAACAAAAGCTAATGTTCAGAATGGACTGGGCAAATACAGATCCATTACAAATAGAAGAGGTCCCAGCAATGGGCCCTGCGGTACACCACTAGTGACTGACCTCCAGCTAGAAAAAACACCCTTCCACTATTACTCTCTGTCTCCTATTACCAAGCCAGTTACTTATCCATCAAGCTACCTGTCCTTGTATCCCATTAGCCTTGACCTTTTCAACTAACCTTCCATGAGGGACTTTGTCAAACGCCTTACTAAAATCCATATGGACGGCATCAACGGCTCGCCCTTCGTCGACCATTTTCGTCAACTCCTCAAAAAATTCTACCAGATTCGTAAGGCATGACCTCCCCTTAACAAAACCATGCTGCGTATCCCTAATCAGATCGCAATGCTGTAAGTGCCTATACATCCTATCTCTAAGAATCCCCTCCAACAGCTGCCCTACCACTGACGTCAAACTCACTGGCCTATAATTTCCAGATTTCCAGCGTTATGCCTACTACCCTTTTTAAACAACGGTACAACATTAGCTATTCTTCAGTCCTCTGGGACTTCACCTGTGTCCAAAGAAGAGACAAAGATTTGTGTCAGAGGCCCAGCAATTTTACCTCGCACCTCCCTAAGCAGCCTGGGATAAATGCCATCAGGCCCCGGAGATTTATCAGTTTTAATGCTACTTAGAAGCTCTAACACTTCCTCCCTCAGTATGGATATTTCCTTTAACTGTATCCCTAGTAATCCACGGCTCTCTAATCCTATCTTTCCCATCCTTCCTCTGAGCCAGCACATATCTTTCTTGAAACATTTTCAGTATTCCCTTGAAAGAATCCCACATGCCTTACGTGGACTTACCTTCGAACAACCGTTCCCAATCAGTTTCCATAAGTTCCTGCCTAATCTGACTGTAGTTAACCTTCCCCCAATTCAGCACCCTCCCTCTAGGGCAACAAGCATCCTTTTCCATCTGTACCCTAAAGTAGACACAACTGTGGTCACTGTTAGCCACATGTTCCCCTACCACAACATCAATCATCTGTCCTGGCTCATTACTCAGAACTAAATCCAATACAGCCCCCTCTCTAATCGGACTAACTACATACTGCTCCAATGATCCTTCCAGTACACACTTTACTAATTCGTCCCTGTCCGAACCCCCAGCTCTAGGTACCTTCCAATCCACCTCAGGGAGATTAAAATCTCCCACTATAATAACTCTGTTCTTTCTGTACCTATCCAAAATGTCTTTACGTATGTCTTCTTCAACTACCCACGGGCAGTTGGGTGGCCTATAATACACCCCTAGCATAGTAATTGCTCCCTTCTTATTCCTCAACTCCACCCACAGTGACTCTGCTCCTCACTCCTCTATATTGTCCTCTCTTTACATTGCTGTGATGGTCTCCCTAACTAACAATGCTACACCCCACCTCTTCTGCACCCTCCTCTGTCACACCTGAAACACTTATACCCAGGAATATTCAGCTGCCACTGCCCCCCTTCTTTTAACCACGTCTCTGTCACTGCAACCATATCCAAGCTCCTTGCAAACGTTAAGGCCCTAAGTTATTCTGTTTTTCCTGTTATGCTTCTCACATTGAAACAGATGCACTCCAGACCTCCAAGCCCACTCAGAACCTCCTTCTCCCTGGTGTATTTTCTCTCATCCAAGCTTACCCTATCTCCCATCTCGCTCCCTACCAAGCTATCAGTCTCATCCCCTCCCCCCCGCCCCCATATTAGTTTAAATCCTGCCAAAACACTTCAGCTTGGAGAAGGTTATGGAGAAAGCATATGGTATGCTAGCCTTTATAGGAAGGGGTATAGAGTACAAGAGCTGGCCTTTAATGTTGAAGTTGTATAAAACGTTGGTTAGACCTCATTTGGAATACTGCATCCAGTCCTGGTCGTATTACTACCGGAAGGACGTGGAGACTCTGGAGAGAGTGCAGAGGAGGTTTACCAGGATGCTGCCTGGTATGGAAAGTCTGAGTTACGAGGAGAGTTAGGCAAATTGGGGCTGTTTTCCTTAGAAAGACGTAGACTTAGAGGAGATCTAATAGAGGCATACGAGATTATGAAGGGTATAGGTAGACTAAACAGGGTTAAGCTTTTTCCTAGGATGGACTCAAATAGCACAAGGGGTCATGGGCTTAGGGTGAGGCGGGGCTAAGGTATAATTTGGATGCTAGGGGGAAATTTTTCACACAAAAGGTGGTGGGTTATGGAATGCGCTGCCAAGTAAAGTGGTGGAGACAGGCACTCTGGAGTTATTTAAGAAATACTTAGATGGGCACATGAACAGAATGGGAATGGAGGGATGTAGAAAACTGATTTAAAATAGGCATCATGAGCCTTGGGAGTTCCCTGGGAAGTGTGTAAATTGTGGATGATATTGATATATTAGTTTCATCCTACAGGTACTTCAGTCTGCCTTGTCTAACAAGGGGCATACACGCGAAGGATCATGAGAAGCCTACTCTTGGATTTTTTGAGAGTAGCCAAGTGCTTCACGTCGTTAGTGTACGCTTGATTTAGACCATTTGATGGGCGACATGACAGCTCAGTGACTATTGCTGTGCTGTGCAGATACATGGATTTGGGCCTATGTCTGTGGGAGTTTGCTCATTCTCCCCGTACTTGCATGGGTTTTCTCCAGGTGCTCTGGTTTCCTCCCACATTCCAAAGATGTGCTCTTAGGCTGATTGGCAGAACAAATTCTCCCTAAATTGTCTCAAATTTGGTTCTAATGCATAGATCTATAAACATAGACAGGATGACAGGGATCATGGGTAGAAGTGGGAACATCGAGGTGGTGGCGTGAGCTTGTTGGGCCAAAGGGCCTGTTTCCTATGCTGTTTTGTTCTTTTTTCTTTGTTCATTCCATGCTGTCTCCAAAAAACAAACTTAAAATCCAGTTGAATCCAATTCATTGTCCCCACATATGAGACAAACAAGATCCAAACTGGCAAGATAAGGCAGTGCACCCCATCTTGGGCTTGATTTTAGCCAAAAGAGCATGGCTAGTTTTTTTTTAAATATCCAGTTCAATCTGATCAAAATTTCAGCAAGTAACACATTTCAGATCCAACTGACAAGACAAACCTCCTATTTCCTGTTTTGCACTTGATCTACATGATCCAAGCTGAATGGAGCAGGCATTGCATCTTCTCCAAGGCTTGATCTTAGCCAAAAGGCCTAGATTTCACCTGAAAAAATTGCTTCAAACGACATCTCGGTATAACCTCATGACTTCAATCAAGCACAGGATGCCAAAACTAAACATAACCTTAACTAAAAGGCCAAGAAGCAATAGTTTGATACTGATATCTAAGACACTACACACAAGGGAAAATTCCCTTTCCACCCTAACCAGCTTATCTATCTTTTCAATGCATATGATTGTGAGACAGAGCTTCAAGGCTACAAATTTAAAAAATAACTTTCAGAGTTGAAACTGAAACGATCTATAAATAAATAATTTATTCAAATTATTTACATCATCACACAATTGCTGTGAAATTATAAATTTCCATGTCCACAGATTGCGTATGTAAATTTGTCATACCACAAATAGACCATGCCACCAGTTGTGACTCAGTATTTATTTTCCCCCAACCCCTTCAATCTGTACGCAAAGAATTTCCAATCCTCCAAGAAACTTTCCAAAATTGCCATTAATTTTGATTTGTAACTTTAAATAATAATGAGTGCATCATATTAGATAAAAAGCATATAGACTTAAAATGGCAAATGGACTATATCTGCTTTCTTTGGTCCAATTATTCTTTGCCCTCTAAAACCAATTATCTGAAGACAACACTGGCTCTCCATCCTACAGGAAATTGATTAGCATTGATATAACATTTCTGGATAATTATGAATGTTGATGCTGTGTGCGCAATCTCAGCTATATTTTTAGTTGGAATATTGTGATATGGCATATTTCTGCGATAACATGTGTTTTAGTAAAAGTAACTTAGGTTGAGCTGTTCATTGCTCCCCACATTGGAAAATAGTCAAAAAGGTCATTAGAATGCTGGCCTTCTAATCTAAAGGGCTGATGCATAGGGATGTAGATGTTATGCTGCAGTTGTAAAAAAACAGTGGGTTGATTCCACTTCAAGTACTATGCATAGATATGGACACCACATCTGAGGAAGGATGTTTTAGCCCTTGAGGGAATTCAACATAGGTTTAAAGGATAATACCTGGACTTCAGGGGCTAAGTTACGAGGAGACATTAGACAATTACGACTTTATTCTCTCAAATTCAGAAGGTTGAGGGGCAATCCGATTGAAGTCTATGAAATATTTATGCGGAAAGACAGAACAGATAAGGATGAACTGTTTCCACTGGTTGAAGGGTCTAAAACCAGGGTCCATAATCTAAATATTGGGGCCAAACCATCCAGGAGAGATGTTAGAAAACATTTCTACACACAGAGAATGGTGGAGGTTTGGAACTCTCTTCCTCAAAAGATGGTGGATGCTGGTTCAGTTGTTAGGTTTAAGTCTGAGATAGACAGATTTTTATTGAGCAGGCTTATCAAGGCATATGGGCCTACTGTAGGTATACGGAGTTAGGCGACAGATCAACCATGATCTTATTAAATGGCTGAATGGATTCCCAAGGCTGAATGGCTTACTCCTGTTCCTATGCTCCAATGAATATTCAGGCCAAGGATTTTAAAACTGCTACAATGGGGTACTGTAAGGATAAGGATTTAGTTTAGTTTAGGAAGTATGTCTGAAAAAGTTTTGGACATATTAAAGTTTATGGAGAGTGGATGTTGGGTGCAGAATATGGTCTCATTAAGCCTGGTGGAAAAGTTCACAGAATCATAGAATTCCTACAGTTCAGTAGGAGTCCATTTGGTCCATCGAGCCTGCACTGACAACAATCCCATTCAGGGCTACACTCTGTAACCCCATGCACCCACTCTGTTAATTCTCTGGACATGAAGAGTCAACTTAGCATGGTCGATCAACCTAATGTACACATCTTTGGACTGTGGGAGGAAACCAGGGCACTCAGGAAAAGCCCACACTGACATGGGGAAAATATGAAAACTCCACACAGTCACCTGAGATTAGAATTGAACCCAGATCCATGGTGCTGTAAGGCTGCAATGCTAACCACTGTCCCATTGTGTCACCCAGGGAGAAACACAGAACCAATGTCAAGAGACCAAAGTTTGTGGTGTGAACCACTGACGATGAAATGGTCTTCCTGATGTTGAGAACAACATGGTTCATGTTTGATGGCTAACAGCATGAAGGCAGTCACAAAGGATTGAGGTGCAGAATTACAACTGTGTAAAATATATGATGCGCATGCAGATAATGCTGCCAAAGGGGCAATATGTAGATATAAATGAAGAAGAGTTTAAGTTTAAAACCAAAAAAGAAAATGCTGGAAAATCTCAGCAGGTTTGACAGCATCTGTAAGGAGAGAAAAGAACTGACTTTTTGAGTCTAGACGACCCTTTGTCAAAGCTAAAAGCGTAGAAAGTGGGAGATATTTATACTGCAGAGTGAGGGAATGAAACTCGAGTCATGTGTAGTGATAAATTAAAGAATCTTCCATTAAATTTCAGAACCAAGTTAAATCAACAAACTTCCCGACAGCTCTCTGGGTAAATGCACTGTGCAGTGTGGGAATGAATCATGCAAAGAAACATATGTATAGATCAGAGACTGATTCCTATTCTGTGCTAAGTCAACTGATCTCAATCAGTAAATTATTTGGGTTTAACAACTGGCTTCGTGTTACTGTGCACGAGGGAGCCATTCCTGATCCTATGACTAGTCAGTGTTAGTTGATCAGATGAGATAATACAACGCTCGGTGATGATGTTCTATTTGTTAACTAGCCTGCTAGCATTGAGTGTTTAATTGTCATTGGCTGCCCCTTAATTCAAGGGACTAATCAGGGGTGCTAGTTTCGATCTTAGGTCTTCATGTGACTGAACTGGTCAATTCGCAACTCATAGATCATCGGTCTAGTGGGTAGGATGTCCCATGAGATATTGGGACCTGGATGCAGGGTTGACTTCAATTTCTTTTCTTTTCTGCAGCTGCTGTCCTTCATCATTAAGACATTGTGACTTAAAGTGAGATACAGCTTGATGGACAATTTGGCACCATTCTGAACGATTATTAGCAAGCTCCTCCCTATCATTAAGATTAATGCTACTGCACTTCTGGGAGAGTTTCAAATTGTCTTTGATAAATTTCTTTTGTATTCCCCTTGAGTCTCAGTCATTTGAGAGTTCAGAACACAGGAGCAGATGGGGCAAATTATTACTAGCCATCCAGACACACTATCCTGATTTTACCTGAATGCTTGTGGAGCAGGCTTCAAGAAGGACACTAGCATTTGTTCAATCGCCCTCCCAATTAATCTGGAGGATGGGGCACAAGCAGTGTTAAAAGAATTTTCCTACCACTGTTAAAAGAGTCAGTGGTACAAAATCAAGGTCTCACTGTTATACAAGGACAACTACTCTATCCCAAGGCTTTTCGCTGATGTGCAGAGATCTTTGTTATTAAACACTTGCTGCTCTTGTTTATAGGAGGCAAAGCTGGTGCATCTGATCCAGTGTTGGATCCTGCTTGTCAATGATGGCTCTCTGAGAGAAATGGTTGCCAAAGAGTGGGAAATCATTAAACTCCTACAGCCAGAAGGACACTATTGTTGCCCACTGAGTCTGCACGAACCACAATCCCACTCAAGACCTATCCTCATAACCCCATCCATTTACCCTAGCTAGTCCCTCTGACACTAAGGGGCAATTTAGTATGGCCAATCCACCTAACCCACACAACTTTGGAGTGTGGGAAGAAACTGGAGCACCTGGGGGAAACACACGCAGACAGTGACCCAAGCTGGGAATTAAGCCTGGGTCCCTGGTGCTGTGAGGTAACAGTGCTAACCAAGCAACAGTTGCCAACAGCCACTGTGCCACCATGCTGCCCACGGTGCTCAACATTGGAGTATTTTATTGAACATATATAAAAGCCAATTATTTGGCTGATTGGGTGTGGATTGATTCATAAGCTTTATTTTGGCAACGTTCAAAGACAGGCTGAGTTTCTTTTATGCAGAGTTGAATAGTTTGAGAGTTGCTTTCAAATCTGGTGCGAAATGGATAATGGCACTAGGGTCATCTGCCAACTGTAGATCACGTATATCTATAGTGGTCGGTTTCGTTTTGGCACAGAGAAGACTGTGGTTAAAGAGTTTTCCATTCACGAGGTATTTAATATTGATACAAGTGGGCAGTTGATCTTTGATGAGGTGAATGGCCACTGTCAGATAGATTCCAAATAATATGAGGGTTATGACAGCCTTGTTTGACACCAGTTCCAATTTTGAAGATGCCTGTTTTTGAACTGCCAGTAAAGACAATTGTAGTCACAATATCATGAAGCAATTGCAGGATTGTAATGATTTTTATTTGACATCCAAAGGGTTAGAGCACAATCTGCAGAGCTTCCTGATTTAGTGGGTCAAATGCTTCAGCCAGATCAATAAATGCAGTGCTGAATTCCTGTTGTTGTTCTAGCCATTTTGCTTGTATTTGTCTGGCAACAAAGACCATGTCAGAGGTTCGTCAGGAAGGTTGGCCACACATCTCTGGGATGATTTCTTCAGGGACAGGAAGTAGACAATTCAGGACAATGCCTATCAGGATTTTCCCTGTTATGGACAACAGAGGAATATTAAGTTTCTACAACATGCCTTCTTGAAGATATTGTTACAACTGTTGAATTTCTGAAGTCAGTGTGGGGGGACGGGGCAGTTGTGTGGTGGGAAGTCTTTTTCTTCACAAATTTGTAAGTTGTAGAATGTGTGGATTCTTGAGTGACTAAAAATCCTCCAGCTTTTTTTTAAACTTACTACCAATGTTTACATTGAGAAAATAGCTATTTACATAAAGTGATATTGGACCCAGTGTCTGCAAAATTATATCTAATTTAACTACATTTAGAAGCTGCAAATGGAGAAAATAATTATAATTCTTTTTGGGAACCAGATCAAACCAACAATAAGAGAAAAGTAAGTAACTTGAGCTTGTAGCAGCTATTTTAACTTAAAGCACGGAGTGTCAGATAACTAAAAAAGATCTATTGTCTGGAGACTTCTACAATTCAGACTAACTAACCTTTAATTGCACCAATAGACAGCTGATAAGAGACTCAAGAGATTCTTTCCATATCTGGAAAATCACTAGGATGCATTTCCTGGAAGGATATAAGACTGATACCTGTAAGTCTTCAATGTGATAGCAAGTTTCCTGTCAAAGGATCTGTTGCAAGAACTTTTTCAATACAATTCAATACAATTCTTGCTTTATCATTTGTAGATGAATCACGTTTGAACTTATTTGCAATTAAATATAATAAAGTTTTAAATTTGCTTTATGGCGTTTTTTTACACCTCAGTTGTCAAATGTAATATCGACCAAGGATTTGGTTTCAATCACTAGCTTATGCTGAATTACTTGATCTCTATGTTTAGCAACACAATTGATTGCTGTAAAAAAAATGGAAAATTTAAACAGGAATGCCACTCTGGGTGGTGACATTTGTTATGTGTTGGGACATTAGCGTAAAACAAGCAACAGTGTATCAACAAACTATTTAGAGTTTAGGGTACTAACTTTGTGGGGGGAGGGACATGTAAATGGGATAGAGAGAGGGGAAATGAAAACTGGACGGAGGATATGCAAATTGGGAGTTATGTAGATTGGTAGGATATGTAGATTGGGGGTATTAAATGGAGGAAGTATGTAAATTTGGCTGATTGGGTGTACGTAAATCTGGAGCACATAAACTGGGGAGCGTATAAAACCAGGCTCTGGTTTTGCTGGACCTATTTTGCTGGACAAAACTATTCATCAGCACAATTGTGTTACACCTCATACTCCAAGAATGCTGCAAAATTATTTATCCTGTATTGGGAAAGAAAGATTTACATTTGTGTAGCACCTTTTAGGCTATTTTACATTTCATAGTCAATAAAGTGTTTTTGAAGTGTGGTCATTAATGTAATGTAGAAATGACAGACAACTTCCACAAACAGCAGTGTGATAATGACCAATGTTCTGGTGATACTGGTTAAGGGATAAATATTGTCAAGTATGCCAGGGCTGACTTACCTCATCTTCATTGAAACGGTGCCATGTAATCTTTTGCATTCATCAAAAGGACAAGCAGGTCAGTTTAACATCTCATATGAAAACTGATATCTCCAGCAGCACATCACCCTCTCAACACATTCTTTTAATTCATATGTGGGACATGGTTGTCACTGGATCACCAGCAATTTATTGCCCATCCATAGTGGACAGCTGAGAGTCAACCACATTGCATCTGGAGCTACATGTAGGCCAGACAATGGTTTCATGGTCACCATTAGATTTTTAATTCAAGATTTGTATTGAATTCAAATTTCACCACCTGCCATGGCGGGATTTGAACCTGGATCTCTTTCTGGATTAATAGTCTAGTGATAATACCACTTGGCTATCGCCTCCCTCACAGCAGTGAAAACCGAGGTTTTTGCATTAATATATTTGGAATGGGAATTGAACCCATAACCAGGGTTGTCCTGTAGTCATTGAATGTTCTGAAGAATGTTAATCTGCTAGGAACAAGACTACTGTCCCTCACTACATTCTGCACTCTCTCCTTTCCTTCTCAATGAATGGTATGCTTTGTCTGTATAGCATGCAAGAAATAAAACTTTTTTACTGCATACTAATATATATGACAACAATAAATCAAATCAAATCAAAATCAAACAAAGCTCTGAACCAGAGACTTGCCAGCCAATCCCAAAAGTGCCACCAGGAATGGTAGTCATGCATAGCTGAAACTACAAGTAGTCCACATGGTCAAACTACCAGATCATAGAAAACTTCAGAGTCTCACAGTGGAAACAGGTAGGGGAGACCAAGCTGGATGGGTTTAGTTGGTGGGAGTCATAATTTGACAGAAAGGTGAAGAGGGAGCACCTGAAGTGACCAGATCTCAGGCAGGTTGCCCAATCTTAAAGGGGGCCATTATTGACCCTCTTCCTCCTGTTCCTCATCCCTTGTGCCAGTCTCAAACTTGAGGCTTGTAGGAAGCAGCCTCTAAGTGGCCATTAATTGTCCACTTAAAGATTTTGATTCAGGCTAGGCTGGGCAGGTCAGGAGTCAATTGGAGCGTGGTGAGAAAACCAAGGGACAATTTTATGCAGTCCCTCTACCATCACCTCCAAACTTGCTGATGGGATCCTGGAAAAATCTGCCCCCTGTGTTATTGTTGGGTGAGCTTAAGTCCTTTGAAGGAATCACGTAAGTTGATCTTTCTAATAGGCAATTGTAGCATCAGTTCTTCCCTTTCTCAGGCATGCATCCTCAATCAAGCATTCCCTGGGATTTCAAATAGAATATTCATCCTCATGCAACTCATTTACTTCACCAGCCATCAAGCAATAATCAGAGATTGCAGTGTTTCATTGTTCTACAAAAAAAACAATTAATTAACACTTTCATATTAGGCTTTCAACTCACTTAGTTCAAATTCTCTAACACAGTCATTGAAAAGGCATCAAATAATCCTAACCAATTTATAACCTTTAAAAAGACTAAAATAACATTTGCCCATATGCAACCACTTAACTTTTCTTAAGTATCCATTTAACTGTGAGTTGAAACCTTTTAAGGTTTAGCTGCCTCTCATTTCACTGCTCCCTGCATGAATTGCAAATAGGGCAAATTTAGGTTATATTTAAGAGCCTGCCTTGGAGAATCCTCTGAGGCTAATATAGTGTTTTGTTGGCTGCCTTGTTTATTGGGAGGTGTAAATAAAGTTAGTTTAAGAATCACTGCCTGCCACTACACATGTGTGAGGAAATACACTAAAGTGATGAGAGTAGGAAAGAATTCATCTTCATATTTCATTTGAGAAATTGAAGACTGAGGACATTGTGGTGCATTTTTTGAACTTCTAAAGTGATTCTGAGGAATTTTGAGAAATTCAAACGATTGCTCTGCTTGCACACTGCATTTGGGTACAACACATGGCTGGGATTTTACAGCCCTGCTCACCATGGCAGGTTTTCCCACAACAGATATGGTGAGTCATTGGCTGCTGGCAGGATCTTCCAGTCCTACTTTGGCATAGCTCACCTGCTGTGCCGCCGGAGAATCCACTGGAAGTCAACTTTGGTGGAAATTCCTTTCCAGTGAGTCAGCATGGTACATAATTGACAAATTGGAACCAAAGGCATATTTGAGGAATTCAAATCCAACAAAGAGAACGACTGCAATTATAAACAAAATGTACATGTTTGGCTGAAAGTGAAGGAAATAGGAGCTAAAGATAAATGTTTTCTTCACTGTGGTGGTGCCAGTTGCTTTTAACGTTGAGCCCAACGAGTGTTGCCTGTGAGAGCCCAGTACTATGAACTATTCTGAAATTAATGAGGTTCTGGATTTATGTTATGGCATTGACTTTGTGAAAGGATGCCATTGCCAAGTGAAACCATTGCAGACTACATTCTCAAATTGAAGGAACTTGCATATCACTGAGCTACGGTGCAATCTTAAAAATCAAACCTCAAGACACAGTTTGGAGGTCCAAAAAGAGGCAGTCTAGGCCAAGCTTTTGAGCAAAGGCAATAAACTGATGTGGAAGGAGGCCTGTGATGAGGTCGTGGCCACGGAAGTGGCAGAAAGAAATTGTTCCTTTCCTGAGATGGCAGGGGAGGTCCAGTGGGTTTCAGTGAGGTCCAGGCATGACAGGTTCATGGATCCAGAGTCAGAAATTCAAATGATATTGTTGCCATGGCAGTTACCAACTATTTAATTCCCTCATTTCCAGTCAATATGCTGGGCCTGTGAGATAGTCAATCAAATCCAGATTTTGATTTGACTTATTATTGTCACATGTATTGGTAAACACTGAAAAATATTGTTTGTTGCATGCTATACAGACAAAGAATACCATTTATTCAAGGAAAAGGGAGGGTGCAGAATGTAGCATTATCGTTATAGCTAGGATGTAGAGAAATATCAATGGTGTGCAGAGATAGAGGAAGCAATAATATTTCAGGTCATTTTAAAGTTCCAAGTTGCAGCCACGCATCCGGTCAAGGTTGTGGCAGGCTGTGGTGTCTGGAAATCCTTGAATGTGCATGTGATAGATATGGAAACAGAAGTTGATGTATTCAAGCAGTAAGATCAAGCAAAAACAGCTATAGTCAGCAGAGGTCAGACACAAAACATATGGGTGATGAAAGTAAAAGGGAAGACATAAAGAGATTATTCCGGCGTCCACAGTAGAAATGAAAGTCCGAGATTTACAATGTGATTTCATTATTGATAACGCTGCGGCAGTGTCTGTCATTTCAGAAGAAGAGTACAAGAAATCCCTGAGTCATATTCCCTTACGCAAAACTGATGTGAAATTAAACTAGCTATTCCAGTAACAATGTTCCACTGCTCAGTGAAGTTAGTGTGAGAGTGAACTACAATGTTGCATCTTATTATTTGCCATTGGTAGTAGTAGGAGGGAATAAAGTTTACCTGATGGGAAGAAACTGGCTTAAGAAAGTATGTTTAAACAGGGTCATGTTATTTGCAGAAGTAATCTGTAAGAGTACATTTGTCATTGAGGAAGTTCTTAGAGTGATCTTTGAGCAAGGAAGGTTAAATGGTAAAATTAGCCATCAGTATGATATTAAAAGCGAGCATTCTTTTGAAATTTCCTGACAGGATTGATTCATTTCTGTTCACTGAGTTACCTGTGAATTACATTACATGTACAAATGACATGCCAATATCTGCCAGAAATTATGAAGAAACTGGCAAAGATGTAATTCTTGGGAAAAGGAAATGGCTTGAAGAGTTAAATTTTAGTTTATTTACAGAATGCAGGTATTGCTGGCTGAGCCCATATCTATTGTCCATCCCCAATTGCCTTTAAAGTGGTTGTATTAAGTTGCCTTCTTGAACAACTGCAGTTCCTGTGGTGTGGGTACATCTGTAAGAAGAAAGGAAGTTCCAGGATTTTGACCCAACAACAGTGAAGGAATTGCGATATATTTCCAAGTCAAGTTGGTGAGTGAGTTGGAAGGGAGATTTGATATGGTGGTGTTCTCTTGTGGCTGCTGCCCTTATCCTTTTGGATGGTAGCCATCGTGTTTGGAAGGTGCTGTCAAAGGAACCTTAGTAAGTTTCTGCAGTGCATTTTTTATATGATCCACATTTTTTTGTCAGTGATGGAAGAAATAAACGTTTGCGGAAACATTAGCAATCAAGTGGGCTCCTTTGTCTTGGTTAGTGTCGAGCTTCTTGAGTATTGTTAGAGCTACACTCATTCAGGCAAGTGGAGAGCATCACATCACATTCTTGACTTGTGCCTTGTAGATTGTAAACAGAATTTGGGGAGTCAGAAGGTGAGTTACCCGCCACGGGGTTCCTAGCCTCTGACCTGCTCTTGTAGCCACAGTATTTACATAGCTATTCCAGTTTAGTTTCTGGTCAGTGATAACCCCCAGTATGCTTAGTGGGGGATTCAGCAATGGTAATATAATTGAATATCAAGGGCCAATGGCTAGATTTTCTCTTGTTGGAGATACTCATTACCTAGGACTTGTGTGACATGAATGTTACTTGCTGCTTGTCAGCCCCAGCCTAAATGATTGTCCAGATTTGCTGCATTTGGACACAGACTGCTTTTGTACCTGAGGAATCATGAATGATGCTGAACATTTTGCAATTATTGGTGAACATCCCCAGTTCTGACCTTATGATGGAGGGAAGGTCATTGATGAAGCAGCTGAAAATGATTGGGTCTAGGACACTAACCAAAGGAATTCTTGCATTAATGATGAGAAATTGCAGGAGTATTTCACACACTGAAATTCACTGCATGTCAAACAAGGCTGTTACCTTAATGGTCATTATTTTGCCAAGTTTCAGAGACATACTCTTAGGAGAACTTTATCAAGAACACACAGGGATAATGCACACAAAAACCATAGTAACAAACTATTTTTTGGTATCCAAATGCAAAGTTGATGAAAAGTTGTGAGTTATGTCTCAGGATGACAAATGGTCAAACACAAGGGGCAGGATTGTCCAGCTGCCCTTGCTCCAAGATTGGAAAACCCCACCCGAGAGCAACAGACCTCTGCATGGTCTGTGTCCTGTCTGCTATAATTCCTACGGTGGGTGGGACGGGAAAATTATGCCCAAGAAAATGGCAGAATAAATACATGTTGATTTCTCAAGTGGAAGGTTAAAAATTACCTTGTTTTGATCGAAAACTGTAACAAGTGGTTTAATATTCAGTCTGTGCCCCAGACCACAAGTACCAAAACTACTGAGGTTTGAGAAATTGGTTTACAGTATGGGCTGCTAGAGATGTTGGTGTCAGATAATGGTCAAAAGAGTTGAAGATATTTCAGAGTTAGAATGGAGTCAACAACATTCTAATTCTACCAAATCACACAGCATCAAATGGTGCTGCAAAAAGAAGTGTAAAGATTGTGAAGAGGTTTTTGGAAATATATTTGCTGGGTGGCAAGCTAAACAGTAATGTCCATGTCTGTCTTTGACACAGCTAGATGGTTCATTATTCGCTCATAGAACAACAAAGGACATGATTTTCAGATCCAGGAGAAGTGCAAGCAGCAGCATCAACCTCTGTATGTGGCCTTCTTTAATCTCGCAAAGATCTTCAACTCTGTCAACCGTGAGGGATTGTGGAACATCCTGCTCAGGTTTGGCTGCCTGCAGAAATTCATCACTATTCTCTGCCTGATCCACGATGACATGCAATCCATGATCCTCACCAATGGAACCACCACAGCTCCAATAAATCTGTAAACTGGGGTCAAAAATGGCTGTATCATTTTAGCAACACTCTTCGCCGTCTTTCTCACAACAACATTCCACCTTGAACATCACCTTGAAGCTCCCTGCTGGAGTGGAGATAACATACCTAACAAACAGGAAACTGTTCAATCTTCAATGCCTACAGGCCAGAACTAAGATTACCCCATCTTCTGTCATCAAATTGCAATATATAGACAATGACTGTATGTACATCATTCAGAGGCCAAGCTACAAATGTGTTCACTGAGGTGTATGAGTGAATGGGCCTCAGACTAAACATCTGGAAAACAACATTCTTCACCAGTCCACTCTTGACATGCAAAATTACTCCCCAGTAATCAAGATCCATAGTGAGCCCCTGAAAAATGTGGAACATTTTCCATGTCTCGGGAGCTTCCTCTGGGCATAAGCAGATACAACAATGAAATCTAGCATGGACTCCAATGTGCCAGTGTCATTGGAACAGAATGTTCAAACCCAAAACTTCACATTCAGAACCAAGCTCATAGTTTACAGAGGAGTTATGGCTCCACCCTCAGATATGCATCAGAATAAGGACATTGTACGGCAGGTATCTCAAATCCCTGGAGAGATATCACTAATGTTGCTCTGCAAAATCTTGCAAATCCACAGGCAGGATAGGCGAGCAACATAAGTGTCCTTTCCCAAACCAATATCCCTAGTATTGAAGCATGATCTCACTCAATCAGCTGCGATGGGTGCACCATATTGTCCACATGCGCAACACAAGATTCCTGAAACAAACACTCTACTCTGACTTCCATAATGGCAAGCAATCACTATGAGGGCAGAGGAAATGCTAAAAGGATGCTCAGAAAGCCCTCCTAAATAAATGCAACATTAGTATTGAAACATGGGAATCACTTGCTTTCGGATGCACAAACTAGGCAAGAAGAATCTGTGAAAGTACTAATCACCTTCAGCATCATCGGGTGGAGCATGTGGAGGTTAAGCTAAACAGTGGAAAGGTAACTCAGAATCTAGAGCATTCTGCTCACCCATCTTATCAAATACCACCTACCAAACCTGTGGCAGAGTCTGCGGCTCCAGGATTGATCTATTCAGCTATCGCAGAACGTGTCTCCCCAGAGTGGAAGCAAGTCATCCTCTGAAATGAGGGACCGCCAAAGAAGAAAAAGAAAGGGAGCTTCAGGATTTTGACCCAACGACAGTGAAGGAACAGAATTGTTGTTCCATGTCAGCGTGGTCAGTGATTTGGAGGGAACGTGCAGGGGTCTGTTGCTCTTTCTTCTATGTGGTAAGGGTTATGCATTTGGATGGTGCTGTCAAAGGAGCCTTTGTGAGTTGCTGCAGTGCACTTTGTAGATGGTATATATTGCTGCCACTCTTCATTAGGAGTGGAAGGAATTGGTGTTGAAAGTAGTAGATATGGGATGCTTGTCAAGTGGGCTGCATTGTCTTAAATGTTGTTGAGTTTTTTTGTGCATTGTTTCAGTTGCATTCATCCAGGTAACTGGAGAGAATTTCATTACACTCCTGATTTGTGCCTAGTAATTGGTGGACAGACTTTGGGGAGACAAGAAATAAATCATTTTTTGCTCTACAGAATTCCCTATCTTGATCAACACTTGTAGCCACATTATTTATGTAGCTGGTGCAGTTCAGTGTATGGTCAATGGTAACCCACAGAATGGTGACAGTGTAGGAATTCAGTAAGGTAAGTGTCATTGAATGTCAAGGAGAAATTGTTGAAAATGCTCAAAGCCTAGCAGATGTGTGGCACAAATGTTACTTACCACTTTTCAGCCTAAAGCTGAATATTATCATGATCTTGCTGCATTTGGGCTCCGACAGCTTCTCTATATGACTAGTCACAAATAATACTGAATGTTGTGTGAGCATCTGCTACCTATATATTGTTTGAGTCAATGAATTTCACGCTATTTCAAGATTTTCTTGGCTGAAATTTTACTTCCCTTTTTGGGACGGGATGGAAGGTGGGAGAGAGCAGGGTGGGCAAGGGTTGCCAGGAAAATGATTGCCAAGCTAAGAGTGCCATGCCTAGTGTTTATTGAGGCCTTTAGGTGGCCACTTAATGGTCAATTAAGGGTTCCTACCACTACCATTCGGTTTTACCCATGGCAGACAAAACTGTGCCAAGCATCCAGTTCTCAAGGTGAAGCCTATGGACTGGTGGTCAGGCGAAGGGGTCTGTCTCTTTTTCAGGCTAATATAAGGCATCCCTCAAGAGAATATTCCCAGTTTCTACATTATTTCTCCCCTGTCTTGTCCACCCAATGCCCCATCCGAACCATCACACCTGCTAGAAGACACACCCTGGGCTAATTAATGGGCTAGCGGTTCTGGGAATCTGCCACCACTATAAAATTCAGCCCCATGTTTAGCATTAGTTAATAGATATTAAACTATTTAGTGATGGATGTGGTGGCATCAAATATTATTAAGATCATTTGCAAATGGACAGAATCCCTAAAACTGTTTTGGAAGTTTCAATTCCATGCTCCAAATATCAAATCTAGTTTCTACTGCCAGCAAGAACATATCCCTCCAGAGAAATGTCATGGCACTTCACTCAATTTGATGGTTTGTTAAAATTAAATTAATTTTTGCTTTACACAGCTGGATCTAATCTAAAAATGGGTTGATACACAGGATTTTTTTTGACAAAAATGTTTCTTTTGTGTGCTTTCTCCTTACGTTGCAACTACTTCCCCATAGATCAACTTCCTGCAGACGCTATCATTTTTGCTGTGTTCATTCTTATTGCCACACTTCAAATTATGGTAACAACAAATGTAGATTTGATTGATGGGCAGGGATGGCACATATCACAGAAGCACATACTGCAGGAAAGGCCATCTCAGTCATCATGTTTCTTAGGTTATCTCAACACAATGTCTAAGATGACATTGTCTAATATAGTATTATTTCATACAAAAAAAACTGTCATTTAATGCATCCAAATATTTGAAATTAATTATTTAACTTGCAACTAAAATTTTATAAATATTAATACATACATAACTTTTGTTTAATAGAACGGGGCCCAGAAAGCCGGGCTGATCTGAATTTCCATAAATAAAATAGTTAATAATGTTCATTAGTATCAATCTGATCTGGTTAGCAATAATGATTGGGGTTGAAAAGGGTTAAAATGGAATGCTGTATGTGTTTTATGGCCTTGGAGTTGCTTAAACTTTATCATTCAAATGAAAAGCAATTGATTAAAGATGAAAAACATATGACATAAGAGCAGAAAAACTTTCTAAGCCTTTAATGAAAGTGTAGCACAGTGAAGTTTGCTATCTTCCCTTCTATTTCTATTTCTATTGAAAGATTTGAGTCACACACTCACATACAGCCTCCTAGAGACTTCTGGCCTCAGCCTGCTTCAGTAATGGCTACCTCTTCTGCTATCAATACAAAGCCTTCTGAGCTGCCCTCTGATTGGGCCAGTAGCTCTTGGGAGTGGGCTGCCTTCCTTAATAACCTGGAAGCCTTGTGAAGCCACAAGTAGGAGGCTGGTTAGCTCAAGATGGCTGGAAATTTGGTTTGTGATGCAGAGACATACCAACAATAGGGATTCATTTCCCATACATAACTCATAAGAGTTGCAAAACCACAATTGGTTACCATCTGTAAAATTCCAGGAGAAGTCTTACCACCCACCCATGTGTGCCAGGAATCCTTGTTTCCTTCCAATGTTGGGATGACTGACCACTTGTGAAAATGAAGACCTATTTTAATACTGTAGGGTGTTATTAAATGCTGAAGATTGGCTGATGCAGAACCCACTAATAAAAATGAGGACAAAGATGTGGGCAGCATGGTGGCACAGTGGTTAACACTGCTGTCTCATGGTGCAGGGATCATTTCAATTCCGGCCTTCGATGACTGTCCGTGTGGAGTTTGCATGTTCTCCTCATCTCTGCATGTATTTCTTCCAGATGTTTCTGTTCCCCCCAACAGTCCAAAGATGCGCAGGTCAGGTGGATTAACCTTGTTAAATGCACAGGATAAAGGGGGTAGGGTAGCAGGGAGAGCCTGGGTAGGATGTACTTTAGCAGAGTCAATTCAGATTTGATGGGCCGAATGGTCTCTTCCTGCACTGTAGGTATTCTATGATATCTGCCAGGTAACTACAAGCCTGTTACTTTAGCTATGGTGGCAAGGATTTCAGAATCTTTAATTAAAGTCAGTGTGACCACTTATCTTGGTGATGGGAGAATAGTTGTTGGATGTAGCTGGCATTAGTTTCAGGACAATCGTGCTTGACAGATTCCATAGATTATTTTGAGCAAGTTGCAGATATGGTAGAAAGCAGCTAGATTTATTCAACAAACAGAACCGTGGCTTACCAGGGAGATTGAGGACTTGATCAGGAAGAAGCGAGAGGCTTACATTAGATCTAGGCAACTGGGGACTGAGACAGCGCTGGAAGCTTATAGAGAGTGTAGACGGGATCTAAAAAGGGGTATTAGAAAGGCAAAAAGGGGCCACGAGGTGGCTCTGGCAGGTGGGATTAAGGAAAATCCAAAGGCATTTTACACCTATGTAAGGAGCAAAATGATGGTTAGAGGCAAGATTGGACCTCTTAGGGACAGAGGAGGGGATCTATGCTTAGAGCCTGAGGGAATGGGGGAGATACTAAAGTTGGTGGTGTGGTAGATAGTGAAGAGGGGTGTTTTAGTTTACAGAGTGACTTGGACAAGTTGCAGAGCTGGGCTGAGAGGTGGCAAATGGAGTTTAATGTGGAAAAGTGTGAGGTAATGCACTTTGGCAGGAACAATAAATGTGTAGAGTATAGGGCTAATGGTAGGGCTCTTAATAGTGTTGAGGAACAGAAGGATCTTGGTGTATGTGTCAATAGATCCCTGAAAGTAGGCAGTCAAGTGGATAAAGTTGTTAAGAAGGCTTATGGAGTCTTAGCTTTTATTGGTAGGGGGATTGAATTTAGGAGCCGCAGCATCATGTTGCAGCTGTACAAAACTCTAGTGCGGCCGCACTTGGAGTATTGTGTGCAGTTCTGGTCCCCACATTATAAGAAAGATGTGGAGGCATTGGAGAGGGTACAGAGGAGGTTTACCAGGATGTTGCCTGGTATGGAGGGCAGGTCCTATGAAGAGAGGTTGAAGGATTTGAGGTTGTTTTCGTTAGAAAGGAGGCGGCTAAGGGGGGATCTTATTGAAGCATATAAGATGATTAGAGGTTTGGATAGGGTGGACAGTGATAGCTTTTTCCTAGGATGGAGAAAGCTAGCACGAGGGGACACAACTTTAAATTAAGGGGTATGAGTTATAGGACGGATATCAGAGGTAGGTTCTTTACTCAAAGAGTGATTAGGGAGTGGAATGCCCTGCCTGCAGCTGTTGTAGATGCGCCAAGTTTGGTGGCGTTTAAGAGGTTAGTTGATAAGTATATGGATGAGAAGGGAATGGTTTAGTTAGGAGGGGCATTGCTTTTTATTTTGGTCGGCACAACATCGAAGGCCGAAGGGCCTGTTCTGTGCTGTATTGTTCTATGTTCTATCCTGAATGAATACTTTGCGTCGGTATTCACGCAGGAGACTGGACATATGTCTGTGCCTGATGTTGACAAAGTTGAGGATTGGTTGAGGGAAATAAGGATTACGAGGAAAGAGGTGTTGGGGCTGTTAGGCAGCTTAAAGACATATAAAGCTCCGGGGCCTGATGGCATTTACCCCAGGCTGCTAAGGGAGTTGAGGGAAGACTTGGCTGGGCCTCTGACGCAAATCTTTGTCTCTTCCTTGGACACAGGTGAGGTCCCAGAGGACTGGAGGATAGCAAACGTAGTACCGTTGTTTAAAAAAGGTCAGAGGGATAACCCAGGGAACTATAGGCCGGTGAGCTTGACTTCAGTTATAGGTAAGCTAATGGAGAGGATCCTTAGGGACAGGATGTATGAGCATCTGGAGCGCTGCGATCTGATCAGGGATACGCAGCATGGCTTCGTCAAGGGGAAGTCTTGTCTTACAAATCTAGTGGAATTTTTTGAAGAAGTGACAAAAACAGTTGATGAAGGACAGGCTGTTGATGTCGTCTACATGGATTTCAGTAAGGCGTTTGACAAGGTTCCTCATGGTAGACTGATAGAGAAGGTGAAGGCGCATGGGATACAGGGTCGGGTATGTAGATGGGTCGAGAACTGGCTCGGGAGGAGGAGACAGAGGGTAGTAGTGGAAGGCTCTTTTTCCGGCTGGAAGCCTGTCACTAGTGGAGTGCCACAAGGCTCAGTACTAGGTCCTCTTCTATTTGTGGTCTACATAAACGACTTGGAAGTTGGGGTAGGTGGTGAGATCAGCAAATTTGCTGATGACACCAAGATGCTTGGATTGGCGGGTACAGAGGAGCAGTGTCAGGCAATACAACAGGACATAGATAGGTTGGTAGACTGGGCAGATAGATGGCAAATGGAATTTAATCCGGATAAATGCGAGGTGATGCATTTTGGCCGGAAAAATGTAGAAGAGAGTTATAGGATAAAAGGTAAAACTATACGGAGCATAGAGACGCAGAGAGACTTGGGGGTGCAGGTTCACAAGTCTCTGAAGGTGTCCTCACAGGTGGAGAAGGTGATAAAGAAGGCGTATAGTATGTTAGCTTTCATAGAAAAGGGTATAGAATACAAGAGTAGGAGTTTGATGTTGCAGTTGTATAGAACGTTGGTTAGGCCTCACTTGGAATACTGCGTCCAGTTCTGGTCGCCGTACTATCGGAAGGATGTGGAGTCCTTGGAGAGAGTGCAGAGGAGGTTTACCAGGATGCTGCCTGGTATGGAAGGACTGTCTTATGAGGAACGATTAAATAGACTGGGGTTGTTTTCCCTTGAAAGACGTCGGCTTAGAGGGGATCTCATAGAGGTGTATAAGATTATAAGGGGCATAGATAGAGTAAATGGAGGTAAACTTTTTCCACCTTCAGAAATGGATAGGACGAGGGGTCATGGCCATAGGGTGAGGGGGGCTATGTATAAAACGAATATTAGAGGGCAGTTTTTCACACAAAGGGTAGTGGGGGTGTGGAATGCACTGCCGAGTAAGGTGGTGGGAGCAGGCACGCTGGGGCTGTTTAAGGGTCTCTTGGACAGCCACATGAGCGGTATGCAGATAGAGGGATATATTAGGACTGTTTAACTACGGCTTTTTTTCCACAGGTAATTCGGTCCATACTTGACCAACATTGAGCATGCATTCGGCAGGTGGTGCGAGTACAGCTCTTGGATGTTGATTCATGGGTTGCCTGGTACCTCATGTCGTAAATGAGTGCTTTATGTGGACCATCTGAAGGGCACCATGACAGCTCAGAGACTATCGATGTGGCTGTGCAGACACTTGGAATTGGGCCGGTGTCTGCGGGAGTTTGCGCGTTCTCCCCGTGGTTGCGTGGGTTTTCTCCGGGCACTCCGGTTTCCTCCCACAACCCAAAAATTCGCTCTTAGGCTGATTGGAAAACAAATTGTCCCTATAGTGAGAGTCTTCCATATTAGGAATAACCTAAATCTATACTAGGATAATGGAATTGCTACTATAAAGTTATGACGGTGGCACGGGCTCGTTGGGCCGAAGGGCCTGTTTCCCGTGCTGTGTTGCTCTAAAAAAAAAAATTTGATTAATTTTAGGATCTGACCATCTCTGGTGAGGCTAAAATGTATTGAATATCCTTATTGCCCATGAGAGACCTTTATCAAGAAGGTTAGTGCAGTGAAATTAGAAGGTCAATTGCAATGTGGATTAAATATTATTGAGATGCTGAAAACTGAAACTGAAATTGAAAATGCTGGAAAATCTCAGCAGGTCTGACAGCATCTATTGGAGAGAATAGAGTTAATGTTTCAAGTCTGGATGTCTCTCCCCAAAGATTAAATATTGTTTGAAAGTTTATGAGGAAGAAAGACTAGGAGTTACAGGCTGTTTTCAGAGGCATAGGAGGTAGGTAGTCATGAATAGGATTCAGCTTTGCATTCACTGTTTATTCTGTTTATGGGGCTTGAGACTAGATTGAAAGGACATGGTATCAAATTTTGCAGTGAATGCCAAAGAAGAGATATAGTTCCCTAAGATACTAAGAGATAGCAGAATTCGCCCACTTGGCCCATCAAGTTGGCTCAATGACATCAATGACATCATGACTGATTTGATCTGATAATCCTCAACTCCATTTTCCCATCTTATCTACATAACTTTTAATTCTCTTACTGATTAAAAATCTATCTCAGCTTTGAACGTGCATAATGACCCAGCCTTTACAGCTATCTGGGATAAAGAATTCCAGATTCATTATCATCTCTACCTTAAATGGGAAACACCTACTTTGAGATTAAACCTCTGGTCCTACCCTCTTCCACAAGGGGAATCAACCTCTCCACATCTAGCCTGTCAAGCCCACTGAAAATTATATTTGTCTCCATAAGCTCACCTCTCATTCTTCTAAACACCAGTGAGTGCAGGCCCAACTTACTTAGCCTGTCCTCATATGAAGATCATCTGTGTGGAGTCTGCACATTCCCCCTGTGTCTGTGTGGGCTTTCTCTGGGTATTCTAGTTTCCACCCAGAATCTGAAAGATGTGCTAGTTAGGTGCATTGACCATGCTAGATTTTTCCCTCAGTGTACCCAAACAGGCATCAGAGTGTGGCAACTACAGAAATTTACAATAACTTCATTGCATTGTTAATGAAGCCTACTTGTGACACTAATAAATGAACCAAACTAAAACTATTCTTGTTTGCACAAAGCCACTTGACTTCCTTTTTGCTTCTGTGTAGCTGTGTGTGATTCTGAGAAAGAGAGCATAAAAAGAAGAACCACAGAGAAAGGGTTAAACTTAAAGGAGAACAATGAAGCATCGTAGGAGCAGTCAAGAACGTGAGGAAATCTGAATGGAAAATTTTGAACTCAAAACAAGCTCTGTGAAAATCCATGGGTCACAATCTTGATAGTTTTGTAAGATTGCACTTGACAAAGTCCCCCTGCTCTGACCCAACAGTGATTTGTAAGGTCAACAGAGTGGCATTTCACTTCCATGGGATAGATAAAGGAAAATACCATATAAAGATATAAAGGCATTGCTTTAGTAGCTGTGTGTGTGTGTGTGTGTGTGTGTGTGTGTGTGTGTGTGTGTGTGTGTGTGTGTGTGTGTGTGTGTGTCTGTCTGTCTGTCCCATCAGAATTGCTGCTTTTATTTTCAAGCAGAGTGCGTATGGGAGCGCTGGAGAATGGGTCTAAAAGTCAGATTTGAAACACTCCCAGATTCTGCCCAGTGCTTAGAATCAAGATGGTAAAATTGGGCCCTCAGTGGCAAAGCTCATGCTTAGTGAGTAGCCTGGCATAATAAAGTATCATACTCAAACACATATCACTGTCCTCGGGACAGAAGGGGGGGAATAATGGCATGAAAATTGAACAAAGAAATTTATCATTGACATCGTCTTTGAAGTCAAAGGAAAACATTTATTTTTGCAAAGGTAAATTTTAACAGCACGCTGTTTTAATGGGACTAACCAGTGGTGCACTGTAAAGACTCAGCAGTCAGTCAATGTTATCTGCCTAGATACAATTCAGTCAATTGCTGAGTGGTTAGTGCACCTCCCCGAGCAATTGAAAATGATATCTCCTAAAGGTTTGACATGTATCACAGATAAGAGCCAAGCTGGTAAATGTACAGTCACCCACACTTCAAATATAGTGATTATTTGACTTTCCTTTACTGGTCTATAAGTTTCAATTAACACTTCTGTTTTCCTGTTTATCTTTCCCAAACAAATGCTGACATTTTTTGTTGTATCCTCCTACCCTTGAAAAGAATCTCGTGTCCCATTTATGTTCCAACCTTGGTACACATGGAAAGAGCAAAAGAACTGATGAAATTAAGAAAGCAAACAATACATTTGTACGGCAGCAAATTCACCCATTGTTTTTGCTTGAGTGCAGAAGTGAGAAATAATTGCTGCTTTCAATTTAAAAAATGCATATAGCTAACAAAAACATAAAGTGCATGTTTTCAAAAGTACAAAAAAGATATTAAACATAATTAATTTGAAATTGGTAAGTGTTTATATATCTTTTTGGACCCTTTTGAACAAACCTTCTTGCAGTAGTTTTTTAAGTATTTTTGTTCTTGCCATACATGAATATGATTTTCATTACAAAGCCAACACATAATACAGTGGTTAACACTGCTATCTCACAATGCTGGGGAACTGGTTTTGATTCCAGCCTTGTGTGACTGTCTAAATGGAGCTTGCATGTTCTCCCAATACCTGTGTGGGTTTCCTCCCACAATCCAAAAATGCGAAGGTTAGGTGGATTGGCCATGCTAAATTGTCCCTTAGTGTCCAAAGGTGTGTAGATTTGGTGGAGTATCCATGATAAATGTGCAGAGTTACAAGGATAGAGTAGGGAGTTTGGGTGTTGATAAGATGTTCTTTGGAGAGTCGGTGCAGACTTGATGGGCTGAATGGCCTGCTTCTGCGTCGTGGTGATCTTATGGTCCTAACATGAGATAGATTTGTAGTATTCATTTAATATTAAATATTATGAAAAGATGTTGAATAAAGTAAGAGGGATAAGGTACTCTATCAGGATGTCCATGCAGAATTGATGGGCCAATTGGCTTTTTCTGCACTGGAGGGATTCTATGATTCTATGAAAGTAAACCTTTTAACAGTAAAATAAATGTCTTTAAGCATTTCTTACATAATAAATTATTTTGGGGTAGAGCAATTGTTGTTATGTAGGACAGTGTTTCTGTAAATAGAATTTACTATTGTGTTTCAAAACTAATTCAAACAAATTTCTATTTCTTTCAGTTGCTTTATGTTGGGCATTGTTTGATTTTATTGATTGAATCAAAGACAGCAAGTCACCTCTGTAGTTCAGTGAAATTCATGTAACACAGCAGCATCGGCTTAGCCTATTTATTTTCATGTGCTGATATCTTTACATAATGTGTAGTATAACATGAACACGTACCTTTGATATAAACAACACTGCAATTGGGTCAGTTAGATCCTTTATTTAATCAGTCTCTGCACTTACTGCATAACCGATTCATAAACTTTAACAAATCTTAAAGTTTATTAGTCACAAGTAAGGCTTACATTAACACTGCAATGAAATTATGATGAAATTGTTCGGGTCAATGCACCTAATCAGTATATCTTTCAGACTCTGGGAGGGAACCAGAGCACCCAAAGGAAACATATGCTGACACGGGGAGAATGTACAAACTCCACACAGTCAGCGACCAAACCAGGATCGAATGCAGGGTCCCTGGCGTTGTGAGGCAGTAGTGCTAATCGCCATGCAACTAAGCTACTTCTAGATCATTGAATACATTTCTAGACACAAAAAATGAAAGCCAAAGTTGCAATATATAACAGTTAATACTATATCCCTGACTTTCAGCTATGGCTGGACACAAGCCTCAATCACCAGAGTACACAAACAGATTTCCAATGTATGTTTTTGGATGGTGAGATCCCTCAGACCATAAAATCACATATCACAGAATGAACAGGAGGGACAGAACGGACATGGAGACAACACAAATCACAGACTGAGGAACAAACAATGACTTTATCCGAGGCTCCTGATCATAGGAAACTGGAACAGGAATAGGACAATCAATAGTTCAATCCCAATTCTTCATTCTATGATGCCACAGTGTTCCTAAAGTAGAATGACAGACAGGACATGAAGGTTTATTTTTCTGAAACACATTCCTGAATTAGGTGGAATGTCTGTTTATCTTTACCAGGATGGTGCTTAGCTTGGAATTTTTAAATATACAAATATTAAATGTTAGCAATAAAAAATAGAGTGAACGGATGAGCAAACATAGAGACGCTGGAATAATAAAGGAATCAAGGGAAATAGGGATAATGTGGAAGGTGCAGTTGAGATAGAAATTCAGATATGATTTCACGGAATGGCTGTAGGTCAGGATCAGGATGGCAGACGGGTTTGGGGCTGGTGGTGGTGGGGGGATCGGGAGATCAGGACTGTGGGGGTCAGGGGGAAGATTGAGGATGGCCAGGGATGGAGGGGCTTGAAGCTGCCCTGGATATGTTGGGAGGTCAGTGTATAGGCTGTATGGGGGTGCAGAGGGTGTCGGAGGGGCAGCGATGCAGGGTCATGGGAAGCTGGCAATGCAAGGGCACACAGGGATCTTGGTGCTGACAGTTCAGCGCATGTGCACTGGCCCACTTAGTGCTATACAGCTGGCCTCTTGATTTTCAATGAGATTTACACAGAGTGTGGAAGATTTATTTTGAAGCTCATGCTGAAGAAAACATGATTTTCTTCATCTTTTACAAGAGTTTTTCACGTAGAATTTTTGGGGGGAGAATCACCCCATGTCTAAAGTTCTAGTTTTGGTCTCTCTATTTAAAAAAGAATATAAATGTGTCAGAGACAGTTCAGGGAAGATTCACTCAACAGATAATAAGGCAAAGGAAATTTATTATGAGGGAAGTTTGAACAGGCCAGGCTCTGTCTATTAAAGTTAAGAAGCATGAGAGGTGATCTGAAACACATAATATCCTGAAGGTGGATGCTGAAAGGATGCTTCCCCTTGAATGACAGACTAGAACTAGAAGATACCATTTAAAAATAAGGGGTTTCCTATTTAAGATGGAGATAAAAAAGATTTTTTCTTTTATAGGTTCATGAATTTTTTGAACTCTCTCCCAGTAGAGAGAGGGGGCAGGGTCATTCAACATTTTTAAGCCAAAGGTCGATAAATACTTGACTAACAAGAGGTTAGCAGGGTGTAGATGGGAATGGGATTTAGGGCTAATACCAACTCAGCCGTGAGAGGAGGTGATTGCCCAATAAGTATTTTTGCTGGATATTAATCCAGAAACTCAGCTAATGTTCTGAGTTCCCAGATTCAAATCCTGCCATGGCAGACAGTGGAATTTGAATTTAATAAGAATCCACTGACGTGAATGAAACCATTGTTGGAAAATCCCATCTGGTTCACTGATGACCTCTAGGGAAGGAAATTTGTTGTTCTTATCTGGTCTGGTTTACATATGACTCCAGAAATATCACCCTCCAGAGGAACTAGGTATGGACAATAAATGCTGACCAGCCAGCGCCATCCATGTCTTATGAATAAATAATAGTAAAAATGTTTACGGTGCCATGGTGGCACAGTGCTTAGCATTGTCGCCTCACAGTGCCAGGGAGCTAGGTTTGATTCTGGCTTCGGGCCACAGTCAATGTGGAGTTTGCATATTCTCCATGTGTCTGAGTGGGTTTCCTCTGGGTGCTTTGGTTTCCTCCCACAGTCCAAAGATATTAGATGTGGTGGTTATGATAAATTGCCCCTTAGTTTCAGAGGGATTGACAGAGTAAATAGTTGGGGTCGTGGAGATATGGCTGGGTGGGATTGTTGTCAGTGCAGGCTCGATGGGCAGAAGGCCTCCTTCTACTTTGGACTTCTATGATGATATTGTATGGCAAATTAGACTCGAGGGACCAAATGTCCAGTTCCTCCTCCTAATTCATATGTTCGTAGGTGAGAATGGGTAATTATAAACTGGTGACTGCTCCTTTTTGGATACCTGATGATAAAATCCATGTTTCTTAATATACTTGCTGAGTTGTATCCAAATGGGTAGTGTGGTGCTGTTAGCGTGAGTGGGCGAAACGACAATTATGGACCCAGGGTCTAGCTCAATAACAGCACAGCTTTATTTTCTTTTACGCCGATGGAGGTGCAGTCAGGACATACAGTTGAACTGTCCCGATAGCACTCTAAAGACCCGCCGTAACAGGCTATAGTTATACCTGAACTTCAGTGTATTGTACGATTCAAATGCTAATACTTTATTTACAGTATTTGACTTAGCCATCCTGTCTTGATGTTTTCAAGTATTGGGATGATTAGTTTAAGTGTGTGTTAATCGTTTTGTCTGATTGGTTATAAATGGTCTAGAATCTCCGAGCTTTGAACGATGGGTGTGTAATTCTTCTCAGGAAGTTTGAGGGGCCAGGGATGCTTCCTTAGTTATGTTAATCTTTAGGTGTCTCCCATTGAGGGTTGTTTGATTAAGTTTGAAGTGCTGATTTGGTGGGGTGGGGATGTGTTTTTTAATTTAGGTCCTGTAGGTGCCATCCTGCCCAGCTTCCCTTGGGTGCTAGACCTCATTTGCATTCCAAAAGCATGTTTTTGCCTGCTAGTCTGTGTCTATTCCTTTGTGATTTTTAGTAGGGAGGCTTTGAGTGTAATTTTAGTCTGCTTCCATATTGTATGCCCAATTTTATAAAATTTGTTGTCCAATAACAGTGCAATGTTGCAGAGAAGTGACAAAAGCACAAGATAGAGCAGGTCTCTAGCTTGAGAATCTTCCTTCCTCAGGACAACTCATCCTCTCTGCCCAAAGACCTGTGGCTCCAGAATTAGGTGTCTGAAGGCAGGCAAATGTGTTAGATAATGCATTTTGAAAAGTTCAAGCACGTAGGAATTATGCAGTAAATGATAGAACCCTTAAGAGTATTGACAAGCAGAGGGATCTGGGTGTACATGTCTACCGATCACTGAAAGTGGCAATGCAGGTGGATAAGATAGTCAAGAAGGCATATGGCATGTTTGCCTTCATTGGTTGGGGCATTGAGTTTAAAAATTCACAGATCATAGTGCAGCTGTACAGAACCTTAGTTCATTTAGAATATTATATACTATTCTGGGCACTTCACTATGAGAAGGATGTAGATGTCTTGGAGAGAATGCAGAAGAGGTTTACTAGAATATTGCCTGGTCTGGAGAGTATTAGCTATGACGAGAGTTTAGTTAAACTCTGTTTGTTCTCACTGGAACAACGGAGCTAGAGGGGTGACCCGATAGAGGTTTACAAGATTATGAATAGCATGGACACAGTAGATAGTCAGATGCTCTTTCCTAGTGTAGAGAAATCAAGTACTAGGGGACAGAGATTTAAGGTGCATGGGGAAAAGTTTAGAGATGTATGCGGCAAATATTGTACACAGATAGTGATGAATGTCTAGAATGTGCTGCCCAGGAAGGTGATGGGAGCAGGTCTAGTAGCAGCATTTAAGGAAAAATTAGATAAATACATCAATAGGGTAGGAATGGAAGGATATGGACTTTGTAAGTGCATACAGTTTTAACTTAGGCAGTTAGCATGATCAGCACAGGATTGGAGGGCTGAAAGGGCCTGTTCCTGTGTTGTATTTTTCTTTGTTCTTAGTAAATCATGAAGCCTGACAGACATTATCCTTGTTTGGATAGATTGATGATGATAATGAGAACTATGACCATAGCTTGCTTCAAACAAAACAAATGGTTCTGTGAAAGACCCTGTATTATACTGCAACCTGAACACTTGCCTATCTTTTGAAATTTGAAATACGAACTTGTTTAAATAAAAGGACACTTCATGGTTTGCAGAACCCTTGTGAGTTTTCTCAGCAGTCAATTTGTTACTTTATATATTCCAAGTTTTATTTCTTACCACCCCTAAGGCTTAGTGTGTTATCCAATCAACTATCCACCCACTCACCCACCAACGATGAGATTTTTCATTAAACCAATTAGCACTGCAATGGGTGCAATAATGTTTTAACTCTCTTAAAAAATAGTACTCTGTTTAATGAGACAAGCTCAGTGATTATCCATTTGCATTTAAAGAACTGTTAAGAAGTCTTGGAAACAGGATTGTGAATGCACGTTTACGTGTAACGTGAGGAGCTGAGGCATGATACTGCTTCTCATCAAAGCGGAGACGCGGTTTTATGGAGATGGGTGGGGGAGAGTGATGATATGCTGAGGACAGTCCTTACAAGATGAGTATAAGACATCTGTCCCTCAAGAGGACAGAAATTCCTATCCTCAAGAGCTGTCAGACAAACTGACTGGCCAGCAGCTGAGTAGTCCTAAAAGCACCAGAAAGAACTAATAGTCAGAACCGGAACTACAGAGGAATCCTCAGGAAGAAATGTAACGTAAAGAAAGGTAAATCAGAGCTTTCTTTGGATGGGGAAGGATGGGATTGTTAGGGAATGGAGAGATGGAGTTTTGCGGGGAAGGTGCAAAAGGGTGGTAAAATCTTAGGAGAGGGTTGAAATCAGCATCCTATCTGGCAGTGAGTTTCAGAGCCTCTTCCCATAATGAAATGATTTCTATTCAAAACTGTTCTACTCCTTTTTCCATTTGCTTTAAATCTTTGCTATTTGGTTACTGATATTTCTGCTAACGAGAGTTGTTCTTTCCTATCCAATTTATCTAAGTTCCTCATTACTTCATATGACTCAGTTAAATCTCATTCACCTCTGTTCCAAGAAAAACTAGTCTCAACCTTTCCATTCTTTCTATCTAGCTAAAATTCTCCATTCTGGTAACATCCTCTTCAATCTTTTCTGTAGTTTTTCTAACACAATCACTTCCTTCCTGTAACGTGATGACCAGAACTTTAAGCAGTACCCTTCTAACTGTGGCCTAACTGGTATTTTACACTGAACAAGCATAATCCCCTTGCTCATGTATGCCTTGGCTAATAAAGAAAATTATCCCATGTAATTTCTTAATCATCTTATCTCCTTGTGGACATGTGTATCAAGTCCCTCTGCTCCTCTGCTTTTCTCAGTATCCTACTGTACTGGGGGCTCTGGTAACAGGTATCAAAATTGGGGGAAGGGGGGAAGCCCAGTGCAGGGAAACCAACTGGCCCCTGTGAGGCCTACCCTGCCAGGAGAAGTGTTTTTGCCAAACTGAGGGACAAAGCCAAATGCCAAGAGAGATGGCAGAAAGCAAGCAGGACTTGTGATTAGCAGTGTGGCAGAAACCTCAGGCACTTGAAGCCCTGGAATGTGGTTAAAGAGCTGGGAAGGGGAATTGGGACTGGCAGAATCTCTGAGTCTGAGAAATGTTGTGGAGACAGAGAGAAGCAGGACAAGCCTGAACACACTGTACTGTGCTAAGAAGCCGAGAACTCAACTAGGACAGAGATCTGGAGCAAATATTCTTTCTAAATAGTCATTTCTTTGAGTTGCATCTTCCCTTGACAGTTTATACGGTTTCGATGCTGATGGAATAAAGGAAGCTTGGGTGGAATTTTACTAACTTTTTCTTAAGTGTCTGGCAAGCATGAAAACAGAGAGTTGCTGATCTGTTTTTCGGGTGAGTTTTTACAGCCACTCAGTTTTTGAAAATATGGACTAGACCTTTTCTAGTCGCTAGAGGCAGTGAGTGGCAGTGATTAGCCAGACAGCCTGCAATTCAGATCAGAGCCACAAACTGCAATGCACAGGAAAAGTGGAAAAAAATCCCTGCCCTGCTGATAGACTAACCACCCTATGTCTGATAATAGCTTCCCCTGCATGGACACGGGGGAACCACTCTCCCCTAACATTGCTACACCTTAAACTCCCAGACCTCCTTGCATATGACCCCCTCATCACCCCCTGACCCTGACAGCTGAGTGACATGATCCTCTCTCTCCCCTGCCCCCATTCATCACAGAGGCACAAACCCAACCCCCTCCCCCACTCCATCAGCACACCTGCAAGTGCTGACTTGGCTTCGCCTCCATGGTAACAAGCAACTGCTTGCAGCTGCTCCACCCTAACAAGGGAGAGTTCTATGAAAACTCCAAGGATGAACAGATAGGTGGACAGTGCAGCAAAAAATGGCGTCCAGGAAGATAGCTCTCTATTTTTCGGATGCTGATCTGGTCAGGTTGCTAGAGGCGGTAGAGTAAAGGTGGGATACTTTCTTACTCCAGAAGGATGGGGAAGGGTTGAAAACAGAATCTGGCAGCACATGTTAGTACCAGGGAGAACTGGGAAGCAGTATCATAAAAAACTGAATGACCTCATCCGGATAACAAAGATGAGTGTTTTACTTCATCTAGCATTTCCTCTTAAATGACCCCCAGATTCCCCATAACCCCCAGCACCCTGCGTGCTTTCAGTCCCTGATCCTCAAGCACCTCTCTTCTCCCAACCAAGGGTATCACAACCCTTGCCCTCTGAAGGTCACCCCCTGAAACTCTGTAGGACTCATGTCATCAGATTTTACATGGCTCATCCTGTCCCCACAGCAGAAGAATGCTGATAATCACTGAGAGAAGGCAAAGACAGGGTATGGTGTGCCTGAGATCCAGGTCCTGTTTTGAGGAGCCGGCACTGGAGCTTGCAGGAGAGGTGGAAATCTGCACTATTAGCAACAGCATGGTTGACCATTATACTTTATTTGCTGCCATTGAGCCAACATTGGATCTGATTTGTCACTTTTTTTTAGATCTTATGAACTTTTACTTTTCTGATCAATCTGCTATGTGGAAACTTGCCAAAAGCCGTAGAAAAATTCATGCAGATCACAACACATCAAACATGCTGCCTCACTGACCATCTTTGTTCCCTCCTCAAAAAACATAATTATGTTCAATTAATTTATGAAAAATTTCAGTTTTGCAGATAGATTGTAGAAGCTGAACTGTTTGCTGTGAAAAGAAGATTGAGAGAAATTTAATGGATGTATTAAAAATCATGAAGGGGTTGGACAGAGCAGGAAAGGAGAAATTGTTTTCATTTGATGAAGAATTGAGAACAAAAGGACAACTGATTTTTTTAATTTAATTTATTATTGTCACATGTATTAGTACATTGTGAAAAGTATTATTATCGCACACAATACAGGCAAAGCATACCGTACATAGGGAAGGAAAGAAGAGAGTACAGAGTGTAGTGTTATAGTCATAGCTAGGATGTAGAGAAAGATCAACTTAATGCGAGGTAGATCCATTCAAAAGTCTGATGGCAACGGGGAAGAAGCTGTTTTTGAATTGCTTGGTATGTGACCTCAGACTTTTGCATTTTTTTTCCAACAGGAGAAGATGGAAAAGAGAATATCCAGGATGCATGTGATCCTTGCTTATGTTGGCTGCTTTTCTAAGACAGCGGGAAGTCTGGATGGAGTCAATGGATGGGAAGCTGGTTTGAGTGATGGATGGAATTCATTTGTGATCCTTTGTAGATCTGGAGTAGAATCTTATTATGTGGGATTATGGCTGAAATTTTCCAGACTTTCCTGTTGGTGGGATCTTTTGGTCCCATCAATGGTAACTCTCCACAATACGTTTCCTCATGGGGGAGGGTACAAAACATTCAAAACCACATAGATCTTGGCAGGGCTGGACAATCCCACTGCTGGCCAGTGGCAGGCTGTTTCTATTCCTGGCAGAAGCTGTAAAATCCCACCACTGAGTCTGAATAATAATAAAATTATTAATAACTTTAAATAATAATAATAAAAAAGTGTCTTTGAAAGTCTTAAAATATAGACAAACATGAGTATCACTTTGTACACAGAAAACCCCATAGATAGTAGTATGATGCACGACAGTTAATATGATTTCAGTGGTGTTGATTAACGGTCATGGTCTATTGGAACATCGGCACAGCCCTGTTCTTCTCTGGCACCTTTATATCCACCTGATCAGACAGAAAGGTATTCAGTTTAATCTTATATGACCATAGAGCCATAGAGGTTTACAGCATGGAAATAGGCCCTTCGACTCAACTCATCCATGCTGCCTTTTATTTTAAACTCCCAACCTAGATCTAATTGGCTACATTTGGCCCACATTCCTCTATACCCATCTTCCCCATGTAACTGTCTAAATGCTTTTTAAAAGACAGAATTGTACCTCCCCCTATTTCTACCTTTGGCAGCTTGTTTCAGACACTCACCAACCTCTGAATGAAAAAATTGCCTCTCTGGACACTTTTGTATCTCTCTCCTCTCACGTTAAATACATGCCCTCTAGTTTTAGTAAAGTTTGACAACATCAATTTTAAATCCAACCGATTTATTTGATAGTAAATCCACGAGCTTTCGGCCTTTGTGGCCTTCGTCAGGCGAATGAGGTGTTCTGGTCTCCAAAAGCACACATATCAGCACAGGCAGTTTACAGATTGCAGATTAGAATGCGAATCCTTACACCTAACCTGCTATTCAAGTCTTAAAGTGGCTAACAGCAGAGGTTAGAGAAATGTGTATTGTCTCCAGACAGTGCAGTAAGTGAGGTTTTTTGCTAACCCAGGCAAGTCATGGGGGTTACAGATAGTGTGACATGAAGACAAGATCCCTGTTAAGACCGTCCTCATGTGTGTGGAACTTGGCTATCAGTCTCTGCTCAGCGACTCTGCGCTGTCGTGTGTCGTGAAGGCCCCCTTGAAGAACATTTACCTGAAGGTCGGAGGCCGAATGCCCATGACTGCTGAAGTGTTCACCCACAGGAAGGGAGCTGTTTTGCCTGGTGATTAACATCAACAATCACCAGGCAAAACAGCTCCCTTCCTGTGGGCGAACACTTCAGCAGTCATGGGCATTCGGCCTCCGACCTTTGGGTATATGTTCTTCAAGGGGGCCTTCACGACACACGACAGCGCAGAGTCGCTGAGCAGAGACTGATAGCCAAGTTCCACACACATGAGGACGGTCTTAACAGGGATCTTGTCTTCATGTCACACTATCTGTAACCCCCATGACTTGCCTGGGTTAGCAAAAAACCTCACTTACTGCACTGTCTGGAGACAATACACATTTCTCTAACCTCTGCTGTTAGCCACTTTAAGACTTGAATAGCAGGTTAGATGTAAGGATTTGCATTCTAATCAGCAATCTGTAAACTGCCTGTGCTGATATGTGTGCTTTTGGAGACCAGAACACCTCATTCGCCTGACGAAGGCCACAAAGGCCAAAAGCTCGTGGATTTACTATCAAATAAATCGGTTGGATTTAAAATTGGTGTTGTCAAACTTTACTGAGTTTACCCCAGCCCAACGCCGGCATCTCTACATCATGACTCTAGTTTTAGACCAGCCTTAAATGAGTTCCCCAAAGTTTGTTGATCCAGGCGAGACCTTTCAGTTTGTCACCATCCAGCTGGGATATCGCCTTAAGTGTCACAAACCTAGGTGAAGAGGGCTGACTGGCTTCATATCTTTATCCAACTCACCCTCTACTGGTAGCAACAAAGTTTAATTTACAAGATTCCCTTTCCTTGGATACATTTTCCTATAGTTAAAAGGAGCCAGTTCAGCCAGGTTTTCTTAAGACAGAGTAAATTTATTAACCACTAAAAGATAAAAGAAATGCTAAAGCACATGCATCTGCAATCATACTGATTAGGCATAAGTATTGTGTTCTATTGTGAGTAAATACTTCAAAAAGCTACACGAATAATCCTGGAATTGTCAGGAGTGGATAACGTGTGTCGTGTCCATTGCAATTGTTTTCAGTATAGTTGCCTTCTGCTGGCAAATGGTTCATTCTTTGGTTTAGTTGTCCTGCAGTTCGACAGTTTGGTGGAGATTTCAGTTCTTTTTCAGCTGAGATCCTTCTGTTGGCTTGTCAATTTTTACAAAGAGAGAGAAATTTAGATGACTTCAAAAGCTGGCTATCCTTGCAGGGGCCTGCCTTGGTTATTGTATTCCCTTCAGTGTGGCACAGACATTGACCAAAAAACAGACAGAACAGTGCAAACTGATAGCAAACAGGCTTTTAACCCCCAGATGTGTGTATTCCAAGAAGACCGGAATGTACTAGCCTGTCTAGACCATTATACCCAGGGTCTCGAAAATTGAGAGGGCCATTATGTCCTTTTGTCCTTACTGGAAATGGTAATCATTCTTTGCGTGGTAGTATAGTGCCTTGTCTGGAAGCACAGGATGGGATGCATTGTTCCTTAGAGAAACATCCTGTCAGTAAGGATGTTGTTTGAAAAAGTGACCAAAGAGGTGGATGGGGGTAAGGCAGTTCATGTGGTACATATGGACTTTAGTAAGGCGTTCGATAAGGTGGCACATGGAAGGCTTCTGCAGAAAATGCAGATGTATGGGATTGAGGGTGATTTAGCTAATTGGATTAGGAATTGGCTAGCAGATAGAAGACAGAGGGTGGTGGTTGATGGGAGATAGTCATCGTGGAGTTCGGTGACAAGTGGTGTACCTCAGGGGTCTGTTTTGGGGCCCCTGCTGTTTGTAATTTTTATAAATGATCGGGATGAGGGTATTGAAGGATGGATTAGTAAATTTGCAGATGACACTAAAGTCGGTGGAGTGGTAGATAGTGAAGAGGGGTGTTTAGTTTGCAGAGGGACTTGGACAAGTTGCAGAGCTGGGCCGAGAGGTGGCAAATGGAGTTTAATGTGGAAAAGTGTGAGGTAATGCACTTTGGCAGGAATAACAAATATGTAGAGTATAGGGCTAATGGTAGGATTCTTAATAGTGTTGATGAACAGAGGGATCTTGGTGTATTTGTGCATAGATCCCTGAAAGTAGGCAGTCAAGTCGATAAGGTTGTTAAGAAGGCTACGGAGTCTTAGCTTTTATTGGTAGGGGGATTGAACTTCGGAGCTGCAACGTCATGTTGCAACTGTACAAAACTCTAGTGCGGCCGCACTTGGAGTATTGTGTGCAGTTCTGGTCCCCACATTATAAGAAAAGATGTGGAGGCATTGGAGAGGGTACAGAGGAGGTTTACCAGGATGTTGCCTGGTATGGAGGGCATGTCTTATGAGGAGAGGCTGAGGAATTTGAGGTTGTTTTCATTCGAAAGAAGGCGGCTAAGAGGAGACCTTATTGAAACATATAAGATGATTAGAGGTTTAGATAGGGTGGACAGTGATAGCCTTTTTCCTAGGATGGAGAAAGCTAGCACAAGGGGACATAGCTTTAAATTAAGGGGTGGTGATTTTAGGACAGATGTCAGAGGTAGGTTCTTTACCCAGAGGGTGGTAAGGGTATGGAATGCCTTGCCTGCGTCAGTTGCAGATGCGCCAAGTTTGGTGGCTTTTAAGAGGTTAGTAGATAAGTTTATGGATGAAAAGGGAATGGTTTAGGTTAGAGGGTCACTGCTTGTTCCTAATTGGTCGGTGCAACATCGAAGGCCGAAGGGCCTGTTCTGCGCTGTAATGTTCTATGTTCTATGTTCTATGCAACTAATTGTACATTCTCAGCCATCTTCAATGTCCACACTCATTTTAAAAATATACAACTCAGGACTTTTTTCAAGTCCAATATTTCCTTGCATAATTCTCTGGATCTTTTTGCCATCACTCTAACAACGTCCTTTTAGCACCCTTGCTAGTACAAATATTGAAGTGTAGTGATTTCAAGTGATTTGTGTCCAAGTCCCGAAATGAGCCTTGAGCTCAAAGCTTTCTAACTTTGAAGTGATGGTGTTAGTAGCTGAGTCAAGCTGACTCAATTATGGTGCTATTGTCCGCACTCTCACCCAACTTTGGGATCACAGGCTTCCTGAACTTGTCTTGCAATTACTTAGCCTTCATGAACTATAAGAAGTATCTTTTCACTCCATTATTGCGCAGGTTGTCAGTGATGAACAATACAGAACCATAGAGATCATTGTCCCTTTCCTGATCAGTGTCAGGACACTTTCGGTTCAAAACAACCTTCTCTGATTTGAAGGATAAGAGAGATGACAAAGATAGCTTGACAGATCCCTGGCTTCTGACACTTTGAAAAACTTATGAATGAAGATCCTACAGGCCACATGCAGCCAACAGGATCATTATTGAACAAACAATAAATATCTTGAAGCAATGTTGCTGGAATATTGATTGCAGTGACAGATAGCAAAATATCCTACAACATAACCCTGCCAAGCTTTTGAAGATTATACTGGACATATTTGTCATCTGGAGAGTGCATTGAGCAGGTGGAGGAGGAGAATGTCCACCCACCAAAAGCTATTTGAAAATAGATTTTCTGTTACAACATTGATAATGGTACATCACAAATCTGTCACTTTGGCTTACAAGCCGGTTTCAGTGAGATACATTCTATGAATACATGGGTTTATCATCACTGAATTGTCCCTAATCTGGAAGCAGATTTATAAACAACAAAAAGTTGACAATAAATTTGCTGCATTGTCCCAATGTGCCCCGAACTTAATGTAACTGTGATAAAAATAAAGAAATTTGAAATGTTCTAGTTGCTTGCAGGTAATCTTGGCCTGAAGTTGATGGGCCAAATGACTTAATTCTGTTTCTATATCTTATGAACTTATAAAGCGCAGTTTTTGATGCTTATGGATGTCTCCATCCAAAATTGTAGACATTTACATGCTGCCACCGCTATTTAATTCTTGCTTATGAATAACTGGCTGTCTTCTGCCTTCGGCTTTGTCCCTGTACACAAAAAGGACAAAGACAATGACCATCCCATCAGTCCACTCTCGATCAGTAGTAAAGTGGTGGAAGGTCTCACCAACAGTGTTATCAGGTAGCACTTACTCGGCAAGCAATAACCTGCTCATTGACGTTCAGTTTAGGTTCTGCCAGAGTCACTCAACTTCTGACCTCATTACAGCCTTGGTTCAAACATCGACAAAAGAGTGAATGCCAGAGGTGAGGTGAGTGACTGTCCTTGACATCAAGGCAGCATTTGACACAGTGTGGCATCAAGGAGCCCTAGCAAAACTGGAGTCAATGGGAATCAGGGAAAAACTCTCCATGGGTTGGAGTCATACCTAACAAAAAAGAAGATTGTTATTGTGGTTAGAGATTAATAATCAAGGCTCCAGAACGTCATTGCAGGAGTTCCTCAGGGTAGTGTCCTAGATTCAACATCTTCAATGGCTTTATCAATCATTTTCTTTCCATCATAAGATCAGAAGTGGGGGTGGTTGCTATTGATTGCACCATTTGTGACTCCTCAGATACTAAAACATTTAATTTCCAAATGCAGAAAGACCTGGACAATATTCAGCTTGGGGTGCCAAGTAGCAAGGAACATTCACGCTACACAAGTGCCAGGCAATGATTATCTCCAACAAGAGAGAATCTAATCATCTCCCCTTGATGGCATTACTATCATACAATTTCCCCACCATTAACGTCCTGCGGGTTACTATTGAACCAGAAATAATGTGGCTACAGTACAGTGCAGTGCTACAAAAGCAGATCAGAGGCAAGGAATTTTGTGACAAGTATCTCCTGATTCCCCAAAGCCTATCCACCATCTACAAGGCACAAGTGAGATTTGTGATTGAATATTCTCACCTGGATGAATGTAACTCTATCAACACTCGAAGTTCAACAATGCAGCCCAGTTGATTGCTACCCTTCCACAAATATTCACTTCCTCCACTACTGACAGTGGCAACAGGGTGTACCAGTTACAAGATGCATTGCAGAAACATATCAAGATTCCTTAGGTAGGATTTTCCAAACTCATATCTGCTATCATCGAAAAGGACAAGGACAACAGATATGATAAAATCATCACCAGGAAGCTCCCCTCCAAGTCACTCACAATCCTGTCATGGAAATGTATCCATTCCTTCACTGTTGCTGGGTGAAAATGCTGGAACTCCCTCCCTAAAAGCACTACAGGAATCACAGTGGGTATTGTGCAGAGACTGCAACCGTTCAGGAAGGCAGCTACCACTACTGTCTCATGGGCAATTAGGAATGAGCAATAGATGCTGGTCCACCTCACTTAACTGTTTTTTTTTAACAAGTGTTGCAAGACTATCTGGCTCTTTCAGTTGAACAGGCCAATTTGTCAACTCTTTTAGGTTGAACAGACCAATGCAAGCATACTATTCCAAACTTCAAATCGATGAGTGGGCTCTTACATTAAATCAGGGCTTGCTAATATCACTTAAAGGTGACTGACACTTGAAACAGCTGCAAAGTTAACTTCATGCCAAAGTTCTATCCATCAAGTACGGTCATAAATCTTCTTTCTAAAATTTTACCACAGATAGTGCCTTTGTAATCATATGATACTGAAATGTGTTCATTGTCGCATTTTCATATTGTGTAGGACTATTCTGAGATTTGAGACATCAACCTACATATGTAATATAAATTTGAATTTGGATAACATAATTCCTACTGAATTCATTGCATTAGTGCAAATCAGGTACTTCTGATCTGACAAAGAAAAGTCTTATTTGACACTTTACAGTGAAAAGGATTACATAAATGGTCAGGAACCATCATTGTCTGTTTTTCATCTCATGTCATTTGGTGATGACTAGCAGGTGGTGGAATGACAGCTTTGACCTTGTGACCTAGGGAAATAGTGATTTTCTCTTCAGTAGGTATTGAAGTCTGGGGAAGTGAGACACTTACTGTGTTGTGGGGGAGGGGGTAATGGTGTTGCAATATCATTGCAACTGTCTTTCAGTTATTGTGGCACTACAGACATAAATGACTAAACCTAAAACTCAGTTGCAAAATTTTAGACATTTTCTTTAGTCATTCTAGTCTAGCTCCAAATAGTTTTATATACAAGGCATTTTGGAAATTCTCTACATTTAAATTACTAAATATTAACATCATTTTTTAATTCAATACTTCATGGTTATATTGGCACAGTGGTTAGCACTGCTGCCTCACAGCGCCAGGGAACTAGGTTCAAATCCCAGCTTGAGTCATTCTCTGTGTGGAGTTTGCAAATTTTCCCCATGTCTGTGTGGGTTTCTTCCAGATAGTCCGGTTTCCTCCCACAGTCCAAAGATGTGCAGGTTGGGTGGGTTGGCCATGCTAAATTACCCCTTAGTGTCAGGGGGACTGGTACAGAAAATGCATAGAATTACAGGGATAGGGCTGGGTGGGATTGTGATTGGTGTAGACTCGAAGGGTTGAATGGCCTCCTTCTACACTATAGGATTCTATGATTCTATGACTACAAAAAGCTTGGCTCCATAGCACAGCTGCTTTTGATATTTTGGGTTCTATTTTAGTATCATAGTGACATCTGTGCCAACTCAGCTTGATTCTCTTGTGGTCTGTACCAATTGCCATCATTGTGAGGGTATTAACAATGGGCATTACGAGCACGCTCTAGAAATCTTTGGAGTAAGCTGATTGTGACACCAATCAGCATGTAACATTGATTTAATGCTAAATTAAATGCATTTTCATTCTTCTCAGCAGGTTAAAACTCCCTCTTCTAAATGTGTACAGCCAGACACATGTTCAAAAACATGAAGGGCTTCCCCCCTGATGAAAATAATACTCATCAAAAGGATCATCATCAATGTGTAAAGTAAGCTGATTATTTTGAATTTGTGCGTATTTTGAAGAGCTGGTCATTGTGGAAGAAATCTGCAGAGAGGCAGTTTGGGAAGGCCTGGGTTATTATCGAAAAGGGATCTGTGCACACCACTCCTTGTCCACCACAGCTGCCATACTAACAATGGGTTAGGTTGCAGCATGAGATGGTGCAAAGTAACAAAGAAAAAAGCAAACAGCTGAGAGAAAGAAAGGACAAAAGATTTTCAGCTGGAGGCCTCCAAGTTAGAACCTTCTGGGAGTTTGTAGAACCATGTGGTATTAAGCCAGGAGTCATCTATTTGTTGTCCATGATTTAGAAAGGAGATGCTCACAGAACTCTATCATCTTTTGGAACCAGTCCTGCAGCCCCAGAACATGATATAGACAGCAGAGCCAATGTCTTGAAGGGCAACTATAGTCCTGAATCTCTTCTTATCATAATTCTCCTCTGCTGGAATAGACTTACCATCTATTGCTTCATCCATCAGGTGATAGAAACCTGGAGAGGGGATTTCATTGTTTTGGTCAAACAGAAAGGAACAGGCGGAACCCGCATGTGGCTTCACTCACAGATTGGGCTTTCCCATGGTGGACACACATGACTTGGAGTATATCACATCTCTTTGTTCAAACGTCTCACAACCTTAAAGTCTTTCACCCATTGCACGTGAAACCAGTACTCGACCATGCTCAGTATATGATGCTGATGGATGCACACCACCCTGGCAGCAGATGCTGTCAGACTGCTCAGATTTTCCAGCATTTTCTGTTTTTGTTTCAGATTCCAGCATCCACAGCCGTCATGGTCGGTTCAATCTGTACCCATCCGCTTTTCCAGTAATCCTTCAACCATCACATTTTCTGGGGCAAAATTTCAAAGAACTGTAGAAATTGGCTTTTGTTACTTTATGGCAAAGTTGCCCACAAGTTCGTGTCAAAATTCTGTCACAATCATACTGAGAATATTGGGCGGATGGGAGCAATTACACCACTATGATCTCACCCAGGGCTCATAAACCACAGGAAAAAAAACAGTGGCAACACATTATCATGTCAGCCTGAAGTGAGATTTGTTTCATTCAGTTTACACCAGTTTTTATCAGCTACATAAAATTAGCAGTATATTGGTCACATCCACCCATTTCTTTCACAGCAAATGGGCGGGAGCAACCACAAGACAATAACTTCACACAGTTATTCAGATAATAACATAAGTGATATCACTATGTAAAACTAAGAAATGTATTAGCATCTAAACACTGAGAGGAGAACATATTGCTGTGAATGATGACACCTTCTAACTCTCACGCCACCTCTCCCCTGCTGTTTAATCCAATATTTTATGTCATTTATAATAAATGGAGTGAGGAGGTGGGGATAATTTACATTTCAGGCAGGGGCAGAAGTGGCTGAAGGTTAAGCAGCCATTCATTTCAATGGGAAGGAATATCAGGTGAGCTCTACATTGAGCAGCCCCAGTAGTGACTGAATCAGATGTGCTTCTGCCAGTGGAGGTAGAGGTTGTTTATATCTATGCACTGCGTGATCGATTTCCTTTGTCCCATGGATATGCCTGAAGGAAGTTTTCTAATAAAACTTCCTAAGAAAAGGATCAAATTTCATTTTTAACATTGAAAACTACTTGACAGATTCCAAAAATGAGAGGCACAAAGCGTATCATCTCAACTTGTAACCACTTTCCAGCTAGCTATTTTTCTTTGTCTAGTGATATACTAATAAATAATTAGTCTTCCTGCTCCAGAATTTTTAAGTGGCATCATTTCTTTATACAGAGACATTTTTTGCATTCTGTCCATATTGTGTTTGTACCACTTGTCCTACTTTATCCTATAATTTGTAAGGAAGCAGCTGCATGATTTAAATGGTATATTGCCTATGTTTGTTTTCTATGTGCCATTTGGACATGGGCCAAGTCATCAAAAGTATGTATACTATTGGGGAAATGTTGGCATGGTGTCAGTTTATCCTTTATTGGTAAGCTATTAAAAAACTGTCAATGCTATTCATTTCATTACAATGTCTAAAATGTCTTTCTTCAAAAATAACAAATTATTGTAATTTTTTAAAATAAAAAATAAGGACAAGTTTTCCTCATGCACAATATATTCTGTTTTGGAATATGATACTGTAATTATGCAACTATTTAAGTGAAAAAATTTCCTCCAATAAATTTAAAAAAGAATTTATTAATGCTTAATGAAGACATCTTGCACATAATTATGTTATTTCAGACTGCTTTATTTGCATGTGTTGTTCGATATGGATTTCATGCAACAAATGCCTTCAAGGGAAGCAATTTCTTTCCCATCAAGCAATACATTTGTTGACTCGATAATATCCTTACATATTCAAACTTTAGATTCTTGCTCACTAAAGATATCTTTACTCCAGAAATTTTATTTTTAAATGCATCTGAGCAAATTCAATTTAAGACCATTTGTGCTGGGTGATGGAAACAAAACATTAGAACCAAAAACCAACCTGTTATCTCCCAGAAAGCATTGACACTGAAAGTCTTCCCAAATCCAGGAAGAGGTTTCTTCATTTTAATAATCCAGGCTAATACTTGATTTTGGGAGGCAGAAAAGAGACTTTAAAATGTTGCTCAAGTTTCCTAGTTTGACCAACTGAGATTGTTTGAATTCCATTTGGAAACATTCTGCAATGGTGCTTATTAGGCCCCTTTTTAAGGACACTGTAAAAAGTTATAGTTTTTAATTCTTTTTTCATTTTGTTGGTGTCACAAATCGGTTTACACTAACAGTGTAATGAAGTTATTGTGAAAACCACCTAGTCACAACATTCCAGGTTTTTTTCAGGTACAATGAGGGAGAATTTAGAACAGCCAAAGCTCCTAGCCAGTCTTTTTGACCATGGGAGGAAACCAGAGAACCTAGAGGAAATACACGCAGACAGATGGAAAACATACAGATTGCGCACAGAGAGTGGCCCAAGCCAGGAATCGAACCCATGTCCCTGGCACTGTGAGGCTGCAGTGCCAACCACTGTGACACCATGCTGTCAAGAAGTTCAAAATCTTTGTTGGGGAAGGGCTATCAAGGTTTGACCTTATAATAGCTGATGCACCTCCTTCTATTAGTCTTCCATTTGCTAGGGCAGAAACAAGAAACCAGTTTGGAAATGTCTCTTCTGGTGAGAAGGGCCTTGTTTTGGAATGGAAGAAAGCTTTGCCTTAAGACCTCAGGGAAACTAGCAGAGAAGATTGTAACCCAAAAATGCTGAGGCTTGATATAATTGTTTTCCCTGTCTATCCCACATCCACCAGATTTACACCAAATATACACCAGAAGGCCCATGGATTTTCACCCTCATTGATATATTCCTGGCCAAATAAATTGCTAGCTGAAAACTGTATTTACTGATTTTCCAGCAAACTACTCTAATTAAGTGCTTTGCTTAAACCTTTGTATTATGCTACTCCAACTTTAAATTAATTCAAGAGTACAAGAAAGCCAGAGCTGCAATAAATGAAGCAAGTGCATATTTCCTTGATGACCATTAAACATTCAAAAGAGGGGTAGACAAGATAGTAATGATACAGCGATTAGTGGTAGAAAAGAAAGGAAAGGCTGATTGCCATAGCAACAGGTTCATCTTATCCATCCCTATGTATAAACAGATAAAATACATCAAAAGACACAAAGCAGCAGCATGTGCTTTTATTTCTGAAATGGAGATGAAAACATCATTTTAATTCATTAAGCATGAAAGTGATTTTTTTTTACTTTTAATTCGAGATAATGTAGACCTGTGTTGCATAATAAGGCAATTAGTATATTGCTGATTATGGGCACACATTGTGTTACCTGCTCATTGCCATATATGCACAGAATACTTTTATAATTTCTTCACACTGTTTAATTCTAGTGCACAAAATCCCAGATAACACTGACGTCTCTTAGACTGATCTGACTCCACACTAATCTTATCTAATCCTCTCTGGCCTTCTCACAATATCAGTGACATCTCAGAGCACAGTATGCCAATAACTTGTAACAGCACTGACATTAGTTCTCTCAATAATGGGCACGTGGTGCTTTCCAAGATTCTTCTTTCCTTGCCTGACAGTCAATTAATCTCAAGACTTCTTTCATCAGATTTTAGTCTCAAGTCGTATAGATAATACAGTCCTAAGTGAGAACGTTCTACAGGCCCACATCTCAATTATCTTCGTTCATGCTCAGGTAAATGCTCCACAGCATTGTGTTGCTTTATTTTGTAGATTCATAGAATCGTTACAATGCAGAAGGAGGCTATTCAGCCCATCAAGCCTGCACCGACGACAATCCTACCCAGACCCTGTCCCCGTAACGCCACATATTTGCCTGCTTATCTCCTTGACACTAAGGGGCAATTTACCAAATCAGCATAACTCACATTTCTTTGGAGTGTAAGTGAAATGGGAGCACCTGGAGGAAACTCACACAGACACTGGGAAAACGTGCAAACTCCACACAGTCACCCAAGACTGGAATTGAACCTGGGTCTTGGCACTGTAAGCCAACAATGCTAACCACTGTGTCAGCATGCCCAGTTACAATAGTACCATTATTGAGGCAAATGTTACTTACAGAAAAAATGGTAAGAGGAAAGCTAATTGTGTAGATAGCTATCTTTGATTCATCTTCTATTACAGCTGTTAGCAGGTATAAACATGAGTTACCACTGATCCTCTGGTGGGCTCTGCAAAGCAGAAGACACCCCAAGTGGAGGCTGTCAAAAGAATTTAAGACAGGATGATATGAAAAATTAACTCATCTGTTGGCTAAACAGCTGTCCCACCTGCCATTGATACAACAACCGCCACTGCAAAAAACATTTAGACCATTGATTCTAACACAAGGATAAAATCACCTGAGATCCTACACCATCAGTGGACTTTACAGATACATGGTCATTAACTTGGAAAATTGATTTTCAATAAGCCCTTGTGCTTTTGTTAAGTGTGGAATATCTGAAAAATGTTCCTGTTGTTTTTTTTTTCAGATTATGCCTTTAATCAAAGTATCTAAAGATCTGTAAGTTAACTTTGTCCTTTCCACTAATTCAAGAAAATTTTCACAGAAATGGAAGGTTAGTATAAAAATGTAATTGGCTTAGATGTGAAGAATAGAATTTGAAAGCTTAGCATGTCCATACACAATCCTACAGTCCCTGATCCCTAATCAAAGTGGATTATCCCTTTTTTTAAAAACAGTAGACTAAGTTATGGTTCATGATCATATTTAGCATTTATAGGCCAATCTTTACAGTACAAAATACGATCAAAATTTTGTATACCTCTGATGACATTGTAAAATGGAATAGCTATGTGCATGCATTTTTACAAGTGACTGCCAGCATTTTGTTATAAACCTCAATTTTAAAGTTAGTTTCTCAAACAGAGATAATTCTACCCACTTAGTAACTTTGTCTAACAGCAATAACCGGCCCTAGTATCCCGTTTTGAAGTATGGAATAAGTTTGATTTAATTACCCACCTCCACATTGTGAAGTGTAAGACTGATATGACATGCATATTGTCTGGAAGTCTTGCACTTTTTTTTACATGAGGCATACGCCAATGTGTGTGGGAGAAGTTCTCCATTTGTGCAAGTAATATACGTATTTGAAACACATGACAAATAAACACTGACTCTGCCATCACTTACAGATCTTTGCTTTCAAATATTAACTCTTCTACTGTCTGAGATGTACCAAATCATCTAGTTTATTGTGTTTATATACAGAAGATGATTGTGGTGATCCATGATCATCCTGAAACTTGACATGGTTGAACTGTGTGCTGTTAATGGGCCTGGTACATTAACCTATGGAATTCCTGGCAACCCATTGCATGGTCATAATTCAGGTTGTATTTACACTGCAACAAATGCATTAATGTGAAGTAATTAGACTTTACACTGGCCTTACAGTTATGATAAAATGAGTCCTGAATTCAAAGATTTGGGGACTTGTTACCAGAATGAACAGAGACTCATAGAATCATACAGAGCAGAAGAGGCCCTTTGGCCATCAAGTCCACACCGACACATTGAAGAGGTCTTCTTATTTCATTTTTGAAATTCTGAATTTCTCTGTACTGTCAGACCATGAGGAAGAAAAGAACTTAAGAAATAGGAACAGGAAAAAATATCATGGCCAATCAGGCCTACTTTACCATTCAATATGATCTTGGCTGTTCCACCTGTTCCACACACATCCCTTAATTCCCCGAAAGTCCAAACATTCATCTACAAGCCTTCAATAGGCTCAATGATCTCAATGATGATACATCCACGTCTCTCCAAGCTACAAAGATTCCAAAGATTCTCAACCCTCTGAATGAAGAGATTTCTACTCCTGTCAGTCCTATATGGATCCCTAATCCATAAACTGTACCTCCATGTTCTAGATTCTCGGCCAGTGAAAATAACCACTCAGTGATCGTCAAACCCCTTTATAACACGGAATGTTTCAATGAAATCGTTTTCTTAAACACTAGAGAATATGGACCTAATTTACTCTGCAACCAATCTCAAGACAACCCTCTCATCTTAAGGACCAATCTATTAAACCTTACTGCCTCAATGCAAGTATATCTTTCCTTATGTATAGAGACCAATATTGCACACCAGATTCCAGGTGCCATCCAGTCTCATACGATTACAGCAAAATTTTTTGATTCTTGCACTTAAATCCCTTTTTAATAAAGGCCAAAATTCAATTTGCTTTCCTTATTGCTTGCCATAGCTGCATGCATCTTTTGTGTTCCTTATGTGAATATACTCAAGTTTCTCTAAACATCAACATTTACAGGTTTCATATCTTTGAAAGACTATTCTCCATCCCTGCCAACTCCGAATGTCCTGCAGCTATTTCAATGCCGAACAGGCTAGACTTCCACTTCTTGCACAGAAAGAAGTTATGCTTTAGAGAGTTGCCAGCCATTAGATTGGCCAGCAGCTCATCAGTCCCTGTGGAGACAGTGCTGCAATGGACAGAAGGAAAAATGCAGGGGGATATCAGAATTGAAGTCTAGGCACTGGAGGCCCAGATACTTCAAGGTGTCCCAGGTTGAGGAGGGCCAGTGGGTGCACAAAACAGTTGATTGGTGTCTGAGGGCAGAGGAAGGGGGAAAAGAGTATGTTGGCCCTGAGGCCACAAAACCTTAAGGGTGTTTTCCAGCTTCAGAATGGAGACTCTGATAGGGGTGCCACTTCCCATTTCACACTAGAGATATAACTCTCTTCATTTTTGGACTTTCCTCACAGATGTTCAATTCTCTTGTCCACCCAAAACTGGAGATTGGGCAGAAAATGGCTCCTAATTGGCCAACAATTGGCTGCTCAATTGGGCCAAGGGTGGGCTTCCTGTCCAAAGCCCTGTCTGCCTCACTGCAAAATCACAATGTGGTTGGGGCAGGAGGGAAATCAAAAAAGCATCCTTTCAATTTCACAACCACTGTCTAGAAAGCTGCCAGTGGGAGAGCATAAAATTCTGGCCTATATCATCATCCATCTCACAGCTTGCACTCCCACCTGGCTTTGTATCATCAGAAAACCTGAGTACAGATCTCCTGAGTTTTTCCAGGATTTTCTGTTTTCTTTTCAGATTTCCAGCATCTATAGCATTTGCTTTAGTGTAAGCTATGCTGTATTTCTATGAGGCCAGAAGTAGCATGAATGCTCCAACAAAGTTTGCAAAATTATTCTGCACTTCTAACACTTCAAAAACCCACCTGTCTCAACATTGCACCGCTCCCTTCTGGCCAGGAGGTTAACTAAGCTGACCAATGTTAGTGTATTTGCATTTTCAGAAATAATTCAGTAAAGCAAACACAAGGTTAAGTAAAACACAAAATCAGGACTCACAGGATTAGCATGGGTTGAGGTTTGGTTATGGACAGAAAGCAGAGTAGGAATAAACTAAATATTTTAGGGTTGGTGGACTATAACATGTGGGGCACTAAAAGGATCAGTCCTTTTTACAACCCAGATCCATGAGTTAGATGAAAAGAATGAGTGTAATGTTTGCAAGTTTACTGATTACATAAAGTTAATTGTGAAAGTAAGCCCTGAAGAGGATGCAAAGAGGGGCCGAATGGCCTACTCATGGTTCTATTTTCTATATTAGTTTCTATGTCAAGAGAGTACAAAGGGATGTGGACAAGTTAATAGACAAGTCCACGCCAAATGAGATATAATGGGTGGAACTTTCCAGTCCTCCTCACTACCAGGATTCTCCAGTCCTGCCGAAGGTGATCTTCTGTGACAGGATGGGTGAACCATGTAAAGCATTGTGGACTCTGTCAGGACTGGAAGATCCCACTGGCAACAGCTTGCGAGCCACCTCTGGTGCTGGAAAACATGCTATAGGGGCCACAAAATCATTCTCAATTTATCAGATGGTAAGGTTATCCACTTCGGTAAGAAAAACTTTTGAATAGTCAGAAGCTGGGAAATGTTTGCTTTTGGAGGGACCTAGGCGTCTTTATACAGGAATCATAGGAATTGATCATGTAGGTACAGAAAGCAATGAGGAGGACAAATGATCTGTTTGCTTTTATTACAAAGAGTCTAGAGGTTAAGAGTAAAAAAACTTACTAAAATTGTACAGGACTTTTAGTAAGTCCACACTTAAAGTGCAGTTTTGGTCTCTTTACCTAAGGAAGGCATACACGGTCCAGAAGGAATTGAACATTCAGTAGACTTGTTCCTAGAATTATAGGGGAGAATAGTAGATTAGATTTATATTCTCTGGAATGAAAGGTAATCTGATAAAAATATATAAACTTTTTAAGGGGCTTACAAAAGTAGGCACTAATAAAAAGCTCCCTCTAGGTGGGACTTCAAGAGTATGCGAGTCCACAACATCAGAATAAAGGGTCTCCATTTAGGGGTGGAAAAAAGTTCTTCACTCAAGAGACTGCAAATCTTTGGAAGTCTCTACTTCAGAAAACTGTGGATGTTCAGTCATTGAATATATATTAAAGACAGAGGCTAATTACTTTATGGATACAAAATAAATTTAGAGATATGAGGAGAATATGGAAAGGTGGAAGTCTGACAGATGACCAACCATGATCTCAGTGAAAGACAGAGTAGGGTGAAGTGGAAGTTGCCCACTGCTGCTCCTCTTTCTTATGTTCAATTGCTTTTGACATTGCAGCCTCTGGAGTTGGCCATGTGCCTGGAATCTGCACTGAAGGAAAATTTACCCCCGTGGTTCTTATGTTCAAAGTGATGGTGTTGGCGCAGGCTAGCTTTCTCATGACATCAGCAGATCCCTGCCATTTTAGATTCAGAATTCACATGAGTAGGACGCCAGTAATTACTGCCTGCCTTCAATATTTGAGATGAAAGGCTGATATGGTTGCAATACTGCAATACTATCAGTGACAAATTTAGATATTCATCTGGGACTTTTATCACTGAGAGGAGAAAATAGATAGACAATTCCTGCCAGCAATAAGTCTAGCTTGTGCCAATTGTAAAATTTCTCCTGTGTAGTGTCACATGGTAAAAATACACAGTGCTTTATAATGTATTTTCAGTTTACCTAGTGTTTATAATAGAATTTTTATGCACACTTTGTCATAACATTACATAATTTTCCTTTAACTGCCATGTCATGCACAACTCAATGCAGCAGTTGAGATTTACAAACATTTGACTGAAAAATATAAATTAAAATTTCCAGGACAAATGCAGGCAGAAATATTGAGTTGGTACATTGTTGTGCTGATGGAATTTTCTTTGCAAAGACAGAATGAACTTTACTAGTGCAGATTAACATCAGCCAGTCAAATCATCAGGTGAAACCCGAGCCTGAAAGTATGAAATCCTCCTAAACTCTTGTATCTGTGGAGTAACATAACTTGTGTCTGATTGTTCTGGGTGTGCCAAATCCAGTTATCTCCAGAAAATTGTGGAGTGCCTTCAAAGGAGAAGCAGGTGGCAGGAATGGGTAAGAGACTGGAGGAGGGAGCAATCCAATGTGAAGCAGGGGTGGCAGTATGCACAAAACAATTGTTGGAAAAATGTTTTGTTCTTTACGAGAAAGGCTGGTATCTGAAAAAAGATGATGACATTTTGAACAGCTGTCCTAAGAACTCTGGCCTTGTCATTTTGCTGGAAATTCCTTCTTCCACGACAGCCCTGAACACCTCCTACCCACAACATCAGAAACAGAGTGAATAGCAACTCTGTTGGGTTTTGTTATCCCACACATCCTGTCTCCCTCTGTGATGTCTTAACGTTCCCATCCTTCACATCAGGAAACACTGCTGCATCAAAATGGCAATGGCCAGTGTTAAAAGTCACATTAGCTAACTTCTGTCCATCCTGATGAAGCCTCCAATTCAGTTCAAACACTGGGGAAATTTGAGGCCAAATTATCTTGAATCTGTTCATTATGCATGAGAAAAAAATGAAATGTGAGTGAAATTGCTTCAGGTTCTTCCACTGAACTGCAGTAAATTTTGTAGCATAGACTCAGAAACTTTAATTCATGATGAAAATCCCATGAACATTTGTTAATAATGCTTTTTACACATTCTGTTCCGACAGCAGGCCAAAATGATGCATAGGGCAACAAGGAAATGGTGCAAAGTAGGCCGGAGAGGATTTTCCAAAAGAAGATTAATCAGGATGGCATAGTGGTTAACATTGCTATGTTGCAGCACCAGGGGCCTGGGTTCAATTCCAGCCTTGGGTGACCAATCATGGAATTTGCATTTCTCCCCACATCTGCATGGGTTTCCGCTGTGGTCTGGTTACCTCCCACAGTCCAAAAATGTGCAAGGGTGAGAATGATTCAGCTAAAAAATTTGTCCCTGAGAGAAGAGGATGCACAGCAGAACACAGTCGGAAATCTGAAAGAATGCAGCAAAGCTAGAGGAGGGTGCAGATGCACCGTTGAGTTAGGCCATCAATTAATTTTACATGAGGTTGAAGCTTTTAAAATCAGTCTGCTGAAAGATGGGGAGACAATGTCGGTGAAGTAATATAGGGCTAATAAGAAAATGTGACTTCCGGGCATAGGTTGTGAAAAGGAGAGTTCAGGGAGTCTTTGAGTCTATGAAGCATGAGGAACATGAAGATCTGCATTAAAGGCATTGGAAAACTCAATTATAGAGATAATAAAGGGTTTGGGTACACAGGTTATGTCATAAGTAGAGCTGAGAAGTGATCTTGGTAATAGATAGGAAATGAGTAGGTTTTCTTTGAAACTTGACTCTGAAAGGAACATATCAGAATGACATGCCGCCTAGTTCAGCTTGAATCGGCAACCATGAAAGAGGACGAAGACAGTGACACAGAGTTTTTAATAAAGATAGAAAACAATGGCTTTAATCTTCTTGAAGTTTAGTTGCAGGAATCTCTGACTCACCCATGACAAAATGTCAGACAGAAAATTTGAGAGCATGGTTGGAAATCCTGAGGAGGTAGAACTGCAAGTTGTCAATATATTTGCTAAAACTGACTCGATTGTCTATAGACTATGTTATGATAAAGCAAAGTTTTTTAGCAAATCAAAAAATGCATGACACACTGGCTGGATCATACCTGAGTATACCCCTGAGCTGTTAGTGTGTTGGAAGATGGTCACAAAACCACTGCAATGTGATGATTATGGTTCCTGTAGAAGTAAGGGCCCTATTGAATCTTTTTCAGTAATGGATGTTGCACTGGAGTCGTAAGCCAGATGTGTGCCATCAGTGAAGAGTTAAGGATTGGTGTAAGGTAAGAGTGTTCTGGGCACTGACCTGCATAACTTTAGTTGATGTGTAATTCATCTGCTCATAGGTAAACAGGAAGTACTGAAAATGCTCAGCAAGTCAGGCAGCATCTGTGGAAAGTGAAGTAGAGAAAATGTTTCAGGCTTCCATTTGTATAAATATGCTCACAAATTAACTGCCCACCAATGGAATGGAATAGAAATATTTGTGACTCATATAAAGAACACTGCTGTGGCTAAGAGTGTGCAGAATAATATGCAAATTTAACAACCTAGACATGATGACACTTAAGCAAGTACTCGGCTGAGGTGATTGTGTGGAGTTTGCACATTCTCCCCGTGTCTGTGTAGCTTTTGTCCAAGTGCTCCGATTTCCTCCCACAGTCCAAAGATGTGCGGGTTAAGTGGATTGGCCATGCTAAATTCTCCATCAGGGTACCCGAACAGACAGTACATGTGCACCTCTCAAAGCTGGCAAACAGCTGCTGGCCAGACCACGCTGGAAACCGGCAGGAAGGCAGGTAAGTAATTTGAATTTTTTTTAATACATTGTAAATGTCGCTTAAATCTAATTATCAGGAACTTACTGGTTCCAATTGAATCTCCCATCCCGCCAAGTGTACTTCATTCTAGCATGGTTTAGATAAGCTCCCCACATTCGGGGAACTAGCGGGAGATCCTGCTGGAATGAAAAGGGGAGAAGGGACTCCTCAGGCAGTTGGGCAAAGTGTCCATGCCTAGGGAGCACCTTGGGACTGTCCATCGGGCAATGGGCAGTGCCAAGGGGATGGGGTATATTGTAGGTGGAGCCTGGAGTGGTTGGTGGGGTGGAGAGAGTGATCCTGCTGCCATTCTGCAGACAGGATCGGTCCAGGACAGAAGGAGGCCAGTGTTTGGGCGGGCTGGGGGAGGGGGGGGGGGGAATCTGCCTCTCAGGGGAGGGGGTGGGCTCTGATCCTGGAGGGGGATCAGCAGGGGAGCGGGATCTGCCAGAGTGAGGGGGGATGGAAGAATTGCCACTGCTGGGAGGGTGGGCTGTACATTGAGGGGAAGGATCCAGGTTGGCCCAGGAATTGTTGTGGGGGCCATAATCGGTCCATCGTGGGGTGGAGGCTGGAGGAATAGCACTGCAATGGTCCAGGGCTTACCAGCGATGGAGAATCTGACAAATTGTAGATATTCTGGAATATCGCAATTCCAGAACTGTTAAACCCCCGAGCGAATAGGCCCTGCCCCCTAGGTTTTTAATGAGATTCGTGACTGGGACCTCTGCATTGTACAGAGTGGGGAGATTTGGGTGAGAAGCTGAACTGACAAAATAGTCGGGATCTAGAACAGTTCAGCCAATTCAGCATTTTTGGGAGAATTGTGACCTATATCTCCAGAAACTAATGGGGAAATGTTCTCTGTGCAGAGAAATATGTCTGATACTCTTTTACTATATCTGCAGAACTCTCATTATTGACAGTTATTGTTACAGCTTGGAAGAGCCAGAGGCAAAGTAGTTCAAGTCTGCAGTAACCTGCATGGCAACTGTCAGTATTGTGTATGCTCTGGAGTGTGCTGAACCTGCTTGCAGCAAGTGACAAAATTACATTTCTGCCTCTGTGGTTGAACATAATGTTCTGATAGATTTCTGCACTGTTAAGTTTAAGAATGTTTGCCAGGATCAGTTGGCACGGGAGGGCCACCTCCAACACCATACGCCTTGAGTAATATCACTGTTTCCTTCCTCTTTCTCCCAAGTATGTCAAGTATTTGAATCTTGTAGCCATGATTCACTTTGCACTCACATACTGCCAGCTGTCTGCAACACGGTCCACACCAAAGTCGCTTCAAATTGCTTCACGTGCAGGCAAACAGAAGTAGAAAATACATACTATCAGCTTCTGGACACTTCAAATATGTCCTATTTAAATATATTGCCTAACTTGTTTCAAAGTTGAAGGTTTGTGAGCTTGAACAGAAATTACGGACGCGAGGCCGTAGAAGAAACAAGAAAGTGTAAATCTACAAAAAATATTCACATTTACCTTAATAGAATATATTCACGAAGCTCCTGCCTGAAACTCCCAGCCTCTGCAGCTTACCCAGACTCCACTAGAAAAGAACAGAAATGATATTAAAGCATTTCCAGTTTCAGAGTCTGTTACGTCTCCTCTGCATTTGACTTCAGAGATAGAACAGACAGGAATATCATCCCTAAAAAGTTGTTGATGAATTTAAAATGTATCTAACCAATTGGATTTACAAAAAACACTGATTTTTGGCAAATAAGATTTCTCTCTACCCTTTTTTAGTTCATTTTACGGAATGTGGGTGTCACTGGCTGTGCCAGCATTTAACATCCATCCCTATAGAGAAGTAGATATGATGCAATACAGCCCCATCAAAAGTGGTTAAAGCTATGTCGTATTTGTTCAATTAAAATGATGAATGCATGATTAATGGGATGAAAGATGGTAGGGACAAGTACAAGCAGAGATGAAAAAAAATCATCTGCATAACGCTAGAGCATCTTTATTAGCAGAGTGCAGCTGGTTATGGTTGAATAAGTATCGCTAATATGAGAGTAATATCAAGAAATTTGCTCAATTACTTGCAGCATTCAGGATGTCTTGCAGTTATATCTTTTTGGAATTGTTATCTGTAGTTATTAAAGTAAATTGAGACATTTCCTTTCAAGTGACAATTGCATGTGAACTCATGAATATCGCAAGGCTCTGTCAAATAGATGGCCTTTCTTTTCTTCCTGCTTACTTATGTTTTTGTATAAAGTTAAAGTCTATTTATTAGTCACAAGTAGGTTTATATTCATACTGCAATGAAGTTACTGTGAAAATCCCCTGGTTGCCACAGTCCTACCCCTAGTACTTATGTATCTGAGTGCCTGTTCGGGTACACTGAGGGAGATTTTAGGATGAACAATCTATCTTTGGACTGTGGGAAACCCATGCTGGCACAGGGAGAATGTGCAAACTCCACATAGACAGTGACCCGTGCTGGGAATTGAACTCAGGTCTTTGGTGCTGTGAGGCAGCAATGCTAATCACTGTGCCATCATGCAGCCCACACAGTTCAGGGCTATGTGGATAAGCAGCAAGCTTCAACAAAAATAATTTGTGGATTTCAGGAGGAAAAAGGCAGGATTGAATCCATTTGGTACAAAGATGAATTCAGACTCACTCTAGATCATTCCTGCCTAATTAGCCTTTACCAGTGTTGCTGTAATGGTGTTCGTCAAGTCTGGCAGAAATATCAATAGTCCAATGTTTAATTGTGCACATATTGGAGACAACTGCCATACAGATAATGAGAAATCTAATTATACCCTTCAAAGGTATGAGAACAATATTGCAAGGACAGACAAAAGTATCCTTAAACTTAAAAACAAATAATCAAAACTATTCTAAAATGAAAACAATATTCTTAGTCTGTACATTTACCAAATGAAATTCTTTCCTGCTGTGGCAAATGAAGTGTCACATAATTAAACATACATACAGTCATCTGCACCAGAACATTTGGCTAAAATACACTAGGCAAATTACAGACTTTTCAAACAACCAGGTTCTCTTTTGTTTGGGAATTAATTTGACCATACTAAAATTTAGAGATATTTGTGCTCAAGAGAGGGGAGGTTAGATGAGAAGAATCTTTCACGAAGCCAATAATAAACTTCCAAATGCTAATTGAAATAGCCATGGAGAAAAAAGGCAGAATTTGTGATTCTAGAAGAGGCAGAATTTGTGGTTCTGGAAGAAACAGAAGCAGGACTCATACTCAGAAATAAGTGCCATGTGCTGGCTTTTCGACATGGTTCCATCACTCCGCTGGTTTTTGAGGTGGTGTCGGGACCTGGATGCCAACGGTTCAGTACATGAACATGGTAGTGAGGCAATTAACTTTCCACTTACAGGGCTGTGAATAATTTTTGGTCTCAGGCTTGGACACCACATGAGGTTGTGATCATGTCTCCAAGTAAGGAGGTGACAGCCTAGCAGGGAGCTGGTCACAGAGCTGAGTCTATTTAACATCGGTGAATTAAAGAAGAGCCCAGACAGTGGCCAGTAAGTGTGCTGTTGTCACACAGAATTGTCTTTAGACCCAATGGAGCATTGGTAGGACAGTGACCATGAAGAGGCATAGCAGCGTCTCTGTACTGCTAGGACACTGCTTCCGGAAATAAGGAACGCTAAACATTGAGATAGGGCTGAATTTCTTGGATAATAGGACTGCAGCAATAAAGTACAAAAAAAGACATTTTTTCCTTTCTCATTAAAAAGAAAGCTGGAATCTGAAACATAATTGTTCGAATAGAGGCACAAACATGAGTACGTTATAAAGAAAGTAGCTGTTGTAGTCAGACTGCACAAAGGCATGCAAACATTTAAGTGAAAGTCTTAACCTGTGCCCAAGCTGTTAACAGCAGTTAAAGAAAATAATCACTGTGGTTCCACATCTGGATTAGCCTCTGAAGCCCTTGCAAATGTTAATTACTGAAGATAAAACTCATTCACCAACCTGATAATAAATCCAGAAGTTTCCCCTTTAAAACACCTTTATATGCTATTCACAAACACAGGGGCAGAATTTTGCACTTCAAGTACTGGCTGAGGTGAGAAAACCAGCATTTTTTAAATTCATTCATGGGACATGGGTATTACTGGCTGACCACATTTACTGCCCAACTCAGCTGCCTGAAGGCAGTTGAGAGTCAACCATGTTTCTGTGGCTCTGGAGTCACATGTAGGCCAGATCAGGTAAGGACAGTAGATTTCTTCCCTAAAGGATATTAGTGAATCAGATGAGTTTTTCCGACAATCGACAGTGATTTCACGGTCTTTAGTAGGTTCTTAACTCCAGATTTTTTTTAAATGAATTCAAATTTCACTGTCTGCCGTGTTGGGATTTGAATCCAGGTCCCCAGAACATGAGCTGAGTTTCTGGATTAATAGTCTAGTGTTAATACCACGATGCCAACATGTAACTCTCCAGCTGAGCACAGCTAAGTTTTATCTCCCCACTGGCATTCAATTCTGGCCTTGGGTGACTGTGTTGAGTTTGCATATTCTCTCCGTGTCTGAGTGGGTTCCCCTGGGAGGTCCAGTTTCCTCCTACAGTCCAAAGCTGTGCAGGTTAGGTGGATTTATTGTCTATTACGGGTTTGTGGTGTGTCTTGTGTATCTTTGTTCAGTAGGAGAAGTGTCTGCAGTTTCTATTTATAACCACTGCCAGCTACGAGACAGCCATGTATCTGTCTGAAAGGTTCTTATAAAAGAGCATTGCTGCAGGTTGCTAGTGCGTAGGGAAGGGGTTGAACAGGATGCTCTTTTAGAGAGTCAGTGCAAACACGATGGGCTTGATGTCCTCTTTCTGCAGCGTAGGGATTCTGATTGTGAAATGTGTGTCTCAAGGTTCCCCTGCAGGGCGGATTTGAAGGTAAAACTTAATCTGCAAAGTCATCTCCAATGAATATTCACAGCATGCAAAGAGAATAGAAGGAGGAATGAGGTGAGGCCTGATCACCATTGCCATGCCGCTGACTTAAGTTTTCATTCTGAACTAGTGCTGTGATTTCCACATTTCAGCTCTCACCCAGGTAATTCATCCCACCCAAAAATGTTTCTGACTTCCAGAGTTGTCATTAATTTCCACCCAATCTGATATTAAGACACAAATACTATCCTGATGCGGTGTTCTCTCACCATTCCCACACTGTCACTAGGTAACAACCTTGGAACTCCTTCCCGAACATCACTGTGGATGTATATAAACTTCCTGAATACAGCAGTTTGAAAAGACAGCTTACCACCACCTTCTTCGGGGCAATTGAAAATGGGCAATAAATTCTGACTCAGCCAGCAACATTCATCCATGAGCAGATAAACAAAAAGAGATCAGGCAGAGCTTTTATTCTCCACTCCCTAATGATTCATTTAAGTATCAGTGCTGTATCTTCACTGTACCAAATTAACTGTCTATTATGGGTTTGTGGTGTCTCTTGTGCCTCTTTGTTCAGTAGGAGAAATGTCTGCAGTTTCTGTCTCTAACCAGTGACACCAGACAGCAAGACAGTGTAAATGTTGTGTCTACCTGAAAAGTTCTTTGAAAAGAGCATTGCTGCAAGTGACTGAGTGATGATACAACGCGAGGTATAAGAAAACAGATTGTGTTAATATTCTTAACATCACACAGTACATATTCATTAAATGAAATTCTTTTATATCATTCTAGACAGTTCAATTCAGTAAATAGGCATATAGTTGATCATGTATACAATCATTTCCACGGGGACATTAGAGATTCTACCATATTGGAAAAGTCATGACCCAGATTTTCACTCTCAGTTAGGTGCATTGAGATGGAAGAACTCCCAGCTCAATGAAACTGATCTTTAAAAATGATTGCCTGGGCATAAGGGGCTGGATTCTCTGACCTCGCCCTCAGCTGGAATTCTCTAGTCCTACTGCACTAAATGGAAATTTAGCTGAATCCAAATTCTCCATTCATGCTGGTAGCAGTAGCAGGACAAGAATGGCAAATGAATTCTGGCTCAGATATTTTGTGGAGGAACGGGCTAGCATAGGAGTTGTGGCAGATGACATGGAAGAAGAAAGGAGACTGGCAGGTATACAGGCAGACTGGGTGGAGTTGCTGCCTCAATGATATAGTTCCAGGTCCAAAATTTAAAAATAAAGATTAGAACAGAAAACACTCTGCCTGCCATCACGCCTCACACTTGAGGAGAAAATGATGTAGCTGTAATATCACTGGATTAGAAATCCAGAGGTCCAGGTTATTGCTCTGGGATGTGTGCTCATGGAGCTGGTGGAATTTAAATGTAATTAATAAATCAGGAATTGGAAACGAACCTCAATAATCAAGTATCATAATGTTTTGCAAAAACGTATCTGGTTTATTAATGTCCTTTAGGAAATGAAATGTCATCCTTAACCACTCTGGTGTACATGTGACTCCAGACCTTACCAATATGGCTGAATCTCAGCAGTCCTCTAAAATTGTCTAGCAATTGTCAGTTAAAGGGCAATTAGGGATGGACAACAAATGTGGCCTGACTAGCAGTGCCCACATTTTATAGAAGAATAAAAAAAAACTCACTCCCCATGCCCAACCTATGCCAACTTATTACTTGTATTTGCCCCTCAGAGCCTCTCGGCCAAGCTGTGTCCCTGTACCAATGTCATAGTTAGTCATATATCCATGCAACCCAAGTTCCAGTACACTAATGCCTATACTTGCCAACCTAGTGCCTATACATGTCAGCCCATGTCCTCCACTCATCACCCTTTGCCCTCACATCTCTTATGTTAACTCATCTGGCATCAGTCATGGACAGAGCTCAGGACCCGTACAGAAGTGAAATAATATATATTTCTATAAAGCAAAGTTCTAAGTGTCCAATGCATATTTTATTGCTTGGAAAAAGAACACTGATTTCATTCTTTGCACTTTATACCTTTGTGTACTTTCAGCTAAATAAAGTCTTATAACAACAAGTATCCCATCCAAGTACACAATCCCTTATGTCAGCAAGGATTGGAATTCGAGGTCCTATATCAAAGTTAAGAATCAATTGTGAAATTGTAGGCACCATGCTGAGATAATAGATGGTTGTGAAATCAGTCTTGCTCCACTACCTCTCAGACGGGCAGAAATAACAAGAAATCATATATTGTTAAACACAATCAGGCATTTTGTTCTGAAATTTTTGAAGAGCTGAACTTTAAAATGCCTTGAAAACTTGACAGCTCCCTTTGACAGTGCTTCTAGCAGTTTTGACAGTTAATTTTGACAGACCTGCTAACAGTTCCAATGAGCTTGATAGTAATGAGTTTATGTACTTCTTTACAAATATTTTAACACTTACAAAGCGCACATAACTGACACTAAATGGTACCTGACTCCCACCAAAGGGCATCTGACTTCCCCCAAAGGTGTCCCTCAATCAGATTCTGGCTCTCCAAATAAATCTGTGAAGTTTAGACTTGCTCTTACCTTGTTTAATTTGAACATGTCAGATTGTACACCATTAGCCTACCAACATCCTACTTCAGTGGAGGAAATTGATGATTTATATGACCAACTGCCTCCATAAACTGCATATACATGAAACATACTGCACCCTGAACATCCACTCCATGGAAAAAGAAAATTTTTTGCACAGGGCAGTGGTGGGGAGGAGGGGAACTTCCAATTTTCAGGCATTTCCACTCTGTTGTGGTGAATATCTAGGCCTTACTGTGTTCACTGTTCCAACTTCTGGATTGCATGAAGTGTAGCAGATTTATACATCAGTATCACAATAATACATTTACACACAGAGAGTAGGTGCATACTGTATTATATGAAAGAAAACTTAGTTAATAGTTACATTTTCTAATGATTTATTACAAGATAAATAAGTCGTATTTGGTATATTTTCTCATCTAATTGCTATATATTATATGTTGGTTTAGAATTCTATACTCGTGATGGATTGGTATAAAAAAGATAAGTTGTAGTTCTGGATATCTATTTCACCATTTACAGATCTTTTTCTTAGATCAGGAAGAATCATCTAACACACATAATAAACTGTTCTGTTTAACGTAATTGGATTATGATGAAGGCATTTCGCAAATTTATATTGTTACATGAAATTCTTTGAAATTTGATGGATAATACAAAAATGCAGCACAAGTAAATAAACAAATGCTCCACAAACAGTGGAGTTACAGAATAGTTACATTCTTCTGAACTCAATGAATTAGCTTTGGAATCAAAAAGATTTTTAAAAAAATTAACAAAATCAAAATTTAATTAAAAATAAATTTAGAAATTGCCTGCTTTGTTTTCAGAATGATTAAAATTGGAAAGTAATCTGTCTCAGCTAGCTGGTGGATTTCAACTCTGGACCAAAATGTTACTGCATGTACTTATCTGGTATAATGCTAATGACTAAACTGAATGAAAGCTCAGAGGAAACGTATTATTTTTTGCTATGTTATATTTTCCACTGTTATGGAATTGAGACCTACTGTTGCCGGGTAGCATTTCTGTCCAACACAAAGATATACCCCTGACCCTGGCCAACATGCCAGTCTCAACATCATTTATATAATTTTAGTGGCATTTACAAATGAGCCTGCTAAGATTTGGAGGAGCGTGGGAGAGATTGGCCGCAGAAGTCTTCAGATACTGGCTGCAGTATATCATGGGCAGTGGCTGCTGTGCTGCCAGTTATGCATAAAAGAAGCAAAATAGTCAAAAAAAAAATTCTAAAACCCATGCAATGGTTTGCCTTATGATCACTGCATAGACTTTCCAGTGTTTCAATTTTAAGTGCTCTCCTTCTGCTGCTACAGTATTGCTGAGCGTCAGGGACTACCAGACTCACAAAATGGTGCTCAGCTCATGTCTGAATTTACAAAATGTACTAACTTGCAGACAAAATTGCCAGTAGCAGGGTGATCGGAAAATTACCCCTATTACACGAACTGTTTGAAAGGAAGATGCCTGTACACTTAATAATGCCTCTCAGTTGTCTTTCTTAATTGTATTTTTTTGCTTTAGAACCGCAGATACGAGGCAGGCTGGAACTGATTTTTATTACAAGATAATTACAGATGGGTAAAGCCATCTCAATTCATCCATCCAGAGAGATCTAATGCCATCCAATTGTTTCCGATTTTTTTCTTAAATCATTTCAGAGTTTTGCTCCACTGCCCTATTTGGAAGGTTATTTTATGGACGGATCATTCTTGACTCAAATCAGTTCTAAAAGTCACTGTTTACTATTTTGAACCTGTATCCTTTTGTGCTACTCTCACAATTTAATTTGAAGCAATGTTCTGTTTCAATTAATCTTGTATGCTCCACAGGCATTTCCTTCCTAATTGAGTAGTTTGTCTAGTCGATCTTTCATTTCAATAAGATGAAGGAATCTGAAGAGTAATGGGTTTCTCCGCATAGCCTCCAGTGTTTGTTTCTTGGTAGCCAAAACTGAATTCCATATTCTCCATGATCAGATCTGGGCACAATGTTCAAGATGACCAGGGCACTATATAATCTGATTTGTGATATACTCAGTTTGTGTTCCTGAATTGCTTTCTTTGAGGTTGTTAATCCTCAAAGGTTCGTATCACCGGTAAATTTGACCACTTTGCATTAAGTTTCAGAATCCAGGTCAGTAAACTAAAAGCAGCATTGATCCCTATACTGAGCCTGGAGGGACCCCATACACTACTTCCCCACGCCAATATCACTTCCATATTGGATAATTACTGCTTTTACTCAAAGACACTTTCTTACCCATTTCATAATTAATCTTGCACCCTAACAAAGCTGTGTTTAATCTTTCAAACTGAATTTTATCAAAGTCAGGGTATACAGTGCAAAGAGGCTTTTCACAGTTCACTGGGGTTCCCACTTCATAGAAACCCTACAGCCCATCAAGTCTGCACTGATTCCCACAGAGCGTCCGACCCAGGCTCTATCCCCATAGACCCACGTATATACCTGGCTAAGCCCCCTAACCTACACATCTTTGGAAACTAAGGCACAATTTAGCATGGCCAATCCTACAAACCTGCACAGCTTTGGACTGTGGGAGCAAATCCATGGAGACATGGGGAGAATGTGCAAACTTCACACAGACAATCATCCAAAGCCGAAATTGAACCCGGGTTCTGGTGCTGTGATGCAGCCATGTTAACCACTGTGCCATCCGAGATTTCCTCCAAACGTTTGAGGTTAATCAGGCAGGATCTTCCTTTACTGAATCATGTTGATTGCTGAAAACCCAGCTCTTGTTCCTCAACTTTACTTCTGATAATCAATTCCATTTGTCTAAATGCAACAGAAGTAACACTAATGGATTTGTAGTTGGTTCTTCTTTATGTTTTCATTTTTTTGAATATGAACTCCATGTCAATGTGTTTCCAGTCTATGTACCTTTCTAGTCCTAATCACTCACAACATTCTGGGATAAAAATAGACCACAGTTCCATTTAGATTGTCTAGAACTGTTACCTTATAGAAATAATAGGTTACACTTAGGATATTTTTGAAGAGGGCATGTTGCTTTTCACACTGTGTAATTTGTCATTTTTCTCTTTATATCAGGTCACATTTATCTATTGATCTCTTCAGAGTCAGGTTTGCTTGGTTGGAGCTTGTTTTGGACAGCCATTTGAACTTCCCACGTGATTTAACGACTATCTTATTCATAATTTCAGTGAAGCAGTAAGGTGGGTAGTAAATGCTGGCCTAGTCAGTGACACCCAGACCCCATGAATGAATAAAAAAAAGTTTGCCACAAGACAAAATTTCCACTGCAAAGTTGCATTTAGTAGAAATTTAGAAGTTTACTGCTCATAAGCAGGCCATTAGTATAATTAAGTCTGATTTTATCTGTATACAAGCAGGTAGGTTTTAAGTGAATTAATTGTGGTCCATTGTGTCTAACCCGGCTCTTTATTAGAAGAATGCAAGACATAATGTTCCTCCTTTCCATGCCCATGGCCTTGAATAACTTCAAAATAAAAATGGAACATCAAAACTCGACTGAAAGATGGCAGTAGTCAAATATTTTGTGCTTCATCTGTTCTAAGTTTGCATGTCAGCGTTTTCTTTGCTTATATCTGCAATGCCAGAACACCTCCCAACCCCGTCAGCTTTTGAAATTGTTGATCTTCCGTTAATCTTCTATGTTATTGGCATTCATGATCAATACATATACAACTATTTATTCTTCCACACAACATTTCAGGATCTTTAGGTTATTTGTGCGGAATATCTTCTACTTAATGTGATGCTCACAGGCAGAAGTATAACACGCTTTTGAAATTTTGATTTAGTTGTTAGAGGCGTACCATTACTGCTCTTTTATTAAAGTGAAATTGACTGTATCCCCACAGAGATATGCATCTTGGTTTAGTTTGTCTGGCCCATACTCCATTATTAGGTCATGCTTGGCAAAGTAGCAGAGGCTAAGCCATCTGCTTACCATAGTTGCTTTTTATTTTTGTGCCATAATTGTAGGTAGCAATGCAGTTGACAATTAAATGAACTAGCCTATCCTCTGCTTTAACATTATCTGCTTAATTGATGTCTGAGTAGCAGCAAACCACTTGAGAAGCCCCTTTCTGGGAACAGTGCTACCCCATTTCCATTTTGCTAGTCTCTAATCACATGATAGTCAAAGGAAATGCGGAACCCATTTGATTGCATATTTGAGATATTGGAACGTGGATTCCTTCTGAAGTCCCAACTTCCTCTCAGTGTATTTTCCTGCTGATGTTCAAGAAATCTGCTGCATCAGAATTGGCACCAATTATCAAGTTCTTTAGACTTTTGAACTGTCCCAATGTTTCTCGACATCAGTGTCTATTGATGGTTCCATTGAATGTGACATTTGCTGAAAAGAAGCAACTAAACCTACCTCATCTCAGATTATACTTTCATATTCACATTTTGCCTTGTTCGTGCTGCTCAAGTTGATATAATCACCATTTTTGTATTGCTCTAACAATGATGAATAGATTACCACTTCATACAGGTAGGCTCAATAATTTTTAATGCCCTTAAAACTTCATTGACTGATCTATGAAAATAAACCATGGCATTCAGCAGCCAAAAGAGCATTTCAATTATGTAACAAAAAAGCTGCACTTATGGTAACAAAAAAAGCCTTGATTCTTAAATGATGTGTGGGAGTGCAAGTGTCAGTTATGACTCCCTCCCCCAGAAGAGGAGACAAAGTAGTTGTGTTGTGGATTTGCTAAGCCCTGATACCAACCAGCGGACCATCTTAAGAGATACACATTATTTTTGCTCTTGAGGTATGAGGGCATTATTGGCATTTGCTGTCCATATCTAGTTGTTCTCAAGAATGAAATTTAATGGCTTGCTAAGCCATAGTGAATGGTTTTAAGAGTTACAAATAGACTAGATTAGGCAAAAACAGCATGTTTACTTCCCTAAGCGATATTAATTAGCTTGTTTAACTTAGTGATTCACAGGATGTGGGTAAACCCAGCATTTATTGTCTATTTTGGATTATTTCAAGAAAGTGGAAAGCTTCTTAATAACTGAATGGCTTGCTAGGCCATGGGGCAATTAAGAGTCAACAACATTGCTGAGGATCTGAAATCATAGAAAATCATTTCATTAAGTCATAGAGGTTTACAGCATGGAAAAAGGTTCTTCAGCCCAACTTGTCCAGGCCACCAGTTTTTTTTCCATTAAGCTAGTCCCAATTGGCCTGCATTTGGCCAGTATCCCTCTATATCCACCTTATCCATATAACTGTTTACATGCTTTTTAAATAACAAAATTATACCCACCTCTACTATTGCCTCTGGCAGTTGGTTCCAGACACTTACCACCTCTTCAGTGAAAGAATTGCCTCTCTGAAACTTTTTGTATCTCTCCCCTCTCAAGTTAAAACTATGCCCTCTAGTTTTAGACTCCTCTATCTTTGGGAACAGATAATTGAATATCTAGCTTTTCTATTCCCTCATTATTTTATAGACCTTTATAAGATCACCCCCAAGCCTCCTGCACTCCAGGGAAAAAAGTCCCATTCTATCCAGCCTCTCCTTATTACTCAAACTATCAAGTCCCAGTAGAAGCCTAATAAATCTTTTCTGCACTTTTTCTAGTTTAATAATATCCTTTCTGTAATAGGTTGACCAGAACTGTATACAGTCTTCCAAGTGTGGCCTTACCAATGTCTTGTACAACATCTTATTGCCTGTATTCAATGTTCTAAGTCACATGTAGGCTACACCAGGTGTGAAGAGCAGACTTAATTTCCATAAGAGCATGAGAGAACCAGATGAGTTTCTACAACAATCCAAAATTACCCTTTTTTTCCAGATTAAATTTGCAAAAGTGAATTTAAATTCCCAAGGTGTCATGGGGGATTTGCATTTATGTCAGAAGATTTTTGTCCCACTCATCAGGACAAATGCAAGAATATCACATTGATACAGCATAAGAAAGGGTTACTGCATGGTTTGCAAATCGACTCTATTAGTGGAGGCATTATCATGGAGAATGCACCAGAGAACTATTGTTCTTATCTTTGTTTAATTCAATAAAAGGTGCAGTGTTTGGACATATTCCTTTTGCTTGAAGAGGACAGGTCTCTGTAAACCTATTAAACCTAATAGGTTTAAGTGAGCTATTTCACGAGCTCAATTGATAATCTTAAATTGATTAAAGCGTAATTTTTAGCAGTCAGGATTATTTAGTAAGTGCTACCCAATTGTGGAATTACATTTAACCTTAAGCGTGATATTCTGAGTTTTGCAAGCATGAGCTGGTAAAGTATTTTCAGTATTCTGTCTAAAGGAACCCTGATGGAAACAACCCATCAGTCATTGGATGTATAACCTGGGTAGCTGGCACTGAAATCTATATACTATATTAGCCATTTGTGTGGTTGGAAGAATGTCTTTTCAGTTTGACAACCGCACCTCATCAGTTGTGTTGCAACTGCGTAGCAGCAGCATAGAACTGCTAGCTTCAGATATTGCTCATATTTTTCTAATATCTGAACTTCCAGAGTAATTTAAAATAGGCAAGGCACTTTTTAAGACTAAAGGTGGTGGCTTAGCTCTATTCGTAAGTGTTTGCAATACATAGTGAGCAGTGGTTGATCAGGGTAGTCATTTTCCCACAAGATAGTTTTGGTGCACCCATTGCAGCAACAAGTTTGTATTATGAGTAAATGACTTGAGTGATCTCCTGACTATATTATGTATTGATTAATATATTGACTAATGAAGGTAAACTTGAGGTACACAGTAATGGAAAACCCATTGGCAAATTTCTCAACTAGCACATTAAGGACAGAAATTGCATTAAGCTACTCCATTTCAAAGTTATATTTGATGGAGGCATTAATGTGTGTAAGAAAGTTCTGAAAAGAAGCTGCAAGTTCAAATATAGCTAAAGTATCTACATATAAGAAATATGCAATTGGCAGGAAGTTAGTAGTTATTCTATTGAAAACCTATTTCTCCTGGAAACAGACAAAAATGTTTGTGAAAGCTGGTACCAGTACTATAGAACATAGAACATAGAACATTACAGCACAGAACAGGCCCTTCGGCCTTCGATGTTGTGCCGACCAAAATAAAAAGCAATGCCCCTCCAAACTAAACCATTCCCTTCTCTTCCATATACTTATCAATTAACCTCTTAAACGCCACCAAACTTGGCGCATCTACAACAGCTGCAGGCAGGGCATTCCACTCCCTAATCACTCTTTGAGTAAAGAACCTACCTCTGATATCCGTCCTATAACTCATACCCCTTAATTTAAAGCTGTGTCCCCTCGTGCTAGCTTTATTCAGTTGTTATGTCACATAACTAGGGAAGTTGAGAAGGCTTTAAGCTAAGTAGTGAGGGAAAGGAATTAAGTGAGGGAAGAAGTGGTAAATTAAAAGGAAAGGATAAGATAAGAGAGCAGGATAGCAGTAAGGGTAATAATAAATCAACATGGCAGGAAATAACAGAGCAAACCAACCTGGGTGGGAAGGGAAAATCCTCCTAGGAAATAGCAACGGTAAGATGTTAATCTTGGGAATAGTTTATAGGTCTCCAAAGAACAATAACACTGTAAGATGGGGATGTAGGAAAAAGTAAAGGGAATTATGAGAAATGCATTGTTACAATCGTGGTTGCTGAAGGATGCTTCAAATATATCCAAGGCCATATTGCCTGGAGCAATATTCAAATAATCCTGTGGCTGCCTTAAATAAGCATGAATTAGCCTCCTTGGATATGCTTTAAAAAAAGTAGCTTAATATCTGTTTCAGAACTTAGGTTCAAAATTGATCAAAAAATAACAGAGCATTTAATAGACTTGTTTCATCCAAGTTCTCTGTTTCTTTTTGCAGCATCATTGACATAAAGGCAATTGATATTATTTTTAATTAACCTTAATATGATGCATTGAGTTTAACAGCACAGAAGGAAGTCCTTTGGTCCATCAGGTACCCACTTATTCTCATCCCATTTTCTAGCACTTGGTCCATAGCCTTGTAATGCTTCTTAAATGTTGTGTGTTTTCCTATCTCTACCATCCTTTCAGGCAGTGAGTTCCAGATTCCCATCATGTTCTGGGTGAAAAAGCTTTTCCTCAAGTCCTTTCTAAATCTCCTGCCAGTATCTTAAATCTATGCCACCTGGTTATTGACCCATCACCTAAAGGGAAAAGATGTTTCCTCTCCACTCTATCTACATCCCTCATAATTTTGAGCACCTCAATCAGGTCTCCCCTCAGCTTTCTCTATTCTAAGAAAAACATCCTGTAAAGATTCAATTTATAAGAGTGCATTTGTGAATACAAAAAGTATTTATTAGTAAGGATTGTACAGTAGCACACAGCTACAGCTAACTCCCAAAATACCTCATTGACCCTGCTGGGGTGATTCCCTAATTGACTTTTTTCCTATTATTTTGCTTTCTCTTAAAGCTACAGCGTTGCTTTCTACTGCAGCCACTTTTCTTTAAAGCTGTTTAACTTTTCCAACTGCAGCAATTCTTTGTCTTTTATCCAAATTACTTTGTTTTATAATTTGAAGATACAACTCTTCTAACTGCTAGTTCTGCATGAACATCTTCTTTCTTTTTATTCTGTTTGTTTCATTTTTAAATCTTTGACTCTGCTCAATATCTGTCTTTCAGTTCTTTTAATGCATTGAGCCTCCTGGACCATACCTAGCCTACAATGTAAGTAGACGTATGCTTTTGCATTTTGCTCACATTTCTTGTTGGTTCTGACCCAAGGGTATTGCTGTGTTCTCTCCATTGCTCACCCATCTTATATATGTTCATCCTTTTCTGATTCTAAATTACTCAAGGTCTGGCAATATCTCAAATGGGTCTATTTACAAAAGAGAGGCATTCTGATGAGTATTTTCTCTCCCAGTCTTCCATTAAAACAGGATACTCACAAGTGTCAGGGCAGAAGTAGTGTCAGGATAATTTATCCTCATCACCAGATGTAAAATTATACTTTCAGAGACTGAATTAGTGAACACAAAAGGTACTTATTTATCCAAATTTTACAGCAGAAGCATGGCTCTAGCTAGCTCCCAGAATGTCTATTTGCCTAAGAGAGCTCCATTCCCTAAAGTGATTCCCTATCTGAGTCCCCATTGTTCACTCAGGCCAGCTGACTTTATTCTTCTGTGCTGTGTTTAAAGGGACAGTCACCACACATCCCCAGACTAATCAACCTTGCTTTGTAGCTGAAAAGCACCAGCCTGGCAAATTTCTGGTGAATTCCTCTGCACCCTTTCTCATGCAATCACACTACTGTTTGTCTATACTGTCTGCCTTCCTGATTAATCTGATGGCTCTGAGTATCCAGAAGCAACCATTCAGTGCCTCGGGAGACTAGATAGGCATTTGCAAATTGCCAGAATTGCCCAGATCATCATTGAGCACAATTTTAGCAGATACTGCTTGCAGGTTGACCATTTCAGGCCTAAAAAACGGTTTAAAGGAATTTCTCGCATTCCCACTTTCATCAACTTCGACAAAAGGTCATCTAGATTTGAAACTTCAGCTCTTTTTTCTCCTTACAGATGCTGCTTGACCTGCTGAGATTTTCCAGCATTTTCTCTTTTGGGTTCATCAACTTTCCATGCAGGCACTTCAGTGCAATACACCATGGACAGAATTTGTTTCAGCTAATCTTTAAAAATATCAGGAAAGATCAATTATTTTACTTTACTTGAAGTAATTGTTTTGAGCTTGTGAATTTAAATACATTAACCTGCACAATTATTTGTCAGTCTATCTAGGTAGGCCAAGAAATCCGGTATAATTCAAGAAATTTGCCATTGTCATTGCCTTGTTGGGAGCTTGAAGACTTTATGGTGTGACCTCATAATAGCATAACTCATTTAACCTCCTGGGACTTTGACATTGCAAAACAAACTCAAAACCTTAGTTAGGCTATTCCAATGGCGTGTTTCCAGGAAATTCTGGCCTAAAGATTCTGGCATGTATTACTGAATGGAAAAATTTATAACACAAATCTTTTCACTAGCAATGTCATTACATAGAAACTGCATCCTTGCATAACATGTTTGGGAAACTTACAATTATGCCAAAAATGTATGCATTTGTAAAATAACACAGTCCAAATTTTATTGCTATGTTCATATGAAAGTAGAATCTGGACCCAACATGTTAAAGAGGATCATAAGAGAAAGTTCATTCCAGAGCATGTTTAATAGTCATGGTCAAGTTGCATTATTGAGTCGAGGTTTAATCTCAAAATTTAATCATTGCGTTCAAGGTCAAAGGGAAAGTGACACAGGTCAATGAAGTGACAAGGCATTTACTTTATAGAAAATATCAAAGTGCTTATTGTAAATGAAAAGAAGTGTGGATTATAGAGATATTACAATGAAAATAATTTGTATTCAACACACAGATTTTAACCTTAAGGTAGAAATTAATTTTAGCAAGAAATACCTGAATATGATGACATAAATCTAAGATGCTACAATAATACTGCATAAATCAGTGAGGCACTAAGTCAAAAGCACAGGCTGATACACATAAATGTATAACATTAATTTTAATGTCATTTTTCAAGAACATTGTGCTTGTTTGATTGCAATAACATTAGATACATTTTGATTCTGTAAATTCATAAAGCTGATATAGGCATTCATTTATTCACCAAGATAAGGGAGGGTCTAAATAAAGTGAGGTGAAAATGATAGTATACAATGTATATTATTTCTTATCTCTTATACCATAGCAACATTGAATGAATTCTAGTTGTCGTGTTGCCATGATATGCAGATTGGATGATTTAAAGTGTTAAACTCTTTGTCTTAGCTATAGGGTAAGACATGCCAGATAACACATGTCTGGTTACATCTCTACCTCTAAAATTAAAAATTGGAGGTTCAAGTCCTACCCTAGACAAGCCCAGTGAGTAAGGATGAGAGTTGCAATACTCGTATCTACATGGTCTCTTGGGCTGGATTTAATTCAGACATTGAGGGAGAAACCATGGAGGATGGGAACACTTAATTATGAGGGAGGCCCTGTGTCAGTCTCCTGATTTTGGCAAACCCTGCCACCAACAGTAAGACTTGGAACTTAATCTTTCATGAGATTTGGTATCACTGGACAGGCCAGCATTCATTGCCCATTTCTAATTGCCTTTGAGAAGTTGATGAGCTGTCTTCTTGAACAATTGCAGTTCCTGTGATGCAGGTACACCTACAGTACTGTTGGCGAGGGAGTTCCAGGATTCTGACCCAGCAACAGTGAAGGAATGGCGCTACAGTTCCAAGTCAAGAATCTGTGTTTGGAGATGAATTTATAGTGTGTGGTGTTCTCATGTATCTGCTGACCTTGTGTGAAATTTTCTCCTCTGGACATAAAGGGTGAGATTTTGGGGCTTTTCCTGCTGGTGGGATTTTCCATTCCAACCAAAGGCAACTCCCATGATGGGTTCCCTGGCTACTGAACAGATGAGTCACACAAAACAACCATTGACATCGGTGGAAATTCCCACCGGCTGCCAATGGCAAACTGCCCCTACTGCCAGAAAACACAGCATGAGGGACTGGATAATCCCACCTGAGGCACTTCTCCCAAAGGGCAACATGGCAATTCCATGCTCAGAAGGTCATTAATTATGCATTGATGAATATGTCTCTCTGAAGCACACGGTGGGACAGACACTGTTTCGTCCAGCTGGCTGTTACATAATGGTGTGGAAGGTCTGGCACCATATTTAAATGCCACCTTAACACACGTATTATTCTTAGCAGGCAAGCTATATGCAGGAAACAAGGAAGTTTCTGCCAGGGTTAATAATGATTTTGTTGAGGCCCTCGTCTGTGAAGCCCCCTAGCATTGGGATGAACCTTACTCCAGGAGCTCTTGCTCCTCAGAGATTAAGAAGAGATCCTCTGCCACCCACGGAGAAGAAGACCAGCAGCTGCAAACAGCCTGAAGAGGGTTATCTTTTGGATACTAGTTATGAAATGCATACAACAATACAACTGAAACTGCCCATTTATCAACTGTCTCTATAAATCTCTGAGGTAAATTCGCCTCCTACTCTAAATTAGGCTCAATGATGGTAGAAGAGTGGACAAACTTTGGAAGCAAGACCTATTACTGCCCAACCTGAATTTCCCTCTTATGCTTCTGCTAAACTTCTCATTCCTAACATACCATGTGACACTACTACTAATGGGTGAAGCAGGATGAAGTCTAGGTTACTGGTCAATGTCTCCCTTTTTTGCCCAGGTAAAATCTGGCAGCTGTGCTGAGAAAATGATGAGAGACAGTGGGATTTTTGGTGGCACTCTCTTCTATTTCTGCTTCCAGCATGTACCTGCTGAAGGCTTTGATGTTGTTTAAAACCTTCAGCAGGAGAGCAGCTGAAATCTTCAAGAGTTGTCTGCCCCTTTAATATCACTCCCATTCCTTCCAGTGCTGTATGAAAATGCCAGACCAGGCAGAAAGTTCCACCCAATGGGTAAAAGTGTGAATGAGAGAATCCAGCCCAATAACTTCAGACTCCAGATAATCAAGGGTCTGATGCTTTCTTTGAAAGACTTAGAATTCTCCGTCAACCAAAATCACTACTTTGGTTTGAGAGCCTATGCTTTGATGTGGCTCTTTCAAGAATCTTCCCAGCTGTAATTCCGATGGTGGAAATTAAATAAAGTTACGTTTTATAGCAACCATTTATTGCAAGAGGACATCTGTATTGATGCACCAGGCTTTTTCACAATGCTTCATAAATTAATGGAGCTTAGCCGTTACATGATCACTATGTTGACCCAAGTCAGAGCCCTACTTACTGTTCCAACTAATAGCAATGAGGTCACTTAGAATTTTTCTGGATCTTTTCCTTATAGTCTCAGTGAGACCCTTAAGACTTCTCAGGATGTGGCAAGGGAGTGTTTTAGTTGCAATTTCTGTTGTAGCCTGGTAACTCCCTGAGACACACACCTCCTTGATGTGGCTAGGATCAGCCAGAAGAGCCATATTCTCTCAGCAGACAATATCTAACTTGTTCAGTATTTGCAGTGCTTTCCATGTTGCAGTGTTTTGCTGATATATAGTATTCATTATACTGAAAAGCTCCCTAGCCACGACATAAAACAAAAGAAAAGCAAAATGTTGCAGTTAGATCCAATGGGTAAATTAAATTGCCAATTGGTGGGATGAAAGTCTTCCCCAAAGTATGGAATTTGCATTGATGAGCAATTTAAATTTAATACTTCGGGGAAGGGTGGAAGGCAACAGAGGTGAGCAAGTACAGAGATTATGAGCAGCCTTCCCTGTAAGCTATGCAGAGCCCAGAATTTCCTGCTGTTATGATCGATATAGAGATTGATGCATTTCAAAAAGAAATGAATCTTCCAGCTAATAGCTGAAAAAAAACACAACAAGATTTCACATTTACTATAACAGATTGGAAGCATGATTGACAGCACTATTTTTGTTGGTAATTTATACTTTAAGATACTGAGAAGAGTAGTTTTACATTCAGCGCACCTAAAAAACACACTTTGCAGATATATTTTATGTTGTTCTTTGAGGAAATATTCAGTTGGATGGCATAGTGGCACAGTGGTTAGTATTGCTGCCTCACCAAACAAGGAGTTTGATTTCCAGTATGGGTCACTGTTTGTGCAGAGTTTGCACATTTAACCTGTACATCTGAGTGCTTGATTTCCATCCACAGTCCAAAGAGATACAGGTTAGGCTGATTGGTCATGCTAAATTCCCCTTAGTGTCAGGGGGACAAGTAGGAAAAATATTTAGGGTTATGGGGTAGGGCCTGGGTGGGATTGTGGTTAGTTCAGATTTGATGGGCCACATGACCTCCTTCTGCACTGCAGGGATTCTATGAATTTCCACAGAACCAGTCCGAAGTAATTTTTAGTCCTTGAGGCATTAGTTCTTTCCTTTTTCATTCTCAGCCTGGGGATTGTTGGAGTTGGATTTTACCTGCCCCCTCTGAGTAGGTTTTCAGTTGGGGGAGTGGGACTGGTCCATCACATTCCCGCCCATTCCTGAACAGCTCCCCCTAATGCAGTAAGTGGCTGGGTACCAAAATCAACAGCCTACCCATCATTTTTAAATAAATAATTAACAGGCAAATTAACCTGTTAGCAAGACAATTGACCCAAAAAATACACTGCCCACACGGTAAAGCTGTTGGCATGGGCAAACTGACGAATTTCGGAAAGTTGTTCTTTAACCAACTTTGTGGAAAAGCCAGGAGGAAAGTGGGTGGTAACTGTGTATATCAGGGGCATTCCCCCCAAAGATATCATCATCCACCCCCTTTGGTTCCTTCCTGTCAGGTCATGAAAGCCAACTCTCAACTGCCTTGCGTCTCCAAAACTTCCCCACCGTCAATCAGATTGACTGGCAGCTCTTGAGGGCGAGACTTCTTCCCTCTGAGTGGTGAAAATTTCACTCGCACTGTTTAAGGTCGCCCTCGGGATATTATTGCAGCCTTGTTGCGTGTCAGTCAGAGTTTCACTCTCCTTTTTGATGGTGGGAGGGGGTTAGTGTTAGCAAAACACCCCTCCCTAAAATTCAGCCCTTAATCTTAGAACTGTTTTTCACAGTGATGGTTTTGCCAGAGATTCTTCCTCCTGTGGAAGCTCAACAAAACTTCCAGATCATTTTAATTTTTCCTGAATTTATTCTTCCTAATATGAGTGTGTGCTCCCACATGCATTTGTGCACGGTAAACCATTTTTCAGGGTGAGTCCCTGTCAGCTGAAGAGCTGGCAGGGAAAACAATCCCACTGACTCGAGCAGACCCAATGTCATTTCCTGCTCTTGAACAATGAATGGCAGATTCAAAAACAAAAAAAAATCTCAGCAGGTCTGACAGCATCTGTGGGGAGGGATTAGAGCCAATGTTTTGAGTCGAGGTGACCCTTTGTCACAGCCTTTTCAGCATTTGTTTCAGATTCCAGCATTCACAGTATTTTCTTTATCTTAATGATTGGCAGATGGTGGGACTTCCTCCCTTCACCAGAAGAAAGAACCCACCTTGGAGAGTTGCCAGCCAGTTTCTGATCGAGATCCTCTCCCCTTCCCATCTGAGATCGAATTTAGTACAAATTCAGCTATTCCCCATGATTAGTCAACTGCCCGCCTGCCTAAAGATTGAGGTGAGACAAGAAAGGACCTTGAGTGGTAATTAAGTCGAGCAAGAAGAGGCATTTCCTCGGAGGCCCTGCTTACCCCCTCAGCATAGAATTGCAGCCAGGTTGGGGCAGGCAGGATCCGAAAGGAATCCTGTCCATTCAATTTTACATCCATTCCCATCTCAGAACCAGCTGGGAGATTAGCATAAAATTCTGGGCATAGAGACTTTGTGCCTCTACCTGCTTTTTCTCTCTGGATACTGGCAGACAAAACATTGCACAGGAATTTTCAGGACTGTCATAGACCATTCCCCTCCCGAAAAAAAAAATCCTCCTCTATGGCAACGTTAATTACATGGGCCTTATATTCAGGTAAAGTTATTGTTGAGACCCCCAACTTTTTTTTATCTTGAAAGTAAATGGCAGGTTTAAAGCACAATTATTTCTCAGCTATCATTCTCAATCATTCCTGTCTACCCAACTTGGTCGCGATTTCATGCACAGACGAGCAAGATCTCAGATGAAATGGTCTCCTTGCTTCACTTAATTGCCACTTGAGGACTTTCTTGCCCAGCCTCAATTTCTAGGCTGGCGAACAGTTGATAGACCAGGAAGGAAAGCTGAAATTGAACCAGGGCTTTGGAGATATACATGTCTCTCCACTGTTAGCTCACTGGTTGCTGCCATTGTCTCCAATTATGAAGACCTTGCACTTTCTTCCCAGCAAAACAATCTGGGCCCTTTTTAGTCTTTTTAATCACCCAAGCTTGCTTTCAGGCACATTTCCACACAAGGTCACATAATCTCTTTGACATTCCCTTAAATTAAAGACACAGCCCCAAAGATAATAATCTTATAACTTATAAACCTCATAATTGTAACACTACGCATGCCAAGCATGAATCAGCCCCTTTAAAATAAAAATGCTAGAAAATTTAAAGGGCTCATGGACTTAAATGTATAGGGCCTACACTACACAAAGTAGCGTAGAGTGGATATTCCTGATGTGTGGGAAGAATTGTAGAAAATGATATAAGACAAGTTCAAACCTGTGGAAAGCAAATATTGCAGTAATCGAGACTAAAGGTTAAAAATCAGCTTGAATAAACTTTCCGCAGCAGAGGCATGCAATACTGTGCCAGTGAAGATCAAGGATTTTGTTAGTAAATTGGATACGGCATATAAAGCTCAGCCCAAGGACGATCGAAAAACACACCAAGGTCTCAATGACTTGGTTCAGCTTAAGTGATTGTTAGGAAAGAGAATGGAATTATTGGCAGGGAAGCAAGGTTTATGACTGGGGCTGTAGACTGACCCATTTAAGTGGAGGAAAAAAACTGCAGCTCATTCATTCAGCACGGATATTAGTCATCAATAATTCCAGTTTAATTCTCATTGAACATCTTACATAACATCAGTAGGACTTTTTATTACATTGGATTTCTTAATGAAGGACAGATTTTAAAATTGGAAATCTGCCAAATGTGCCATTCATATCTTATAAAAGCAAACTTCAGTAAAAATGGTGCTGGGAGTGATGGGGGGGGGGATGGTGATGTGGGGTGAGGGAATACACAAGATTATTTCATTGTCTTATAGATCTTTTGATTTGATTTGATTTGTTATTGTCACATGTATTAGTGTACAGAGAAAAGTATTGCTTTTTGCACGTTATACAGACACAGCATACCATACATAGAGAAGGAAAAAAGAGGGCACAGAATGTAATGTTACAATCATAGACTGCAGAAGAAGATCAAATTAATATAAGGTAGGTCTATTCAAAAGTCTGATGGCAACAGTGAAGCTGTTCTCGAGATGCTTGGTGCTGACCATATGGTCCCAATAATAGAGCTTATTCAAGATTAGGTCAAGGGAGTTTCTATCTCTAGTTTGGGCATCTTTTCCACTTGAACATTAGAAGGATGGGCGCACATTCCCTGCAATTGCTATTAAATGGCAACTGAGTATATTTTTGAACTCTTGCATTTGTTTACGGTGGCACATAGGTACGGTGGCATAGTACATTTATTTACAATGACAAGGTGCCATAGTGGTTAGCACTGCTGCCTCATAGTGTCAAGGACCCGGGTCCAATTCCAGCCTCAGGTGACTGATAGTTTTCATGTCCTCACCATATCTGCATGGGTTTCCTGTGGTGCTCCAGTTTCCTCCCACATTCCAAAGATGCGTGGGTTAGGTGGATTGGCCATTGTAAATTGTCCCTTAATGTCAGGGGGATTAGCAGCATAAATATGTGGGGTTACAGGGATAGGGCCCAGGTGCGATTGTTGTAGGTGCAGATTTAATGGGCCGTATGACCTTTATCTGCACTGTAGGGGTCTGTGATTTAGGGCATAGTTGACTTTTTTTGTCTATGCATTGACTGGAAGGTGTTAAGTAAAATTTCTTCACAAATTGTATTCTTGCATTATTTTATTAGCTTTAGTTATCCATGGTAAAGTATTTTATTGTTCACTCTACTTCCATTGTCTAGATTTTCTTGCGTGCTGTGAGAAAGGGGGATAAATAACTTCACAATTCCTGATTTATGCAATGCTACTCTGTAACTTGCTATTTAGAATTCTGTGTCTAATGAGGGGAGAGATTATTTAAGTTGCTATCCTTCTAATGTTCTCCCCCTCCCTCCGTCTAACTTCCCACAGGTAAATTTACATGATTGGACAGCTGAGGTAAGGAATATCACAGTGTGGGTACGTTGGTTTGCATTATTGCATTACCAGAACAAGACTAAAAGAAAAGATTTCCTAGATTTGAAGCTCCATGCATATAGTGCATCACAGCAGCACTTAACAGCAGATACCTACTCGCCTTCTCAGTATTTGTTACATTGCTTTTTTTCTTTTAACAGGATAACATCCCATCAACATCACTTCAGCTTTCACATACCAGGAATAACAACTGTGCTTTTAAAATGCTGTGAAAATTATCAAGATAAACGCAAATGTTCCTCCTCGTCTAATTGAATTCTACTCACAAACGGAAAAAAAATAACAGCTTTTCTGCATTTAGTGACAAGAATGCAGCAATGTTACTGAAGCAAAGACCTTGGAGATTTCAGAAAAGTTTTAATAAAAGACTGCTCATTAGAATAGTTGGATTTTGTCTCTGGTGGATGTTGTCTGTTTTGTTAAGTTCTCGCCAAAGTCACCAGTTTGTCTTGTGCTGTTCTCACTTATTTCTGATACTCTCCTCACAGTCATTAGCAGTATCACTCTGATATAGTTACCATGGTAACATTATCATAGTCTCATTAATCACTGATGCCTTGACAACTGTTCAGAAATGAGGTAGTGACTCCATGATTTCTTCTGCTTTTTCTACAGCACATTCATCAACGTAGCGCTGGAAGGATAGCAGTTTTTTTTTAAAAAATGATAAAATTGTTCTCTAACCACATTTTTGTGTTCAGTGGTCATTTTCAAATGGCAACTGTATCTGCTTTTATCCTGGACTTACCATTTCCTTTGTTCAGATCAACATCTGAAAAAGGAAAATGTGGGAAATAATTGACGTCCCCCGCAGTCCAGACTCGAACATGTTAGAGTGTTTTCAGAATTTCCTATTGTAAAATAAATGGAGAAGTTTATTGTAATAGAAATTATTAAAAACTTCACAGAACATCTTATTACTTGGTGAGCACTTTATTTAATTCATATTTGTTCCAGCTACCAAAGGTACATCTCCAATATTACAACATGGGGAATAAGATGAGGCAATGGCCTGGTTGAATTGATACTAGAATACTAATCCAGAAACTCAGCAAATGATCTGGGAACACAGAATTGAATCCTGCCACGGCAGTTGATGGAATTTGAATTCAATAAAAACATCTGGAATCAAGAATATACTGAGGAACATGAAACCATTGTCAATTGTCAGAAAAACCCATGTGGTTCACTGATTCCCTTTAGGAAAGGAAATCTGCGGTGCTCATCTGGTCTGGCCTGCTTGTGACTCCAGACCCATCGCAATGTGGTTGACTCTCAACTGCCCTCAAGCAACTATGAATAGGCAATAAATGCTGAGCAGCCAGCGATGCCTATGTCCCTTGAATGAAAAAAAAAGTTACATGAGGTTCAAATAAAGCTGCAACCAATACACCCAAAATAAATAAAAATGGAGAAGGCAAGTTGGTTTTTCTTCATCCAGAAAAGTCCTAATGGCCCCTAACTGCACCATCCAATTAGTTCTTAAATAATCTTAGTGGGACAATGGAATGCTTGGCTGGAGGGGACTGAGTTGGGCAGGAATGGGATGTTCTGGATGGATGTCAACTGTGACCACAAGATTCCAGCCTGAGAAATAGGCCATAGTAAGCCATAAGATTCGAATCAAAAACCTGCTGGCACTAGGAATACACAACATTCAGTTTTTGGTGATGGAACTAAAACTCTGTAATTTTTTAGTAGGATTTCACCTGTGGACTTCGCTTTAGCTGGCTTACAGGCAGTCAGCAGGGCTACTGCAAAACCTACGTTGGGCAGAAGTCTTTGTGCTCATGCCCAAAGACTCATGCCCATGTGGCTTTCCACATTGGGATGGAAATGCTGTCAGAAACTTACCACGGGTTTCATCCTTAGACCAAGCCCTGGAAGCCCACCCGTGTCTCCACTCAGCCGAAAGGGGAAGGTGGAAAACATATTCTGCTGTAATTATAGCATCAGTATTACCTCACGTGAAAATGCTGACCATTACTTCATGTTATAATTTGCATTGTATATCCTTTTTTGGAGTTTATGATTAACAATGCAGCAATGAATCTACAGCTGTCATTTTGAGTATCTTTATTATTGTTAATAGTAGTGCTCCTTGAAGTATCAAGCATGTGGGCTGAAAACGAGTCAGCCCAGGAAGAAATCCTTGAAGTTGTCAGCAGAAATGAGTTAAAGATGATGCTATCATTTTCAATTGAATCCATAAGGATAAGGTCGATGGAAAGGTTACTCATTGCTTTTTCTTTAAATAATTTCATGTTGTTGTATTTGTGCCTTTCTCCTAATGCAGCTCAAAGCAAGACAGGACTAACCACTTTACGGACTATTAGAAGAGCATGATAAGCATTAGCTTGCTGATACCTACATTCCACAAGTGTCCCAAAGTTAAGTTCTTCAGAGTGAATGTGCTAATTCTGAAGTCCCGACTCATAAAAGCTGCTAAGCCCAAGGGTGATATCATGGGTGAAATACAACTCATCACCAGCCACACCATGATATTGTGTTACAACATTGGGAACAGACTGACTTCACTGCAATTAGAAAATGGTGGACAGACATGATTGAGCAAATGTCTGTTAAGGCGATTAAAAGACAGAAAGGAGGGAGGTAAGAAGAGGTCCTCTTCCTCTCTTCATTCCTTCCCTTTGCAGCTGCTTTAGCTCCTGATTCTTCAAATTCCAGGCTGGCTCACATTTCTAGGGAACAGAACACCAACACTAACCTTCCACTGTGCAGCATTCCCACTAGCTTTGATGGTGGATGTTTTGAGCCTCTGCAATGAATATATATTGCTGGTTGCTCTATCCATGTGAAATTTGACCAGGCTTCAAAAGACTGAAAGAGGTCACGTGGCATTCGATCTTACTGAGGTAACTAATTTAAATAATTTACATGTAGATGTAACCTTGTTATTATATTATTTATTATTAATTTGGATGCTTTTGAAATCTAATTAAAATTTAAAGATGAAATTAAAAAGAGTCCAGAGCAGTACCATTTCTTTCCTGCTTTGATGATAAAATCCAACTCCACCAGTGCAAATCCACTGCAAAATCATTAACATTAAATGCCATGTGGTGAATTTTCACCATTGCTGCCAAAGCTAGACTAACAGTGGGCTGAATTTGCAATTTTGGCAAAGGTATTAAGGGGAAGTGAGTGTACCTATATTACACACAAAATGAAAATCGTGCGCATGGAAAATGAATAGCTGATCCACTTCAGCCTGATGAAACAAGGGAAAACTCTGAGTATTATTCAGCAGCACAAGACAGTTCCTGCTGTTGCCGAATCAACTGCAGCTTTTGCAGCCACAAGTCTTGGAATTATATTTACAGCCAGCTTCAATTATTCCATTCTCTGAACTGTTATATTAGATACATCAAAAAATTCTTTTTACCTTCCACATATAGGCTCTGAGATGCATTTCTGTAGACTATTTTTAACCAGGAATTGATGGTAATGATGTGATGCAATGTTCGCTCATATCCCTTATTAGGATTCAAAATAATAAATACCTGGGTAAAAGTCATAATGGGGCAAGTATTCAGATGCTGATGTAAACTGCAAACCTAGATAATTATATTCTGGCACTTTTTTGTTGGCATGATTTTTGGGTCAGAAGGTGACAAGTCAATATACCCAAAGTTATGTCTAGATGAACATATGGCAGTAGATCAGTTATCTGTTATAGATCCCTAGATAATTGTCCATTTGAACTGAAAGCTGAACTGTTGCTGCTGGTTTCCATCACTGTCTAAAGATAACGTTATCCTTATAGCATTAATATCAGAATTATTAACAGAAGTACAGAATACAGAAAATTGTTCAATTTATGCAGTAGGCATGCTGGCACAGTGGTTAGTACTGCATCAGGAACCTGGGTTTGATTCTAGGCTTGGGAAACTGTGCAGAGTCCGCATATTCTCCCCATGTCTGCGTGGGTTTCCTCCGTGTACTCTGGTTTCCTCCCACAGTCTGAAAGACGTACTGGTTAAATGCATTGGCCATGCTAAATTCTCCCTCATTGTACCTGAACAGGCACCAAAGTGTGACAACTAGGGGATTTTCACAGTAACTTTATTGCAATGTTAATGTAAGCTGACTTATAAGGCTAATAAATAAACATAAAACTTAACATGCATCAGGCAATATCATATTGGTCTCATCAGTAAGCTTACACATTTTCCTTTTTCTAAAAGACCAATAGTGTTCATTTAACACTGAGTTTATTACGTACAAAAGCATCCCAAGGTACTACACAGAGGCACCAAAGGAGACTGAGAAAAGGAAAGAAAATATCTGGAAGATTGAACAAATCTTCTTAAGAAAGGTTTTAAAGATGAAGAGGGATCTGGAATGCCGGAGGGATCTACAGAGAATATTTCACAATGTGAGGTTTCAGTGTTGATAGTAAGTGGTCAGGTCAAGGTAGAAAAGAATGCGTAAGTGACCAGAAGTAGAAGAACACAATTCTGGAAAAAAGGGTTTATCGGACTGGATATTATTGTTATAATATTAGGGATGGATGCTTAATGCATTCATTAGTACATATACTTTAAATGGATCAATACTGCTATTAAAATAGCAGATAGAGAAATACCCTGCTATGCAGAAAGTTATTGTCCAGTAAGTTTACTGTGCATGTACATAAATGCATGGAGCATGATAAGGAAGGTTGGTGAGGTGCAGAAACATCGATAGCCATGTGGAAATCCTACCCGTGGGATTGGTTAGAAAATCTTTCTCAGTATCTATTTAGTTACAGGTAAGAAACAATAGAGTACACTGCTCATATTTGACAGATACCAACTTAGTGGAAAAGATACAGAGGAACATATTGCCAGCAAATTACAGACAATTGCAAGAAGTATCGAGCAATTTTTATGTGGGAATGTTATTATCCTAATATATGCTGAAAAAGTAGCTTTGTAGTGGATGGAAAGGGGCAAGAGTTCTCCATGTGTATTCAAGAGACTTTTCTGCATTGGTATGTTCCAGTCCAATGAAGAAGGATGCATCATTGGGTCTAGTGCTGGAGAATGATCAAGTCAAGTGATCCAGCATCAGGAGGGAAACATGCGGAGGACAGTAATCATACTATCCTAAGGTTTAGGTTGGATCTGGAAAAGGATGAGGACCAATCCAGAACAAAAATAAATAACTGGGGGAGAGCCAAGGTCAATGTCGTGAGAACAGATCTGGAGCGTATAAATTGGAGTCAAAGGTTGGCAGGCAAAATTGTAATGAAACAAAGGAGTGCTTTTAAAGAGGAGATGGTTTTAGTACAGATGCAGTATGCTGCCACAAGGGAGGGAACATACAGCTAACAAATCCAAAACACCCTGGATGATGAAAGTGTTAGAGAGTAAGATGAAACAGAAAGATCAGGTGGATAATACAATTGAGAACTAGGATGTCCATGGCATAAGAGTATAATGTGGAGATGCTGGTTTTGGACTGGGGTAAGCACTGTAAGGAGTCTCACAAACCAGGTTAAAGTTCAGCAGGTTTATTTGACAGCACAAGTTTTTTGAGTGTTGCTCCTTCATCAAGTGAACGAGGGCATGTGTTCACAAACAGGGCATATACAAACACAAACACAATTTATTAGGTGATGGTTGGAATGCAAATCTGTATAGGTAATCAAGTCTCATAGGTACAGACAATGTGAGTGGAAAGAGGGCCAAGTACAAGTTAAAGACATGTATATTGAATCCAGCCAGGGCAGTTAGTGAGATTTTGCAAACCCAGCAAGGTGTGGGGGTTACAGATAGTGTGACATGAACACAAGATCTCAGTTGAGACCAGGATGGAACTTGACTATCAGTTTCTGCTCAGCGACTCTGTGTTGTTATGCATTATGAAGGCCGCCTTGAAGAATGCTTACCTGGAAGTCAGAGGTTGAATGCCCATGACTGCTGAAGTGTTCACTGATTGGGAGGGAATATTCCTGCATGCGATTGTCGAGTGGAGTTTGTTCATCCATTATTGTAGAGTCTGCATAGTCTCCCCAATGTATCATGCCTCGGGACATCCTTTCCTGCAGCGTATCAGGTAGACAACTTTGATCGAGTTGCAAGAGTATGTACCGTGTACCTGGTGCTCTCATGTGAAATGATGGCATTCCTGTCAACGATCTGGCACGTCTTGCAGAAGTTGCTGTGGCAGATTTGTGTGGTGTCATGGTCACTTTCTCCTGACGGCAGGATAGTTTGCTGCGGACAATGGTTTGTTTGACATTGTGCAGTTGTTTGAAGGCAAGAAGTGGGGATATGTGGGTGACCTTGGCGAGATGTTCATCTTCCTCAATGTCATGTTGAAAGTTCTGGAAAAGATGTCATAGCTTCTCCACTCTGGGGAAATACTGGACAATGAAGAGTATTCCTTCTGCCATGTCCTGCATTGTCTACAGCAAACTACCCAGCCTTCAGGAGAACAGTGACCGCGACATCACATAACCCTGCCACAGCAACTTCTGCAAGACGTGCCAGATCATTGACATTGACATTTCACAAGAGAACATCATCCACCAGATACACGGTACACATTCTTAAGACCATAAGACATAGGTGCAGACATAGGCCATTCAACCCATTGAATCTGCTCTGCCAGTGTCCGATATGAAAATCTTCAACTCCCAATTTCTTGCCTGATCCCCGTACCCTTGATTCCCTTAATGATAAAAATCTGTATCTCAACCAAGAACACAGTTAATGACCCATCCTCTGCAGCTCTCTGTGGTAAAGGATTCCACAGATTCACAGAAGTTAAATAAGAGAAGCAAAGTGAGGGTCTGAGAAGAAACCGACTGCTAACATAAAAGAGAATTCAAAATCTTCCACAGACATATGAATAATAAGAGATCAGTGAATGAAGGAATGGACTGATTAGGAATATAGAACAAAGAACAAAGAAAATTACAGCACAAGAACGGGCCCTTCAGCCCTCCAAGCCTGCATCGACCATGTTGCCCAACATAAATAAAGCCCCCTACCCTTCCGGGGACCATATCCCTCTATTCCCAACCTATTCATGTATTTGTCAAGACACCCCTTAAAGTCACTACCATATCCGCTTCCACTACCTCCCCCAGCAACGAATTCCAAACACCCACTACTCTATGTAAAAAATCTGCCTCAAACATCTCCTTTAAATCTTGCCCCTCGCAAATTAAACTTGTGCCTCCTAGTAATTGACTTTTGCACCCTGGGAAAAAGCTTCTGACTATCACTCTGTCTATGCCTCTCATTATCTTGTAGACTTCTATCAGGTCACCCTTCAACCTTTGTTGCTCCAGTGAGAACAAACCAAATTTCTCCAACCTCCCTCAGAGCTAATACCCTCCATACCAGACAACATCTTAGTAAATCTTGTTTGTATCCTCTCCAAAGCCTCCACATCCTTCTGGTAGTGTGGCAACCAGAATTGAACATTATATTCTAGATGTGGGCTATCTAAGATTCTATAAAGCTGCAATATGACTTGCCAATTTTTAAACTCAATGCCCTGGCCAATGAAGGCAAGCATGCCATGTGACTTTTTGACTACCTTCTCCATCTGCATTGCAACTTCAGTGCTCTGTGTACCTGTACACACAGATCACTTTGCCTATCAATACTCTCACGGGTTCTGCCATTTACTGTATATTTCCTATCTGTATTATACCTTCCAAAATGCATTACCTCACATTTGTCTGGATTAAACTCCATTTGCCATCTCTCCATTCAAGCCTCCAATCAATTTATATCCTACTGTATTCTCTGATAGTCCTTATCGCTATCCACAAATCTACCAAACTTTGTGTTGTCCGCAACTTACTAATCAAGCCAGTTACATTTTCCTCCATATCATTTATATCTATTACAAATAGCAAAGATCCACCACTGATTCCTGTGGATCCTTGAGGATATAAAAGGTGATTTACACATGGAAGCTTGGGACATGCCTGCACTACAAAATGAGAAACTTACCAAGGATGCAGATATTTCTCTGATCATAGTTGATGGGAGATATTCATCTTGGAGTTCGGTGACAAGTGGTGTACCTCAGGGGTCTGTTTTGGGGCCCCTGCTGTTTGTAATTTTTATAAATGATCTGGATGAGGGTATTGAAGGATGGATTAGTAAATTTGCAGATGACACTAAAGTCGGTGGAGTGGTAGATAGTGAAGAGGGGTGTTATAGTTTGCAGAGGGACTTGGACAAGTTGCAGAGCTGGGCCGAGAGGTGGCAAATGGAGTTTAATGTGGAAAAGTGTGAGGTAATGCACTATGGCAGAAATAATAAATGTGTAGAGTATAGGGCAAATGGTAGGATTCTTAGTAGTCTAGATGAACAGAGGGATCTTGGTGTGTATGTGCATAGATCCCTGAAAGTAGGCAGTCAGGTCGAGAAGGTTGTTAGGAAGGCATATGGAGTCTTGGCTTTTATTGGTAGAGGGATTGAATTTCGGAGCCGCAACGTCATGTTGCAACTGTACAAAACTCTAGTGCGGCCGCACTTGGAGTATTGTGTGCAGTTCTGGTCCCCACATTATAAGAAAGATGTGGAGGCATTGGAGAGGGTACAGAGGAGGTTTACCAGGATGTTGCCTGGTATGGAGGGCAGGTCTTATGAAGAGAGGCTGAGGGATTTGAGGTTGTTTTCGTTAGAAAGGAGGCGGCTAAGAGGGGACCTAATCGAAACATATAAGATGATTAGAGGTTTAGATAGGGTGGACAGTGATAGCCTTTTTCCTAGGATGGAGAAAGCTAGCACGAGGGGACACAGCTTTAAATTAAGGGGTGATAGTTATAGGACGGATATCAGAGGCAGGTTCTTTACCCAAAGGGTGGTTCGGGAGTGGAATGCCCTGCCTGCAGCAGTTGTAGATGCGCCAAGTTTGGTGGCGTTTAAGAGGTTAGTTGATAAGTATATGGAAGAGAAGGGAATGGTTTAGTTTGGAGGGGCATTGCTTTTTATATTGGTCGGCGCAACATCGAAGGCCGAAGGGCCTGTTCTGTGCTGTAATGTTCTATGTTCTATGTTCTATAGTCACTATGCGGACATGTGAGGGACTGGATGAAATAAAACCGCTTGTGAAATAAAAAGCTTGGTGGGTGAGGAAGGCCTCACAGATGTGTTGATCTCCTTTGAATTATAAGAATATCATATGAATGTAATAATCTACATCTTTTCCAGAGAATAAATTTAGTTAGAGATTACAAGATGGTACCATTAGATGGAACTTCTTCCCACCTCAGGTAAGGCCAACAGCATATGTAAGTAAGTTTGATCTTAGTCTTGGGACTATTCCATCAGTAAATCCTATTTCCCCAGCCTTCAGAAGAACCATGAGTAAAATCAGCAACTGGAAACAAGCATATCTACCCATCAAATTATAGAACTTGATTCAGCTGAAGATTCAATCAAGAATGAAGAATCCCTGCCAGAGGTAAAGCTAAAAAAAGATACACATCACTCAGTGACAAGGAGACCATTGAAAGTTGTTTGCAAGAGGTGATCCAACTGTAATAAGTCTTTGGAGGCAGTAGCCCTTTCACCAAAATTCCTTTATTTACAAACTCCAACAGAAGTACACGGGGTGTCAGCAGTGAGCAGTCTATCTCCGGGGATGTCAGAGAAACTGACACTCCCGGTTAATTACAAGGCAAAGACTCCCTGATTGACCCATCAATTGAATCCTTAATTGAGGAGTTCATATTCCAATAGGCCAACCTAAATAGCCTGATTGAAGTCATTGTACTAGCCCTCTCTATAGCCAGCCATTCTTTTAACATCCTTAACATATTCAACAGTCAGATATTCGAAGTCTACTCTAAATGGCAATTATTGTGCAGTCAACAGCAGAGATCTAAGTTGGAAGTCTCAAAACATATGGAGGGCAGCTCTTCCCCAACGTGGATTTTATTTAGTTGAACTGTTACTTGTTATCTTGTACAATAACTTTTATCAGACAGTCAAACATTTTTTTTGTCCTAACTTACATTCTGGTATCAACTTTAGCAAATCCAATTGTATTTAGGTCATTTTGGGGTGTCACAGTGGTGGCACAGTGGTGGCACAATGGTTAGCACTGCTGCCTCACAGTGCTAGGGACTTGGATTCAATTCCAATCTCTAGTGACTATGTGGAGTTTGCACATGCTCCCGTCTCTGCGTGGGTTTCTTCCAGGTGCTCTGGTTTCCTTCCACAGTTCAAATATGTATGGGTCAGGATAACTGGGCATGCTAAATTGCCTCTTATTATCAAGGATATTAGCCAGATAAGTATGTGAGGTTACAGGGGTAGGGCCTCGGTGTGATTGTTGTCGGTGCAGGCTTGATGGGCTGAATGGCCTCTTTTTGCACTGTATGGTTTCTATGTTATTTAAAATAGCAAATGTCACCATCATTTTGCAGCTATTCATTCCTGTGCTGCTAAAAGAGTAAAATGATGGAATCATAGAATTCAAAGTGCAGGGGGAAGTATCGAGTCCTTTGTGACTGTGCATGATACTCAATTGGTGCTGTCTAATTTAAGTCTATTTCTCCGGCCTCTCCTTATATTCATTATGTTATATCATTTCAAATACTTATTCAATCCCTTTTTTAAGTGGAATCTGCCTCAGTCATACCTGTCACAAAGCAATCAATTTCTAATAATTGTTTATGATATATTTGTCTTACAACTGTTTTCAAGCAATAATCCCGAGTTAATGCATGTTTGTTACTGATTCACCAACAATCTTTTGCCATTTACCCTTTCAAACTATCCCACTTTTGAAAAGCCATTTTAGATTTCCCTATCTATTCTAGCGAAAAAGTTTCAAGTTCTCGACTAAAAATATGACATCCTGTTCTTAACTTTCTAGTGTTTCTTCACCTTAACTTTGCAGTATAGATGAAATATGCTCTTATAATGTGGTGTCAGTAACAGCACACAATACTTCAACTGCCGAAAAACAAACGTAACCTCAGAGGAATTGAAATTCCTGAGTAGCTGCTGCCTCATGGGCAGAGTGGAGTTTCAGTAGTCTGTTGAAATACAATTTCCTATCAAATGCAGTGTTAAAACATCACAGGAAGGGAGGTAGGGAAGAAAGAAAGAAGACAGGAAGGAAGGAACAAAGAAGCCAAGAAAGGAGGGAGGGAAGAATGCAGGAAAGGAAAGAAGGAAGGACAGGAGGGAGAAAGACAGGAAAGGAGAGAAGGAGAATCAGAGTGAGGAACAAAGAGACGGAGGAATTAAGGAATTTTTCACAAACTTTACCATGTTTCAAAGTGTTTTACAGCCAATTAAATCATTTTGAAGAGTAATCATTGTTGTAATGAAGAATATTGACAGTGATCCCAGGCTATCTAACCCATGTAGAATCTACAATGTTGCAGAAGTATCACGTTGGTCTGGCTTAAACCAGTCAAATAACTAATTTCCCCCTTGATATTATTCTTGCAGTTACAACTTTTCCAATAGCAAACTATCTCAGAAACTACCATGAAAAAGGCATTTTGAACCTTACTTATGTTGCCAAATGTCCTCTTACAGATGTCAATATACATTGTTTGTATGTTAAGAATCTGGTGCAAAGTGTCATCCTGTCCATCCAATATCTTTCAATGAGATTGCAATAAAAATGACCACACATTCTTAAATTCCTCTTGCCTGCCCCCGCTGCCTGCCCCCTCCTGACTTGACCAAGGAAGAGGTGAACATCTAACTGAATCAAGTTCCAAACCATATTCATTCCTCCACTTCCAGACTGCATGACTTACATGCAAAAAGGGGCAGGAATTTTGGGGTTCAAATCTTAATGTATGCATTTTTTAAAAATTATCCTCTTGTCAGCCTTTTCTATCTACATGATAAAACATTCTAATAGGTTTGCTAGTTCCCTTGTTATGTACGCTTTACCTAGTTATATTTGACTTACAAAGATGAGCTCTAGTTTTTTTTAAATTCAATTTCTTTCTGTCCGTTTATAGGTTATAAAGTTTTACAGCACAGAAAGAGGCTTGTAGAAACTCGTATCTGTGCCAGCCATCAATACCTATCTATTCTAATCCTATTTTCTAGAACTTGGTCTGTAGCCTTGTGTGCTTTGGCATTTCAAGTGCTCACCTAAATGCTTTTTAAATGTTGTGACGGTTCCTGTCCGTACCACTTTTCCGGCAGTGAATTCCGGATTCCCACCATTCCTCAAATCTCCTCCTGCTCTGGCTTTAAATTTATGTCCCCTAGTCATTGACTCCTCAAGCCAAGGGGCAAGTTTCTTCCGATCTATCCTATCTATGTCCTTCATAATTTTATGCAATTTGATCAGTTTACTTTCAGCCTCCTCTGCTCTAAGGAGGAAAATCCTAGCCTAACCAGTCTGACTTCATAGCTGAAATTCTTCAGCCTAGGCAACATCCTGGTGAATCTCCTCTGCAGTCTTTCTAGTGAAGTAACTTTCTTTCTATAGTGTGCCAACCCCAGAAATGCACACAGTACTCCAGCTCCGTCATTACCCTTCTGCTTTTATATTCTATGCTTTGGCTAATAAGGCAAGTATCCCATATGCCTTTTTAACCACATTATTTGCTTGTCCTGCTGTCTTCAGCGATCTATGAACGTGCACCCTAAGGTCCTCTGGTCCCCTGTAATTCATTGCGTACGACCTATCATTGGATATTCCCTTGCCTTCTTAATCCTCCCGAAATGCTTCACCTCACACTTTTCTGAATTAAATTCTATTTGCCTCTGTTCTGCCCATCTGACCAGCCCAACTATATCATCCTGTAATCTAACGCTTTTCTTACTACTTCCCATACCACTAATTTTAGTGTCATCTGTGAGCTTACTCATCATACCCCCCACATTGACATATAGATCATTAATGTACACTTCAAACAGCAAGCAACAATCCCTATGGTACACCACTGGACACAGGCTTCGAATCATGAAAACAACATTCAGTCATCACTGTCTGCTTTCTGTCACAAAGCCAATTTTCAAATGGATTCTTGCATTCATGATCAGTCTCTCATGTGTAACCTTGTCAAAAGATGTACTGAGTCCATGTAACCCACATTAGCTGCATTGCCCTCATCTACACACCCTTGTCAACTTCTCAAACAGTTCAATTAAATTTGTTAGACGTGAACTTCCGATGATAAATCTATGCTGACTATTCTTGATTAATCCCTGTCTTTCCAACTGGAGATTAATTCCGTCCCTCAAAACTTCCCTACCATTGATGTTAGACTCACTGGTCTGCAATTACCTGTTTTTTGCCTTATTTCACTTCTTGAATAATAGTAGCACATTCATTGCATTCTAGATCACTGGCACCTCACCTGTGGAAAAAGAAAATTTGAAAATTAGATCACATCCCTTGCAATGTCCACTCCTTCACTGTATCACAGCCTCCTATCACTGACCATTGGCAAACTTGAAAATTCAACTTAATCTAAAGGGATGTGACTGTCTCCATGAACAAAGGAAACTCTCCCCCTCCTGATGGTTTGCAGTTTAGACTCTAGCATAACAACCCAGAGCTGAAGTTGCTGGAACTGCAGATTCACACCTCAGACATTTGTCTAGAATCACAATGCTCTCCGCACATTCCCAAATGTTCCATCATAGGACATCACCTGCTCTACCATGCCTTCTTTATTTAATTATTCAATTAGTAAATAGGTACAAATTCAGGACAGTAAAATAGAAGTAAGTTATAATCCCCAACCTTAGAGAAAAAAGAAAAACACTCACTAATGGAGATAAAACAAAAAAGCCCTCCCTCCTTCCTGTGCAATAAATGCCCACTTGCACCAAATTTATCCTTCAGAATTATATTCATGAAACACTAATATCCCCAATCACTCGGTGCCCCAAACATTCTCTCTCCTCCTGTCTGCTTTATGAACCAAGGTCTTTTGCATGGCACTCAAGAACCTTGGTACACTCTCTGTGGCCTGTTGTTCCATTTCTAGAGCTTAATTTCCCCTTGTTCTTCCTCTGGGTTTTTAAGCAGTTTCAGCCTTTCTGCAGCCGGAATGTGTTTCACCTTCAAAATATTCAGCCTGGCTTTAAGTGGTGCCAGCTGGTTTTAATGGTGCAAGCCTCCAGTGAACTTGAGCCCCTTGCTGAGGTCCACAGTCACTCAATAATGCATTGAGTGCTAGGTTGTAAAGCAAAATCATCGTAATTAGCAGGCTGCACCAAGTTAGTGTAGTGCCTGCATCACTTTGAATGTGGCTGTGGGGCAGTCACATATTGCAATCCTCTGACCAAATCCAGGCAATGCAATTTTGACTCCAGGGGGTCCATCATTTGTTTCTACTCAAGTATCTAATGTAAGAATATTCTCTAAAATATAGTATTAAAATTATTCATTTCTTAGTAATAAATGTGATTATAAACTTAACCTTCTATAACCAAGCAGGCTTTTGCATGGGTATGGTATCATGGTGGCTATGCTACTGGACTGGCAATCTAGAAGCATGGACTCATCATGTGGAAACATATGTCTATGTTTTGCCAGAGCAGCTGAGGAATTTAAATTCAGCTCATTAAGTAAGTCTGGAAATTAAAAAAAGGAGTACAAAAATCAATCTGTAATAGTAAGCATAAAACTATCATATTGTCATAAAAATCCACCTCATCACCACTGTCCTTCAAGGAAGGAAATCTGCCAAACAGCAAACTTTGTCTCCTGACCCCTCCTGACATTGGCAACGAGAGGTTCTCTCTGTTCAGATTTTGCCCCTGCCTTCTTTAAATTTGTCATCAACAGCTCTCTTATCAAAAGTACTTACTTCCTCCATCTTTGTAAGCTAGAGTTCTATCTCCAACCTTCTTCTCCTCTCCAAAGTCCTTGAATGTATTATCTCCCAAATCCGTTCCCATCTTTCCCAGAACCCCGTGTTTGAATGTTTCCAATCCGGCTGCTGCCCCTGCCACGGTCCTGAAATGACTCTAATCAAAGTCACAAATGACATTCCTTCTTATCCTTCCAGCTGCCTTTGACATGGTTGACCAAACCATTCTCCTCCAATGCCTCTCCATGTTTGTGCACAGGTGGATGGAACTGCTCTCAGGTGATTCCATTCTTACCTATTTTATGGCATCCAGTAAATCACTTGCAATGGTTTCTTTTGCAGTTCCTATACTGTTACCTCTGGCATTCCCCAAGGATCTATCCAACACGCTCTCAGAAATACATTGTCCTTTGACAACATCATTTGAAGGCACAGTTTGAGTTTTCATGCCTCATCATCACCTTTCTCAATCCCTTCACTGTTACAAAATTGTAAAACTGCTTGTTTGACGTCCAATACTGAATGAGCAGAAATTTCCTTTAGTCAAATGTTGGGAAGACTGAAGCCAGTGTTTTCATTCCAAACTCTCTGACAACAATCTGAAATTAAACCAATCTGTTTGTAACCTTGTGTCTCATTTGATCTTGAGATGAGCTTCTGATCTAATATTCAAAGGTTGCAAGTTTTTACCTCCATTACATTGCTTAGTTTTGTCCCTGTCTCAACTCATCTTCTATCTCATTTATGCCTTATACTTTTAGGCTTGAATATTCCAATGCACTTCTAGCTGCTCCCCCACATTTTACTCTCTGTAAACTTGAGGGCATCCAACACTCTCCTCTCCATATTATAACTCATAGCAAGTACCCATTCCTCTATCACTTCAGTACTTGTTGTCTCCTGGTCAAGAATATGATGATTTTAAAATTTTCATCCTGTCTTCAAATCCCTCCAAGGTCTTCTCCCATCCCATTTCTGTAATCACAGCCAACTCTACATCCCTCCAAGATATCTGTGCTCCTTTAATTCTGGCCTTTTGTACATTCCTTATTATAATTGCTTCACCATTTGTGGTCATGCCTTCAGTTTCCTTGGACTGAAGATCTGGAATTCACTCCCTAAATCTTTCTGGCTCTCTATCTCATTTTCTTCCTTAATGACACGTCTGCCTTAGTATCTCCTTACATGGCTCGCTGTCATACTTTAATGTTCCAGCAAAGTGCCTTGGGACATTTCATTACATTAAATATAAGTTGCTGTTGCTTTCCTTACACAGTTTGATCAAAATATGGCTCCAGACCCAAAGCAATACAATTGACTTTTAACTTTGCCCTCTGAAATGGCTTAGCAAGTTACTCAGTTGCATATGGTTGGCAATAAATGCAGGCCTTGCCAGTGACACCCACATCACATAAACAAATTAATAAGTATCTACCCTGTCATTCTTTCCTGAAGTGTAGTTCCATGAGCATCATTTATACTCTGTTATTTCTTACAATGGTCATTATCCTTGCATAAGTCTTGAAAACAAATGTTCTTTGGTTATTGAGTCACAGGGAACAACACAATCCCTCAGATACTCTACTCGTCTGATGTCCATTTGCATGTAGTTGTAAGAGGATCACTAAGTCAGCATGGAGTTGGAATTGAATCCAAAGCCTGTATGTCTTAAATCATCACTGGATAAAATCAATCACTTTCCACTCACCTGACAAAGGAACAGTGTTCTGAAAGCTTGTGGGTTTACTATTAAATAAACTTATTGGACTTAAACCTGGTATTATGAGACGTCTTACTAAAATCAATTGCCCATTACAGAATCGACACTATTTTTTTCCTGCTAAAAAAGATCAAATTAAAATTAACATATCCTTTCTGTTGTCTTATTTTCCTTTCTCCTGCTTCTTTTTTAACTTCCCTTATTCCTTTGGATGACTTAAACTCTTTCTTCTTCAAAATAGCATCATGGAATATTTCACACTCTCCTGAGAAGGCACATAGGGTCTATGTTTACTGTACATTCCAAAGGACAACAACTCAGCATTCCCTCATTCCTGCACTGCAATGTCAGCTTAGATTTTGTGCTTAAATTTTTGATGAGGGTCCAAAATTTTCCTGAAAGAGCACCTATTCCACCGCCACCATCACTTCTTTGGAATTGTTCTGAAAATCCCACGTTCGTGTAAATGGGAGTTTTGGCTAAATCTAGCCAGTGGAGTAGGAGCAGTTCTGAGGAGCTTCTTAGTCATTCCAACACTATTTTACTGAAGAAAACCAAAGTTGTGATCTTATGGACAGCATCATATCTTTGCTTTATAATAATATGACAGAGTATTTAAAAAAATTTTCTAAGATCGTTATTGATGACAAATCAGATTTATTTTTAAAAATATTCTTTCTTTCTGTGTTGGTAAGGTCCACTGGTTCTCTCGTGCTTCTTTTCTGTGTCTGATGATACAGGGTTTATACATTCCCACATGGCAAATTCACCATAGGAAGTGTTCAAAAATAGGACAGCAAATGTTGCACAGACTCTCTGGTATCCAGTTACAGAACAGAAATAGTCTCGAGGTTTTGAGTAGTATTGATCTAACTGAGTGATAGAACAGGCTCATAGGGCTGAGTGGTATACTCACTCCTATGTTCCAAAGCTGTGTAACAGAAGACCTAACAAATGCAATAACATGAATAAAAATAGGACAAAAATAATTACCTTCAGAGCCTATCTACCAGGTATAAATTAAAAGGATATTATACCACTCAACAAATGTTTGCAGAGAAATACATGAAGGTTTCAACATCAAGACATTCAACATCAAAGGGCAGCACAGTGGCACAATGGTTAGCACTGCTACCTCATAGTGTCAAGGGTCTAGGTTCAATTCTGACCTTGGGTTGCTGTCTGGATGAAGTTTGCACATTCCCCCCATATCTGTGTAAGTTTCCTCCAAGTGTTCCCACAGTCCAAGGATGTGCAGATTAGGATTGGCCATGCTCAATTGTCTGCCAGTGTCCCAAGATGTGTAGGTTAGATGGATTAGTCATGGTAAGTATGTGGGGTTACGGTGATAAAATGAGAAAAAAGCATTGGTCAGTTATTCTGCCAGTGCAAACTTGATGGGCTAAATGGTCTCCATTTGCACTGTAGTGATTCTATGGAAACAGGCCATCAAGCCCCTTTTATGTTGATCTTTATTTTGCAGTCTGTTACCAAATCCCTTCAACATCTAACCCTTCCTTCACCTCTCTATTAGACTTTAAATGTTGGCATATACTGTAAATGTAGGCACATAACTGACCTGACCTTGCATGAAATCATGCAAGCTCTTCTCAGGAGAAAGTAAGGAGCAGAGAGAGAGAGGCTGGCACCCACAAGTAATGTCCAAGGAAGTGACTTGAGGAGAAGAAGCATAAGGAAAGGACTGCAAGGTTAGTAGTGAGTGTAAGGTGGAAGGGGCTGCAGAAGATACCATTATTCTGCTGCCAGAGTGTTCAGGTTGTGATTCAGTTGTCTCATTGTGTCAAAAGTTCAGTGCTGAGGGAGGGTCCACCTCTCCAGGGACACTACGACCTCCGTTGTTCAAATGGTAAGTTTAGAGATTGCCTTGAACTGTGTGGGTAGTCTGCCAGTGTTTCTGTAGGATATGAACTTGCATCCCCTGAGCATTAGCCTGGACCTTGGATTACTCTCAAATTAAGTTTATTTATTAGTTATAAATAGGCTTACATTAACAGTGCAATGAAGTTACTGTGAAAATCTCCTAGTTGCCACACTCCGGCACCTGTTCAGGTACAGTGGGGAGAATTTAGCATAGAGCCATAGAGTGGTAAAGGTATACAGCATGGAAACAAGCCCTGCAGCCCAACTTGTGCATGCCACCTTTGTTTTTTAAAACCTCTAAACTAATCCCAATTGCCCATATTTGGCCCATATTCCTCTATACACATAGTACCCATCGAATTATTTAAATGCTTTTTCAAAATTGTACTCGCCTCTACTCCAACCTCTGGCAGCTTGTTCCATTCACTCACCACCCTCTGTGTGAAAAAAATTGCCCCTCTGGACACTTCTGTATCTCTCCCTTCTCAAACCTATGTCCTCTAGTTTTAGATTCCCCTACTTTTGTGAAAAGATATTGACTATCTACCTTTATATGCCCCACATTATTTTATAGGCCTCTGTAAGGTCGCCCCTCCGCCTTTGATGCTCCAAAAAAAAATGTTCCAGTTTATTCATTCTCTCCTTATAACTCAAGTCCTAATAGCATCTTAGTAAATCTTTTCTGCACTCTTTCTAGTTTAATAGTATCCTTTCTATAATAGGGTGACCAGAATTGCATGCAATATTCCAATTGTGGCCTTGCCAATGTCTTGTACAACTTCAACAAGATGTCCCAACTCCTGTATTCAATATTCTGACTGATGAAACCAAGGGTGTTGAATGCCTCCTTCACCACTCTGTCCACCTCTGACTCCACTTACAAGGGGCTATGAACAAATCTTTGTTCTGTTAATCTCCCCAACACCTTACCATTAACTGAGTAAGTCCTGCCCTGGTTCAATCTACCAAAATGCATCACTCGCATTTGTCTAAATTAAACTCCATCTGCCATTTGTCAATCCACTGGCCCAATTGATCAAAACACCGTTGCAATTGGAGATAACTTTCTTCACTGTCCACTATGTCACCAATCTTGGTATCATCTTCAAACTTACTAACCATGTCCCTAATATTCTCATCCAAATCATAAATATAAATGACAAATAACAGAGGGGCCAGCAATGATTCCTGAGACACATCACTGATCACAGGCCTTCAGTTTGAAAAACAACTCTCCACGACTACCTGTTAAGAAGCCAATTTTGTATCAATTTAGATACCTTACCCTGGATCCTGTGAGATTTAACTTTTTGCAACAACTTACCACGCGGCACCTTGTCAAAGCCCATGCTAAAGTGCATGGAGACAACATCAACTGGTTGCCCTCATCTATCTTCTTAGTTACCCCTTCAAAAAGCTCAATTAAATTTATGAGAATGATTTTTCATTCACAAAGTCATGCTGACTGCCTCTTATCAGTCCTTGCATCCCTAAATGCTTGTAGATCCTGTTTCTCAAAATACTTCCACAATTTACTCATCACGGATGTGAGACTCACTGGCCTGTAGTTCGCAAGCTTTTCCCTGCAGCCCTTCTTAAATAAAGGCACACCATTTGCCACTCTCCAATCTTCAGGCACTTCACCCATGCCTATCAATGATTCAAATATCTTGGTATGGCCAATGCACCTAACCAACACATCTTTCAGACCACAGAAGAAAACAGGAGCACCCAGAGGAAACCCACACAGACACTGTAAGAACATAGAACATAGAACACTACAGCACAAACAGGCCCTTCGGTCCACAAGTTGCACCGATCATACCCATACCTACTAGGCCATAGAACTATCCGTAACTCCCAATCCCATTTAATCCCATGTACTCATCCGAAGTCTTTTAAAAGACCCCAGCGAGTTCGCCTCCACCACCACCGATGGCAGCCAATTCCATTCACTCACCACCCTCTGAGTGAAAAACTTATTCCTAACATCTCCTCTGTACTTGCTGCCCAGCACCTTAAACCTGTGTCCTCTCGTAGCGACCATTTCAGCTCTGAGAAATAGCCTCCGAGAATCCACCCTATCTATTCCTCTTAACATTTTATAAACCTCTATCAGGTCACCTCTCAATGTTCATCTCTCCAGGGAGAAGAGATCTAGCTCCCTCAACCTATCTTCATAGGGCATGCCTCCCAAGCCAGGCAATATCCATGTAAATCTCCTCTGCACCCTCTCAATAGCTTCCACATCCTTCCTATAGTGAGGTGACCAGAACTGCACACAATACTCCAAGTGGGGTCTGACAAGGGTCTTATAAAGTTGCAGCATTACCTTCCGATTCCTAAACTCAATCCCTCGATTAATGAAGGGCAGTACACCATATGCCTTCTTGACCACATCCTTCACCTGCGAGGCCGATTTAAGAGTCCTATGGACCTGGACCCTAAGATCTTTCTGCTCCTCAACACTGCTAAGACTCCTACTCTTGATATTGTACTCCTTCATCCCATTGGTCCTGCCAAAATGGACCACTACACGTTTATTTGCATTGAAATCCATCTGCCATTTCTCTGCCCATTCTTGCATCCTATCAATGTCTTGATGCAACTTCTGACATCCCTCCAGACTATCCTCAACACCACCAACCTTTGTATCATCGACGAGCTTACTAACCCACCCCTCCACTTCGTCATCCAGGTCACTTATGAAAATGACAAACAGCAAAAGTCCTAGAACAGATCCCTGGGGCACTCCACTGGTGACTGATCGCCATGCAGAAAAAGACCCATCCACAACCACTCTCTGCTGTTTGCAGGCAAGCCAGTTCCGGATCCACAAGGCCAAAGCCCCTTGGATCCCATGCCCTCTCACCTTGTCAAGAAGTCTTGCATGGGGGACCTTATCAAACACTTTGCTGAAATCTATGTAAACCACATCCACTGCTCTTCCTTCGTCAATGTGTTCAGTCACATTTTCAAAGAACTCCACTAGGCTCATAAGGCAGGACCTACCCTTGACAAAACCATGTTGACTATTTCTGATCAAGCTAAACTTCTCTAAATGCTCATAAATCCTGTCCCTCAGGATCCTCTCCATCAACTCACCAACCACTGACGTCAGACTCACCAGTTGGTAATTTCCCGGGCTATCCCTGTTCCCTTTCTTGAAAGGGAACCTCCATAAGTCCTCTTCACAATTCACTTTCCTACTTATCTTGGTGTCAGCCGCAAATTTCACAACCATACTTTTGATACCTTTATCCAAGTCATTTCCATTAATTGTAAGAAGTTGAGGTCCAAGCATTGGTCCTTGTGGCAAACCACCCTCATATCCTGTCAACCATAAAAGAACCCATTAGTGTAACTCTGTAACCTTTTAGCCAGCCAATCTTCAATTCATGCCAATATGTTACTTTCTACACCATGAGCTTTCATTTTCCACCATAATCTTTGATCTGGCACCTTATCAAATGTCTTCTGGAAATCTAAGTCCAATATGTCTACTGATTCCACTTTATCCACACCACATGACTACTTCAGAAAACTCCAATAAAGTTATTAAACATGATTTCTCTTCACAAAATCATGCTGACTGTCTGACTGCCTTGAATTTTTCCAAAATCCTACTATAACATCTTTAACAATGGCTTCTAACATTGTGATAAAGGCAAAATACTGATGAACACAATCATAATGCACTCCACTGCAATTCTCAAAACCCACTGCAAAAGCACAAACATGCACAGGTAGGATTTTCCCGAGCTAGACAGGAGCTACCAGTTCCATTTTTTCCAAAACTGATAAACAAAGTGCTAGGGCTTCCAATTTCCAATTACACATCTTGTAGTTGTGAAGCGGGCTATATAAACACACACCTTTCTTTTAGTGAATCATTTTTTTGCTGGAACAAATTGCTATGGTATAGCAAATATAGAACATAGAACATAGAACATTACAGCGCAGAACAGGCCCTTTGGCCCTCGATGTTGCGCCGACCAATTAGGAACAAGCAGTGACCCTCTAACCTAAACCATTCCCTTTTCATCCATAAACTTATCTACTAACCTCTTAAATGCCACCAAACTTGGCGCATCTACAACTGACGCAGGCAAGGCATTCCATACCCTTACCACCCTCTGGGTAAAAAACCTACCTCTGACATGTCCTAAAACCACCACCCCTTAATTTAAAGCTATGTCCCCTCGTGCTAGCTTTCTCCATCCTAGGAAAAAGGCTATCACTGTCCACCCTATCTAAACCTCATCATCTTATATGTTTCAATAAGTTCTCCTCTTAGCTGCCTTCTTTCTAACGAAAACAACCTCAAATCCCTCAGCCTCTCTTCATAAGACCTGCCTTCCATACCAGGCAACATCTTTAAACCTCCTCAGTACCCTCTCCAATGCCTCCACATCTTTCTTATAATGCGGGGACCAGAACTGTACACAATACTCCAAGTGCGGCCGCACTAGAGTTTTGTACAGTTGCAACATGATGTTGCGGCTCTGAAATTCAATCCCCCTACCAATAAAAGCTAAGACTCCTTATGCCTTCTTAACAACCATATCGACTTGATTGCCAACTTTCAGGGACCTATGCACACATACACCAAGATCCCTCTGTTCATCAATACTATTAAGAGTCCTATTATAGAGTCACTGCATTAAAAAAATGACAAATTCTTGGCAAAGAACATTTTCAGATTATAGGAGACTTGATTGTAAACTAGCTGGTGTTGTGATGATCAAGATTTAGAATCCATTTGGATGGAACCAAAAGACAACAAAGGTCAGAAAACAATGTGAGCAAGAGGCCCCTCAACGCTAATTGAAGTAGTGTGTGGAGTAAAAATAAGGAATTAAACGATGCATGTAACAGTATAATACAGTAATCATAGTGATTTTAAACCTCATAAACCAAATTTGTAGCAATCCTGAATGGCATGAGTTCATACAACCAATTATATACCTTGGTATAACCACACTTAGAATTTCTGTCTACTAGCTAAGGAAGGATATTTAGTCCTAGAGGGACAACAATGAAGATCAATTAAAGAGAAATATAGTTATATAGGTGAGATATGGCTTATATTTCCTTTAGCTTAGAAGAATGAGTGTAATCTCATTGAAACAGATGAAATTCTTGTGGGACTGTGGAATAAATGCTGAGGGAATGGTCTAGGGGTTACAATCATAGAAAAGGGAGACAGCTATTCAGGACTGATAGGAGAATGTTTTCACTAAGTGGGATTGTGAATCTGTGAAATTCTCATCTCCAGCAAACTGTGGATGCTCAGATATTAAATACATTCAAGTTTGAGCTTAATGGAATTTTGGATCCCAAAGAATCATGGGATGAAGGGATAACACAGAACGGAGTAGCTTCGGTAGGGAAGAACAATGGTTTTATTATGCATGCTCAAGGGGATGAATGACTGACTGCTATTTGTTACATATTTTAACGCCTTATGATGTAGGAAGCTAAAATTTCTTGAAGCATGTTCGATTACCTTTGGACGTAGAGAGAAATTTCTGAGAGATTTTCCTGAACAGAGTGCAGCATTTTCCCTTTAACCCGGTACATTTCCCAGGAGTCAAGAGTATGATTCCAGAGTAAATGAACGGTATTTAAGTAACGGGCTAGGCATGGTAACTTAAGAAGAGGAACTGTTACTAGATTTGGGTGTTAAATTAAAGCTACTTTATTTACAACATGTACAGAGTAGGTAATTGAGTAGGAACATCTCCTCTGAAAGCTGCATGTCTGCTCTAGTATCTAACACATGACCACTGGTGCATCACACAACACATTAGCATGCGTACAAACTCCACACAGACAGTGGCCCAAACTAGAAATTGGACCTGGATCCTTGGCCCTCTAATACACTTGGAAGTCATTCAAATGATGTAAAAAAAATCCTTCAAATTCCTGTTGAAGGTAATCACTTCTTTTAGAACCACATAGAATTGCCAATTCAGAACAATCATTCAAATTCCACTTGAAAAAAGATTACTCATTTCAAATAGATGTAAATACATAAAAATAAACACCCATTTAAAGCTTTTTAAAACACTTTAAAGCTAGTACCTACTCATCAAACTGTCAATTAAATGAAGTTCAAGAAACAGCAATTCATCTTTGAACAATGTGTTTTCCAAATTATGTTCTCAACCATTTTAACCTTTGCTCGCATATTTTTCTTTTGTATTTTGCTGTATTTTTTTTGAATGGGGGATTCCTTAGGTGTCAGCGATTGGTGATAATTCTGGTTTTCATATTTATGTCTCCTCTAGACAAATCTTTTGTTTCTTTTTGCCTTCCACTAGCATCTTTGCTGCCATTTAATTTTTCCTACCTCTCATCCGATAACATATTTTCCCTTTTGTTCTCTCCTCTTTATTCCTCCTTTCCATGCCTTATTTAAAAATGTCAAAGTGCTTCCAGTTTTGATAAAGGGGCATTGAGTTGAAACATTAACTGTTTCTCTCTCCTAGATGAGATTGAACCTGCAATTTCCAACACTGCTAATTTTTCATGTCTGTCATTTAACTTTCAGTGCAACTCTTTCTATTCCCACATACAACTCATTGATATACACAGTGACTATAATTGTCCGATGTTATTCATGAAGGTCTGCCTTCTCAACCTTGCCCCTCGCGCTGAGGTGTGGTGATCCTCAGACCAAATCACCACCAGTCAGCTCTCCCTCCTGCCCCCCTTACCTCCCTTCCCCCTAACACACACACACACACACACACACACACACACACACACACACACACACACACACACACACACACACACACAAAAAGGGAGAACAATCTATGATCATCTCTATGGCAACTTTATCTTTACTTCAGAACTGAACCCTTTCGGACACCAACATTCACTTACAACTATCTATAAAACTGCCATTAACACCTACTCTCTATTTCCTCTCTTGAGTTATTAATCCAGTTTGCTATTCTTCACCTTAATACAATACCTCATCTACTCTAATTATGCTATGAATAGCATCTTACCTAAAGAAGGATGTACTTGTCATTGAGAGAGCACAATGTAGTTTATTTACATGATGGAAATATGCAATGAGGAGAGTTTGAGAAGGCCATGCCTGTATTCAAGAGACTTGACAGGGTAAATGCTGGGAGGGCCAGTGTAGGTCAGAAATACAGACTGAGGCAATGGCCAGGAAGGAGAACTGACGTAGTGGCCAAAGCACAGAGTTTGTGGCGGAGCCAGTAGTCAACGGCTTTACATTCTACAAATTTAATGCTCAATGCCAGTAACAAAAGCAATCTCAACAGAACCATATTAGATGGAAGATTGTGTTTGCCATATTTCTGTAAAAATAAACAGCCAATTAGCAGAGTGATATTAATTAGTTTATATTCAATGCTGAAGCCATTAAGGAACCAATAATTAAAATGGTCAATCAATTTTGACTGTATGATTGTGAAATAGGAGAGGAGAGAATGCATCATCATAATGCAATGACTAAACTTGAACAGCAGAGTTATAAACTGAGTGATAATTACCAGACAATTTAAGTAAGCATTTACCATTGTGATTTTAAACTGGAGAATTTTACAACAGGCTTTCATGTGAGAATAATCCCTAAAATTAACATTCCTGATTGAAACGTTGGACAGAAATGTACCACATCTGACCTCTGTTCATGTTTCCTGCATTTCAATTTTCCAGTCACATTTAGAAATTACATTGTCAATTTTGCATAGACTTTATAAATTACTGCATTGTGACATGAAGTTATCATATACATGTCACATTTCCACATGTTTCATATTTTTTCCTTTATCTACTTATATAAATTTGACATTCAGGATGCTGAGTCCCAAGTAACATATGGATATCAGTTATCAGTTCTGAGATTATGACAGTGCTGGCTTTTCCTATTTTATTTTTCCCTGTTAATAATTGATGTGTTTGAAGACTCTTGTGCCAATTGTTGTGATGCCACAGTTTTCTATCTTGCTGCGACAATGTCTTTTCCACTGGGGATTTTACGATGCTCTTTTAGAGGAAGAAGAGGAAGATTGATAGACTAATGCCAGTTATGTCATACTGTGAATAATATGACTTGACAGTCCTGCTGACACCCCAACACAAGAATAAATTGGTAAAAGCGCATGTACTTCCACTTGACCAAAAACCATTTCTGGCAAAAGCTTCACATTCTTGAAAAATGCCATGGGAAAACTATGGCACATACAAGCAAATACAGCAATCTGAGCAGATGTGGGAAAAGAACCAATGGCCTTTTGAGTCTTTGGCATGAAAACTCTACTCCAGATGTCCTGGAGATGCCACAAGCTCTTTGGTGGATTGGAGTGTTGTAAAGCCTTCATTTCCTTTTTTTCTGTTATATTGTTCACTCTAACAGTGCCTTTTCCTGCCCTCCTCCCAAGGCGTACAACTAGAACATTTCATCAACTTTGCTTCAAATTTGAACCTCTCCATCATTGAATTTTCTTTCCTTGAATTCTGTATTTACATTTCTGCGAATAACCTGAAATATTCTCGTTGATTCTTCCTATGATTATACTTCCGCCTCATTTCCTGTGAAGACTTCGTTGCTTTTCTTCCAATTTCTCCATCTCTATCTTATCTGAAGACTTCATTTCAATGTAATTGACAGAGTTATTGCCTATTTTCATCCCTTTCCCACACTTCACCCCTGCCTTTCTCTCAAAACATAATCAGGTTCACATTTTCCACTACACCAACCATATTCAATGGATTAATCTCCACCATTTATATTGTATATAAATTATATTATATTTATTTATATTAATGATTTGGATAAGAATATAGGATGCATGGTTAGTAAGTTTGCAGATGACACCAAAATTAGTGGCATAGTGGACAGTGAAGATCAAGTCGGACTTAAACAGGATCTTGATCAATTGGGCCAGTGGGCTGACAAATGGCAGATACAGTTTAATTTAGATAAATGCAAAGTGATGCATTTTGGTAGATTAAACCAGAACAGGACATACTCAGTTAATGGTGGAGTATTGGGGAAAGTTACAGAGCAAAGAGATCTGGGGCACAAGTTCATAACTCCTTGAAAGTGGAGTCATGGGTGGACAGAGTGGATAAGAAGGCATTCAGCATGCTAGGTTTCATTGGTCAGAACACTGAATACAGGAGTTGGGACAACTTGTTGAAGTTGTACATGACATTGGTAAGGTCACACTTGGAATACAGTTCTGGTCACCCTATTATAGAAAACACATTATTAAATTAGAAAGAGTGCAGAAAAGATTTACTGGGATGCTATTGGGACTTGATGGTTTGGGTTATGAGGAGATATAACTGGGCCTTTTTTCTCTGGAGCGTACAAGGCTGAGGGATGATCTTGTAAAGGTTTATAAAATAATGAGGGGAATAAGTAATAAAGATAGTCAATATTTTTTCCCAAAGGTAAGGAAGTCTAATATTAGAGGGCATTGGTTTAAGGTGAGAGGGAAGAGATACAAAAGGGTTCAGAGGGGCAATTTTTTCACACAAAGGGTGGTGAGTGGCTGGAACAAGCTGCCTGAGGGAGCAGTATAGGTGGGTACAGTTTTGTCTTTTAAAAAGCATTTAGACAGTTACATGGGTAAGATGGACATTGAGGAAAATGGACCAAATTCAGGCAATTGGGACTAGCTTAAGGCTTTTGAAAAAAGGGGCAGCGGGGACAAGTTGGAAGAAAAGGCCTATTTCCATGCTGAAAACCTCTATGATTCTATGACTTTATTTCCACAATCTCCTAATTTTCAGCATTCCAAAGGGACTGTTCCTATCCCGGCATCTGGTTCTACTCTTCAATCACACCAAACACCCTTACAATGGTACCTTCGCATATAAGTGCAGGAAATGCAACTTCTTACCTCAATTCTTCCCTCGTTCCAGGGATCCAAATCTTCTTTCCAAGTGAAGTAATGATTTACTTGCACTTCTTTCAATTTTATACCCTTCATTTGCTGTTTATTCCTGTGAAGATCACTGACCAGAAATATGGGTTGGGATTTTCTGGCCATGCTAGCCCTGAAAACGTAAAATTCCACCCAAGGTCAATGGATCTTTCCACAGTCTGCCCTTTGTCCATTATGATTCTCATGATGGGTGAAATGGGAAAATTTGTCTTACAACCTCTGTTTTTCTCCCCATATTTATGCTAAATATTTCCAGCATTTTCTGCTTATATTTCACATTTAAACCAAATTGGCTAAGGGCAGCAAGTCTATTCTTTTGAACTCATTGTATTTTTACCACAATCCAATCGCTCCATAGTTACTTTTCATAATATCTATTTTTTATTTCCATTGTTCACTTAATAGGCATTATGCTAAAATTGATGAACTCTCTATCTCTCAAGATCGATGATTTTGCAATGGAGGTTCACACAATTTTCTGGGTGTAATTATCTAAGTGTCTAGCTGCAACATAAGAGGTAACTGACATAAAAGCTGAGAGCAGTGTTAATTTTGACAGCCACTGGCAGGGCTAATCTGTTATTTGCTCAGAATTGCAAGTTATCATGCAGAAGGTGGCATAGCCAATCTGGGGACTTGTTATTGAAGCAAAGTTGCCAAAGGTCCCCAACGAGAGATCCTCACTCAGTCTCTCGGGACCTATGCATTCATAGTAGGACTGTAGTGGGCTGGTTTCATCCTCCTTTGACGCTGTCTTCTGTGCTTCAATTTGTTCTCTTCTTTCTTGTTCATGAGAATAGTCAATGCAGGAATCTCTGTTGTTAAATTCATGTTTTTACTTTAGATGAAGGTCAATAATGTTTACCAGAGAATGTTTCATTTTGACAGTTTGAAGCATAGATCAGGAGCTCCCCGAGTAAGAATAAATTCTGCAAAGATCCAGTTAAGTGTGCAAAACAGACAAATTGTTTAAATGCGATAGGCATTTTTAAAGAGTTCACCTCCACTCGTCAGATCAATGGTTGAGAAGGTTGTATCTTTCTTCTGACAGAAGCTGGTGTAAAATGATAACTCTACAGTCAACCAAAACATTAACTTGTTGTTGATTACTGCATGCACAACGTGGGCACAGCAATTGCAGGTCATGGAGAATGTTGGAAGTAGCAACTGATTATAGACTGTGATTAAAATGGGTGGATTTGCAGATGTCAAGCATCATCAAGCATTAAGAACTGCATGTGTCACTCATTAGGATCTTAATTGGATTGATCTTTTGAGTGTAGAAGGAAAAATGATTGTTCTATCTGTGGGAAAATATTTCCCATCTACCTGTTGAAATTTTCTAGTTGTGTTGTACTGGTATTGAGATCCTAACACTCAATTAGTAATCTAGATTTTCATGCTGAAGGCCAAGAGTTTTAAATTTAACTTGTTGGGAACAAAGAACCAGTATAGTTCAGTGAATACTTGGAGATGCCCACCCTTGCTATCTTGAGATTTAATGGTGTAGATAAAATGAGAACTCCATGATCCTGCTCAGTGACTAGCTGAGATGTACAGTAAAAATTGTTGCTAGTTGACCTTGGTTAGGGCAGTAATATGCACACAACAGTTGATGGCACAGTGGTTAGTACAATGGCTGCCTCACAGCACCAGGGACTCAGGTTCAATTCCACACTGTCTATATGGAGTTTGCACGTTCTCACTGTGTCTGTGTGGGTTTCGTCCAGGTGCTCCGGCTTCCTCCCACAGTCTGAAAAATGTGCTGGTTAAGTGCATTGACCCGAACAGGTGCTGCAGTGTGGTGACTAGGGGAATTTCACAGTAACTTCATTGCAGTGTTAATGTAAGCCTTACTTGTGATTAATAAATAAATAAACTTTTTCAATATGGACATTGCTAAGGGAAGAGTCTGTCATGCTTCTTCCCGATTGCTATCCAGCAAGGCTTGCTAAACTGTAAGTGTGAAGTCTCTATTTTTTTAATTTGTTCTTAGGGTATGGGTGGTGCAGGCAAGGCCAAATGATTTGGTCAAATGATCTTATTAATACTCACTCTCAGGCTTGTTGTGGATGATCAGCATTTGTGTAAATGTAGTAACAAGTAATGCCATGAAGAGTGAACAAACAAAAATATCAAAAACAAGTGGAAAAAAATCAAAGTGGCAATACGATGATAGTATCCATTCTTAGACATTTAGTTCAGAATACTAATCCTACCATTAAGCTGTATTTTATTTGTTTTTTCAGTCAGGATTAATTTCCTATCTCACTGAGATTCTTGATATTATAATATTTCATTACTCATAACCATTATGCAAAACTGCCTCTGTTCAGTTAGAACTGACTAGTTTTACTTCCTCAAAGATGGGAAAGAAACTTGGCTGATTTTAAACTTAAAACAAAATCTCCTTCTCTATTGAGTGTCGCTGGTATCAACATTTCCTCAAGCTTTCCTTGACAGGTCAGGATGTGCTCAATAGATACCTTGTTTACACGAGTATTCAGGGTTTCAAGCAAACCTCTCCTTAAGTTACAGCAAATGACTGGGAGAACTCCTCATACACTGTTCCCAACATAGTCCCCCCCCACCCCCCTGCCCCCCCACCCGATCCCACCACCTCCACTAAGGAACTGACCACACAAATGCTCAGAATGTTTAATCTCTGAAATTGTTAATGCTTTAGGAGAGCTGAAAGATCTATAGACAGAGGCTGTAAAGGTAATTCCCAATGGGAGTGAGACAGAAAGGATCAGATACCAGTTTTACACTCTGTTCAAACCTACTCTCCATTGATTTTAATTTCCTGCTAGGCAGTTCATACTGAATGAAAGTATCCCAGTGTTAACTAAGACTTATGTGCAATTTGGTTTTGGCTGAGAATATCAAGTACTATTTCTTAATGCTTGCCAAAATGGGATAGCTAAGTTAAAGTTTATTTATTAGTGTCACAAGTAAGGCTTACATTCACACTGCAATGAAGTTACTGTGAAATCCCCCTATTTGTCATATTCCGGCACCTGTTTGGGTCAATGCACTTAACCAGCACATCTTTCAGAATGTGAGAGAGAACCAGAGCAATTGGAGGAAACCCATGAGACACATGGGAGAACATGAAAACTCCATACAGACAGTGCCCAGTGGGAAGCAAATCTAAGTTGGTGCTTTGAAACAGCAGTGCTAAGCAATTTGCCACCGTGCTGCCTCTCAATTCTATTCTAAAATGTTATGTCGATCTCAAAGGAGAAAGAATGAGAAGTGTGCTTTGTACACAAAGTACTCGCTTACCTCATCAAAAATGAATGTGCACATAGATGTCTAATGATATTATAGTTTTACAGGATAGATTTAGTCTATAGATTTGGGGAGGGAGGGGTGTCTCTGCTATTCTCCCAAATGCTCTGGAACTTGAACTTTCCCAGTTATACAGAACAGTGACTCAGGGGAAAAACAGGTAGGCTTTTTTGACATTAGAAGGTCCAATATATAACATTTATTGTAAATATATTTGCAAACACAAATATGTCTACCAGCAAGTGTTACATTTTGAACTTTCCAGTCTTCCTTTTGGATCATAAAAACCATACAATCCTACAGTGCAGAAGGAGGCCATTCAGCTCATCGATTCTGCACTGATCACAATCCCACCCAGGCTCTATTCCTGCAACCCCACACATATACCCTGCTAATCCCCCTGACACTAGACCCAATTTAACATGGCCAATCAACCAAATCTGCACATCTTTGGACTATAGGAGGAAACTTAAGCATCTGGAGGAAACCTATGCAGACATAGAGAGAAAATGCAAACTCAACACAGACAATGACCCAAAGCTGGAATTGAACCCCGGTCCCTGATGCTCTGAGGCAGCAGTGTTAACCATGGTGCAACTGTGCCACTCTTTTAACAAAAATAGGGGTATTTTTTGAGTAATGTTGTGGAGAAATCTTTCAATGATTACAAAATAAAAGTGAGTTAATGAAGGGTTTCTGTTCATCATTTCCCACACTGGGGCTTTCCAACATCAGCATGTCAATTAGAGAAGAGCCAGGGAAAGACAAGATGCTTCCCACAGGGAAGGAAGTAGCAATTGGAAAGTAATGTAGTGGTCTTATACACCTTCAGCAGCTAGTCACAGGGAAAGACCTGTAAGCAGTGCATCTGTCCACCCATTCACCCTGGGAACAAATATATAATACAGAAGAATTCAGAGAGCCTAACGAGAGAACAGGCTCCACTTAAAATTGAGGAATGTTGCCATTCACAAACTGACACCATCTCTACAGACAGTATACGAAGGACATCAGCAATGGGACATGTGCTCATTGACAAAGAGATCTGGGGAACCTGCAAGCAAAATCTCACTGCTCAACTAGAAGTTGCTTAAGTTCAGTTATCAGCAAAATGTGCACACGCAACAGGATCCACATAAGCCTTGCTTCAAAATTAGGTAAGTTACACCCAAAAATGATTTGGTTCATTTCTAAATGAAACTGGGAAATATAAGCTGTCCTCAGCCTTTCCTACTCAATACAACAAATCTAAACATCCATGCATGGCCAATTTTCCTTACCTCCATTCACCACGAGAATAAGTGGTTTATTTCTTACATGGAGACTCAACTGGTCTCCATCCATTGCCACCCTCTTCAACTGGGCCAGAAATAACCTCATATTGAAGAACTTCTTCGTTAACTCCTCATTTCATCCAAATAAAAGTCACTGTTATGGAAAGCTGAAAGGGCCTGAGCCACAACTATTCTTTTACAGGTTATGTGCAACAGTCTTTGTTCCAATCCTACATTGGCCACCTCCGTCATCTCTTTTTCCAGTATATTGGTGACTGTATCAATATCCCTTACTGATCTCTCCCTTAATGGAACAATTCATCAACTGTACCCAATTTCCATCTTTCCTTCACCATCACATGGACCATTGCTGACTCTGCCCTTCTCTTCCTCAACTTCTGGAAATAGGCAATCAAGCAACATCAATTACAAGCCCACTGACTCCCAAAGCTACCTCAAATACTATCCGCTCTCTCTACCTGCTTCCTGTGAAGACTCCATATCATTCCCCCAACTCCACTGAATCTATCCTGATGATACAACCTTCTTTACAAGAAGGTTCTGATGCATGTTACTTTTTCTTTAACTGCAAATTTCCCCCAAACAAGGTACGCAGGGCCCTCTACTTACAGTTTCACTTCCTGCCCTTATGTTATCACTCTTCTCCCCATCTGCTTTCCAGAACCACAACAGAGTTCTTCTTGTCCTCACTTTAGACACATTCCCCCAATAGTCAATGCATCATCTTCTGTCAGTCTGCCACCTCCAACAGACCTTGCCCCTCCCCTTTCGGCATTTCAAAGGGATTGCTATCTCTATAATGCCATAGTCCATTTCTCTGCCACTTCCAGCATCCCCTCCCAGATTCATTCCTGGGAAATGGGCATTACTGACAATCTGAGCATTTATTGTCCATTTGTAATCATAGAAGATGTTAGGGAGTTGCCACCTTTGAACTGTCTTTGTCCATGTTGTGTGGGTACACTCAGAGTGTTGTCAGGAAGGGGGTTCCAGGATTTTGACCCAGTGTTGGTGTGAGAAAGGCAATGCAGCTCCAAGATAGGATGGTGGTTTGGAGGAGAACCTACAGGTAACAATGCTTCCTTTCTGCCTGCTGACCTTGTCCTTCTAACTGGTAGAGGTCATGGATTTGGAAGGTGCTGTTGAATGATGGTCAGCAAGTTTCTTCCCATGTAAACAAAAGTGATGTAACACCTGCTCTCTGACCACCTTCTCACTGTCTATTTACACACTATTTCAGACTTCACTGGTACCTTCTTCCCCCAGAATCCAGTTGTACATCCAAGACTCAAACACTCCTTTCAGATCAAACAGCAATTTACTAATAGAATCGTAGAATCTTTATAATGCAGAAGGAGGCCATTTGGCCCATTGAGCCTGTACCAACAACTCTCTCACCCAAGCCCTAACCCCATGATCCCCGTCATCAACTCTGCTTATTTTGCTGACACTAAAGGGCAATTTAGCATGGCTAATCAAGCTTCCTTGCACATCATAGAATCACAGAATCCCTCCATTCAGCCCTTCGAGTCTGCACTGACCACAATCCTACCTAGGCCCATTCCCATTATTTCATGCATTTACCCTAGCTAATCCCCCTGAAATTTACCATGGCCAATCCACCTAACCCGCACATCTTTGGACTGTAGGAGGAAACTGGAGCACCTGGAGGAAACCCACACTGACATAGGGAGAATGTGCAAACTTCACACAGATAGTGACTCAAGCCGGGAATCGAACCTGGGTCCCTGATACTATGAGGCATCAGTGCTAACCACTGTGCCACCCATGTGTCACTGTGCCACCCATATAGATCTTTGGAGATCTATACTACCATCAATTTGGCATACTGTTTTTGTTCAAAATGCAGTCCCCTCTACAATGGGGAGGTTAAACACAGGTTTAATGACTAGGTTACAAGACATCCCTGTTCAGCTCCTAAACAAAAATATTGTGCTCCCCGTTATCTGTCATTTTAATTCTTTGCATCAGTTCCACTCTGACCTTTCTGTTTTCTATACTTTTCCAATGAAGCTCAACTTTGGTTTGAGGAACAGAATCTGAACTTTTAGCCATGCTTCCTGGGCACAACATTAACTTCAACGATTTCAGATCATAGCTTCTGACCCCATTTAGTTTTCTGTTCATTGGTTTTATTTTTGCACAGCAGCCATTAGCAATGATTCTGCTTTCTAATTTACATTTCCTCTGGACACATCCTTTATACTATTTTCTTTTCATATTTTTTATTTTTCTTGTACCATGTATCGCCTATATTTGCTTCATATTATCACCTCTTCTGTCATTAATCTTTCTGTCTTCCATACTATTACAAACTGTCCTTTTTGTTTTTTTCCCTCCCTTTTCCATCTCTCCCTCTCTACACTTGTTATAAATCTACCATGTATCTAATTTATTCTAGTTCTGATGTCAAGTCATCAACCTGAAACATTGGGGGGGAATGCAATGGCCTCCCCAGAGTGAGTTTGGAGGAATGTAATCAGGTGAAAACCCTGTCACTTTCTTGCCGCTGTCCTGATTAAGCGCAGGATGGGAAGGCTTGTGGATGACCTTCCTGTGCCCCACCGCCAATTGATGCTCTTCAGTGAACAATTATTTCTCACTTTACGGAGGGGATTTTCCACTCCTTCTGCAGCATGTTTCATGATGGTGCAAATCCTGACACTGACAACAGCGTCTCTCATTCTATGCAATCCCTACCACTAAGAAATCCATGGCAGGAATTCACAGTCAATGGGACTAGAAACCCCTGTCAGTGAGAGCAATAGAAAAATTCCAATCAAAGGCCTTACCCACATGGTTGAATACCACTGGTTGATGGAGGATTGCTCTGCCTGGAGTCCAATAGACAAACACTGCTTGAGTGATGCGGCAGCGGGAAGTTGGAGGTGGGAGGTGATAGGAGTGGATTGTAATATTCAGCCCCATCATCTGCCCATCCTTCTCTCCAAACGCTCCAATCCCACTCTCCTTTACATTTGGGCTGAGTTCCTCAGCTCTGAGCTTTGGAATGACTCCACTGTCAGCAGCAGCCACTGCTTCGGCTGATGCTACCTTTAATGCCTGCCTCTGTTTGGCTCGTCACTCTTTGTGGTGGGATTTCTGCCCCTGCAGTCCTTGATTCCAGGGAAGACCTCCTCCTGGAGTGCTTGATGATCACTTAATGCAATGGGTCTTTCCGAGGGTTCTCTTGCTTCAGCCAGTGGGTATGACCCTGATCACTTGCATTACATTACACCATTATCTCTGTTTATGTCATAATTTTCCACTGTTTTTATCTGAAGCAGTCAGGGGCAAATGGGAAAAAAAATCTGCAACACTGAGTTGCGTGAAAATACAATAAGAAGTCTCACAACACCAGATTAAAGTCCAACAAGTTTATTTGTATCAAACGGCACTAGCTTTCGGAACTGGCTGTTCCTTCATCAGGTGGATCCAGTGATTCTTGGGTAATATGGGAGCTGATGGCTTTTCTCTGCCCATCCCCAGCTTAACTCCAAGGTATCTACTATCCTCAGCATACGTGCGCCCTTGAACACAGCGGACAGTATTCTGCGATGAGAGTGCAGAAAGGTTGCAAGAAAAATAAATAACAATGCTCTGAAAACAAGTCCTTGAGGCAATTAAGCAGAAGAATTCCATTTTACTCACTTGAATTTCAGACACTGTTGTCATGCTGGTTAACCATACTGGGAGAGCTGAAAGGTTCAGAAGAATGAAAGAATTATACTCTTTATTCATTTGTTGGATATGGGTGTCACTGGTAAAGCCAGCATCTGTTACCAATCTCTATTGGCATTTGAGAAGGTGATGGTGAGCCGCCTGACTGAACTGCTGGAGTCCCTGTTGTGAAGATATTTTCCTGGTGCTGCTAGGTGGGGGATGACAACGATGAAGGAATGACAATATTTTTCTAAGTTAGGATGAGATGATTTGATTTGATTTATCTTTGTCACATGTACTAATATTCAATGAATAATAGTTTCTTTCGCACCATATGGATAAAGTATATTGTATGTAGAGAAGGAAATGAGAGAAATCAGAATGTCACCAAATTTGTAAGAGATTGAATTTGAGCATTGTTAGAGGGTTCAAAAGAGTTAGAATGAAGTTTTAGAAACATAGAACAAGAGTAAGAGATAGAATTAGAAGGTATGCTGGGTACAGCTTGCAAGATGTCCGATGCCATCTTGGAAAAAAAATGGTGTGGATTGATGGTTTGTGACTTGTAGAGAACTTGCAAGCAGTGGTGTTTCCATATGTCTGCTCCCTTCCGTTGATAGAAGTCTCAGGTTTGGAATGTGCTGTCAAGAAAGTCTTGGCAAGTTCCTATATGCATTTGTGGCTACTCTACAGTCACTTTGTGCCAATGGCTGAAGGAACGAATGTTTAAGGTGGTGGATGGGGTGCCAATCAAGCAAGCTGTGTTGCCCTGTATGGTGCTGTGTTTCCTGAATGTTGTTGGAGTTGTACTCATCCAGGAAAGAGAAGAGTAATCCATCACATTTCAGACTTCTGCCTTGTAGATCGTGGAATGGCTCTTGAGAGTCAGAAGTTGAGTAAGTCAATACAAAATACTCAATCTGTGACCTGCAGCAATAGTACTTAGAGAGCTGATCCAGTTAAGTTTCTGTGTTCAATGGGATCCCCAGAATGCTAATAGTGAAGCGTTCAGTGATGGTAATGCCATTGAATGGTAGGTGGAGATTGTTAGAATCTCTCTCATCAGGGATGTTCAGTCATGGCACTTGGTCTTTTTTTTATTCATTCAGATGATGTGGATGTCACTAGCTAAGTCATCATTTATAGCCCATCTCTAGTTGTCCTTGAACTGAGTGGCTTGCTTGGCCATTTCATAGGGCAGTTAAGATGTACCCACATTGCTGTGGCTCTGGAGTCACATGTAGGCCTGACCAGGTAAGGATGACAGATTTCCTTCCTAAAGGAAATTAGTGAACCAGATGGGTTTTTACAACAATCAACAATGGTTTCATGGTCATCAAAGAACAAAGAACAAAACAGCATGGGAAACAGGCCCTTCGGCCCAAGGAGCCCGTGCTGCCACCCCGATGTTCCCACCTCTACCTGCGATTCCTGTCCATGTTTATAGATGTATTATTTTTATATTATTATTAAATTTGGATTAAAAACCAAATTTGAGACAATTTAGGGAGAATTTGTTCTGCCAATTATCCTAAGAGCACATCTTTGGGATGTGGGAGGAAACCGGAGCACCCGGTGAAAACCCATGCAAGCATGGGGAGAATGCGCAAACTCCCACAGACACAGGCCCAAATCCATGTATCTGCACAGCACAGCGAAAGTCACTGAGCTGTCGTGTGCCCATCAAATAGTCCAGGTCAAGAGTACACAAATGACGTGAAGCACTAGGATACTCTCAAAAAAAAATCCAAGAGCATCCCTCTCACGACCCATCACATGTATGCCCCTTATTAGACAATAAGGTGGACCAAAGCACCTGTAGGATAAAAACAAGTTCATCAATATCATCATCTATTTACACACTTCCCAGGGATTCCCAAGGCTCATGATCCTTATTTTAAATCAGTTTTCTATATTCCTCCATTCCCATTCTGTTTATGTGCCCATCTAAGTATTTCTTAAATAACTCCAGAGTACCTGCCTCCACCACTTCACTTGGCATTGCATTCCATACCCCCACCACCCTCTGTGTGAAAAAACTCCCTCTAGCATCCAAATTATACCTTACCCCCCTCACCCTAAGCCTGTGACCCCTCGTGCTATTCGAGTCCATCCTAGGAAAAAGCTTAACCCTGTTTACTCTATCTATACCCCTCATAATCTTGTACACCTCTATTAAATCTCCTCTAAGTCTACGTCTTTCTAAGGAAAACAGTCCCAATTTGCCTAACCTCTCCTCGTAACTCAGACCTTCTATTCCAGGCAGCATCCTGGTAAACCTCCTCTGCATTCTCTCCAGAGTCTTCATGTCCTTCCAGTAGCAGGGTGACCAGACATCAGTAGATTCTTAATTCAAAAATTTTTAATTTTTGTTGAATTCAAATTTCACTATCTTCTATGGTGGGATTTGAACTTGGGTTTCCAGAGCAATACCTGGGTCTCCTGGATTCCTAATCGAGCGGTAATACCATTGCATCACAAATGTTACTTTCCATTTATCAGCCCAAGACTGAAAGGTATTTGGAACTTGCTACATGTAGATTTAGATTACGGCTGGAATTTTATGGCTGTTCACACCAGTGGGATTCTCTGGTCCTGCTGAAGTGACTGGAGACTTAGCTGAGAACCAAATGATCCATCATCACTCACAATAGCAATGATGCATGAAAGCCAGAAGATTCTGGCCTATCCCATTATGTTATATGGTTTCACAGGATATTTTGCAGGCAAGGGAAAACAGTAAATGAAAGACTTACTCTTACATGGTGCCATTTACAACTATCAGGCATACTTTACGGCCAATGAAATATATCTGAAGTGAAGTCACTCTTGTCATGTAAGAAACCCAGTAAACAATTTGGGCACAACAAACTTCCACAAACAGCAATATGATAATAACCAGTAATGTGATGTTAGTTAAGGGCTAAATATTACACAGGATATCAGAAGTAACTCTCGCTCTTCTTCTAAATAGTGCCGTAGGATTTTTTAAGCCCACCCAAGGAGACAGATGGAGGCTCAGTTTATCATCTCACGTGTAAGTGGCATCTCCAACAGTGCAATGCTCCCTCAGTACTATATTGGAATGTTAGCTTCAAGTTTTGTGTTTAAGCCCTGGGGTGGGACTTGGACCTAGAACCTTGTAACTGAAGGGTGCTACCAACTGAGCTATGGCTGATGCACAAAGATTTTATACAAACCTTTGTTTGTAACTCTGTGAATTTAATCATGAATCAGTTTAGTCACGTTAGTTTGTTTCTTCACAAATATTGGGATTAAAATATTTTGGAGCCTGAAGTTTATGCTTCTCATGGATTTTGTAATTGAAGGCAAAATGAGACCTTTTTCTTTAGGAATCGCCAACTTTTGTACTGAGTGGACTATTAATATTTGAGGTTAGATGGAGAACGAAGACTCAATGGCTAAAGACGATAAAGCATTTTCAATTCAAAAGATTGTTTTCTGTTGAAAGGGTTTTTTTTTCCTGTTTGAAAAAGATTCTTTGAATAAACAGTCAGTACTTCTCTTTTTAGTTAACTGAAAATTCTATTTAGTATCCAACTTGTTTAATTTATGGATTGTCAAACTTGTGATAACAGATCTCTTTTTGACACTAGAAATCAGCAAAGTGACACATGTACAGAAGGGAACTGAAATAGTTTGTCTTCATTTTCTGGCAGTTCTTTGCAGGCCTGGTACCCCAGATTCAACCACAAGACTTCACAACGGACAGTTATGTGGTTAGCCTCTTCTCCATTGATTCTATTTCTGGAACAACACGAACTAACTTGTAAGTCACGTGATAAGCCTGGAGTACCATCAGAGGCGGAGAGAAAGAAGCTGCTGAGGCTTAGTAGATTCAGCTCCGACACCCATAACCAAAAAACGTATCTTTTTTTTTTCAAATCTTGGCACTTCTGCTTTCTTTCCTTGCAGCAAGCTGCACATCCGGTTGTGAAACATTTAATTGTCAAAGTTCACTGTTCAGTCAGACAATCAAATCAATGTGGTATACTTTCATCTTTCTTAAACCATTTGTCCCAGTAATCATTTCTTTTACAGTCACTGAGCGAATTTTTATTTCTGTACATGAGTTTGTGATGACACTGATGCATCCTATTTCACCGTCCTCCAAGTCATTATTCTTTTTTCTATAATATATGAGGTGTTGCCAAATAAGCATATATTACTAAAGTATGATGGATTTTGACTTGAGGTTTTGTATTGGTATGTCAAAATTTCAGAGGTTTTTCAAGGAGGAAATGTTTCTGTGGTGAGACATCATTAATGCTGGTCTTGTGAGATGTAATTTCTTAAACCTGTGAGAGGTTTAAGAAATGTAAGATTTAAAATATTGACCTTTTTGAAATTATTGCACACCTGATTTTAATGGATAAGATATAATATGTATTTGGAGAGATCATTCAATAGACAGACAGATATATATCATTGCGTGCATGTTTTTATTTGGATGCTTTGTTAAGGGCAAAATTGGAGGGAGTTGTTGCATTGAGCATGATTTTTAAATTACTGGTTTACAAATGTTGAGTCTATATTTTGTTGAGTCAGCTTTTTTGGCATGACATGTCATAAATTAGCTTATTTTCAGTACAACAAATATAACATGTTTTCAAACCAATAGGTTCGAGTTGATTTATTATTGTCATAGATTGTCATAGTACACAGTGAAAAGTATTGTTTCTTGCATGCTATACATACAAAGCATACCGTACATAGAGAAGGAAAGGAGACAATGCAGAAAGTAGTGTTACAGTCATAGCTGGGCTAGACAAAAATCAACTTATTAACAGATAGGTCCTTTCAAAAGTATGATGGTAGCAAGAAAGAAGCTCTTCTTGAGTCAGATGATACGTGTCCTCAGACTTTTGTATCTTTTTCCTACTGGAAGAAGGTGGAAGAGAGTATGTCTGTAGCTCATGGGATCCTTAATTATGCTGGCTGCTTTTCTGAAGCAGCAGGAAGTGTAGGCAGTATCAATAGGTGGGACATTGGTTTGAGTGATGGATTGGGCTACATTCACAACCTTTTGTAGTTTCTTGTGGTCTTGGACAGAACAAATGCCATACCAAGCTGTGATATATCCAGGAAGAATATTTTCTATGGTACATCTTTAAAAATTAGTTGGAGTTGTAGTGGGACATGCTAAATAACCTTAATCTTCTGAGAAAATAGAGGCTTTGTTGGACTTTCTTAACCAGAGCATCAGCGTTGAGGGGCCAGCACAGGTTGTTGATGATCTGGACACCTAAAAACTTGAAACTCTCGACTATTTTGACTTCATCCTCATTGATTTCAACAGGGGAATGTCTTCCACTATGTTTCCTGAAGTTCGTGACTATCTCCTTTGTTTTGTTGACATTGAGGGAGAGATTATGGTTGTTGCACCAATTCACCAGATTCTCTATTTCCTGTCTTGGCATTGTTTGAGATCTGGCCCACTACGGTGGTGTCATCAGCCAACTTGAAAATTGAATTAGAGGGGAATTTGGCCACACAGTTATAAGTGTATATGTAGCATAGTAAGGGGCTAACGACGCAACCTAGTGAGGGCACTGCTGTGGAGGATAATTATAAAGGCCATGTTGTTACATATCATTACTTGTCATCTGTGGGTTAGCACATTCAGAATCCAGTCACAAAAGGAGGAACTGAGCTCCAGGCCACAGAATTTGGAGATAAGTTTCATAGGAATAATAGTGTTGAAGACTGAGCTACAGTCAATAAATAAGATTCTAACATAAGTGTCTTTATTACCTAGATGTTTCAGAATTGAGTGCAGGACCAGGGAGATGGTATGTACTGCGATCTGATGCAGCAGCCAATAGGCAAAGTGTAGTGAATCCAGGTATTCTGGGAGGCCAGAACTGATTCCTGCCATGACTAACCTTTGTAAGCAGTCAGTGATATGATAGGCTTCTGTTTAGTGTACAAATAGACATCTCATAACTACCATCCATGTATATTATGGAAGGAGGAATATGAGGATAGATTATTAATTAGAGATGGACCATCTACAATATATACATGTGGGAAGTATGACTGAGAGGAAGGAGAGACATTGATGTGTATTGCTATGATTGGTATCAGTAGACTACATTAACATAATAATCCAATTGTCCTCTTTCCTCAGATGCTCTCAGAAGTGCTGAAAATTTCCAGCATTTTCTGTTTTTATTTCAGATTCCAGCATCTGCAATAATTTACTTTTACTTTTTATAATCTATATTTAATATACCAGTTTGATATCAAGGTTTTTTTACTTGCTCCATTCAATATGTAAAATTAAGTAATTCTATCAGGCTGTCATGATCCAAAATAAATTACCTGCAAAAATCTTTGTAGTTTTGAGGAAAATTCACCTCCAGCCACAGTTTCTCCAAGGACAAGATCATTGGCCTTCCGAGCTCCACTAATCCTTATGCTCCATGTTAGCAGGAAGTCCCCACCTGTATCCTTCCCTGCACCCCACCCCTCAAACAAATGTGTCTTTCCAGTTTTGGTGAGATTAGTGGAGAAAGATGTTTCTTTAAGTGTGGTGGAGAGGGATCAGTTTCTAAGCATTAGTGTTGATTTCTGTATGAATTTTGTAAAGGTGTACTTTCACAAACTTCTTTAGTGAACACAAAAATGTATTTATGAATAGGAATTGTAGAGCAACCGTATGAGCTGAGGCTTGCTGTGAAAATGTCTGCCTTGGACCTTTCTCATCGTGGGGTGAGTCCCACTGGTCATCCATGCCAAATGACACACTCTGTTGTGTTGCTTTTCAGAGGGAAAATCAGCGCAAGTTTCTTACAATTTAATGGTCTTAAACATTTATTTTTCCTCTTCATCAAGGCACTTAAGGGCATATTGGTAATGTTCTTAGTCCATTGGTGAATGCATACTTACTGTCATGGAGAGTTGAGTTGTCAGAATGAGTGTGAAGGATGGAATGTACATTTTAGTCCCTGTGGTTAGAAGCAGCAGGCTTCTAATTCTCAGATTACTTAAATTTAAAGACTCCACGGGCAAGATTGTAAATACTGACATGTGATTCCAGTCCTTTGATTGAATAATGTAGATTGTAATTTGCATAGCATCTTGGAGTATCACTTACATCGGGCTGGGGGAATCTTTGCAGGAATTTATCTTTTGAGAGGTTTGATCTGAAATTAATCTCTTCTTTGCAAAGGTTAACCAGGTCCATGATAGTGGAAACCGTAATATATTCTGCTAGAAAAAGGATAGTATGAATATTAGCATTTGTTTCATACATAGTTGTTAAAAGAAAGTGGAAACATATAATTGGGATCAGGACATAGGATTCTGGCCATTACTTGTGTAGAATGTAAGTACCAACATGGGCTGGTTGGACCAAATAGTCTCTTCTTGGGCTATAATTTCAGTGTGAATTTGTGTTCTATCAGGGAAATTTAATTAAATACAGTCAGAGTCTGACATTGCACTGAATTGCTATATCCAACTTTGCAAGATACTGGTAGCACGGTGACACAGTGACACATTCTGCTTGAAAACCATAGCCAAAAACAGAAGTTCAACACAGTTGTCAACATTGCTACCTCACAGCGCCAGGGACCTGGGCTTGATATCAGCCTTTCGGAGACTGTGTGCATTTCTTCTGGTCGATCCGGTTTTCTCTCACAGTCCAAGATGTGCAGATTACGTGGATTGGCCGTGCTAAATTGCCCCTTGATGTCCCAAGTTGTGTTGGTTAGGGGATTAGTGGGCTAAATGCAGGGAATAGGACCGGGGATAGGGCCTGGGTAAGATGCTGTATCAGAGAGTCAGTGCTGATTTGATGGGTCAAATGGTCTCCTTCAGCACTGTAGGGATTTTATGATCCTATGATTTTGGTTACATTTTCTTTCAGTTAAAGTACAAACCAAGAGCAGAAATAACCAGTTAACTTAGTGAATTAAATTTCTTTTTTCCCCTAAAAAGTCTGGCAGTAGTATTGACTGACAGAAACTATGACATAAGGTGAAAAGCAAATTTGCTGAAATTGACTTTCTGTTAAGTGCCTAATGTGTGTATTTAAAAACAAAAATGTAAAAAAATACAATTAGCCAATTACCAGTATCGATAGCAGTTTGCTAAGTTTCACACCCTCTGTAACAGAAACTGTTACATTTTGGGGAAGTGAATCTGGTAGGGGTGGTGCGTCCTATGCATAATGTGCCCTTTTGGCCTTGCTGCTTTCACAATGTCCCTGTGAAAATTTTTCAGCTATACTGTTAGCACCTCTTTTACTTCCCTTGGCTCCAACTGTGAGAGTCTCTGTTTACTGCTATTTAAAAGCATCTCTGTTTAAACTATGCAAGATTTTGAAAGAAGCACAGAAGCCAAGTTAACTAGCAAAAATATTAAGAACAAATCTTCAACCATCTATGCAATGTGGAATACTATATGAAACAACCATTCTGCTTGAAAACCATAGCCAAAAACAGAAGTTCGTTTGCAGAGTTTTGGAAACATGAGTTTCATAAAGGACAACAAGCACTATGTCTCTGTGTGGGTTGCATCACGTAACAACTAGCTTACATTTCGCTCTGGTGCCAGCTTGTTGCAGCCATCTCCTGCCCCCTCCTGGGTTCCTGTCACTGAATCAATACACTTTTTCAGGCAATATCTTACACACTTCACCTTGATATTTCTGTTATTCCAAACAGCAGCCTAGTAAAGCCGCAGTTAAAAGAAAGAAATAATTTTGAGTAGCTAACTGTTATACAGAATGCAAAACTATACCTAAGTTTTATCTTAGTTTAGATACATTAACACTCCACATGAAATAATGTATCCGAAGAAATTTAGCTGTCAGATTGTGTCATTTTTTTCTGTTTTAATTCGAGAATGTCTTGATCTTGAAACAAAGAACAATACAGCACAGGAAACAGGCCCTTTGGCCCTCCAAGCCCGTGCTGTTCATGCTTCCAATTGGATTATTTGTTTGTATTTCTCCATTCCCAATCTGTTCATGTGGCTATCTAGATAAGTTTTAAACGACCCCAGTGTGTCCATCTCTACCACCTTGCTTGGCAGTGCATTCCAGGCCCCTGCCACTCTCTGTGTAAAATAAGTCTCTCTGATGTCTGTGTCAAACATTGCCCCTTCATCTTTAACCCGTGACCTCTTGTGCTCGTCAGCTCTGACCTGGGAAAAAGTTTCCCATTGTTCACCCTATCCATGCCCCTCACAATTTTATATACTTCCAAATCATTTATATATATCACAAACATATTGCCTTCCTGTGCTTTCAGGTTAGGCATGTGTTAGGATTTCTTTTTCTTACCAATTTTCTTCCTACCTCGCTTAAAAGGGTCAAATTCCTGGTGGGTGCAGCTACATGAATGTGACAGACCTTTGGCGTGTAATCCAAATGTTTTATAAGGACTTATAAGAATGAATATCAATGGGCTATTTGACTGCAGGAAGGGTGAAGAAAAAGCATAGTTAAGTTGAGTTCTGTCCATAAATAAAACCATGAAGTTCAGTCATGGAACTACATGCAGAAGGATGCCATTCGATCTATTGAATCTGCATCAACTCTCTGAAATAACACCATACCCAGAACCATATAAACCCGCCTTATCTCTGTAAACCTGCGCACTCACCGTGGCTAATCCACCGAATCTGCACATCTTTGGACTGTGAGAGGAAGCCAGAGCACAAGGAGAAAACCCATACGACGAGAACATGTAAACTCTGCATAGTCACTCAAGACCAGAATCAAACCCAGTCCTTTTCCAAAACAAGAGCAGTTCTTTTCTTCCTGGGTTTCTTTCAGGTTCTCTGATTTTCTCCCACTGTCCAAACATATGCAGGTTGGATGGATTAGCGATGCGAAATTGTCCCTTAGAATCCATGCAGTGCAGAAGGAGGCCATTTGGCCTATTCTCTGAAACAGCATTTCACCCAGGCTCATTACCCTGCCTCATTCCTTTAACCCCACACATTTACCATGATCAATCCATCAATCCAATCCAATCCTTTGGTACTGTGAGGCACAGTGGCTAACCATTGTGCCACACTGCTGTCCAAAGATGTGCAGATTTGGTGGGTTAGCCATGATAAGTGTACAGGGTTATGGAAATAGGGCGGAGGGGTGGTGAGAGGGTGATAATGAATGCTAGTGCCTAGGTAAAATGCTCTTTTGGGAATGTCAATGCACACATGATGGGCCGAATAACCTCTTCCTGCACTGTAGGGATTCTATGGTTCTGTGGTAATCTCCAAGATGTTGACAGATGTGAAATTAAGCCATGGTAATGCCATTGAATGTCATGTGGAGGAGGTTAGCATCTCTCTTGTTGGAGATTTTCTTTGCTTGGCATTAACGTGGCACAAATGTTCCTTGTCACTTATCAACCAAAGCCTCAATGTTGTCCAGGTCTTGATGCATATAGATGCAGATTGGTGTATTTGAGAAGTTACAAATGATGCCAAACATTTTGCAATTATTAATGAACATGATGGAAGAAAGGTCAGTGAAACAGTTGAAGATGTTTGGGTCTAAGAGACTGTTCTGAGCTATCACTATGTCCAATGATAGGGTCAGCATTAGCATTCCTTATCTATCAACCATTTATAACTACACCACCCCCCAAATATGCTGCTATGGTTCAACAGCAATGTGAAACAATGGCCAAGATTTTCCAGTTCCAGTCTGGTGGGTCACACTGCGGAGGATGCAGCAGAGCATTCAAACTTCCATTCACTTTGGTGGGACCAGAAGATCCCAAGAATGGTCGCGGTCAGAAAATCCCAATCTATGCCTTAAAATATTTATACTGTGTTTCTATCACTCTCTTTTTTTTACAAATACTCATACCACTCAATCCTAGCTCCAACCCTTCCTTTCCCCAAGTCACAGTTCTGGGATATTCAATCTCCCTCAGTATTCCTGGCCCTTTGGAAAGACAGCTTGGAAGCCCAAAGGTTTTCTTATGTATCTAGTAGGATATCATCATCTGCAGAATAGGATGATACTTTATCAGCATTACTGTCAGCCAGCTGGGAAGCAGAGAGAAGGATTCAGAATGACTGAACTGTAAGGATAATGGAGACTTTTCAACGAAAGACTGCTTCACAAGGGAAGACAGAAAATAATTGATCTTTGGATCCTTTGGGATTAACAGGAAAGAACTCAATTCACTCTGAGGACTTGTTACTCCCTTGAAGGACTCTGAGAAGAAGCCTCAGAAGAGGAATGATTGCCAATTATTGGGACGACAATCACAGCTGTGTTAATAATTGTTATATCAAATATTGAAAAGAAATAAGAGATCTGACATTTCAATACATGTAGACAATGAAACAAAAAGCAACAAACCTCCTGTAAGATAGTCAGGAAAAGAAATTAGTGTCAGTGGAAGATCATCAAACATGTTTGCATATCCTACCTGTTCATGCTTCATACTACGGATACTACCTTTAGGTGCTCTTACAGTGATATCCTGAGACTGAGATAATGATCTTCCACAACAACAATCATCTTTTTGTCTCAGATGTGACTACACCAGTAGAGAGTTTATCCCTGATTCCCATTGACTCCAGTTTTGGCAGCACTCTATGATGCCATACTTGGTCAAATGCCTTCTTGATGTCGAGAGTAGTCACTCTCTCCTCAACTCTGGGGTTTAGCTCTTTTGTCCGTGTTTGGACTCAGGTGGTAATAAAGTTAGAAGTCAAGTGGCTCTGACAGAACCCAAACTGAGCAACAGTGAGCAGGTTATTGCTGAGTAAATACTGCTTGATAGTACTGTCGACGTCTCCTTCCATCATTTTACTGATGAACAAGAGTAAACTGACCGGGTGCTGGTTGCCCTGCTTGTATTTATCCTGCTTTTGTAATAGGATATATCTAAATTTTTCACGACGTCAATTTACTTGAACAGCTTGGCTAGGCACGTGGCTAGTTCTGGAGCATAAATCTTAAGTACTATCGCTCGAATATTGTCATGTGGAGCTTCTATTGTGGCATTTGAACGTGCTCTCAAAGCATTAGCCTGGATTATTAAACCAGTAATATTACTATGCCATCATTTCCTGCACCCCTTTACAACTGTACTCTTTTATTGCATATTTGCATTGAAATGCATTGAAATGATACATCTTTGTAGGAAGGAAAAGGAGAAGAAATTTTTTTTTTGCTCTTTTCTTCTCCTTTTTCTTCCTACAAAGATGTATCATTTCAAACACCTCTGCACTAAATTACATTTGCCACAGCTCCACCTATTGCACCATCTATGTCCTTTTAAAATCTATTACTGTTTTTTCTCACAGTTCACAATACTGCCAAGTTCTGAGTCTTTTTCCAAATCTTGAAATTGTGCCTTGCTCAGCCAACTCTAGGTCACTCATGATATAGATCAAGAAACATCCTAGCACCGACCCCTAACAAACTCCACTACAAATTCCCCTCTAATCTTTCCCTTTCCCAAATGCAGAGGTCAATTGACACACCCCTGCAACCATTCCTGCTGATAATAGCTTTCCAAATGCAGATTAAGGAATAAAACAGCCTAGAGGCTTCAGCTCCACAATGAGCAGTGAAATTCACCGATTCCTTTTCATATCATCTGAATTTCTTTCAAACTCACTGCCTTTAAAATGTTAAAAAAAGGGTTGGACAGTTGATAATATTATACCCAGTACAAGCCATTCTTTTGCATTACAATGTACAACATGAAAAGTTTATCATATGTTTATCACAGATGTTATCAAATGGGAGCAATACACTATTAGTGCAGCGCACAGTCACAGTTTGTGAAAGAAAAGAATGCCATTTATGGGCATGAAAGCCTGTCTGAGATGTTAGATAAATGAATGCCTACTCTTCCATTGCCAGCACAGCTTGTCCTGTTCCTAAGTATCAGTGTGTCTGCTGCACTGGTAATCGAGTTCATCAGGTTTAAGGCATTTGTGAACAATTGTTGACATTGAATCATCCATTATCAGATGTATATTCTCTACATCTATGACAGCTTTTAAGTTTAATACCCATTTCTGTATTTACCTGCACTGGTTGGCAGCTGTAAGTGGATTGGGCTCCGGGTATTAAAACTATTCCAATTATTTATCAGATTTAAAAGATTTAACAATGTTTGACTCATTCTTGTTACTTAGTCATATCCCCAGAAGAATATTAGTGAATTTTGAAAATTATCATTGTAATTATAATGAAATTCATTCAAAGGAGAACCATATTCAACCGACTTTTTAATTTATACAGCTAAAGTCCCAGAAATTGAATGTTGAGTTGGTGCTGTGATTCTAGGCTTAGTTACCGATCTTGAAGTTTCACATTGATATGTCATTAAGATAAGAGCCCACCCATTCAGTTGCCTCATGCTGCTTTCCGATCTCCTGTCTGTCACTCAAATCTCTCGGCAGGCTTTCCTTTGCCCTTGTTGTGAACTTAGATCTTTCTTAAGTTTCTCCTCCATCTCTTGTCTTTTGATCTTGAGCTTATGTTGTCCATGACACCCACGTAATTCTCTTTTGAATCCCTTACAACTGAATTGGTGAACATTCAACGTCCTTCCCAGACTTCCATGCTTGGTGACATTATAAATACTTCACTCTCTTCAGATACTTCTCTTCCTTGCAAACCTGTCACCATCTCCCCACTGCTCAAAAAATCCATTCTCAGCCCCTCTGTACCTGTGAAATAGTACCCCATCTCCAATCTTCCTCTTCTAACCTAGGTGACCATATTCTTGCTGGACTCTGTGCATTCATAACGGTGAATAATTAAGCCAATTAACAATTTTGAACCAAATCTAATCTCATTTAATCTTAACTCTGTCTATAGTCAGGTGCTTTTGCAGAAAGATATGAAGGGGCAATCCTAGCTTCATACCTCTCCATCCTGTTATCATGCAAGTAAGATGAGAGAGGAGAGATACAAAAGGATCCGGAGGGGTAATTTTTTTCACACAGAGGATGGTGAGTGTCTGGAATGAGTTGTCAGAAGTATTAGTAAAGACGGATACAATCTTGTCTCTTAAAAACCATTTAGACAGTTTACATTGGATAAGGTGAGTAGAGAGGGATATTGGCCAAATGTGGGCAATTGGGAATAGCATAGTGGTTAGAAACTGAGCAGCATGGACAAGTTGGGCTAAAGAACCTGTTTCCATGCTGTAAATCTCTATGACTCTAAATACATATGAGTAAATGCCCATAAAAGTAAGGTGGTCATATTTTTCATAAGAGTAACAAATATCATTGAATTGGAGAAGGCACCTGTAACAAATCAGAATTTGTCATCAGTAAGATACAGAAGGCAGAGAAAGGGATTGGCAACTCCTGTGCTCCATCTCCAGCCAGGATTGGTCACTTTTGTCAAATAATCAATTGATACTGTAGCTCTCGCCAATTGAAATATACAAGCAATCATTCTTACTGCAGTCAATTCCTCACCTCAGTTCTCTAAGTTACAGCACACACTAAATAACTTGTAAGCCTCATCAAAATATAAAATTAGTAACAGTAAGATGTTGGCACACACCTTCAATGCTCCAAAGCCATCAAAAATTGTTTGCAATTTAATGGTTCCGAATATGCCTGGGGCTTGATATTGATTATGAGTGCTATGCATTGTACAGAGTCAATTTACTAGAAATAAATTGATTCAGGAAGATGTGGATCCATCTCCCATATCAAACTGCGTATGAGGCAGAATCAATGTTCTTAGAATGATCATTCTAAGTATTTGTGCCAATCCAAAAGTTTTTGCACAAGATCAGTCAAATATTTGCTGAACAATGAAAGACACAGCAAATGGTGGAATTTAAATTCAATTGATAAATCTGGAATTATAAATCTGGTATCATAAAGACACCATGAATCTGTCATTGATTGTTGCTAAAAAAAACTTCATTCATTTAGGACAGGAAATTTGCCATTGTTACCCAATCTAGCCAACATGTGAATCCACAACAAGGTGATGGACTCTTAACTGCCCTCCGAAATGGCCCAGCAAGCCATTTGTTTAAGGGGCAATTAGAGAGGGCAATAAATGTTGATACAACGAGTGAGACTCACATCCTGTGAAAAAATGCAAAAGAGAATGAAATTTTCAGAATTAGCACTAAATGCTCAAATTTAGAAAAGCCATAGGGAGCAATTCTCTGACCCCTTTAGGCAACTGGCAAGAATTCCGATGACTCGGCGAATGGCCCAAAAATCAGATTTCCGTCAGGTATGAGGTCTCTCGGGATTCACCCAACCTGTCCAGTTAGCCATGGTCAGATTCCTGCCCAGAGCAGGAGGTACCTGATAACTATGCAAACCTGCTGATTTAAATGTCATTGGTGGTCAGACAGGCCACTCACCGGTCTCCTGCCATTCACTCAGCTTGCCAGCAGGAATGGCACCAGGCAGGGTGTAAATGTGTTTGCATGGAGACATGATGTGTTAATTTCAAGGATCCAGGGGCACAACCAACTCCTCAGATCATGGGTCATCCCACCCACACATCATGCAGGCATGAGTTATAGAGAATCATAGAATCCTACAATGTAGAAGGAGTTCATTCACCCATTGAGCCTGCACTGACCACAATTCCACCTAGAGCCTACCTGCATAACCCCACGCATTTACCCTAGCTAGTCTCTCTGATACTAAAGGGGAATTTAGAATGCCAATTTTCACCTAGGCCACACATCTTTAGACTGTGGGAGGAAACCAGAGCACCTGGAGGAAACCCACACAGATACAGGGAGAATGTGCAAAACCCCATACAGACAGTAACCTAAGCCGGGAATTGAACCCAGGTCCCTGGCACTATTGAGGTAACCGTGCTAACCACTGTGCCACCAGTGACCCAACCCAAACCCCTCAGTCCCCCTTCTCCCTCAGACCACCCACACAGCCTCCTTCCCCTTCAAACTGCCCCTCTCAGACCCTTCATGCTGTAGAGCCCCCCCATCCATTCACCTCCCTTAAGGCCACATGACTTGGCAGTGCCTATAGTCCACCACCACCTAACAATCTGGCACTGACATTCTGACCTGGTGCCTTAGGCCATGTGAAGAGAAATCAAAATAAATACAGGTGACTAGAGGATGAAAAGCATCCATTGATCTGACAGCTATATCTTTTATGAGGCATGGCACATTGAAATTGTTACAGATCAAAGCTTTCAAGTCAAAGGAATAGGTTTCAATGATTTCTACTTGTTGGGAAATCTCAGCAACTTCATATCAAATCTGTGTGAATACACTGGGACTGAGTGCACAGCTGGGCAGACTGGAATCCCTCCATACCCACCAGATGAAATTGAAATTTCCTCTCCGTCGAAGGAGTTCAAACGGATCTGATCTCATCTGCAACTTCTGATAGGGTTAAAGGAAATTCTCTGCTGCAGAATGGAGTGCTGCAATGATTTAAAATCCTGCCAAGTGACCAGGATGCATAGAGGTTAAAGTTACTGGGCCACTTCAGAATTTGCACAGCTGACAGGCAGGAATGCAAATGTTGATCATTGAACTTGAAGGGTTGATCTTCAAGTTTGCCAGTGCATCCCAGATTTGCTCTACTTATGTGAATATGTTGTTTCTCACATCACAATTTGTTCTTTTGTAAATCACTTTACATGTGTGCCTTTTCATTCTTGGTCATTTTATGAGCAGAAACAGTTTCTCTGTATCTACTCTGTCCATCCCCCTCATAATTTTGAATATCTCTATCAAATCTCCTTTTAATCTTCTTCGCTCCGAGGAGAACAATCTCAACCTTTTCCATCTATTCCCATACCTGATGTTTCTCATCCCTGGAAATGTTCTTGTGAACTTCTTTTTCACTCCCTGCAATGCTTTCACATCCATCTACAATGTTGAATCTAGGACTGTACATAGTTAAAAGTCTAACTAGTGCCTTGTATAAGTTCAGCGTAAGCTCTTTGCTTTTGCACTCTATGTCCCTATTAATAAAGCTCAGAATATTATATGTTTTATTAACCTCTCACCTCTGCCATCTCCAATGATCTCTGCTCATATACACTCAGATCTCTGCACCTGTTTAAATGTTGGTGAGAGAAAGTTCTTAAATGGCTTGTCTAGTGCTGGGTAAGAAAACCTATGAAACTAGGAGCAGATGAGTTGGTGATGGACATGATACTAATGCCATGGCACCCAGTTTTAAACCTATCCTGCCTATCAGCACAGTGTCTCCGCTCCAATCCCCTTCAGGAATGTTATATTCTGGCCAAAATACCAAGGTATCCTATATTTAGAGAATTTATTGGATGTGTTGCTTTGAATGTTTTGTAAAAATGTTATCAGAAGATAGGAAAAGTAGTACACTATTTGGTCCCTTGAGCCTATTCTGTTATTCAGTGAAAACATGATGCATCTCTGACATAACTTTATATATCTGTCTGTATCCCATATCCTTAATACCTTCAGTTAACGAAAATCTATCACCTTCGCTTGTAAAATCAGCAATTGAACAGGAATCTAGTAATAAGTGCCAAACACCTATCACCCTTTACATGAAGAAGTATTTCCTAATTTCACACCTGAAAGGTCTGGGTCTAATTTTAAGAAGCACTCCCTGGTCCTAAAGTCCCCAGCTAATAAAAACAGTCTCTCCCAATTTACCCTAGCTGGTAATATCTTGAAAGCTATGATCAAATCTTCTCTTAATTCCAAACAATACCACTCTACTTTATTTAATTCCTCTTTGTATTTTAACCCTTGGAGGTTAGATATCATTCTGGTAAATCTGTGCTGCTCTCCCTCCAAGGACATATTATAATAGGGAGATGTAAAGTGACTTTAACAAATAAATGGCCCATGCCCATGATGGTGTGATTGCCTATTATAATGATAAATTTATTTTGTCAGAAATAATTGGAAATTTAAATTATGGTATTAACAATGCATTCTTTTACTCAAAGAATGATATTGAGTCTTTTATTTATATCAGTGACTGCTTCTAACGAGCTGAAGGTCTGTTCAATATTGACACGATTATCAATGTGATATAATGTTTATATAGTTAAGAAATGTAAACATTCTTGTCCCAAGGTCATTAGAAGTCATTACAATAGAATCCATTTAAACTTGACTGATAAGATAAACTGACATTTCCAACAAATGTTTTCCATGTTTCAAGGGAGATTCCATTCAATAATATGTTAAGCAAAAGCATTAAATTTATCCACACAACATCACATTTCACTTAAATGTAAAAGCATGTCAGCTAAAATATTATTTTGCTGGTCATCTGAGATCCATTTTTGTGTGTCCAGAAACACTCAATGAAGTATTCATTCTTATTGTGGGCATAAAACCTTTCATGGAGTCTGTATGGGTCATGATCAATGTTCCCTCAGGAAAATAGCTGAATAATAATTCCCCTTTGCCTTCTCTCAGTTTTCATGAACAACTTATACTTGAGATTTCTTGCATCCTAAATCTGCTGGAAATTTGGATGTCAAATCAAGCTAAGGGGGTCCAATCTTGGAAGATTACTCCATTCAGTTCTTCTGCTTTTCCTTCAAGTGACTGGAGGAGGCTGGTGAAGGGGGGAGAGGCTTCTTCTCTCCTGACAACAGCTAATGTGAGTTGTCACACCAACTCCCTTCAGAAGTCTTTGCTCATATATAAGGATATCGGATTCGATTGACCACACACTGCAATGATACAGCTTGGTGAAGACTCTTCCTGGGACATAGGGCTGTAATTTTACCAACCATTTTGGGATGGGCTGGGAGGTGCATAGCCCATAAAATGGTGGGATAAGATGGAGAAATATTCCGTAATTTTGATTACAACATCAAACAGCAAATGAAGAAACAATGCTAATATAGGAATTATCAAATGGATGGATGTTCTTTTGAGTGGCATTTCAAGATGTGTTTTTTTGACACAATACAGATGATCTTGCTATGGATTGATCATTTGCAGGGGTTTTCTAACCTGAAGCAACACTGACATCACATGAGCTTAGGCCATCAGAAGTCCATTACCAACTCTCCGATCTGTTACCTATTATTCTCTTCCTTCCCCTTTCACTCTCCTGACAGCCACCATCCTTTTGGTGGTATTAGTTCTATAGACACTGAATATTCTTTAGTGGCTTTCCAAGTGGCCATCTTTCACTTGTGATCCGAGACTAATTATAACAGAGAATCTTTGACATTAACTGCATCATAACCAAGCTCGGCCCTGACTGAACCTCACAACAACATACAAAAACTTCGATCAAGAGAAGCTCACACTTGATAATTTATCCTGTATCAACTTTATTTTTTTTATTCTGGACTCCCCCGTCATCGGGAATATCCTTCCTGCATTTAGCCTGCCCAGTCCAGTTAGAATTGCGTAGGATTCTTCTGAACTCCAGTGAATATAACCCTAAACAATTCACTCTCTCCTCATACGTCAGTCTCACATCCCTAGAGTCAGTCTGGCAAAGATTTACTGTACTCCCTCCAGAGGGAGAGCATCCTTCCTCAGATAAGGAGTCCAAAACTTAACACAATATTTCAGATGTGATCTCACCAAGGCTCTGTATAATTGTATCAAAACGTCTGTGCTTCTGCACTCAAATCCTCTCCTACAAAGGACAACATGGCTTATGAGGAGAGATTAGGTAGACTGGGGTTGTACTCATTGGAATTCAAAAGAATGAGAGGGGGATCTTATAGAAACATATAAGATTATGAAGGAAATAGATAAGATAGAAGCAAGGAAGTTGTTTCCACTGGCAGGTGAAACTCGAACAAGGGGGCATAACCTCAAAATAAGAGGTAGCAGATTTAGGATTGATTTGAGGAAGAACTTCACACAAAGTGTTCTGAATCTGTGGAATTCCCTGTCCAGTGAAGCAGCTGAGGCTATCTCATTGAATGTTTTTAAGGCAAGGATAGATACATTTTTGAACAATAAAGGAATTAAGGCAAATGGGCGGGTAAGTGGAACTGAGTCCACAAAAAGAATCAGCCATGATCTTATTGAATGGCAGAGCAGGCTCGAGGAGCCAGATGGTCTACTCCTGCTCCTAGTTCTTATGTTCTTATTAACATCCCATTTGCCTTCTTTGCCACTTGTTACACCTGTATGCTTATCTTCCGTGACTGGTATATGGGGACACCCAGGTCTCATTGCACATTCCACTCTCTCAATTTATAGTCATTCAGATAATAATCGGCCTTCCTTTTTTTTCCACCAAAGTGGATAATACCACATTTATTCACAATCTGCACATCTACTATGCATTTGCCCACTCACCCAGTTTGTCCAAATCACACAGAAACATCTCTGCATCTCCTCACTCATGTTCCACTCAGCTTTATGTCATCTCCAAATTTAAAGATATTACATTTGGTGCCTTCATCTAAATCAGTAATGTGTATTGTGAATTACTGTTGAGCTAGCACTGAGCACAAAGGTACTTCATGAGTTACTGCCTGCCATTCAGAAAAGACACCAACACTTTGTTTCCTGTATCCCAACCAGTTTTTAGCCATCTCAATACACTATCCCCTGTCCCATTCTCTTTAATTTTACATGCTAATCTTTTATGTGGGCCTTTGTCAAAAGCCCTAATGAACCACATCCATTGGAGATTTTTCAGCACTTTCTGTTTTTGTTAGACATATAAATACCAGAGCAGGTCAAAGGCTAGGAATCCTGAGGTGGGTAATTCATCTCCCAACCACCTCAAGCCTATCGGCCATCTCTAAGGTACAAGTCAAGAGTGTAATGGAATACTCTCCACTTACCTGGATGAATGCAGCTCCAAAAACACTCAAGAAGCTTGACACCATCCAGGATGAAGCAACCCACTTGAATACTATCCCTTTTACAAACATTCAATTTGTTTTTCACCAGCAAACTTGGCAGTCATGTGTACTCTCTACAAGGTGTACTGCAGAAATTCACCAAGGGTCCTTAGGAATACCTTCCAAACCTACAACCACTACCATCTGGATGGACAACAGCAGCAACTGTCTGGGACAGCCTTCACTGGGAGGTTCTCCTCCAAGTCACTCACCACCCTAATTTGGAAATACATCACTATTCCTTCACTATCGTTGAGTGAAAATTATGGAATTCCTTCCTTAGCTGCCTCAGGGACTGCAGTTGGTTAAGAAGACAGCTCTCTATCATTTTCTGAAGGATAGTGGTGCACAATAAATGCTGATCTAGCCAGCGGTGTCCACATTCCATAAAATGAATTTTAAATGGTTAAGAGCCATTGCTGTGGGTCTGGATTCACATGTCTGCCAGAGCAGGTAAATATATCAGATTTCCTTCCCTAAAGAACATTAATGAACCAGATGTGATTCAATGATAATTGTTCCATAGACATCATTAGATTTTTAATTCCAGATTTTTATTGAATTCCAATTTCACCATTCGCCATGATGGAATTTGAAACCGGGTCACCAGAATATAATCCTGGGTCACTGGATTCCTCATCCAGTGATATCATTACTGCTTCCACAATTAGAGTGATGATCCAATCATTGTCTGAATGTCCAATAATTGGATAGAAATATATGCTGTTCTTATTATCATATAATATTATATAAGCGAGTGATAGAAATTATTTACTGATCTGGAATAATGGATAACTAAGAAGTATATGAGACATTTGTGATGTCAGGAAGCAGAAACCTATGCCTGCTAACTGCTGGAGCCTGTACATAACGTCACTCTGGGAATTATTTTCCAGATCTTCTGACTTTCAGTCATTAATTATATATTTAATCCATAATATTCTTCGAATCAACTAATTGCCCTTTTATTACATTGCCACAAAATATGTATTAGGCAGCAAAATTACAACATTTAATCCTCAAAATTTAGGGATAATTTAATCAGAACGATAGAATCTTTTAATTTATGTTGTTTTATCAAGGTATGTTGGAAAATGCACCATTTGTACCATTTTCCCTTGGCATTAAATACAATGAAACTGTATATCACTGCTTTACAAATCACACTATGGTCTGAGGTACAAATTTTAAAATGGTCAATTTTCATAAAATAGTAATGAAATAGTAACCTATAAAAAGGTTAACTAGAGAATTTTGTTTACATTTTAAAAATTATTGAAGTTTTGCTCTGTGAGTTAATGCATAAACAATAGCAGGGATTTTTCAAGCACACATGCCCTAAGACTGGAAATTCACACCCAAGGGCAACAGACCTTTAAATGGTTCACCAGATTTTCTATTCTGCCTGCTACGCTTCCTACAGCGGGTGGGATAGGAAAATTCCATCCATTATCAAATGATGATGGGAAACCAAATTAGAAACAGAAATTTTTGGAAGTACACAGCAGATTAAATAGCATCAGCACGGAAAGAAAAAGAGAGTGAATAGGGATGATTTTCTACTCCCGTTATGAGGAGGTGGAGGAGGTGGAGAATACTATGGGAATCCCAAAATGGCCTTTTTGCTGGTAAGATTGCCCATTGCAATTGTACTTGTTACTGCCAGTGACGTTAAGGGAATCCCAACTTTAATTGTTGGGATCTCCATTTGCTTCAATTTAAATGTCATTACCAGGTGGCTTGATAATCCCCCCCCCATGTTAAATAGCCTGTTCACATCAATGTACCTCATGATTTATGATAGGAACGCCCCCCCCCACCCCACAATCTGCCCCATTGATGTGCATCTGGTGAGCAGAATCCGCTGGTGTTGCATTAGTGAGTACAGGGGAGGGCCATGCATTGTAAAACTCTCTGGCACTGCTTCCCAGTATTTCTCCCTGGTCCATAAGTCAAGTGTTGTGTTGGCAGTGGCTTTCATGGTGGTATTGGGCAAGTGGAGTTCTGTTCAGGAACTATGGTGGTGGGGGAGGATGGTGGTGGAGGTGGAGATAGAGTTCTGTGGGGATTGGGGAGAGTTCTGTTGGGTAAGGATTTTCACTTTTCATTCATTTACATCAGGGCGCCCATTAAACCTAAATTACTGGTGAAACCGGCTCAATCAAAGCCTATCTTGTCAGCCCGATGTCAGGAACCCACCCCATTCATTTTTCTTCGGTCAATGTGTCTAAAAATACAGTGAGAAAAACAGAGAACAGGTTGTTCTCTGTTCTTCCCATCTGAAATGACACTTTGTCAAAGAATGGCAAAATTCTGCCCAACATTTCAGATCGATAGCCTTTTAGCAGAACAGAAATTCCAGTTAATGTTTTATGTCCTTGTAACAGAACTATAACATATCTACATTTTTGCATTGCAACATGGTTTTCTTCATGCATGTCATGAATACAACTGTGCATTTTTCTACCTGATTTTTGCAAATGTGAGAAATACTTCTCAGGTAACTCAGAACTAGTTTGTATTTGAACTACCTGTTGTAAACATATACTTGCAGGTTGTACCCTGAAATCATGTCCCCTGCTATGTCTGTTCTTTGTTTTTTTGTGTATGAAAGGATATTTGGAAGTCTGTTTATAATGAGGCACCTTTCTTTCCATGCTTTCTTAATTAATGATAAAAGAAAACTACTGCAAATGCTGTTATAGCTTTATGTTAGTTTGTCAAAGGGAAAAGGATTTTTCTACAATAGGGCTGAAAGTCCGCAATCTTGTTCTGCATAGTAACTTTGGTGGAGCGGAATTTGCTTCCTGCCAATGGCTTGGAATCTTGAATGAGTTTCCAAGGTAAGACCATGATTCCAGTCCACAACGCTCTTAGAGATCCTTTGTACCACTGCTTTAAATGCTGATTTATGAGGATTCATTATGGTCTGGATAAAGGAGCTAAAACCAAATGAGTATCTAGAAGATGTCAATTGTAGCCAAGATTTTTTTAGAGTCAGCAGGATGCTGTGGAAAGTTGAGAACAGAGTGTAGGACCCAGTATGGATATCTCATTTCCATACCTAACAGATTTTTTTTGTTAGTAGGGGAAAGAGGGTGGGGTGTGTTTCACAGAGTCAGAGAATTCATAGTTCAGATTGACCATCGGAACTTAGTGGTGAATTCAAACATCACATTTTGGCTGTTGTGAAGGATTTGCAATGTAGGAGTCATGAATTAATGGAATAAATATAAATACACTTGGAATGTGAATAATGTTTGTTTAAGTGTCATGATCTGGAATTTTTTAAATGCCCTACTCTTCAAACATTAACAAAACTGACTGAAATGTCATTGAGAGTTAAGAATAAATTGACTGCTAGACTGTTTGGATTGTTAAGCAATCAGGTGCACATTAGAAAATAACATTAGCATCTGGTTGTGTAGTTTCAATATGGGTTCTTTGTTGACATTTATCCAAGACCTAATGAATGACATTATGAATGCTTGGCTGAATTTCAAATGTTCAGGGTTTCTGAGTTTACGGTTTGATTGACACCTCAAAAAGGCCATTAAAGCTTGAGCTGCCTGTGATATGAGGTTTGAATAGAAGTTTGTTTTTATAGGAGATTAATGACTTGATCAATTTAAAAAACTTTGAAGGGATTTTAGGAATAGGATTTTTTTTCCACTATGGTGTGTATGAACAAAAACTGGATTAGATTGTTAGGAGTTTAATTTTTCATCTCCATATGCTTTATGCAGTCTGCCTGGATACTGGGTGAGTGGCTAGGGAGTTGGAAGGGAGCTTTGTGGAGGCATGGAGTATGATTAAGGTTCTGAGTTGGCATTGAGTTTGCCAGGGACATGGGGAGGATGGAGGCACAAGTTGGTATGGGGGCTTAGAAGGGGACATGGAGAGTGGGTAAGACATGAGGGAATCTGTGAGTGAAGGAAAGATGGTCTAACATTTTCTCAAAACACTGGGACAAAGTGTAACCCACTTGTCCTAGAACTTGCTGCTCCTGCTCTATTGCTACAGACATTCTGCTTCCTGGGTGAGCGAATCTGACTCAATCTCACTCCTGCATCTCCCGAGTGAAAATGTAATGAAGCTGGACACTTTTTATGAAGGTGGGTCTGGCGAAATGGGAAATTTCTCTCTTCTGTAATAAAAATCCAGCCCTGTGTATTCAGTTCAGCTGTTAGGTAATCTATCACAGAGAACACAAAGGAAAAGAGATTATGGGTGGAATGCCCCCAAGCCCCCACCAGTATGTTGAATGGTGGGCATAGTGGGAGAATATGGCAGGAAACTCAGAAATCAGTTTCACTCCGAAAGGAATTTAAAGTGAAATCTTTCAGTGAGGCCTGCAATGGCAGCTTGGAAAACCCACCATAGATGAATGTGAAACTTACTTATGTCTCATTAATGGGATGTAGATAAAGGCCTGATTCACTCATGCTGGATTCTCTGCGTTGCTGGCAGAAAAAACATGCTGGCACGTTACCCGTGCAGAACAACGTGATGTGCAGGTGTCGGGATCCATCTGAACAATACTTGAGACTGCCTCCAGAGTTCAGGATAGAAGTCACCCACAACCTAGACCCAGAAACACTACAGCAGTGGGTGAGGAGAGCATCTGTAGGTGGAACTTTCAGATTTGATATTCTGGAGGATGTCCACTTTGCAGTCTCTGAATGGTCCTGGGGATTCACCTTCATTGTCAGGAGATTCATCTCACTGATTCAGAATGCCCCCAGAGATCTGTCTTCATTTTCAACAGATCCCCTTTCCTTCTTCAATAGTAGGTCAGTGATTTTGAGCACTTTTTTAAATACGGTTCCCGGGCTAATGGCAGACTGCATACCATCCTTCGTTAGGATGAGAAATTGAGTATATTTGTTAACAAGCCTTTCATCTCACTTGAACTAGGGAAAGTTGAGGTTGTGTGTGGAGGCAGAAGGAGGGTGGGTGGGACATCATACTTAAACCCTTTCGTTGAGGTGAATGGTGATAGATAACTTTCGCTGGTGGAGAGAAGGTAACCAGCTATCACAAATTTAAGCTAATTACAGCCAGATAATTTAAGGAGAGACTAGAAAATAAATGGCATTATATGAAAGTGCTTGAAATGTTGTATTCCAGAATTCTCTGTCCCCAAACTATTACTGAACAGAGATTAAGAGAGTTGAATAGTTGTTTGAAAAAGGATATTACAGGCTATGGGGAGTAAATAGAGGTGTAGGATTGGACTAATTAACTCAAAGAACCAGTTCAAATTATCAGGTTAAATGGCTTGTTTTTGTGCAGAACCATTTCACAATTCTGGAAGAATTAAGAAAAAATAACGTGGGAGTCAGATAATGAATAATAACTTCAGGATGCAGCATTTCAATGTTGGAAGATGAATGTTTAAAAAAATAACTCAGTGGTAGATGAAGTGTGTGAAATTATACAGCATTCATTAATCACTTTCATCAGGGTGTTACAGTCATCACAGATTTCAAAAGATGAACAATAGTCAACTTCTATAATTTCATTTTTAAGTTAATTGCATACTATTAATAAGTTAATTATGAAAAAGTTTGCATCCAATATGAGACTATCTTAACCACTCAACAATGGAATGCATGAATTGAACCAAGTAATTACATTTGAACAGAAAACCACTCACACCAGAATAAAGCACTGTTTAGACAGAAAACAAATGTGGCCTAGTTATTTGTAGAAAGCAACGCCATGAAGTTGTGTGTGAGTTCCTGTACACTTAAAAACGTAACAATTCTGATTTTATATGAAGTTTCAGTCTCTATAAAATGAAAGATTAATGGCCTGCTGCTGCAGCCAACTAAATTACCTGGACTTAAAGTGGCTCGAAATTAAAGTTAAAGTGCGTCATTGTTCACGTTGCATAAATATGCTTACAGCCAAAATGCAGATACAGAACGCATTGCAGAATAAACAAATACTAAATGACAGCCCAATAATTATACATTTCACTCTTGCCGAGAATTATTTGGTTCTCCTTGTTCATGGGACAGATTCCGGATTCAGTCATTAATTGCCACTCGAGTATCCTCTATTTATATCACAGGTTATTTAGATCAGTACATTTAAAAATAGATTCGCAAAATAAAGCTGGGTTTTTTTCTGAAAGAGAAAAGAGCAACTAGAGATTTCATAATTTCACATAGGCATTTTTCAGTATGCAATTCATTTCTCTTTAACAATACATAACACAATTGTAATGAAAATACGAGCTACTTGCCTTCTTATATAATGCTTTACAGGCCATTTATATCACCTTTTATGTTTAATGCGAAGCGATTTATTGGTACACTTTGGATCTGCATAGCATGCACTGCTCAATGCTTTGACTGGGTTGGGGAAAATTCAATGGACTCCATTCACTGGTGTAGGGCCTACAATGTGGAAAGCCTGTTCTTTCCAATGCAGAGACTGTATAAGCTTCATGCTAAATTAGATGATAGTAGCATGTAGCCAACAATTAAATGTGCCACTGACTGGCTGGAAACCTCAGAAGCAGGCGTAAGTTCATGTGAGGCATGGACCATTTTCAGCCAGTTTGTATTAAGTTGCACCGCTTAATGGGGAGCTATATTTTGGCCACAGCAGTTACAGGAAGTGGCTGGGTAAAGCACTCTGAGCAGAAGAAAAAGTGAATATGGAGATACAGCGCAGAAGCATTCACCATTGGTGTTTTCTGAAATGGAGCCAGGGGCTCACCAGACAAAACTTGTGAAGTTAGACCAGGTAGCTATTGCTGTGAATGCAAATAATTTAGCCCTGATGACCTGGATCTTCGGGTAAGCATTCTCCAAGGCGGCCTTCACAACACACGGCAATGCAGAGTCATTGAGCATAGACTGATAGCTAAGTTCTGCACACATGAGGATGGCCTCAACTGGGATCTTGGGTTCATGTCACACTATCTGTAACTCCCACAATTTGCCTGGGCTTGCAAAATCTCACTAACTGTCCTGTCTGGAGACAATACACATCTCTTTAACTATGCTTAATGTTATGTCCACTCACATTGTCTGTACCTTTAAGACTTGATTACCTGTAAAGGCTTGCATTTCAACCATTATTTTGTAAATTGAGTTTGTGTCTTAAATGTCCTGTTTGTGAACAGGACTCTTACTTACCTGATGAAAGAGCAATGCTCCAAAAGCTTGTGTCTTTTGCTACCAAAAGTCCAACAGGACTTTAACCTGATGTTGTGAGACTTCTTACTGTGCTTACCTCAGTCCAACGCCAACATCTCAACATCATTAGTGGACTGGACCAGAGCACGGCAAAAGGGTCATGAAGATGTCAGACCCCAAGAGGATAAAATTGCAGATGAATTTTGCTGCCCGGCTCTCAGATGAGGACTTCAGTGAGGTGATAGACAGGAAAAATTCACATGGATTTACAATCAGAAATGTTTGTGCATTAACAGGCCTGACAGAAAACCTGCTTTCACTGTCATACATTATGGAGGAGTCTGCCACCAATCTTGCATAGAGATTTATGCAGAGTTTATAGAGCCACTCCTTTCCCATATCCTTTTCCATATCCCACATTCTGACTTTATGCTGGAAGGAAGCTTATTGAAGAAGCAGCTGAAGATGGTTAGGCCAAGGACACTACTCTAAGGAATACCTGCTGTGAAGTCCTGGAGTTTAGGTAATTGACATCCAAGAAATACAACCAATGTCCTCTGTGCCAAGTGTGACTCCAGAAAATAGGGATGTTTTCCTCTGATTCCCATTGACTTCAATTTTAACAGATCCTTGATGTCAACGGCAATCGTTGCCATCGCATCTCTGGAATTCAACCTCTTTGTCAATGTTTGAACTAAGACTGAAATGATGTCAGGAGCCTAGAGGTCTGGGCAGAACCCAAACTGAGCATTGATAAGCAGGTTATTACTGAGTAATTGTCACTTGATAGCACTATTAACAAGCCTTTCCATCAGTTGGTTCTTGATTGAGAGTAGACAGTGGCGATAATTGACCAAATCGGATTTGTCCTAACATTTTTTTTGTGGAAAGGATGTTGATCTTTTAGTTAATAAAACAAATACACGTCTTCACCATTCATGTGATGGAACTTCCCAATTATTAACTTGTATCAATATTCTGAGCGTAATACTGCCAACCACAAGATGTAGCAGTAGGACAGACCATTCAAATGTCCGTTGACCCGTGGTGGGAATTTCCAGCCTTGGGGTGGGTGTGGCTGGAAAATCCCACCTTCAGAATATTTTTATTATTTGAACTAAGAATATCAGATTTATGCATTGGGTGTAATGAGATCAGAAATTCATTCCTAAAAATGTTTCAAGTCTCACTACAATTAGTGAGACAGACCAGTGTTTTCATGTATTTGCATTCCAAAGCTACGGTATTTTTATAGTATCCCAAAATGCTTTCCTACCTTTAACACATGATTTGTAAAATATATTACAATGATTATTGTAATTAATATCCTGGGAATATGAACTCCACTCTTTATATCACAAAAAAGATTATTTAAATACAATATAGTTATATTACGTTTGCTTTAGATAGGTAAATAAATATACAAATCTTCTTCAAATTTTAATAAGTTATGCAAATCATAATTAGACTATACATTCATTTTGTAATTAGGAACCTGTGAAGGTTACAGTGTATCATATTTCATTATGGTCAATCAGCAATTATGGATAGAATACAAAATGTCATTAGGCCTTGTTTTTCACAAGTAAAAACAATATATAATAACTTGAGGAATTAGCAAGAATTCTTTCGACTTCATGGCATAACTGAAAGACGTGCATTGGTGTAGCAACCTCAAAGAACTTCATTTGCAATTCATTATGGTGATTTATGTAAACAATAATAACAACTATTTTTGCATGGCAGAACACGCCATTCTCAAGAGTAAAATGCCAGTTAATCTATATCTTAGGAATATTATGTGGTGAAACACATACTCTTGGTGTGTATTCAAGCTGGCTGGTGTTTTTAAGAAGGTTTTTCTGGGTTTCCGCCAACTGGTTCATGAGACCCGGGAATCTTTGAGGTCTGGAATAGTTGATGGGATTGAAAACTCAGTATCGAATTCATTTTTTTGCATGTCCTCTCAGACACATGGACTTGGCATCATCCATATGCAAAAAAACTGGATGATGCCAGAGATTCTATATAAAAGCTCACCGAGGAGACCTAACCATTACAAAGTGTAGGTGACATCTTCCAGGCCTTCCAAAATGGCCAACATCATCTGTTGAAAAGTTTCAGGTGTTAAGGTAATTCTGAATGGCAAATGGTTAAAAGAGAATCTGCCAAGAGGGGTGATAAATAAAGTCAACAATTTGAATTTCTAGTGGAAGTTGCCAAGAGTTCACTGATAGCATCAAGCTTTGAAAATGCTGTGCTTTTGGAGAGCTTGATCAGGCTGTCAACCATCAATGACATGGAATGGACTTGTTTTGTCACTGTCTTCCTGACACAAATACAGATTCTTCCATGTGGCTTTGGAACCGGGACCATCATGGAATGCCACACAGTTGGTTGAGTGATAGGAAGATGATCCCGACTTTGGATACCCACGGCCAGTTATCGCTACACCTGCTTTATGAGCAGCTGTGGCATTTTCCGCACTGTGAACAGGCGCACGGATTTGACATCCTCCCTTAATGGAGTATGACATGTGATTCCCAGTCACCACAATCCAATGAAGAGGTGCGTTTAAACATGAAAACAAGCACAAACTAGTCCCTCTTAACAGACTACCTCCATGCCACCCATTGCCTATGTACTCATTTTTAAATTTGGAATTAAACCCTTGCTGGTTGACCTCAACAGTTTTCCAAAGGAGGTTGACACGGGGTTTTCCACATGAAGGGATCATTTTTGATTGTGGACAACAAATAATATCTGATATATTTTTTATTTTTGTATTGGATTACCACCTGTAATGTTCCTTTAATTTGGAGTTTGATGTCACCTGCTTCATACAACTGTGTTTTGGGTGGCATCAGGCATTATGCCACCAGCCATGGTTTCTTGTCCAAGAGGATTGTAACATTGGCTTCTGTGTTCAATTTGAAGTTAGTGAGGTGACCATGATACTACATGAACCTTTCCTCATTTCTGCACCAGTGTAACTGCCACCGGGTTGCTCTATGTCCCATGTTCCAACACATATCCTGGTTCAGTGATTATCTCTGCTGCCTCATAGCAACAGTGACCCGAGTTCAATTCCAGCCTTGGATGATTGTCTCTGTGGAGTTTTCACATTCTCCCTGTGTCTATATGGGTTTCCTCAGGGTGCTCATGTATTCTCCGATAGTCCAATGAAGTGTGGGTTAGGTGGATTGGCTACGCTAATTTGCTCCTTAGTGTCCCAAGAAGTTTAGGTTATGGGGATTAAACATGTTACATTGTGGGGTTATGGGGATAGGGCATGGGTGCGGGCCTATGTAAGATGCTCTGTTGGAGCGTCTGGATAGATTCGATGGGCTGAGTGGGGTCTTTCTGTGCTGTAAGGATTCTATGGACCTAAACCACAATCTCTACATCCAGAGACATACATATTTGACAAACATCCACATTTGTTGTGGATTGACAATATCTGGGGCCTAGTCTGTGTCTGCGTTTGAACATGAAAACAGGAACAAAGCAGTCCACTTAACAGTCCTTCCACTGTTTACCCCGATCTAGCAACCTTCACCCCAGCCACTGCACTGCCCCTTACCCAAACATCAATTTTAGATTGCTCCCCAAGTCCTGTTGCTGCTAATGAGTCAATGTGATTGATCACAGCTGTATATCATGTGTGGGAATTCTTGTATGATCAGGAATCCCTGCCCACATTTTGCAGCTGCATTCAATTGCTTTGGTTAATGGCAGCAACAATAAAAAGAACTGGATTGGAGCCCAGGAGGGGCATGGCAGGGCAGAGAGAAAAAAAAATTCTGTTGAGACACAGAGTGAGGTTAGAACCAGTATGAGCACTTTAATGATAATGAAAGTTTAGCTTTACTTGAACACGGGGAAGGTATTGAAATGAGAGTGCCAGCATAAACTGAGGAATGGGAGAGTGCTGCTCATTTGACGAGGATACCAGATTGAAGAAGAGGGGGCAAATGAGGAGTGAATTGAAATGAAATGGAGAAGAGAGCAAACCGGAACTGGACAAGAGAAATATGTCCATAAATCAAGAGAAGGTGAAATATTTCTTTATAGTTTGGTAGATTATTTGTAAACTTCAAAGGATGGGGGGGTTAGATGAGTAGAATGAAGTTTTCTTTCAGACTGTGAATTATTTTTCTACTTCTTCAGATTAACAATCTATCAATTATGAAATACAAGAGTTGGCAGTGGAAGAAGAATATGGGAGTTTGGAAATTATTTTTCAATAACAACAGCAAAATAGGTGACTCTTAACTGCCCTTGGAAATGGCCTCCTTAGTAAGCTATTGAATTGTAACAAACCACTACAAAAAAGCATGAGATTAAAACCAGACAAATTACTTGGCATCGATCAAGGTATTAGACAGGACACAAAACATGCACACCAAGCCTAATCAACCTCCTAACACCTGGGAACTTGTTTCACGGATTGGTCAAGCAACAGCTTGACATAATCATACTCGTGAAACCATATATTCAAGCCAGTGTCTCAGACTTCTTCATCAGCCCTGGAAAGGCAGTGGCGGAGACACTGGACTAATACTCTAAAGACCTCGGTTAATGTTCTGAGGACATAGGTTTGAATCCACAATGGCAGATGATGAAAGTTGAATTCAATAAAAACATGAATCACAAGTCTATTGAGGAAATGATTGTCGTAAAAGTCTACCTGGTTCACTAATGTCTTTTAGAGAATTCTGCCATTCTCCTCTGCCTGGTTTGGCCTACATGTTCCAAATTCACAGGGATTAAATTCCCTCTGATATGACCTAGCAAGCAACTAAATTCAAGGGCAATTATACATGGGCAATAAATGCTAGTGATGCCCACATCTCATGAATGAGCCCCTGACAGGACAGAACTTTCAGAGGTGGCACAGTGGTGTACAAGTTGGAGAAAGTGAAACTGGGAGTTCTCCAACATGCTGATCTATCACCAGTAGTCATCAAATAACTACTGTGGGTAAACTGAGACCCTTAAATGGCTGGTTAATAGTCACTTCCACACATAGGATTTTATCCATGGCAACAGGACCTGATTTGATAAGTGGCAAGGAACAGTCATGTCGCACAATTGTCTTGCAATGACTATCTCCAAAAAGAGATATTAAAACCACTCCAAAGCATAATAAAATAACACATGAAGAACCTAAATTTTCTGGAAAGAGATGTTCCCAGGTGGCTCTACTGATTGATACTAATATCATCAACATATGTATCTCCCTTAAACTTTCATATTTTTATGTTTTTCTTCTCTATAAAAAGGTGAAAGAATGTTGTATATATCTAAACTTTAAATTACAAATCCTTTGTGGCACTGCATTGTCAGTATAATTAATTGTTTTGATCCATCAATATTTTTAAATACAGTAAGAAGTCTCACAAATGCCAGTCCATTTTATTATCTTTTTAGGTTGGTATAAATACCCAATTAAGTCAAGCTAACATGATATTCAAGAAGTAACAACAATTAATTCTCTCCATCCGGTACTGTACTGCCCACTTATAACTGCTGTGCATTGTACTATAACTTGGATGGAGTGTATATTCAAGACATATGCACGTGAATAAGCTTTGCTGATGGTATGGCAGTAGGCATTGTTTTCTCCATAAGTCACATGATGTTCCAATACAATAGAAAGCAGTTTCCAGAAAATTATAACAATTCTTCCTTCAGGGTTACTTCTGGCTTCAAAAACAGATATCTTCTTCCCAAACATTTTTTGCAGAGGTTAACAGAACCGCATTGTACATCTTTCGAGAAAATTGCAATTTGTGGCCAGCTAAATGAAGCCCTCGCCCACACATTGAAAGAAACTGTGATTAATAGCAGAAGAATTCAATTCACAGCGTTGTGGTATGAGCAAGATTCACACAATTTGCCTCAAAGGGGGAATCAGCTTTTTGGAGCCTGGTACCAAGCTGTGAGCAGACTAAGTTCTAACTGATATGTGAACCATGCTTTGGATAACCATGAGGACAGTTATTATGGATTTCTGATCTTTGTGCTTTATTTCCAGTGTTAATTTTCTGTTTAAGGAGACAAAAGTATTGATGAAGGATAAATATGCAAAGGTAACATAATCAGTCCAATATTTATAGGCGTCATAGTGCCTGGCTGGTAGCACTGGCTCTTCCTTTCTGCTACATTGAGCTTCTGGGACAATGACACTCTGGGTTTTCATTTGACATTTTGTGCCACATAAAACAAGAAAACTAGGGGTGAGGAACAAGTTAAACCTTACGTAAAAGCGGAAATTGCTAGGTAAACTCAGCAGGTTTGACAGCATCTGTGGAGTGAGAAATACAGTTAATGTTTTCTGTACAAACCTTCTACAGAATTATGCAAAACTTTATACATCAAGGGCAGTCATACAGAGGAAAGCATGTAATTTGAATAATAAAGTATGGGCTTAACCAGTTAAAGAATTGCCTTGGAAAATCCTAGAGTACGGGACCAAGGTGGCTGAAGGCACACCCGAAAGGGTGACTGCACTAATACCGGTCAGAGGAAGAGAGAGTCAGGGGTCAGAGTTGGATGGATGGAAGTGTTTAGATTTTAAAAGTTGATAGACTGTTAAAGAAAAGAGAGATCAAGACAGAAAACCATAATTCTTTTTCTCATGGGTGGCATAGTGGCGCAGTAGTTAGCACTGTTGCCTCACAGTACCAGGAGTGTAGATTCAATTCCTGCCTGGGGTGACTGTGTTGTGTTTGCATGTTCTCCCCGTGTTTGAGTGGGTTTCCTCTGGGTTCTCCGGTTTTCTCCCACATTCCAAATATGTGCAAGTTAAGTGGATTGGCCATGCTAAATTGGCTATGCTAAATTACCCTTTAATGTCCCAAGATTTGCAGATTGGGATAAGTGGGATGAATTTGTGGGGTTAGGAGGATACGATGGGGTTGGGCTTTGGTAAGATGCTGGGGAGTTTGTGCAGATTTGGTGGGTTGAATAGCATTTTTCTGCACTGTAGGAATTCTATTCTATGGATGAAAGAATTGCAAAAAAAAAGCCATAAAACCTTCCCAAGATGTATTCTGAATCTGCAAAAGCAAGCTCAATTTCTATTTGAGCATAATATAACAAAGGGAAGGAATAAAAGACACTGCCCATTCCTGGGCATGATTTTAACTTTTATTGTTGGACAATAAGAAAATGGACTTCTGTTTTACATTAAAGTAAAAGTAAAATAGCATGCATGCTGGAGATCTGAAATAAAAAGACCAAGTCAAGATGAGTGCGGAATTCTTTGGCCATTCACGCTGGCAGAATTCTTTAGTCCCACCAGCAGCGCACTCCCACCTGAGGCTTTCCTGCTGGTGTGGGATGATGTCAGTGATAGGACCAGAGGATCCTGTTGCTGGCAAACAATACGCCACCTCCTGTTGGTGGGAAAGATGTGACTGGGAGGTCAGAGAATCAGGGCATTTAACTCTATTTCTCTCTCCACTAGTGCTGCCAGACCTATTGAATTCTTCCAGCACTCTCTCCTTTTATCCCTGTTTTACACCTTGTCTAATTTTCTTTTCTATTGAAATCAATGATAATAAACATCAGGTAGGGTTTAAAAACAAGCAGTTAATTTGTTCGCTCCCGTTTTTCACCTTGGAATGAAAGCTGAAATGATCCCTTTGCCTTCTGACTGTGCAATTGGCAGGAATCCATTACGAAGAGCAGAAGCTAGCAATACAACTGTGCAACCATTTATTACTGATGTCAACTTGTACAACAGACATTCAAGAGTTTCAAAGCATCTGATGCGATTATTAAAATTTTGTCCATAAAAATAGATGCAGGCGTGTGTATTCAGCTCCATGCTATTGATAGGAAAACAATGCATTTGTGGGACTGCTGCAATTTAGAAATAAAAATGGAAAATTGGGGAGAGAGGAGGTGATTGTGATCAGCACATGTTCAAATAATGTGCAGGTCTGCTTTCCTCAAATAATATTCGCTTGCTGGAGTTTATTTTTCATTTCCATAGGAACCATATAACGACATTAACATGAGAACTCTGCTTATACCCATGTGACCTTTGGCTACAGAACAAATATAATGGAGGCTCAACATTCTTCCTGAATATGTTAAAAATACTTAATTTTGGGCCAGAGTCAACATATTTAAGAGTTAGCTCTCCTTCTTTCTGAGAAACAGCTTTTCTTAAAAGTAATGATTAAGCACTTCAAGAAGTGATGTGTGCACACGCCACATAATGCCCTAATGAAACTAGACATGTGTACTGTTGTTTAAACATCAGCTTGTCCTAAGCGGTTATGTGTCTTGTCCAATACTAATAGCTTCTGAAGCAGAAATCTATCGCCATGCCCCTACATATCAAGCAAAACCTGATTTTTTTTTTATTAAGGTTGAACAGAATAAAATCTCCATTCAGGAACTGGAAACCAAGGCCCAGATTTTCACCACAAAGTAAAACAGAAGTGCCTAACAATCAAAAGTCTCACCTCCAAACGTGACACTTCCCACTTTTGCAGGGAGAGGAATAGGACACATGTTTCATGTATGCTTATTTCACAGATGCAGCCCCTTTTTGGGATTATTCCTGATCAGGCTTACTGCTCAGATGACCACACTCATATAAGATTGAGAAAGACAGAACCTGCAGACGTTTAAATGGATCTGAAGAACTGATCCAACTTTTCCCTGAGTAAAGGAACTACCAGAGAATATTACCCATCTCCATATAACTATTTAAATTGTTTTAACTCAATTATATTATGGGTGGCATGGTGGTACAGTGGTTAGCACTGCTGCCTCACAGTGCTAGAGTCCCAGGTTCAATTCCGGCCTAGGGTCATTGTCTATGTGGAGTTTGCACATTCTCCTCCTGTCTGTGTGAGTTTCCACCAGGTACTTTGGTTTCTTCCCACAGCCCAAAGATATGTGGATTAGGTTGAATGACTATGCTAAATTGACCCTGATGTCAAGGAGAATGGCAGCATAAATGCATGGGGTTGCAGGAATAAGCCCTGGATGGGATTGTGGTTGCGACAGTTTCGATGGCACAAATGGCCTCCTTCTGTACTGAAGAGATTCTATGATAACAACCCAGATATTATAAGGTCCATGTATCTCTCCTCAGCAAAGTACCTCACTACTGAAGATTGTACAGAGATGGGTTTCAAGTTTAGATACAGAAGGAGATATGAGGCAATATATTTTCTAAATTATATAAAAGTCCATTAAAGAACCGACCATGCAATTCATTTTTGATGGTATTCATAACACTGAGAATTCTAGGGAAGGTAACTATTCTCTTGTTTCCAATAGAGAATCCAAGTCTTATTAATATTACAGAGAAATATTTAAGAAATCCATCAGTATTTAAAGAAGTAATTACCTTAAATCTCCTAGTAGAAAGCTACTGAGTCTTGCAAGTTCCCACTCTCTCTATTAAGGGGAAAGCTGTAATGTAATAGCCATTACAGTGGCTATGCCTTTACCTTGCAATATGATGGAGTCAATCAAATCTAAAAAATTCCTATTCAGTAATTCCAAAATTTAAACCATAAAAACTAAAACAAGCAGGAAGCATGTTGGGCACTTGTGCTGGAGGACATACTTTGTTTTTTGTCAAGTTTAGTTTTAGTTGTTGTTTAGTTTTAGTCAACATCCTTCAATCACACAGATATTGAGAGGCACAAATGCTGATCACTTCCTTGCACCATTTCCGGTACTCAGTTAACAAATTATTAAAGGTCATCCTTAAAGTTATCTATTGTTACATTGTAGTTTCTTACAATTCACCAATGTCTTGCTGAGATGATGTGGAGGCCAGTTCCTTGCATTTTTGCAGTGTTGTCTTGTGTCAAAAGAGTGAAGTCCTGAGGCGTGGATATAGAAGCTTAGGCAGACAGCTGAAATGAAGATAGTAATTTCCAGACTACTACCGGTGCCACATGCTAGTGAGAACAAGAATAGGAAGATTTGGCAGATGAATGTGTAGCTTGAGAGCTGGTGCAGGGGACAGGGATTTAGATTTTTGGATCATCGGGATCTTTTCTGGGAAAGGGTTGACCTGATCAAGAGGGATGTGTTACACCTGAACTGGAGGGGGACTAATATCCTGGCAAGGAGATTTTCTTGAGCCACTCGTGAGGGTTTAGACTAATTTGGCAGAGGCGTAGGACGCAAAGGAGTAGGAAGACAGAAGAGAAAGTTGAGGACAGCTTAGAAGTTAAAGGCAGTGTCAGTAATCCTTGTATTAGATAGATCAAGCAAAAGCAAGACAGAGAGGAAGGAAAGTCAAGATTAACCTGCATGTATTTCAATGCAAGAGGCTTGACGGGCAAGGTAGATGAACTCAGGGCATGGATGGGTATGTGGGATTGGGATACTATAGCTATTACTGAAACATGGTTATGGGAAGAACGGAATTGGCAGCTGAATATTCCAAGGTACAGGTGCTATAGAAAAGATAGAACAGGAGGTAAGGGAGGAGGAGGAGTTGCACTTTTGATTTGGAAAAATGTCATGGCCATACTGAGAGGGGATACATCTGAGGGTTTGCCCACTGAGTCTATGTGGTTAAGACTGAGAAATAAAAAGGGGGAAATCACTTTGATTGGGTTGTGCTGCAGACCCCCAAATAATTGGTGGGAAACTGAGAAGCAAATATGTAAGGAGATTATAGATAGCTCCAAGAAAATTATTGTTGTAATAGTAGGGGATTTCAATTTCTCAGCATTGATTGGGATAGCCATAGCATTAAAGATTTGGATGAAGAGAAATTTATTGAGTGCGTTCAGGAGGAATTTCTCATTCAGTATGTAGATGGCCCGATTAGGGAGGGGGCAAAAGCTGACCTCTCTTGGGAAATAAGGAAGGGAAGTTGACGGAAGTGTTAGTGAAGGATCACTTGGGATAGTGACCATAATTCCATTAGTTTTAAGATAGCTATGGAGACAGGTCTGGCCCAAAAGTTAAAATCCTAAATTGAGGCAAGGCCAATTTTGATGGTATCAGGCAGGAACTTTCAACAATTAATTGTGGGAGTCCGCGGGAAGGTTAAGGGATATCTGGTAAGTGAAAAGCTTTCAAAATTGTGTTAACCAGGATTCAGGGTAAACACATTCCTCTTAGAGTGAAGGGCAAAGCTGGTAGAAGTAGGAAATCCTGGATAACTCAGGATATTGAGGCCCTGGTCCAGAAGAAGAGGGAGGTACATGATATGTATAGGCAGCTGAGATCAAGTGGATCCCTTGAAGAGTAAAGAGGATATAGTAGAGTTAAGAGAGAAATCAGACAGGCAAAAAGGGGACTAAAGAAAGTTTTGGCTGATAAGGCAAAGGAGATTCCAAAAGCTTTGAAAAATACATAAAGGGTAAAAGATAACTAGGGAAAGAATAGGATCTCTTAAGAATCAACAATATTATTTATGTATGGATCCATAAGAGATGAGTAAAATCCTAAATGAATATGTTGCAACAGTATTCACTGCTGAGAAAAGCATGGAGATTCAGGAACTTGGAGAAATAAGTAGTGATGTCTTGAGGAATATACATATAATGGAGAAGAAGAAGCTGGAAATCTTAAAGTGCATCATGGTAGAAACATTCCCAGAACCTAATGAGCACACTGCAATTGATATTGCCTACATAGACTTTATCAAGGCCTTTGACAAAATATCACATTGTAGGTTATTGCATAACATTAAATATCATAGGATCCAGGTTGAGGTAGCCAAATGGATACAACATTGGCTTGATGACAGAAGACAGAGGGTGGTTGTGGAGACTTGTTTTACAAACTGTGATCAGCAGTGTGCACAGGGATTGGTGCTGAACCCACTGTTATTTGTCATTTATATTATCGATTTGGATGAGAATATGGTGGCATAGTGGACAGAAGTCTATAAAATAATGAGGGGCATAGATCAGCTAGATAGTCAATATCTTTTCCAAAAGTAGGGGAGTTTAAAACTAGAGGGCATAGATCTAAGGTTAGAAGGGAGAGATACAAGAAGGTCCAGAGGGACAATTTTTTCACACTGAAGATGGTGAGTGTCAGGAACAAGCTGTCAGAGGTAGTAGTAGAGGGGGGTACAATTTTGTCTTTCAAAAATCATTTAGATGGTTACATGGATAAAGTGGGTATAGAGGGATATGAGCCAAAGGCAGGCAATTGGGACTAGCTTAGGGTTTAGAAAAAGGATTGGCATGGATAAGTTGGACCAAAGGGTCTGTTTCCAGTTTGTAAAACCTCTATGACTCCATAGCTCTATATGCTACTTGTTATCCTTGAGCATAGAATTATGCCCCAGCATGATTATAAACTTTTTAATCTTTATCCTGCAAATGAACTCTGCTTTTCACCCTTAATTCCAACTTCATGTGAGAATTACTCTTTTTAATCTTATAACTCAATAATTATAGCTGGATTCTCTGAAAACTTTGTATTTATAGCTGCATTCCTTCACAGTTGAATTTTGGTAGCCACTCTAGTTGAATTTTGGTAGCCAAAGAATGTGGATAATGTAGAACTGGTAAAGAAGGTCTGAGCATAGCATATTTCTTTGGAGAGGCAGGAAACTTCTATGGATTTTATTTTCCAGCTTTATTCACAGCCTCTGAAGTGATACAAAATAAATTTCAACTGCCCTTCCTCAACCCAAGATTGTTGGAGGTGGGGTTCTTGTCTTGCATAGTTTGCTCCTATTGATTCAAGCATACAGGTGTCAAGAAGAAATTTTGTAGGAGAGTATATTGGGTATTGCGTGAAGGAAAATAGATGATGGATATGGGAACCATACACACAACAACCATTGAAGTTAGTTACTTTGAGCAGCCAGTAGCCAGGGGGAGGATAAAAGATCAGGAGGAAGAAGCTGCTGCTGGCGCACCAGGAAGAAGGAAGAGGAGAAGGAGAGATAGGGCAACCAAGTACCACCTTGTGGGAAGGATGAACAAACCTAGGACATTATCCCACAATAGGATGGAGAATGAGTGCCAAAGGTGACTGAGTCTAAGCCATCAGGTGGTGATATACATATCGCTTGATTTAGCAGTGGCTGTGAAGGTGACCATTGCTTTCAATTGCTATACCTCAGGATCTTTCCAGGTTTCCTCAGCTGGTCTGTCTGGTTTATCCTACTTAGAAGCACACAGCTGCATTAAAGCTATAATGTATGCTAGTGTGAAGATCACATTAATTTCTCAATAGATTTGGCATCTCAGACACAGAAAGCCATAATTTGTTCCCATAGCAGGCTTCCTTCAGGTGCAAGGTGTGACTGTATGCACACATGTTGCCATAAAGGCCACAACCTTGAGGTGATGGTGTTCCCAGATATCTTATTGTCCTTAATCTTCTAGAAGATCATGGTCCTACATTTGGAAGATATTATCTAAGGAGCCTCAATGAGTTCCCGTAGTGCATCTTGTAGATGAATCACACTGCTGCCACTGTATGTTTGTGGTGTGAGGAGTTAACGTTTGAACAAAGAACAAAGAAAATTATAGCACAGAAACAGGTCCCTCAGCCTTCCAAGCTTGCACTGGCCAACTTAACTAAAACGCCCTGCCCTTCCGGGGACAGTATCCATCCATTCCCACCCTATTCATGTTTTTATCAAGATGCCCCTTAAAAGTCACTATTGTACCTGCTTCCAATGCCTCCCCAGGCACCCACCAATGTCTGTGTAAAAAAACCTGCCTTGTACATCTCCTTTAAACCTTGCCCTTCATACCTTAAATCTATGTTCACTAGTAATTGACTCTTCCACCCTGGGAAAAAGCTTCTGACCATCCATGCTGTTCATGCTTATCACAGTCTTGTAGACTTCAATCAAGTCACCCCTCAACCTCCATCGTTCCAGTGAGAGCAAACCAAGTTCCTCCAACCTCTCCTCATAGCTACTGCTGTCTATACCAGGTAACATCCTGGTAAATCTTTTCTGTACTGTCTCCAAAGCCTCCACTTCCTTCTGGTAGTGAGATGACCAGAATTGAACAGTATATTCCAAGTGCAACCTAACGAAAATGCTATAAAACTGCAACATAACTTGCCAATTTTTAGACTCAAAGCCCCGTCTTATGTAGGGAAGCATGCCATATGCCTTTTTGACTACCTTCACCACTTGCATTGCCACTGTTAGTGATCTGTGTACTTGTACACTCAGATATCTTTGCCTATCAATACTCTTAAGGCTTCTGCCATTTACTAACAAAAGAACAAAGAAAATTACAGTACAGGAACAAGCCCTTCAGCCCTCTAAGCCTACACTGATCATGCTGCTGACTTAACTAAAATCCCCTATCCTTCCGGGGACTATCTATTCATGTATTTGTCAAGATGCCCTTTAAAAGCTACTATTGTATTTGCTTCCATTACCTCTCCCAGCAGCAATTCCAGCCACCCACCATCCTCTGTGTAAAAAATCTGCCTTGTACATCTCCTTTAAACTTTGTACCTTGCACCTTAAACTATGCCCCCTAGTAGTTGACTCTTCCACCCTGGGAAAAAAGCTTCTGACTATCCACTCTGTCCATGCCTCTCATAATCTTGTAGACTTCTATCAAATCGCCCCTCAATCTCCGTCATTCCAGGGAGAACTAACCAAGTTTCTCCAACCTTTTCTCATAGCTAATGCCTTCAATTACAGGCAACATCCTGATAAATCTTTTCTGTACCCTCTCCAAAGTCTCTATGTCCTTCTGGTAGTGTGGCGACCAGAATTGAATGCTATAGTCCAAGTGCAGCCTAACTAAGGTTCTATAAAGCTGCAACATGACTTGCCAATTTTTAAATTCAATGCCCCGAATGATGAAGGGAAGCATGCCGTATGCCTTCTTGACTACCTTCTCCACCTGCATTGCTACTTTCCGTGTACCTGCACAGCCAGATCCCTTTGCCTATTAATTTTCATAAGGGTTCTGCCATTTATTGTATATTTTCCATCTGTATTAGACCTTCCAAAATGCATTATCTCACATTTGTCTGGATTAAACTCCATCTGCCATCTTTCCACCGAAGTCTCCAACTGATCTATATCCTGCTGTATCCTCTGACGGTCCTCATCGCTATCTGTGATTCTACCAACCTTTATGTTGTCTGCAAACTTACTAATCAAATCAGTTACATTTTCCTCCAAATCATCTATATATATTATAAACAGCAAAGGTCCCTGCATTGATCCCTCAGGAATGCCTCTTGTCACAGCTCTCCATTTAGAGATGCACCCTTCCACTGCTACCCTCTGTCTTTTAATATCAAATCAGTTCTGTATGCATCTTGCCAGCTCATCTCTGATCCTATGTGACTTCACCTCTGTACCAGTCTGCCATGAGGGACCTTGTCAAAGGCCTTACTGAAGTCCATGTAGACAACATCCACTGCCGTGCCCTCATCAGTCATCTTTGTGAATGGGGTGCCAATCAAGCAGGCTGCTTTGTTCCGGATGATGTCAAGATTTTTGAGTGTTGTTGAAGCTGCACCTATCCAGACAAGAGGAGAGTATTCCATGACACTCCTGACTTGTACCTTTTGCATCTTTCATTCCAGCCAATGGTCCAATTATAGAGATGGGAGGGGTACATACAACATTCCTGGTTTCCATATATCTCAATTTACTTCAAAAAACATATCCTGTGACATCTGGAATGCAAATGCAGCCAAAGAAATCTGTACAGCAGATGACCAATACTACTGCACAATGCACGACCTCTCCAGCTGCAATGCTCACGTCTAGTCCAATGTGTAACAATGCAGTGTAGATGAATGTCTTGCACCTAGGACTCATGTTGCCCAATATCTGTCCATGGATTCTGATTAAAGTTAAGCTTGGGTGTTCAATGAAAGATACATGGAGTATTTCAGTGCTTGACCTCCGGAATTTTTTGTGATACGTCAGAGAAGAAGAAAGCCCTCCAAAGCATCACAAATCAGCCAACAACCTTAAACCTGCTGATGGCACTTTGAAATAGACCAGAGCATGACATCCTTATTATTAGTGGGAAGAATCACCTTCATAATATTACTATACATTTTGAGCTCTCTAGTGTATAAACATAAACCAAGTCATGGACCAGTATCAATAAATATATTAAAGAAGTGCTCAAATGTGATATATACAAAGTGGCATTAGTAACCACGATGAACCTATTATTACTTAAGGCAAGACAGCATTTTTTGCTCTCGAACATTTGTACAAACTGTCCTATGTTGCCTCAGATGAGATGGAGTTCGACTGCTCACTTACCTGTTGAGATGACAATGCAAAGTGTGATGGTCTGCCTTATCGTGCAGGCACCCATTTGGGACACGCTTCAGTTTGCAGCTTCTGCATCTTTTCACGAGCAGCCATGGTCACTGGCGCAGGGACACTGACAGAGGGGATAGTGAGGTGAAGAATAATGGTGCAAAGGAGTCACTCCAGCAATTGTAACCTCTCTGTTCTGTTAAGCATACACAGGTCCTCATATCTTTTGTCATCTACTTTGAGAGTTATTGATTGAATCTTCTTAGCAATGAACAAACATTTGCTTGCTCATTATTTCTGTCTGCACTTGCAGTCATGCATTAGTTGCTCCTGTCCATGAAGATGAAGATCAAAAGCTCCTTTTAGGAATGTCCAAATAATGTGAACTATTTGTTGAATTCCTTGAAGAAGCTGCATAAGCTGTTCTACAAGTTATCAGGTAAGGTACTTCATAACAAAATTGGAATGCTTTATCCTGGGCATGGTTCATGGTTCACAATCTTGTCTGTTAGCTATTAGATCATTTAGAATGGGAAAGGGTACAATCTGAGACTGGGATTTTCCACTCTACACACCAACCCCCCCAAACCCTTGCACTGAGCTTTCTGGCAATAGAGGTTACTCGCCATTGGCTGCCAGTGGAAGCTGCCAGTCCCACTGCTGTCTACGCCATTTTGTGTGGCTCAGGTAAACTACCATTGGGGAACCCGCCATGCCCTCTGCCACAAAGTGTCTCTGGTGACAGCGTGAAACAGGCCTAAAGGCTGTATTAGGCCAGAATATTAAAATTAGTCTGTGATGAGCAAAGCAGAATTTTGGCCTGTGCCACCCAGGATTCTTCAGCCTAATAGGTCTAAGTCTAAGCCTAAGCTGCAGCCACCAACCATAGGTAATTTTGGTGTTAATTATTTGAAAAGAATGCCCCAAATCTTCAAGAAGGCTATTACAAAGAATCCAAACTTTCTCTCATTCTCCTCTCCAGTCCTGGTGAAATAGGCAGCCAGAAATTTGAGGCAGCAGAAGGGACACAACATTCACTGAAGCCCAAGGATCAATTTTAGACTGGTCTCTAGTTTCCCAGTTCTGGTCTGCAATGAAGACCTACAAATCTGAAATTGGGCATTGCAAATTTCCACTCTCAGAGGTTTACTCCTTTAGAAAAAAAACCAAAGTACACATTTAAAATTTAAATTATAATGTGAGCTGCCACATACTCAACAGTAAACATTATCAGAAAATGACCACTTTAGAAATCTCCCATAACATTGCTCTTGGATAATAGAAGATTTAGGCTACACTTCTTCAGCTGCTAACCTAGCCTGTCCTTTTAAGACTATGTCTCAAGTTTTTGCTGGTGATTCGAATAGGCAAAACAAACTCATTTCAAATGTCAGACTTTTTATTAAGATTGATTTTCACATTTAAGAAAACATGTTCATGGGATATGTGTATTGCTTTTATTGCTCATATGTAATTGCCCTTAATCACTGCAATGTATGTGTTATAGGTACTCCCACAATGCTGTTATGTAGGGAGCTTTAGGGTGGTGTCAAGCATCTTGAATGTGGTGAAGCTACATTCATCCAGGCAAATGGAATATGTTTCATTACATTCCTGACTTGTGCTATTTAATGATGAACAGGCTTGGGGAGTCAGGAGATGGATTACTTCCTACAAAATTCCAAGCATCTGACCAGCTGTTGTGGCCAAAGTATTTATACGGCTCTTCCAGTAAGTTTCTGGTTGACAGTGATACCCAGGATGTTGATGATAATGTTAGTACTGTTAATTGTCAAGGAAAGTGATTAGACTGTCTCTTATTTGAGATGGTCATTATCTGCTACTTATTAGCCCAATTCTGGTGCTGTCCAGGTTTTGCTGAAAACTAGTACAGACTGTTTAATTATCTGAGGAATTGTGAACAGCGCTGAACATTGTGCAAGCTTCATCAAACATTCCTGCTTCTGACCTTAATATGACAGAAGAAAAGTTGTTGATAAAGCAGCTGAAGGTGAATAGACCTTCAGTGATGTCGTTCAGCTAAAATGGTTGGCCTCCAACAAGCAAAACCCTGATGCAAACAGTGGAATGTTTTCCCCCTAATTCTTATTACCTTCAATTTTACTGGAGTTTTTTTATGCCACATCAAGCTAACAAAGTTACTCTCAATTCTTCTCTGAATTCAGTTCACATTCAATTCATATTGACCAAAGTTGCAGAAACCAAATGAAGCATCAGTGATGAGGTGACTGTGAGGAAGTGCTACTTGATAGCATTATTGACAACAACTTGATTATTCAGAGTAGACTGATTGGGCAGTAATTGGTCTGAAACAAAAACATACAATAGTAGAAAAACTCAGCAGATCTGGAAGTACCTATAGGGAGAGAAATTGGAGTTAACGCTTTGAGTACATTTAAATCTTCGTCTCTTGATGTAATTGGTTGGAGTTGTTTTGACTTGCTTTTTGTGGACCTGTAATAAAATGTACAGTGTTGATTTTGATCATCTGGAATATGATTGCTGAACAAAAGAATATGTCCAAGATGCTTGTGTTTTATATTTTTAATAAATATGCACACTATCTGCTACTTTGCATTTTAATATGATAATGGGAACAGTTAAATCAATGAGAATAAAGAATAAGTCCCTTCAATAAGGCTTTGAGAATTCAAACATAGAACCATAGAAACACTACAATGCAGAATGAGTCCATTTGGCTCATTAAGTGTGCACCAACTCTCTGAAAGAGCATCCAACCCAGGCTCTCCCTTTTGTCCTATTCCGTAATCCCACACAAGTACCATAGCTAATTCCCTTAACCTACGCATCATTGTACTGCAGGAGGAAACATATATTGAAACATATAAGATGATTAGAGGTTTAGATAGGGTGGACAGTGGTATCCTTTTTCCTAGGATGGAGAAAGCTAGCACGAGGGGACATAGCTTTAAATTAAGGGTGGTAGTTATAGGACGGATGTCAGAGGTAGGTTCTTTACCCAGAGGGTGATAAGGGTATGGAATGCCCTGCCTGCTGCAGTTGTAGATGTGCCAAGTTTGGTGGCGTTTAAGAGGTTAGTAGATACGTTTATGGACGAAAAGGGAATGGTTTAGGTTAGAGGGTCATTGCTTTTTCCTAATTGGTCCGCACAACATCGAAGGCCGAAGGGCCTGTTCTGCGCTGTAATGTTCTATGTTCGATGTTCTATGAAACAAGAGCATAGAACCATAGGAGCATTATAAAGTTTAAAATTTATTTATTAATGTCATAAGTAAGTTTACATTAACTGCAGTGAAGTTACTGTGAAAATCCCCTTATCACCAAATCAACTCCAACTAATTACATCAAGAGATGAAGAGTTAAATGTACTCAAAGCGTTAACTCCAATTTCTCTCCTTATAGGTGCTTTCAGATCTGCTGAGTTTTTCCAGCATTCTGTGTTTTTGTTTCAGACAAATTACTGCCCAGTCAGTCTACTCTGAATAATCAAGTTGTTGTCAACAATGCTATCAAGTAGCACTTCCTCACAGTCATCTCATCTCTGATGCTTCGTTTGGTTTCTGCAACTTTGGTCAATATGAATTGAATGCGAACTGAATTCAGAGAAGAATTGAGAGTAACTTTGTTAGCTTGATGTGGCATAAAAAAACTCCAGTAAAATTGAAGGTAATAAGAATTAAGGAGAAAACATTCCACTGTTTGGGTCAAGGTTTTGCTTGTTGGAGGCCAACCATTTTAGCCGAACGACATCACTGAAGGTATATTCACCTTCAGCTGCTTCATCAACAACTTTTCTTCTGTCAAACTAAGGTCAGAAGCAGGAATGTTTGATGAAGCTTGTACAAGCGTCTGTTCGGTTACACTGAGAAAGAATTTAGCATGGCCAATACATCTAATCAACACATCTTTTGGATTTGGGAGGAAACCAGAGCACCTATGCAGACTCCACACAGACAGTGACCCGAGTCAGGAATCGAACCCAGATCCCTGGCGCAGTGAGGCAGCAGTGTTAACTACTGTGCCACTGTATGACCTGCTATAGTGCTAAAAAAGGCTATTTAACCCATTGAATCTGCCCCGAATCTCTGAAAAAACATCTTATCCAGGCACTTCCCAGTGCCCTGTCCCTGTAAACTTGCACATTTATTATAGCTAATCTAACTAACCTACACATCTTTGGACTGTGGAGGAAAACTGGAACAACCAGAGAAAAACTCACACAGAAACGAGAGGATCATGCAAACTTCACACAGTTACCCAAAACTGTAATTGAACATAAGTCCCTGGCACTGTGAGGCAGCAGTGCGAATCACTGTGCCATCATGCCACCAGGGACACTTACCCCATCTACCACCTTATGCAATCGTTTTGCTAAGATCAGTCTATGGAAGGAAATGTTTAACTATCTTTTGCTTGATTTAAATTCAGCTAACTGATAACAAGATTACTTAACTGTGACTGTTCAATGGCTCTTTCCGAATTTAACCTTAGATTTGAGATGGTTCTTCAGAGATGTGCTCTTCGACTGCAGTTTCTCACCCACAGATGTGAGTAAATTAAATTACATTTTTAAATCACAAATCCCACTGTTTGCTTGGAAGGCAATACCCAGAGATACTGAAAATGATATTGGCCTGGAATTTCCTGTGCATTTGCATCCAGAGAAAGTTACAATTGGGGTGCAAATCAAATATGTGACTTAAACAGTAAAGACTTCTGGGTATTATTTATATAGAAGCATACTACCCAAGGTTTCACATGCTGCTGCAGCGATCTGTCCATCCCTCTGACGCATTTCTATCCAACACATCTCCACTTATCAAACTCAACTCTGAAGCCCCAAGTTTCAAATGTGAGTTTCCCTTGTCTGTGCTTGTATGAGGCTTTTTTCAAAGTGAGACCAGATTTGTGGGTCCAGCAGGAATCAAATGTATTCTTTTGTGTTTCATTACAATTTTATTGAGCCTTTATTGAAAAAAAGAATGAAGTCTTTCACTGTATTTTAGATTTTTCTGAATTATTCTTTTCAGCTTCGACATTTCACATTAATAATTAGTGGATTCCAGGTACATTGTAATAAAGGCCGGCATTGAAAATTGTAAAATTGTAATATTTTCACAAAGGCAGATTTTCAAAAACATATGCCTCATGTGCGTGATCGATGGTTAAATTAAATACAATATTTTTTATGTTGAAGAAACTAAATATAGCTTGTGAATTCTGCCATTTTGTCCCATTTGTTAGTTTGTCTTGATTCTGAACATTTGAAATTTGGGTGCATTCAAATAAGACTTGCAGGAAATTTGAGTGCAGGAGTGGACACTTGTAATAAGACCAGTGGAAGAATAGTCTTGGGTTTTCTGTTATCCTTAATCATCCTTTCTTTGGCTTGCTACCTTGCCATTGTGGAGTGGCTTGAGCATTCTATTAATCCTGAGAGTAATGCCAACAGAAGTCTTAAACTCCTGGCAGAGTCATCCATGATGATAAGGTCGGAGGGGAGGAACTATCCAAAGCAAATCCTCTAAAGCCGACCGGGCAATAGATACTCATGTGATGTCAACTGATGCACGGAAGGCTGTAGCAACAAAAGATCCTCAGTAACTGAGGTTCCATTGCCACTGGAACTGGACCAACTTTCTGTCAAGGACTATGTGTCTGCTAATGTGCAACAGCTCAGAGAGGCCGGCTGCAATCTTTAAGAAGTCACTGCTAGGACTTTCTTCCATTTAAGTGTCTACTGCTAGTAAAATAGCCTCTTGGCCCTGCTGCCTATTGGCACAGGCTTGGGAAATGGTCTTTGATCCTAACTTTAACAAAATTAGTGAGGCATGACATGTCCCTTCACAAATCTATGATGATTATCCTTGATTATCATTGAAAAATGGGCTGTGCAAGAAATGGGGATGAATGAAGTTATAAGTTACATCCTCCTCCAATGGAACAATGGTATGCAAGATATACCACCATCTGACCACTATAAAAATCTGTTTGTGTGCCGAGCAACATGCACAATAAGTAATAAACAGAACTAAGGGATTCCTTAACCAATGGATCAGGTCTAAGCTCTATAGTCCTGCCATATCCAGCCATGAATGAGGATGGATAACTAAACAACTCACTGGAGGAGGAGGCTCAATAAATATCCCCATCTTTGATGATGGGGAAGAATGGCACATCAGGGCAAAACATAACGCTGAAGCATTTGCTGAAATGTCTTCAGTGGATGATCCACCTTGGTATCCTCCAAAAGTCCCCAGCATCATAGATACTAGCTTTCAATCAATTCGATTTACTCCACATGATATCAAGAAATAGCTGAAGACACTGTATACTAAGTCTAGGACAGTTAGGCAGCAAGTTGAAAGCTTGATCAAAGAAGAAGGTTTTAAAGAGTGGATAGAAGAGAAAAGAGAGATAGCTGGAAAAACTTCAGAAGGGAAATTGAGAGGTTAGAGCTCAGGTAGCTGAATACATGACCATCAGTGGTGAAGCAATCAGTGGCAATGCTTCAAATTCCAGATAATTCAAAGCATTGGGTAGCTAGAGAATATTACAGAAATAAGGAGAGTGAGGCCATGAAGGGATTGAATACAAGGAAAAGAGTTTTAAAATTGAGACTTTGCTTAAGTAGGAGAAAACGAAAGTTTTTGAGCAGAGCGGTTGTCCTTGGCACAAGTTTGAGCACGAACAGCAGAGTTGTGATAGGCCTTGAGTTTGTAGAGGTTAGAATGTGGGAGGCCAGTCAGTAATGAATTGGAATGATCAAGTTTACAAATGACAAAGATATGAACACATATTTCAGTAGCATGTAAGCTGAGGCAGGAACAAAGGTAGGCGATGTTACAGATGTAGAAATAGGTAGTTTTAGTGATGGCACAAAGTTTTGGCCAGAAACTCATCTCTCAGTCAATTATGACACCTGGGTTATGATACTCTGATTCACCCTCAAAAAGCCACAGGGAAGGGAATGAAGTTGGTGGTGAAGGAACAGAATTTTTAATTTTAAAAAGAGAAAGAAAGCTTTTAGAAAGGAGTTCCAGAGAATCTTGCTGAGACAGCTGAAAATTCTGCCACAATAGAGGCAATAGAAATGTAGAGAGAGCCAGAATCAGAGGACTCAGAAGCACAGGAGGAGTTATAGCCAGAATTCTCTAAATCTCATCCCCATTCTGTTGCTGTGAATGGACAGTGTCAAATTCTCCATTCTTGCTGGTAGCATTGGTGTACAATGTAGGACACCAGTGGTTACTAGTTACTAGTGGTTACTAGTGGTGTACCTCAGGGATCTGTTTTGGGGCTCCTGCTATTTGTAATTTTTATAAATGATCTGGATGAGGGTATTGAAGGATGGATTAGTAAATTTGCGGATGACACCAAAGTCGGAGGAGTGGTAGATAGTGAAGAGGGGTGTTCTAGTTTGCAGAGAGACTTGGACAAGTTGCAGAGCTGGGCCGAGAGGTGGCAAATGGAGTTTAATGTTGAAAAGTGTGAGGTAATTCACTTTGGCAGGAATAATAAATGTGTAGAGTATAGGGCTAATGGTAGGATTCTTAATAGTGTTGATGAACAGAGGGATCTTGGTGTATTTGTGCGTAGATCCCTGAAAGTTGGAAGTCAAGTCGATAAGGTTGTTAAGAAGGCATATGGAGTCTTAGCTTTTATTGGTAGGGGGATTGAATTTCGGAGCCGCAACGTCATGTTGCAACTGTACAAAACTCTAGTGCGGCCGCACTTGGAGTATTGTGTGCAGTTCTGGTCCCCACATTATAAGAAAGATGTGGAGGCATTGGAGAGGGTACAGAGGAGGTTTACCAGGATGTTGCCTGGTATGGAGGGCAGGTCTTATGAAGAGAGGCTGAGGGATTTGAGGTTGTTTTCGTTAGAAAGGAGGCGGCTAAGAGGGGATCTTATTGAAGCATATAAGATGATTAGAGGTTTAGATAGGTTGGACAGTGATAGCCTTTTTCCTAGGATGGAGAAAGCTAGCACGAGGGGACACAGCTTTAAATTAAGGGGTGGTGGTTTTAGGATAGATGTCAGAGGTAGGTTCTTTACCCAGAGGGTGGTAAGGGTATGGAATGCCTTGCCTGCGTCAGTTGTAGATGCGCCAAGTTTGGTGGCGTTTAAGAGGTTAGTAGATAAGTTTATGGATGAAAGGGGAATGGTTTAGGTTAGAGGGTCACTGCTTGTTCCTAATTGGTCGGCACAACATCGAAGGCCGAAGGGCCTGTTCTGCGCTGTAATGTTCTATGTCCTATGAGAGTTCCGCCCCTGATATAAGAGCAGAAGGTAGGATGAGGGAAGATTATGGGGAATTTGGAATTGAAAATGAGAATGACAATTCAAATGTGTAAGAGGACCAAATGCTGGCATTGTTCATTAGAATCAAAAGGTAAATGAATGAGGGAAACTAGACAATATAAGGAAATGAATGAAGTTTCTGGAGGAATAGAGATTGGGAGACCAGCAAGAAGGGAAATTAAGTTTAGAGGTGATAAAAGTATAGATAAAAGTGAAGTGGAGGTATGAAAGTGGAAGTATATACTCTTGGTCATAGACTAATATGGGGGTAGATTTTTAACTTGCCATTCAAAAACAAAATTGGCAATGCAGATTATTCGCAAGATTATAAAATACAGCAAATTTGCATTTCCATGATTTGCAGCCTAATCTTTCTTCCACATTGCCTTTGAATGTGGTTTCCCACTGTATCAGAGAATCATTCCTAATGAGTACTTTGCATTAGGTATTCATATGGTTGCAACTTTAAAGTTTTGAGTATTTACCATTTCTGCTGTGCTTCTTATATTCTGGATCTCACTTATTTGGAATGGAAGAAAGCTACAATGTGAAGTGCTTGTCTTATTTCGCTGACAAAAAGAAATATGTGAAAAATGCTATTTCAGTAGAAATATTTGCAATTTTAATCTTTTCCACACAAGTGCAATCAACCATTTGAGTTTCCGTCTCTGTTGGAAACTGCTTAACTGATGTCTACAAGGGTGAGTTAATGAATGACTTCATTGTGAATCCCAGAGATTAACATCAGTTTGAGATGGATGGGATTTTGTGAGTGTGATAAATATGCACAGGCCGATTGCTGCTCATTACTCTCATGGCAGAATGATGACAAAGAATGAGTAGAATGTGATCCTTTTATTGGTGATTCTGTATTGAATTCTAAATTGTTGAAATGAAAACCTAAGGTTTATAATGACAATCTAAACCCAGTGATAAGAGCCTGGTCTTAGTATTAAAAAAAAGGGAAATTTAGAGGCATCTTATTCAATTAATCTCATCCCAAAGATGGTAAGGAAAAAGTTATGGTGCCATTCCATAGGACTATCTTCACTTTTCTATCTTCCTCAGGGTCACTGGAGTGTTTGCCTGTGTTAGACGGTAGACCTTTTAATATGGAAATCAGGGTCCTATGATTTAAGTGGAACATTGATTGCCGTTTTGCGACAGACTAGATGATTCATCCAATATCAGTTGGAGGTTCAACTCGTAGATGAGGGCAATAGGTCAATTTAGTATTAGAATAATATTCCAAGTAATGATCTAGCTTTCACCGAAAGGATTCGTGTACAGAATATGAATGTAATTTAAAAAAGAATTACACAAAAGAGTCAAACACTTGCTTTCAAAGAAAAGCTGAGGTGAAAGAAAGCTTGCAATTTTCTCATTACTGCACATATAATTTACAGTGTACATATTGCTTAATGGCTAGAGCTAAGATGATCCAGTTAACCTGTAATGGGTACTTGAACACTTAAGGATTGAAATATCATTGACTTAATGACTATAAAATTTACTATGATAAAATTTCCCTATTCATAGCGAGCAGTCCTACTTGACATCCCTTAGCTGTGCTATTTATCTATATTACACTTGACCTAAGAGTTTTTATTCTTTCATTCATCAAATGCAAAGAATGTTTTATTTTTCCACAGCTATCAACCTTTTCCATGCAGAGCACAATCAAACACTGAATGGTGTAGTAAGAACATCCTTATAAGGTCGGCATTTTGAATGAATAAGTAGTTGACAATACAATAATTTGCAGAGGCTCACCAAACCTGAACCAAATCGAATCTAATGAACATAAAATAAGACATAAATAACCAGACTTACATTATACTGTTTAATTTATAAAAGTGAATTGAATTCTACCAACTGATAATGCAAGTCCCCTGCAGGGACCCATACCATGTTTTATGTAAGCTCATTTCAGTTCAGACTACCTCTATCCCAAGCAATTTGGTATTTTTTTAATGTAATTTTCACTGAAACTGTTGTAATATGTTATGTTTGGGGATATCAAGTTAAATTCCATATTGTTCGATAGATACTTATAGCATGTTAATGTTTCTTCTGAACTGCTAGAGGCAGTTCAGGCATTGAAGTGAGACATCCAACCAGACCATCACAAATTTGATGTCAATGAGTGGGTCAATCATTAGACGGTGTGCTGCAGGCCAACAGAGCTCTCTTTCTATGTTGAAGAAGCACACACTGTCAGTTAACATGACTAAGAATTATTGGCTATTTGACCTGCCAAGACTTAACAGTTGAAGGTAAATGTGGACCTGGGTTCAAATGTTTTATGGGTTAGACCTCATAGACCAACTGCAAATTGATGCAATTGAGACAACAAAAGGAATTGACATAAACACAGATAATAATAGAAATCCACAGAAGAGAGAAACAGAGTTATCAGCTGGGATTCTGTCAGGCTGAAGAGGCTCTGTCAGAGAACAGGTCTGGAACCATGGTCAATTCTGTGGGGAAGGATCAATGAATGAAGAGCCATTCAGTCAAGTGGACACCATTAGGCAATTTCCAGCATTGAGATCCCCAGTGGCCAAAGCCCCATTCACCCATAGTTGCCGGTCAATCAGAGGCCAACAGTGCTTCTTGCCACCAGCTCCAATGAAAGGGGTGGCAACTCATGGAAATATGCCCATCAAAAGCCCAGATTTGCCAATGGACCCCAGGCCAAAGGTTAGTGAAGGTGGGCTGAGGTTGTTGAGTAGCGTTTGTGGGAGAGGGAGCAGGTGGTGTAGAGGCAAAGGCAAACAGGTGCTTTAAGCTGCCACCCTCTTTCCTGATGCTGAAACCTTTTGTCAATCAGAGCCTGCCTGACTATGATGTCCTTTTCTCCGTCCTGTGTGTCTGTGCTGGAGGCTGTTTATTGTGATGGATGGGGTGCCCATCAAGTGGTTACTTTGCCCTTGAGAATGTCAAGCTTCTTTAGTGCTGTTGGAGCTGTGCTCTTCCAGGATACAGTAATGGGACAAGGGATAAATGTAAAGGAGTAAACTTACAAGAAATGAGCCACATGGAGTGATCTTTTCAACAGGATAGAAATACTTCATGAATATTCTGAATGCGTAACACTCCAACTGTAACTTCAGCAAATCAGTGTTGGCATTCTTGAACAGTAATTATTTTGTAGAAATAAGCAGAACAGCTGCTTTGCAAATGAAGCCTTCAGATTCAGCAAAGTGACCTATCTTTTTAGAGGAGGTGCCATTTCTGCTGACATTTTCCAGGGACTGTGATAATTACAAGAACTGAAAATGGGTAAATGTAGAGTTGCAGTGCAATGTTGTTGTTGAGCATATGTTAGATATTAACTTAGAGAACTCCACTGGAATATTTGATCATTTTTATCTACAGACTAAATGACAAAAGGTTACCAAAATCTTTCCTTTTTTTTCTCTTTCTCTCTCTGTCGCTGGCATGTATACATGTTTCTTTCTTTCTGTACTTCTCAAATCAAAAAAAAAGGCAAATCTATTAGCCAATGAATCAAAATCAACTGCATTGATGATGACATCAACAAAAATCCTGAGCATTACAGTCAAAAACAGTAACAGAAAATTCAAATAACCACTCTCACCAGGTACCAGGGTTAAAAGAAACACTAAAGTGATTTCAATTAGAGCAGGTGGATATTTTACTAAATCCTGTTTCTACTGACTATTTCTACCCTATATCAGCGAAAGTTGTGGTTATGTTTTGGCAGTGCGGACGCACAGAAAAATGGGTTGAAGTCGTTGTTTAAGTAAATTGGTTAGGTTCCTTTCTGTTTCCAGTGGCATGGTGGCTACCTAAATTGAGTACAGCTTAAAGTTGAGGTAGTTGGGTTTTTGTTGGAGACAGTGTTTTGGTGAGATCTCCATTAAGTGCAAGGTTAAATGGGCCTGACACATCAACACTGTGGTAGATAGAATCAAGGCAGTGTTCTCAGCAATGAATTGTTCTCTTCCTGACCATTCAAAGTCTCTCTTCTTGCCTAATACCGGTACTAGTGAAACCTGGTCTAAGATGTCTAGTGCTGATGCTTTGCAGTCTGTGGCTCAACAGAATGCATATTTATTCTAGACCTACATACAGTGGTGATCTTTCTACACTTATGCCTACTTTCACCCATGCCAACTAGATGTAACTTGCTACAATTCCTTACCATCCCATCACATCTAGGCTCTTCCCCAGGATCCACAGTTGAGGTTGGAAAGGACTCCTAGTTTCCATGCTCTGTTACCTGGGATGATGTTGGTGGGCATCCCATCATGGGCCTGGACCTTACGGGTCCTGGACTGTTTTCAGGCAACATAGGTGTTGCAGTGTTGCCGTCCTCTATGTGTGGGACTGGAGATATGTCAGGGAGTGAGGAGACAGATGGGCTGGGCACCCTGGGGTCTCCTGGGTTGAAGGTTGAAGGCCGCAGGCTGCGTCACAGATGATCCTCGTCACTTCGGGCATCCGATGGCCCCAGGACTCCTCCATGGAATAGAGGGGCAGCTGGATTGAGATCCAGAAGCCCTGTCATGCTCTGGTGCAGACATTCATGAATTCCTACTAGTGCCTGAACCATGCAGTTGAAGTCCTACAACATGAAGTCATGCCCTCAGTAAATGGAGGTCATGAGCTAAACCATGGAACAAACATGTCCTATGATGGAATGCACATCCAGTACCAAGGTTTTTGGTACTGTTTTAGCCTCATTTTGCTGGAAAAGGCAATGGGACTCTTCCAATCAGCTGTGTAGTTCAAAAAGGAATGTTCTCATCCCTTCCTGATATTAGCAACTCTGCTTTTGAGGCTCCATCAGCTTTGGAATGACTGGATCCAGGGGTATCTCATCAGCAAGGGGCCCAGCAAAGTCCTGGGCTCCAACATCCTTCCAAAGGCTGGTTCCCTAGAATGTCCTTGCTTCCATCTGTTGTGGATAGTCAGCTGTGAGGTACATACCAGTGTATGACCCAGAAACCTGTCTACTTAGTGAACCCACTGAGATGTGAGTATCTGTGCTAGTGCCAGATACATGTGACAGCTGTGACATATCTTCAATGGTGGGTCTGGGAAATCTCCATCGGAGGTGCTCATGTCCAAAGGGTTCTGGGGTCATGAGAATAATCTGGGCTGCTCGGCTGATATGCCAGAATGAAAAGGGAGATGACATCAGTGCGTTAAAAGTGATAAAGAAAGGAACACTGATTACTCACTTGAGACTTCAGCTCTGAAAAAGAGTCATACTGAGCTCAAAATGTTAACTTTATTTCTCTTTTCACTGAAACTGCCAGAGATTTTCTAGTGCTTTCTTTTCTTTAGAGCTTCAGCATCCATTGTATTTTTGCTTCTACTTGACAGAAATGTTTTGTAAGGGATTAAACACTTGAATGTATTTAAGTAATATCAATAATTTTTTTTTAATAGAGCAAACTCTGCAAAACACAATTAGAATTTTATTTTTTTCATTTCACCATAGTGCCTGAGGTTTGTCAATGGTGAATGCTGGGTGAGTTAGTATGAATTGTGTAAGGGTAAAAAGAAGTGGGTGGGGGCATAAGTTAGCACTAAGTAAGCATAGAGGCTATAAAGATCCAGAGGGATGATTGTGTACATTGTAGAAGGGACCATGGGAGTGTGTAAAGTGTCAGGGATTAACATGGAAGTTTTAAATGGCCATTGGGGGTGATGATGTAGAGATGCCGGCGTTGGACTGGGGTAAACTCAGTAAGAGGTCTGACAACACCAATTTTAAATCCAACTGATTTATTTGATAGTAAACTTGCAAGCTTTTGGCCTTTGTAGCCTTCGTCAGGCGAATGAGGTGTTCTGGTCTGCAATAGCACACATATCAGCACATACAGTTTACAGATTACTGATTAGAATGCGAATCCTTACACCTAATCTGCTATTCAAGTCTTAAAGTGGCTAACAATGTGAGTGGAAGGAGCACTGAGTACAGGTTAGAGATGTGTATTGTCTCCAGACAGCACAGTAGGTGAGGTTTTTTTGCTAACCCAGGCAAGTCATGGGGGTTACAGATAGGGGGTGAGCCAGAACATGTGTTTGCATGGGTTAGCATGGAAGAGACATGGAGTGTGTTTGAATGGTGAAGAGGTGTGAGTTATGACAACTAAAAGGCTGTTTTCTGTCTTTGTAACAATTGTTACAAATAATAACAATTGTATTATTGCATTTTATTGACAAAGTCCCAGATCTCAGAGACAAGTCTTTTAAACTGTTTCCACCCAGCAGCTCTTGTAACTTCCTTTTAACATTTTACAAATTTGAACTCCTGTTAGCACCCACATCAATGTCCAAGGTTTTAGAAATCAGCAAAGGGCAACCAGAAGTTGATAAAGAGAAAAATAGAATATGAAATATAGGCTATAAAAAATATTCAGAAAGGCGAGTCTAGCTAAAGAAAATGCTAGTCCTTTAGAGACAAAGACAAGAGAGGTCATGAGGGTAATGAGGCAGTTACATTTGTTGAACAATGTTTTAGCCAGGAGTTTTAATTCTGGTCACCAAAGATTTGACGGTATTTTGAAATATAAAACACCTAGTTTGCCAGAGGATGGATTTGATGCCCAAGTGACAATGTGGAAAGCAGCCTGGAGATGGATCAATGGGTCACCTTTAAAAAGCTGAGCAGTAGCTATGACTGGGTCTGCCAGTCATGATGTTGATGGCTGACAAGGGAGAAGAATGGATCAGAGCAAGAACAAGCAGGTCCGGGCAGAGCAAAGTATCTGATGCTCCCTGGAGGCCCTCACTGAGGTTATGGACAAGAGGCAGCAGATTTTGTTCTCAGCCTCTAGCCAAAACCACACTCCCTCTCCTGGACGATTAACGGGGTTTGGTTGGAGGTGAGAGAGGAGTTGATCAATCACAGGGTGATCAGTAAGATATGGTTCAAATCCAGAAATAACATTATAAGATTTGGGAAGGTGAGTGGCAAGCAATCCCTGGGTGACAAGCCTGGGTGACAGCAGCGTGCACAAGAGCTAAGCAGATTACGTATTATGTTGTATGAGATATCATCCATGCAGACATGCGGGAAGTGAATGAACAATGGCATTACACAGGAGCACAACAACTCATGTCAATGACATGTTGAGAGAGTTGAGGATGTGAAGCTTGTTCATGCATCATTTTCTCCTCATCTCACAGGAAAAATACATACACAACGCTGGGAATTTGGCACCGACAGGAGATGCTGGGGTACGGACATACAACAAATGTTTATAAAATGTTGAGAGGAATAGATAGGGTGGACTCTCAGAGACTATTTCCCCGAGCTGAAATGGTCACTACGAGATGACACAGATTTAAGGTGCAGGGAAGCAAATACAAAGGAGATGTCAGGGGTAGGTTTTTCACTCAGAGGGTGGTGAGTGAATGGAACCGACTGCCGTCGGAGGTTGTTGAGGCAAACTCACTGGGGTCTTTTAAAAGACTTCTGGATGAGTATATGGAAAAGAATAGGGTAGGGGGTTATAAATAAGTCTGTGGATTGGTAGATGTGATCGGTGCAACTCATGGGCCGAAGGGCCTGTTTATGCTGTATTGTTCTATGTTCTAACTTATGGCCATGGCTGGACACTGCACAGGTATCATCATTAAAGTTTTACAACACCAATTTTAAATCCACCCAATTTATTTGATAGTAAATTCGCGAGCTTTTGATTCTATAGCCTTCGTCAGGCAAATGCAGTGTTCTGGTCTGCAATAGCACTCATATCCACACAGACAGTTACAGATTGCTGATTAGAATGCGAATCCTTACATCTAACCTGCTATTCAAGTGTTAAAGTGGCTAACAATGTGTGAGAAGGGAATCCTGAGCATTGGTTAGAGAATTGTGTATTTTCTCTAGACAACACAGTAAGTGAGGTTTTTTGCTAACACAGGCAAGTTACGGGGGTTACAGATAGTGTGTCATGAAGCCAAGATCCCTATTAAGACCGTCCTCATGGTATCATCATGGCAGGCTGGAAGCTAAGAAAAGCAAATTCATTTGATAGCTCTCAGGTAAAAGGGTGTTACGATTAGGTGAAATGGAGTAAACTGGCTTCCCTCTATTCGAGCTCCTTGGTTAGTCTCAATAAACATCTAAGTTTCTTTTCATAAGAATATGCTTTTTTCTGAATCCAAAAGTACTTAACTATTTAAATTGTGAGCAATACAGAACCAATCAAATCAGTTTGTATATCAATCAAAAGTAAAAATAAGCACTAAACATGGAAAAAAAATGATTAAAATGTGATGCTACACACACAAAAATCAGTGATATGGGAAGTTAGAATCTAATGAACAAAAAGTTAGAATAATATATAGCTAAGCGTCCTTTGATTGTTCTTGAGGTGTACATTTTTAAAACATTATGAATGATTTAGATTAGCCGGTTGTGTGGATATCATCACAAAAAGTTGCAATTATGACAAGATTTCAGTTCACTGCTAGGTTTCTAGTAAAATTGACTTCTGCACCAGGGAATGTACTTGTTACAAAATAGAGAGAGACCAGCTTCCTCCACTGAAAACTTTCTTGCAATCCTTCCAGTGGCTGCAGCCTGACCTTGAAATATTCCACCCATTGTGTATTTCCAAGTGGTCTAACAGTGGCATTCAATTTTTCAATGTTTGTTTATTCATTCATGGGATCTAGATGTTGTTGCCCATGGTGATGAGTTGCCTCCTTGAACCATTACCGTCCATATGGTGTAGGTTTACCACTATACTGTGAGGGAGGGAATTCCAAGGTTTTGACTCATGACAGTGAAGAACATTCATCACTTCACAACTTCCATAGACAGTGATGGGTCTTGATGGGTCTCTGAATTCTACAAATTGTCTCTCTCTTCACATTTCCTTGAAAGTGATTTGTTTATTTTTCACCTTCATCTTAGATGATGGCCTTGTATTTTGAAATATTTTGTTCTGGGTCATTACAAATTGCAAAATTTTATATCAGTTTAAAGTTGAAAAATCATTTTATCAAAAGTAAAAGGGCATTTCCTCACGATGCCTTCGCATCACAAGAAATGAGATTCACTCTCATTTCAGTACAAGGTATTAAAAAATACAAAGAACAAAAAAGAAATTCACTCCCATTTATTGCTTTAGTCTTAATCTGTATTGTTATATCAGTTCTGGGTCTCAATAAGTTCTGAACAAGATGTCTATAATAACATTTGATTTCCCTGCAATGTGGGTGCCTTTTTTTGGTTATATCGCTGAAGAAACAAATTGTAATGGAATAATCTTGCATTTTGAGTTTTGAATTTCTTTTCAAAGGTTAAAGGGTTGTGGTCAGTGCAGACTGTGGCATCTCTGTACCAATTGTGGATGTACATCTCAAAATGTCAGAAATAAAACTGGAGGAGGTCTTTTTTTTGCTGCAGAATACCATTCCTGATGTCCATCCAGTTGTTTTGAAGAAGTACCAATTGGACAGTCTATTCCTGACTGGGGAGGGTAAGGTCACTAGCATCATGGCTACTTTAAATGTTTGTCCGAAGTCTGGAGCTGCTAGCATTGGTTCATTTTTGAAATTGGCTTTCAAGTTTTCAAAAGCTGTTCATACTATTTTTGCTTTTTTTCTGTAGTAAGGCTATCTATGCTGTCTTCAGGTCAGTATTAGGGAGGTGTTTGTACTGGTCACTGCATTAACTTTCTTGAGTCTTGTGGAGCCATTTGGCTTGAGCACACATACAAGTGGGAGGTTCCAGCTACTGCTACTAATTGCTATTAGTTGATGTCCAGCACATAGCTAATCGCCTCCAGACACTGGACCAGCTTTTCCATACCTAATTAAGAAGGGCCTCTCCCACATCCTTATCATATAGAGCTAAAAAGGTGCAGCCTGGCTTGTTTCTATAGTTGCTTTTAAATGCAGTGAGCAGCCTTGTCAGGTCTCCTTACTGTTTTGCATTTAGATGGATGACTATTATATCCATTTCACTGGAATTTCAGTGTTTGCTTGCTGAACAATAAAGGGTTCAATATGGGCCTCACTCATATCTCCCTCCAATTTATCCTCACTATTGCTCTCATCATCTAGGTCTACTGTTATTTGACAGACTCTTCTTGGCTGTGATATCATCTTATCATATCAACATAACACAGCCTTTACTTTTCCCCAGACTGTGGTGTCAATTAGATAGTTTATCTACCCAAGGGTAGCAGGGTGGCCCAGTGGTTAGCCACTGCTGCTTCCCAGTGCCAGGGACGCAGGTTCAATTCTGATCTCAGGCCACTGTTGGTGTGGAGTTTGCATATTCTCCCTGTGCCTGCATGGGTTTCCTCTGGGTGCTCCAGTTTCCTTCCACAGTCCTAAGATGTGTGAGTTAAGTTGATTGTCTATGTTAAATTAATTAATCTCATGGGGATTAGCAAAGTAACTATGAGGGGTTACGAGAATTGTTCCTGCGTGGAATTGTGTTTGGTGCAGATTTGGTGGGCTGAATGGCCTCCTTCCGCATTGTAGCGATTCTATGAACGTAAGCTTCTTTGCTACTCCATACAGGGCACTGAATTAATCTTTAAAGGGTTCATGCAGTATTGATAGGAGCACAAGTACACAATCTCCTGACTGAAAGGTTCAGGATCAGACATGCTTGTCTGAGTGTATTTTCGTAATTGCTTGGCAGATTTTTTAAGTGTTCTCAAGCCAAATCACATGTTCTCATGAGTTGTTCATGGAACACAGTTATATAGTCTAAAAATGGAGACTTCCTCCTTCTGCTCTAAAGATTTCTCCCTGATTAGTTTCAGGGGATCTCTCACTTGGTGTCTGTAAACTAATTCAAATAAAGTAAAACCAGTGGACTCATTAACAGAGACTCAGGTAACAAACAGAAGAAAACCCAGTCCTTTATCCCTGTCAAAGTGGAATGTCCTCATTATTGATTGCTAATACTGTTCCAGCAGCTCTGTGACTGTAGATGATAGTCAAAGGACTTCAACTGGGTCACGCCCAGGTCACCAAGGATTTCCTAGAATATTCACACATGAAGATTGAACCTGATCTGACTGGCTCTCCTTGGATATCTCTAGACTCACTGGTCGAAAACTAGCTGCTTTAGCCATTTCAATTCTAGGTACATCTGGTCAAGTTGTTTCCTATGAGTACAGAATTTCTGGCACTGACTCTTATGCACATAACATATCTCATAGCTTATTGCACTTTCTTTTGGCAAGAGGAGAAAATCTCAAGAGCTTTTTCTGTCAGCTTATTCTACAGTAAGAAGTCTCACAACATCAGGTTAAAATCCAACAGGTTTATTTGGTAGCACAAACCATAAGCTTTTGGAGCGTTGCTCCTTCGTCAGATGAGTGGGAGTTCTGTTCACAAACAGGGCATATGAGAGGATGAGTAAGTCAGGCTCTTATTATCTGGATTTCAGAAGAATGCAACATACAAGATTCTGAAGAGACTAGAGACCGGATGGTTGTTTCCTTTGGCTGGGCAATGTAGAAACCTGAGGATTGGGAGAGTGTGGAGGAGGGGGGAATGACCTCAGGCTACACGGTCAATCACATTAGACTGAGGTGAGGAGAAATTTCTTCATTTAGAGAATTGTGAATCTTTGGAATTGTTAACCCTCGAGGATTACAGATGCTCCAGGGTTGAATATATTCCAACAGATTTTTAGTTTATCAGACAATCAAGAGTTATGAGGCATGGGCAGGAAAGTGGAGTTGAGGTAGAAAATTAACCATTGCTGTAAAGGCAACATGCAGGTATAGCAAGCTGTTTGGAAGGCTTGTGGAATGTTAATCTTTATTGCAAGAGGATTTGAGTACAAAAGTAATGAGGTCTTGCTTCCATTGTGTAAGAGCTCCATTAGATCATGCAGGAACACTGTGTGCAATTTTGGTCCCCTTATCTCAGAAAGAATATTATTGCCACAGAGGGACTGCAACAAATGTTCACCAGACTTGTTCCTGAGATGGCAGGATTGTCTTCTAAAGAAAAATTGGGCAAACTAGGCCCATATTGCCTAGCATTTCAAAGAGTGAAAAATTATCTGATTAAAACCTACAGAATACTTAAAAGAAAAGACAGGGTAAATCTAGATAAAATATTTCCCTTGGTTAAGGAGTCTAGGACAAAGAGGCACAGTTTAAAAATAAGAGAGAATGCTACTCACAATTGAGATGAGGAGAAATTTCTTTACACAGAGGTTTGTGAATCTTTGGCATTCTCTACCCTGAGCGCTGTGGAAGCTCAGTCATTGAGTTTAAGGTGGAGATTGATATGTTTCTGATTAACAATAACATAATGGGTATTGGGGATAGTTTGTGTACGATGCATTAAGTATCCCATCAGCCATGATTGTACTGAATGGCAGAGCAGGTTCAACGAACTAAATGGCCTATTTCTGTTCTTATGTTCCTACATATTGAATTGGGGAGCTGGTTTGAGCAGCCATGTGGTTTATTTACTTGGTCTGTAATGTTTTAACCACAGAGATACCAATTACATTTACAAACTTGCATTCTCTGACATTTTGCTTGACTAGAACCTAAAAATCAAAGAACAATTGTCCTTCAAATAATCCATAATTTGATCAGAACAATTCAAAGTTTGTTGTGGCTTCAAATTAGACAGCCTGACAGCAAACCCTGCCATAGAAACAATAGATTTCTCGAACAAATTGCTGGTGAGGATAATTTAAATATACTCTCTAGTGTTTTTTTGAAGAATTTATCTGAAAAGGCTTGATATTGAAATATTCAATGATATGACAAAGCAAGGAGCAAGCATCTGTTACACACCCTAAAGTAGGCTTAACACCTGAGCTATATATAAAGAACACTAACACTTATTGTAAGAACCACATGTCATTGATTAAACAGCTTCTGCCACACCACCAGTTATGAAACATTTCAACCATCTCACCTTGATGTAGAAGCAATTGCATTGGAGCCACTATAATTATTTTAACAGGACACTCAGGTAAGATTTTGGTTTAAGCTGATTTTTTTTTCCTACTTGATCATCTGAATGTGTCAGTATACTTCAGAATTGGATAATTATCTGGTACAAGGTCATGGGGAAGAGTCTGGTGTGGCCTTCAGATTGTAATTGCTCAATATGTGGCTTTAGATTCTAACCTCCTCCACCAGTGATGCATAAACATGAGTTTCATTCAAAGAATGTTTTATTCTTGTTATATATGTGACATTTGCTGTACCCTCTCTTTTGCTTTTTGGCAACATTCGGGTCTGCACGTGTCCTCTGTGACAGGCTATACACCCTCTATGCCAATTCCCATTATGTTGTTCATACTTTGCTATAGACAAGGGATCTAATTAGCCAGGAGCAATAAATTTATATTTGAAGAATAACCATAATTGTGGTTGATGGGATACTGCAACAATTTTTTGCAGTTTTAATCTAACAGTTTGATGATTTCCTATCCGTAGTCAGCTATCCCTGAGAATCGTCAAGTTTGACTTGATCTAACTAAAAAGTTCAGCCCAAACATTGTACAATCTTCAGACTGATTGCCCAAACTCAGTGATCAACATCGGATCTCCTTAAACATGGAAGCAATCTATTTCCCAGGGAAGTGTTGAGACTCTGAGATAGGTATACATGCTAGATGTGCACGTATTGGAGTAGTGTATTATGGGAAATATTCCTTAATTAGAGTGGAGGAGGCATTTTAAAGACCTTTCGTTTCATTTAGTATTCCTCGACTATTATTGAGAAAGCTGTTGTGCCTTCTCCAGAAATAATGACCCCCTTTTGGAGAAACATCTTCTGATAAGAATGCAGTTATACTCAGAGTTCTGCATTACTGTTTTCCTAAAATAATGTTGCCCCAATTCTGTGACTTTGGGGTTCTCAACATTAACTCCACTGACCATGAGTTCTTTGTGAAAGTTATCAACTGTTATATATTAAAATAACTAAATGAAGCAGGAAGATCAAAAATCCTTGACTGCCCATTAACCTAGTTCACCAGGCATTACACCAGCAGTATGAGTGGGTTGCATCCAAATTAAAAATAATTTGATGACCCTGCTGTAGGCTCTATCTGTTGTACCTGGCACAGATGACTTAAATTGGGAAAAGTCAAAATCATAGTTATCAAAATCTTCTTTTAACATCTGTTTGGCTAGATTCTGCGTGACTAAACCTCCATCATTTTAATATTTAGTGTAATTCAGGCCTTTCAGGTCACCACGGATAACAGGCTGGAGTTAGCCATTCAATGGTAATCTGATACATTATCTTGAATTAGTTTTTCTCAACTTGGTTTTTCCAATTAGGAATTAAGCTGCAGACTTTCTGAAAAAAAAACACCTAGGAAACCTTGTTACTTCAGAGCTGACTCAGTTTACTTTATTTCAAGTTACATATTTGGATGAGGTCTTTTAACTCTGGAATACCCATTTTTTAAAAATCATTTACAAGATATATGTGTCACTAGATAGGCATTTAATGACCATCCCTTGTTATCCTTGGGAATGTGGTGGTGAGAGCTGCCTCTTGAACTGCTGCAGTGCCTGAGGTCTAGTTACATCCACAGTGCTGTTAGGGAGTGAGTTCCAGGAAATTGACACAGCAATAGTGAATAAGTGACAATATATTTCCCAATCAGGATAGTGAGTGACTTGGAGGGGACCCTCCAGCCGGTAGTGTTCTGAGGTGTCTATTGCTCTTGACCTTCTAGAGGGTAGTGGTCATGGGTTTGGAAGGTGCTGCCTAAAAAACCTTGATGTATTCTTCCAAGAAACGGTCACTAAAGGATGAAAAGATGGGGTGTGACTTTGCTTATCCATTTTGCACACAGAAGGAGGAACTGGAAAATGATTCATAACAAGAGGCAGCAATACATTGTCACAAAACCTTTGTTGTTCAATAACACACCAATTTGAGTGAAAGGGATAGATATGTGATAAGAGAAAATATATGGTTATTGATCAAGCACCCTATGGCACACTTATTCCAACTTCACATTCTGCAAGATATCTGTATTTTTCTTGTCCATTGCCTACTCTTCAGCAGATGACAGTGTGCAGTGAAGGAGTTATTCTTCCTATGTGAACACAGTCCCGAACACTACCAGTGGGTTCGGCCTACAAGAGGTAAATGCAGTGTGTTAGTGAGTAATGTGCTGAAGAGCTTTGAACATCTGTTGTTAAAATAGGATAAATTTAGCTGGTATTCTATAGAAGCATCAGGTGTGTGTAAGAGAGGACATTAATTAGTGAGAGCAGTGGCTGTAGCAGAGTTTGGAACTGACACCAGGAGAGGTTGAGCATCTCATTAATGCTGTTACAGTAAAGTGGTGCTGGGCTCTGCTGACAATGATAACAAGACTGTGAATGGGAGTTTTAACACAGCAGGCTGGGACAGATCATTGAATTTCTTTCGACATTCCTTCCAGATCCAAAGGAAATGCAATGACAATTTATGTGCTCAGCCACCACCAGGCATACTTCTCAGGCTTTAAGGAAATAGAATATTCAACATTTTCCTTATTGCAACCATTAAAACATCCAGCGCATCATCAGAGAATCTGGATGTAATCCCATCAACATGCGTTTTTTTTTCCCAGCACACAAACAGCCTTCATTGAAGCTCCAGACTGAGAACTCTACCATCCCTTTGAGAGGTGCAAGTATCAGGATGTTACTTTGGACTTTCCGAAAATCCCCAAAAAGCAGGATGTCCAATTGCCAATGCAATCTATATTGACAACTTGCTTATCAATTTCAATTGAGGCTCAAACTCACAAAAGGTCCTGACTTCATGTTGAAATCATGAAGTGCAGAACACAGCTCATTCAAATAATTTCACGTGTTGAAAATCTCTTCCAACGATAATGAAAGAATCCTTAACGTCGCACTAATAAAGCAATGAACCAACAAATTGAACTGTGTTACTGTAATCCTAAACTGTTAAAATAAGCACTAAAACAGTTAAATAATATGGAAAACCAATTAAAATATGTTCGCCATATCTTAGGCTCTCTTCTGTCTTTTTTTTATGTTTCTTGACTGTGATTATACTTCTTTACATTTTAATTTTATCCATCTTGTCATTGCTGCCTCTCTTTTCTCCAAACAATTTGATTAAAAGCTCCCAGATAACTTTTCTCTTGACTGCCACTCTTGATTTCAGCAGAAAGTGCAAGTTAAGTAAAAGTGTTCATGAAATTTAGCCACCCATGAGCTTACACTTCATACTTGAAAGGTTGACATGTCAAAGATTAATCTTACATTCATTTTTTCATATCAACCTAAGAGAAGGATAGAAAATGAATAAAATTTTCAACCACTAATGGATCCGTTAACTAAAACTTGTGCACTCTGCTCAAAAGATTAAGACATTTGAATCTCATAAACTTCAATTCTATTGTGATTTTTCATTAAATAAATGAATTTTCTGATTAATATTTTCAAGAGAGAGAGGGAGTGGTGGAAACAGTGGGAGAGAGAGTAAACGTGGAAGAGAAAGAGAGAATAAGTGATTGTTGGAGAGTGAGTGTTGGAGAGAGAGTGAGAGTGTGAGCGTGGGAGGGCGAGAGAGTGAGTGAGTGTAGGAGTGTCTGTATATCTAGCTCATTCACAGAGTCAAGATTCCCACAAACCCTTGCTCCCACAAATCATCAGCCAATCAATCCAATGCACATACTGCGTGGGGTTAAGCGAGTGAGTATCAAGAGATCATTCGAGTGAGACCAGAAATTCCTGCCCGAGGTCAATGGATATTTCTGTTGTCCACCCCTCGTCCACTCTAATTCTGTGGTGGGCAAGTCGGTAAAGACCACATATAGAAATGAGCCAGACAACCAGACTCTGCCCCTTTCATACTCTAATATGACTCCTTATTAATTACTTTTTTAAATTATTAATTTATTGCTCTGACGCTGCTTTATTTTTGCTCAGCAAGTTGTCTCTTTTCTTCATACCTCAACTTTATTTTAAAATTCAGTTTAAAGTTTTGCCACACCTTATCTTTCTGAAAATTTTCTTATAATCCCCTTGAATTGGAAGAAAATGGAAATGTAACCCTCAGTGAAATGTTTAGGCACACCTCGACTAATCAGAATATGCTTGCATTGAATTTGACTGGAACATTACAGCAGTCTGAAGACAGACACGTGTGTATGAGAAAAGGTGGCGATTTTGAAATAACAAGCAGCAGGAAGGTCAAGGCATGCTTCTGGACTGAGCTGAAGTGTTATGCAAAATGGTCATCCAATCTACATTTGGTCTCCACAAAATAAAGGATCATGAACAGTGAATACAATAGACTAAATGGAAGTATGTATAAGTAAATGCTGCTTCAACTGGAAGGAGAGTTTGATGCTTTGGACAATGAGGAGAGAATATACAGAGTCAGTTGTTACATCTCCTGCAATTTCATGGAAAAGACTATGGAAGGTGGATGAGGCATTGGTGTTGATAAAGGAATTGACCAGGTCTTTATTGAGGGGACAATCTTTTCAGAATGCTGATAGAGAGGGGAAGGAAGGGGAGGGGAGAAAGAGATGTGTCTGGTGGTGGCATCAAGCTGTGGTTGGTGACATTAGGCTATGGGTGACAGAGGATGATTCTTTGGAATCCACAGGCTGGTGGAATGGTAAGTGAGGACAAGGGCAACCTTAGCACAGCTCCGAATGGGAGAGGAAGAGTTCAGGGAAGAAGTGCAGCAAGTGGTCAAGGGCCTTGTCACCACAGTAGGGGTGGGTGGGAGGTTTTGATTCGGAAGCAAGGATGACATGTTGGAAATGCCATTGAAAAGTAGCATAATCATAATAGATGCAACAGAAATGACACTGCAAGAATGGTAGGATGTGAGGAAATACAGCTGAGGTAGCAAAGAAGTCAATACTTACAATGCGGAATAGCAATTTATCTGGTGGATAATGTACTCTAATACATCTGAAGACATCTCTGCTGTCACAATGCTATTCAGTTTAATGGACACTTGCCTTTCCAATAAAAAACTCTATTATCAAACTATATAACTGATGAAATGTCATTTTAATGCAAGAAATATAGTTTGTAACATTTTTTATATTACATTTTAAATGCTTCCCAACCCCTAATCATGGCTTTGCTATGGCTCATAGCACCTCTGTGCTGCTATGAACCATTTAATGCTCCAAAGACAACCTGATGGTTTGAAAATTGTGGAGAGTCTGAAATATCCAAATCCACAATAGAGCTGATAGTATCAGGACAGCTGGATGTGGTTTGTGACATGTTCAGTTTTCCTACACTGTTCAAAATTGCCATCACTGGAAAAGGTGGTAGAAACTTTTGAATCGAGTCCTGCCTGTTACTTTTAAACACATCTGATGCCTGGATTGGACAGGATAATCCAGCACTTATAGCATAAAAGCCTCGAAGTTATGCAAAACTAAAACCAAAGTATAGTTCAGCCCAAATGGAGTGTTATGTCCAATTTGACAACTAAACTTGAGAAAGAATGTGAAACCTTTGCAGAGAATGCAGTAGAGATTTGCTGGAATGGTTCCAGGGATGACAAATTACTGTTATGTGAATAGGCTGAAGAAACTAGGGTTGTTTTTGTTAGAGCCAAAAATTGTATGATTGGGTTTCATTGAAGTATTCAAAATCATGAAGGCTTTAGACAAAAATAAACTGTTTCCAGTGGTTATAAGGTCAATAACCAGAAGATACTAATTTAAGGAGATTTTCCAAAAGAAAAATAGGAGGTACGAGGAAAAATATTTTTCTGCAACAAATTGTTAAGATTTAGAATTCTCTGACTGATTAATCTTCAATAATATCATTCAAAAGGGAAATGAATAAATAGTTGAAGAGACAAAAGTACAGGAATATGGAGAAAAAGCAGATGAATGAATGAGACTATCTAGATTGCTTTTTGAAAGAGTCAGCATAGATTCTATAAGGCTAATGTCCTCCTTCTGTGTTATGTTATTTTATGATTCCACGTATCAGTCTACAATCCTTGACTTCACACAAATCAGTACATTTGGTAAGCTCTTCAGGAAGCCCCTAATTGTTTATTCGTACCATCAAAGCTCAGCATTAAAATTAACTGGAATATCTTGTAACTGAAGAAAATTGCAAACTATTTTCTTTACACAGAACAGCTATTATTAAGTTTGCGACTAAAATCAGTAACAGTCTCAAGCACGTAATTTTTTTTCTACAATATATCCGACAAACAAAAACTTGTAGCAAAAACATGGTTTGCAATAATTTCCCTTACTTCCTAACTTTATATGTCTCCAAATTATTCTTATTGATCAACAAGTTAACAAAAGAAAATCAATGTTTGCATTCATATAGCATCTTTCAGAGCCTAAGGCTGGCTTGATAGGTCATCATGACCAGATTAGTGCTTCCCATGGTACTGAATGAAGCAAGGATGACAATTGCAGGAGGACTCATGATACTCTGGTACGAGAGAGCTACATATCACAGAATCACGGAATTGTTATAGCAGAAAGATGCCATTTGGTACATTGTGTCTGCACCGGCTCTCCAAATGAATATTATGATCTGGTGCCATTCTCCTGCCCTTTCTCCCTAACCTTGCACATTGGTTCCATTCAGATAATCATCTAATGTCTTCTTGAATGTCTTGATTGAATTTGCCTCCAATTTTCTCATAAAATATTGTAATAATAAATTGAGCAACTGCAAGTGAACAAGTTGAACTTGGGTGATAGGAAGACCTTAAAAAACAATAATCTGGACAAAATTAGCAGTCACCTGGACAAAAATGAACTAAGAAAAACCGATAAGAATTTATTGAAGGCAAGTCCTGTTTAACTGGGCAACCATCATGTAACTATAAGCTTCTAAACAAAAACTTAACTTGAGGAGAAAAACCTTTTTATGCAGCAAGTGTTAGGATCTGGAATGCACTGCCTGAGCTTATGATAGTGGCAGATTGAATCATGGAACACAAAAGAAAATTGGATAATTATCTGAAGAGAAATGGCAGAGAAGTAGGAAGACCAGAAAGCCTTATGAAAAACTGGCACGAACACAATAAGCTGAATGTCCTGTTTCTGAGCTGTATTCCAAGATCATGTGAGGGTACGCTGGGCACTGCAACAAAGATGGGTACCAGCTTCCCTCTGCCACAGAGGTGGGTACCAGCTTCTCATGAACTGTGACTCCTCGCTCTTCCTCTGGAGGGAATGTGATTGACTTTGTGAAGAGTTATGCAGAGAATAGTTTGTTGGGCCCTTGAAAATCCAAGGACTATTTGTTTTTATTTTAACTTAATTATCCAACTGGAGCGTTTAAAAGTCTCTTTTTCGTGCCTGTACTGAATAATTTTAGGTATTCAATTGTTCTGCAAGTTCTGAAATGTGCCTTTGAAAGCTTTTCATTTATCCTTTACTTAGGCGTTAATAAATAATTTCTTTCAGCCTTGCTTTTCTGTTGCTCCATCATACCTTTGTAGTTGACCTTTTTAAAATTGTACACCTGGGTGTTGGTCCCAGATTGCATTGAAGCACAAATCATTTTGAACTTAATCATATTGTGGCTGTTATTATCTTGATGTGCTACAACTTCCATTTTCTCTTTGCTGTCAGGCGTACTTACCATTACTAAGCTCAATGTTTCATCTTTTGGCTCCCTGACACACAGGGTCAGACAATATGTCTCAGAAATTGCTGTTAGTATGTTGTTCGCAGGGGTTACCTCTAGGTTAATTAAAAATTCTGAGAGAATTAACAGCTGGTTGTTTCTGTAACAGGAGTAAATCATGTGCTATAACACCCACAGAGTTAGCCGAGAAATAAAGCAGTTGGGCGATTAGCAAAAGCAGAGCCGACATTTAAACCTCTAGATCTGTGCAAGGGAAATCAGGCAAGAGATTACTCAGCAATACTGTTGTAAAGTGCAATATCCAACACTCACATAAGTTAGATGAAGGAAGCATTGATAGAAAAAATAAGGAATAGGTGGGAAATATTGTACTGAAATGAAAGGCAACTTGTCATGAAGTGAATCCTTGCCCCTTTTTTGAACAATCCTGGATCAAGGGTGTTTCTCAGATGGTCACTCTAACTTAAGGCTGAGAAAGACAGACCTCATACACTTAAACGGGTCTGAAGAACTGATCTAACTTTCCCCAAACGAAAAGAACCACCAGAGAATGTTACTGATCTCCTAGATAGCCTTTTTTCCACAGATGTTTAGCTGGATGATCACAAGACAGATATTTTAAGAGGCCAAGCATCTCTCTGCAATAACCTCTCCACCGAAGAGTGTGTAGAGGTAGGTTCTCAAGTTCGGCTATGGAAGGCTGTACCAGACAATATGTTTTTTTTTAAATTATATAAAAGTTTATTAAAGACCCGATCATGTCATTCACTTTTGTTGATCACAATATCGATAGTTCTAGGAAAAGTAAGTATCTAACAGAGAATCCAAGTCTGACTAATATTACAGAGAGACATTTAAATACCTATTAATAGTTAAAGCAGTACTTATTTTAAGTTTCCAAGTAAAGTGCTACTGAGTGTAGCAGGGTACCTTTGTCTCAATTAAAGGAAGAACTATCATCACTACACTACAGCAACTCTGATGACAGATGCCAGAATGAATCTAACAAATCTAAAAATCCTACTGTGCAATTCCGATATTTACATAGAACATAGAACACTACACCACAAACAAGCCCTTTGGCCCACATGTTGTGCCAATCATATCTATACCTACCAGGCTATAGAACTATCTGTAACTCCCAATCCCATTAAATCTCATGTACTCATCCAGAAGTCTCTTAAAAGACCCCAGCAAGTTCGCCTCTCGCACCACTGACAGCAACCGATTCCATTCACTCACCACCCTCTGAGTGAAAAACTTACCTCTAACATCTCCTCTGTACTTGCCCCCCAGCACCTTAAACCTATGTCCTCTTGTAGCGACCATTTCAGCCCTGGGAAATAACCTCCGAGAATCCGCTCTATCTATTTCTACCATAAAAGAACTGAACAAGTAGTAAATGTAAGAGCACTTATTCTGGAGAACATACTTTGTTTTTGTCAGCACCCTACAGTTTAATCAATGACATTCAAAGAGGCAGTATATTGACAAGTGCAGACAGTGGTCACTGCACTCAGTTGCCAGGGCTCAATTAACAATTTTTTAGTCTTATTCTTAAGATCAACCATTGTTGAATTGTAGCATCTTACAATTTTCCTTGTCGATGTGACATAAAGGCCAATTCTGTTTTTCTTCAGAATTGCCTCATATTTGAAGATTATACCATATCCAATGTCATAGGATATTGTGCAGACTATCCATAGTGATGTTAGGAAGGGAGTTCCAAAATTTTGACCAGCAATTGAAAAGGCTTAGCGATATAGTTCCAAGTCAAAATAATGTTTGGTTTGGAGGGGAACTTGCTGGTGATGGTGTTCCCATGTTTTTGATGCCCTTGTCCTTCAAGGCAGTACAGATTGTAGGTTTAAAAGATATTGTGAAAGAAGTTGCATGGTTTGCTTGGATTCTTCCAGGTGAAATGCCTAATGGTGTTTTTTAAGCTAAAGATGCTGTGTAAATGCCAGCAGTCGTTATTTTTGACATTTCCAACAATATTCCATTCACCTAGAGGCAGAGAGATTGTCCATTAATGACACTTCCTTCCAATTATCCTCTTTCACAGAATAAGAAATCACAGTATAATGTCCAACTCACACTGAGGCTATGAAGTTCATCTATCTCTTTCTGTCTTGGATATTAGTGTGAGCTGCAGGCTGTATGTGAAATTAGTTTTGGACAGTCACAATCTAATTCCTAATGGGAAGATTGACAGTGAAATTTGGGACAAAATTTCACCCAGAGAAGCCATTTGAATAGTTGATGGGGCAAGTGAAAATTCATATTGATGTGGTAGCAAATTCACTTCTGAAGCAAGGATTAAGGCATATTACTGGAGCAGGTTAGAGATATCCTTTGCTCTACACTCAGGCTGAAATGAAAAGAAGGACTCCAATTTACGTAAATTCATTCATAATTTCCCAAAGCACTTTGCAATCAGCGTTTGGTTTGTTTTGAAGTGTGTTCATTGTTATAATGTAGAAAATGTTGCAGCCAGTTTGTACATACAAGGGCTAATAAAAAGCAATGTGATGATCTGTTTTTGATGATATTAGTTGAGGTGGAAATATTGGCCAGGACATAAGGGATAACTCCCTTGGCTCTCCACCAAGTGATGCTGTGGGATCTTCTATATAGATCAGAGACACGATCCAGTTTGACATCTCATCTGAAAGGTGATACCTCCAACAGTGCAGCACTCCCTCATTACTGTATGAGTGCATCTCTGCGCTCAAACCTCTGGAGTAGGTTTTGAACCCACAATCCGTCAACTCCAAGGGCTCTCCATTGGGTCACACCTGACGCTGGTGGAACTGCCTTGGTAATACTAGATGTTAAGCATACAACAAGTATAAAAATTGATACAAGTTGGGAAAACAAGTTAAATTTAACAAGACTTCCCTTGAGTTGTATTCATTCAGACACAGAACATCAGTTGATCATTAAACATAGAGGGGCTGATCCGCCACCACTAGTCCAGTTGAACAAGGCTCCTGTGCAGGAGATTAGCATCATTGAATTCAGTGTACTGTTCCATTCTATACTATTTCCATATTTGACAATGCAAATTCACCATTAATTTAGGTCAGAATGCAAAATTGCTATTAGTTATGTTTCTGTTACTTCGAGTGGGGATTTCAGATATGTTCTAATGTTTGGCCAAACCAAACTAACAAAATACTATGCTTGGTAAAAAAAAAATGAAATGCAAGGCAGGGTTCAGTACTTTCTAAAATCTGAAATTTTAGATCATAAATAATAACAGTTATGGTTCACAATATCCCCAAATTCAATATCCCACATATTAAATCCTAAGGAATATAGGTTTTGAAAGAAATCTGTAGGAAAATTTTACAGTTGAGATAATTTATTTCAGGAGTGGTGAGAAATAAAAATCTAATGCAGCTTCCCTTTGTATTGCCCAATGTTATGATTTATGACACAAGGTGGACAAAAGGTAAACCTGATATGGGGAAATTTCCTTCATGTATCATTAAATGGTTTCAAGAAGGAGATAGATACATTTTTAATTTAGAAAAACATGTTAGAGGAATATAGGAAACAGGTAGGGAGGTAGATTTGAGAGCAGGAAGAGATCAGCCATGATCTGATTGAATGGCGGAGATGGTTCGAAGGACTGAATTGCCTACTTCTGCTCTTAATTCCTATGCTCCTACTGTGTATGGTATTATTGCAGAACCATTCGGGGGAAATTAATTCATGATCCTGTTACATATTATACACAAAAAGCTTTTACTCAATGTTAGAAATATTTATTCAGTGTCAGTAATAATGAAATGAAATGCTTGCTGGTCTTGATACACAGTTGAAATTCAGAATGCTTCCAGTGAGGACTGAGCTTGAAATAAAATTCCCCTGATTAATAAAGATAAACAATCTCTAGTCTCTTATTAATGCAGTAAGAAGTCTCACAACACCAGGTTACAATCTGGTGTTGTGAGACTTCTTACTGTGTTTACCTCAGTCAAATGCTGGCATCTCTACATCATGACTCTTATTAATGCTACAGTTTTGATGAATTGTCTGTCAATCAGTTAACTAATCAATTTCATTAATTTATATTAACAATTGCAATATGATTTGAGCTGTGTATATGCAAAGTAAAATGCTTGTCTTACTATCTACTTTTATAACAGTGTACATAACTGGCTGATCTCCACAAATGTAACCACTATCAGTGGTTACTTAAATTGGAAAATATCATCAGGAAACATTTTCATATCTCTTTACCATTGATCTCATAACAATATCCTTGATGGAGTTCACTGAATCGTAGATCATAGAATCCATATAATGCAGAAGGAGGCCATTTGGCCATTTGAATCTGCACCAACTCTTCAACACAGCACCTCATCCAAGCCCACCCTGTGCCCTCCACCCATCCCTATCCCCATAACCCCACGTATGTACCCCACTAATCCCCCTAATTTACACATCCATGAATACTTAAGGGCAATTTAGCATGGCCAATCCACCTAACCTGCACATCTTTGGACAGTGGGAGGAAATCAGAGCACCCAAAGCAAACCCTATGCAGAAATGAGCAAACTCCAACTGAAAGTCACCCAGAGTTGGGATTGAATCCGGGTCCCTGGCTCTGTGAGGCAGCAGTGCTAAACACTGGAATAATTGCCATTAATACAATAGGATCATTGTCAATAAAATGGAATTGAGTGGAAAACTTCTAGTGGGTGTCGCCATGGGACCATTCCTGACTTTCGATCAATATCAAGTTAGCTGTGTAACGGGACAGTCAAATTAGCGTCATCAGTAAAGTATACTCCATTATGATATTATTCACATTTTTTTAATTAAAAATGCCTTCCTAATACAGTTCTGTGATTTATATAAAACAGCAGCACAGATAGATTTTTAAAGCATCACTGAACTGAAATGAAGGCACATGAGTCAGCTAGTTATGCGAGCTCATAAGGACAAGAGTTTTTCAAAGCAGTAATTTTTCTTTTGTACTTGTCTTTGAAATGTCCTTGATAAACAATAGTGGATTAAACAATGTTGATTATTTTGCTTTTCTCCAATTGAATAATTCACAATTAAAACTAGGTATAATTGAGATACCGGCTTTTAGAAATACCAAATTACTACAAAATTTAAAGCAACACTGTAGTCTTTCACTATAAAAAATTATGGGGTGTGTTCGTTGCTCATAAGCTGGCATTTATTGCACACCCTTTATTGCCCTTGAGAAGGTGGTGGTAAGCCATGTTCTTGAACCACTCAAAATGTATGTACATCCATAGTGCTGTTAGGAAGTCAGTTCCAGTTCTTAACTCAGTGACAATGTAGGAAAGGCAATATCATTTCAGGAAGATGTGTAATTTGGATAGGAATTGCAGATAATGGTGTTTCATAGCAATTGCTGCCCCTGATAATGGGGCTGACAGATTTGGAGCGTGCTATCAAATGAGGCTTGGTGTGTTTCTGTATTGCATCTTGTGATGTGCAATAGTGGTGGAGGGACTGAATGTTTAAGGTGGTGGACCATATGTCAATCAAAGGGGCTCCAGATTGTGCTGCATTTCCTGAGTGCTCTTGGAACAGCACTCATCCAAATGAGTGAAGAGTATTCCATTACACTCCTGACTTACACCTTGTAGATAGTCAACTGGCTTTGAGGAGTCAGGAACTGAATTACTGACTGCAGAATTCCCAGACTCTGATCTCTTCCTGCATTTATAATATTTATGTGACTGATCCAATTCAGTTCATGGACAATGCTAGCCACCATGATGCTGTTTGTGGGGTAATGCAATTGAACATCAAGGGAAGATAGTTAGATGTTCTCTAATGATTATGCCCGACATTTGTGTGGTGTGAATGTAACTGACACTTTTTAGCCAAAGCTGAATGTTCAGCAGGTCTTGCTTCATTGAGAAATGGACTGCTTCAGTATGTGAGAAGTCTTGAATGGTACTAAATTCCGTGCTATCATCAGACAGCATCCAGACTTTTAATCTTATGATAGAGGAAAAGTCATTGATGAAGCAACAGTGGATATTTGTGTCTAAAACATTACCATGAGGAACCTCTGGAGTAATATTCTGGGGCTATGATGATTGGCCTCTAACACGTACGACCATCTTTCTTTGGGCTGGATTTGATTCCAACCAGTGGAGAGTTGTAAAGGAAAAAAAGTGCTTGACAAATTTTGCACTAGCAGTGTGGATAAAGGGGAGCCAGTAGTTGCATAATGTATTTGGCTTTCCAAAAGGTATTTGTTAAAGTGCCACATAAAAGGTTAACAGGCATCATGTCGTTGGGTAACATGTCAGCATGGATAGAGGATTGGCTAACTATCAGGAACCAGAAAGTCATGATAAATGGGACATTTTTAGCTGACAAACTGTAACTAATGGAGGGCCAGAGGGATCAGTGCTATGACCTCAACAAATTTACCATCTATATCAATGATTTCGAAGAAAATTTTGAATGTGCTGGAGCCAAATTTGCAGAATAAGCTAAGATATTTGGAAAGCAAATTGAGAAAGACTCAAAAGCTGGGATTTCCTATCCCTGTTGGTGTTGGATGTCATGACAGGCAGAGAGGAAAATCTACTGAGATCGCTAAAATTAGTTTTAGTTTGCCATAAAAACTCTCCTGCCTTAAACAGCAGAATATATTTTCCACTGCTGAATGTCAAGAATGTCATTTCAATAGATTTGCATCTAATTATAACTCCTACTTGCTTGAACCTGTGGGCCGACATGTTTCACAACAGTATAAAGGTGACTTGTACATGCCAACCTGCACTTTGCTTCTCAATTCAAGAAACTTTCACCTGTCTTTCTTTTGGGCAGACCTCACAGTATTCAGTGCCAGGATTCGCTGGCAGCATAATGTCGCTTTCAGGAGATTAATATGAGAATGTCAACCTATCAGCAGTAAGGCAAGGATGATTTTTCAAAAACTGCAAGGTGAGGACTTGCTTGATGAAGAGAAGAATGCCAGTATGTGTGAGGGACAGGTACATGTTTAACATTGAATTGGCCTCATGATGTTGAGGGCTGAAATGGACAGAAGTGCCTCTACCTCAGAAAATCCTTGGGCTAACTGACAGATATGTGTCACAAGAACAATTGAATCAAGGGATACAGGGGGAGGGCTGGGCTTTAGTGAGGGAAGGTAATCTTAACATTCACTTCCTCAGTGACAAAATTGGGGCGAGGGATGATATGTGTTTCCTGCAGTGAGGACTCACCAATACCACCGTCTCGCTAGTAGCCATGATTGTGCAGCTAAAAGATATCATGAGACCAAATCCGACTGCTGGGAACTCTAAAGGATGTTGTGGGGTTGGGGGGTGGGGGAGGGAAGTATGAGAGGGGGAGGTGGGGGGTGGAATTAAAGGGCCACCTGATTGACCTGTGCATTCCTATATGAGCAAAGAGGGACAGCTGGGAGATAAAAGCAAAATATTGCAGATACTGAAATCTGAAATAAAAACAGAGATGCTGGAAAATCTCAGCAGATCCGACAGCATCTATGGAAGCCATGATGTGGACATGTCGGTGTTGGACTAAGGTAGGCACAGTAAGAAGTCTCACAATACCAGGTTAAAGTCCAACAGGTTTATTTAGTATTATAAGCTTTCGCAGTGCTGCTCTTTCATCCACTCACCTGGTGAAGGAGAAATGCCCCGAAAGCTTATGATACCAAATAAACCTATTAGATTTCAACCCAATGTTGTGGGACTTCTTACAGCATGTGTGGAGAGAGAATAGAGTCAATGTTTTGAATCAGGATGATCCTTTGTAAGCTGTGAGATGTTAGCTATCTCTTACTGGCATTACAGGATATCACCACAGTAAAGCAATGATGCACATTCATACAATACTAATCACATTAAATAAACCTCCTGTGTTTAACCCCTTGCTCACAGAATGGCATTTGCACAGAGTGATGATGAAGTTAAGTGCAACTGGGCATCTAGATAAGATTTTGAAATATACTGCAGCTGTGGCACAGATGGTTCCCAGAAGACAAAACTCACGCTGTCCTTAACATATTGCATATCCTATTTAAAAATTGAAATTGGTATTTATTTTAAAAATTTGTATTACAGTGTTGAGTATAGGATGCCAGCACCTGGGCTGAAGCAGCACATCCAGGAGTCTGGCCAATGCAGCAATTGTTCATGATTAGTTGAAAAGGCTGTTTTATGAGTAAAGGTGGTGCAGGTTGGACTTAAACTCATTATTGGAGCATACACGATTCCGAGTGCAGTAGACAGGATAGATGCAAAGAGGATGTTTCCCTTTATGGGGGAATATAGACTAGGGGATAGCTACTCAAAATAAAGGGACTCACATTTTAGATGGAGATGTGACGAGAAGTGCTCAGTGGATGACCCATCTCAGTCTCCTCCAGTGGTCCCAGCAGCTCAGATGTTAGTCTCCAGCCAATTCGATTCACTCCACGTGATGGCAAGAAACAGTTAGAGGCACTGCATCTTTCAAAGGCAATGGGTCCTGACAACATTCCAGCAATAGTACTGAAGACTTGTGCTCCAGAATTTGCCACTCACCCGGCCAAGCTCTTCCAGTATAGTTACAACACTGGCATTTACCCAACAATGTAGAAAATTGCCCTGATATGTCCTGTACACAAAAAACAGGACAAACCCAATCTGGCCAATTACCACCCAATCAGTCTACTCTCAACCCTCAGCAAAGTGATGGAAGGAGTCACCTACAGTGCTATCAAGCAGCATCTGCTCAGCAATAACTTGCTGAGTGGGGATACTCACTTTGGGTTTCGCCAGGGTCACTCAGCTCTTGGCCTCATTACACCGTTGGTTCAAACATGGACAAAAGAGTTGAATTCTAGAGGTGAGGTGAGTGTGACAGCCCTTGACATCAAGGCTACATTTGACTGAGTGTGGCATCAAGGAGCCCTAGTGAAACTGCAATCAATGGTATCAGGGGGCAAACACTCCATTGGTGAGTCACACCCGGTACATAGGAAGATGACTGGGGTTGTGAAGGGTCAGTCTCTCAGCTCCAGGACAAAAGCAAATGGCTGTGGATGCTGGAATGTGAAACCAAAAGAGAAAACGCTGGAAAATCTCAGCAGGTCTGCTTTTCTGAAAAAGTTGACAAAGGGCCATATGGACACACAACATCAGCTCTTTTCTCTCCCTACAGATGTTGCCAGACCTGCCGAAATTTTCCAGCATTTTCTCTTTTGATTTCAGCCCCAGGACATCTCTGCAAGAGTCCATCAGGAGTGTCCACGGCCCAACAATCTTCAACTGTTTTGCCAATGATCTTCCCTCGCTCATAAGGTCAGAAGTGGCGGTGATCACTAATGATTGCATAATGTTCAGCATCATTTGCAACACTTCAGATACTGAAGTAGTCCATATTCAAGTGCAGAAAGATCTGGACAATATCTGGGTTTGGGTTGACAAGTGGCAAGTAACATTCACGCAATACAAATGCCAGGCAATGACCATCACCAATAAGAGACACTCTAACCATTTGTCATTCAATGGTGCAACCATCACTAAATCCCCCACAGTCAATATCCTTAGGGTTATCATTGACCAGAAACACTACTGGACTCATCACATAAACACAGTGCTACAAGAACAGGTCAGAGGCTAAGAATACTGTAACAGTTACTCACCTCCTCTCTCCCAAAGCTTATCCATCAACTACAAGTTTGATGGAATACTCTCCACTTGTCTGGATGGGGGCAGCTCCAAGAACACTCGAGAAGCTTCCATCCAGAACAAAGCAGCCCACTTGATCGACAAACATTCAATCCCTCTACCACTGATGCTCAGTGGTACAAGTGTGTGCTATCTACAAGATCCACTGCAGCAATTCACCAAAGATGTTTAGATGGCACCTTCCAAACCCATGACTGTTTCCATTGAGAAGGACAAGGGCAGGAGATAAATGGGAACACCTTCACCTTCAAGTTTCCCTCCAAGCCACTCACCATCCTAACTTGGGAATATATTACCATTCCTTCATAGTCTCTGGGTCAAAATCCTAGAATTCCCTCCCTAACGGTGTTGTGGTCAATCCACAGAACATGAATGGCAGTGATTCAAGAAGGCAGCCCACCATCATCCCCTCAAGGGTAACTAGAGATGGGTAATAAATGCTGGCCAGCCAACGACACCCATGTCCTATGAATAAATAATAAAAATAAATAATAAAAAATAAATAAGAGTGACTTCTCTCAGACAGTCCCTGATCTTTAGAATAGTCCCACTGGGAGACCAGTGGAGGCTGGGATATTGGCTGGAATTTAACTGCCTCAAGTTGCCATAGGAATTAGAGAGGGCGAGGGATGGACAATGAAAAGTTCTGTTGACCTTGGGCAAGATTCATAGTTTTGGGATGAGTGAGGCCATAAAACTCCACCCACTAAATATATTCAAGTCTGCCTTGTCTTCTGCTAATTCTTAGTGAAGAGGACTGAACAAGATTCCAAAATAATTTCTTCTCAGTTTGAAAGAGTGACCTGGAAATGTTACTTTTGCTCACATATCAATGGCACCTAACCTGTAGTGCAACAACACATTACCTCATCATTCCTCTGAAAATGTAATAAATATTTCACCGTATGTTCATATGTCTACTGTGTTAATTTCATGCCCAAAATACAAAATGGATTGAAATCACGCTGTATCACATTAGCAACAAATATGTCTGAGTGTTCAAAATTCCTTTGTCAAATTCTTATAACAAAGATGATATTCATTTCATTTGTTTAAGTAAGTTGCCACTTTTGTTATAGTGGATGGAAGCAGTTTATGTAATTTTTTTTAAAAAAATAGATGTTTGTTTAATAAAATTAGGCCATTGTGATATCAAGCTAAAGTTTCCAAATCATCAAAAGGCATCGATGGGAAAGTGCCCATATTTCTTCCATGGGCTATTCATACAAAATATCACTCTTCTGAATTCTCATTTATGGTGAGTTCCAAGGGATTACATCAAATCCTCTTCATTGATAGAGACTAATGAAGGAGCAATCGCTTCATTGACAAGACAAACACCGAACAACCAATGATATAACTCAATATTTTAGCTGTAGCACATTCAGCACATGCAGCATAAGTCTTGTTTCATTTGTTAAGTCCGTTGTGATCAAATTCCAGGAAGAATAAGTTTCTGTTAATGAGCAGGTTGAGTGGTGATCAATACATTAATAATGCCTGTCAATTACTGTGGCTGATTATCTTTAATATCACAGATTGAGAATGATGAACATCTTCATTCAAATTAATAATAATACTCTATTCATTTTATTTTTATCACAACCACATACTGGTTGAAATTCTTCTATATTTTTAAATTCAAAGAGCTCTGTATTCATCATTCAAATATTAAGAGCACAAAATATTATATTGTAGAAACAGAAATTATTTATTCTGATTGTTTAGCCTTAAATTCTAGTATACATCATTTAAACATTTAAATCACACAATACACGCACTACGGAGGTGATTTTATCATTTTGATCCTAAATGCTAAATCTGGGTGTAATTCAGATCTGACTTGTAAATCTGTTCCGGTACGTACTTAGCCTGAAAAAAAAATCATGAGTCTGAATTGCGCTGTGGGTGGTACGTATCGCACCTGAAAGCTGCAGCTCTAATTGGAACCTTCAACTACATATGCGCAGTTAAAAAAAAATTGGAAATCCTTCCCCTGTCGTGTCACTCCTGGGCTGCAAAAAGCAAATAAAGCAAGCTGGGAACATGGCCCCCACAATATCATCTCACACCACAACATAACTGTTCCCTTTATCCACCCACGCCCCTGCTACCCAGATGGGTATCAGATTTGATTCAGATGGATCAAAACCCCCTGCCTCACTTCCCTTCAACCAATTGCCCACAGAGTGGCAGCAGACTCCCCCTTCCTCCTGCCCCTCCCAACCAGAGAACAATCTGGCCCTCCTCCATTTCCCCCCTAACCTACACATTCCTGGAAACTAAGGAGCAATTTCTTAGCATGGCCAATCAACCTAACCCGCATTGACTGAGGAAGGAAACCAGAGTACCCAGAGGAAAGCCACACAGACACGAGGAAAATGTGCAAACAGTCAGGAATCAAACTCAGGACCTTGGAGCTGTGAAGCGGCAGTGCTAACCACTGTGCTACCTCTCTTTGTGAAGATTAAGTGTGGAGTTGTCCACTATTTCCAGGTTAACGATCAATGTAAGTTGCATGGAAACGTTCCAATTCTCTGACTCCAGCTCAGCAACTGAGACACCTGCACTGTCCCAAAAAACAGGATAATTGCTCATTGGAAATTTAAGCCATCTATTTGTTGCTCTTTGAGGACAGGCATTAGCACACAAGCAAACTGCCCCTCATTTTGAGATCTGGTTCTGGTAACCACAGCTGCAGAAGTCCAAAAATGTGCAGGTTAGATTGATTGGCCATGCTAAATTGCTCCTTAGTGTTTGGGGGATGTTAGATGTTCGGATAAATTTGTGGAAATAGGGTGTGGGTGGGATTATTGTCAGTGCAGACTCGCTGGGGGCTGAATGGCATTCTTCTGCACTGTAGGTATTCTATGATTTTAAGTGGGGTGATCACTCTTTTGGAAGTTGTTCTTTCTTTATCTTGAATGATAACCTGAATTTGGAATTCAGGGCTGTGTATAACTTCCAGGCAAAAGTGTCTTTCCTCTTAATTTGAATGCATTTTCAAAAAAGTTGAGCTTTGAAACAAATAGAAGTTTCAAATTCTCTACTATGTTTTTGATTAATTTGTCAACATAAATGTACATGTGTTCCTTGAGTCTAACAGTAATGACATACAAAGACCTTCCCATATAGAAAAATGTAGAATTATAGTGTCTCCTTTTCCTAATAGGATTGCTCTACAAAAGAGACACATTACATTGAACTTTGAAAACAAACAGCCTATTTTAGGAAACATTGGAGACATGATTTGGAGGGGAAGAAAAGTGAATGTTGAGTGTTGAAAAGTGAATGTTGTTGGACCTTTGATCTCTTATCAACCATGTTTGGGAGAAGTGGCAATGAGGGAGAACAGATAGGAAGCTAAGAATTAAATGTGTAACGGTGGGGTGAAGGGGAGACAAAGGAAATGAGTGAACAGATCTGCAAGGAAGAGGAGCAGAGATGGGAATGTATTGGCCTAGCAAATGGTGTTAGGATATGACAGGAAGAAGAGAATCATGGGAAGACAGAGGTATAGGGAATACAGTGGTAGCAAATAAATGGAAGAAACATGAATAATAGGGGCCAGGATAGAAAAGTTTAATCTTGTGATGTAGTTACCTTTTTTGCTAGCTTTATTTTTCTTTCTAAATTCAATTCTTCAGTTAGCTCCAATTTTTCTCAATTCAAAAGCATCTCAACTTTTTCATATGTAGCCTGGCAATACCCACAGCACAAAGAAAGTTGATTACATTATCATGTGAACTGAACATTAAGTAGCCTCTTAATTACACAATGTATGCATTTGAATAGGGTCCATTAGTATAATGAGACCCAATGATTACATTAACTTTGACCTTTCACCTAATCATCTTAATCCTTTAATCCCTTCTGGAATGCAAGCATCTCATTTTCACCTTGTATTATAACTTTCACCTGTTTCAACATGATTGAAAAAGAAAATAAGTTATTTGAATGAATGTTTTTATTATAGTTCTTTGTTGTAGTATTTAACTAAAATATAAATTTGTTTCAGGAAAGCCAAATGTGAAAACTGCTTTATAAGGCAACATTTGGTCTGCAAAGTTCTTCTGTTCATTATTTTTTTAAATGCTGGTACTCAAACTTCATAATGTAGAAATGCCGGCGTTAGACTGGGGTAAAAACACAGTAAGAAGTCTGACAACACCAGGTTTAAATCCAACCGATTTATTTAATAGTAAACTCACAAGCTTTCAACCTTCTGGTCACTTGATGAAGACCAGAGGGTCGAAAGCTTGTGGGTTTACTATCAAATAAATCGGTTGGATTTAAACCTGATGTTGTCAGACTTCTTACTCAAACTTCATACCCAACAAAATAGAGATACCTTTAGTAGTTTGTATATAGGGGGAAATCAGAGAATCAATACACCATAATAGGAGGCCATTTAGCCCAGTGTGTCCATGTTAGCACTTTCTGTAAGAGCAATTTAGTCCCACTTGCATGACTTTCCGACATAGGCCTGAATCTTTTTTTCCACCGAGGTAATATATCCTTTGAAAGTCCAGATTGAACTTGCCTCCACCACACCCTTGGGCAGTGCGTTCCAGACTCTAATCACTTAGAATCATAGAACCATATAGTGCAGAAGGAAGCCATTCAGCCCATTGACTCCACACTAATCACTATCCCACTGTATCCCCATAACCTCAAGCACTTACACTAGTTAGTCCCACTAACACTGGAGGGACAATTTAGAATGGCCAATACACCTAACCCACATATCTTTGGGCTGGGGGAGGAAACCCATGCAGACACAGGGAGACCCTGCAAACTCTACATGGAAAATGATCTGAGCCAGAAATCAAACCCAGGTCCCTAGCACTGTGAGCATGCAGCAGCGCTAACCACTGTGCCACCATGCCATCGACTTGCTACATGTAATGTTCTAATTCTGTTAAGGGTCATGGGTTTTAACAAAATAGAAAGAGATGCTTGTTTGCCAATATAGATTTAAAATAATAACATCATTATTGCAGGAACTGTTGCTTGTGCGGAATAGAAAATAAAACTGAACCAGGAGCTATGAAACACCCTGATTACATCATAATTGAATCATGTGACTGGCTCTTAAAGCAATCATGCAACCACTTAAACATATGATATATATTTTTTATGATATATGATTTTTTTTCTGTTGCCTTTGCTTCTTTTGCCATTCACCTTGAACCAATGTTCTCTGGTTCTCAACATTTCCACCAATGGAAACAGTTTGTCTGTACCTATTCTGTCCAAATAGTTCATACCCTCTCATATTATTTTAAACAGATAATCTAGCAAATATATTGAATATGTACCACAAGCTGAGAATTGTGGCCAAACAATTCACTTTAAAGTTGGATATGTACCAGTTCTATTGAGTTCTAGAGATGCAGGTAATTGACTCAATACAGAATCATAGGAATACTGTATAAGGAGAAGCTGTATAAGACCCTGATCAGACCCCACTTGGAGTACTGTGCTCAGTTCTGGTCACCTTATTACAGGAAGGACGTGGAAACCATAGAAAGGGTGCTGAGGAAATTTACAAGGATGTTGCCTGGTTTAGATGGCATGTCTTATGAAGATAGGTTGAGAGAGCTCTGTCTTTTTTCCTTCGAGAAATGAAGGATGAAAGGTGATCTGATAGAGGTGTATAAGATGATGAGAGGTATTGATTGAGTGGATTCTCAGAGGCTTTTTCCCATGGCTAAAATGGCTGCCACAAGAAGACACAGGTTTAGGGTGCTGGGGAGTAAGTACAGAGGAGATATCAGGGGTAAGTTTTTCGCTCAGAGGGTAGTGGGTGTGTGGAATCGGCTGCCGGCAGTGGTGGTGGAGGCGGTTTCAATAGAGTCTTTTAAGAGTCTTTTAGATAAGTACATAGGACTTAGTAAGGTAGGATGTTATAGGTAAGCCTAGTAGATAGGGACATGTTCTGCGTAACTTGTGGGCTGAAGGGCTTTTTGTGTTGTAGTTTTTCTATCTTCTATTATTATACAAAACTAATTTATATAAAATAGATCCTCATCAAAAATAAGTAAATCAAAGTTTAAGACAGGCTTGACTAACTTTTTGTGTGTAGGCTCAAATTATATTTTTCATTCAATGGCTGATGAGCAAAATTCAGAAAGATTTGGCCCAACATTAAGAATAAATTTTACAAAGGCTGGATTATGATGAAAAGTAACAACTTTCTGAACAAAAGAAAATATTATTGTCAAGGCTATAAATTGATAATTTTAAAATATGAATAATAAATAAAGATGGCAATTAGCATGTGAGAGGATGAGACTGTGTATGCCTGGCTCACTCAGAATGGCAGGATGCTCACAATCACCCAAATTCATAGTGTGTGGGTGAAAGTGAGTGAGAATCCTGAGACTGGAAGTGAGCAAGACACACTCTCCCTCATATATTCCCTCTCTCAAACACACTGGCTGGAATTCTCCAGCCTCTCTGGTCTAAAAGCTGGAAATTCTGACCCAACTGTCAATGGCCTTCACATTGTCCGCATCCTGCCTGCTACAATTGCAGTGGTGGGTGGGGAGAGAGAATGCTGGTCATTGTCTTTCACAAAATGATACACTGGCTGGAATTTTATTGTCTTGCCACCATGGGAATCAGAGTGGGCAAGGTGGGACCATGGAAAGGTCCATTGATCTTGAGCAGGATTTTATGGTTTCGGGATAAACGAGGCCATGAAATCTTGTCCATTGACTAAGACACACGCGTAGACTAATGTCTCTCATGTGCATTTGGCTGAATAATACAACATCTTTGTCTGGGCAATACTCAAACCTGGAAGTGGGTGGATTGCTGATTCTAATCCCCACTGTCATTGCACACTGTATAAAATGGCTACAGGGTGGATTCTCAGTCTGTAGCATTGCTGGACTGTCAGTCCCCCACCCAGTTGGAGATGGAGAGCACAATGTCCAGTGGTCAAAATCAAACACTATGACTTGGAAGGAGGTCATAGTTACTCATTTAAAGGGGCCTGGGACAGTGTCAAGCAGTGAGATAGTGCCATATTTTGAGGTGCAAGAGTTCTAAGAAAATGTGTTGGCCATATTAATTGTAAATCCAGTATTACGTTATTTTCTTATGTATTGAGTCTACAAATACCAGTAAAACTATGCTTTTTCATGAAAAACATTTGGGCATTTTACTTTGGGTGATGTATATTTTGAAACATAGCGAGAATTACATCATGCAATACTTTAATCATTGAATTCAAACTCACTTACTTCAGACGGACGGATGGTGTATGAAGGTACCACTGCTTTTCTTGTTTTATATTATAACCTAGACCTGGGTGTATGAGGAACAATTTCAAAACTTGAAGATGATGCAGCACTTGGGACTATTGGGAACTGGAGGAGGGCAGTGATAAACTTTAAGAGAATATAGACAGGCTGGTGGAATATGGAGATACATGGTAGATGAAATTTGGTACAGGAAAGTGTGAAGGACACATTTTGGTCAAAAGGGTAAACAGAGGTAATATAAAATAAAGGGTACAATTCTAAAGGAAACACTGGAACACAGGGGCCTGGGTGTATATTCGCATAAATCATTGAAAGTGGCAGGGCAGGTTGAGAAAGCAGTTAATAAATTATATTGAATCCTGGGTTCTATACATAGAACATAGAACATAAAACACTACAGCACAAACAGGCCCTTCGGCCCCTGAGTTGTGCCGATCACATCTTTACCTACCAAGCCGTAGACCTATTTATAACTCCCTATCCCATTAGTTCCCATATACTCATCCAGAAGCCTTTTAAAAGACCCCAGCGAGTTCGTCTCTACCACCACCGACGGCAGCCGATTCCATTCACTCACCACCCTCTGAGTGAAAAACTTACCCCTAACATCTCCTCTGTATTTGCTTCCCTGCACCTTAAATCTGTGTCCTCTCGTAGTGACCATTTCAGCCCGGTGAAATAGCCTCTGAGAATCCACCCTATCTATTCCTGTCAACATTTTATAAACCTCTATCAGGTCACCTCTCAACCTTCGTCTCTCCAGGGAGAAGAGTCCCAGCTCCCTCAACCTATCTTCATAAGGCATGCAAATAGGGACATGGAGGACAAAATTAAGTTATGAATCCTCATAAAACATTGGATCAGCTTCAATGGGATGGATGTGAAGGTTTAAAAAAAAAGATGCAGAAAAGATTTACACTAATGGTTCTGAGGATGAGAGATTTCAGTTATGTGGATAGATTGGTGAAACTGGGCCTGTTCTCCTTGGAGAAGAGATGATTCAAAGGCAATTTGTCAGAAAAGTTCAAAATTATGACAAGTCTGGATACATAAATGGAGAGAAATTGTTCCCAATGACAGAATGCCAAGAACTCTAAGGAGATTAACAAAAGAACCAGAGGTGAGATAAGGAAAAACCTCTTTACACAAGAAATAGTTTGGATCTGGAATGCATTTTGAGCTTGTGATGGAGACAGATTCAATTACAGTTTACAAAAGGGAAATGGATAATTACCTGAAGAGAAAGGATTTTGCAGGGCTTCAGAGAAAAGATCGAGATGTGGGACTTGCTGAGTTGATGCAGCAGAGAACTGACATGAAGACATTGTACTGAATGATCTCCTGTGTTGTGACCATTCTGTGATTCTAGTAAATATGCAATCAAGGAAGTTGATAAACACATGAGGAAGAAAGAAGCTGAACCTTACCTTGATGTTTGATGACGTAACAAGGGAGGAGGCATGTGTGAAGCAAATATAGAAGCATAGATGGCATATGCCACAAAGCAGATGACAAGTATGTGTTTCCTTCAATTTACTATCCCTTATGCAGAGATTCAGTTTATATTAAGCACCTTAGGAAATGTATGGTGAAAAGATTTGTGAATTGCCAGTAGTGAACATTGGTCAAGATGCAACAGGACTTTCTCAGTAAGTTCACAGTCTGGATAGAATAATGTTAAGACACAGGCAGTATACACATTTTGTGGTACTTTTCAATGATATTAAGGCGCCACATGACTATGGATATGAACTTGTTGCCCCGACTGTAAATTTGACAATTCTGTATTTGGTATGTATGCACTTATAGTCCAAACATGAAGGCTGGGATTCTGCCAATCCATTGCACTGCTCAAGCAGTGCAGCAGGTCAGGAGGCAACAGTGGGAGACATTTTGTACTTTTTGTTAATGTAATCAGCTTAATGTTGTTTTGGGGAAGAACTGATTATTATATGGAAATGCCATTGAAATTGACTTTTCCAGATGATTAACAGACCCAGGACAGTATTCTCCAGGCCCTTTAGCATACATCCCCTCCTGTTGTGACAATTCCTAATAGCTGGGTTTACAACTGCGCCCTACTAACAGGGAACAGATGTCCTTATCCGTGCTGATGGGGACAGAGACCATCACTTTTAAGAATGAATCACACTATGGCACTTTACATTGCAGAGAGAGTTGAGATTCGTTCAAAAAAAAGTATGCCCAAAAAACAATGGAAAATACTCCCATTTCTCCACTCATTGGGCACTTAGTTTTGTTTTGGGAGAATTCCAACCAAGATCTGCCAGAGATTGAATAGTTGCACTTAAATGTTTCACTCTTAGATCTAACATTGCAATGTGTAGATCTTGTTTATCTGTCTATATTTGAGAATTAGGAATTTCGCCATGTAAGTCATTCATTCAGCTAGGCTGTTAGATCTAGGATAGTGTGGAGATGTTGGTAGTGCTACCATCACTAGGTCTTTAGTTTCCACATTATAATACATTTGTGGCACCCAGGAGGATTGATTGTACTTGCACTCCAGGACTATGGATCCTGAACATAGAATTAGTGAACCATTCTTCACTGAATGTTGTGCAGTGTTAGGTTTTGCCATGGTTTTCCATGCCTGTCAATACATGTCTTTTAGAATTCACAGACTACTATGTTAGGATTTGATTCTGTGACCATCTTGGCTGATAATAATTGCCAACTTTCTTAGGACAATTAATTCAATTCTTTGCAAATGTTTCATGCAGTCCGACAGTTTCACTGTTTTCCACAAGATTGACAGTGTGAAACATGTGTTCACCACTCCTCATCTCATTGTGCACATCAGTATCATTTTCTCATTTGTCATTCACCTTATGCGTATGTTTCTGGCGGGAGACCAGATGGTAATTATTATTGCTGGAAGATTTCTGTTTTGTATAGTCTAGATCAGTGCATAGTTCTTTGTGGCTATATCAAGCTTTGCTCTAATGTCAATGGCCCTTTAAAATCATAGGAACTTTACAATACAGAAAAAGGCCATTCTGTCCATTGAGTCTGCCCTGACCACAATCCCACCCAGGCCCTGCCCTGATGTTCCCTACTTATTTATCCACTAATCCCTCTAACCTACGCATCTCAGGACTTTAACAGGCAATTTTTAGCATGGCCAATTAATCTAACCCACAGGTCTTTGAACTGTGGGAGGAATCTAAAGCACCTGGAGGAAACCCACACAGACATGAGGAGAATATGCAACTCCACACAGACAGTGACCCAAGCCAGGAATTGAACCTAAGTCCTTGGAGCTGTGAAGCAGCAGTGCTAACCACTGTGCCACCCTTTCTGCCACACGCTTTGCAACATTGATAAAGAGCTGGGAATTTTCTTAGTGTATGCAGAAGGACATACCTTTTCACAAGTTGCTAGCATTGAATGTACTAGTGGGTGTGACAGCAGTTGGGATTGTGCTTAGATCCTGTAAACTTCATCCACCTGCAGGGATTGCTTGTACTTAACATCCATTCTTGCGTAGCTCTTTAGTACTATACATTTTGGGCTTTTCTAGCAGATCTTTTTTGAGAGTTTCCATGGATATGAATGCAACCACCAAGACTCAACACTTCATTCTGCTAGCTCTGCATTTTAAAAAGTCAGAGTACGTATCTTTTTGTGAGCACTTGCTGACAAAGTGGTCTATGGATTCTGTTGGCTGTCGTGAAAATGACGCCTGTCAATGAATGTAGAAATTTAAACTGGTCTTTCAGTGTAGTCCATATTGTTTGGGAATCTTTTTTAGGTATTTTTCTGTTAATCTTGATATGTTTAGTCTGTATTTAGACAATTTTTTACAGCTTGCTTGTCTGGTTCAGGCACAGATAAATCAAGAAACCAAAACTCTGTACACTATTTAAACATTTTGAATTCAGATTGAAGGTCAGCTGCATTCCAATTCAAACTAGGCAATTGTGTGGACAATTTGACACTATGCCTCTGACCTTCCTCCTTGTTTTATTCAATTTGTTGTTCAGCAATGCCTGAAAGCACCCATTATAAGTGCAACCTTCTCCAATCCACATTTATGGTGGCTCTTTTTTGTTTGTTATTCCCTTGCTCACTGACAACCTGGTTGCTAGCTAATCCAATGCTAGTCCTTCATACACATTGTCCCACTTGTTGAACTGACAAACTATGCACTGCAATCTCATCACAAGAGATTAATCTGCTTGCCAGTTCTTTACTGAGGTTCAATCCCTGCACAGTGTCTTCAAAGATTCTCTATGCAGTCACCATTCTACAATTTCCGCACTCTCTGATGCTGTAATATCTTCGCAATCTGACAAAAATCTCAAACTTTGTCATGTGCCATTTACAACAATCTAAGGCACAACCATGTCATACCTGTACGAATCTTGCTGCTGCCCCTATTTTACCACTGCTGTGCACCACTTCATGTTTAGATCATGATTTAAAAGTACGAATTACTCATAAGGGATTGTTTAAATGCATGTATTAGCAAAATGTGAGGGAGAAACAGTCTCTGATTGGAGGAGTAGAGACAAATGTTCTTTGTTAAGCTTGGGCCCAGGACACTGGCAGCAACAGTGAGTCTGTTGGGTAGAGAGGGAGCTTTCTTGGAATGGGAGAGTGTGCAACTGGCTACTAGGAAGGAGAAAGAGAGAGAGAGAGAGAGTGAGGAGACTGGATGTCAGGCAGAAGCTGGCAGGGACTGGGGTGAGAAATAAGTCCACTGACACAATTCAAGAAGGTAGATCAGTGTTTGCAGGACCCGGAGCATTAGACATGGTGGGAGAAAGAAATCCATTCAAATCTCTCCTCTTGGTTTTAATCCAAAAGATGCGCTGAATAAGTGCATTGGCCATGCTAAATTCTCCCTTAGTGTACCCAGACAGGAGTATGATGACTAAGAGATTTTCACAGTAACTTCATAGCAGTGTTAATGTAACCCTACTTGTTACTAATAAATAAATTTTAACTTTCACTTAATCGCCAACTACCTGGGATTGGCAGGGGTAAATGAATGAATGACTTTGTGTGAGAGAATGAGTGTGAGAAAATGTGCATATGGGAGGGTGAGTGAGTGAACTCCTTGCAGAATCTTCAACTTCATTTATCAATATTTTGAACAATGGCTCCACAGGCCAGACAGTGAGGCTTCATGGGCTGGACTTTAGCCCACACATGTGCACTGGACAAACCTGGTTTAAGATGTCCCAAAAATTAAAACTTTGTCTTTTTTTTGTGTAACTGATGTATATGGTAGGAAAGCATAGAATTTGGTGACAAATATACTGTGATCATTCAATCACTTGTCAAGAACTCAGAGAGAGAGTTAGAGGAAAATGGTACCAATGATAAGGAACCTCCAGATTCATTCAGAATTACGGGAAATTAAGAGGAGTTTTAATGAAGTGCTCAAAATTATGAAAGGTTTAACAGAGTAGATAGGGAGAAGCTATTTTTACCAGCACAAAGATTATTAAGATATGGATTTAAAACAACAATCAAAAATGCAGGGAGGAATTTTTTTTACACAATGTACCATGACCTGGAAAGCATTACATCAAAAAATGATAGAAGAAGATTCAACAGTAATTTGCAGTTACAAATTGTATGTATATTTGAAAAGGGAATTTTTGCAGAATTATGGAGAAAAAAGCAGGGAAGTACAACTAATCTAATTACTTTTACTAGATCATGGAATGATTCCTAGATCAGTATGTCAAGGAACCTACAAGAGAGTGTGTGATTTTAGATGGAGTGCTATGCAATGAGAAGGGGTTAATTAATAATCTTACAGGAAAAGGTATCCAGGGAAGAGCGAACATGATTTTTAGAATTTTATGTTGTGTTGAAAAGTAATTTTCCTAAGACTGAAAGGAGTGAAATTTTCCCAAAATCAGGCTAAATATCACTTTTGACACAAAGGTCATTGAGAATCTTGTGTGCCTCACTGGCACAATTCAGACCACAATGGTTAGGGACTTTGAAAAAAAAAATCCCTTATGAGAAACGCTTCATCTCTGGCACAAAGATTTTCCCACCCCAGGGATCATCTGAGCAATTGCATCAAGGCAGGGGGTAGCAGGGTCGAAGGCGGGGGTGGACTGTGACAATAGTGCTACATTTAAATGGCTGCACAGCACTGGCTCACAATCAAACCAAGAGGATGGTAGCTGGCCATTAGTCTAGGGCTGTCTTCCCTCACATTGTCACTGGGGGTTTTTTCAGGAGGGACCTGTGTTTCATCGTCGCACCTGGTCATGAACATCTGGATCGTGAGATGTGCACTGGGGAACAAAGGAAGGATGGGAAGGTGGAGTAGCACAAAAGGGACAATACATACAGGTATTGGGGATCTCAAGGAGATGCGAGCCCCTTAGCCCCTGTTCCTAAAACAGTAGCTGTTAGCCCTGACACCGAAAGCTGAGCCTTTGAGTTCACACTGTGGAGACCTTATGGTGCTTAGTGTTACCTCATAAAAGCCAATCAGTGAACATGAATTAATATCAGCATACTAATTAGATACAACTGATAACAATTTGATGACACAACTGTAATGGGTTGGATCTCAAACAATGATGAGGTGCAGCACAGGAAATATGTCGAAAATTTGGTGAAATAACAATAATCTCTCCCTCAATGTCAGCAAAGCAAAGGAAATAGTCATCGACTTCAGGAAATGGAGTGGAGGACATGCCCCTGTCTACATCAGTGGTGGAAATGGTCAACAACTTCAAGTTTCTAGGTGTTCAGATCACCAACAATCTATCCTGGTTGTCCATGCTGATGCTATAATTAAAAAAGACTGTCGACATCGCTATCTTCTCAGGAGGCTAAGGAAATTCAGCATGTCTGCTACTATTCTCACTAATTTTTACAGATGCACCATCAAAAGCATGCTCCCCAGATGTATCACAGCTCAGTGTGGCTTCTACTAAGACCAAGACCGGAACAAAATACAAAGGGTTGTGAATATAGCCCAGTCCGTCACTCAAACCAATCTCCAATCCATTGGCTCCATCTACACTTTTCGCTGCTTTAGAAAAATAGCCAGCATAACAACGACCTGATGTACCTGGACATACTGTCTTTCACCTTATTCCATCAGGAATAGATACAAATGTCTGACAATACACACCAACTGATTCAAGAACAGCTTCTTTTCTGCTGCCATCAGAGTTTTGAATGGACCTAGTCTATATTAAATTGATCTCTCTTTGCCCTATCTGTAACTGCAACATGATGTTCGAAACTCCCCCTTTTCCTTCTCCCCTACATATTCTATGAATGGTATTTTTTTCTGTATAGTGCGTAAGAAACAATACATTTCACTGTGTCTTAATACATGTGGCAATAATAAATCAAATCAAATCAAACAGCTTCAGGGAGAAATAGTGCTAATGGGTATTCTTGTTACTCAAGCACAGATACCAAGGAGCTCATTGTTGTTATCTCTCTATACTTTATCTCAGTGGATTGTTAATCCACAGTAAGTGGCTTGTTAGGATATTATAATGCATTCAAATTCATGCAGATCAGGATCACATCCTTCCTAGGCAGGAGTCTGATCACACCATTGGAGGGGAGACTGGGAAGATCATATTCCAAAATCTTGCTGGGGGTAAATCCCATTTTAGATCTCCCATGAGATTTAGCAGCTGTAAGGGGATTGTGCCCATGCCTTTTGATTATTAAAGGAACTAGAAGTTATGGAGAAAAGGCAGGAGAATGGGAATGAGAAAAATATCAGCTGTGATTGAATGGCAGAGCAAATTCGATGGGCCGAGTGACCTAATTCTGCTGCTATGTCTTATGGTCTTATGGCAAGCATGGTGCTAAATCATGACCAGTTTCTTAAACTAAACAAATTAAAGAATCTAGGATAAGGACAAATTAACTAAGGCAGGTTGGGAAACTATATTAAAGGATATGACGGTAGACGAGCAATGGATATCATTAAAGAATTAATTAATGATTTCCACAAAAATACATTCCTCAAAGGCACAAAATCTGCAAAAAAATTATGATCAAACTATAGCTAACAAAGGGAATTAAGGATAGTATTAAATTAAAAGAAGAGATGTCTAATGTAGTCAAATAGAGTAATCAGCCTGAGGATTAGAAGGATTTTAGAATTCAATAAAAAGAGCAAGAAATTGATCAGGAAAGAGGTACAAAAATAAACCAGCAAGAGGCATAAAAACAACACGTAAACTATTTCTTAATTAGGAAAGGATTAATGAAGTGAACCATTGGTCCATTAGAGGCAGAAACACATGAAATTATAATGGGGATTAAGGAAAGCGCAGACACATTTAACAAATACCTTGTGTAGGATTTAATGTAGCCTGTCCTGGTGGGAACTTTGGCTATTGGGCCTGCTTAATCACTGCATAAGTTCTTCTTAAGTCTCTTGGTGGCAGCAAAGCTTCCCCCAATTAAGTGGGAGGGCAGAAGGAGCTAACGTGAGATTCCCAGCTTGCAGTAGCAGGATGTCAATTAGGTTCATTAATGAACCAATTGACAATTGATACCCAATTTCGTTGCCCCCACCACAATTTCATACTGGCTCAGGGATTAAATGAAGTCCACACAGCTTTTTCATGCCTTCAGAAGGCTGCCCTGCAATGCCTGTTGGATTTGTCAGTGACCTCCTCAGGGAGGGGTCCCTCAATCTTAGGCACTCAGTGTTCATTCGAGGGACCAAGCATCAAGTGGAAGATTGGTGGTGAAAGCAACTTTCTGCACCTACCTCCAAATACCCCTCCCCCTCTCCTATGATTCCATCCTGGCTTGACTCTCCTTTAGCCTGGGGTTCCATGATGGTCCTGGACTTTCAAGTAGTAGGTCTGACTGACTGGCAACTCTCAGCGAGTGGGACTTCATCAGGAAGGCCCACTGGTGACCCCTTAAGTGTCTGAAAGATACTTGATTCTGACAGATCTCAACATGGAATTGATAGTGATTCCTGGATCATTTGTCAATCAATGGGTGAGATCCCCACCAGCCCAACATATTCTCAGTGCTGGCAGGATTTTCCAGCTCTTCCTGTGATGTTTTCCTAAATGGTAGATGCAGTGAACTCACCAAAAGTCCATGGAATTGGCCAGGATCAGAAGATCCTGTCAGGGTATGGGTGATAAGTTTTGACTATTGTATCAGCCTTCATGGTAGAAGACACAAACATTCCAGAATTAATAGGAAAATAAAGGGTCTGGCAGGAATGAGGAACATAAGAAATCAATATTGGTTAAAAAAAAAGTATCAGAGAAATTAATAGAACTAAATGATGACGAATCCTCAAAATGAATGACCTGAGAATCCTTAGGATTTAAAAGAGGCATTGTTGAGATATTGTGCATTGTCTTTGATCTTCCTGAATTCCTTAGGTTCTAATGTTATGCACATCAGTTGGTAAATACCTCGAAACAAGCTGTCGCAATGGTTTTCAATTTGTGTATCATGAGGAGTTACCTGGAATCAATATGAGTGAATTTCAAATCACTTGTGATGATTTTCACCATTTATTGAGCTAAAAAAAACATTTAAAGGCATAAGAACACCTTTAAACAATGAACAGTAATTTACAAATTTACAGATTTTCTTCCCAAAAGGACAGTAGAGAATGAGATGAATTTTTATGAACTGTGATAGCATCATGATCACCATTACTGAAACTAGCATTATTTGAATTCAGATTCCACCAGTTGCCATGTTGGGATTTGAATCTATATTTCAGAGCATTAGAACCCTGGCATTCTAGACTATTAATCCAATAACAGCATCATTACATCACTGTCTCCCTTATATTGCTAGTTATATCCTCAAATGATGGCAACACAGTGGCACAGTGATTAACACTAGTGCCTCACAATTTCAGGAATCTGGGTTCAATTCTGGCCTTGGGAGATTGTCTGTATGGAATTTGCACTCGGGTTTCCTCTGAATGCTCTGATTTCCTCCTACAGACCAAAGGTGTGCAGGTTGGATGGATTGGCCACACAAATTTGCCCCTTTGTGTTCCAAAATATGTAGATTAGATGGATTGACCATGGGAAATGTGTGGGTTTATAGGAGGACAGGACTTGGGTAAGTTTCAATGTCAGAGAGTTGGTGCTGACCTGCTAGGTTGAATGGCCTCTTCTGTACTACAGGGATTCTATGGTTCCATGTTTTTTGAGTTGACAGGTTGTTACCATAAGGGCTGCAAGGATCAATACTTAGATCTCACAATTTGCAATCTATACTAATGAGTTGAATGAGGTGATGAATGTAATATATTCCAATCCGCTGATGATACAAAGTTAGGTTGGCATGTAAGCGGTGAGGACACAAAAAGAGGAATGTAGAATTGTTTGTTGAGTGGCCAGGAGCATGGAAAATGAAATAAAATCTGAAATGTGAAGTTGTTCACTTTGGTGAGAAAAATTAAAAAAAGGCTAAGTTTTTTGAATGGCGAGACACTGGGAAATGCCTTTATACATGAATCAGAGAAAGTTAACATGTAGCAAGCAATTCAGTCGCAAATGTTTGGTTAATTAACAGAGCAGGTTCAGACTCAGAGGGCCAAATGATGTTCTCCTGCTCCAGTTTCTTATGTTTTTAATTATTTCTAATTCTAACCATTGAAATCAACTAAAAACATTTTTTGTTAGTGAGAAGTTTCTCTGCACATTGGAAATTATTGACTTTGTCATATTTTACACTTGTTAAATGTGACACAAAGATTTGGGGGCAGGGGGTGGAGGGGGGTTGGGGGGGAAGGTAGTACACAATGGCAATGTGTTTAGCACTGCTGTCTCATAGAGTCAGGTTCAATTCTGGCCTCGGATGGCAGTCTATGTGGAGTTTGCACATTCCCCTTGAGTCTGCATGGGTTTCCTCTGCTTACTCCAATTTCCTCCCACAGCCAAACACGTGGGATAGGTTGATTGGTCATGCTAAATTGCCTCTTAATGTCCCAAGATTAGGGGGATTAGCAAGGTAAGTATGTGGAGTTACGAGGATACGAGCTGGGTGGGATTATTATCGGTGCAGGCTTGATGGACTGTATGGCCTCCTTCTGCACTATGGGGATTCTATGATTCTATGATTTGTGAAAAATCTATAAATTCTCTGCTTCTCTATCCTAAAATGTTTGCACAACATGAACAAAATTTTAATACTTGGTTTTTGCTACAACAAGCCTTACTCGACAGGAAAGCAGATCACATGAACATACATACTCGGAACTTAAAAGACCATTCTCCACCTTGAGCCTCCTCTGCCATTCAATAAGATCATAGCTGATCTGATTTTGGCCTCGACTCCATTTTTTTTCCTACCCCATATTCCTTGACTCCTTTGTCAATCAAGAATTTATCCAACTCAACTTTTAAAATATTCAATGACTCTGCCTCCAATGCTCTCTGGGGAAGAGAGTTCCACAGATTCATGACCCTCTGAGATTAAAAAAAAATCTCCTCATCTTCATTTTAAACAGGAGACCTCTTACTTTTAAAGCGTGCTCCTTAGTTCTCATCTCTCCCACTAGAGGAAATTAACAATCTTTCAGTATTCACCTTGTCAACTTCCCTCAAGATCTTTTATATTTCAACTCTTACTCTTCTAAACTCCAATGGTACAAGCTGTCCAATTTTTCCTCATAGGATAACCACTTCACTCCAGGAATCAGCAAGTGAACCTTCTCTGAACTCCTTACTGGTCAGACTCCATTTGAAGTCTCCATTTGGCCATTTCAGAGACTTGGGTAGAGCAGGGACAGGAATGGATGTTGCAGGTTCCGGGGTACAAATGCTTTAGTCGGAGTAGAGAAGGGGGTAGAAGGGGGGGAGGAGTGGCGTTACTGGTCAAAGACTGTATCACGGTGATCGAAAAGAAGTTTGATGAGGACTTGTCTGTTGAGGTAGTATGGGCTGAGATTAGAAACAGGAGAGGAGAGGTCACCCTGTTGGGAGTCTTTTACAGACCTCCTAATAGTTCTAGAGAGGTTGAGGAAAGGATTGCAAAGTCAATTCTGATTAGGAGTGAAAGTAGTAGGGTAATTGTGATGGGGGACTTTAACTTTGCTAATATTGATTGGAATAGCTATAGCTCTAGCTCGTTAGAGGGGTCAGTTTTCGTACAGAGTGTGCAGGAAGGTTTTTTGACTCAGTATGTAGATAGGCCAACTAGAGGTGAGGCTACATTGGATTTGGTGCTGGGCAATGAGCCAGACCAGGTGTTAGGCTTGGAAGTTAGTGAACATTTTGGTGATAGTGACCACAATTCGGTTACGTTCACCTTAGTGATGGACAGGGATAGGCATGAAGCTGGGGGCTGTAGTTATAGCTGGGGGAAGGGTAATTATGAGGCCATCAGGAGAGAATTAGGGTGCATAGATTGGACTAGGGAACTACAGGGACTGGGAACATCTGGAATGTGGTGCTTATTCAAGGAGCAGCTGCTGCGAGTCCTTGATAAGTATGTCCCTGTCAGGCAGGGAGGAAATGGACGAGTAAGAGAGCCTTGGTGTACGAAAAGAGTTGATTTGCTGGTTAAGAAGAAAAAGGAGGCTTATGTCAGGATGAGGCTTGAAGGCTCAGGTAGTGCAATGGATAGCTATAGATTAGCTAGGAAGGAGGTAAAAAGTGAATTGAGGAGAGCTAAGAGGGGACACGAGAAGATGTTGGCTGATAGGATTAAGGAGAATCCTAAAGCTTTCTTTCGATATGTTAAGAATAGAAGATTGGTTAGGGCAAGATTAGGGCCAGTCATAGGCAGCAGTGGGAAGTTGTGCGTGGAGCCTGAAGAGATTGGTGAGGCACTGAATAAATATTTCTCTTCGGTATTCACGCAGAGTGCTGGAAATGTAGCTGTGGAGAGCACTGAGGTACAGGGTTGCAAATTGGGGAGTATTGTAGTAGATAGGGAGGATGTGTTAGAAATTCTCGAGGGTTTGAAGTTGGATAAGTCCCCTGGGCCGGACGGGATTTACCCTAGGATTCTCTGGGAGGCAAGAGAGGAGATTGCAGAGCCTCTGGCTCTGATCTTCAGGTCCTCGTTGGTTACGGGTGTGGTTCCGGAGGACTGGAGGATGGCGAATGTGGTCCCATTGTTTAAGAAGGGGAAGAGAGACCTTCCTTGGAATTATAGGCCAGTGAGTCTTACTTCTGTGGTGGGCAAGGTATTGGAGAGAATTATTAGGGATAGGATTTATAGTTATTTAGAGAGAAATGAATTGATTGGGGATAGTCAGCATGGTTTTGTGAAGGGTAGGTCGTGCCTTACTAACCTCATTGAGTTTTTGGAAAAAGTGACTAAGGAGGTGGATGGGGGTAAGGCGGTTGATGTGGTATATATGGACTTTAGTAAGGCGTTTGATAAGGTGGCCCATGGAAGACTTCTGCAGAAAATGCAGATGTATGGGATAGAGGGTGATTTAGCTAATTGGGTTAGGAATTGGCTTGCAGATAGAAGACAGAGGGTGGTGGTTGATGGGAGATATTCATCTTGGAGTTCGGTGACAAGTGGTGTACCTCAGGGGTCTGTTTTTGGGGCCCCTGCTGTTTGTAATTTTTATAAATGATCTGGATGAGGGTATTGAGGGATGGATCAGTAAATTTGCAGATGATACTAAAGTTGGCGGTGTGGTAGATAGTGAAGAGGGGTGTTTTAGTTTACAGAGTGACTTGGACAAGTTGCAGAGCTGGGCCGAGAGGTGGCAAATGGAGTTTAATGTGGAAAAGTGTGAGGGAATGCACTTTGGCAGGAACAATAAATGTGTAGAGTATAGGGCTAATGGTAGGGCTCTTAATAGTGTTGAGGAACAGAAGGATCTTGGTGTATGTGTCAATAGATCCCTGAAAGTAGGCAGTCAAGTGGATAAAGTTGTTAAGAAGGCATATGGAGTCTTAGCTTTTATTGGTAGGGGGATTGAATTTAGGAGCAGCAGCATCATGTTGCAACTGTACAAAACTCTAGTGCGGCCGCACTTGGAGTATTGTGTGCATTTCTGGTCGCCACATTATAAGAAAGATGTGGAGGCATTGGAGAGGGTACAGAGGAGGTTTACTAGGATGTTGCCTGGTATGGAGGGCAGGTCCTATGAAGAGAGGTTGAAGGATTTGAGGTTGTTTTCGTTAGAAAGGAGGCGGCTAAGGGGGGATCTTATTGAAACATATAAGATAATTAGAGGTTTGGAGAGGGTGGACAGTGATAGCCTTTTTCCTAGGATGGAAAAAGCTAGCACGAGGGGACACAACTTTAAATTAAGGGGTATGAGTTATAGGACGGATATCAGAGGTAGGTTCTTTACTCAAAGAGTGATTAGGGAGTGGAATGCCCTTGCCTGCAGCTGTTGTGGATGCGCCAAGTTTGGTGGCGTTTAAGAGGTTAGTTGATAAGTATATGGATGAGAAGGGAATGGGTTAGTTAGGAGGGGCATTGCTTTTTATTTTGGTCGGCACAACATCGAAGGCCGAAGGGCCTGTTCTGTGCTGTATTGTTCTATGTTCTATGTTCTAAGTATTGTGAGCAATTTTGGCCTTCATACCTAAGGAAGTGTGTGCTGACCTTGGAAAGGGACGAGGAGGTTCACAAGAATGATCCCTGGAATGAAGAGCTTGTCGTTTGAGGGATGTTGAGGACTCTGGATCTGTACACATTGGAGATTAAAAGGATGAGGGGGGATCTTTTGAAACTTACAGGATACTGTAAGTTTCTTTACCCAGAGGGTGGTTAGGGAGTGGAATGCCCTGACTGCGGCAGTTGTAGATGCGCCAAGTTTGGTGGCGTTTAAGAGGTTAGTTGATAAGTTTATGGAAGAGAAGGGAATGGTTTAGTTTGGAGGGTCATTGCTTTTTTTTCATAATTGGTCGGCGCAACATCGAAGGCCGAAGGGCCTGTTCTGCGCTGTAATGTTCTATGTTCTATGTACTGCAAAGCCTGAATAGAGTGGACGTGGAGAGGATGTTTCCAATAATGGGAAAAACTAGAATCAGAGGGCACAACCTCATACTAAAGGGACGATGCTTTAAAACAGAGATGAGAAGGAATTTCTTCAGCCAGAGAGTGATAAATCTGTGGAACTCTTTGCTCGAGAAGGCTATGGAGGCCAGGTCATTGAGTGTCTTTTAAACAGAGATAGATTGTTCCTGAGTAATAAAGGGATCGGGGATTAAGGCGAAAAGACAGGAGAATGGGGATGAGAAAAAAAATCAGCCATGATTGAATGGTGGAACAGACTCGACGGGTCGAATGGCCTAATTCTGCTTCCATGTGTTATGGTCCTATGGTCTTAAATAAATAACTGTATTTTAGATTAATCAGATGCTGAAGACAGCATGGCAACTTTATTTTTTGGTTATTAAGCTTCCAAATTAAAAGAAGTTTCTGACCCATCATCTAGTCAACTTGTTGAGAGAAACTTCATGGGTGAGTAAACCAATTTTAACTAAAAATCCATCAACATTTTTGGGAACACTTGGAGGAGAAAACTGGATTATATAAGTCTCCAGGTCTGAATATTTAGAACGCTGGACATCAACAGTTTTAAATTTTGTTCATGATTTTCTTTACAGAAAAGAATTACATTTAGGCACATATAAATGCAGTATGCATGAAATATAGATGAGAATATATTTTAAGATACACCATATTTTAGCTATACATTCTGTCTTTTTCTGACTATTTCTATTAATACAGTGACTACAATTTACCAATGGATTTGGTGAAAGGATTAATTTGAAGTGCACACTTCTTAAACACATTAAAAATATCACAAGCCAGTCTCTCACGTAATTTTTAATTTGCCAATTTTATTTTCTGATCTCCAAATAAGTGGAAGAACTGTGCATCGTGAAAGTGACAACCACAGCAGCCAAGGGTGTGTTTCCAACTACAACCAGGTAGCAGAAAGGCAGAGCAGTTTTATTGCTGTGTTATATCAGTGTTGGGTGTGACAGATTTCTCTGGGAAATTCGCCAATCTTTTCCACCAGCAGCTCTTGCCAGCAATGCCCATAGCACTTTTCACTTTTGCCTCTTACATGCATTTAATGACAGTTGCTGTTACATGTTAACCTTGAAGAGCTCAGGCAAAGGACAGGTAAGGACAAATCTGCGTTGCTGTAATGAGCGGTTGGTACTGCAGCAGGTGGATAAGGCTTTTGGGATCAAGGCAGATTAAGAGAACAGGGCTCCAACATATGTTGGAGCTGTGTGATGTATTACAGCTCATTCAGGGATTCCGGGCTGTGGTAATGTAAGTGAAAAAGAAATGAATCATGAACAACAGCTAGGAAACAAATTAGAGAAAGTAGTTTACACGGAATGAGAAAATGTAAAAGATAATAAAATGTGCAAGTCAAAAAAAACAAGGATTTATATTGATCATTGCCTGTGTATCTGCTAAAAGTTTAAAAAATGATTCTTCACTGTATTCAACAGTATTCAATGTACATCTAACAATTTGGTTCTTTAAATCAGTTGGGCTTCAATATGTTTTAATGCAGTGTCCACATTTTTTTCCTCGATTAACTTCTTATTCATCTTTGTCCTCTCTGTCATTTTAAATTGTTTATCAAATATAAAGCATAATCTAATGTGGCATTTCCAAATGTCAAGATGAAATGACAGGGGAAAGACTGAACATAAAATGGTCAGCTACTGTTACAATTGGCGATTGATTTATGAGATTAAGTTTTAGAATGGTTTATTTTCCTTGTCACAAGGTTCTTTCATTTCACTTTTTGCCAAACAGGTAGAGTGGCCGTTAACATTGCAGGATGGAGTGATTAACAACTGATTACATTAGCCTAATGCAGCTTCAGTAGTCAATTAATCATGTGTTGCCCCTGTTGTTAAAATAACGTTTTGAATGTACAGCACTGCAAAGATATGCAATCTTAAAGGACCATGTAAGTAGCATCATAGAAATTAGAACAACTGAATGTTATCAGCATATAATGAATTGATGTTATTTTGGAATTAATTCTGTTTAGCTTTCTGATGCTTTATGCTGCATTTACTTTTTAATTTTGCTGCAAACATCAATTTAAGCTTTGGTGGCAGGATGGCAATTCTGAGACAACAGAGAAAGAAACAAAATAAATTAGAGATAAATTAGAGATAGGGGTGCTTTTTCCTTTCTGTGTTGCTTATGGGCCAAATAGTTCATCTGCCCTTGTAGGGCAGCAAAGGTTGTCTTTTGCATTGCAAATGAAGCTAAAGTTGCCTAAACCAAAACTACAAACATTGTTATTGTGCAGCTTTATTGTTGTTCTGGCACTGTGGAATCTACAATGGAATAAAACTAAATGACTTCCCAAGTCATTTAGGGAAACGACTTGGTAAGGCACCTGTAGAAAATAATTCAGATATTCATCAATCCTCTCCACATTTCCAATATTTTCCATTCTGATGCTCCCCTCCAGTCCTGCAAAAATTAGTACAATTATTGCAATGAAACAACAGCTCTTAGGCTGATTGGCAAAACAAATTCTCCCGAAATTGTCTCGCAAATTTGGTTCCAATGCATAGCTCTATAAACATGGACAGGGATCATGGATAGAAGTGGGAACATCGAGGTGGCGGGCAGGCTCATTGGGCCGAAGGGCGTGTTTCCCGTGCTGTTTTGTTCTTTGTTCTTTGAAATCTTTTGCTTGATTATCAACCACCATCATTAAGACATTTCTGCCAATAGTAAGATGTATTTTACAGTCCAGAAATCAAAAATAGTATTAATATTTGAGTGTATTTTAACTGTCCCTTGTACCCTGGTTAATGATTTAAGATTATGAGTTAAAAGGCAGATATAGGCACAGACTCTTCTCTGCAATTCTCTCAAATGCAAAATTCTTCAGTTTGACATTACATGTTGCTCTCATCTTAGTTTCACATTTATAACATTTTGCTGCCACCTCATCTCACTTAATGGAGATTCTACACAGAAACATGGAATGGGCCATCCCCCATTGCTTTGTGAAGATAATAGTGGACTCTCTGAAACTGTTGAAGGTGGCACAATGGTTAGCACTGTTGCCTCACAGAGTCAGGGATCTGGGTTTGATTCCTGGCTTGGATCACTGTCTTCTGTGGTGTTTGCAATTCTCCCCATGTCTGTGTGAGATTCACCAGGTGCTCTGGTTTCCCCCCACATTTAAAGAAGTGTGGATTGGGTGGATTGGCCATACTAAATTGTCCCTTAGTGTTAGGGAGACTAGCTAGGCTAAATACATGGAGTTGTAGGGAAACAGCTTGGGTGAGATTGTAGTTGATGCAGATTCAATGGGCCAAATGGCCTTCTTCTGCACGTAGGATTCTATGATTTTAAATCATAGAAAATTTCAGAATTTTGGCACAGGAATGTATAACAATGGTAAGTAAAAGAAATGCCAATCAGGATGGTGCATGACTTGATGGAGAATTTGCAGGTGATAATGTTTCTATGACATTGACCCCTTCCCTTCTTGACAGAGGTCACAAGGGAGACAGGAGAATCAAAGTGTTCTTGGTGAGTGACTTCAGTACATCGCAACAGATCATACATACTACAGCTACAGCTGTGAAGAAGGCGATGAAAGTCCTGTACCTGTGATGGAGGAAATTAATATTGAGCCTGGTGACAATCTGCCAATGACTCTCTCCTGGATGCTGTTGCTTCTTTCATCCTACTTCTAAGTGATGATTGCAAATCATAAAAGTTGCAAAGTACATAGTGGTTGGAATACCTTGGAAAGAGTGGCAATCACCAAGCGGATTAACTATTGAACAAGTTATTAACATGAATAACTATTTACAGAGAGTGATAAAGATGCCATTGATTACTTTGACTCCAGTTTCAACCCTAGGATTTAACCTCACATTTTGGCTTGATTGGCCATAAGGCCTATGTAACTCTCTGAAACCTTGCCCCTTACAGGGTCTCACTATTATCTATGATTCAACAAATTATTTACTGGCTGTGTCTAAAAAATCTTTACCAAAATTATTTAGGAAACTTATTTGGCCTGACAAAAGAAAACATTTTCAAAACATACCCTGAAGCAGACACCATACTGACATGGCACCTCCTAAAACAAAAACTTTTGCAGCAAGTCATTCCTGCTTACAACGGAATCTCAGTCCATCCAGAAATACATAGGAGGGACAGCGATGCCTACATTTACTGCAATCAACAGCTAGATGAGTTGAATAAGGGTTTAAATTTGTCTTTAATTGGCTGAGAGTTGTTGTATGTGTGTTTTCCTCATCACTTCTGAATTTATCATTGTTTTGATCTGTTCATCAGAGCTCTTAAAGTGAAATTAAGGAGCTAATGGGATGCAAATGAAATTTAATCAAAAATATTAATTACAAAGCTAAAAATGTATCACCCAAAAGCTTTTGACAGCAACGAAAGAACAGCTAAATTTAGTGAAGACCAGACTGTTTTCTCTTTGGTACATAATCATATCATCTAATCTTTTACCCTAAACAGTGAAAATAGTCCAGTTTCAGATATTCAATTATATATTTTAATACTGGAAAGAAACGTTCAAATGTACTGACGAGTTAACAACTGTACCAAGGCCAAGAACCTGGCAGTATGGTGGCATTTTTCCCATCTAATGATCCATTGCTATAAAATAAAAATATTATGGAAATTAACTCTGCTCTTTAATAGACTAAATTTTCTCACTTGCACATGGCCAAGGGTCACTGCAGTACAACAGTGAACTCAACAGAACACATTTATCTAGGTGTTGGCACATAGAGGTCCCTTTTGGCATACAACTTCATGTCGTGCCAAAACCTTGTTCATTATTGGCTGAGCACAAGGCAGTTAAGTTGTTGCTTTTAAAATTATGTGAATCAAGCAAACGACTCCGACACAAGCACAGTTACTATAAAATTATAAAGAATTACTGATATTTTCACTGCAGTAATGCTAATTAACGATAGGATTTGCTGTAACTCTTGCTAAGTGTTTATACACCACTAACTGCAACTGCAGTACAAACACATTTTCAACATGTAAGAGTAGTTTATTAACAGTGAATTTGTTTTTCTTGCCAAGTGGGCATTAGTCATGTTTGGTTATTGAAAAAGCAGGTCGGCAGGCCTGAGCCACAGAGCTGAATCGACCCTGTCCTGACCTGCATCCACTTGCATGCACTTTGCAACAGCAGTCATTTCATACCATTCAGAGGCATTAGTCCTGCTTGTTTTTTTATGCCACTTCAGTCCTAAAACATAGACTAGCATCAGTGCTATTCCCACTGATACTAGTTAGTTAGCACGAGTCAGTGTTTAAAGGTGAGGCAGTTCTGATTTGTCGAAAGATTGCATTTCACAAAAATATGAAAAGGCTATGTCTATTTGAAATGTATTTAGGAGCTTAATACACAACTTATTTTGATCTCATGTGTTGCAGCTTCAGTTTCTATAATATATGTATATAATAACCTGCAGTGATGATTTTATGGTGTATGGATTTTAAAGGATATTTTATTTTGTGTGGACTAAATAGGGAATGAATTTCCACAGGGAAACTTGTTGATGTAAATATTGGTCATAATGAGTTTAATTTTCTGTGCAATGGCAATCACTGTCGCAATACTATGCTGCTCCTTTTTACTTACCTTCACAGAATCCCTACAGTGCAGAAGAGGTTATTCGGCCCATCAAGTCTGCACCAACTCATTATCTTACCCAGCCCGCACAAAACCCCGTCCCCGAACACCATAACCTTGAATTTACTTTACCCGTGCGTCTGGGACACTGAGGGGCAATTTAGCATGGCCAATACACCAACCCTACACATCTTTGGACTGTGGGAGGAAACCAGAGGACCCGGAGAAGCACACACAGGCACAGGGAGAACGTGGAAACTCTACTCAGTCATCTGAAGTTGGAATTGAACCTGGATCCCTGGCATTGTAAGGCAGCATTGCTAACTACTGTGCCACCAAGCCACCAAGCACCTTTGCCTGAAACTGCACATTTCTTGACCTGACATGAAATGGGAAATATGCAACACAGCTGCTCTGAGAGTCTGTTCTGCATAGTACAGGATAGATGGGAAAGTGAAGCCATAACTCCTTTTTGCAGCATTAGCTGCTGTTATCTGGAAAGTTTAAATGTCCTGGCCTCTTTGAAAAGCGGCCAGGAGGTAGGCAGGGGTGGTGGTAAGGTGGGAAGTGCATATTGTGTGGTGAAGGGCGTGGGGTAGTCAGAGGGTAGTCGGTGCAGTGGAGAAGGTAACTGGGGGTGGTGTTAAGGTATAAGGTGGTCAGGGGGCTGAAGGAGGCTAAGTGTTTTGGGGTATGAGCTGGTGAGTCAGGTGGGTATGCGGTAAGCTCAGTCAGGAGGATGTGTTTAGGAATTGAAGTATCATGTGGTTAGGGAGGATAGTTATGAGTTTAGGAGTTAGGTTATTGAGTGTGGTTAGGATAATCATAGAATTGTACAGTGCAAAAACGGCCCTTCAGCCCATTAAGTCTGCATCAACACATTAGAAACACCTAAAATTCATCCTAATCCCATCTGCAAACGCTTGGCCCATAGTCCTGAATGTTATGATGTGCAAGTGCTTATCCAGATATATTTTAAAGGATATAAGGCAACCCACCTCCACCACCATCCTAGGCAGTGCATTCCAGACCATCACCACTCTCTGAGTAAAAACGTTTTTCCTCACATTTCCCCCTAAACCTCCTAACCCTCACCTTGAACCTATGTCTCCTTGTGGCTGACTCTTCAACCATGAGGGACAGCGGCTCTTTATCCACAATGTCCATGACCCTCATTATCTTGTACAGTTCGCTCAAGTTGCCCCTCAGTCTTCTCTCTGCTCCAAAGGAAACAATCAATGTTCCATCCCAAGCAGCATCCTGGTGAATCTTCTCTGAGCCCTATTTTGTGCATTCATGTCTTTCTGATAATATGGCGACCAGAACTGCACACAGCACTCTAAGCTGTGGCCTCACCAAAGTTCTATAAACTCCAACATGACTTTCATTCTTTTGTGATCTATGCCTTGACTGATGAAGGCAGATGTCCTATATGACATTTTCACCACCCTATTAACATGTCCTTCCACTTTCAGAGATCTGTGGACAAACACACTAACGTCCCTTTCTTCCACAGAACGTCCTGGTGTCCTGCTATTCATTGAGTATTTTCTTGTCAAATTACTCCTGCCAAAGTGTATCACTTCACACTTTTCAAGATTAAATTTTGTTCCCACTTATCTGGCATTTGACCATTCGTCTATATCTTCTTGTAGTCCAAGACATTGTGTCACCCATCCTCCCCTGTTAAACACCTGTCCAAGTTTTTTGTCATCTGCAAACTTATTAATCCAACTGCATGAATATTATCACTTATCAGCCCAAGACTGACTATTGTCCTGGTTTGCTGCATATGGGCACAACTGTTTCAGTGGCCAGGATTTTCCAGATGGGGCCCGTAATGATGGGAACAGAAAATTTGAGAGATAACCAAATGTATATTGTGTTTCAGGGGCATCAGATAATCCGAGCTGCGGGTGGAGCTGAAAAATTGTGGCTGGTATCTGAGGAATTATTAATAAGTATGACTTGTTCTTCAATGCATGCGATTGTACCAGCATTTTCCAGAAAAGTTTTATCTTGAGCCCAAGGTTTCATCTGACCTGAACCTGCCATCAGCAGAGAAGTTCACTTGGCTCGGCAGCACACTTTCTCCAGTTGTCTATCATGACATCAAGATACGTGCAAGAAAGAAGCATAGTCATTGGCAGATTTTAAACATCAGCTTGGGAATGAAGACAAGTAAGTCACCCTACCAAACTGAAAACCTATAGAGCAGTAATCCTGCCCACTCTGTTCTGTCCATTTGATACTAGGACTGAATACACAAATGTCATGCCAAGAAGCTCTGCCACTTTCACTTGAGCTTCAGAGATGCCTGAAGATCAGATAGCAGGTCAAAATATCAACCACTGAGCTGTTCATCTGAGTTGGCATGTCAACCTTCCACACCATACTGATATAGTCATAACTGAGCTGGGCTGGTCACACAGCTAGAATGCCTGCCATTCACTTATGAAAGCAGATCTTCTATGGACAGTCTGGGGTGTCTTCTCATGGCAGACAAATGAAATGCTCCCTGAAAGATTGACTTAGAAGATTTCGTATTGGTTTTGAGTCTTGGGAGAAACTCAGCAAGGGTCGCTATATGTGGCACAACCAAATAATAAAACATGCAGCCTCACTTGAAAGTCAGTGCATATCAGAGGCAAAGATAAAACAGAAAGAGAGGAAATATTGAGCCCCAAATCATCCAGGACTCAATTATCGATGGTATTTTGTCTTATTTCCTCTGGAACCCCAAACACATCAGATGAGGATCTAGCAATTATAACTTAAAGGTTTCAAATAGTGCTGGATGAAGTCATAAATAAACAAAGAATTAAATAATAGATTGGAGAAAAGCTAATTCTGATTAAATGAGAACAGAACTAGGGAACTTACTTAGGATTAGACGTTGTTCCTCCAATGCTATGCAAGAAAACGGACAGCAAATCTCCACTATTGGCCCCAGTCCATCACAATTTCATTCACTTGAGATCATAATGTGTCCCATTCTTTAAGATCTCTTCAAATGTACTTTGCCAGGACTTCTTTGTCTGACCTCATTTTCTTCAGTGTCATAGTATCTCTTCTACTGTCTCTCTGACAAGTAAAGCTGGGAGTGAAATACATGAGTGACAGTTCACAATTATCATTCAGTTATGATGCTTGGCAGGTACCTCAAAAGTGTCTCTGAAACTTTTCCTCATTTGAGGCTGTCACTGTACGTGCTGTCCAAAATCTTACATCAGTAGCACTAACGTATACAGTGGTTTTGCTCTTTTCTTCCATGACATGCTGACATAGATTGCAGGTGCAAAGACAATGGTCATGTAGAGTCACAACTTCAGGGGCGTGTTGGTGGAGTTGCTTGCCTAGATCATGTGGCGCAGCTGGAAAACTGATGTTGTTTTGCCAATTCTTGTGTGGATGTTAATCTTTATATCATCATTTCTGGAGATGTTGCATCCTAGGTTGAGGAAGTAACCAATGTCCTTAAGGCTGTGGAGTTTGGATAGGAATTTCGTGGAAAAGGAATGCAGAGAGTATACAACCTTGCTGTACTCCTGTGATGATGTTGAGAGAGTCTGTAGTACCAGTGCTACTCATGATGCAGTAATGGAGTCTCAGTTAAAAGCTTTGAAGATGTTACTATACCACTCTGGCTTGCCCTACTGCCATGCAATGTACCAGAGTGATTGTCAATGGATGCTGTCAAAAGCTTTCTTGAAATCAATGAAGTTGATAACATGTGGTTTCTGGACTCATGGTTCTGATTCATAATGTTCCTGAGCACAAAAGTATGCTCTCAGCATATTCTACCACTCGTTAAACCTTCCTGTTTTTCACGAGAGTTCCACCTTTTAATCTCATGAGAAGAATCACACTGAAGGCCATGCAAAGTATTGATGGCAGTGCTCTGCCCTTCCAGTTATCGCAGCTGCTGAGGTTCCCTTTCTTTGGTAGCTTGACGATCAATCCTCATCTCTAGTGATCCAGGACTTCCTTCATAGTCCTGATCTTGTTGAGTAGAAACGCTGTTGTGACGGTGTTCTTTCCATGTTTCAATAGCATTGCTGGTATCTCATCAATCCCAGATATCTTGTTCTTCTGGCTCTTTGGACTTCCGATCTGACAATTTCTCCAACAGAACTAGGGAAAAGAACTAAAAAAGAGGACAGAAAAAGGGATAGAACAGTAGTGGGAAATATTTTAAAAAGTGATGAGTAAAGCTCAGGAGAAATATATTTTTCCAAACAGGAATAAACTAGCCAATAGTGAAACAATATGGGTGATTAAAAGAGATAAGGATAAAACTAAAGAAAAATGCATACACTAAGTGCAGTGAGAGAAAAGGAAAGGATGTCATAAAGAAGTTACGAGTGAATAGGAAATAAATACAAAAATGAATTAGGAAAATGCAGAGGAAATAAAATTAAAAATTTAATTATGAATTAATTTAAAAAGAATAATAAAGTGTTCCACAGATGCGTGAATAACAAAATAATAATAATGATCTCATCAATAATAATCAATAATTAAGGGATGTTAAGCTAAACTCATAGGCAGTGAAATGGCAAAAATATAATAGTCATAATCTCTTAGAATTTAATATAAAGAACAAAGAACAAAAAGCATGGGAAACAGGACTTTCGGCCCAACGAACCTGTGCCGCCACCTCGATGTTCCCACTTCCAACCATGATCCCTGTCTATGTTTATAGATCTATGGATTGAAACCAAATTTGAGACAATTTAGGAGAATTTGTTCTGCCAATTAGCCTAAGAGCATATCTTTGGGATGTGGGAGGAAATCGGAGCACCCGGAGAAAACCCACACAAGCACGGGGAGAATGCGCAAACTCCCACAGACACAGGCCCAAATCCATGTATCTGCACAGCACAGCGATAGTCACTGAGCTGTCATGTTGCCCATAAAATGGAATAGGTCAAGCGTACACTAACGACGTGAAGCACTAGGATACTCTCGAAAAGAAATCCAAGAGCAGCCCTCTCATGACCCATCGCTTGTATGCCCCTTGTTAGACAACAAGGTGGACCGAAGTACCTGTAGGATAAAAACAAATACATCAATATCATCGACTATTTACACACTTCCCAGGGACTTCTAAGGCTCATGATCCCCATTTTAAATCAGTTTTCTATATCCCTCCATTCCCATTCTGTTCATGTGCCCATCTAAGTATCTCTTAAATAACTCCAGAGTGCCTGCCTCCACCACTTTACTTGGCAGCGCATTCCATTCCCCCACCACCCTCTGTGTGAAAAACTCCCTCTAGCATCCAAATTATACCTTACCCCCCTCACCCTAAGCCCGTGATCCCTCGTGCTATTTGAGTCCATCCTAGGAAAAAGCTTAACCCTGTTTACTCTATCTATCCCCTTCATAATCTTGTACACCTCTATCAGATCTCCTCTAAGTCTACGTCTTTTTAAGGAAAACAATCCCAATTTGCCTAACCTCTCCTCGTAACTCAGACCTTCCATACCAGGCAGCATCCTGGTAAACCTCCTCTGCACTCTCTCCAGAGTCTCCACGTCCTTCTGGTAGTAAGGCAACCAGAACTGGACGCAGTATTCCAAATGAGGTCTAATTAATATTTTATACAACTGCAACATTAAACACCAGCTCTTGTACTCTATACCCCTTCCTATAAAGGCTAGCATACCATATGCTTTCTTCACAACCTTCTCCACCTGCTCTGCCACCTTCAGAGACTTGTGCACATGCACCCCCAGGTCCCTTTGCGTTTCTATACTCTTAATAGGTCTACCTTTTATCATATATCTCCCCTCTACATTCTTTCTCCCGAAATGCATCACCTCGCATTTATCAGGATTGAATTCTATCTGCCCAAGCTACCAGCCAATCTATGTCCTGCTGCATCACCTGACAATGCTCCTCACTATCTGCAAGTCCAGCCATCTTTGTATCATCTACAAACTTGCTGATTACTCCACTTACTCCCTCTTCCAAGTTATTTATATCTATTACAAATAGAAGAGGTCCCAGTACTAAGCCCTACGGCACACCACTAGTGACTGACCTCCAGCCAGAAAAACACCCTTCCACTATTACTCTCTGTCTCCTATTACCAAGCCAGTTACTTATCCGTCTAGCTATCTGTCCTTGTATCCCATTAGCCTTGACCTTTTCAACTAACCTCCCATGAGGGACTTTGTCAAACGCCTTACTGAAATCCATATAGACAAAATCAACGGCTCGCCTTTCGTTGACCGTTTTTGTCACCTCCTCAAAATATTCTACCAGATTCGTAAGGCACAACCTCCCTTTAACAAAGCCATGCTGCGTATCCCTGATCAGCTCGCAACGCTCTAAGTGCCTATACATTCTATCTCTAAGAATCCCCTCCAACAGCTTCCCTACCACTGACATCAAACTCACTGGCCTATAATTTCCAGGGTTATCCCTACTACCCTTTTTGAACAACGCTACAACATTAACTATTCTCCAGTCCTCTGGGACCTCATCTGTGTCCAAAGAAGGGACAAAGATTTGTGTCAGAGGCCCAGCAATTTCACCTTGCACCTCCCTAAGCAGCCTGGGATAAACGCCATCAGGCCCCGGAGATTTATCAGTTTTAATGCTACCTAGAAGCTCTAACACTTCCTCCCTCGGTATGGATATTTCCCTCAACTGGTCCACAGCTTCCCCAGAGACAGGACCGGTCAACAAGCCCCTCCCCTTCATGAATACCAACGTACATATGGAGACTAACAAGCTGAGAATGACATTAGAAGGGATTAAAAAAATTAAAAGCATTTTAAGATAGAAATGCAATAAACAATTGAAATTTAAGAACACAAGATCCCTTTCCATGAATATTTTGTACTTGAGAATTTTAAGTATAATTTTGGATGCCTCCAAACTGAACAATGTAGTTAATACAAAGGAAGGGTGAGGGTACAACAAAATACAAAAAGTCTTACTGAATGGATGATTAACAAAGTAATTCTGATGTTGTTACATGCAACTTTGTGCGTATTTAGTATGTATGAAGAGGTGACACACTGCTTGGGTAACAAGAGTCTGACTGGGGCACAGGTGCACAAAGTTGTAAAAGCAGTCATGCTGGTTAACTGAAAGGAAGTTCTTTACTTGAAAATTGGTAAGACTGGAACTTTCTACCACAAGGTGATAGTTCAGATAAATTGCATAAATGCATTTAAGGATAAACTAAGCAACCACTCAAGAAGGCAAGAAATAGAAGGATATGCCAATACTGTTAGTTGAAGAAAAGTGATGGTACATCTGTCTGAAACATAACTGCAGTAAGAAGTCTGCCAACACTAGATTTAAGTCCAACCGATTTATTTGATAGTAAACTCACAAGCTTTCGGGGCTTCTTCCTTTGTCAGATGAATGGAGACTTCATTGTTCTACAGAGCTCAAACACAACTTAACATTCCCATACTACTTTTGAAGAAATGGGAAACATTCTCCTGATTTACTGACTAGGAATCAGCCTTTAATTTAATCATCCCCACCCAAAAAACTGAGTTATTCATCTCTTTGCTATGTGTGAGATGATGCTAGCACAGAATGTCTGCTACTTTTATTTCCACAAGAATAACCAGCTCAATTCAAATGGAACTTATTGTGTGAAACATTTTAAGTGGTTAGAAATGTTAGTATTATTTATTACTGTTGAACAACAACAAGAGTGGCTGCTCACTCACACTTGATTGTCATTGACTTTTCAATGTTTATCAAAAACCTATTCTAAGAGTTTTATTTTCAAAATCTAATGTTGAAAACATAAAGATGGCCCATCTGGAGCATTTGGAAATGTTATTTTTGAGGTTTAGAAAAAGACCGCTTCATATTGGTCACAGAGCAATGTGGGCTTGAAACTTGAGTTGTGTAATATTTATCTCATTGAACGCCGCAACCTCAAACCACAGTTATACTGCAGTTTCTTATTGATGCATATGTAAGAACAGCGTCAAATCAATGCAAAACCAAAATTTAACAACCTCCAAGTGAAGCATTGTATTAAAAATAATGGATTTGATTCATTCCCAGAAAGAAATGGTTTCTCAACTTCATGTATTATCATTTGTGTTTCTCTCATCAAGGCAGCATGGTGGCACAGTGGTCAGCACTGCTGCCTCACAGCACCAATGACCTGAGTTCGATTCTTAGCTTGAGTCACGAGATTGTAGGGATAGGACCTGAGTGGGATTGTGGTCAGTGCAGACATGATGGGCCGAATAGCCTCCTTCTGCACTATGGGATTCTATGATTCTAAATGGTCTGTTCAGTTTTCACAGGGCACTACTAGGGGTAAGAATAAACATAAATATTTCCACAGAACTACTGTGAGAACTTAATGTAGACAGTGACATTAACATCAAAAAAGATTATCAGCATGGTACAAATAGGATAAAAGAACATTTGTAGCTTTAAACAAAGGTAGAGATCGGGAAATGAACATATTAAAGCTGAGTTTAAACTTTACTTCAGGCCATAGAAAAGGAGGTTTTGGGGCTGAGGGGGTGATGGTCAGGAGCTTCCTCCAGGATGGAGTCATAGCTAGTCTGTGGCATCTTAAACCTGCAGTCTGTCTAGGGACTGGTTGGATGAGACTCTGAAAGAGTCAGCAGGCCTGTAGCCAGGCTGTGGGTGAGGGATAATGTGGGGGGTGAGGGATGGTGTGGGAGGGGTGGAGGGTAGCATGGTGGGAGGAGGTGATTTGCAGGGAGTCGGGGATGGTAGAGCCAGATTATGCAATGGCTGCTCAGGGTTCTTAAATGCAAAAGTATGACAGCAATGAGATCTTCAGCCAGGTTATGAACAGTGCCTTTTGTTTTGCCATCTGTGTTTCAAACAGTAATTGTGCCCTTTAACATTCCTGAAAATCATTCTTGTCAAACCAATTGGCCATGATGAACAAAGCCTTAACAATGTCAGCTGCCCACATTCTCAAGGCCAAGAAGGGGGGTGAAGACTGACGTATCAATGATTAAAGGGTGGGTGAAGGGAATCGAGAGAGAATATTAGAACCCAGTGTCTGCCAGAGAGGATCCTATAGCCCTCAGTGTATACATAAGCTACCAGTTGACCCTGTCCTGGAGGGATGGACAACCATTGAAACAGCTGGCCAGAATTCCCTGTGATATATATATTAAAGGAAAGGATCAATAAGATGAGAGGCTGTAGGCAATTCTGAAGGATTAAGGCATTGACCAGGTCTCGTCAAGTGACAGAAGGGCAACAGACATATGAGTGAGCACAGGTCACCAAATAAGGTGTAGGAATGACAACTTCTAGGACTTGGAGGACAAGATGTTTTGCGAGAACAAACCTCACTGTCTCTCTTATGCCTACACTTTATATGGTGACCAGTGCTCACTCATATGCCTGTCACCCTCTCTCTCATCCCTCACATAGTTCTGACCAATCTCAGAATTGAACCATTAGAGCTGACTATTATACTCATAACTGCCCTAGAGGAGTACAGGCTCCAGCAGCTTTGAGCAGCTGCACCCAGGAGGAACCCAGCACCAGGAGACCAGGGAACTGCAGGGCACAGTCAATGGTCAGCTGCAGTTCAGGCTTAACAGGGGGTTCACAAGTGAAGCTAAAGGAGACAAAAGGTTTTGCGGACCGGATGTCTTTCATTGACCTGGCAGAAAATTTGTGCTGCCAGAGACTCACTGCCTCACAAGGAGACAATGTGGCACCCGTGCAACATTCTTTCAAATCCAGTGCTACTTGGATGAGGAAGGCACCATGTGGCTGGGAAATCACAACAACCTTCAATCTTTACTGCCTGGAATTATTCCTGGGCTCAACTGGTGACTTTTGTGGCATCTCACAATCATCCACGCGAATATATTTATGAGATCACATCAGCACTCTATGCCAGGGCCTCAGACAGTCTTAATTTCAATCAGGACAAGAGGTCAAGTGATTCATTCCCATCGCTGGTCTGCCACAGGCCCAGGGGATCATCACTGAGAACCATGTTGCTCTGCATACCCTGTGGCACTGGGGAGGGAGTCTTTGTCTATTAACAAGAAGGGGTTCCATTTTCTTAATGTGCGGCTGGTATGTGACAATGAGATGAAGATCATGTGTGTGTCTGAATGTTTTCCAGGAGTGAGCATGATTGTTTTGTCCTTGGGCAGTCTCAACTCCCTGAGATAGAGTTATAAAATCATTGACTCATAGAATTTTACAGCATGGAAGCAGGCCCTTCGGCCCAAGTTGCCCATGCATTTTTTTTAAAAAACCCTAAGCTAATTCCAATTGCCCACTTTTGGTCCATATCCCTTTATACCCATCATATCCATGTAATTATCTAAGTGCTTTTTAAAAGACAAAATTGTACCTACCTCCTGTACCTCTGGCAGCTTGTTCCAGACAGTCATCTGTGTGAAAAAAATTGCCCCCTGGATACTTTTGTTTCCCTCCCCTCTCATCTTAAATTTATGCTCTCTAGTTTCAGACTCCACTACATTTGGAAAAACATATTGACTATCTAATTGATCTGTGCCCCTCATTATTTTATGGATCTCTATAGGATTATTCTCAGTCTCCTACGCTCTACAGAAAAAACTCCAGACTATTCCAGCCTCTCCTTATAACTCAATCCATCAAGTCCTGGTAGCATTTTAATACATCTTTCCTGCGCTCTTTCTAGTTTAATAATATCCTTTCCATAATAGGGTGGACAGAATTGCACACAGTCTTCCAAATGTGGCCTTCCCAATGTCTTCCATAACTTCAACAAGACGTCCTAACTCCTGTATTCAATGTTCTGATTGATGAAACCAAGTATGCTGAATGCCTTCATCACCACTGTGTCCACTGTGACTCCACTTTCAAGTTACAAATATATACCCCTGGATCACTTTGTTCTGTAACTCTCCTCAATGCCCTACATGGCTGGACTTGCTGATAGTGAGGAGCAGTGTCAGGTGATACAGTAGGATATAGATAGGCTGGTATATTGGGCAGAGAAATGGCAGATGGAATTTAATCCAGATAAATGTGTGATGCATTTTGGAAAAAATAATGTAGGGGAGAGTTACATGATAAATGGTAGGCCATTAAGAGTATAGAAATGCAGAGGGACCTGGGAGTGCAAGTATACAAGTCCTTGAAGATGGCAGTACAGGTGGAGAAGGTGACGAAGAAGGCCTATAGTATGCTTGCCTTTATAGGGAGGGATATAGAGTATAAAAGCTGGCGTCTAATGTTGCAATTGTGTAGAACATTGGTTTGACCGCAGTTGGAATACTGTGTCCAGTTCTGGTCGCCTTACTACTAGAAGGACATGAAGACTCTGGAGAGAGTGCAGAGGAGGTTTACCAGGATGTTGCCTGGTGTGGAAGGTCTGAGCTATGAGGAGAAATTGGGCAAACTGGGGCTGTTCTCCTTAGAAATACAGAGACTGAGGGGAGATCTAATAGAGGTGTACAAGATTATGAAGGTATGGATAGAGTGAACAGTGGAAAGCTTTTTCCTAGGTTAGATGCAATAATAACAAGGGGCCATGCGCTTAGGGTGAGGGGGGATGCGAAGTATAATTCGGATGTTAGAGGGAGGTTTTTCACATAGAGGGTCATGGGGGCCTGGAATGCACTGCCAAGTAGGGTGGTGGAGGCAGGCATGATCGGATTGTTTAAGGCTTACTTATGCAGGCACATGAGTGGACTAGAAATGAAGAGATACAGAAGACATTTCTAAATAAAGATCATGAGCCTTGGGACATCCCTGGGAATCAATTGATTTCTATGGACCTTCCAACATATTTCATGGCTCACTTGCTTTATTTCTGCGCTTCTGGGGATTCTGTAAATGTCTGTCTAAGTTTTGCATGTTTATTGATGTTTTTTCTTTTAATTCAAAGTGATTCAGTTCGCCATGTTGGCCAACAAGGGGCGTACATGCAGTGGGTCATGAGAGGGCTACTCTTGGATGTTGCTTCGAGAATTGCCTAGTGCTTCATGTCGTTGGTGTACGCTTAAACTGGACCATCTGACAGGCAACATGACAGCTCAGTGACTATCACAGTCTGCTGTGCAGATACGTGGATTTGGGCCGGTGTCTGCAGAAGTTTGCATATTCTCCCATGTCTGCATGAGTTTTCTCCAGGTTCTCCAGTTTCCTCCACATCCAAAAATTAGGCTGATTGGTGTAACAAATTGTCACTAAATTAGTCTTCCCTCAATCTTCCCCAATAGGCGTAGTCAAAGATCATAGGTAGAGGAGGGCTCTCATAATGTTAAAATGGCAGTGCGGGCTCATTAGGCTGAAGGGTCTGTTTCCCGCGCTGTTGTTTTTGTTCTTTGTTTTTTTGTTCTTTATCAACTGAATAAGTCTTGCCCTGATTCAATCTACCAAAATGCATCACCTCACATTTGTCTAAATTAAACTCCATCTGCCATCCGTCAGCCCACTAGCCCAATTGAACAAGATCCCATTACAATTGGAGATAACTTTCTTCGCAATCCACTCTACCACTAATCTTAGTGTCATTTGCAAACTTACTAACCATGCCTCCTATATTCTCACCCAAATCATTAATATAAATGACAAGTTACAATCGGCCCAGTACTGATCCCTGAGGCATATCGCTGGTGACAGGTCTCTAGCTTGAAAAATACAGCCACCCTCTGGCTTCTGTCAAGAAGTCAGTTTTGTATTCATTTAGATACCTCACTCTGGATCCCGTGAGATTTTGCATAAGGATATTTCAGGATCGTATCAGGCTACAGGGCTGTTTCATTGCGGGTAAGCAATACTCACTGAGAGCTTGGCTGATGCCTGTGAGGAGGCCTAAGACTGAAGCAGAGGAACATTATTCAAAGAGTGATTAGGGAGTGGAATGCCCTGCCTGCAGCTGTCGTAGATGCGCCAAGTTTGGTGGCGTTTAAGAGGTTAATTGATAAGTATATGGAAGAGAAGGGAATGGTTTAGTTTGGAGGGGCATTGCTTTTTATTTTGGTCGGCACAACATCGAAGGCCGAAGGGCCTGTTCTGTGCTGTAATGTTCTATGTTCTAAGACTCATAGTACCAGCCAGTCTGTAATTGAGTGGTGAGTTGGGCTGCTGAAAAGGCGCCTCTGCTGTCTTGACAGGTCTGGGGGCGGCTCTTCAATACAGTTTGCCAGAGGTCATCCACATAGTCGTTGTTTGCAGTAATTGGATAGATAGGGTGGCATGGTAGTACAATGGTTAGCACCACTGCTTCACAGCTCCAGGGTCCCGGGTTCAATTCCCAGCTTGGGTCACTCTCTGTGTGGAGTTTGCACATTCTCCTCGTGTCTGCGTGGGTTTCCTCTGGGTACTCTGGTTTCCTCTCATGATCCAAAGATGTGCAGGTTAGGTTGATTGGCCATTCTAAGAAATTGCCCCTTAGTGTCCAGGGATGCGTATGTTAGAGGGATTAGTGGGTAAAATATGTAGGGATATGGGGGTAGGGCCTGGGTGGGATTGTGTTCAGTGCAGACTTTATGGGCCGACAGGTCTCTTTCTGCTCTGTAGGATGCTATGAGATTGTGGCCCACCTCTCTTCTACAAATTCCAATAAGTGAGTGAGGGCCCTCTCTGAGAATCTGGGAGTGGTCATCCTATTGACTTGGATAAGAGTGAGTGCTGTGGAACTGTTTAAATGCAACTTGATTGAAGTGCTCAGATGACGCCCATGGTAAGTGAGTTAGACATTTTACACCATAGACACTGCATGGGCGATTCTCCCAGCCCACTGAGCTGCTTGATCAGTGCTACAGCTGGGAGACATCAGTGGAGGCCATTTTGCAGATGTTCTGCTGGGCTCCACTCCTTATCAAATCTCCAGGACTAAGATTTGCAGCGTAATCAGCTGATTATAATATGACATCTCCATTTACATTTCATTAGCAGGCCCAGCACTGAAGCCTCCTTTCATTCCAATGGGGTTTTCTCATGCTCCCCAATAACGGAGAACAGGCAGCTTGACCCAGCTGTGGCTGATCCTGCTGAGGAGCCCACCCCCCCCCAGGACTTTGGGGGTAAATGGTGTGCTCTTTGGGCAGTGCCAACCTGACAATGACATCCTGGTGCCCAATGGGTGAACTGGCACTGCCCAAGGGGCACCTTCACACTGCCCATTGGGCATTGGGCAATACCGGGAGGCAGGGCCCATGGGAAACTAATCAATGGGCGATTAATGGCAGCAGGTGGTGGTGATGCGGTGGGGGGGGGGGGAACTGCTGCCATTCTGCACTTGGGATGAATGGCAGCAAGAGGGAGGAGTTGATCAGAGCTGGCCCAGAGAGATGCAGAAGGGCAGCAATCGGGCTGGTCAGCAAACTAGAGGATGACAATGGGGGTCCACTGTGCATGCACCGATCTCCGCTTTGTCAGAGTGTTGCAAGCACACTGGACCACTCAGCGCTAAGCTGTCAGCCTCTTGAGTGGGAATAGGCCCTTTCCAGAGAGAATCACTCTGAGGCAGTATGTGATGCACAGAGTCATTCTGAAAATCATGCCATATAAACCAGTAGGATTTACTCCCATTTCTCCACAAGTTGGGGATTTAGAATCTTTTCGGGAAAATTCTGGCTGATGTTTTTATGTGGGAAATTTTTTTAAATCGAAGTTCCTAAAGAATGCGATGTAGCTTGTGCTGCCAGTGCTGGTGTGAATCACACTGATTTTCACACCAGAAGTGACAGTTTTGTCATTTTTTAAGAAAAACTTTGCATGTTACCTTTCAGATTAAAAAATAGCCTTGCCTGACTTCTTCGGCAATGTGAAAGGTCCCTTGTTACTACTTGCAGATGAGTGGGAAATTTGTCTTCTTTCTTATCAGCATTTTTCTCAGCCAATATCATCAAAATAGATGAATTTGTCATCAATCTCATGAGCTGTTTGCTAGAGTTCACTATGCGCAACTTGACTGTTGCATTTGTCTGCTGAATAAAAGCAATTGCATTTCAGTAATAATGAATTGGTTATGAAGTGCATCTTGAGGATGTGCAAGACATTATATAAATGCAATTTTTGTCTTTCCTTTTGTCCTTAGTGTAAGGCATCAAAGGATGATAATAAGTGGGAAGGTTGCTTGGAAGATTGAGTGATGGAAAAATCACATATGGATGATAGAGAGAGAATCACCCATGTAGACTGAATGGGCGTAACAGACATTTTATTTTATCCTATATTATTTTACGCTCTACTGTTGCAGCACTAAATGGTTTTTTATATAAGATGTCACTACTCAGCAGGAGTCCTGTCCTCAGCAAGTCAGCACTCAAACCATATGCTTAAGTGACTTTGAGAATGGAACAAATGAAAGTTATTTCACTGGCAGTTTTGATGAAAAATCACACCTGGAGCAATAGTCTATCATTCTTTTTCAGATGCCAACTGACCTGCTGAATGTTTCCAGCACTCATTGCTTTTTATTCAGATCTGTGGTCATTACTTTTTATCCTCTCTCCTTGAAACCTCTTGAGCACTTGCTTGCCAGACAACACTTCAGCCCCGCTTTCTGTTACTGATAACTGTGCTCCAGCTGCAACCTTTTATTGGATAGATGTTAATCTTTACTGCCAATAACACAAATATTCAATGAAATTATTATTAGAATTCACTCCCTATTAAGAGGAAAATCCAAAGCATTGTTCCTTCACCTGCATTGATTTAAAATAACTCAGCTCCTTCACTGCACAGTGTGTTTATCATAGGATCATAGAATCATAGAATCCCTACTGTGCAGAAGGAGGTCATTCAGCCCATCACATCCACACCAAACCTTATCCACACTTATCCCGTAACTCCACATATTTAACTCTCTAATGCCCCTAACCTATATATCTCAGGTTACTAAGAATCAAACTCTGCATGGTCAAGCCACCTAACCTGCACATCTTTGGAGTGTGGGAGGAAACCGGAGCACCCAAAGAAACCCACTAAGATATGGGGAAAACATACAAACTCTACACAGACAGTCACCCAAGGCTGGAACTGAACCCAGGTCCCTGGCACTGTGAGGTAGCAGTGTTAACCATATTGCCACTGTACCAACCGAAAGGAAGAAGATTTTTTTAAAATCTAAGATATCTTATTCTTAATTGCCCAAGTTGTCAGAGGAAGGCTGGGATTTTCCAGCCCTGCATGTGGCATGCATCAGGCGGGGCAGTCATGAAAAATATCAGGAGATCACGAAATCATCACTCCACCCATCATTGTTGGGTCGTGTTTCCCGCCAATGCACATTGGGTACCTAATTTCAAAACATTAGCAACCTTATTATAAGCTCTGCTGGAATCATCCCCCCATGCTGGATTCTAAATAAGACAGTGATCTTTTAATGTACTGGATCTAAGCCAAAGAGCATAGAATTTGCATGTGGTCACAAATAAACAACAGTAGATTTCACAGTATAACTACTAAAAAGAAAAGAGCTGGTGTAAACCGACTGAGTTTCAATTGGAAGAAGCAGATGATAAAGCTTCTGAAAAAAAAATTAATAACCTTTTTGCAATTTCATCATGACTCACATAATGAAAGAAAATAGCGCTTTGTCCAGACAAGTTGGGACAGTAATTATAATAGAGATGTCTGAAGTCCCAGTCTATCCTAATTTGGGCAGTGGAAGCTATGCCTAGCTTAGAACAAAGACACATAGCCTGTGGATTATAATGTGAAAGAGTAAATGCTCCCAGATACAGACCCTAGTATCTTTAGTACACACAGAGAAAAGAGTGACTGATCAATCTGTCTTTCCTTTAGCAACTCAGCTTCCAGAACAAAATGTTATGTATTATGACTCCTCTATCTTAGCTGGAGATTCTAGTCTCGGCATGTCATTAGAATTCAGGTATTTAAATTGAATTCACTGCTAATATATATTTCAGTAATTTGGCATAAAGCATATGCCACTCGAGGTAGGCACAGCATGAGGAGTGTGCATATTGCCATGCTCGGATCTATTAACCTTTTGATTCACTCTGTATAGGCAAAGCAAATAAAAGGCTTTGTGAAACAAGTACTGCTGGATTGCAGTTCATTTAGCCTGCCTTCTTTCTGCATGTTCTATTACAATGTACTTTTTGAAAAAAAATCCTTTTTGTATTTCTGTTGAAGATTTTGAATTCCCCCAATATTCTTAACTGCACCCTGAGGTATCAGGTAAGTAAGACTCCAGAATTCAATGTGGAAAATTGAGAATTTTCAAAATAATGTATGTTATCTGATCAGCTGCCATCAGGTTATATTTTATCACTTTCTTTCAAGACTTTGAATAACAAAATGTAACTTTCAATTCTTGTAGTTTTTTTTAAAGATTGCAATTTGTTTTGGTGAAATATCATCGAATAGTCATAACTTCCAGTTGTCTTCACTATCGCTGCAAGAAAATTCCTGATTAAAAGCCTTAGCCGACAGCCCTGGTATTTAATCAGCTCGAAGATTGTTTGTTGCCTCATACACTCACGTCAAACGAAAGCCTGGGCTTAATTAAGTTTACTTACCTTTGAAAATAATTTTTTTCTATCGTTATTTTTATAAGTTTTCTTCTCTCATTATTCATGTTTAAAGAAGAGCGGGGAATTTTCCTGGTTTCCTGGGTAACAATGCTCACATAAAACAGATGTCATACAATTCCTATAGGGCAGCAGGATGCCATTCAGCCCAGCAAGTCTACGCTGACTCTCTGACGACAGCATCTTTATCCAGGCGCTATTCCTGTAACCCCATGCGTTTACTCGAATACTTACCTTAATCTACACATCTTTGGACACAAAGGTGTAAATTACCAGTGGCCAACCTCCTCATCTACAAATCTTGGACACTAAGGGGCAATTTACCATGCCCACTCCACCTAACCTGCACATCTTTGTACTGTGGGAGGAAATCAGAGCACCCAGAGGAAACCCACACAAACGTGGGAAGAATGTACAAACTACACACAGGCAGTAATCCAAGGGCCAGAATCGAATCCGGCTCCCTAGCACTGTGAGGCAGCAGTGCGACCATTATACTACTGTGCCACCCCATAACAACACATTCATCCCATTGTTATTTATTTTATCTTCCTATGTACAAAATGTCTGCCAAATTTGTCACTGTAATAACCTTACACTTAAAGTAGCTCATTGTGTTAATGTTTCTGACACACATATAAATATGGATTTTTTTTTTAGTTTTCTCACACATACTGGGTGTGTTCTCGGGCCTTCCTGTGGTGTCTTTCTTGTGGTGGGAGACAACACATGGTTGGCTAGCGACAAAATCTTTCGGTCCCATCGCTGTCAATGGGATTTCCCTTTGAATCCATCCCTCGCTGCTTGGAATCCCATGGCACCAACAGAAGATCCCACTGGCAGGAAGAGTCAGAAAATCATTCCTACTATTCATGCATTGGGAAGGTAGCAATCCTTGTTTTGGCTCTCCCAAAGTGGGAATGTGATGTGGATTGGACCTCTTTTCAGTATTCTATTCTTCTTCTTGCTGATATTAAGAGTTCCTAATAGGATAGGAACTTATGATTCTATCAGAAACCATGTCAAAGTTTATGATATAAAGAGAGGTAGCAGTTTGCAAAGACGGGTTAGATTTTTGTGATTGAGGTGGATATCAGGAAATTTCCTGAGGCTGCAATCTCACCTCGAGTTCAGAGTAGTTTTCTCATCCTCCTTTTGTACAGGGAGGGAGAAATAGGCCAGAGATGTGCCTGCTGTCTCCAGAAGAAGATTCAAGGCAACAACTGAGGTGGGAAGATGGTGAGGCTAGCAAGTTAGAAGGTCCACCTCCATTTATTGGGACACCAATCCAGTTCTATTTGGTTGTCAGGCCCCATGGTAAATCTTCGCCTCCTACACCCCATGCACCCACATACCCTCTTCATGCCCTTTCACATCTTCCAAGCCCCATTCATAACCCCATTCATATTCCATGCTCCCTAGGAATCTGCCATGTTCACCCACGCAGTATTCAGTAGTTACAGAATCTATGAGCCATATAATGACACCAACAAGCCTTTGGAAAGCTCCTGAAAAAATTCAATATTCCCTTTGAGAATATTGCACCTTAAAGTCTTGTAAGACTGTCAGTTAAACAGTCAGTGAAAAATACCATGGAAGAAACTTTAATCGTATCCAAATAAACCATAGAATCCTATAGTGCAGAAGGAGGCCATTTGGCCCATCGAGTCTGCACTAACCAGTATCCCATTCAGGCCCTAGCGAGACACTTTCGACACTAAGGGGGAATTTAGCATAGCCAATCAACCTAACTCACACATCTCTGGATTGTGAGAGGAAACTGGAGCAGCCGGATGAAGCTGGGGAGACATGGGGAGAAAGTGCAGACTCCAAGTGCAGACTTGTGACTTGGACAAGTTGCAGAGCTGGGCTGAGAGGTGGCAAATGGAGTTTAATGTGGAAAAGTGTGAGGTAATGCACTTTGGCAGGAACAATAAATGTGTAGAGTATAGGGCTAATGGTAGGGCTCTTAATAGTGTTGAGGAACAGAAGGATCTTGGTGTATGTGTCAATAGATCCCTGAAAGTAGGCAGTCAAGTGGATAAAGTTGTTAAGAAGGCATATGGAGTCTTAGCTTTTATTGGTAGGGGGATTGAATTTAGGAGCGCAGCATCATGTTGCAACTGTACAAAACTCTAGTGCGGCCGCACTTGGAGTATTGTGTGCAGTTCTGGTCCCCAAATTATAAGAAAGATGTGGAGGCATTGGAGAGGGTACAGAGGAGGTTTACCAGGATGTTGCCTGGTATGGAGGGCAGGTCCTATGAAAAGAGGTTGAAGGATTTGAGGTTGTTTTCGTTAGAAAGGAGGCGGCTAAGAGGGGATCTTATTGAAGCATATAAGATGATTAGAGGTTTAGATAGGGTGGACAGTGATAGCCTTTTTCCTAGGATGGAGAAAGCTAGCACGAGGGGACACAGCTTTAAATTAAGGGGTATGAGTTATAGGACGGATATCAGAGGTAGGTTCTTTACTCAAAGAGTGATTAGGGAGTGGAATGCCCTGCCTGCAGCTGTTGTAGATGCGCCAAGTTTGGTGGCGTTTAAGAGGTTAATTGATAAGTATATGGAAGAGAAGGGAATGGTTTAGTTTGGAGGGGCATTGCTTTTTATTTTGGTCGGCACAACATCGAAGGCCGAAGGGCCTGTTCTGTGCTGTAATGTTCTATGTTCTATGTTCTATGTTCCACACAAACAGTGGCCTGAGGCCAGAATTGAACCTGTGTGCATGGCACTCTGAGTAAGCGGTGCTAACCGTTATGTCACTGCGCTGCCCAAAACATACACATTGGAAAACCACTTCAACAACAGTGATTACATGGTGATAAAAAGTCAGTTAGACAACACTCTTTCTAACTACGTCAACAGTCCACCGTACTATTGACTGCTTACATATAAAGAACAATGAACAAAACAGCACGGGAAACAGGCCCTTTGGCCCAACGAGCCCGCGCCGCCACCCCGATGTTCCCACCTCTACCTGTGATCCCTGTCCATGTTTATAGATCTAAGGATTAAAAACCAAATTTGAGACAATTTAGGGAGAATTTGTTTTGCCAATTAGCCTAAGAGAACATCTTTGGGATGTGGGAGGAAACCGGAGCACCCGGAGAAAACCCACGCAAGCACGGGGAGAATGTGCAAACTCCCACAGACACAGGCTCAAATCCATGTATCTGCACAGCACAGCGATAGTCACTGAGCTGTCGTGTTGCCGTCAAATGGTTCAGGTCAAGCGTACACTAACGACCTGAAGCACTAGGATGCTCTTGAAAAAAATCCTCTCATGACCCATTGCGTGTATGCCCCTTGTTAGACAACAAGGTGGACCAAAGCACCTGTAGGATAAAAACAAGTACATCAATATATATTGAAAATCAGCCATATTGAGGTAATCTGCCAAAATAGATATCTGGTCATCTGTTCAACCCACTTCTGGTGTTTCCAGATCAGTTTCCAGATGTCACACTATGAATGTTTTGTTTAGCATCAACAATTATTATGTGTTCACTTCTAAGTGGGACCATTTACAAAAAGGATACTAGTTTTGCTCGATTTGAGAATTTAATTATCTTCTAATTTCATGATCTTACTTGAAGTAGTTTTTAATGCCTATGTTTGGATAGGAGAAAAGGTTCCCTCAAGGTGGCTTTCACCAAAAATATGATTGGCAGTTGTATGAGAAGATAAAAGGGGTATTTTTAACAAAGGGAATATTGAATGGCTGAATGTTTTTTATTTCCTCTAGAAGACAACCCCTGAGGTTCAAACCATCTCTGACGAGTGGTGAACCACATCTTACACAAAATTGCAGTGGAGATCTGAAATACTAACCCTGCAATTGAGCTGACCAGTGCAGGAGTGCTGCATTGGACTCATTACAAATATCTACAACTTTCACCAGCAAAATAGTTAGAAGTGAGAATTAGGCTTGAATCCTGGAATTGAATCTCACCCGCTATATTGCTGCCTCCATTCTCTTTCATATAGAGGCATAAACATCCAGGCCAAAGGATTAGCAAAGTGATATCAATAGTACAAAAATTTGACAGATAGAGTATAATGTCGAAAATGTGAAGTTGCCTATTTTGGCATGAAGAATAGGAAAGCAGAATATTATTTAAATTGTAAGCAACTGCAGATGTTATGCTACAGAGAGATCTGGGTATCCTTGATACATAAAGTTTGCATTGCAGATTTAGCAAGTAGAATCATAAAAGCACTATTGTGCTGAAGGAGGCCATTCAATCCATCAAGCCTGCACCAACAACAATCCCAGCCAAGCCCTATCCCCATAGCTGGCTAATCACTCTTACATTAAGGGGCAATTTAGCACGGCCAATCCACCTAACCTGCTCAGGCTTTGGACTGTGGGAGGAAACCGGAACACTCGGAAGAAACCCAAGCAGACGAGAAGAAATTCACCAGGGAAAGGGGATTCCTAATGGGCTTGGAGGTCTGGAGTGCATCTGTTTTAATGCGAGGAGCATAACAGGAAAAACGGATGAACTTAATGTTCGCAAGGAACTTAGATGTGGTTGCTGTAATAGAGATGTGGTTAAAGGAAGGGGAGCGCTGGCAGCTCAATATTCCTGGGTGTAAGTGTTTCAGACGTGACAGAGGAGGGTCCAGAAGAGGTAGGGGAGTGGCATTGTTAATTAGGAGAGCATCACAGCAGTGCAGAGGGAGGACAATATAGAGGAGTTAGGAATTGAGTCGCTGTGGGTGGAGTTGAGGAATAGGAAGGAGGCAATTACTATGCTAGGGGTGTATTACAGGCCACCCAACAGCCTGCAAGCAGTAGAAGAAGGCATATGTAAAGACATTCTAGATAGGTGCAGAAAGAATAGGGTTGTTATAGTGGGAGATTTCAATCTTCTGGGGGTGGACTGGAAGGTATTTAGAGCTGGGGGTTCGGAAAGGAAGAATTTGTAAAATGTGTACTGAAGGGATCATTGGAGCAGTATGTAGCTAGCCCGACTAGAGAGGGGGCTTAATTGGATTTAGTTCTGAGTAGTGAGCCAGGTCAGGTGGTTGATGTTGCAGTAGGAGAACATGTGGCTAAGTGACCACAATTCTGTCTACTTTAGGATACAAGCCCTACTTTAGGGCTTGTTGCCCTAAGGGAAGGGCGCTGAATTGGGGGAAGGCTAACTGCAGTCAGATTAGACAGGAACTTAAGGAAACTGATTGGGAAAGGTTGTGCGAGGGTAAGTCCACGTTCGGCATGTGGATTCTTTCAAGGGAAAACTCAGAAAGTTGCAGGAAAGATATGTGCCAGCTAAGAGGAAGCATGGGAAAGGTAGGATTAGAGAGCCATAGATTACTAGGGAAATTGAGGACTTGGTTAGGAAGAAAAGAGAGGCATATGGTAGATCTATGCAACTGAGAATGAGGAGACCATTGGAGGGATATAGAGAGAGTAGGAGGAATTTCAAATGAGGAGTTAGAAGGGCAAAAAGGGAGCATGAAATGGTTTTGACGGATGGGATTAAGGAAAATCCAATGTTAGGAATAAAAGGGTGGTTAGAGGAAAAATTGGTCCTTTTAAGGACAGAAGAGGGGATCTGTGCTTAGAGTCTGAAGGAATGGGGAAGATCCTGAAAGAATACTTTGCATCAGTATTCATGAAGGAGATTGGCTTGTTGACCGGAACTGTCTTGGAGGGAGCTGTAGATCAGTTGAGGGAAATATCCATTATGGGGGAGGAAGTGTTCAAGCTTCTAGGCAGCGTTAAAACAGATAAATCTCCAGAGCCTGATGGCATTTATCCCAGGCTGCTTAGGGAACCACGAGGTGAAATTGCTGGGCCTCTGACATAAATCTTTGTCTCTTCTTTGGACATGGGTGAGGTCCCAGAGGACTGGAAGAAACCAAATGTTGTACAGTTGTTTAAAAAGGGTAGTAGAGATAACCCTGGAAATTATAGGCAGTGAGTTTGATGTCAGTGGTAGGGAAGCTGTTGAAGAGGACTCCTTGAGATACGATGTATATGCATTTAGAACGTTGCGAGCTGATTAGGGATACGCAGCATAGCTTTGTTAAAGGGACGTTGTGCCTTACGAATCTGGTCGAATTTTTTGAGGAGGTGACAAAAACGGTCAACAAAGGACAAGCCGTTGATGTTGTCTATATGGATTTCAGTAAGGCATTTGACAAAGTCCCTCGTGGGAGGTTAGTTGAAAAGGTCAAGGCTAATGGAATACAAGGACAGATATCTAGATGGATAAGTAACTGGCTTGGTAATAGGAGACAGAGAGTAATAGTGGGTGTTTTTCTAGCTGGAGGTCGGTCATTAGTGGTGTGCTGCAGGGCTCAGTGCTGGGACCTCTTCTATTTGTAATATATATAAATGACTTGGAAGAGGGAGTAAGTGGTGTGATCAGCAAGTTTGACACAAAGATGCCTGGACTTGCAGATAGTGAGGAGTATTGTTGGGTCATACAGCAGGACATAGGTTGGTAGATAGGGAAGATATATAGAAGATGGAATTTAATCTTGATAAAGCGAAGTGATGCATTTCGGGAGAAAGAATGTAGGGGGGAGTTACATGATAAAGGGTAGATCTGTTAAGAGTATAGAAAGTAACCAATTTATTTGATAGTAAATTCGTGAGCTTTTGACTTTATAGCCTTCGTCAGGCAAATGCAGTGTTCTGGTCTGCAATAGCACTCATATCCACACAGACAGTTACAGATTGCTGATCAGAATGCGAATCCTTACATCTAACCTGCCAGTCAAGTGTTAAAGTGGCTAACAATGTGTGTGAAGGGAATCCTGAGCATTGGTTAGAGAATTGTGTATTTTCTCCAGACAGCACAGTAAGTGAGGTTTTTTTGCTAACCCAGGCAAGTTACGGGAGTTACAGATAGTGTGTCATGAAGCCAAGATCCCTATTAAGACCGTCCTCATGTGTGCGGAACTGGGCTATCAGTCTCTGCTCAGCGACTCTGCGCTGTCGTGTGTCACGAAGGCCCCCTTGAAGAACATTTACCCGCAGGTTGGAGGCCGAATGCCCGTGACTGCTGAAGTGTTCGCCCACAGGAAGGGAACTGTTTTGCCTGGTGATTGTTGAGTGATGCTCATTCATCTGCTGTCATAGTGTCTACATGGTCTCCCCAGTGTACCACGCTTCGGGACATCCTTTCTTGCAACGTATTAGGTAGACAACGTTGGCTGAGTTGCAAGAGTATGTACCATGTACCTGGTGAATGGTATCCTCATGTTTGATGATGTCGTCCATGTCTATGATCTGGCATGTCTTGCAGAGGTTGCTATGGCAGGGTTGTGTGGTATTGTGGTCACTGTTCTCCTGAAGGTTGGGTAGTTTGCTGCGAACAATGATCTGTTTGAGGTTGTGCGGTTGTCTGAAAGCAAGAAGTGGGGTGGTGGGGATGGCCCTAGCGAGATGTTCATCGTCATCAATGATATGTTGAAGACTCCGGAGAAGATGTCGTAGCTTCTCCGCTCCAGGGAAGTACTGGACAACAAAGGGTACTCTGTCCACCATGTCCCGTGTTCGTCTTCTGAGGAGGTCAGCTGCCTTGTAGAAAAGAAGCTGCAGCATTTTAGAAGACCAGTAGGTTCACTGTGCAAAAGAGTGGCCAAATGGCCAAATGAAAACAACTGCACCTGATCCACATCAACATTTCCATGGTGCCAATTTTTTTTCAGTGAAAGAAGTCACTTAATTGTTTCTTGTGTTGAACCTAACAGCTGTGCACTGACAGGCACCAGACTGTTCCAGTTTGGCAATTTAATAATTGAAAATCTTCTTCTTGCCCTCCCTGACCCACTAAATAACAGGCTGTTAATTGGAGGTGTGCAGGTTCCTGGTTCTCTCCAGCCTGCCCTCACCTTGAAAATTCCAGCATTGGCACTGACATGCCAACCAGGAGTTTATTTTCAAAGTGCACCCACTCCTGCTCTTGCCCTCGCCAGCATTGAAAATCCTGGTCAAGGACATAGCACTGACATTTTCCTATCTATGATTTAATGCTCCCCACGGGGAGTGAGGGAGTTCTGATTCTACACTATATGGTTAACAGTTGAGATTTGAGGGAAAGGGTTGTGCGGGTTCATGCAGGTAAAGCAGCATTATTCAGAGAGTGACATGAAAACATGGCGAGGAGTCTTACATCAGCAACTATTTTGCTGTCTGTCTCATAAAGACTTCCAATATTTTTTTTGAGAAGTGGGGTGTTGAAAGTTAGCAATTGTAGTGGGGAGTAGGAGACACGATGTTGGAATGAGAGGCGGTTGTCTTGAATCTCCTTCTTAGTCCACCATACTGAGACATTATCTTCTGGTTACCTGCACCTCTTCTTTTACAGACACTAACTGCGTTAACATTGCTTTCAAAGTGCTCAAATGTTTGGCCCAGCCGATTATATTTTTCACTTTGACCATATATAGCAGCCAATCTGAGTCCACATTTTATTGTGGAGGCTGCTTTCAGGTATCTTGGTGATCTTGGCTCCATGGCAACACAAGTTCAAGATATTTCCTAAAGTTCTGATGAAGGGTCAGCTACCAAAAGCATTAGGCTGGGATCCCTTTTAAAGTGGTGGGTGGATCTCGATTAGAATATTCCTGTTCTCATTCCCAGGATTTCTAATTTTCAGGAGTGTCTTTTAAGGGGTGCTGGTTCAGGTCAAAAGCATGCATCCTGTACTCCTTACCTGGCCAGTTCCATTACAGGGATTGGTATTTCAAGTCCTCTGCAACTGACCTGGAGTTGGAACAGCTTTTCAAAGAGTCATGGTCCATTGGCACCTCAGAGCTACTTCATCAATTAACACCTTCCAACTCTGTATCACTTGACATCATATTCTGTCTGATGATATACACATGTAATGAACATACCCTTTTAAAGACATTCTACAACAATACTGTATCACCTATTAAGCAGTCTTTACCAGTATGGTGTGGAAGCTCTTCTTGTGCTGAGTGAGAGTATGCACATACCTGCCATTTTAGATCCTTAAGCAAAGGCTTTACATCTGTAAAACATGACCTAATGCCTAGGGCCACAAGTGTTGCTGCACAACAACCAAACATACCAAGGGGCTGTGTTGAAACAGGGATTTTGCTCTTTGTTGTCTACCACTTACAATCTGACTACAGAATTGGTTGAATGCAAAAGCCATTGTCTAATAAAGTGATATACATGTACTGCAATTACATACTCCTCTTGTCCCAGCAATCACAAATGTGCATGGGATTAAAACTTTATTCATGTACCAAACTACCATCAATAATTTCAAATGATCTTTTACTTATTGGGGGATAAGACTGTGTCAGATGACAAAACAGGTGACAATAAAACATAGTTATTCTTTAAAATTTTCTCTAGGTTCTTAACGTTTTATTCAAATTGCTATTAGTCAATGTCCAGTGACATTACTCAATGAATGGTTTAAGTAGTTTTTTTCACCTACCTATCACGCCTTCCACTCTTTCGTTTGTGCTATATTGGAAGATTCAAAACTCAAGAGCAGATAAGGAACAAAGAACCAAGAAAAGTGCAGCACAGGAACAGGCCATTTGGCCCTCTAAGCCTGTGCCAATCATGATGCCCTAACTAAACTAAAAGAAACTTTCTGCCCTTATTCGGTCCGTATCTTTCTTTCCTTCTCTGTTCATGTACCCATCTACACGCCTCCTAAATGTTGCTACTATGCCTGCTTCCATGTCCTCTTCTGGCAGTGAGTTCCAGGGTCCCACACCCTCTGCATGAAAAACTTCCGATACACATCTCCCTTAAACTTTCTCTCTCTCACCTTGAACCTGTGCCCCCTTATAATAGACATTTCCACAATGGGGAAGAGCCTCTGACTATTCACCTTGCCTACGCCTCTCATAATTTTGTAGACCTCTATCAGGTCTCCCCTTATCCTCTGTCTTTCCAGTGAAAACAATCTGAATTTATTCAAACTCCCCTCATAACCAAAACTCTTGAGACGAGGGAACATCCTAGTGAACATTCTTTGCACTCTTTCCAAAGCTTCCAAATCCTTTTGGTAGAGTGGTGGCTAGATCTGTAGGCTACCTAAGGTTTTATATTGTTGCAAAATTATTTCCCAACTCCTGTACTCAGTGTCTCAGCTTATGAAAGCAAGTATGCCATATGCTTTCTTAATCACCTTGACCATCTGTGTTGCCACTTTTAGGGAACCGTGGAGCATTGAAGACCATTGAAACTGGGAAATGGCAAAATCAAGGTGCATTGGATAAAAATCTGCCGGGACATAATGCCTCTCATCAAAATAGTGAAGAGAGGAATTTGATACAATCACCATCTGTGTACTAATATTGCCAAAGGTAAGTTCAATAATCGTGGATCAGACACATCGCTCAAGTTGGATGCATCAATTAGTCAGAGTGGAGAGGAAAACATTTGAGAAGTGGACCATATTTTTGTGTTCAGTTTCCATTTTTATATCATCTTAACTTCTCGTCAAGTATTTTCATTAGATGCTAACCTTTTACTCAAATTCACAATCAGTGTCTCAGGAGGTTCATGAACTCCTCCACTTTCCAAATATAATGTATACATTTTATCATATACCCTGATGGCAGAGGAAGAATAGAAATTGGTGAGTTTGGTGAGAAGATGAAAATAAATGGGTTTGGCCTGCTAGGCTAGTGCATACCATCTGCCAAAGCCTGATGCTAGAGACCGATCAAAAGTGTTGTTGGGAGAGAAGATTGTTCATTTCTTTGAGCATTAACAAGACACAGGGCAAAAATTGCAATAAGGATAAAAAAGGTAATGCTTTGTGCTTAATATTTTCAATGATCTGAACATCAACAATTCAACATCCAGCAGTTTTTCTCTTGGCGTGCATTAACAATTAAAGACTTGATTTCAGTCTCGTAAGCTCTATGCATATCATAGTCTGTCTGACAAATTATTGTGGGATAGTAAAGAAGACAGGAAGATTGGATTTGAAGTACAAAGGACCAAAATTACAATCCAACATACTGAACTGTCTGATCACAAGATCTTAAAAGGGATTTGGCAATTTGGATCTTTAAAAAATTTGGCAAACATTTTTTTACATCGCACAATGGCAGCAGGGTGGATATAACAAACAGTTTGTTTGGATCTTTTCCGTTCCCAAAATGCTTTGACAAAATTATTTTAAAACTGAATGTAGCTTTAACACCAGTGAATGCAAACGTTTTATTCAAAGTACATTTTATAGATCTGAAGTGGAATTCAATTTTGTGATAGTTGTTTTTAACTAGATTTTATCAGAATAGATTCTACCTAGATTGAATTAATTAGATTCTAACATTGTTAATATAAAGCTGATCAAACACATCAATTCATCTTCCCTGCCCAGCAACATCACTGATATCACTGTTTCAAAATCACATTTTTATTATGCAGAAGGCAAAAATTATGCAATAGCAATGTCAAGTCAAAGAAGTTTATGGATTACAAAAAGAAAATCAGCATGAAATTTCCCTGTTAGTGTGCCACTTACATGAGAAATCAATCCACTTTAAACCTATGGGCATTCGTCATTTTTTCATAAATGGGTGGGATATTCTGGCCCTGCTACTGTCATTGGGATTTGCCATTGATTCCATCCCACTCTGCCAGGAAACCAAATGCAGTGGTGCACCATCAGCAGGACCAGAAAATCCCACCGGTGTGAATGGCCAGACCATGGTTGGGACTTCCTGTCCACTGTACGGCTCAAGCAGTGCAGCAGGCTGGGAGAAAACAATGGGAAGCATTTTGCAAGGTTCACGACTAGCATCCAGTCAGTCATGAGTCTCCCAGAGGCATTTTTTTAATGCATTCAGCTCCAAAGTAGAGGAAATATCTTTGAAGTTGACATTTCTATACGATTAGCAGGCCCAGGATACTATTCTCCAGGCCTGCTGGCATCTCCTCCTGACTGGACTAATTCCCACCAACGAGGTTTACAATTGCTCCCCACTAATGGAGACAAGGTGCACTCACCGTGCTGGGGAGGGGCAGAGGCCAAGGAGGCCCACTTTAGAAGTCGAGGCAAGGGAGATACCCCTTGAGTAGAAAGCAGGCATTGCTCACTGAGCACTAGGCAGTACCAGGGATGTGGGGCCAGAGGGGTGGGGCATACCAGAGGCAGGATCAGTGATTGAGGTGGTAGCTGTGCAATCGATGGGAGAGGGAGGGAGGAGGGCGATTGGGGCTGGACATTGTGGGGGGAGTGATTGGGGTGGTGTGGGGGAAGGCCAGTGATCAGGGATGGGAATCAGGAAAACCAGCAAGAGGGACAGGGGAGGAGGGGCCGAAGGAGGTTGGAAGTGGGGGGAGGCATCAGGAAGGCTAGCGATCAGAGATATGCAATTGGGAGGGCAATGATTGGGTGGTGGGCAGGCACTTCGCATACGCCAATCTCCACCATTACAAATTGGCACATGCACAGTGGCCTGCTCAGCCATATGCTGTGGGCCTCTCTGGTTTAACAATCTTGCTCAGAGTGTCGGAGATTTGTTCTGATCAGCGCACCCAAAAAACAGATGGAAAATACTCAAACTTTCCTATTAGGTGAGGACCAGGTTTTGTTTAGCGAGAATCCTAGTCCATAAACTTTGGCTTTCATTAGAAATAGATGTGTTTTTTAAAATGGCCATTCATGATCACAAATCCTAAATCTGAGAGCTTCATTTACGGTGTGATTAAATGTCAAACATTCAAAACCTGGGATGCAGCCAATAGGAATGTTCATACTTTTCCAGTACATCAACAACTTTAATCCACTTTTATTGCAGGTTTCATTAATTCCAGCCATACTGTTGAGATACAAGACAGATTGGGATAAAAACACAATTGCATTCTTATGACATTACTATTTTAACAAAAACTTCAGCCAGCTTCTCTGCAATGATGCTATTGGTGAAAAATCCAATTCTGCAAAAGTAGCCATCATCACATAACAGCAGTTTTCTTTTTTCAGTAACAGCATGCATCCAGTTTTTTAGAATATATATTCTGCTGCATGACAGCTATGAAAAATTATGTGCTATGAATTGTTGCGGCTGGAGATTGTGCAATACAATTTGAAAGAGTGTTGAATCAAATAACGTTTGACTTTAATGCTATTAACAGGCTAACTGGCTGCTGCGAGACTGGTCATTTTTACTTTTTTTTAAAAGAACAAAAAGCTTAATATGTTAAATTATTTTTAAAGCATTCTTTAGCATAGGACATCCACAAATGTGTTAGGAAACCAGAGCACTGGAGGAAACCCATGCAGACATGAGCAGAATATGAAAACTCAACCCTGACAGTCACCCAAGGTTGGAATTGAACCCAGATCCCTGGCGTTGTGAGGCAGCAGTGTTAACCACTATGTCATTGTGCCACCTCACTGAAAATAATAAGTTTTCAATAAGACAGTGATATTTTCTAATTCCTCCAATATGGATTCCCGGGTTGGGGACTCTGCCCATTCTCCCCAGTCTGCATGGTTTTTATTCAGGGCACGTCGATTTCCTCCCACAGTCCAAAAGACATGCTGGTTAGGTGCATTGGTCATGCTAAATTCTCCCTCAGTTAACCCAAACAGGTGCCGGAGTGTGACAACTCGAGGATTTTCATAGTAACTTCATTGCAATATAAATGTAAGTGTATGTGATGCTAATAAATAAACTTTAAAAATTTAAATATGCTTAAGGAAGAATTACATTTAAGGAGTGTGGTGGAGGATTTCCAATGTGCTATGTACACCAGGAAATGAGGGTTACTTTTAATCTTGTTTGTCCATTGGATAAAGTTACTTGTCATGATACTCAGCAAGGGAATTCGGTGCTGTCAAATGTCAGTAATAGTAGGAATAGCATTGCATCCAATATGATTACATTACTGATGTGGAAAGCCAAATGATATGGAACAGAGTTTTATATATTAAAAGAGTAGTTCATAGTGAAAGTGACGATTTATCATTATTCAAAAAATAATTGATTATATTTGTCCACGATGCAATTTTTAAAACTTTGTTCACTGATGAGTAGTTGGGTATTTAAAACAAAACTGTACTATTTATCATGTGCATTTTGAGGAAGTCAGCCAGTAAACTGAAGCTGCTAATAATGATACCATGTTAACTGTAGGTTAAATTTGGATGTTATGGAGGCAGTACACAAAGGAATAGCAAGGGCAAGTGTACCCAAAGGGCGAAACGGATACAATGTCAAATCAACTGGAATACGAAAGCACCAATTTACACATGAATCTTTAGAAGTTAATATTATACACAATGTCCTTAAGCCACCAATAGTGAAAATATTTAGAGGGGACTGTCCTATTTTTGCTGACAATTTTGACAATAAGTGAACAATCTTTTAAGTTCTGCCACCCACTGGTTGCCCAAGGCCCACCTAACCTGATTTTCTCGTGAAGTTAGATGAGCAGCGGGTGGTCCTTCCCTAAATATTTAATCATGATTTGATGTCAGTTGGAGGACCTTGAAGCAACTTTCAGATACAAATGGGAAAAATTTTGACATTGATTCTTATGAGGTCAGTGAAAATTCCTCTATCATTGGATGCATTCCCCTGTTTTAAATACTTATTCACAGCCTCATTTCTCAGGTGAAGTTGCTGGATTTCTTACGTGATTAGTGACATGATAGTCTCTGCGCAACTCTTAGACCACTGCTACACAAATATCACATTTGCCCAGTTTTCTATCGCCTGCCCACACTTTGGCAAATCAGAGAACAAGACTGTGCTCTTGCTCCCAGCTTACAAGCAAAAATTGAAGCAGGAGAATACGTCAAGGAAAATTGTGCAACTTTGGTCGGAGGAACTGGATGATCTCCTACGGGGGTGCTTGGAGTCAGTGGAATGGTCAGTGTTTAAAATCTCTGCAACCAGCCTGAGTGAGTATGCCACTAATAACTGACTTCATTAGTAAGTGTCTAGAAGACTGTGTGCCAAAGAATCAAATTTGTGCATTCCCCAATCAGGTCTGAGGCTGATGTCAAATGATCTTAACATATATAAGAAAGCCAGACACGATCTAAGGAGATCCATCAAAGATGCCAAAAGACAGTACTAGACCAGCTAGACTCCCAGGCTAGCCACAACAACTCCTGCCTGATCCTCGGCATCTCCTCTGTGACTGGATCTTGAATTTCCTAACTGACAAACCACAATCAACCAGGATAGGTCACAACGCCTCCTCCACAATCATCCTCAACACCAGTGCCCCTAAAGGCTGTGTTCTCAGCCCTCTGCTATACTCCTTATATACCGATGATTGTATGGCCAAATTCACTTCCAATTCGATTTTCAACTTTGCTGACAACCACAGTAGTGGGTCAGATCTCAAACAATGACAAGACAAAGTATAGGAGTGAGATAGAGAATATGGTGAACTGGTGCAGCAACAATAATCTCTCCCTCAATGTCAACAAAATGAAGGAGATTGTCATCGACTTCAGCACGCTTAAAGGAGAACGTGCCTCTGTCTACATCAACACAGATGTAGAAAGGGTCGAGAGCTTCAAGTTTTTAGGTGTCATTACCAATAACCTGTCCTGATCCCTGCATGCCGACACTATAATTAAGAAAACCCACCAATGCCTTTATTTTCTCAGAAGACTAAGGAAATTTGGAATGTTAGCTAAGACTCACCAACTTTTACAGATGCACAATAGAAAGCATATCACCGTTTGGTATGGCTCCTGCTCTGCCCAAGACCATAAGGAACCACAAAAGGTCATGAATGTGGCTCAATCCATCATGCAAACCAGCCTGCATTCATTGACTCTGTCTACATTTCCTGCTGCCTTTGTAAAGCAGTCAGCGTAATTAAGGAACCCACGCACCCCAGACATTTTCTCTTCCAACTTCTTCTGTCAGGAAAAATATACAGAAGTCTGATGTCATGTAGCAACTAACTCAAGAACAGCTTCTTCCCTGCTGCTGTCAGACATTTGAATGGGCTTACCTTGCATTAAGTTGATCTTTCTCACTCTAGCTATACATTCTCCACTCTCTTATTTCATTCTCTATGAATGGTATGCTTTGCCCATATAGCATGCAAGAAACAATACTTTTCACTGTATGTTAATACCTGTGACAATAATAATAAACCAAATCAAATCCATTCAAATGAAGATCCACTGTGAGAACAATCAGAGCCACCTGACAGGCAATGTGACTGCCTTGCCCAGCAGCTGCCCAATAAATATTCTACATGTAAGCTGGATCCATTGTATTTACCTATTTTGCACATATTTACAATGCACACGAGTTGTTCTATAATAAAGCAGCCAAGCATTAAATGTGGCACCTGAAATATTACTCAACATTTTCCAGCAATTTCATGGGCATCATATTATGCCTGGGATATCTTTCCAAGTGTCCTTATGAGCATTTGTATTGTTAGATGTATTAGTACTGGTATTGTTTGGACTAGATTGTATTGGTACAGCTACTAACTGTTGTTTTGAGTTTTCATAGCTGTCTGATTTTACATAGTCTTGCAAATGCTAAAGTTTTTCTACTCTTATCTAGATTTTGCAGCTCTTCTTGCTTTGATCATTCTCATGATTAATCCAAATTCCTTGTGCGGAATGTTCCTGTCCCACCCACCACTGGAATCGTAATGGATGTGGGCAGACCATGCAAAGGTCCATTGACTTCAAGCAGGATTTTCCAGTTTCGTAATGAGCGTGATTGGAAAATTCCATCCAATGTCTTTGAGAGTACTTAATTCATTTTAATTTTAAGGTGATATGCTCCAAAACAATGAATAGAATAATCTTACTATAAAAGCTACTGAAATTATGCTATGTCACAATGTCTTCTCTGCAGTGTTGGGTGAATAGCAGAGTCTCACACACAGGACTCATATTAAGCAAGTTTATCTCACAAAAGCTAAGCTAAGAAATACATAAATATATTTACTTAGCAATCGTCCTGGCTAATTTCTCAAAATGAAAATTGTAAAACATCACAATCCAATACTAACCACATTGGTTATAGATATTATTATAGAAACAAAGTTCTAACTGTGGCAGGTAACAATGGCTCGGACAATTTTCTGGAGAACATCAAACCAACTGCATTTTCCTTTATGTTCTAGGCACATGGGTAATGCTAGGCCCACTGGTTAAAATTCCAGATCATCCTCAGAGAGTGGTGATGGATCTTTTCCATCTGCTGCAGTCTTTATGCTATAACACCCCTATATTGTTGTTAGATAATAATTCCAGGATATTGACCCAGCAATGATAAAGGAGCAATCAAAATAGCATGCTTCATCTTCACTCAGTCCAACCCAGCTCGATAAACTACTTATAGACCTTTCATTAATTACCATGATTTGTTTAGATTTTCATTATCGACCCTTGCTTGAAAAATAATTTGCTATTATATATTTAACTGCACAATTTCACAGATTATGTTAATCAAAAGTAGGTTGCCTGAGGCATTCTGACTGTACTAAAAGGAAAAGACAAATATAAATGATCTACTTCTGTGATAGCTTCCATTGTTTTTGCAAGTTCTCCATGAATTCTGGCATATGCATTGATTATTTATGGTTTCTGATTTCCTTCTGTTCTACATATCTGAACAACCGTCTGACTTCTGCTTGGATCCTTTTAGACTTTTTATGTTGTTCTTTTACAAAGTGGATTTTGGGGTCTTCTTCATATTCAGACTCTGCTCGTCAAAGCATATATCAAATTTTCAGAAAAGGAAGATAACATTTAGTGTAGCAAGTCGGTTCCTTTTTGATCCCAACTCCAGTTTCTCATTGCAATTAAGCTTGTTATAGCAGTAAGGCAAAGAAAGAAAAGATCCCAAGATTAATTGCCGAGTTTTCCTTCTTAAACATAAATGATGGCTAGAGAATTGCTATGGTAATATTTTCAGGTTGAAGGGAACATTCAGTAAAGGGGTTAGAATTCTTCTGCAAGAACTTTCTCCACTATCCGTTCTCAAAGTTAAGTAGGATGGTTGTGAAATAGAACAAAATTGAGTGATGAGGCCTATTTCCATCCAATTGTCTTGAACTAAATTTCACTTCTCTTATAACACCATCACCCCCATGGCTGCTCCCCTCTCTTCCCACACCAGCACCTCCCAACCTCACCCTGCAGATTGCCATTCCTTCCTTTTCCATCTCTTTTCCCAGTCCTGCTCCCACCTTCAACTATTACATGAAGCAGTAGATCAAGGTCATGGAGCTTTCAGCCAACATGTCAACACAAGGAAGCTTCACAATACCAGGTTAAAGGCATGAGTTTTCAGATCGCTGTCCCTTCTTGGAAAGAAGGCTCTGTAGCCAAATCTGCAAATACACAAAATAGGCAGGACAGTAAGTTGCAGTGAGGAAATAAGAAACTTACAAATGGATATCGATGGATTAGGAAAGTGAGCCAAAATGCGTCTGAGGGAGTTTAACATGGATGAAAATAAGGTGATTTTTTTGGTTGCAGAAATGGAAAGGCAACTTATTGTCTAAATGGGGAGAGACTTTGGGGTGCTCTGGTACAGAAGGATCTGGGTGTCCTCGTTCATGAGTCACAGAAAACTAGCATGCAGGTACAGCAGATAATAAAGAAAGCGAATGGAATGTTGGCATTTGTAGCTAAAGGAATTGAATATAAAGATAAGAAAGTATTATTGCAACGATACAAGGCATTGGTGAGACCACACCTGGAGTATTGTGCAAAATTTTGGATCCCAAATTTGACAAAAGATGTAATGGCATTGGAGGCAGTTCAAAGGCTGTTCACTAGATTGATTCCAGAGATGAGGGGTTTATCGTATGAAGAGAGATTGAACAGATTAAACCTATACGCTCTGGAATTTAGAAGAATGAGGGGAGATCAAATTGAGATATACAAGATGATAAAACATTAATAAAGTAGACAAGGAGCAGATGCATCTGCTGGTGGAGCATTCTAGGATGAGGGGTCATAGTCTTAAGATAAGGGGTGGCAAATTTAAAGCAGACTTGAGGAGAAACAGTTTCTCCCAAAGGGTTGTGAATCAGTAGAATTCGTTACCCCAAAATGTGGTGGATGCTGGGACAGAGAGTGAATTTAAGGAAGAACTAGACAGATTTTTAATTGGTAATGGGTTGAATGCTTATGGGGATGAAGAGCATATCAGCCATGATCGAATGACGAAGTGGACTTGATGGGCTGAATGGCCCAATTCTACTCCTATACTTATGAACTTGTGACATATTGCACAATTGTCAAATAATGGATCACTTCTTAAAATGGTTGACAATGAAGATGACAGGCATGAAAGTGGTTGGATGTGATTTGGAGCAAGGGTGGGTAGAACTTCATGCGGAACCAATGGTTCTTTGTGCTGGCTTGGTACATGCTTTTGATGTGCCTTGTACTTTCTGATATGCTTTCAATACTATTGTTCGTAGCCAGCCAATAGATTGTCTTAAATCTTCTCATCTAATCTGTGCTTAATCTATATAAGTGAAGAAACTGATGAAGAACATCAAGTCATAAAGATTCTGGTATGATAACTTGAGTGTCTTTAAAAATGACTCCCCCAGGAGATGTCTAGCACATCCCAGTAATGCCAAAATGGTTGTGTTTGTAGATGTGCCGAATTGAATCAGGCCCTCCTTCAATGATTATTCACCACAGTTTCTGTAGTATAAAATCTTTCATTGTTTACTCTTATAGTTGGGTTTGTCTGGTGCAAATGTGCCAAATCAATTTGGAGAACATATTCAAGGTAATGGCAATGAAATCAACTTGTAGATCCAAGAATATATCTTTTGTTTTCGCTAGATTAAGCAACTTGCTCAGTGTATTCAATGTGATCATCAAGTTTATCTGGCTTGTACCCAATCTCTGTTGTAACCTTAAATCTTTATCAAGAGACAATGCAATATTGGCAGTGCACTCACTGGTCAATGGTTTTCATCAAATATTCTCTAGTGAGTTGTGGTTGGTCTTGATCACAAATAGATAAGTTTGAAAATGCATGATTCCAAACTCTAAGGGCTAATTAATCCTGATGTTGGAATGGTTGGATGCATTCGGACAGAAATTCTGAAATAAGTGCATTTGATTTGCCTTTTTGTAGTATGCATGCCTCCAGATTTTTCTGTGAAGCATCTATCTCTCAGGGTAATTGTCTCCCTTTGATTGCAAAATTGCAATGTCGTGCTTCTGATAATGACTACTTCAATGTTTGAAGAATGCATTGACGATCTTCATGCTACAAGAAAGGCACTCCCTTTTCAACAATTCTTTTAGTGATGAAATATTGGGGATGCATGGAGACAAGAAATGAAAGAGGTACAGATATTTTTGAAAATTGTTCTTATCTTGAAAAGATGGCAGGACCTTAATACTGTCTATTCAATTTCGATCAAGACATATGCCAACACTGGAAATAAATAGATTCAAATAAATTGATCTGTCACACATTGATCTTATATCGTTGAACACTAATCTTTCATAAATGGTTCTTGCCTCAAAAAAATGACATGATTTTAACTTTTTTTTTGCTTGAACCTCCCTTGTTCATGATCAATACAGTTTTTGTTTTGGTTTTTCATAGAATTAAGGGATGTGGGGAGCTGGTGGGAAAATGGAGATAAAGCTCAATGTCAGCCATAATCTATTGAATGGTGGAATAGGCTCGATGGGCCATTTAGCCTACTCCTGCTCCATTTCTTCATGGTCCACACTCTGGCCTTTCCTGATTGAGCTAATCTGGTGTAGACACCCTCTCCTAATCATGCAAATGACAGGCTATGCACTGCAACCTCACCATGGGGAATCCACCTGCTTACGAACTCTTGAGCACAAGCTCAGTGCTGCATCTTCAAAGCTTTTCTTTGCAATCACTTGCTGTGTTTCTAACAGTCTTCAGCACTGTGACTGTTGCAATCTGAACAGAAGACTGAGGGCTTTTTCATGCTATGCAGCATGGGCTGTTCTCCATGTTATACTTAATCTTGCTGCCAATTGTCTCACCATGACTAATCACCATAAGTGTTATTCTAATGATATAATAAATTGTTAATTTTCTCTACAATAAACAAGGCACCAATCCCTCAAAATTTGGAATTGGGTAAACATGCTGTGGGTTCATTTTTTAAGATTAAGCACATGAAAACAGTTATACTTAGGTATACAGCTTAAAGGCACCAGACTATGTGTGTGTGCTCTGCTCAAAACAAAAGTGAAACTAATGCTGAATCACATGACACAATTGAGTAAGAGGAAAGTAAATAGTTCCATACCCTTGCCTAAACAATGGGTTTCAATTTAATATGGTTTGGAAATACCCACCAGGATTTATTCACCAATCAGCTGCATCTGTTGGTCTCACGATCCACCCTTGCACAACCACCCTGTCAGATTGTCCCCCCTTCACATAGCCTTCCCCATCATGGATCTCACTCAGGCCCCAACTCCTCAGTATTTCCCTAAGCACACTGGCTGTCCATTAGTCACTGCCAGGCTGAGTGGTGGAAATGTTAATGTGCCATTAGGGTACCATTAGCGTGTTTGGTGGGCCTTGCCAGGTGGGTGCTGCTGAATGGACACTACCTGCCCAGGCCCCCAATCAATGGGTTTTGCAGTGGCCTCTGAGCCCATTATCGTCACATGCCCACGGGCTAATGAATTGTATGCGCTTGAATTTGAACAGGTTATGCATATTTAACTGCTACTTTAAATATACTAATTGAACTCATGCCGTTTCTGGGTGTGATCGGATTCAGACCATTAGGAAGGGACAGGAAGAATTGCTAACTGGTTGTCGCTGGGTGAAAAAGAGATTTTTAGACCTGCATGCTATTCTCTGGGACAAGCGTGATCTACTAACAGTGAGGTCAAAAAATCACCTCCAGTGTCAAGTGGATGGTTATAAGCTTCAAAGGGACATCAGTGAATTGGGCAGCCAAATGGCAGATGAAATTCAATGCTGAGAAGTGCAAGGTGGTTTATTTTGGCAAAAGGGATGTGGAGAGACGGTATAAATTAAAGGGAGGAACTCTAACAAGATGTACAAACAAAAAGATCTCCGTGTCTATGTACATAAATCACTGAAGGGAAGAGGGCATTCTAAGAGACCATTTAGTAAATCATAAAATATCCTTGGTTTTATTAATAAATGTATTGACTACAAGGACATCATGTTGAACTTGTATGTAAGACACTAGTTTGGCCTCATCTGGAATACTGCATCCAGTTATGGGTGCGATACTTGAGGAAGGATGTGATGCCGTTGGAGAGAATACAGAGACAATTCACAAGAATTAATCCAGGGATAAGCAACCATAGTTGTAAGGATAGATTGGAAAAGTTGGGATTGTTTGCCTGAGAGAAAGCTTGGTAGAAGTATTTAAGATCCTAAGGACAGAGTAAATAATGAGAAACTGTTCCCTCTCAAGAGAGCTTCATGACCTAGAGGACACAGATACAAAATAATGGGAAAATGGAATGGAAGCGATGTGAGGATTATTTTTTTCATCCAGAGGATGTTTGGAGTCTAGAAGGCATTTCCTGAGAGGGCAGTAGAGGCAGGCTCAATCAAGGTATTCAAAAGAGAATTGGATTACTAACTGAAAGGAAAAGATGTGCAAGGTTATGGGGATAAGGCGAGGTGGGGTACTAGTTGGAATGCTCTTTCAGAGAGCTGCTGAAGACTCAATGGGCTGAATGGCTTCTTTTGGCAATGTGAAGATTCCATGATTCTATTGATGTCAGGCTGATATTCCTAAAATGTCATGACAGAGTGATGTTGCAGGTAGGAGACCAATCTTGACTCTGTACATGTGGAATCAGTATTATTCATAAGGATTGCCTTTCCTGAATGTGTTCTTGTACCCGCTGATGAAGTTATTTATAGAGATGTTGAGTGATTGGGTTCAAGGATTTTCTCTAATCCATTCATCAACAAGTCACTGTCAAAGAATGTGTATAATGAATAGTCACTTGAGAAGGCTGCCAGGCTTCTATGGAACTCAGTATAGAATAGTCAAAAAGAAGACCTTCAGGTAAATAAATGTTGATTCAAGAGTATAAGACTGGGTCCTTAGTTTAATTGATTCACCATTCCCAAACAAAACACTGAACATTGAACCTTTAACTTGTGTATGTATCAAAAATACATTTGCATGTTATTTACATTCAAAATCAAAGAACTACATTTCTCAGCAGAAGTGTATTATCAGCAAAACAGAACCTAAATGTGCATCAGCACAACAAAAATATAAAACAGATGATTGCTAACTGTGATGGTATTGTAACTCAACTGGTTTAAAAATAGCAGCAACAATTCTATACGACTAATTAGTATTCTTGATCATCACTTGTGTCACACCAGTGTCATATGCCAGTAAACACATGAGGAAGATTTTTCAGCAAGACCTTCCAAACCTGCAATCCCTACCACCTAGAAGACAAGGGCAGCAGACGCATAGGGATACCATCACCTGCAAGTTCCCTTCCAAGTCATTCAACCGCCTGACTAGGAAATAGTTCACCATTCCTTCACTGTTGCTGGGTCAAAATCCTGGAACTCCATCCCAAACAACACTGTCAATATATCTACACCTCAGGGTCTGCAGAAGCTGACCACCACCTTCACAAGTGCCAGCAAACCCCACATCCTATTAAAAAATTGACATTTTTATTATTAGAAAGCAGCATGGAATATGGACAATATACCTTGACAAAATGGAATCCAAGGGAAGTTAGGTGTGCTTTTTTTACTTTTTTTTCTGGGTCTGTTCTGGGAAGTTATTAAAATGTAAATAGCATTTTAAGGACAGTTGATCAAAGAAACTTTGGAGATCTCTTGTGGATTTGTCAGTTACTATCATCTAAATGTTTTCAGAAACTGATATACAGTCTTGAACTTCCACCAACATGGGTGAGCAGAAAACCCATTACAATCAAAATGAGATGCAAATGGCCATGATATAAAGATCACTGCCAAAGGTGGCTTATGGTGGGGGCAGGGGTGGCTTACAGGAGTCATGGCTGATTAGTGGTCGTTGGAGGGTAGGGGATCTGCTGCGCACTCTGCATTAGGGATTGACTTGATTTATTACCATCATATGTATTAATATACAGCGAGAAGCATTGTTTCTTGCGTGCTGCACAGACAAAACATACCATTCATAAAGAAGGAAATGAGATACTGCAGAATGTAATGTTACAGTCATAGCTAGGGTGTAGAGAAAGACACCTTAATGCAAGTTAGGCCTATTCAAAGATCTGATGGCAGCAGAGAAAAAGCTACTCTTTTTGTATGTGACCTCAGACTTTTGTATCCTTTTTCCCACTGGAAGAAGGAGGAAAAGAGAATGTCCGGAGTGCGTGGGGTCCTTAATGATGCTGACTGCTTTGTTGAGGCAGTGGGAAATGTAGACAGAGTCAGTGGATGGGAGACTGGATTGCGTGATGGATTGAGGTACATTCACGACCTTCTGTAGTTTCTTGAGGTCTTGGGCAGAGCAGGAGCTGTACCAAGCTGTAACACAACCAGAAAGAATGATTTCTATGCATCTGTAAACGTTGGTGACAGTCTTAGTTGACATGTAATATTTCCTTAGTCTTCTAAGGAAGTAGAGATGTTGGTAGGCATTCTTAGCTATAGTGTTGACATGGGGGGACCAGGTTGTTGGTGATCTGGACACTGAACACTTGTAGTTCTGAACCAATCCTACATCGTCCCCATTGATGTAGACAGGGGCGCATTCTCCTTTATGCTAACTGAACTTCATGACAATCTTCTTGTTTTGTTGACATCGAGGGACAAATTATTGTTGCTACACCAGATTCTCAATCTCATTCCTATACTCTGTATCATCATAGAACATAGAACATAGAACATTACAGCACAGAACAGGCCCTTCGGCCTTCGATGTTGCGCCGACCAATATAAAAAGCAATGCCCCTCCAAACTAAACCATTCCCTTCTCTTCCATATACTTATCAACTAACCTCTTAACGCCACCAAACTTGGCGCATCTACAACTGCTGCAGGCAGGGCATTCCACTCCCGAACCACCCTTTGGGTAAAGAACCTGCCTCTGATACCCGTCCTATAACTATCACCCCTTAATTTAAAGCTGTGTCCCCTCGTGCTAGCTTTTTCCATCCTAGAAAAAAGGCTATCACTGTCCACCCTATCTAAACCTCTAATCATCTTATATGTTTCGATCAGGTCCCCTCTTAGCCTCCTCCTTTCTAACGAAAACAACCTCAAATCCCTCAGCCTCTCCTCATAAGACCTGCCCTCCAGACCAGGCAACATCCTGGTAAACCTCCTCTGTACCCTCTCCAATGCCTCCACATCTTTCTTATAATGTGGGGACCAGAACTGCACACAATACTCCCAATGCGGCCGCACTAGAGTTTTGTACAGTTGCAACATGACGTTGCGGCTCCGAAATTCAATCCCTCTACCAATAAAAGCCAAGACTCCATATGCCTTCCTAACAACCTTCTTGACCTGACTGCCTACTTTCAGGGATCTATGCACATACATACCAAGATCCCTCTGTTCATCTAGACTACTAAGAATCCTACCATTTGCCCTATACTCTACACATTTATTATTTCAGCCATAGTGCATTACCTCACACTTTCCCACATTAAACTCCATTTGCCACCTCTCAGCCCAAATCTGCAACTTGTCCAAGTCCCTCTGCAAACTATAACACCCCTCATCACTATCTACCACTCCACCGACTTTAGTGTCATCTGCAAATTTACTAATCCATCCTTCAATACCCTCATCCAGATCATTTATAAAAATTACAAACAGCAGGGGCCCCAAAACAGACCCCTGAGGTACACCACTTGTCACCGAACTCCACAATGAATAGCTCCCATCAACCACCACCCTCTGTCTTCTATCTGCTAGCCAATTCCTAACCCAATTAGCTAAATCACCCTCTATCCCATACATCTGCATTTTCTGCAGAAGTCTTCCATGGGCCACCTTATCACACGCCTTACTAAAGTCCATATATACCACATCAACCGCCTTACCCCCATCCACCTCCTTAGTCACTTTTCAAAAAACTCAATGAGGTTAGTAAGGCACGACCTACCCTTCACAAAACCATGCTGACTATCCCCAATCAATTCATTTCTCTCTAAATAACTATAAATCCTATCCTAATAATTCTCTCCAATACTTTGCCCACAACAGAAGTAAGACTCACTGGCCTATAATTCCCTGGAAAGTCTCTCTTCCCCTTCTTGAACAATGGGACCACATTCGCTATCCTCCAGTCCTCTGGAACCACACCCATAACCAACGACGACCTGAAGATCAGAGCCAGAGGCTCTGCAATCGCCTCTCTTCCCTCCCAGAGAATCCTAGGGTAAATCCCGTCCGGCCCAGGGGACTTATCCAACTTCAAACCCTCGAGAATATCTAGCACATCCTCCCTATCTACTTCGATACTTTCCAGTTTGCTACCCTGTACCTCAGTGTTCTCCATAACTATATTTACATCACCCTGCGTGAATACCGAAGAGAAATATTTATTCAGTGCCTCTCCAATCTCTTCAGGCTCCACGCACAACTTCCCACTGCTGTCTATGACTGGCCCTAATCTTGTCCTAACCAATCTTCAATTCTTAACATATCTAAAGAAAGCTTTAGGATTCTCCTTAATCCTATCAGCCAAAGTCTTCTCGTGTCCCCTCTTCGCTCTCCTCAATTCACTCTTTAGCTCCCTCCTGGCTAATCTATAGCTATCCATTGCACTAACCGAGCCTTCAAGCCTCATCCTGACATAAGCCTCCTTTTTCCTTTTAACCAGCAAATCAACTTTTTTCGTACACCAAGGTTCTCTTACTCGACCATTTCCTCCTTGCCTGACAGGGACCTACTTATCAAGGACTCGCAGCAGCTGCTCCTTGAATAAGCTCCACATTCCAGATGTTCCCAGTCCCTGTAGTTTCCTAGTCCAATCTATGCACCCTAATTCTCTCCTGATGGCCTCATCATTACCCTTCCCCCAGCTATAACTACTGCCCCCAGCTTCATGCCTATCCCTATCCATCACTAAGGTGAACGTAACCGAATTGTTGTCACTATCACCAAAATGTTCACCAACTTCCAAGCCTAACACCTGGTCTGGCTCATTGCCCAGCACCAAATCCAATGTAGCCTCACCTCTAGTTGGCCTATCTACATACTGAGTCAAAATACCTTCCTGCACACTTTGTACAAAAACTGACCCCTCTAACGAGCTAGAGCTATAGCTATTCCAATCAATATTAGTAAAGTTAAAGTCCCCCATAACAATTACCCTATTACTTTCACTCCTGACCAGAATTGACTTTGCAATCCTTTGCAATCATTGTTGGTAGGCTGGATGGGTGGTGGTGGTGGTGGTGATGGGGGGGTGTGGGAGTGGTAGGAGTGGGGTGTAATCAGGGCTGGACTTTGGAGAGGTGGTCAGGGTAGCCACAGTTGAACTGGCCACAGGAAGGAAGTGGGGTGTCACCAAGGCTGCCAATTGAGGGGATTGGGTCCAGGGAAGTAATCAACACAGGAGATTGGCATGGGGGGTAGGGTGGGGGTGGGGGGGAGCAGTGGGTAAATCAAATATGCACAGTGGCCCGTTCAGCATACCAATGCCAGCGCCCCCCCTGCCCCCCTCTCCCATGTGGGTTCAGGATCTATTCCACCCTCCCTACCTCTTAAAGGAGTGAATCACATTAGGCATTCTGTGATACACAGAGTTCTAGAGATTCATTCCACTCAGGTCACCTGAAAACCAAGTGGGAAAAACTCCCATATTCCTGCCCCTTGGGTACAGGCTATTTTGGGAAAATAGCCCCCTGTTGGAGTTTATTGAAATACAAAATTTCAGTTGTAGATGCGTCAAGTTTGGGGACGTTTAAGAGTTCCGTGGATAGGTTTATGGATGAAAAGGGAATGGTTTAGGTTAGAGGGTCATTGCTTTTTCTTAATTGGTCAGTGCAACATCGAGGGCCAAAGGGCCTGTTCTGCGCTGTAATGTTCTATGTTCTATGTTCTAAAATTCTGAGGGGGCTCCTGAGGGTAAATACTGCAAAGAGGATGTTTCCCTTCATGGAGTAGCTATAACCATCTTTCTCTTGTAGGATGGCTAACATTATTTTTCTGTGTTCTCCAGGAGAAGAGAGCCCAAAACACTGAGGAAAGGATTAGGACCTTACTTGCAATGCTGATGCCCGTGAAACAGGATGCTGCGGAGCTGGCAACTTATCAAGGCATCACCGACTCCTCCATGGACATGCTGCACCTTTTTACCTATGAAGGGAAAATATCTTATTTCACAGTTGGCTGCAGATTGTAGCGATGACATCAGCTGTCACCCCGTTCTCACTGTTTAAACTCTGCCAAAGTGGCAATGTCCAGTATCCCCTGTGCACTCATCATTAAACATGAAAGGTTCTATTGGATTCTTAACCATGTTAACCACTTCTAAATTATCTGGTTCATAAGAGTCAGTGCTATTCCCATTTGGGTTCACATCTCCTGCTGGCAAAATTAGGCCCTGGTCTGAGGCCCAAGCTGATATCATTCCACCTGCTTCCATGGTCGCCATTTTAGAACCATAAAATCCCAGCCTTTGGGCTAGGAATATAAATGGTAGATGTAAATATGGTTAGGATAAATAAAACCTAATTTTAATTAACTGAAGAGAATAATAAAATACATTCTTTCAGTAAATTGCTGAAAATGTTATGTATGAAATAATTTGTAAGTAGTAATGAAATTGAGAATATAGAAGGTGACATCATGCATAAGATAAGCCATGTTATACACTCTGAAATGGGGGAGAAATATCACATCATTTCAATATTGGCAAGTTGATGCTTTTATTCAATGAATAATAATTTTAAGAGAAGCACCTCTTCTGAAAAGCAGCTGTCTGATTTATGTTTGGTTTGAAAGCTGGAGTAAGGCTCAGTGTTATTCAGCACACAGGTAAAACTGCTGCTTTACAGTGACATTTGGATGGCAAAGTTTCTGTAGCAGCTCTGGGAAGGACAAGTCCTTGCTGTCCTGCCTTTCGACAGCAGAAATAAATCAAGCTACACACTGGAGGATACCCTTCCAGGCTGCACACTGGGAACTTCATTACATGCGCTGTGCCACATTATACTATGCATATTGCTACCGATTGGACACGTTCCTACATCCGCAGCCTATTTCTGTCATTCTCACTAACGGAAGAAATCATTTTCAGGTTCAGACATATATAGGCTGAAAAAAATGACTTTGAACAGCTCGGAAACTCAAACACTGCTGAAAACTCCCAGTGGGTTGTGCTTTGTCTAAAATGCAACACAGTACACAAGCTAGGTAATCCTGCTGTGAGACCTTTCACATTTACTCTCTGAGTTTTAACTGGAGGTGTAGCAGTTCATTTTTTAACCATTAAATCACTGAAGAAATATTAATGTTTCTGCAAGGGTACGAGAAATATATCTCCTTTTATCTCTGTAGACGCACTTTACTGTTTTATTATGTTAATTATGCAGTATAAGTGCAAGTTGTACTTAGAAATAAAAAATATAAAGTATTGACATTGCATAGTGGATCTGACTGCATCTTAAAAACTAAAAGATCAGTTAACATTTTAGGTATCCTTTGTTTGAACTGTGTCTAGTTTATTTCTGAAGAAAGCTATTTTTAAATCAAGATTTATATTTATTTGTGGAGCTAAAAATTTACTTCACAATTTTCCTTCTCGTTTTTAATTGTCTCTGTTGTCTTGTCCTTTTGCAGCCCCTTTCGGCCCTGCGTTTCTAATCCATCTGGTTCACTAATGTCCTTTCGAGAAGGAAATCTGCCATCCTTACCTGGTCTGGCCTTCATGTGACTCCAGAGCCACAGCATTGTGGTTGACTCACAACTGCCCTCTGAACAAGGGCAACTATGGATGGGTAATAAATGCTGGCCAGCCAGCAACATCCATGTCCTATGAATGAATGAAAAAGATACATCTCTTGTTAGCTAACACTGGCCTACTCCTCATACTCCATATCTTCCATTCCTTCACGAGTGGCTATTTCTTCAATGACCTTGCTTCATTGATTAGAGCTCCCTCGTTCAGCTTTGTCAGTTTGCTATCTCACACCTTCCCTTTGAATGTCCCTCTAAGAAAAATATTGATTTGGGATTTGGACAGTCCAGGAGAGGCTGCATTTACAGTCCACCCCTAACCATCTTGAAGAAGTGTTGAAGGAGTGCTGATCAGCCTTTTCCTTGAACCTCTGCTGCCTTTGTGCCAATGCGAAATTCTAGCTTCTTGACCCAGGAACAATGATGGAATGGTGACACAAGTTCAAATTAGGGGAGAAACCTGGGAGATGCGACATTGCTTCATCAACCCTGAAAAAGATCTGATGAAGACCCAGAACGTTGGTTCTGTCTGTCTCCACAGATGCTGTCGGACCTCCTGAGATTGCGCAGCATTTTCTGTTTTTGTTTCAGATTCCAGCATCCACAATATTTTGCTTTTGTCTCATCAATGTGGTTTTTGTTCTTTATGATCCTGGGAAGGGAGGAGCTGTTGAAATAATTTGGACTTGCTGCTGCAGTGCAGGTTTTTGTGACAGATGTAATTATCAGCGTGGACAGAATCTGCCAGTTGATTCCTCCTAATTAATACATAGTGTTATTCATTAACAAATGTGAAGTTATTGCTGCATGGTTATTAAAACATGATTTGCAATTTACTCTAGGGTCAGAATCTATTATTATAAAATTGCTTTCTTTTAAATTTAATTTCCTTATTATGTCCACAAAAAGTATACAGTTTTGATTTCTGACTTTTAGGTGGTATGTAAACCAAGCCTCCTTTGCTGTCTCAAGAAAAACATTCCATGGCCATTATTTTTCCCTCAGTCAACATCATGAAAAAGAGATTATGTGGCCAAGACACATTACCCTTTGTGGTAGCTTGCTGTGTGCTGTATTTCTGACACTGAAACAATGGTGAGACTTCAAAAGTACTTAATTGCCTTGGAGGTGGCACAGTGGCACCGTGGCTAACACTGCTGTCTCACCCACCAGGGACTCAGGTTGCATTCCCAGCTTGAGTCACTGTCTTGCCAAGTCTGCACATTCTCCCATTGTCTGCATGGATTTCCTTCAGGTGCTCTGGTTTCCTCTCACAGCCCAAGAGACATGCTGGTTAGGTGCACTATGCTAAATTCTCCCTCAGTATACCTGTACAGATGAATGGAATGTGGCAACTAGGAAATTTTCACAATAACAATTGCAGTGTTAATGTAAGCCTACTTGTGACACTGATAAATAAACTTAACTGAAGTACTTTGGGACTTCCTGAGTAATGAAAGACACCATTCAAATGTATGAACTTCTTGATATGAGAGCAGAAAGGTCCAAGAGGAGATCATAAAGAATTAAAAATTAAATCATGAAGTATTCTGAGAATTCTAAGAGGTTGGAAGATCAGTGATAAGGATTCATCAATTTAAAACCGTCATTAAAGATTGAAGTAGAATGAAAGGAAACATTTATTTACATAGGGAATTGTTAGACCATGGAAAGCTTTGCCACAGGAAGTGATTGAGGTAGAAACCATTGCATTTTTAAGTATGTGAAGCGCAGGAGGATATATTGCTATGGGGAGTTTGGGTGCGTGGAATTCATTTTGGATTCTGACAGCAAAAAGTTGGAACAAATATGGTGGCCGAAAGCTCCCATTTCTGTTCATGACTGGGATTTTCCACTGTCACTGACAGTGAAAGGAGTTTTGGCTGGAATGCCAAATTTTCCATTCTCTCTCATAAAGGGTCCTGCCATGGACGAGATCAGAATATCCCATCCAATGAGTCAAATGATCTCTGTCTGTGTTATTACTGCTTTTTAGTTTCCTCACTGAATTGCAAAACAGACTCAATGGGCTAAATGGCTTATTTCTACTCCAATGTTTTATGGTCTTATGGGGAATGGTTTTCCCCATTTCAAAATGCATGTGCCAATGTGTTAACTGTTAATATGTTTACCAGAATAAGGACAATGTATCATACTTTAATGCTGTGGTAGGATACCAATTTTGTTCTTAGCTAAAAGTCTTTACCCAACTGACAGCTCAGCACCTGTCCTAAAATACACAGTTTTCCAATATCGATCAATATACTTTCAATAATTTGTCTACATGAGCATGAGCGTCCACCTTCTCAAAGCATTAATTTAAATTAACTTTATTAAGGTATTCTGTTAATTAAACTTGCCATTCCTTTGAAGTTGCTGCAAACATCTCTCTAAACCAAATTCACATCACTCTAGTCTAGAGTCACGATGGAAAAAAGCCCTGGAATTATATTACCACAGTGATGCAAACTTGTGAACTGATGTTTTTATGCTCTTCTAAATTACCCTATTATACGTATAGCTAAATGAAATCTTTTTTAAATATGCATTCACAGGACAATTGTTAGAAAACAGGGCATAGCATTTTGTACTTGCACAAAACTTTGGTCAGTTGGTCAGGTCTCAGTTATACTTTCCAGTTTTGGTCCCTTCATATAGTGACTAGTTTTGGTGACTTCATAGAGTGGTATTGCTGTATTGAAAATGGTGCAGGGAAGCACCACTGAACTATTACTCAGTTTTAAACATCTGAAATATCAGTTTGGACTCAAACAGTTGGGATTCTAAATTTTAGATAAGCATTCACTTAGCCACAACCTAACTGAAATTTACAAGATGAAGAAGGGACTGGAATTAGTTTCCTGGTGACTGTTGATACAAATTGAATAAGTTAAAAAGATTGCAGGTCAGATCAAGGTTAGATATTAGGAAATAATGGATCTCTGAAGCTGGCTATTAGCTCTTCCACTGGATACCAATTTGCAGTAAGTTGGATCTATACCTGCCTGAAGTAGAACTCAGCTCATTCAAAATTATAGTAGCCATAGAACAGGAGGGAGATGTGACCCGATCACCTGATGGGAAATGAGTGTGAGATCTCGGTGCAGAGTGCAGCGTTTTGTAGTCTGATCCTAGAGCTGGATGTGTTAACATTGTGAACTAACCCCTTATATTTTTATCTGCTTGTAAATAAACCATTACAGTTCATTATACACTAATTGCAGGCCACCAATCTTTCCAATTACTACATTGGTGATGAGGTAAATCAGGATGACTCCATTTGTAATGAGAAATTGAAAAAGAATTGTTCCAAAATTTCAGAGTGAATCACATTGATCCAAGCCTGAAAAAGCATACCTCTCTTTGGGATGCTGAAAGCCTTCAATGTGACCACTGATAATAGAACATAGAACATAGAACATTACAGCACAGAACAGGCCCTTCGGCCCTCGATGTTGCGCCGACCAATATAAAAAGCAATGCCCATCCAAACTAAACCATTCCCTTCTCTTCCATATACTTATCAACTAACCTCTTAAACGCCACCAAACTTGGCGCATCTACAACTGCTGCAGGCAGGGCATTCCACTCCCGACCCACCCTTTGGGTAAAGAACCTACCTCTGATATCCGTCCTATAACTATCACCCTTAATTTAAAGCTGTGTCCCCTCGTGCTAGCTTTCTCCATCCTAGGAAAAAGGCTATCACTGTCCACCCTATCTAAACCTCTAATCATCTTATATGTTTCGATAAGGTCTCCTCTTAGCCGCCTCCTTTCTACGAAAACAACCTCAAATCCCTCAGCCTCTCCTCATAAGACATGCCCTCCATACCAGGCAACATCCTGATAAACCTCCTCTGTACCCTCTCCAATGCCTCCACATCTTTCTTATAATGTGGGGACCAGAACTGCACACAATACTCCAACTGCGGCCGCACTAGAGTTTTGTACAGTTGCAACATGACGTTGCGGCTCCGAAATTCAATCCCCCTACCAATAAAACCTAAGACTCCATATGCCTTCTTAACAACCTTATCGACTTGACTGCCTACTTTCAGGGATCTATACACAAATACACCAAGATCCCTCTGTTCATCAACACTATTAAGAATCCTACCATTAGCCCTATCCTCTACACATTTATTATTCCTGCCATAGTGCATTACCTCACACTTTTCCACATTAAACTCCATTTGCCACCTCTTGGCCCAGCTCTGCAACTCTGCAACTCTGCAGAGCTCTGCTGAGCTCTGCAACCCTGCAGCTCTGCAACTTGTCCAAGTCTCTAATGGGTACATTGTGTGAAATAGTTGGAGTATTTTTCCAGGTGAAATGGAATAGAGAAGGAGAATAAGAAGAAAGTAATTTTACTATCACATGTCGGACCCAGGTCTATAACTTGAGTTAAAGTTTAACATGCTCCCGACACAATATATGATATTGCATTGTTGATACACTGAGAAAGCTATGGAAGAAATAATGCCTCATCAGCTCAGAAAGTTGTGAGGTTGTGTCATCTTTTGGAGAACTTAAGTGGTCATCCCCAATTCAGGAAGAGGGTTATTGCTAGAAGAATTCCATAGTGCCAATCTGGGTGTATCCAAGAAGAAAATGTTAGTGAGGAACTATGTTTGGTGGCCTGATGTTGATGTTGGTTTAGAAAGGAAGGTGAAACAATGTGACCTGTGCCAAATACACCAAAAGTTACCTACTACTGCTCCTTGTGTCCTTGAAAGTGGCCAGGATGACCATGATTATATTAGCTCATTTATGGGTACGATGTTCCTTTTGCTGGTGGATACCAATTTGAAATGTATCAAGGTATTAGAAACTAGGTCCACAATGCTGCACATCACATTTGAGAAACTATGTCAATATTTGCAACCCATGGTATACTAGAGTTCTTTATCTTAGATATTGAGACATTATTCATAAGTGTTGAATTCCAGGATTTCATGGTCTACAGTGGGATAAAACATTTTTGTACAACACCTTTTCACCTCTCATAAAATGGACTGGCTGAATGCAGAGTGCAAATGTTCAACGCTGGCATGAAAAAGCAACATTTGCGTCATTAGGAACTAAAATGGCATGTTTTTTGCTAGCTAGGGAGCAAAGAGAGAACCTGTAGATATAATATATTTAGATTTTCAGCATGCATTGAATGAATTTACACACCAAAAGTTACTCAAGATTAGGGATCATGGGATTTGGATAACATACTAGCATGGATTCTGTATTAGTTAATGGCAGAAAACAGAGTAGGAGTAGATTGGTTATTTTGGAATAGCAAGGTATAGCTAGCGGAGTGTTGCAAGGGTCAGTCTTTGTGTCTCAGTTATTTACATTCTATATTAGTAATGTAGATAGAGGAACAAATGTAATGCATCCAATTTTGCAGATGATGCAAAGTTAGGTGGAGAAGTAAGCTATGAGAAGATATAAAGAGATTGCTAAGGAATATAGGCCATCTAAATGGCGGGGCAGCAAGGTGGCAAATATGGAAGTGTGTGTAAATATCCATTTTGGTAGAAAGAATTAAAATGAATTTTTTTAAAGTAAGAGGCTAGGAAATGTTGAGATTCAGAAAAATTTAGGTGTTTTTGTACATAAATCGCAAAAATGTAAAAGTGAAGGAGCATTAAATGCGAAGGCAAATGGTATGTTAATCTTCATTGCAAGGAGTTTGCAGTATAAGCATAAGGAAGTCTCAGAGGGTTTTATAAAATGGATGCTGACAACATATTACACCGGACTGATAGGAGTCAGAGTCTAGGATTGATATGAGATGTGAACTTCTAAATTCTTCATTTGAGGAAAGAATGGATACTCAATTGTCTAACATATTCAAGATTGAGATCAAGAATGCTAAGAGAATCAAGGAACATAACAGATAAGACAAAATAGTGGCATTTATGTAAAAGTTCAGTCAATTTCTTATTGAATGATAGGGCAGACTGGATGGGCCAAAAGACCTATGCTTGTTTGTATTTCTTATGTTCTGTGCTGTTATGCCAAACAAACTTCACATGAGCTTATTAAGCAGTTCTATGCTGTGACTCCTTGATGTTAGAAACATGAGTATGTTTTAATCTGTATCTTTAATTCATTATCAGATGGGGTAATGAAGAAGTATATATCACCTCTTTATTTTGTCAAATTATAATGTGTGGCCTGGTTATCATGAGGACAGGGGGCCAAGTCAGGTGCCAGGTTTAACACGCTGATATTTTTGGTTGTACAAGTACCAACATTATTGACTAATGACAAATGCCTGACAATTTCAGAATGTCTTCATGATCCAAGACCCTCCAACCTATTACCAGTCAGGTTCAAAATTTACACAGTTGCCTCCCTACTCATCCAAGTCCCCTTATTTGAGATTTTCCCTCCACCAGCAATGATCTGTTTCCATTAAGTCCAAGCTGCCATTCTCAATCAGTCTTGGTCCATTATATCTTTCCACTGCTTTAATATAGAACAGGGAATAGAGGCAATAATGACAGAAAATAGAAACATCTATACACCAGCTAAAGATGAAGTAACATGAACAGAAAGTGTGGGAAAGGACAGCTTTAAAATTAATCAGAAAGGGAGTGAAGAAAGACTTGAGGAGAATGGGACATGGAGTGGAAGAAGGACATCGAAGACATGAAACTAAGAAAACTTTTGCAGTGCAAAATAATTAAGTGAGCTCTGAGACAATACAATGATTGGTCTCAGAAGTGTCATGAAACTCTTGAAAAAACAAAACAAGTAAGATACACACAGGATCCCCTGGAGATAAAGGGTCAATGACGATGGCATGTAGATGTCTGGTGAAAAGTGGAGAAACCTTAGAGATGTGGAAAATGACATAATGCAGAACAAATAGAAGGCAGATTTTCCAGCCTTCTGTATGCAAAAAAAAGTATTTGCTAATTAGTTGTATATTTATACTGATTTCTTACCAGCGGTATTGAAACTGAACAGTACTTTAAAATAATGCATGTCAACAGAACTGCGTCATCTACCTTTTGCGCTGGTAATCGTGCAAAGTGGGTTTGCAGCCGTACTGAACACACCTTCTTAATAAAACTCTCTACTTTGTTATCTCTGTGGCTTCCTGGTCTCAATCCTGCAAACGCCACAAAATTAGAGCTGATGCTATATTGAACCTGCTGATTAAACGGGATAGAGTTCCAGTTGACTAATAGACTATTAATGTTATTCATTAATTTGCCTCATCTGATTACTAGGAGATGAATAAATTGGAACAAACAAATTGCCATTCCAGGAAATATTGCCATTGAATAATGTAATTTCCTATATATTATTTCACGCAAATTTCTTCTTGTCTCCAAGTTTTTCATACCTCTTGATATCTTTGTAGTTAGTGTTACCTCTTAACTATCCTCAACCCCACAAATCTCTCATCTTTCTCACCTTTGGAATATTGGCCACATTTAAAGCAGATTATATTTTTCCTTCATAGTTACATAGAAACATAGAAACATAGAACATTACAGCACAGTATAGGCCCTTCGGTCCTCAATGCTGTGCCAGCTATGTCCAATCCCAAGATCAATCTATCCCCTCCTTGTAAATCTGGAGTGAATTGTTCTGTCAAAGAGCCAGGTTGTCTTCAAGATACTGGTTGTGGATTTCCATCATTTATTGTCTTTATTTTGAACATTATCTCTTCAGTTAAGAAATAATTATGCCGAGATTTTATATGCCTCTATGGGTGCTCTAATGCACTTTGCTCCAATTCTGTGTGATATAAAGTTATTGGTCATTTTATTAATCCTAACGTGTGTATCCTTCGATCAGAAAGTCAGAAATGGGGACACTATGTCCAATGTCACTTATGGCTATAAAAATTGCAGCTATCCATATGCATCAAGACCTGGATAATATTCAGGCTTGAGCTGATAAGTGGTAAGTGATATTCATGCAACACGTTCTAGGCAATGACCCATCCTGAACAAGAGATAATCTAAACATCTCCTCTTGACATTAAATGGCATTACCAGCACAGATCCCCTTAATTATTAACATCTTAGAAGTTGCCTTTAATCAGAAACTGAACTGAACTAGCCAATTAAATATTGTGACTGTAAGAGCAGATCAGAGGCTTGGAATCAGACAGTGAGTAACTCACTTCCTGACTCTGCAAAGTCCATCCATCATCGCCAAGATTTTAGTTAGGAGTATAATGGAATACATGGATGAATATGGCTTCAATTGCACTCAAGAAGGTCAATATAGCTCAAGACAAAATACCTTGCCTGCTCCCTGCCCTCATGCACCCCCTTAAACATTCACTTCCTCAACCACCAGCACACAGTGGCAAAAGTGTCTTCCATCTACAAATTGCACTATGGAAACTTGTCAAGATTTCTTCAACAGTAGCTTCCAAATCCACAACTTCTACCACCTAAAATGACAAAGGCCACAAAGGCATGGGAATACCATCAGCTGCAGGTTCTGCTCCATGTCACACATCATCCTGACTTGGAACTATAATCGCCTTTCATTTACTTCACTGGGTCAAGATCAGGAAAGTATGTCCAAGGGGATGAGACCAAATTATTTATTCAGTGCCCAAAAAAAGCACCCATGAACCTCTTCATCCCTCAAATCTAAACTTTTAAAATGTGTTTCTTTTATCAGTAAAGGTTGCACACTGTACAAATTGCAGTTATTCCTAATTTGCTGTGATATAATTTCAAACAAACAGAATTTTGACAGTGAGTTTAGACATGTCAAGTTCATTGTTCTCTTGAGAAGGTTGATCAACCAGTTATTTATGCTTAGAATAACGTGACAATATAGCAGAAGTCGACAGAATTCTATTTTTTGCCATAATATGATTATATTAAATTGCTGAGTACAATTATATCCAGAAAATGTCATGTTATTCTAAAACAAGGGAGTTTAGCTTTGTATTGACTTTAGTGAGCAATATTTCCTAGTCACTTAACCATGAAATGTATTTTGAGTTGCACAAATATCAAAAGGTACCAATCAACTTCTCAAAAATTCATTTTTTAAACAGAATATTTTAAGTAATTGGTCAACACAGCTTTTTAAGAAAAACACATTTTCTCAGCTGGAATTCTTCCATCTGTATAATTTACATGATTTGTTAGTGTCATAAGTAGGCTTAGAATAACACTGCAATGAACTTACTAGTCACTACACTCTGGTGTCTCTTCGGTACATGTCTTTCAGATTGTGGGAGGAAACCAGAGCACCCAGAGGAAACCCACACAGACACAGGAGAACATGTAGATTATGCACAGACAGTGACCCAAGCCAAGAATTGAACCCACTGTGGGGTAGCAATGCTAACCATGTGCCCTTGAGAACTTTATTCTGAACTTTGTCCAGCATAAACTTGGGAATCGGTAACTCCATTATGTGCACACACTTGTGTTGGGTTACACCAATGCCTATAGGGGAAGTTAGTGTGCTTTTAGAACAGAGGAGGCTAAGAAATGACCTAATTGAAGTGTACAAAATTATGAGGGACCTAAATAGGATGGACAGAAAAAACTTGTTTTCAATTACTTTCATCAATTACTTTCCATCTCTCTCACCAAGCCTCCAGTTAGTGTTTCAAAATCTTAGACCCATTCTCTCCTACTTTGTGCCGTTACTCAGTATTTCACAAGTCACATTCAGCTTCTGCAGGATTACCAGCACCTACTCCAGCCACAACGCACCTCTCCTTCAAGAGATGCAGCCTAGCTGTAAGCAATGCATGCTAGCTTTAATGTTGCTAGACATTCGCAATGACAACCCACTGCTCAGGTGTACAGCCAATCTATAGCATTGTTAACACTGATTGAAACTGAAATCATTTAAAACATTATGAAGTTGGCATTGTGGTCAACAGGTTCAGGGTAATCGCCCATTGCAGTCCCTATATCCATTCTTGGGGGCTAATGAATTTAATCCCCATAATCCATCTAAAGCAACTGATTGTGCTGGCAAAAAATAGAGTTGCTATATGTGCAAACATTTAGATTGGGCCATCTTTTTCAGTCGAAGTGAAGGTTTAACAATGTGAAGCTTTCAACTACTTGATCTTTTTAAATACCCAGTGGGTATTTGTTACATCAGGCTGTTTCAGTTCATGCATTTCTTAGGGCCAATAACAAACACCATGTTTAGAAGGGTAAGCACCTTTGTGGAGAGGAGGCATCAGCTGGATGTAAAGTTTTACCTTGGAAACAGGTTACTTCACAGGCAAAACATCATAGCTTACGCTCATGGGGATCAGTGATCTTCATATTAACCTCAAAACCTTCATGAACAGAGCAATCAATTCCTGTTTGATCATAGGAACATTATCACAGAAGTAGCCATAACGAATTCACATGTGTTTCTTGTATTATTGGAAGGAAAAGAAACATTGGATGGATGGTTCCGAAAACACAGCTTCCTCTGCATGCCTGCATTGAGAAATCCCCTAACAGCAGATGAGCATGGGAGACTCTCAACAACTTTTTTTTAAAGGTTAACCATGGAACATAGATCCAACTGGCTTTTCAGTGCTTCAAATTGTTTTTCTCAATGGATGTGGGACTTCATACTTAGATTTATGGCATATTTTATGGGCCAACAGAATTGTGTTCAAATCTGAGTCTAACATTTACTTCCAATACCAGTGCTTTTTAATTATAGACGGATCCTTCCATTTGATGTGTCCGGTGCAACAAATCTTCAAATTTCGGTATCAAAGGGACCAATATCCCTCTGGTGCATGATTGTGAGCAATTCAACCACTTTTCTGTGATCAGTATTTCCTGTTTTATGTCCAGCTGTAGCTCTTTACCAGTTTGTTATGATTTTTCACTTCCAGCCAAATAAACCATAGATGGTGATCTGGCAAGCTCATTTTGTCCGCACAATGTATTGAAATTAATAGAACATAGAAAAACTACAGCACAAACAAGTCCTTTGGCCCACCAGTTGTGCTAATTATATCCCTATTTACTAGGCCTACCTATAACCCTCAATCCCATTAAATCCCATGTACTCATCCAGAAGTCTCTTAAAAGACCCCAACGAATTCACCTCCACCATCACCGACGATTTCACTCACCCACCACCCTCTGAGTGAAAAACCTACCCCTGACATCTCCTCTGTATCTATCCCCAGTACCTTAAACCTGAGTCCTCTCATAGTGACCATTTCAGCCCTGGGAAATTGCCTCTGAGAATCCACCCAATCTATACTTCTCAACATTTTATAAACGCCTATCAGATCACCTCTCATCCTTTGTCTCTCCAGGGAGAAAACGCAAAGCTCCTTCAACCTATCCTCATAAGGCATGCCACCCATCTAGGCAACATCCTTGTAGATCTCCTCTGCACCCTTTCAATAGTTTCCAATTCTTTCTTGTAATGAGTTGACCAGAACTGTGCACAGTACTCCAAGTGGGGTCTGACTAGGGTCTTATAAAGCTGCAGCATTAATAACCACAATTCAAATGGCACAGGGAAGATTTAAGGCCATGGACTCACTGAGCAGCGTGTTTTGGCTGTGTTATGGGTCAACATATCACAGCCAGAATTTATCACCCTATCTATCACGGCAATCATGGCATGTGAGGGGCAGAGCACAGGAAGGTCCACTGACGTCAGGCGGGATTTTATGATTTTGGGATGAATGAGGCTGTAAAATCCCGGCCCATAATTTTGTCTGATTTGACAGAGAAGATGACTTCTTCTTATGGACAAAATCAGTACTTGGATATTGTGTAACTTAATGATCCAAGTATAGAATGCTGGGAAACAATGCTTTTGCTACATATAGTGCAGATACAGAATCATCAGGAAAATATGTTTTCATTCCTGCTACAGGAATGCTCCTGACTCTTCACAACTATTTGAGCAGTCTTTGTCACCTTTATCTAAATTATTTTAGTTGTTGAAACACTCAATAGTTATCAAATAGTTCCCACAATTGTCAACAGAAAGCTTGGCATCTATTTGAGGTTTGTGGAAGATGTTAGTTAATTACCTTATCACCACAGTCCCATCTGCTTTCTCAGGTGGACCTAGATGATTACCACAACTATATTTCAAGAAGATCAATGGAATTGTTTCCCAGTGCTCTCGCCAATGCTTATCCCTCAACCAACATCAGTAAAACAGATTACCTGGTCTTTACCTCATTGCTACTTGTGGAAATTTGTTGTTTGTAAATTGGCTGCAGAGTGCTTAGGAACATCCTAAGTCATGAATGATATTGGAAAAAGACATTCTTGTTGTTAATGGTAACAAGGCAAGAAGCAGAGGAATAAGCACAAATATCTTACAATCACGGGCATGGAAACATTTGATACAAGTTTAAAAGTGGCATTTCATATCATGTGCCTTGCATAAAGTGGAAAATGCATCAAGAGAAAGATGCCAAATCTGAGGTTTCTTTCTGGGCGAAGTGAGTGGAGAGAAAGTGCAAGAGAAACTTGGATTTTGATTATATTTGTGCAACAATTACCTTAATAGTTTTTCTGTGAACCTAAAAGATATATCATCAGAAGCTTAATGTCTGTAGGTTCACTTGAGGTAAACAGGCCAAGGAATGGAGATCAGTTAAATAATAGTCTTCTGTTCAATCAAAGTAATGCTTGGGTTTAGAATTACTTCCCCTAAATCATGACAGAGAGCTACTGAAAACAGCCAGGATGGGAATAAGACTCAAAATAATGACCAACTCAGTGAAAGTCAGAAGAATAGTGTCCTCAGAAAATCAGAAGGAGCAGATATTTCTGTTTCTGCGCCTGGGTGTCCTCGATCAACGATGCAGCAAACAGGCAAAATGATTAGAAGCAAGGCATGTTTGTAAGAATGGAAATCCAAAGTAATTCTTATGGATATGTAATCCTTCTTACCAAATTTCACCTATCATCTGGCCTCCAGTAACCCAGTGCAGCCAAGTACATATCATGAAATAAGAAAAAGGCCAAGATTAAAATGTACATTGGCACCAAAATATTGCCCTACACCTCATCTGAGGACTTAAATTAGAAATGATATAATTTATCACAAATTATTAATGTTTATAAATGTACTGTTGGTACTGATACAGACTATACTCCGAGTTGCTCTTCTGTGGAAGGTTGGATTTTTTTTTATACAATGCAAAACTGGAAAATGAGAGAAATAAAGCCTCATTGATCTGAAACTTTGCTGTCAGCATGAAGGTTTACACTGACACTAATTGAGCATTACTGGTCGGCAACCTAGTGAATCAGTTGCTTTTTACAATTCCATCAAGTGCTGAAATTGTTGTTGCAATGCTTAGCCAACTATTTTACCACCTATACTGTACTTAGGTCGTGTTATGCTCATTATTTCTGGGATTATTATTAAAGTGCTGCCTATAAAATTTCATACTTCACACCTTCTGTACCTCTGCTCACCCCTTGGGATTCACAACTAAGTTGCTAAAGTTTCAATGAAATTGTGTGCAAAAGTTTACTGCAATGGGATTGCTACCAGTTGTCATCAGATCTGATTCAGTCTTTGAGAAGCACAAGCAGGTTGAGTTGGCACCAAAGTTATACCAGAGCTGCCAGTATCCTGCCCAGATACAGCTACCTGGCAATGACTGAAGGGCACAGGTTTCTCAGATCCACAGGTTTGACAGGGCACCATGTCAGAACTGTGCCATCTGTTTCAGGAAGACCTACAGAAGACCAGATTCATAGAGATGGCATTGCCTCTTGTTGTCAAGGTGACCAGAGTCATAGCTTGTTGTGCTTCTGGCTCCACTAGTGATATAAGGAACATCAGAAGTGTCAGCCAATATACTGCTCATAGGTACAACAAACAGGTGGCGAATGTTTTATTTAGGAGAGCCAAATCTTCATCTCCTTTCCCATGACTAGCATTGGCCTCATGCCAGTTAACCCAATTCCAATAGACTGCAGGCATTCTTAAAGTACTGCATATCGTGAATGGCACCCATATAACCCTAAGCAAGATATGGGAAATTAAAGAGCAATCTAGTCTCCCTGACAACTTTGGAAGTGTGTCCAATTGCAGCTCCTCACAGACCGCATTGTTCAGTTGGAGCATAGGTAGATGCACTGTGGAGCATAAAGGAGGCAGAGAGTGTGATAACACTAGTTACAGGGAGGTTGTCACACCACAGGTTCAGGCAGGTAGATGGATGACAGCCAGCAGAGGCAGGCAGGTAGTGCAGAAGTCTCTTGTGGCTATTCCTTTTTCAAACAGATATACTATTTTGGATATTGTTGAGAGGGATAGCCTGTCAGAGAAAGATACAAGCAGCAGCCAGGCCTGTGGAACCACACAGGGTTCTGCTGTAGAGCAGGATTGGACAAACAGCAAGTGAGTAGTAGTAATAGGGGACTCACTAATTAGAGGCACAGACAGGCATTTCTGTGGCTGCAATCGAGACTCCAGGATGGTGTGTTGCCTCCCTAATTCCAGGGTCAAGGATGTCTGAGCGATTGCAGGACATTCTTAAGAGGGAAAGTGAGCAGCTGGAGGTTGTTGTATATATTGATTCTAATAACATATGTAGGAAAATTAATGAGGTCCTAGAATGTGAATATAGAGAGCTAGGCAGAAGGCTAAAGTGCAGGACCTCGAAGGTAGTAATTTCTGGACTACTACCTGTGCCACCTGCTAGGATAGGAAGAGGAAGATTAGGCAGATGAATGTGTGGCTTGAGAGCTGGTGCAGTGGGCAGGGATTTAGATTTTTGGATCATAAATCTTTTCTGGGGAAAGGGTTATCTGTTCAAAAGGGATGGGTTACACCTGAACTGAAGGCGGGGTTAACATCCTGGTGGGGAGATTCGCTAGAGCCAGTTATGGAGTATTTAAACTAGTTTGGCAGGTGGGTGGGATCCAAAGCAGTGGGGAGAAGGAATGAAGGAATCAGCTATGATTGTATTGAATGGTGGCACAAACTCTATAAGCCTCTTGGTCGATGCCTGCTCTCATTTCTTGTGTTCACACTACTCTTCTGGCCTATTCATTTGCCTCTATTGCTTGGTCCTCATCACTATACATTGCATGGTCCAACCTGTTTCAGAGTTCATTCATCTTTCTCAGTCTGAGTAGCTAATCCTGACAAAAGTCAGGTCTTGGTACTTGCTGACAGTCAGGAGAATGCTGGGAAAGGGCTATGTTATTCAACCACACTGACTGTTTGTTGAGCTTTGAATAAAGATTGTAGTTACCTTCTCTGTATTCGTCTTTTGGAGATTGTTGGGTTCAGTTCGCTAGGCTATTAGAATATGATGCAGATGCCAATGGTATGGGTTCCATCACTGAATTAGGGTGATAATTTGTGGAGGGCTATTTCCTTGGCATGCCCCATGCTCAGTGCAGAGTGGTATCCCCTAAGCTATACAATGATGTCTCTCTCAAGATGCTTTTGGTATTTTGTGGGTGATGACTAAGAACCTCTATCCTGTTGCTACTGAGCCTTTCCACAATCTTTTTTTTCAGATTTCCAACATTTGCAATTTTGTTCACTTCACGTTTGATTATTCATTTTGCTTGCACTTTCCAAGTCTCTATTGTGTTGGAAAATTACTGGGGGAAATTCTTGAATCTCTGACTTTAGAAATTCAATAGGTCTGACTATCAAAAAAATATTCAAAGAAATGCAGCATGAGCCCACAAGATAGGTTGTGGCATAATGGTACCACCACGGGACTAGTAATCCAAGGACCCAGTATAATGCTCTGGAGATTAGAATAGAGACCGATCAAACTAAAAATTTGAAATTAAAAATTGAAAATATTGTCAGTTATAAAAACCCATCTGATTCACTAACGTTCTTTAAGAAGGGATATCCACTCAGTTCTTAATTAAGGGCTTGAACTCAACGGTTATCTCGGCAATTTCAGAGGGCAATTAAGAGCTAACCACATTGCTGCGGGTCTAGAGTCACATGTAGGCCAGACCGGGCAAGGATGGCTGGTGCTTTTCTTAAGCAAACCAGATGGGTTTTTATCACAATGGTTTCATAGCAGACTTTTAATTCCAGATTGTTATTGAATTTAAATTTCACCATCTACCTTAGTGAGATTTGAGCCCTGGTGCTCAGAACATTACTCCTGGTTTCTTGATAAAATTCAGTGATCATACCCCTACACCACTACCTCCCCTATCTCCAAGATCTAGCATGGCATTACAATAAAACAAACAGAGATGATACACAATTGACGATGTATAGCACTTAAAGAAATGCAGCATGAAGAAAGCTTAACTAAACTGCTTCTTTCCTTGAAAGTAAAAACTGAAAGGGGATAGGATAAAAACATTTAAAACTCTGAAAAGGACTGAATCTAAGAAAGATTTTCTGCCTTCTTTAGAATTTACACACAAAAAATCTTACTTATTGATTAAAGATAACAAAAATAACAAAATAAATTCAGGGGAACATGTTTAGGACAGTGAGAGAACAGATTACTGATGTGAATGTAAGTCTTAACATTTCTTAGATGCTAAGCAGTTTTCTATGGCCCCATAAGAGTGGGCAACAAAAATTTGCATGCTCCTGACTGGATAAGAACTACAAAAAGATGTCCTTTGCCAATGCCTGAAGCAGACATCATGACCTTTACATATGCAAAGAAAGGGCTGAATCCCTTTACTGCTTGCCCTGAGATAATGATCTCCATGCTCTATGCTTAAAGAAATCACTTTCCACATTGTATGCAAAGAAAGGTAACTTTGTTACCTGTAAACTGTCCTCTCAGTCTCCCCTAAAAACACAAAATCTTCCAAGACCCATGATACCCTCCTGCCCAAGAACCACAATTCCTACACGTGGCGCACAATCCCTCTGCCTCCCTGTTTGTGTGCTAGCTTTGACCCAAAATTTCTGCTCCATAATGGAGATAGATAGTTTCTTGACAATATATAGGATGTAGAATTAGTAGAAATGCACCAAAGAATACACTGGATAAGAGTTGAAGGACTAAAGACCTTCTCTTTCTTGGAACTGTTACAATGATACCATGTATACAAGACTTGGAAGAGTCCAGCTTAATCTCCAACAAAAGACTCTTACAATATGAACCACTTAGAATCACACTCAGCCCCGCAGCCAACAGGATACTATATCCTCAGGGAAACCAAATCTCAAGAAGGAGAGTAGTTCAGAATCCCTGAAAAGATGTACGGGGGAAGATGACCACCTTCCCTGTTGAATGTACCCTCCAAATGACATGAGAAACAGTTACTACTGTTCCAACCTAATCAGTCAAGATAAACCAGGATCAATGATACACTAGTAAAGAGCAAAAATGCCAAGGATACTCTCATCACTCTTGTACATTGAGCCCTTTTCTCTACATTTATCACTTGAACCCTGCCATCAACATTCTACCCATTTCCCCTCAGCTAAACCCTAACCACACAATGATATGTCCACCGAATATTCCATGAGCCAAGTAACCATATAATCACTGTAGAACACACACAGCAAAGTAAATATAGAAGACAATCCCAAGAAAGGCAAGATACCCAAAAATTAGCCAAACAAAACCTAGGACTACACCAGTATATATTTTTCCCAACTCCAACATCACCAAAAAAAATCTTTTCCAGGGTACTAAATCTGTCTTCTACAAAGGTAAAGACAAGCATAGAACATAGAACACTACAGCGCAGAACAGGGCACAAAAGAAAAACATGTCATCCATTGTTCTAACAGGAATTTTCCTTCATCCACAAAGAGGACTTATAAGGCCATACCAACAACCTTTATGCCAAACCATCTATCTGCCACCCTTCTGCATGCAAATACAAGAAATACAGCACATTAAAAAAGACAGATATCGCACAACCCTCATGTTATACGAACTCAGCAAATTCCACAATAGAAAGAAGGAGAGCAACTAACAAAGCTCAATCTCCACATTGTGAACACTGAAATACAAGAATCAGAATTTGACCTAGGGCCAGAAGAAGCAGGGTGGGAAGACCCACTTACCCACCCTGATTTCCCAGTAACACACGTCAAAACCAAAATTGAATGCAAATGCACATTAAACTAAGGCCTCATTCATTCCACTGTCAAAGCACGCCAGTGGACGAATACCATCAAAGAGAAAAAAAATGGACAATCTTGATTTTTACAATATAACAAGAGGCAGACGCCTCTGAGCTCATGGATCATACATCCTTGTCAGGATAATGAACAATAGCACAAAGTGAGCAGCATAACACAAGGGAATGAAGTAACAAAGTTCAGGATTAATGATGAACTGCAGGATAATATACCCATCCATAGAGTTTAAAGAGGACAAAGCCATGATAAGATCTTCAAACATTATTCAGGATCCATTCAGAGTTTCACCAAAGCCTTGCACGTCTGCCATGTCAATGCTCAAAAGCCCCTGAAAAGTGAATTGACTGGCGTAAGATATAGATGCTCTGGCTCCTGTTTGCATAGCTACTGGTGGATGTCACCAGTGCCAACAGTGAAGTTCAATTACTGAGCAATTACAGTGTAAAGTCCTGGATCAGGGTCTCCATGGTGGCTGTCATTGTATCAATGTTGACCTCAGTGCAATGATATGTCAGCACAATTACATTACATTAAGCATAGACAGACTCCTCCATCATAGGTTGCAATTTGTGAAATGCAGCCAACGACATTGCCTGATATTCCTACATCTGTAGCTGCTGCTCCAACAGCTGTGTTAAAAATGAGTCCACAGGTTTGTCATCTGACTGGGAATCAGCAGAATCCTGGCCTCCAACAGTCCTCTAAATGTCAGTGACCTTGGATGTTGCTATCCTCTGCTGCGGACCAGAATGTGTGCTGTGTTCCCCAGATTGTAAAACAGAATCTGCTCTAGACCTAGGTCCCACCGCAATGTGTTTCTCTGTGCTGGTGGAGAGTGCGGGTGAGTGCTATGACAGGTCTTTCTCAAGTGTGTCCTCAAAATCTGCATCCAAGCTGCCTTTTTGAGGGGTTGGTTCCCAATGTCCCTTGGCTGTGGTCCTATGGAAATGAAAGTAGAGATAATTAGTGCAAGGCAACAGACTGCACAACATAATGTTACACTCAATCTCATGTCTGAAGGAAGAGCTAATGCAGGGGACTCAATTGGGTGTGAGCCAAACTCACTGTCACTGTAGGCACAGTTTTGATCCTCTCTGGCCAGGTGTATTGCGTGCAATGCATGTGAGTGATCATGTTCTTTGTGCTACTAGTGTGTGAGATCCCTGTGGATTATCATCCTGCGACTGCGAGGGGATTGAGAGTGTGAGCTGAAAGGGACAAGCAGATTGACTTATGCTGCCTGTACCAATCAGATTATTCATCCATGTGTGTCACTGCACCACTCTTCTTCTGCAGGCTGAGATGAAGCTTGCAGGCACTTCCTCCCAAACTGGATGGATGACGTGGTTGAACATTCGTGGCCATCCCAGGAAATGAAAGGTCACTGAGCCTCAGTGTCTACAAGGTGGCCTAGCAAGACTTCACTAACCTTGGGATCTGGGTTCTGCCTTTAGGGGTCACCTCCCCACCTGGAGAAATCGGGAACTGCAGGCATTGAAAGATCTTTGTGCAAATGGTTTCAAATATGTTGCCCAGAACAAGGATCTGTAGATATTGCCCTTTGTGGGACAGTTTAGAACAAAAGGTTTAGAACAAAAGATATAAATTGAGAGGAGGAGAAACTACTTCTGTCAGAGGGTTATAAATCTGTGTAACTCACTGCCCCAGCATGCATTGGAGACAGAGATCAGATCTGAGAAAAAGATAGATATGTTTCTGATGAAAAGCGGAAAAAGGGCTATGGGGAGCAGGCAGGAAATTGGAGTTGAGACCAGAATAAGATCAACCATGATTGTGTTAAATTACGGGGTGGGCTCAAATGGCTGAATTGCTTACTCCTGCTCCTAATTCCTAAATTCCTATGGCTGGGCAGGGGAATGATGTAGAGATATTTCAAATAAATCGGTTGGATTTAAAACTGGTGTTACAGACTTGTTACTGGGCAGGGGAATCACAGGCTGTGTTTCCAGCTAATGCCTATTTAATGGAGTGAGATGCAGACAATCAGGCTCCAAGATGCAGAATTGCAGTTGGTGGGGAGTAAGCTGCTTACCCTGACCATCACCACACTGCAGGCAAGATTTTCTGTCCATACTTTCCGGTGTTGGAGGAAGAGAATAACATGATACCTTGCTGACATTGGCAAGAACAAAAGATTTTACCACAGGTCAATGGCTGGAAAACCCCACTCTTAGTCCATGGAGGGGAAAATCCTGCCAGTGAGTTTCGTAAAGACATGATGACTGAGTGCAAAATAATTAACAAATTAAAATATCACCTGTGAAATCAAATTTAAGTGTAAAGGGAAAACATCTTTCCAACACCCCTTGTTAAATGCATTAATGTTTATTCCCTTGTATTTCACGCAAGGATTCTTTACTTAACTACAATCCAATTTGGCTTCACTCAATCAAATCTTATCAGGGTTTGATTCATTTTTCTTGCACAGAAAATAATAATCACTTTTCAGAAGAATTCAACTTCAGAAAACCTAGTTGCAGACTAAGATAATTTATACAAATAGTCCTGAATAAAATTTGCGAACCCACTTATGCATTCAATTCCCAGGCTGACAGTCAAAGGACTGTGCATGAAAATGCACCATCAAGAAAATGGTATTTGACCCCACAAAATTCTAAACTGTTAAAAAAAATGACAAAAATTATTTCCTGCTTGTTGGTAAAAATATTGTGAACTTGGAAACACTGGAATTGCCAGATGGATGTAAGAGCAAAATCAATCCAATTCTCTGTCTAGTGGTGCCTACAATGGGCAGAATAAAGTTGTGTTTTTCACTGATCAAAATATCCTTTCCACCAAAAGAAAGGCTTGACTGAGAAGGCCAGTTTGACCTCAGGCATGAAATCAATGGAAGTGGGTGGCTACAGACACAATTCACCTAGAAAAATTTTGGTTGATTGTTAAGCCACTGCAATATTAATCGTGTCCCTCAGGTAAGTGAGGAAGCATGATAGGAGGAAGGAGCAGCTCGGGAGGTTACAGCAGTCAGGAAGTAGGGATTGGTAAGCTGGTTAGTGCCATGGCAGCTGGATACATTACTATTTATAGCTTATAATTGTGTTTGGGCAATCTTTCTTATGCTTCAACAGTAAGCAGGAGGTTTATTATAACTGGTGTCATTTGGACACCTATTGAAGATAGAGATACTCAAAATGGTGTGGAAGCTAGGTCAATAGAAAATATTGATAATCTGTTATTAGGTTATCAAGGATATGTTGAATCGTTACAGGTTAGGAAAACAGTGAAAAACAATTCAGAATCCAGGCTTTATTAGCAGAACTGTAGAGTAGAAAAGCAATAAAATTATGAACTCTACATCTGAACTGCATTTTAGAAAGATACGTAGGTCTTTGGTGTAATTAAAATTTATTAGAATGGTTCCAGGGATGAGAAATTCCAGTGCAGCATAGATTGGAAATTTGGGTTAAAGTAGGCAAGGCTGAGATTAAGATGTTTGATTAAGATGTGAAGGGGTCGAGGCAGAGTCAATAGAAAGAAACATTTCCTATTGGTGGCAGGGCCATGAACTAGAGGACACTGATATAAGCAAAAAAGCCAAAGGTGACATGAGGAGAGATTGTCTTACACCACGAGTGATTATAATCAGGAAGACACTGCATGAAAGGAATTGAGGTTTCCAAAAGATAATTAGATTACTACATGAAAGGATTTCCAGGGCTACAGGGTGTGGGACTATCTGAATTGTTCTTGCAAAGAGCCAGGCTGGGTTTTCAGCCAAATTGTCTTCTCTTACGCTGTAACCATTTTGTGAATCAATGATTCTACGATATCTAATTTTAATTGTTCTACCATAAGGGTATATGGTGGCACAGTGGTTAGAACATCTGCCTCAGAGCACCAGGGATCTGAGTTTGATTCCAGCTTAGGTCACCATCTGTGCGGAATTTGTATGTTCTCACTGTGTCTGCATGGGTTTCCTCCGGGTGCTCCAGTTTCCTCCTACAATCTGAAAAATGGGCAGATAAGGTGGATTGGCCATGTTAAGTTCTCCCTCAATGTACCTGAACAGGCATCAATCAGAGTGTGGCGACCGGGGGTTTTCACAGTAACCTGATTGCAATATTAATGTAAGTCTACTTGTGACATCAATAAAAATAATAATAAGTGGCTGTGACTTCAGTTGCCTTGGCTCTCAGCTATGAATTTCCTCTTCATATCTCTCTACTTCTCTTTCCTTCTTAAAAGGATGATGGCACAGTGGTTAGCACTGCTGCCTTATCTACAGGGATACGGGTTCAATTTTGATCTTGGGTAATTGTGTAAACTTCACACATTCTCCCCATGTCTCAATTTCCTCCCACAATCCAAAGATGTGCAGGTTGAGTGGATTGGCTATACTCAATCTCCACCTAGTGTCTCTACATTTGATGGATTAGCTGTGTTAAATATATGGAGTTATGGGGCTAGGGTGGGGCAGAGGGCCTGAGTAAGATGTTCTGTCAGAGAGTTGGTGTGTATAGGTTTCTCCTATACGCTAAGGATTCTGTGAAAAACTAAATCTTTGACCAAACTTTTGGTCATCTTTCCTAACGTTTCCTTGTTTGGCTATGTCAAATTTTGATAACACTCCTGTGAATATTTTGAGGTATTTCACTGTATTAAAGATAGGATTACAGTGCCAGTTGTTATCTTAGGATATGTGATATTTTACAAACAGTAAAATAAACAATGATATTTAAGATGCAATTGACATATTCCTCTGGACTGCATTTATAACCTGTAAGGAATGAATCTTGCTTTTTGCTGGAAGGATGGGAGCAACTATAGAGACTTCAGAGAACACTCATTGTGCCATTGTATAGTTCAAACATCGGGAATATTTAAATCTATCTGAAGAAGTCATGTTAATTTTCTGTCCTTTTTAATCAACTCTATCTCAAAGGAGAATCAGTTGGAAATAGAAGTGAAAATCTTGCAAAACTAATCCTTATTTCTAGATTTCTTAAAACAAATAAAATGAAACAGCATGAATTAACAGCCACTGAATATTTTCTATTTAAAACAGACTATCCAAAGTCTGCACAGCCTCTGTTAAATAGCCATCACAAACTCAACCAGATAGGGGAAATTAAAAGTAAGGATCTATTCTTTGTTGCTATGGCAAAAGAAATGATGTGGAGATGCCAGTGTTGGACTTGGGGTAGGCACAGTAAGTAATCTCACCTGATGAAGGGGCAGTGCTCTGAAAACATGTGCTACTAAATAAACCTGTTGGACTTTAGCCTGGTGTTGTGAGACTTCTTACTGTGGTGAAAGGCAAACTGCAAGGGGAACATTTTGCAGCATTCATGCCTCACAGACAAAGAAAGATATATGAGACATGTTCTTCAGACAGATAAGCACATTAATTAGTTATTTCTCAAAATAAAATTCCTATTTACTGGACTCAGGTAAAACCAAGAACATATATTTGCACTTTGCAATGAAAATTATTTGTTTCTGGGCACAGTGCCAAAACAATGTTAACGTATGCCTAATTTTACTAAAGTTGATACACCCAACATGCACTGTGCCTGGGTGCTGACAGAAATATATCTCAAATACAAACTCACTGCTTAGAAGTTGACATTATCCAGACACTGATGCCCCTTTAAATGCCCTGCCAATCTTGTTATTTGGATTAGTGCACCTTAAATTAATAAACCAAGAAAAAAAAATCAAGAAGCTTAAAACCAAGCTATGAATTTATGCTGGCAAGATAATCGATGTAATAGAAACCATAGACTGTTCAAGTAACAGAATCAATAAGTAAGAGCAATGAGATCCTTTTTCAGTGATGTCATTGCTTTTAGGAACACTGAGAAGATGCTACACCACTGTCATCTATTCCACTTTCCTTTCTCAAGCACAGATGACATTTTACAGGAGCATTGAATGAAAAGAGGAAAATCCAGCCAGTCCAAGTTTTAGGGTGCACTCAGAATCATTTTAAATCAACAGCAGCAAATACAGTAGACTGATCATCACCTGAAAGTGAAATATTGGTTGATGCTTTAGGTGAAACTCCTCATCAAAACTCAAAAAATTTTACCTGCAGTATAAATGTATTTTTAATAGTTCAGTCATGTATCGGCTGATGATAGATGCCCTGCAAATGAAGAATTAAAAATTAACAATTTAGACTAATCCCACACCATAATATTTCAGCTTTAGAGAACGATTAATTTAATTTATAAATGTATGGCACATGAAACAACTTATCATATGTACTTGCTAGAACTAGATACCATTCAACACGAGTGATGTCCAATACCTGCAGTATTCTGTTTTTGTGCTAATCAATTAGCCCTTCAATTGTTTTCAACTATTTGATATTGGGGGAGGTTCTTCCAAAAAAGTTCTAAGTGCTGAATTGGCGTGAAAACTGGAGAATTCCCATTGATTTTATGAGTGGCATTTCAGAATGAATCTCCCACACTCTGAGCACTGCACAGTACCTTAGATGATTCACTCTGAAAATCTGCAGGGGAATGTTTTCCTGGTGGAAATGCTAGCAGTGTAGTGCTGAGCAAACCACTGTGCATGTATCTATCTCTGCACTGCCAGCCCCCCAGTCGCTGGCCAGCCTGATTGCTGGCCAGCCCAGTGACCCTGCATTGCTGTCCTTCTGACCACCACCCCCTCACCCACCCACATCCCTCCCCCCAGGCGACTGCTGGCCTCTCATACCTTCCTCACCAAGCCCCAATGTCTCCCCCGCCAGCCCTGATTTCCCCAAAATTGCCCCCCCTCCCTCGGTGACAGCTCCTACACCTCCCACTGGCTGTCCCACCCCTCAATCCCAAACCCCGATGACCAACCCTGATCACCCCTTCTCTCCCACGGTATTTGGATCGGCGGCAAAGTGGCAGCAGGATCCCCCAACCCCCATATGTCCCACTCTCTTGGTACTGTCCAGTGGGCAGTGCCAAGTGCCTCTTTGGCATTGCCAGTTTGCTCCTTGAGCAGTGCCAAGCTGGTACAGTCCAGAGGATACCCCATCCCCTATCTCCTGTGAGAGGAGAGGAGGTGGAGCCTCAATAGCCTCTGTTCCCCATTAGTAGGAACCATAGTAAACCATAGTAAACCCCGCTGGAGGGAACCACTCATGTCAGGGAGCCTTCATAGAACATAGAACATAGAACATTACAGCGCAGAACAGGCCCTTCGGCCTTCGATGTTGCGCCAATCAATTAGGAAAAAGCAATGACCCTCTAACCTAAACCATTCTCTTTTCGTCCATAAACTTATCTACTAACCTCTTAAATGCCACCAAACTTGGTGCATCTACAACTGCAGCAGGCAGGGCATTCCATACCCTTACCACCCTCTGGGTAAAGAACCTACCTCTGACATCCATCCTATAACTATCACCCCTTAATTTAAAGCTGTGTCCCCTCGTGCTAGCTGTCTCCATCCTAGGAAAAAGGCTATCACTGTCCACCCTATCTAAACCTCTAATCATCTTATATGTTTCGATTAGGTCCCCTCTTAGCCGCCTCCTTTCTAACGAAAACAACCTCAAATCCCTCAGCCTCTCTTAAGACCTGCCCTCCATACCAGGCAACATCCTGGTAAACCTCCTCTGTACCCTCTCCAATGCCTCCACATCTTTCTTATAATGTGGGGACCAGAACTGTACACAATACGCCAAGTGCGGCCGCACTAGAGTTTTGTACAGTTGCAACATGACGTTGCGGCTCCGAAATTCAATCCCCCTACCAATAAAAGCTAAGACTCCATATGCCTTCTTAACAACCTTATCAACTTGATTGCCAACTTTCAGGGATCTATGCACATATCACCAAGATCCCTCTGTTCTTCAACACTATTAAGAGTCCTACCATTAGCCCTATACTCTACACCTTTGTTATTCCTGCCAAAGTGAATTACCTCACACTTTTCCGCATTAAACTCCATTTGCCACCTCTCGGCCCAGCTCTGCAACTTGTCCAAGTCTCTCTGCAAACTATAACACCCCTCTTCACTATCTACCACTCTCCGACTTTGGTGTCATCCGCAAATTTACTAATCCATCCTTCAATACCCTCATCCAGATCATTTATAAAAATTACAAACAGCAGGGGCCCCAAAACAGATCCATGAGGTACACCACTAGTAATCGAACTCCACGATGAATATCTCCCATCAACCACCACCCTCTGTCTTCTATCTGCTAGCCAATTCCTAATCCAAGTAGCTAAATCACCCTCTATCCCATACATCTGCATTTTCTGCAGAAGCCTTCCATGGGCCACCTTATCGAACGCCTTACTAAAGTCCATATATACCACATCAAATGCCTTACCCCCATCCACCTCTTTGGTCACTTTTTCAAAAAACTCAATAATGTTAGTAAGGCACGACCTACCCTTCACAAAACCATGCTGACTATCCCCAATCAATTCATTTCTCTCTAAATAACTATAAATCCTATCCCTAATAATTCTCTCCAATACTTTGCCCACAACAGAAGAAAGACTCACCGGCCTATAATTCCCCGGAAAGTCTCTATTCCCCTTCTTGAACAATGGGACCACATTCGCTATCCTCCAGTCTTCCGGCACTATACCCGTAACCAACGACGACCTGAAGATCAGAGCCAGAGGCTCTGCAATCATCTCTCTCGCCTCCCAGAGAATCCTAGGGCAAATTCTGTCCGGCCCAGGGGACTTACCTAACTTCAAACTCTCAAGAATATCTAGCACATCCTCCTTATCTACTTCAATAATACTTCAGTCGCAAGCCCGCTAATGAAATGTAAATTCAAATTTCAATATTTAAAAACTACAAAAAACTTGAAGCACTGAGCCCATGGTGCCCAGCAGGGAGCCCGCTAAACAGCCTCCACTGATGTCTCCCAGCCCATTGCACTGCTAGAGTAGTAGGCTGGGAGAATCACCCTCATTATGTTTCCTCCATCAGCTTTTATATCTAAAATTATGTAATACAAGAACATAAGAAGGCCATCTGGTCCCTTGAGCTTACTCTGCCATTCAATAAGATCATGGCTGATCCTTTCATGGACTCAGCTCCACTTACCCGCCCACTCACCATAACCCTTAATTCATTTATTGTTCAAAAATTTATCTACCCTTCCTTAAAAACATTCAATGAGATATCTTCAACTGCTTCACTGGCAGAGAATTCTACAGGTTTAAAACATTTTGTGTGAAGATGTTCCTCCTCATCTGAGTCCTAAATCTGCTCCCACTTATTTTGAGGCCAGTTCTAGTTTCACCTGCCACTAGAAACAACTTCTCTGCTTCTGTCTTATCTATTCTCTTCATAACCTTATATGTTTCTATCAGATCCTCCCTCATTCTTCTGAATTCCAATAAGTATAGCCCCAGTCTACTCAGTCTCTCCTCATAAGCTAAACCTCTCCACTCCTGAATCAACCTAGTGAATCTCTTCTGCAGCCCCTCCAGTGCCAGCATATTCATTTTCAAATAAAGAAACCAAAACTGTACATAGTACTCCAGATGTGGTCTCACCAGCACCCTATACAGTTGTAACATAATCTCACTGTTTTTAAACTCCATCCTTCTAGCTATGAAGGACAAAATTCCATTTGTCTTCTTAATTACCTGCTGTACTTGCAAACCGACTTCTTGGAATTCTTGCACAAGAACATCTAGGTTGCTCTGCACAGTAGCATGCTGCAATTTTTTACCATTTAAACAATAGGCCATTTTGCTGTTATTCCTACCAAAATTGATGGCCTCACATTTACCAACATTGTACTCCATCTGCCAAACTCTCGCCCACTCACTTAAACTATCAATATCCTTTTGCAGATTTTCACCATCCTCTGCACACTTTGCTTTGCCACTCATCTTAGTGTCGTCTGAGAATTTTGACACACTACATTTGGTCCCCAACTCCAAATCATTTATGTAAATCATAAAGAATTGCGGTCCCAACACTGACCCCTGAGGTACACCACTAGTCACTGATCACCAACCAGAAAAACACCCATTTACCCTCACTTTTTGCTTTCTGTTAGATAACAAATCCTCTGTCCATGCTAGTGAATGACCATAACACCATGCATTTTTGTCTTATACAACAGTCTTTGGTGTGGCACCTCATCAAATGCCTTTAAAAATCCAGATATACCACATCCACAGGTTCCCCATTGTCCACAGTGCATGTAATGTTCTCAAAGAATTCCACCAAATTAGTCAAACATGATCTGCCCTTCATGAACCCATTATGTGTCTTACTAATGGGACAATTTATATCCAGATGTCTCGCTATTTCTTCCTTTATGATAGATTCAAGCTTTTCCCTACTACAGAAGTTAAACTAACCAGCCTCCTTTTTTAAACAGTGGTGTCACATTTGCTGTTTTCCAATCTGTGGGAACAACCTTAGAGTCTAGCAACGTTTGGTAAATTATTAGTGCATTTGCTATTTCTTCCTGTACCCTGGGATGCATTTCATCAGGGCCAGGAGAGTTGTCTACCTTTAGCCCAATTAGCTTGCCCAACATTACCTTTTCATGATAATGATAATTTCTACGTCCTCACCTGCCATAGCCTTCCTGTCATCAATTTTTGGCATGTTATTTGTATCTTCCACTGTGAAGACCAACACAAAATATCTGTTCCCTCAATGCCTCAGCTGGTTTCTCATTTCCAGTTATTACGTCCCCTTCTCATCTTCTAAAAGACAAATGTTTATTTTAGCCACTGTTTCATTTTATATATTTGTAGAAACTTTTATTATTTGTTTTTATATTCTGAGCTAGTTTACTCTCAATCCATCTTACTTTTCTTTTGTAGCTTTTCTTTGTGGCTTTCTATCGACCTTTAAATATTTCCCAATCCTCTCGTTTCCCACTAATCTTTGCCACTTTGAATGCATTTTCTTTTAATTTGATACCCTCTTTTATTTCCTTAGATATCCATGGCTAATTATCTCTTTTTCAACAGTCCTAACATATTATTAATTGAATTGAAATATTATTTAGCTTATTTTTTATTTCATCCTCCTCAAACACACACTTTGTGCAACACCTACTGATCCTCGGACCATCAGGTTGATTTGGGTGGGGGTGGGGGGGGAGGATGCAGGGGGAGTTAGAAAACAACCACTGATAGCTTTGAGGGTGCAATGTAAGGTTGCAGTCTCTAAACCATCAAATAATAATCACCTCTGGCTTGTTGCTGGCCACCTGGCATGAATTATAGTTTGAACTCCCGACATGTGAAGGATGGTGTTAATTGACTCCTCACTTGGTTGGCTGACAAATCTATATATACTGCTCAGTGTGGATCTGTAAGGTGCACGTGAGGACACGCCAGCTGTTGCAATCCATTGAACTGCTTGGCATGTCACAGGGGTGGGGACAAGTCAAGGGCAAGCGTAGGTGCTCTCATCGTTTATAAAAGGCTGTGCAAAAGTGCTGACTGAGGGAGATTGGAAAAAAACAATGACTGTATTTTGCACTTCAGGATCCCTCACATGTTGGTATGTCTCTGAACTGTAGAAGCAGATCAGGAATCAACAATACTGGCCCAAGAAGTCATAATAAATTTACAATTTACTAACGGGGATCACTTTCACAAGGATTCATTTGTGATTAGTTGCTTGTTCTCAGAAGTAATTGAATAACTCTAAGGGCTTAAAAATACTTTTCAGAAAAATAGCATCTAACGCTACAAAAGCAACTTAATGTTTGAAAATGTCCTGTGTGACAGCATTTGTATTCTTAATGTTAGTAAAAATTTGGCTGTAGGTTTAGAGATTCTGACTCCAGTTTGTAAAAGATTAGAGGCCTACAGCACAAATAAGGTACTAATTAGGGATCTTATTCAAAGAGTAACAGTAGTGCTGGTATTGTATAGCTCTGTCACATTGTTTATGAAAATATTTATCATATTCAGTGGAAGATGTCAAAAAGACAGAAACTAATCCTCTATGACAAAGCAATTAAAAGGCTTGTTTTATATATTTATTATGTCAGGTGAGAAATTGAAAGCTTCTTAACACAAGTAGCAAAGTCTGAGAGATAGTATAAAATGGATGATAAGGTGTCAGCTGCCCATTTTCCATTTCAAAAATGTTTAATTCCTCTAAAGCCAGGGAGAGATGCTAAGAGAACTCCTATACATTTGAACAATTACACACAGTAATGTCTACCTTTGTCGTTTTACTGTTTTTGTGGCAATTTTTTATGAAAATGGGGGTTAGCATTGACCAGCAAGTAGCATGCAGGTACAGCAGATAATAAAGAAAGTGAATGCAATGTTGGCATTTGTAGCTAAAGAAATAGAGGTTAGGAAGTATTGTTGCAATATATAAAGCATTGGTGAGGTCACACCAAGAATATTGTGCAGTTTTGGTCCCCTTATTTGAGGAAAGACTTAGTGGTATTGGGGGCAGTTCAGAGGAGGTTCACCAAATTGATTCCAGATGGTTTGTTGTATGGAGAGAGATTTGACCTATACTCTCTGGAATTAAAAAGAATGAGGGAAGATCAAATTGAGGTATACAAGATGATAAAAGGTATGGATAAAGCAAATATGGAATGGATGCTTCCTCTTGTGGAAGATTCTAGGATGAGAGGCCATAGACTTAGGACAAGGGGCACCAAATTTAAAACAGAGAAACTGTTAAGGAGAAACTATTTCTCTCAAAAGGTTGTGAATCTGTTAAATTCACTACCCAAAATGTGGTGGATGCTGGGACAGTGAGTAAACATGAGGAGTTAGACAGATTTGTAGTTGGTAACCCTTCAACTTATTTTTGGGAGAAGGCAGGAAAATAGGAATAAGGAGCTTTTCAACCATGATTGAATGGTGGGGTAGATTCAATGGGCCAAATGATCTAATTCTGACTGTATATCCTATATCCTGAACTGGATTGACTATATAAATATTGTGATAACAAGAACAGAATTCTGTGCATGGTGACCTACTGACTCTCCAAAGTTTGCATACCATATACGAGTCACAAATCAGGAGTATGATGGATTATTCTCCATTTGCCTGGATGAGTGCAGCTTCAACAATACTCGAAAGTTTATCACCATCCACAGCAAAGCAGTCCACTTTGTTGGCACCCCATTCACCCCCTCCAATATCCAATCCCTCCGCTATTGTTGCACAATAGCAGCAGCGTGTACCATCTACAAAATGCACTGCAGCAAGTCACCAAGACTCCTTTGAAAAAACCTTCAAAGTCCCCAACTTACTCCATCTGGAATCACAAGGATAGTGGATACATCGATCCCTGTAAGATCCTCTCCTGTTGAGCATCGCTCAACAATCACCAGGCAAAACAGTTCCCTTCCTGTGGGCGAACACTTCAGCAGTCATGGGCATTCGGCCTCCGACCTGCGGGTAAATGTTCTTCAAGGGGGCTTTCGTGATACACGACAGCGCAGAGTCGCTGAACAGAGACTGATAGCCAAGCTCCGCACACATGAGGACGGTCTTAACAGGGATCTTGGCTTCATGACACACTATCTGTAACCCCCGTAACTTGCCTGGGTTAGCAAAAAACCTCACTTACTGTGCTGTCTGGAGAAAATACACAATTCTCTAACAATGCTCAGGATCCCCTTCACACACATTGTTAGCCACTTTAACACTTGAATAGCAGGTTAGATGTAAGGATTTGCATTCTAATCAGCAATCTCTGACTGTCTGTGATATTGCAGACCAGAACACTGCACTTGCCTGAGGAAGACACAAGAGTGTTGAAAGCTCACTTTTTTACTATCAAATAAATCGGTTGGATTAATAATTGGTGTTGCTAAATTCTTTCTGAGATCCTCTCCAAGTCAGACACCATCCTGACTTAGAAATATGACACCATTCCTTCACTGTTGCTGTGTCAAAATCTGGCAACTTGTGTCCCATGAAAATATATTTTTTTAAACATGTTGTAACACCAGATTAAAAATTGACTCTCCTTGCCTTACCCTCAAACATGAGCACTTTGGAATTATGCATGAAATATTTCATTAGTCGTTGGCATGTTTGTCCAATTTGATAATGTTTTTGACTAAACGGAATTGGTGTGAAGACCATAAGAAATAGGAACAGGAGTAAGCTGTTCAGCCCTTCGAGACTGCTCCACCATTCAATAAGAAAAGAGCAATATAAATGGTTAAAGATAGACAAAACAAAAAGATGAATTTTATGAACAACAAGAAAATGGTCACAGAATCAATAATATTGATGTGCAGTCGTGAAGATTTAATTTCTTTCAGGATTCATGTAGCTGAAAAGGCAGATTTGAGGATTCAATCAAGAACTAAACAGCCAGTTGACAAGTTCTCCTGAATGTGAAATAAACTTTCCAGTAGAATCAAATGCAAGTTCCAGGTTTCTGAGTAAATAGTCTACCAACAGCACAGTGACAACAGAAGCAAAATATTCAGAACAGGGAAACTCAAATCTCCAGAGAATTAAGTAGACTATATTCAAATTTCTCACATAACCTCCTCTTGACAATTGAAGTATGTCATCAATTTTCCTCCCCTACCTTTGCAACCTTTTTTCTTCCAGTCTATACAGGTACTTGCTAGTGTTGGAGTTTTGAACAAAGATCTATAGCCGAGTTATGAACTTGTCTTTTCTTCCTTTACATTGTCTTTGGCTGGGATGCTAATCTGAGGCCCAGGTTGTCCTCTCTGGTAGGCATAAAAGATCCAATAGCATTATTCAAAGAAGAACACTGTGCCTTTCCCATTGCTCTGACCTGCATTTATCTTTCAACCAACATCACGAAAAACACATTTTCTGAATAACTACCACATTACTGCTGATTGGACTTCACTGTGTGCAAATTAGCTGTCATGTTTCCATCCAACACAACACTTTATTGGCTATGAAGTGTTTTGAGAATGGGAAGAGCGCTGGCTGAATGCAAGTTATTTATTTCAGTACAAACATAAACCACATCCTTCTAGCATTTTCTTGTTGCAGACGAATATTCACTATATTTGTTAGCCAAGTTCTGGATACATAAAAGCTCTGACACTCTTTTTTCCACTTTTATGATGGGGCACATTTGGCAAGATACAAATGATGCTAATTTATACCCATGGGAGAATGGTTTAATTACAAAGGGACCAGTGAGCTAACCCAAATCCAAATTAACCCAGAGTGTCCAATTTAGCTCACTTGGTTTTCAATTTAGATCAGTTCTTACTCATTCTGATGTATCAACTGCCTATCTGTCATTCTAAAAACAACAAATAGCTCTTCAGTAAGGTTGGATTCCCCACAGCACATCTTTCCATTGATAGTAATCCATCACAATCTCCAACTACTTTACTGTCAGCCAGCTCTGCTCACAAATTAAGCAAAGAAAGCTAAGAAACAACTGTTCTACCGAAGACTGCGCTGAGTGATCAGCTTCAGGCACTTACCGGTTTTTCATTCTGCAGCAGTAAGTTAATTTTTGAACATGGGTAGAATGAGATAAATCAACATTTGAAACCAGCCTCAATCTGAAAACGCAAAAGGTACATTTACTATTCTATAAATTCTTTCTGACAACTGACCCTGTAAAGATGTATTGTTAACTGAAATAAAGAGATCCAACTGCATTGTTCTCACCTGCATTACTTGAAGACAATATATTAGAAATATTATAACACTTATGTCAGATTTTCCATTTGGAAAAACTCTATTCACTGATACAATTCAATTCAAGCACACGATTTGCATCGATAAAGAAACAACTGACATTTCGTTAACACCTTTCACATCCATAGGCCATCTCAAAATGCTTCAGGCACTGATTGACTGTGATATTCTTATCGTGCATTTTTGACTACAACAGTTTAAACAGGTGGAAAGGATGGGTAAAAGAATACAATTGAAATCAGTCATTGATATGCATTTTTCTAATGTTTTGACAAATGTATTTTACTTGTCTACATGAGAGATGATCACTGAGACCAGTCCTATGCTGGCCTGTGATTTCATGCCAACTATTTGCTCCATCCGGAGTTAAACTGGATAATCCCTAAAAACAGGCATGAGATCACATGTACATAGTTAATCTATATCAATTCATTGCAAAGATGGCAGAACCTTAAATTTGTGCTGACTGCTGTTTTAAATGATGGTTATGTTGAGCCAACACCACCACACTGCTCTCTGGCTGCACACATCAACAGGAGGCTGGTATCACGCACGAGTGACTGGTGCCACTCAGCATCTCAAAAAGCGGGTATAAGAAGTAGCGGGGATTGTGACAAGTGAATCCCTGCTGTGTTATATTGAGGAATGACTGAACATGTTAAAGCTGATGGAATTTAAATTCAACAAAAAAATCTGGAATTAAAAGTCTAATGATGACTAGGAAACCATTGTTGATTATAAAAACCCATCTTGTTCATTATCATACATTAGGGAAGGAAATTGGTCTGGCCTACATGTGGTTGACTCTGCCTTCTGAAGTGGCCGAGCAAACCACTCAGCTCACCACCACATTCTCAAGGCAACAACAGATGGGCAATAAATGCTGGGGGAAGGGCAATAAATACCGGTCCAGCCAGCAACACCAATATCCTCTAAATGAGTTTTTAAAAAAGCTCCTTCAATGGGCAGTTGGAAGAGCAGTGGGGATCAATTCCAGTCATGTTGCTCCAAGAAAATGAATGCTGTACGCAAAGATGTCTAACTATCTGACGTGACTTGTGAACTTGAGTGATTTTATCTTCAAATGTGATAGCTTACCAAATGTACTAAAGCCTCATCCACTGTTCAATTCACCACATCCTCCCCATCACCCAACCTCTCAATCAGTATACAACCCTCTACCTCAACCTTATACATAAGCCTCATGCTAACAACTCACTGCTTGTGTGCTATGCTGGTTATTCAACCACGAAAGGCATATTACCAAACATATTGTAAGATACTCACTGCCTGCTTGCTTACAAGAGAAGGTGCCAAGAATAAACTGAAGGAAGACAAGCACACCTGTAGTACTGAGGCCTGAAAGAGTGCGGGCCCTCTTTGAAAGGGACATCACTGAAGTCACGGCCGCTCGGATCGATAATGAAAGTATCTGCACACCTAATTCTCCCTCTTCTCATTAAAATAAAAGCAAAATACTGCAATGTTGAAGATCTGAAATAAAAGCAGAAAATGTTGTAAAATCTCAGCCAGTCTGTGGAAAGAGAAATAATGGAGTTCATGTTTCAAATTATATGTGATTCTACTTTGGACCACTTTATTCTTTTGTCAAAGGTGCTGAGTGACCTGTAAAGTTTCCTCAGCACATATTGCTTCTATTTCTATCTTCTCACCTCTCCCTAATCTTCTGATTTATAGGTTTCAGACAGTGAAAGGCTGCATTTCTTAGTTTCTTCTCTCACCCCTCACCACAACCCAACCATTGTTAACTTGCATTTTAAATACTCAAAGAACAGCAAGGATGTCTTATGCCAGCAATATAGGGCCTTGGTGAGGCTACACCTGGAATACTGTGTGCAATTTGGTCTCATTGAAGAAAGGATATACTTGCTTTAAAGGGACGACAACAGAGGTTCACTAGGCTGATTGTTGGGATAACAGAGTTGTTGTGTGATGAGAGATTGGGTGAACTGGGCCTATAATCACTGGTGTTTAGAAGAATGGATGAGGATCTACTGAAACGTATAAAATTCTGACAGGGCTGGACAGATTGGATGCAGATATGTTATCTTTTGGCAGGAGAGTCTAGAACAAAGGGTAACAATTAAAGGATATATATCATAGACAATTTAGGGACTGAGATTAGGAACAAGCTTCTTCACTCAAAGGGTGGTGAACTTATGGAATTCTCTACCATATAATGCAGTGGATGTTAAATCAATTAATGTATTTAAGAAAGAAATAGATTTCTAGACTCTAATATCATCAAGAGGTATGGGGAGAGCTTATCCTTTAACTCAATGCCAATGAGTGTGGCATTGAGCTAAAGGGTGAGCCATGATCATATCAAATGGTGGAGCAGGCTTGATGGGTCATATGGCCTAGTCCTGCTCCCTATTTTCTTTGTTCCTATTTCTAACCTTACTAGTTAGAGGAAGAAAAGGAGGAAGGAGTGAAAACAAAGAGATATTGTCGCACCATCTTATACTCACAACTACCAGTTCAGACACAGACATAGTGGACAGAATATTACCAGCCTCCACATGACAAAAACAGCAGTGAGAAGCTGAGAAAATAACATAGCAGTAGCAAGATAGGGAAACTTCTTAGTGGTTGGTGAAGACAGGCCCTGATGCAGATCAGCTGCCAATTCCACTGAGATGGGAAATCAATTTGCATATTAAAGGATTTAATTAGAGGGTATTAAGGGGATGCCACCATCTTCAAGAAACTGACCTCCTTACAGCAGATCAGAGGGGGCCATCAGAACCAGAGACTCCATGGCCTTCAGAAAATGTTGCCAGCACCTGCCTCAAAAACACTTTCATGCAGCTTTCCCTTCAGGGAGTCTTCTTCTGCTTGGGCTCACAGTTTGGACAACTCACTGAGTTGGATGACAGGCCCAGAGATGGTCATTAGGAGGTTGCCTCCAGTAAAATTACCTAGCCTATCTCTCTGCCAACATGTGTAGGTTTTAAACCTTATTTTCCAACTTCAATATCCCCATGGGAAAATTCAGTTCTAAGCGATTGTAGAGGATAGAGTAGAGGGCGGATCTTCACATAGTGATACACGGGGAACAAGTGTGCAGGAGCCAGGACATGGGGAAAGGATAGTGCAGGTGAACGCCCAGCAGATGGTAAGGTCACAAACTAGTTCTGCTGCAGAGGAGTCAGATTCCTGAAAAAGACTGAAAGTGGGACATGACCAAATGTTTGGTGCATTGGAAAGGCTGTTAACCAGTCAACACTCAATGTCAAAGATCATGGCAAAGACCAGCATCAACTTGGTACAGAGCCCGGAGACTATCCTTTCCAATGTGGAATGTGTGGTCACCACCATCAGCACACATGTGGAAACTACCATGGATGCAGGTTCTGATGGTCAATGTCACAATTTTCATTGCAGCACAGACAGCTACCAACACTGGTTTATACACTGTGATGGAAACTCAGCTACCATGACCTTGGATGTGCAAAGACACTTCTGGGATATCACCATAGCCCATCAATCTCTTTTCAGTAGGTTTGCTGAACTGATTCACAAGAGTAGGAGTGGCTTCATTGAATAGATACCTGCTGTGCCTTCTCCAGATGGTATCATTCCTGCCCGCTGTTACCACACACTCAGTGACCTGCTTTAGTCTGTCAGCCAGCCCAGCCCAAACAGCTGCAGACCAAGACAAAAATGATATAGTCTGAAGCTGAGACCTCTGAGCCTTAAGCAGCTTGAAGTTGTCCTCCACAGCCTTCTGCATTGCACCTCAGTACAAGTATGGAACTCCCAACTCTCTAGAAAAGTGACTGTGTTGAAAGGTTGCAATGTGGAATATACCTGCGAGACTGGCATGGTTCATCTTTTGAGAAAATTGCACCCATGGGTCACCATCACCTGCAAGTCCTCCTTCAAGCCACACACCATCCTGACTTGGAACAACATCACTGGGTCAAAATCCTGAAACTTACTTCACAACAGCATTTTGGGTCATAGAATCATAATATCCTTACAGTGAAAGGGAAGCCATTCAGCCTATGGAGCCTACACTGATCACAATCCCACCCAGGCCCCACTCTCACAACCTCAAACATTTACCCTGCTAATCCCCTGACACTAGGGTCAATTTAGCATGGCCAATCAACCTAAACTGTACATCTTTGGACAGTGGGAGGAAACCAGAGCACCCAAAGAAAACCCATGCAGACACAGGAAGAATGAGGAAATTCCACGCAGACTGTGATCACGGTCTGGATTTGAACCTGGGTCCCTGACACTGCTGTGCCACCCTGCTGCCCCACAAAACTTGTTTTGTGTGCCCACAAAACATGGACTACAGTGGTTCAAGAAGACAGCTCATCACCACCTTCTCAAGATCAATTAGAAATAGGCAAGAAATGCAGGTCTGGCCAGCAATGACCACATCCATTGAAGGAAAAATAGATGTGTATCTTCACCTCTGAGCCCAATTGCAACCATTAGCTGACCCTGTATCACAATCAAATTGGCACTAGATGGTCCAAATTAGCATCACCCCATCTCTTGTTGACTTTAACTCTTGTTTGACTCTTGTTTCCCTGAAATCATTTCCCCACAATCATGACAACCATTACATAGAAAAGTGCAGTAAAGGCGCTTTGGCCCTCGATGTTGTGTCAACCTGCAAAACCGATCTAAAGCCCATCTAACCTACACTATTCCAATATCATCCATTTGTTTATACAATGACCATTTAAATGCCCTTAATGTTGGCGAGTCCACTACTGTTGCAAGCAGGCATTCCATGCTCTTACAGTAATCTGAGTGAAGAAACTACCTCTGACATCTGTCCTACGTCTATCACCCCTCAATTTAAAGCTATGTCCCCTCATGCTAGCCATCTCCATCTGAGGAAAAATGTTCACACTGTCCACCCTATCTCATCCTCTGACCATCTTATACACCTCTATTAAGTCACCTCTTAACCTTCTTCTCTCTAACAAAAACAGCCTCAAGTCTCTCAGCCCTTTCTCATAAGACCTTCCCACCATACCAGGCAACATCTTGTTAAATCTTCTCTGGACCCTTTCCAATGCTTCCACATCCTTCACATAATGCGGCGACCAGAACTGTATGCAATACTCCAAGTGCAGCCGCACCAGAGTTTTGTACAGCTGCAACATGGCCTCATGGCTCCTAAACTCAATTCCTCTACCAATGAAAGCTAACACACCATACGCCTTCTTAACAACCCTATCAAATGGGTGCCAATTTTCAGGGATCTATTCCAATGAACACCAAGATCTCTTGCTCAAATGGTTATCACTCAGGCATTTTTATTATGCATAATTATGGAAGGCTGACTGAAGTGCCTTTTTATATTTCTGAAGACAGTAAATTCATTTTCTTCAATGAAGTAAAATTCTGATTTAAGGATGAAGCATATATATCATGCTTCACAGAAAGTTTTCTATGTTACATTTTGATAAGGTTTTGAAAACAAAATACATGGATTTACAGCAGTATTTTTGTGTATCAAAAATGTCTATCACTGAATGTATAGTTGTTTCATTATATTATAAAAGAGATGGTATTATTTATTGGGAACAAGCAATGGAAAATTTTTCTCCTACTTTCCACACAGATGGTTACTCAGTGGTGAATCTCTTGAAATGTCAGACCCAGTTTTTTTTTTAAATGTATCGCCCATGAACATTTCACATGGTGCTTCCTCCTGTTTCTTTTGTTACGTTTTCCAGTTCTCCTACATTCCAGCATGAGAAATGTTCAAATGGGGAAGGAATTGAAGAAAACGAGCTGAATATTTCTCCTGATCAATATTAAAGACAACAAACCTGATAAAGGCAATGATGCCACAGAAAGGGGACAGTTCAGAGCTTAATTGCAAGTGAAGCAAAATAAAACTGGATCATTACTTTTATAAAGGATTTTAGAATCTTCATGATCTAAGTTATCAACGTTTAATATAAGCTATTAAATTAGTCTGAAAATCTGAAATTTAATCAATGGACATTTTGGAATTTTAATGATATTTTATTGTCTGGGAGTTAATTATTTAATAACAACATAACTGCTTCCATCTACATTTAACAATTTCAGATAATCTATGAGTATTCTCATACTTTACTAGCCTATATTATGTGAGTCAGATTTCACAATGTCAAATCTTACACTGCTGATCCCTAAGGTATGCACAAAGCTAATTAGGGTGAACTACCCAAAGAAGGCTATAGTCGAATGGTGTTAAATCAGTGCTGTACACACTAGAGTAATGACTGTTGTGTGCACACTCTGTGATTTGTTGCTGCAATTTGCAGTCATATATCTCTTAGGAAGAAATTCCATTGTTGTTATTTATTGTGCTCATGATTATTAATGATACTAAGTTGAAAGCAAATTACTTCACCTACATAATTCGGCTGCTATATACACGATGTTGCTGACTTGTAGAGATGTCAAGAACATTAATTTGATGGAGAAATCCAGATTTATTCCTTTCTTCATGCTTATTGCATGAACAGTGTTCATTTGATGTCTGTAAAACGTATGAGGGCAACCTTCAGCCTGCTTTCGCTGTCCGTGCAAATGCTGGCGGGGGCTCAAGATCCGAAAGTTGCAGTTCTCGCCAGTGAGAATGCAATTTTGTATTTTCCCTGCCCTTCACCGATGACATAAAATCATAGAATCATTTGAAGCAAAAGAGGCTCTTCAGCCCATCAAGTCTGCACCTACACATTAGAAACACCTGAATTCCTACCTGAATATTATGATGTACCAAGTGCTCAGCCAGATACATTTTAAAGAATTTGAGGCATCCCACCTCAATCACTCTCCCAGGCAGCACTTTCCAGACCATCACCACAATCTGAATAAAAAAGAATTTTTTCACATTCCCCCAAACCTCTTCCTCTCATCTATGTCCCTTGTGACTGACCTTCAACTAAGGGGAACAGATGCTTCTTATCCACTCAGTCTATATCTCTCATAATCTTGCAGACATCGATCAGATTACCCCTCAGTCTTCTCTGCTCCAACAAAAGCAATCCGAGCCTACTCAATGTCTCTTCATAAATTAAATTTTCCATCCCAGGCAGCATCTTGGTGAATCTCCTCTGTACAACCTCCAGTGCAATCACGTCCTTCCGATAAGTATAAAGCAAAGGACGACACTGTAACAGTGGTTAGCACTGTTGACTCATAGCACCAGGGAGTTGAGTTTGATTCCCAGCTTAGGTCACTGTCTGTGTGGAGTTTGCATGTTCTCCCCATATCTGTGCGAGTTTCCTTTGGGTGCTCTGGTTTCCTCCCACATTCTGAAAGAAATGCTGGTTAGGTACATCAACTCAAACATGCACCAGATTGTGATGACTGGGGGAATTTCACAATAACTTTATGATAGTATTAATATAAGCCTTACCCATGACTAATAAATAAACTTTAACTTTAATGTGGTGACCAGAATTGCACATAGTACTCTAGTTGTAGCCTCATCAAAGTTCTATACAACTCCAATATGACTTCCCTGCTGTTATAATCTATGCCTCGATTGAAAATGCCTTTTCACCACCCTACTATGCCTTTCTACTTTCAGTGATCTGTGGACAAATATGCCAAGGTCGCTTTGTTCCACAGAACTGCCTAGTGACTTATCCATTGAGTACTTTCTTGTCAAATTACTCCTTCCAAATTGCACCACCTCACAGTTTTCAGGATTAAATTCCACATGCCACTTATCTACCAATTTGACTAATCCATTTATATCTTCTTGTAGCCCAAGACTTTCCACCTTACTGTTGACCTTACTGTCAACTATTCATTCAATCTTTGTGTCATCCGTAAACTTACTAATCCTACCCCTCACATAGCTATTATTCATATAAATGATGAATAAGAGGGGGTCCAACACAGATCACCGTGGTACGTCACTGGCCACTAACTTCCAGCCCCTAAAGCAGCCTTCTGTCATCGCCTTCTGTCTTTTACAACTGAGCCAGTTATGAATTCACTTTATCCAATTGCTCTGTATGCCATGTGAAGTCACATTCCTTATAAGTCTCGCATGATAGACCATGTCAAATTCTTTGCTGAAATTGATATAAACGATATCGACTGCATTACTCTCGGTTACACAGACGGCCACCTCCTCCAAACATTCAGTCAAATTTGTTAGGCATGACGTCATCAGGTTCATGCCCACAGTCGGTGTGAATTTAATTTACATGCATTTTCATGTGTTTTAATATAATTTAACACCCTGTGTTTAGGCTCTGCCCCTCCCCTTCCAAATCACCACCCCTTGATTATTTTTGGCAGAGCATCATAAGACCTGGGGAGAAATCCAGTCAATTTCTCTGAAAAGAAACACACCAGTTTTCTCACCAGAAACAATACCCTGCCATTTTTTGGGAAGATTTTGTCAATATTATACATTTCAAATATTTTCCTTACTGTGCCCAAGAAGACTATTTAATTGCCAGTTCACAGACAGGTGATAAAAATCTCAACAAAGTTGGCATTTTGGGACCAGGCTCTGTTGGATGGAAAAAGAGAGAACATCATGGTTATCAAGAACATAACACTAAGGTCTTTGCATTTGTTTAACAATGGTAAATAACTCAACTTTACTACTCAACTTTTAAATAATGAAGAGCGCACTCTCGAACATCAATGATTGAACTGTTCTTGCCGTGACGTAGGTCCTGGTATTTTAAGATGGCAAAAAGGATTGTGTATACAAGTAGGTAAAATCTGATTCTTTTCTAATCATTATACTATGGTTTAGAATGAACATGTTAACTTTGATCTGGTGCTGATTGAGTTCAACGGGTAGTTGAGAATCCACCACCATGGGCAGGATTTTACAGGCTTGCTCAAGCAAGACTGGAAATACATGCCTGAAGTCAACGGACATTTCCGCTGTCCACCCCTCATCCCGCTTTGATTCCATGGCAGGTGAGACGGTAGAATTCTGCCACATGAGTTTAATGACCATGGTTGACTTGGAATTAATAATTGTTGCATAATCACAAACAAGTGAAAGACCAGCATCTTCAACATGCCACATTTCTGAATTTGGTTCAACAATAATGACATATAGGAAGCAATTTTCTGACCTTGCAGCGCTTGGCACAGTTCATGGTGATCCAGGAAAATAGAGTGCAGGGCTATTTGTGAACCATCTGGAAAGATGCAGTTTAATGCAGGATAGTCAGCATGGTTTCGTGAACGGTAAGTCCTGCCTTACAAATCTGATTGAATTCTTTGAAGAGGTAACTAAGTGTGTAGACGAAGGGAGAGCAGTTGATATTGTATACATAGATTTTAGTAAGACATTTGATAAGGTTCCGCATGGAGTTTAAGAGCCGTGGGGTTATGCTGCAACTATACAGGATCTTGGTGAGGCCGCATTTGGAATATTGTGTTCAGTTCTGGTCACCTCATTATAAGAAGGACGTAGAAGCATTGGAGAGAGTGCAAAGGAGATTTACCAGGATGCTGTCTGGTTTGGAGGATAGGTTTTATGAGGAACAGTTGAGGGAGCTAGGGCTTTTCTCTTAGAATGGAGGAGGATGAGAGATGACTTAATAGAGGTTTATAAGATGATGAGGGAGATAGATTGAGTGGTTGGGCAGAGACTATTTCCTTGGGTGGATGTAGCTGTTACTAGGTGGTATAACTATAAGATTCATGGTGGGAGATATAGGGGGGATATCTGAGATAGATTCATTACTCAGACAGTGGTTGGGGTATGGAATGTACTGTCTGCTGTAACAGTGGATTTGAATACATTAGGAACTTTCAAGCAGTTATTGGATAGGCACATGGAGTATATCAGAATGATAGGGACTGGGATAGCTTGACCTTGGGTTCGGACATAGCTCGGCACAACACTGAGAGCCAAAGGGCCTGTATTTTGCTGTACTGTTCTATGTTCTATTAATAAGCAGTATAAGTTTTCTCGTTGATGTATACATTCATTTTTCAATCCTTTATTTTTACTAATCTATGCACGGTGAGCTGTTTTATTTAAGAACAAAGAACAAAGAACAAAACAGGGAAACAGGCCCTTCGGCCCAACGAGCCTGCGCCACCACTCCGATGTTCCCACTTCTACCCGTGATCCCTATCTATGTTTATAGATCTATGGATTAAAAACCAAATTTGAGACAATTTAGGGAGAATTTATTTTGCCAATTAGTCTAAGAGCACATTTTTGGGATGTGGGAGGAAATCAGAGCACCCGGAGAAAACCCACGCAAGCACGGGGAGAATGCGCAAACTCCCACAGATACAGACCCAAATCCATGTATCTGCACAGCACAGCGATAGGCACTGAGCTGTCGTGTTGCCCATCAAATGGTCCAGGTCAAGTGTACACTAATGACATGAAGCACAAGGATACTTTCGAAAAAATCCAAGAGCATCCCTCTCATGACCCATAGCGTGTATGCCCCTTGTTAGACAACAAGGTGGACCAAAGCACCTGTAGGATAAAAAACAAGTACATAAATATCATCATCTATTTACACACTTCTCAGGGACTGCCAAGGCTCATGATCCCTATTTTAAATCAGTTTTCTATACCCCTCCATTCCCATTCTGTTCTGGTGCCCATCTAAGTATTTCATAAATAACTCCAGAAAGGAACTACACTGGCTGTTACTTGTCATCAGTAATGCTAAGCAATGTATACCAGCGGCAACACAGTCACTGCCTCGATATCCATACTCCAAACATTTATGCCTGCAGCCAAAATGTAACCAAAATTGAATAAGGCACATTGGCCCCTAACAGCATCCCCCTCTACAGGGACATTATGGACCACAGTCATGTGCACAAACCAAATCCAGCATGCTTGTATAAACCGATCTGCATCTGAAGCGGACCTACTGCAAACAACTTATTGCCGAGATTAATTTGGGCAGCACAGTAGTTAGCACTGCTGTCTCACAGGGATCCAGGTTCAATACTGGCTTCAGGTCACTGTCTGTGTTGAGTTTCCACTTTCTCCCCTGGCGCTCCGGTTTCCTCACATAGTCCAAAGACTATGAGGATGATTGGCCATGCTAAATTGACCCAGGTCACATTCAAGAAAGATGAGTAATTGTCAAGTAACTGAATTAATTGCCAGTCTGATGGTTAAAATTTGTATTCAATTTGGCACAGAATATCTTAATGATCAAGAAAACAAAATTATGTGGATAGTCAGAGGTTTTTTTCCAAGGGTGCAAGTGTCAATTACAAGGGACACAGGTTCTAAATGAGAGGGGGGAAGTTTAAGGCAGATGTGTGGGGAAAATTTTTCACACAGAGAGTGGTGGATGCCTGGGATGCGCTGCCAGAGGAAGTGGTGGAAGCAGACACATTAGCAACATTTAAGAGGCCTCTAGATGGGTACATCAATATGGAGGGAATAGAGGGATACAGACCCAGTAAGAGCAGAAGGTTTTTTTCAGTTTAATTTGGGCATCATGATAGGCTCAGTTTTAGAGGGCCAAAGAGCCCATTCCTATGCTGTACTTTCTTCATTGTTCTAGTATCGATCAGAGATTCTCAAAACTAGGTTGTGAAATTTGTCAGTGTAAAACAGACTCTTGTAATGCTGACATTTTCAGTCCATACAGCCAGGGATGTGCTTTCCTCTTGTAAATTTAAATACATTCAAAGTTAAGTATAACTAGCTTCAATTTGTACCATGCATCAAATTCTACCCCATGATTTGCACACAAGAGAAAATGCAAATTAAATTTATATTCCAGAGTTTTTCACGTCCAGACCTTGAAATTATGCTGAGTATTAGCATATGAATGCTAAACACATTTGTGTGCAATTATTTTGTCTGTTACTTTAACAAAGGTGCTAACCCATTTAATATAAAAGCATACTCATATATTACACACAATAGGGTCTCAATCCCACTTTCCAACACCATAATGGGTGATCATTCCAAAAAGAACTTACTGCCAAAGAGGTGAAGGTGAACATTATTCCCTGGACTAGGTTTTACACATAATTATGCTACACAATCTCAGCTGTCATCATTGTCGGACAGTAATAAGGCAAGTCAATCTCTATTGTAAAATACATCTTATCTGAGGTAATAAAAGATAACCCAGAGAAAGAAATAAAGAGAAAAGTCAACATTTTGAGTCTAAGTTCTAGAACATATTGATGACCTAAACCTGAAATGTTAGCTATCATCTCTCTGTACAGATGTTGACTGGCCCAGATGTTGACAAAATGCTTTATTATTTCTAGCATTTGCAGTTGGGAATCATAGAAATGGTATCATATAGAAAGAGACCATTCAGCCCACCATTTTCATGCCAGCTCTCTGCAAGAACTAATTAGCTAGGTCTACTACCCAGTTTTTTTTCTGGGTAAAGACTGAATAACCACATTTTCTTTTCTTCCACTGCAATTGCCTTTCAGAAGCCGCAACTGAAAATGCCTCCACGACAGTCTCAGGCAGTGCACAACAGTTCCCAAATTCCAGTGCAAAAATATGTTGTTTTCTCATTTCACTGTTGCTTTTTACCCAATCATCTTAATTTGGTTTCCAGCAAATTACTGTGGATACTGGAATCTGAAACCAAAAGAAAACGTTGGAAAATCTCAGCAGGTCTGGAAGCATCTATAAGGAGAGAAAAGAACTGATGTTTCAAATCCAGATGACCCTTTTGTCCTTGACTTGAAAGAGCTGACTCAAAACATCAGCTCTTTTCTCTCCTTACAGGTGTTGCCAGACCTGCTAAGATTTTCCAGCATTTTCTCTTTGAATTTGGTTTCCTCTGTTTTTTGTGCATTCTGCCATTTCTCCTTATCTAATCTCTCCAGACATCTCATGATTTTGAAAACCTCTATTAAATCTCCCCTTAACTTTCTCTTGTTTAAAGGGAAGAGTGCATCAGTAAGACTAAACTGTCTAGCCTGTAATTGCTGGGGCTATCCACATGTTTATTTTTTGAGAAGGCTGCAACAATTGTAATTCTCAACTTGTTTGGCACATTGTCATGAATGATGATTATTAGAAGATCATGGCTAGAACCACCACAATTTTCACCCTTAATTTCCTCAGTACTCTCAGAGGCATCCCATCTCAGCAACATTAAATGCAGCCAGCCTTTCCAATACCTCCTCTTTATTAACATTTCATTTATTTCAACTGCTTCTTTTTTTTAACTCTGACTTTGACAATATCTAACTCCTTGGTAATGACAGATGCAAAATATTAATTTAGTACCTCCTCCATTCCCTTTGTCTCCATGTATATATTCACATTTTGCTCTCTAATCAGCTATAATCTTTTACTATCAATTTAAGGTCTGTATATATAACTTTCTGACTTGCATTTATATTAGCTACCAGTTTCATCATTTTTCCTCTAAGCCTTTTTCATTTTCTTTTTTGTTTCTCCTCCTTCATCCTTTTTTTTCCCAAAGAAGCTTGATTTTAGCATGGGCCATAAAATAGGAGAGTAAAGGTATCCTTGTTATAGACACAGTGGCATAGTGGTTAGAACTCCTGCCTCACAGCACCAGAGACCCGGGTTTGATTCCAGTCATGGGTGACTGTGCAGAGATTGCACATTCTCCCCATATCTGCATGATTTTCCTCCGGCTGCTCCGTTTTCCTCCCACAATCCAAAGATGTGCAGGTTTAGGACATTGGCCATGATAAATTGACTCTTATTGCCCCAAGATGTGTACATTACATGACTTAGTCATGGTGAATCTGTGGAGTTACAGGGATAGGGGAGAAGACCTGCGTAAGAAATTTTGTCACAGAGAGTCGATGCAGACTCAATAAGTCAAATGGCTCCTTTTGCACTATAGGGATTCTTTGATTCTATGATTCTATATTTTATATCTCAGAGATATGCAGAGATGACACACTAATTTCAATGTGTATAGGAACTTTATTATAAAAAATGTTTTTTAAATGTCTGCTCGCTCATGCTTAGAGCTATAATTGAAAATGCCTCCATCACACTCTCAGGCAGTGCAAAACAGCTCCTAAATTGCAGCGTAAAAAATGTCTTTTTTTTCTCATTTTACTGTTGCTTTTTACTCAATCACCTTAATTTGGTTTCCAGCAAATTATTGCAGATGCTGGAATTTGAAACCAGCAACTTCTACAATTTGTTTACTTTTCTGTAAATCCGTGTGAAGGCTTAACTAATCAAGCACAGTGAGCATCATTAGTAAAGAAACTTAGTTAATCAAATACAGAACAGTTGAATAATTGAATACTGCACCACTCAAGTCATGATTTCCATCATTCAGAAAAACATAACTCACAAATTAAATCACTCATCATAGATATCTGACTCCATAAAAATTTGAATTATAAGTTTTTATTTAAAGTACAAAAATGAAATTCAAATAGTAGATGTATTTCTTGCTCACCAATATTGCAACATCAGTAGCTACTAGATTAGGAGAATTTAGTTGATTTGATTTATTATTGTCACATGTATTAAGTTGGTGAGAGTTGTAGCGGACATGCCTAATTTTCTTAGTCTAATGAGAGGGGCATTGGTGGTCTTTCCTAACTATAACCTCCGCACGCAGGACAAGTTGTTGGTCATCTGGATGTCTAAAAACTTGAAGCTGTCAACCATTTCTACTTTGTTCTCACTGATGTAGACAGAGGCATGTCCTCCAAAATTTTTCCTAAAGTCAATGACTGTCTCCATCATTTTGTTGACATTGAGGGAGAGATTATTGACGTTGTACCACTGCACCACATTCTTTATCTCTTTCCAAGACTGTGTCTCACCATTGAGATCCGGACAACTATGGTGGTGTCATCAACAAACTGGAAAATTGAGTTGGAGAGGAATTTAACCATACTGCTAGAGGTGTATAAGAAATATAGTAAGGGACTGAGGACAAAGCCTTGTGGAGCACCAGTGTTAAGAATGATTATGGAGTAGGTATTGTTGCCTTTCTTTACTGCCTGTGGTCTGTGGGTTAGAAAGTTTAGGATGCAGTTGCAGAGGGAGGAACCGAGCCCTAGGCCACAAAGTTTGGAGATGCATCTTGTAGGAATAATAATATTAAAGGCTGAGCTGTAGTCTATGAAGAGGAGTCTGACATATGTATCTTTGTTATCTAGGTGTTCTAGACTTGAATGTTACTAGGTATTATTCTAGTTGTTACTTTTAAAGTTTTTTTTTGTTTTTAGATCCATTCAAAGGGATTTTACAGATTAGCTCTTTCAATAACAAAATATTTTATTAACCAGAAGCAGTGAGGCATATCTTATCTATGCTTTTAAATGTTTGCTTTGTTAGAGATAAGTCAGTTTCATAGTTTCAGATGTTATAACACGCCTTAAATTACCCTGGAAAGTCATAGTCTGTTAAAAATTTGTACAACCAGTTAAGAAGGACATTTCATGCTATTGCTATGCAATTGCTACTCAAGTAGTATTTTCCACTATCAAGATGTTGCCATCAATCCAAAAGAAATTCTGCCCACCAAACAATTGAGCAATGCAGTGTATGAATTTCAGTAGAATACCAGGTATGTAGACAACACATCCCAACAATTAGCTGATTGAATCAAACAGTATGTTCCATCAAGTGTTCATACCAGGGAGATTATAGACTGCACTCAACCAGCTGAGCTTGAAAACCAAAGATCATCCTGACTGTTGATAATGCCTTCTTACTAGGATTCTGAGGAGATGTTTATGCTAATGTTTGATCTCTCACTCCTTGTGATTAAGATGAATCTATTCTCCTGTCTGAAAACCCAATCACACATTCATGGAAATGTTGAAAGCTTTGTTCTAAAAGTTCAGATTCTATGCACTTGATTGTTACCAAGAATGATTATGAAGAAAATGGTCACTCCAGTTGTGAATAAAACATTGATATTTGAAATTAAAAGTTATTTAAATGAGAAAAAGTGACAATTGTTAGATGTGATTCTGCAATTGGGCAGCACTTATTGAACAGTCCTGAATGTGATAACAGTCACACTAACAATTTAAATTAATAAGAGCTCATATTGTAGCTTATTTACATTGCTAGAAGTGACATACATTCATCCATAGAAAGCCATTCTCAGCAAACACAAGGAATATGTTCCAGCATTGTACCTTTTCTAAATTACCTGGGAACTTGAGGAACCTCATATTTGCTGTTACTTTCACCATGGCAACATCTCAGTCAATCAGAATCAAGGTGCCAACCAATCATGACTTTTTTCTTCCATAGTGTAAATTATCATATTCTTTGAAATTGGGTATTCTTGCATTTGTCCTGATGAGTGCAAGATGGAAAGCTTTGACAAAAATGTTCCTTTCAGCAATATTAAATAACAATTTCTTAGAATAGTATTCAGGTTCTTTTCTAGGTCTATTTATGTTCATTGTGTACATTAACAATTTAGATGAAAAGCTAGAGAGGGCAGTGTTTAAATTCTCACACAGTACTAAAATAGGAAGGCTGGTGAATAATTCTGAGGAAAATTCATAATGATAAGATTGTGAAATGGCAAAACGTTTGTTGATATATTCAGTATCAGTTTGAACAAAAAAACATAATAACAATGAGGGAGGTCTTGTGGCGTAGTGAGAAGCAACTCTATCTTTGAGGCAGAGGCTCTGAAGTTCAATTCCCAATAAGAAGTCTCACAACACGGGGTTAAAGTCCAGCAGGTTTATTTGGTAGCACAAGCCACCAGTTATCAGACAACTGCTCCTTCATCAGGTAACTGGGAGTTCTGTTCACAAATCGGGCATATGAAGACATTCATTCAATTCTCCAAATGCAATTCCCAATCCAGGATCTGATAGCCAAGAGAGGTGTGTTGATAACATAACCAAATAGGTTGAGCATCAACTCATAAATCCCTCCAACATATGCAAATGGCAGGTGGTAATAACAAGAGAGATGCCTGGCCAGCCATGTGATGGAAATAGTGTTGGGGCCTCTACCATCACCATTGGTAGCTCCAAACTACAACATGCATGTAAAAAAGCATGTTACCACAGCGACTTAGACACACTAGGGAGAGTTGTCTCAAATGGCTGGATGACCAATCAGATCTGGTGCCCATAACCCTGACACTTAATCCACTCCCTGCCTTGGATGAATTTAGGACCTTTCTCCTTGCCCTCCCCAATCTGGAGGTCATGGCGGATGTGGCAGAGAACTCAATGAAGAAAGGATGGATGATTCAGAACATCAAAGGGATTTGGTTTCAGAAGATGTATAAAGCACATCAAAGGATGTGATAAAGAAATGCAAGATTTTCAGTATAAAATATTCACAAGGTATAGAATACTCAAGTTAAAATATAATGGAGAATCAACATAAAACCTTAGAAAGACCATTATATAATTTTGGACTCCATACTTTAGGAAGTATGCTGAGGCAATAGAGACAGCACAGTTTCAGGATGAGATATGAATGGGTAACTTTGCATGTATCTGCAGTCTTCTTTTTAAACAACTCTATTTTAATTTCTATTTTCACTGAGTATGCAACAAGCTCATGGAGTTTTATTTAAATATGCCAATCAGGATCTGATTGCATCACATTAAATTGGTTCTCTTGCATCATCAGGAGAAGAGAAGAATACCCAAGTGGTTGTTTGCCAGTCCTGAAATGTCAGGCACTAACATTGAGAGAAGACTGAGTTTAGATGAAAGCCTAGGCCCATGGACTGGTGGTACGCAAAGGCAGGCATTGGCCCATTATTTCAATCTATTGTGCATATGTTCCATCTTGTTCCATATTCAGGTAGATAGAAAAAAAAATCCCCTTTTTTTGTTGGTTGCAGACTAGTTTGTCTGCTATTCTCGTGATGAAGCTGACCGCAAAATGCCCAGCACGTGCCATGGCCAATTTCAAACACTGGTTTCAAGTCCTGAATTAGCAGCTGCACATCACATGTTATTCAGACTTTTGTCACCTAATTTTCACCTGAAAAACAGACACCGTGCAATCGACTTTCGAGACCAGTATTCTGTGAGAATTGCTGTGTTAGCACTGTTTTATAGAGCATGACCAGGCTTATTGATTATTATGGTATGAGAAGGGGAATGAATTACTTTGCAGCCCCGTGAGATTTAAACTAACATAAAGTACTACTAGTAATCTCCAGTTACAATACTAAAATTGATTCCAATATTGCTTTCATTTAATGATAATAATTGCAAGTTGAAAGATGCATATTTTTTATGAACAATATATTTCAGATTTATATTTGAATACTTGACTTAATATTTAACTTCAATTTTTGCTATTATAAGATCAGTAAAGTATTGATAATAGTACATTGAATCCTACAGTGCAGATGGAGGCCATTCCGCCCATTGAGTCTGCACCGACCATAATCTCATCCAGGCCCTATTCCCATATATTTACCCTAGCTAGTCCCCCTGACACTAACAGGTAATTTAGCATTGCCAATCCACTTATCCTGCATATCTTAGGACTGTGGAAGGAAAGCAGAGCACCAGAAGGAAACCATGCAGACATAGGGAAATTGTGCAAACTCTACAGACAGACAGTTCTGAAAGCAGAACCTCTATCCCTGGTGCTGTGAGGCAGCAGTGCTAACACTGTGTCACCGTGCCACCCTATGTTTAATGTGCCACTGAAAAATCATGGTTGAAATGACCATGATAGAAGCAGTTCATTGCAAAGTGATGTCAATGCAATGATACACATTTCAAGGAAGAATTGCTGTACGACAGTCAGTGTGTCCGATTAATTGACTTACAATTGAACATACAAGTCAATCCGAATTCTTTTTCTGGGAAATGAAGCCTTAGATTTCTTATGACAATTACCATTTGACTCTCTGAATGACATTATCATTGTTGTGGCTCAGTCAATAGCACTCTTATCCTGGAATCATAAAGTTCTAACCTAAAGTTCCACTATAATACTTGAGCACAAAAATCAAGTCGATGACTCTAGTGTAATATTAAGGAAATGCTGCAATTTAAGAGAATTTTCTTTTGGATGAAATGTTAAACTAAGGCTCCATTTACCTGTTAGGTAGACAAGAATCAATGACATCGGGGAATTCTCCAGCCCTGTTCCTGTTCCGTTAAAATAAATACACATTTGTCTGGGCTGCTGAATCTCATTCTGGCAAGTCCTGCCTCAACAAGGTTGGAAATTCCAACTTACTATTTTGAAGAATAGAACGGCCAATATTTTATCCTTCAATCAACGTCACTAAAAACAGGTTATCTGGTTGTTATCACATTGTTGCTTGTGGGAGTTTGTTGTGTGCATATTGGCTACCAAGTTCCAGTGCTTTGTTGTATTTCATTGGCCATAAAGCACTTCTAAAACATTGATGATCATTGGTTTTTCTTTTGATTGTAGACATTATTCTTTTTCTGCTGGACAGTGACCATGAAAAACTGTAGGGGCTGCTGTGCAGAGTAATGGACTAATTGTTGTAAAACATGAACTATCTGTGGATATGCAGCAGTCTTGGTGAAATTGAATTGCCTAATAGTGGGCTCAGAAGACCTTCATAGACTGCAGAAGCTGAGCAATGGTTTTCTTTTTCAGACATCATTTATGTCAGTGGCAGCTGATCAAGCTATTCTGTTGGCAATGGGCCAGCATACATTTTATTGTCAGTATAGATTGGCACATCAAACAATCCAAGAAGATGTGTTCTGCTTTAAATATCACGCCACGGCCAGCTGACAGCATTTGTCATTGGATCTTAGCCTAAACTTTCCTCCTGTTTACAACTAAAGTAACTGGTTGGGGAAAAAGCTGCAGTGAGGCCTAGCACTACATCACAGCAACTAGAACTACCATTCAACGTCCTTTTGTGCCTGTACCTGGGCAGCCTGAGAGCTCCATCAAGTATTAATATAACTGCCTAACCAGTAACATTGGACTCTGGTGCTGATTGGTCACCAATGGACAGGAAAAGAGACACAGTCACATTCCTGGTAGATAGCCCTTTCCATTATATCCCCAAAGGAATTTTGTTACAATTCCTGTAACAAAACCGATGGCTGCTAACATTCTCCGATGGGCAGCCTTTGCTGTGTGACACTGGGGCAATGGAGTATGGTGGTATTGGCAGAATGAAGTGTCAATACACCTTTGGTGATGAAACCAGACATGAGAAGCAAAGCCAAGATTTTTCATTGCTTTGCCACCTTGTCTCAACACCTTTTCCTGGAGTCACCACCTCAAGCACTTGGGTGCTTTAGTTCCAATGGAGAATAACTGCATATCAGTTTCTGCAGTTCAGGCGTGGAAACTGCCCAATGCAATCACAAATACAAATGTCGAATGGTCGAAGTGTCAAACAGAGGAATGCCAGACTGATCAGATTTCACTTTATCTGCACAAGGGCTTACTTCAACAGATTACATGTGCAGGTGAAAGGTTGTTATTTTAAAGATGGCTGGGACAATTGACCAGCTTCTGCTGCTGACTTTTTAAAAATTCCTTCATGGGATGTGGTGTTGTCAGCTGGGCTAGCATTTAATGCCCATCCTTGATTTTCTTTATGAAGGTATGATGGGCTCTCTTCTTGAACCTTAGCAATCTATATGTTGTAGGTATTCCTATTTTGCTGCTAGGTCAGGAGTTCCAGAAATTTGATCCAGTGACAGTAAAGGACGGTGATATATTTACTATTCTTTATATCATCAGGGAATGATATATCTCTTTGGGTGCTTATCGCCTTCAGTAGTTATTCGAAGAGATGCAACTGCACCAAGGCACATCCTTTAATCTTTTGTGCTCTTTTCTGACCCATTCTTCTCTGGTTCCTAACTTTAATCTCCTTCTCTAATCTCTAATCAGAGGGATGGTAGCACAGTGGATAGCATTATTGCTTATAATGCCAGGGACCCAGATTCAATTCCCAGCTTGGGCCACTGTGTGGAGTCTGTATGTTCTCCCTATGTCTGTGTGGGTTTTCACCAGGTGTTCTGGTTTCCTCCTATTTTCCGAAAGACATGGTGGTTAGGTGCATTGGCCATGCTGAATGGCATACCTGAACATGTGCTGGAGTGTGGTGACTAGGGGCTTTTCACAATAACCTCATTGCAGTGTTAATGTAAGCCTACTTGTGACAACAATAAATAAAGTTAACACTTAATCAGAATAAGAGGTAACCTGATTGAAACATATAAAATCTTGAGGTATCCTGACAGGGTCAATGTGGAAGGAATATTTCCTCTTGTGGGAGAATCTAGCACTTGAAGTCACTGTTTAAGAATAAGGGGTCATCTATTTAGAACAAAGATGAGGAAACATGTTTTTCTCCCAATGGGTTGAGCCTTTGGAACTGTCTTCCTCAAAAAGTGGTGGAAGCAGAGTATTTGAATATTTTTAAAGCAGAACTAGATAGATTCTTGATGAACAAGTGAAAGATTGTCAAGAGTAGGTAGGAATGTGGAGTTCAGATTGTAATCAGATCATCCATGATTTTATTGAATGATTTTTTTGAATGACAGAGCAGGCTCAAAGGGCTGCTTTGCCTACTCTTACCCTTAATTTCTATGTTTGTATATTCGGTTTGTTTAAACATGACATCTGGTATCACCTCATGTATGTGATCGTTGCTGATGCTAATTGGTCAGAAAGTCCGAAGATCACGTGGTCATAGAATCCCTTACAGTGCAGAAAGAGGCCATTTAGCCCATTGAGTCTGCAATGGCAATAATCCACCTAGGCCCTATCCCCATAGCCTCACAGGTTCCTCTAACCTGTGCATCCTGGGACACTAGAGTCAATTTAGCATGGTTAATGCACCTAACACGCACATCTTTGGATTGTGGGAGGAAACCGGAGCACCCAGAGAAATCCATTCAGACATGGGGAGAACATGCAAATGCCACACAGACAGGGACCTGAGCTGGGAATTGAACCAGGTCTCTGGAGATGTGAGGCAGCAGTGCTAACCAATGTGCCACTGTGCCGCCTCATGGTCGTGCAATGGTTGGGTTAAAAGATCACTGACAGAGGTGCTGTTTTGACTTCCTAGTTTCCTGCACATCACTGAGCTCATCTCTTCCCAGTGAATCACAAAGTTAAAATCTAGCCCAATGAGTTTAAAAATCCTTCTAAAATGTCAGGGCATTAGGAATACAAGTGACTGTGATTTTTTTTGAACACTGAACTGAAAGAAAGGTGACAAAGATAAAGAAGGAGAATGACAGTGATGATGCTGGCTTCAGTATAGTATTTCCTTTTAAAATCATGCTTACTTTGCCTTACATGCTTAATGGTAGCAAAGAGTTACAAGCAGAAGATGACTCATCTGTGCATGGAAATACATTGCAGGAGTACCGGAGATTTGTGGTAAGCCACATGATGTTAAGGATACTGAAAAGAAAGTGGCACTGCCTAGTTGTAACAGTCAGGTATGTATACTTAGTGTGTGGTATGCCACTCCAGGCTGTGTGTACATAATACTGCCTGCCAAGTAGCAGTGATGTTATGGTTAGCAGAAGGTGAGTCACTTGAGTGGAAGTAGATCTGTTATGCAAGCCATTGGCAGGATAGAAGAGATTTGTACAGCATTTAGTAGTATGAACAAGAGAAAGAAAAAGCTAGATTTTTTCTCAGGTAAAGCAAACTAGTTTCTTATTGTTACCCATCTAACCCCAAAGTGACAATTATTTTTTTTTCTCTACTCATCAACGTGGCTCACTAATATAAGTACAGTTCTTTCCAGTATGTCACTTAAGTGACTGTTCTTTGTATGTTAGTTTGACCAGTCAGCAGCTTATTTAATAATAAGAAACATGTCTTCACCTGACATCCACAAAGGCATGCTCATACAAAGAGTATCAGAACAAGCTTCAAGTATATTAATTCTAGCTGGATTTTATCTGCTTGGCCCAATGCAGTTGTCAAATGAGATCAACTAATTCAGCAAGTAATTGGGCCTGAAGTCTCCTGAACCCTATACTGTTGTTTCAGGATGATCAATGCTTGGAATTATAAGAGATGTTTTATTAAGGTTTTCAAAATTATTCTGCTTGAAGTCATAATGACCACAGATCCACTCTTACGCTCCAGTTTTTTGGGTTTTAATGCCAGCAAGATTTGCTGTGATATTATCCCACCTCCCCCCCCCCCCCGCCCCTCAATGATGTAATGGGCATCCCTACATTCATCATTGGGATCCCCATTCAAATATATTTTAATATCATTAGCAGAACTGTATGCCTGATTGTGTCTGCCATTCGTGGACAGTATCTTGGAAGTGCCCAGGTACTGTCAAGGAAATGCCAGGGGCAGGGCTGGGGATACTGGCAGAGATAGATCCAGGGGCAGAGCCAAGGGCAGTGCTAGCGGGGTGTTCCATGAGGAGGTGGGTGTTGCATAGATAGTTGTTCAATGGGGGAGTGACTTTGTGGTGGTGATGGAAGGGAGTTCTATGGGGCAGTGCGGGGGAGAGTATATAGTGAGGTGGACGCATTCCTTGGGGGGGGGGGGGGGGGGGGGGGGGGGGGGGGGGGGGTGTTGGGGGGAGTACAATGATTGGGAGGGGGGAGGAATCCATGGTGGATGCGGAGTTGCCTGGGTGGTGGGGGGGTAGGGGGGTTGTTCTATTTTCAGTTTGAAATTTAAAAAGGACGTCCCAATCTTTTAAAAACCTAAGTTGGCACAGCAGGATCTGAAGTGTGATGTCATAGGACCTACCCCTTAACTTCTTTTTGATTAAGTTACTAAAAATGCAATGTAGGAAATCAGCCTTGGGGCTGGTGGCTTCCACACCATTTTTCCCACCCACTTTACTACTCTGCAGAAAAAAAGAAAAGATTCCACCCATAATTTCCATTAATGATGTCATATTTGAATTCAAAATTTCCTACTTCTAAGGTTGTTTCACTGACAGTGCATGCCCACTCTCACTGTGCAAGCCAACAAAAGTTTCACTTTCAGATGTATAAGGTGTGCATCTGCAATCTGATTTACAGGCCTGGATTTTCATAGAGCCATGACACACCAAAACTTATCCAAAATGGCAGATCCAGAACTCTATCCACCCATTCCAATAGATCCTATTTTTGCCAGTAGGGGAAAGGGGACCAGAGGTCACATACACATGGGGGTGCACAGCGCTGAATTCAAACAGATGCCATTTTTGCTGGAGCTAGGGCTTTATTACACAATGTGCGACTTCGTTTTTTTTCTGAATAAACACAAATGCTCAGAAGGCCTGTGGTATTTAAACAGTCGGACTACTTAAATTCCCTGCCCTTTAAATTTTGTAAATATGCAAACTGTCTGACTTTGAGTTTAAAAATCATCAGTGCTTGCAGTTTTTTTGACATGACTGTATGTTTTGTCATTATAATGCTATTATACCTAATTGTCTCCACAATCTGTCATTATCATAAGGTTACAGGAGAAATACATATAAGTGAACTATACTAAGATTTGGTGTTTTTAAATTTATAATTTTTAGAAAATTAATTCCTGGGATTTGTGCATCATTGGGAAGGTTGACATTTATTACCACCTCTGGTTGCCTGTGCGAAGGAGGTGATGAACCTGTTTCTTAAAAAATTGCTGGCAGTTTGATACAACCACATAATAAATATGTACACTAGTTTTGAAATGTGGGCACTCATTTTCATGTAATATTTTCAGATTATTTAACTTGATGGCAGAACACCCCCATTTAGTGTGTATTATGTCTTAAAAAGATTAAAACACAGAAGTGTCATCAGTTTAATTGGAATTGTGGATGCAACAGCGCTTTAGACCAGGTGGTAAACACACTTAAATAAGCAATGTTGAACAGCTAAATATATTACAAGTTTAATTCCAAGTCAGTTCTATAAATTAACTAAGGGTTAACTTGGAATTAAGAAAGGGAAGAGGGTTGCTGCTTGTATCCAGTGATGCTTGTAAGGAAAGTAATTCATGTCAGATTAGGATAAGATTGGACTCAACAGTGATGCCACCTGTTCTTGAGTCATTTGCTAATATTCACTGACTAGGCTGATGCTTAAGGACAGTGATTTGGGTACTTGTAACACTATAACATCAGGAAGGAAAGGGAAATTGTGGAAAAAGATTATGCATACATTGACTATCCATTTTGGAGCAACAAAGAAAAGATAAAAAAGAAAACAAGGCTGCATACACTGTAATTAACTGTAGCTTATTGACTGTTTTTATAAACTATAGCAGTATGGTGACATTTCTTTTCCTTTACCTAGGAGCTGATTTGCATCATGTTTTTACTTTGTGAATAGGCAACTACTTTTAGAATATGTTAATTTTCTGTTTGCTTGATTTCTGAATGAAGTCTGTTGAGAAAATCAAATTGTTTTGTTTCGATATATCTAATATATGAAACTTCTGGTGGTAAGAACAAAAGTTAAGCAATCTGTTGGCATCTTTGAGTAAGCTATGATATATTTGATTTGCAAGAGCACAAATCTCTGTCAACCAAGAAGATGCAAGGCATCCATGAAAGGTTGCTGATTCTTTGGGATATGCATAGAATCTTAGGATGATACGTACGCAGCACACTAGAGTTAGTCATGCGGGCACTCACGATGCCTGCCCATTTCACATTTCCCACAGGGAGATTTTGTGATACAGTGGAAATACCCCAACCTCTGGATCAAGCGTCCAAACTCAAATCCAAAACAAGGATACATTGGCCACAGAAGTTTTCGTAATGCAGTTCAATGGGCGGACAATCAGCTCAGGAATATTTCCCCCACTATTCCCCAAAGGGAAAAAACATTGTGAATGTGAACATATGCAAAAAGAAATTCCCACCTCAATTAAGAACCAGTGGAGAATGGCTTCAAATGAATTTTTATTCCTGTCCTCCATTGTTAACAGGTGTATCTGTCCTTCTATAAGCATTCTGCACAATGGATTTGTAACACATGAATATACATAAATAGAAATGTCAAGATGACTATGGGCACTAATAAGAAATCTTATGAATTTTGCATTTTCTTTCCTGTAACCTTTGTCTTTATTTATGTAGAAGTGTGTCAGGCAAGATTGAGTTAATTTATTGATAAATAATATGTACCTACCTGTCAGTATCCCTTTACAATTTTTAGATTCCATTCTAAAAGCAAGGGACAAAGAAAATTACAGCACAGGAAGCGGCCCTTTGACTCTTCAAGCCTGCACAGACCATGCTGCCTGACTGAACTCCCTACCCTCCAAGGGACCGTATATCTCTATTCCCATTCTATTCACGTATTTATCAAAATGCCCCTTAAATGTCACTATCATATCTGCTTCAACTACCTTCTTCTGTAGCAAATTCCAGGCATCCAACATCCTCTGTGTAAAAAACTTCTCTCCATCTCCTTTAAACCTTGCCCCTTTACATGTTATATTTACATGTTCCATAACATATCTAAGGCTAACCAAAAGAACCTTTCTTAATTTGACAAAAAATACTTTTGATATGCCAAATGATAAACTAATTAATTGATAACGTATGTACTTGCAGACATTGAGACACTTGTATGGATTTCTGTTACCGATATCTTGCGTCATGACAAGAGAACCTATTCTCATTTAATCTGGTTGTTGTAGTTTCTTTCTACATTGTGAATATACCACTTCAAAAAAATTCTTGCTAACCAATGAAAATCACATTTCTTCCCAGATTGCAAAGGGAATAAATATTATTTCTACTATATGAAAAGAAGAGCAAAGGCATTTTACCTGCCAAAGGTGGTGCTTCTTTTGTCCCATGAGAGCTGAAGTAATAGATGTTTCCATTAAATTAGGTTGATTTGACTTCAGACTCACTTGCTCACATCAGTTTCTTGCTGTGAAATGTAGAACAAACAAGAGACATTGTTGGCATCTTAAATATACATTCCTAAAGCATGCTAACTGTTCGGAGCACCTAATAAATTGTGTGCATTTCAAGATGCCACATCATTTCTAACAAAAACCAAACATAGCTGTAAATGTAAAATATTAGAGAGTGGAAACAAGTATATGAAAACAGAATAAGACAATTGCAGAATGAAGTAATTCCTCACTCAGTGTTCTCTAAGAGAAGAAGTATAAATCACTGCATTTATTTATTACTGTGTAGTAGTGGAAGTGCAACTCTAAAAATGATGGATATTCTTTGCATTTTCATAGTAGAATTAATGGAATATTTGTGCTCTGCGTTTCTTCATTTGCAAACATATATTTTATTGATTATACTAGTTTGACTTTGTTGTTTATTACAGACAATATTTTAATTCTGCTTTCCAGGATAAATGTTAAAATAGATTCTACTTTCAAGTATAGATGTCAAAATAGTTTAACTAAAATGGATTATATCACATTTTTGGCATAGTGAATCAAAGCTGCATGTTTTTTTAATTGAAGTTGGATTGTTGGGCTATTTAAAGACATGGTTGGAATACTGTTTTTAGCAAACAATAAATTTGTTTTAGTTAGTGGTTAGTTTCTTAGTGTTAAATATTTTTCTATATATTTGTTCTCATCACTAGAATATAGGGCTGATTTCAGAGTTGGATACTTCTGATACAAAATGGTGCTACTGTGGGGTAGATGTGCCAATTTCTGAATAAAGTCCTTGCTTTTTTATTTATGTTAGCGTGTTGAAAAGTAGTCAGCCCGTGACAATTCTTCCCATGAACTTCATTAATTGTCTATAATAATTTAATTTTTATGTAAATGCTATAACCATCTCCTCAAAATTTTATATGAATTATTTTATTTTCATTTTGCCTATTGTCCCGTTAATTCTTTTGAACAAACCACAACTAAATTCTCTGTTTTCGAGGCGAAGTGTGGTGGCAGGCAGATCTATAAGTACTTTTTTCATTGCCACAATGATGGGATGCTCCACTAGATTCTACGCCTGGAAATATTTTAATTATGCACAGGCAAATTCCTCTCCAAATCACCTGACAGGCCAGCAGCTAATTCACTTGTTCAGCATCAGCTGGCAGTTTGAAAGCCCCAGCATCATACTTAAGCATCAGATCAGCACCTCATATCACTGTCTCCAACCCATCTGTCTTCATCAGGCTGTGCAGCATGTCAGCAACACAGATGTGACAGGCTTGCTGCCTCAAGAAGAAGACAGCACCAGCTTTCACCACAAGTATTCTCAAGGCCCTTATTTGGGGATTCCTGGCCCACTGACATCCTTAAAAGATGGTTTGAGAAAGCAAATGAACTGCAGCTCTCTGGCCTGATATTGCCGAGGAGGTCAGGCAGCTGCCAATCACCCACAAAGCACCATCCAGTGCAGGAAGCAGATGAATGATCTAATCTGTTCAGCCAGGGTAAGTCCTCTCTCAGCTCCCTCCACTATCAAACTCTCAGCATGCCATCATGTACTCAAACAATTACTCTCTTCATGGATCTCACACATTCTGTGGGGGCATATTTGAACACTTACTCTTTCAAAAGGACTTTCACAGCAGCAACATCCCATCAGTTTTGTTGCTCACACTCTATTCTCTGTCCTTTCTGGGTAGGATGCACTACACCCATGGGACATGCATTTCACCTAACCTCTGCTTCAATCCTTTAAACACATGTTGATCTTTTGCCTCCCCGCTGATCAAATGTGCACACAACAAATGAAAATGAACCCTGACTCGGGGAGGGCTGGCAGAGAGCATCACCTCACTGAACTTGAGGAGGCCGCACGGAGCTCGCTGGCGAGGACAGGTCTGTTATATGAAGAGAGACTAAGTAGGTTAGGATTATATTCACTGGGGTTTAGAAATGTGAGAGGGGATCTGATGGAAACTTATAACATTCTGACAGTGTTAGACAGGGTAGTTTCAGAAAGAACTTTTGATGTCATTTCATGATCATGGGTACTCTATCACTGTGAATAAATTGCACTTTTTCAAATCCATTCCATGGGTTTATGAATGTGATGGTCAAATGAAAGCATTTTAGTTTGGATCTTTGCAATCCCTTATCCCAATGTTCCGAATGGGCCGTTCACTTCTTTAAGGAGAAAGTAGAGAAGTCTTGGCTTGTCATAGTGTGGTGTGCAACACAGTTGTCAGAAAATATTAATGAGAGTGAGAACAAGTGAAACAAATCTTCTGAGTCTTTTACTACTTTCCTTCATGTGATATAAAGAAAATACAGGTCTCGCACAAAGATGTGAAAGGTGCTTTGTGCCTACTTCTGCTAAATAATAGGTGGAGGGCAAGGTTGATGGACATACTGCATTAGTAAAAATATTATGTTGTTTCAACTTAATTTAGCTAACCTTGTGAGGTTATTGAACTTCTTTTCTGAGTTGTCACATGGCACAAGAAGGTCTCTTCTGCTGGATCTGGAGCATACATTTTCTGAGTTTCCTCCCTTAAGGTAAAAAAACCTTTGCAGATGAGTCTGAAATCTTGTGGCCTCTAGGTCCTGCTCAGCACCCTCATACAAACTTTATGCTGCCAATCTACCTGTTTCCTGAATTCCCATTGACAATTCAACTGGTGCTTAAGCATTCAATAGAAGTTTGCAGAAGTCTCACGCCAGTATCCATTTGGCGAGAAACAATGGCAGATTTTCTCAGATGATCTTGGTTAAGTTCTACATTGTTGAATCATTTATTGAAGGATATAGTTTCATGAATATCAGTAGCATTATAATGTAGCATTAAAACACTCTCTACCCTGAAGCTACAGTCAAAGACTAATAGTTCTAATTAGTCTGCTTCCCCAGCTAAAGTCATGTTCCATTGTCTCACCCACTTTTTGACAAATTATATTGACATACCAAAAGTGATTAGTTAGCCTCATTTGAATTTTTATGATTTTTCTGCATATGGTATTGATTTTTCTGACTTCCTCTACATAGAAGATAAATTATAGAAGCGGATTTTATTTTATTCAGTCACAGTCTGTGGATATCGCTGGCAACACCAGCATTTATTGGTCATCTCTAATTGCCCTTGAGAAAGTGGTTGTGAGCCACCTTCTTGAGCCACATGGTGTTGCTACACACAAAATGCTGTAACACAAGGAATCCTAGAATTTTGACCCAGCAATGATGATGGTATGGCAATATAGTTCCACGGTCAGATAGTGTTTGACTTGGTGGGAAAACAGAGGTGGTGTTCACACACCCTTGTCCTTCTAGATTGTACATGTTGCAGGTTTGCAAGGTCCTGTCAAAGAAGGATTATTGAATGGTTGCTGTGCATGCTATAGTTTGTGCAGGCTATAGCCAAATAACACTGGTGGCTGAGAGAATGAATGTTTAAGATTATGTACAAACAAGGACTAGGAGTCAGCTACCCAGAAGGAAAAATTAGTAAAATGAGAAGATAAGAATACTGATCTGAAATGTTATTTCTTTCTAGGCATTCAGCCCCTTGAGTCTGCTCCGCAATTAAATAGGTTCATGGCTGATCTTGTTGTCACTTCAAACTTGCATTTTCCTACCCTGATAATCTATCACCTTTTTATTTACTAAGAATCTATCCATCATTACCTTAAAAATATTGAAAGACTCTACTTCCACCTCCTTTTCATGAAGAAAATCCCAAAGATTCGGAAAACTCTAAGTGAAAAACTTTGCCTTACCTCAGTTTTAAATGGTGGCCACTCAGTTTTAAACAGTGACATGTGATCCTAGATTCTTCCATAAAAGTAAACATCTTCTCATCCATCCTGTCAATACATCCCAGGATGTTATGTTTCAATCAAGTTGCCTCTTGCTTTTCAACATTACAAGTATAGCCTGTCCAACCTTTCCTTGTAAGAGACAATGCAGTCATTCCAGGCTGTGGATGAGATGCCAATCGAATGGGTTGCTTCCTGCTTCTGAAGTATTGGTTGCAAAATCACAAGTAACTGAGTTCATGTTTGTTCATAGCTCCAGCCTTTGTGATTGAAATCTGGAGCAATGCAGTGTATTGCACAGGTTACAGACTGAGGAATCCCTCAAAGAGAAAAATGATCTGTTGTTGAAGAAATTTCTCTCTCAAGCCTTAATGGGAAATATATGGTGCTGAAAATTAGTTTACCTGATTTCTGGCCTGGGGGGATGTGTGACCTGCCAAGGTGAGTAAGCTGCTGATGGTGTGAGCATGGACCTCTTGTTTCACAACATAAACCACCTTTTCTCTCAACAACAATATCTCTACTGAGTTCCTGTTTTCATATATCTGACAACCACAGCAGCCTCAGGAGGAGAAAAGAGGTCAACAGCAAAGCACTGATATCACTTAATCTAATATTCAAATTCACCAGCTTAGATACTGGCAATGCACATAGCAGTTAAGAGTTGTGATCAGCATGCGGTAAGTCAAGAACGGATATGCTGTAACTGGACCAGGATGAAGGATGGTTCAGTTGCATGTTCATCAGAAGGTGAGGTGATAGATAAGTATTTCTGCAGAGGACTTATGTGAGGACTTTGATAAGGCAGCACATTGGAGAGCACTGATGGACATGCATACAGCAATTCTGGCCTCCCATTCAGGCTTCAGCCATTAATAAAGAGTATGGAGGAGTCTGGCTCCAACTTGGAAGAGAATAGCACACAGATCTTGCCATCTTTGCAGTCACCTCATTGTCACTCTGCAGATTCAGAGGCATTGCCACCCATACCCATTGCACACTATTGCTGGGATTTGATCCAAACATGAATGCCCCACTCCAGGTGAATAGCCAATGACAAGCCTGTCTCCATTTAGCCAAGCTGCTGGGCCATCAGTTGGCTTGAGCCAGACATTCGCCAGAAGGAAGTATCAATTCTGAGAACTGCTGGCTAATAAAATGGCTTGTAACTTTCTCATCCTAGCAGCATCACTAGGAACAAAGGTCATTGCTGCAGCTAAAGGCTGTCCTTGAAAAAGAGCCACCATGTATTTGGATTTAAAGGTAATTCTAGAGCTTTAATGGTTGGCAGAAGCTGGCAAGGGGGCTAGGTGGGCCAGTGCAACAGGATAGGTAATAAATAGAAATCCTGGTTCACCACCTTTTGGTAATTCTGGTGGACAAAGAGTTCCCAAACAGGAACCTTACCCACTAGCATGACAACAAGTCCCAGGACTGCCATTATAGACAAATACCAGGATCTTTAGAAGGAAGTGTTAGGCAGATCCTGAAAGTCACTGCCTTACACTTCCTTCTGAAAGTCCTGAAAGTCACTGCTTTCCTGATCCTGTAACTTTTTAATGTAGTCATTGCATGAGCATCTGACTTCTGGATTTCCTTACCAAGTCACACATGCAGACGTGATGCCGATGTATGTGTCTATTACTGTGAAGTATTTAAAGCGATGAAAGTTGAAAAGATGGCCAGGTATCCAGAGAGAGAAACTGCAATAATGGATTCCCAATATTGCAAGGCAGCACTTTACTAATGCCTCTTGTACATTGTAAACATCCATTAAAAAAAACCGTCTTTCCTACCAAGGAGAAGAAAAAGCAGACCGCAGAAGGCAAGCAGGCATACATGAGATTGCTAAGGAGATTAGCAACAGCAGTTGATGTCACAATCTTTCATTAAATCTGAGAAAGATTCAATGGCCTAATCAGATGAGGAAAAATATGTGTAATGACACATTCAAAGTATAGCCTGATGTGCCTCAAATTCCAAGCCTCTCACTCTGCCTTCCTAAGTCTGCTCCAGAACATCACCTTTCATACCTGCTTACTCTGCAGGTGAAACTCTCTGATTCTGTCCGTCCATCCACCACTCGCATTCACTCTCGCATTAATAAAATATCACTCCTATTTCCACAGTGTTCTCAATAAATCTCCATCCATCCACTCAACACATTCCATTACTCTCACTCAGGTTTTTTCACAATTCCCTTCTTGTAAGCGAAGAATTAGGAAGAGGCAGAGAATTAGAAACAAATAAATGGAAAATAGGAGCAGTATAGGCCATTTGGCCTTTTGAGCTTACTTGGCCAATCAGCATGATCATGGCTGATCATCTATCTCAATGCCATACCCCCAAGCTCTCCCTCGATACCTTTAGCCACCCAGTGATTGAAGAAATATCTCCTGATCTCAATACTTAATATTCTACCCAAAACCTGAGACTCATGTTCTATTTCTCCCCTTTCAATCAATCTCTTTGTCCTCCTTTGTTCAATGCTGAACTGCTGCCAATCCTTAGGCTTGCAACTTTTTCTAGCAACTTTACATGACACCTCTTTGGATCGAATACTGTCTCTAACCTCTTCTGTGAGCTGTGGTCGGGTTATTTCCTTGTTTTGTTTTTATGCCAGAAATTTATGAATAATTGTTGCAATGCATATGCAATGCATTGATTCAGAAGTGACCCTCCAATAATCTTGCTGCAGCAGAGGAGGTGCAATAGAAACTCCAGAAGTGATGCAAGACAGGTATAAAGAGTCTATGATGGAGACCACTCACTCTATGGATGCACTATCACAGAAGTGATGCTGAAAGTCAACCATCTCAGTTACACACAACTCAGGTAGGGATGTCAAGACAGGTATTTGAGCTCTTATGTGGTATCTCACACATCATGAGAGAACATTGTGGAGACAAATCTAGCAGGAAAGCCCCTAGGATGTTCCAAGCTCAGTTAAGGAAGACACATGCTGAATCTTGGTGAGCACTGACAAACCGTATGATTCTGGAGCAACAGCAGAAAATGTACAATGTATGGGTAGCCTTTCCACTGTGCTTCACATAGTTAGAGTGATTGGGAAAGGTTAATTGTGCAGAATGAATACAATTTGGTCTTCACAAATGGCTTGTATGCTATGAATACCATCTCATATCAGATTGCTGTAAAAAACCCATCTTTAGGGAAGAAAATATGCCTATTTTACCTACTCTGACCTACATGTGACTCCAGATCCCATGCAATGTGACTGACTCTTAAATTGCCCTCTGAAATTGCCTAGCAAGCCACTCATTCAAAGGGCAATCAGGATGGGCATTAATGCCATATGATGTTCTCATACTGTGGAATTAAAAAGAAGCTTGCCATGACATTTGCTGAAGTCACAGGAATTGCACCATGTAGAAGTAATAGAAAATGGACGAAAATGATTTGTAGTTGCATAACATATACAAATAGCTTTATTTCACCATATTAGGTTGTTAAGTTTCTGTTTATATTTTCTATCAGGCTAAAATAATTTGTTTGCACCTTGTTCTGTTATTGTCTAATATTTCCCACTGCCTGGCGGAATGATAAGCCAATATTTAAAGATGAGTAACTTTATGGAAGTGTACCGTTGTTTTGTGTTTAGAAAGATGGGCCAGAATTCTGGTCCCAAATGGGTGCATTTCTTCAATCTAATTGAACCTTGCCAGAATTAGGCCATCCCAAATGATCCATGCAGTTATGTACATCACTGATGGTATCCTCACCACATCAAATTTTTCCTTCTCCGCCTGCTTCTCAAGCTATTCCTCCAAATCCTCTTCCCCTGAAGAGGCAGTGTGTTCAACACTTTCCTTCCACTCTAGCTGCTGCTCTGTTTTATGCAGAGATAGCACAATAGCTGCCTGGTTTGTAAAATATGAGATACATATTTTATCATTTGACAGCAACAGTATCCCTTAGTATGGATCTGATGTGAATAACATTGGTACTGGCCTGGCCAAATATCCTCTAGATATCATGATTCTTATTTTTAAATGGTGTCCAAGAGCTAAGGTGAAAGTATTTGATGTTTGTGTTATTCTAAATGACTATTTCTCCTCTTTGGAAGGAAAAGTCTGCTCAAATGGAAGAGGGCTGAGACAGCCAGCTCACTATCATCATGAAAGAGCAAGTAGGCAATAGGAACTTATAACTTGATTGCTGATGTCAGTTTCCTGGGCCCCAGCAGTAGGTAGAAGAAGCAGAAAGTCTCTTGAAGTTGCATGAGGTGCCTATGGTGCTCACATCCAACCTCCTCCTGCCAACAAGTCACAGCTTTGAAAGATGGATAAGGAGGACAGGAGGCTGAGAGAAGAGAGGGCATTCCTGTGCCAAAAAGCTAAGAGCTTGGAGGAAGACAGAGAAAGAGAGCACTCCAGTGTGAAGGTGGAATTGCTGGAAACTCAAAAGGTGCAGCTACAAAACGAATAATGTACTCTCAGAATCAAGTAACTTATTTATTTGCATATTATTTATATCTCCTTCCGTGGCTAAAACTTCATTGAATGGGAAATAGATCCATAAATTTTTGCTGCTAACACAAAGATGAGTGGAAAAGAAAATTGCGTGGAGGGTGTGGAAAGCCTGCAGAAGAATCTGGATAGGTTGAGTGAGTGGGCGAGGACCTGGCAGATGGAGTATAATGTTAGCAAGTGAGAGGTTATCCACTTTGGTAAGAATAGTGGTAGGAAGGACTATTATTTAAATGGAGAAAAGCTGCAGCATGCAATGATGCAGAGGGACCTAGGGGTCATTGTACATGAATCGCAAAAACACAGTATGCAGGTGCAGCAGGTGATTAAGAAGGCGAATGTTGGCCTTTATAGCGAGGGGGATAGAATATAAAAGTAGGGAGGTTCTGTTGCAGTTGTATAGAACATAGAACATAGAACATTACAGCACAGAACAGGCCCTTCGGCCTTCGATGTTGCGCCGACCAATATAAAAAGCAATGCCCCTCCAAACTAAACCATTCCCTTCTCTTCCATATACTTATCAACTAACCTCTTAAACGCCACCAAACTTGGCGCATCTACAACTGCTGCAGGCAGGCATTCCACTCCCGAACCACCCTTTGGGTAAAGAACCTGCCTCTGATATCCGTCCTATAACTATCACCCCTTAATTTAAAGCTGTGTCCCCTCGTGCTAGCTTTCTCCATCCTAGGAAAAAGGCGATCACTGTCCACCCTATCTAAACCTCTAATCATCTTATATGTTTCGATTAGGTCCCCTCTTAGCCGCCTCCTTTCTAACGAAAAACAACCTCAAATCCCTCAGCCTCTCTTCATAAGACCTGCCCTCCATACCAGGCAACATCCTGGTAAACCTCCTCTGTACCCTCTCCAATGCCTCCACATCTTTCTTATAATGTGGGGACCAGAACTGCACACAATACTCCAACTGCGGCCGCACTAGAGTTTTGTACAGTTGCAACATGACGTTGCGGCTCCGAAATTCAATCACTCTACCAATAAAAGCCAAGACTCCATATGCCTTCCTAACAACCTTCTCGACCTGACTGCCTACTTTCAGGGATCTATGCACATACACACCAAGACCCCTCTGTTCATCTAGACTACTAAGAATCCTACCATTTGCCCTATACTCTACACATTTATTATTTCTGCCATAGTGCATTACCTCACACTTTTCCACATTAAACTCCATTTGCCACCTCTCGGCCCAGCTCTGCAACTTGTCCAAGTCCCCCTGCAAACTAGAACACCCCTCTTCACTATCTACCACTCCACCGACTTTAGTGTCATCTGCAAATTTAATAATCCATCCTTCAATACCCTCATCCAGATCATTTATAAAAATTACAAACAGCAGGGGCCCCAAAACAGACCCCTGAGGTACATCACTTGTCACCGAACTCCAAGATGAATATCTCCCATCAACCACCACCCTCTGTCTTCTATCTGCTAGCCAATTCCTAACCCAATTAGCTAAATCACCCCCTATCCCATACATCTGCATTTTCTGCAGAAGTCTTCCATGGGCCACCTTATCAAACGCCTTACTAAAGTCCATATATACTACATCAACCGCCTTACCCCCATCCACCTCTCTGGTCACTTTCTCAAAAAACTCAAGGAGGTTAGTAAGGCATGACCTACCCTTCACGAAACCATGCTGACTATCCCCAATCAATTCATTTCTCTCTAAATAACTATAAATCCTATCCCTAATAATTCTCTCCAATACCTTGCCCACAACAGAAGTAAGACTCACTGGCCTATAATTCCCTGAAGGTCTCTCTTCCCCTTCTTAAACAATGGGACCACATTCGCTATCCTCCATTCCTCCGGAACCACACCCGTAACCAACGAGGACCTGAAGATCAGAGCCAGAGGCTCTGCAATCTCCTCTCTTGCCTCCCAGAGAATCCTAGGGTAAATACCGTCCGGCCCAGGGGACTTATCCAACTTCAAACCCTCGAGAATTTCTAACACATCCTCCCTATCTACTACAATACTCCCCAATTTGCAACCCTGTACCTCAGTGTTCTCCACAGCTACATTTCCAGCACTCTGCGTGAATACCGAAGAGAAATATTTATTCAGTGCCTCACCAATCTCTTCAGGCTCCACGCACAACTTCCCACTGCTGTCTATGACTGGCCCTAATCTTGCCCTAACCAATCTTCTATTCTTAACATATCTAAAGAAAGATTTAGGATTCTCCTTAATCATATCAGCCAAAGTCTTCTCATGTCCCCTCTTAGCTCTCCTCAACTCACTCTTTAGCTCCCTCCTGGCTAATCTATAGCTATCCAGTGCACTAACTGAGCCTTCAAGCCTCATCCTGACATAAGCCTCCTTTTTCCTTTTAACTAGCGAATTAACTTTTTTAGTACACCATGGTTCCCTTACTCGACCATTTCCTCCTTGCCTGACAGGGACATACTTATCAAGGACTCGCAGCAGCTGCTCCTTGAATAAGATCCACATTCCAGATGTTCCCAGTCCCTGTAGTTTCCTAGTCCAATCTATGCACCCTAATTCTCTCCTGATGGCCTCATAATTACCCTTCCCCCAGCTATAACTACTGCCCCCAGCTTCATGCCTATCCTTATCCATCACTAAGGTGAACGTAACCAAATTGTGGTCACTATCACCAAAATGTTCACTAACTTCCAAGCCTAACACCTGGTCTGGCTCATTGCCCAGCACCAAATCCAATGTAGCCTCACTCTAGTTGGCCTATCTACATACTGAGTCAAAAAACCTTCCTGCACACTTTGTACAAAAACTGACCCCTCTAATGAGCTAGAGCTATAGCTATTCCAATCAATATTAGTAAAGTTAAAGTCCCCCATAACAATTACCCTATTACTTTCACTCCTGACCAGAATTGACTTTGCAATCCTTTCCTCTACCTCTCTAGTATAGGGTGCTGGTGAGGCCACAGCTGGAATACTGTGTGCAGTTTTGGTCTCCGCATTCGAAGAAGGATATATTGGCCTTGGAGGGGGTGCAGTGAAGGTTTAGTAAGCTGATACCAGAGATGAGGGCGTTGGATTATGAGGAGAGACTGAATAGGCTAGGTTTGTATTCTTTGGAGTTTAGAAGGCTGAGAGGGGACCTTATAGAGACGTATAAGATAATGAAAGGGATGGATAGGTAGAGGTTGAGAGATTCTTCCCGCTTAGCAAACATAGCAGAACTAGAGGGCACAGCCTCAAGATTAGGGGGGTGTGGTTCAGATCGGAGTTGCGGAGGGGTTTCTTCACGCAAAGAGTGGTGAATCTTTGGAATTCTCTGCCTGATGAGGTGGTGGAGGCTTCCTCACTGAATATGTTCAAGTCAAGAGTGGATAGGTTTTTGATTGACAAGGGAATTAAGGGTTATGGGGAGAAAGTGAAAAAAGTGGTACTGAACCACTACAGATCAGCCATGATCTTATTGAATGGTGGGGCAGGCTCGAGAGGCTGTAATGGCCTACTCCTGCTCCTATTTCTTATGTTCTTATGTAAACTTATGTTGGTTCAGTGGCCTCCCAGAGTGGTACAAATTACATCTCATCATTGCAGCGAGAGTGTCAGCGGCTCCAATAACTGGAACTCCAACAACATTCAAGCAATATCACCCCCAAATGTTTCCAAGCCTTGGGGAGATGCAGCCTGTGACCTGGGCCCTCAAGGTGATGCATGGTAATTAATCATAAATCATTCTGACTTGTGGCTACAACTGCTTATACAAATAGATCAATGCAATGATACAGAGTGTAGTGTTTAACTTGACTGATGCTAATTCATTGGAGTTGAACGTTAACAACTTGTCTGTTGAAATATATGATAATTTCTAATATTAACTATGGAGGTCTGATTTATCCCTGATTTTATTTGCAGGTGCAATTGTTGAGAGGGATCAAGATCCCAGAGTGACTCTTGAATTCTGTCCATGGCCAGATAATTAATTCTTTGGCCGGAATTCTTCAAAGTGAAGCTGGGATTCTCTGGTTCTGCTGCAGTGAATGGAATTTTGATTAGATGCCAAATTCTCCATTCTCACTGGCTATGGTGACAGGGCGTACAACGTCAAAAAATTCTGGTCTTTATTTGTTAAATACCTGAATGTGGCATCTGGGTCCCTATGTCACTTCAGGAGATGTCAGTCTGCAGCTGAGCATGAAGGTTTGTGAACATTGGAGGTGCTGTGAAGCCAGCACTTTCACTTTCAACAATAAAGTTGAACGTTAGAACGTAGAACATAGAACATTACAGCACAGAACAGGCCTTTCGGCCTTCGATGTTGCGCGACCAATATAAAAAGCAATGCCCCTCCAAACTAAACCATTCCCTTCTCTCCCATATACTTATCAACTAACCTCTTAAACGCCACCAAACTTGGCGCATCTACAACTGCTGCAGGCAGGGCATTCCACTCCCGAACCACCCTTTGGGTAAAGAACCTACCTCTGATATCCGTCCTATAACTATCACCCCTTAATTTAAAGCTGTGTCCCCTCGTGCTAGCTTTCTCCATCCTAGGAAAAAGGCTATCACTGTCCACCCTATCTAAACCTCTAATCATCTTATATGTTTCGATTAGGTCCCCTCTTAGTCGCCTCCTTTCTAACGAAAACAACCTCAAATCCCTCAGCCTCTCTTCATAAGACCTGCCCTCCATACCAGGCAACATCCTGGTAAACCTCCTCTGTACCCTCTCCAATGCCTCCACATCTTTCTTATAATGCGGGGACCAGAACTGCACACAATACTCCAAGTGCGGCCGCACTAGAGTTTTGTACAGTTGCAACATGACGTTGCGGCTCCGAAATTCAATCCCCCTACCAATAAAAGCTAAGACTCCATATGCCTTCTTAACAACCTTCTCGACTTGACTGCCTACTTTCAGGGATCTATGCACATACACACCAAGATCCCTCTGTTCATCTAGACTACTAAGAATCCTACCATTTGCCCTATACTCTACACATTTATTATTTCTGCCATAGTGCATTACCTCACACTTTTCCACATTAAACTACATTTGCCACCTCTCGGCCCAGCTCTGCAACTTGTCCAAGTCTCTCTGCAAACTATAACACCCCTCTTCACTATCTACCACTCCACCGACTTTAGTGTCATCTGCAAATTTACTAATCCATCCTTAATACCCTCATCCAGATCATTTATAAAAATTACAAACAGCAGGGGCCCCAAAACAGACCCCTGAGGTACACCACTTGTCACCGAAATCCACGATGAATATCTCCCATCAACCACCACCCTCTGTCTTCTATCTGCTAGCCAATTCCTAACCCAATTAGCTAAATCACCCTCTATCCCATACATCTGCATTTTCTGCAGAAGTCTTCTTTGTTGTCCACCATAATGCACTAATTAATGAAAATTGTTGTCAGATTCGTTGTCTCATATCTCTGATTTCTTTTTCTTACCCATTTGCCTGTTCATTGATGGCCATTCTGTGCTATGATTAAAGGCTTGAATAAATCCTTGCTTTCTTTCCTTCATTCTGCCCACCAGCACACTTCATCATGCATAGTTGCACTTATATAGAACATAGACCATAGAACATAGCGCAGTCCAGGTCCTTCGGTCCTCAATGTTGCACTGATCTGTAAAACCTACATGATTCCAATATCATCCATATGTTTATCCAATGACCATTTAAATGCCCTTAATGTTGGCGAGTCTACTACTGTTTCAGGCAGGGCGTTCCACACCCTTAAAGAACCTACCTCTGACCACCATACTACCTTGTACACCATACGCCTTCTTAACAACCCTATCAACCTGGGTGCCAACTTTCAGGGATCAATGCACATGGACACCAAAATCTCTCTGCTCATCCACACTACCAAGTATCTCACCATTAGCCCAGTACTCTATATTCATGTTACTCCTTCTAAAGTGAATCATCTCACACTTTTGTGCACTAAACTCCATTTGCCAACTCTCAGCTCAGCTTCACAGCTTATCTATGTCCATCTGTAACCTGCAACATCCTTCCGCACTGTCCACAACTCCACTGACTTTGTTATCATCTGCAAATTTATTAACCCATCCTTTTACAACCTCATCCAGGTAATTTACAAAAATGACAAACAGCAGTGGCCCCAAAACAGATCTTTGTGATATGGGCTAAGAAGGTTAAAATGAGCAAATTGCAGGAAGAAGTGGAGCCAGGTTCTGTGTCCTCACCCATTGTTGGGATTCTCCAATCCTACTGCAGTGAATGGAGGTTTGATTGAGCTCCAGATTCTCTATTCTCACTGGTAGGGTAGCACGGCATGAACAGTGGGAGAACTCTGGAAATGTTTGGCACAGTATTAAATTGAATTTTTTAAAAAGGTGTTGTTATATTAAAAAAAAAACAACTTTCTGAGCAAAAATAAATCAATGTTAAAGCAATAAATTATTACAAATAAAAAAAGGTAATAAAAATGGCTGGAGTGTGAGAGGGTTAGAGTGTGTGTCAGGCTCATTTTCAGAGTCTTAGAGTGCTTGCTCACTCACCCTGTCCTACTGTGTGATTGGGCATGAGTATGTGTTGGTGTTTGGTGCTGACAGTGAGTGAAGAACATGAGACCAGGAATATTTTCTTGCTACATTTGGGTGTTAGTGTGTCAACAATTGAGGTTGCACTTAAGACCTGTAATCTTCACCGACTTGCGAGGATCGTTTCATACTTATGTCCATTTTTGAGCAGCTTGTCGATGCTATGTATTTTGTTTAGCAGCCCATTCTGGGATGCTTCTATGGGAGTAGATGGGATTCTTCAGCTCTTCAGCAGTTAATTCTGACTTGCTCAGATTGTGTAAACCTTCATTCTCAATTGCGAGGCAAATTTTTAGGCTTGCTTGTCTGGTTCTGACACACTTGAATCACAAAACCAGACCACTACACACAGTTTAGACATTTAAATTCAGAAAGTAGGTCAGCTGCATCCCATTCAAACTGGGGAATTTGTGGAGGTTCAAACAATGTCCTTTTGACCTTCCATTTCCTGTAGTACATGAGATGAGTGTCACTGCGGCCAAATTTCTCTAAGTTCTGCCCACGAAAACAAATTATCACTGGAATGCACTGCAGAGTAATAACATCTTTATTTTTTATTGAGCTTATTGTTCAGCAACTCTTGAAGTCACCCATTATAATCGCAACCTTCTCTAGTCTAATTTTTTTTTTCTCTGTTTTCATTTGACTCTCCCTTGCTAAGAATTAACCTGACACACATCCTGGGCACTCCTCTTTCCCAATTGAGCTAGCCCATAGTTTGTATGCTTGACACACTGTCCCATTCAAAGAACTGACAAGCTGTGCGCTACCATCTCACAGATGGTAGGGATCCACTCACTTACCAGCCATTTACATGAGCACCAGCTCAGTGCTGTATCATCAAAATCTTTCTTTGCAATCACCCATTGCATTATCAGTGTTCTCTACTGTTGAGACTGTTGTAGTCCGAGCAAAACGTCAAGGGTTGTTACATCTTATGTAGCACAATCTAAGGCACCCAAGTTGTACCTATACTTAATCTTGCTGCCAGACTGTTTGACCACTGTTGAGCACTATGTTGGGTTATTATAATTGTATACTACCTAACTGCACATAAGAGATTGAGTAAACACATTGTTGGTTCACTTGTTTATACTGGGTGAATAAATGCAGTTATATGTAAATATAAAGATTGAAGACATCAAGCCATGTGTATGCTGTGCTCAGCTTAAAAAGGAAACTAAAACTCTATCACATTTCCCTTCTAGTGATATCATGCTGTTATCTCTTAAAAGCATAATACAACAGAAGCTACAGTCAGCATTTTACAGTTTCTTCACAAGTGCATACATCACCATGCTTTGTTAAAGGAATGGGTTTACTAATTGCCCATCCAAGGTTGAGCTCAACCAGAATAAACAAGAAAATAACAAGTGACAACTGTCTTTACAGTTGCTGGGAAAAGCCAATCAGTGATGACTGCTTCCAACTGGTAATAGCCAGTGAGCAATCAATGTTAACTGTTCCCGAGTGGAAATGGACACCTTTCCAGCAGCCCAGACCAACTGTTACTGATTGGTTTCTGTTCCAAGCTGTCCACTGTTCTGGTTAAACTTTCTTTTCCTTCCAAGGGCCACTCTCATTCTTGTTTCCCAGGTTGGTGCTTATCTGTCCAGATATCCAAAATACATCTTCTGTATCCTGGGCTTTTGCTCCATTAGAGAAGCTGTGGTCAGGTATCTCCAATTGTCTATCATTATTCAGATTCCCTTCCAGTTGTCATCAACTATGCCTTGAGAAGACAGCCCTCATCTCAAAGGAACGGAACACTGAGCGCCTCTTTATAATTGATGTGCCTCACCATTTGCAAATATACATAATTCCCGGCCTTGCAAACAAGGCATTAGTCATTTGCTGAATAGCAGACTGTGAAATTCTATTAATATCTCCCGTGGTCTTCTGGAAGGAGCCAGAATTGAAGAAATTAAGAGTAGTGGCAATTTTGACAGCTACTAGAAATGCCCATGCACAAGGTCCACTTGGCAGCAACTTTTTATTCAGAAGATTGAAAACGTTGGTGACCATTTGATGAGATGAATTGAACCTCATGACTTTGTCCTTGAACTTGTCCAAGAAGCAGATCTTCTGTGTCAAAACCCTGTGAGAGGGATACTGTCTCCCATATTGAGATGTGCCTCCTTGCTCATCCCTTCTCCTTGATGGAGCAGCAGCTCAGTGAGGAGAAGGCTGCTGATGCTCATTTTAGCCGTCGGTTCAAGTTCAAAGTAAAATTGCATAAGCAGCAGCTCTGAGAAACTAATCTTTGGTGAATGGAAAATGTAGATATAATTTTTAAAAGCTAGATTTTATGCATCCATATTGGGTGCATTTTCAGAAGGAGGCATGTGAAGAAAGTCAAGTAGCTAACTCATCACCTTCCCACCCATCCCTTAGCTGATCCCCATAATACACTAGGTGGGAGAGTGCCAAAATCAATGGCCTGCCCGCTATATGTAAATAACTAATCAAATGTCTATTAGAATAATTAGCAAGCCTAATGTCCTGGATAATACAACATCTACGTGAGAATAAAGCTGACATGGCAGGCCGGCAGGAGCTTTTATGGACTCCATAAATAAAAGAAGAAAGGAAGGGGGCATCAATTCATGCCTCCTGTGTATCAGGAACAAGAGGTCACCCAAGAAATTGTCCTCCCTTCTGAATCTCCTTTCCTCCCTCATTGGGCTCTAAGATTGCTCCTGAAACCACAGGAGCTAATCTTCTCGGTCAGACACCCATCTTCTTTGTGCTCCTTCCTGCAGTCCCCACAACACTTACAAATGAATTCTGACTGCTGGAGTGGCTGGCCAATCTGATTGGCTGGAAGTTTTCAAGGATATCTCTGGGGCAAAAATGGACTTTCAATCGCTTTCACCCACCCACAATGTGCTATCACAGGCTAGGCTTCTTCCTGGCATGTCAGCTTCTGGCAAATTTTCCTCCCAGAGGTGAAGGGCAAGATATTTCCCTGCCCTGTAAAATGCAGCCCCACTGCCTAGTTAGTACACTCTCAGATCAAATCCTATGTGTAAAATGGCAAGAGAGCAGGACTGAGCTTTCAGTAATTTTGAGTTTATTTGTCTGTCGTTTGTTCAGTTCCTACTATCCTCTCACTTTGCTTTTGCTACCCATCCCTCATTGCCCTTGAACTGAGTGGCTTTTAAGCCATTTCAGAGTCAATCACATTGCTGTAGATTTGGAATCACATGCTGGAAAGAATGGCAGATGTCTTTCCCCAACGGGCATTAGTGAGTGGGGTGGGCTCTTGATAATCATTATTGATAGTTTCAGGGTCACCGTTACTAGCTTTATTCCAGATGTTATCAATTGAATTTAAATTCCACTAGCTGCTGTGGTAGGAAGTGAACCTATGTCCCAAGAGCATTGGCCTGAACCTTTGGATTATTAGTCCTGTGATACTGCCACTGTGCAATCCTCCCCCTACTTGCACTGGCATGTCTCACCAATCCCGGAAAACCCCACTCAGAATTAAATTCAAAAAGCCAAGTTAGAACCACTGCTAATTACCTTTATCGCAGAGTAAATTGATAATCCACTCGTCCCAAGGCTCTCTCTCATACACAACCAAAATGCTGGAGTCATAAGGCAGGTTATGGCCAGCTTCCTGAAGTGCTGTCAATTTCTGCCCTTCTAATCAGACAGCCACTTTTAAACCCACTCACTTTTGAGATTAAAATTCCCCCATGTCACTCACATTATAGTGTTTGATTACAAGATAGTCATTTCAGTAATATTGTGTACCCAATAATAGATTGCACATCTTTGATGAAATCTTTATTGCCGATTCAAAGAAATGACTCGTTTCAAATGGATTGAGTACATAATTGATGCAAAGCAGAGATTATTCTATTCCTAGAATATGTTTCCATTCTATATAATTATCAGAAATTAACACAGCACTGTTTTGCTGTATATGCAACTGCACTGAAATGTTTAACTAAATCGACTTTTCCATGATATCTAAAACCCGAGTATTTTTTGCACTGTTCTGCATCATCATTCAGTGAAATCCAAACCAGCTTGTGGTTTCTTCACCATTACATACCTTAGCCATTAGTCATGTTTACAGAGTGCCTCTTGCAGAAAGGAATATAGCAGGAGGTTAGTGTATGATGAATGAAACAAGTTGAAAAGATTTTTAATTTAACATGTCACAAAATTAGGGCACAGGCAAAGTCACATGATGGTGACATCATTTAAGGAATAAACATATTTGACATTGTGAGCAGTTGTTATCATACATTTTACTGAAAAGTCCATATTTATGTTGAAAGCTGACATTTCAATACTGCATATAAATACTATTAGAATTTTTATTACTCCACTCATAATTTTCAGCATAGTGCCACACATCGATAACATTAAAAGCCCAAACCTCGACATCTTAAAGTCCTTGAGTGGCCATCTCATGTAGTCTCAATATCAAGATTATCAATGTCACTATTACAGTCAACAGATTGAATAGTTGTTAACAGTTTAATGAATTGGAACATACTGCAGTTTTCATCTTTAATCTGACTACAGGAAAAAAGGGGTAGATTTTCTATTGAATGTGATCTTGGTCAATGGGCTTTGCTTCTATTCAACTTCTGAATATGTTTATTCAATTTCCAAGCTAATTTCTTGGGCTTGAAATTTATCAACAACCAGTTTCAGAGACCAAGGCCTATAAAGGGAACTTGCATATTTAAACTAGATCCGATTTAGGCTGCATGTCTGGCTTGCAGGGACTGGGAGTTGAGTTTTGGGAGAAAGTGGTGAAGCAGCACAGAAGGAAAATGTGAGGTAGGAGAAATCTCAGTACCAGCTCCTATAAAGGTATGAAACTGTGGCGATTATAGCAGTTACCCATCTAGATCTAATCATATAGTTGTCCCAAATGCACTTTACTTGTAGAAATCTCAATTCAATTCTACTTAATAATTTTCCTGACTCCAATCTGACTTCTCTGAGGTGGCCCTTCCTGCCTATGTGATCTGCAGTGCTTGGAAGTTGCTGATGTGACATCTCCATTTTCTCCTCCCCTTTCTCCTTCCAGCCAATGTCCTCAGTGTAGGAGAGCTTTACACAGTCAAAAAGAAACATGTTCGCACACATTGTGCGACAATGGTTGTGACCGCAGTAGCAAGACAAATAGTTTTGTGCAGTTATTGGATTGATTTTTGGTAGTCATGGAAAAAGTGTAAAATGCTAACAAAAAGAGGAAGTTGAAGTGAAGTCTTACCTTTTTAAGTTGGGCACAATGCTATCAAACCTCCTCACATATACATGCATAGCAGTTTTGTGGCTGGATTGGTAACCTAAAGGATTGCTATAAAGCCCATCTGGTTCACTCGTATCTACAGAATGGAAAGCCTGCTATTTTATTATGCGCTCTGACCTCCATCACCTCTCATCTTCTAGCAATGTGATTGACTTCCATTGTTCCCTTAAATGGACAAGCAAGCTACTCTGTTTAAATTATGATAGTGATTCAAAATAAAGATCCACTCTTTTTGAATAACAAAGGATGGATGTTAAATGTTAGTCTTACTTCCATACTGATTATTTCGAGGATAGGTTCTTAATCTTATTTAATTACCTAGCCCCTGTGATGGGCTATCCAATGTGCATTTTCTCTTGTGTAAGTTGTACATGACCTATCAGACAAACTATTTGGAACTACATTGCTGGTTCTTCACTGCTTCTGGGTCAAAATCCTGAAAATCCCTTTCTAACAGCATTGTGAGTATCTTTATACCACATGGACTATCCAATCATCAGCTCTTAAAGCAATCTGCAACCCTTTTAGATATATAACTAATCTATTTGAATTTTATAAGATACAACTAGTATGACTGACAAGAAGTGCATATGGATATTATCTACATGAGCTTGCAAAAGGCATTGATGTATTTGTTCAGCAGAGCAAAATTGAAAGTGCATAGAATTGGAGGCAACCTTACCGCATTTGTCTGTAATTTGTTGGGAGGTATGAGGCAGAGAGTACAGATAAATTGAACATTCTCTGGTTGGTGGGATATTACAAGCACACCAGGCATATGCACTGGTTCTCAGTTTTTTAACGTAGGGAGATGTATATCCAAATTTATAGATGACTTGCTTAATTGGCATCCCATCCACAAACATTCACTCCCTTCATCATTGACTAAAGTGGCAGGAGTGTATACCATCTCAAGATGCATTGCAAGACTTCACAAGGCTTTTTAAACAGTAGCTTCCAAACTCAAGACCACTACCGCCTACCGTCACCTACCCTCCAAACCACACAGCATTCTGACTTGGAGTTATAATGCCATTACTTCACTGAGTCAAAATCCTGGAAATCCCTGCTTAACAGCATTGTGGGTGTATCTATAACACATGGATAGCAGCAGTTCAAGAAGACATCTCACTATCACCTTCTTAAGAACAGTTTGGGATGGGCAATAAATGCTAACCCAGCCAGTGATCCCCACACCCCAGGAATTAATAAAAGAAAGATCCTTAGTTCAAGGCTGCTGGATTGAAAAATGAGGAAGTGACTCTTCATATGCATAGATCCTTATTTGGATCCCATCTCAATTACTGCATTCAATTTCCAGAACCAGATATCTGTGAGGATAAATTATGAGGATAGTTGCATAAACCTGATGTGTATTCCTTCGAGTATAGAAGGTTAAAAATGTATATTTAATATTTTAAGAGATTTGATTGATTAAATACAAATAAACTATTTATTCTGACAAGCGATCTTGAACATAGAGCTTTTATTTTAATATTGGAGCTGGTGTGTTTAGAAATAAAAACAGAAGGGTAGTGGGAATCTGGAATTCTCTTCCATGAAGGAATGTGGAATGCTGGGCCAAATGAAATTTTCAAAATTAAAACTGATAAATTTTTGTTAGGCAAGATGTTTGAGGGCATAGAGCAAAAACAGATATATAGAGTTGAGGCACATCAAAGCTCTTTGTTCGAGATTTCCTGTCAGAATAAATAATTTATTTGTATTTAACCCATCTATGGCAAAATAGACCCAAGGGGCTGAATGGCCTACTCCTGTTCATAACTAATTTTACACAAAATCACCACTATATTGATATTTACTGTCACTTGTCATCTATACTATAAATCTGTTTAGCAGACATTTTCAACATTTTTCTGAAAGGAGGTTGCAAGAAAATGCATATTGTAACACATTTTCTCCTTTCTACCAACAAAAGTGACTATCTCCAATAAGAGAGGATCTAATCATTTTCCCATGACATTCAATGGCATTACCATTGCAGAATCTCCCACTTTCAACATTCTGGGAGCTGACCATTGATTAGAAACTGAACTGGACCAGCCACATAGATATACTGTGGCTGAAAAACAGATCAGAGGCTTGGGATTCTGCGGTAATGTGTGACTCCCCAATGCTTGCCCACCATCTAAAAGACACAAATCAACAGTGTGACAAAATACTTTCCACTTAAGTGCAGCTCCATAAATTCAACAATCTCAGTACCATCCAGGCCAAAGCAGCTCCTTGATTAGCAGCCCATCCATCAACTTAAATATTCATTCCATCTATCACTGATACACACCATGGCAGTAATGCATGCTATATACAGGATGCAGCTCCCTCAAGGGTCCTTTGACAAACCTTCCAAACCAGCATCCTTTACCACCTTGCTAGTAGGACAAGAGTAGCAGATGCACGCCAACACCACATAAGTAAATTTCTCTCCAAGCAACAGACCATCCTAACTTGGAACTATATCACAATTCTCTCATTGTCGCCGGGAATAAATTCTGGAAGTTCCTTCCTAATGGCACAGTGGGTGTACCTACATCCCGTGGACTTTAGCAATTCAAGAAGGCAGTTCACCACTGCCAGAGTTTCAATGACTATAAAAGATGGGAAACAAATGCTGACCTTTCCAGTGCTGTCCACATCACATGAAAGAATTTAAAAACTTAGGGGAATGACTAAGACTTCAAAAATTAACTTTTAAATTAAATAAGCTAACTCTCCTGCTTGTGCATCATTGGGGACCAGGCGTGATCACCCCACTGATGGGGACACTGTGGGAGTTCAGAGTCGGGGGGTACTCCTTGGGAAGTGCCAACTTGGCACCCTGGAGCTGTCCACTGGGTACACTAGCACTGCTCCTTGGCACCCCAAGGGGGTGGGGCCTACTGGAGGCATGGGGGAAGGACCTGCCGTGCATTTTGCATTTGGGATTGATGGGGTTGGGAAGGAGGAGGGGGTTTGGGGCTGCACTTGGGAAGGATCAAACTGGCATGAGGGAGATTTGGGGCTAGCCAATGGGGGGGGTGTTGTGTGTGGTGTTGTGGTGTGTTGTGTGGGGGGGGGGGGGGGGGGGGGGGGGGGTGGGTGGTTGGTGACTGGGGCTGGCCGAAGAGTGGGGGGGCATGGACGTCAGGGAAGCTGGTGACTGGGGACAGGGACAAGGAAGCAATCAGGAAACTCGGCAATCAGAAGGCCGGTGATGGGATACCAGTGCATATGCGCATGTGCCAGTCTCCTATCTGCTGATAGATCGGTGCAGCACAGTGACCCACTTAGCAAGCTGATGCTAGCCTGTCAGGTAGGATTAGGCCATGGTTCCTACCAACATGAATTCCCCAGCATAGAGTGCTGGAAATCCATCCCACTAAGTTTCTCCATGAAGCAGGCAGTGTAATCTCCCATTTTCCCACCCCCTGAGCATTTTGAATTTTTGGGGATAAAAGGAAACTTCACCTGACACAGAATCTAACTGCTACTGTTTACGATGGGGGAAAGTTTTCACAAAGGGACACATATGAAATGTTGAGATGGCTGGGCAGTGGGAGTTTGTGGTGGGGATTAGTGTTGTGGTGGCATCAGAGCCATCTAGGCTTTGGGAAGTTCATCGCGATATTTGATGAGGAAGAAAATATTCCTTTATCCCTCAAAGATTGAATTTATAGTTTTATACGATCAGCTAATTCTGCAATTCATTCCAAAGTTATTCTGAAATCTGAGATCTGGCCAAAAGTGTTGAGTTAAGATGAAATTGCTGTTGTGAGTGATACAAAGTGATAAAGATATGTGAAACTGCACCTTTCCAAATCCAAAAAAACTGAAGTTAAACAAAAAAAAGAAGCATGAATAAATCTCAGACCAAAATTTAAATTTGAGACTTCTTTTCAGTGCATTCAAATAAAGGGTAAGATTTGCCTGGCCAGAATCATTAGCTTGGAATTTGATAGACTTAATTGAAAATGAATTGAGCTAAATTGGGCTCCTCACCCTAGGGCTCCTCATTCTTCCCTGATGTTTATATCCATGATATGTGAAATGATACATGGGGTGAAATTGATCTTAGATAGTAACACAGCCTGTTTTACACACTCCCTATATTTTTCTGAATGAAGTCATTTCAGGATGAGTATGTGCTTAAAGGAATGTGGGTTCTGGTTTGTAAGGGCATGTATGAATGAATATGTCTATGTGAATAAACATAGATCTGTGTGTCTGTGTGTGACTGAGAATTTGGGAAAGGGACATAGGGATGCATTTCAAGTACATGCTATAGCTTTCAAGGATAATAAATGGAAGATATAAATATTCAGGATGGAAGTTCAGAAAAAAATGGACTGAGCATAAAACATTAAATACTCAGCTTTATATCATGTTCACGTGAGTTATCAAGGAGGAAGTGAAGGTTGATGCGAAACAAATAATTCCTATTGTTCACAGGACAATGTCTGAAACATACACCTGTACCACCATTGTGGGAAAAGAAATCTAAGAATTAGGTCTGGGGGTAAGCAACATGAGAGAGATTGAGCAGCTGAGTGGAGAGCACTTAACCACAATCCTCTGTTTTCTGTCACGCAGCCAATTTGGTATCCAAGTTATTACTGCCCCTTTTATTCCATGAGCTATAACTATGCTCACAAGCCTGTTGTTAGACAGAGTACATTCAGAAAAAATGTTCCCAATGATGTGGATTTTTGAGGATAAGGAGGAAAGCTTTTAAAACTGAGGTGATGAGAAATTTCTTCACCCAGAGGATGATGAATATGTGGAATTCTCTACTACCAAATGTAGTTGAGGACAAAACGTTGTCTGGTTTCAAAAAGAAATTAGATATAGCTTTATAGGGACTAAAAGGATTGAGGGATATGGGAGGAAGGAGGGATTAGGATATTGAATTCGATAATCAGTCACGATCAAGACGAGTGGCAGAGCAGGTTCAAATGGCCAGTTCCTGTTTCTGGTTTTTATGTTTCTAAAGCCTATTGTGCAGCACTTCACCAAACACCTTTTGGAAATTCATGTCCACCATGCCAACAGCATTATCCTCATCAGCCCTCTCCGTTACCTCCCCAGTTTTCTACAGCCTTCAACTCTCTTCTGAAACATGGGTTAGAATTCCCATTAATTGTCATGCATGGAAAAGAAAGAACTTGCATTTACATTTATCCTATCACATTTTTAGCAGGATGTTCCAAAATGCCTTGTTGCCAATGATTTGCTTTTGAAGTATCTGAACTGTTGCATTACTGGCAAACATGACAGATAGCTTGTGCAGAGCATAGCCTCGTAAATAATATGGTAAAAGACCAGCAAATCTGCTTTTGTTTCTGTTATGTGGACCAGGAAGCCAGGAAACGTTCCTTGCTCTGATTCAAATTATGTAAATGGGAATCTTTCATTGCTACCTGAGCAGGCTGTTGGAATCTCAGTTAAGTATCTCATCCAAGCAGTACGACTGCCAACAATGCAACACTCTCTCAGTGCTGCCCTGTAAGTGTCAGCTTGGTTCAAGAGCTGAAGGAGTTGAAGTTAATGCCTCCTGACTCAGTGGAGAGAGTATGGCTCTTGGTGGGGACTGATATATCCGTAGGGATTGATTTATGTGTGCGTGAGGAAGTGCCTGTGTGAGTTGTGAATCTCACAGGATTTGTTGTCACTTCATTATTGGATTATAGGGATGGTAAAGAAACATGCTGAAAAAACTGTTTCGATTGAAGGTAATTTTTAGGCAGGTTATATCTCAGCAATCATGTGACATTGATTTAATGTCAATTAGTCATTTTGAAACCTTTAACTTCCTCAACCAATTTTGGAATGTGTCAAGATATAAATCATTCAACTCACCAAGATCTCCACCACGCCTGTATTAATAAATACAGAAAATATTTTACTATTTTGATTTTTTTAATGAAAGTTGTCGAGTTACATCTGTTTTTTTAAAATAGAAGGGAAATTATTGCTGACCATGCATGTAGGATGCAAGGAAAATTGAGACTGAATCACCATTACTAACCTAAAGGAAAGTGCTTAAGTGAAGAAATGTGAAAAAAAAACTAAAGCATTGGAAGATGAATTTGATTTCCACCTGAAATGGGTCAGTGGTAAGGTCACCCAAATCTATTGTTTATGTTGGCATGAGGCCAAAACAAGACTTGGGTTTGGACCTTATTATCCAGCTTTCATCCTCCTGATGAAAGGGCAGCGCTCTGAAAGCTCATGATACCAAATAACCTGTTGGGCTTTAACGTGGTGTTGTGAGACTTCTTACTGTGCCCACCATAATCCAACACTGGCATCTCCACACCAAGCTTGCAGGCAAGCTGAGGACAGCAAAGGTCACCCCAGTGCAGCTGGGGGAAGGCAGGGTGGAACTTGGAGAAGAATTCTTGGCCATTTATTTTTTTAACTCAAACTGAGCAGCAGAAAAATGAATCTTACATCATCTTCTCAATGATATACAAAACAGTATATAACTAGGGTGAGTTAAAGGAGGATGCAGGGGAGCAAACATTTAGCCATCCTCAGTGTGTTGTAGTCTTGATAGGCCAGTTGATCCTTTCCTGCCCAAAATATTTAAGCACACAGAGTATGTACCAAAGAAAACTGAAAGCTTATTGAGTGATTTACTTTAAATGCTTTCCTTGAGTGATTTACTTTAAATACTTTAAAGGAACCAAAACATGCAGACCTTGAGTTGAGTATCCCATGATTAATCCTTTCTGTTCCCACGCCTCTTCCTGATATTCAGTGACCCTGATGGTCAGTGCAGTTATTTGGTCAATGAGTGAGCAAAAGATCGCCCTGAAAGTGACCCCCTACATAAGCAAGTAATCTGCCAATAAACCTAAATTTCCCAGCACAATCATTCTCAGTTTGGGATGGGAATTAGGTGATGGAGATAGCCTGACGATGGAATATGGATCCATTATATTAGATTCTCATTTAATTTAATGTCTCCCAAAAAGTAGTCCTACACTGGATTCTCTGGCTGCGCAAGATAAATGAGAGACAAATCTGTAATTGTGTGGGTTTCACCCAGCCCCATGCAAATGTAATGTGATCTTGTTAATTCCTGCAACCTCAGCATGGTCAGGACTGGCAGGAATTTGCAGACTAAAGCCTTGCATAGGACCCCTACAACAGACACTCGGTAAGCAGAACCCACTGGAGGGATTTGATCATACTAGGGCACTGTTCCTGGCACTATCCTCTGGCACTAGTTCCACCACTCCCCATTTAAGTTCTGAACTATACAAGAGAGAAAGTTGCTGTTGCCGTCAGCAGCTTCAATACCTGCTATTAACCTTTGCCGATTTCCAAGAAAATCCCGCCCCAGGTATTTGACAATGAAGAGTTTGGAATAATCCCTCATTAGGGAAACAGAGTTTTAATCAGATTGTGTAATTCCTATTGCATGCTGACATCTGGATGGGTTGCTGAAAAACCTGTGAGATCTTTCTTGATTGTGTCTGCCATTTATTGTGCAGTGTGATGTGTTTTACCACAGTTTGCCTGTAATTCACAGGTACCTCATGGTGATTCTGAATGTTACAGTATAAGATATACATTGTAAATTGTTATAATTTTCTGATTTTGTATCATAACATTTAATTTGTTTGTTCCAAAATCACAGAAACTTGTGGCTTTATTTTCTTAGGGAATGCCTGGGATCTCAAGATTTGTCTGTTTCAGGATCATAACGACACATAATGTCCAGAATTTTTGGGTATACTTCCAGTGGCATCATAGCAAAACAGGAAATCTACACTTCAGTTTCTAAAGAGAGAGGGAGAACTGCCAATATAATGGAGCTATACTTGAGAAAATGTCAGCATTTTAAGGCGAGCAGATTAGGGAAACAAAGCAAAATTGAGACTGTTAATTACAAAAAGGTTTAAGCTCAGTTAACGTCAGTCACTTTGTCAGGTTCTGCTGCTGATTATGTTTTTTGAAGCAGTTGTATCAGATGAAAGCTGATTTTGCAAAATTGAAAGCTGGAGGGTAACATTGTGAGTTCTCAATGAACTCACCTCATTTAATAACAAAACCTTTTTTTCTTGATTTTTAAAGAATGCTAAAAATAAAAATCCCAAACTTCAGCCTGGAGAATATATCTCTCTTTTTATTTATGAAAGAGGAGTTCTCTTGTGACCGGTGGCATTACTCTTACGCTAAGCGCGGGCTGCAGACTGAATCTTGTCTCTGGAGGGAATACAAAGCTGTAGCCACGGAGGTGTGTAGTGAATTGTTTATTGTATCACTGAGCTGTGTTCCACTTATACTTCATGACACAATAAATGAACATATCTTCCAGGAACAGAATAAACTTTTAGACTTCTGGTTGTGCTATACAGACTTGCAGATCAGAGCTGTTAAAAATCAAAGCTTTAAAATCAGATTTCACATGATAAGCCACCTCAAAACATAGCCCTGAATGCCCTAGTTGGGCCTGTTTTACACATACTGTTAGGTTTGGAACTATGGTATGCAGAGAAAAAAGATGGTTGTTTTTAACTACAATCTGCACTAATTCAACTGATACAACAGAACATAGAAAAATGTGTGTGGAACTGCCTTCAGAGTTCTTCTGATTGATAAGCTTACTTTCACTGGATGGTCAATAAGGATGACTCAATTTCAGTTGAAGATCAGCAGAAACCGCATTTACACAGGTAAAACCGGCACCCATTTCAGCTACGGAGAACTGGTTTGGCTTCACCTGTGATATAATGTGTAACTCTGGCCATACCCCAATATCGAAAAACTCTGGATTTCAAGAAACTCCAAAAGACAGCAAATTAAGTTTTCAACTGCACTTCCCGAACTAGAAGCAAATTGCATTGAAATACCATCAACTCCAAGTTTCCCTCCAAGTCACACTCCAAACACCCAGCCACACCAAACTACTTCCGCACCCTCTCCCCTGCCCTATCTCACCACTACATCACTGTACATATAACATTCCCTTGTAGTCACTGGGCCAAAATCCTGCAACCCAACACCCCCACCCCCAATTTAACAGCTTTAGCAAACTACTTTCACCATATTGATTGCAGCAGTTCAAAAAGGTGACATATTACCACTTACTCAGGAGCAGCTAGGGATGGACAACAAAAGCTGGCCTTGCTAGTTTAGGTTTGTATCCCAAGAAGGAGTTTTAAAAAATGGTATTAGAGATTGGCCTGTTGATACAAAAAGCAATTGTAAAAGTTGACAATATTTTTTATTCGTCTGTGGAATATGGGCATTGTTGACTGGCTTGCATTTATTGACCATCCAAGTTGCCCTTGAGAAGATAATGATGAAATGCTGCAGATCCACAATGCCATTAGGGAGGGAATGCCAGGATTCTAACCCAGTGACTGTGAATGAATGACAATATATTTCCAAGTCAAAGTAGTGAGTGGCTTGGAGGGAAACTTACAGGTGATGGTGATTCCATATATCTATTGCCCTTGTCCTTCTCAATGGAAGTGGTTGTGGTGCTGTCTGAGGATCTTTGGTGAATTTCTGCATTGAATGTTTACATTAGAGGGAATTCGGTTCTGAATAGAGCTCATAGGAGTTTTCAAGCTCATAAGAAATATAAATAAGATGCAACCTAACAAATTCCTTGGCATTACTAAAAACCTTAAAAGAGGATATGGATCCAAGCATAGAAGAAGGAAAGAATAAATACTTGACTGGGAAAGTGATGTTTGTATGGAACAGATGGCCCAGAGAAACATTGAGGTAGATAGTGTGAACAAATGTAAGCAGGAACTGTCCGGGCAGTTTTTGGCAAAAAGGGTGATGAAGGAGGTATAAGTGGAGAGTAAGTGTGATGTGTTTTGGACTGTGGATGAACCATATGGACTGTGATGGTCTTGTTAGTCTTGAACATTCTTACATTTCCATGAGGATTCATAAGAGACCAGCATTTTACTAGTTGTACAAATTGTCATTGTGGGAGAAAAGGAAAATGTGTCATGCTGGAAATGTTTATCTAAATGATATTTTGTTTTAAACACGTTGTTACGCATGGTTCTAGCTGATCTAAAAGCAACTTAGTCTTTTATCTAATTCTGGCATTAAGAACCTAATTGGCATTAAGTGAAGCTTGGAGTTATTTTGGTATTGATTCATGGACTATTGACATTCCTGACAAGATCATAATGTATTGTCCATCCCCAATTGCTCTTGAAAAGGTGGCGGTGAACTACCTTCTTGAAATGTTGCTGGCTGTGTGATGAAGATCATTCATAGAATTGTTAGGTAGAGAATCCCAGAATTTTAAACCAGTGATGATGAAGGAATAGTGAAATAATTCCAAGCCACAATAACATGTGACTTAAATTAGAACATGCAAGTATTGACTTACTAATGCACCTGCGTTTTTGACTTTCTAGGCAGTTAAGGCTGTGGTATTGGAAGTCTTGGAAAATTGCTGTTGTGTACCTTGAAGATGTACAGGAAACCGCCACAGTGTGTGGACTGTGTCATTTTTTTTCATGATACCAATGCATCAATCACTCATAAGAAAAACATGTCAGGGATTCATTTACTTAGTCTAGACACACTGGATCATTTACACATTGGTAGAAAGCTTGAAGATACCAGAACAGTATTGTGTTCTGCTCACAAGTATAAGTGATACTGAGGCTGGATCACATAACATGTTTTCTTTTCAACGATATCTTGCTGATGTCCCTTAAAAGCATATTACAACATCCTCCTTTTTTAAGGGTACTCACCCCCGCCCTTCCAAAGAACTATAACTATCTAAATACATGTTCATGTTTAATTAACATTACGTAAGTGTATGAGTAGTGAATCAATGAGTCTCTAAAGTGGAGATACACACAAAGGAGTATTTTATGGTCCCACCAAGGTGTGCCTGGCAAAATAAATCTCTCATTTATTTTGAGAGAAGTGTATGATCCCATCAGGCTTTGGGACTGTAAAATCCTGACCACAGCTTTTGTGATGATAACCTTATCTGGAGGTTTCTTTAATTGTTCTCAATGATCTGTGTAATGGTCATTCTTGTATATTGGCTGCAATTCTCCCATCCTGATCCATAACTTTTGTGGTGGGTATTGGTGGCAGATGAATGTTTCCAGCCTTCTACCAAGATTTGTGCATGCACCAGGAACGCATGCGCATCTCCCAGAGCTGACAAAAAGTCGCAAGACAGATCATGCTGGAAACTGGCAGGAAGGCAGGTAAGTAATTTGAATCTGTTTTTAATATGTTTCAAGTGTCTTTTGAATCTAATTATCAGAAACTTACTGGTTTTGATTGAATCTCCACCTCTGAGGAGTACTTCATTCCAGCAGGATGTAGAGTAGTTACTCACATTTGGGAAACTAGGGGGAGACCTCGCCAGAATGAAGAAGGGGAAATTGGGGCCCTCTCAGAGGGTCAGGTGGTGGGAGGTGGTGCTTTCGGGGCATGGGTACCCTGGCAATGCCAGCCTGTGCCCCCGGCACTGCCCAAGGGGTAAGGTGCTCATGTCCAGTGACACCTTGGCACTGCCTATCAGGCATCAGGCAATGCTTAGAGGGAGGTCAGCAAGCAGAGTGAGGGAGAGCCAGGGCTGGTCCAGGAATTATTGTGGGGGCAGTTGGCAGGAGGGGAGGGAGGGACAGCACTACAGCAATTGGGCTGGCCAGCAAATGGGCAATCTGACAGATGGGGGCCACTGTGCATGCGCAGAGTTCCAGAACTGTCAAACTCTGGTGTGAATAGGCCCCGTTCCTGAACTTTTAATGACATTCACAATTGTGACTTCTGCAGTGCACAGAGTGTGGGAGATTCAAGTCTCAACTTGCACTGAGAAAACGGAGTTCCAGAACTGTCAGACTCCGATGTGAGTAGGCCCTATCCCCCCTAGGCTTTTAATGAGATTCACAATTAGGGCTTCTGCTGAGCACAGAATGGAGAAATTTAGGTGAGAAGCTGAAGCGACAAAACAATTGGGATTTAGAAGAGTTTTCCCGCCAATTCAGCGCTTTTGGCAGAATTGCGGCCATTGTTTCAGCTTTCATTTGGGATCTTGCCCTAAATGCAATATGACTGTACTGTGATGGAGGAATTGGAATGGATTTGATTTGTTCTCAGTTATACCTCACCATTGTGCAATTGTGTGTAATAACCTCATAGATTCTTGGTTCTGAACAAACACTTGCCAGCTCCAGAAGTTGCCTTTTACATTCTGAGAGATCTTGGAAGTAAACTTGCTGTCTTAGCTATACAATTCAGTACCCACATTTTTATCATACTTGTTGGTCATCTTCTGGTATAGTTTTAAAAGTTGCTCTCTAGTTTCTGAGAGAACAGAATGGGTAAGAGTAGATACATTGATGTGTACTGAATTGTCAGACATGAGATCTGCCAGCAATGGAATAGTTGCAGATGTAACTTTGCACTGTGTAGATCTTGTTTGGTCTGATTATAATTGACAATTAGGCATTTCACAATGTGAATCATTCACTCAGCTGGACCTTTAGATAAGGGATAATGAGAGGAAGAAATATTTTGAGAGGTAATCAATTTCTCATACATTTGCTGAAATGGCTTATCAACAAATTTCAGATGGTTATGTATAATGATCCCTCTGAGCACACTCAAGAAACTGGGAACAGCACGTTGAGTGAGAGTTGTGCTTGACGTACTGTGCACTTTGGACAAATGATGGGGCAATTTGTAAAATAGTTGATGAAGACAATGAAATCAATGCCATGAGCATGAAAGAGATCAGATATAAGTTGGACCAAGGATGGGTAAGAACTTCATATTATTCTTTGTGCTGATTCAGCAAATACTCTTGATGTGCCTTTCACTTCTTGACAATGACATCAATTCATTGTTCATACCTGGCCAATAAACTTCTCTTCCAATCTATGTGCAAATGATAAAGTTGTTAAAGATTATTAGATGTCAAAAATGGACAGACCAAGCAAGATATGCTCAGGGCAGAGGCATGATGACCTGGTTGCCTTTAAAAATGATTCTCTGGGAGATGCCTAGTTCATCCCTAAAAGGTTAAAATGGTCCCACATGTTGGTGGACATGCTGAATTGTATCAGACCATCCTTCAGTTTCTATTGGTTAATTTCTCCTGAATGGTGTCAAATTTCTTGAGCCTTGCTGGAGAGGATTCTATCATATTTCTTGTGGCGGTGGAAAGTTAGGTTATTTGTAGGCTGCATTACAAAAAAATGACAATTTGTTTTAAAAACAAATGATTCAAGTTTGTCACCAAAGGTCTTCTGACATCTAAATATGATTTGAATCCCATAACATGTAGTTAACTTTAAATGCACTCAAAGCATTTAGAATTTAGGCAATAATTAGGGTATTGCCAATGTCACAAAACATTCCAAGAACACAGAAGTAAAAAAACTGCAAGTAGAAAGTGATGAAGGAGATATGAGTCTAGAAGGTCAACTCAGAGCAGATAAGGTGCCAAATTTACAAACGTTCTGGTTCAGTCTGAGACATTAGCCAAGGATTTTGCAAGGAGTGATACGTATATAAAGTTGCTGAAGGAGGCTAAAGATGATAATGTTCATCTTCCTAATACTTAGTTGGAGAGTAACACAGCTCAACCACAATTGGATATGAGGTAAACAGTCTTTAACACATAGAGACTTCATCTGACTATACATTTTAGGATGGTGTTATTTCTTTATTACCATTCCACATAGATTTCAATGTTGTCAATTGGATTGCTATTGATTTCCCTGCATTCCTCATCCTGCATTTCTGACCTACCTTCTTTATCCTTCCTAATTCTTGACTTCTGGCCTGATAAAACAAACTGCAGAAACATTATTGTTCAGGCCCCAATACAAATGGGATTCTAATGAGGCCATAAGCCTCCTTTTGCTGTTCTAGGTAGGTTTCTCAGTAGGCGGCAAAACCCTGTTGATTAAGATTGGAAAAGGATGAGTTTCAATTCCCAACCTGCCCAGTTTCATTTACTTTCCATCTAGTTTGTTGCTTGATGTTTAGGGTTAAAATCAATCCCTTTGACATTTTCAGGACTTAAGAGGTGATGCTTGAATTTTTTGAGTTAAGTCATTGATTCTGTTGCTGCAGTCATTTTAGAATAGCCAGCAATTTACCATTTCTAAATCAGTGAACTGATGCACTTGCACTGACAATTTTCTCACCAAGGTATAACTTTGTAGGTAAAGTGGTTGTGTTACAGTGTCTGTGTATCTAATTTTAGTTTGTTGTCAATGAATATGGGAAATTTACATGTCTTTTTATTTTTGCCATCTAATTTTTAAAGATGGCACATTTTTCACTAGGGTACCAGTGACATCTACCTATTTAGAGAGTATATAAATGAATATCCCACTCCTTGATTACGATCTGAGGCTGAACCAGACTATTTACAATGTTAGTGCTAGATTTGACTCGAAGGTGAGCACCTGACCACATTTGTACATGACACCGCTAAGACTGCTTATTTTCTCCCCGACTTCCCCACTCCCTCAGTTAAGCTGCTGCTAGCACCCTCATCCTTATCTTTGTTCATTCTAGTATCCAAAACACTCCTAGCCAGTTCTTACATGTTACCTTCTGTAAACATTATGTCATGCCACTTTTGTTCTAATACATCAAGTCCTGCTCATCCCACCACCCGTGTTCATAGGCCTTCTACTTAAGCAACGTTTTGATTTTACAATTCTCATCTTTGTTTGTTAATCCCTCCAAGACTTCAACTCTCCCTATCTTTGTAAGTTCCTCCAAGTTATTTGTGTTCCTCTGATTCAGGCATTTTGAGCATCACCAACTTCAGTCACTCTACCATTGATGTCCAATTAGCTGCTGAGGTCCTGAAATTCTCCCCTAAATTCCTCCACCTCTCTACATTCCTTTGTTTCTCTAAGATACTCTTTAAAGCCTATTGCTCTGATCAAGCTTTTGATCAGCCTTTGTGTATTATACTTTGTTATAATAATGTTCCTGAAAAGTACCTTGGGACATGGTACTCGTTAAAAGTGTTATTTAAATACAAGTTGTTGTTATTGGAAAATGAAACATTTGAGACAAGGTAATTATAGACTCAAATTCATACGATTCACATTATCATGGTTAGCAACTTGTTATTTATCACCGTCAGATATTTCTAATGAGTGGCCTTTAGAAACGCTGAGGTCACTAAAATAGTATCGGTTCAATAGAGGAATCAATCAGCAATGCTACTTCAGCTTTCTGTTCTTCTCTATAACCACAAACCGAGCTTCAGCTGTTACTTTCCTGAATTATTTGCTGCGTTCAGCAATGATGAACCTACAGGTTGGGAGTTACTGGCAGTTTACTTCCAGCTGCATTGATAACTCAGCAGTGGGAGAGTGAGCTATAATATATATGGGAGAAACCAAGCTTAGCACAAAATAAAATTAATCACATTAAATTTGGCAGCACAAAATGTGGCCAATGCACTAGAGTCATACCTCACATTATTTACAAAATATCTGTGTGATTTATCACTATTCGTAGTTTGAAGTGATCCTGAAACAACTGTATATTGCTTTTACTTTATGCGCTGGAGTACCCACCTTATATGAGTTAGAGTTAGTTGACAGCACTTCTGTGTATATTCCAACTGAATTCAGATTTCACTTCTTGAATTTGTGAGTTTTGTTTCAGTTGATGTCATCCAATTTGTGCCTATGTATTCCATCTATAATTATTAATCTTCCTTGCTGCTCAGTGCTTTCTGTTACTTTCCATTGTAGCTCCATTTTAGCAGGCTCTGAATAATATTTATTTCTATTGGGTCACATTATCAACAATATCAACCAGCTCCAAGAAATCAATCTCTGTACAACACAGTGCATGTAGCCCAGCTTGGGGTTAAATTGAGCTCCTAATCACTGAACAGACCTTTTTCCACCTGAGACATATGCCCAGGCAGGGAATAGATTTGCTGATAGCTTCAGTTTTCCCAAAATTTAACTGAAGAAATTCTGGACAGAAAACTAATCACAGAGGTTGTGGTGATGTGAAAAGGAATGGTATAAAAATGGAGCTGGGATTGGGAAGAATACATTTGGAAGCTGAAGGCATGATTTCAGGCAATGTTACCAAGGGGAAACATGCAACAAATGGACTGGGTTGGGGGAGTAAGGGATGGGCTGGGGATAGGATGGGGGAATTGACTCTTCCTTCTCAAGTCCAGTGGTAATACCACAAGGTGAAAAGGTTAAAAAATACCTGTAAAGTCTGTGACAACAAAGGAAATCCAATTCTTAATGCAAGTAATCAATAGTTAAGCTTATGCTTAAACCTGTAAAATATTTTATGTTCACATACACCTTCATAAGAGCTTTTATGGTTTCCTGGTTAATCTTATTACATTCAAGATTAAATAATAATTTAAACTTGTTACTAAATTATCTATGAAACTACTCAGATAAGCTTTCATGCATTCCCTTCTAACTGTCTGACTATTGTACAGTCTCCCAGGTCACTCAGGAATTGTAACTTTCCAGCCAATGCACAGAGAAGGCTAAAAGTAAACTACGTACCTCAAAGTTTCAGCAGCATGCTCATCATACATATCTTTACAGATGTCCCATAACTCTTCCTCGAAGCATCTCTTCACATCCCTACCGGACAAGCAACCACTGATATTCATTTTATCTTGTTACCATGTCACATTCATCCCAAAACATTGCAATGAAGTTACTGTGAAAATCCCTTAGTTGCCTCACTCCAGTGCCTGTTCGGGTACGTTGAGGGAGAATTTAGCATGGCCAATGCATCTAACCAGCACATCTTTCGGACTGTAGGAGAAAACCGGAGGACCTGGAGGAAACCCATGCAGACACGGGGAGAACATACAGATGCCATACAGACAGTGACCCAAGCTGGGAATCAAGCGTAGGCTCCTGGTGCTGTTTGGCAGCAGTGCTAATCTCTGTGTCACTGTGCCACGTAGATATGATGCTCTATGCAATGCTGCCTATGGCTCAGTGAATTGCACTATGAACTAAGTCACAAGGTATTAGATTCAAGTCCTGTCATGAGGCTTAAGCATAAAAATTAAGGCTGACACTCCATTGAGGGAATGCTTTCCTGTTGCAGATCCTATATGTTCTCAGGTATTCTTCCAGCTTGCTGTTTGCCTGCATGTTTGGTCTTTCCTTTTTCCAATAGTTCACTTTTCTGATTTCCTTTACTCATCATTGTTGAATAGTGATCATACACAGAGCTCCCAATTGGCTAGGTTTTGCTGCATCTGTTGGGACCTTGATATCTGCCTCCATTCTGGGTCACAATGGAGCACAATCCAATTAATGATGGTGGGTGCATCGGGGAACCAGACCAAGCAGAGGGTTTGCAGCAATATCAGGTTGACACACCAGGGAAAGTGAGCGGTGCTGAGGCAGGCAGATGAACCAGAGGGTTTCTCCACTTACAGAAATCTACCTGCACTGAAGATATATAAATTAAGGAAAAGTAAGAGTTCTAGTTTTTCTTCAATAACTGAAATAATTTTTCTACTTGGATTAAATTTAATGTAAGAGTCTTAACTTCATATATTACTGGGGAAAAGGACTGGAGGATAGATAATGTGGTATCATTATTCAAGAAGGAAATGGGGAAAAAACAAGTAATTACAGTCAGTGAATCTAACTTCAGTGGCTGGAAACTATTGGAAAGAATTCTGAGAGGCAAAATTAATTTCCACTTGGAGAGGCAGGAGGCAGGATTAATCAAGGATAATCAGTATGGTTTTGTCAGGAGAGATCATGTCTAAAAATTTGGATTGAATTTTTTGAGGAGATGACTAAATGTGTAAATGAGGCAAAGCACTGCAGTTGATTTAGTCCACATGGATTTGAATAAGATTTTTGACAAGTTGTTGTATGGGAGACTGATCAAGAAGGTAACGGTCGATGGGATCCAGGGCAATTTGGCAAAAGTGGATGCAAAAATTGGCTTTAGTAATAAGACTTGTTATGATCTTGCTGTAGTTTTTTTGTTTGTTTCATTATGTTCAATTTATTTCCCTTTCCTCCACTCCCCAACCTGGATATCCCCTGAATAGAATCTGTAGATTTTACGAGACTGCTAATGGGGAGCGTGACAGCTAATGGTTTGTAATTGTACACTTCTTGACATCTATTTGATGTAATTATTTTCCCTGGTGTTTTGATTTAATTTCATGACCTGTTTTTTTGTGTCATTTTTACCCACTCTTTACACACACCCACATTACAATCCAATCCCCAAAAGAGAGACCAGTTTACAGGTCATCACAGCCTTGTAACCGCCAAAGTGTGAGCCAGACTAGTGTAGCATTCAATTTTGCCTGCTTATCAGGGAAAAAGTAGAACAAATTTCAGTGCCGCTTACCAGTAAAAGACCTTAGATTAGGAATTTACCATAAATACTTGTGAGAACCGATGAATGTCATTCATTCCATGAAATTTTAATATAAAGTTTATTTTTTAGTGTCACAAGTAGGCTTACATGAACACCACAATGAAGTTACTGTGAAAATAGTTGCCACACTCTGGCATTTGTCTGGGTACACTGAGGGAGAATTTAGCATGGCCAATGCATCTGACCAGCCTATCTTTCAGGCTGTGGGAGGAAACACAAGCACCCAGAGGAATCGTATGCAGACATGGGTAAAATGTACTGACTTGACACAGACAGTAACCCAAGCTAGGAATTGAACCCAACTCCCTGGCACTGTGACGCTGCAGTGCTAACCATTGTGCCACCATGCCATCCTAATAATAGTGCAATAGATAAATGAGTGAAATAAAAGCCTGATATTTGGTTGATTACTATTAAAATCCAAAATTTTGTTTAGCATTTTGTTTCAGAGTGGAAGATTTACTGGTTCTAATTTCCTCACTTGAAATTAATGCTAGTGTGTATACATATACATTGAGTGCATTTATACAAGACAGCACATACTCTCTTGTTTATCTTTTGAGGTGAGGATGAGCATATTAATCATCTGGGGTGTTTGGTAATGTTCGGTGGATAGATAAATGACTCTTAAGGACAATCTGTGCCTGGAAGATTCTGCTGCAGGTATGACAGAATTAAGTTTTTGATGAGTTGCTGGCACAGGATTTTGCTTCTTGCGTTTTTTCTCTGTCTCTGATATGCACTTGCTTGCGAAGGAGATTGTAGCATTTTTTAATTTAGTTGCACTTGGTGAGGCAACCCTGGTTGGGTTTCTCCTATATGCTAATCTTCCAGCCAAGGACTGGATTGAACATGTCCGAGGAAATGATGGACTAATTTGAGTTGATTTATTATTGTCACATGTATTTAGTGTAGACTGAAAAGTATTGTTTCTTGCATACAGACAAACTGGACAGACTGTGCTTATCTGCCTTGCTAAGTGAGAAGAACAAAATGGTTCTGGGGCAAGATAAAGAGAATAAAAACTCAGTAAATAAATGTGTACTCCCAATCTGGCAACAAATAATGGTGAAAATAAAGAAAAACAAATAAATGCAGAAGGATAAGTGTTATTGAATTTGAGCCGCACATTGCTTGATAAAATGGCTCCTACCCAGTGTGTTTTACTACAAAATGTTGATGCAGACAGATGAATAATCTACAAAATAAAAGTGAATTTCTCAGAGTATGTGTGTGAGTGCGTGCGTGCACGTGTTGTATGGATGAGGAAGATCTTCTAACACAGCTGCTTTCACACTTTACAGCCAGTACACCACAAGCTTTAAACCCCAAGCCACAAAGCACAAACCATAGTGAAGTATTACACAAGGCACAGAGTAGGGGAAATAGGTGCAGCAATATTCATGTTCTGACTTTTACATTTAACCTTACAAAACACATACTGCATGTTGGAAACCCTAGAGTCCAATTTAGAAAGTTTCTTTATCAGAATCTAAAATGTATGTGTTATGAATAGTTTGGCAGTTGAAACTGAATAGCAACATTTGAGTGTCAGTTCCTTCAATCTTCACAGCACTGATGGCTGAATAATCACTTCTGTCTTAATGCACATAATCTAACCTAGCTCCACCATCAGCAGCCTTTACCGTCCCCGTAAACTGATGAATTGATTGTAGGTGTTATAGTCACTCAGTCACACAGAAGTGTGAAAACCTGCTAATGTTTAGTAATAAATCTGTACTTTGCCAAAAACGAATGCATCTAATGCAGGTTTTCCAAACAAATGTGTCTTCTTTTTCAATGTTCCCTCTTTCCCTCCCTTTCTTTAAGACAATAGTTTGGGAAGATGGATTATTCAGAGCTGCATTGTTGAGGTTACGCCTGGCTTCCCCAGTTTGTACACACACAGAGCAGCCATCAAGAGCATTTTTTCAATTGTGATATTTCCGCACAGATAGTTTGGTTTTATCTCATCTAACTGTATGAAAAATAACCACCTGAGCAAGGCCATGGAAGCTTGTTACAAATCTTTACCCCCCACCCCCCCCAACCCCACCCCAGGTGTAAGCTTGAAGATAAGAAGGTGGGCCATTCTCCCAACCCGTTCTAGTTCTGCAGTGGGCCGGGAGACTCCAGCGGAGGATGTATAGCAGGCTCACCACTGGGTACATGGTCTCCATACATTTCCACTTGCTAGATTTCTGGCATTGTCAGCTCCATGCCAGAAATTGGCAGGGAGCTGTATGAATTATTCAGATGGGGATTTAAATATCATTAGTGAGCCCAGGCTAAAGTTTCCTGGATAGCTAGCAATTCCACCCTCCCCGTTAGAAGTATTTCAATCCAGCGTGGCTCGCAATAGCTCTCTGCTAGCTGGGAGCAGGAAGCTTGACCCTGCTGGAGTGAAGGGGGCTATGGAACCCTCCCCAGGGTCGGGGATAAGAGTGGGTGCCCCTTGAGCTTTGACAGCTTAACAGTGACAGTCTGGCCCCCGGCACTGCACTGAGACTTGGTGACAGAGAGAGTGAGGTCAGTGATCGGGGCTGGACAACGGATTGAGGGAGGGCAGCCTACCAGGGGAATCTGGGCTGCATGGAGTAGAGGGTTGGGACTGCGTAGGGGGGAGGGTATTGGGGAGTGGGGGCTGCCCAGGCAAGGTGTGGGATGAAGATCAAGGGGGGGGCCGAGAGGATGTGGTCAAGACTGGCGCAGTCCCACCCATGTGGCCAGTGATCGGTTGCTGGAGTGGCCAAAATGATAGTGTCGCGCAGCCACGAACGCTGGCCAGTGATCAAACTGGTCAGTGATTGAAAGACCAGCAATGTGGGGCTACTGTAGATGTGCCAATCTCCGCTATGACAGGTCGATGCATGAGCAGTGTTCCACTCAGCGCTATGCTGGCAGCTGGAATAGGCCTCACCACAGTTTTTTAATAAGATTCACACCAGGGACCTCTTTGATACACAGAATGTAGGAGGTTCATTTTGAAAAAACCGGTAGAATTAACTGCAGTTTAACACAAATTTTTCTCTTAGAGTTTTTTTGGGAGAATCACACCCAGGGATATTTTGCAATTTGACTGCACCATGCAGCTCTACTTCATGCTCATTCATTAACTAATACTTCAAAAACCCATAGCCAATGTTATGGCAGCCCGCAGCACTGACAAAGGAGCCAGATTTATCACTCTGTTTCTCTTAATACTCTGGACAATGAGCTCAGTTGTACCTCCACAATAGTTTTCATTGCCAGACCACAAAATAATTAGCTGCTCACAATTTTCAGTAGAAACCTAGGAACACGATTGAACTGTTCCACCATTCTATTAGATTGTACCTTAACTATATTTGCCCACCTTTGTACCACAACCCTTTGATACCTTTACATTTAAAAAAAATCTTTTGATTTTAACATTGAAACTTTCAATTGACCCAGCATCCACATCATTTTGGGGAAGACAACACCATTCATCTTTGTGTTAAAAGAGTTTCTGTAATTTCTCCATTAAATAGTCCAGTTATAATTTTAAAGTTATGTCCCTTGGATTTCTCTACCATAATGTGGCTGAGTAAAGTTACCCAAACTTAAGTAGAATTTATCATTCTTTTTAGAAACATAGAAACATGGAAATAGGAGTAGGCCCTTGAGCTTGCTCCAACATTTAATATGATAATAACTGACCTAACTCAAAGCCATACTCCTGCGCTCTCTCCATTACCTTTGATGCCATTAGAAGCCTGAAATTTATTTTCTTTTTGAAAGAGATTAAATGATCTGGCTTCCACAGTTTTGTGTGATAAAAAATGTTACGGGTTTACCACCCCCTGAGTGAAGAAATTTTATTTATTCAGTCCTAAATGGCCTACCCCATATCCTGACACAGCTGTCCCCTGTTCTAGAAAACCCCAGCCAGAGGAAACAATATCCTTGAATCCAGTCTGTCTAGCCCTGTCAGAATTTTAGATGCTTCAATGAGATCTCCTCTCTGAATTCCAGTAAATGCAGGCCTAGGTGACCCAATCTCTGCTCATTTAACAATGCTACCACCCCACCTATCAACTTGCTGAACCTTTGCCACAGTCCATCTAAGGCAAGTATATCTTTTCTTAGATAAGAAGACCAAAACTGCACACAACACGCCAGGTGTAATCTTACCAATGCCCTGTACAGCTGCAATAAACTCAGTAAAGTTTTACAACACCAATTTTAAATCCAACCAATTTATTTGATAGTAAATCCACGAGCTTTCGACACTATGTGCCTTCGTCAGGCAAATGCAGTGTTCTGATCTGCAGAGGCACTCACATCTACACAGACAGTTACAGACTGCTGATTAGAATGCGAATCCCCACATCCAACCCGCCACCCAAGTGTCAAAGTGGCCTACAATGTGTGTGAAGGGAACCCCGAGCATTGGTTAGAGAATTGTGTACCCTCTCCAGACAGCACAGCAAGCGAGGCTTTCCGCTAATCCAGGCAAGTTACGGGGGCCACAGATAGTGTGACATGAAGCCAAGATCCCTGTCAAGACCGTCCTCATGTGTGCGGAACTTGGCTATCAGTCTCCGCTCAGCAACTCCGCGCTGCCGTGCGTCACAAAGGCCCCCTTGAAGAACATTTACCTGCAGGTCGGAGGCCGAATGCCCATGACTGCTGAAGTGTTCGCCCACAGGAAGGGAACTGAAGGGATCTTGGCTTCATGTCACACTATCTGTGGCCCCCGTAACTTGCCTGGATTAGCGGAAAGCCTCGCTTGCTGTGCTGTCTGGAGAGGGTACACAATTCTCTAACCAATGCTCGGGGTTCCCTTCACACACATTGTTGGCCACTTTGACACTTGGGTGGCGGGTTGGATGTGGGGATTCACATTCTAATCAGCAGTCTGTAACTGTCTGTGTAGATGTGAGTACCTCTGCAGATCAGAACACTGCATTTGCCTGACGAAGGCACATAGTGTCGAAAGCTCGCGGATTTACTATCGAATAAATTGGTTGGATTTAAAATTGGTGTTGTAAAACTTTACTGAGTTTACCCCAGTCCAACGCCGGCATCTCTACATCACAGCTGCAATAAGACATCCTTCCTTGCTCCTATACGCGAGTCCTCTTGCAATGGGGGCCAATATACTATTTGCCTGGTGTACCTGCATGTTCTTTCAGTGACTTGTGTACTGAGAACCAAGGACTCTTCCTACATCAACTTTTCTCAATCTATTATCATTTCAATAATATTCTGCAGGCTTGTTTCTCCATCCAAAGTAATAACTTCACATCTAACCACTGCATCTGCTGTGTATTTGCCCACTCACTCAACTTGTCTCTATCACCTGGAAACCTCTTAAGGTCCTCCTCACCACTCACATCCCTATTAAGTTTCATGTCATCAGACTTCGTGCTGGGAATTTTATTGAGGCTTCTACTACTCACCATCAAAATTTTGACTGAAAGGGTGCTTTTTTATGTGCAAATTAGATTTCCACCAAATTATGCTAAAATTCACCTTTATATCAGAAAGTGTTTTTAATATTCTAAATATGCTAAGCTTTAAAAGTACACATTTTTTAAAATAAGGCATCTTTTATTTTCTTGAGGTATTTCCAGACACATATAAAACATTGCATCGATCCTACTTTTAAAAAGAAAAATGAATCAAAGTTATTCTGGAGTTGAAAGGGTCGACAACACGAAAGTCTGAGGTGAACTGTATACACCGGTAAATGAATCCCAGCATCACTTCTTCATTTCTTATTCCTTAGGAAAAAATAGATAAGTGGTTATCAAACAGATGAGTGACTAGAAAACACTAATTGGTTGAAACCTTGCTGTGGAATTTATATCAGTGTACTTGCCTACTGTTAGAGATAAGATTTCTTTAAGCAGGTTAACATCATTTCTAAAATAATACAGGAGCTTCATGTTAGATGTAGGGTTTTCATGCACTATTTGCAGCAGATAGAATTGATTTGTCCCTGTAATCATTTCCATTCCTTATGTATTTTTACAGTAGTAAATACCACATTTGTTCCACAATCTTTTGGGCATAGATAGGGGAACAAACATATTTCTGTAACTGCTATACCGGTTACAAAGTTTGCCAGTTACCACATAAATACAGTCACCAATGATTGAAGGAATTTTTTGACTATTTTGCAAAAAAAATGCTTGCAATAATTTTTGAAGAACCACTGTTATACAGGAAATCACACCACTCAGTCAGCACTGGGACAGGGAAATCAGCCTGGTATCCATTTCCTTTCTGACGCGTGGACCCATGAACATGAGATTAAAGGCTTTGGATGCCAAGTATAGCATACACATAGATGGAGAGAAAACAACAATCACAAACTTAAAAATCCCAGAAAGATGTTTGGGAGCTTCTGTACCAGAGTGACTAAAAATGTTTTTGGAATCCCTACAATGTAGAAGGAGGCCATTTGGCCCATCAAGCATGCATAATCCCACCTAGGCCCTATTCCCATAACCCCAGCTATTTACCCTGCTAATCCCCTTGACACCAGGATCAATTTAGCAAAGTCAATTAACCTAATCCACATGTCTTTGGAGTGTGGGAGGAAACTGGAACGCCTGGAAGAAACCCACTCAGGCATGGGGAAAATGTGCAAACTCCACCCTAGACTGCAATTGAACTCAGATCCCTGATGAATTGAGGCAGCAGTGCCACTGTGCTGCCTTAGTCAAGATTTGGTCATACTTGATATGACTTGTGTCATACAATAATTGTTGTGTTGATATTATAACAAACCTATATATTTTCCCTTTTCTTGAACCCTCATTATGTTATAATCGAACTCTCCTACTCTTAACGCATTGAGACTCAGGTGTTAGCTCCTGACTTCCATGAGTTTTCTTGTTCTGCAGTAGTTATTTGACTCAAATAATCTAATTACGACTCTTCAATTTATCTTGTATTTATTCTTACCTTCTTTAGCCATAATGGAGATTTGCACTATTGTTCTCTACCTTCAATGAGATCGCTCAATGACTTGTTTTTAAAAGTTAAGCACTGTGATTTGCCCAAGAACAGCAGAACTGCAACAACTGCAGCTAAGCTTGAGTGACAGGAAAGCTCTGGGACTCTAAATCTACAGCCATATGGTTGAGAAGCTAAGTCTCTTCAGTTGGTGCTGCTTAGCACCTAAATCATTTATATATTTATTTTTTTGAAACGACTTTGCGGAATTCCAGTTTTAAAAAGAAATGCAAGACTATTGTTTGCAGATACACTTCATTTTGCTATTTTCTCAAATATTCAGAATCACTGACGTGAAGTATCTTTAAAATAAATGATTTACATTAACTTAAAAGAAATAATGGAAAAAAGTGAAACAGTGTGATTTTAAATGTATTCACAAGGTAAGTTCATACAAGGAAGCTTTTTCTTCCATTAAATATCAATTTTCCACAATACCAACACACCATTTTGCCATGACAGCAACTTTTTGATTTGATTTGTTTTGATTTATTATTGTCACATGTATTGGTATACAGTGAAAAGTATTGTTTCTTGCACGTTGTACCAACAAAGCGCACTGTACATCGAGGAGGAAAGGAGAGAGTGCAGAGTGTAATGTTATAGTCATAGGTAGGCTATGGAGAAAGATCAACATAATCCATGGTAGCTTCATTCAAAAGTTTAATGGCAGCAGGGAAGAAACTGTTCTTGAGTCAGTTGGTACATGCCCTCAGACGTTTGTATCTTTCTCTTGACAGAAGAAGGCGGAAGAGAGTATCTCCGGGTTGTGTGGGGTCCTTGATTATGTTGGCTGCTTTTCTGAGGCAGTGGGAAGTGTAGACAGAGTCAACAGACAGGATGCTGGATGGACTGGGCTTCAGTCACGATTCTTTGCAGTTACTTGTGGTCTTAGACAGATCAAGAGCCATACCAAGCCGTAATATAACTGGAAAGAATACTTTCCATGGTAAATCTGTAGAAGTTGGTGCGAGTTGTAGAGGACATGCCACATTTCCTTAGTCTCCTGAGAAAGTAGAGACATTGATGGGCTTTCTTAACTATAGACATGGAGACACCGTGTCTGGTTGTTGGTGAACTTGACACCTAAAACTTTGAAGCTCTTGACCATTCCTACTTCAACCCCATTGATGTAGACAGGAGCATGTTTTCCACTACGCTTCCTGAAGTCGACGACTATCTCCTTCCTTTTGCTGACATTACGGAATCTAGCTGTTCGTTTAATGAATCCACTGTTTCTGTCTGTCTTTCAACATTTCACATCATGCATCATCCCTATCCAATTAACAAGTAGGAAACCAATGGTACCTCCCAACTCTTCAGCAAGTCAGTGCAGGAAAGAGACCTTGGTGACAGGGTTTTCCCTCCTACCCACTGCTCAATTGCCTAAAACTCAGGATTTTCCACTCCTTTTTATGTCAGTCAATGGGAGCAAAAGATATCATGAGAATTTCTAACAGTATCTCATGTTGACCTAAATATCTGACACAAATTGTCCTCTCCTTATCAGTGCTTTCCCCAATCTTCGAATGTTGAGAACACCATAGGAATACATTAACATCTAATTATCAAGCTTCTATATCTGAATAATTGCCCTCCCCCATCTCTGTCAGCAAATCCATTCACATCGTTGTGAGAACTGAATGCCATGAATCACAAATGGTCTCCCAAGGCTTGCACCTGGCAAGCAGACCTCTCAGAAGAGTTCAGTTGAGTACGTTGCTCAGGGGAGGGAGAGTAGCCTGAGTTTCCTACGGATACTCTGGTTTCCTCCCATAGTCCAAAGATGTGTGGATTAGCTGGATTGACCATGTTAAATTGCCCCTTAGTGTTAGGGGACTAGCTAGGGTAAATGCACAGGTTTGTAGGGGTAAGGTCTGGGTGAGATTGTGGTCGTTGCAGACTCAATAGGCTGAATGGCTCCTTTTGCACTGTAGGATTCTATGATATCTATGAATATACAGCACTTACATAAAATTCTTCTATTTTAATAAAACCATTAAGCTAGAAAAACAATAACTTGAATTTAATCATATTTAAAAGATAGTGAGGGTTGATAACTTTGTTAAAATGGATTTAATGAAAGGGTTGATCAGTAACATACAAATGTCATAAGTTTTAACCCAAGAACATTCTACTTCTCTGAATAAACAAAGAAGCTTGTTTGATCTCTGTTTTTGTATGGAACTGTAACTGCAATCCTGAAAGAGTTAATTAAGCATAAACTAGAAGATTGTGCCTTATTTTTTGTGTAGCACAGTCGTGAGCGAATCTTAAAGACGTGACAATTAGATATGTGCATTAACTTCATGATAAAGTGTGAGTGGATCCTATTTTTCCCCGTATTCTTGCTCTGTTTTATAATGATCACGCTGAGATTTTACAAAATTAATGTCCTAAATTAGGCAATAGCATGTTGCTAGGTTGCAAGCTTGATACTGAAAGGATTAACTTATTAAGTGTTAAAAAAAATCTGTTACTATGGTGCATGTTACAAAAAGACATTTCAAAGGATTGAAGTGAACATATTGTGCAAGGCTTGTTGCTAAGCTTCCAGATTCAGAGATACACTAGCACATATAAGAGTGCAGCTACAGTATAAAGTGTATCATATGCTGCCATGAAGTAAATACACAGATACTGGAGATAGACTGATGTAATTAAAGCAATAGATTGATTAGTAAATTTTTAAGGGTATGACCAAGATCAGTAAATGAACAGTTAAGGTACAGATCAGTCATGATTTATTTGAACAATGGAACAGATGATTGGAATGATGGACCTACTCTGTTCCCATATTTCTAAATATTTTTAGGAACTTAGATTTTTTTTTAACCTCCTAAGCTCTGTGTTAGCCTCAACAATTCAGAACACTTCAGCAGTCACGGGCATTCGGCCTCTGATCTTTGGGTAAGCATTCTCCAAGGCGGCCTTCACAACGTACGACAATGCCAAGTTGCTAAACAGAGACTGATAGTCAAGTTTTGCACACATGACAGTGGCCTCAACCAGGATCTTGGGTTCATGTCACACTATCTGTAACCCCCATGACTTGCCTGGGCTTGCAAAATATCACTAATATCACCGTCCTGGCTGGAGACAATACACATCTCTTTAACCTGTGTTTAACCTTCTGTCCACTCACATTATCTGTATCTTTATGTCTGTATCTTTAGGACTTGATTACCTGTAAAGATTCTCATTCCAACCATCATTTTGTAAATTGAGTTTGTGTCTTTATATGCTCTGTTTGTGAACAAAATTCCCACTTACCCCTGATGAAGGGGCAGCACTCCGAAAGCTTGTGGCTTACCAAATAAACCTGTTGGACTTTAACCTGGTGTTATGAGACTTCTTACTATGCTTAGCCTGAATAGTCATAGAGTCATAAATAGATCTGTCGCTGTTGGGACAATAACTGAAAATGCTGGAAAATCTCAGGTCTGACAGCATCTGTGGACAAAGAAAGAGCTCACACTCTTCATCCACAGGAATGGTGCTCACAATGATGAGAGACTCAGAAAACACAATTCATACCAGCAAGTTTCCAAGTTTCAATCTTCCCGGCCCCTTGCCAGCAGAATGACGTGAAACATGCTGCGGGATACCACAAAGCTCTTTTTAAAATATTAGCATTTCATTAACAAACACTCCCTCCAGGACTTTCCCCTTCACCAAATATTCAGTGATGTGGCGCCAACACCATTTATAACATCTCTACGTGGGATCCACAACAAGTGAGCAGAAGGTGAAAATCATCAGATTAAACAGTGAGTCCAAAGCAATGTTTCAAGAGAAAGGAAACATAATAAAGACAAAGTTGTTTAGGTTAAGGCAAGGCTTGGGAATTATTTGCTTTATTTCTTTTTTAAAACAAAATCTTATAAAGTTTTTAAACTGAATGGGTTTAGTCATGGCAGGAGAGCTCAAAGCTATGGTTTGCTCTTCTTGCTTCATGTGGGAGGCTGGGTACATTTCTAGTGTCAGCATGTGTACAGTAAGTGTGTAAAGTTGCAGCTCCTGGAAGCTCAAGTTTTGTTGCTGAAATGGCAGCTGGGAAAATTGTGGAGAATTTGTGAGTCTGAGAGAATTGTGGATAGCACATTTAGGGAGATGGTCATCCAGCAGCAGAAGGGACTTGAGGAAGGAAGAGAATGAATGACTACCAAGCAGCCCAAGAGATGTAGGCAAGTAGTTCTGGAATCCACTGGTGTCTCGTTCACAAATCAGTATTTTGGAGGCTGATAAGGACACAGGCTCCTCCTTGAAATGCAGACAGAGCTGAGTTTCTTGCACTACAAGCATATATCTGTACTGAAGGGAGGCAGAGAGGCAGGCAATAATAATAGGGAATTCTGTAGTCAGGGGTACAGATAGGTGTTACTGTAGCTTTCAACATGACTCTACTTTAAAGATTACCCATTGTTCGTTACACTTGTTCCTCTCAGTTTTTGGTTCCATTTTATCTTTAATAGATTCCTTTTCATCCCATTGAACTTTGCCTTCTTCCATTTTAAAAGTTTTACTTTAGATTGTTCCTTGTTCGTCTCCATTATTATTCAAAACCTTATTACGCAATGATTGCTCATTGCAACCAAATACCAAATATGGTACACACTTACATTGATATAGACACACAGGGAAAGAATGTGATTATAAAGGCAGAATGCATTGATGATTTACAATTTAAAAAGTTCTTTGTCACACTTTGACCATGGAGTGAAAATTTCAAACAATGCAAGCCTATAATCCTTCTTGTCCACTGAAGAAAAGCTTGGGTAGTTTTGAAAGATGAGTTCGCTATTGTTTTATATTCACAGAAATGGATTTTTCTTATTATACTTTAGTCAGGGTGCAACATGGAACTCCTCAAATGCATCCTCTAGGAGAAGGTTCAAGGCCAAATTTAAATCTCCACTTTCATGAAGCTTAAAAGCATGAATTTCTTCCCTTTATTATCTTAGATACTTAGCCTGTTTGACAAGAATATGCGTTTTACTTGTCTCTATCACATGACTAGAACATCTCTTTCCATTGCTTTCATAAGTAGCTTCTATTGTTAGACAATGGAGTTGAATATCACTCATCTGCACACCATCTTGATAGAATATAGATTTTCACACCCAGATTTCAAGGTTGGAGTCAAAGAGGCTGCAACAATAATGTGAACTTAGGCTTTTTAATTAATTGAAGAAATGCAGCCATTATCACTTGAAGGATCATTTTCATTTCAATCACTTTGTCAAGACCTATCCAGACATGAAAGTTAGCTCTATGTTCTTCTAGCTACATGTGTATTGGCAAGGAAACAAGTCATCTGACATCTTAACTTAACTTTGTTAAGCGAAAGTGTCCGTTTCAGTTCTGATGTAAAATCCAAATCGTCAAACTCTTCAAAGGAATAAAATGATCACAGTTAAAGTCATAAGACGTTCAACAATTTCAATTTAATGAAATGACCCTAAGGAACATTACAGAATAAAATATGACACTGAAGCACACAAGGAGACAATATATTAGATATTAGATCAGATAATAAAAATCTTAAAAAGTGAATAGAGAAACAGGGAGATGTAAGAGAAATGGAATTTTTGCATAAAATTTTTGCATAGACAACTGAAAGTGTGGCCACCAATAATAGAGCAATTACAGTTTACTTATTCATCACAAGTAGGCTTACATTAACATTGCAATGAAGTTTCTGTGAAAATTCCCTAGTTGTCACACTCCGGCGCCTGTTCAGGCACACTGGGTGAGAATTTAGCTTGGCAAATGCACCGAGCCAGCACATCTTTCAGACTGTAGAAGGAAACCAGAGCATCTGGAGAAAACCCATGCAGACATGGTTGGAACGTGAAAGCTTCATATGGGCAGTGACCTAAGCCATAAATTGAACCCAGGTCCCCAGGGCTGTGAGGCACTAGAAGCAACCACTGTGCCATCATACCGCCCCAATTGCAAGTGGGAATGCATGAGGGATCAGAATTAGAGAAGTACAGATATCTTGGTGAGTTAAAGGACAAGAGGAGATTACAGAGGTAAGAAGCAGAAGGTCACGGAGGGATTTGAAAACAAGTGAAATTTTAAAATCTAGATGTTACTTAATGGCAGCCAGTATAGATCAGGGAGTAGAGGGGTGATAGGACAACAGGGCCTGATAAATGCATATTACAGCAAATGACACATATTGAAGATTTATTAGAGCTGATAACTTAAGATAGGCAGCTGACAAAGTTCATCCACTGCCTGTCCATTGTCTCATCTCACGAGAGAACACCATTTCCCAGGTACACAGTACGTACTCTTGCAACTCAGCCAATGTTGTCTAATATGTTGCAGGAAAGGATGTCTCGACACATGTTACATTGGGGAGACCATTTAGACGCTATAACAATGGATGAATGAATGCCGCTCGACAATCACCAGGCAAGAGTGTTCTCTTCCTGTTGGGAAACACTTTAGCGATCACAGGCATTCGACCTCTGATCTTCGGGTGAACTTTCTCCAAGGTGGCCTTCATGACATACAACAATGCAGAGTCACTGAGCAGAAACTGATAGCCAAGTTCTGCACATATGAGGATAGCCTCAACCAGGATCTTGGGTTCATGTCACACAACTGTAGCCTCCACGACTTGCCTGGGCTTGCAAAGTCTTACTAACCATTCTTTTGGAGACAATACACATTTCTTTAACTTATGCTTAACATTCTTTCCACTCATATTGTCTGTATCTTTAAGACTTGATTACCTGTAAAGATTCACATTCCAACTATTATTTTGTAAATTGAGTTTGTATCTTTATATGCCCAATTTGTGAACAGAATTCCCACTAACATAGAAATCATAGAAACCCTACAGTACAGAAAGAGGCCATTCAGTCCATCAAATCTGCACCAACCACAATCACACTCAGGTCCTACCCTCATTTCCATACATATTTTATCTACTCATCCCTCTAATATATGTATCTCAGGATACTAAGGGACAGTTTTAGTATGGCCAATCACCTAACCTGCACATCTTTGGACTGTGGGAGGAATGATGTAGAGATACCGGCGTTGGACTGGGGTAAACTCAGTAACAGTCTGGCAACATCAATTTTAAATCCAACCGATTTATTTGATAGTAAATCTGCGAGCTTTCGACTTTTGTCTTCATCAGGCAAATGCAATGTTTGCAGACCAGAACATTGCATTTGCCTGACGAAGACGGAAGTCGAAAGCTCGCAGATTTACTATCAAATAAATCGGTTGGATTTAAAATTGGTGTTGCCAGACTGTTACTGTGGGAGGAAACCAGAGCACCTGGAGAAAACCCACGCAGACATGAGGAGAATGTGCAAACTCTATACAGACAGTGACCCGAGCCAGAAATCGAACCCAGGTCTCTGGAGCTGTAAAGCAGCAGTGCTAACCAGTGTGCTACCATGCCGCTGACAAAGGAATAACACCCTGAAAGCTAGTGGCTTTTGCTATCACATAAACCTGTTGGACTTTAACTTGGCATTGTGAGATTTCTTACATTATTAGATGCATGAGGTTCAAGCCATTTTGAGACCCAAGCCTCAATTACAACTTGATTGCAGTGCAAGAGCGGATAATTGTCTACACACAACTTTGGAACACCAAGATAACAAAGATATCTACGTCAGACTCCTATTCATGGACCATAGCTCAGTCTTTAATACCATTATTCCTACAAAACTCATCTCCAAACTTCGTGGCTTGGAGCTCAGCTCCTCCCTCTGCAGCGAGATCTTAGAATTCCTTACCCACAGACAGCAGTCAGTGAGGATAGGTAACAACACCTTCTTCGTCCTCAGCCCCTTATTAACTCCTCATACACTTATGACTGTCTGGCCAAATTCCCATCCAACTCGATTTTCAAGTTTGCTGATGACATACTGTTGTGATCTCAAACAAAGATGAGACACAGTTAAGGAAAGAGATAGAGAATCTGGTGAACTGGTGTGAGGACAATAATCTTTCCCTCAACGACAACAAAATGAAGGATACAATTATCGATTTCAGGAAGCATAGTCGAGGACATACTCCTATCTATATCAATAGGGATGAAGTAGAAATGGTTGACAGTTTCAATTTTGTAGATGTCCAGATCACCAACAACCTGTCCTGATCCCCCCATGCAAACACTATAGTTGAGAAAGCCCATCAACTAATTTCTCAGGACACTAAGAAAATCTGGCATGTTCACTACAACTCTCACCAACTTCCACAGATGCACCAAAGAAAGTATTCTTTCTGGTTGTATCACAGCTTAGTATGGCTCCTGTTCTGTCCGAGACCACAATAAACTACAAAAGGTCTTGAACAAAGCCCAGTCCATCACTCAAATCAGCCTCCCTTCCATTGACACTGTGTACAGTTCCCACTGCCTCAGGAAAGTCCATTGTTAACCTGTCAGACTACACACTTCAATCAGAGGAAATCGAAGTTCTCAGCCGAGGGCTCAATTTCTGTCCCACTATTTACTATCAAATTTACTATCAAATAAATTGGTTGGATTTAAAATTGGTGTTGTAAAACTTTACTGAGTTTACCCCAGTCCAACGCCGGCATCTCTACATCAGGAAAGTAGCCAGGGTACACCCTGGATAACCTCTTCACCTTCTTTCTTCAGGAAAAACATGTAAAAGTCTGAGGACACACACTAACCGATTCAAGAACAGTTTCTGCCTTGCTGCATCAAATTTTTGAATGGACCTGCCTCGCATTAAGCTGATCTTTCTCTACACCTTAGCTATGACTGTAACACTTCATTTTTCACTTTCTCTTTTCCTTCCCCATGCTTTGCCTGTATAGCATGAAAGAAACAATATTATTTACTATATACTAATACATGTGTCAAAATAATAAATCAAATCAAAAAAAGTGTCAGTGTCTTTGGAAGCTGGGAGCATACTGAGCTTTTGTGGCCTCAGGTAGCACAGCAGCACTTCTTCTAACTCCACCTCACAAAAGAATCAGGCATTTCTTGAATTATAGTTTGAGAAATTCCCAGCAGTCTTTTAAAGAGTCTGTGGTTTAAATGTTCAGCATTTGGTACAAATGAGAGCACAACAAGAACAGAAAATGCTAGAAAATCTCAGCCCTTCTGACAGCATCTGTGGGGAGAGAAAAGAGCCAAAATTTTGAGTCTGGATAACATTTTATCAGAGCTGAGAGCAAAGAGAATCAGCAGGGATTTATACTATGAGAGTGGGGGTGAAATGGGACAAAGAAAATGTAAATGAGGATACAGAAAGCTGTGAAGGTGCTAAAAGTGTCCATTAAGTGATCAGAACACATGAATGGCAGAACAAAGGTACAGGTTGTTAAAGGGCTGCTTGAGGAATGTGGCAGTTGCCCTGAAGTGAGGGTGGAAGAGAAGGCAGGGGAGGTGGGGGAATGGAGAGGAAGAGCTGGAATGGAGAAATGGAAAAATGGAAGTGAGAAAAGAGGATGATAAAATGAATGAATGAGACGAAACAAAATGAAATAATATAAATGGAAATGTAGGTGAAGGTGGAGGACAGAGTTCATACTCTGAAGTTGTAAAACTCAATATTCAGTCCAGAAGGCCGTAAAGTGCCAACAAGATGGTCATCTGTCCTTTGCATTCATCAAATTTCACTTGCAGGAGTTGGACAAAATCATATGAAATGAGGAAATGACAGTCAGCCAGTTAAACTCCTACTTTTCATACAAATGCTCTGTTTCCAACTCTGCCCTCTACATTCAACACCTCACCTGGTTTTTCTCACCTCCCTCTCTCCTTCTCTTTCTACCAGGGAGCACTTTTAACACTGTTTCTAGCAGAAAACTGTAAAGAAAATGTTTTGGTTAGTTATATCACAATGATACCAAAATGATACACTGGGATAGGAGCAAGGCTGCTTAGATTTTAAAGTGATAGTCAATAAATTTCATGGAGAACCATTTTCCTCGTCATTTATTTGCAGTGAGATCATAACTGCATGCACAAACAATACGTTTATAAACTTACTATGAATAGTGAACAGAGACAATCTTCCCCACATCAAACTTCGACATATCATTTCTGCAGTAATTAGTAACAGCACCAGCAGTGATCTTATAATCCACATTACTATTAAAATCAATTGCATGTGGTTAAATTTTGAACACAGTTGTTTAAAATGCTAAGATGAAAGCCTCAATGCACTGCGTTCATAGGACTCAGAAGCAAATTCATGCCTTCAATTCCCTACACTTTATGTTCTCAATTTCAGGCAAGGCAATAAGTAGAGATTCCAGGCAGGGGAGAATCACTCGAGACTCTTGTGTACATCTCTGATCATTTAAGAACAGTTTTGACAGAAGTTTCTCTAACCTTGCAATTGGAGGTCAGTCAATGGTTTCCCTACAACAAAAGCATTCCAAACAATAGGCAAACATTGACAGAGTTGGAAATCACTGACCAGATCAGTTACTTACTGACGTTTAAAACAAATATATCTACTGACTACACATATGTTATTAAACTTAGTTTTGAGCTGATGAATAGTTCAAATTCACCAGGTATCATTACTCAATACAAAAAGTTTAATCCTTACAAATCTTTTCTTTTAACTTAGTTTCCCAGCAAAATTGGTAGGGTTAGTTGGAGAAGGGACAGAATCAAACGTAAGTGAGGATACAGAATAATTGCAGATCCAATCTTTCTTTTCATTCATTTAAATTGCAGACTTTTCTCAGAGTTTCTGGATAAATTCTAAAAAGAGGGAGCTCCTGCCTCTAAAAAACAAGACCATCAAAAAACAAGACATCAAACAAGGGTGGCGAGGGAAAGGAGTTCTGATCCAAGACTTCATTTATAGATCCATAGATCCATAGGGGTGGCGGCGCGGGCTCATCGGGCCGAAGGGCCTGTTTCCTGTGCTGTTTTGTTCTTTGTTCTTTGTTCACATCTGTGAAGGAAATAAGGCAAACCAGACCATCGAATAGCGGAAGTACAAACCATCGAGCTGGAGAAATTCCCAGTCCCAATTGTGAAATGGAGCCCTAAAGAAGAAAAATTCTTTTAAAATGTTTACACTTTTTTTACAAGTGAGACATTTGTTTTACTTTATTTCTATGATAATTTTCACCACTCTATCAGAGCTCTGATTCATCCCTATAATAAAGGTAAAATACTGTGGATGCTGGAACCTGAAACAAAAACAGAACATTTTATAAATTTCAATAGCTGGGATTTTACAGCCTCGCTCATCCCAAAGCTGTAAAATCCTACCCAAGGTCAACAGACCTTCCAGTTATCCCTCCCTCGTTCCAATTCTTGTGGCGAGTGTGGCAGTAAAATTCCAGTCCATGAGTTCCCTTTTCTCTCTTCTAAATTCCAATTAATACAATCCTATCTGACTTAGAGACAAGAGAAATGAATCAGGAACAAAAACAGAAAATGCTAAAATATCTCAGCAGGTCTGACAGCATCTTGGAGAGAGAATAGAGCCATTGTTTTGAATCTGGCTATATTCTCTCTCCAGAGCACATAGCAAAGAACAATGTATTTTGAATTTTAAAATTGTAGACATATTTGGAAGGGAGCCTCTATTCTGAAGCACCCCTGCCCCTCTCAGCAGGCCAGGCCAAGTCTATTGGTAGGACTGCCATCCATTGTGTTCTGTGATTAGGCCCTTTGATTGGGCCACCAGCCTCAGAATCCACTTGACATCCTTCATGAACAGTGACCAGGGAGCCTGCCTCTTAATTGGCTGCCTCCTGGAAGATTTCCCCATATTGGATACCTTCGACTTCTGTGAATTAGGAAGCGTGAAGTGATCCCAACTCCTGAAATGTTTCAGAGTGCCGAAGATTACTCCCATTCATTCAGCCACAGCCATTTGTGTTCAAGGAACTGCAAGCAATCCTTTCCGACTCAATGTCAAAGATTAACTTGTACGTGTCTGATGAAAAGAATATTCTTTTTGCTCTGAAATAGCCATTGCCTGAAAGGCAACCAAAAGTTGCTTTTCTAGTCATTCAAGGCCAAAACTTTGAGTAAGACATAAAAATGTGGCTCAGTAAATAGTGTGGGAAGTGTAGGATAGATTCAAAGATTTATGTTGTGAGAATGCATGCTTACCTTTTGAATGTAACACAAACACAGTGTGGAAAATGGAACAAAATTATGCTCTTTGACATAAAGTGATGCAGGCAGCAAGAAGCCCAGATGCAACCTATTTGCATAAATAATTTTGCTTCTCAGCTACAAATTAAAAAAAATGCTTTATCTGAACATTAGGCATTTGAAATTCTAAGATATAAAACTGAAACCCGATGTATACTGTTTAAGTGCAAATTTAAGAGCAAGTTCTCATCTCTCCCTTGTGTGTTTCTATGGAAACTTGTTTTCTTAATTGTTATCTGCCTCACAGAAGTTTACAAAGTTGTACATAACACATTGACATTTATACCCACTTGTGAGAATGAGAATACATCAGCTATTGTCTATGTAGGAATTACTTTATCAAGTACATTTTATTTCAGTTCTCTTCAACTAAAACCATTTAGGAGGAAAGCGTCAGTGTGAAACAGAGCTCACCTGCTATGACACAGGCATCAAGTAACATCACAGCTCAAGGAACAAACTATGATAAAAGCTGTCTTTATGCACTTGCTCCACATCTTACATGTCATTTCTACACTAGGTTAATGGTCCCTAATGTTTATCCTTACAAGTACCATTTTGCCTGTAGTTCAGGAAGCAAATGGCAGGGTGAGAACTAATCTTATCATAATGATCTACATGCTTCATATGGCCAGGGTAAAGTTCCCAGACTGTTTTAAAGTTGTCAGAACCAAACTAAAAGTAAAGTTATGAATATTGGCAATCTGAAATAAAAAAAGACTAAAAGTACAATCAATAAATGTCTGGAAGAGAAAAAGAGTTAATATTTTGCATCCAAAGTATTTGTCTGTCTTTTTCTTCACAGGTGCTGGCTGATCTGTTGTGTATTTTTAATATTCTCTCCTCTAAACATAAAACATACTAAGTAAATCATGCTTTACACAGTTTCATACTTTCATGGATTGTTCGAGATATGTAATTCAAAATTATGGGAAAATAATCCATTAACTTAATTTGAGTATGCAATATGTTTTGCAACAAAAATAACCTCCATGCTAGAGGGGGTTAAAGCTATGCACTTACTGCAGTGTCACCTCATTCAGTGCCCATAGTAATATAATCTGAAACCTCGAGTTCATGGGAATAGCCAGTGCTAACGATCCCTGAACTGGTTCCCACAGCCAACTGACAGCTGTGATCCTGTAACCCTGCTCTAATTTTCAAGCTGATTCAGCAGTAAATTTATGGCACTTCCTCTACAGAGTTCTACTCAGGCACAGGGCATTCATCACTGAGGCAGGGAATGGAAAGATGCATGCGCTACCCGTCACTGCAATGCAGCCCCAAGAGCTTGGAGATGGCATAAGAAAACAAGAACTACTGGGAATTAAGCACTTATGAAAAATACGGTGCCTCTTCCTGTTGATTTTATCTGTGTAATTCTCCGCAATCATGGGCCGAGTCTTCCCAGCAATCAACTTTACTTGCGGCTTCTATTTTACGAATAAATCATTAAAATATACTTTAAAAAGGTACTTTTTTTTCTACACAGGAGAATTGTATTAGCAAGTTGATCAAAATTTCAAAGTGAAAAATAAGTAACATTTCTTATTTTGTGAAGAATCTGTGTCAGTCGAGACAGAAGAAAAAGCAAGTGGGAATGGGTTTCTCTGTGCCTTGGCTCGAGGCAGCTGGCAAGGCCCAGTCTGTCAGGCCAGCCAGGGTCTGGGGTATGGGATGACTTTGAAGAGTGAACTAAATTCAAAACCACACACTGAATTCAGACAAACTAACATGATCAGAATAACAGGAAAAGATCAGAATTTTTTTCCAACTTAGAGCAATTTGAACTTGGGCAGCATGGTCCTGCAGGAAAGATGACATGGTGATCCACGCAGTGGAATTTTGGCGACTACGTCTGCTGTGTTTTGACATTGATTCACTGGGTCATTTTGCTGCCATTTTCTGCTGTATGATTTTGAGGCGTGGTTTTGTGAGGGCTGCAAGTTCGTTCAGCTAGCCACTCGTTATTGTAAAGCCTCACCACTGAGTGCTGCCGAACTGTTCCACCATGGGGTGAGAGACATTTTCAATTTTATCACCCGAAGTCCACACAGGAACTTTGTCTTGCATATGGGTAATGTTGTAAAAACCCGAGCATGGAATCCTAAGTCTGCATTCTACAATGATAGGATCTTTAGAATCATGAAATCATCGAATCCCTGCAGTACAGAAGGAGAACATTTAGCCCATTGAGCCTGCACTAACAATGATCCCATCCAGGCCCTATTCCTGTAACCCCATATATTTACCCTGTTAATCTCCTGACACTAAGGGGCAATTTGGCATAGCTAATTAACCTAAACTGCACATCTTTGGAGTGTGGGAGGAAATCGGAGAATCCAGGGGGAACCCATTCAGGTACAATGAGAATGTGCAGACTCCTCTGCACAGTGACCCAAGGCCGGAATTGAACCAGGGTCTCTGGCGCTGTGAGGCATCAGTGCTAACCACTGTGTCACCGTGCCACTCCCATCTAATACCATTCAAGCTGAGAACCAGGGCCAGAAATTCTCCAACATCATATGCCTCACTGCTGCTACCAGCAAGAACAGAAAATTTGGCGCTCAGCCAAAATTTCATTCACCACAATGGATCTGGAGAATCCTAGCCATGGGTTAGGTCGGAGAATTTTGATCTAAGCAATTAGGTGATTTATTTAACATCAGAGGTGAATCATGCTGCTAAAAAAATTGTTCAACTCTGTGGTTCAGATTTGAATTGTCTTGAATTATGACAGCCTACACTCAAATCCAAGTGAATTGTTATAATTTTTGGTGGTGCCACCTCCAGAAATATTAGTTTGCACTTCACAGACCATTTTGCAATATTTTGAAGAGTAGTTTTAATCACATATTTTAAAATTAGATCTTGCAACTTATGTGTTGCTAGCAAGGCCAGAACTTATTGTGCCTCCCAGGTTGCTCTTAAGATAGTGGTGTGCCTTCTACTTGAACAGTTCATATGTTGAAGATTCTCCCGTAATGCTGTTAAGTAAGGAGTTTTATGATCTAGCATCAAGATCTCATTATCTGAAAAAATATCACCTTCCTCATTACAATGCACATCCAATACATTTTCCTTTTAGTGTTCCAACATTTTGAAGGAAGATTCATTCACTGTCTAGGGCACAATTAATGAACTGAATGAAAGGGTAGGTTTGTGGCAGTGTTTGCTGAAGTATTATCCAATCAGAGGGCTTTCATAAATATGAATACAATCTTTGTCCTGTTTTTTACAATCGTAATATGGCAGTGCCACAAGTATAGTGAACAGAGAAAGCATCCTTGTTATAACATAGCCTGCTTATGGCTGAGAATTTAACTCATTATGCCTCTATTTCTGTTCAAGATTGACTGCCTGAATGTGGCATTATCATTTATTACTGCCTTGATTCATCTGAATTTGATAGCTCGAAATAAAAGCCTGATCCCACTACAGAGTAGTTGTGGTACAGATTTTACTGCCGTGAGAGAAATGCAAATAATGCACTAACTAAATCCAGGGGGGTGATTTTCCGACATGGCCCCACCTGGTGCTGATCCTGCCAATCCTGGAAAATGGCGTGCCCCGGCCTAAAAATCGCCCTTCGTGCCTGGCTCCAAGTGGTTTGCAATTGTCTCAGTCCCTTTCTAATGGTGCAAATCGTACCACACCAAGAAAGGGAACGAGACCGATTAGCATATTTAAAATAGCATTCAAATATGCATCGCCCATTTGATGCCTGATTCCCCCACTTCCCGGGGTTTTCCGAATTTCAGATGCAACATGAAGCTGATGTGAATCACTACTGGTCTCCACTAGCAGAGATGAGGCATGATGGCCATATTGGGGAAAGGGAGAGAGAGGAGGGGGCTTGGAGGCCATTGAAGTCAGGGACATGGCTGGGGCGTACCCACCTGGCACTTAGGTGTTAGCCATCTGGCAGTGGCAGTGCTCATCTGACAGTGCCAGTTGGACACTGCCCATGTGCCAGGGCAGTGACAAGAGGGTGGGACCTGAGTGGGGCCTGAGCCTGTATTGGGGTTATATGACAGGTTGGAGGGGGCTCTGTAGATGGGGTAATGCAGCGTTAAGTCGGCAGAGGAGGAGGATGTCAGTGTTATAATGGGGGGCATGTCGGGGTTAAGAAGAGGGCCATGTCAAGGGTTATGGTAGGGGGCGTGTCAGGGGTTATGATGAAGTGCATGTCAGGGGTTATAATGGGGAGGGCTGTTTGGGGCTCAAGCAGGGAGAGCCATTTGAAGGCCCCAATGCTGTAGTGCCATGAGATCCATGTCAGGGAGGGGTGAGGAAACATGCACTCCCTGTAGGTGCACTGATGTCCATCGAGAAGGAAGAAAGTCACCCAATACATTGTGAGCTCAAGGAGCTCTTACAAAACTGCACCCAATCGCTTTACAGCTGGGTTCATTAGCGTGTTAATCCATCCCCCCCCCACTCCCCGTCCCACAACTCCACTCCTGCCCCCAACACGCGCTCATCACCAGTGTCAGTACTCAACTCACCACTCTCCCAACAAACGTGGTCCGGCAAATGTCTGACAGACCAGCGCAAATCGTTCCAGTTTTCTCATGGCCCAGGTATTTCATTTTATTATATTTTTGCAGTGAGAATTCATTCTCAAGATGTGTACTTTGCTGAGTAATTCAGAGCCAGCATTGGGCCTACGATTTGAAGTACGTTGTCTACACAGTGCTGATTCCGAGCCCAGGTTCAGGCTCTGGTAAGTATTTCTACCCTTGCCTTTGGCTGCTGGTGTACCATTTTGTGTTCACCAAGTACTGAGCTGAAACTGTCATGACCCCATTTTTTTAAAAGCTAAGGAATTCTATCCAGGTCCCCTGGGATTTCTCAGGTTGAAATGTAGATGGGAAAGGGTTAACAGCTGAGGGAAGCTTTTTTGTCTTTTGTGCTTAAGGGAATCAGTTCACAGAAGTGAATTGACAGTGGTTCAAACCAACCACACAATTTCCCAATCAGCTTGGTTGAGCTAAAATTATAAGTTGGTTGATGTTTTTTTAAAAAGATGAAGGTTGCAAAATATGAAGCAAAGCAATCCTGAGCTATCAACACGATCTGAAATATTCTTTGTGAAAAAGCATTCATGAGCTTTATTAATTCTGTAGTGATGCAATAAGTGATTTTATTTACAGAACTGCCGAATATAATACTGTCACTTCTTGTTACGATTGTTTTATTTTAGAACATTCGCTTGAAATACGAATCAAAAAATAGATTAACCCATTGCATTTTTGGCGATGTTAGCACTAGAACAATTTGTCTCCATTTATATTCTGGCAGAAACCCAAAGTAGAAATGAGGTTTAAAAATAAAGTGGGATTCGAACATAATAAACAAACTTCATCAGGGTGTAGGGAAAGGCAGGGCGTGGTGAGAGATCGGCTGGGGAACAAAACATTTCTCTGCTCTGTGTAGTAGTCATGCAATAGAACTACATAGGTTGGCTAAAGTAATTCTTCCCTCGCTTGAGAAGTTCCAATACAAATAACTGTTCGTTTTATGTTTTCTGCATAAAGGCAGGCAATTGGTTAGGCTGAGCTCTGAAGAGGAGTCGTACAGATTCAAAACTCTCATTCTGTTTCTACCTCCATAGCTGCTGCAAGACCTACTGAGTTTATGCAACAAGCTTCTAGCTCTTATTTATAGGAAAAATCTTTAATTCAATTGGTTTCCCTGGATCCCAGAGCAACCCTTGTTGGTTTTTAAGCTTGCCAATTGATTCATATTTTAAATTAAGCAAGCTTCTTGTGGTATCTAATTTATCAATCAGGATTGAATGCAACCAATATGTTGAGTTTAATCGGAGTTTAAGACAATTACAACACCCTCGTTATAAGCAAAACCATATGGACAATGATCAGCAGCAAGTACTGCTGGAGGTTAGGCAAGACTGCTGGACACACAAATGGCTCTTCTCATTTTTCTTTCTTTTTTCTTCTTGCTGCCATCCTTTTTGGAAACCTTCCAAATTACCAAAAAGTGCTAGAATGAAGTCAGCTTGAATCCACCCTCGCAAACCCTCCTTTCCACTTCTGATTGAAATTACTTCCTTCAAAACTTATGGAGTAGAATTTCCCCAAGTCCTCACTGACAGGTTCCATGTTGAGCATGGGTGGGAGTGCCAGAAATTGGTTTCATGCCAGTGTGAATTTACAGTGAAATCTGCCACTGGTGCTCAGTGTGACAGATTGGAAAACCCATTGAGGACTAAGGTGAAACTAATTAGCATCCTGTTAATGGGATGTGAATGGAGGCCCCACCCCTTCCATGCCAGATTCTTCATGATGCCTCCAGAACTCAGCATTAAGCAGCCCGCAACCCTGGACCCTGGGACATCATGATAGGAGGAGATATCTGCAGGTAGACCTTCCAGCCTTGGTAACCTGGACAGGATGGATCTTTCCGCCTCAGATTAGTGTCCTGGGACAGGGTAGATCTTTCAGCCTCAGAGTACCCTTGGAGATCCATCTTCATTTCCACCTTCTTTCTTTAATAGTTGATCACATTTGGTATCTTGAAAGGATAACAGACTGCCCATTGCCATCAGGCTTGCCCTACCACTAAATATGGCATAAAACACCAAGATGCATAATTAACAATACCAGGTTAAAGACCAACAGGTTTATTTGAACGCACCTGATGAGTAAGCAGCGCCCTGAAAGCTTGTGATACCAAATAAACCTATTGGACTTTAACCTGGTGTTGTGAAAATTTTACTGTGCCCACCCCAGTCCAACACCAGCATCTCCACATCATAATTAATGAGGCTGGTGCTGGAAGATTCAGCGTGTTTTCCTGGCCTCTTCAGCAGGAAAAGCTCCATATGTTTCCATCTCACCACGGGATGCAGGTCCAAAATTGGAAAATTCTCTCCATCCTTGACAGTCTTCTCAGGGTGAATCTGGGTATTAAATTGACAGGACCTAAAGTTCCTCTTAATATAAAGTGCATTGAGTTCGCTGGTATCATGTCAGAGAATCACAGAACAGTTTTCTTTATTGCACGTCCTTTCATCACCTACAGGACTGCTTTCATTATTTCTCCTATTGGTCTTTCCTATGATCAATTTTGTGACCCCTTTGTCAGATGCCATCTCTGACCTCCAAGCCTAATTAGTCAGCAACCTCACTGTTTATATTTTCCAGCTATCAGTTATTTATGCCTATGAACATTCATAAAGCCTGTTAATAGGCTGTTATTTTATTTAACTGGTCTAATGCTTTATCAGATTATTGAACAATAGGGTGATTCACTAAAGTAACTTTTGTTCTACCCTCATACACTCATTAATTTATACATTTCAGCAAGCTCCTTAATCAGGCAGGGTGAACTGAGCACCCAAGCAGCTTTGAAGTATGGTTGTTTGTTTTTAATATCTATCCAGTTGCTCTCTCACAATTGCAGTGGCCTCATCACATTTACTGCAGCTGTCAGCAGCTGATGATACCCATCTCGAGGGAAATTGTTTCTAGGGAAATAAAACTTCAAACAGTTTGCATTAATGTAAAACTTGCAGCAATCTTGGGATGTGAGCATCTCTGGCAAAACCAACATTTATCTCTAAACTGGAAGGGGTTCCTTTCCCTTCCTTACTGCAATGATTATTGGACCTCAAAATTACAAGAATAAAATACACAGAGATTAACAGAGATTAGTTGAACTTTAAAGTTGTTTCTTTACTAAACCAACAAAACCCTAGAACAAAACATTTTTTAGATTCCTTTCTCAGAGGTACAAAGCCAATGGACATAGTGGACAAGGAAAACCCTTAATCCAATTTAAATTCAAGTTGAAACCAATTCATAGTCCCCACAAAAGAGTCGTGGGAGATCCAAACTGATAAGAACAGGCATTACACCTGTTCACATGCTTGATCTTATGATTAGACTGAAACTTATAATCATCAACTCTGGCCATTGGCAGTGTTGATTGTAGGCCTGGATCTGGAGATAACTGGTCCCCATTCTTCTGCATTTGACTAGTTTCCATGGTTTGATGTTGCCCTTATTTTTATAGTGTTCTAGTCACGCTATCACACGCCTGGATTTAATTAGCAGCCTGCTGGATCACATGGTCTTTATATTAATCTTACAATCTCCTGAGCTACATAAAAACTGCAAAGTCAAAGACAATTCCTTATACCTTCTCCCCTGATGTTTACCTTTCCCAGTGATAGGACTCATAACATTGTTCTGATGTTAATGCTCCTTTCATTGTTGCCAGGAATTGGTGTTCGTTCACAGTTTATTGTCTAACTTTTAAAATTCTCCTAACTCATCATGAATTAGAGTTTAAATTAATTCATTCTTGCTGTGAATCGAGGTAAACTATTTCATGCTTTTTACAGTCTAGTTGCTCGACTATCTACCGAGGGCCCCATAAGTTGGGAGGGATTTCCAGGCTTTTAACCCAGTGACAATAAAGGAACAATGTGCGATTTTGAGGGGAACTTACAGATTTGGCGGTGTTTCCTTTGTCCACCTAGACAGTAGAAGTCTCAGGTTTAGAAAGTGATGTTAAAACAGCCTTACAGGATAGGTGGAAGACATCTTTCTGGAAGGCACACACTGCTGCCACGGTATCTTGGTGATGGAAGGAGTGAATGAACTGGATTTTATTGGGAACTGTGGTCACAGACCATCTGGCTAAAAAGTCAGTGGTGAGCTTGCTCCCCAGAGTGACAGATGCCCCTCAGCAAATTAATGCTGAGAACAGCGATAATTGCTTTAAGGTGAGATTTCTACTCCTATCTCAGCAGGAAGTCTATATTACAGAGCTGCTGGCCAATCAGATGAGTCATATGGACTCAAAACTGTATTTCTCTCTTAACAAAACTGCCAGAGCTGCTCAGCTTTTCCATCATATTCTGTCTTATTTCAGATTTCCATCATCCACAGTAATTTGCTTTTTAAAAGTTCCTGTTACTAGTCTAGTAAACGTTCTCTGAACTTCTTCTCATGCATTTACATCCTTTCTTTGATAAGGAGACCAATGCTGTACATAATCACCGAGATTTGGTCTCACCAGTGTTCTATACAATTGGAGCATAACTTGCCTACTTTTATATTCAATTCCCCTCACTTTCAATTATAACATTTCATTAGCATTATTAATTACTTGCTATATCTGTGTACTAGCATTTTGCAATTCACCCACAAGGGCACCCAAATGCTTCTGCATCTCAGAACCCTGCAATCTCTCACCACTTAGATAATATGCTTATTTTTAATTCTTCCTGCCAAAATGGACAATTTCATATTTCGCACATTATACTCCATTTGCCAGGTCTTTGTCCAATTACTTAACCTATTTATGTCCCTTTATCCTCATGTTGTAGAACATAGAATGTAGAACACTACAGCACAAACAGGCCCTTCGGCCCACAAGTTGCGCTGATCACATCTATACCTACCAAGCCATAGACCTATCTATAACCCCCAATCCCATTAGATCTCATATACTCATCCAGAAGTCTTTTAAAAGACCTCAGCGAGTTTGCCTCTACCACCACCGATGGCAGCCGATTCCATTCACTCGCATACTCTTTCCTACTTCTCCATGTGTCATCAGAAAATTTAACAACCATTCCTTCTGTCTCTTCAACCAAGTCATTCATATAAATTGTAAAAAGCAGAGGCCTCAGAACTGATCCCTGTGGCACATCTATCATTACATTTTGCCAGCCAGAAAAAGACCATTTATGCCTATATGTTTTATCCATGCCAAAAAATGTCATGAACTTATTTGTCCTTTGTCAAACTGTACTTGGTTCAATTAACAGTCTAGAGATAGTTACTTTTGGATGTTCTGTTTCTGTCTGCTCCGCATGCTAATTATGCCACTTTCCTAAATTTAACAATGTCATTGGTACCCACATGGACCATGGCAACTGGATCCTCCCCCTCCTAATCTAAGTTCCCCTCCAGCCCTGTGCAGATATCCTGAACTCTACCACCAAGCAGCCAACATAGCCTTTTAGATTTTCGCTCTTTGCTGCAGAGAACAGCATCAATTTAAATTACTAAATTATTTTTTGCTCCCGTCTCTTGAATGTCTTCCTGTACCATATTGCCATCCATCTTGCAGCCCCCAGTCTCATCCAAACAAGCTGAAAGAAGTTCAGAACTGTGGAACAAAAGCAAAAGCTGAGGATGCTGCACTCCTACTTCTGGGTCCCCTTACTGCCCGTGTGTATCACAGTCAAGCCCTCTTGTTCTTGACAACCGATCAAATAAGAAGACCCTGTCCTAAGAGGTGTGGCTGCCTCCTGGTACAAAGTGTACAGGTAACTTTCTACCACCCTAATGAGTCACTGTCTGCAGTTCAACCTCCTGCTCAATGGCTCTGAACTGAAGCTCCTTAGGCTGCGAACACCTACTTCAGACACGTTTGCAATGGATCACACTGGCATCCAAGAGCTCCCATGTGCTGCAGCCATGATACACCATTTGACCTACCATCATAAATGTGCCTTCATTAATTATGTAAATTAATTTATTCAATTAACTTCTCTTTTTTATATATTTTATATACCCTACCAACAGTTGGTATGTTTTTAAACATTAGGAACAATCTGCTCCTTAACCACTTACCAGACACTCACCAAACAGTAGGTTTCTTCCCTTGTGGCAAAGCAATCGATTCAAGAACAGCTTCTTCCCTGCTGCCATTAGACTTTTGAATGGATCTACCTCGCACTAAGTTGATCTTTCTCTACACCCTAGCTATAATTATAACATTACATTCTGCACTCTCTCATTATGGACTTTAGTAAGGCGTTTGATAAGGTGGCCCATGGAAGACTTCTACAGAAAATGCAGATGTGTGGAATAGAGGGTGATTTAGCTAATTGGATTAGGAATTGGCTGGCAGATAGAAGACAGAGGGTGGTGGTTGATGGGAGATATTCATCGTGGAGTTCGGTGACGAGTGGTGTGCCTCAGGGGTCTGTTTTGGGGCCCCTGCTGTTTGTAATTTTTATAAATGATCTGGATGAGGGTATTGAGGGATGGATCAGTAAATTTGCAGATGACACTAAAGTCGGTGGAGTGGTAGATAGTGAAGAGGGGTGTTATAGTTTACAGAGTGACTTGGACAAGTTGCAGAGCTGGGCCGAGAGGTGGCAAATGGAGTTTAATGTGGAAAAGTGTGAGGTAATGCACTTTGGCAGGAACAATAAATGTGTAGAGTATAGGGCTAATGGTAGGGCTCTTAATAGTGTTGAGGAACAGAAGGATCTTGGTGTATGTGTCAATAGATCCCTGAAAGTAGGCAGTCAAGTGGATAAAGTTGTTAAGAAGGCATATGGAGTCTTAGCTTTTATTGGTAGGGGGATTGAATTTAGGAGCCGCAGCATCATGTTGCAACTGTACAAAACTCTAGTGCGGCCGCACTTGGAGTATTGTGTGCAGTTCTGGTCCCCACATTATAAGAAAGATGTGGAGGCATTGGAGAGGGTACAGAGGAGGTTTACCAGGATGTTGCCTGGTATGGAGGGCAGGTCTTATGAAGAGAGGCTGAGGGATTTGAGGTTGTTTTCGTTAGAAAGGAGGCGGCTAAGAGGGGATCTTATTGAAGCATATAAGATGATTAGAGGTTTAGATAGGGTGGACAGTGATAGCCTTTTTCCTAGGATGGAGAAAGCTAGCACGAGGGGACACAGCTTTAAATTAAGGGGTATGAGTTATAGGACGGATATCAGAGGTAGGTTCTTTACTCAAAGAGTGATTAGGGAGTGGAATGCCCTGCCTGCAGCTGTTGTAGATGCGCCAAGTTTGGTGGCGTTTAAGAGGTTAATTGATAAGTATATGGAAGAGAAGGGAATGGTTTAGTTTGGAGGGGCATTGCTTTTTATTTTGGTCGGCACAACATCGAAGGCTGAAGGGCCTGTTCTGTGCTGTAATGTTCTATATCTATTTCCTTCTCTGTGAACGTATTGTTTATCTGTATAGCATGCAAAAAAACAATACTTTTCACTGTTTACTAATACATGTGGCAATAATAAATCAAATCAAATCAAAATCAAATAGAGCAAGAAACAATTCCTTCAGGGTGAAAAATGTTAAAAAACGCAAAGTAAGGAGCACCTGCTTCTCCTCTCACCTAACTCCCTTAGATACCCAATTCCCTGAATCACCTAAAACCTTTAATCACCAAACTCCAGCACTCTGTTCAGAATCAGACTCCATCCTAAGTCACACTGAAATGTCTTTTAGATATCTCTCTTAAACTAAAGAGTTAGCTGACCCCAGTTACAAAAATACTGGTTTAAGCTGCTTTCTTTGATTAGCTAACTTTAGCAACTCAGAGCTCTGAAACCCTCCAGAAGGTGGTACATTTCAGTTAAATGCTAAATTCAAACTAAATTAAGGGTTTCATTTGTGGCTGTGATTCTGCGGTCCCGCTGTTGTGAACAGAGATTTGGCTGAGCTCCGAAATCTGCGTTGTCGTTGGCAACAGTAGCAGAGTGTGTGAGATCGGAAAATTCCAGCGTAGATTTCTACAAAGAGATGAACACTCCCATACTCACACAAGCTGCTAGCAATCAGAATTTTGCATGGCTGAGGAACTCAACAATTGGATGATTGCAAGTTGAAGTCAGGTTCCACTGATGCTCATGGGATAATTTATCATCTGCATGCTTCCAGTCGTGAGTTGGAGATATGAGGAATTTTGATGCCTGCTACACATGATTTCTAGACCATTTAATTTAATAATCAGAAAACTACACCACACTGACATCCTAATTTCTGATGGGAGTCCTGGTGGTCAAGGATCCCCATCGGCATCAAAGTCATAAAATTTCTCATCAATGTTTTAGGATTCTGAGGCCCAATTGTACAGCAGAAGAGTGGAATACAGCTCAATGGAAAACAATATGATGGGATTATGATTAGTCCCAGCCCAGAAAAGGAATGTTTGATAATTAACCATTGGTGAAGTCCATAGTTAAATGATGAGGTCTGTTAAGAAGGTTAGGGGTTTAAGAGGTGCAGTGCATGGGCTGGCACATAGGCAGCAACAGAGAAAATAAAAAAATAAAATAAAACCGATGAAAACTACAGAATCACAACAAATATCATCAATCCCAATATCATGCAAATTGATTTTCTGAAATAGATAAGTTGGGGCTGAAATTCTTCCAAATCCTTTAATTAGTGTACTTCTGATTTCTAAACTTCTGATGTGCATTATATTAGAAAGCTACAAATCTGTTTGTTAAACACTGCAAAGAAATCACATTTAGGAATTTAATACAAGCTGTCTAAAATGGAGACACGGGCATCAATTTTACCAACACACTGTGCCCATTTTCAGGCATGAAAACATGATAAAGTAGGACATGAGGCAAGTAGTGCAACCCGCACCCACTGCCATGCCAGTTCCCCCTTTACCAAGGCCCAAAAATGGCTGTGATTGGGAACCCACCTAAGACCGGCACGACGGCCATTTAAATATAATTGCATGCATTTTAATCTGGTTAACAGGTTGCGTGCTCAACTTTACCTGCACACCCCCTTTACCACCATATTTGCCAATTCGGAATCAGCCTGAAACATACATGCTCAATACAAATACAAATAAGGCATTCCACCAGTTTGTGAGGAGGTAAATGCCCAGTGTCCAACAGCCCTGTGCTGCTTATAGGGTTCTGTTCATGGCAGCCATTTTGTTTTTCAGATGATGGTCTCTGTGAGTGTGTGGTCAGGTGAAGGACTGTTGCTAAGCAATGGAGCCAATGCCCGATTTGCAGCACAGAACCAGATATCAGCTTGATCTTGAAGATGCTACTGGATCCCAGTGCACTCAGCAGTCTTCCAGCTGAAAGGTGTACACAAAGCTCTTGGAAATTGCACTGCTGCAGCCTCAGAAGTTTAAGAGGTGCTATGCTGCTCGGGGGCATGTGGGGTGAGGATTGGGATTCTGTGATGCTGGGGGCATGTGAGTAGGAAATGGGGTCTGTGATACTGGGGAACATGTGGATAGGGAAATGGATAGTATGGACAGTGTGTGTTGCTTGGCTAGGAGCAAGCAGCGTTCCTTAACCCCTCCATGTGTTTCTCTCCTTCTCCAACTCCTCCTCCCCACCCTCTCCCAACCTTTAGAGTGACAAGATGGCATTTGTGATACAAGTGGTTGATCTTGCTGTTTCTTTGGTTGATGCTGGAGCTGAAGAGGAGGAGCTGGAGAAAGAATTGTGGATATAGGAGCCTTGGCCTCAACACTTGTCAGAATAGAGGGAGATGACCAGTAGAGTCAGGAAGTGGCCACCATACACAGGAGAAGGAGTGATTAGAGACCCAAGCAGTTCCGTGCATCGTGTTGTTTGAACAGATATTGGATACCATGTGCCGCCAACGTCTTTACCTCCAAAAGGAGACACGCAACATCTGTGCCACCTGTTGCAGGACCTGGCACCTCGAGGCAGAGGAGAGCACCCAGAATTAGTGGCTGTCAAATTGATGGCCACTTTGAACTTTTATACTATTGGGTCCTTCCAGGCCCTGAGTGGAGATGTATGTGGCATTTCTCTGTCAACTCTGCGTACCTGTGTCAAGCAGATTACAGAAGCCCTGTACACTCAGGCGAGGTAGTACATCAAATTTAACCTGGACCAGGCCCATGAGGAAGTCACTCCAGAGTGGTGGGGCTGTGTACGCTTTGTTAGCAAGTTTCTTTGGCAGACAGGATGGTGATGACAACTTGCTAAACATCATTATCATGATGCTTTGGTGCAAACTAGTTTGATTCCTATCTGAGCTCCGCATGTCTGTGTAAAGTAAGGGATCCGAAAGCCTCCATATATAGGGCCCTGGAGCAGGTGGGTGTGGGAGGAAATTGTTCATGAGTTCTGGGGGACCAATGGCTTCATTTTCTCAATGACACAGGGCTGAGGGGCCTGCCCAACTGACATCAACATGAAGCATCCCTCCGATGACCATTAGTGGAAAAGGATTCTTATTTGAGACAAATCTGAGACAAATTAGTCATAGGTGAGTGATGAAAAAACAATGAATGATTGTTTTTACTGCACTATTCGCGACCAGTGCAGGAATGCTTAATGTATAGGGGACCATCGACTGTACTCATGTTGCCCTCAAGGCCCCACTGCAGAATCCACGAAGATTCAGCAACAGAAAGGAGTTCCACTTCCTGAAAGCCCAACTGATTTGCGACCACCATACAAACATTATGCACATTTGCATGAGACACCCGGGCAGTGTGCATGACAACTTCATTGATAGGAACTCTGACATCTTGGAGGCCTTTGAGGTGGCTGTAGAAATGACTGGTGGGTGACACGGATTACCCGCCTTATGATAGAGGCCTGTGATAGAGGTGAAGATTTGCTGTAATGAAGTGCATGTAGCTACTCGCGCAATAGTGAAGAGGTGCATTGGGTTCCTCTGTCTGGAACACTCTGGCAGGCCCTGCAATACAGCCCCATGATCTTTTCCCATATTGTGGTGGCATGCTGTGCACAGCCTGGCACAGCAGAGAGATGACCTTTTGACAAAGGAGGAGGGCATGGAGGTCAACTGTGGAGGACATCGCTAGGGAAGAAGCCGCCCAGCAGGAAGAGGAGGAGGAGCACACCAGATAGAATGAGGCATGCTAGGGAACCCTGATCACCAAGCACTCCATTAACCAGGGGCCTGTGTCTGTACACATGGTTTTCATTTCCCCCTGCCCTCCACTCCTTCTATCTTCTGCAACATCGTCACTCCAGAGTGGTGGGGCTGTGTACGCTTTGTTAGCAAGTTTCTTTGGCAGACAGGATGGTGATGACAACTTGCTAAACATCATTATCATGATGCTTTGGTGCAAACTAGTTTGATTCCTATCTGAGCTCCGCATGTCTGTGTAAAGTAAGGGATCCGAAAGCCTCCATATATAGGGCCCTGGAGCAGGTGGGTGTGGGAGGAAATTGTTCATGAGTTCTGGGGGACCAATGGCTTCATTTTCTCAATGACACAGGGCTGAGGGGCCTGCCCAACTGACATCAACATGAAGCATCCCTCCGATGACCATTAGTGGAAAAGGATTCTTATTTGAGACAAATCTGAGACAAATTAGTCATAGGTGAGTGATGAAAAAACAATGAATGATGACAATAAAGGTGTTTAAGTAATAAGTTCTAATATAAAAACATGTGAATGGAAAATGTTATGGTATTTAAAAATCTATGTAACTGGTACAGCCCTTCACTCATGCCATCTTAGTGCAACAACACCTTCCTAACGTTATGTGGCCTACCACTATGTCTATGTGTCTCCCCAGGATATAAATTGGAGTTGGAGGGGGTCAGCTGCCTGCCTCACTCCGTTACCTGTGATGCATGTGGCGAGCATCCTCTGGAGGCCCTGGACCTTCAGGGCCCTGGCCAGCTTCCAGGGGTGTGGGACATTTCCATGACACCCTCTTCATCTTGTTGCCTCAGAGGAGTCCTGTTATCAGGAAGAGGGGAGTCAGAGGTGTAGCTACAGCCACAGTCTCCTGGGTGGATGGCCCCAGCTTGGGCTCAAGCCTTTCCTCCTTCCTTGGTGTTTGTTTGGGCCTCTCGGTCACTCCATGGGACGGCAGTGCTTCTGCAGTGAGCTCCAGAAATTCTGGCATCACTTGGTCCACCAGTCCTGAAGGACCACGCTAGTCATACCCATGGCATTCAAACTTTCAGTGATGGTCATTTGAGTCAGAAACCACCTGTCAGTGGCCGCAGCAAGTGCCCTCTGAGAATGGGCCATGCTCTGCATTTCCTTAGCCATGGCCCTCTGAGACAGAGCCATGTTTTCAAGGGCTGCTGCTGTAGCCTGCTGTGTCTCAGCACTGTCCCACCGGATCTTGTGTAAGCTCTCGAGCTTCTCAGCCATGGGTCACAGAAACTGTTCAGTTCCTCAGCCATGACCCCCTGGGACTCCACTGTGGCCTGCTGTGCCTTGGTCATTGCTTGTAGTCTGCCACTCATGTTGAGGATTCTCTCTCCCACGCTTTCCACTGCGGATGTCACCTTGGCAGAGTTGGCCTGGGAAGCACACAAAAACAGGCAATAGCTGGTCTACCTGAAAGCGATGGGACTCCTCCTAGCAGTCTTGCAGTTGGTCCAGTGTGGCCGTTAGCCCCTCCTGCATTCCCTGTCTCTGTTACTGCATCTCCAGTAGCTGAGGGTGAAGTGATCTTAGAGAACTAGCATGTAGCCTGGGGCCAGCTAATCCCTAGCCTCCGAAAGGCTTCCCGTGTCCAGAGACCTCATACATTCCCTCTTTCACCCAATGTATATCAGCAGATATGTCATGCTCAACAGAGGGTGACCATGAAGCCTTACCACTAACTGGACCCACCAACGTGTCAGTATCTGAGATGGTGAATTCCAAGGCTGATGCCAAAATGGTGCCACCCTTGGAGATCACTTCACCCATATCTTCCAAGGATTCATCTGAGCTGTTTGGGACAGAATGGGTGGAAGCCACAAAGGGGAGCCACAATGCCAGAAGACACCTGTTCCTGCAACACAGGACAAAAGGTTAAGTGCAAGAGACGGAGAGGAATCCAGGATGCAAACAACTTAATTCACATTTCTCCACTGAACATAGAACAAAGCTCCAAGAAGATTACATCACAGGAACAGGCCCTTCGGCCCTCCAAGCCTTCAGCGACCAGGTTGCCTATCTGATTTGAAACCCTCACCCTTCCGGGGACCATAACATAGCTATAAATAGCCTTAAAGATCACTCCCGTATCTGCCTTCGCGACTGCCCAGCTGCAAGTTCCAGGCACACACCACCTTCTCTATGTAAATAAACGTGCCTCATTCATCTCCTTTAAACCTTGTCCTTCACACCCAAACCTCAAATTGAGTGGAGAATTGACAAGTGCTCACTTTTTGACTCCAGCCCTACCACGCTGTCACTGAAACCGGCATCTCCTCTTTCCTGGACAGCTACAGCACCTGCTTTTCAAAGGGGTGAGGACGCAGAGGTCTGGTTCACCTCTCCCTGCCTTCATCCTCTCTTGGGTGTTATGGTCAGTCTTCTCCTGTGGGGCCAGAGGAGCCATGAAAGAAACGATGACGTGACTCCTGCACTGTATCTGGTGGTGACCCTCAGAGGGTAAACGCTGTTCTACACTTTTGTGGGGTAGGAAGGAGGTGCTTGGGGGTCAGGAGCTGGAAGCATGCAGGATGCTAGAGGCAAGGGGACCTGGGGACAATTTGAGGGGAAGATGCTAGATGAGGTTAAGCATTCACTCTTGCTGCCCAGGCGAGGTACTTGACCTTCTTGCAGCACTGCTTCCTTGTTTTGGGGGCCAATGCCATGGCACTGATGGAAGTAGCAACTGCCTCCCCAGCATTGCCATCAATCTCCCTGGGTCTGTGACCTGTTGAAGGGAAGAGGGTGACCTGCCTTACCTCTGCTGCATCCTGTAGCCTCCCGAGGTCACCTTTGGTGAATCTGGGAGCTGATCACTTTGTCATCTTTTTCTTGCACTTTTATGGAGTTGCCCCTTGTTATGGCAGATCAGTTGTAGGCAGTTTGGTAGAGCATTTAAACAAGTAACATGCAGTTTGCTTGTTAGCATTGAGGGGAAGGCAAGTAAGCACTTGCAGTTGTGCTGATGGGGGCTGGTGGGGGAGGAGAATCAGTACCTTTATAATGATTTGGGACAGGGGAGAGAGAGAGAGAGAGAGGGAGATGTCATACAGCCATCGGACTCAGGGAGGGATAGGGGCCTTGTGCGGGAGAGTCTGGGGTAGGGGAAGGAGGGATCACTTTCCCTGAGATCAGTGGAGGGCAAAGGAGGGGCTCTGCCACTCTGCCTGAGATGGGTGGAAGGAAGGGGGGAACTGTTGCCACTCTGCCTGAAGTCATGGCGGGGGGGCGGCGAAAGAGACAGAGGGGCTGCTGCCACTCTGCCTGAGATTGGTGGGGGAAAAGGGAGGGATACTATCACTGTGCCTTAGATTAATGGGGGGAAGGGGTGAGCACTGCCATTCTGCCCGAGATCGTTTTGAAGAGGGAGGTGGGAGCCGCATTCAACATGGGTGCTGGGGGTGTGGGGGGATAAGGGATTCAGTAATGTTGGGGGTGGATAAAGTCTGTGAGGCTCAGGGGGAGGCATTATCTGGCCTGGAAGCAATGTGACAGGGGAGCAGCATTGTACTTTTTTTTTGCGTATGTGCAGATGTAGGTTCTAATCAGAGCTGCAGGGTTTCAGGAGCATTAAGGCTTTTGAAGTGCGATTCAGAATTGCTGATATTTTTGCAGGCAGAGTGCATATGGGAGCCCCTGAGAACAGGTCTAAAAGTCAGATCTGAAAAACTCCTAATTTCAAGTCTGCCCAGCACTTGGAATCAAAATGGTAAAATCACAGTCATGGAGTTCACATCCATTGCACCCATTAAACTAAGGCACGTCAGCTGACCTCACAAACCTTGACTGCAGGAGGCAAAAATATTAACCAGGATACAAAAGCTTGATCACTTCTAATGAGTCTGGAATGTGTTGACAGCAAGATCAAATAGGTCGCTAAGATTAACCATGACAGAAATTTACATTTTTTTTCACGTGTAAGTGATGAGAACCGGGTTAAAATACCAGGGAGCAACAGTGTTCATCAACCCATATATATTCAGAGACTTAAATGCACTCAGATAGAATCCAAATGTCTTCAGGTACTCACAGATCCATACACCGAAGATACTAAAGGATATATGTGCCATCTGGAACTCATATGCACCATTAGGTGACTATGCGCCCATACCCTCCCATGCTCTTTGTCCCACAACTAATCATGTTGCCTGCTTCCAAACCCTGGCAAGTACTCATATGGGCCACTACCTGCTCTGGTACTAGTGCTCCCATAGCCCACCCATCAAGCACCCATTTAACTCTGGTCAAATGGACCTGTACTTTAGTACATGTCAAAACCTTGAGATAAGGGGAGGTGAAAAAGTTGTGACTAAAAGAATGAATAATGCAACATTGGAAATGAATACCTGATAGTGACATAATTTAGAGACAGATATCAGGTAAAATCCTAAACAAAATCCTAAAGTTTTGTCTGGTTTAAAGCCAAACTCTAGTGGTTTTATTACAACTGTTAGATGCCAATGACCGCTGCATTCAAGTGTAATGATAATTAGCTGAGATGGATCCCAAAAAAAATTATTAGTAGTATTTAATCACAAGAATTTTAAAATTATATTCGTAATTGATCATCAGGAAATAATACAGCCAACAAATTCTTTTTTTTCAAAAAATAACTATTACATAGAATAGATTTGAACTGATTACATTAGAAAACATGATTGTAAATGTTAAAACAGCTAAGAGATTGAATTGCTGCCACCAACTTAGTTCCAGGCATTTGTTATCATTTATATTGTGTAATCCAACATTAATTTGACAATAAAGAACACTTGATTTTGAATTTCCTTTCTCTTGTCCATCAGACATTGGATTTATTAGCGGATACATAATGTAAGTGATAGATTGTAGAGGTTGGCAAAAGGGTGTATAAACACAGCAGTGTGGCCCAGAAATTGCACTTGCTGGGAAAATCCACTGCCAACCTTGGCAGATTGTTCAGGTTCAGAGCTGGTTTCTTCATTTTCCTGGCAATGGCAGGGACCAAATGCTATGGGAAAGCAGAGGTCAGAAAGTCCAAACAATAACCAAGGCATAAGAACCTCTTCAAAAATAATTTTAACAACAGCCTCAGCATTGTTAGGAATCGAAGATCATGAAGTTGTAAGACCATAATACTAGCCTGACCATTAGCTGACTCTCACTATTATTGCTGATCAGGAAGATACAGCCTAACTTGTTTTATTTTCACTGACCAACCACAAAGTTTCTTTAAGACTGTATAGAAAGGGAAAGGAGAAACACCTAACAAGGAAAACCTCCACTTTAGTCAGTCCTTCTACTGTGCCATCATCACAGCTGTGCTTCAGGCATGGAAAATTCACCTTATCGAAGCCATTCAGGTGATTTTGAAACAAGACTGGAACCTGGTTCATGCAGATCCAACCATTGTGGCAGACATTTTAATGGTTCCAACAGGAAGATGCTGGAATTCCTGCAGATTTTCAAGGTCGATGATTAGGAATTCATTTAATTTTGAGCTGGTAGCTCTAGAACTTTGTCAAAAGTGTGTTGAACTGGATATTCAAATGTTATCAAACAAGTATGATAGAATATTATAGGTTAGTGTGGCTAATAAAAAGATACATATTATTGGCATTGCACAAGCAAAAGATGAGCAAGGGGATAATAAAAAATAATGCAACACTGAAAATGTTTACCAGATAGTGACATAGAGACAGATGTCAGATAAAATTCTAAACTACAGTGTAAAATTTTCAAATCAGATGGAATATGACATCTGGGGTAATTTTAACCTTGCTCGTTGTTTGGGAAGCCTGCACAAAATGCATACTTTACACCCTATCCAATATTATTTGTTAACTTCAATAGAAAGTAAAATGGAGTAAGATACAAAATAAACATTGCATCAGTTTCCTGACTGGTGAGATAGATTAAAATTGCCAACGTTGGCCAGGGGCCTGATCCCAATCAATGAGTGAAATTGAAATTGTTTCAGATAAGTAGAGGATGACTTGACAATGAATGAGATCTGTCCAGAAATTGTAATATCAATTGTACCTTCCACATCATATTAAAAAATGAAATAGCATGGCATGCAGACAAGGATCAGCCTCCTTATATATTCACTGTGCTGTTTTCTTTTGTAATTATTTCTCCAGAATCCCAAATAAATCTCAGAAATTGATTCAACTTAATTAAGCTATTTCCAGCTCAGTGGCTGTAAACAGTTCTGAACTTGCAGTCTCACCATTAACGTAAGATTTGAGGAGGCCGAGATCAATTAATAGAAATATTCAGCATCATTAAACAATGGAAGGAGAAAACAAAATTCCACAAGGAGCATATAGCACGGGATTCTCCAGTCTGCCTGAAAACCAGAGATTCCCACTGGACTTCAAAAGACCTTTATATGGTCTGCACCCCCACTCACCCGCTCAAATTCCAGTAGTGGGGTTGGGAGAATTCCAGCTTTTGTCTTTTAGTTTTTCTTAACAAAAATTACATTACATTTATGTAATAAGCTATCATATTTTCAGAATTACTTAATATTCAAATAAATCCCTTAAAATCCAATGTCAGGAAATAAAAACTGAATCTTTGCCATCTTTAGTACTGCTCTGACCTATGTTAAACATTGGAATTAAATTGAGTGCCAGTGATGTCCAATAGCATATTTGAAAGCTGTTGTGATTGAATTACATGTTTAAAAGTAGCCAAATATAAAATATCATTCAAACTTTACAATTGCAATTCTCTTCCTAAATCTGTCTCACCATGCTCTCTTTTAAGATCCTCCTTAAAACGAATATCTTCTCTCATATCTCCATTTTTGATTCACCATTTCTTTTCCCTTACACCTTGAAATGTTTCACTGTGAAAGAAGTACTCTCTAAATGCAAATTCAGTGGAGTGCTCCAGATAAGATCTGACAAAGTTCCTGTGCAATTGAGGTATAACTTTCTTCTCTTTATATTCCAGCATCCGGAAATAAAAGTTAACATCCTCATAAGAACCCCATCTATTTCTGGTGGCTGGCATGCTGAGTGAGTTGAAACATTTTGGTTTTCAAATGGGCAAGAGTAAGGGCTATTACTGTGCTCCAGATGAGGAATAGCAAATTTTTAAAAGCATTCATTGGAAATGGGAAGATCGAGTTTGAAGTAGGAACCTTGATACTCCACCAATGATTGGTGGACACCAGAGTTTCCAGGCACACCAACTAGACACATGTCAGAGGCGTGCTCATTTCAGTACCTGAATTTGTTTGATGCAAATAAGTTAGGTGCCCTCTTACTGACCCAGCACAGATATTTTGGGGAGTCAGCTCACATTTATACATTACAGCAGATTTTCAGTGAATACAGGAAACATTCCTAAATTTACTTCCAGCTCCCATGCCCCTGTAATGTTGAGTTAGTGTTCAGTGACTATCAAAGGTCCTTTCTCTCAGTCTTCCAAAAAAATCCTAAACTGAGATCCAGCAAGGCTTACTGTGATGAGTCCTATCCCAGCCAGGCAACAAGAATTCTCCCAGAATTCATAATCTTCCTCTCTCACTTGTTCTGTCTGACATAATAAGTCTGTAATTACAAGAACATCTGCTTCTCCCTTTGTATTCAGGTGTTAAACTTAGTGCATTGATTTCAATATCACATGACTGGGGTCCCTAGCTTGTCATGAAGGAAAATTGGTAGTAAGCCCCTAGCAAAACTGGAGTCTATGGGAATATTTGCCACTGTTTGGAGTCATTCTTAGCACAAAGGAAGATGCTTGTTTGAAGTCAATCATTTCAGTCCCAGGACAGAGCTGCAGGGGTTGCTCAGTTTACTGTCCTAGGCCTAACCCTTACAAAACTTGTCTACTTTTACACAGAGCTGATTATTTATCCCAACTTGCAATTGTGAAGTCAGATTCCCATTACATCGATTAACACTTTCAGTTGATTGATGGGTAGCAGCTGTAGTCAGGCAGTTTTTGTTAACCAGGCTCCTTACCTAGCTTGCAATTCTACAGTTTTAAGTCAGACTCTGGCTGTTTATCTAAATAATGGCATCAGGGAAAAAAAACTTGCCAGAGAAAGATTTCCAAATTCCCAGTTAGGTCTCTGAATTGATCAGAACTGTTGACTGTACAATTCCCGATCAGTTCTAATTGAAAATATAACTCATCACCTATGATCTGAGACAGGTAGGAACATTGAAGCTGGCAAGTGTCTCTTGCAAACTGACATAGCATGGCCACATCACTGGTGGTAAAAAGGTATAAATTCCACTGACTTGGGCCAGAATTCTCCTGCTGTTCACGCCAGCAGGATTCTCCAGTCCCACAGGCAGTGCATCCTCTCCCATGGGTTTCCCACCAGCGTGGGATGATATCAGTAAGAATTGCCATTGACAGCAGTGGGGCCAGAGAATCCCGCCATTCACAAACAATGCACAACCTCCCACAGGTGGGAAACATATGGCTGGGAAGCCAGAGAATCCCAGGCTTGATTTAGAGACAGCGGCCAAAATTCTCCTGCCGTGATTCTCTGGAGTGGGATTCTCTGATTCCGGCGACACTGCACATCCACCTGTAGGTTTCCTTTGTCACAACTTGGGAAAACAATGTGTCACCTTCCGGCAGCGGGAAACAAGCAGCTGAAAGGCCAAAAAATCTCACCCACTGACTATTTCAATACCACCAGGCAAACTAATCCAAATGTGACTTTTTTCTAATAGTACATTCTAGTAATTACATTCAATCTAGTTTGGGAATCTAACAATTGTCTGCTCTTTTGTACTTACATAACAGCTGGAATTCTCCCATCCTGCCCGCCACTGGAATTTTAGCGGGTGGATTGCAGACAGTGTGAAACCTCATTGACAGTCAGGCAGGAATTTCTGGCTTTTAGACCAGTGTGGTCATAGAATTCTACCCGATGTGTCTGCAAGTGCATACCTTTCATGTAACAGAACATGGACAGAAGCTCTTTGTTCTGGAATGGAGGCAATGTGAGTTGGAAAATAGTTTGTCTTTGTCATTCAGATATCTGTAAAATTCAGAATGTCTATTAAAAACCCAGCTTCAAATGCAATGCCATGAATAATATTTTACTAGACGAAGTTCAGCTCAATTATTCTCGATTTTGAGAATTCAGGCCTCCTTCTGACAAGGATGTGGAAAAGCACATTCTGAGATGCTCACAGTCTGGCTTGTCCCACTTACATTCCAGAAGCACTGAGAACAGAAAACTAATACAACACAAAGAAACATAAAAAAAACAAAGTTTCAACAATGAACATTAAAATTGATGATGTAAGATTCTGAACATATTAATGGACCTGATTCAAGAAGTTATACTTTAAGATGAACTAAAAATTTCTGTTTTATGAATGACTCAGCCCACCCTCCTGCTGTAATATTCTGGAAAGCCATAAGCAATGTGGGAAATTGCCATGTTTGGGAATACATGCTGGTGGTACCTCTGAGAATGCCTTGGTGTTCTGCGATGAACTAAAAACATCCCAGCAAGTCGAGGAAAAAGTTATAGTACTGTGAGAATTTATTTAAAAATAAACATTGGACAATTCCAGACCTGCTCCCTTGAGAAAGTATGACTGTAATGACCTGGAACTGCAGGCATAATCTCATCAGAAAGAGAAAGCTTGGTGCCAATTTTCTGGCAAAATACAAGGAAAATAACATTAAGGGAGAACCAATTATAGGAGGCAGGCCCTGATTATCAGACGTGCTTTAATTTTCATGTGTATTTTTTAGAACCCAGATTCGTAAAATATTTTCCACACGCTCTCAGAATGCAAAGATAAAAAGGAAAGCAGTGATCTGAAGTTTTCTCCGCTGTCATTCAAACTTAACCTGACAGCGACAGAACTGGTGGGAAAATTGGATGGTGAGGCCTACTGCCATGTCCCTTCCCTGACCTCAGTTTTATTCCCTCTGCCTGGTCTCCCAGTTATATTTTTTCAACTTGCCACAATTATTGCTGATCCCCGTACAATACCTAGTGACAGTCGGCCTGAGCAACCAATAATTTGTTAACAGCAGAGACAGGCTTACAATGAAACATAATGTGCTATGGCACAGCACCCCCACCAATGGGGGAGCCCCATTCTGATGGTGGCTTTGGGGCACCAGAGTCTGAGAACTTTAAATTTGCTGATAGGCTCATTTGTATTTCTTAAGCCTATCAGAAACCAATACAGTGTAACATCAGGCTCTGATTGGTGGAGATGCCTGAGAACAGGAAAACAGTGTGCAAGATCATTTGATGACTTTGGAGGAGAGAGCAGATGGCAGTATGAAGATCTCATTTTTTTTTTAGAACAGCAGCAGCTTAGGGTTCTTATGCACAGCTTAAAAGACCAGATAGGCAAACCAGCAGCCTGAGCCAACAGCGAGGTTGTGTTGTGAGCTTATGACAAGGTTCAAGTGAGGAGGGCAATTACTGGCCGGCCATAATCAAGTAAGAGCATGGGGTGACACTTGACCCTCACATGTCGAGGAGAAGTGAGGCACGTGGGGTGAGGAAGTGCTGGCTGGGCACTTGCACAATGGTTAGCACTGCTGCCTCACAGCACCAAAGAGCCAAATTTGATTCCTGACTTGGGTCACTGTCTGTGCAGAATCTGCATGGTCTCCCTTGTCTGTGTGGGTTTCCTCCTGTGCTCCAGTTTGCTCCTACAGTCTGAAAGACATGCTGGTTACATGCATTGGTGGTGCTAAATTCTCCCTCAGCATACCAAGTTGGGGAAATACCCAACTCCTCTATCTCAACTCAGGAGAAAGGTCAAATTATCTTCCGGAGCAGAGAGGCTGGTGCCAACTGGAGTCGAACCTACCCAGGAAATGTATAGACGAACCACAGGGGCTGCTGAGATGGTCCATTTAAAAGAACAAAGAACAAAGAAAATTATTGCACAGAAACAGGCCCTTTGGCCCTCCAAGCTTACACCAATCATGCTGCCCAACTGAACAAAAACTCTCTACCCTTCTGAGGACCATATCCTTCTATTCCCAACCTATTCATGTATTTGTCAAGATGCCCCTTAAAACTCACTACCATAATTGCTTCCACTATCTCCCAGCAATGAGTTCCAGGCACCCACTACTTTTTAAAAATTCTGTCTCATACCTCGTGCATAAAGTTAAATCTCATGGGATCCAGGGATCTAAATTGATACAAAAAGTGTTATACAGAATTGTTTTTCAAACTGGAGGCCTGTGCCTCACGGATCAATGCTGGGCCCACTGTTATTTGTCACTTATATTAACGATTTGGATGAGAATATAGGAGGCATGGTTAGTAAGTTTGCAGATGACACTAAGAATAATGGCATGATGGACAGTGAGGAAGGTTATCTCCAATTACAATGGGATCTTGACCAATTGGGCCAGTAGATTGACGAATGGCAGATGGAGTTTAATTTAGACAAATATGAGGTAATGCATTTTGGTAGATTGAACCAGGGCAGGACTTATTCAGTTATTAGTTGGGCGTTGGGGAAAGTTACAAAACAAAGAGATTTGGGGTACATGTTCATAATTCGTTGAAATTAGAGTCACAGGTGGACAGAGTGGTGAAGAAGGCATTTGGCATACTTGGTTTCATCAGTCAGAACATTGAGTACAGGAATTGGGGCATCTTGTTGAAGTTGTACAAGACATTGGTAAGGCCACACTTGGAATACTGTGTGCAGTTCTGGTCACCCTATTATAGAAAGGATATTATTAAACTACAAAGAGTGCAGAAAAGATTTACTAAGGAGGCTGAATAGACTAGGATTTTTTCTGTGGAGTGTAGAAGGCTGAGGGGTGACCTTATAGAGATCTATAAAATAATGAGGAACATAGACAAGGTAGATAGTTAATGTCTTTTCCCAAAGATAGGGGAATCTAAAACTAGAGGGCATTAGTTTAAGGTGAGAGGGGAGAAATACAGAAGTGTCCAGAGGGGTGATTTTTTCACACAGAAGGTGGTAAGTATCTGGAACAAGCTGTCAGAGATAGTAGTAGAGGCGGATACAATTTTATCTTTTGAAAAGCATTTAGATAGTTACATGGGTACAATGGGTATAGAGGGATATGGACCAAATGCGGGCAATTGGGATTAGTTTAGCGGTTTAAAAAAATAAGGTGGCATGAACAAATTGAGCTGAAGCCTGTTTTCATGCTGTAAACCTCTATGACTCTATCATCTATAAACCTTGCCCCTCTCACCTTAAACCTGTGCCCTCTAGTAATTGACTCTTTCACCCTAGGAAAAAGCTTCCAACTATCCACTCTATCCATGCCTCTCATAATCTCGTAGACTTTTATCAGGCCGTGCCTCAACCTCCATTGTTCTAGTAAAAACAAACTGAGTTTCTCCAACCTCTCCTGATTGCTAATGTCCTCTATACCAGGCAACATTCTGGTAAATCTTTTCTGTATCTTCTCCAAAGCCTCCGCATCCCTCTGGTAGTGTGGTGACCAGAATTGAATACTATATTTCAAGTGCGGCCTAACTAAGGTTCTATAAAGCTGCAACATGACTTGCCAATTGTTAAACTCAATGCCCCAGCTGATGAAGGCAAATGTGTTGTATGCCTTCTTGACTACCTTCTCTACCTGCATTGCCACTTTTAGTGACCTGTATACCTGTACACGCAGAGCTCATTGCCTATCAATACTCAAGTATTTTCTATCTGTATTAGGCCTTCCAAAATGCATTAATTCACATTTGTCCAGATTAAACTGAATCTGCCACCTCTCCACCCAAGTCTTCAAGTGATCCATATCCTGCTGCATCCTCTGATGGTCCTCATCGCTATTCCCAAATCCATTAACCTTTGTGTCGTCCACAAACTTACTGATCAATCCAGTTACATTTTCTTCCGAATCATTTATATGTATTACAAACAGCAAAGGTCCCAGCACTGATCCCTGAGGAAAGCCACTTGTCACAGCCTTTGAGAAACATCCCCTCCACTGCTACCCTCTGTCTTCTTTGACCGAGCCAGTTTTGTATTCACCTTGCCAGCTCACCTCTGATCCCATGTGACTTCACCTTCTGAACCAATCTGCCATGAAGGACCTTGTCAAAGGCCTTACTGAAGTTCATGTCAATAATATCCACTGCCCTACTCTCATCAATCATCTTTGTCACTTCCTCGAAAAACTTGGTCAATTTCGTGAGATACGACTTCCTTTTCACAAAACCATGTTGCCTCTCACTAATACGTCAACTTACTTCCAAGTGGAAATAAATTCTGTCTCAAAGGATCGTCTCCAATATTTTCCCTATCACTGATGCAAGGCTCACTGGCCTGTAATTACCTAGATTATTCTTGATATCCTTCTTAAACAAAAGAACAACATTGGCTATTCTCCAGTGCTCTGGGACCTCCCCTGTAGCCAGTGAGGATGCAAATATCTTTCTCAAGGCCCCACCAATTTCTTCTTTTACCTCTTTCAGTATTCTGGAATATATCCCATCAGGCCCTGGAGACTTATGTACCTTAATATTTCTTAGGAACCTTCTCCTTTTTGATCTGAATATGATTCAAATTATTTCCACATCCTTTCCCTATTATCCACCAAGTCCTTCTCTTTGGTGAATACTGACATGAAGTGCTCATTTAATATCTTGTCCATTTCCTCTGGCTCCACACACAGATTCCCATCCTTGTCTTTGAGTGAGTCAACGCTCTCCCTGGCTACCCTCTTTCTCTTTACAAAAGCTTTGGGATTTTCCTTAATCTTGCTGGCCAATACTTTTTTGTTACCCTCCTTTGGCACCCTGGCACTGTGTTCCAGTTGCAAAAAAAATCTGTTGAACAAAAATCTTCAAATCTTTACCCTTCTTACTTTAGCACCTCATACATTTCCCATGCCCCATCTATACCAGCTCATGGCACGTTATATCTTCCAAGCAGCTCCCATAGCCTCCATGCCAACCTATGTTCCACGACCCACCCATGGCCTCTCATTCCCTTCAAGCTAACTTTTAGTGTCAACTCATGCAAATGCATGACCACTTTTACCCACCAACCTTTCCTCATAAACCTTTCATGCCAACACACCTCACCCAGAAACAATCATGAGCAAAGATCAGGAGCTATGCCTTCACAATGTTAAAGAAGCGCATTCTCATTGATTAAAGCTATTCAATATAATTAAATTCCTTCAAGTCATTTCAATGCAGCCAAATGTTTGTGAAAACAAACATTGACTTGCAGTACTTAATCCTATATAAAAACAAAGTTTCTTTCAGGTACTTAATTCTTATAAAAGCAAACAGCTGTGTTCATAGACTTGCATCAAAAACAACTAATTGCTTTATCACCTCTTAGATCTATCAATCAACTGTAAATTGGCACTCTATTGTCATCATGATTTGTGGAAACATTTGATCAGCATTAATGATATAATGATAGCCTTTAGGCTTTGTCAACAGATATTGAAGTTTCTGATTTTGTTCAACTTCAAGCTCTCTGTTTTTCCCCAAAATTTAAAAGACAGAATATTTAAATGACTTTACAAGTTTACAGTTCCAAAGACCATACCCATTTTTACATTCCATTTATGTCACCTCTTAACAATCCCAAGGCCTAAATTCTCCCAAAGGGGATTTAGCTCAGCAAATAACTTTGGCAGGTTGAGATCTTTTCCTTGAATGTTTAAAATTTGTGAGTCTTGTTTCAGAAGCCTGCATGACTGGAGTTGTTTCTGTTTGAATACATTTGCACTTTTAAAGTGGGCTTCTGCCTCCATGAAGTAAGGAAGTGTTAAATATTTCCTGCCCTCGTTCACCCCATCGCCAACCAAACATGGTGGGTGCTGGGTTTGAGTGTGGGATTTCTGGATTATGATCTTCAGCCCCGTTTTAATCCTTTCAACTCCACAAAACTTTGTGCCTTGATGTCTACAAGAAGGTTGATCTGTGTCAGAAAGTGAAATGTAAGATCTGTCAGTGTCACAACCTATTGTTTTCTTTCAGCTGCTGATTGGCTGGTTTCTCATTTCTATATTTTCTGCTCTGTTTTTCTCACAAAATGCAATTTTTCCAAAAACTGCCTTGTTGACTTAATTGAAGTGTTTGTGACTTAAATATAGTAACTTCGTTATCATTGGATTGAAGCTATTTTGAACATGGTTGTCTTACAACGGTAAGGTTTATCAAAGTTAATTAAAATTTCTCTCTATAATAATGAAAAGCACTCAGTAAATTTTCAATAATCTCAGAACCAGCTTTGCGTTGTTCCACCCCAGCCTGCACAACACTCCCCATCCCCCAGCCCTCTCCCTTCACTATACAATTAAATATATCTTTTACTGGTTTAATTTTTTAAATAAAGCTGACTAGTTTTTTCTTCTTGCATCTATCATGGCAATAATGCAATCAAACAAAGCTAATTAAACCCCAGCTGGTTCTTTTCTGTAAGCCTGTCTTAAAATAAAATGCCTTTCTGTCAAATATATATTACTGTTTCCTATTGCATGAACTGTATTGATTAATAACCAATTATGTTTTCATTTTACAGTAATTCAGCAATAAACTAATGCCTATATTTACAGAGAAGGTTTTGGTCCAGCACAATGACTATAGATGTACAGGATAATATTACAGATAGTAGCAGACAACATGCCATCCATAAATTATACAGACTTCTCAAACTACAATTCTATTGACAAAGAGAAAAGCTTGCAACCAACGTGATCAGCAGGTTCATGAAACTATAATTGAAACCATAGACGCTAAACTGATTGATATAGAGCTACTATCATACAAAAACTCTCAATCCTCCACATACACTTCAAGAATCTACTCTTTTCAAGTCATAGTTTCTTCATGATTCAGATGCAGTGTTGATATTAATCTGTTGGAGCAATTTCTTCTTCATACAATCTGATGGGACGGTATTGGTGTTTTTGCAGCAGTGATCTACGCTGAGAAAAAATCTACCATATCTTCATAGATATTGGGTCGAATTTTCCCTAAAAATAGCTACAGATGTGATCTTGTCAGCCATTCATGTCCCGCAAATGAAATCAGAGAATTTGGTGCTCAGCAGTGGAACTAGAAAGCCCTGCTGGTGTGACTGACCGGACGATTCCACCCCAAGTGTCATTTCAGGCAAGAAAACCGGTGCGCATGAATCTGATTGCAATTATTCCACACTTGGTGTACTGAAATAACCGCCATGTGAAACATGCCAGTATGGAGTTCCCAGGTATTGGACTCCCCTGAACTGAATGCAGTCATGCACTGTTAACAAGGGGCAGCTGCATTTAAACACTCCTACTGACTCACAGCCAGTCACGCCATGAAGATGCCAGCACGGTAAGCAGCTCCACATTTCACAGAGAAAGATCTCGGAAGCTACTTGGCGCAGTGGAGGAGAGGGGAGCTATCCTATATCCTTGAGAGGGTAGATAACTCAGAAGCAGAGAAGCAAATACGGCCTGGGATGCGGTGGCTGTGGCAGTCAGTGTCCTCGGCCGGGCAGTAAGGAGTAACGCCCAATCCTGCAAGAAAATGAATGCCCTCATTCAAGCTGCAAAAGTGAGTGTCTATCTGTCACGTCCTGGCATCAGTCCTGTCTGTCAATGTCTACATCAATTCATCCGCTCCCTGACAGCCTGTGACTTTCCAGCATCTGACCCCCAGCACATTCCTCAAATCCCACTAACAATCCATGTTACGACTTTTTCCTGTCCAGACACAGTGTTGACAAATGCCACTGGTTCCCCGCATACCCCTCCCCTGCACTACATCCCCCAACCCCTGCACCACCACCACCATCACCCTGCCCCATAATCTCCTGAACTCCAGAGAGATTAATGCTCTAGTGTGATGGACACCTATGCCACTAAAGATACATCTAGTCTGCCTACTATTGCAACAGCTCTTGACTGTTCGGCTGAGGTGGTGCAGCTAAGTTAGTGCTCCCTCCACTGAGTCCCCAACTTTATCCTGGGCATGCAAGCCAACAGCTTTCAATCAAACCCTTTTGTTGCCTCAAAAGAAGATAGTCCATAATTAAAGAGGGTGCGAGAAGATAGGTGGGGGAATTCCTGCGTTGCATGCCTCCCCCAACTATGAGGAGCGAGTGAAGGAGTTCTCAGAGAAACACACAGAGAACTGTGAGTATCAGCACCATAGAAGTGAAGATCCACAGACCATTCATCCATGTGACATGCTTCAAGTGAGTCCCAAGCTGTCCAGACACTTGGCCCTCCCTCCCTTGCACTGCACCATGTATTTTGTCTTGCAGGAAAAACACTTGATGAGGACAGGGTCTCAGGAATCAATGACCCCTCCTGTGACCCCTGCAAAGTGCTCGGTGGAAAGTTCTGAGGAAAACACTGACCAGATGCCATAGGCATCGATCCATCAGTGCAGAAACAGTGAGAGGAATTAGCAGACAGGCTTCAGGGTCACTATCTGTTGAGCATCACACAGCTGCTAATACACAGCAGGTGGGAGGCAGTAATATCCTGGGGAACAGATAGGCAAGGGTCTGCTGGATCACAGGGAACAGCTGACCCCTAGCCAGATGCTGAGTTAAAAGACAAGTTCGCCCGAAGTTGCTGGAGATGCAGAGGCGGAGCCAGGGACAGCAGAAGAGGATGTCAGCAATATTCTGGCATTCTGGTGACATTCTGACATTCAGTTTGTCACCATTTAAAAATATTTTACTTTTCTATATTTCCCACTAAAGTGAAGAATCTCTCATTGTCTGCTATGTTCTAGCCCACTCATTCAACTTATCTATATTGCTTTGTAGCCTATACTTTAATGTTTATTTCTAAGTGTCACAAGTAGGCTTACATTAACATTACAATGAAGCTACTGTGAAAAATTCTCTAGTTGCCATACTCTGGCACCTGTTCGGATACACTGAGAGAGGACTCAGCATGATAATGCGCCTAACCAGCAGGTCTTTTCAACTGTGGGGCGAAACTGGAGCATCCGGTAGTAACCGTATAGACAGCGGGAAGAACATGCTGATTCCACACAGATAGTGATCCAAGACAGGAATTGAACCCAAGTCCTTGGTGCTGTGAGTAATAACAATTGTGCCACTGTGCTGTCCCATATGCCTATGAATCCTTCTCACAGTTTACTTTCCCAGCTACAGTGGATCATCAGCAAAACTGAATACATTCCACTCATTCCTCTCATTTACGTCATTGCTAATGATTGCAAATAGCTGAAACACAAGCATGAATCCTTGCACTACATCAATAGTTACAGCCTGTCACTTGAGAAAGACCAGGCTATTCCAACTGTATGTTTTCAGTTTGTTAAGTAATGCATGCTAATACATTACCCACAACCCGAGAACCCTAAATCTGTGTTGATGCTGCCTAATCATAAAGATTTTATCAGATCCTTAATATTAGAGTCTAGTGTTTTCCCTACTACTATTGTCGTCAGCACAAAAAGTGAAAATGTTGGAAAATTTCAGCAAGTCTGACATTATCTGTGGAGAGACAATAGAGCCAATGTTTCAAGTCTGGATGACCCTTCATCAGAATTCTGAAGGGTCTCAGAAGGGTCATCCAGATTCGAAACATTGGCTCTAATCTCTCTCTCCACAGATACTGTCAGATCTGCTGAGATTTTCCAGCATTTTCTGTTCTTTTTTTCAAGTTCCAGCATCCAGAGTATTTTATTTTTATCCAATTATCAACCCAACTTCCCTATAGTTTCCTGTTTTCTCTCTCCTTTTTTTGAATAATAAGCTTATATCTGTTCACTTCCTATCCATGGAGAAACTGTTCTTATGCCAAATTCTAAGATTGTGGCATCATTCTCTTCATAACTGAGTGGAAAGAAGAGCGAATATCCCTAAAACATTGATGCAAGAATGACTATACTGATAGCTTTTATACATCCCTAAGCAACATGGACAATGGAGATCACCTGCCCCAAGCATCAAGTGGAAACTGGGAAGAGCAATGAATTAAATAGATTAAACTTAATGATGGATTTAAATATAGTCATTACCATAACACTACATTGATGGAAGGTGTACACTATCAATGGAAGAGGACTGCCACGCCAGATACCAACAGAAAAAAGAGATGACAAAGTTAATCAGTCAATACTTTATTGATAGTTCACATCGAACTTAGATACCATTACAAACAAGCAGTTTTTTTCGTCAAAAACAGAGAAAAAAATTAACAGCTGAAAAAGAACTGGGGCAATCTTAAGAATTCAGAGATGATTTCTACAAAAAAGAGTTCTTCTGTCCTTATTATTTTGTTTGGTTTTATGCCTGAATGCCAACATTACCTGAAGCTGGATTCCACAGAGGGTTAAATTAGATTTTCTTTGTAGAAAATCAAATCTTGTAGAGGCCATGAATGTCCTCACAGATGGGCAGAAAACAGTATAAATTTGGCAAATTCAATACAAAAGACATCAAAGAACACAATTTCACAAACATAGTGAAGCTATAGATTTAGTTGATAAGATTCTGCAGCATTAATATTATGACTGAATATCACAATCCATGCGCCATGCTAGACAATTTAAGCTCAATAATTTGTATCATTTATTTATTTTTACTGGGGTAAATGCAGACCAACAGCAACTCACTCCATTTTAGAAACATCTGCAGCTGGGCTGAATTTGAATTGCAATCTCCAGGTATTAAAGAGACCTGATTAATCTTTTCTGGGGACATGGTTTATAAAGCATTTTCTAATGCTTTTGTTCAACTTTCGTTTTCTGGATATCAATCATTGTTCCCGTTCATCGGCATTAGAGTGCCAGTGAACAACCAGGAATCAGGAAGAGTCATGATCCTTCACAAGAGCTATGGTGGGAAGTTGCTATGTTCCTGAAATGATAGTATGACAGGCCAATTGGTCCCCTTATCCTCACTGTCACAAATAAGTTTACGTAAACATGTGCAATATGTCAATTTTTCCTCCAGGTGCAGGGGAGGAAAATAAATTCATACATAAATTTTATCCAAATGGCTTAACATTGCATATATTAGGAAATTCTTTTGATTTGTTGGAAAAAGAATAAGTGTGCACTGTCTCACTATCAGTCTTCCCTTTTTTTTGGAGAGGCTGAATTGAAATACTGTAATAATAAGGTAATCAGTAACAGATCCAACCAGTTTAACTTCTTCATTCACAGAGTAGTTAGAATGTGAAACCCATTAACACAAGGAGTAATTGAGGCAAATAGTGTGGATGCATTTCAGGGAAAGCTAGCTAAATACATGAAGGAAGAAAGAATAAGATGAAGAGAGATGGGAGCATATTCACGCGGAACATGAATACTGCGATGCTCCATGGACTGCATGTTTTCAGATGAATGGCACACTTCAGAAGTTCACTTGTATGATGAGAATGCTCACTTTTTGTTTTTTTCCCCTGATGTTTCTGGAATCCACATTAATTTTTAGATGAGGCAAAGATTCGCACAGAAAAGGAAAGACTACCACTGAGATGTGACCCGATAGAAGTGTATAAGATGTTGAGAGGTATAGATCAGATAGATTCTCAGAGATTTTTTCCAAGGGCTGGAATGGTTGTTACAAGAGGACACATGTTTAAGGTGCTGGGGAGTAGGTACGGAGAAGTTTTCAAGGATAAGTTTTTCACTCAGAGGGTGATGGATGAGTGGAATCAGCTGCCATCGGTGGCAGAGAGGCAAATTCAACAGGGTCTTTTAAGAGATGAGTACATGGAACTTAATAGAATTGAGAGTTATAGGTAAACCTAGTAGGTATGGATATCATCGGCGCAACTTGTGGGCCGAAGGGTCTGTTTCTGCTGTAATTTTTCTACGTTCTATGTACACAGATGAAAAGGATTGCTGGTAGCCAAAACAGCAAAGAAAATTATTGTAGAGGGAATTTACAGATTGTCCTTCCTCCGCCTATTTTCAACATGCTCCTGTGTTCAGTCGCAAATGATAGTTGCCTATCATGTTGAATACTTGACACAGGTAGTGTGTTATTTTCAGTGAAGAAAATTCTGTAAGTGAATTTTTCCATGTCTATTTCTTCATGACTACTTGCTATTTTTGCTTAAGATTTGATACAAAATTTGAATCTAATTAAAGTGGGTTATAATCCTTCCACCTTTTTCGGACTAATGGTTCAAGCTTACTCTTCAGATGGTCACTCCCACTTAAGATTGAGAAAGACAGGCTTCACAAACATTTAATTGGGTCTGAAGAACTGATCTAACTCTCCCTAATGGAAAGGAACCAACAGAGAAGATTATTATCTGTCACATAGCCTCTTTAAAATGTTAGCTGGATTATAATGACTCAGATAGTTTAATGGTCTGAACATCTCTCCTCAACAATGTAGCTGTCCATTAAAGAGTGTCTGAAGTTGAGTTTTCAAGTTTGGATACAGAAGACAATGGCCAGAATTTTCTGACCATTCACACCAGCAAGATTCTCCGGTTGTGCCGGTAGGGCCTTCTCATCTGTTGGTTTCCTGCCGGCATGGGGTGACATCAATGGGAATTCCCATTGACAGTCACAGGACCAGAGAATCCTGTTCTCAGCAAACAACGCACACCTCCAGCCAGCAGGAAACATGCAGCTGGGAGGCCTGACATTAGGGTTTTCCCAGAGAGATCCAGAAGGCCAGCATTGAGGGGGGATGGTGGGGGAGGGGGACGTTTGCGAGACTAATCAGAAATTGGGAGGTCAGCAATGCAGGGCCACTGCGCATGGATCAATCTCAATGCTAACAGATTAGGATACATGCAGTGGTCTGCTCAGCACTATGCTGAAGGCCTCTGCAGAGAAATAGGCCCACCCCCTGAGTTTCAGAAGCAACCATGCTAGGGCACTCTGTAATGCACAGAGTGTGGGAGATTCATTACAAAAATCACACTAAAAAATCAGCGTGAGTTACTCCAGTTTTCATGTGAATTGTGGGTTTTTGGGAGAATCCGAGCCAACATTTGCCATCCTGTAATGTATTCCAACCACCCAGACTGTCCATTGTCTCAATAATAGAAATTAAAACTGAACTATTAAAAAGTGGTTAAGATAAAATCCATAGATGTTACTGTAGACTAACAATGATTAGTAATATTATCAAAATCATACATTATGATGGAGGGAGGGTCGTTTGGGCTTAGGACATAGGTATGCAACAATGTATTGAGGCTGTGATGGTTGACCTCCAACAATGACAACATCAAGTCTGCACTGAACACAATCCCATTCAGGCCTTATCCCCGTATCGCTACATATTATACTCACTAATCCCTCTAACCTATCTATCCCTGGAAACTAAGGGGCAATTTCTTAGTATAGCCAATCAACTTAATGCGCACATCTTTGGACTGTGGGAGGAAACCAGAGAACTCAGAGGAAACCCATACAGACACGAGGAGAATGTGCCAATTTCACACAAACAGTGACCTGAGCCGGGAATTGAACCCAGGTCCCTGGAACTGTGAAGCAGCAGTGCTAAACACTGTGCTACTGTGCACCTCATAGTTGAAGGTGCACTGAAATAGCTTAGTTTGAGTTGACCAAGTTTGGAGTACAGGTCTTTAGCACTACAATCTAAAATGTAATGTTAAGATACCTTTATAAATATATTATCAAAATAAATAACTTCAAAATATAGTGGGATGTTATAACCGATAGTTTGTCTCACTGTGTTGTTTCTTGTGTAAACAAAATAAAGTTCAAATTAACCCAAGTATCTAGAGAATAGATGGCTATTGCTTTTGTAAACAGTTTAATGTTCAGCCATGGTTTTCAATGCTAGAATTATTCTATTTCACAGAATGTGTCATTATACACTATCATACTCAGAGAGGTAATTATGCATGAAATGTTCTTTAAACCTATTGTTATGCCTAATATATTATAACCTTTGAACAAGAAAATTGTCATTGTAAGACCTAAATTTCTTAGTATTTGGATATCCATTTGCATTAGTTCAGTGTTTTTGCACAGTAGGTAATATACTCAGTTAAAATTGCTCTGCAGTGAATCTCAGTGCAAGTCTGCTCCAATTATGAAACATATAAGTTAATTAATGGTGGAAATTTAAATAATGAATCAACACCCACTTTTGATGCACAATCATTCAGCAGGGTACATTCCTCCTTTAAATCAATGTCCCTTTTGCAGAACTCTTGGGGTTGATGTATTTGTTTATCCTGATTCATTTCACTGCAATATCTTACAGCACTGGAACAGCTGCTAAGGGACTTCCAGCATATTGAAGCTGCTCACTGACATGGACTTGGCGCACTCTTCCACCAATTTTGTTTTCTCTAACAATCCTGTATAATTAGTGCGTACTCCAATTTGCATCTCAATACTGTACCTTGGACATTGATTTCTTCAGTACTCACACATTCGTTAGGCACAAGCATGGTAAGCGGTACCTGCTTGTATTCGAAAAGAGGCCTATGGGGAATTTAAAATTCCTGACAGTCTCCTAGTTAGTGGTTCTTTCCCTTCTGGTTGAGGAACAAATACAAGTAAGTTTTAGAAGTCCCTTGTTAGCCATTGCAGTTAGTGATCAGTTCCTTGCTTATAATCTAAAAGCAATGGATCATAAATATTCAACCTGCCCATCAAAATGATATCTTCATTGTTAATGCCTCCTACTTATAAATTAATTAAAATATATAGCAATGATTGCGGCACACTATCGAATCATTTTCACGGGGCCAGCTGGACCTCATTTAAAATTATTCAGAGTAGAAGCAAGGAGAGACGTGGTTACCTTTAGAGATTTCCAAGCTCTGCTCTAATTGCTTGAAGTTACACACATTTTGTGGTGATAACGAAAATGTGCATCATTTTTATGAAAGTGGGTCCAGAATTTGTTTAACCGTTATGCTGACCTACCATCCAAATTCTTGAACATGTTGTTTATTATACCTGTATTCTATTATTGTGTGTTCCTTTCGAAGATTTATAATATGAATTCAAGTAAATAAAAGCTTTTGATACAGAACGAGATTCAGAGTATTTACATCTAAAAATGGAAGCTGGGAAAATTGCCATCCAAGTGTGACAGGCACTCGAATGAACATCAACACTTGGTTACAAAGACTCAGAAAGATAATTCACTGATGTTCCCAAAGGTTACCATAAGAAACGTGTTTTTAGCAAGACTTAGGCGGGTCTGATCATTCAAGACAATGGTGTGCAACCTGCTTTATTTTGTGATATTATGATGCTCCTCGTTACAGGACATTGGGTTATCATTAAGCTGCACATCATTCCTCCTGGAAACCAATTAAGAGCAGTGTTGATTGTACCTCAGACAAATTAACTGCTTGCTTTCTTGTGCGGCTCAAGAAGACTATGAAAATGACAGAAAATGTGGTGCATAAAACAGCTCTGTGACTTTATATGCAGCTTATATATCATATATGTTTCAGCATTTTATTTTTTCATCAACTGTAAATATTGATGGACTAATTAACAGAGACCATTAACAATCCTAGTGTACAATTGTTGCAATTATCATCAATAGAGTTAAGCTTCTCATTGAACATTTATTTTGACAGCTATATCCTTCTGAAGTCACCCATCCTAGCAATCATGACTAATGATAAGAGAAGACTGTCCCTGTTGTAGAAAATCCCGCAATTTTTGTCCTATTTAGAATGAAAATAGAACAAAAGACAAATGTGTTCTCCAAAATCTGCTCTGTCAAGCTGTTGCCCAGGTAGTAAAGCAACATTACCTCCATTGTCTTTTCTCTTGATGCTTCCACTAAAAAAAATGCCCTGTGCAACAAGTTTATTTGTGTGATTTCTGAGGAGCAAAACAGCTCTAAAATTTTTTAACTTCTGGTCACACAGGGGTAATGGTGTAGTGGTAATGTCACTTGATTTGTAATCCAGAAGACCAGGGTAATCCTCTGAGAGCATGTGTTCAAATCCCAAAAATGCCACTCAGCTCCTGACTCATTAAAGTCTTGTTTAAAACATGAACGAATAAGCTGTGTTCAAGAGATGAGGTGAGAGTAAGCTCTGTAAGTTGCAATGTTACATCCAAGTACAACACCTTTAAATGCAACTATTCCATCAGAGGCAGAACCCATGTTGACAGACCAGTGCATACCAATTAATCACTTTTACTCATTCCATTCTCTCAGAAACTAGACAACAACTTTTAAAACTACAAGGCAAGATGACCAAAATTAGTACAATAATATTGCAGATACAGAATTGCCAAAAACAATTGGGGCAAGTTGACATCCAGGATCCTACAGAAGGTACATAGCAACCAGTCAATGTGACAAGGATTTGTTCAGAACCAAGGTCCTATGAAGCCAGTGTACACAAAGATGCAACAGTAAAGCACAATCAACTTCAAATCAGATCTATTCCAGCTCCTCAACCACTATACAGTACAAGGTCCCAAAATGATGATTTCACAGATCACTGCGAGCAATTAAAAAACTCCAGACAAGGTAATAATTGTAATATCAGGGCATAAGAGCGGATTACCTTTCCATTTTAGAAACTCATGGATTAATTAGTTCTGTGCGCTTGTGTAGTGACAACTAAACATGAACAGGCTTGTGAAGTATATTAAAGACACCGGCTGAGATTTTCTAGATGATACTCCCAGCAGGAAGGGATGGAAAATCCCAGCCTCTGGATACAGTCTTCTCAACATCCAATTGAAAGAAATTTCTGCTCATCCAGTACTAGATATTAGACAAGCTGTGTGACAAATCAACAATTGTGCAGTGGTTGTGAGAGGTGGTGCTGAGATAGAGTTGGGTGTCATCAGTATACATGTAGAAATAACAGTGTGGACAGGATTTAACAACCTCACTTGACAAGGCTCATAAAATTCTATCCGAGGCCCACAGAAAACTCTGTTACGTAAGTCTTGCCCACCCCAATTCTGGAGCGGGCAAGGCTGTAAAATTTTGGCCTGTAGTTTTGGATGTTGTTGGAGGTCAGCACGTAGATGCTAAATAGGAGGGGCCAATAGACCCTTGAGGGATCTAGAGAACAGGGTGTGTAATGGGAAAAGAAGCTTTTGCAGATGATTATCTAGCTCTAACTTGACAGATAGGGATGGAAGCAAGTGATAACAGCCTAACCTAACGGAAATGGAGGAGAGGCCTTGAGGTAAAATGGTGTGGTCAACCATGTTAAAGGCTGCAGACAGGTAAAGAAAAAATAAGGAGGGATGACTTAGTATGATTACAGCCATGGAATGTAATTTATGACTTTGATGAGGGATATTTAAAAAATAATCAAATGACAAATGACATGACACAAGTATTAACCCTTTAAAAATGTTCCCATGTCCTGCAACCTCCCACCATTTACCATATCAATGTTTTCTTCCTGAAAAATTACACAAGTATATAAGAAAAATGAATGCCACATTGAGATGGCAGGATTGTGATAGGAGAAGACATTTGGTCAAATGGATCTGTGTTCACTGGAATTTGGAAGAATGAGAGAGGTCTAACTGAAACGTTTAAAATTCTGATAAGGCTGGACAGGCTGGAGGCAAGAAGGGATTAGAACATGGGGTCACAGTCTCAGGATACATGGTAAGCCATTTATGACTGAGATGAAGAGAAATTTCTTCCCAGAGGGTGATATCCTATAGAATTATCTACCACAGTCAAATCAATGAATATATTAAAGAGGGGAACAGATAGATCTTGAATCTCAAAAGATATCAAGAGGTATGGGGAAAGCGTGGGAGTATGGTGTTGAGATAGAGGATCAGCCACGATCATGTTGAGTGCAGAAAAAATTACCTGGATGCTTCTGAGATTTGATGGTTTCAGCTTTAAGAAAAGGCTGGATAAACTAGAACTCTTTTTCTTTGGACATAGAAGGCTGAGAGCTGATCTTATAAAAGTCTATAAAATAATGAGGGGCATAAATCAGCTAGATAACCAATATATTTTCCCAAAGGTTGGGATTCTAAAACTACAGGGCATAAGTTTAAGGTGAGAGGGGAGAGATATAAAAGAGTCCAGAGGAGCAATTTTTTTCACACAGAGAATGGTGACTATCTGAAACAAGTTACCAGAGGTAGTAGTAGAGGCCAGTACAATTTTGTCTTTTAAAAAGCATTTGGACAGTTACATGGATAAAATAAGTATAGAGGGATATGGGCCAAATGTGAGCAATTCGGACTAGCTTAGGGACTTAAAAGAAAGGGTGGCATGGACAAATTAGGCCGAAGGGGCTGCTTCCATGATTGGTGCAGCAGGCTCGCAAGGTTGAATGGCCTACTCATAGAATCATAGAATCCTACAGCGCAGAAGAAGCCCTCTGGTCCATTGAGCCTGCACCAACCACAATGCCACCCAGGCACTATCCCCATTACCCCAAATATTTACCTAGCTAATCCCTCTAACCTTTGCATCCCAGTTCACTAAGGGGCAATTTTGCATGGCCAATCAACCTAACCTGCACATCCTTGAACTGCTATTACTTCGGCTATTAATTTCTGTGTTTCAACAGAATTAACATTAATGAAAATTACAAAAATAAGTGGTTTTTAATAAGATGTTACCTGACAGTGAAAGATTTAAAGAACCTATGGGCAAAAATTAATTCAACCCAAGTCCATTCTTTTGTTCATTCTCATCCTGCATAGCAATAGTTTGAGCACTTAGCTTTTTAAAAGGGAAGAAAAATAAGGTAACAGTAAAAAAAACTGATACAGCCCTTATCCTGTTATTGAGACAGATCTTTTCTTTAACAGTTGTCAAGCTTATTATTTAATGTTTCTTAATGATTTAATGGCATTTGGAGCCCATGCTTAATGTTGCTGATGTCTACTGGTGATGTGATTCAGAGCTCTATTTCTTATGTTCTTTCCATTCATTTTTTGCCATCCGACCTGATAATGAGAGCATCTTAAATCAATCAATTAGAGGTGTATAAGATAATGAGGGGTATAGATAGAGTAAATGGTGGTAAGCTTTTTCCACCATTAGAATCGAATAGAACGAGGGGTCACGGCCTTAGGGTGAGGGGGGCTATGTATAAGACGAATATTAGAGGGCATTTTTTCACACAAAGGGTAGTGGGGATGTGGAATGCACTACTGAGTAAGGTGGTGGGAGCAGGCACACTAGTGTTGTTTAAGGGTCTCTTGGACAGCCACATGAGCGGTCTGCAGATAGAGGGATATAGGAGGACTGTTTAAATACTTTATTTGTTTCCACAGGCTATTCGGTCCACCTTGTTGACCAACAAGGTGCATGCATTCGGCAGGTCATGCGAGGGCTGCTCTTGGATGTTACTTCAGGAGTGGCCTAGTGCTTCATGTCGTTAGCGTATGCTTAAACACTGGACCATCAGACGGGCAACATGACAGCTCAGAGACTATCGCTGTTGCTGTGCAGACACATGGATTTGGGCCTGTGTCTGCGGGAGTTTGCGCGTTCTCCCCGTGGTTGTGTGGATTTTCTCCGGGTGCTCCGGTTTCCTCCCACATCCCAAATATGTGCTCTTAGGCTGATTGTGTAACAAATTGTCCCTATATTAGTCTCTATATGTCATTAAGACGTTAGGACGGCGGTGCGGGCTCGTTGGGCGGAAGGGCCTGTTTCCCGTGCTGTGTTGTTCTTTGTTCTTTTGTTCAATTCAAACAAAAATAAGAAAGCTCAATTTTTAAACAAAGAAGTCAGAAAGAAAGAAATGAAAAATATGTTTCCAGGGTTCAGAAAGATTGATAAAAGAGAGACAAAAACAAGATGAAATTCCTCAGAAGTCAGAAAAACTGACTAATACCAGCTTGATGTACGAAGATGATGCAACAGAAACTTTCTGTCCTGTTGCTCCTTCATGTTTTTTCAGCACAAACCCAGCAACTCTAAAACCAGTGATCAGTGTGCAATACTGAGCTTTAGAAATACCACTTTAGCAAACTTCTTTCCAGAAAATAATTGCAAGTGGGCTGAACTAATCTTGGCAAAAACTATTTTCCATTCTTTGCAGATAAAGTAATGTCATAAAGACACCCATGGGGATACATAGTAAGATCTGAGTTTTTAAAAAAGTGAATAATGCTGATTAATGATGTACATGTCTCTATTCTCTCATTCCTTTTGTATTTTTATACAATATCAAATCATGGTTTCACTTCATACTCATGGACAACATCACTATTGATAATGAAAGAAAAAGAAAATAAACCACACAAAAATTAGCGTTCCCTCTCCCGGAGAGTGGTTACCAACCTTTGTCAGATTTATTTTTCCTCCTTGTAATCTTCCAGCATTTAATTACTTTTTCAGGTCAATTATTAAAAGCAGTTACGTAGATCAGCTTGCATTCTTGACTCAATGCACAAGCATTTCTGTTGCTGAATTTTTAAGCGAAAGAAAAGAAACAAGAGAAGAATGGAAGAAAACGGAAGGAAGAATAGCTTGCAATGAGCTGGTATAGTATCATACAAAGCATCCATAAATTCAACACATCCGTAAGGCCAAAGTTGGACTTTAGACTTCTTGTCTGGGTGTCTGACCCGAAGGGCACTCACTAACCATAAGGCCAGAAGACATAGGAGCAGAAATAAGTCATTCACCCATCAAGTCTGTTCTGCCATTAAAGGGGATCATGACTGATCTGATATCATAATCTTCAACTCCATTGTCCCATCTTACCCCCATAAGCACGGAGGTGAGGTAACATTATCTTCACCCAAAGAGTGGTGAGCCTGTGGAATTCATTACCACTGGAAATATCTGACGCCAAAACATTGAATGTATTCAAGAGGTGGTTAGATATAGCATTTGGGGTCAAAAGTTATGAGGAAAAAGCAGGATTAGGCTATTGAGTTGGATGATCAGCCATGATCGTAATGAATGGTGGAGCAGGTTCGAATGGCTAAACGGCCTTCTCCTGCTCCTACTTTCTATGTTTTTTATGGAACCCTTGATTTGCTTAATGATTAAAAATCTGTCTATCTCATTCTTGAATGTATTGAACAGTTCAGCCTCTGCAGCTCTCTGCAGTAAAGAATTCCACAGATTCATGACCCTCTGAGAGAAGAAATTCCTCCTCATCGCTGTCTTAAATGGATAACCACTTACTCCAGGTTCCGCCACAAAGGCCCCTGTTAAGCCCCATCAGGATCCTATATGTTTCAATGAAGTCATCTCTCACTCTTCTAAAATCTAATGAATGCAGGCCCAACTTACTCAATCACTACTCATAAGAAAATCCCTCCATACCCAGGGTCAACTGGGTGAACTTTCACTGGACTGCTTCCAATGTCAGTATATTTTTCCTTAGATCAGTGGACCAAAACTGTTCACAGTAGGCCAGGTGCTATCTTGCAAAGTTTCAGCAAGACTTTCCTATTTTTATACTCCATTTTCTTTGAAATAAAATATATTTCATTGCATTTGCCTTCCCTATTACCTGCTAAACTTTCATGCTAACCGTTTATAATTTATGCACCCCGAAATCTCTCTGTACTGCAGCTTTCTACAGTCTTTCTCCATTTAAACAATACTCAGCTCCTTTATTCTTCCTGCCAAAGTGCATAACTTCACATTTTCCTCCATTATATTCTGCCTGCCATACGTTTGCCCGCTTGCCTATCCTGTCTACATCCCTCTGTAGACTTTTTGTGCCAAGCTCACCATTTGCCTTTCCACCTATTTTTGTGCCATTAGTAAACTTGGCAAAGTGCACTCACTTCCTTCACCCAAGCAATTACTATATATCATAAATAATTGTAGCCCTAGATCCTTGCGGTATTCCACTAGGTACAGATAAAAAAGCCCTTCTTATCCAAATTCTCTGTCTTCTATCAGTTAGCCAATCCTCTGTCTATGCTAATATATTACCCTTAACATTATTATATCAATTGGCTTTCTGTGCGATACCTTATTGAAAAGTTTTTTGGAAATCCAAGTATATTGCATCTACTGGTCCTCCTTTATTAATCCTGCTCATTACCACCTCAAAGAATTCTAATAAATTTGTCAGATTCCCCTCCATGATGCCATACTACTCTGTTAGATTATGTCATGTGTTTCTGCCAAATAAGCCCCACTGAACAATCTAATCATTTCCTTGATGAGAACCGTACCATGCAGTTGTAGTGTAACTGATTGCAATGTTTTTTTCTCTGTGCATTCCCAGCATGGAGCAGCAATGATGACATCAGACTCTCCAAGCAATCAATCACATTAAAGAGTTTGCACAGAGAATGGATCACTCCAGTTTTCCCACAGCTATGACACTGAGAAATCTATTGGGAAAATTCCACCCTATATCACTATTTATAAAGCACAGTATATTTTATGCCTTAGTAATCACCTTTTCGACCTGTCCTGCTACTTTTAATTAGTTGTATACATGTACCCTAGGCCCCTCTTCTCCTGCACTCCTTTAGAATTGTATATGTTATGTTATATTGAAACTCCTCATTCTTCCTATCAAACAGTGCTACTTCATATTACTCTGCATTAAATTTCATTTATCCCTTACACATATCCATTTCACAAATCTATTGAGTGGTCTTTCAAACTGATCACTGTCTCGACACCACTCAAAATACTGCCAAGGTATAGCCATAATATCTGAAGAGCCAATGGGGGTCATATCTCCACTGACTGCAGCAGGCTTCATGCCCATTTTACACTCTAAGGAGCATTAGTTGGCAGAGGTAGGAATTCTGCTCATCACCAAGAGGAAATCTTGTCTTGGAGAACTGCTGGACAATTACATCAGTCAGCAACTCTCTAATCATTCTCAGAACAGTGCTGCATGGCCAGAAGAGTTCCTGCCTGGAACTAAGTTCTGGGAACTAGAGAAAATATATGTGGTAGAAGTCAAGGTGAGCGTATGGGAGAGCATGGCACACATCGTGAAAGCCTGGGTATTCACAAGGCATATCAATCAGGGTCTTGGGGATAAATTGAGGGTGAGGGTATTTTGAAGATCACTGGGACTTATAGAGAGCAGGAGAGGATGTCCTTGGTCAGTAGTGGCTTTTGATGGAGGTGCCTTCCCCACATTTCTGATCAAGATGAAATTTTGTTTAATTTCAAGTTTCCCCCCAATCTATCATCTGCCCCAGACTAAAATTGGGTAGGAAAAGCCCCGTAAGTGGCCTGACGTGGGATAAGAGCAAGCTTCTTGTCCAAGGTCCTGCCACACTAATGTTAAATTACAAGCAGGTTGGCGTGGCCAGGATCCTGAGGGGAGTCCCGTCCATGCAATTTTGCGCTCTCCCCTACCCCAATCCCCTCTCCTCCCCTCATTTCAGTGTGGGAGCGTAAATTTACGATTTGCGACCTGTACCCTAAGACCCAACTCAAGAACAGCTGTGGTCCTAAAACTGGACGTTAGGAAGACCCACTGCTCACAGAAGAACCTCAGTTCAACAGTAGTTTCCTGTCATTCAACCAACTTTGTAACGTGCTGCTGCTTTTCATTTTATTCAACTGATTTTAGCATTGCTGACAATCCAGTTATTTGGCACTTAGGTCTCAGTGTCCACCCTTCACACCTTCCTGCTCCCTCCCCACACACCCCCACATCCACCGCCCATAAGCAAACTTGACAGGGTGGTGTTTGGGAATGTTGAGAGACTAGTTCAAGTCCCTGAGGCACCACTTAATCCCAATGGGTTTCTGGATAATTGGCTTTAAGTAGCCCATTGAAAAACATAATTGACATCCCGCCATCAGTGGGCAGGATTCCCATGTCAGATCCTTTCCGCCCCCACTAAAATAGGAACAGTTTTCCAGATGTCAGGATTCAAATGCAGGTCTTCTTGCCTATCCTACCTCCTATGCCCTCAAGACTCTCCAACCCTACCACTATACCCCACTCTGGCAGACTCCATGGAATTCCATTCCATTAAATGATGCTATAGCAAAATAAACAATCAAACTAGTTAAACATGAGGAAGGCCAGGTTCCTGTACGACAATCCAGAAGCCCTCCTGCCAATGACTTCATCAAAGGGAGGCCAGAATGTAGCAGGATTTCTACCTCACACCCTCCCACCCAATCACATGCCCCACCACATGCACCCCCCCCCCCACCTCCAAATTCACTAGCAGTGGAAGAGGGTCATTAAATTACATCAAATGTTTGCTTAAATGCAAACAATAAAAAGGTAAAACACCAAATAGGAATAAAATTACAGGAAAATTAGTTCTTGTTCAGTTGTGTTTACAAAGAACAACAAATTTGCCTCAAGAAGTTCAACAATTCTCAGTTGGATTTTTGCGAACACTTACTGAAGAAAATAAAACAGATTTGTTGTATTTCACATCTTCTAATAATTCTTATATGTATTTCAGAATGTATGTGTCTCCTTGTTTGCTGAACCCTATATAGAAATGAATGTACTACCTGAAGAAGTATTTATTTGACACGATGAGTTGCCACAACTTGACAAATGTAACAAAACATTTTTTTCCAAAATTACAGGCACTGATCCATAGCAGAAAACATTGTTGAGATGAAGCAGATCTGTTATTTTCCATATTTCTCAATACTTCACAGCTTGGAAAGTAAATGCCTTCAACCATTTTTTTAAAATGACTTGATTTGAAACATGTCTTGTTTTCACAGATGCTTCAAGTGGTATCCTGTTTAACACAAGAATGTCGCAGATAGATCCAATTCATATAAAATAATTCCCTTATTTGGTTAGCTTTCTTGAAATAAGCAATCTTGATGCGCAAAACGTTCATGACTCCCAATTACAAGAGTCTGTTTTTTGTATTTTTTTGTTAAATGTTAATATAAATCATTTATATTTAATTGGATTTGATCTTGAATTTTTAAACAATGAATTATATTGGCACCAAGCCCTGCTGTAAATGATCTTTCAGTCTACGTCAGGTATAAGTGCATGTTGATGGAGAGATTTTTGGAATACACAATGCATACACATTCTTAGTAATCTATACTGTTGGAGGTAGTAAGGGACAAAACAGGTGGTCAAGAAAAATAACAGCGACAGAGAAGGAACCAATTTATACTTACATTGAATTAAACTAGATGTAATCTTACAATATTTTATCAAAGCGGGTAGGGTGAGGATAGGAATACTCTGTTCTACGTTCATCAATAGCCAAGAATAAAGTGATTGTCCAGAGCTTTGGGCAGCTTACTTTTCATCAAGAACATCTGTAATACATTTTGGCTTATTCTTGTCCTGATCTCCTTTTGTCGTGTGCTGAAAGCATGAGTTTTTACTTACATAAGAGAATCCAAGCATCTAGCCCTGAAATACTTTTCACTGGCATTCATTCTTCAGTTAGAAAACACTAGCCATAGCCAACAAAATGCTGCATCTACATAGCAACACGCTCATGGAGAAGTTGTGGGACAACAATAACAACTTACCTTTATATTGTGCTTTGGTAGTAAAATATCTTAAGGTACTTCACGGAAGCATAACAAAACAAAATATGACACTGTTACAATCCCTGTTGGTGATATAACTAGACAGGAAGATCCAAGAATGGAACCTTGGCACTGTCGTACAGGAAAACATTCAAATGGGAGGGTAAATAGGAATGTATTGGTAGTAGGGGACACTTGAGGGAGAGAAGAATGGGTCTAATTTTTTTTTTAAATGTCAAGTAAAGGCAATTACAAAGGTATGAAGACTTGGTTACAGTCAACTGTGACATTAGTTCAGGGGTAAGTCAGTAGAGAAGCAGTGGCAGGCATTTAAGGAGGTATTTAATGACATTCAGCAAAGATACATTGCAGTGAGACTAAGTTAAGGATGCGCTATGTATACTTAACTAAGGAAGTTGAAGATTGTATCAAATTGAAAGCAATAGCATACACTTCTATGAAGACTATTGGTAAGTTAGATGATTGGACAGAATTTAAAAACCACCAAAAGATGACTAAAAAATAAATGAGGGAAAAATTAGAATACAAGAGAAATCTAGCTAGAAATATCAAACAGATAGCAAGTGTTTCCACAAGAGTGACTAAAGCATTGGCCCATTATGGAGTGAGTCTAGGAATTAATAATGAAAAATAAGAGAATAGTAGGTCAGGTTAAACAGATATTTTGGGCAGGATCTTCCAACCGCACTCTTCCCCTTTCCACAGTCCACCCCTCACCTGCTTCAGCTTCCATGGTGTGCGGGATGGAAAAAATCATTCCCTTGTGTCTGTTTTCCCTGTAGAAAACATAAATAACATCCTAAAAATCAAGTGGTGAATGAGAAAGAGGAATTTAAATGAATTACCATCATCAGGGAACGAGTTCTGAAAAAATGATTAGAAATAAAGGCTGGCAAGTTCTCAGGACTTGACAGGCTTCATCCTGGGTCTTCACAAACTGACTTCTAAGATTGTGGATACTTTGGTTGTAATTTTCTAAAATTCTCCAGATTCTAGAAAGATTCCATCAGATTGCAAAACAGTTAATGTAACTTCTTTATTTAAGCTTTGGTTTCACTTTAAACGCATCTGTTGATGAGCAAATTACACAATGACACATCTCGAATAACACATACAATTATATTACATGTTCTTTAACAAAAACATTCAAAACATCTTTTTCATGAGGACAGTGCCCCTTTAAGCCTTCACTCTTCTTGTAATGTTTGTAGGAAAACGCTTCCCCAAAATCAACAACTTAACTTTCACACATGTAGTTCAGTTCTGAAAATTGTATTTAGCACCACATATGGAGACAAATATTAAAATAATATTTAATTCTCTATGGGAATGCCATGTAATAATATGAGTGAAGCACTTGTAGGGTCAAACAGTGTTGTCGTTTCTATGGCAACATTTGTGTTTATTCATTGTCTGTTGAATCAGCTTGACTTGTATGGTCAGAATAATGAGACTATATTTATTTGAATATTTTACCCTTCATTAATCAGACAGGATAGCACAATGCAAAGTAATTGGATAATAATACCTTAACCCCATACTGCCAACTACTCCAGAGGATTTAATTATGACTATGGTATATCAACACTAAGGATTCAAGCTGAAATGGGGACAGTGAGCTTGTTAAAGTATAAGCAGATAACCAAACACACTTATTTCACTGGAGGGTCCACATTCCAGATTATTGTGGCGTCATTCATGCATTTGCATTACTTTTACATACGATGACTCAGACTGAATGATTCAGTTATCTGCTTTATATCAGTGTCTCTTATCTATCTCTTCATCCATTGTAGCAATTAGTCATGCCTTAAAAAATATATTTGACTGTGCAAAATGTAATTTCACAATATCTGATAAATATTAATAGGATCATATCAATATATTTCTAGAATGTTTGGAATAAGTTGGGATTAATAGAAAATCTCACCTAGCACTGCTTACAGGTGGTTTGCAATCTTCAGCAACTTGGTGCAATGTTTAGCTGCTAACTTGTCATGTTACTTTAAGATTACTGCCTTTTAAATAGAAAAATACAGCTAATAAACTGCTTGAAATTTTCGGGTTCCAAATCAGATATGCTTTTTTTTTGTTAGGAGGTTTTATATTTGCAATTTTAACACCTGGTAGGTAACATCTGGAGGAAGGTGATGGATGTGCATTTTAGACTTGCATTTATCTGTTTACTTTTTGTTAAACCTGACAGATGTGATGCACATTTCAATGTTAAATGGATCCCAAGCCATATGGTTAAATATGAAATTAGACACAATTCTTTTTCTTGATAGTAGGTTTATTTACAGAATGCAGCTTCACATTTTTCTGCCTTCTACCTAATAACCCACTGTCCCAGAAACCTCTATAAGTGCTCTAAATTGCGTAATTAAACAGTGCCCTTCCTCTATGGATCTCAACAACATGATACTCAACATAATTCATAAGTGTGTGCAATAGTTCCCACTCTGTAGGTACTGCTGTAAAGGATATTTTCATGCAAAGCTAAGGAAATTTGGCATGTCCACTACCTCTCTCACCACCTTTTACCGATGCACTGTAGAAAGCATTATTTCTGGTTGCATCACAGCTTGATATGACTCCTGCTCTGCCCAAGACCGCAAGGAATTACAAAGGGTTGTGAACGAAGTCCAGTCCATTACACAAACCAACTTCTCTTCCATTGACTCTGTCTGTACTTCCCACTGCTTCAGAAAAGCAGCCAGCATAATAAAGGACCCCATGCACCTCAGGCATACTCTCCTCTAACTTCTTCCATCAGGACAAAGAAAGAAAAGTCTGAGAACACAATCGGCCACGTCAAGAACACCTTTTTCCTTGCTGCCATCAGACTTTTCAATGGACCTACCTCATATTAAACTGATCTATCTCTTCACCCTATCTGTAATTGTAACATTATATCCCACATCCTCTCCATTTTTTCTGTCTTATGTATTCTATGAACAGTATGTTTTGGCTGTAAAGCATGCAAGAAAAATACTTTTCACAATACATGTGACAATAATAAATCAAATCAAATACTCGGATGTTAAGATATTAGCCCCAAATCTCCAAAAGAGCTGAATTGGCAGGAAAACTGTTCTAGATTCTGACTGTTTTGTTAGTTCAACTCCCCACTCCGTGCACTGCAGAGGTCCCAGTCATGAATCTCATTAAAGACCAGAGTGGGGGGGGGGGTGGATTTATTTGCATCAGAGTCTGACAGTTCTGGAACTCTGTGCATGCGCAGTGGCCCTGATCTGTCAGACTCCCTGTCTGCTGGCCAGCCCCACAGTACTGCTCCTCCACTGCCCCCCATTATGGCCCAATCACAGCCCCCACAACAATTTCAAGGCCAGCTTTGACCCCCCTTGCCTCCCCCCACCCCCTGCTGCAGAGCAGCCAATATCCAGTCCCCTGCACCCAGAAGTGGTGATTCCCCCCCAACCCCCTCACCTTGACAGACTCTCCCGCTGACCACTCCTCCCCAGGGTCTGCCCCTCCCAACTCTGGTTAGACCCCTCCCTCCTCCCCACGAGGCAGACACCTCCCCCCCCCAACCCTAGCAGAGCGCCACCCTCAGGCCAAAAGATTTGCTGCCCTTATCCCAGACCGATCACCATGCAGAGTGGCATTGTGACCCTCCCACCTCCACCAATCACCCAAGGCCCTGCCCACAGTAGCACCCTCCCTTTACTTGGCATTGCCTGATGCCCAATGGGAAGTGCCAAGGGTCCGCTGGGCATTGGCACTTTGTCCTTTGGGCAGTGCCGAGGGCACAAGCTGACACTACAGGGTGCCCTTGCCCAGGGATCACCACCCCCCATCGCTTGACCCCCTGAAGAGTCTTGATTGTCTCCCCCTTCATCCCCGTCATTTCATAAGGTCTCCAGCTAGTTCCCCAAATGTGGGAAGGTACTCTAAACCCCATCGGAATGAAGCACTCCTTGTAGGATGGGAGATTCAATCGTGACTATTGAGATCCCAATAATTAAATATAAATCATATTTAAAACATATTCAAAACAGATTCAAATTACTTACTTGCCTTGTTGCTGGTTTCTGGTATGGTCTGGCCAGAGACTATTTACCGGCTCTGGGAGATACGCATGTGTTCCTGGCACACACGCAAATCCCAGAACAAGACTGGCGATGCACATCTCCCACACTGACCCAGCAGAAATGTTGCAAGTAGGGATGGGAGAATTGCATCCATTATTTTGAAGTATTAGTTAGTTGTTGGTGCATTTGAATGGAGAAGAATCATTCAGTACGATCCCCTTTTCACTAACTTAATACCATAGCAGCATAGCTCTAGCTGCAACCTTTGCTTTGCACATTTGATCGTACACCTAGGAGGTTTGTGGCACAGTGGGTGGGGTTCCAGGTTCAGTTTCTACCCAGGATTTGATGGCTTGGGAAGTTGCATTTGTAATGTGGTCAAACAGTTTTAGTTCAACCAGCAAATGTTTCCAAATGGCTGGTGGTCAGCCATGCTTGATGAAGAGTAGCGCCCCCTCAAGCTATAAATCCCTGGTGACAGCTTAGCCACCTGTTCTGGAAATTACTCTCCATGGAAACAAATGGAAAGTTTGCCTTTGTGCACCTCTCAGTGCAGAAAGAGAATTGGAATGGAATCACACATCTGCTTTCACCTGAAATTGATGTGCCATTTGCACCTAAATAATGGCGAGCATAATTAGCCTCTATTATTTGCAAATCATGAGGAAGAAATTTGTTCACGCAGTGCTTTTTTGAACTATTTAAAACATAAAACAATCTTCATATTATATTTAAAGTGCCAACATCTGGGGTCCTTAACAAGATTTAACTCAGAATGTGGAGAGACAACTTAACAGCATGAAGTGCAGCATTACTGAGAATGCTTTTAAAGGCCCAATAAAATGATGTAAAGACTAAGAACTCAATCGTAATTCTGCTGACACAAACTCTAATGTAAACATAGCTGATGTTGTTGAGTTTTTATGGTATCATTATTGAAGCTATAAAATCACCTTTGACGGAAGTAAATAAGTTGCTGAATGAACTTATATTTAAATGCCTTGGCCTGAATGACACACACTCTTAAGTTTTTTTCAGGAAATTGGATACTCAGTAAAAATAGTTAAGTTGTGCCACCCAGAACATAAGCTGTGGGTTCAGTTTTAGAACCTTCTCACATCACCATGAATGCTGTTTACTTGGCAGTCTAGTAGATAAAGTTTAGTAGCTTGAGGTCAAATTACAATCTCAACTGACAGCTGGACTCTGTTTCCTCTACAACTGAGCCCTTTCACACAGCATTCTTTTGACTGAAACAAAAAGTACTCAGCAAGTCCAGCAGCATCCTGGAGAGCATGAAAGAGAGCTGATGATCTTTCTTCAGAACTGTTTTTGGGATCTGAGCGTGGCTAATGAAACCGGCATTTATTTCCCATCTCCCAATTTTTGTTTTTTGAGAAAGTGACCAGAGAGGTGGATGGGGGTAAGGCGGTTGATGTAGTATATATGGACTTTAGTAAGGCGTTTGATAAGGTGGCCCATGGAAGACTTCTACAGAAAATGCAGATGTGTGGAATAGAGGGTGATTTAGCTAATTGGATTAGAAATTGGCTGGCAGATAGAAGACAGAGGGTGGTGGTTGATGGGAGATATTCATCGTGGAGTTCGGTGACGAGTGGTGTGCCTCAGGGGTCTGTTTTGGGGCCCCTGCTGTTTGTAATTTTTATAAATGATCTGGATGAGGGTATTGAGGGATGGATCAGTAAATTTGCAGATGATACTAAAGTTGGTGGTGTGGTAGATAGTGAAGAGGGGTGTTTTAGTTTACAGAGTGACTTGGACAAGTTGCAGAGCTGGGCCGAGAGGTGGCAAATGGAGTTAATGTGGAAAAGTGTGAGGTAATGCACTTTGGCAGGAACAATAAATGTGTAGAGTATAGGGCTAATGGTAGGGCTCTTAATAGTGTTGAGGAACAGAAGGATCTTGGTGTATGTGTCAATAGATCCCTGAAAGTAGGCAGTCAAGTGGATAAAGTTGTTAAGAAGGCATATGGAGTCTTAGCTTTTATTGGTAGGGGGATTGAATTTAGGAGCCGCAGCATCATGTTGCAACTGTACAAAACTCTAGTGCGGCCGCACTTGGAGTATTGTGTGCAGTTCTGGTCGCCACATTATAAGAAAGATGTGGAGGCATTGGAGAGGGTACAGAGGAGGTTTACCAGGATGTTGCCTGGTATGGAGGGCAGGTCCTATGAGGAGAGGTTGAAGGATTTGAGGTTGTTTTCGTTAGAAAGGAGGCGGCTAAGAGGGGATCTTATTGAAGCATATAAGATGATTAGAGGTTTAGATAGGGTGGACAGTGATAGCCTTTTTCCTAGGATGGAGAAAGCTAGCACGAGGGGACACAGCTTTAAATTAAGGGGTGATAGTTATAGGACGGATATCAGAGGTAGGTTCTTTACCCAAAGGGTGGTTCGGGAGTGGAATGCCCTGCCTGCAGCAGTTGTAGATGCGCCAAGTTTGGTGCGTTTAAGAGGTTAGTTGATAAGTATATGGAAGAGAAGGGAATGGTTTAGTTAGGAGGGGCATTGCTTTTTATTTTGGTCAGCACAACATCGAAGGCCGAAGGGCCTGTTCTGTGCTGTATTGTTCTATGTAATTGTCCTTGAGAAAGAAGGAGCTGCCTTCTTTGAACCACTGCTTTCTTGCCTTCTTTAACCACTGTCCTCTGTCCAATGAAAGTGCTTGCATTATGCTAGTCAGAAAGGATTTCAGGATTTTGACCCCATGCAAAAATTAAGCAACATATTTATGGATGAATTAGAGAGTGGGTGATGGCATGCCATGTACCTGCTATCCTTTTACTTCCAGGTGGTTGAAATCATAGGTTTGAAATGTGCTATCAAAGGAGAATTGGTGAGTGGTTGTGGTACATCATGGGTATATACTGCATGCACAGTAAGCTGTTGGAGGAGGAAATGAATCTTTAATGAGGTGGATGCATACCAATTAAGCAAAAAGCTTTGGTCGGGATTGCATTGAGGCTCTTGGAGCTGTACTCGTTCATGCAAATCATTGAGTATTTCTTCATACACTGAGTGTAAGGTGCCTTGTAGATGATGGAAAGACTCAGAGGAGAAAGGCTTACTGCAGAATATCTAAGTTCCGACCTGCTCTTGTAATTTTTTGTTTGGGGCAGCTGCTGCCAAGGCACAATGGGGAAAGAACAATGTGCAAGGCTTTTCAGCCAATGTATACCATATGGCCAGTAAGTGAATAAAGTCCCTTGGACTGTGTTCTTAATCCTAAATGTATGTAACTTCATTGAATCATCTCGCTCTACAACTTGATCAATATATTTATGTTGCAAAGAATTGTACTCCTGTAATGAAAATATTGAAATATTTGTAATGTTCTCATTACTGAACTGAAGCACCTCAGAGTACATTTTGATCTCTAGAGAATGTGTGAACATCATTGCACTTTACTATTATAACAATTTGAAGTGTTTCAGATTTTATATAAATATATTTTTGCAAAAGAAAAGTCTCCAGGGCGTCATTAGTTCAGTCTTCTGGACTACTAGTGCAGTAACATAACAACAATGCTACTGTACTCTTGGATTAATAGATTGACAATATTAGAAAGGCAACTGTGACGTGGAAAACCTAAAGTAACATTGCAATCAAGAATAATTAGAACCATAGAAATCCTACATTTGGCCCATCGAGTCTGCACCAACTCTCTGAAAGAGCATGTTATCTAGGACAATGCTTCTGCCCTATTCCCATTAAGCTGCACATTTAATATGGCTAATCTATCTAATCATATTTGGACACTAAGGAGCAATTTAACATGACCTATCCACCTAATCTACATATCTTTGGACTTTGGGAGGAAACCAGAGCAAACATCATGCAGACACACAGAGAATGTGCAAACTCTATACAGTCACCAAAGGTTGGAATTGACCCCAGGACCCTGGCATTGTGAAGCAGCTGTGCTAATGCTGTGTCACCATTGAGCAATGTTGATTATTGCTGGATGTTCAAGGTCAGTAAATTTGAGGAATGTAGTTACAATAGCTTTGTGTTTCGATGTCAGTCTTAACACATATTAAACAAATTATAGGTACTTTATCCATAAAAAGATTAATAAATAATCCTCCGAAAATGTGCTTTGTGCTTTATACCATGTACCATTATTATAGTAGCCATACTCGCAGCATAATCAGCAAAACCTACAACACAGACTAGTTCAAATATACATACACCATTAGCCTAATTTTCATGTTCATTATTGGTCTTTCTAGGAATATAAATTGTTTGTAAGCTTATTGTATGATTGCAGCTTTTGACAATGAACTGCAGATACATTCAGGCTAATTAATATGTTACGCTATGCTAATCATCTTTATTTGAAGATTATTTGACTAATTATATAGTATTGCATAACTTAGCCATTGCAACTAATGTGAAACCACTGAGCATATTCTAGAACATTTCTAAGAAGCACCAATGATAATACATGATAATAAGCCATTATTTACCTTACTCAAGGGAAAACAATTATGCTAACTACAATATAAAAAAAAGGATTGTTGCATTTTCTTGGTGAGAATATATTAAAATATTCATTGTTGAGCAATGAAGCCAAATACGTTTTTACAGCTTTTATTTAAGCAGCAATTTCAATTGTAATCATGTTCTCAAAATACTTTATTTTGGTGCAAACTACATAAGCACCTCCTGAGGCCATGGTTATAGAATTTTTTCTGGTGGAAGACCTATATGGATTATCTCACTAAATTAATTAAATGAAGTTAAATACGATATAAATAATGGTAATACGCTTTTGTTTTCAGTTTTCACAGGACTGAATGATTGCTGAGACATTTTATTCAAAAAAAAGATCAAGGGAATAGATCACACTTTTTTATCAAATTAAATTGTGATTAGCACAAAAAAACTAAAATCATGTTATAGAATATAATGTCATTCAAGCATCTCAGAGTGCAACAAAAAACCAAAGCCTGTCCACCAACTATAGGGCACAAGTCAGGATTGTGATGGAATACTCTCCCCTTGTCTGAATCAAGCCCCAACAACACTTGAAAAGCTCAACACATTCCAGGCAAAGAAGCCCATTTGATTTGTGCCCACAAACATTCAATCTCTCCACCCACTGATGGACAGCAGCAACTGTATGTATTATCTACAAGATGCTCTGCAGGAACTCACCCAAGTTTCTTCAGCAGCACTTATCACATCCAGAAGTATTAATATCTTGAAGGACAAGGGCACATGGAAGGAAATCTTTGGGTGGTGGTGTTCCCAAGTCATTTACCATTCTCACTGGAAATATATCATAATTCTCCTTCACTACGGCTGGTCAAAATCCTGGACCTCTCTCTGTAATAGCACTGCGGGTATACCTATACTACAGGGACAACAGCTGTTCAAGAAGGTAGCCTACCACCATCTTCTCAAGGGCAATTAGAATGGGCAATAAATGTTGGTCTAGCATATCCCATAAAGTAATTCTTAAAATAATCAAATTTATGCCATATTACAATTCAAAGTATCACATATCAGTCAATCAAAGGCATGTTTTGGTATGCAGCCAAATTACATTTTCATACATTGTGTGACCCTTCAGTTTGATGACATTTTCTGTTTAAATTCTCTAAAGGAAAATACAACCACAACACTGAAGTTTGCTATATGGTGCAGTATAGCACACACTGTACATAGAAATAACATTTTGAGTTTAGCAGCACATTGCAATCCAACTACATATTTGTTGCATTACAACTGAAATACAAATGGCTGGCTATTGCAATGGCAATGTGAAGAATGTTGCTATAGGCTGTGTGCAACCTATGGGATCTCCAAGTTAGAATGTGTTTATTTCCAGGTTCTTTACATTGCAATAAGTCCCATGAGGCATAAACAAACACTTGGTAAGTCAACCTCAGTTTCAGCACCAATAATATAATCATTCAATGTGCTTTGCTTTAAAACACTTGCATTAATCATTTTGATGTATTTTTTCTCTAGAGTCATCGTATTAGCATAAACTTAGAAATGAGGAAAAAGACTGAGTCTGCCAGAATAAAAACAAGACAAAGCATTTCTTTCTTGTTCAAATTAAGCTGATTGCTTTACATTCCCCAATCTAGGATGACTTCAGACAATTTGTTCTTGACAACTCCAACCGCTATAAACATTAAAATCATCATTGTTATGTTGTTATGTTACGGTTGAATAAGACTTTGAAATGACCTAATTCAGGATCAAGCTTCATTTCATGTGCTTTAAAGGGTAATAATAAATAGTTTAACTGTTTGCACTAGCTCACCTATCAAAAACTTCAATCTGTATAAACAATCATGGATTCAACGTAATTTTTTTTATCTTGTTTTAATACATTCATATCATTGTCTGCTTCTTTGAAGCAATGTAGATGTGAAAGAGAGATAAATAATATTCAAGGAAATGTTAATGAATTTAGCCAAATGGGACAAGGTTGACAGGTGAATTGAATTTACAGATCAGGAATGCAGAAACAGAATTCGTGAAATTCAACAAATACAAGTCTATTAGTAAAGGTAAATGAAGGAAAACATTTGTATGCATTATTGACAATTCACTTAGTATCTAATCAATGTAAAGCTGTCATCAGCAAGGCTGTTTAAGCACTAAGAAGCAACTCAAAAGTACTTGATCACAAGTCAATACTTTAATGCTATGTAAACAATTAGGGAGGATATCCCTCGAACATTGTGAACAGTTTACATAGAACATAGAACATAGAACATTACAGCACAGAACAGGCCCTTCGGCCTTCGATGTTGCGCCGACCAATATAAAAGCAATGCCCCTCCAAACTAAACCATTCCCTTCTCTTCCATATACTTATCAACTAACCTCTTAAACGGCACCAAACTTGGCGCATCTACAACTGCTGCAGGCAGGGCATTCCACTCCCGAACCACCCTTTGGGTAAAGAACCTGCCTCTGATATCGGTCCTATAACTATCACCCCTTAATTTAAAGCTGTGTCCCCTCGTGCTAGCTTTTTCCATCCTAGGAAAAAGGCTATCACTGTCCACCCTATCTAAACCTCTAATCATCTTATATGATTAGATATTCCTTGAATATCTGCCACCTTCCTTCTGTGCTTTTCCCCAAGAACACCTCCTTCCAGTTTATTCGCCCCAACATCTGCCTGATGTCTTCATATTTCCCCTTATTCCAGACAAACACCTTCCTAGCTGCCTGATCCTATCCTTTTCCAATGCAAGGGTGAAGGAGATAGAATTATGATCTCCATCCCCAAGATGCTCTCCTACCGAGAGATCCATCACCTGTCCTGGTTCATTAGCTGGTACCAGGTCCAGTACAGCCTCTCCTCTCGTAGGCTTGTCCACGTGCTGTGTCAGGAAACTCTCCTGAACACACCTAACAAACTCCTCCCCATCCAAACCCCTTACCCTTGGGATATTCCAGTCGATGTTTGGGAAATTGAAGTCTCCCATCACAACAACTCTGTTATTTATACATCTCTCCAGTATCTGTTTCCCTATCTGCACCTCAACTTCCCTGTCACTATTGGGCGGCCTATAGAATACACCCAGCAACGTCACCGACCCTTTGCTATTCCTAACTTCCACACACAGAGACTCCGTAGACATTCCCTCCTCGGTATCCACCTTCTCTGCAGCCATGGCACTGTCCCTGATCAACAGTGCCACTCCACCACCTCTTTTGCCTCCCTCCCTGTCCTTCCTGAAGGATCTGAATCCCGGGACCTGTAGTATCCAGTCCTGTCCCTGAGACATCCAAGTCTCTGTAATGGCCACCACATCACAATCCCAAGCAGCAATCCATGCCCTAAGTTCATCACCTTATTTACTACACTCCTGGCATTAAAATAGACACAGCTCAGTCCCTCAGACTGGACATTTCCCTTCTCCCCCACTCGTCTAACCTGCCTCTCATCCTGCCTACAGTCCTTCCCTACCTGGGAGCTAACTTCCTCGCTCCCAGTCTCCACATCACTAGTCCCTCCCCCTAACCTTTCTAGTTTAAAGTCCCCCCAGTAGCCCGAGCCAGTCTTCCCACCAAGATATTAGTCCCCCTGGGATTCAGCTGCCACCCGTCTTTGCTGTACAGGTTACACCTGCCCCTAAAGAGGTCCCAATGATCCAGGAACCGGAATCCCTGCCCCCTGCTCCAGTCCCTCAGCCACGTATTCAACCTCCATCTCATACTATTCCTGCTCTCACTCTCCCGATGCACAGGCAGCAATCCTGAGATTACTACCTTCGCTTTCCTCTCTCTCAGCTGCCTACCCAGTTCCCTATAATCCCTTTTTATGTCCACTTCCCTCTTCCTGCCTATGTCAGTAGTACCTACATGTACTACAACTTCCAGTTCCTCACCCTCCCCTTTCAGGATGTCTGGGATGTGTCCAGAGACATCCCGAATCCCAGCTCCAGGGAGACATACCACCATCCGCGACTCCCGTCTGCGTCCACAAAAACGCCTGTCCGCCCCCCTCACTAGGGAGTCCCCTATAAGCACTGCCTTTTTGCTCTGTTTTTTAGGTTTTTGTTTTTGTCCAGCTCCAGGGAGCTGGCCACCGCTGCCTCCCTTGGATGAGCTATCCCCCACAGTAGTACTCAGGCAAGAGTACTTATTTTGAAGGGAGACATCCACCTGTGTACTCTCCATCACCTGAGGTTTCCCCTTCCTAATAGTTACCCATGTGCCTTTTCCCCTTTGCCCTGGTGTGACTACTTGTCTGTAGCTCCTATTAATAATCTCCTCATTCTCCCTAATGAGTCAAATGTCCTCAAGCTGCATTTTCAGTTCTTTTACCTGGTCCCGTAGGGATTGCAGCTCCACACAGCGATCACAGGTATGGACATCTGGGAGACCAGGAGCCTTCAAGACCTCCCACATGTTACACTGGCAACAACATGTTGGCCTCACACCCATGCTTGCCCCTTTTTAGTAACCCAGAGAAAAAAAAAAGTAAGAAAGATTAAAACTTACCTTGCCTCCCCATTTTGCTTAGGCTCTGTGAGCCAAGGACCTTACAGCTCACACAAAAACAAACTTACCTGCTCCTTCTCAGAGCTTGTATAGTCTGTATAGTTTGTATAGTCTTGTATAGTTTGTATAGTCAAAAGCAAAGCATTTTGGTGGGACTGCAGAGTAGAATTGAGCCCTATCTATTTGGAAAAAAATGAAAGGAAGATTTTCCTGATCTTTCAGCTGGATATTTAACTTCTATCACAATTGCAGATGTTATGGACAGGATCTTACAAATCACAAAGATATTTTGTTTCCTCATAAACAGTAGATTTACAGGCTTGATTCTCAATTTAAATTAATTAATTTCCAATAGATTCCTAAAGAAAATAATGGGATTGAATAGACAAATATCTATGTTTAATTCCAATGGTTTTATGAGTAATTGCTGGTGCTGTTATTTATGGATCTGCCATTTGTCAAGTAAACTTGATCAGCAGTGAGTACTACGTGTTATAAAGTTAGCTTTATATTCTACAATTTCTCTTCATTATCTGTGGAAGTCTTGGATAAATTTCACACAATTTTTTCTTCTTTGGGTGATCTGAGTCTGATCACCCCCTTATAAGAACAGGTGTTCTGAAAAGTCATTGACTTGTTTGCCTCCACAGATTCTGCCTGACCAGCTGTGTATTTCCAGCAGTTTTCTTAGTTTTTATTTCAGATCTATTTGGTTCCACTAGATGTTAACAAACCTGTAACATTGATCGATTAGAATTTGTGACTTTAGTCATCTTGTTGGTCCAGGTGCAAGTCAATGGGATTAGGCAGAAAAATGGTTCGGCACAGCCAAGAAGGGCCAAAAGGCCTGTTTCTGTGCTGTAGTGTTCTATGTTCTATGGTTCTATGGTTGGTATTGGAGAAACTGTGTAGTTTGCAAAATAGCAGTTACATTACCTTGCATAACCACAGTACCCTACTTCAAAGTGATTCATTACATTTGAAGCATTTTAAGACATTGATAACACAACATAAAAATGCAGCTCAGTTCAAGGTGATTTATTTTGTTTTTAAGTTGACTTTCAGCGAAGCTTCACTTTTTGCAAAACTATTTAGCAGTGAAGAACTTTGATGAACAGATTTTTATGATTGCATATATCAATTGTCAATCATATAGTATATCATAATTAAGAACACCAAAGTACTTTTTGATGCAAAAGAACATAGTAAAGATAGAAATGGACCATCCGGCCCCTCAAATCTGCTCCACTGATCACTATATTCATGATTGATCCTCGCCCCTCCAATGTCCCACCCATATCCCATATAGCTCGATTCCCTGAGAGACCAAGGGGCAAATTTTCCTATTCTGATTGCCATGTGAATTGTGGTAGATGAGGAGCGAACCAGAGAAAGGTCTGTTGAATTTGTGTGGGATTTTCTGGTTTTGGGGCAAGCACAGCTGAAAAATCCTGCTCCAAATCTTAGCTTTAACTATATTCAATGATGGAATATCTACAATCCTCTGAGATAGATTCAGAATCGTTTGAAAAAATTTCTCCTCAAGTGTCCTCATGATCGAACTTTAACCCAGAAACTGTGATCCTGTGTTTAAGATTCTTCAGATGTGGAAGTAACCTCCCAATGGTTATCCTGTCAATCTCCTTCAGAGCCTTGAATGTTTCAAATAAACCACCTCTCATTGTTCAAAACATTCAATAAAAATACATTCATTGAAAACAAAATCTCAGCATTGACAGATCTATTTGTGGCTAACTAGAGAGATTTAAGGAGAGTATTAGATTAAAAGTTGAGATTTATAATGTCACAAAGATTAACACTTGAGTCTGAGAATTGAGATTGTGGTAGACACCAGCAAATGACCACTGAAAAGTTGATTAAAAAAGGAAAACTTCGGTTATGATTGTAAAGTAGCCAGTAATACAAGAATAGTTGCAAGATCTTTTTCAAATATTTAAGAATAAGATAAATAAAGGAAATATTAATCCAATAGAAACAGAAAGAGAACAAATTGTCCTGGGGAATGGGGAAATGGCAAAGATATTGAAACATTCTGGCCAGAATTCTCCAACATCGCCTGCAACTGGGATTATCTGGTCCTACAGATGTAAACGGAGATCTGGCTGAGTGCCAAATTCTCTGTTCTCACTGGCCGTGGTAGCAGGGCCTGCGAGACCAGGAAATTCTAGCCTTTATGTCTGGATTCACAGTAGAAGACACGAATTACATTCCAGAAATAGAGGGTAACCCAGATGCTATTAACAATGAGGCAATTAAGTGAATTAGTATCAGCAGAGAAAAAGTGCGCAAAAAAGTCAGGAGACTAAAATCCAACTAATCTCCATGACCTGATGACGTATATCCTAGAGTTCTAAGATAGCTACAGAGATAATGAATGCGTTAATGATAATTTTCCAAAATTCTCTCAATTTTGCAACAGTGCCAGCAGATTGTAAGTTAGGAAATGTAACACTCTTATTCAGGAAAGAAGGGAGAGGGAAAGCAGAGAACCACAGGCCTGTTTGGCCTGATATCAATCATTGGGAAAGTGCTGGAATATATTAAGAAAAGCTTAATAGTGCTCCAGAATAATTAGAATAAGTCAACATGATTTTACAAAACAGAAAATATGTTTGACAGATTTAATAGTTTTTTGAGGATGTAACTATCAGAATCATAGAATCTCTACAGTGCAGAAGGAGGCTGTTCAGTCCATCAAGTCTGCATTGACCATGATCTCACCCAGGCCCCACTCCTGCAACCCCACATATTTACCCTGCTAATTGCCCTAACACTAGGATCAATTTAGCATAAGCAACCAACCCAACACACTCATCTTTGGACTGTGGAGGAAACCAGAGCACCTGGAGGAAACCCACAAAGATACAGAGAGAACATGCAAACTCCATACAGAGGTTGCTGTGGCAGGGTTGTGTGGTGTCGTGGTCACTGTTTTCCTGAAGGCTGTGTAATTTACTGTGCACAATGGTCTGTTTGAGGTTGTGTGGTTGTTTGAAGGCAAGAGGTGAGGGTATGGGAATGGCCTTTGCAAGATGTTCATCTTCATCACTGACATGTTGAAGGCTCTGGAGAAGATGTCGTAGCTTCTCCGCTCCTTGGAAGTACTGGATGACGAAGGGTATTCTGTAGGTCAAATCCAGTATTTGTGTTCTGAGGAGATTGATGCGATTTTTCAGTGTGGCGTGTTGAAACCATCGATTGACAAGCCGAGAGTCACTATCCATTCTTATGAGGGTGCCTTTCAGTGCTTACAGATATTCCTCCACATCTGAGCAGATCCTTTGTATATGGAGGGCTTGTCTGTCGGGGATGGCTGCTTTAATGTGTTCAGAGTGGAAGCTGGAGAAGTGGAGCATCATGAAGTTATCCATGGGCTTACAAGTTGCCAACATCTCTTTGTAGCCTTGTATATTCTTTCTTTTCAGATTACAACTGAACCTCATCTTAAACAACTTGATTGAACTTGCCTCCACACATTCTCAGGCTGTCCATTCCCGATACCAACCGTTGATTGTTTTTCCTCATGTCTTCATTGCTCCTTTAACCACCTTAAATCTGTGCCTCTTGATCTCAATCCCTCCATTAAGAGGAACAGCCTCTTCCGATCTACTCTGCAAATCCTCACAATTTTTTATTCATATCAAATCTTCTTTGAATCTTCAAGGAAAATAGTCCCAACTTTTCCAATCTTTCAACAAAGCTGACATTCCTTATCCTGAAACCCACTCTCATCAAGCTTTTCTGCATCTTCCCAAATGCCTTCACATTTTTCCTAAAGTGTGGTACTTAAAACCAGGCACAGCACTCCGGCTGAGATCAAAGATCAAAACTTGTTTTATACAAGTTTAACATAGGCATCACTGGCTAGGCCAACATTTATTGCCCATCCCTAATTGCCCCTGAAGGTGGTGATGAGCTGCCTCCTTGAACTGCTTCAGTCCGTGTGCTGTAAGCACACCACAATTTTGTTTGAGAGGGAGTTACAGGGTTCTGACTCAGCAACAGTGAAATAACGATGGCATATTTCCAAGTCTGGATGGTGACTGGCTTGAAGGAGAACTTCCAGGTGGTATTGTTCCCATGTGTTTGCTGACTTATAATTCTAGGAGGCAGAAGTTGTGGGTCTGAGAACGTGGATCTCTCAGTTCCTTTTGAAGTTCGGCTGGAGGATATGGACACAAAAGATGATGTAGTAGATGGCTATCCACAAGGAAACCTGGACCTAGGTTAGTTCTTTCCTGAATTTTCATTCTCCTGAACTGCCCCTTTGTCCTCAGGAATGACCCAGGAGTCACTGGGCACCCCAGGGAAGGGGAATACTGGATCACAGCCCGGGGCTTTCCACCAGGGAGCTCCTGGCAGTCTCGAGCTGAATACCCCCTCATGACACCAACGCTTTTACTGGGATTCAGGAAGAGCAAAGTGACACAGTGTCACTAATGACACCTGAAGGTTAGCTGGCTCCCCCTCCTGCAGGTCCTTCAGAGACTGCCCGTCGAGATTGTCACAAGCAACAGGACTTTGTGTGCAGCAAGCTGCCTCCACCTCCAATGGGCAGTCTGGGGTAACACCTAGAAGGAGCAGGAGACCTCAAACTGATAAGTTGCAGGAGCATTGAGCTGGCACAGGTGAAATATGGATAGTTAGTTATGGAGAAGGCAGCGCCAAATGTACACTTTCACAATTAAAAAGTTGTTCAACTTGTGTGATCACCCTCATCAGAGGGGAGTGGTGGAATGAGGTGGACAGCATCTCTATTGGTAGCTCAGCACTCAAAGTCTCACAGGTCTTACAGACTTACTCTCAACTAGATGGCCATGTGACCCAGACATGTTAGCTCACAATTTTACCACTCTCCCTGAAGGAATCCCTTACCCTCACCTAATCTCACCACGGCCCCCTCCCACCAGAATAATCATGGGCCAGATGGAAGTGCCTTATTGCATATTCAGGAATGAGGAGGGGCATCAGTGGAATGTCTTGAGGTAGGCAAGAGTCAGATCTCCCATTACACTGAGGAGTGCCACAGCTTTCTTCACAAAGTGATACCAGGCCTATCTCTCTGGTATGATGTTACATTGATCTTAGAGGGGCTGAGCATACAAGGAGGTGGAGGGACAAGGGTGGAGGGCAAAGGGTGGGTATTTCAGAGGAAGAGTGGGAAAGAATGTAAAACACATGAATGGTCTGAGGAGAAGAAGAGCGGTGGGAATTGAGCTGCTGGACGTGGCTCCTTTCAGTGGCAAACCTGAAGCCAATGAGCGCCTCCAGGTCCTGTGGTCCTGTAGCATCGTCCTACTACTACTACTCCTCGGCATCGTCCAGGTCTTCCTCCTCATCTTCCTATTTTATAAGGTTGAGGAGAACACAGTAGGCAACCACAATCTTTGCGAATATTTCTAGGGTATATTGCAGACTCTCGCCAGCCTGGTCCAGATATCTGAATTACATCTTCAGAAGGACTACGCATCATTTGATAACATTCCTGTGGCAGAGTGGACCTCATGGTAAAATTCTCCACCTCGGACTAGGGTGTCTGCACAAGCATCATTATCCACGATCTTAGAAGGTAACCTTGTTCCCCATCGCATACTCAGGAATGAGGAGGGGCATCAGTGGAACGTCTTGAGGTAGGCAAGAGTCAGATCTCCCAATACACTGAGGAGTGCCACAGCTTTCCTCTCAAAGTGATACCAGGCCTATCTCTCTGGTACGATGTTACATTGATCTTAGTCAGGGGTGACCCTCAAAGGTGCCAGATCCCTCTGAGTTTACTAGTATGTAGATGTTGTGCACACTTCCAGGATAATAGATGTTCAACTGGTGGCCACACACCAGCTGAATACAGTTGCGCAATTTTTTGTTAGACTTAGAGATCCTTTGTCACCTCAGGCTAAGAGGGAGTAGAGGTTTCCTGAACAAATATTAGTTTTTCTTCTTCCTGTTCGAGAGAGTGCATGTGTCAATGTCCTTCAGTCTTCTCTCTCTGATCTTTCTGTCTAAGAAAAAGTTCCACACAGCTCTCACCAATCAGCTGTTGGGAAGATGAGACCTTAATAACCAAGGTCCAGGAAAGCTACTGTCCCGTTTCGCCAATGTTTGCTGTTTACTAGGATAAAAAAGATGAGAGCTGACATGTATCTGTGAGACCTCCCAGAGAACAGAGAACCCTGTAGAAGACTGAAACCTTTATAACAGCGAATCAAGTTAGGCGGGGATAGAGAGAGAGGAAAAAGTATGAATAGGATAGAAACTGCAACAGTAGAGGAAGTTACCAAAGTTTGAAAAAATTATGTAAGTAGTTTGAGAAATAGTTTAACATTGTTACTAAAGACTTTGAAATTATACTGGGGAGGAGGTGTAGTATAACTAGTTAATAGTGATGGCAATAAGTTAGTGATGTGTATCATGACGTAACCATGATATGAGCAGTCATATGTTGGAGACTAAGCAGGGCAGATGGAATGGTCTGCGCTCGAGAAAAAATGTATTTGTCATCCCCATTTAGTGGGAGAGAAAGGAAAATGAGCTCAGACAGATAAAATTCAACCTCTACATAAAATATACCATTTTTCAAAAACAATTATTTGCAAGATTGAAAATGGAGAAAACATACCTAAAGAAAATAATTATGTAACTGTAGAAAATGTCAGAAGCTAAACAGTTAAACTGATATCCGAGTCAAGGCAGTGCCATTTATCCAGGCAACACGCTTCAATCTGAAGCAGCAAACTTGCCTGTGCAGTCCATGTAATGGTTTATACAGCTGGCTCGTCATGGAGTTGGATGTTATTGCACAAAGCATCAGGCTCAGAGCATCAAGGGTTATGTAAACGAGTTCCACTGTGGAAAACTTTTGTTTCAAATTAATTTAAAATCAAAATCTGGAAACATTCATTTTACATTTGGACTTAGGCCAATTTGTGCTACTTTGCGCAGCTTCTATGAAGTGTTTTGATTCAACTCAGCTGTTAATTTGGTTTCAATTCAAATTAAGAATTTTTGGTGCATTTGGAACTTCTGGTTGGGGTCATTCTATATTAGTTAGTGCACCTCAAATTCATATCATATTGAATTACAGTCTAATTAGCTTGGTACAAGGACTTGAATTAGCCTACAAAAGTATATCTCCACTTATTACAAGTTCTGTTTAATATGTATTAAATTTTCACACATTATTATTGGATCTTGTTAAAAAAAAAGCCTGAAACACCCGAATGGAAATCAGATTGTCCCGTTAATCAGATTGTCCCCATTAAACTAAAGACATTTTGCCTTTTAACAATCTACTGGTGCCTGAAAAACTTTCCTCTATAAAAGAATGCCCTCATTAACCACATTCCCATTAACTGGCGTCAAGTGTATACAATGAATCATTTGATAGTTTGACTTTGTGTGCATGTGTTTTCAATAATTACAGTTACTTTTTGGATGTATTATGAAACTAGATGAATACCTAGTGCATTGCTGCCAACATCCACATTTTCATTCCAGAAACATCTTGACTAAGGAACCCTAAACTTAACAGGGAATTTTGGGAGTAAGATACTGGGAGTGAAGCTTGGACAAAGATGCATGGTATGGTACTGTATTCACTGGATAATATTCCTTTCTCACTTGAATGGAGGTACATTTCCACACAAACTCAATGCCATCCCATCTGTTTTGTTTCTAGTACATCAGCTTTTGCACAGTGGTGCATTGGGGATAATGGACAATCAAAAAAGTGGCATGGACCAAACTCCAGGCTACAGAGAAATCAGGATTATATCACTATTTTTTTTGAAAAGGAAAATCATGTGCTGCTGAATGGAATTCCAGTCAAACCACCAATATGTGAATCAGCCATGAAAATTATTACATTTTTCTAGGTAGGGATAACACATTTTGAAAGAGGGAGTGTCACTCCTTTCTTTTGGCTATAAAGCTACACAGAATACTCTGCTCCTGTGAATATTTATATCATGATATCCAAAGATGCTTGGGTTAGGTTGATTGGCCATGCAAAATTGACTCTAGTGTCAGGAGATTAGCAGGGTAAATATGTGGGGTTACGAGAATAGGGCCTAGTTGGTGCAGAAATAATGGACCGAATGGCCTCCTTCTACACTTCAGTATTCTATGAATAATGGTACATCCCATTCGGTGTTAACCGAAACCTGGAATGTGTGATTTCTGATGTTTACAATCTCACTGAAGTCTCAATGGCACTGATGTTTCCTCATCTTTGTAATACAGCCAATTTATGAAGAAATATATCACATGGTCTGCTCAAGGTTAAAACAAAACACTTCACGTACACCAAAGGATAAAGGTCTTGCAGATATAAAGACCACAATCCATGGGCCCAGCAGAGCACTCCAAGATTATATCAGTCAAGAGTGCAACAGACAGTGTGGAAAATTGTCTGGGATCTCAAAACATCAGGCACAGAGCATCAAAGGTTACGTAAATCACTTCCACATGTTAGGATTAGATCAGTACCATTTATATAAGCAGCAAGGTTAAATTCAGAAAAGCAAACTTGTTGCAGCCCAAATAATGATAATTAAATAGGCCTGAGTCTGACCTGAACCCCAAATTAAATAGCAGCTCAGTTACTGATGTTTGCCCCTTTTTTAAATGGGGATGAAACAACATCACATAGGAATTGTTTCATAAATGGCACAATTCAGGAATGAGTGGCATGTCAGAATCATTTACCCCAACCCAAATTTGGCATGTGCTTCTGATGTGTCAATAGCAGTGAGAGCACTTGTTGTTTGGATCCAAATATAGCAACCACTATTCCCTCACCTAACACTAACTGCAATTAGAGAACTTTAGCACCTTCTTTGGTGCTGTTATATTGATTTCTAAAATTTCACTGCTGATGGCTTCTGGCCATCTTGGAACAAAACTATAATTACTGGGGCAGTGAGACAGAGCTGGCAGGTGGGAGTTGGGATGAGAAGAGTGATTCATTTTAACCTATCTCACTCAATGCAAAAACCAAAATTAGATTGCCCACCTGTTTTGGATCTCCCTACCAACCATCCACTCTGTACCCTCCCCAGCCCGGCAACCTTCTCCCCTGCATCCTCCACCATCCCTAGGCCCATCTCCAAGCCAATTTTGTTTTCGACTGAAGTTAATCAAAAGTAAATATGGGTATGCTGAATGGCTGAGCACCATTCCATTAGTTTTCCACGAGATGAATTGAGTTAACATGTCCACACGGGACAGGATTTTCATCCCCGGGGAAGGTTTTCCAGTGGCAGAGCCATTGGCTGTGAGTGGAATCATCCCATTCCGCCAATGTCAACAGTATTTTCTGTTGTTCACTGGGAACCCACCACAGGGTGTTGCCATTGGCATGACTGGAAAATCTAGCCTGAGGGAAGGCCGGAAAATTTAGCCTTTGGTCTCCAAAATCTCAAGGGTGCCCTTCCGAGAGCCATTGCAATCTGATCTGACCTTGATTGAAAGTTAACTGACTGGTGGAAATACCATGCAACTCATTGAACTGTCCCAGAATGGCTGTAATTTTCATCAATTGCCTTACCCAATGTACTGTTGGAGCAGTATTGTACTTAGAAAAAATTGTACCTTTTGCTCTACCCTTACTCCTCTGGCATCTGTTGCACTCGCCTTTTCAAAATCATCTCTACCATCACCCCAGCAGCTTTTCTTAATTCATTCATGGAATATGGCTACTGCTGGCTTGGCCAACATTTATTGCCCATCCCTTTTAATTGAGATTTCAGATGCATTTAGGAGTCAAGCACATCGCTGTGGATCTGGAGTCATATTTAGGCCAGTCCAGGAGAAGATGACATTTTTCTTCCCTAAAGGGTATCTGTAACATTGATTTTTAATGATAATCAAAAATGGTTTTATGGTCATCATTAGACTTTTAATTCCAGATTTTTTTTTTGAGTTCAAATTTCACCATCTGTTACAGTGGGATTTAAACCCAGATTTCCTGAGCATTCCCCTGAGTTTCTAGATCACTAGTCCAGCAACAATACCACTATGCCACTGTCTTCCCCTTCTTGCAGTGTGTTTTCTGGCAGTGAAGATGTCTCAACATTAATCAGCAATGGGATCCTCCCATCCTGGCATTATCAACAGCATTTTGTTTTGTTCCCTCCTGACATTCTCACTGAAGTATCAGGTGAAATCTTGTGTCCTCCAACTTTGTGAGTTTGATAGCGAGGCGATATTTCGCCGGGTGGTGGATGGCACGTAGTTTGACCCTGTTGCCTTCTTCCATTTTACGTATAGGGCAGGACTGCCTTCCTACTCTACCGCCAATTGATATCCTTTATTGGGCAGATAATGCCCGTTTGAGGGCCTCATTTCACCACCATTTGTATTCAACCATCCAAGGGCAGGACAGTCACCATGCAGGAAGCCAAACAGGAAACTCAGCAGAGTTTAACTGTAGATTCCCAGTGACTAATCAAGGTACCCAGTATTGGGAAGGGATGGGACAACTGAGAACCACCTTCTGGCCCTTCCAGCTGACCCCCCTCCCACCATGTCCTCACTCAGCGTTGGCCCTCAATAATCCTCAGTTTCTCCTTTGATGCACTAGTGGTAGCAGCCACTGCTCTCCCAGTGACACTCTTGCTATTCACAACTGGCAACTTCTGATTGGCGGGTGACTTCCAGAGTGGAATTTCTACCTGATCCCAGGGAACATCATTGCAGTTAGCTTAACAAGTAGAACAGGCCACAAAGGAAGTGATGTAGTGTTCTTGCTGGTAGTCCAGCCAGAGAAGGCCCCTATCACCTGCATTAAACATTGCCTAACAAGTGCAAGGACCTCATGAACTTCATAGTCATTAAACTTGAGTATATTTATTCAGTTGCACCTATTCTTCTGGCACTGTTGGACTCCCTTTTAAATCATCTCTATCATTTCTCCAGCATTTTGAAAAATTCATTCATGAATGTAGGTGGCACTAGCTGGGCCAGCATTTATTGCCCATCCCTAATTGCCTTTTAACTGTGATTTCAAACGCATGTAAGAGTCAATCACATTGTTGTGGATCTGATGTCACATGTCAGCCAGATCTCCTTCCATTTCCTTGCCTCCACCAGCACCACCCTCCCACCCTTTCCAGGCTACTTCCAGCCTGAGACTTAATGCCACTTTCTTCTCTGCATTTCATATTCCTTTCCCTGATGCTCCTTCTGCCCACAAGAACATCTCTTGTTCCTTTGATTCTATTGAGAGTGATGTGGTTAAGTTCCAATAAGGGTCTTAAATTTAAACCATGACAATCACCAAGGTACAATGTGCATGTTGGCTTACATAGGTTAGAAAATTAGATCACAGGATAAGGCAAAAGATAAGCAATGGCACACATTCAAATAAATTCTCAACAAATGTCCGTTTTATTGAGAAACCTAAACCCCACTGGACAAGTGATACAATCATGACTCCCCAGAGAAATTGAGACAACATCAGATTTTTTTGAAAAAGCTCACAACGTTGCCAAAAAGAAAATAAGTTTGAGAATTGGAAAGGTTTTACTGAACCAGCAATGTCTGGCCAGCAAAGTGATAAACAGAAATTACATAGAATATGAGTGAACCAACAAGAAATATTAAAACGGATTGTAAGAACTTTAACAAGTATGAAAAAAGGAAGACTTAGCAAAATTAAATGTGGATTTCTTGAATGCTTGAACAGGGGATATTATAATAGGGGATAAGGAAATAGCAGAGATGTTAAACAAATATTTTGTGTCTATCTTCATAATGGAAGAGACAAATAACGTACCGAAGATTTAATGAGAGTGAGGAACTTTAAGTGATTAGGAGTTGTAAAAGTGAAATACTGGAGGAATTGATGAGTCTAAAATCCAGTAAATCCATGAGACCTGATGGTCTACATCCATGGATTTTAAAAGAAATGACTTCATGGATAATGGATATGTGGAATTTGATCTAAAATTGTAGACAAGGTCTAGAACAGTCCTTTTGTTTTATTCATTCATGGGACATGGGCATTGCCAATTGGCAAGCACTTATCGCCCATCCTTATCGAGGGCAGTTGCTGTGGCTCTGGAGTTAGATGAAGGATAGACCAGGTGAGGATGGCAGATTTCCCTCCCTGAAAGACAATAGTGAACCTGATGGGATTTTCCGACAACTGACAATAGTTTCATAGTCATCAGTAGGTTATTAATTCCAGATCTTTTTTATTGAATTCAAATTCCACCATCTGACATGGTGGGATTTGGACCGAGAAGCCCAGAACATTAGCTGAGTTTCATGGATTAATAGTCTAGCGAGAACATGATTAGGCCACCAATTCCTGGAAGATTGCTTGGCAACAAATGTTATTCAAAAAGAAAGGAGATAGAAGCATGGAACATAGGTCAATTAACCTGTCATCAGTGGTGGGAAAATGCTATAATCTATTATTAAGGTTTAGGTAACAGGACACTTGGAAAATTATAATATGATGAGGTCGGGTCCGGAATTCTCTGGCTGTTCATGCCAGTAGGATTCTCTAGCCCTATCAGCTTCGGACCCCCCATGCCACAGGTTTCCAGACAGCAGCAGGACAAAATCAGGCAGTCACTCTTAAAGGGAATGTGCACTGCATAATATTGATGGTATTTAAAAGTGGTACACAATCGCTAACATTCTGCCCTTTTTCAGGACAAGGTGACATAGCATCAAAAGGAGCAGAGCAGAATTAGTGAGAGTACAGGGACGCCTCTCTTTCTCTCAACATTTCCACACCCGATGATGCACAGGTCAGACTGTCATCTATTTCCGTAGCTAATTATTCCTGGGACATGTGGTTAATCTGTCACCGGGGGCTAATAGCTTGAAGGGCTTTATATCACATCAAGCATAGCCACAGGCAAACAAAGGGGCAATTTAGCATGACCAATCCACCTAACCTGCATGTTTTTGAGCTGTCGGAGGAAACTGGAGCAGCCAGGGAAATCTTACGCTGACATGGGGAGAATATACAGACTCCACACAAGCAGACATTCAGGCCAGAATTAAATCCAAGCTCCTGGCACTGCAAGCCACCGTGCCACCTGACAGGGATGCTTGCACCTCCTTAATCCTATGTGATTGTAGTTGTTATTATCAGTACAGTCTCGATGGGTCTATGAATCTTTTCTACACTGTACAACTCTATGAATCTATGTTGGAGATGGAACTGATTAAATTATCCTTCAAGAAAGCTTGTGCACACTGGATGGGCTGAATGACTTCCCTGCTGATTTTATAATTCTATTATTCTACAAGGAGGAAATCATTCAGTCCTTCAGGTCAGTAATGACTTTTTGATAGAGCGAACAAACACTATTCCACTAACCTTGCTGTTCACCTCAAGATTCAATGCGAAGAATCTGTTTTCATTGAACAAATCATACTTGCAATAAATTTTCAAGTACACAATTTACATAAAAACTAACAATAATCCTGTGATAAATCAGCATATTGTTGGTTGTTGGTCAAATGTCTCCAAGGTTGTGCTCTCAAAATTGTCATATCAGTCCTGTAGTATAAACATTTCACATGTTTCAACTTCTCCCACTCCATCAAAAAAAACAGAAGTGTCAGAGGAACAGTTTTATGTTAAAACTGTATTATGCAAAATCGCATGTTGTCTTGCAGTTTTGAACATTCTAAAATGTTGCTGCCAGTGAGATGCATTAATAATTAACACAAATGGATAAAAGAGTCTTGACTTTGAAGCTCGTCATCTCTGATCTGAACAACTTTGAGGGATGGCTGAGTTAGTTGAATGCACAGATGTCTTTTTGTCAACGATAATGCTAAATGACTTTATCGTGGGTGAGCTCCTCTGGCTTAATTCAATGTACAAACTTCTCCAAAAAGCATCCAGTGAACAACATGCAGAATAACTAAATCATTCATTGAACGAATCTAAAACAATAAAAATAGGAAAACACTCTGCACATGTGAGTTCAAGTTGCATTTTTTGTGCAGATTGTGGTAAAGGCTGTTCGTGATAGAGAGCTGAACACCACTCTTATCTTCAGCACCTGGTGTCAGTGTCAAGCATTAAAGGATTAGAGAAGTATAATACAAAATGTAGCTGTCTTTACTCTATTTCAGCAATGTGAGTCACGCCCTTGACCAACCCCTGTACTAACTTAGATGAGTGCCATGACTAACCTTTCAAAGCACTTCATAATAATGGATGTCAGAGTCACCAGATGATTGAAATTAAAGCATACTGTCTGACTTTTCTTTGGTATCAGGATGATGGTCGTCTACTTCAAATTGTGTAAAGAGAGGTTAAAGATGTCTGTGAATATCCCCTCCAGCTGGTCTGCACAGCATCTGAGTGTTCGTCCCGATGCCCGATCTGAGCCAATTGCTTTATGTTTTTGATGTTTGAGAAGACTGCTCTGATATCGAAAATGGTGACCTCAAATACAGATTCAACTGAGACTTCCAAATGGAGTGTGTGCTCCCATTGACCTCTTTCTTAAAACAGGCAGAGAATGCATTCAGCTCACTGGAGAGAGGTACAATGCAGATGGTGACTTTACCTGCCTTCATTTTGTAGCTTGTTATGTTTTGCAAACCTTTCCATAGTCTATAGGAGCCTGTAGAGTTAGTCTGGGATTCTTGCATGGTCTGTTACTGTCTTTTGGCATGTTTGATGAATCTCCGTGGATGATATCTGGCTTTCTTGTATAAGTCTTGAATAGGAAAATTATTTTAGTTGTTTGTTAGTACAGAACTTGAATATTGCTGAAAAGGGAGGCATGTTGGAGCTTTTGATCTTACACTCAGTAGGACACTTCACAAGGACACCAAATAAGGAGAGAACAGCAATATGTTCCCGTGAGAAAAGAGTGCTGATTGGTTGACAAGTTGATTCAGATTGGTAGAGGCATTGCCACGGAGAATGCATCAGCTGTTGAGACTGGCAGCTAACTTATTCTGCTTGATTAGGTTATGATTTTTCAAATGTGCCACTATTATTTCCTTAATAATTGATCCCAGCTTTGTTCCAACGACAGATGTTCGGCTAACTTTTTGCCTCTCTCCCTTTTGAATAGTGGTGTCACAGTGGCAGTTTAATAATCTTCTAATACTTCTCCAGAATTCAAGGAATTTTAGAAAATTTCAACTAATACACGCACTATCTCTATAGCTACTTCTTTTAGGATCCTAGGATGCAAGCACTGGGACTAATGGGTCTGTTTGCCTTTAGCCCCATCAGTTTGTCTAATACTACTTCTTTACTGTTCAGATAATAGAACATAGAACATTACAGCGCAGAACAGGCCCTTCGGCCTTCGATGTTGCGCCGACCAATTAGGAAAAAGCAATGACCCTCTAACCTAAACCATTCCCTTTCCATCCATAAACTTATCTACTAACTTCTTAAATGCCACCAAACTTGGCGCATCTACAACTGCAGCAGGCAGGGCATTCCATACTCTTACCACCCTCTGGGTAAAGAACCTACCTCTGATATCCGTCCTATAACTACCAGACCTTAATTTAAAGCTATGTTCCCTCGTGCTAGCTTTCTCCATCCTCGGAAAAAGGCTATCACTGTCCACCCTATCTAAACCTCTATACTTTATATGTTATATAACCTCTATACTTTATATGAAACTTTATATGTTTCAATAAGGTCTCCTCTTAGCCGCCTTCTTTCTAACGAAAGCAACCTCAAATCCCTCAGCCCCTCTTCATAAGACCTGCCCTCCATACCAGGCAACATCCTGGTAAACCTCCTCTTGTACCCTCTCCAATGCCTCCACATCTTTCTTATAATGCGGGGACCAGAACTGTACACAATACTCCAAGTGCGGCCGCACTAGAGTTTTGTACAGTTGCAACATGACGTTGCGGCTCCGAAATTCAATCCCCCTACCAATAAAAGCTAAGACTCCGTATGCCTTCTTAACAACCTTATCGACTTGATTGCCAACTTTCAGGGATCTATGCACATATACACCAAGATCCCTCTGTTCGTCAACACTATTAAGAGTCCTACCATTAGCCCTGTACTCTACACATTTGTTATTCCTGCCAAAGTGAATTACCTCACACTTTTCCGCATTAGAACATAGAACATAGAACAATACAGCACAGAACAGGCCCTTCGGCCTTCGATGTTGTGCCGACCAAAATAAAAAGCAATGCCCTCCTAACTAAACCATTCCCTTCTCATCCATATACTTATCAACTAACCTCTTAAACGCCACCAAACTTGGCGCATCTACAACAGCTGCAGCAGGGCATTCCACTCCCTAATCACTCTATGATTAGGATCATTAAACTCCATTTGCCACCTCTCGGCCCAGCTCTGCAACTTGTCCAAGCTCCTCTGCAAACTATAACACCCCTCTTCACTATCTACCACTCCACCGACTTTGGTGTCATCTGCAAATTTACTAATCCATCCTTCAATACCCTCATCCAGATCATTTATAAAAATTACAAACAGCAGGGGCCCCAAAACAGATCCCTGAGGTACACCACTTGTAACCGAACTCCACGATGAATATCTCCCATCAACCACCACCCTCTGTCTTCTATCAGTTAGCCAATTCCTAATCCAATTAGCTAAATCACCCTCAATCCCATACATCTACATTTTCTGCAGAAGCCTTCCATGGGCCACCTTATCGAACGCCTTACTAAAGTCCATATATACCACATCAACTGCCTTACCCCCATCCACCTCTTTGGTCACTTTTTCAAAAAACTCAATAAGGTTAGTAAGGCACGACCTACCCTTCACAAAACCATGCTGACTATCCCCAATCAATTCATTTCTCTCTAAATAACTATAAATCCAATCCCTAATAATTCTCTCCAATACTTTGCCCATCACAGAAGTAAGACTCACCGGCCTATAATTCCCTGGAAAGTCTCTCTTCCCCTTCTTGAACAATGGGACCACTTTCGCTATCCTCCAGTCTTCCGGCACTACAACCGTAACCAACGACGACCTGAAAATCAGAGCCAGAGGCTCTGCAATCGCCTCTCTCGCCTCCCAGAGAATCCTAGGGTAAATCCCGTCCGGCCCAGGGGACTTATCTAACTTCAAACTCTCAAGAATATCTAGCACATCCTCCTTATCTACTTCAATACTTTCCAGTTTACAACCCTGTATCCCAGTGTTCTCCACAACTACATTTACATCTCCCTGCGTGAATACCGAAGAGAAATATTTGTTCAGTGCCTCTCCAATCTCTTCAGGCTCCACGCACAACTTCTCACTGCTGTCTCTGACTGGCCCTAATCTTGCCCTAACCAATCTTCTATTCTTAACATATCTAAAGAAAGCTTTAGGATTCTCCTTGATCCTATCAGCCAAAGTCTTCTCGTGCCCCCTTTAGCTTTCTCAACTCACTCTTTAGCTCCCTCCTGGCTAATCTATAGCTATCCAGTGCACTAACTGAGCCTTCAAGCCTCATCCTGACATAAGCCTCCTTTTTCCTTTTAACCAGCGAATTAACTTTTTTAGTACACCATGGTTCCCTTACTCGACCATTTCCTCCTTGCCTGACAGGGACATACTTATCAAGGACTCGCAGTAGCTGCTCCTTGAATAAGCTCCACATTTCAGATGTTCCCAGTCCCTGTAGTTTCCTAGTCCAACCTATGCACCCTAATTCCCTCCTTATGGCCTCATAATTACCCTTCCCCCAGCTATAACTACTGCCCCCAGCTTCATGCCTATCCCTATCCATCACTAAGGTGAACGTAACCGAATCGTAGTCACTATCACCAAAATGTTCACCAACTTCCAAGCCTAACACCTGGTCTGGCTCATTGTCCAGCACCAAATCCAATGTAGCCTCACCTCTAGTTGGCCTATCTACATACTGAGTCAAAAAACCTTCCTGCACACTTTGTACGAAAACTGACCCCTCTAACGAGCTAGAGCTATAGCTATTCCAATCAATATTAGTAAAATTAAAGTCCCCCATAACAATTACCCTATTACTTTCACTCCTGTCCAGGATCGACTTTGCAATCCTTTCCTCTACCTCTCTAGAACTTTTAGGAGGTCTATAAAAGACTCCCAACAGGGTGACCTCTCCTCTCCTGTTTCTAATCTCAGCCCATACTACCTCAACAGACAAGTCCTCATCAAACTTCCTTTCTGTCACTGTGATACAATCTTTGACTAATAATGCCACTCCTCCCCCACTTCTACCTCCTTCTCTACTCTGACTGAAGCATTTGAACCCCGGAACCTGCAACAACCATTCCTGACCCTGCTCTGTCCATGTCTCTGAAATGGCCACAACATCGAAGTTCCAGGTACTGATCCAAGCTGCAAGTTCCTCCACCTTATTGCGAATACTTCTTGCATTAAAGTATACACATTTCAAACCATGCCCTACTCCACCTGTACGCTGCTGTGCTTTACAGTTCTCATCTATGACCCCCCTATTCTCATCCCTCTTAACATCCAAGCTACTCAGGATCCCACCTCTCCTCTGAATCAGTTTAAACCCCCCTGCATAGCCTTTGCAAATTTTCCCCCCAAGATATTGGTAGCCCTCTGGTTCAGGTGTAGACCATCTCTCTTGTAGAGGTCCCACCTACCCCAGAATGAGCCCCAATTGTTCAAGAACCTGAACCCCTCCCTCCTGCACCATCCCCGCAGCCACGAGTTCAAACATTCCCTCTCTCTGTTCTTCTCTAAACTATCCCGTGGCACAGGCAAGAGTCCAGAGATAACCACTCTGTCTGTTTTGGCCCTAAGCTTCCACCCCAACTCCATAAATTTCTGTTTAATATCCCCTTCCCTTGTCCTACCTACATCATGTGTCCCTACATGAACTATGACTTGGGGCTGACTCCCTTCTCCCTTAAGAATCTTGAAAACCCGCTCTGAGATGTCCTGGACCCCAGCCCCTGGGAGGCAACACACCAGCCCTGAGTCCCGTTTATTACTATTTACTCTCCTATCTGTCCCCCTAACTATGGAGTCTCCAATTACCAGGCCCAATCTCTTATTCCCCCTACCCACCTGAGCATTCACAGCAGGCTCACCCCCAGAGACCTGCTCCCTTTGGCTATCTCCAGTTGATTCTTCCTCAACTGTAGCCTCCAGGACAGAAAACTTATTTTGGAGGGGAACAGCCCCGGGGGATTGTCTCCCCGATTGCTTCTTACCCCTCTTCCTAATAGTTACCCAAGAATCTCTTTTAGGAGTGACTATCTCTTTGTAAGGTCACCCGTAACGTAGCTAGAGCACCCTGATTTAGCATGACCCCACTTTTTTTGCAATAATATTTTATGCACCCCAACTATCGCGTTATAACGGGGCCACACTGTACTTAATTCCTCCCACTTATTCTTTAGTATTAATGGGATGTTCAAAGTATCTTCCAGCAAAAAGACTGAGGCAAATTGTCTGTTTAAGTCCTCTATCATTTCCTTATTCCCTCTAACTATTTGCCCAGATGCATTTTAAGAAGTCTCACAACACTAGGTTAAAGTCCAACAGGTTTATTTATTACATGAGTTTTCAGAGAGCTGCCCCTTTATTGGGTGGCATCTCCACATCACCAGATTCATTTTCTAAGAGGCTGATGTTCACTTTGACCTCTCTCTTCCTTTTCACATATTTAAAAATGCTCTCATTTTCAGTTTTTATATCCCTCGTTCGCTTATCCTCATAGTTCGTTTTCTCTCTCATTATTATCTGTTTACTTCTCCTTTGCTGGATTCTGAATTTCCCCCAGTCTTCAGGGCTATAACTGACTTGTGCCTTCTTATATGCTTTTACTTTGAACTTAATACTCTCCTTAACTTCCTTGATAAACAATGGTTGGTTTATCCCTCTCTTAGAATATTTCCTCCTTATTGGGACATATTTTTGCTGAGAGTCTTGCATTACCTCCTTAAATGTCTGCCACTGCTAGCTTACTGTCTTTCTTGCTAGTCTATCCACACAGTCCATTTTGCTTTTAGTTTAAATGAAACTTGATATCAGCAATGAAAATAAGGAAAAACGCAAAAGAACTCAAAAGTCAGAAAAAAGATTGCTTATCTGTAATTACTTGCCATCTTGAGTTAAACATAAAACTAAAATGATTTTCAAATAAACTCACTGTCCCCCCAAGCAATATCCACCACCATGATGTCCAACCAGTGATCTATTGAAACATATTGTCCCTTGGCCTTGTCAAACCAGCCTTCAGAACAAACAATTCAGGACTATTTGCACGCTTGTGCTAGAAAATCTATTGAAGTGTGATCAGCACCAGCAAGACTTCTTCTCAATGTGAAGCAAAAGGATAGACAATGATAAATTTGGACACTTCATTCAGCTTGTGCTCTCCCAATTGGATTGACATCTGGCCCTTTGCTTCAGGATGTCGGTGCTCAAATCTATCAAGACCTTGGTAACAGCATGTGCTTCATTGTATTCTTCAGGTCTTGTTCTGTGGGTCTCAGTGGGATTAACAGTCACCTGAACAGAGTCCTATACAGCCATGCCTCCAGCCTTTAAAATCCTTGAAATATTGGGAACACGGTCAATTTGCACAAAGTGAATGAATCATTGCAACATAATTTTATTATACTTTCTCAGGATGTGGGCATCATTGGCTGGACCAGCATTTATTGCCCATCCAGAGTTGCCCTTACAAGATAGTGGTGAGACAACTTCTTGAACAAGTGCAGCCCTTGTAGTGCTGTTAAGAAGAGAGTTCCAGGCTTTTGACCAAATGACAATGAAGAAAACGTTATCTATTTCAAAATGAGGACGGTGTGTGACTTGGAGGGGCATTTGCAATTGGTGCTGCCCCCATGCATCTGCAGTCCTTGTCCTTCTAGATAGTAGAGGACAACGTTTGGAAGGTGCTAGAGCAGGGACTGCTACACTGCATCTTGTGAATGATATACGGTGCTGTCACTACATACTGGTGGTGGAAGGAGTGAATATTTAAATTGATGATGGGGTGTAGTAACTGAATATCCAAGGAGGCAGGCGCTGGCTGGCAGCCATCGAGGGGAGCAATGGGATGACTTTTGATTCCTAGACCAGGGCTGAGGAGCTTGGGCAGGCAATCTAAAAAAAAAGAGAAAAGCAGGTCAATTCTAATTGGTCTATGTATTGCCATGGGGAATAAACCAGGGGATGGCCGTCTTCAAACCTTTGTTTAGTTAAAAATGTGTAATGTATGGATGTGCTCTTTCTGGTGCAGAAGACAGAGTCCTATGTGTGAATATGTATGGCTTCTAGTATGCCTAAGTGAGCCAAGTTATGAGCACTCCTTGCGAATACAGGAACCTTCTTCACAGCACCAATTTCATTCAGATGCAGAGGGTATGGATAGCTGCTTAGAGGCTCAAACCACATTTTTGGATCTAACCCTAATTTACAAATTTTCAAGTCCTTGATGTATTTTATGCAAGTTCTGACGCAGAAGTCAGAAAATCAGAGGCATTTTGGGTCTGATTACAGTACGTCAACAGTGTTATGAGTAGGCCTCAGGCTCCCTGCCTCATAAGGTAAAGAAACTGAGTGGTACATAACCTAAGTGCACTGGTGATCATTTTCATTATTCTGGTTAAATTTCTGTCAGCGGGGAAAATTGAAGGTACTGACAAGATTGGAATTTCCCACTATGACCATCAAGAGGAAACGTATTGCTCACTGACAAGCAGATCTTTGAGTTGTGCCACCTACATCCTTTTTGTTAAAATCACATTTTAACAGAGTATATAATTCAAGTACCTAAATTCTAGGGAACATGGTAACCCTTTTAAAGTCTGTGCTACCACTTTTTAATTGCCAAAATTAACAGGAACTAAACTGGTGGCTATGCAAGAAACATCTCCTGATTATAGTTTTTGAGTATAAAGCAATTTTTGGTGCATTTAATCTGATTTGAAAGGATTTTATAATTCTTTCTTGCTGCCTCTTCTATTCGAGCATCATAAATTAGCATGACAATTGAAACAGTATTAGGTAAATGCTTCGTAGAGTAATAAAGTACAATTTTTCAAGCACAATTAAAAACAAACACAAATAAATGACATTAAATCACTGCTTTTTTAAAAAAAGATGGAATTAAATGTCCTTTTGCATGGTAATAGCTTATTATTCCAAGTAAATACATTACTCAATGTTCTACATTAGTTTTACCAGGTTTGCTTACAGTGCCAAATATCAGGGTAACAGCAGAACTGCAGTAAATCTGCTATTAAATTAGGCTTATTATTCATGCTGTGATACATGACTGTTATTGCTTTGACTGTCAAATACTATATTAGGACTTTAAAGTTAAACCATTTTAACACTACTGCTGTAAATTCATATCTGTTGCATAAAATTTCCAGTCTGAGATGAGAGCAAAAGCTGCCACATCCAAACCATAATTTGAAACAAGCTCCAAAACAAATTTACTTGATGTCTGATTTAAAGCCCAGAATTACCCCATCTCAAAGCTCTGGTGGCCAGTGCATGCATTGGATGGTAATCCGATAGTTTCAGACACAACATCCTGATACAGAGTAGGAGATCTAGGATAAACACTAAAGAGATTAAATTCAGTTCACTCATCCAAGGCTCTAAACATTCCTTCTAGGTGAAATGGTGATTTATTGATACTTCTTTCACATTAGTATATTGTATTCAGTGCTCACAATGTGAACTCTTCCACATTGTTAAAGTCACTGTTCATACATTGAGGAAAGGATGAATCTGAAGTTAATCTCTTTTCTGAATCCAGGTTTATTCCAGAGACTACAGATTAAAGGAACAGGTTCATTTTCCCCCAACACCTGATGTGAATTGGTTTTTATGCACTAACAATAATCCTCTAATCATTTTCCAATTGGTGGCAGCTGAACTCAATTATAAACTTAAAGTATGCACTCCATTGCAGAACAGTTCCAACATTAACACTCCCGTAAAAAGAAAAAACATTAAGAGTACAATTTCTTTTCAACCAAAGTCAAAAACCAAGGAATGAATCACAGATTTTTAAGACTCGCACCCTTCATCCGTCTTCTAATACTCCAAATCATTTTTCACCAAAAATGTTCATTTTGGTAGCATGGTTTGCAACAGCAGAGGCGGCTTGCCATTAACTGGCAACAGGATATTCTGGTCTCGCCACTCTCAACATATCTCCCTGCTATTCATACCATCCACCACCAGGAAAGATATGGTGGGGGATCACCATCAGTAGGACAGAAGGATCTCACTGGCAAGATTGGCCAGAAAATCTCTCTTTATTCCACTATTTGGTTTAGACTTGCGATGTCAAGTTGCAATGTTTATTTTAACTCACACTCTTTGTGGAGTGTACATTACCCCAAAGGGAATAATTGTCCATATAGAATTCCATTGGGACATTTCCTTTGTCATTTCCCCCATATAGAATTTCTCCTAATGTTTTGATAAAAAGAATGTCATTACGACTGCTTCTACAAGTGCAAGAGTTTCAACCTCTGAAGTGCCCTTTGCTACTCACCATATTTTCTTGGCTTCTCAAGTCAAGGGGAAACACTTCCCATTTTCTCCCAGAAGCAATATTGTGAAATTTGTTGAAGATCCACTGCAAAGGTTTGTGTGAGAGGCATCATTAAACATAATCAATTTTATATTCTAAGGTCACCCAAAGATGGAAATTCCAATACACATTTCTACATCTTTAATTTTTTAAATGTTTTGTTCATCGTAAGGCCTTGGGATGTCTGATTACACATCTCAATTCAAAGGGACATCAAAACTTGCATCCGGCCTCGTCTGTGTGGACAGCCTCTTCAGATGCTGAATTAGATTTCACAGCAGCTCCATCTCTTTTCTGGAATCTTCCACACATTTTGTGAGGAACTAGTTCTACTGGCAAACATTTTCTCAATATGATTGTTTGTGTAAAGTAACCTAACACCCTCCATTCCCCAATCACCTGACAAAGGTGACAAAGCTCCAAAAGCTAGTGGCTTATACTACCAACTAAACCTATTGGACTTTGACCTGGTGTTGTGAGACTTCAAAGATGGCTGGACTTGCGGATAGTGAGGAGCATTGTCAGGCGATACAGCAGGACATAGATAGGCTGGTAGCTTGGGCAGACAGATGGCAGATGGAATTCAATCCTGATAAATGCGAGGTGATGAATTTCGGGAGAAAGAATGTAAGGGGGAGGTATATGATAAAGGGTAGACCTATTAAGAGTATAGAAACGCAGAGGGACCTGGGGGTGCAGGTGCACAAGTCTCTGAAGGTGGCAGAGCAGGCGGAGAAGGTTGTGAAGAAAGCATATGGTATGCTAGCCTTTATAGGAAGGGTATAGAGTACAAGAGCTAGCTTTTAATGTTGCAGTTGTATAAAACATTGGTTAGATCGCATTTGGAATACTGCATCCAGTTCTAGTCGCTTTACTACCAGAAGGACGTGGAGACTCTGGAGATAGTGCAGAGGAGGTTTACCAGGATGCTGTTTGGTATGGAAGGTCTGAGTTACGAGGAGAGGTTAGGCAAATTGGGACTGTTTTCCTTAGAAAGACGCAGACTTAGAGGAGACCTAATAGAGGTGTACAAGATTATGAGGAGTATAGATAGGGTAAACAGGGTTAAGCTTTTTCCTAGGATGGACTCAAATAGCACGAAGGGTCACGGGCTTAAGGTGAGGAGAGTAAGGTATAATTTGGATGCTAGTGGGAGTCTTTTCACACAGAGGGTGGTGGGGCTATGGAATGCACTGCCAAGTGGTGGGGGCAGGCCCTCTGGAGTTATTTAAGAAATACTTAGATGGGCACATGAACAGAATGGGAATGGAGGGGTATAGAAAACTGATTTAAAATAGGGATCATGAGCCTTTGGAGTCCCTGGGAAATGTGTCAATAGATGATGATATTGATGTACTTGTTTTTATCCTACAGGTGCTTTGGTCCACCTTGTTGTCTAATGAGGGGCAGACACGCGATGGGTCGTGAGAGGGCTGCTCTTGGATTTTTTGGAGAGTATCCTAGTGCTTCACATCGTTAGTGTACGCTTGATCTGGACCATTTGATGGGCAACACAACAGCTCAGTGACTATCACTGTGCAGTGCAGATAAATGGATTTGGGCCTGTGTCTTTGGGAGTTTGCGCATTCTCCCCGTGCTTGGTTGTGTTTTCTCCGGGTGCTCCAGTTTCCTCCCACATCCCAAAAATGTGCTCTTAGGCTAATTGGCAAAACAAATTCTCCCTAAATTGTCTCAAATTTGGTTTTTAATCCACAGATCTATAAACATAGACAGGGATCACAGGTAGAGATGGGAACATCGGGGTGGTGGCGTGGGCTCGTTGGGCCAAAGGGCCTATTTCCCCAGCTGTTTTGTTCTTTGTTCTTTGCTTTTACTGTGTTTACCCCAGTCCAACACTGGCATCTCCACATCAATAAAACATATCAAGGTCTATCTTCAGTTGGTGACAACCCAACTTTAACAATACTGGTAAAACTGAGAGATACCAAATCCTGGCATCATCGAACAAACCAAAGCCACACTTAATTAACATCCAAATTTTCCATTACTTTTGGTGCCTGCTCAGTGGTCTGCAATAACAGCTTCTTCCATGCTGCTATCAGATTTGTGAATTTTCCTATCACACATTAAGCTGATTTTTCTCTTCACCCTATTGGTAACTGCAACACTATTTCCTGCATCATATCCTTTCTCTCTCTTCTATGTACTCTATGAATGGCATGTTTTGTCTGTAACAGCTAGCCAAAAAAACAATACTTTTCACATTATCCCAATACATGTGACAATAATAAATCAATTCAATTCAATAATGCCCTGATTAAGTGAAACATATATCTATGAATTTCCCAAATACAAGTACTTGTCATTCTTTATGTCCAGTTTCATCTGTGTTTTTCTCATTGAGTATTTGTTTAACAATAAAAGGTATCTACTGGAGGCAACGTCAGTATTGATGATGAGGCTTATCCCAGATGTCTTGCACAGGAGGACAACTTTTTTGAAAGCTGTTAATATGTTGTCATCACCAAACCTAAATCAGATCAAGCTTTCATATTCTTTAACCTTACGCTGATCTTCTTTGTCAAAGAGATTCCAAAAAAGCAGTTGAAACAATCCACCCCGCACACTGTAGAATTGCCGCTGTTATCCAACACTACAATGAATCAATGATTAAAGCATTAACCATCAGACTCAAATTCTAGTGACCAATGCAGTTCTATCAGGCCAGTCACCATCATCATTCTTAGCATTGGACTTCCCTATTTCATGTGCTACCTCAAAGACCTGGCTCAGAATTCTCCAGCTATTCATGCCGACAGGATTCTCTGGTCCTGCTGGCAGTGCATTCCTGCCATGGGTTTCCCAGTGACATGGGGTGGCTTCAGTGGGAACTCCCATTTACAGCAGTGGAATCAGAAGATCCCATCACCAGCGAGAGATAGAACATAGGACATAGAACATAGAACATTACAGCACAGAACAGGCCCTTCGGCCTTCGATGTTGCGCCGACCAATATAAAAAGCAATGCCCCTCCAAACTAAACCATTCCCTTCTCTTCCATATACTTATCAACTAACCTCTTAAACGCCACCAAACTTGGCGCATCTACAACTGCTGCAGGCAGGGCATTCCACTCCCGAACCACCCTTTGGGTAAAGAACCTACCTCTGATATCCGTCCTATAACTATCACCCCTTAATTTAAAGCTGTAGATCTCAACCATGATTTTTGTTCACTTTGGGCAATTCATTCTGCAATGATATTTGGAATCAATAATATCGTCTTTTTTCTTAATTCTGAAATAGAGTAAAAATTTGACCATTTTCAGCAACCCCGGTCTAGATTCTCCCAAAACAAAACTAAGTGCCCAATGGGCAGGAAAATGGGAGTATTTCCCATCCAATTTTTGGGCTTACTTACAGAACAAATCTCCAACACTCTGTATAATGCAGCGTTCCTCAACTGAATTCCCTCTGCAAAGTAGGGGATGTGACTTATTCCCACCCAAAAGGCCAGCAGTATAGTGCTGAGAGGGCAGTTGCACATGGGCCAATGTATCAGTGCAGAGATCAGCATTTGCGCAATGTCCCCCCCCCCCCCCCCCCACACACACACACACACACACACACACACACCATTGCTGGCCTCCGATTGTTGGCTTTCCCCACAACTCCCAATCACTGGCCTCCTGGACATCATCCCGAGGCCAGTCCAATCTCGCTAAAGATCTCCCACTGTTGTCTCCCAGCCCGCTGCTCAAATTGTATGTTGAAATGGACATTACAAACAAGTAATCTCCCAACAAGCTAATCTCATTTAAAATACAACAAAATAGTCCTTCAAAAAAAAAGCCACTTCATAAAAATTAAATTCCTCAAGTGGTCAGTCTGTTGTAAAAATATGCATATTACTAAACCATTCACTTAACAACCTCTTAAAAATTATCAAATAAAATGTGAACATGCACCCCTGCTAAGATAAGTGGTTCTGAACCTTTTGAAACTCAGTCAAGCATTCATAATGTTCACACCTGTCATCACAAACCATTCCAGCTCACAGGCAATAGAGCCTATTGAAATTGAAAAAAAATTAAATGGCAAAGTTTATTGCTAAGCTAGACAGCCTGTCAATCAAAGCAGCCCAGGTGCAGGTGGGGCCTTTTCCTACAACTGACAGCTGATTAAGTATTTTTTTCATTTTAAAAGGACTATTACAATACAGCAATATTGAAACTTGTGTTTCAAAACCTGCCAACGAAAGATTTTAAGGAAAATGAGACTTTTTTTGGTTTCCCAATTGGGACTGAGGTTGTCACATGGTTCACGCCCCCTTTGAGAATCTCCAAAACATACCTACTTACTGAAGGAGTCTGACTCCACAAGAGTTGCAAAGAGGTTTCAGATTACCCACTTCTGATATCAGGCCAGCTATGGTAAGGGGACTGTGTGCATGCCACACACTTATCCTGCCCTGATGAGAATTGTCTAAAACAAGAAATGGGAGAGGGACTCCAAGAATCAAGTCCACATGTCATTTTTAAAGGGCTCCCAAGTTTTCTCAATGCAGCAAAATGCAAGCCATTAACTCTGCTTCGCTGTCCACAGATTGCACCAGAGCTGCTGAGTATTTCCAGCAGTTTCTGTTTTTATTCAGTTAAATTATAAGAACAGGCTGCATAAACCTGAACCTTAAAGGTTGAGGGATGATTGAATTGCAGTATTCGGAAAGACATTCAATAGGGTAGGCACAGGTAAACTGTTGCTTCCAATAAGGAATTCAGGACAAGGGACACAATTTTAAAATTAGATTGAACCATTTGGAAAGGAAACCAGAAAGAACCTTATCACACAAAGTATAGTGGGAATGTGAGTCCATACCCCTGAAAGCTGTGACTGCTGCATCAACTAAAATTTTCAAGGCTGACATGAATAGATCTTTGTTAAGTATGTTCATAATGTAGTCAAATAGGTTGAATATCAACCTGCAAAATCCTTCCAATGTTGAGGGTTATGGACGAAGCCCAGTCCATCACACAAACCAGTCTCCCATCCATTAACTGTGTCTATACTTGCCACTGCCTTGGAAAAGAATCCAGTATAATCTAGAGCCCCACACACCCTGGACATATTCTTTTCTGCCTTCTTCCATTGGGAAAAAGATATAAACGACTGAAGTCATATACCAACTGATTCAAGAACAGTTTCTTCCCGACTGGCAGAAGACTTTTGAATGGACGTTCCTTGCATTATGTTGATTTTTCTCTACACCCTAGCTGTGACTGTAACACGATATTCTACACCGTCTCCTTTTCTTCTTTTTCAATGCTGTGTTTGTATAGCACAAAGAAACAATACTTTTCACTGTACACTAACACATGTGACAATAATAAATCAAATCAAATTAAATCAAAATCAATGGCTGGAAATAAGATTGGGAGGGGCTCCTGGTCAGCCACACTTGACATGGAATGGTGCCGCTCAAGATGATGGGCTGAATAGCCTCTTCCTTCTCCTCTGAAAATTTATTATTTTAAATGTTCCATTTTAAAGCAATGCACGCACGCAAGATGAAATAAAAGGTGATTGAGACAACAGATAGCTATGATGCAAATAAGTAAACTTTGATGTCGTTCCCTCATAGGCTGTAAACAAGTATTTCATTAGTCTTCTCAGCAACTGAAAATAACTGCATGCCAATCAGAAAGGTTTTTGATCCTTTTCTCTGACTGAACACAAGAGATAAAAACACGGAAGCAGGACAGAGGCAAACAAATGAAAGGATTTTTGAAATTGTATGCTACACAGACAATCAGACTTTCAAAAAAAAAACTTTAACCCCACCCAGGTAATGTGAAAGAAATAAGTAATTAAAATGGTGGTGGGAGGGAGAATCATATTGTGACTCTGGCACATCCCCTCCTCATGCGATCTTAACTGGCAGAATTCTGGTTATGTAGTTGTTGTCTGCTTCAGACAGACTTTTAAAATGGGTAAGTCTTGCCCTCATGATACAATCAGTGCCAAACTCTTTGGATCAAAAGACCCTCATTGTGCCAGACACACCAGCAAAAGCTGGCAGTAGTCAATATGGGATCAGAAGAGAAAAAAAAAGAAAGATTTATATAACATCTTTCACAATCTTAGTACATAAAAAATAAGAGCAGGAATGTGCCATTCAGCCCCTTTAGCACGCTTCATCATTCGATATAATCGTGGCTCATCAAATTCTGGCGTTAACTCCACTTTACTGCTTATCGCCAGTAATCCTCACGTCCTTGTCAATCAAAACTCTTTTTAACTCTGCCTTGAATATTGTCAATCAAAAACCTGTTTAACTCAATTTTGAATGTATTCAATTACCCAGCCTCCCTGGGGAAGAGAATTCCAAACACTAACCATACCCTGAGAGAAGAAATTCCTCTTCATCTCCATCTTAAATGAGAGATCCCTTATTTTAAAACTCTGCTCCCAGTTTTAAACTCCTCTATGAGGGAAAACTTCTTCTCAGCATCTTTCCGGTCAAAACCCCTCAGGAATTTATATACTTCTTTTTTAGTAAAGTAAAAGTAAAGTTTATTTATTAGTCACAAATAAAGCTTACATTAACACTGCAATGAAGTTACTGTGAAATGAAATTCTCCTATTCGCCAGACTTTGGTGCCTGTTCGGATCAATGCATGTCACACTCTGGGACGAAACTGAAGCACCCGGAAGAAACCCACGCAAATATGGGGAGAACGTGCAAACTGTACATAGACTGTAATCCAAGCCAGGAATCAAACCTGGATCCCTGGCACTGTGAGGCAGCAGTGCTAACAACATGTCACCGTGCCATTCACAGTCATTCATGGGGCATGGGCATCTCTGGCTAGGCCAGCATTTATCCCTGGTTGCCCTTGAGAAGATAGTGGTGAGCTGCCTTCTTGAAACATTGCATTTCATGTACTGTGGATTGACCCACAATGCTGTTAAGGAGGGATTTTGATCCAGCGACTGCGAAAGAACCATGATATATTTCCAAGTCAGGATGGTGAGTGGTTTGGAGAGAATGTTCAGGCGGTAGTGTTCCCATTTATCTGCTGCTCTTGTCCTTCTAGATGCAAGTGATCATGGGTTTGGAAGGAGCCTTCTAAGGATTTTTGGTGAATTGCTGCAGTCCGTCTTGTAGATGGTACACACTGCTGCAACTGAGTATCGGCGGTGGAGAGAATGAATGTTTGTAGATGTGGTTTCAATCAAGCGGGCTGCTTTGTCCTGGATAGTGTCAAATTTTTTGAGTGTCGTTGGAGCTGCACCCATCCAGGCAAGTGGGGAGTATTTTATCACACTCCTGACTTGTGCTTTGTAGATGGTGGACAGGCTCTGGGGAGTCAGGAGATAAGATACTTGCTGCAGATACCTGGCCTCTGACCTGATCTTGTAAACACTGTGTTTATATGATGAGTCCAGCTGAGTTTCTGGTCAATGGTAACCCCAAGGATGTTGACAGTTGATTCACAATTGTGAACACAATTGAATGTCAAGAAGTGGTGGTTAGTTTCCCTCTTGTTGCAGATAGTTGTTGGCTGGCATTTGTGCAGTGTAAATGTTACTTGCCACTTGCCAGCCCAAGCTTGTTTATTGTCCAGCTCCTATTGCATTTGAACATGGACTATTTCAATAAGGTGACATCTCATCACTCTAAATTCCAGTGAGTATAAGCCCAACTTTCTCAATCTTTCTTCAGAAGACATACAACATCTCATTACAGGAATCAGCCCAGGGAACCTTCTTTGAACTGTCTCCAATGCAAGCATGTCCCTTCTTCAGTAAGGTAAGCAAAGATATACACAATACACCATAATCTAAGATGCAGTTTCATCAATGTCCTATATAGTTGTCATGAAAATGTCTCACTTTTACTGGTTGTCTTGTAATAAAGGCCAACATTCTGTCTGTCTTCCTCATTACTTGCTGCACCTACATGCTGACTTTTTGACTCATGTACAACGATACACAAGTTCCAACTATAAACATTGGAACTCCAAAAATATTCAGTGGTCAATGCAAAGATAACTACAATGCAGCGGTCAAGTAGAAAAAAATAATCAAAGTGCTAATTGGATCTTAGCCTTAATAAATAGAAGGTTAAAATGTAACGAGGAAGAGGTTTTAACAAAGCTAAATAAAATCCTGGGGATTTGCAATACTAAGTAAAGTAGTTCAAGTTAGAAATGTCCTCATTCCACAGATTTCCATTGGCATAAAGTGTCCCATCAGACACAATTTTGCCTGAGATAGTGGTGATGGGCTTGGGGGTAAAAGGGAGTTAGGCCTGCGCACCCTTGGAAGCAGATCAGAGGCAACCAAAAGAGCAATGAAATACCACGGCAGACTGATTAAAAGAATCACCTAAGTTCTCTAGGACTTTATCCGAGTAGTTTACTTTTATTTTAGACCTTCTAGTCTCATTACACATACTTAGCAGAGAGCCCAGACTCTCATAATGAATTGTGTGAGTGACTTTGAAACAGATGAGAAAATATTGATAGCTTTATGATATGATAACAAATTACTTTTCTGTAATCTCTTCTGTAATGGCTCAATGTGCATCTGCACAAATAAAGAGTTATCAATCCTTGCAGATTCTGTTATTGATACGTTAGAGTTTGGTTAATTGACAACTTTATTAGTTGCAATAACAATTTATTTGATAGAGAATTATTAATTGTGTTTTTTAAGCATTTCCACACAAACCATCATTATTATAGGATTAATTTGTCCTGTATAGACAGTACACTGATGGGCATAGGAGTGCCATAAATTGGCAGGGAGGATATGAGTGGCCAATGTGAGTTGGTTTGGAGGTTATGAGGAACAATTGGTGTGAGGCATGGTTTGGCACAGAGGGTATGAGGGAGAAGGAAATGGGTGTGAGGGCATGGATTGGCATTAGGTGACATTGAAGGGGCACACAGGCATGATGGGACTAATGAGTAAAATTTTTGGCCTTAAATTCATAAGATTCCCAAATCTAAACTCTAGTTCAGGACTCCTCTAAGAAGCTGTGAACCTCAAGTTATAGAGAGGCTTCTTGAGCTATGCAAAAATTGGAAGAGGCTAGGAGATACCAACTCCTCAATGGAGTTGGACATATGAGATTTCCCACCAGGAATAATGGTGAGAACCCAGAATTCAACCTATCCCACCATTTTTAAAGTGTTCCAGTGTCCTTACAAAGCCACAAAAATCTGACCCCTGGTTAGATTACATTTAGAGTACTGTATATAGTTCTGGACATTTGAGCTTAGAAAGCATGCTGGCCATCGAAGGGATGCAATGCAGATTCACCAGTTATTTGGATTCCAAGGGTTTAATTACATAAAGAGATTTTCAGGCTTGGGGCAATGTGATCAAGTTTTTAGAATTTTGGATGGCATTGATAGGGTGGATAGAGAGAATTTTTCTGCTACAATGGAAGAAAAATACTGCAGTTGCTGGAAATATGAAATAAAAATAGAAAATGTTATAAAGAATCTGCAAGCCTGGCAGCATCACTGGAGAGAGAAATAGGTGGAATTTTCTCATCTCACCCATCATGGGAATCATGGCTGGCAAGACACAGACCATGCAAAGGTGGGATTTTCCGGTCTTGGTACGAGTACAGTGGAAAATCCTGCCTAATGCTTCAAATCTGAATGACTATTCTTCACAGCTAGATTTTTCTGCTGGTGAAAGGACGATGGAAAATAATGATAAAACCAAAGCCAGATTTTTCAGGAGAGAAGTTAGGAAGCATTTCTTGTTACAAAATGTGACAAAAATCTGGAATTTTCTCCAATTCTAAGCACTCAGTCTTAGCTCAATCGATCATCTTAAATCTGGGGATATTAATGGATTTGGAGTCAAAATGACGGATAAGTTAGAAAACTTTTTGGGCCTGACTGAATGGTAGAATGGGAATGAGGGATTGAATGGCCTATTCCTATTCCTATGTTCCTAAGCCGATGTCCTGCGGGTAAACACCATTTTAAGAATAAAAGACCAGCTCCAACTTAGCAAAATATGCCTTTTGTGTTTTCTGTGCCATTACATTGCAATTTTCTGATTACCACCCGCATAGTATATAAGAGTAATCAAGAGGCTTATTTCCTGCTTGTTAAACTGCTAAATTGTGGTATACCAGCTGAGCTCTAATTTCAGGGTTTAACTTCCCACCACCTGGGAATCATGATGATGCTGATCAAAAATTGTTATTATCATACATAGGAACAGTAGAACAGATTGCCCCCCCCAAAAAAAAACGCATAACAAATCATTCAACAACTAACACTCAGACATTGATTTTTGCAATCTATCAAGCCTGATTCTTTGTAAGAGTGTAAACATGTATTCCCTGATTTCCTGTGCTTTATTTAACATAATCTCTGCTTCCTTCTTTCTCTCTCTGTGCCTTATTCTCTCTTGTTGGATTCAATGGGATTAGCTCTAACTTTCATGAATTGATCTCATTCAGATCGCCTAATGTGAAAAATCCAATACAGTGTGGCCAGGCTGGGATCCATGTCTGAAATGCTGAATTGGGCATAGTGCTACTGTCACCATCGAAAACAGTTGCGGCAGAGTGGGATCAGATTACAGCGGTTTAAGGACAAGGCATTGACTGATCTTTAACTCATCCTCTACTGTATTTTCCTTTGAAGCATGTTATGTATGAAGACACTAAAAAATACATTTTGAAATGAATGAAATATTGTGTTATAAAACTGAAATATTTTAGAGAACTTTGTCATATCAAAGGTTAAAGGATACAATGCAAAATTCTAAAAGATCCAATTTCACAAAAGAACAAATCTTTGCTTATTTTTTGGTTACAAACAGAAATTTCCACACAGCTTCAAAGGGCATATGAAAGTGAGTTGACCCACAGTGCAAAAACTGGCTGTTCATGATGACTAAACTTTTGTCTCAATCCTACCAGTGACGTCTATATAAAACCTTCAGTTTTACATCCTTTGTCTGATTGCCATCAGCTTCAATCTATTGTATAAGATAGAAGTAACACTAACCATTTTGCTACATGCTTTTTATACATTGCTATACAACCAGTTTTATCCAAAATGCACCGTTTTCCATATGACTGATATATGCATAATTTGTCGTTAAATGTCACACTGTTAAATCATGGGCTTAACTGAGACAGTCGGCTAGAATGTCTTGATTATACAACCAGACTTATTGATTGAACCAGTTATATAGGTAATCATCTAATGCAGACAACAAAAAAATCAATGCATGTTCTTATGAAACAGTATCTGCTGCATTTGCTTGTTACCGCAATAGTAAAAAAGAGCCATCCATATAAAAAGTGCAATAAGTTGTGCAATTCCGAGCTTAAAATTAGTCTGTGTTATTACACAGTTCATGAATTGTAAAGGAAATCAAGGGCTTTAAGAGCTGCTGCCACTGACATGTTTAAATAATGAATTAGTCACTCATATCCTGTGACACTGCTGAGAAAAGGCACTTCCTTTTGGGAAGAAGTGGAGCTGGAACGGTTATGTATTATTCATTACAAAGTGTGCATGGCTGAAATGATTATGTTGGCAATGGAGTAGAAATTGTTCTTTGTTCTTTTGAAAAACTTGGTATGTTTCACTATTGTTTTTCGTCAATTTACAGCCAGTGTAATCCTAATATAAGCAGAATCCTGACAAAACCTGACACTGAAAGCTATTTCTAAGTCTTCAATTTGCACTGAACGCAACAATGGTTAAAACTTATTTTTGTCCATGTCAACAAGTAACAGCTAAAGCAATTCCATTGTAATTTGATGCATAATGGACACTATTCTGCATTTATTAACTGTATTTATAAAGCTACTTTGCTGCTTTTATTTTTGATTGAAAAGTTTTAATAGTGAAGATGTTACAGTTGACACCTGGAGGGAGGTTCCTTCCTTTCTGTACTGCTAATGCTCAAGGTGATAATTTATGTTAGAGTTCTTAATTTGGGCTGATATGCATGCAGTAAAAAGCCTTGTGGTGTGATTAATATTGAATGATACAGTGTTCTAACAACCACAGTACATTAGATGCTGTTACTCTTCTGGTTGGAACAGAGGCTTTTTGAGAATCAATCGTCTGCTTTTGCATCTGTTACTAAGTACTTTTCGATCCGCAGCACTGGAAGCGTATGGTCCCGACTATAATTCAGCATTGGAGGACTCAATGCAGCCAGAAAATTTAGCAGCAACTGAGTACAAACGAGACGAAGCAAATCTAATGTGAATGTAATACAAATAGTTATCTTTATTTAGTGAATTTAGTAAATGCCACATGACACACTTTTGGTTTAAACAACTCAAATATTTTGTATATTCAAGCCATTACACCAACTTCCTCAACCCTGAGCTACTAGCTCACACCTCTGTAAACACTTCCTATGTTAGTCACTTAGCTGATTGCATCTGTCACAAAACATGGAATGATCAATTGCAAAATGTGGAATAAATGTGACAGCTTTATTGCACAGTCCTTTTTATTGTTATGGTGCCCAGTTACACATAGAAACTACAGTCACACCCAAAACTCAAAACCATTACAAATTTTACATAATTGTTCAGGGATTAGCAATTAAAATTAACCATAATAACAATAAAAGATTACTGTATTGCATCAATATTATAATTTTTCAGTGTGCATTGGAATGACTGTACAGTCCAGGTCACCATAAATCTGTTCTGGTTCCCCCCATGTTGTCACTATAGTTAAGAAAGCCCACCAAAATCTTTACTTTCTCAGAAGACCAAGGAAATTTGGCATGTCACCGACAACTCCCACCAACTTCTACAGATGTCCCATAAAAAGCATTCTTTTTGATTGTATCACAGCTTGGTATGGCTCCTGCTCTGTCCAGGACTGCAAGAAACTACAGAAGGTCATGAATGTAGCCCAATCCATCACACAAACAAACCTCCCATCCATTGACTCTGTCTACACTTCCCGCTACCTCAGAAAAGCAGCCTGCATAATTAAGGACACCACATATCCCAGACATTCTCCCTTCTACCTTCTTCTGTTGGGGAAAAGGTACAAAAAAAGTCTGTGCCATGTATCAACTGACTCAGATGCCATAGAAGTGAAGAGCTTTTTCCCTGCTGCCATCAGACTTTGAATGGACTTATTTCATACAAAGCTGATCTTTCTCTACACCCTAGCCAAGACTGTAACAATACATTTTGCACTCTCTCCTTTCCTTCCCTATGAACAGAATGCTTTGTTGACATATAAGAAACTATACTTTTCACTGCATACTAATATGTGACAAAATAAATCAAATCATAATGGCACAATGTCTCATGAGTAGTTTGGTGAGATCATGAGGTTAGGTCCTTTTAGTTAGACACTCCAACCACACTGATTTTTAGATATGCCATGAAAAATCTAATCTGTTTAGCAACTGCCCCTTTGTAACTGCTGCTGCCAAGTTTCAAAATAATACTTGGTAGTGACACCGTAGTCGAACATCGGTAGTTGTTTGATTCGGCAATATGGATTGGTTAGCCATTTCAAAAGGCAGTTCAGAGTCAATTAAGTTAGCATGGAACTAGACTGGCCAAGGACAACAGGTTTGCTCTCCAAATGACATGACTGAACCAGCTTTTACAACAATACAGCAAGTTCATAGTCACTTTTATTTATATCAGAGCTTTATTTCCAAATTTTTAAAGTAAATCTATGTTCTGAAGTGAGGCAGAATTTGAATTCACTTTCTCTGGGTTATTAACTAATGCATTTGGTTTCCCATCCATTTGCTAGGCTGAAACTGGACTCCAAAACATCAAAATATTGGTAAACATGTTGGAAATATGCTAAGAGTCTGATAAAAATAACTTTGGGCAAAAAGAAAGCATAAGCACTGCATCAAAAATATGTGCAAAGCCTATGCTAATTTAATATCATTTTTTATTTTCTATGATGCTTCCCTTGATCCCATTCCAAATGGGTGTTGAGGCTAAAAGTGTTTAGTTGGTAGAAGTTCAGTATCATTTTAGCGGCACAGTGGCACAGTGGTTAGCACTGCTACTTCACAGCACCAAGGACCCAGATTCAATTCCAGCTTTGGGTGACTGTCTTTGTGGATTTGCACATTCTCCTTGTGTCTGCGTGGGTTTCTTTGGGATGCTCCAATTTCCTCCTACAGTCAAAAAATGAGAAGATTAGGTTGATTAGCCATGCTAAATTGCCCCTTTGTGTCCCAAGATATTAGAAGGCTTTAGCCCTCTGTGGGGTTACGTGTATAAGGTCTGGTTAAGATGCTCTGTCAAAGAGTTGGTGCAGAATTGATGGGCCAAATGTAGGGATTTTATGATTCTCTGATCTTGCAACGTCCATTTGCATCAGTTTTGGGTCTTAATAAGGCTATTTTTCAGTGCTGAGATAACTTTGCAAGAATACATGAAGGAAATATTATCTGAAAAGCAACATCAGTTCAAATAGAAAGAATCACCACCAGTCTTCAAAAGGGAATTAGATAAATAATTGAAGACAAATAAATTACAGGGCTCTGGGAAAAGAGTAGGCACGTAGGGCTAATTAGAAAGCTCTTTCAATAAGTTGGCACAGGCACAATGGACCAAATGAATTTCTCCATGCTATATGAATCTACAATGGCACTATGTATTGGTAAAAGATATGCTGGATCATGATGTGTTGGGACATTAATTCCTACTGTGATTCTTACATCTCATTTCTCATCCTAGACTGGCCATGAAGTGGAAGAAACAAAAAAGCCAAAACTTTTCTCCAGGGTAAAGAATATTGGAGTTTAAGTTTAGGAAAAGGGAGAGAGAAACTCCTTACATAATCATAGGACTGTTAGTCTTGCCTCCTTTGTCAGTTATTTTAATTTTAATTTTTAATTTTCAAGAAAATTTAAAATTTTAATTTTATAGAAGATGGTCTTGACTCAGAGTTCTGCCTGCCTAGAGTGAACTTTAGGATTACTTTCAATGGTCTAAAACTCTCAGAAAATGTACTCATGACCTTCCCCAATTTGTACTTCTAGCAAGCAAAGATCTTTGTGGAAAACTAATTGTACAAAACTGACCTTCTAGATTTCATTATAAATGGGTGAAATAATTGAACACATGGAAAGGCAAGTGCAAATCAAGGACTTATTATGGAAATTAGGATGAATTCTATTGAAAGTAAAGTAAAAGTGTACAGATAGAGAAATTGTTAGGGCAAATTAGGGAAAATATAAACGAACAATTTTTGCGTGTTAATGAATGTGAATAATGGTGTATCTCGGACACTTATGTTTGGAGCACTTTTTCATCCAATTTGTACATAAAGGTTTTAGAAATAGGCACAGAAAGAAGTATATTGAAGCTCACGGATGATACTAAAAAGTCATGATGTAAAATGTCTGCAAGAGTTCCTAGATCACCCACTATAACTTCATCAGACAATCAGTGAAATACTTCGAGAAACAATGTAAACTATGACTTAAGCTAATTCTCCAGACTTTCTGTGAAAATCAGCGCGCCCCCGGAAATTACTGACAAGTATTCTTGGAGAAAGGGAGGCACTAAGTTATCAACTGGACATATTTTTAACAATAAAATTAATAGTTAATTTAAGGAGAGAGGAGATCATAGACGATGAACATGAAACCAAGAATGTTGCATGTGCATAAGACATTGGTTATGCCAGTACTGGAATTCTCAAAATTATAAAAGATTTTGAGGTGAAAGATTGTTTCCATCATTTGCTGAATCAAATAACAAAGAGTTGGAGACAATATGAGGACAATTTTAAATTTATGGTTAGGTGAAAGAGATGATAATGAATTGGCAGTTTCACACCTTGCTTGATTTTCTTAGCAGAACAAATCAAATGGCCTTTCTTATCATTAACTGAACAAATGGGGGAATGCTAGAAAAAGAATTCATACAGAATTATTAGTTGAAAGGGCAAATTTTACTGTCCTGTCCGCCATGGGAATTGGAGCAAGCAAGGGATAGACCATGAGGAAATCTTTTGAACTTGGGTGGGATTTTCTAGTTTCAGGGCAAGTTAGGGCAGAAAATCCTGCCTGAACTGTTTTATCACAAAAAATCTACTGAAGCAGCGATTATACCATTAATATAATTGGAGTTGGATGATTATTTGAAAAGAAAAGATATAAAAGGATATTGAGTATGGAGTTGAAATAGGATTTGAATAAACATCTTCAGTTAAAGACTAGCACAGGTCTGATGGATTGAATGGCCATCTGTGATGATATAATATCTATGACTGCTATGACTATGAATGATTCTGAGCCACTTGCATGTATTTGGCTACAGTTGATTGTGGAGGAGCATTGCTAGAAGATTAACATAGGAACATAGATGCAGGAGGAGGCCATCTGACCCTTCGAGCTTGCTCTGCCACTCATTATGATCATGGCTGATCACAAGATTGAAATACAGTATACAATTAAACTCTCAAAGAATGATGTGTGGTAAAGTGAAATTAAAAAAAAACAAGCTTGGAAAACAAAAATATTCCTTGTTTTGGTTTATGCATATTGCAGATACTTTAATGGATCCAATGCAAAGATCCTTTCCCATAGAAATGCTATTCTAATTTCAAACAAATTGTGACCATGCGTACAAAGTAATCTGCAATATCAGATCATAATGAGGGTAGGCAAAGAATTTTCTTATTAATGAGCTACATGCTAGAAATAACATCAGTTCCTATTGTATACACTGCTGGCTTCTCTATTAGATAAATAATATTCTGATATTATATTTTGAGTTACTAACTGCAAATCTAGGTTATTAAGAAAAAAAAATTCAGAAGCAAATGTAAGAACAGCAAATAAATAAATCTGTTTCACTTAACTACAGAATATTAATCATTAAAATGTCCCAATTTCTAACACTCCCCATATTTTTATATTTATATTTGGACCAACTGTCATGATGCAAAGTTTGTATGTGATATTGAATATTCACAAAGTGGTTTATGAGTCCTTGTTCATTAGCTGCCTGAAAAAGCAGAAATTTACTGACAGACCTTTCTTTATTTTTAAATCTGAGCTAGAATATTGAACAATAATGAAAAAAGAAAGCCAAAAATTATAAACGGAAAATGCTGGAAATACAAAGCAGGTCAGCCAATATATGAAAGCATTCCTAAAATAGAGAAATGCACAGTGATTGCCCTTTCACTCTGCCACAGCAACATGCCTTCTTTTGACATTTCTTTTCTTTTTCCAACTAGCCTCTCCAAGTGAAAATGACAATTATTACCAAATAGGGTCAACTTTGTAGTTTGCGTACAAGAAACTGGACTGAGATTATCCAAATTCATGTCATATAAGTATAGCTTTCAAGCAGAGGAGAATTTAATCTGATCAGATTGAGTTGGATTTGAGCCCAAACCCTCAGGGTCAAACATGTACATTTAACTCACTTCACCACATAATTTCGACCTTGCACTCTTAATTAGGAACATAGGAATTAGGAGCAGAAGTAGGCATGTTCGGCTCTTTGAGCCTACTTCACCAATCAGATCATGGCTGATCTTTCACGAGTATCAAATCCATCTCCCTCATTTGTTTCCCCCATAACCCTCTTTCCCATTTTTTAATCAGAGACTTGTCTATCTCCCCCTTGAAACCATTCAATGATTCAGACTTCATTGTGCCATGGAGCAGCGAGATCCACAAATTCACCACCTTCTGTGAGAAGTTGTTCTTCCTCATCTCAGTTTTAAATCTACTGCCACCCCCCCCCCTCAAACTATACCTCTGATGTCTCATTTCAGATTGCCCCATTAGAGGAAATATTTGATCTACATTTGCTTTATCAATCCCTTTTAAATTTTTATATACTCTATTAATTCCTTTACAGGACTCTTCAGTTTTAAATTTCTAAGTTAGCAGTCTGAAGTCTACACTAACCCTCACTTCCAAGGATTCAATACATCCTATTCAAAGGTCCCTATCATTGTATTTGAACTGTTCGTAAGAAAAGATTGACAATACCCATTCACTAAAGCTGGGACAGGCTGTTCCTCAGTCTTTGATAGTTGGCTGATTATTCAGAATCTGCAATCATCAATTTGAACTTTCCCTCTCGTCTAGGGTTGGTTTTGATCTTCGAAGAGATAGTGGCATAGTGGTATTGTCACTGGGCTCATAATCCAAAGGCTCAGAGTTATGCTGAGTTCAAATCCCACCACAGATTAATTGTCATGGTAAATGGTGAAATTTGAATAAAAGTAAAATCTGGAATTAAAAGTCTAATGATGACCATCAAACCATTGTCAATTGTCATAAAAAGTCATTTGGTTCACTAATATCCTTTAGAGAAGAAAATCTGCCATTCTTACCTGGTCTGATCTACATGTGGCTCCAGATCCACAACAATGTGTTTGATTCTTAAATACCTTCAGGGTTGAGCAATAATTGTTGGCTCAGCCAATGGCACCCATGTCCCATGAACAAATAAAATCAAATCTCACCAGAATGATCTTCTGGGTCTAATAAGTCTGATGATGTTTGCCATGAGGTACAAGTAGCTGGAGGTGCTGCACTGCTTGGCTACCATTCAAAGGTGCTTGTTGAAGTTGCCATTGACGAAGGTGAAAGGAGGGAGAGCTGGGCTCCAAATTACCATTTTATTCCCCTCCGAAGATAACATGGAGCCCAGCTCTCTCTGCTTTTCACCTTTTTGAGAATTATGCAACCTGTGTCCAATACTGGCACTGGACAGTGGCAAGAAAATCCTTATTTGGGGGTCACAGAATGTGGTTTCAACCTTCAACTAGCAAGTGCTGTTCTTGTCATGCCATGCCTCTGGCCTCCTGCTGAACTGGGTGCCACTAAGTTTACGTATCATTCTACTAGCAAAGCAGGTTCGTTGGAAGTGTAAACAATGGTTCGTTCTGAAATAATGTGACCTTTAGCATCTGGCCAGGCAGTTCCAGCTTGTCTGATTTTGATAGGAAGCTGATTGTCCAAGGCCTGGCTGCATGAACACTGTCTGTTCCATCTCTGCAGTTTGCAAGTTACAGAACCTGGCTTGGTTTAAACTTAGATTCTACCTTTCAAATTTTTATCCATGCTCATTAAAAAAAAAATCAATATTTCTGTTACAATCCTGGAAGTCATGAGTCACCTGACCACAAAGCATCCAGAAGATATCCTTCACATATGGAGATTACCTAGATGCAGAAATACAGCTTATAATAAAATCCTTACCTAAAGAGATGGAGCATTGCATTGTGTCACATTTAGCACACTGATAATCAAATTAAAGTAATACATATTTTGTGAGTTATCATTTTACTCTGGCTGAAATTGTTGGCTGAAATGTTGCTCACTATACTAATCAGGCAAGTACCTGATAAACAGGATTTAGCACCTTTTCTGCAACCGCACCCTCGTACCATTCCACCCCACCCCGCCTCCGACATCTCACTTCCCTAATCACAAGTTCCAATAGAATATGACAGATCCTTTACATCTTAGCATTTTTTGGACATTTCTAATGGTATTTGTTAATTAAGCCCTGGTTTTTGGCATTACCTTGCTGCCTTTCACATTTACTGCAAAACACTGCTCGTAATGTCAAACTGAAGAGAAGAAGATAAACTCTTTGAAAATCTGGAGTTGATATGAAGTTGAATAGATATAAGGTGGGATTTTTTTGGCCCTTTTTGCTGGCGGGATCTTCCAAAATGAATGGAAGTTTGAATGGCCTACAACAGTCTAGCCTCTACTTTCCTTACATATTTCTTACTTGTTCCACAGCGTTGTCTTCTTTCATTCAAATGTAAAGCGAGTGAGCTGACGATTAGAAAAGCAACAATTTTAGTGCCATTTACACCTGAGTGCTATAAAGTTCCTGAATCACTAACCTAAAACTATACATTTTTATCCTATAATGAATGAGTTGTATGTCTATCCTTAATCCTGTTCCCAGTACCTACTGTCTCATTATAGCAAGGAGATGCATAAGAATCAATGCGTAGTCCCTGTAACTTATTTTTCCTCATTATCGATTGCTGTTTACCAATACTTGTAATGTTGCAAGAAACTGAAAATTCCAATATAATAGCAGGTTCAAAGATTAATCCCATTTATTTTCTCTAATGCTGTTCTTATGTCCTCATTGGAGAGCATTCTAAATCAGTTCTTTTTCCATAGTCTAGTCCTATCATTCCTTAATATGATTTTCCTAAAACAACAATTAATTCACACTAATAGCACAGGTTAAACTAATAAAGTGATTCTCACTAGTGAAAATTAATCTTACCTTAAACCGAATTTATTTCTGGGAAGTGGACATCCCTTAAAGTCGCAGGAAGACCCTCTTGTATTTTGAAATGCATGCACCAAACAACTTTTAAGAGTCAGCCGTTTTGCTATTGATTGGAGTCACGTAAAGCCAGATCAGGTATGACTTCTTTCCGTCAGTAATTTAGACAACAATCATTTGCATCTTTAGGACAATCTGACAGCTTCCTCAACACTTTTACTGATACCAGCGCTATTTTTTAAATTGAATTCAACTTCTCAAACTGTGAAATTGAATGTATTGTTTTCTGTAGGTTTATTAGTACATGCACAGAGTTCCAGAACTGTCAGACTCCAGTGCGAATAGGCCCTGCCTCCCTGGGTTTTTAATGATGTTGACGATTGGGACCTCTGCAGTGCACAGAATGAGGAAATTCAGGTGAGATGCTAAATGTTTTTAAGGCAAGGATAAATAAACTTTTGAACAGTAAAGGAATTAAGGGCTATTCAGATTACTAGGCCAATAACATAATTACCACACTAGCATAACTTCTGTTTTTCACTTCAATTGGATTGTTTATTTTGGGATTGAAGTAATGTAACAGCAATAGGATACAACAATGATCTCAGAGTCAGATGGCGATTGATAGTGATTTAAGAGTCACATCAAATAGAAAACTTTGGAGCGGAATGAACTCAGAGCTTTGCCTTGGTTTTCCTCAATGTGAAGATGTCAGCATTGGACTGGGATGGAAATGATAAGGAGTGTCACAACAACAGGTTAAAGCCCAACAGATTTATTGGAATCACAAGCTTTCAGAACACTACTCCTTCATCAGGTGAGACAGGTTGACTTTCTTCAGTATTCAGTCTAAATAAAATGCTGTAACCTACTTGTATCATATTGATTTTAACTGAAGAATAGAGTTGTAATTTTATTTATTCATTCACAGGATGTGGGCATTACAGAAGAAAAACCAACATTTATTGCCCATCACTAATAACCCTTGAGAAAGTGGTGGGGAACCACCTGTTTGAACCACTGTGGTTCATGAGGTGAAGAACTTCCCACATTGCAACTATAGTATGCAAATTACAGGAAATCTCTCTTTCCAGCAGCATTCTGCAAAACCCTTACATTTAAATAATCCACTGCTTTTCTATTCCTCTCAATGTACTTCTCATTTTCTCACTTTTATACTCTATCTGCCGTTTTTTTGTCTATTCACTTACTTTATCTGTCTCCCTTTGCAGATTCTTTGCATCGTCTTCATGACCTGCTTTGCTACTCATCTTTATGTTATCATCTCCATTCAATTTCTGGCCTTACTGTTTATTGCAGATTTTACTTAATTGGCAAACTGAATTAAAATGTTGTATATATATATATATATATATATATACACATATTTGTGTATACACACACACACACACACACACACACACACTCATACATGTACATATAAAATATATACAATTATAGCTATTCTATGTTTTGCTTTGCTAGAGAGTATTTTTTGCTCAGCACGTATACTGCCTCTACACACAAATTCTTTCAACTGTAGACAAGCTCCAGCTGGGCACACACTTTTTCAATGTATCATCAAGCATTGGTGTCAGTCTTGTCCTGAAAGCTGATTATTTATTGGACATACTTTCATGAAGATGTACATATGACACTGTGTCACTTAAGCCAACATTGCATTAGGAAGTATTTATTGTTTATGGTTACTGGTTGGTATAGCGCCAGAGAAGAAGATAGAATTTTATTGATCCCATCTCCATTATGGCCAACTCAAATATCCTGTTGGTTCTTTTGTGCAATTCTTCATGTCACTAGTTGACTCCCTTCAATGAATGTCATCTGAGGACCCCTCCAGACTTGGTTCAAATGGTCTAAAAGCATAACAATATTTCTCTAGCTCTATGGTCTCCAAAGACAAATTGAATAACTGCGTATAATGCTGGGTCTTCCTGTAATTATTACAATTTCTGACTATATATAAAAGATGAAAGAAATAAACAATAACTAATAAAAAATAGAAACGTTGGATTACTTAAATTTTACTAGCTTTGCTTGGTACCATTGTCAAGGGCTGCACTCGGAATATATAATCATATTTAAACTAATATCCTATCACACATATCAGATAAAAACAGAGCAATAGCAAATTACTCATTGTAAAGAGTATCCTATCATCTATAAAATGCATCAAATTTCACTTCTTCACCTTTGACATAAGAAATTCATGCAGGTTGCACCCTGAATATTGTAATCAGAGAAAGACTTTTTTTTAGGTGATTTTAAAAATGATCTTCAGAATGTTTCACTTTTATCTGGCTATTTTGGAATGATGAGAAATGAAAACTGGGAAAATACTGATAAATAAACATTGCAAATAGAAATTTATATTGAGTTTTCTTTAAAAAAAATCCATGGAATTCTCCTAAAAAAATTCTCAGTGTCGAAGTTGCATAAAAACTAGAGTACAAACTGGAATGAGGCACTCACTGAGTGTTAAAATGGACGGTGCAGGCATGTAGGGTCGAAGGGCTTATTTCCTGTGCTGTGTTGTTCTTTGTTCTTTGTTTGTTCTTTAAATCCTGTTGGTTTTTCAGCTGGATTTTCAAAATGAAGCTCCCACACTTTGAGCACTGTAGAGTGCATGAATCCCATTAAAAAGCTGGAAATGAGGTCTATTCCTGCCTCAGAGGCCAGCAGCATTGGAGCCAAAATGCATGCGGTGTTAATGCTAAGATTGGCACATACAAAGTAGCCCCACACTACCAACTTCCTGATCGCTGGCCAGCTCAATCACTGGCCAGCACAGTAACCCCTTCTGACCCTCCCCAGCCCCCACTATAACTAGCCCCCCAGATGTACCGAGCCAGCCTTGCCCCTGTCTGCTTGCCCTTCTCGATCTCCCTCCCTACCAACAGTGCTCTACCCCAAGTCACAACTCCAGCCCATTAGTCCTGCCCACCCCCACCCCAATGGCCAGCCCCAATCACTGGCCTCCCTCCTTCTTTCACCGCCAAGTGCAGAGAGGCAGCAGGACCACCCACCCCCGCTGAGTTGCCCCCAAGACACCCCACCCCTATAGGCTTCACCCCCATTAAGCCCATTCCTTGGCAGTGCTCAATGTCCTATAGGTAGTGCCAAGATGTTTCCTTGGGTATTGCCATTTTTCCCCTTGGACAATGCTAGCACTGCCAAGCTGGAAATGCCCAGGAGGCACCTACACTTACCCACAACGTCCTGGGATCCTTCATGCCCCCCCCCTCATCATTCTAACAGAGTCAGGCCACCAGCTCCGCTGCAACTTGTGAGCTCTTATAAATCCCACCAGAGTGAAACACTCCTGGCGGGGTGGAGAGGCAAGCGGGACTGGAGACTTCAGTCCTGAGTGGGAATGGCATTTGGGAAAGAGAAACTGAGGTTAGAAATTATGGCTACTATTCTTCTATCACGACCCTAACTTTTCTGGCAGGTTGCGGTGGGAAATGCACATTGCTGGCTTGCTGTGGGATTCACGAATGCTCCAGGAACAGATGCACACTCCCAGAGCTGACAAACAGTTAGTGGTCAAACCACGCTGGAAAGTGGCAAGAAGACTGGTATGCAACTTGAATCTGTTTTCATTGTATTTTGAAGATGTTTTCAATCTAATTATTGAGAACTTTCTGGTCTCGATTGAATCTCATACCCTGCCAGGAAAATTTCATTCTGGTGGGGTTTAGACTTGCTCCCTACATTTGGAACTAGCACGAGACCCTGCCAGAATGAAGGGGGAAATCGTGACCCCCAGCATGTCGGGTGGTCGGGGGTGGTGGCCCTGGGGCATAGGCACTCTAGCAGTGCCAGCCTGTGGCCCCTAGCATTGCCCAAGAAGCAAAGTGGTCATGCCCAGGGGCACCTTGGCACTGGGCAGTGCCAACGTGGCCAGTCCTATTTTGGATGGGGCCTAGGGGTGATCAATGAGGTTGGAAGTTTCCACTGCCACTCTGAAGGCAGGAGCAGTCTGGGATGGAGGGAGGGTAGTGATCTGCCAAGGGGAGGCCTCCCTCTAGGGAGCATTTGACCTGTGGGGGGCAGGGGGGGTGTCTGTCAGGGTGCGAGGATTGGAGGAGGGAAATTACCAATGCTGGGGTGGTAGGGGTCAGGCCTGGCTCGGGAATTGTTGTGGAGGCTGCAAATCAGGCCACGCAGGAGGGACTGGAAGGACAGCACCGCAAGGGTCCCGGGCTGGCCAGCAAATGGGGAGTTTGACAGATTGGGACTATTGCGCATGCACAGAGTTCCGGAATTGTCAGACTCCAGTGTGAGTAGGCCACGTCTCCCTCGGTTTTTACTGAGATTACGATTGGGACCTCTGTAGTGCACAGAGTGAGGAGATTCAGGTGAGATGCTGAATGTTTTTAAGGCAAGGATAGATAAATTTTTGAACAGTAGAGGAATTAAAGGTTATGCTGAGTGGGTGGGTAAGTGGAGCTCAGTCCACAAAAAGATCAGCTATGGTTTTATTGAAGGGCAGAGCAGACTCGAGGGGCCAGATGGCCTATTCCAGCTCCTAGATCTTATGTTCTTATGTTCTGACAAAACATTCGGGATCTAGAACCGTTTTCCTGCCAATTCAGCTCTTTTGGGCAAATCATGGCCTACATTTCAGAAAATGTAACCTTAGTAAAATCATTTGTGTCCAATAAAAGCAATTGGAAATATTACTTATTTAAATATAATATCAGATGAGATAAAAATTGCTGACAACAGTCAGATTTTGATAAAGAATGGGAAGGAAGTGACTGCAACTAAGACACTTCTGTTACATCAATAGGGTTTATTTATATAAACCATGGGTATTTTAAACTTGGTAATAGAAGACAAAGAATTTAAACATACTAATATACAGATGCTTGGTTGGACAATTTCATCCACAGGGCCCCGACCCCTTATCCAGTGTCCCAAAATCTGGAAGGACCCAAAAACAGATTTGCTGCATTAATCTTACCACCTCGTTTGTACCTTAACTCATCCACTGCCAATTACATTAAGTCATAGAGGTTTACAGCATGGAAACTTGCCCTTTGGCATAACTTGTCCCGTGCCGCCTTTAGTCCCAATTGCCTGTGTTTGGCCCATATCCTTCTATACCCATTATACCCATGTAACCGTCTAAATGCTTTTAAAAAGACAAAATTGTACCTGTCTACAATACTACATCTGGCAACTTATTCCAGACACTTACCACCCTCTGTGTGAAAGAATTGCACTCTGGACACTTCTGTACATCTCTCCTCTCACTTAAACCTATTCCCTCTAGTTTTAGACTCTCCTACCTTTGGGAAAATATATTCACTATCTAGCTGATCTATGCCCCTCATTATTTTATAGACCTCTTTAAGATCACCCCCCCTATGCTCCAGAGAAAAATATCCCAGGCTATCTAGCCTCTCCTTATAGCTCAAACCATCAAGTCCCAGTGGCATCCTAGCAAATCTCTTCTGCATTCTTTCTTGTTTAATAATATCCATTCTACAATAGGGTGGCCAGAACTGTACACAGTATTCAAGGCATGAACTTAACAATGTCTTATACAACTTCAACATGACGTCTCAATTCCTGTGTTCAATGATCTTATCAATGAAACCTAGCATGCTGAATGCCTTCTTCACCACTCTGTCCACCTGTGACTCCACTTTTAAGAAGCTATGAGCTTGCACCCTAGATCTCTTTGTTCCGTAACTCTCCCCAATGTCCTACCATTAACTGAGTAAGTCCTGCCCTGGTTCAGTCTACCAAAATGCATCACCTCACATTTATCTAAATTAAACTCCACCTGCCATTCGTCAGTTCACTGGTCCAATTGATTAAGATCCTGTTGCAATCTGAAATAACCTTCTTCACTGTCCACTGTGCCACCAATCTTGGTGTCATCTGCAAGCATACTAACCATGCCTCCTAAATTCTCATCCAAATCATTAATATAAATGACAAATAACAGTCGACAAAGCACCAACCCCTGAGGCACACCTCTGGTCACAGGCCTCCAGTTTGAAAAACAACTCTCTACAACCACCCTCTGGCTTTTGTCATCAAGCCAATTTTCTATCCATTTAGCTCCTCACCCTGGATCTCGTAGATTTAACCTTATGCAACAACCAACATGCAGTACATTGTCAAAGGCCTTGCTAAAGTCCATGTAGACAACATCAACTGCACTGCCCTCATCTACCTTCTTGGTTACTCCTTCAAAAAATTCAATCAAATTTGTGAGACATGATTTTCTACTCACAAAGCCATGCTGACTGTCCCTAATCAGTCCTTGTGTCTTCAAATGCCTGTAGATATTGTCTCTCAAAATATCTTCCAACAACGTACACACCACAGATGTGAGGCTCACTGGCCTATAATTCTCAGGCTTTCCCCTGCAGCCCTTTTTAAACAAAGGCACAACATTTGCCACCCTCCAATCTTCAGGCATTTCACCTGTGACTATTGATGATTCAAATATCTCTGTTGGGGATTCATAATTTCTATCCTAGCCTCCCACAATGTCCTGGGATACACTTCATACATAGATTGTGAGAAGGGCAGCCCAGGTTCTCATCTGCTTCTGACAAGAAATTCATTAGAGATGCAAATATTGATTCTATGACACAAATCAGATCTTCAAACAACTGTTCAATAAAAGTGTACCAACCGCTCAGTGCAGCACCTCCTCAGTAGAACCTTCCAGGAACAGGCCATTCTGAATGCTATTTAATTAAGTACCTTGAAATATACGGATCAGTGAGTGGATTTGTGTGAATATAATCCTTTCTTCATTTATATTTTTAAGATTTTAGAAAGAAAGATTTCCTGCCGTTTCTGCAAATGGGATGTTCAGGTCCTACCACAACAGTCACCCCTGCGGTGCATTCCCTGGCAGCAGTAGGTGTGGGACACATTAAACCCTATAGACCCCTGGGGGATGGAATTTCCTGCCACCGGTCAATGGTAGACTACCTTTGCCGTCAGAAAGAAAACCGTGGTGGATGAGGCGGGGGGGGGGGGGGGGGAGAGAGAGAGAGCGGGATGGCTTGAAAATCCCACCCTGGATATTTACAACATTACAGGAAACTCATTGGGTGGGATTTTTCATCCTCTCCGTACCATAATTCATAGCAGCAGGAAGCGGGGCACCACTCACTGGCGGCTGGAGCTTATGATCCCACTGAATGCATCTCTTGCTGCTGGGAAATAAACAGCAGGATTGTAAGATTCTGTTAGTGTGAATGGCAGCAAGATCTTGGCAATTATAATCTGAAACATTGAAATGATTTCGGCAGGTCCCATCTGGTTGGAAATGGAGAAAAAACATCAGCAGCCTGAGTGGAGCCACTGAGGAGATCACCAAGGAAGAAGTATTCATGCCAAAAGAGGCATACAGATTGATAGGCTGGGCTCTTCAAATGGGACAGGATGCTGTGAGCCAGCCATATGTCCATTCACTTTTGAAGGGGCCAGACAATACCTGAGGTAGGCAAAGCCAGAAAATTCCACCTACAGCGCCAAATGTTCCAGGGAGGGACAATCACCATCAGATTGCCACTCCCTACTATTTCCGTACTTTCGTCTGGAGCTGCATATTTCTCGTCTGGACCTTCAACCTGACCTTGCTGAGAATTCTGGAGTGTAGCTACTTTTGGAGGCCTTCAGTGTAGTACAGGAGCATCAGGGCAATTGAAGCCACACCCAAATATTAGGAATCAGGTACTGTGGGCTGGATTTGGAGGGTCATTAAGAACTGTTGATTTTTGACGTTGAATCGGTGAGTGGGTTAGCTAGTGAGTTGGAGAATGGTGAGTAGTTGGGGTGGGGGGGGGCGTGCGGCGCAGGATGTGTGCAGCGCTCATCAGCAGGTACAGCAAGGGGCTAGGGTACAGTCAGTTTTTATGCTTCCAAGAAGTTAGAACAGGTTTTCTAACCTTTCCTGGGTAACTATTCTGCCAAGGGAGTGGGAACCATAAAAGTCTCTGACTTTAAATCAGAAATTTGGAGCGTTCCAGATGCAGCATAATTTTCCAATGGGCATTGAAACTTCTCAGACAATTCCCATGTAGCTCTTGTTTGGTGACTTTCAAAGGGTCTCCCAACGCATTTTTTTTGTTATTCATTTGTGGGATATGGGCGAAGCTATGGGGTGGAGGTGTTGGGGTGGCCAGCATTTATTGTCCATCCGTAGTTGACTTTGGAGGGTAGTAGAGAATCAGCCACACCCTGGAGTCACATGTAGGCCAAACCAGGTAAGAAAGATAGATATCCTTCCTTAAGGGGCATTAGTGAACCGGATAGGTTTTTCCGACAATTGACATTGGTTTCGTGGTCATCAATAGATTCTTAATTCCAGATATTTTTAAGTGAATTCAAATTCCACCATCTGCCGTGGTGAGATTCAAACCAAGGTCCTCAGAACATTAGCTGAGTTTCTGGATTAATAGCCTCACGATAATACTACTAAGCCATCACCTCCCCTTCTCTTCCAGAGAATGAAAGATTTGGCTCCCTGGTAATGAACCTATAGATTACTGAAGAATATGGTTTGAGTAACCTGTGCTCCAGCAAAGAAGGTTTTGCTACCTGTGCCACCTACTGCATCAAGATATCAAACTAACCTTTGCAGGTGGGCATTCTATGCCAATGTTATTAACTACCTCTAAATTTCTATGTCTTTGGGTAATTCCAAGCTGTAGTTGGGAACAGCAAATTTCAGCAGCATACTTTTACTTATGGTCTTATAGGAGAATGGGGATGAGGAAAAAAGAATCAGCCATGATGAAATGGTGGATCAAATGGTGGAGCAGAATTAGGTCGAGTGGCCTAATTCTGCTCCTATGTCTTATGAACTTACGATCTTATAACAGGTCAGTGACTCCCTATTCAGCAAGTCCAATAACTTCATTCTAGCAGGATAGGCAGTTTGCTTCGAAGCCAAGCAAATTTTCTATAATGGAGCACTTGTAGCATCAGAGCTCCTCCCTTTAAGGAAGAACCTGCATAAATCGAAAGGAATTTTATTCACTTAATGGACGTTTTGACGGTGTGTTCATATTTTTCCAAGAGGTGCTATAATGCAGTAATCAATCATTTATTCTTTGGTCGAATGACTCAATGTATGATAGCTGCTTGAGAAACTAACAATATTGTTACACCACCCGTTGGCAGACACTATTTGTTGGCAGAAGGAAGAAACAACTAGAGCTATGTCAACAGAGCAGACATCAATAAACAACTCATTGGCATCTGGTATGACCGAGTCCACAGGGGAGAGTAAATCCCTCTCTTTTCTACTCCTGATGTTGGTCATAACAGAGTTTGAATAATTGAACAGTTGGCATTTTCTCTTTGACTGCATGGAAAACCATATGAAGAAATGAGCCAGCTGGATTGTTTGAGTTAACAAGTAGGAAGGTAGTTTTATTGTTAAAACTGGCTCGGGTAAAATGATCAAACTTATTAAAAAGGAATAAACATGCCCCAAATCTGACCACACACACACACACACACACAGACGAATACAAGTTACAGAGTGGAGGAGGAAGAACTGATAAGAGTTAAAAACAGAATGAGAAAAAATAGATTCCAATATTCCTTCAATGGCCTTGAAGTTCCAGTGGTGTTGCAGTCGAATCAAGCTGGACATTAGCTGGGATTTGCCAGATCCCCGTGGCATGTTTTCCATTAGGTTTTCCATCAGGTTGTCATTGGCTACTAGTGAGATGTTTTGCTTCTTAGAAAGCAGGTATGCATTAAATGTGCCCTAGTGCCAATTTCATGGCACTGAGGTTTAGTATTTCTATTGATCTGCAAAAGATCTTGCAATGCCCTCCTCCATGTGATCCCCAGTACTACTGGGCTGTAAGTGGAGATTGAAGCTACAGGCTCATGGAGTGCAGATCACATTGCAGCAGGCATGGAGGAGGAAACATAGACTCCATTGTAGACTGCAGTATGCTTACAGCTGGCGGCAGAATATTACATAACCTGAAGCAGACTCCTCCATGCTCTTAGGCATAACATAAGAGTTCCTGAGCAAGCTATCCAATGTCTTTTAGTTTGGTGTATGTACAGTTATAGAATCACTGCAGTGCAGAAGAGACCAGTTAGTCCATCGAGTTTGCACCAACTCTCTCACACAGTATTTTACCCAAGTCCTCTCTCCTGCCCTTTCCCTGTTACCCTACGCATTTACCTGGGCAAATTCCCCTAACATCGACATCTTTGGATACTAAAAGGCAATTTAGCATGGCCAATCCACCCAAGCTGCACATCTAACCTGCACCCCGCCCAATGTTCTTTTTGAAAGCCAGGCTACTGAAGGTGCAACAGCAAGCTTGGACTCAAGTTCATCCTCCATGGGCAGCGCAGTGGCACAGTAATTATACTGCTGCCTCACAGCACTAGCGACCCAGGTATGATTCCAGCCTTGGGCAACTGTTTGTGTTGAGTTTACACGTTCTTCCCATATCTGTGTGGGTTTCCTTCAGATGTTGTGGTTCCCTGCCAGAGTCCAAAGATGCATAGATTAGATGAATTGGCCATGCTAAATTTTGTCTCAATGTCACAAGATTTGTAGGTTGGGGGGATTAACAGGGTAAATACATGAGATTACAAGGATAGGGGAGTAGCCCTGTGAAAGATGCTCTGTGGGAGAGTTAGTGCAAATTCAAAGGGCCGAATGGCCTCCTTCTGCACTGTAGGGATTCTATGATTCTACGATTCCAGCCAACTGTGTTCACTGCTATGCTTTTCACTCTTGCCAACTGCTGCCAATTATTGAAGTGAGATTCAGACTGCGTAGATAATTCCAGTTCACTGTCTCTTCCAACCATGATGAAGATTTCCGTGCTTGTCCTTCCTGCGAGGACTTCAAAAGAAGTTGGCTTTTCTGCCAATTCTGGTCCTCTTTCTCAACTTGTGCGACAGCTTGTGTTATAAAAAGATGGCGAGTGTGTTAGTGTTTGGCTGCACGTGTGAGAATAGTTTAATGCGGTGTGAATGCTAAGAAGGAGAAGCAGTAGATAGTGGACAAAGTAAAGAGATAACAAATTTCAAAGAAATATGTGCGTGCAAGCAGTTCAGAGACAAGCAGCAATATTCCCTGGTATTACCAAGTAAAAGCAGAACTTACTCTTGTTTGAAGGCAGCAGCAAGTAAATGTATGAAAGTGGTTGCAATATGCACTTTTATTCGAGAAAAAGCAAATAGGACAAGGATTCAGAGTGTTTGTAGTGTAGGTCAAATAAAGAAGTATTTTTGTGAATTTCTCATGGAAACAGTGAAACAATAACATATGCAAAGGACCTAGGTTTTCAGATACATTGGTAGAGATTATGCTGGAAAACATTAGAGCTCATTGGCACACTTTGCTCTCTTCAACTGGCAAGGGCTGCAGTGGAGGATGAGGCAACAGAGCAGGAACCGATTTGCATCTGGGCTAAATTAAGGTCACTGAACTGTTTCCAACATTGCATCCATGTCTTGGCAGTAATACTTGCAACATTCACCTTTTCTAGCACCTCCTTTCAGACCCGTTCTCATGTCTAGCTCGTCATTCTCCCGACAGTGAAGAAGAACAAAGTGCTTCTCCAAGCCATGACCAGCACAACCTCCACTGATGCATCCAGAATCTTGGGCAACCTTGCATATTTCATATGGTGCTCAATGTTCTGCAGCTATAACTACAAAAATTCATCAAAAACACTCAAAGAACAAAGAAAATTACAGCACAGGAACAGTCCCTTCAAGCCTGCACCGACCATGTTGCCTGACTGAACTAAAATCCCCTATCCTTCCAGAGACCATATGCTTCTATTCCCATCCTCTTCATGTATTTGTCAAGACGCCCCTTAAAAGTCACCTTATCTGCTTCCACTACCTGCCCGGGCAACGTCTTCCAGGCGCCCACTACTCTCTATATAAAAAAATCTACATTGTGTATCTCCTTTAAACCTTGTCCCTTGCATCTTAAACCTGTGCCCCATAGTAATTGACTCTTTCACCCTGGAAAACAGCTTCTGTCCACTCTGTCCATGCCTCTGAATCTTGTAGACTTCTATCAGGTGGCACCTCAACCACCATCATTCCAATGAGAACAAACTCAGTATCTCCAACCTCTCTTCATAACTAATGCCCTCCATACCAGGTGACATCTTAATAAATCTTTTCTGTAAGCTCTCTAAAGCCTCCACATCCTTCTGGTAGTGTGGCAACCAGAATTAAACACTATATTACAAGTGTGATCTAAGTAAAGTTCTATGAAGCTGCAACATGACTTGCCAATTTTTAAACTCAATGCCCCGGCCAATGAAGGCAAGCGTGCCGTATGCCTTCTTGATTATCCTCTCCACCTGCACTGCCACTTTCAGTGACCTGTGTATCTGTACACCCAGATCCCTTTGCCAATCAATACTCTTAAGGGTTCCACCATTTTCTGTATATTTCCTATCTGTATTACACATTCTAAAATGCATTACCTCACATGTGTCCAGATTAAACTCCAACTGCCATCTCTCTGCCCAAGTCTCCAACTGATCTATATCCTGCTGTATTCTCTGATGGTGTCATCGCTATTTGCAAATCCACCAATCGTTGCATCATCTGCAACTTACTAATCAATCCAGTTACATTTTCCCCCAAATCATTTATATATATTACAAACAGCAAAGGTCCCAGCACTGATCCCTCAGGAACATCAGTTGTCATAGCCCTCCATTCAGAAACTCAGCCTTCCACTGCTACCCTCTGTCTTCTTTGACCAAGATGTAAAGATGCCGGCATTGGATTGGGGTGGTAAGAACTCAGTAAGAATTGAGCAACACCAATTTTTAATCCAACCGATTTATTTGATAGTAAAATTGTGAGCTTTCAACACTCTGTGTCTTCCTCAGGCAAATGCCACTTCTTTGACCAAGCCAGTTTTGTATCCACGTTGCCAGCTCAGCTCTGATCCCATGCGACTTCACCTTCTGCATCAGTCTGCCATAAGGGACCTTGTCAAAAGCTTTACTGAAGTCCATGGAGACAATATCCACTGTCCTACCCTCACCAATTACCTGCATCATTTCCTCGAAAAACTTGATCAAGTTTGTGAGATATGACCTCCCTTTCACAAAACCATGTTGCCTCTCACTAATACATCCACCTATTTCCAAGTGGGAATAAATCCTGTGTCAAAGAATCCTCTCCAATAATTTCCCTGCTATTGACGTAAACTCACCGACCTATAATTACCTGGATTATTCTTGCTATCCTTTTTAAACAAAGGAACAACATAGGCTATTCTCCAATCTTGTGGGACCTCCCCTATTGCCAGTGAGGATACAAAGATTTATCTCAAGGCCCCAGCAATATCCTCCTTTGCCTCTTTCAGTATTTTGGGGCACATCCCATCAAACCCTGGGGACTTGTCTACTTTAATGTTTCTCAAGATACTCAATAGCTCCTCCTTTTCAATCCCAACGTGATTCAAACTATCTACACATTCTTTTTCCAGACTCATCATCCACTAAGTCCTCTTTGATGAATACTGATGCAAAGTACTCATTTAATACCTCTCCCATTTCCTCTGGTTCCATCCATAGATTCCCTCCCTTGTCCTTGAGTGAGCCAACCCTCTTCCTGGCTACTCTCTTACTCTTTATATAAAAAGCTTTGGGATTTTTTTTAATCCTGTTAGCCAATACTTTCTCATGACCCCTTTTAGTCCTCCTTACTCCTTGCTTAAGTTTCTTTCTACTTTCCTTGTATTCCAAACTTGCTCTGTGTGTTCCCAGCCTCCTAGCTTTGACAAATTCTTCCTTTTTCTCTTTGAATAGGTTCACAATACCTCTTGTTATCCAAGGTTCCCAAAACATGCCATACTTATCCTTCATCCTTACACTTCTGTGCCAGTCCTGAATCCCTATTAACTTACACTTGAAAGCCTTCCACATGCCAGACATTGATTTGCCCTCAAACATCTGCCCCCATTCTACATTCTTCAATTCCTGCCTAATATTGTTGTAATTAGCCTTCCCCAATTCAGCACCTTAATTTGAGGACTACACTTATCTTTTACCTTAAAGTTTACTGAATTGTGGTCACTGTTCGCAAACTGCTGCCCGACTGAAACGTTGACCATCTGGCTGGGCTCATTTCCCAATAAGAGGCCCAGTATGGGCTCTTCCCTAGTTGGACTATCTACATACTGTTTCAACAAGCCCTCCTGGATGCTCCTTGCAAACTCTGTCCCATCCATCTCCCTAGTACTAAGTGAGTCCCAGTCAATATAGGGGAAGTTAAAATCTCCCACCACAACAACTCTGTTACTTTTACACCTTGACTTTAAGTTGATGCCAGGCTCTCCAAAAATATCATCCTCCTAACAAGTTAACGGCCTGCCACTGATGAAAAATGTGTGGGTAGCCCCCAATCGGATAAAAATGAGTGCTGATCATCAAATGGTTCAAGCCTTTATTGGACAGCCCAACAGCCAGTCATCCAGACAGCACCAGAAGTGAAAACTGGCCCCTAGTGAGTTAAACATAAGATTGTTAGAGAAAGAGAAAGAGAATTTTTTAGGTCACAGCAATCTTACACAGAGAATAACTAGCTGGGAGCAACAATTTCATTGAGAGACTCAGATGTCACCGTCAGCTGGGAGTGAAGCTCTTTCAGTTTATACATGTCGTCAAAAAAACCATGTCAAAGACAATATAACCTTGAAATAACTATATTTTTAAATTTATTTTCTGTATATGTACCTACTGTGACATTCACTGGGTTAATTCAGTTTGAACAATTCTCAGTACCACATTTCTAATCCGAGCACTCTATGTCATTAATGTATAATGACCTTTACAATAAAGGATTCATAGTTTTGCTTCCATCACTACAGGCTCATCAAAGAATAGAGAAAATAGAATCTAAATCTAAACTTGCAGTTCAAAGTTTGAATCCACAAATAAAATATTATTTTGTTTTCAATTTTCAGCCAGAGAACAATGACTAGTCACAAAGTTTCCATTTGAAGAACAGTAAATTTGCCCGTGTTGCCACAACACAGACCAGGATAAAATTTGACCTTGTCGTTTGGCAGTGCAGAACTTGAATATATCTGAAAAAAGGATCATGCTATCGAAATTTTCATCATGGACTCCTCAGGATACCGAACAAGAATTTTCCAACCCCCTTCAATTAATCAGAAGACAAGGGAACAGTTTATTCCTCAGAGATTTGACAAATCAGCTTTGACCCTCCATGTTTTTAATTTGAACAATGTTGGGAAATTAACTGTTCTGTGCTGTATTCTCCACAACAACGACAATGGGGGATAGCACAGTGGTTAGCACTGCTGCCTCATAGTGCCAGGGACATGCGTTCAATTCCCAGCTTGGGTCACTGTCTGTGCGGAGTCTCTATGTTCTCCTTGTGTCTGCATGGGTTTCCTCCAGGTGCTCCAGTTTCCTCTCACAGTCTTAAAGGCATGCCTGAAAAATGCCAGAGTTTGGCAACTAGGGGAATTTCACAGTAACTTCATTGCAATGTAATGTAAGCCTTACTTGTGACTAATAAATAAACTTTATCTATGTCCATTTGACAACAAATTAGCACTCCCTTGTCATGCAGTATAAACTGTTGTTCCTCCAGCTATAGTTGGAAATTCTTGCAAGCAATCCTGATGAGAAGAAGACAAAAAGCAATGATAGCAGACCTCTTTTGTCAGCAAGATTGAAAATTCCAATGATTCGGTTGTCAATTATGGTTTAAACTAAAGCTTTAGGGCCCTAAGTTCCAAGACAATGCATGGACTTGAATAGAGAAGCCTAAAGCTGAAGGTTCCACTTATACATTTCCTCAATTTTAAATGTACATGTAATGTACATTATTCCTTTGTGACTTATTCCTCTATCCTTCTTCAGCATCCTCCCATACCTTCATAATGTACCTACCTTCTTTTTCCCTGTATGACCACAACCTGGCACTCCATAGCATGACACCTCCCACCCTCCACCACTGATATTTGGCATCTCAACATAGCTGCTGCAAAACTTTTTTTTAACATACTTCCTTACATAAATTTTAACTACATCCTAAATGACTGTTAATAAATCATTAAAAGCAAACCAAATCAATATTGGGGGCTAAAGTGTATTAATAAAATGGAGCAAGTTTCCCAATCAGTCCTAATTCGTTTAACTTAATTGAAACTTTTGCAAATGGAGTAATACACCACCAGATGGAGGAGGCGCAGTTTAATAGTCAGTAATTGATTAACTGACTGCACAAAAGTACATTCTTGAAAAAGTGAAAAATGTGCCTCCAGAAACATTTTGTCAGAGTCCTTTGAAACAGAAGGTAAATGAGCTTTTCATTGGGTTTTCATTAAAATATTTGTCAATTTCAGAATTGCTAGCATAAAGTGCTTTATTAAATTGTTCTGTCTTCAGTGCCCTAGATTTACTAATCACAATAAATGAGCCTGAATCAACAAAAGACAAGAATTCATCTGTGCTTGTTACTTCTTCATATCCTAGAATGGAACTTTACCATATGTGAAAATGATGCTGTACGTTTCAATTATGAATGCAAAATTTGAACCATGTGGCAACATGTTACAAAGCAATGCAATGGAGGGGCTCAATAATAAAAATGTTGCTTTGCGTGTGTGAATGTTTCCCTCCAGTAACACAGTCTGACCAATTTGCATGAACTTTGCCTTAGAAATTGGCTACTGCTTGTATTTGGAAGCATAACCAGCGGAGTACAAACAACACTCAAGCAGGAGGTTCAGCCTGACAGGAAATTGGTCTGAAGACATCATTAACCCAAACAAGTTTCTGGCAGCTGCCACACAATCACAGGCAGCTTGCTCATCTGAAGGTAAGTCTTTGTGGGAAGTGAAGTGACAATAGGAGGAGATGATGTCCTGGATACTTTGAGGAAGCATTCTTGAATCTCTTGGTCTCACAGAAAAGCTCTTAATTTTTAATTTGCTTTAAAAGAAAACTTATCCGTTTTGGCAACTGCTGTTGAATCTAGAGCATTGCAAGTCCAACTTGTGCTCCAGTCTGCAAATGTCCAATTTCCTTTAGGAAATAAAGCAGACAGAAAGAAAGACATTTCTGTAAATAGGTGTAGTGAGTTCCAATTTCTGAACTAGGATCATTAGGATCAATGGAAAATATGAACCTCAACAGTAAGTAGTCAGACCGAGCAGACATAATGGAGATTTTAGTGGAATCTTCAAAAAGGAAAAAGAAACAGCCACCACTGGAATTCTGAAGTGAAAACAGAACATTTTGGAAATGCAGTGCTTCCATCAGAGTTTATAATAGGCAAAGGCAGATCCTATACTAGATCCATTCTTGCATCAAAAACATTTTCTCTCTTTGCATGTGCTAATCAACATTCTGTGTTTTTTCTGAATGTTCTGCTCAAATTGGATTGTTTTGTTGAAGTATATGGATTACTCTTGCTAGCTGTTATGAGGAAAAACAAGTGTTGCCCATCGACATTATCACACTCACTTGTCTGTTTAAGAAGTGAATATAATTATTTCATTAGCAGTGGACATCAACATTTTTTCATGGAATATTTTCACCTGACAGAAGCAATCAGGAAAATGTTATGGCTGTTTTAAGAATTTCTGTTATTATTAACTATCATGACAGAGAGCTATTATCTGGTCTTAGGATACATAGGGTTTAACTTCCCTGAATATACTCCAACCAAACTACATCTCCCACATACTACTTAGAATCATAGAATCACTAAGGCAAAGAAGGAGGCCAGTTAGCCCATGCAGTCCACACTAACCCTCTGATACTGTACCTTAACAGGCCCACATCCTGCTTTATCCCTTAACCCCATACATTTATCCCACCAATCCACTTAACCTGCACATCTTTAGACTATTGGTGAAAACAGGAACCTCTTCAGAAAATTTACGCAGTCACAGGGAGAACGTAGAACATCTCTCAAGGCTGGAATTTAACCTGGGTCCCTGGTACTATGAAGCAGCAGTGCCACCATGCCACCCATTACACCCACAATTCCAGCCCAGTTCTCTGGTTGAATAATCAATATCTATAACAGGCTCCCAGTGTAAATTCTACTATCAAGCAATACTCCAAAATGATGCCTGCATTCTCCTTCCATTCATCAAGCTTCTCCCAGCCACCTCTCCCCTTCTCACCACCAGAAGATACAGCTGGTGCCCCTGTTGGTGGTAAATAAGGGATGGTAGCAAGCTGAGGTGAAAGGAGGCCTTCACCAGATGCATTGGAGCTTTGGGGGGCATTTCCAATGCTATGCCGTATCTGCAGTCATGGTGGTCTTTCCAGTTTTGGAGAAGGCAACAATAGGAGCCAATGAAAGCAAAATGAACTAGAAATCAGAATCACATATCCTGCCTCACCCTTCACCTTTCTAACATCTTCTTATTCTGCCACTGCTCATGTTTTACCCAGAATGGGAAGGCTTAAAGCATGTAAGAAGCCTGACAGCTATACCTGAATGCTGGTATCATTGAAGGTTGAGGGCTGGGGAATTCCTTTGGGTGTTCTCAAGTATCAATCTCCCCACCTATAATAATCCTAAATGACATCTTAAATCCAACCCCCGCTCTAATGCTATTGTTAATCCCACTCCCCACTCATCCCCATCACCAAGGCTCCCAAACACAGAGCTATCTGTCAATCCAGGTTCCTCAGCTTTCGGGACTGTTTGTTGTGCTAGTTGGTGCTGCTGACAGAATTTTAAACCAGAATTTCCAAGAATGGGTAAAATGTCACATTGTAAAGTAATTAATGCTGCTTACAGTCTTAAATAGCTGGGGTACCACCAGGAGCATGGCTAGGAGTTCCCCTCCCACTGCCCAGCCTTTTCAGTGGGGAGGGAGGGACTATAGCACCTTGTGAAATTGTGCCCACGTATCTGTTTCAATTATCAAGTGTACTGGTGTCTTCCATAGTTATGAATAAATCCAAAAATTGTCTGTTCCTGACCATAATGTAGTGGGATGGTTAGACAGAGCAACTTAAGATATATTCTTTTTTGATGGAATGATAAATCCAAACTAAGCAATGACATCCGGGGCTGTGATGAATGTCACTGACGAACGCAAATACCTTCACTTGCATTAGGCATGACTTCAGCCCTTTGACCAAGATTGACCTGTTTGGCTGGACTTCTTTGGCATCTGATGTCAAGAGTGTTACACTCAGTTTCCCTCTGAAATCAACTTTTGCATCTCAGTGTGGATTACAACTTTGATTACTGGCAGAGTTGCGTAACTCTGGCAGCCTACCACCTATATGCCAGGTTACAGGTGAATAAATGTGGTTTGATGGCAGGAGTGATGACATCTTCCATCGTTTTGCTTTTTATTGTAAGGAGGCTGATGGCAGTATTAGCATTATCCCTGTCAATTTGTGAGTGGGAGAAATCTGGGCAGAGTTCCACATTGTTGGACTAATACCAGTGTCACAGCTCTACTGGAACAATTAATAAAATCATGGAACTATAAAGGTTTACAATATGGACACAGGTCCTTCAACCCAACTGTCCATGTGGCCCAGTTTTTACCACAAGCAATTCCCAATTGCTCCTCTTTGGCACATATTCCTAATACTCATCTTACCCATATAACTGTCTAAATGCTTTTTAAAAGACAAAACTGTATCCATCTCTATTATTATCTCTGGCAGCTCATTCCAGACACTCACTGCCCTCTACGTGAAAAAAATTGCTTCTCTGGACCCTTTTGTATCTTTCCCCTTTCACATTAAACCTGTGCCCTGTAGTTTTAGATTCCCCTACCTTTGGAAAAAAATATTGACTATCTAACTGATCTATGCCCCTCATTGTTTATAGACCCCCATAAGTTCACCCTAAGCCTCCTGTGCTCTAGGGAAAAAAATCCCAGTCTATCAGGTCTCTTCTTATAACTCAAGCCATCAAGTCTGGTAGCATCCCACCAAATCTTTTCTGCACTCTTTCTAGTATATTCTTTTTCAAATGGGTAACCAGAACTATACACAGTATTCCAAGTGCGGCCTTACAATATCTTGTACAACTTCAATAAGATGTCCCAACTCTTGTATTCAATGTTCTGATCAATGAAGCCAAGCATGCCAAATGAATTCTTCACCACCCTGTCTACCTGTGACTCCACTTTCAAGGAGCTATGAACTTGTATCTCTACATCTCTTTGTTTTATAACTCTCCCCAACACCCTGCCTGAGTAAGTCCTGTCCTGGTTTGATTGACCAAAATCCTTCTCTTTGCATTTATCTACATTAAACTTCACCTGCCATTTATCAGGCCACTGGCCCAATTGATCAAGATTCCGTTGCAATCCTAGATAAAATTCTTCACTGTCCACTATGCCACCAATTTTGGTGTTATCTGCAAACTTACTAATCATGCCTCCTAAATTTTCATCCAAATCATTAATTTTAATGACAAGTAATAGGGGACCAGCATCGATCCCTGAGGCATACTGTTGGTCACAGACCTCCAGTTTAAAAGATAACCTTCTACAATCATCCTTGTCTTCTGTTGTCAAGCCAATTTTGTATGCAATTGTCTACCTTACCTGGATCCCATGAAATTTAACCTCATGCAACAACCTACAATATGGTACCTTGTCAAAGGCCTTGCTAAAGTCTGTCTAGACAGTGTTGACTGCACTATCCCCATCTACTTCCTTGGTCAGCACTTCAAAAAACTCAAATTCATGAGACACGAATTTTCACTCACAAAGCCATGTTAACTGTCCCTAATCAGTCCTTGCCTCTCTAAATGCCTGTAGATTGTGTCTCTCAGAATATCTTCAAACAATTTACCCATCCATGACAGACATTAGGCTCATGGGCCTGTAGTTCCCAGGCTTTTCCCTGTAGCTTTCCTTACAGGAAGGTTCAACATTTGCCACCCTCCAATGTTCAGGCATCTCACCTGTGGCTGTCAATGATTCAAATATTTCTGCTTGGAGATCTGCAATTTCCTCTCTAACCTCCCACAGCATCCTGGGATACACTTCATTAGGTCTTACATAATCAGTGCCTGATGACAATGGGAAGAATGATTTTATTTGTTTTTTTTATTGTTACATGTATTAAAATCCAAAGAAAAGTATTGTTTCTTGCATACTATACAGACAAAGCATACCACTCCTCGAGAAAGAAACGAGAGAATGTACTGTTAAGGCATAGTTAAGATATAGAGAAAGATCAACTTAATGTAAAGTAAGTCCCTTAAAAGTCCGACAGTAGCAGGGAAGAAGCTGTTTTTGAGTCATTTGGTATGTGACCTCACTCTTTTGTCGGGGGTGTGTATAGTCATTAATTAATGGGTGTTGGTTGCTTTGCCGAGGCAGATGGAAGTGTAGACAGAGTCAATGGATGCGAGGCTGATTTGCGTGATAGACTGAGCTATATTCATGATCTTTTGTGGCTCCTTGAGGTCTTGGGCAGAGCAACAGCCATACTCAATCTATGATATAACAAGAAAAAATGCTTTTTACGGTGCATCTGTAAAAGTTGGTGAGAGTTGTAGCTGACATACCAAATTTCCTTAGTCTTCTGAGAAAGTAGAGGCATTGGTGGGCTTTCTTAAATATAGTGTCAGCATGGGAGTACCAGGACAGGTTGTTGGTGATCTGGCCGCTTAAAAACTTGAAGCTCTCGACCCTTTCTACTTCATTCCCATTGATGTAGACGAGGGCGTGTTCTCCTTTACGCTCCCTGAAGTCGATGACAATCTCATTTGTTATGTTGACATTGAGGGAGAGATTATTGTTGCCGCACCAATACACCAGATTTTCTATCTCATTCCTATAGTCTGTCTCGTCATTGTTTGAGATCCAATGCACTACAGTAGTGATGATGGTGAGAAGGATGAAGATGGACATAGTACCACCCAGCAGATTGCTCACTATTGTCAGAATCACAGTCAGAACATTTGTGGAGCCAAAATAAACCATTCCTTTTGAATTCATCCACACAGCTACCTCAAGCACTGTGTCTCTTCACCAGTTTGTGCATATGAGACACATGAAGAGGTATATTAAAGAAAAGTCGTTACCTCAAACCCTCAGCCAGCACTTTGAACAAATGGAAAACATACAAATGGAGTGAATAAATTAGGGTGAGCAAGTTAGTTCTCTGGTCCGCAAAGCCAAAAAGAAAACAGTCCCTGTAATCCAGAGGAGTTGTCAATCACTGCTACAACTGTGGCTGAAGTTCAGTCAGGTAGATTTGCTAATGCAGCTTCAAGTCACACGATGGCTGATTGTTCTTTTTATGGAAAGACTAATCTCTTGAGGATCCTTCCAGTGATAAATGTTCTTCAAGCTCATCAGTCACTTTCTATCTTGTTTTGCCTTCCTGAACATTCTTATAATGTTGACAGAATTATTTTGTGAGAGACATATTAGTTATTTGTCTATTGAATTTTAATGATTTGCTTAATCAATCATTATTTTCATCTCACTGAATCCAGTGATTTGTTAGTCCCTTGATATAATAGTCACTTATCATCTCATTTAAAAAAAACATTGAAGCATGCTGTGAGCTGCCCTTTGCATAGCTCTTTCATTTTCTGAAGTGTTCTGGCATCCATTTCAAACATTTATCTTTTGGGTTCCAATTTTGCTAACATATGAGTGTCAAAGGTGACTCGCCTTATATGAATAAAATCAGGAATCTTGTATTCAGCAGCATTATCAAATATATCACATCAGAAACATCCATTGCAGTGCATTCTATGTCAAAATTTTTTCTCTTGTACTTGCATTTCCCACATCACAAAACAGTAGCAAAATTAAGGTTTTAATTTTTTTCAACTTTTTTTGGATGCATATTGGTCTCAGTATTAACACTGCCCCTTCAACTGTTGGGAGAGGGATGTGCTGATGAGGGGGTGGGGGAAGTGACAAACCATCAAATGCATGAAATAAAATCTAAATCCAATGTGCAAATGTTTAGCGTTGCAGATTTTGTGGAATCCAAATTTTATGTGCAGAGAAGCAGGACACTTCGCTAACATTTTAAAATGAATCTGCTACAGGGCAATCTTACTTCAAATTTATCACGAGTGTTCAAATTTCCTAGCAGTGGTGAAACCTGATAAGTAGAGAGATGTGAGAGTTGCAAACTCCACACTATAATTGCCTTTATTTATGTCCTTTGTGAACTAGGAGAACACTTCTGGACCCATCAAAAGAGCTGAATGCCTCCCCTCTGATTTTGGCCTCTAAATCTCTTTTCCTGTTTGATAACCTGCCCCCCACTCCCCACAACCTGAGCCCAAATGCAAACTCTTTTTGGCAACAGTATGAACTTCACCAATCATGATCTCCAACATTATTCCTCTGCCTCGTTCAAACTCCACCCACCCCTCAAAACACCATATCTATCATTACCCCTGTTGCCAGTCCAGCATCACCTCCTGCCACCACACCTAACCTTGCCCCTGCCACCATGTCCAACCTTGTCCCCAATTTCATGTCCAAACTTTGACACCCACCATCACATCCAATCTTGCCCCCACCTCTACGTCCAACTTTGCTCTCCAACTCCACATTCAACCTTTCGCCCAACCTCTATGTCTGACTATGCAGTCCTCCACCATGTCAGATCTTTCCCAAACTACCACATACGATCTTGCTGTCCCAGCACCACATTTGACTTTACCCTTGCCAAACCGATGTCTTTTCCCCTTATCCCCCTACTGCAGTGTTCAATCTTGCCTCCATTGTGATTGTTGACCATTCTCCCACCCTGCCAACTGTCCTCCAAGTGTCCAGGCTAAGGAATTGTGCCACCTATTTTGCATCCTGATCTGCAGCCAGAGCATCTCTCTAGTTGGGCACTGAACATGAAATGGATTCAAAATACTCAGAATGGGCATCTGTTATTAATTTCAGGAACATCTCTATGCCCTTGGCCATGCTGCTGTCTTCAGTCATGCTCATTACCAAATTGCTCTTAAATTTTAGTACTATTGTTTTGAAAAATAGAAAATCATATCTCAGACACTCTGATACTGACTAATTGGATGGTATTAAAAAAACTACTTCAAATTGGATTTATGGTACCAGTGCAATCAATTGTTTTGGAAATTGGATGACAATCTGCCTAGCTGCAACAAGATCTACTTCTTGATCCTTTGCAAGCATTAATGGTATTTGAAATATTTGTTACAGTCTCAGCCAAAGATAATTCCAGACAAGTCAGTTCACAGATGAATGAGAAACAGCTAAGAGAGGAACTGTAGCTATCCTGTCACTATATAGATAGTCAATTATGTAAATATAAGTGTTTTGATGGAACGACCATTGCCTCCAGCAGGATCTTTTCCAGAGTAAGGAAACTAATGTCTCCTGAGAGAACCCAACAATAACAAGTGGTAGTAGCAGTGACGACACCCACAGAGGAAATGTAAGGAATGTTAGGAAATGGCCCTTAGAGAAGATCATCAGCAGCAGAAAGTAGGGGGGGAAATACTTCAAGGGCAATCCAGCAACAACATCGGAGAACAAAAACACAAGGACAATCCAGCATCTAGCAAGACAACCTCAACCCGGCATGAGCAATGATTTCTATCGTCCTTCTTCCAGAATCTCCAAAATATGTAGTGTCCCAGAGGGGCTGAGTGATGGTGAAATTGGTAAGGATGATTAATCCAGTGCTACTGCACTTTAGGTCTTATGAGTAAAGGTAACAAGGATCATGTTGGAACTTCATTATATGCTGCTGAATGTACTATGGACAACATACTGGCCAGACTGAGGATTGACAAGAGACAGGTTCATACAATGATATGATCAAAGGATTTGATTTAGACAATGTTTCAACACAGGCAAAGAAAGTAGAGGAGGCAAAATTGAATGAACATTGATATAAAATCTGGTGAACTAGTGCGACAACAATAATCTTTCCCTCAATGTCAACAAAACAAAGGAGATTGTCATTGGCTTCAGGAAGGGTAGAGGAGAACATGCCCCTGCCTACATCAATGGGAATAAAGTAGAAAGGGGTGAGAGCTTCAAATTTTTAGGTGTCCAAATCATCAACAATCTGTCCTGGTCTCCCTATGCCAACATGTTAGTTAAGAAAGCCCATCAACATCTTTACTTTCTCAGAAGACTGAGGAAATTTGGCATGTCCACTACGACTCTCATCAACTTTTACAGATGCACCATAAAAAGTATTCTTTCTTGTTGTACCACAGCTTGATATGGCTCCTGGTCTGCCCAAGGCCAGAAGAAACTACAAAAGGTCATGAATATAGCCCAATCTGTCACGCAAATCAGCCTCCCATCCATTAACTTGGTCAAACATAGCTATCATAATTAAGGACCCCACAGACTATGGACATTCTCTCTTTAGCCTTCTTCCATCAGGAATAAGATATAAAAGTCTGAGGTCATGTACTAATCAACTCATGAACAGGTTCTTCCCTGCTGCTATCAGATTTTTGAAGGGACCTATGTTGTATTAAGTCGATCTTTCTCTACACCCTAGCTATGACTATAACACTACATTTTGCGCTTTCTCATTTCCTTCTCCATGAACAGTATGCTTTGTCTGCATAGCACGCAAGAAACAATACTTCTCAACGTATGCTAACACATGTGACATTAAATCAAATCAAATCATCATCAGAAAACAGAATGAAGAACTCAATTCATTCATCAACTGAATGAATTGTTTGGCTTACAATTTGTGAGTATCGGATGCTACCGGGACTTGATCGTTTGTGTTATAAGGAGAGGATGGATAGACTGGGACTTTTCTCTCTGTAATATGAGGGCTGATTTTATAAAGATTTATAAAATAATGAGGGGCATAGATCAGCTAGATAGTAGAACAGTTAAAGATGTTTTTGACAAAAGCCTCCATGACTTTCTGGAAATTTTAACATAAAATAAATTTGATAGGCAGGAGAAAGAATGGAGACAAAACACTGTCTTTGTAAGAGATGTGAGGGAATTCCCATAGAAGTAGCATGATGAAATCATTCAGGTTGTGAGCTGCAAAACTGAAAGTACAACATGGCAATAACCAGGAAAGCATGTTGAAAAGGTGTCAATTGTCATTTTTTAATGTTAGAGTTTTAGTTTGGAAGAAGTCCATTGGCATGAAGAATGTGTCATTCTAATGGGGACAATGTCATGGGTTGGCTAGATTAGTCATTTTAAAACAGTATGCCATTCAAGAAAGCCTATGTTGACGCAAAACAGAACAGAGAATTTTGCTAACGGAAGCTCTATCCAAACATTACAGAAACAAAACAACCAGGAAATTGCCTTCCTAGGAGAAATATAATAAAAGCCAACATTAAAGTAAATGGACAATGCGCAGAATTCAAATCGGATACAGGAGTTGAAGTCACAGTTTTATCTGACAATTCATTAGCTGCAAAAATACACTTTGCAAATTTCAATTCAACTTCAAGGTCCAGGAGGAATCCAGCTAAATGTTCGAGGTGAATTTGATGCAACATTAAAATACAAAGATGAGAAAATCTCTAAGACAAATGTTATTCAAAATTAAGAATTCTCTTTGTTAGCAGAAAAACCTGGATATTTATTCATCCTTAAAGTTGAAGTCAACAAACAAGAACAAGACAACAAATTTAGAAGAGAATTCCCAAAACTCTTCGGAAGCTTTATACGGTTCCTAAACAGGTCTTCATGGTAACGAAAGCAATCCAGGATGTCAGGAGTCTATGATACTTTGCCCTGATTTGATTGATGATTTCTTACTCAGTGCCCAGATTCTACTGGCAAGTACAAGAGGGTAAACTTTGGAACACAACAATAACAAATCAACAAATACATCCTCCCTTCTCCATTTCAGCATACTAAATGGACCGTTCCCTCAGCAAGACACTAGTCCATTCCTTTATCATCCCCAATACACTCTGTCCTTCCTATAATGGCTTTCTGCCAACCCTTTTATCATTTTTCTCTCCTCCATTCCCTTTTCTTATTCTTCTCCTCTTTTACTTACTTAATATCTATTATATCACTAATCTTTCCTAATTCTAATGAAAGGTCCTCATTCTGAACTCTTTAGCTTTGCTTCTCTTACTACAGAGACTGGCAGACCTGCCGATCATTTCCAGCATTTTCTTTCTCATTTAGATCTTAGTCTCTGCTTTTAGACCTGTAGACAGATAGCAATCCATTCTTTTATGTCCCCTAACTCCACATGCTCTGTCTGCAGTCATGTGTCTACCCTGTGGTACTTTACCGAAGACTTTTTGAAACTCCAAATATATTTGCATCTGTTCAAATATGTTACATCTTTGGTACATGTTTAAAAATCCCTCCCCCTAGACAGCGCTGAGTCCGGCATTAATTAAGTGAACTCTACTTAAAAAGTAAACATATTTTCTACTTCTGCTAGCAAACAAAAATGTAAATTTTGAATGGAAGTAGATTTCCATTAAGTAAATCTGTGAACCTGCTATTGCCTGCCTGTGGAAAAATCCAGCCCCAGGTTGTATCAGAAAATGTACCAGCACAGTTAGGAGCATGAGGTGTCTCCAGGGAAAGCAGCAAGCAGACTGCTGGAAAAAAGCCCAATGGCGGTATTGTTTATGAGAGACAGAATTTCCAGAGGGAGTGTCACTCAGGAGACTTACTAATGAAGTGGCATGCTTAATTTGCTTTCCTATGTGCTGTTTAACTGTGTTTGTAACATTGCACAGAATTCTGGCTCATAAATAAGGCAGACTTTTATTATGAGCTACAATCCAACTGTGTTAAGTCGCATAGCTACAAAGAGCAAGCCAGTCGTATTGATGTTATTCTATCCAAAGTATAATGCACGAAGGATAGTCTATGAAGGTATTTTTGTTGTTAAAAAAAATTGGGCTGCTGCAACAGGATTTTCCATAACCCAGCGGTGTGTTGTTGAAAAGACATGCGAAAGGAGTCTAAGTATGCCAAACTACTTTTGTTCATATGAATAAAGTTTCCTTTTAAATGGAAAACAATTGCCACTAATGGGACCTCCTTTGAAAACACAAATGAAATAGGTTGGCTTGTTTTAACAATCAGGTTTATGTTTGACACCTTTTACTAAGTCCAGAACTGAAGAGTGGGCAGTAAGGCTTCATTGGAAATGGTTCAGTAAAAGAATATGTTTGCAATTATGTTGAAGCACATCATTTAACTATTGTGTGGCCAGAAATTTGAAATCGTCTAGGAGTAGATTTATGTCATTTTAAAATTAATGTTATCACATGTCCTGATTTTTATTTCTTTGCCAGCTCTTCACTTGAATGCTGCAGGGTGTATTTGTTTGTTGTGCCCAGTATATCTTGATTATACCCAGAACTGTGCATACTTCGTGATTCTGTGAATCCGTTCAGCCCATTTCACACCCCGATGATCAACAGAGACAACATTAGCGTACAGTAAAGATGCAGAGGGAAGTATTGACTCTATTTCCTATTTTGAATGCTGTGTCCAGTATAGTGAGCAATTGCTAAGACAAACCTTCGTATGAGAGGTCTTTTCACAAATATACATTTTTAAACTATTTCTGTACTATTTGGCATTTCTCTCTTCTGGCACTTAGGCTCTGATTTTACCAGCACTCCCATGCTGATTTCAGGGTGAGTGAGGTTCATAGAACAGCATTTTCCATTGGTCTCAGGCATGATCTTATGAGGCTCGGAGGACATGCCGGTAGAATTCTGACCTTAATCAGAATTAACCTCTTATCATTAATTATTATACTGTTATCATTAATAATTATATTTTTTCTGCCCAACTCTTTTACCTGCAAGAAGTGAATTTAGCAGAGAGAAACTTCTAAATCCAGGTGACTAGAAGGAGAGGAGAGTCTACATTGGAAGGCTAGGCAAATCCTGAAAACCCTTTCATCCAGCATGACACATACTATGCTCATAGCAGTGTATGAATAGACTGGAGGCCAGGAGATCAAATCCTAGCATGATAAATTTCAATAATCCAATAATTTGTGAGGATGATGAAATGACCAAAGAAGTATTAGATTGTTGTAAAAACTTCAATTCATTCACTAATTGCCTTCTGCAAAGCTAATCTTTCACCATTGTGTTTGTCCTACAAACGACTCCAGTTCCACATTTTAAGATTCAACATAGTTGTCCTCAGGCTAACCAAAGCTATGGAACAACTATTGTCGGTATTACTTTCAGTTCAAAAACAAGATTAAAAAACTCATCTCAGGGATGACAGCATTATCAAAGGTCTGATTGTCTGGAAAGGAGAAGGTGCTGAGATTTTTCCCCAAAGGAAATATCCCAGGTAGTGCAGGCAAGCAGCTTCCACTTATGAGAAGAGTTCAGAAGCTTCCTGATTTTGGTCTCGACTGCCAGTTGCCATTTTGTGAACATGTATGCTTGGTCTCGTCCAATGTACTGCTACCAGCTAAATGCTAGTCCCCTTTGCTCAGAAATTTTTCCATTTGCTTGCCTTCCTGCTAAAATTGTGTTAAGATAGAATTTTATTTTGCTCATGAGCTGTGAAAATTCCTGACTCGGCCAGTGTTTATTATTTTTTATTGAATTCAAATTTCACTTCTGCTAATGGTGGGATTCAAAATTACACCCCCAGACGATTGCCTTGAGTCTCTGGATTGCTAGTCCAGTGACAATACCACTACACTACCTCTTTTCCTTACACAGACCCACTGTATATTCCAGACAAAATGTCATTTTTCAGTTGGAATTCTGGCAGTATTTTTCCCAACAATTGAAAGTTTGCCACCACAAGAAGAGAGGCGATGGCTGAGTGGTACTATTGCTAGACCATTAATCCAGAAACTCAGCTAATGTTCAAATCCCACCTTGGCAGATGACAGAATTTGAATTCAATAAAAAATAATCTGGAATTAAGAAGTTACTTATGACCATGAAACCATTGTTGATTGACTGAAAAACGCATCTGGCTCACTAATGCTTTTCAGGGAAGGAAATCTGCTGTCCTTACCTGGCCTGGCCTACATGTGACTCCAGAGACATAGTAATGTGATTGATTCTAAACTGCCATCTGAAATAGCCTAGCAAGCCACTCAGTTCAAGGGCAGCAGAGATGATCTGGAGATGCCGGCATTGGACTGGGGTGGGCCCAATAAAAACTCTCACGACACCATGTCAAAATCCAATAGGTTTATCTGGAATCACAAGCTTTCAGAGTGCTGTTTCTTTACTTGATGTCTGTGCTATATACACTATCTTCTTGGAGTTCCTCTCCACTTTGAGCCAGCACATGCTTCCAGATAAACCTGGCATCGTGAAATTTCTAACCAGGGATGGACAATAAATGCTGGCCAGCCAGTGGTGCCCATGTCTGACGAATGAATGAAAAAAGTGACAAAATTCAAAGTTACTGCAATAACTTCAGGCCATTCCTATGGCTACTTCATTGGAAATAGCCCTGCTGAGTTTATAAAATGTGAGCACACCTTCCTCAACAGCCTTTTAAGGGCCTTTCAGCACCAAAATTCTCATACTAATTGATTATAAATTTATGATTGTGCTCTTATTTGACAAAAACAACCAATTAAAATAGATAATACAAGAGCAATGGAGGAAGATTGCATGAGCCATCAGTGCCAAGATCCAACCCTGCACAAGTTGCAGTAAGAAATTTTAATGGCTTCAACAAGGCAACCGAGCTCAGAGGAGGATGTGTCAGCATCAAAGTACTGCTCCAAGCATGAGTACCACTCACAATGATCGTCCTCTTGCTGTTTTGAAGAGCATCCGCTAGATTATCTGCAATGCACAGGTGGTACTGAAAACTATTCAAACCACTGACATTCACCTGCAACCATTCCTTTTAATCACATCCCAAGAAAACTGAACACTTTGAAGCTTCACTTGATTAAGTACTTAATAAGTACTTGCTGATCACACGCACCTGTTTCTTCCTCGATAATTGTCTGCTTGCTGACAGCAGGGTGGGATTGCTTGACATGGTGACCAGAGAGTATTTGCAGCCTCAAGTCTTTTCTTAAAGGAGAAAACCAGACACAATGCAGGACAATTCGTCACAAGAACATTCACTAGCTATTGTTTGATCCATCTGGAGAAGAAATCCTCCAAAATCTGGACAAACTCACATGAGATGCAGAAATAGAAATGCTGGAAAGCTCTGGGTTAATTACAAGAATCATTATAGGTTTTTGTCATTTGTCACTGAAGCACCATATTTGATTTTCAGAAGTTTTAGTCTTCGAACATTTGATCCCTTCTTATTGCTGTTACTTAGATTTTCAGCATTAGCAGGCAGCAAAAAAAAGCATGCGCAAGACCCAATCAAGCTTTTTGTCTTCTCACTCCCAGCTTTTAGTTTCGAGGTAGACTCCCAAGGAGAGAATTAGTGAGTGAGAGGAACGTGTATATTCGGATACAGAGGTAATGAATATAATGTTCTCCTCACAACACCGGAGATAATTCTTCCAGAGGCAAAACAGGGTTCTGTTTGATCAGACGGAAGGATGTGAGATGGGAATTCAGAGTAGGTTCTTTACTCAGACAGTAGTAAAGGCGTGGAATGCCTTACCTACAACAGTAATGGATTCACCAACATTAAGGGTATTTAAATGGTCATTGGATAAATATATAGATGATATTGGAGTAGTATAGGATAGATGGACTTTAGATTGGTTTCACAGCTTGGCACAACATCAAGTGCCGAAGGGCCTGTACTGAGCTGTAATGTTCTATATTCATTCTTAAGCACTTTGCGTCTGATTGAGACCCAACATCAGAAATCAGGAGCCCACTCTACACCCTCTCTGACCTTCTTTCTGACCGCTCTGCCCATCGTGCTGGTGACCCTCCCTCTGTGACCACAAACCCACCTGCATTCAGGTGGATTTGCCATGCTAAATTGCCCCTTAAGATCCCAAGATGGGTAGGTTAGATGGATTAGCCATATAAATGTGTGGGGTTACAGCTTGGGAGAGGGCTTGGGTGGGGTTCTCTTCGGGGAGTCAGTGTGAACTAGATAGGCCAGGTGGCCTCCTGCTATACTCTGGGGATTCTATGGATTCTCAGCTCTTTCTGGGGATGCAGTGATGGTGCTCAGGAAGGGTTTGTACCACCAGTGGCCATCAGTAACAGAATCACACAATACTACAGTGCAGAAGAGATCCTTAGTCCATGGAGTCTGCATCAATGCAAGAAATACATTGAGCTGCCCACCTAATCCCACTTGCCAGCACCTAGCCCTTTGTCTTGAATATTATGGCGTGCCAAGTACTCATCCAGGTATTATTTAAAAGATGTGAGGCATCCCGCCTCCATCACCCTCCCAGGCAGACTACTCCAGACCATCACCACCTGCTCAGTAAAACATCTTTCCTCAAATCCACTCTAAAACTCCCACCCCTCATTTTTAACTTGTTACCCTTCAATTAAAGGGAACAGCTGCTCCTTTCCACTGTGTCCATGCCCTCATAATCTTGAACACCTTAATCAGGTCACTCCCTCAGTATTCTCTGTTCCAGAGAAAAAAACCCAAACCTATGTCCTAGTGGGACATAGACAGGATGCAAGACTGGGCGGAGAAATGGCAGATAGACTTCAACGCGGATAAATGTGTAGTGGTCCATTTTGGCAGGAATAATGGGACGAAGGAGCACAATATAAGGGCTAGGAGTCTTAGCTGTATTGTAGAGCAGAAGGATCTCGGGGTCTGGGTCCATAGGACTTTTAAATCGGCCTCGCAGGTGGAGGAAGTGGTCAAGAAGGCGTACGGTGTACTGGTCTTCATTAATCGAGGAATAGAGTTTAGGAGTCAGGAGGTAATGATGCAGCTTTATAAGACTCTTGTCAGACCCCATCTGGAGTATTGTGTGCAGTTCTGGTCGCCTCAATATAGGAAAGATATAGAGACTATTGAGAGAGTGCAGAGGAGATTTACAAGGATGCTGCCTGGATTGGGAGGCAGGCCTTATGAAGATAGGTTGAGGGAGCTGGGACTCTTCTCACTGGAGAGACGTAGGTTGAGAGGCGACCTGATAGAGGTTTAGAAAATGTTGAGAGGAATAGATAGGGTGGACTCTCAGAGACTATTTCCCCAAGCTGAAATGGTCACTACGAGAGGGCACAGATTTAAGGTGCAGGGAAGCAAATACAGAGGAGATGTTAGGGGTAAGTTTTTCACTCAGAGGGTGGTGAGTGAATGGAATCGGCTGCCGCCGGAGGTTGTTGAGGCAAACTCGCTGGGGTCTTTTAAAAGACTTCTGGATGAGTATATGGAAACAAATAGGATAGGGGGTTATAGATAGATCTGTGGATTGGTAGATTTGATCGGCGCAACTCGTGGGCCGAAGGGCCTGTTTGTGTTGTATTGTTCTATGTTCTATTCAACGTCTTTTTATAATTTAAATATTCCATCCCAGGCAACATCCTAGTGGATCTCTTCTGCATCACTTCCACTGCTACTCTTTGCTTTCAATGCCCAAGCCAATTTTTGTATCTATCTTACTAGACCACCTCGCATCACTTTACCTTTTGTATCAGCTTGCCATGAGGAATCTGAACTCTTCCTCAGTTCTCTGATGGAGAATGGCTGCCTTAGAAGATTGCAGAGCTTTTGGCTTTGATCTTCAGGTCGTCATTGGCTACAGGTATAGTGCCAGAAGACTGGAGGATAGCAAATGTTGTCCCCTTATTCAAGAAGGGGAGTAAAGACTATCCTGGGAATTATAGACCGGTGATCCTCACCTCTGTTGTGAGCAAAGTTTTGGAAAGAATTATAAAGGATAGAATTTATAATCATCTAGAGAGAAATAAATTGATTAGGGATAGTCAACACAGTTTTGTGAAGGTTAGGCCGTGCCTCACAAACCTTATTGAGCTTTTTGAAAAGGCGACCAAAAAGATGGATAAAGGTAAGGCAATTAACGTGGTGTATATGGATTTTAATAAAGCGCTTGATAAGGTTCCCCATGGTAGGCTACTGCAGAAAATGCAGATGAATGGAATTGAGGGTGATTTAGCAGTTTGGATCAGGAATCAGCTAGCTGATAGAAGACAGAGAGTGGTGGTTGATGGAAAATATTCAACCTGGAGTCCAGTTACAAGTGCCTCAGAGATCTGTTTTGGGGCCACTGCTGTTTGTCATTTTATAACTGACCTAGATGAGGGTGTAGAAGGATGAGTTATAAATTTGCTGACAACACCAAAGTCAGAGGAGTTGTAGACAGTGAGAATGGATGTTATAGTTTGCAGAGGAACATAGACTGCGGAGTTGGGCCGAGAGGTGGCGAATGGAGTTTAATACGGAAAAGTGTGAGGTGATTCACTTTGGTAAGAGTAACAGGAGTACAGATTATAGGGCTAATGGAAGGGCTTTTAGTAGTGTCGATGAGCAGATGTACATGTGCATTGCTCCCTGAAAGTTGGCACCTAGGTTGATAAAGTTGTTAAAAAGGCATACAGTGTGTCAGCTTTTATTGGTAGAGGGATTAAATTTTGGAGCTGTGAGGTCATGTTGCAACTGTACAAAACACTGGTGCAGCCACACTTGAAGTTTGTGTACAGTTCTGGTCACTGCATTATAAGAAAAAGGTGGAGGCATTGGAAAGGGTGCAGAGAAAGTTTACCAGGATGGTGCCTGGTATGGTGGGAAGGTCTTATGAGGAAAGGCTGAGGCACTTGAGGTTATTTTCATTAGAGAGAAGAAGGTTAAGAGGTGACCTAATTGAGGAATACAAGATGATCAGAGGGTTAGATAGGGTGGACAATGACAGCCTTTTTCCTCGGATGGTGATGGCTAACATGAGGGGACATAGCATTAAATTAAAGGGTGGTAGTTATAGGTTGGATGTCAGAGATAGGTTCTTTACTCAGGGTAGTAAGGGCTTGGAATGCCCTGCCTGCAGCAGTTGCAGGACTTGTCAACTTTAAGGACGTTCAAATGGTCAGTGGATAGGCATATGGATAACATTGGAATAGTTTAGGTTAGAGGATCATTAGATGGTTCCACTGGTCAGCGCAACATTGAGGGCCGAAGGGCCTGTACTGCACTGTAATGTTCTATGTTTTTATCACTTCTATTATCTGTGCATGCCATGCTCACCAGCTAGTGCTATTTTGTCTAACTGTGCACTAATGCACACTGATGGATGAGTGTCTACACTGGTGGAATGATGCGACACTGTCTCTTCAAATGGTTGCTCCTCTTTTGAAGTCTCAAGAAGTAACTCTGACATTATTGTCTCACCTGCCACTCGACCTTTGAGAAAGACAGGATAATGTTAGGATGCTTCACCAACACCTTTTGTCTGTCACCTTTTGTTTGTCATTGGTCATGCTTATCATAAGGTTCATCGGCCACCCTAGTCATGGATTCTACTCTAGCCTCGGAGATTAACTTGTCTGATCATTGACTCTCCCCTGCCAGATCCATGGTCCAACCTAACCCAAAACCTTCTAATCTGGGATCAGAGAGGAATGCCAGATCACTTCACAGGTAAAGTACTGAGGAGTAGATTACGGTGGCAAGGGGCACCAAGGGGAAGAATGATTAGGGAAACTCACATAATTTAATAAGTTTTAAGCAGAAAAAGCTTAACTTTTAATCAGTACTATTAGAAATGTAAATACCTCTGAACAGGAAGCATGATGAAAGACATGAAATGTAACATTTTCTCTCTTGTTGTAACAATGAAACAAAAAAAGCAACAAGTTGTCTCTTATAGTATCTTTAACATAAAAGAAATGCAGCTAGTATAGATAAATACATTCCTGGAATGAAGAGTGAGATGGGGACAGGGTTACTCGTTATTAATGCTGTGGGCAGACGTTGTCATGGGAAGCTGCTCCAAATAATATTGCAATGAATGTCTCCTGCTGCAGGCAATGAGTTGTCCTCAGCATCTTTCTCTTCTTTCTCCAACAAACATAGATATAAAGGTATTCCCAAAGGGAGAAAAATTGTAAACTATTGTAAGTGATGCCTGGAAAAATTAAATCCCATGGAGCAACGCCAGATGTTCAATCCTGCAGTGGTCAAGGACAAAATGATAAAGAAAAGTTATGGAAACCATCTCTTAAATAAGTACCTCTAACTCTCTGCAAAAAGAAAATAGTTTTGGGAAACTATTTACAATAAGGAAAATCAGAAGACCAGAACGTATCCAGAGAACACTGAAATAGAAGTCAAAACAAATCAGTGATGAAGTTGGCTCTGGGAATAGTTTTTCAATTTTTTTGAGGGATGTAGGCATCATTTGCTAGGCCAGCACTTTTGTTGCCAATCCCTAATTGCCAAAGAAAGTTGTGGTAAACTGTTTTCTTGGACCATGAGGAGTAGGTGCACTCATGTGCTATCATGGAGGAAGTTCCAAGATTTTGACCCAGCAACAGCAAAGACACGGCAATATAGTTCCAAGTCAAGCTAGTGTGTAGCTTGGAGTGGAACCTGCAGCATCTCTTGTAGCTTTGGTCATCCTATCTGAAAAAGAATATAAACATCGTCATTAGTATTTAAGAGTGACCAAAATGGCAACAAGCTTATAGGCCTTAGAAGATCAGGAAACTAAGCAAAGTTTTTTTTCTGGGAAAAAGGTAATGTGGAGATTGATAGAGGTTGGTAAAAAAGTGAAAGGTGGGGTTTGGGGCTCTTAGCGAAGAACACATAATGATGATTGGCTGAAAGCCTAGATATCCATTAGAGTATGAAATACCTGAGTCCCAGGGAAAACATTGCTTAATTGACAACTCTGACTCTGAGCTTTTCTGTCAATTCCACTATGGTTATTTACACAATATAGGGAAGTTTTAAGTGCTTGAAGTTTCTGCTTTTGATATTTTAAAGAGTCCAGATAATGATACTTTTAGTGACGTGTTGTGAAAAACAGGTATGTTTTAAGACAATGAAATGTCATCAATCAATGGTTCTTCTTTAAAAGATTTTTCTGTGCATCCTATTGTCACTACAGGATCATTGGATTGACAAAGTTTACTGTGGGCAAATGGACATAAAAATGCCAGAAAGGCATTTTGGCATGGAGGCTATGAAAAATCATATGGGATGGTTAGGGGACAAATCATGGCATGGAGGGCCACAGAGGTGGGAGGGCATGAGGTAGCATGGACTGGGGATAGGGAATGTCTGGAGGTTCAGATAATGTGGGGTGAGTTCTTTTTCTTTATCATTGGGATGATGTCCCACAGTACTGAGGCAGGCCTTTTTAAACAGCCTACCCTCAGCACATAGCAGTTCCTGTGGCTACTCTCAAACTCGTTCCCAAGTCATCTGGCCCAGCTGCAACCTACACCCCACCATCTCACCTCCAAACCTCTACCCCCTCGCCCCCGCACCCCCCCAGAAATTCCTAGTATTTGCTCCCCAGACAGGCAGCTGAGCCAAGAATTTTCTCAACTCCCAATACCTACCTCAAAGATGAAAATTCAGTTCTCTTTATCTACTCTGTCAAAATCTTTCATCATTTAAACATCTCTGTTATGCCAAACCTCTGCCTCCTTTTTTCGAGAGAAACCCAACCCATTCAACCTTTCCAGATATATATAACCTCAAAGTTCTAGTGTGTTATAAATCTTTTTTTCACCTTTTCTATTGCCTTATATCCATCACCTTTATAAATTGGTAACCAGACTACGCATAGCACTTCAAATGAGGCTTAATCAAAGTTTGCTGCTTCTCTGCTTTTCAATTCTATCCCTCCAGAAATAAACCCTTCTGCTCCCATTATGCCCCTGTTGACCTCAGCCACAATTTTTAGTAATTCTTAAATTTGTATTTGCATTTGCTGTTCTAACCTGTTTAGTAAGAAGTGTCACAACACCACATTAATGTCCAACAGCTTTATTTGGAATCATGAGCTTTCAGAGCTCTGCTCCTTCATCAGGTGAGAACACCTCAAAACCGATTTAGATTCTTATTTGCCAATTAATATGTGACTTCCTTATCTTTCTTACCAATATGTAATACTTCACTCTTATTTCTGTTGCCATTTATTTACCAATTACATGCTCTTTCTACACGTTCATTAATATTTTCTTGTAATTTGTTGAAATCCTTCTCATGTTGGCGATCCCTCCCAATTTGCTGTTAGTCTACAAATTTAGGAATTCTGCTTTTTATTCCAAAACATAAATCATTAATACAAATTGTAAATTAAAGTGGTCCTAAATCTGATCCTTGAAAGATCAAATGTATTACTTTCCACTACACTATTCTCCGACAAAGTGGTCAGGATGCACATTCATTTTTATGAATATTTAGTTAAGTATGTTTTTATAGGTCTCACTTAATCTACCTCTGAGAACATTACTGCTATCTCATTAGGTGAGTCAGCTACAAGCTGGCTGGCAGAAGTTTCTTTTGACTTGGTGCTAATAGTCCATTAACATGCCCCGAACACTAACTCTCCCACTTTTATTTCTCACTTGTCTTTCCACTTTGAAGTGACAGATGCATCCTGTTACAATTATAGGTGTGGACTTTGATTCTGACACCTCCAATGGATAAACTATGAAGCAATTAGAGGTCCCACTCACACTGGTCTTGTGCAATGCAAGTGAGAACATATGACACCAGCTGATGTGCAGCAGGTTCTTGTATTCAGCTGATTGATTATCTTTACTCTAGAGCCGCTGAATTTTGGGTTTGCGACTCATTAAAAATGGACTTAATTGGATTCTTACATCATGTTGTAGTGATTTTAATCTTAATAAATAAAATGCTGTGTGTCAGGGTTATGTTCTCAGCACCTTCCTTTATATTTACAGAAGCACGGACAAGTTATGCAACCTGAGAAAAGAAGCTGAGCAATTTTCGCCTCCGCTGCCTCAGACAAATATCCATCTTCTGACGAACAGCGTGACAAATATAGAAGTACATCAGCTTGCAGGGATTGCCAACCTGTTTGTTTTCTTGAGTCAGCAGCGACTCCACTGGATACTTCTTTTGAGCAAAATTGATAATAATTACATTCCCATAGACATGTTCAATGGTGAGTTTTCTATCGATATGAAACCAAAAGGTCAGCTATGTCTGTGATACAAACCTGCCTACGAATGAGACATCAAGTCGGCTGGGATTGAAGTCAATGCATAGTAAGGCCTCTAAGTTGCATCAAGACAAGCACTGGAACTCACTGACTGTCCCATCGACAGCACACTCCCACCATCAATTTTTCAACAGTGAGGGGTGCATTCAACTGGAAATGCCATTGACAAATTAATTCAGAATACCCTAGGTGACAAGGGAGAAAGAAGTGAAGATGAAAAGGAAGAATTGTAGAATTCCTTATTAACCAAGAACCTATCTATCTCTGTCTTAAAAACACATTCAATGACTTTGGCCTCCACAGCCTTCTGTGACAATGAGTTCCACAGATTCACCACTCACTGGCTGAAGAAATTCCTCCCCTTCCATTTTAAAGGACCGTCCTTTAGCCTGAGGTTGTGCCCTCTGGTTCTAGTTTTTCCTTGTAGTGGAAACATCCTCTTCACACCCACTCTATCCAGGCAGGATCCTGTAAGTTTCAATAAGATACTCCCCATCCTTCTAAACTCCAACGAATATAGATCCAGAGTTTTCAACCATTTCTCTCGACATTGATAAGATACCAAGACCAAATGAGATGCATCCAAAGATCTGAGGGAAGAGATAGTGAAAATTACAGGGGCATGAGTGATAATCTCCCAGGCTTGCTTAGACACAGGGGTGGAGATGAAGAACTGGAGAACTGCAAATATTCCACTTCTGTTCAAAAAGGGGTGCAAGGTTAAAGCCAGCAACTATAGTCCAGTCAGTTCAACATCAGCGGTGGGTTGAGTATTTTTGGAAACTATCATTTGGGACAAAATCATTAGTTACTTAGAAAGGTGCAGGGTAATTAAGGCAAGCCAGTATGGATTAATTGAGAAAAATCATGTCTAACTAACTTGCTGAAACTTGTTGAGGAGATAACAGAGAAGGGTAATAAGGACAATGCTGTTGATGTGTGCATGGATTTTCAAAAAATATTTGATACAGTGCCACACAACAGACTTTTGAGCGCAATTCTAGCTCATGCAATGAAAGGGAAAGTAAACACTTGGATAAGAAATTGGCTGAGTGGGTGACACAGAGCAGAGGGTATTGATGACTGCTTTTCAGGTTAGAGGAAGGTTTGTAATGGGATTCTCCAGGAGTCAATGTTGGGACTCTTGCTCTTCCTGATATTGTTAATGGCCTAGATTGTGGGTGTTCAGGGTATAATGTCAAAATTTGTAAATGACATGAAGATTGAAAACATTATCAACTGTGATGAGTTTTGAATTTTTGAACTTTAGAAGAACATAGATTTGTTGGTGACAAGTGGGAGATGAGGTTCAATGCAGAAAAGTGAGTTGATTCATTTTGGGAGGAAGAATATGGAGAGACAGTATAAAGTAAAAGGAGACATGCTAAAGGGTATTGGGACCATGGTGTATACGTTCGTAATTAATTGTATGGTGTATATGTACATAATTAATTGAAGATGGCAGAGCAAGCTAAGAGAACAGTTAATAAAATATGCAGTGTCTTAGGTTTTTTTTAATAGAGGCATTAAATACAAGAATAAGGAGGTCATGTTGAATTTGTATAACTCACTAGTTAGGCCTATTCTGGAGCACTGCATCCAGTTTTGAGTCAACAAAATGAAGGAGATATTTAATGACTTCAAGAAGCATAACAGGGAAAATGCCTCTGTCTACATCAACAGGAACAAAATGAAAATGGTCAAGTGCTTTAGGTTTCTAAGTGTCCAGATTACCAATAACCTATCCTGATCTCTCCATGCCAATGCTATAATTAAGAAAGCCCACCAACACCACTACTTTTTCAGGAGGCTAAGGAAATTTGGCATGTCAGATACAACTCCCACCAACTTTTACAGATGCACTACAGAAAGCATTCTTTCTGGTTGTATTACAGTTTGGTTTGGCTCCTGTTCTGTCCAAGACCACACAAAACTACAAAGGGTCATTAACAAAGCCCAATCTATCATGCAAAATTAGCTCCCATCTAAACTTACCACTGCCTCAGAAAAGCAGCCAGCATAACCAAGACCCCATGCACCTTGGACATTCTCTCCTTCATCTTCTTATATTGGGGAAAAAAAATACAAGTCTCAGAACACATACCAACTGACATAGGAACAGCTTTTTCCCTGCTGTCATCAGATTTTTGACTGAACCTACTACACATTAAGTTGATCTTTCTCTGCACCCTAGCTATAGCTATAACACTGCATTCTGCACTTTCTCCTTTCCTTCTCTATGAATGATATGCTTTGTCTGTATAGTGTGCAAGAAGCAGTACTTTTCATTGTATATTAATACATGCAACAATAATAACTCAAATCAAATCATACTAGAGGAAGGATATGAAGGCATTGGAGAGGGTACAGAGGAGATTCACAAGAAAAATTCCACGGATAAATAGATGTTGCTGTGAGGAAAGATTGGGAAGGTTGTTTTCTTTGGAGAAAAGAAGTTTAAGGGGAGGTATTCAAGATCTTGTGGGATATGACCAGAGTGAATAGTGAGAAACTGTTTCCACTCAAGAGGACATGCACAGATTTAATATAATTGATATAAGCAGTAAAAGTGATGTGACAATTTTTTTTTTCATGCAGAAATAGTTAGAGTCTGGAATGAACAACTTGAGAAAGTGGTGGGGGTAGGTTCGATTGAGGTATTCAAAAGGGGTTTGGCTTACTATTGAAAAAGAAAGGAATGTGCAAGGTTACAGGGATAAAATTGGATAGAAAGCTCTTTCAGAGAACCAGTGAAGAATTGATGGATCGAATGGCCTCCTTCTGCACTGTAAAGATTCTCAATGTCTTGAGATGGATGAATGCCACCATCAACTTCAGTCTTAATAATGCCAGAGTTTATGAGGAGGTGGGATGGTTGGAGCCTTCACATTTTCCTGCTCATTGACATAGGTCATTTCCTACTTTAGGACCATTTAGAAATATTCCTTTCACAACTTGGTGATCTATTAACATATACCTGGAAAGAACAGCAAAATAGTCAGGTCGTGATTCGCTTTGGAAATGGCCAAATATCCCCAGGGTTATTGTCTGTTCTATTTTGTGAATTGGCAGTTTATTATCACCTCTTTTTCATCTGCAGTTCTCTGAGTGAAGACAGACCTGACCCACATTGCCACAAACACTATTTCAGGTAGGGCACAAAGGCAAGTCCCAAATCTACATCAACCAGAGTGGATATCAAATTCCAGGCCTTTGGCACCAACCTGATTCAAACTGGCCATCCAGCCAACTGAGCCAGATGAACTCTCCTAAGGAGTCCGTGTTGCTGTGGCAACATGCATTTTTATAGTCCAAAGCTATGGATAGTGATGGTCAAAGCTCCAATTTTCTTTCTACCATGTTCCTGAACAGGAATCTCTCCTGGTTCCTCCTGATTGGCATATGCTGGAAGGATTTATAACTTTATGCTCAACTTGTTTGGCTATGTTATGAATGCACCCTTCTTGACCATCAAGTCCTGGACTGGAAGTTTTTGGCCATTCACACTGGCGGAATCTTCTGGTCCCACCAACAGCACTCTCCCATTGCAGGTTTCACAGCGATGAGGGGTGCATTCAATGCTAAACTCTGCTGACAACAGCAGAACCGGAAGATCCCACTGCCGGCCCAATGGCACCCCCCACCACCTCGAAATACTTGGCAGATGGTACATTAAAACCTTTTTTTTAGTTTATTCATTAGTGTCACACATAGGCTTACATTAACACACTAATGAAGTGTGAAAATCCCCCAGTCACCGTACTCCAGAACCTGTTCAGGTACAAAGAACAAAGAACAAAAAAAAATTACAGCAGAGGAACAGATCTTTCAGTCCTCCAAGTCTGCACCAACCACGCTACCTGACTGAACTAAAATCCCTTGCCCTTCCAGGGACCGTATACCTCCATTTCCATCTTATTCATGTATTTGCCAAGATGTTCCTTAAAACTCACTATCGTATCTGCTTTCACTATCTCCCCTGGCCGCCAGTTCCAGGCACTGGCCATCTTCTCTGTAAAAAAAAAAAAAAAAAAATGCCTCATTCATCTCCCTTAAATCTTGCCTACACTGAGGGAGAATTTTGCATGGACAATGCACCTAACCAGCATGTCTTTCGGACTGCAGGAAGAAACTGGAGCAACCAGAGGAAGTCCACGTAGACGTGAGGAGAACCTGCAGACTCCACACAGATTGTGACCCAAGCTGGGATTCAAACTTAGTTCCCTGGCATTGTAAAGCAGCAGTGCTAACTACTATGTCACCGTGCCGGGATGTTAATTAAGGGTTTAAGTTGTTGATTCCCTTGCGTGGGAGCTTAAAACCAAAGTATCCCCAGTTACTGTTTAGAGGATAATTTGCATACTCTGTTTGTTACAACTAGATGAAATTGACTGTATAGTTTTGAATGCAACATTGATGTGGATGCCAGTAATAGTTTTTTAAGGCTAATGGATGTCCAGATTCCTGATAATTTCCCCCAGTGATTTTTACAAAATGATGCTCTTGAATTATCACTACAATCCCCAAAAGTAGTTAATTAAATTATTCATGTTGCTTGTGAAGCCAAAATCATCTTCAGTCTGAAAATGGTTTACTCTTATTTATATGCTAGCAAAGAACAAGAATGTTTTTTCTCTATCAACCTACTTCTCTCACAAATTGTCCATCCAACATCTTTTATGAATATCCTTCAAATTAAATGTATAGTCTAAAGCTGGAAATTACTGTTGACCCTCATCCTTGCTCAAAGCTGAACATATTTGAAATGAGCAGATCAACACTTCTGCTAAAATAGTGAACACCAGAATATGATACAGGGCATTAAACATTCATTTGCTCATAACATTTGGTTATTTCTTTCCTCTAGTTTCTAGATTAGTTCACCCCTGATCAGCAAGGTTTTATTTCAGAGAGGAATTATTTGGCAGCTTTGCCACAAAAGATATTCTGCAAATCTGTCAGAGGAACTTTGTTCTTTCTTCAGCTACCGAGAAAGCTTTAGCCAAAGTGATTTGGCCTTTCTTGCAGAAAGTACTTCAGAGATTAAAGGTTTGGGGACTCCTGAATTGGAGGGTGTCTTTATTATAATCCCACATCTATTCAGCAGTTTACTCTAATTTTCCTTATCTAAATTTACTCTACAAGGTGCCCTCTATTTTCAATGTCTTACTGTAAACATTGGTGCAAACTGATTTTAATACTTAATTCATTTACGGGATGTGTGTGTCACTGCCTAGGCCAGCATCCCGAGCTGCCTTTAAGAAGGTGAGTTGCCTTTGTGAACCACTCCAGTCCCTGATTGTGGCCAATACCCATATACATTGGGGCAATTGCTATTTGTCAGGTCCATTTTTCAAACATCCCTTGTGGTCCATTAAAGCAGGCATTATGCATTTTGCATATGTGTATGAGGAGCCTATAGTCTGGTTTAGCTCTCCTTGTCAATTTGTTTGAGTAGGAGATGGCTTTAATCTACTCACATCTAATTTCCCGTCCTTTCTTTTGCCTTTTGTGCAGCAGGCTGGTAACATTCAAAAATGACATGGGCAATGTTATGTCATAGATTTAAAGTGCCCCATTCTAATTCTATGTGTGCTATAAGGTATTCAGCATTTTAGTTCTTTGTTCTTAAGAAAATTCTACCAGCTTGAAAGCCCCGGCCTTGACTGAGGCCTTCGCCCTTTGTTTTGTCTGAATGGATGAGCTTTTCTTTGACACGATCACACCTGATCCGGGTTACCAATGCCATATTAATTATTTTCTAACATTTTGGACAGTTTGCAAAGAATTGAGCAGATAATCTACTTCCCCATCTGTATCTTGGGCAGTGTTACTGTTGGCCTACCCGATCTCTGCAGGTTTTTCCAGCCACATTTCCTGTTCTGTTTTTCCAACTCCAGTCTATTCTACATCTTTCTCTGCTCCGTATAATTGATAGCAGATCATCCGTTTCCAGACCCCTGCAGTGTGATACTCTCTCCAAAACCCATTCATCATTTTAGTCCCCTTCCTACCAACAAAAGCTTTCTAAAAATCTATCATGCATTTGGTCACCTCCACTTCCCCTAACCTTTGCCTAGTGTCTGTTCCTGCTGTGAATCCCCATGGAACATTTCAGTGTGATATACAAGTGCAAGTTATTTTATTTATCCTTATTAATATTGCAGTGTTGCTGTGCCGTTGTATACAGTAAAATGCTTTTGAAAAAAATATTTTCCTTCAGTTGCCAAACAGCTGAGACAAACCAAACAAAGTAAGACAAATTTGATTGAACTGAAGAGAGGGCAGCTAGGCCAACCCTTTTCCTCCATGCACACATGCTGTGAACATTATCACCTCATCCCTCATTTACCATCTTCCATTAGTCTAAGAGAGCAGCAATAAAATGGGCAGACAGAAGGAAATCTACCCAGAATCTAGTTCTGCTCCTCCCCATTGACATTTGCATTTGACAAGAACAGCAAAGGAACATTGGTTCAAATGGGGAGGGAGAGGACGATCAAACGTGTGATAGGGAGGAGACATGAAGCTTCACTGTCTCATTTTCTTGCAGTTTCTGACATCATCCTAGCACTGGAAAATCCAAATACATCCTTTCCTATAGCATCTGCAGATTCTGCAGAGACATGACCTGCCAACTTTGGACTTAATATTTCATGTTTACAGAGGACAGCTTTTTAGTTTGTAAGCCCCTCAAATAGTTAAAGAACTCTTCACTTTTATAAGATGTGGATTAGAGGTGTATTTAACAAATTTAATTGAATTTTTTGTGAAAGCAAATAAAGTAATAGACTGGAGAATAATATTAAATAAATAGTATGACTTCTAAATAATACATTTAATAAATGTCCTCATGAAATGTGGTTAGGTGGTAAAAGATAGAGAGAATAGGCATTCATTCAAGCTGGAAGAAAGTGAACAGGGGTGTCCCAAAAGATTCTGTGCCTGAGTCTCATGTTTTCACTATTTTTATTAATGACATAGAGAGCCATATATCCACATTTTCTAATGACACAAAAATTGGTGGCACAGTAAAGTCAAAGTATACAGAAGCATAAAATTACAAAGAGACAATGATAGATTGAGTGCACCAATCTGCACAGATGGATTTCAATAGAAATAAATGTGAGATCACCCATTTTGGTCCAGAAACTGATAGACCCAAGTATTTGCTAAATGGAGATAAATAGGGAACAATGGAAATCCAAAGAAATTAAGAAGTCCATGCACACAAATCACTAGACAATGGTAATCAGGTACATAAAATGATTTTTTAAATATAAATTAATGTAATGTACCTAGAGGCAGAGAGTGTTCAAGGGAGGAAGTCTTGCTTCAATCCTAGTTAGATCGCATCCAGAGTATTCGGTGCAGCTCTGAACGCAATTTAGAAAAGATATGTTAATCTTAGCAGAAATGCAGTGCAGATTCACCAGATACTAGGAGAGATTACATAGAATAGATTTATATTCCCTGGAATATAGAAATGCAAGTGTTGATTTGACTGAGATCCTTAATATTTTAAAAGGAGTTAATAGGGTGGTGGTGGAATCTAAGACAAAGGGAGGTAACTTTAAAATTGGGCTCAGAGAGCTGATGCTAGTGCAATTAATACTTCAAACCCTGAGATGATAAATTATGGTTGTGGAAGACTTTAAGGAGTATAGGCTAAAACAGGTGGGGCTAGGATATCGTTGAAAGGCAGAACAGGTTCAAGAGGGTGAAAAATTCACTTATGTTTCTATGTAAGCACTTCTTAGAAAACAAGTATTAATTTGTATGATTTTTGTCAATGGTCACATGCCATCCGACATGAGGGAGCATCAATTCTTTCTTTTGGTAAGCAAATAAGCCCTCACATGCAGAAATGCGAATCTCAATCATTGTCTCCTAACTCTGAAATGCCGCATGATATATATCAAAAGACAACATCTTTTAACTCCATGACGACGCAGTGCATTTCACAACCTAACCTCCAATGATGACTGGAAATACCCCTTGCCATTGAATTTCTACTGGATACGCAGGGCAGGGTGTTGCTCCTCAGCTGCAGATACACGGATGCTCCATTGGTCTGCTAGCTATAGCCTCCACCCTTCCAGCTCATAGTTTCCCTGTTAAGTGTCAACAGACTTAAAGCTGCACCAGCACTTCAGAGTTTACTGAAAGGTTCATCCCCTAGGCAATTCTTCCAGCTCGATTCACCACTGGAAACTTGCCGACTCCCACTGGTGCCTTAACACCCACTCTAAGTGAGAGAAATTAACATAAAGTGAAGATCGTTGAATCCTGAGTAAATTTGCATGTTTCACATTAATTGCTACTTAACAAACTGTTAACGAGTACAACAATCAATGATGTCAAGATTGTGCGTTACAATGTGTTAGAAATATTTACTTCTAGGGCAGAAGTGCAAGCATGGAGTGAGGAGTATCAGCAAGGGGAGTCATCCTGATGATGGGAACAGGAGGAGGATGAAATGTCAAAAAAACTGGTAAGGGACTGGACGTGCTCTAGCAGTTGGGTCTAAATCTGAGCAGCAAGTTTAGGAACATGAACAAATATTAGTTCCTAGTCAATTAACAACAAATTACATAATTGATTTCAATTTGTTCGATAGGAATATTTGTGGAGATCATAAAAGAAAGGTGCAAACATTTAAAAGTGTTGTAAAAATAAAGATGACCTGGCAGTAGCAATACAAGCACACACGGAATGGGAGCAGTAGATGACCATTTTTCAGTCATCTCAGCTTTATAGTACAATTACTACTGATCCTGAGCTTTGACTCCACTTTCCTGCTTTTCCCCATATCCTACGATTCTCTGAACAAGGCAACATCTGCCTCCCTCAGCTTTAAATGTATTCAATGTTGGACCATCCACAATCTGAAGATTCACAACCCTTTCAGCAAAGTAATTTCTTCTCAAAGATCAGTCTATTATCTATTCTTTAAATTCATTTAAGGGATACTGGGTGTCACTGGCTAGGCCAGCATTCATGGCCCATCCTTAATTGCTCTTAAGAAGATGGTAGTGAGCTAACTTCTTGAAACTGCTGCAGTCCCTGATGTATAGGCACATCAATAGTGCTGTTAGGGAGGAAGTTCTAGGATTTTGAGCCAGTGACAGTAAAGGGATGACAATATAATTCCAAATCAGGTTGGTGAGTAACTTGGAGGAGATCTTGTAGGTGGGGTGGTGCTCCCATACATCTGCTGCTCATGTTCTCCTAGATGAGTGGTCAAGGATTTGGAGGGTGCTATGTGTGGAACCTTGGTAAGTTCCTGCAATGCATCTTGTAGATGGTAGATATTGCTGCTACTGTGCATCGACGGTAGGGAGAGTGAATGCTTGTGGAAGGTTTACCAACCAATTGGGCTGCTTTGTTCTGGATGGTCTCAAGCTTTTTGAATGTTGTTGGATTTGTACCCATTTGGGCAAATTTATTCCATCACCCTCCTGATTTGTGCCTTGTAAATTGTGGACAAGCTTTGGAAGGTCAGGAGTTCTGTTAGTTGCCACAGGATTCCTAGACTCTGACTTACACTTGTAGTCATAGTATTTATGTGGCTGATCAAGTTGAATTTCTGGTCAATGGCAACTCCAGAGTGATGATAAGAGGGTTCAGTGATGGTAATGCCACTGGATGTCAAGAGGCAATGGTTAGCTTGTCCCTTGTTGGAGATAGTTGTTGCCTGGCACTTAAATGGTATGAGTGTTACTTGCCACTTATCAGCCCAAGCCTGGATTTTGTCCTGATCAAGCCACGTTCAGACATGGACTTCTTCAATATCTAAGGAGTTATGAATGGTGTTGAACATTTTGCAATCATCAGCCAACATCCTCACTTCTGACTTTATAATGGAAGGAAGCTCATTAATGAAGTGGCTGAAGATGGTTGGGCTTCGGACACCACCCTGAGGAACTTCTGCAATAATGTTTGGAGTTGACATAACCGACCTCCAACAACAACAACCATCTTCTTTTGTGCTAGGTATTACTCCAATCAATAAAAAGTTTTCCCCTGATTCCCATTGACTTCAATTTTGCTAGGGCTCCTTGATGCCACACTTGGTCACAAGCACTCTCACCTCACCTGTGGAGTTCAGCTCTTTTGCCCAAGTTTGAATTGTAGTGAAGTCAAGGCTGAGTGGTCCCGGTGGAACCAAAACTGTGAAGCAAGTACTGCTTGATTGTACAGTCAATGACCCCTTCAATCATTTCTTTAATTACAGAGACGATTGAGAGTAGACTGTTGGGGTAGTAATTGGCTGGATGGAATTTGTTCTTGTTTTGTATACAGGTCACACCTGGGTAATTTTTCACCTTGTCAGGTAGATGGCACGAATTTTAGCTGTAATGGAACAGTTCAGCGACGAGTGTGGCAAGTTCTGGAACACAAAGCTTTGGTATTATTGCCGAAATATTATCAGGAACAATAGCTTTTGCAGTATCCAGTACCCTCAGTCGTTCTTGATGTCACGTGGAGTGAATCAAAATGGCTGAAGACTGACATCTGTGATGCTGAGGACCTCCAGGAGAAAGCTGGGGTGTAGCATGAACTTGGTACTTTTGAATGAAGATTGTAGCAAATTCCTCAGCCTTATTTCTTGCAATGATGTGCTGGGCTCCCATCATTGAGTTAATTACTTAATTTTTCACTACCTTTCATAGCTGGATGTATCAGGATTTCAGAGCTTAGATCTAATCCATTGGTTATGTGATCACCTTAGCTCTGTCTATCACATGCTGCTTATGCTCTCTGGCATGTAAGTGGTCCTGTTTGATAGCTTTTCCAGGTTGACACCTCATTTTTAGGTTTGTTTGGTGCTGCTCTTGGTATGCTTTCCTACATTCTTCATTGAACCAGAGTTGATCCTCTGGCTTAATTGTCGTTAGTAGAGTGGGGGATATGAAGGGCCATGAAGTCAGAGGTTGCGGTTTTATACAATTTTGCTACTGCTGATGGCTCGCCATGCCTCATGGTTGTCAGGTCTTGACTTGCTGTATCTGTCCAAAATCTATCCCAGTTAGCACAGTGGCAATGCCATACAACACAATGGAGGGCATCCTCAATGTAAAGGTGAACCTTTGCCCACATAAGCACTGTGAAGTGGTCACTCATACCCATTCTGCCGTGGATGGATGCATCTTTGGCAGGCAGGTTGGTGAGACTCTTTAGAATCTGGCCAGACCACTCAGTACCAGGACACTCACAGCGATGGACATTTCAATACCTCATCCAGAGTACATTCTGTATTCTTGCCACTATTGATGCTTCCTCTAAATAATGTTTAACATGGAGGCATATTGATTCATCAGTTAAGTGGGGCGGGGGCAGGGGGTAGGTAGTGGGGATGTGGAAATGTTTGCCCATGCCTTGGGGTCCAAAGTGTTGGTGACAGGAATTCCAGGCCAATTCCCTCCTGACTGAATTCCCACAATGCTGCAAACTCTGTTGGGCTCCCCCATCACTGAGGCTGGGACAGAACATACCCAGCGATGGTGGTGACTGGGATATTGTCTAACCATTGATTCCATCAGTATGATTAATCTGTGGGATAACTCTCCCAGTTTGGGTGGACTTTGCAGAGTCGACAGATTTGGATTTGCCTTTGTTGTTTCCAATGCCTAGATGTTAGGTGGCCTGTTGGGTTTCATTCCTTTTTGTAGGCTTCTTACAACTGAGTTGTTTGCTGGGCCATTGCAGAAGGAAATTGAGAGTCAACCACATTGTTATAAGGACAGAAAATGTCCTTTCATAAAGGACTTAGGTGGGCTTTTATAACAATGATTTTATAGTCATCATTAGACTTTAATTCCAGGTTTTTTTTTAATTGAAGTCAAACTCACATCCCTGAAACAATACTACTGCAATACCATAACATCACCTCCCCTTGAGCCTGTGCCCCTCACCAACAGAAACAATCTCTATTGTCTATCCTACCACATCCCTTCAGAAACGTGAATGTTTCAGTTAAATCATCTCTCAGTCATCCAAAATTCAGAGAATGTTTACTCCATCATACGACAACCCCCTCTTCCCAGGAACCAATTTAGTGAACTTTCATTTTGCTGCCTCCAATGTGAGTATATTCTACCTTAACTATTGAGACCAAAATTGCAAACAGTATTCCAGATGTGCAGCTGTGTACAATTGTAACAAGACTTCGATATTCTTGTATTCCAATCCCCTTGTGATAAAGACCAACATGCAATTTGCTTTCTTAATTGCTTGCTGCACCTTCATGCTAACTTTCTTTATATCTTGTACGAGCAAACCTAAGTCAACATTTAACAAAGAGTCATCTGGACTCAAAATGTCAGCTGTTTTCTTATAGATGCTGCCAGAACTGCTGGCATTTTCCAGCATTTTTTCCTTTGGTCCAAGTCAACACTGATAAGTTTGACAACTTCAGAAACGAAATCCGCTTCTCTCTTATTACAACCAAAATGAATAACTTCACACTTCACCCCATTATACTCCAGCTGCAACCTTGATTACCATTCACTTAAACTAGCAATATCTCTTTGCAGCCTCTGTTTCCTCCCTATAGTTTATATTCCCACTTAGCTTTGTATCATCAGCAAGTTTAAAAATATTACTTTCCGTCTCTTCATCTAAGTTACTAATGTAGATTTTAAATAGCTAAGGCTTCAGCACTGATCTTTGGGACTTCTCATTCATCGCAGCCTGCGAACTTGAAAATGTCCCATTTATGCCATCTCTTTGCCTGCTGTCCATGAGCTTCCGTGATCAAATATATAACCCAATCTCCTTGAACCCTTATCTTGCCTATTAACCTTTTTGCATTGCATCTTATCAAGTACCTTTTGGATCCAATACATCTACTGGTGCTTCTTTATCTATCCTATTAGTTACATTCCTCAAAAAACTCTAATAAATTTGTTAAACAAATTTGTAAAATCATATTGACTTCTTCTAGCCGTACCAGAAGTATACTTTTGTAAGTGTGTTGTTAAGACTGCCTTCAAAATAAATTGCAGCATTTTCTTAATGTTAGCAAGTCCCAGGTTACCTGTTCCTGAATTCTATCGCAATAGTATTAATAAAGCATTATGGATAGTTGACAGTAAATTATAAAGCAATAATTGCATCATGTGAATTCTATGAGCTCACCCATGTTCACTCCGTTTGCCTGTTCAGTTTTGATTTCACTGTGGTATATTTGTGTTATAAGAATACTGTGGTTACTTTTCACTGCTGAACAACTTCAAGAAAAGACTGAGAACCCTCTTCTACTTCTGTTTTAAATATATCTTCAGGCAATCTTGGATGAAAAACTTTAGCATTTCCGTCATACACATCTTTTTCTTATATTCCATGCACAAAATTTGCACATACTTGATTAATTTTTACTAATTTGCCATTACTTTCATGTTTAAATAGGGGTTTGTGGATCAATCAATGTTAAACCACACTCTGATGTTTGTGAAATCTCACAGTGAATCGTTAAAACTGACAACAGCACCCCCTATAGGAGAAAATTGACCCACCTCAATAATTATCTTCGAGCTGTTTTCATGGTCTTAAACATGAAACTATACCTGAAATACCTGAAAATTTGGGAGGCTACAACTCACTGTTGGCAAATGTAACTGCCAGACAAAAAATATTTCAAACAGGATAATCCTCCTATCAAAACACAGCTAACAGAATGCCACATTAATGTAGCAAAAATTTGTCTGCTAATAGCACCAGTAGTTTTCAGTCCTATAATATTAAAACAAATGCATGAGTTAACATGCTATGATTAGCAAGTGAGTTTATCTTCAAGTTTTGAGTTAGAGGTCACTGAAATCTCTCTATTGCGATAGTGTAAATTACAGACATCTAAGAATTAATTATAAAGCATTAGTGTCATTAAACAAAGCTCAAAAGGTCTACTTATCTGAATTGTGGGATTGAATTTCTGTCTTAAAGTGATTGAGGGGTATCCACTTTACTTTCTAAAACAAGTAGTTTGACCATTTTCTTGTTTTTTTTCTTGTTATTATAAGTGCTGTGTTTTCTTTTCTGGTGCTATTTGGAAGTATTGCATTGTGTTGGATTGGATGATATGCAGAGTCTATGGTGTAAGATCTGAAAGCATTTTAAATGACTGACATCGGATGCAGTAGTACCAGATTATCATTAACAATGCTGGCCCTTTGTTCTACGAATTATCACCAGGTAGAAATGAGATGGAGCCAACTCAAGAGTGCTGGCAAGGGGATAGAAGGCACCTGGACCAGTTCAAACCACCTGATCAGTCAACAGAGGTATTGATAGATGTCACAATGAAGTTTAGAGTCTGCACTATCTGCCCTCCTGTCTGAAAGGCATGCTGTGTGACCTGGAAGAAGAGGAAAAAAATAGTAAATTCTGTATGTGCCCTAGCTTTCAGCATTAATCTGTGGAGCTGAATCCCCTAATGCCATTTCAGTAATCAAATCACTCTGGAGCCCCATTGTGTTAGTACAGGACCATTTCAATAAGATGTGAAGATTTCAATAAACTGCTCGTGACTGTGATTACTGGCACTTGCTTATTTGTTCGGCATAATGCTCTGTCTCACGGGAAGAACTTGACTGCATTCAATGCGATTAATTTGCAAAGTAAGTAACATTTATTATTTTGTAATAAGTACATGATTATGTAATGTATTAGGAATAACATCTCTTTGAGCCAGGCTGTGAAAGGGATTCACAGAGGAATTCAGGCCAACTTCATTACCACAAGTAAGATTTTGCTGTTGCAGCCAATAGCCCTTTGCCCTCATTAAGCGACTTTCACCCGAAAGCCATTTAGTGCTGGGTTAAAAGAGTTAAATGAGACTTAGTAGAGCAGCTGGTTAAAACATTGTCCTTGGTCCGTTTTCTCATTGAAGCAACTGACTAGAAGCACAGCTGAGGAATTGTAGGATCTTTCCCTTTTTTTTGCTATTCTTTTCTCTCCACATATTCTTAATGAGTTGTACTGATACCGGGAGCTGATACTAAGTGATCAAAAGCCCACAGTGTAAAGCTATTTGAATCCAGCACTGCACCCAGCAGTTCTGCCTTTGACAGACGAAGAATTCCAAGTGAAGAGAATGGAAGTGTCACGCTGGTGCAGCAGGGGATTGGACCTGCAGGGCTGCAGTTGTGTTCATTGTTGTTAATTTGCACAATACCTGACCTAGAAGTGCCATACTTTCAAGCTTTTAAAAGAAACACTTTAATTCTCCAGGACAGTCAGTGTTTTTAATGATTTGTTAGAGAGGCCAATTTCTCGTCTATTTTACATTATATAATTTTGAAGAATGGATAATTTATTTGTTTTACTTTATTTATAAAGGAAGGAGTTTGATTTGGGAAATTAGCGTGGGGCTGGGAGGTTTCCTGAAATCAGAATTTTGATCATTGAGAGAAGAACCGTACTCTCTGTTTTTTGACATTTGGTTGCAGCGTAGGGTGAGGGAAATCTTATAGCATGTCAGCTGGTTCTTTGTTACTTTTAACATATGGCAAACCCACAGCTTTCCTTATGCCTCCTTTTCTTTGCACCTTTGTTACCTTGGCACAACAATTGCTACTCAAAATATGTTTTATTCATCCAAAATATCATTATTCTTTCTAGCAGGTCTCCCCAGCCATTCCAGTATTCTCAAGTCATGCCATTGGATACATTGAGATCTTTATAGATGTATGGGACAGAATTTTGTACTCCCATTGGTACCAAGCTGGGAGGTAAGATGGGTATGTAATTAGGTGGGATTGTGGTGTTTCCCACCTCTGCCAGAATTAAGTTGCAGTGGAAAGGCCACTGGTCAAACTTCTTGCCCTCTTGCCTATTAAGACCTCTGAATAGTCAATCAATAATGACTTAAGGGCCTTACCCTGTTGCTACTGGCATGAACCCAATAGTGGGCAGGTCTGCTGACATGCAATGTGCACAACATCAAAACTGCACAGGCAGCATGTCATCTCAGGAGAAGGGGGCGGGGATTGGTTGTCTTGATTTTCTTGCCTGCCCTTGCTGCTGACCCCGTGCATCCCTCTCCATGCAACTTGCAGTTACCATCCTGCAATCCCACCCCCACTCACCTCACATTGCTTAACTGTGCCTGCTGTCACTCCACAATCCCCGGAATCTGTTACCTGTCCTTCCAGTAACACGATGACCTGCTCAATGGTGCCGCTGAGCACAGAAGCTACCAGCCTCTCACTGGCCGGGAGCTCTCAGTGAGCGAGTCTTCCAGCCCCGGGGTCTTGATTGCAGGGAATAACCCACTGCTGGCCTCGCCACTGCTTGATTGGGCTGATAATCCAGCGAGCCTCACAAAAAGAGATGGCATGGGCCCTGCAAGTAAGACTCCTGTTGCCTCAGCAAGATTCCGCCCACAGGGAGGTAATCTCACAGTTAGAATCAGGTTATTTTACCGTTGTAAGATGTAAAGAGAAAGGTTGTTATTTTTTCAGAAGAAGAGAACAGCAAATATAAGGCATAGAATCATAGAATCCCTACAGTGCTGAAGGTGGCCATTCTGTTCATTGAGCCAGCACTGACTCTTTCCCAGGCCTTATCCCTGTAATCCTATTCCCATGCTACACATATTTTACTCTGCTAATCCCCCGAATCTTTACACATCTTTGGACACTAGACAATTTAGCAAGGCCAATCCACCTAACCTGCACATCTTTGGGCTGCGAAGTGAGTTTTGACAGATTTAGGGCCCACTAGCTGCTGTCCAACGATGAAGCAACTTTTTCCAATCATTTTAAATTCAGCCCAGCTAGGTAACCTAAAATATTACAATGGAGTGGGGGGATATGTTGCTGGAAACTTGGGGCTGAGTTTTGGACATGTTGGACCTTGGGTTGGATGGGACTATCATTTGCAATATCATTCACTTCTTGCCACACTTGCCCCTCATCAGTTTCAGGTTCAACCTTTTTCACACTTTCTTAGCCTCACCCAATACAAGGTCCAATATGTTCAGACCTAGCTCCAAGTCTCCAATTACCTACCCTCCCACCTCATTGATTTTAAGAACCCTTGATCTTGTTTATAAATTCTTCAATGGCTCTATTCTATTCCAATTTAAGAGCTAACTCACACTCTGTGCCCTTCTGAAGCTTGCATCTTCCCATGGTGACAAGAGCCTTCGATCATCCTGTCCAAGTACTCTGTATCACTCTTCTCAAAACCTTCTGTTAAGCTACACATCCATTTCCAAAAACCTCATTAAAATTTATTCCTTGAACAATGCCTTTGATCGTTTTCTCCAGCCATGTTCCTCAAATCAGGCCTGAAAATTTGAGCGTCTCATTTGCTCAGCTGGGACTTCATGTGATTTGGAGAAAGAAATGTAAAATAACTTTTTAAAAAATCTCAAAACATGCCAAGTAAAATAATTTTGGTAAATCAGTTTCCCATTAGTGCATTTTAAAGTAAAACCTGAAAACACATTCAAGGTCATTCTTTTTCAGGGTCAGAAGATGAAAAATGATATGTGTTTTGCAAAGTGAAGAGAAATTTGCAATTAACAAGAGTTAGCGAAGATTAAATCTGCCCTGAAAGAATATCTGTTCCTATTAATGCAGACTGAGGTAGAAGTTTAAAATTTATTTATTAATGTCACTCATATACATTAACGCTGCAATGAAGTTACTGTGAAAATCCCCTAGTGGCCATATTCTGGCACTAGTTTGGATACGCAGAGGGAGAATATGGCATGGCCAAAACACTTAACCAGTACATTTTTTGGACTGTGGGAGAAAACCGGAGCACCTGGAGGAAACACACACAGATGCAGGGAAAATGTGCAAATTCCACACAAATAGTGACCAAATCCAGGAATCAAATCCCCTCCCTGGTGCTGTGAGGCAGCAGTGCTAACCATTGTGTCACTATGCTGCCCATGAGCACAGAAACATAGGAATTAGGAGTATGAGAAGACAATTCAGCCCTTTGAGCCCAGTCTCATTTCATGATCATGTCTGATCTTATTCTCGTCTCAACTCCACTTTCCTGCATGCTCCCTCTTTGGAAATTTGGCATGTCAGCTACGGCTCTTACCAACTTTTACAGGTGCACCATGGAAAGCATTCTTTCTGGTTGCATTACAGCTTGGTATGGCTCCTGTTCTGCACAAGGCCACAAGAAACTACAGAAGTTGTAAATGTAGTCCAATCTACCACGCAAACCAGCCTCCTATCCATTGACTGTGACAACACTTCCTGTTGCATGGCACAAAACAAGTCTGCCTTCCCAGATTGTCTGGATTCACTACATTTCACTTATTGCTGCACCAGGTGCACAGCAGCCACCACCTCCCTGGACCTACACTTAGCTCTGGATCACCAGGATAACAAAGACACTTGTGTCAGCCTTCTATTTATTAACAATGGGTCATTGTTTGTACAAAACTCCATGGCCTAGGGCTCGACTTCTCCCTCTGTGACTGAATCCTAGACATCCTAACCCTCAGACTGCAATCAGTAAGGATAGACAGCATTGCCTCCACCATCATCTTCAACACCAGTGCATCACAAGGCTGTGTCCTTTTATCGTATTCCTTATACACCTCTGACTGTGAGGCCAAGTTCCCCTCCGACTCGATTTTCAAGTTTGCTAATGACACCACTGTAGTGAGTCAGATCTCAAACAATGATGAGGCGGAATCCTGGAAAGAGATAGAGGATCTGGTGAACTAGTGTGAAGACTCTATGGCATCTCTCCCTCTATGTCAACAAAACAAAGGAAATAGTCATCAAATTCAGGAAACATAGTGGAAGTCATGCCTCTGTTTGTATCAATAGGGACGAAGTGGAATTGGTAGAGAGCTTCAAGTTTCTAGGTATCCAGATTAGCAATAACCTGTCCTTGTCTCTCCACATGGATGCAATAGTTAAGAATACTTCTACTTTCTCAGGAGGAAATTTGGCATATCCACTAAACACTCAGTAGCTTTTACAGATGCAATCTTTCTAGTTATATCACAGCTTGGTATGGCTCCTGCTCTACCCAAGACTGCAAGAACTTACAAAGGGTCGTGAACAAAGCCCAATCCATCTTGCAAACATGATGCTGATAGTATCTATGGGGGGAGAATAGGGCCAATGTTTCGAGTCTAGATGACGCTCTGTCAGAGCTCTGACAAAGACTGCTGCCTTCACACTTTTGACTGGACCTACCTCATATTAAGTTGATCTTTCTTTACACCCTAGCTATAACTATAGTATTCTTCACTTCTTTCCTTCTCCATGTAAGTATGCTTTGCTGTATAGTATGCAAGAAACAATATTTTTCATTGTAAACTAAGAAATGTGACAATAATAAATCAAACCATTCACAATTTCAGAGCAGAATTATGAACCCAATAGGAATTTCCACCTATTCATTTTAACACATGGGCAGTCTTCCAGAGCCTGTGGATCCAACACACCCAAATTCTTGATACACGCGACCAAGGAGAAGAATATGTCCTTACATCCATGCCAGAACTGAAACTGCATCTTCAGTTTAGTGAGAAACTTAGATTACAATGCTCATATTATAGGACATCATCAAATTTAAACAAAATAGAGATCATAAATGAAATGGAAAAGCTATGGTTGGATGACAAAATGCTTTCTTTTGTAAAGCTCTGGAGACTATGGGGGTGAAGGTCTAACTGAGAATGGTTTTGAAGCCCTGGGAAAGAATGATCTAGAATAGAAAATAGAATTTTGAAACTTATAATATTCCATGAATGAATGCAAATTTTCTTTTCTTTAAAAAAAAACTCCATTTTGCAAGCCACCTTAAGGACAATTACTTTTAAATATAGATTGGTGTTTGGTGATAAGCATCAATGCTTAGAGATCGACAGATAGACAAACCTTTTTAACCACTAGATAACCGGTCTACATGCATGATTGGGTCATCACTCGGAAATTTCATGTTGCGTGCTACATTGCACCTTGCAAAGTGAAGAATAGAAGCACACATGTATATTTATTCATTGAATGCAGGTTGCTAAAATAGCAATATAAGCGTATATTATTAACTATCCCCGTATTGAACTCAATTGCCATTTTCAAAGGTTAAAATTCAACATGAATTTCATTCTAAAATATAATAGTTTCCATATTTTTAATTATTTCTCTGTTCATTAAGGAAGCGATGCATCATTTGGTACAACTTCCATTCTCAGTGCCTTAAGACAATTCTAATATTGGCGAACTTTATTACTACACAGGGAGAAATTTGAACAATTTTGGTAATTGTACCAAGCTTTCCACATTTGTTTGCTATTACACGTCCTTGCATCACACATGGTTGACCTCATTGTACTTAGAATGGCACATGACTTTTTGGCTCTTTCCTCTCACTAAACTAAAACAGATTTACTAAAATCTTTCTTATTCAGGAAGATAGTCCCTGTAAAAAAGGAAAAAATATAGGTCTGAAATAATATTTCATATTACTTTGAAAATAAAATGGCACTAAATTTGAGAGGGGCAGTTTGATTTGCACGTTGCGAATTCTCCAGCAAAAGAGTGTATGTCTTGGGAAATGATTATTTCTTCATTTCAAAATCATTGTAAACACTGAAAATAATCAGATGTAAGTCAAAGGCTGAACTTGATTCAACAGAGAAAGAAGTAAATGAGGTAAAGTTGACTTAACACTTTCTTAACCCTTGCCTCTGGGACATGCACCAGTGTTCCAAAGATTGATACCAGGAGCTGAATATTTATCCCCTCACCCCTCTCGCAAAGTTAAAAATTGAGGTGGTGTTGGGGAGGGGGGAAATGGGTTGGGGTTGAGGGGGATGCCTGAATGTTCTGATTCCAGCTGGTATTTCAGTGTTGGTTTATCATTCTTATTGTCAGCTGTTTTGAAAGTCCAGAAAAGACAACTGCCCCAACAAGGCAGCCAGGAAATTAGACTACTTTCGTGCCTTGTTTTAGCTAGATTTAGAAGGCTGATTCAGATCTCCTGATGCAACAGGCATGGTAGTGCTTGTGATGGTGCTGGAAGGGCTGCTGGGGGGGGAGAGAAGAGGCTAACCAAAGCCCCTGCAAGCGGGCAGCCACTGGCAGGCCAGGTACTCCTTACAGATCCACAGGCCCTTCCTCTCTTCCTGAGTATTTGGGTACAGCATCCTCACAGCTCTCCTGGCTGCTGTTGTGGTTTCATAAAATTATTTTTTTAAAGTGCCTGGGAGTGTACCTTCTTGTCGAGACCCTCTGTCAATAACTTACTTTGCGCTCTCTCAGATGTACCCTTGGCATCTCTTGACAGAACAGTGTTACCGACACAGCAGTGCTGGAGCATGCTAATCCTACTCATTGTTAAGCCAAAGAGATGAATATTGACACTCACAATTGAGAGACAGTAACCGACTGCCGTGACTGGGCGTTGATTCTTTGGAAGGGATTGAAAAAAGCGAGCAGAAATTAAAAGCTCAGATGGTGGGAGAAAATAAGCGGCCAATGAGTCATCATGTTCTCAGCCGTGTCTTCCTCTGTAGCAAAGAGTGGGGTTATTATGCCAAAGTGGGATTCCTGAACCACACCAGACAATGCTTTAACAGAGTGCTTAGCACCATAGAGCAAGCCATCATCTAATGAAATGGAAAGCTGCCACCACCATAGCATAGAAAAATCACCCACATACTAATTAAGGGTATTTGTATGAAAATGTTTGGGCCATTCTCCCATCCCGCTGTGCTGCGCATGATTGTGTAGTGCACCGGGCTGGGAGACCATAGCAAAGGCTGTTTCATGGGCTCCCCTCTGGAGCCATGGCCTCCGTGCATCTTGTAGTGCCGGGTTTCCAGTGCTGTCAGCTTCATGTCAGAAATCAGGATCCAGCTGCCTAATATATGCAGGCCCTGATTTAAATAGGATTCAAATGTTACTAGTGGGCCCAGGACTGAAGTCTCCGGGCCCACCAGGCTCTCCAACCCTGCCAGGAGTGGTTCACTCCAGGGCTTAGTACAGCTCCCCACTGGTAGCCCAGCGATGCTGGAGTGAAGGGAGGTGTAATTGAGGCCCCCACAATGGTCGGGCACCGCCAGGGACATCTTGGCACTGTCTATCAGGCATGGGGCAGTGCCAAGGGGATGGGGCAAAATGGGGTAGGCCTGATGGGGCAGTGACAAAGTGGGGGAGGCCAGCAATTGTGGCTGACCATGAGGGTGGGATGAGCAGAGATGAAGGCAGCCTGCTGGGGGATTTGGGGCTGATGGGAAGGGGAGGCGTCAGGACTCCAGAGTGGGGAGTAAATCAGTTGGACCATGGGGAAAGGGGTGGGGGGCTGTCACACAGCCGGCAGTTTGGGGGTTGTGGGGCTAGCCAGCGATCAATCCGGACAGCAATCGGGAGGCCAGCAGTGCGGGGCCACTCCATGTGCACTGATCTCATCTCTGACACATCAGCACATACACAGTGGCCTAAAGAACAAAGAACAAAACAGCACGGGAAACAGGCCCTTCGGCCCAAATGAGCCTGCGCCGCCACCTCCATGTTCCGACTTCTACCCATGATTCCTGTTATCCCTGTCCATGTTTATAGATTTATGCATTAGAACCATTTGAGACAATTTAGGGAGAATTTGTTCTGCCAATTAGCCTAAGAGCACATCTTTGGGATGTGGGAGGAAACCAGAGCACCCGGAGAAAACCCACGCAAGCACAGGGAGAATGTGCAAACTCCCACAGACGCAGGCCCAAATCCATGTATCTGCACAGCACAGCAATAGTCACTGAGCTGTCATGTTGCCCATCCAATGGTCCAGGTCAAGTGTACACTAACGACGTGAAGCACTAGGATACTTTCGAAAAAAAATCCAAGAGCAGCCCTCTCATGACCCATCACGTATATGCCCCTTGTTAGACAAGGCGGACCGAAGTACCTGCTCTGTGCTGCCGGCTCCTCCGGCAGGAATAGACCCAACCACCACTTTGTGGAATTAATCATACAAATGTTTTCTCCCAGAGGCTTCTGTCTGATTACCAAAAAAAAATTGGCTCTGATTTCCCAGCTTCATGACAAAGAATCAGCACTAGCACTCAGTCGATTCTCAGTCCACGGACTGGTATTAATCTACTGAAACAGTTGAAACTGAATAATATATCTTAGCAAATGTATTTATTGGTGAATCTAGAACTAGAGTACTCCATTTAAAAATTTGGGGTCTCCCATTTAAGACTGAGAGAGAATATATTCAAGGCTGAGTTAAATGGATCTTTGTTCTTTCAATGAGCCAAGAGTCATGGGGGCTTGCGGGGAGCAGACAGTAAAGTGGAGTTGAGGCCACATTCAGATCAGCCATCTAATGGTGGAACGGACTCACAGGGCCGAATAGCTTACTCCAGCTCTTAATTCTTGCATATTATCTGGTCTCTGTTTGTTGTCCCTGAAGGCCCAGGTAAAGTTACAAACCAGTGCGGTGCACTGTTCTAGCACTTCAGCCCACCGCACCGTCAGGCCATCCTCAAATAGGAACATATGCGATAAGTTATGACCATTAATGCGTTTCCTGTGCGTGTGCCATAAAATGAGAAAGGCTAAACCTAACAGAGGTCTTTGTTTTTATAGAAGCATGCTGAATAGGAAGTATTCTCAAGCATATGTTAAAATAAAATGACACAGTTTCATGTTAGACACGTAAACCTAAAGCCGCACTCCATATCCGGGACTACAAAGAAAACCCCAATCACATATGAGCCCGCCTGTGAATATAGTGTTAAACAGCTGCTAAATTTAGTGTGTGGTTAAACTGTGTTGTTACCGTACAAGCTGCATACACAAATGCAAAAAATAAAATCAGTAATAGGGATGCCACAGCATTTTTGGTGATAAGATAATTGCTACATGTAATTGCTATGTGTTTATAATTGCTGATAATTGCTCCTTGGTTATAATTACTGGTTACCGGATGCCTGTCCCTCAACATGTCTCCGACAACAGACTTTTCACTCTGATGAGCAAGCACTCGAAAACTAACACTTTTAATAGTTCAAACGTTCATGTGTAATGGATGTCTATCTTGCAAAGAACTCTCCTGCATCATGTCCTTCCCCCATGTCCAGGCCAGTGCCGTTAGTTACGATGGAAGGCACGTTCGTGAGTCTAACTGTACATTTTTCAAACTGTGCTCCATTTTGTTTTCGCTGTGGTAATCGTGTTTTATTTTGATTTTCTTCTGCCTCTCCTCTTTTTTTGTTCTCAGTGAGGGGGAAGGGTAGAAATCTCTGTGAATTTTTAATGCCATTGAGTTTCAGCTTCTCAATAAGCATGGGAAAATTCTGCCACTGTCACTCGCCGGCATTAATCACAGATGTTACATGCCACAAAGTAAACAGTGTTGTTCAAGTATCTCTCCTCCTGCTCTGGCCTTTCTGTCCAATCTCAGACTCCTTTCTTACCAGGGCCTCATATCTTCTGCGAATCATTCTACTGTTTCTTTTTCCCAGTCACACTATTCCTTTTTACCCCTGTCATTCAGTGTCAGCAAAATTGCCCTTCAGTCTCTCCTTCCTAATTTTTGGAAGACCTGTTTTGATCTGGTGAAGGAAAAGTATAGATAAATTAAGCTATTTATTGGTGTCACAAGCAGGCTCACATTAACACTGCAATGAAATTACTGTGAAAATTCCCTCGTCATCACACTTTAGCACCTGGTCAGGTACACTGAGGGAGAATATAGCATGGCCAATGCACCTACCAGCAAATCTTTTGATCTTGGGAGGAAACTGGAGCGCTCAGAGGAAACACACGCAGACAGTGGGAGAACATGCAGGCTCCACACAGACAGTCAGCCAACTCGGGAATCAAACCCAGGTCCCTGGCACTGTGAGGTAACAGTGCTAACCACTGTGCGCCATGCCACTCTATAAGACCTCACATTTGTATTGTGATTTTATTGCTCAAGATTCTGCTTATAACATCAATCTTTTTTTGTTTGCAAATAAGCCAAACAGAAACTTATTGGCAAATACATTTTTGTCAGCACGGACTACTTCAAACTGGCAATCTCGGATGAGGATTCCATAAAAATACTGTGCACAATGTTGCATTACTGCAGAGTTCTCCTGATGACTGTCGGATTAGCACCTCTCCACAGTATGGCACACACACAAGAAGCATATTCATGATGGTGGCACATCCTTTTTGAAAGTGCATCTGCAGGGAGAACAGAGGCAAGGGAGCCTGGTTCTGCATATCTGTGTGCTATATTTGACCACAGAGTGTTTGCAGCTGACACTGGAGAGGTAATTTTACAAATATGCTGGATGGGTAATTATCAAATGGAAAATCCTGTGGGGCTCTCTGATCTCTTTGTCCAAATTCCCAATATGTTATCCAGGTGGGCAGAAGCCTGTGCCAGGAGCATTGATGCAGTAAAGTTACTATTCAATATTAAATGTGGAAATGTTTATAAGACACAAATGACTTCATAAATTTTGGTTATGAGATGTGAGTTATTAGGCTCATTATTACTCAATGACTTATCTAACTGATCCATTTTTGCCCTTTAAACATATTTTAACGTACATGTCTATGGGATGCTGAGGACCTAATAAAATTAGGCCAAAGATTGCCTTCAAAGGTCTTTTGATGTGAGTACCAACCATGTCAGCCCTGTGCGTACTTTAACACAAAAAACTAGTGTAGACATATTGGATTGTTTATTTCTGACTTTCCAGACGTATGCCGTAAGCACATACCTTTTGAAAATTCTAAAGTGACAAATTTGGTAACTAGTCATTGACTTGTGCTTAGGAATGGGGTTTGGGCCAGTGCAAGACTTCTGTTACCACAGATCAAAGCAGTTTCCAGCTGGGGTTTCTGTTGCTGCTAAAGTGACATTAATCTGTACATATTGTAATTAAAAATGTGTGAAGTACAAATATTATACAGTGAAGCTTTCTTATTATCATATGCAGTTTACCAGCCAAAGCAATGACATTGAGCGGGTTGCTGCAACATAATTGAATAAGAACAGAAACAGTGAAATAAAAGAAAAAAAATCACAGAACAATGAGAGCAGATGTACTGTGTGTGTGATGAGGGCAGCTGGGATTAAGGGCAAATTGTAGAAGTGCTGTGAAATTGGTTTGATGGGATTAAAGGATTAATTTACTGTTAATCACATTTTAATGTGTTCACATAGCTAATGATGAAGTACTTCCCACTACCAGGTGTGAAAATCTTTACGTATATTTACAGGTTAAATTCAGGTTATTTGTGGTTAGCAGCGGTACTTTAACCTTTAAGAAGATTATGACATTAAGCAGCCACAATCATGACATAAAACTGAAAAATTATATAGTTGTGAATAACAAAACTCAATACTAGGAATTCTATGACACGAACCAGATTATTATCTTAAATGGTAAAATAATATGTCAGCTTTGTAATCAACAGCTGGCAGAGTGAAATATCATGAACTCTATCCTGGTAAAGTATATGCGATAGGAATATATGTGTATGGTACCTCTTTGTTATCCTTTCAGAAATTATTGTTCTTCAAGAATATTTATTTGGAATTTGAAGCATTTGGAATTTGAAGATATTCATGTAGATAAATCAAGTGTGATGTATTTGTGTTAACATTTTGAAGTAAAATTTATTCTGCTCTGGTATGACTTGTGTTTCTCAAGTGTCTGCACAATGGCGCTGATGTTAATCCCAGCAAGCTTCTAGATGGATTGAAAAAATGTGTTTGCTTTCCAGACAAAACTCAGGGTCAAAATATTCATTGGCTAGATCATGCCAATGATAATGTTTGGATGAAGAATCACGGACATAAAACATTGGGCTGAACTTTGTGAGTTGGGGATAGTGATTCTGTCTACTAATCAGAAAACTGGTGGGGAACTATGCTTGGACTGTGGGCAGTGGAGAGAGAGGGGCCTGACAGAAACAAGTATACTTCAGGCATCTAAATGGCTGCCATTAGGCTTTCCCCATGATGGATGCCCCTGGCAGCAAAACTCCTGCCTATCAGGGAATGGTGGCTGCTGATAGCTCTGAACCCACCAGGAATGTCACAGAAATGCCAACTAAAGGTGAGGAGGGCAAGATGGGGGTCATGGGATAGGGGGCATAGAAGTGAGGGCAATGACATCCCAGGCAAACTCAAAGGTTTGGGCCAGATTTTCTGGTCACTCTCGTCCTCAAGACAGGAAAATCTCACCCAAGGTCAATGGACCGATGAACGGACCCCACATCCTCCCACCCTATCCACTACAATTCCCTTAGCAGGCAGGATAGGAACATTTAATCCTTGGTTTTCAGATGTCTCCCTCTCCTTCCTTATGTCAGATTCCTCGATGAACTGTGGTGAATATGCCACTTCTAGGGAGGTGTATCTTAACCTGCTCTCACTCATTACTACCTAAGCATGATGTGATGTATTAGTTCCATGACTTGTAGTTAGTCTGGAAGCAAAAGGAGTAGAGATTAAATATACCATACTTAGTCTCCCACTCACCACTCTGACTTGGAAATACATCGTTATTCCTTCGCAGCCACTGGGTCAAGATCCCTCCCTCACAACATTGTGGGTCAACTCAAAGTGTGTGGACTGCAGCGATTCCAGAAGGCAGCTCACCATCACCATCTCAAGGGCAGCTAGAGATGGGCAATAAATGCTGACCAACCGGTAACACCGATGTCCCACAAATGAATAAAAAAAACCTCTCTCTATATTCAGTCATATCTTCAAATAAATAATCCAAGCTATTGTTTCACCAATCCTTTTGTATGATCCTTATGTGTGGCAAGGTGACACAATGGTTAGCACTGCTGCCTCACTGTGCCGCGGACCCGGATTCAATTCCTGGCTTGGGTTGCTGTCTGTGTAGAGTCTGCATGTTCTCCCCATATCTGCGTGGGTTTCCTACAGGTGCTCTTGTTTCCTCCCACAGTCCGAAAGACGTGCTGGTTAGGTGAATTGGCCATGTTAGGTTCTCCCTCAGTGTACTCAAACAGGTGCCAGAGTGTGACAACTAGGGGATATTCACACTAACATTGCAGTCTATAAATAATGAGGAGCATAGATCAGCTGGATAGTCAATATCTTAAAAAGGGGCAGCGCGGTAGCACAGTAGTTAGTATTGCTGCTTCACAGCTCCGGGAATCTGGGTTCGACTCCCGGCTCGGGTTATTGTCTGTGAGAAGTTTGCATATTCTCCTTGTGTCTACATGTGTTTCTTCCAGGTGCTCTGGTTTCCTCCCACAATCCAAAAATGTGTGGGTTATGTTAATTGGCCATGCTAAAAATTTGCCCCTTGGTGTCCTGAGATGTGTAGATTAGAGGGATTAGCAGACAAAATATGTGGGGATATGGAAGTAGGAGCCTGAGTGGGATTGTGGTCGGTGCAGACAAAATGGACCGAATAGCTTCTTTCTCACTGTAGGGTTCCTATGATTTCTATAATTTCTATGTCTATAGTGAAGAGAAGAATGTAATGTTTGGTGGCAGTAGGGTCATGGTATTAAAGATTTGACTGAGCAGAAAATAGACATCAAAACTCACCATGTGTCATTGATAGGACTTCTACACGACATGCAAGAGACAATAGACCATGGTACAATTATTTAAATTTGGGAGATTTTAAAGTCTCTCTGCTGTGAACTTTAAGCGGGAACAGAAATGAAACAGCAGACTCTATGCGCTCTCTCTTTAAGCAAAACTCCAGAGACAGGAGAAATCACTAATGCCTAATTTCCAACAGGAGTTCTGGAGTAGCTAAATCCTGAAGACCGTGCTAAGAAGAAGAATTGACCCAGGAACAGCTCTGAATAGCTAAAAGGAAACTCCAAAAAACGATTTTATCACCGATTGCTTTCACCTTTGAAGTCCTGTAGCTATGTTTCTGTCAAAATCACTGCTTTGTTTGGAGTTGCGGGTGGGGGGAGGGGAGGAGCGGCTTAACAATAATTTATGACCAGATAAGGTAATGGTCACAAAATAGGACAATATATTGTGAGGATATCCTTATAGGTAGTGCAAACAGCCTTTTATCATGAGTTTCCTTTGATTAAATTCAGTCTGTTTATGAACATAATAAAATGCAATTAGATTATGAGCAAAGAGATATGAGTTATTCTTTCCTCTCAGCTGTACGTACTTTTTTTTCTGTGGGGCAGTACCACAATGAAATTTCTATCCTGTGGTTAACAGGATATCACAGTTATTTAGGAAGCAGTGTAAGATTATCACACTAAAATTGCAATGTCTCTGATCACAAAATATCAGAAAGGGTCAAAGGTGTCAGACAGAAGATCCACCCTTAAAGACCTCCCCTTAAGGCTGTGATACTTAGACCTTACACACACAGATCATTTCTTGAATATGTGATGGGAAAGGGGAACATAGCCCTGGTGCGCCAGTGTAAATTAGAAAAAACAGAGCCAAAATTCAAGTGTTTAGAAAAAGAATAAGTCAGCAATATGAGAAGGTCAGGGTATATTCCAGAAATTTAAGTTTGTATCAGCAACTATTATCGACAACCATTATCCTGAAAACATTTGTTTTTTGCACTTTGAAGTTAATTTCAAAAAACGTTTTTGACTTTATTGGAATAGTTTTAAGCTCATGTTGCAGGTGGTATTTTTACAGTTTTACTTTATAAACCTAGACTGTTGTCTGCACTATAACAGCAACCAGTTGCAAAAGAAAAGAAAATCTACCTTCAGCTAGGGTACGTGGGTACTACTGTCCAGGCTGGGAGCAGGAAATTTAATTTGTGCAAGACTCCAAGTGATGTTTTGAACAGAAGCCTCTCTGACCTCTGAAATACCTTTATAACCTTTGCATATTCCAAGTAGGGAGAATAGTATCAAGTAGGAAATGGATGATAATTACAGCCATGTGTCACTAACAAGCAAGGGATCGCAAGGTCATTCTTTTCCTAAAAGCTTAATTGATGAAGCCTGTAATGCAGGATCAAACTCCTGCTAACAATGTGGCGTTTTATACAAATCCTTCTAGTTTCCGGCTGTAAAAAGAAGTTCTCAGGTGTTTCACAGCACTAAAAATATCTGGAGAGCAGACAACATTCACTCCTGCAAGTCCTGCTTCAGTGTATATTGTGCCAGATCTGAGGAAACACACACACACACACACACAGTGTGTGAAATGTGCACAAGGTGCAAAAAGAAAAGGAGAAAGGAGTTGGCCTTCACAAGGCAAAAACCCATATTACTCATTTAAATCTGTGTACACTAAATGATGAAATGATTCACTGCTGCTTCAAAGTAAAGATTACAAAATCTCAGGATTTTAAATGAAGAGTTACACTGAAATATTAACCTTTTTACCTACAGACATTGACTGAATTTTTTTGTGTGTTTTATCAGTTTGACTCACTTGGTAGCACTTGTGCCTTTGAATTGGTTGCGGGTTCAAACATCATTGTAGATTGAAGCATATAGTTTGGAGTGGCAATTAGAGTGAGACAGCACTGCTTCGCTAGAGATGTAACGTTAGATTTTGATTGTGTGTGATAGTATAAAACAGATGATTAATTGACAGCCTGTATTACATCTCTTCTCCCCACCCCTTATTTCATTTCCATTGAAATTGATTTGTTATCACCCACTTCACACTCTCACACAAAGTCAAAACCTGTTTCCATCGTTCTAAACATGAGACTCTTTCTTCCTGCTCAGGCTGCATCTGAAAGAATTCTACAGTATTTTCAGAAGCAAACAGGGAGTTGCTTCCTAAACAAATAACAAACAAAATAGGTTATCTTGTCATTCTGATCATGTGTTGCTTGTGGGACTTTGCTATTTGAAAACTGGCTGCATTTCAAAATTACCCATTGATTAAAAACCAGTTTGAAACATCATGAAGTTCCATTGCGTATGAATTCATATTCTTAATTTGTATTTACTTTGAAGAAATGAACTTCATTGGCTTAGTAATGATATAAAGAGAGAATGTGAGCAACTCACTGTAATTCAACTTTACCATATAGTGTAAAGTTGAGGCTGGATTTTCAGCCTTGAAGGCAATTGAAAACTATCAGGCGGCACAGTAGTTTGATTCTGTGCAGCGTCTGCATGTTCTCTTCGTGGCTGTGCGGGTTTTTTCTGGGTGATCTGGTTTCCTCCCACAGTCTGAAATATGTGCTGGTTATGTGCATTGGCAATGCTAAATTCTCCCTCAGGCACCAGTGTGTGGTGACTAGGGAATATTCACAGTACCTTCATTGCAGTGTTAATATAAGACAACTAGCGGCACTAATAAATAAACTTTAAATAAACTTTAAAATAGTCCTGCTTGCCGGCATACCATTTCCCTGGCACCATGCTGCCTCTGGGCTGTTTTTGAGGAGGCAGATAGCCGACACAGCTCATTAAGGGCCAATTAAGACCAATTAAAGCAGGTTGAGTAGAATTTTCCAGGTTCCCACCGGTAGCAGGGTCTAGTTCAGCTGCCTGGAGGTGTTGACCAGAAAGCCAGCATTCCAGCAGGGCCGTCCATAGCTATCTGAATGCAAAAGTAACCAGGGCACCTTGAAGAGAGTTCTATCCACACTCACCATCACCAACTCCAAAGCAGTGATGGCCTGGCTACAAGAGTGCATTTTTTATATAGATTTTTAAAAGTTGAATCACGTATGCACAGACTATTTCAGTAATGTGTAAAATGTTTTCAAAACTCAACATGGATTCCAAGATAAGTATTTTTCTTGTTTAAGTACCTGGTCTTGTAATGAAAGTTACCAAACGTTCACACAAACAACAAATGCACATGCCTGTTATGCAGAGTACTCTTACCCCCCGGCACAGAAAACATCTCCACTGTCTTTTATACTCACTTGTAAGGGAAGGACATGATCATATATGGGAACATATAGGAATCAGAGGGAGACTTCCTAACTAGAGTTCACTTACATCTTGTGAGAAGAGGACTCTAAATTTTTTTGCTGTAAAAATGGGTAAGGATAGAAAGTGTCCTTTCCGGATGTGTCTCAGTTTGGTATGGCACCTGCTGTGAAACTACAAAGGGTTGTGAACATTTCCCACTCCATCATGCAAACCAACCTCCCATGCATTGACTGTCTACCCTTTCAGCTGCCTCAGAAAAGCAGCCAGCAAGTTCATCCCAGACATACTCTCTTCCACTTTCTTCCATCAGGAAAAAAAGATATTAAAGTCTGAGATCACATACCAACCAACTCAAGGTCAGTTTCTCCTTTACTGCTATCAGACTTCTGAATGGACATATCTTAAATTAAGGTATGCTTTTTTTCTATACCTTAGCTACGACTGTAAACTACCTCTTCGTTCCCTTCTCCTCTCCATATTCTATGAATGATATGTTTTGTTTGCATACTGTGCAAGAAACAATGGGCATGATTTTCCCAGGCCACTGTGCTGCTTGAATGGTGAAACAGGCTGGGAAATATCAGCAGGGGCCTGAAGCAGGATTCGCACCCGGTATCCAGCCGATTGTAACATTCCCAGGCAATTCTTTTAAGCATAATTAGCCTCAAGCCAGAAAATAGCATGAGGCTGATTACAATGTGGAAATCATTCCACTTCATTAGCGAGCCCAAGGCACTATCATCCAAGCTCCTAATGTTTCCCATCCTATCAGGAGATGTTTCCATCAGCAGGGATCACATATGGTCCACAGCAACAGGGAGCAGGTATGAAGGCCTCACTGGTAGAGTCAGAAGCCAGTGAGACCCCCCCAGGGGAGATCAAAGGGGGGGGATGCCCCTTAGGTAGTGCCAGCCTGGCATTGCCCTGGGCACCAGGGCAGAGCCCAGTCGGCCTACTGGGGGGTGGGTAATTAGTAGTGATGGAGGAGGGACTTGCTGCATATTAGGGATTGGTGAATTTGGGAGAGAGTGGGCGATCGGGCCAGCCATGGTTGTGGGGGGGCGCGGTGGGTGGTGGGTTGTGCTGCACATGGGAGATGGTCAGGCTGGCCAAGTGGAGGAGGGTGTAGGGGTGGACATGGAGCGGAGGTGTTGAACTGGCTATGACTGCGTGTCAGGTTGATGTGGGGTGTCACAGAAGCCTGCAATTAGGGTGTGGGGGATCACAAAGTCCCACAATTAGTATGTGGGGAGACATAGAAACCGGTAATTAGGGTGTGGAGAATCACAGAGATCCATGATTAGAGTGTGAGGAGTCACACAAATGCGCGATAAGAATGTGAGGACTCACAGAAGACCGTGATTAGGGTGTGGGGAGTTATAGAGGACTGCAAAAAATAGGTGAGGAGTCATAGAAGCCCATAATTAGGGTGTGGGGAGTCACAGGGACCTGTGATTAGGGTGTGGGGAGTCACCGAGGCCTGTGATTAGGATATGGGGTGTCACAGAAACCCATGATCAGGGGTGAGGAGTCACAGAGGCCCATGACTAGGGTGTGAGAAGTCAGTGGCCCTTGATTAGGGTGTGGGGAGTCACAGAGGCCCATGATTAGCGTGTGAGGAGTCAGTGGCCCGTGAGTCACAGAGGCCCATGATCAGGGGTGGGGGGTCGCAGGGGCCTGTGATTAGGGTGTGGGGGGTCACAGAGGCCAGCAATGGGGGTGGGCCCAGCAGTGCGATGCAGCAGTCTTCCTACTGACAGATCAGCGCTTGTGTAATGCCTGCTTGGTACGCTGATGTTGGCCTCTCTCTGGTGAATTCCGGCTCCACTTTCCCATCGGCCTAAGTTGCATTATGGACTAGTCCCAGAAATTCATCACACTCAGCTCGCCCAAACTATAGACGGGAAAATCTCCTGTATCGTCTCCTGTTGGGTACTTAGTTTTTTTTTGGGGGGAGAATCACTCTCAATACTTTTCATTGTCTCCCAATACACGTGACAATATAAATCAAATCAAAGGAAAAGATCCCCAAAGCTCATCATTGCCACGTGCATTTTATTCTACCTCCCCTTACCTATCTAGTCACATATATTACACAAGAGAAGTATAACAGGAAACAATTTAACATATAGGCGTTGTTTGAAGGGGTGACATCCCAACTGCACTTTCTTTTCCTTTTCTCTTTCGATGCTCTCAGTGCTTACATGGAGAAAGCCACTGAAATGTCTGCTCTCTCTTTCATCAGCACTTCACAAGAAGCAGTGTCACTCACAAACCCTGGCAAGTACCACCAGCATGAATGCATGCGCTGTAGTAAGTTTTGTCAGTGGGCTGCAGGACGGAGATATCTGTGAACCACACAACTCGAATGAGCGCAAGGCAGTAGAGATAGCATTGGTGAAACATGAACCTGCTGACCAGAATTCCAGCTTTAGCATTCCTTTAGATGCTGACCCCTGAGTTTTGGGCTTCTCAGAATATGTTGATAGAAGTAATTTGACCATCAACATTTTCAGCATGGATGAGTCTACCCAGCAGTCAGCACAGCTTGTGTGCAAGCGAGGAAGAGTCCATTACTCATCTTTATACAATAAACTGGACAGGACATAATCAGTACAAATCCCAGTGCAATTTCACTGTACCCTCACCTGAGAGAAGAGCAATGCTAAAGCAAATGGCACAGAGAAAATATATAAATGTAAACCAAAAAGCACAAAGCAAAAAAATTTACAATAGGAAACATGACAACATATCCATAAGAAAAGATAACGTTCCCATCATCAACCTTCTTTATACTTCTTTAACAAATTTGTGATCATGTTCCAAACTAGGAACCTGGGAACTCCGGCCTAGTGCTTCGTATAATTTCAATTTTCATAGTTTTACAGAGGAACACTATTCACTGAAAGTCCCTGCCAACTGCAGAGTGAGTTCATAGAATCATACAGTGCAGGAAGAGGCCCTTCGGCCCATCAAGTCTGCACCGACCACAATCCACCCAGGCCCCACTTCCATATCCCTACATATTTTACCTACTAATCCCTCTAACTTGCACATCTCAGGACACTAAGGAGCAATTTTAGTATGGCCAATCAACCTAACCCACAGATCTTTGGACTGTGGGAGGAAATTAGAGCACCAGGAGGAAACCCACATGGACACAAGGAGAATGTGCACACAGATAGTGACCCAATCTGGGAATTGAACCCAGGTCCCTGGAGCTGTGAAGAGGCAGTGCTAACCACTGTGCTACTGTGCAGCCCTCTATGTTGGTGAGTTGATATACACACTTTCCTTCCTTCAGATCCTTAGTTGACAAGCTGAATGTGAGATGTGCACTTAGGCATCTTTTGATTCAAGTAGAATATGTTCAAAAGTAGCCAGTATCTTGCTACTCACAGGTGTGTGGTTTCCATCATAGCTATATCCTAGCCAAATAATGGAAAAATTAAACCTGGCCAGCAACCACCTGTCAGTCTCTCCCATTCATTGACTTATGCAATTGTTATCTCCTTTGCTATTCAAATACGCCTTTGTCCAGCATCTATCTTCTACCCACCATATAGTTATGATCATCCAGGATTCTGCAGCTCCTGTCTTAATGCGCACAGTCCTGTTCACCCATCTCCTATGCTGACTGACCTATATTACTTCCAGAAAGCAAAATCTCAGTTTTAATATTCTCATTTTTGTATTCAAATCTCAATGTGACCTTGCCCCATCCTATTTCAGTTATCTCCTTCAGCATGACAACCTTCCCCGATATCTCATGAATTGTAATTCTGGCCTCTTGATCATCTCCAATTTTAACAACTCCACCATTGGTAGCTGCTTTCAGCTGTCTACGTTCTCTAGTTGCTTCCCCACACAACTCTGAATCTCTTATCTCCCTTTCATCATTTAAACTGCTGCTGACAACCTCTCTCTCTCAGGAAGCCTTTCTAAAATATTTCCTCTGGCTTTGAGATGTATGTCAAAGTGATGCACCTATAGATTTTCAAGGGATATTTCAGAATACACATAATAGAGATATTCCATCCATGATTAACTAGAATAGATGGGCCGAATGACCTTTTTACTCTCAAGGAATTTCCGATTCTATGTAATAGTGCAGAAGATGGATGGAATATTAAAAAAAAGCAAAAAAAAACATAAAGATTAAAAAGGAGGGAAAATTGGAGTGCAAGAGAAATATAAAGAAGTCTAGTAAGGGTTTCAATAGATATTCAAAAAGAAAGTTAGCAAAATTATAGTTGGTCTTATAGAAAGTGAGTGAGAATTAATAATGGAAAATAAAGAGATGGCAGGTGATCTTGAACAGGTATTTTGCATCGATCCTTACTGTAGAGAATACAAGTAACATCCCAGAAATAGTCTAAAATCAGGAAATGGAAGGAAGGAGCTAAAGAAAATTACAATGACTAGGGAAATGGTAATGAGCAAACTGTTGGAGCTGCGAGCTGACAAATCCCTGGATCCTGATGGACTTCATCCTAGTATCTTGAAATAAACAGCTAGTGCAATAGTTGATATATTGGTTTTAATTTGCTCCAACTTACTGAATTCGCAGGAGGTTCCATTAGATTGGAAAATAGCAAATTAACTCCTGTTTTCAGAAATGGAGGGAGACAGAAAGCAGGAAACTATAGGCAGTTAGCTTAACATCTGTAATCAGGAATCAGGAGTAGGGAGTTAAAGTGAAAAAAAGACAAGAAGCAATCTTCACAGGGAATTTTTCAAACCTTTTGTTTTAAATCTATGATGGTGTAACCGGGAAAATTCGACCCAGAGTTTGTGGGCAGCATTACCAACCAATGCTTCTAGATTATAAAATACAGAATGAAAAAAAGATTGACTTTTGAGGTTAATTTTACAGGATTACATAGCTTGGTCTGGCACTTGACTTCAAGACAAGTTCTGAGAATCATGACCTGTGAAGATAACAAAAGAAAGTCAAAAAGCCTACATTGGATTGGCATGAACTTTTAACAGAAAGTATAGAAGGTTAAAAAAAAGGTCATTTGGCTTATTGGATACTTTTAAGAAAGTTGCTGAAGATTTCTCCAAATTTCGTCTCTCCTCCTCAAGGTGATAAATTTTTTTTAGAAAACCTCTAGATGGAAAATCCAATGAGGCCTGCTGACCTCCCACTCAGATTCTGGTTTCCTGTCCTGGGGCACAAAGCTCTACAATAAGCATTCAAGTTCCTAAAACCTACCCAACTAACTGTGTGAACCTGTGAATCATGGAGAATCCAAACACTGAAACCTTATAGACGGTGTTCATTTGCACATGGCCCAGCAATACTGCTGACAACAGAAAGCTGCATATGGGCCGTCTGTTTTTCATTATGAAGAGAGTGCAGTTATTTTGGCTTCAGTTCAGATGCGGGAATGTAATTGTGCACAGAAACTTAATGTTGCAACACTTGCTACATTGTTCATGATTAGGTGTCCCTGGCACAAGAAAAGTAGCTGCAAGAGGAAACTCTATCCCACAATTACACCAGCAAACCAGATGAAGACGCCAGTAGGGTGTTTCCTTCGCCTTTGAAGAAAATGACTAGCCTCTCCACTTTCCACATGAACAGTTTTGTCGCAAATACTGACCACGTGGTGTCTATTCCGATAACTTATGATTATCGCCAAGGGTGGAGTCATCCCTTTTCAAAGCTGCACTATGCTTTAACATAAGGCCAGCTTGGCAAGTAAAGATAAGTTAAAAGACTAAATCATACATTCAAATTTATGAATGGCATCAAGCCACTGAGCCATGGATGAAAATGAAGGGTTCATGTTTGTAAGCTTCCAATATTGGATATGGTGAGCACAGAACCAAAGTCAAACATTCCCCCACAGGAAGCAAAGGAATTGGATGGCACAGTGGTTAGCACTGCTGCCTCACTAGCACCAGCGAATGGGTTCAACTCCAGCCTTGTGAAGCTGTCCGTTTGGAGTTTATACATTCTGTCTGTGTATTTCCTCCAGATGGTCTGGTTTCTTACCACATGCCAAGGGTGTGCAAATTATGTTGATTGCCCATGCTAAATTGCCCCTTAGTGTCAGGGGCATTAGCAGGATAAATACGTGGTGTTATGGGGATAGGGACTGGGTATGGTTGATGCCAGCTCAATGGGACAAGTGGCCTTCTTCTGCACTATAGGGATTCTATGCAAATCAGAGAATGTCAGCATCCAGGCTTCTAGTAGCTGGAAGAAAGGCAGAGGAATAGTATATGACCTCCAGAGATTTTAAAGAAGATGCAATACAATTTTTGAAGAGGGGAATAAAATGTCTTTTAGGTGTTTTAAATTCACCTTTATACCCCTACGAAATGTTTTTAAGTCTTTTAAGCACTACTGTTCCCAGCACATTCTGAGAAACCCTTCATTTCATGTGCTGTCAGATTCCGTCACTACCTCCTTATGTCTACCACAAGGCACCACTGGAAACCCAGTCCCCACATTTATCTGTGATCAGTGGTGTTTTTGAGCAGACTGCATGTGAAGTTGTTCTTCAGCTTTTGCTGCTCCATTTAGTTGGTACATGCAGACATTGTCAAAGATGCTGCTTTTCAGGGGAACACATTAAACACGGGTTCTGTTTGTTGAGAATGTTAAACAAAATTGGGAGGATTTTATGTCACAACGGTTTTCTTTCTGGCAAGTTACTTTCCCATCTGACTATCAAGCCTGATTAACATGTCATTGGCTTACTTCACGTTTCCTGCCCAGAATAGATGGAAAGTGACTGGGAAGTAGCTGCCAGAATGCAGCACATTAGGTGTCTCTTGGCTGACAGATAGTGCATAGGTAAATGTGGGGACTGGGTTTCTAGTGGTGCCTTATGGTAGACAAAAGGATGTGATGACAGGTACCAAAGACTATTACTGCAGTCTTCCTAATACTTTGTTGGAGGAAATTACAGTCCATCCATTTCTGGATGTCAGACAAGCACTATGATTATTTCAGACAGGCAAGTAGCTCACCTCCAAATTCTGTCCACTATCTACAAGAGCACAAGATAGAAATGAAATAGAATACGTTCAACTGGCCTGGCTGAATGCAGCCCCAACAACGCTCAAGAAACCTGATAGCATCTAGGAAAAAGTAGCCTGTTTGATAAGCACCCATCAACCAACTTTATCATTCACTCTCTCCATCATCGGTGCACCGTGAGAGCAACGTGTACTATATACAGGATGCACTGCAGCAACTGACCAAATCTCCCCCAACACCAACTTTTAAGTCCACAGTTTTGGCCACTTAGAAGGACAAAGGTTTCAAACATTTGAGAACACCAGCATCTGCAAGCTCTCTTCAAAGACACACACCATCCTGACGTGGAACTATAATGGCTTCCCTTTCCTGTTGCTGGGTCAAAATCCTAACTTTGGGTGTATCTGTGCCAAATGGACTGCAGCCTTTTAGAAAGGAAGCTCATCACCACCTTCTCTATGGCAATTAGGAATGGATAACAAGTGTTGGCCTAGCCAGCAATGTCCACATCCCTTGAAAATATTAAAAAATGTGGTGGGAAGGTAAAGCTGGGTCTCATTAGCATAAACGTAGAAACCAATGTTGTATTTTTGGATGATGATCCCACGGGGCAGAGAAACAGAAATGAGAGGTAGCCGTGCATGAGCGACGAGAACCAATTGCATTGTCTAGCTGTGGCTGGGACAAATAATAATGAAGTAACTTTGGGCGAAATATTATCGTTTTTTAACTAAGTGGCAATGCAGGTTGGAAAAACAGTGTGCAGCTCACTGGCTCCAGCTATTTCTGCCATACATTTTGAGACTTAGTTAAAATAAATGTTGGAGGAATGTCCCATGACATCACATTGCTAGGATGGGCTTTGAATTATCTGCCTTGTGGGAACCTGCCTTGTGCCTTCAAGAAAATGATCTTGCTCCCCACTCATGAACACAGAAAACCACTCATACACATACATTTCCAGAGAAAGCACCCCCATCCGCTGCCCCCTTACAGCCCAACGAACGTAAGGTACCTTATTCCCCTTCCCTTCCCAATCCATGTGGAAATGGGGAAACCTTCTCTAATCACAGACACAGGGAAGGATTACCCTGTCACTGACACTGCCAGTCTTTTTAAGTTTATTTATCAGTGTCACAAGTAAGCTTATGTTAACATGCAATGAAATTTCTGTGAAAATCCCATAGTAGCCACACTCTGGTGCCTGTTCGGTTATACTGAGGGAGAATTTAGCATGGCCAATGTAACTTACTAACACATCTTTCAGACTGTGAGAGGAAATTGGAGCTCCAGAGGAAACGTCACCCAGAGACTTTGATTTGATTTGATTTATTAATATATAGTGAAAAGTATTGTTTCTTGTGCACTGTACAGACAAAGCATACTGTTCAGAGAACAGGAAACAAGAATGTAGTGTTATAGTCCTAGCCATGTATAGAGAAAGATCAACTTAATGCAAGGTAAATCCATTCAAAAGTCTACAGCAGCAGGGAAGAAGCTGTTCTTGAGTCTACTGGTACATGACCTCAGGCCTTTGTATCTTTCTCCTGACAGAAGAAGATGGAAGAGAGAATGGCTGGGCTGTGTGAGGTCCTTGATTATGCTGGCTGCTTTGCCAAGGAAGCAGGAAGTACAGACAGAGTCAATGGATGACAGACAGATTTGTGTGTTGAATTGGGCTACATTCATGACCTTTTGTAGTTTCTTGTGATCTTGGACAGAGCAGGAGCCATACCAAGCTGTGATACAACCAGAAAGAGTTGGTATGAGTTGTAGCTGACATGCCAAATTTCCTTAGTCTACTGAGAAATGAGACGGGGGGGAATGTGCAGATTCTGCACCGATAGTGACCCAAGCCAGGAATCGAACAAGGGTCCCTGATGCTGTTCGGCAACAGTGTTGACCACTGTGCCACCGTGCTGCCTGTACTGGCTGGGCATGACCATCTTCTCCCAGGTACCCATCTGCACCCCTAGCCAATTCTCTTTGCCAGGTCTCTGTTTGTTAGGGACTGTTGTAAACATTCTGACATAACATCACTTCGATGATGAGGGAAAATCTCACCAATGTAAAAGCCATTGTATTCTTCACCCACACCGGTTTTCCCAGCTGCTGCAAATGGGTGTAGGAAATCAGAGCCAGCAAGTGTAAAACTAACAGAACCATCTGAAGGGTTAGCGATTTAAATCACGTTGTCAAATGGTTCCCAGCCCAGCTTAATTGTCCAGGGAAAAGTAATCCTTCTGGACAATTGCCACGTAAACCCTTACCTGGGAATTTCCAAGAGGGATTCCCCAGCCTGTCTTTGGGGATTCCCCCACCCCCTAGATCTATTACTGGGGGGTCAGGATATTACGGGTCAATGTCAGCTATAACGAAGGAAATTTAATTTATCTCCTGATCTGGTTGAAATTTGAATTGGAAGGAAAATAAAGGGATTTAGGAGTTATTTAACCCCACAGGTGAATGTTTGAAAGCAGTTCTTGTGAATTGAACAATGAATTTCAGCCACCAATCAGAGCATAGATCACCTTTCCACCTTGAGTGTGGCAAATTATTTTGGCTCAATAGTGATTGGCTGACACTGTTACCAAGGTGACAGTTGCCAAGGCACCAACAAATGAACAGGTTCCTTATATTCCTTTAGAAGGTATGAATTAAGGAAGCAAAGATTATCCATCGGCCTGAAACATCAGAGAATAAAAAATATTTTCAATTAGGCAGAATTTCAGAGGAGAGGAGTTTAAGAAGATGGCTTGCAGTGCAGCAAGGAGCACAAGGATTATATTTGCAATTCAGGATGCTCCTGGAATACTGAATAATAGTTTTGGCTATTGAAAACCGGGTCCATTCTGGGGGTCAGCCAAATCTAATGGTGAATGGCAAACCAACTGCCCACATATTCCTTCAGGTTGACATGTTTGAAACCTGCAACTCTATTAATAAAAAGCAGGTGAAAGGTAGTCACCATAGTCAATGACTAGTGGTGATCTAAACTGGATCATCACATCTCAGGTGAGGGGCAAGGTTGGGATGGGACGCCTTCATGAATAACCTCAACTGGTACGGGAACTGAACCCGTGCCATTGGCATCGCTAACCAGCTGTCCAGCTAACTGACCTGGACTGACACACCATCCTAACTTGGAAGTGTATCACTCCCATTGGATCAAGTTCCTGGAGTTCCATTTTAACAGCATTGTGTGTGTACCAATAGTTCAGGGACTGCAGTGTTTCAAAAAAGCAACTCACTATCAACTTCTCAAGGGCAATTAATGATAGGCAATATATACCGGACCAACCACATCCTGAGAATTTCTTTTAACGCATCAATCTTATTTGCTTTTTGAGGGCCTTATTAACCTGAGACTTTACTTCAAGTGATCTTTGTATGCGTAGATCCAGATCCGCTTGTTCCACTAGGTCATTTAGACTCGAAGGCAGTATTTTCCAAACTTAGTTCCTGCCAAAACAGTGGGACAATTAGTGAGAAAAGAAGCTTTTGAAAGTCATGGCTGTTTTTTCCATGTCTTGTTAACTGAACTGTCACATTCCCATTCCACTTCCAGCTTTCTTGACTAGTCAGAGAGGTCAGCCAGAATACATCTCAGATCTGTTGCAATTTCTACCCCCGTTGTGAATTATGGAAAGAGCCCCTGTTGTGAGTTATGAGGAGTCACCTGGGCACGGGGTTGAATTTTACAGGGCACCAAAGATCACCTCCTATGTGGCTAAAATGTTGAGGGGAGCCCACTTACGTGATACTGAGGATTGACCAAAGGCAATTTAATGCTGGGAGCAACACTCATTACTTTAACTTGAGACATCTGCTCCTAACTCTGGAGAAAGCTGCTCTTAGAGAACTGATGGTTAATTGGATGACTGGCAGCTCTGGAGTTTGAACAGTGCCAATCATCACTGCTGGGAGTATAGGGAGTGGCATCATGCTCAGGACTCCAGGAAAGTGTAAGGGTCAGAGGATTTATTGAGAGGATGGGGGAGAGGGGCATGGTCAAGAAACTGGGAGAAGCATTAAAGATGGGGTAATCTGGTGAGGGACCACCTCTGACGTTCCCACAGCTTGCCAAATATTAGTTCATGCAGCTAAACCTTCATATATGGCATGAAACACCATTTCTAATAGCACTGTGGGTGTACCTACAACACATGGACTGCAACACTTCAAGAAGGCAGTTCATCATTACCTTCTTAAGGACAATTAGAGATGGCAAAATGCTGCTCTAGCCAATGATGCCGACACTCCAGAAAAGAATAATTATTGAAAAAAATAAACTCAATGCAGCCTTCAAAAAAGAACATTACGTTCTTTTCCTGTGCTGGGGCCTTTATACACGTAAATTCAATGCCATGTTTCTCTACTTTGTGATAGTGGCTACAATTCAAAAGCATCTCAGTGGATGTAAGGTACTTTGGGACATCCAGAGACCATGATGGACACTATATAAATTTTCTTTCCTAATCTTTAAATCAGAATTGAATGACTTGGAAATGAAATGAGAGGGGATGGTTTTCCTGTGATATTGCTCCATCTTTTGCAGTGATAGAAGTCATACATGAAGAAGGGACTGTTGAAGTAACGTTGGTGTGATGTCTCAATTAATATTGTAAATCATTAAAAATTACAATGTTCTCCAATGGTGGATGTTGAGTTGAATGGCAGAGGCCTTGATTAAGGAACTGCTCTGGTGAAGGGTATTGGTTGAGCTTTCTTTTATTTTAAATCATTGTTAGCTGACATTTACATGGTGCAAATGTTACCTACTTGTTGTTATTCTTGGCTTGGATATTATTCAGAACTTTAAGCTGACATGCAGTGAATGGTTTGTTATTAAAGGATGTGAGAATGGAGTCGAATCATTAGTGAACAACCATCCCTGGATGGGATTCTCCCCAAAAAAAGCAGAGTCAAATTTGCATAAAACTAGAGTAAATCCCACTATTTTTATCAGCAGGATTTTCAAAATGAATCTCCCACAATTTCTGAGCTCTGTAGAATTAAAGTGCTCTAATGCAGCTTATCCTCTATGGAGAAGCAGCAGCATAGTGCTGAGCGGGTCACTTCACATGTGCTGATCTGTCAGTGTTGAGACGGGCACATTCACAGTGGCCCCTGTCTGTTGGTCTCACCAAAGCCTAATCGCTGGCCCTCCAGACATATCTGAGCCAACCTCAACAGCCCGTCTTATCCCCATGCCAGCCCGCCTCCCACCCTTCTGTCCTGGCAACCTTGATTTTCCACCCGCACTCCCCCACCCCCAATGGCAGTCCCAACCCCCCCACTCCACAGTGCTGGTCCCCATCCTCTGTTGACCTGAAACCTCCAGCAAGCTGACACACCACCCCCCCGCTCTCCATCTGGATAGCCTTCCTTCCTTCCCCACCAATCTGGACTGTAGTTATCAAGGGGATCCACCCACTCACTGATTGCCCCCAGAGACTCCACCCCATCAGGCTCCATGCCCATTAGGCCCCACCCCAATTAGGCCCCTGATGGGCAGTGCCAAGTTGTCCCTTAGACATTTGACACTTTGCTCCTTGGGCAATGCCTGGCAGCTCAGACTGGTACTGCCAATGCCAAGGGTGCACCAGCCCCCGAGTTACCGATCCTCTGGGGGTGCCTTGGTTGTCCTCCCTTCACTCCAGTGCTGTCAGGCTGCCAGCTCCCTGCAAGTAGGAGATTATTGTAAACATCACTGGAGTGTACCAGTGAGAGGCTGCTGGGTCAGGAGACTTCAGCACTGGGCCCACGAATTATATTCAAAATATATTTAAATTAGGCTCTTCATCAATTAGGCAACTCCATTCTAGCACAAAGCTGATGGCACTGGAAATCTGGCGCTGGGAGATGCGTGGAAGCCTGGTTGCGCAGCATGGATCAAACGAATTGGCTTCACTCAAGTCTCCCAGCCCGCTGTGATAAAAAAAAAGCAGGATGGGAGAATTGGGCCCAATCTCCATCCTAAAGACAGAGAGGCGCATGATTCATGAAATAGTTTGAAATGTTTGGGCGAAGGATGGATTCCAGAAGAACACCTGCAGTAATCTTGTTGGGCAACAATAAATGGGCTCCGATAATTCACAACCATCCTCCTTTGAGTCAGACATGATTCCCGTCACTGTGGCATTTAATAAAAATTAAAATCAATCCCATTTTCTTTTCATATCCCTGTAAACCTGCAAGTTAATTTCCTTTTGGAATCATTGGTCGCCTTTCTTCCACCACCCTTGTGGGCAGGCATTCAAAAAACATTTGCCTCACTTCCTCCTGCATCTCTTGTCCAAAATCTTAAACAATATTTTGTTCTTTGAATTAATTTGATCAGTTCATATGAACAACCTCCATAGTCCGTAAAGATGTTGATTTTCTTTCAGTGACAAGCTGAAGAGAGGAATTAAAAAGTTATCATAATTTGAAGTCAAATTATTGCTGAATGTACATGCCCTCAGTAATAAGATGGAATGTCAGATTATGTGATTCAGTCATTAGTGAGACGTGAAGCCATATCCTTCTTTTTCAGAATCCAAAAGGTGCTCCTAATTGAGTCTAGCTAATGCACATAGCTAAGATAATGGATAATGTAAGATGTGCTCACGAGGTGTGAATTATTGTGGAAAACCTCAAAAATACTTAATTTGGAAAGCAGTACCCTTTTATCATGGAAACATCTTAACGTAAGTATGCCGAGGAAAAACAGTTCTTGAAATATTTAGCTCAATCTTCACATGCCCCCAAATGTTAAATGAAACATAGGCACAGCAGTTATCAGTGCTGCTGATTTAATCTTCAGGAACTAAATGCTTTGACATATTTATGACAGATATTTATATTGCTGAATAACCCTGAATAGCCTAGTTAAATAGAAAGTCTGCTTATAGTGGGTCGTTGCCAAAGGACTGATATAGACCAAATAAGACAGGACAAATTGATGCAAGATAAGTGAAAAAGCTCATTTGTATTTTTGATCACCTATTCTATTGATTATGTTACTGTTTTAATAAAGGTACTTTAAAGGTTAAAATGCACAAAATTATGTGTTAATGTCTGATCAGTAGTACTTCATACCATATAGTAAGTTGACCTTTCTCCACATTCTTTCTGTGACTGCAATACATGTTCTGTACCTGCTTCTTTCCTTCTCCCCTATCTGCTCTATGAACAGCATCCTTTGTCTTTATAACATACAAAAAACAATACTTTTCCCTGTATCCCAATACATGTGACAATAATAAATCAAATCAAATTAAAAAAATACAATTGTTTACACAGTGTAGAGATATGCTTCAACCCAACTGAAGAAATACACAAATCTAGGACAGCATGATCAACCATCCAATGAACATCGGTATACTGTCACAGCGTTTCACTTACCAGGACTAGATAGTAATGTCATCTGCAAGAAATTTCACAAAGTACATTTCTTGTCACATTGTACCATGTAAACTGTATACCATGGTCAATGTTTCTCCTAAAACATTAACATGCAAATGGCATCAGAGCAATGGCTGATAATTTGGACCAGAACCTGAGATGGCAGCTGGCATAGTGGTTAGCACCACTGTCTCACAGTACCAGTGGCCCAGGTTCAATTCTGGCCTCGGGTGACTGTGTGGAATTTGTATGTTCTCCCTGTGTCTGTGTGGGTTTCCTCCATGTGCTCCGGTTTCCTGCCACAGACAAAAAACGTGTGGGTTAGGTTGATTGGCAATGCTAAACTACTGGAAGGATGTGGAGATCCTGGAGAGAGTGCAGAGGAGGTTTACCAGGATGCTGCCTGATATGGAAGGTCTGAATTATGAGGAAAGATTGGGCAAATTGGGGCTATTTTCTTTAGAAAGACAGAGAATGAGGGGAGATCTAATAAAGGTGTATAAGATTATGAGGGTATAAGATAGAGTAAACAGTGGTAAGCTTTTTCCCAGATTAGAAACAAATATTACGAGGGGCCACCAGTTTACATGAGGCGGGGCGGGGGGGGTGGTGCGAGATATAATTTGGATGTTAGAGGGAGGTTTTTCACACAGAGGGTTGTGGGGATATGGAATGCACTGCCAAGTAAGGTGGTGGAGGCAGGCACGCTAGAGTTATTTAATGGATACTTAGATAGGCACATGAGCGGAATAGAGATGGAATGATATAGAAGCCTGTTTTAAATCGGGATCAAGAGCCTTTGGACATTTCTGGGAATCAATTGATTCCTACAGACCTTCCAACATATTTTTCTGGCTCATTTGTTCTACTTTTGAGCTTCTGGAGATTTCCTTGAATGTTTGCATAAGATGTGCATGTTATTGATGTTTTTCTCTTTTATTCCACAGTGCTTCGGTTCGCCTTGTTGTCCAACAAGGGGCATACATGTGATGGGTTGTGCGAGAGCTGCTCTTTGATGTTTCGAGAGTAGCCTAATGCTTCACATCATTAGTGTACGTTAATCTGGACCAGCTGATGGGCAACACGACAGCTCAGTGACTATCACTGTTGCTGTGCAGATACTTGGATTTGGGCCAGTATCTGTGGGAGTTTGCACATTCTCCCCGTGGTTGCGTGGATTTTCTCCGGCTGCTCCGGCTTCTTTCTACAAGTCCAAAGATGTGCTCTTGGGCTGACTGGTGTAACAAATTGTCCCTAAATTGTCTCCCCTCAATCTGGTTTCCAATGTGGATTTCCATAAGCAAAGACAAGGGTCATGGGTGGAAGAGGGAACTCACACTGTTAAAATGGCGACGCAGGCTCATCGGGCCGAAGGTCCTGTTTCCATGCTGTGTTATTCTCTGCTCTTTGTTTTTGTAAATAGCCCCATAGTTTCAGTGGAACCAACACAGCAAAAACGTATCCCATCTCCATTCCCCACTCCTCCACTCCAGTTGTCAGGGGTCATGAAGAGTTGACCTAGTGAAAATTCCATTTCATCCATAGGCTGGCGACAAAGGCATGTTTATGACTCAGAATTGAACCCATCAGTTGCAACCTTTGGAATCTTAGGAGGTACAGTATATTATGGCAGATGTAAATCTTTGAGTCCTGCATCAGCAGCAAGATTTTGGCCTCTGAATCGAGGTTCTGCATTGTATCAAATAAAATTATGCACACTAGATGGACCTACATTCGGGAAAATATCAAGCCAGTGACAGTGACTTAAGTTTAGGAATACAAGTAGGTTCACGTCATCTCAATGGGAACACAAATTGGTGTGCTCTCCATCCAGGCAAAGGCCAAATCAGAAATTAAATCTGCTCTTAAAGCTCAATTCAAATGATTTGGTACTCTAAGCAGCTACAATTTAATTTCTCCATAAAGCAGTTACTAAATTACACGTGCCTAGAAAATGTACATTATAAAATACATCACCACACAAAATAGGATAGGATGCAACATGACACAAACATTGGTTGATTATCAACGCGACAATTTTTTGAAAAAAATAATACATTCAGCCACATTTATGAGGCGTTCAGACACAGCAGATTTATTGCAGTCTGATTTAATATGCTTTGGTTATGACTCCCTCACTAATAGGAATTTTTGTACAGCTTGCAAAGGCAGTGTTGTGGAAGGGAAGAAGGCTTTTGTACAGTGTTGATCTATTAAACTATGTTACTTATGAATCATGATGTTATTTTGTTTTACATGTAAAGAAATTACAAGTTAAAGGGATTAAGCAAATAACATTGCTTCCTGCAATTAATTGTCATGACAGAATTGAAGAAGCAATAGATTTTACAAAGAGAGAAAATATAAATGATTGTGATCAATATTTCTTACCTAGATGCTCCTTTAACCAAACAAGATGTACAAAATGTAAAGTAAAATTGTGCACACCTGAAAGTGCTGTTATAGTCCTAAATTATTAAGCATTGCTCAGGCATACCCATACACTGTTCATTCAACAGTTACTGTATAATATCTTGCACTTAACTATGGATGAAATTCCTATCCATGTTTGAAGAATACTTGCTGCTGGAAGTATTGTGCAGAGTTCAATAGCCATACGCCTAGCCTATCCTGCTGCAGAATCTAATTATTTCACCTAGATGCTCTTATCCTTCTAAAGCAATCAGATGTGCTGCATAGTGGCTACCTGTAAAGATTATTATCTGTACTGTGAATGCTATCATGTCTGCAGAGAGCTCTCAAAAGATAAAGTTGATGTCCTCATAATGGGCAATAAAGGGTACATTTGTGAGTGACCATTGAAATTTTGGTGACCCACATATAACCTTTTGTGGTTTTAAAATTGAAAGTAATTTGCCAAAACCAATTTTAAAAAAATGATCAACCATACCAAACAATTTGTATTGTTCATCAGTATGGATCCTGCACTGTTTTTTTTTTATGTAGTTATGGATCTAGGAACTATAAATGCAGATTCCACACCAATGCAATTTACAAGCAAGCCCTGAATGCTAAGGTATTTGCTGATTTGATGAGTAAAGTATAAATATGTTTGATACTGTACACACTTAAAATGTAATTTTTGGTAAGTGTCTTTCTGGTTTTAAATATGTATATTTTACAGTTGCTGAGACAGATGCTACTGAATCAGAGCAAACACTTAAAAGACTAAAAATCTTTCAGATTTACATAGCCTATCCTGTATCACTTTAGTAATGAGTGTAACTTTCCAGCACAATTTTTAGGTTTGTGTTATGAACAGGAGAGGCTTTAACTTAAAACAACCCTGATTTCTCCCTTCATCACTCATTCATTAATAGAAAGATGTTTTTGATTTTTGATTTCCATCTTTATAAGTGTTCCGTAAACCCTTCAGTTTTGGTGTCGTCTATAAATAATCCCGCAGCAAACTCAAGACAGGATAAAATCAGAGGGTCAGTTTATTATACATACACTCGAGCATGGAGAGGGGAATAGCTGTATAACTCCCGATATATTCATATAGTTAAAGAAGGATAAGGGGAGAAAACACATATAGGGCAAAGATCACAGAGAAAATAAGAATTTTTGTTTCACATGAGCTCAGAATCCAGAATCTGAGGTCCAATGGTGTATTCCTTTAGCTAAGTTAGCTAGCTGGCTGATGCACATCAATCCACTTTTCCAGTAGCACTGACTTCCATGATGGCAGAAGCACACAGAGATGAATTAGTCTTGTAGTAGACACTAGCATAGCAGTTCAGATGTTCCTGTAGAAACAATGTAGACGAGGGCCAGACAATTTAAACCTGTTGTATTGTCAATGAAAGATGACAGACAGCCTCCTTTATTTTCACAAATAATATTACAGGTTCTTGGTGGTGTAGGGGAGGCAGGAGTGTGCGGGGAGGGACTTGTGACACCAATTTCTTCTCCTTGGGTTTGGACATTGGATGTATATTCCTGGTCTGGATTCTTGACAGGGTTAATGTTTTTTCCATTAGTAAGTTTACCAGAAGGTTTCACAGATGGATCATCTCCATTAGCCGGGCATTGCTTCAGAAATGTAACGGGGTCTTTGTGCATTGTGCAATTGGATTTCTGCAGACACAGGGGCTGTTAATGCATCTTTAGATATAACGAGGCTGCTTTGATTTTCTGGCAGCTAGAAATTCCTTTTGTGTGAGTTATAGGCAGTCGTGGCTTCAGTCATATTCTTTAAAAAAAAACTTATATAAAATAGCCAGCATGACATAAATGTATATATATTGTGTCTTCCTGAAATGACCATTCTAAAAAGGAGCAACAGCTTCAGTTCAAGGTAGAATATCTGTTTCTCAGTTGTATAAACATGGATCAGGCAAATTGGATGACACGGTGACTCAGATGAGTGATCCTCAGGCCTGTTTATTACTTCATTCTACAGAGCACAGTTTTCTGATCAGCAGGATTTGCAGCCTGGAGACTGAGAGTGTCTTTGCACAGAATGTGAGAGTTCTTCATTACGTGCTGATAATTATGCAAATTAATTTAAATACCTGGAAGGCACGATTTCCTGGCTTCCTCACCAGCAGTTTGCTATCTGCTTTGTGAACCCATATCAAAAGGGTAATACTGCAAAGGCAAATTCTGTCCTAATTTGAGAGCTTGCTATCTTAAAGGTGTGCAGCAGTATTTTTTTGTGCTGCAATTTACCTTGTTGGATTCCAAATCTCTGAGTTAAAATTTCTGAATGGTGTCTGCCAATAATGCTTAAACAAAAATTTGAAAAGTCAGTGATTTACTGAAAGAAATAGTGCCACAAGGTTTCACTTCTTTAAAAAAATACAAACTTTATAGCACATTAAAAACATTGAACAATGCAAGCCCCGCTAGCATGGGATTAGGCTGGGATTTTATACTCCTGTTTGCAATGGGCGTCATGGTGGGAAGAAGTGTAAAATCTTGTAAGATCACAAAATTGCGTTAGGTTGATATAAAACAGTTCACAATTGTCCGCTCCTCCTGCCTACAGCATTTCCTGCTCCTGAACGTTGGGACCATCATTTCCATTCAATTGCATATAATCATAATCCTTCTTCACCAGAATCATCTCCCCATGCCACATCAGGAGACAACCATGCCTATGTGTTTCACAACAGTACATTCTCCCTGTGTTGGCATGACTTTTCTCTGGATGCTCCAGTTGCCCCCCACAGATCAAAGATATACAGACATTCTCATTTATTTTAATTCTCATAATTATTGAACAAGGGTTAAGAAAGGTAAGGGTACTTACACACACACAAACAATGCCAGAACTCAGCAGCGCTCGACACTGGGCTATGTTGGGACTGCATGAATCCAATGAAGAAGAAAGCATAGATATTGGACTTAAGAGTCTGGAGCTGGTGAAGAAATGGCCTGCCCATTTTCAGCTGTCTTCCATTGCCAACTGTATTATAATCTTTGATTTCTCTTAATTGGGCAATTGAAGACATCAATATATTTAAAGGTGAGTGGGCTAGCAGGCATCTTACCCATTCATTTTGGGTGAGGAATGGGTTGCGGTATGGATGGGAAAGAGGTGGGTTACCAATAGTCACTTTTCGTGTCCCTCTGCCAAAAAATATGCCCAGTTAAGGGTTATATTATTCAGTCCTTAGTTGCTATTTAGCTTGAAGTCAGATTGAAAACTTTCAATTAATGTAGACAGTTCATCACTTATTGGAAGCTGTCAAATGAAAACTTTGCTATTCTACTATTAACTATTTCCTTGGATTATAAGATTGTTGGATACAGGGATACTGACCACTAAGAGCCAAAAAATGTAATTTATGGTTTAAAATATAGAATTGAAATAATGGGTTTACCAAAAATACAATGTGTGTGTATGTGTATGTGTGTGTGTGTGTTTTTTACTTAGAGATTTGTAAGAGTGGATTCACCAACATTAAGGGCATTTAAATGATCATTGGATAAACATGTGGATGATATTAGAATAGTGTAGATTAGATGGGCTTTAGATTGGTTTCACAGGTCAGCACAATATCAAGGGCTGAAGGGCCTTATTGTGCTGTTATGTTTTATGTTCTATGTATATTTCTGTACCTTTGTTAGTGTGTGTGTATTTCTGTGTATGTGTATGTGTGTGCATGTGTGCGTGTGTGTGTTACCCAGATATTTCACAGAAGCTTTGACGCCACTCTCTGCTTCTCAGGCTAATAGAAATAACGCCACAGAATTTACATCAATGCAAACCATGAATATTCTGTGAGTTATTGTTTCAATCTAAACTAAGCAAATTAATTTAATCTCAAGAATAAATCATATCACAAATGCAATGTTTGGTAACTTAATTATTCCAATTCTGTACCCAAGTCTTGTTTATGGTTTTACCCGCTGTTCACCTTTTGTACAACGATTCTCATTAATTCTGATACATTGTCATTGTTTTATGTGTAGAACAGCATTAAAGCTGAATAGTAAATATGTTTTTCAGCAGTTTGCCAGACATACATATTGAGAATCATGGAAACTAAAATGTTGGATTATGTACAGCCAGCATTGGTTTAAGCATGGTTCTGAGAGAACCATTTAAGCCCCAAAATGATATCCAAGGCATAGATGCACATTTTGGATGCTACCAGTGCTGGATATCATTTTAGTGATGGCATTAAAATCACACAATGAGCGTCCGTTATAGAACCTGCTAAATTTGAGGGAATGCAAACCTAGGGTGGGATTTTCTAGCCCTTCAGGCCCTGCCAGGAATAACCCCTCACAGCCAATTCCCTGGCAGCAGAGCAAGTAAGCACAGTAAACATTGCTAGCTTCAGCAAGGCCAGGAGATTCAGCTAATGGCTGAATATAATTCTGGTAAATCAACAATGTATTCCCTCCAAAGTCACTTGCTAAAATTTTAACGGTATGCCAAATCGGAGTTGGAGAGGCTCACAGAACGGCAATCTCCATTGACCTTGAGTGGGATCTTACGAGCCTCGAGCAGACTCGGCAGTAAAATTTCGGAAAGTATATCTTCCAATAATTTGGTGCCCAAAATTATTCACAGTACTCCAGCTCTGATCTAACCAGGGCTTTGTATAGATACAGTATAAATTCCACCCATTTGTACTCTTGTCCTCTTGTTAAAAAGGTGAGTATTCATTCGTTTTTTTATTATTTGATATGTCAATTCATATCACCAGCACTATTTCTAGCTTTTCACCATTTAGAAAGTACCCTGTTCTACCCCTTTTAGTTTCAAAATGGTGACCTCGCACTTACCTACATTAAAAATTCATTTGTCATAGTTTTATCTATGAACTTAGACTTTTATTGTTGCCGTGGAACATTTTGCTTTTAACTGTATTGATCATAATTCTACCTAAGTGACATCAGTAAATTTGGATAAATGGCTTTCAATTCTGTCAGTTAAAGTATTAAAAAAAATGCTGTGAATAGTTAAAGCCCCAATGGAGATGTTTGGTTAAGTTTGATCCAATTCCATTTGGTTCAACTTTCAAAGCCAGATTCACAAACTCAGGAGCCATTCTAAAAAGGATAACCATGAGCACATAATAGGGAACAGAAAAAAAAACATACTTCAGATTACAAGAGGCATATTCCTTTCTGTAAGAGTTTGGAATCCTTTTGTACCATCTGGACTTCTGGGCAAACATACTTTTCTGATTTTGCCAGATAGAATAATTTCCCATTATTCTTGCTCTCTATTTCCTGCTGCTAAGCCAATTTTCCTAACCTGGTCAATAATTTGCCTTCAGTTCCATAAAGCTTCAGTTTTAATATATAGTGTCTAATGAAATATTTTATTAAATGCCATCTGAAATAACACCCCCTTGTCCAGGACTTTAGTCATTTCTTCAAAACTTCAAGTCAGATTCATCAGACTTGCCCTACGCATTATAAATCCACACTGGTTCTCACTGATCTGCTGAAAATTTGCATAATGTTCAGTTACCCTATCTTTAATTAGTTACTCTATTAATTTCACAACAATAGACATTAGGACCTATAATTCCTAGTTTTCCTCTCTTAAACAGAGAAGTGACATATGCAATTTTCCAACCTAAACAAATGGTTCCTAAATTCAGAGAAGTTTGGAAGACTGGCAAAGGATACACCTTTAACCTCGACACCATCATCTGAATGAATTTCAGGCTTGGTATGACCATTAACTCTTCATCCATCATCAGGAGTCTTACCCCCTCTCCCATGCCCACTCAGATAATTCTTTCACTCATTTCTAGTGTATTTTCTCCACCAACACAACCCTCTCTCTGTCCTTTACCCTCTCCACCTTTTATTGAGAACTGCATATGTAAAAATTGCCATCTCAATTTCTCTGCTTCTTTCACTGACTCGAATGTGTCTCCCTCTGAACGTGCTACTCTTTGTTCTCTCAGGTTTACTCCTGACATTGCTATCAAACCTATTGGCAAAGATGAGGTGCTGTTGTTGCCTGGTGAACTGAGATCTACCTTACAAAAGCTGAATGGCAACTCTCCAAAAATTGCCCCTCGTTACTCCCAGACCATGAACTTACCACTGAACATCAAGCTACAGTCACTGACCTCACCTCCTCTGGTGATCCTCCCTCCATGGCTTTTCATCTCATAGTTACCCCTTCCCTTTGCAGTTCACTTCTACCTCCTTTACAATATCCCAAAACAACATTACCCTGGTAGGCCTGTTGTCTTGATCTGTTCCTGCCAAATTACTTGGCCTTCTTCCTATCTTGAGTCTAGCTTTTCATTCTTTGTCTACTCTTTTCTCATTTACATCTGTAACTCTTATGATGCTTTCCGTTTCTAATTTTTTGTCTTCTCTTCACTATGAACATCCAATCTTTCAATACCTCCAGCCCCCACCCATACATTCTGAGGGTTCTCCCTTCTCTCTTGAATGGAGGCCAACCAGTTTCCATTGACAACTGGTTTCCCCCTAGTTGAACCTATTCTTGCATTGAATGGTGTCTCCTTTAACTCATCTCACTTCATCCAAATAAAACGTGTTGCTATGGGTACTGTTACGACTGGGATGAGAAGAGTGTGTAGTTTATCTCTTCCCACTGCTCCATAGTTCACACCATTATTGTAAAAGTTTAATTCACTCACTAAAATGGCCCATCATCTAGCTTTCCCTTTTTCAATTCACTCCCAATTGAGTTCTACGCATTAAGCTCAAAACATAAAACTCATCTCCATCTGGTGATTTCCAGCAAATCACTAGTGCCTTAGCTTTTAAAACAGTTTTTTCCCATTAATGAAAGTAACTGCAATTCAAATAACCAAACAACTCTCCCCCTATAAGGCCATTTCATCCAAGTCATTTATATAAATTGTAAAAAGGTGAGGACCTAGCACTGATCCTTGTAATACATCACTCACCACATCCTGTCAACTAGAAAAAGACCTCTCAAGAGCCATGCTTATCAGTTAGTTGAAGTCACGTGATTTCTTAGAAGAGGCATATTTGTTCGCCGTTAAAGGTGAACATATGTCTGCTTTTTCAAAAAATCGAGGTCAGCTTGCAAGTGTCCAAATAATACAAATTTACAATAAAATTTAGGTCTTGAAGATAAGGTTTTAACAGTATCCATATGGATCTTGGCTCCATCTGTGTTTCTTATGGGATATGTGACACATTCCTTTTTCCAGTCTTACCTGCACATCTCAACTCTTTTTCTCGTACATTGTTGGTTAAATCAGAGCCACATGCTGCTCTCACCCCGAATTAGAAAATTTTGCTTCCAATTTCCACCTTTCCTTCAGTTTTATGTAGCCCAAGTCTGATTCTTTTCTTTCCTTTCTTGACTTCTCCATTTCTGGGATTGATCACTAATCAATATTCATTATAACCCCATGGACTTTCAAGGCTACCTCAACTATACTTTCTTGTACCTTATATCCTGTGAGGACTCTGTTCCATTCTCACAATTCCTCTATCTCCATCAAATTCACTCTATTGATGCTATCTTGCATCTCAGCACTTGTAAGTTTCTTCCACTTTCCTCAACAAAAGATTTCCCCTATCTCCTATTATCATTGGCAGAACCTTTGATCATGTCTGCCATGTTGTCCAAATGCTTTCACTCCTTCCCTTCCCTCCCAGAATCATGATAGGGTTCCCAAAGTCCTCACCTTCCACCCACCAGCCTCCACATTCAACAGATCATTTTCATTCATTTCCACCTATTTCAATGGAGGATTTCATTCCTCCAGCCTAGTAGCACACCAAATATATCTTCCCCTCTTCTACCCTTCCAGCTGTCCAAAGAGACCATGCCTGAAGTGATACCACTCCTCGATTACCCTCAACACCTTTCATGGAAATTCAGGAGATGCAATTCCTGACTTTTACCTCCTCTCTTCTCACTGTCAAAAGTTCCTAACTTTCCTTATAGGTGAAACACCATTTACACATACTTTTTTCAAATTTATCCCACTGCGTTCGTTGCTCAAAATGCGGTAATGCCAGGTTCAGTGCCAGGAGGCATTGGCAAGTGGTGTGTCAGGACAATACCCGGACATGAAGGCATTCAAATGGTCATTGGATAAGTGTATGTATAACATTGGAATAGTTTAGGTTAGAAGATCATTAGGTTTGTTCCATTGGTTGGTGCAAAATCAAGGGCCCAAGGGCCTGTACTGCACTGTAATGTTCTATGTTCTATGACTCTCTCCCCATTGAGTGCTGCAGTCACCTGAGCTCCCCTAGGAGGCCTGCTCACCAGGTGCACATCTGCTGAGACCAATCGTGATTCTCACTATACAGCTGTCACTCCGCCACGGATAGATTTTCTGATGGGGCAGCTGATTTTGGCATGTAGGCCTGATAATAACATGTGAATTTGTTATAATGATGTTCCTGATGTTGAGTGGCAATGGGAAAACTGACAGGAGGAGGGTCAATCATATCACGCCTTTATACTGACATTAAATGTGACTTTGCAGTTCTCGTGATACTTCTGCTCTCATCATCAAACCCACTTGACAGGATCAGGAGCGGAAAATCCTGGCCTTTGTTCTTTAATACCTCTTTCCTACTCTTTCTAATGTTGTAATTTCCAACATGAATCACAATGACTGGATCCTCCCCTTGGTTTTCAACATTCTTTCAGGGTGATCCAATTTATCGCTCCACTTAGCACCATGAAGGCACATGCCGTGCGGGACTCTTGGTGATATTTACAAAGGATGCTATCTGTCCCATCATTATTGAAGTTCCTGTAAATACTTCATTACACTAGCCTCCTCCTAAATGGAAATAGAGCCAGAGATAATTTTAAAAATCAGACTCCTGCTCCAAGGTGTCATGTTTCATACTTAGCTGTCCCACCTGCAACAGTTTTTAATCTTTATCTTCACAGGTAGCATGCACCCATTGGGTAGGATCAATTCCCTGCTCTGTCTCACTTTGGTTGTCTTTACTTACCATCAGTCATACCAGCCACATTCTAAATATGAACCTTTCTACGATGTGCAGCTAAAGTCTGGAACAAGTTGTATAGCTACTTCTCCCTTTCCCTTACCTGTCAAAGTGGCTCTATCTTGTACTTCAGCTCCAACATTCATACAGAGAGATTCAAGAAGGAGACAGTGACTTTAGATTTGTTTACTTGCAATAATTTTGCTGTCCATTAACTCCCACTTACTGCAGTCTAGACACTGCTGTGCCATATCTTAATGTAGGTTGTTTGTATCTATTTTTTAATTTGTTGTAAGTTTTTTTCCCACTTTTTCTGCCTTATAACTTACACGAGAGAAAAATTTTAAATGCATAGACGGAGTGATTTGTTCACCTCATACCACTTTAATGTCAGTAAGCAAACTTGCATCAATTCCCAGAGACAGTAAGTGCTGTGGGCCACTTCCTATACGGCCGACTTGATGTTCTTCATTCATATCAGTGAAGAACATTGCAGGAGCTGCTCAGTCAGAGGTCCGTAGCACTCCCTGCTCCAGGGTATTAATGTAAGTCTGCTTATTCTAATTTCTCCTCACATTATCTCCAATCACAAAAACAAATTCCACCAAATTCTCACTTTCACTTATTTCCTAATTTTTGCCCTCCCTCAATGTTGAGAGAGAAATTCTGCAACCTGACCTCAGTAAGGCACAGTCACCAAAATTTTACCATCTCGCCTGCCATGGAAACCAGAGCGGGTGAGAGGCGGACAATAGAAAGGGATGTTGACCTTGAGCTGGATTTTATGGTTTTGGGACAAGCAATGCCATAAATTCCTGCCCAGTGTGTCAGATGTCTGCACTTCACAAAGGACGTCCTCAATGAAAGCTGTTACTTGCAGCAGCTACAACAGTACCCTCAGAATAAGGCAAGGACTGCAATGCCAATAATCATGAAAATGATCATGGGCAAGAATTTTTATTCTTATTATTTATTCTTATTATTCTTTATTATTATTATTATTGCCCAGTCCAGGATGGAGTGGGCAATAACTGCAAATTGCCCAGTTTTGAGATGCAGAAGGGCAGTCAAGGAGACTTTGTATTCTGAAAGACTTCAATACATTTCATTCTCTCTGGCCAGAAAAAAAAAGTGGAGTGGACATGTGATTTTGAGAGGATTACAGGCACCCCCATGCTGTCAATGATGTACACAATTCACCTTGAAGGCACCACCTGTTAACTTTGAGATGGACCCCAATAGAAAGGGATTCCATCTCCTCAACATGCAGCCAATATACAAACACATACAGCATACCTTCCAAATCAATGCCCAGTATCCTTGTTGTAGTCCCAATGTCTTAATTCAGCAGTCAACACAAAAAAGCACATGGTGGCCACTGGGCAATGTCATCAATAATTGACCAAAAGGCCTCAACAGGCAGCCATGTAGGAAGGTTTCCAATGGGTTTTCTCACTACAAACTTTAAATGGATTGAAAGGTGGCAGGCACCGCATCCTCTCACCCAATTAAATGCCCTCCAATGACAAAAGGAAAGGCACTAAATTCCACTCTATGGGGTGGATTTTTCCATTCTGCATGTTACGGCAATTGTAGTGGAAGAGAGGTGGACAATGGAAAGGTCCAATGATCTCAGGCAAGATTTTCTGGTTTCGGGATGACTGCAGCAAGAAAACTGTACCCTATGAGTCTATTCAAGAAAGGAGGGACAGAAAAAAGACAGGAAACTATAAATCAGTTAGACTGACATCAGTAGTCAATAAAATAGAGCACAGAGTTTTACAGCATGGAAAGAGATCCTTTGGTCCATCGTGCCTTTTCTGACCATCAAGCACCTATTTATTCTAATCCCATTTTCCAGCACTTCTTCCATAGCCTTATATATTACGTCATTTGAAGTATTCATCTAAATACTTCTTAAATGTTGTGAGGTTTCCTACTTCTATCATCCTTTCAGGCAGTGAGTTCCAGATTCCCACCAGCCTCTGGATAAAAAAGTTTTTTTTCCTCAGATTCCCCCCCACTCCCCCACCAGAGAATCCTTTACAGTGCAGAAGGAGGCCATTCAGCTCATCAAGTATACACTGATTCTCCAATAGACCTTATGCAGGCACGGCCCACCTCCCCCAACAACTGGACTACTGGAGGAAACCCATGCAGACACAGGCAAAATGTATAAATTCCACATAGTCACTAAAGCCAGAATTGACAATGAGTCCCTGGCTCTGTGAGGTAGCAGTGCTAACTACCCTGACCCTCCTCAGCCCTGGGTTGTTTTTCTTGCATTATAAAGGTGCGGCTTAAAAGAAAACACAAAAAAAGCTTAACAGGTCTGACAGCATTAGTTGGGAGAGAAACATTTTGAAGTATTCAACTCTGAAGAGGAGTCATAGGAACTCAAAACCCCAAACCGCAGCATTTTTAGTTTTTTTATTTCAGGTTTCCAGCATTCATAATATTTGGCCTTCATGTAAGTCAGAGATAAATGCTGGAACCTATTATCAAACAAACCATAATAATAATCAAATAAAGTCAACATTGTTTTACAAAAGATACATCTTTTTTCATAGATTTATTAGAAATTTTAAATATGCCATTAATAGGATAGATAGGGGTCAGCCAGTCGATGTATTGTACTTGGATTTCCAGAAATTATTCGATAAAAGTTCCACACAAAAAGTTAATAAACAAGATAATGGGTGCTAGGAACATTGAAACATAGGAATTAGGAGCATAAGTAGGCAATTCAGCCCTTCAAGGGTGCTCCCTGATGCAATCAGATCATGCCAATCTCTTCTTGGTCTTAAATTCCCCTCCCTACCTTTTCTCATATCCCTTTAACCCATTTTTTTTTAAATCAGAAATATATCTATCATAGGTTTTTGGTATTATGTTTGCATGGATGGGGGTCCACAAGAATGAATGCTGGGCCCTCAGCTCTTTGCAATCTACATTTATGACTCGGAGAAAGACACCAGGAGTAATGTGTCCATGTTTGTGGATGACATAAAGCGATGTGGGGATGTAAGCTGTAAATAGAACATACATGAATGGGCAAAATTATGACAGATGAAGTTGAACATATGGAAATGTGATATTATCCACTTCTTTTATAGATTGGGAAACCTATAAGTGTTGATGTTTGGGGAGGATTGGATGTACCTGTACAAAGAACACAGAAAGATACAGTGTGGGATTTTCCAGCCATGCCTGCCTGAAAACTGCAAAATTCCACCTGAGGCCAATGCACCTTTGCATGGTCCAGTCACTGCCACTACAATTCCTGTAGAAAGGGATGGGGAGGGGAGGGGGAAGGAAAAGCAAGTAATTAGGAAGGCAAAAGATATGTTGCAATTTGGAGTACAATACAAGAATTAAGAAGTCTTGCTACAATTGTATCGGACCTTGGTGAGACCACCTCTGGACTATTGTACACAGTTTCATTCAACATATTTGCTTTGGAGGCAGTACTGAAAAGATTCACTAGAATCATAGAAACTGGTTTCAGCAAAGGAGGCTTTGTGGTCTATCATCTCTGTGAAGGACAAATTCACCTCGTGCTAAACCTCTGTCTTTCCCCAAAGCCCTGATATATTTTCATTTTTAGATAATTAGCCAATTATCTTTTGAAAGTAATTGCAGCTTTTTTGTTCCTTAGCTTTTGCCAAATAGATTATGTCCCTGCCCTCTCCAGGACAATTTGAATGATGGTATTGTCCAATGATGAGAAGCTGAGTAATTGGGCTTATATTGCCTGGCGTTTAAAAGAATGTGAGGTGACACCACTGAAACATACCAGATTCTGAAGTGGCCTGACAACAGTAGAAAATGAAAGATTTTTTCCTTTGGATGGAGAATTAAGAACACAAGGGGTACAACCTCAGGATCAAGGGTGAATATTTAGGACAGAGATGTAAAGACATTTTTTCACTTAGAGAGTTGTAAATTGTTGGAACTGTCAACCCCAGAGATTTGTATTTGCTCAATCATTGAATATGTTTAAGGCTCTCCAGGTTTTTCAGAAAATTAAAAAATATGGAGTTGGTAGGGAAATCAGCCATGATCTAGCTGAACTCAAGGGACTAAATGGCCTATTCCTACTCCTACTTCCTACATTACTCAGAAATTAGAGTGCAGACAGAAGATCAGCCATAATATTATTGAATGGTGAAGCAGGCCTAAGGGGCTATATGGACTATTTCCATTCCTATCTTTTCTGTTTTAATGTTCTTCTCAGTTGCATTTGAACAGCAGTATAGATTAATCAACCAAATCTCAACAAACCATTCAATGGAAGAAACTTCCATCTTTTATCCATTTCACATTTCTATTTTAGATTATATAAAAATTTTTCTATCTAACACCTCAATGGGTGGCAAGGTGGCAGAGTGGTTAGCACTGCTGCTTCACAGCGCCAAGGACCTAGTTCGATTCCCACTTTGGATCATTATGTGTAGTTTGCACATTCTCCCTATGTCTGTGTGAATTTCCCCCGAGTGCTCTGGTTTTCTCCCATACTCCAAAGATGTGCAGGCCATGTGAATTGGCCATGCTAACTTGTCCTTTAGTATCAAGGGACTAGTAGTGTTAATAGGTGGGTTAAGGTGTTAGGGTCTGGGTGGGATTGTGATCAGTGTAGACTCAGTGGACCAAAAGGCCTCCTTCTGTATTGGAAAGATTCTATCTTTTTCACTCTCAGTAATATTTCACCAAATGGATATTCCAGAAATCATGGAACAATAAATCCTGGCATATATTCTAAGGGAGGCCTTGCAGTGCAGTGGATAATATCCCTGTCTCTGAGCCAGAAACTTTGGGATTAAGTCAACCCAGGACTCAATGGCCAAGGAAGATGTAGTCATAATGTGACCAATAAGTTGAGTATCAACCTGTGAAATCCTTCCAATACACCAATGATAGATGGTAAGAGTAGGCAAGACAACTGACATCCCTTGAGCAACAAGCCTCTGGTGATAGGCTAGTGAACTGTCCTGGGAAAAATCTCACTATGGGAATGGATGAAATTCTGTTTTGTGCATTACAAGGTGTGAAGAGAAATGCAAAAAAACAACAAAATATACCAAGATGTACCCAAAAACGACTTCTGCAAAAATGTGCAGGTTAAGTGGGGATTGCTGGATGTGCATTCAAATGACAGGTGCCTAAAGCATTCAGAATAGATCAAAGGCCAAAGGCTTCCCCCAAAAGCTGAAAAAATAACTATCTTTATTCAATCAGGGAGAGGAGCAAATACCTGAAATTCGCCCCATCAGCAACCTTTGTAACATGGTTTCCAGATTGGGTCCAAATACACTATAAAGTTCCTGTGAGGCCATGAATCTGGGAATCCTTAACACTAGCACTCCCAGATACATTCACCTCAATGATCTTGTTAAGGATTTCATCCCTCTACAAAGTCCCTGAGATTCCAGATGTCAAGCCAGAACCAGGTTCACCCAAGTAATAGCCTAATGTATAGCCCATACTTATCCTGTAACTGGATTTACAGTGTGCATACAACAAATTGGGTCATGAGTTTTCAGGCCACTTATTCATTCCTGATTCTGAAAGTTTTCAGTTCAAGTTCTGTACAGTTACGTACTAGTCTATAAAGCACTTACCAGTGTGTACCCTGCTATAGAAAGCATAATTCCAGAGTGACCACGTCTCAGCCACACACAAGAAATGCTTACTTCATGAATGAGTCCCTGTCTGTTCAAATAAATGGAGTGCTGATGAGGATAAAGGTTCTTTTCAGGTCAGCAAATGTCAACACTGCCAAGACTACTGTAGTGTGTGTCTGGAGTAAGTTGCTAATGGATGAATGCTGTGCCCTGACCTGAAACAGTGAATGCAGTCAGGGAAAAAAAAATCAACAATCTGTACAAAAATACAAAGAGAAGTGAACAATAATAATACAGAAATGAAGGGTTAATTGGCATATTGGGGTTTTGGAGCCATTTGTGACTGGCTATTTTAAATTTGTTATTGCTGTAACTGTATAAAACAGAAATGAAATGACCATTGAAATAAATGTACAATGTGTTGCAAATACTGCAATCCATTACAATGGGAAAAACTCTACGCTATTGTAATAATAGGGGGAGTGCCTAATAAAGATGGATAATACTCTAGCAATAGGACATATTTATTGACTCATAGAATCTCTGCAGTGCAGAAGAGGCCATCTGGCCCATTGACTCTGCATTGACTCTCTAAAAGAATATCCCACTCTGGATGCCCCCTTCCACCTTATCCTTATAACATTGTGCATTTACCATATCTAATCCACTTATACATCTTTGGACACATTAAGGGGCAATTTAATATATCCATTCCACCTAGCCTTCACATCTTTGAACTAGATTGTGGGAGAGGTTTTATTTTGCTCTGTATCATTCACATCCTGTATTTGAGATGATGTGAATGAATTGGCATATCAATGTCCCAATGTATGATTTGTGATAGCAGTTATGAGTGGTATATAAGAACATAGACAGATGATACAAAGTAAAGGGTGAAGAAGCAGAAGGACCTAGGTATATTAGTGCATAGATCATCGATGATAGCTGGACTGGTGGAGAGAACAGTTTATAAAGCAGACAATTTCCTGAGCTTCATTAATTGGGGCATGGATTACAAGAACAAGAAGGTTATGCCATAGAATCCCTACAGTGAGAAGGAGGCCATTCAGCCCATTAGGTTGCACTGACTCTCTGAAACAGTATCTTATCCAAGCCCATCCCTTGCTTTATTCCTATAAGCCTGCACATTTACTATGGCTAATATCCCTCAAATAATAAATGTGACAATAACCAAATGTTCTGTTTTTGGTGCCATGGGTTGGGGAATAAATGTTAGCAAGGACACAAGGTTAACAGCCCTGCTCTTTATCAAAACATAAGATAGGTTATTTATGTGCACCTAAACAGATAGTTGAATCCACAACCTTCTGAGGGTTGTGAATGCCACCACTGAGCTAAACTAACACATTAGCTATTAGGATACAATTAGCTGAACAGGTTGGTTCTATTCTTATTCTGTCAGGTTCTCCATGCTCAGGGATGTCACTAATCAAAGATCCCTAGAGTTCTGTGACAGCTGGCACTGTTATGTCACTGTAGCTTGCAGCTGACCTTGCAGAGACTCCTTGTTGTGACTGCTCATTCTAAAGTTCAAAGTCAAATAATATTTTTAATTTTTCAAAACAAAATAATCAGTAGCCATTTTGGCTGTAGGAACAATTATTTTAATTAAATACTTGTTAAATGTTAAATTAATTTTCACCTTTTTTTTTAATCAATAACTGTTCATTTTTACCCTTTCTTCTCCCTAGAATGGAAAACATATTGGCTTTTTTTTTTAATTTTGTGTAATAGTGTAAAATGTGCAACAGTAAGCCAGAAGTCCATTAAAGTACTTCCCATTTTTATTTGAATATTGAGAGATGTAAAATGTGGACCCCCACAATTTTTCTCTATCACACAAAGTCAAACCTTACTCAATTATTCTTTGAAAATTAAATAAAATGCATTGACACTCAGTGCTGAGAAGGGCTCCTGAGTTTTTGTGCTGTACTGTTCTAAAATTACCTTGCTGTTACTTCTAGCCCCTTGGTAATTGTTTCTACTCCGTCAAAGAATAACACTAAAGAATGTTGCCACTCTTCAGTGTTATACCTTGACTTTGATGGTTTACACAAAAGTAGAAACACCGCCTTCATTTTTGTCTTATTTGTTACAATCCCTTCAAAATAACATAAATTTCTGCCACATTTTCTGTGAGCTTAAAATGGCAGTGCAGGAGCAGTCACACATAGATTCTGAAATACTTAATAGAAGTAAAGTATTGCACAAGAAGCCAAAAAGCTCTTCTCTGATTGCATGACAGTGAATGACAAGAAGCTCCAGTGGTTCTATAAATTACAGCACTTCTCATAAAGCAGTACATATAGCACGATTGTGACTAAACATTAGTCCATCGTAGCAGAAGACACTGATCCACAATTCAAATGCATATGTTACTGCGACAAATGGTAGGTTGGCTAATCTTGGTCACATTTAGGCTAAAATTGACTTAATTGATGCTTGTGTCAATGTGTACAGTAATACTAAAGACTGTTCCTAACTCACACCCAGAAATACAAATTTATCTTACTTACACTTGCAGTAGGATTACCAGTATCACTCGACAATACAATGAGAGCCAAACTTCAGTTTATCAATCTTAGTGAGAAAAGATTAGAGCAAATGAACATTCTACTCATGTCTATTTATGTTTACTTATTCATTAATGATTTTAAAAGTTAGGATTTTCAATGTTATTAATACCACAAGGCAATTTCACTTTGTTAGGATGCTGCATTATTTTCTCCATTGTCATTTCCCTGGTCATGTATCTCCAGCTCTTAGATGTTTCCATTTTGTTAATCTGTGCTATTTCAACACAGTCAGAAAGCATGTGGGGATGAAAGCTGAATTACGATCTCACGTCCAACTCCTTCCAGTTTCTTCCTCCTTTTCATTGACTTGCCTCCACACAATGTTGCAGTTAATTATGCTGGCTCATCCCATATCTCATTGCCTGAAGGAATTCTCTGTGTAAGTGTTGAATATAACTGGGATTTGAGACTGTCAATATCCTACCTCAGGGAGCAGAGTCCTGCCAATTTGTTGGGAATGCTGACTTTGTGGGCCATGATTCAAAGTTTTTAGGGACTGGTATTTTGTATCCATTCTCTTCTCAAAACTTAGACTAAGAATCCAGTATGAACTGGGAAGAAAATGTGCAAGCAAAGACTGAACTGAGAGAGTTTGTCTCCTATGAAATCTTTGTATCTTTGTAATTTGTCAATCAGTCTCCACTGGGCTTTTGTAGAGAGTGATCCTGCCTGGTTAATAAAGTTTGCATCATTGTCAGACATTCTTTAGCTCTTATGGTTACATTTAATAATGTGGATATTCCGAACAAGAATGAAACCAAAATGTTTCATCTTCAGTAGAATAATGTAAATGGCATCATTTATGAGAGTTCTTGGATACTTTAATATTTACTTTTGAGAGCTGTTCTTTATATTGTCATATTTGTTGGAAAAAGAAAACCTCAATTCTTATAAGACAGGCAGTTGTGAGTTTTTGCCACAAAATATATCTTGATGTTGTAGTGGTTTATCCTATTAGCAGCTTTTATTTCATTTCATATTTACAAAATCCATATTCTGATTCCCATGAGACAACGTAATTTAGCACTTACTGTAAATGTGCCTGTTTTTTTAGAAATTGTGATGTACTGTGCTTCATTTATAATGACAATGAAAATTTAAGTAAATGCAAGGCTTTGGTTTAAGGTTGGGAACCATGGAAACCATTGAAACTATAGAAATATTTCTTATGGATAAAGCTCAGCATCTCATTTCACACCACCATCAACCCCCCCCCCCCCCCCCCCCCCCCGCTCCCTGCCCCAGGCCAGCCCATCTCCCGAATGACATTTTCTTTCCTTGATCCACTTCTACTTTATTTTTTATTGTTTTCCCTTTAAATCTCAAGGATGTCTTTGTTTACCCTGATTCTAAATTAAAGTTTAATTAATTTTTCAGCCACTTTCCTGTCCATTTTATGTTGCTGTATTGTTCCACGATTTTCAGTTCTTCTTGATTTTATCCAACTGCCTCCGCAGACTACAGACAACAATGGGGAACCACACAGTAACAGCACCAGCATTCACAGTAGCAACTCCTGTTTTCATGACAACTCACAAATAGCCATCTTTAACATTCTTTCATTGCTCGCTACATGAGAATCACAGTTAGTAAGAAAAAGATACGAGGGGATGCATTTCCTTCCAGTAGTATCGTGGCTAATGAGTTGATATAAAATTCTCTTTACAAAACTGCATTAACTCTGTATTAAAATAATGCGCACAGGCCGTTAACATGAACACTTTAACCATTGTGTCATGAAAGAATAATTAAATCCCATATGCATTTTAAAATTGATGACCTTTATTGTTAATACTTTCCTGTTTGTTAATTTTCCTGCATAAACATAAGGGTCACCCATTTAAAATGGAAATGAGGTCAGAGGGTCGTGAATCTTTGAAAATCTCTTCCCAAAAAGGCAGTGGAAGCAGAGTCTTTGAATATGTTTAAGGCAAAAGTGAATAAATCCCCGGTAAGAAAGGGCAATAGATTACTGAGGTAGACAGAATGCAGAGTTGAAGTTACTATCAGGTCAGCCATGAACTTATTAAATGGTGGAGCAAACTCAAGGGGCTGAATGGCCTACTTTTGCTTCTTGTTAAATGTTCCAAAACAGAACATTTTCCAGAAGACTACTGATAGTCAAAACAGTAGATTGAATATATATGATTGAAAATAATATTTGTTAAATCTTTCTGGTATACCACCTTCTTTGAGTGCATTATGGAATCACTGCTAAAGTGGTTTTCTCTTTGTACCCATGCCTCTATCTGACTTTCTTTTGACTCTTTAATGCTCAACATGCATTTCGCTCTACGGATCTATTAACTACTAGATTATCTTATACTTGGAACAAATTTTAGGTCAGCATTGCATGTAAAAATGATCTGTTTGGGAATATTGCAAGCTGTGGCATATACACACTAACAAATTACTCTCCCAAGATACCTGTATAAATGACAAATAAGCAGCTCTCTGAATCAATGACACAGCAATAGCGATTCAGATGACTTTCCATCCTGACCCACTTTTTTCTGCAAAAATACATTCGCACAGAAAGAGCAAGATAACAATATGAGTGAAAAGGGGAATGTCCTTAGTAGAAAGTGTTGCAGTATTATTCATTGAGTATTACTTCAAAAACCAGTGATTCAACAATGTTAAAAGGCAAGTTAAAAAGTGAATTATTTACGTTTAAGCCTAATTAAAAGGATTAATGATGAATGTATGCATCATTCTATTCAAGCGTGGATCAGACCTGTATCTCGTGGGCTGATTTTCACTGAAGCCTATTGCAGTGAAAAGGCCAATGGTTTCATAACCTTCAAGATTTAATTCCTTGAGAAATGGTAAAGGAATTTTGTCACTGGTACATGAAGATGACTGTTATTTTTTCTTTACATTTCACAACCTTTTTGTTCCTGAAGTTGTTAGCAGATCATTAACTACAAGGAAAAGTGTTTTTTTTTCAAACATGAAAATATAGCTCAAGATGTTTCACCTTCACTAAAGTTTGTTCTATATTTGCTTTAACTATCATTCATGGAAGAAAGCCTTCCCAAGATGACTTTCCTTTATTCATTCACAGTGAGGTACAGTTTGTGGTAATATCTCTATTTCACTAGAAAGGAATACTCTTCTAATGTGAACCTACCTTAACATTGTTGTATCATAGTGCTTAAGAAATCAATGAAAAGCTCCTCAATATCAATATTATAAATCCATTCATGTATAGCAGCTTCAAGATGTTGTTACACACAGTGCGTTCTTTTGCTTAAGTAACATCTACAGCACATTTAAGGGAAAAGCTTTAATGATTTAATTAATTTGACTTCAAGCATAGTTCACAATAATACAATTGACTTAGCAACAAAGTCCATCTATTGACAAAAGTCATTAAAGTAGGCTTCCACAGGATGTTCGAAAACATTGCAAGTATTTTTCCAGTGTATTATATGCTTATCAATTAGATACATAAGCTTGAGGCATTAGAAAATGTTTCAATTACTTCATTTGGCATTTGTTACATATATTCCTGAGTGATGTATATCATGATTAAATGCTGAGTAACCCTGTTTACTGCCTCTACTCTTGTCCAGCAGAAATACTTACCTTCCATTTTGTGACCACATCATATGCTGCATTGGTGCTTCCATTTCTGACAAAAAACATCCTGTTGTCCCTATCTGAGAGATAGTTGAATTTAATGTCAACTGACAAGAGTTCTGCATTGTGGATTCAACTACGAAGAATTGGATTGTGACTGCCTAAACTCATTTCACATGAAACCTATGCAGCAAGCTAGAACATAGGCACTGATCATATCTAACCAAGCTTGATTCATATATATGTCACAAATTGGAGGTTAATTCCACTACCTGACCCATTATATTTTGCTTCCTATTTTGTTCCTTATTTCTTTTGTGTATTAATTTGTTTATCTATTTTAATTTAAATTTTAATTAATCTGTAAGTAATTACTGTAAGTAATTTTAATCTAGTTTAGCACATCTTATTAACAGAAATAATGAACAAATAAACTAACAGAAATAGAATTAAAAATAACACTGTCAGGGTAAATGAACTGCCAGTAGTGAAAGCTAGAAGGACACAGTACTATCCAATGAGACATAAGTCATTCCCCAGAACATTTTCACTACAATGGAAAAATAATATATACTATACTTTTCATTCAAGTGCTTCATGATTATAGTTCTGGGAGATGCTAATACTGAGATCAATGTTCCTTCTTATCAGAGAGTGACCATTAATGATATTCTTCGAGGTGCTTTAAAAATTCATAATGCACTCAGCAGAACAGTCTCACTAACATACCACTACTTGCTCCTCTTCATCCTTTTTTTATTTAATTAAACCACTTTTGATTCTCCTTTTCAATTTTACGCCTTCCTCAACTGAATGCTCTAGAGCCAATTTTAATAATGTCCAGCATACATTAAGTTTAAGTTTGTTTAAATTTACTTATTAGTGTCACATGTAGGCTTATATTAACACTGCAATGAAGTTACTGTGAAAATCCCCTTGTCGCTGCACTTTGGTGCCTGTTTGGGTACATTGAGGGAGAATTTAGCATGGCTAATGCAACTAATCAGCACGTGTTTGAAATTGTGTGAGGGAACCGGAGCATCCGGAGGAAGTCACAAGCCACCCATAAGGGTGAATTGAATGAAAACCTATTCAGCCCCATTAGGTCAATGCTCCAGTTACCATCATCCTGGCAGGGGCCTTTAAGTAGTGGCTAGAGTGCCCATCTAGTTCAGGCATGAGGCTATATATAATATTTGAATAATGATCCTTTGACATACATGGGACACCAATTGAATTTTGAATGCATATAAAGGGAGCAATCTCCACCAGATCGTACCAGCATTGAGCAACTTAACCATCATGAGATTGCTAAAAACTGCCTAGCTGCCTAAAAAAAAAATGGAAATGACTTTTTTTTATTTTTTTGGATCCAGGAGAAGCAAGAATATAAAAATACTCAATCACACCACAAGTCAGTGCATAGCAATAGTGGCCTGACCAGCTATTACTACAAGCCTAAGTAAGAACCAACCAACTTCCTGCTCTCCCCAGTGGAGAGCTCTATCGGAGCACCAGAGTACATCTCATTAAAACAATTCAAATAAGGCCTGGATCTTAAAATATATTGGGTATCATAGCACCAACAATGGCTTTGCTTGACAATTGTCTGTTTTGTCTCACTCATTGCTGAGCTACAATGTTCAATGAACAGATTAAATCCTGCTGCCCGTCCAAAGGAGTCATTCTTTAGAGGTGGGCAGAGATATTGAGAACGAAATTTTATCCGCTGTGTCAGTGTTGGTAGCAGTGACCATCCCACAGTCCTTGTAGAGACAAAGTCCCACATTCACATTGACAATAGCAATATAGGAACATGGGAGCAGTAGGAGTCCATTCAGCCTATCCAGTCTGCTCCATCATTTAATACAATCATGGCTGCTCTTCCACTTCAATAACTTTTTCCCACACTAACCCCATATCCTTTTATGTCATTGCTATTTAGTATTCTGCCAATCTCTACTTTAAACATGCTCAGTGACTGAGCTTCCACAACCCTCCAGGGGTACAGAATTCCAAAGATTCACAACCCTCTGAGAACTTTTTCATCATCTTGGTTAAAAATGGCTTCTCTCTTAATTTGAAATTGTGTCCCCTAGCTCTAGATTTCCAACCAGGGGAAACATCTTACTTGTTTCTCCCTTTTAAGTATTTTGTAGATTTCAATGACATCATCTCTCGTTCATAGACACTTTAGAGAATATAGGCTCAGTTTTCCCTTCTTCTTTTCATTAGACAGTCCTGCCATCGCAGTAACAAGTCTGGTGAACCTTTATTGCATTCCCTCTATTTTAATAATTCTTCCTAACGTAAAGGAACCTAAAGTGCACACAGTACTCCCAAGTGAGGTCTAATCAAAGTTCTATACAATTGAAGTACATCTTTGCTACTTCTATACTCAAATCCTTTTGCAATAGAGGCTAACATTCCATTAAGCTTCCGAATAGCTTGCTGCAGAGGCTGTCTTCAGTGACTTTTTGACAAGGACATCCAAGTCCCTTTGTACATCTATACTTTCTAATCTCTTAGCATTTAAGAAATGTTCTGCACAGAAATAATGAAAAGTCCATCCCATCAAAGTGGATAACCTCACATTTCTTCACATTATATTCCATCTGCTGTTCTTGCCCACTCACTTACGTTTGTACAAATTGACTGGAAGCCCCTTTGCATCTTCTTTATAACACACATTCCCATCTAACTTTATGTTATCCACAACTTGGAAATATTACACTTGATTCATACATCCAAATCATTTATATATGTTGTGAACAGATCGTACAGATACTTGCAGTACCCCAATAGTCACAAATTGCCATTGTGCAAATGACCTATTTATTTTGACTGTCTATTTTCTGCCTGTTTGTTCATCCTTAATCCATGCCAGTATTCTATGTAATGAAACCCACAGTGAAAAAAAAATACTTACCTCTAAACTGGAGCTCAGCTTATACTGAGCAAATTTGTGATGGACACTCTTGGGAAGAACACCGAGGAAGGCCCTCAGGTTACGGAGAGGAGTGTTGGAGCAAGGTAGGTATCCAATGGACAGTTGCAAAACTGGTGGAGAGAGCAAACAATGTAGGCTCATCTCATCTCAGATGAGAAATTTGAAACAAGAGTCCCCAGAAATCCAGAAAAAGCAATGTCTCGATGCTGCAGTTATCCTCAATCTCACCAGGCCACCTAGCATGCACATTGACTATGTGATGATTGACATTTTGCCTTCCTCCCTCTGATGCACCATCCTCCAGAGTTGCTGGAACTTGGAGAAATCTGTCTTGACACCTGAGTAGGAACCAAAGACAAATCTATTTGTTTACAACCTCTCTAACTAGAAGGCTCCAGTGCAGAAACAAGCACATCAATGGCCATTAGTTCCTTATTTCAGATGGTGGCACACAGTGCGAAGTGCTTGTCACACTTGCACAAAGAGCTGGCAGAGGCAGAACATGCTCTAGGCACCAGCAACTGCAGCTCAACTGGAAATGAGAACCCTGTGGAGTCAGAGGCACATGATGAGCATCTATAGTCTTCCAACTGGTGCAGATGTTGGATATCTAGTAGTGCATGGCATGATCTAGTGGAGATCCTTAAGAGTCTGCTTTCTGTCATGGAAAAGCCATAGTGGAGCATGCTCACTGCCTTGACTCAAGTACACAGATGCCTCCATTGAGAGAATGGCAAATCTCATGGAGAGGAAGTTCTAGGCAATCAATCAGGGGTCAACAGGGTTGTGTTTGGACTGGCAAGCCCACACATTGGCAATGACTTGGGAGGTATCTGTCCATCATGGATGAACAAGAAGATCCAAACCTACTTCATGCTGACAGGCAATCTGCTTGTTGTCTCTATGTGCTTCTCTCACAGTTCTCTGGATGACAGCTGCAGCTCCTTTGCCCCTCTGCCAGTGACAGTGGCACCTTCTAAGACCCCATGACTAACAAGTGCCCAGCTATGTTGCTGGATTAGTTCAGGTCTCGCTGGCCAGAGGACAACTACTCACGTCATTAAGGCTGAAAAGCAGCAGAGTCAGCAACTTGCCTTCAATAGCACTGTCAGCGAGAAGAGGGTGCACCAAGACTTAGCACTCGCAAACATAAGCTAAAGGCACAGCAAGCACAGCTTGAAGTTTTCACAGATCACATCCATTCATTTTCTTCAGTGTAATATATTGTTTTCATGTAACTGTGGCAACCATTTTATGTTTTGTTCCTTGCTGGCAAAAATATAAATCAAGATTTTTTTTAATGTCCTAAGTGTGCTTTATGTTTTCTATAGGTGCCAGCTTCGTTAGTGCCTTATAATTGACAGCAAGGACAATAAAATGTGTTACAGAAGTTGTGAGGTGACCTTGGGAACATGGCATTGTATTGTCAGAAATGTGAGCCTGATGGAACTGTCTTGTTATCCTCCGTAAGAAGTCTTACAACACCAGGTTAAAGTCCAACACTGTCTCTCACCTGATGAAGGGGCAGACCCTGAAAGCTAGTTGGTTTACTATCAAATAAACTTGTTGGATTTTAACCAGGTGTTGTGAGACTTCTTACTGTGTTTACCTTAGTCCAACGCCAGCATCTCCACATCATTGTTATCCTCCTCCTGTGGGCTCCTCCTTGCTAGTGACAGATTATGAAGATTACAGCAGACCGCAATGTTAAGCAATGTGTATTCTGGAGGGTACTTCAGGGCACCACCAGAACAGCCTAGACAGTATAGCTTCATCTTCAGCACCCTATGGTTCTCTTCCTTATGGAGGCATGACACCAACTGTATCTCTCTTTTGCCTCTGTCCCAAGTGCTATAATAGCTTCATCAGCCACTTTTTCAAAGACAGCCTTTGTCACCAGCCGAGCTGGAGCCACAAACAGCCTTGACACCTGGAAGTGTCGCAGAATAAATGTATCTTGGGAGCTGCACGGACACAGACTTGAATCTAGATCCTGGATCGCATACTATCTGCACATTCATAGAAAAGTAATCCTTTCTTTCATAAAGATACCTCGCTGACCCACTAGAGAATTGATGGCCACATGGGTACCATCTATGGCAATAGTTGTGAAGCTCACTGAGTCTGGCTTGCTTCTTCTGTCCCATAATGATGAATATGAGGGCCCGTCTGAACAGAGCATCAGTTGCGAGCTTCATACAGTAATGGAGAACTAATTGGAAAGCTGCAGACAGATTCCCCATTGACTCAGGAATAAACCAGATGCAAAGAAATGAACTGCTGCTGTGACCTACACAGCCATTGGAATTGGGTGTCCACTCATACTGTTGGAGATGATCTCTGGCCCAGTTATGAGGCATAATGATTTTATGGCAGCCTTAGCAAAACAGAGCCTTCTATAGCACTGGACCTCAGATATGTTCCAGTACCTGGATTGCTGCTTCTACACTCTGGTAGCAGGATATTGGCATCTTCCTCAGTGCCACCTGCCTTGCTGTCCCTGCTAACTCTGACCCAATGCCTGCAGTTCCCCTCCACAGGTCTCTCCTGCCGACTCTTTCTTTCTCCCTTCAGCCTCTCTCTTTCTTCACAGAAGACGTGTGCTTAGCAAAATACACAAACTCTATTTTCTCAGGTGCAGATGGCAATATCCCATGCAATGATGGTTGCAATGGACAGAAATGCTCCAACAGGGTTAACAGAACAAAAAAGTATGCAGCATAAGGCTAAGAAAGCAAGTTCTTCAGGAAAAAGTAGGGGAAAAGTGCTGAAATCTCAAAACTAAAGCAAAAGCAAAATCACTTGAAATCATTACAATTCACACAGTCAATGCTCCAGTTTCCTTGGATGAGAAAAATGGGAAAACAAGACAACTGCCTGTCCATGTAGCCCATGCACCAACATATAAATTGCACAGGAAACATTATATTCCAGTCAATTGCTCTTTTGATTGCCTTAGCTGGTTGATCAATAGTCAGCAGGCCTGCTGTCGACTCTCACATATGCCTGCCAACAAAATTATCGTGCAACTCAACTCAAGAACAGTTTCTTACCTTCTGACATCAGACCTTTGAATGAACATACCATATATTAAGTTGACCTTTCTCTAAACCCTAGCTATAACTGTACCATTACATTCTGCACTCTCTCCTTTCCTTCTCCCCTATGTACTCTATGGATGGCATGTTTTGTTTGTATAGCATGCAAGAAACAATACTTTTCACTGTCTCTCAATGTGACAATAATAAATCAAATCAAATGTGCAAGGATGTGGGGATGCACTCTTGACATCTTCTCACATAATTTTGGATCAGGTATGTACCCGCTTAAACAATATAAATTCTGGCATCTATTGTAAATTCTGTAGATTCAGCCTATAGTGGACCCACATTAGTCTTAGCCAAATGTTTACTTTTTATGTACTTTCAGAAACCTTTGCTAATTTATGTTCACATTCAATTCTCCCTTTCTTTATCAGTTTTTTGGTCCTTCTTCACTGTATTCTAAAACCCTCCCAATCCTGAGCATTACTTCTAATTCTGCACTTTATAGGCCTTTCCTTTCAATCTTATACAATCTGTAACTTACTTTGTTAGCCGCAGTTGACTGGCTTTTCTTTTTGGGTTTTTGTGGTTTGGAGGAATGTATAGTTGATATAAATTATATAATAATTCTTTATAAACTACCCATTGTCTATGTACTGTCATACATTTTAATGATCTTCCCAAGCGACCTCAGCCCATTTGCCCTCACACTGTCATAATTCTTTTGTTCAAATTTAACATCCTGGCCTGACTTCAGATGATTACCATTCCCATGATGTTCTATGGCACAACCAGAATGCTAGACAGGATAGACTCTGAACAAATCTAGCAACTCAAAACTGATTATCCATAAGAGGAGATGATGGCTTAGTGGTATTATCGCTAGACTATTAATCCAGAAATGCAGCTAATATTCATGGCAGATGGTGGAATTTGAATTCAATAAAAAATATCTGGAATTAAGAATAAATTGATGACCATAAAATCATTATTGATTGTCCCCATCCAATTCACTAATGTTCCTTAGGGAAGAAAATCTGCTGTCCTTACCTGGTCTGGCATACATCTAACTCCAGACCACAACTGTGTGGTTGACTCTCAACTGTACTCAGGCAACTAGGGACGGGCAACGGATGCTAGCCAGCCAGTGACGCCCATGTCCCACAAATGAATAAATTTAAAATGCTGTTGTGGGTCATCAGCAGCAGGATAATTTAATTCAACAACAATCTATAACCTCACTGCCCAGCATATTCTACATTCTACAATTACCGTAAAGCAGGGAGGTCACCCCTCACTCAATGAAGAGTGCTGGAAGGCATGGCAGAAGCAGTATTGGGCATACCTGCTGTCAAACTGGTGAAGTTATAACACAGGACTATTTGCATGACAAACAGCAATGCTAGGCAGAGCTAAGTGATTGTACAACCAGTTGATCAGATCTAAGCTCTGCAATCCGGCTCCATCCTGTTATAAATGGTGGTAAACAATTAAACAACTAACAGGCTCCACAAATCTCCACATTAGTCCAAAAGATAAGGTTAAAGCAGTTATAACCAACTTCAACCAGAAAAAAGTCCAGGTGGATGATTCACCTTGGCCACCTCCTAAGGTTCCCAGCATTACAGATGCCAGCCTTCAACTAATTTGATTCACCGGAAACTGTAAAAACTCAGGCCCTGGCACAAATAGGGTTAATGTGGGATCAAGTGCAGCACCGCCCATTCTGTGATATAAGAAGGCACCTGGATCTAGGCGCAGTGCAGTGTTGGTCAGAGACAAGTTAAGAGCTCACATGGAGGTAGCTCTATGTCTGTAACCATTACTATATTTTTGATACTAATTATTAGTAGTTAATAAAAACTTGCTGCTACATATAGAAGACTAAAAAGACTTCTTTAGCAAACACGTGCTGTGGTCAACACCATCCTGACATATACCACTCACCCTGCCTGATTTATTGACATAATTAACTCTGTATCCAGGTAAACATACTCCTGCTGCTGGCAACCCTGCCAATCTCCAAGCAACTTAGTCAGAGTTTCTGGTCTCTTCTTGAAACAGCAACTCCCTTCTTCTTCATAGGGCCTGTAGCGCAACACCAGGAGAAGTCCGAGAAGTGGAGGGCAGCCTTCCAACATCTTCCTCTTATGTTCCACTTCCTCCAGACACCACAAGCATTTATTTCCTGAGCAATTCTGAGCATACAAATGGAGAGCAACTCATTGACAGATGTATATAGTCAACCCAGTAAAGGGATGTCAATGTCACTGAGCCAAGTAAAACCACACTTCAGATTCCAATGGGTTCTTGACCCTTTATACATTGTGCTGTTACATCTGAATATTAAAGTTTATGGAAAATGAACACCTGTCAACCCTGATGGTGTCCTCACTCTACATCCATATATATTTAATAGTTGTCTTGTGTGGATAGTACCAAATGGGAAATAATGAAGTGACGTGAATAGAAAAGAAATGGACAACTTAGTCAATTTCCTAGCACTAATTTTATACTGCTACCTGCAATGAACTTTACCCTCTTTCTTTCCAATAAGGAAGCTAGATATAATTCAGGTCATTAAGGCCATTAAAATGCCCCATCATCACCTAAACTGAAATCTGTTAACTATGCACAGACTAGGGATCAAACCTGATACTGGCTTGATCCATACAAAATGGATATTTAATTTTGAGCCAAGGAGATGCTGCTTTTAGCCCTGGTTTTAATTCTCATTTTCCTCTTTTATGACTTCCCAAATGTCATAATGTAGATTAAATTTAAGTGATCTCTGCATGGTCAATTATTGTCAGCACAAACTAAACCAATCTGGGATGAAGCCTTCTTGTTGTTTTTGTCTTCTTGTGTTGTTAGGCATTGAATCACACAGCCAAGATACAGGCCAACTGTGTGAGATTGGAAATTTCCAAGTTAAATTCTAATTGCTAATTTAATGCCAATTAGTACAAATGGTGTGGGGGAGGGACGCATGGTTGGGTTGTTGTATTTGTTTCTGGTCCATTCCCATTGGGAACTGGAATGAGACTATCAAACTGACAAAACCTGTTTCATATTAGACCTGGCAGTGACATCTAGCAAAGGCACACTGCACTGGAGTCAAGAGTCAAGCCTACATCCCAGTTGCATCCTCTCACTGGTGTACTTCCTCACTGAATTCACCAAATTAAATAGCCTGCCTGTATAATAAAAAAACTTTCTGGTGCACCATTAACATGCAATTGTTTTTATCATCAGGACATTTCTTAACACTCATATCAAATTACCTAATATTCTCAATCATACTGTATTTATCAACTGTGTTGAAGATAGGCAAGAGAATTTTATTACTAAACCAACATTTTCTCCAGACTGACTCCTCAAATGTCCTATAAGACGCAGGATTTTGAATATATTCTTAATCTTAATAAAACAGTTGATGACCCTTGAAGAAGGCAGCTAAGTACTCACAATTTAAATGTACATAAAATATACTAATAATAGAATTTTTAGAACGAACTGCAAATTATTTTTGATAAATTTGGACTAATTACAATCATTAATCATTCAGCATGAACACCATCATGCACCTGGCACATACTCCAGCAGCAGCTGGCAACTGCACCAGCAACCATTGTGGACTCAGAGGAGTGAACCCAAAGCTGAACACAACCCTTGGTAAATGAACAATGTGCAGTATTAAAAAGACACAGCAGATACCTGGAGTCATTTATTGGCAGCAATCTAATCTCTGAGTTTTGATGATGGTTATAACCTATTTCCACTTTATTTTTGGTCTCATCTAAACCCAAGTTAGTAAAGTCCCAATTAAATTTTGTAGTTATAAACTCTACAACATACATTTGCAATGTAGTCCTTATGTAGCTTGGGACTGCTTTTATTTTTGAGAACAGAAGAATAAGGGAAAGCTTGAGAAAAGCTTTACAAATTGCAAAGAAGTTAGAAATAGATGTTTTTTTTACTGCTGTATTGGGGAATCCAGAAGTAGGAGCATAGATTTGAGATAAGAAAAACTAATGTAAACAAGAAGTTCATGCAGAATTGCTGCAACCAAACAGTGAGTAACAAATGGAAAAAAAAAACACGTTAGATTTTGATTTTCTACAATAGTATATAATGTGTGACAGGAATTAACATCTCAGTTATATTTCTTGTGATTTTTATCTGCAATATGAACATAAAAACCAATGGAGATGTAATTGGGCTGTCTCTTTTACCCATTTTACACTATGATACAAAGTCAAGTTCACCTTAGTCAGTGCATGTGGCTGTCCAGTAAATATAGTGGGGTTTCAGAAAGGAAGTTACTGGATTCTGAAGGAACTCATTATTATTAGATTTTAGTAAGAAGTCTCACAACACCAGGTTAAAATCCAACAGGTTTATTTGGAATCATGAGCTTTCAGAGGACTGCTCCTTCATCAGGTGAGTGGAGATGTAGATTTCACAAACAAGGCATATATAGACAAAGACTCAATTGCAAGATAATGTTAGAATGCAATTCTTTTCAGGTAATCAACGTATTCATTGTCCTGATTGAGACGATTCACATTGCTTTGACCTGTGATTGCCACTCTCTCTGCTGATATTGTCTAAAGATTTGATCACCCGAAAAAACTCGCATTCCGACCATTATCTTGCAACTGAGTCTCTGTCTACACATATGCCATGTTTGTGAAACCTACCTCTCCACTCATCTGATGAAGGAGCAGTGCTCACAAAGTTCATGATTCGAAATAAACCTGTTGGATTTTAATCTGGTAATGTCAGACTTCTTACTGTGCTCACCCTAGTCCAACACCAGCATTTCCATGTTATTAGATTTTAAAAACAACTCAGAGTTAGCTAGGAGAAAGGGGATCTGAATGGACAATTTGCTAACTTCAACTTTCCTCCTAAAGTAATATAATTGCTCAATATATTTTATTGCCATGTATTAAATTATACGTTTCACTTTAATGCTTTCTGAATATGATCTGTTGGAAGTATCGGTGACCATTTTAAGGTTTTTTTTTAATCTTCCATTGTAATATATTTCAGTTTACATTCTGATCATTCAAAGTCATCCCTGAGCAAAAAAAAGTATAAAACATTGAATCAAACAAAAACTAAAAATAAACTTTAGATGGAAAAATGAAGACCATTGGTCAATAAATATTTCCAAATTATTTATAGGACAGGTTTTGCATGCTGTCTGGAAAATGGAGATTCAATACATCAGAATAAGGTTTGCATTTTACCATTTGAACCAGAGTGTGGAAGAGTCAATTTCCCACCTATTAAACAGCCTGTCATTTTTAATCCTCACTGCTGACAAATATACACTCATTTAAGCTGGCCGATCTTTTGATTCAGGTTCACTGCGACTTTGTCTATGCTGGACTACATAAAATACAAAGTGCTGTTAATTTGTATGTTTTAATGATTTTTTAAAACATTTATATTGCCCAATTCCTGTGTCTTGCTGCCAGGCTTCCTTCTTCAGCTACCAGATGGCTTGGGTCATGGATTTCTCCATAGTCAACATCAAGGCAGCTCCTCCAACAAGCACTAGCCAATTTTTCCACAATAAATGGCTGCTGCCAGTTGACTTTTCACTCCTCTGAGATTGATGACTTCCCTTGCGGGCATGATGTTCTATGGCATAGCCTGGCTACAAATTGATGAGTGGCCAATAAGTCAGGCAAGATCAAAGTTGAATCAATGGCTGAGATTCAACCTGTCAATCCTCACTGTTGGGATACTGCAAGAGCCACTGAGCTGGACCCATTGGGCAGATCATTAGATGCAATCTGGTGTACAAAGTAGATCTGAAAAGAGATGGGTGTATCTACTCCATTTGGAATCATGTAACATGATGCTGAACTGTAAATGGGAGGCTACATGTGATATTCCAGCTTCAGTTCCTCACCTGCTATTTAGACAAGTAGAATGAGAGCTTACCATACCTTTTTCATTTATTATTGTCACATATATTGGGATATAGTGTAAAGTATTGTTTCATGTGCTATTTTCAGATAAAAAAAAACATTCATACCATTGGACAGCACAGTAGCACGTGGTTAGCACTGTTCCTTCACAGCTCCAGGGCACTAGGTTCAATTCCAGCCTTGATCACTGTCTTGTGAAGTTTGTACATTCTTCCATGTCTGCATGACTTTCCTCCAGGTGCTTCAATTTCCTCCCACACTCCAAAGAACAAAGAACAAAGAACAAAACAGCACGGGAGACAGGCCCTTCAGCCCAACGAGCCTGCGCCATCACCCCGATGTTCCCACCTCTACCCGCGATCCCTATCCATGTTTATAGATCTATGGATTAAAAACCAAATTTGAGACAATTTAGGGAGAATTTGTTTTGCTAATTAGCCTAAGAGCACATCTTTGGGATGTGGGAGGAAACCAGAGCGCCCGGAGAAAACCAACCAAAGAACGGGGAGAATGTGCAAACTCCCACAGACACAGGCCCAAATCCATGTATCTGCACAGCACAGCAATAGTCACTGTGCTGTCGTGTTGCCCATCAGGTGGTCCAGGTCAAGCGTACACTAACGACGTGAAGCACTAGGATGGTCTCGAAAAAGATCCAAGAGCAGTCCTCTCATGACCCATCGCGTGTATGCCCCTCGTTAGACAACAAGGTGGACCAAAGCATCTGTAGGATAAAAACAAGTCCATCAATATCATCATCTATTTACACACTTCCCAGGGACTCTCAAGGCTCATGATCCCTATTTCAAATCAGTTTTCTATACCCCTCCATTCCCATTCTGTTCATGTGCCCATCTAAGTATTTCTTAAATAACTCCAGAGTACCTGCCTCCACCACTTTACTTGGCAGTGCAATCCATACCCCCACTCTCTGTGTGAAAAAACTCCCTCTAGCATCCAAATTATACCTTACCCCCTCACCCTAAGCCCGTGACCCCTCGTGCTATTTGAGTCCATCCTAGGAAAAAGCTTAACCCTGTTTACTCTATCTATACCCCTCATAATCTTGTACACCTCTATTAGATCTCCTCTAAGTCTACGTCTTTCTAAGGAAAACAGTCCCAATTTGCCTAACCTCTCCTCGTAACTCAGACCTTCCATACCAGGCAGCATCCTGGTAAACCTCCTCTGCACTCTCTCCAGAGTCTCCACGTCCTTCCGGTAGTAAGGCGACCAGAACTGGACGCAGTATTCCAAATGAGGTCTAACCAGCGTTTTATACAACTGCAACATTAAAGGCCAGCTCTTGTACTCTATACCCCTTCCTATAAAGGCTAGCATACTATATGCTTTCTTCACAACCTTCTCCACTTGCTCTGCCACCTTCAGAGACTTGTTCACCTGCACCCCCAGGTCCCTCTGCGTTTCTATACTCTTAATAGGTCTACCCTTTATCATATACCTCCCCCCCTACATTCTTTCTCCCGAAATGCATCACCTCATATTTACCAGGATTGAATTCCATCTGCCATCTGTCTGCCCAAGCTACCAGCCGATCCATGTCTTGCTGCATCGCCTGACAATGCTCCTCACTATCCGCAAGTTCAGCCATCTTTGTATCGTCTGCAGGTGTGCAGGTTGGGTTGATAGGCCATGCTAAATTGTCCCTTTGTGTTAGGGGATTAGCAGGGGCCAAGGCTATAGGGCCTGATTGTCAGTGAAGGCTCAATGGGTCAAATGGCCTCCTTTCAGGATTGTAGGGATTCTATGATTCATATTGTATATTGGGGAGAAGGAGACGGTGAAGAATATAACATTGCAGTTACAGATAGAGTGTAGAGAAAGATCAGTTTAATATTTGGTAGGTCCACTCAAACTTCTGATGGCAGCAGAGAAGAAGCTGTACTTGAGTCTGTTGGCACATATGTTCTCAGACTTTTGTGTCATTTTCCTGATGGAAGAAAGTAAAAGAAAGAATTTCAGGAGTGCATAGGATCCTTGATTATGCTAGCTGCTTTTCAAGGCAGCGGGAAGTGTAGACAGAGTAAATGGATGGGAAAATAGTTTATTTAATGGATTGGGCTACTTTTACAACACTTTGTAGTTTCTTGCGGTCTTGGTCAAAGCAGGCACCATACCAAGCTGTGATATCCCTGGAAATGATGCATAAGTTAATATGATACAATAGTTTCAAAATCTGCTGAAGTTACTTTTTTTAAAGAAGTTTGCTTGAATTCATCGATGACCTATATGCAGTAGCTAGCTATCAACCTTTCACTCCTGGCACAAGAGCTTAAGACCAGGTCACAGTAATACCATATCATTATAATGATTATGTCCTTTCTCTACTGGAGGTAAACATTCTACATGAAATAAGTTAGAACAGTTTACGTACCCATAGCACAAGCTGCTTGTAAATTGGAACAAATTGGCATTAAGTTGGCAATCTTCCTCAGAAAGGTCACAGAATGACTGGTGTGCGAAATGGAAAAATAAACAAGTCATGATTGCCCTACTGAGGTTAGGCTTATGGTGTTATTGAGGGAGAACAGAAAGAGTTCCACGCTCCATCTGGTCTGTATTATAGCTGACCTGGAAATGCTTGATACTGACATTGGGTGCTCAAAGTGGAAATATGTGCTGTTCACTGGTGCTGACATTCCTCACCTCGATAAGCTCAAGACTCACCAAAAAATAGAAACTGCAGGGTGAAAAACAATAAAAGCATATCCACTGGGACACTATGTGACAAAACATTTCCTGCAATTACCTATAACCTATTATATTGCTACAGAAACTGCCGAGTCTCATAACAAAGACCAACCACTAAAACCCTGCTCCCCAAGGAATAATTCCTTTATTGCTACACCTATACTAAAGATTAATGACAACCACTTCTCAAAGACTAATATTTGTTTCTGCAATAAAGTACAAAGCCAGGCATTTCTTTTTCAGTGGTGGTTCTGGAAAAGTCAAGAAGCTTTAGCTATAAGTGATATAGTCAGTGCAATAAAAGTATTATATTTCCAATAACTGAAATATCACCAACAAAATAGGGCAAATTTTATCAATACACACTAAATTATCAACTTTCCTTCGCCAGGTCAATGAAAAAAAAATTGTCATTGGCTGAAAACTTGTTTGCTTCTCTGTTTTTCAGCCAGGTCTGATCACATCGTTAGAGAAACTGATCATATTTGTTACATGATAACTGAACTAAATATGCTGAGTGAGAAAAGTTGTCATCTGCAGTCCAAGGTCCAGGTACATCAAAACAAGTCAGCATAAAGTTCATGAGAGGAGCCTTTTGCAAACTTTTTCCTGGAGGTAATGAAGATCCATGCAACTTCCATTACATGTGAGACGGTTAAAAAAAGGAACTTATATTTACATGAAATCTTTTTGCACAGTGACACAGTGGTTAGCACAGCTGCCTCACAGTTCTAAGGATTTGGGTTTGATTCCTGGCTTGGTTCACTATCTGTATGGAGTTTGCTCATTTCCCCCATGTCTGTGTGTGTTTCCTCCGGGTGCTCCAGTTTCCTCCCACAGTCTAAAGATGTGCAGGTTAGTTACATCGGTCATGCTAAATTGCCCCTTAGTGTTCGAGGATGCCTAGGTTAGAGGGATTAGTGGGGTCAATATTTGTCATTACAGGGATAGGGCCTAAATTATTGATGTAGGCTCAATGGGCTGAATAGTCTTCTTCTGCACTATAGGGATTCCATGATTCTTTACATCTTACATTATAAGATGTCCTGAATATATTACAGCCAATGCACTACTTAAGAAATGTCATTATTGTTGCATGTATGATGGAACAATAAGAAAAAAAGTGCACAGATTTAAGACAATTGGTAAAAGAAGCAATGGAGAAATAAATAATAGAAACAGTGCGGAAAGAAGCCATCTGGCCCATTGAACCTGCACCAACAACAATCCTATTCAGGCCCTGTTCCTGTAACCCTGCACATTTATCCTACTCATTCCCTTGACACTATGGAGCAATTTAGCATGCTAATTAACCCAACTGCATATCTTTGGAGTGTAGGAGGAAATCAGAGCACCCAGAGTAAACCCTGGGAGAATGTGCAGACTCCGTACAGACAGTGACTCAAGATCGGAATCAAACCCGGCTCCGTAGTGTTGTGAAACAGAACTGCTAACCACTGTGCCACTGTACTACCTTACGAGGAGAAACTTTTTTCACATAATGAGTGATTAAGATCTGATTTCACTGCCCAAAGGTTTGCATAGAAAGACCTCTGTGATTGATAGCATGAAAGTGCTGGGGATATGGTTTGGAATGGCTATGGCATGCACCAAAAACTGTGAGAAGCATATTGCCAAGGTAAAACAGAAGCTGGGCATATGGAAGCAATTCTCTGTCCATTGTAGGCAAAAACCTGGTCATCAGGTGTGAGGTAGTCTCGGGGTTGTTTTACATAGCAAAAGTTTGGCCCATACACCAATCCTGAACCACAGCAATTACCTGAATTATCTTTAAGTTTGTTTGATGATCCAAAATGAACTGGTTCCAAAATGACACCATGAACAAAGGGAGGAAAGAATGTACCCAACACCATCCTCATCCTGATGGCCCCCTTTGTGTGGCTGCATCAACTTGTGCATACCTACTTGGTACATAAACACCAAATGTCATTATGTTCTACCTGTCTCCAATGTTGTGCAGATGGCGCCAGCCATTTTGCCACGGAACACTCTATGTAATTAGACCATGCTGGATATCACCTGGCCTCCATAGAACAATTTGTTCAGAAAAACATCTTTGATCACAACACCATTAAACAGCAGTCTGCACGTAATGACCTCAAGCCCTTGAGGGAAAAGGAGGCGCTGGATTGTAACAATTTTAATTAGGTAATTGAGGTTGACCTGCTTGAATATGCACTCCTTGATGGACAATCAGGGAGCGTTATGCCCTGTACGTAAACAGAAGTGTCAGTTCCTCTAGCACCCTAAATATAACTCTGTATAGTGTTGTTGGATCTTGTAAATAAAGGAATTTTGATGAAAGGAATGAACAATGTCAGAATCACTTGGCATGTCACCTCATCACCAGAACGTTCAAAAAGCATCAAGACCTAGCTTGATTGGTGGAGAGAAAGTCATTCCCTGCCAGATCCTTTTTGCACACCAAATGTATTTGCACCAGCGAATGATGCCCTTAAAGTGGATGTGGGGTGGAAGAGATGGTCACATACCTCTTTGTGGAATGTCTTTTGCAAAGAAAACCTGGAATGCGGTGATATTTGTCAAGATTCATCCCAAGCAGCTCTGTGATGCAGGACTCTGGGTTCTATGGTCTGTTTCCAGGGATGTACACTGAGACATATATCAACTGCTGCTGGAGGGTCATCATCTCAGTGAAAGACTCTCTTTGGTCCGCCTGAAACTTGTTGATCTTCCAGTGCAAAAATTCCACAGACTGTTGCAGACTGGCACATTCCAAGGTCCAGAACTATGTGCTGAGGGCTACATGCTCAAGCTCAGGACAGCCATTGCCAGGGAGAATGGCCACTGTGTAAAGCTTTGCATCCAATGTACACCAAGGGGTTAGTGTGTGTGCGTGCAAGTGTGCATTTGTGTACGTGTGCATATGTGGTGCCTTTGTATATTGTGTGCATATGTACTGAATGCTGACCTTAACATTATACTTAACCTTAACTATGATGGCGGCATGGTGGCACAGTAGTTAGCACTGCTGCCTCACAGTGCCAGGGGCTCAGATTCAATTCTGACTTTGGATAACTGTTGGGTGGAGTTTGCACATTCTTCCTAAGTCTGTGTGGGTTTCATCCAGGTGCTCCAATTTTTTTCCACAGTCCAAACATGTACAGATCAGGTGGATTGGCCATGCTAAGTCAGAGGATGGGGTTGGAAGGTAAGATGCTCTTTAGGAAAATGTTGGTGTAGACTCAATGGGCCAAATGGCCTCCTTCTGCACTGTGGGGATTCTATGCTGTATGGTTCTTTTGTGGAAGGTGCTGGCACTGGCCAGTACAATCACTATCTCCCAGACAGTGTTTGCCATCTTGCTGGAGATTTTCCTGCAGCCTGAGAGTGATTGTCTTCCTTCTCTCCTCCAAAGCATCCCATATTCTTGTATGGACCCCTTTGGTGAAGTGGAGAGCTGGTCATCATTAGACTTTTAATTCCAGATTGTTTAATGTCATTCAAATTTTACCATCTGCCATGTGGGATTCAGGACAAGTCCCCAGAGCATTAATCAGGGCTTCTGGATGACAATACCATTACGTCACTGGCTTCCCAACTCCCCATTCATACACCACAGTTTCCAAAGCTCAAGGCAAATGATTTCCTTAAGCTGCTGTGAGAACCCCTTTCCCCTTACAGGCAGAAATGATGAGATGCACCTAAAAATGACAAATAGAAAATGTGTTTAGCATATAACCAGGCTGATGGAAACACTATTCTGCCAAATTTATGCTGCAAAACCAACAAATAAGCAATTTCAGCTTGGTAATCTAAGTATTGACTTTCACTTAAGTTAGTTATCCAATAATTAATGTTTGTTTTGCAACAGCACAAATATAAAATAAAACCAATATTTGCAATTGTATTTTTCTTCTATGCCATAAAATTGTGCCATTTTGAGATTAACTTGAATGAGAACAGAATAGAATACAAGAACAAGTAAAACCATTATAAATCATTAATTAGTCCTCAGCTGGAACATTGCTACCAACACTGGGCTCCACACTTGAGGAAGAATGTCACAGCCTCAGAGATGATGCAGAGATTTACCAGAATGGTTTAATAAAAGTATTCAAAATAATGAGGAATTTGATGGACTAAATAAGGAGATTCTATTTCCAATGGCAGAAAGATCAGTAACCAGAGGGTACAGATTTAAGATAATTGGCAAAAATTCCAGGGGGGAGATGAGGAGTAATATCTTTACACAGTGGGTTGTTAAGGTCTCAAATGCACTACCTGAAAGGGTGATGAAAATAGATTCAAAAGTGCTCTGTTTCACACCTACAGAGATTAAATAGGATGCATTAACATGCAAAATGAGTTCTCTGGGAAATTAACAGACATTCTTGTACTTAAAGGCACACACTGGTAGCAGTAAATGGGTAAATAAGAGATGAGCAAGAATACAAAAGGATGCTAAAAATGGAGCCAGTTCTCAGCTTGAGAGTTGGTTCTCTCTTTCCCAATATCACTATCCATCTCATTCTCCTCTATAGCTTCCATGTCAAGTATAATGTCACTTCTTGAAAAGAACTAAGGGTCCATCAATTTACTAGGTCTCCTCACACATGGGCATATTCTCAGAAGTTTTGGGATGCGTGCCACAGAGAGACTTACATTAAGGACTATATAGATAAAAGTAGATATCACTATATGTAGATTTACCCTACAGCTACAAAGGTAAGATGGAAAATAAAATTCAGCTTTACAAAAAAGACCTGAGGAGGTGGAGATTAGATATATGTGAAGAATATCAGATATTTCCTGCAATAAAAGAAGAAATGTAGTCAAGGAAGTATGACAGGGTTATGAGTATAATGTGGCATGTATACTTTGTTTTATGTATAAGATAATATTGTGTATTGTGATGTTTGGACGAGCTGAGGTCTTTAATGTTCTTGTGAAATTGAAGCTGTTTACTTATGGATTCATTGTGTGCCGGTGTAGGTTTGCATCTTTGCCGTGAGCTCTGACTGTATTTCCGTAGGCCTATGAATGTTAATGTCAAAAATAGTCCCCTGACTGAGAATCACTTGCTCCAAAGGGACGACTACTGGTATTTAAGAACTTTGAGACTCTTGATGTTGTTCTTTCAGTCTGTTGTATTTTTTGTGTTCTTGATATATAATTCACATTTCTGCATACCATTTCCCTTTTAAGATCCAGCAGCAAGTTTTCAAAGTCTAGAGTACACGGTATCTGCTGGCCACAAACTCTTCAGTTCTCAGCATAAGTGTTACAAATGTTAAAAGTTTACTTGTTTAATTTTAATGAGACAGATTATACAGTCTGAATGTGGTCTGTTTTTAACCAATTTAATAGACATTAAACATGAGTGAAGGGTAAATATAAATACAGATGACCCATGAAATATGATAATTCCTGGATTGGATCCCTAATCCAAATCAAACTGGAAGATTGAAGAGAAGTAATTAAAATTAAAGGTTAAAATTCTGAAAGAGTGTAGTAATGGAGAGATTTGCAAGGGTAAATGCATAAATCATTGAAGGCAGCGGGGCAGGTGATTTGAAAGGCATTGCAAGATCCTGACCTTTCTCAACAGGGGCATCAGCTCAGAGTTACACTCCCCCAGAGAATTCTTGGCTTCAGGAACACAAACTTTAAAATAATCTGCCCACATTAGTGATTTTCAGTCAGGGAGGGTGAACCAGAATCCAAGTCTGGGAGCAATGAGAGGCTGGAGGTGGGCCCAGTATGGGCACACATAAAAAAGCCCCTATTGAAAGGTCTGTTTGAGCAACTGGTCCTTAATTCTATACTTGCGCAGCATTACAGGAGACATCATTGAGTTATCAGTGCCAAAGCTATAAACGTTATCCAATTGTTGGCTGACCTGGAACGGATGGCCCATCACAAGCTTTCACTCAGGGCAAATTGCTAATGCTGTTGCCTAATCAAAAGTATACTGTACTAAAACACTGAGTGGAATCACAGGCATGGAGATGGTATTATCTCACTACCACTACTTTTTGCTGATAATATGCAATAACATAGTTAGGTAAATAGATTCAGTGGATGAACAATGTCATTCCCATTATCCAGCCACTTCCCCTCTTAACACTCATCTATCAGGATTTGCCCACACTTTGGACCCATGTCTAGATCTCTGATATCTGCACACTGTAATGTAATAATAGTCTGACACAGGGGAGCAAGCCAGCAGGACAGTCAGTGATCATTGAGAACAGCATGCTACTTCGGAGTACAGACACAGCATACATGACACAAAGCATATGATAAAATCCCACATGGGAGACCTATTAAGAAGGCTAATGCACATGGGATACAGGGTGATCTGACAAAATGGATACATAACTGGCTTAGCAGTAGGAGACAGAGAGTGGTGACAGACGGATGCCTTAGGGACTGGAGGGCGGTAATCAATGGCATATCGCAGGGAATCATGCTGGGTCACCTATTGTTCGTCATTTATATAAATGACATAGGTGACTAACTGGGGGATGGAATCAGTAAGTTTGCCGATGACGCAAAGATTGGCCAGGTGGTTAACAATGAGGTTGAGTATCTTGAGGTTACTGAAAGACATAGATGAGATGGTCAAATGGGCAGATAAGCGACAGATGGAATTTCACCCTGAAAAGTGTGAGATGATGCACTTTGGAAGGAATAAGAAGACAAGGAAATTTACTATATAAGTCTGACATTAGGAAATTCTGAAGAACAAAGAGATCTTGGTGTGTTTGTCTACAGATCTCTGAAGGCAGAAAGGCATGTTAGTAGGGTGCTGAAAAGGGCATATGGCACACTCACCTTTATCAATCGGGGCATAAATTGCAAAAAGCAGAGAGGTCATGATGGAGTTGTATAGAACTTCAGTGAGCTGGAATACTTTGTACAGTTCCAGTCGCTGCATTATAGAAAAGACATGAACACGTCTTTGGAGGGGTGCAGAGGAGATTTACCAGGATGCTGCCTGGGGTGGAACATTTAAGTTACAAAGAGAGATTGTATAGGCTTGTGTTGTTTTCACTGGACCAAAAAAGACTGAGGGAGGTGGGGGGTGGGGCCGACCTGAGAGAGATGTTTGAGATTATGAGGGGCATGGACAGGTTCGATATGGAACAGCTGTTTTCCTTAGCTGAAGGAACAGTTACGAAGAGACACACATTAAAAGACAGACAGTTCCTTCACGTCTCCTTCTCCCTCTACCTCATACCTCTTTTCCTGTCACCTTGTGTCCATCTCTTTGCATTGCCCACCTCTACTTTCTCTCTGTCCTCTCTGCACCTTTCTTGCGGACAGTTCTTCCCTCTCCCTCCTTCCTTCCCACTCCAGATCACTCTCTCACCTCACCTAACACTAACCCTAACCCTAACCTAAAAATGAGAAACCTTTTTACTCAGAGGTTGGTGATGGTCTGAAATGCCTTGGAGGGTGGTGGAGATGGGATGCCTCACATCCTTTAAAAAGTACCTGGATGAGTACTTGGCATGCCATAACATTCAAGAATGTGGACCAAGTGCTGGCAAGTGGGATTAGCTGGGTAAGTCAGGATGTTTCATGTCCTTGTTGCATCTTGATGGGCCGAAGTGTCTCTTCTGCATTGTAATAATCTGTGATTCTGTGATTCTGATAGGTGTGAAGCCATTTTCTCCACCGCACCATTAACAATATTCATTGATGAAATGTTGAAAATGATTAATGCATGTAAGCACACAGAAGTGATTGAAAGCATTGCAATCTGAATTTCTCATGATCCTTTTGCCTTATATTCTCATTAATAGAATGTTGCACAGAGCTGTGGGGAAGGGACTCTCAGATTAAAACATGCAGGTCTTAGTTGAGAAGATGTAAAGGAAAAGGTCAGTCACATACACTACTAGCCATTGAGATCTGCCTGACACAGCTACGAAGGATTGTGTCAAAATTGTGACTGTAGTGAGCCACAGGAGCCTCCAGAGATTGTGGCTTCAGTGACCTGCTGCATTCTGGCAAGGTTAGTCACTTGGCTCATAGACACATGGATTCAAGGGTCACATCTGCATGCTGCAGATAAAGTGTGAGACATGGCACATTACTGACTCTCCTTCAGCACTGAGGTGCAAGCAGCTAATGTAGCTGCACACAAAACAGATGTGAATAGGCACTGGCTTACATAGATGCAGTGAAAAGCAATATCTCCATATGCACGATTTATGAGGGTAGCATAAATTTCAGTTGTCATTGCAGAACAGAAGGGGGCACAGCACTATGGTGATGGTCTGGATTGTTATTGGTCTGCCTACCTGAAAGTCACAAGCATTTTGAAACAAAATATGGCTAGGGTACTTCTTTTTTAAATAGTTTATGGGACTTGAGTGTCACTGGCTAGGCCAGCATTTTTGTCATCCTTAGTTGCCCTTAAGAAGATGAAGGTGAGAGACCTTCTTGAACCGCTGCAGTCCATGAAGTGTCAGTACACCCACAGGGCTGTTAAGGAGGCAGCCCAGTGACAGTGAAGAAATGGCAATATATTTCCAAGTCAGGATGGTGAGTGACTTGGAGGGAAACTTCCAGGTGATGGAGTTCCCAGATATCTGCTGACCTTGTCCTAGATGGTGGCTGTTGTGAGTTTGGAAGGTGCTGCATAAGGAGTCTTGGTGAGTTGCTGCAATGTACCTTATAAATGGAAGACGTGGCTGTCACTGCTGGTGGTGGAGGGATTGATTGTTTGTGGAAGGGATGGCAGTCAAATGGGCTGCTTTGTGCTGGATGATGTCAAACTTCTTGAGTATTGTTAGAACTGCATCCATCCAGTCAATTGGAGCGTATTCCATCGCACTCCTGATTTATGCCTTGTATATAGTGGAAAGGCTTTGTGGAGTCGGGAGGTGTGTTATTCTCTGCAAGATTCCTACCCTCTGACCTGCTCTTGTAGCCATAGTTTATATATGGCTAATCCTGTTTATTTCTGGTCAACGTTAACCCCCATGACGTTGATAGTGGGGAATTCAGAGATGGTGATGCCATTGCATGTCAAGGGACTATGGTTAACTCCTCTCTTGCTAGAGGTGGTCATTGTCTGGCACATGTGTGGCATGAATGTTACTTGCCAATTGTCAATCCAAGCCTGGATGAGAAAAAGATACAAAAGTCTGAAGTCATGTACCAACTGACTCAAGAATACCTTCTTCCCAGCTGCCATCAAACTTTTGAATGGACCTACCTCAGATTAAGCTGATCTTTCTCTACACCCTAGTTATGACACAGTAAGAAATCCCACAACACCAGGTGAAAGTCTAACAGGTTTATTTGGTAGCATGAACTTTTAGAGCACTGCTCCTTCATCAGGTAAGTCTCTAGTATCTGATGCTGAGAGAGATGTTCAGATTGCCTTGGCACATGATGGTACTAGTGGGGGTAATGCTGACACTTCATTGAGGACAATGGATACCAGCATGAGAGCAAGGCTGGGATTGCATCATGGGAGCAGTGTGAATATGGTTAAAGCAGTGGTGTGCACCAGAGTCTTTCACTGGGCATGGTGACACAATAGTTAGCACTGCTGCCTCACAGCTCCAGGGACCCAGGTTTGATTCCCAGCTTGGGTCACTGTCTGTGCAGAGTCTGTACGTTCTCCCCTTGTCTGCATCAGTTTCCACCAGGTACTCCAGTTTCCTCCCACAGTCTGAAAGATGCTAGTTGAATGGATTGACCTGAACAGATGCCGGGCTGGGGAATTTCATAGTAACTTCATTGCAGTATTAATATAAGATTATTTGTGACTAATGAATAAATAAACTTTGAGAGAAGAGCTATAACGAAAAATAATCTTTTGTGTTTCACATTGGTCCCAGCTCAGCTCCTTCACTCCCCTGGTCAGATTGTCTCTTAGGTGTCAACAGGAGGAAGAGAGATGAGAAAGGTCACAGTGTCACATTATACTGAGTCAAAGATATCTGTGCACAGTCCTCCTCAGAGGAGGGAGGAAGATAATGATTATGCACCACTAACCAGGGATGTAGAGCTTGGATGTCACTTTTTGGGTGAGTATTTATCCAATCAGACTCATGTGAATGGGCAAATGACAGAGTTTCCCAAGACAGTGAGAGATCTAGGACTGTAATTGGAGGTATCCATTATTGTTATTGTGAGCTCCACATTTTATCAGCGGCTTATATTAACTTCAAAGGAGATTCATTGTGGTTTCTAGTTGTAAAGGGTGTATTACCAACAATAAAGGGTCTGTCAGAATTGTAATATATGTTTACTCTCTTCTCTTCCCTGGTTCCAACTGTGGTTACTCCCCAACCCAGGATGCATACTATTGTACCTGATTGGTTCAGCTTCCCACGTTGTCTTTCCATCAGGTTTGTCCTGATCTCACAGTCCTCAGAGATTGCTCCCTTAAAGGGCCCATGCTAGCACAGGGCTCAACTCCATGAATATTTATAAACACAATTTGGACCTCAATTGGAATATTGTGTTATACTCTGAGTATCACCTTTTAGGGACAATGTGAACGCTATAGTAAGAAGTGCAGAAAAGATTTCCAATAGTGGCTTCAGTTATAAGGAAGTTTGATTAGTTGGATAGATTGGAGGATCTGGGGTTATTCACCTCTAAGAATAGGAAATTGAGAGGAGATTTGACAGAGATGTTCAAAATCGTGGGGCTCAAAAGAGGTGACAGAGAGTGAGTCTCCCACTGGCGAAAAGGTTGGGAACTAGATGACACATACATAAATGTTTGGCAAAAGAACCAAAGGCAACACGAGGAAAGCTTTTTACACAATAAGAGATTAGGATTTGGATTGAAAAGAATAAAAGGTGGCTTTCAAAAGAGAATTGGATGAGAACTTAAAGGGAAAGAATTTGGAAGATTGTAGGGGGAGGGCCAGGGAGTGAGACTAACCAAACTGTTCTTGCAGAGAGCTGACATGCATTTGACAGGCCAAATGGCCTCTTTCTGTGCTAGAGCCATTCTATGGTTCTATTCAATGGCATTTTGACAATATTTACTGTTGAGATTACATAAAAAGACAATTACTTATGAAGTACAAAAAAGAAACAACAAGAAACATTATTTTGCACATTTCAGAACCTCAGAATATCTTGAAGTCTGACTAGTTAATCCTCCAATTTTCTCGCAACAAAATATAGTATTATAAAATTCTTACACTGTACAAGAAGGCCTTTTGGCCCATCAAACCTGCACCAAAAACAGGTCCTATCTCTGTTATCCCATCTATAACCACATGTATTTACCGTACTAATCCTCCAACACTAAGGGGCAATTGAACATGGCCAATTAACCTAACCTGGTACATCTTTAACTGTGGAAGGAAATTCGAGAACCCAGAGGAAACCCACTCAGACACAGCTAGTACATGCAAATTCCAACAATCACCCACCACTAGAATTGTGAGGCATTCATGCCAACCACATTGTGCTAACAATGTCTTTATGTTTCAAAACCATGGAGAGAGAAAAGGTAACTCAATCCACCAAGTCCGTTTCTTCCTCTTGTGTAACTTGCATTATCATGAGTTTGTTCCAAGTTCATAAATCCATAGGGAGGTGTGAATAACCACATATTAATGACAAAAATATTTAATAAAAGAAAACTTTTCAAATTGTTGCCTATCTCCGGAAAATAATCTAACAATACTTAAGACATTATTCTCCCATTATAATTTGAGTTAATTAACCTAGATAAACTGAATCCTTTACATGGCTTCCCATGGCCCAACAACCCAGGAGCTATCATAGCTGATATAATACTTGATCATCTGTCTTTTCAATCCAGTTCCCAAAATGACAGTTATCCAATTCCTTTTTAAAAGAGTCTGTTGTATTTGCCGGAAGCCTGTTCTTCATATCCAGTATGCTGCAGGTAAAACATTTCAGCAAAGCTTTAGAAACATAGAAAATAGGAGTAGGTTAATTGGCCCATTGAACCTGTCCCATCATTCAGTGTGGTCATTGCCCAATCTTCTATCTAAACACGATACTCCTGCTCTCTCCCCTACCCTTTTTGTCTCTAGTAATATTTTTATTTCTGTTCTGTTCTCCAACTCTATAAACAGAATAAGGTTCAGTAACCTGTTGAGAGATCCCTTCCCAATTTTGCTATTTTGTTGTGAAAACAAAATTGATTTTGCAAATCTCTCTTTATAAATTAGAGCTTGGTGTCCCAGGAACATTGTTGGGCTTCTCTTTACTTTTGCCAATGCATTGACGTCTTCTTAAATGTAGGATGACCATAATTTTGTACAGTATCCCAATTACGTCCTTACCCATATGTCATTAAGGACTACATGCATTTCAACATAAATTCATCGATCCTACTATACCCAAAAGCGAGCTGCATGTGAAAGGAGCGCAAGTCACACATGGACCTTTAACACTACCAATTACCAAAACTTCCCTCCCTTTGAGTGTGACACAGGGCGAGAAGCTTGAATTTAGTCCATAATTCAAAGTTTCTGAAGTGTGCTAAAGTACTCGATTATCCTTGCTATAATAGCTTCATTCATCTGCTTTAGAGAAGTACTTGACCTCTGCTTGCTACCTTCCCATAATAGCTTATTTCAGATTGGGAATGCACTATATAAGGATTTACAGGTGCAAATTGCCACACCCCAGTACACCATGGCAGAGTGCAATGTACTTTAAACACTGCCATACAATGTCATTCATTGTTAAAGTAGATTGGCTTTGCTTTTTTTAACTATTATACAGCTTGTCTGAAAATGTAACTGGAAACATTAGTACAAAGTATTTCTGCTGGGTGTATATATGTGGGAACAGAATGCACAGGGAGTGCAACAGGAAATGCTTCAAGAGAATAATGTTCATGAATTTTCTCATGTGAAAAGCGTGACATAGACCCAAGCACAATATTCACAGTCCACTATCATTTTTCACACAATGATTGGCTTTAGTAAAGAACCAATACACAGGCAGGCTTTTGCAGACTGGCTGTCTCTTGACCAGTACTTTCCCCTTGGAAAAATGTAAAACAGAATCATGCCAAGACTGCCATTTTAGAATCTCCAGTTTAAAGCTTAATATACAAGATCAATTTACATTTTTTTTCAGTTCTGCAGGTCTAGTTCAATTGTGTAACTGCAGGATACTAAATTCCACAATTCATAATCCTTTTGTTGCAAACTAAGATCATAAGCAGAGTTCTCCCAAAACCATTTTAAAAGTTAATTCCCCAGCCACAAATCCTTGAGTCATTAAAAAAGTAAAATGTAAGGCTTTGGACTCATTGTTCAATTTCTATTTCTCTTTGCATCACAGTAACTTCATTGCAGTATTAATGTAAGCTTACTTGTGACACTAATGAATAAACATTAAACTTCATCTTTCACACCCTTGCCTATCCCTGACATGTTGAATTTTGATTACATGACCATGTGACTGCGGTTGTAATGATCCAGGTTGCCCTCATTTTACTTCCTGTTGGTTCTTTGAAATACAACATTTCTCTTAATTTCAACACTTTCTACTGAACCAGAATATTCTATAGCAGCATGACTAAAGGCTTATGCCATTATGTAAACTTGCCCCAGCAATTGTCAATTCAAAACCTTTTTGCTCACAATGTTGCTGAAAGTGCCAATCGATATCTGTGCATCAATAGAAACAGGGCATCCGGGATCTAAATGGATTGTTCAGGCAACAACTCGTAAGATTTTACGGTTGGGGAATGAGTACAGGAAAGACAGCGTAAGAGTGTGAATTAAAAGGGGGTGAATCAGATGCAGAAACAACAAACAAAAGAGTTACAGAATGATAATGTTAAGAAAGTAAGAAAAAGTAAGCCTAATAATTCAGGAAGCCTGACTGGAAAGGAGCATAGCTTATTACACAGTGCAAAGTAAAACCATTATCATGGTGTACACATACTAGTCCCTGCCTGGGATAAGGGTTCAACAGTCCTGTCCTAGGCCTGCATTATAAAAAACTCACATAATGAACTCCTGCTGGACAGGCCACTACCTGTTACAGGAGAACCCATACTCAACAAGCCCCACAAGGTGATCAATCAATGATTTACTGTGATGAAAGTGTGTATCCATGAGGTACTGTGGTCAACAGCAGCAGAATTGTAATATACCGGAATCTGTAACCTTATGACCAGCATATCCCCCACTCTACCATTACCATCAAGCCATGGGATCATGCTTAGTCCAAAGAGCAGTGCAGGATAGCGTGTCAAAGCAATAGCAAGCATAGCTAAAAATGAGGTAGCAATCCCATTTTTAGCCATGGGAGGCATGGTTAACACTGCTGTCTCACAACACTAGGGACACGGGTTCAATTCTAGCCTTGGATAACTGCCTGTGTGAAGTTTGCACTTTCTCCCCTGTCTCCATGCGGGTGCTCTGGTTTTCTCCTACAGTCCAAAGATATTTGAGTTAAATTGATTGGCCATGCTGATTGATTGGAAGGCCATGCCTAACAAATTGGGAGGTCATGCCTAATAAATTGGATTGAATTTTTTGAGCATGTAATAAAGTGTGTGGATGAGGTTATTTGGTTGATATAGTTTACTTGGATTTCAGCAAAACCTTTGTCAAAGTCCCACATGGGAGACTTACTAAGAACATAGGATACAGGGTGATCTGACAAGGTGGATTTATAATTGGCTTAGCGGTAAGAGACAGTTGATGGTGACAGATGGCTGCTCTAGTGACTGGAGGCCATTGACTAGTGACCTGGGATCTGTGCTGGGCCTCCTATTGTTTGTCCTTTATAAAAATGACATAGGTGACTCTGTGTGTGTGTGTGTGTGTGTGTGTGTGTGTGTGGAGGGGGGGGGGATGGGGTGAGGGGAGGAGGGATAGGATCAGTAAGTTTATTGATGACACAAAGATTGGCCAGCTGGTTAACAGTGAGGTTGAGTGTCTTAGGTTACAGGAAGTTATAGATGAGATGGTCAAATGGGTAAATAAGTGGCAGATGGAATTTAATCCTGAAAGAGTAATTTAATAGGGAAGTATGTTATGAAAGTCTGACACTGGGAAGTTCTGAAGAATAAAGGGATCTTGGCATGTTTGTCCATAGACCTCTGAAGACTGAAAGCTAAGTAAATAGGGTGGTGAAAGAGACATATGGCACACTCACCTTTATCAATGAGGGTTTAGATTACAAAACAAAGAGGTAGCCTCGGCATTATATAGAACTTTGGTAAGGCCACAGCTGAAGTACTGTGTACAGTTTTGATCACCTCATTATAGGAAGGACATGAATGCACTGGAGTGGGTGCACAGGAGATTCACCAGGATGCTGTCTGGGATGAAACATTTAAGTTATGAAGTGAGGTTGAATAGGCTTGAGTTGTTTACATTGGAGCAGAGAAGACTGAGAGATTACCTGTTTGATGTGTTCAAGATTATGAGGAACACAGACAGAGTAGATAGGGAACAGCTGTTCCCCTTGGTTGCAAGGTCAGTTATGAGGGGACAAAAGTTAAAAGTGGGGGTGGAGGTTTAGTGGGGATTTGTAGAAAAACCTTTTTACTCAGAGAGTGGTGACGGTCTGAAATGCTCTGTTTGGGAGGGTGGTAGAGATGGATTGTCTCACATCTTTTAAAAAGTGCCTGGATGAGTACTTGGCCCACCATAATATTCAAAGCTATGGACCAAGTGCAGGTAAGTGGGATTAGGTGGGCAGGTCAGACCATTTCATGTGTCAATGTGAACTCAACGGGCCAAACAGCCTCTTCTAAACTACAGTATTGTGTGATTCTGTGACGCTAAATTGACCCTAATGTCAGGGTGTTTAGCAAGATAGGTAGATAGAAGTTTACAGGAATAAGACTTGTGGTGAGTGGAATTGTGGTCTGTACAGATTCGATGGGCCACGTGGTGTCTTTCTGTACTGTAGGGATTCTATGATTCCATGAATCTGGTGAAGTTGCAACACAGGACTACTTGCATATTAAGTGAATGTGTAGCATGTGAAGCAGAATTTAGTGATTCCAGAGTCAATAGATTGGATGTAAGCTCTGCAGTCCTGACTCATTCAGCTAGATAGATAACTAAATTAACCCAAGGAAAAAGCTCCACCAAAAGCCTAATGTCCTCAGTGATGGGAGAGCCCAGAAAGTCAGTGCAAAAGACAAGGTGAAATATCTTAGGCCAGAAGTGCCTGGTAAATGATCCACCTCAGCCATTTCCTGTGGTCTCCAAATCATTGACACCAGTCTCTAACCAATTCAGTTCACAGATATGACAAATGTGATCGGTTTTGAAACCATCCATGCAGTATTACTGAAGAGCTGTGCTCCAGAACTAGCTATGCAACTATGATGTTCCAGTACTGATATAGCATTGGTATCTACCCAGCAATGTGGGAAATTGCCCATGTTGTGTCCTATCATCAAAAAGCAGGACAAATCCAACCCAGACAATTACTGTCTCATCTATCTACTCTTGGCCATCAAAAGAGTAATGGAAAGTGTCATCAATAGTGCTATGAGATAGCACCTATACAGCAATAATCTGTGCACTGATGCTTAGTTTATTCTTTCACCAAGGCCTTGGTTTCTGACCTCATTATAGCCTTGATCCAAATGTTGCCAAAATTCAAGATGTGAGATGAGAGTAACTGCATTTGACATCAAAGCCACATTTGGCTGACTGAGGCATCAAGGAGATCCAGTAAAACTGAATTCAATGGAAATTGGGGAAAACTCTCCATTGGTTGGATTCATACACAGGCAAAAGGAAAATGGTTGTGTTTGTTAGATGTCCATAATCCCAGCCCCAGGCCACTGGTGCAAGAGTTCCCCAAGGTGGTGCTTTCAGTCCAATTCCCTTTAGCTGCTTCACAATGACTTTCTGTCCATCATATGGTCATAAGTGGGACTGTTCACTGATGATTGCACAGAGTTCTGTGCCATTTGCAACTCTTTAGATACCGAAGTAGTTCATATCGATATGCAGCAAGACCCAGTCAACATTCAACATTTGGTCATAAGTAATATGGTACATCTGTACCATACAAGGTAATAACCATCTCTTAAAAAGGGAATCTAATCAAATCTCCCTTTGCATTCAACTGATTTGCTGAATCTCCCCCAGCATCAAGATCTTGGGAATTGCCATCAACCAGAATATACTGTGGTTACAAGAGCAGGTCAAAGGCTGGGAATTCTGTGGCAAGTAACACACTATCTGAATCTCCAAAGCCTGCCAACCATCTACAAGGTACAAGTCAGGATTGTGAATGAACACACTCATTTGCCTAGATAAGTGCGACTCCAACAGCACTCAACAAACTTCACACCATCCAGAACAAAGCAGCTTGGTTGATTTGTATCCTTTATACCACTATAAACATTAACTTCATTCACTACCATTGCACATTGGCAGTAAGGGGATGTACCTCGTCAACTCATCAAGACTCTCTTGTCAGCATCTCTAAACTTGTGACCTCTACCACATAGAAAGACAACAGTACCAAATGTTTGGGAATACTACCATCTGCAAGCTCTCCACCTAGCCACACACCATCCTGATTTGGTACTACATTCCCCTCCCTTCACTGTCGCTGGGTCTAAATTTTGAAACTCTTTTCTTGTAGGTATAGATACACCAGATGCTCTGCAGCAATTCAAGAAGATGGCTCACCACCACCTTCTCTAGGCAATTATGGATGGACGAATGAATAAAAAAAGATAGACTTTAACGTAGAAGCATAAAAACAATGAAAATAGGAAAAAGAGTACGTCATTCAGTCCTTCAAGTCTTCTCCACCAGTGAATATGATCATCGCTGACCCTTCATCTCAACACCATACTCCAACACTCTCCTCATCCCTCTTGACAACTTCAGAGTCTAGGAATCAATCCATTTCCTTCTTAAATATATTCGGTGACTTGGCTTCCACTGTCTTCTGGCAGGGAATTCTAAAGGTTTGTCTCTAAGTGAAGAAGTTTCTCCTCATCTCAGTTCTAAATTCCAGTGAATACAGTCTAGTTGACCTAATCTTTCCCTGATCTTGAAATAAAATTGCTGTAGACTGCAGGAATATGTTTAATAGACTGGTCAGACAGGCAGAAAAGTGGCAAAAGGAATTCAGTCTGAGAAGTATGAAGTAATACATTGGGGAAGGGTAAGCAGGCAAGGGAATCCACAATAAATGGTAGGATACTTAGAACTTGAGGGATCTTGCAATGCATCCGTACAGATCCCTGAGGTAACAGCAGATAAAATAGTTAAGAAGGCAGATTGGATATTTTTCTTTATTAGCCAAAACAAGACATAAAATATAAAAACAAGGAAGTTATATAAACACTGTACAATTCACTAATTAGGCCACAGCTAGAGTACTGTGTACAGTTCTGCTTACCACATTACAAGAAGAATCACATGGTTCAGAGGATGCTGCAGAAACTGGAGAATTTTATGAAGAAAGATTGTTTCAGGTGGTATTGTTCTTTTTGGATCAGAGGGGAAATATAATGGAGATGTATAAAATTATGAAGAGTCCAGGTACATTGAATAGAAACAAACTGATTCCCTTAGTTGAGAGTTCAATAAAAACATCCTTTCTAATTTTAATCTTGTTGTACACAGCCTATTCAGTTATGTATATACTTCTGTACAGTCATGCACATGCATAATTTTGAATGGGACGACTTGTGCACAGGCTGCATGGTAACCTCTGGATAGCTATAGAACCATGTAGCTGCACACCTTAAAGGGAATATTGTTCAATAACCAGAAAAGATAGATTTAAAGTAATTGGTAGAAGGGTTAAAGAAGAAAGTTTTTCAAGGTGGGCTTTGGAACTCACTGCCTAAAAGGATGGAAGAGGCAGAAACCCTCATCACTTTTAAAAAGTACTTGTAAACAATGCTTTAACCAACATGAACCAAGAGCTAGAAAGTGGGACTAGGCTATACAGCTGTTTCAGCTACAGAAACAAAACAGGCTGAATAGCCTTCCCCGGGCCACAAATTTCTTGATTTGATTTATTATTGTCACATGCATTAGTATACAATAAAATATTGTTTCTTGCTTGCTTACAGACAAAGCATGCAGTACAAGAAAAGGAAAGGAGAGAGTGCAGAATGCAATGTTACAGTCATAGCCAGGATGTAGAGGAATAGCAACGTAATACAAGATAGGTTCATTCAAAAGTCTAATGGCACCAGAATAGAAGCTGTTCTTGAGTCGATTGGTACGTGTCCTTTTGTATCACTTTCACAACGGAAGAGATGGAAGAGAGTATATTGGACTTCATGGAATCCTTGATTATGCTATTCTGAGGCAATGGGAAGTACAGACAGAGTCAACGGATGGCAAGCTGGTTTACATGATAGACTGGGCTTCGTTCACAACCCTTTGTAGTCCTTTGTGGTCTTGGATGGAGCAGGAACCATAACAATCTGGGATACAACCAGAAAAAATGCTTTCTATGGTGCATCTGTAAAAGTTGGTGAGAATTGTAGCAGGCATGCCAAATTTCCTTAGTCTCCTGAGAAAGTATAATTATTTGTGACCAGGACAGGTTGTTGGTAATCTGGAAACTTGAAGCTTTTGACCATTTCTATTTCATCCCATTGACGGAGCATGCCCTCCACTATGCTTCCTGAAGTTGATGACTATCTCTTTTGCTTTGTTGTCATTGAAGGAGAGATTATTGTCATCGCACCAGTTCACCAGATTCCCTATCTGTTCTTTCCTATACTCCATTTCATCATTGTTTGACATCTTTGTTGTCTGCTGTGGATCTGTTGCATCAGTAATGAATTGTAGTGAATCCAGGCAATCTGGGAGACGAGAGTTGGTGCATGCCATGACTAACCTTTCAAAGCACTTCATAATGATGATGTCAGAGCCACCCAACGATAATCATTGAGGCACGCTGCCTATCTTTTTGTTGGTACTGGGATGATGGTCATCTTTTTGAAGCAGATTGGTGTAAAGAGAGATTAAAGATGTCTGCGAATACCCCCACCATCTTGTCTGGGTACCCCATCGGGCCAGTCACTTTTCATGGGTTGACTTTCAAGAAGGCTGTTCTGACGCCGACAATGGTTCCCTCAGGTACAAGTTCATCTGAGACTGCCAGGGAGGGAGGGCATGCTCTCGCCAACCTCTTGTTCAAAATGGGCATAGAATGTGTTGAGCTCATCAGAGAGGGATGTTATGGTGCAGGAGATTTTATGTGCTTTCATCTATAGCTCTAGAAGGATATTTATGTTTGCAATTACAAGACTTAACATCCCATGGTGAGCTTGATGGTAATTAATGAGCAAATTCCTTAAAAGAAGGACATTAGGAACACAATACTGTTTTGATGAATACAATGGTCAAGTGGCAAAACTCAGCAGCAAATATTGGATATTTAACTGTGCATATGCTCCTCTCCTGAATTTGTTATATCATTTACCTTAATGACAATGCCTTGTTACTTTGACAGTTGGTCCTTTCCTTTTATAATGTTCTCACCTTTCTTTATAGTCCCCCTAAGGGCACTGATTCAGCCCAGAGTTTATTTCTACATTGACAGCAGCATCACGAATAAGTCTTGACAGCAAATGTTGACAAATTATTTGATCATGACACTAACAAGCCCAAACATGTTCCTTACCAAAGTATGTGGTCATGTAGGTTTCGATGATCTTTTCAACAGGTGTCACTGGTCAGAAATTCTCTGAACCAGAGCTATGCACTAATTGTTGCTCTGGCTCTGTCACAGCTGCTCAGCTAACAAGAAACTTTGAATTTCCCAAGTCTATATCACAGAATGAAACCCAAGCAATGGATAAGAAATCAGATGGGTTTTACAAAGAATGAACAGTGTCCTGCCAGGTTACCATCAAATGATGAGGAAGAAAATCTAATCTTTTGCCCACTGAAACACCAAAAGAGATGAGGTACTTTTCTTTATTGAGTTTTTCTCTTATTGCGGCTTCTTTAATAGAATAATGTTGGACAACATCCAAGGCCAAGTGCATGGACAATGTGGATTTTAAAATACGACTTGGATATGAAACTTCTTATAAATTATGAAGCAGTGGTTAGTGAGGTTTCTGCAATGATCCACATTTATTACCTCCTGCACATAACAATCCCCAACGATATGCTTGCAAATTGGTCCAAGATGTACATAATGTCCATTAGCAATTTTGTAAATGGGATGTCTGGTCATAAGGCTGTAATATATAAATCCACGTGGCAGCCACTTCTCTAAAACACTCTGTCAGTTCATGCCTGGACTATTTGTTAGAAACCCAGTTCCTTAACATGGAACAACCTGTTGATGGTTGAGCAACAACAACAATCTTCTGTGAAATCTCCTGTGAACTCATTTAATTTGTGTCCCTTTAAGAATTAGGCCAGTGTGCATGGGGGTTGGTGAGAGGATGTGCGTTGGGAGGATTCAACAAAAAAAACTATCGACATCCTATGTGCAACAAAATGACATCTTCAGCATCAAAAGAAATATAAAATTCAGTAATCAGTGGGTAAATTCAGTGGATTATATATTAACATTACTAATGTAGCCTGTACACATTCCTAATACCTCTGGACCTCTACCCACTAATTACATTAACAGCATATATTATTCAAAAATATTGACTATAAAAATAAAGCAATTTAAAAGCATTAGTCTTAGTTGAGTGCAGATACTCAATTATGAACTGCAGGACCCCAAGATCAGATGGTTTGCAATCGCACCAACAAATATATTTTCCTTTTTTGTTTTCATTATATCTAGAATCACAGGCTGTGCCTTTACAAGTATTTTTCTCAACCACAGGAAAACGACCTACTATCGAGGCAGCTTACACTGAACTATTCAGACAGGAAACTGCTGGGTATTATTCTCCCTCCTTGATAATCCAATTATATTTGTCAACCATGTTTGATAATTTTGCAGAGAAAATGATAACATGAGTATCGTGTGGCTTGTATTACACACATTAGGTTAGCACGTCAAGGGTATCACCCCACAGCCACCACAACTGAATGCAGCACACACATCCTGATTGAGCGGTTACCAGCTCTCCAAAGTTTTATCTACAAAAATTTGCGACCATTTAGCATGACAGCAAAATTTGTAAGTGTCAATCTTCCTAAATGAACTTCTGCTGACCTCGTGGTTGGGGGCTGTTACAGTGTCACAAATGTAATTTTCTGAACACTGATCCATTACTTAAGCTCATTGTTTTGGGGTCAGAGCACGGATATAAAGTCATAGATAATTACCAGACCTATCAATAACCACCACCGTGATTGGTGCACAAGTGACAGGCTGTAAAGTCCACTGAAAGGGACAAGTGATAAAATGTGGTGGAAATGCCTGAACATTTTGTGGTTTGAACAGCTGCTGAGGCCCATCAACATCACCAGGGGAGCTCATTGTATTAACATAAATTCAAATGACAAATGCACGGTACTGTTCACAGACTCATTAATTTGCAGAGGGTATGATGCTTAGATTAGTGTAAAATTTAAATGTCACCACTAGAACGTGGGCCTAATCATGAGTCAAGCCTGCACAATGTGAAAAAGAAATGAGTATTGTACATGAATCTCTTCACTTCTCATCTAGCATATTAAATGTGATGAATACATGTGTAAAGCTGCTTCGAGGCAGACAAGACCCAGAATCCATTTCTAGCTATTACCAGATCCATGCTGCTTTTCAGACACCAAAGGAATATCATGTGGCATTTTCTTAATTGATTGGGTGCTATAACATACCTAGACATATGGCGCCCTCTGATGGACAAATCAGCTTCACTTAGGCAAGTGGAGAATGGATTAGAAATGGAAAATTCTTTTGCGTTTTACTGGTGTTAATTTGTCTTTATCTTTCAGCCTTGGACTAACTTACCATGCATTTCGACTATTTTCCATTTTTGTATCACATTTCCAGTGTTGTTTTTAAAGATGTTGGTGCCTTGTAAATTTTGATGATTGAACTGTTAGTACTGCTAATCCACTGCCAACAAAGTGTCAGATATAAAAGAGAAATTTTAATTTTTAATTAACACTATTATGGGTCACCACCTTCACTGTGGAAAGGCTGAGAGAAATGTGCTGGCATTTTCACATCTACCAGCAAGTTTGACTTTTGTACACAATGAAGTAACAGGTCTAATCAGCTCATTATTGCACTCATTATCATATCTGATCTTGGGACAGCACAGACTGAGTTTACTGTCACTGTCCCAATCATAGTTCTAGGTTAATTCTAAATATCATAACAACACTTCTTAATTATGGTCAAGTACATAAGAGACATTGGTCTGAGTTTTGAGATTTGCAACAATGCTCACTGCTGACCTTGAAGAGAACTGCTCACAAAAATCTAGTACTCTGTGACATGATTTTCCTTTTGCTTAATAGCAGTTTAAACCTGATGTCAAGTCAACGAGATGTCTTGTTGTGCAACACGCAGATAACCAGCTAATTACATTGAAGCACGACAAAAAAAAGTTAAAGGCATTTAATATTACTCAGGTTTATTTGAAGTTTAAGAGCAACAAAATGATGATTATCGATTGGATTGAGATAGAAGCTAAAATGGAGAAAAACAAACATTTTACCATTTTTCGAATCGTTACAGAGGAATTTGACATTCCACACATATAAATTTAGCTTCCCAAGACCAGTGAGCATGTTTGGCAGTACTTATGAAGTTGGCATGCTGTTAAACATCAAGTGACACCTCATTCAATAAGATATGACTTTTTCAGATGTTTTACACTAAGACTAACAGTATAGGAGTGGAAGTTCTTGTCGTTCAATTACTTCTTATTTTGTGTACTCTGGGGAATGCCTCAACAGTGGGGAACTCTTGGGAAGCATAGGATCATTGACAGTAATTTCTGGATTTCTACATTACTCTGCCCACATGTGGACTCCATGGGTTGTTGTCAATTTCAGTGGAGTAACAAAAGTAAGTGCTGACAATTTTGCAGTCTTTACCAAATCTCTCTCACCCCTGTTTTCAAATCCCGTCATGGTCTTGCCCCTCTCTGTTACTGTAATTCTGTTCAGCTTCACAACCCTCCATTATACTTGTGTTCCTTAAACTCTGGCCTTTTATGTATCCCTAGTTTTAATTGTTCCTCTACTGGTGCTGGCAGTGCCTTCAATTACACAGGCCCCATGCTGTGGGATTCCCTCCCTCCAGCTCTCTGCTTTTCTACCTTGATTTCCTCTTTTAAAGACACATAAAATGTAAAATAAAAACAGAAGATGTTGGACAAACTCCATGGATCTGGCAACATTGGTAAAGAGGGAAACATAATTAATATTTCAAGTCTATGTGATTCTTCCACAGAACTGTTCTGTTTATCGAGCATTTCTGCTTTAATTTCAGATTTCTAACATCCATGGTATTTTGCTTTTCGTTAAAATACATCATTTTGCTGTTGGTGTTGTGCAATAAAGTTGTTTCTCTGATGCCATTCGCAAATATCCAGTAACTTGTGACAACCTGTGACTACCATCAGTTCACTATTCTTGAAAGTGATATATATATTTGAGTTACATGTTTTTTCTTCATTACTATTTGTGGCCCAAATTTTGCACAACTTATATTCATATAGCATTTGCAATATAATGAAACATCCCAAAACAGGGGCATCAGAAAACAAAATATGACACTGGGCCATGTCAGGAGATATTAGTTCAGATGACCAAAGGTGGTCAAAGAAGTGTATTTTAAGAAAAAGCAAAATACCACGGATGCTAGAAATCTGTGTCTGCATGAGTTTCCTCTGGGTGCTCTGGTTTCCTCCCACTGTTCAGATATATGCAAATTAAATGGATTGGCAATGCTAAATTGTCCCTTACCTGATCCAAGATGTATAGGTTAGGTGTGTTAGCCATGGTAAATAGCAGAGTTCATGGAGAACCACACATAAAAAGATCATGGTCCACCATTATTCCACCCAAACTACTTCTTAAATAACTCCCCCCACCCCTCCTTTCTGGTTCACAAATTTCCTTTGCTCCTTTCCACCACCAACCCTCACACAATGACCAGGTCAACCTTTCCAGTTACTATTTTCAACCTTCCCCTTCCCCAAAGACGATCAACCTGCCTGATCAAATCCCCCGACTCTTCAGGAATGACTGTCATGGCAGCAGCTCAATCTTTAACCACCCTTCTTGGGTGCGTGAGTAGCCTCTTCATTTTTTATAGAGAACAAAATCTTGAATTAAGTGTGCTTTTGCCTGACGTGTAACATATATATGTAACACCAAGTTAGCAAAATATGTTCTATGATTATCAATTGAAAATATATATACAGGGAGTTCTATTTGTAATTGCTGATTTTGTTGCAGTACTTTAGCATCTTTACATCAGCAATTTTCAAACTTTTTTTGGTAGCAGGGAATAGGGTTCTCTCAAATTTTGGTGGCTCCTCAAAACTCTTGGCAAATATTGATACAATTGCTGAGGAATTTTCTAGACCCTCCCCCCTTTCCCATGCATATCCCACCTCCCCCCTTCCACTGTCCACAGTGGAATTCCCTCACTGCGGGGCTTGCGAGCAACACTTACCTGTGTTAATGGTAGAAGGTTGGGGAGAGTTATAGAACAAAGATCTAGGGATACAGGTTTACAGTTCCTTGAAAGCGAAGATACAAGTGGACAGAGTGGTGAAGAAGGCATTTGGCATTCTTGGTTTCATTAATCAAAACATTGAATTGGAGTTGGGATGTCTTGTTGAAGTTCTATAAGACATTGATAAGGTCACATTTGGAATACTGTGTGCAATTCTGGTCACCCTATTATAGAAATGATATTATTAAACCAGAAAGAGAGCACAAAAGTTTTACTAGGATGCAACCGGGACTTGATGGCTTGAGTTAGAAGGACAGGCTGGATTGATTGGGACTTCTTTCCTGGAGCATGGGGACTTATAGGTGATCTTATAGGGGTCTATAAAAGAATGAGGGTCATAAATAGAATAGATAATCAACATATTTTCCCAAAAGCAGGGGAGTTTAAAACTAGAGGGCATAGAACTAAGGTGAGAAGGGAGAGATACAAAAGTGTCCAGAAGAGCAATTTTTTCACACAGAGGATGGTGTGATTGAAAGAAACTGCGAGAGATATTTGTAGAGGCAGGTACAATTTTGTCTTTTAAAAAGCATTTAGACAGTTACATGGGTAAAATGGGGATAGAGGGATATGAGCCAAACATGGACAATTGAGATTAGTGGTGAAAAACAAAGGATAGTATGGCCAAGTTGGGTCAAAGGACCTGTTTCCATGCAGTCAGCCTCTATGACTCTATTCCATCTCCATTCTTGTCAATGGGCGTGGAAGATCCCATTAGCTTAAGAGGCTAGAAAACTTGATCTAAAGATCTCAGGGACTACTACTTCAGTTTAGCAGTCACCCATATTAGTTAGAAGGTTCCAGCAGCTCAAGGGGGAAATGTTTTTTTTAAATGGTGATTGCTGAAACAGATCTGACAGTTGAAAATGGCGTCTGGCACCAATTGGAGAAACAGTGGTCTTCCCACATTGAGGAGTCAGTTACAATAAGTGCACTCTAGACAGAACACATGTTTCCACAAGATAATTCAAAAGCTGCAGTGCCAGTCTTGGCTCAATGATCATATCCTTGCCACTGTGACAGAAGGTTGTGGTTTCAAGTCTTGCTCCAGAGAATTGAGCATATACTTTAGGCCTACAATTCAATGCAATACTAAGAAAGTGCTGCATAAACAGTGCTATCTTTTGGATGGAAAATTAATCTGAGGCCCTGCTCACCCAAACTGGGTGCACATAAAATATCCCACAACAAGGGACTCTACAAAGAAGGGCTCCTTGAAGGGTTCTGGCCAATATTTACCTCTCAATCAACATCGCTAAAACAGATCTTTACTGTTGAAGTATCCGATATGATGTATCTGTGTGTGCATGAGTGAAAGAAGCTAACATGTTTTTCACTTGTGTGCTGGTTTGTTTCTCATTTTCAGCCCGCAGCAGTGGCTAGCTCAGTGTGATAAAGAGACCCAAATGTGTAAGTCTCTCATTGTAAATAGACACAGTCTTTCCATTGGCAATCCTTAGCTGTGTGACTATGAGGTTATGATTGGAAACCAGATCCCTCACAGCTTCAGGATAAAACTTCAGAGGAACTCAAGAATCTCAGATTTGAATCCTATGCCAAGTACAAGTCCACTCGCCCAGAAACCAATGAACCAAACTCCCCACTATGGATGAATAGCTCCACTGCCAACACATGGTTAGCAGTGCTACCTCACAATGCCAGGGATCTGGGTTCAATTCTGGCCTCGGGTGACTGTGCGGAGTTAGCACATTCTCCCTGTATCTGCGTGGGTTTCCTCCAGGTGCTCCCGGTTCCCCGTCATGGTCCAAAGATGTACAGGTTAGGCAGATTAGCTATGATAATCTACCCTTTAATGTCAGGGGGATTAGGGAGGTAAGTATATGGGGTTACAGGGACCTGGGTAGGACCTGAGTAGAATTATTGTCGCTGCAGTCTCAACGGGCCAAATGGCCTCCTTCTGCACTGTAGATTCTATGATTCTATGACAGCTGGGGAGAGTTGAAGATTAAAAGAGTAAACTCTGATAAAACATCTGGATTGGAGTCCAAAGGCAAACTGATGTCTAAATGTGTCATCATTCTGACAATTCCTGCAACCAAACCAGTGCCAAACATAGTGCTTTGCATTTCAAGTGGGTCAAGGCCCTGATGTTTGGGTAGCCAGGCTTTCCATAAGATTTTCCCACACTTGCATCTGGGGAGGACAATTCAATTTTGCTGTACAATGTTAACAAGTCTCAATAAATCACATCAATTCTACTAGTTACATCCTCAGACATTTCAATAGATTAGTCAAGCATGGTTTCCCTTTTGTAAATCCATGCTGATTCTGTCTGATCCTGCCACAGTTTCCCAAATGTTTTGCTGTAAAATCTTTGATAATAGATTCTAGAATTTCCCCACTACTGACATCAGGTTTACTCATCTATAATTCCCTGTTTTCTTTCTATCTTCCTATTTTAAATATTGGCGTTTCATTAGCTATCCTCCAATCTGTTGGAACTGTTCCAGAGTCTATTGGCGTCATCTTGGAAGATGACCACCAATGTATTCATCATTGCTCGGGCCACTTCCTTAAATACTCCGGAATGGAGATTATCAAGCCCTGGGGGTTTATTAGTCTTCAATCCTACCAGTTTCCCCAAATCCATTTCTCTACTAATACTGATGTCCTTCAGTTACTCCCTCTCACTAAATATTGTGTTCCCCGAAATTTCTGGTATCCAATTTATGAAGACAGCACCAAAATATTCAATTGGTCAGCTATTTCTTTGTTCCCCATTATAAATTCCCTGTTTCTGTCTTCACCAAATATTTTTCTCCCTACATACCTATAAAAACTGTTGAATCAGTTTTTATGTTTCAAATGAACAAAGACAAAGAAAATTACAGCATAGGAACAGGCCCTTCAGCCCTCCAAACCTGCACCAACAATGTTGCCCATCTGAACTAAAACACCCTATCCTTCCAGGGACTATATCCCTCTATTCCCATCCTATTCATGTATTTATCCAGATGCCTCTTAAAACTCACTATTGTATCTACTTCCACTACGTCCCCCAGCATCCACCACCGTCTGTGTAAAAATCTTGCCTCGTACAACTTTTTTAAATCTTGCCCCTCACACCTTAAATGTATGCCGTAGCAATTGACTCTTCCACCTTGGGAAAAAGCTTCTGATTATCTACTCTGTCCATGCCTCCCATAATTTTGTAGACTTCTATCAGGTCGCCCCTTAATCTCTGTCGTTCCAGTGAGAACAAACCAAGTTTCTCCAATCTCTCTTCATAGCTAATGCCCTCCATACCAGACAATCCTTCCATGGCTTACTTCTGTATTCTATTTGGCCTTTATTAATCAGTCTCTTAGTCCTTCTTTGTTGAATTCTAAATTGCTTACCATCCTCAGATCTGTTATTTCTCTTGGCCAATTCGTATGCTTCTTGCTTGGATCTAATAATATCTCTAATTTCCCTTGTAAGCCATGGTTTGGCCACTTTCCAGCTTAACTTTTGTGCCGTACAGGAATATGTAATTGTTGCAGTTTACCCACATGCTCTCCGAATGTTTGCCATTGGCTACCCACCATCATCCCTTTAAATAATATTTCCCAATCTATCATAGCCAACTCATGCCTTATAACATTGGAATTTCCTTTATCAAGCTTCAGGACCCTTGTCTCAGAATCCACACCTCTCTCCATCTTGATGAAAAATTTGACCCTATTATGGTTGCCCATCCCCAAGGGATTTTGTATGTCAAGATTGCCAATTATTCCTTTTTCATTACACAATATTCAATCTAGAATATCTTGCTCTCTAATTTCCCAATGTATTGGTCCGAAAGCAATCCATATACACTTCCTCTACTGTATTGTGACTAATCTGATTTGCAGATAAAATCAACCATATTTTCAGATGTTCCTTTATTGCAAGTATCTCTAATTTCCAGTCTAATGTTATTCTCAGCATCACCATGACAGTTTGGAGGTCTATATACAACCTCTATAAATGCATTTTGCCCTTTAGTGTTTCTTAGCTCCAACCATATAGATTCCACATTGTCAGAGCTGATATCATTCTTCAGTATTGTGTTAATTTTCTATTTAACTAACAATGCACCCTACAGCCTTGACCTCTTTCTTTTGTTCATTCATGGATTATTGGCATCGCTGGCTGGTCAGCATTTATTGCCCATCCCTAGAGCCCGAAGGCAGTTGAAAGTCAACAACATTGCTGCAGCTCTGGAGTCACATGTAGGCCAGGCCAAGTGAAGATGGCAGATTTCCTTGCCTAAAGTACATTAGTGTACCAGATGGTTTTTCCCAACAATCGATAATGGTTTCATCGTCATCAGTTGATTCTTAATTCCAGTTTTTTTTTAATCGAATTCAAGTTCCACCATCTGCCATGGCATGATTTGAACGCAGGTCCCCGGAACATTAACTGAGTTTCTGGATGAATAGTCTAGAGATAATACCACAAGGCCATCATCTCCTCTTGTCTGTTCCTTCTAAACACTGAACACCCTGATTTCAGTTCCCAAATCTGGTCACTCTGTAGCCATGTCTCCATAATCCGTAATACCCTTCTGCATCTATTTACATGATTAATTCATCCACATGCTAAGGCACAATGCCTTTAGGCTTATCTTTTCAACATTACTGGTCCTGTTTTCCATTATTTTTCACTTGGGTTCTGTATGAATATGGCCCTTGATTTTGCTGCCTATCACTGTTCTTATTCCCCTTTCTGTGTTTGGTTTCATCCATGATTCCACCTCCTCTAACTTCTTGCATAGGTTCTCATCAACTTGTCATTTTAGTATAAATCCTCCACAACCACTCCAGCAAATACTCCTACCAGGACAACAGTTTCAGTCCTTCCCAAGTGTAACCTCCTCAATTTATACTGGCCCCACCTCTTCTGACTACCTCTCTGTATGTAGTATCCAACTCACAGATGTTCCACAGTGTCCCCAGCTACAGTTCCAGCTCTGAAACCCAGGCTTCCTGGAACTGCAGCTGGAGACACTTCCTGCTCACATGCTGGACTCTGGCTTCCCATATGGAACACGTGGAGAACACCATGGCTTGAAGCTCTCCTGCCATATCTTACCCCTTTAAATTAATCCTTGAGAAAGTATTTGAGATCCGATTATATCCAATTCTCTTGGGGCCCTTCTTTCCTGGTCCTCATTACTACTGAATATAACCCTTACAAACTATAAATCACAAATAAGGCCCCTGAAGCTATAAGTGATACATATTTACAAACCAGAATTGACAAAAAGCTTTTCAGCATTACTCACCTGGAGTTTGTTGCTAGCTTCAAATATCTAGGCTCCACAAATCACCAGCAATTGGTCACTTGATGATAAATCAACACATGCATCACAAAAGCTATAGCTGTTACGTCCAAACTGAGTAAAAGAGTGTGGAACAACAACCTCATTGTGAGCATGTTTACCAAGTCTGCATCCACAGCACAGTCCTTGACCTGAGCAACACACACTGGGAAGGAAAAAATGCTGTAGACTTTCCAATAAGAACTATTACCATCAATTCAGATATTCCTGAATGTGCAAATCCACCAGCATACGCTCATTTCATTTTCAACAACATCTGCAATGGCTCCATCACTTCTAATGGATGAACGACAGTCATATACCAAAAGACTTCTGTAAATTTACCACGTGGTCACCTCCTCCTGCATGCCCACACCTCCTCTAGAAGGACACCTGCAAACAAGTTATGAAGATGGAGGACATTAACAACAGGGAGACAATCATAATGGCTGTGGTTTCTGAAGCCTAGCATTACTAAAAGTTGTCAGAAATAAAAAGTTCAGCTATTTATGAAGAGGGCCCAAAGGAAGAAAGAGGTCGGCAAATTGTGCACATTCACATGGAAACATAGAAGATAAGAGCAGAGGAGGCCATTTGGCCCTTTGAGACCGCTCCACCATTCATGACGATCATGGTTGATCGTTCAACTCAATAGCCTAATCCTGTTTCTCCCCATAACCTTTGATCCCATTTGCTTCAAGTCCTATATCTAGCTGTCTCTTGAATACATTTAATGTTTTGGCATCCTTATATCCATACTTCCTGTGGTAGCAAATTCCATAGGCTCACCACTCTTTGGGTGAAGGAATGATTCCCTCCCTTCATCCTACATAGTTTACTCTGAATCCTCAGACTGTGACCCCTGGTTCTCGACTCGCCCTCCATCAGGAATGCCCTCCCTGCAACTACCCTGTTTAGACCTGTTAGAATGTTGTAAGTCTCTATGAAATCCCCCCTCATTTGAACTCCAGCAAAAACAATCCCAGCCTAGTCAATCTCTCCTCATACATCAGTCCCACCATCACCTGAATCAGCCTAGTAAACTTTCACTGCACAGCCACTGTCATCCTCTGCAGCAAATACAGCAAAGACAGCCATGCCTGAGCCATATGAGGTGATGCTTAACACAGAGTTGCCCCATCATGAGGCAAACCATCTTCTTATAAAACGTAAGGCTCTCATAGGGCTGTTTCTGAACTTTGACACATGGAAATTTGTACCTGTATTGCCCTGAATTACAACCGTGATGAGATCTCAGTAATAAACTTCATTAGGATATCATGATTTGTGAAAGGCACTTCAGAAATGCAAGTCCTTGTTTCATGGCCATTAGATCAGCTGAAGGGTGAGTCAGAAAGCTTGCTAGAAATAGGTGAATTAAGTAAATGCCAGCAATACTCTGAAGGAGGTAATGGCACAAACAGTTCAATTACTTTATTGTTATAATATATCTTTATGAGATAGCAGCATGACATCACTAGAAAGAAATTCTGTTATGCGATCCAGTCTTAGTTTCACTTTTGTCTGTGAACAGAACATAGCTCTGCTGCTGACATCTTCAAATCTTCCACATATGTTTAAATGTTCTCTTGTGCCTCATCTAAATAAATGAAGCCGCAATGTGTTTACACAATCCCTTATGAGGCATTGGTGCTTATTTTATTATAACAGCATGACACTCATTAGAAGTGGGCTGAGGACCACACTGTCATCTTCATATTGATGTACTGTACAGATTGTTACAATAATGAACTGTTTCTTCGTACTCAAACATTCTTTCATTGTGTCTCCAGATTATCATGAAATATGTAAAGGGCACCCACTGTCCAAGCAGAGTAAGTTTGTAATGGATCTGTGATTTCTTTTTTCTAATGTTCCAACAACTAGAAGACACGCAGAGTTAACGACAGGAAAATTTGCCCCTTTGCCAGTTATTAAAAGAAAACAGTGCCTGGAATTTCCACTGAGGTTCTCCAGCAGGCCATCAGCGGAACTAAATGGAATAAACAACTAAAACCACCAGACAACTGAAGCCAACTGTTTTGACCATTTCTGCAAGGGTTTTGCTGAAGCTACGTGGGAACTCAGGAGAAATCCTAAAGAAATTCTCCCATCTTATTTCTTACATGATATAACTCAAATCTGAGGGATATCATGTCAGAAGTATTAGCGTTACGCTTTTGCATTGAAAGATGTGCTGATCCAATATTCATTAAACGACTGAACCCCTTGATCATGAACTTTTGGCACTGATTATAATTTTGATACAAAATGATATGCTACGCCTGAAAGTCTTCTGTTACAAAATGTTCCTCTAATCATGCACAATCAATAAGCAGAAGAGAAAATTAACTTAGGAGGGTTGTGAGTTCACAGCGCTTTTGTAGCTAGTTAATATGAAGGTTACAATTGACACATTTAATCAAGCAACCTTGTGGCACTCTGTAATTAATAGCCATTCAAGATTTTCTGTCTTAATTTTTATCCCTTCTTTCTTATATTCACTTCCTCAAGGTAAGTCCCTCATATCCTTTTCCCTAGATGCAGCCATTCTAATTTAGCCCTGTAAAGTAGTGTTGAAATTAACAGTCAGTTCTTCTATCATCTCTAAATAATGACGAATGACAAGATACTGGATTCCTATTTATATTCCAAGTTCAACATTCTACTGTTTAGTCATTTCTTAGTACAGAACTTGGGTGTTACTGACAAACTCATGAAGGCTGCGGTTTTACTGGCTCACACCGCCCATCGATGACTGGAACGTGTTGGTAAAATCATGTGTGAGCAGGGCAATCAGGTTCATGCCCTATTTCTCGCCTCTTGTGATCATGCCACTACCAAATATCCGGTGCAGTCAGTCTCTCACCCATTTCCAGCGGGAGGCTGAATAATTTATTAAAACATTTTTAAATCTCATTTTACATAGATTTAATGGTCTGGGACACAATTGTCTCAGCTGACTTGTCTTTGTGGCCTCACTGGGAGAGGTTCTCTCCGGTGAGGAAGACACCTAGTCGTCATGAAAAGAGAACAGTCATGTTGGCCTCACCAGTAGAACCGGAGGGCATCCTGGCCCCCAGGGAAGGTCGAGGACAAGGGCGGAGCTGCCTCTTTGTCACTGCCAACTTGGCAGTGCCAGTCTGGTATCCAAGTACTGCCCACTAGGCACCTTGATACTGCCCACTGGGCACATTGGCCATGCCTTGGGGCAGTGCCAAGGCCAGGACATGTAGGAGGCAGACCATGGCAGGGGCAGGACATGAAAGGGGCAGAATCTGAAAGGGCAGTGCCTGAAGGGCAGGGCCAGGCCAGAGCTGTCCAGTCAGGTGGAGGGGGCACTGCTACTCTGCAGGCAATCGGTGTGGGGAAGGAGGTCTATGCCAATCTGCTTGAATTTGGTGAGGAGAGAGGGCATAATAGGTCTGGGCAAGAGGAGGTGATGACATTTCTGGGCGGTGTGTGTCTTACAATTGACCACAGGCCCACGTAATAGCTACTGGGGGGGAGGTGAGGGGGAGGTACTTGAGACCGGTTGCAACAGCAGAGGCCTGACAAGGGTTTTTCTCTCTCTCTCTGAACTGCCAGACTTCTGTTGTTGTAAATGCACACATGAAGTCACAGAAGTCTGCACATGCTCAATAGTTTGCTCTGCTGGTACAGCCAGCTGGCTGGTGATTTAAGCTCTGCCCTTTCATTGAGTGGCTGGAAACAGTTCAGCCCATTTTTTATTGGACTAAGTCCACAACATTCAGATTAAAGACTGGCCAATGAAATGAATCTGAAACTCTTCTATGTTCACACTAACTGGACAATTAGAATTTTTCTTGTAAAATACCCCCGTTTTGTCAAAGCTTTTCATCTTTTATTCATGAGGACAATTTGTGTGAGTACTAAAAGTAAAGGGAACAATTTATACGTCGTGAGGAGAAATTGTTGATTGGTTGATAAGTGGATTTTGATTGGTAGAGGCATTGTCATGGAGAATGCACCAGTTAACTGATGACTGGCAGTTAACTGTCAAATAAACGCAAACCAAACAGGTTGATACTGATTAGTCAAGCCATTACCCTCGAGAATGACCCAGAAAATGAACCATTAACTTTCCTGTTGCAAACAGCTGAGGGGCCATGCTGTTTGATACAGTTCGTTAGTCTTTGGATTGTATGTCCTACATACCTGCACCAGTTAGAATACTGAATCAGAACCCCATGTTACATTAAGAAGCCAAACTAGACCCAAACATTTTTTTCTTTTTGGCGTAAATGTGAGGATAGGTTATTTTTCAATTTATAGCAACGCTGTTGCTTATTTTGTTTAGCTGAAACAGATACAATGTGTACATGCGTTCTCTCTGTTTGTAAAGAACAGCACCTTGTGTATTAACACATGTGGCTTTATTTGGTTGTCAGCATAATTCTTCGCACACTCAAGATTGTCTAGTGAATCATAACTAACGTTGGTCACTATGTTTTAAATTATGCAAGTAAGGGCTGGTTGGATACAGTCAGTACCTTTTCAGTTGCAAATAGCTGAGGGGCCATGCAATTTGATACAATTCATTAGTCTTTTGAATATATGTCCTATATAATTGCATCTTTAGAATACTGAATCAGAACCCCAAGTTACATTAGGAAGTCAGACTAGATCCAAACATTTTTTTCTTCTTTTTAGCATAAATGTGAAGAAAGCTATTTCTCTCCAGGAGTGATTCCAATAAAAAAGAATGGATGTTTTATAGTAAAAAAAAACTTTCTTTAGTAATGCAGTTTAAATATATCTCTAACAATGAAGCAGCTTAGTATAACAGTTGAACAATATTTAAAAATGAAAAAAAGCAACGTTATTTTCTGGCTTATTATTTTTCGGGTTCCAAATAAGCCCCAATCATGCCTAGATCAACATCATTTTTAAATAAGTATAGTTGGAAAAGCCAAGTATACTTACTATAAGTTATGTTAGCAGTCTTGAAGCTTTCAGAGAGATTTTATGGAGTGAGGATGAATTCTCAGAAACAGCCTGCCTCTGACGTCATCAGGCCTCTAAAAGCAACTGCTTAGTTTTTCCCTGCTACAAACCATTACCAATTGTGTCCCTTTCAATAAACCAAATCAAAAACCTCAGGGGAAATCTCTATCTATAAACAAAAATCAATCACTCTGTCCCAAGTGAAATTAGTAATTTTCCTGCTCTTCCAACATCGGAGCTACATGCCCTCCAGGCATACTGACTATCTGTAGAATAAAGCTGAATTTTAAACATTCCCTTTAAACATAAATAAATATGTATGTAAATTGTACCACTACTATTACACAGGCAGTGAAATTCAAATACCACATTACTCATTTGTGTATTCAGCAGAATATAATTTTGGCTTGATGGCAGTATCCTGTTAGTGGTGAACTTGTGGCGGTATTGCATAATACTTCACTGAACGTTTTAGGGCACTGCAGTATGGCCACAGGCCAAATTCCTGGTATCAATTTCTGAGGCTTTTGCTTGTTTTGCGATCCACCTAGTACCTTCCGGAAAGAAGGTCTCCTCCTTTCCAACTCCTGTACTAAAGATCTCCGGTCTTGAATCCGGCAAACTGGGAGCCTTAACGTTGCTCCATTGCTCTGACCTCTTCCATCTGAGGAAGTCCTTCATCTATTTCTAGCATCTGCTACAGCTGGAATATACTTGCCCATTAAGAATTGCAGGGCTGGCTTTCATTGATATTAACCATGCATGAATCTGGGACTCCTGGTAAGCCGTTGAATAACACATCTAGTGCTGGGCTAAATGTCACAATTGCAGAGGTGAGTAACCTGAAGGAAATTTAAATGCTGCCTACATCAGCACCTATGGAGAAGATTCTGAGGGACAGGATTTATGGAGAGGATTCTGAGGGACAGGAATTATGAGCTTTTAGAGAAGTTTAGTATGATCAGAAATAGTCAACACGGCTTTGTCAAGGGCAGGTCGTGCCTTACGAGCCTCGTTAAGTTCTTTGAAAATGTGACTGAACACATTGACGAAGGAAGACCAGTGGATGTAGCTTACATGAACTTCAAGGCGTTTGATAAGGTCCCCCCTGCATGACTTCTTGAGAAGGTGAGAGGGCATGGGATCCAAGTGGCTTTGGCCTTATGGATCCAGAACTGGCTTGCCTGCAGAATGATGTACAGATGCTGGCGTGGGATTGGGGTGGTAAGAACTCAGTAAGAATTTAGCAACACCAATTTATAATCCAACCGATTTATTTGATAGTAAAAAAGCGAGCTTTCGACCCCTGTGTCTTCTTCAGGCTGTTGGAACACTGCATTTGCCTGAAGAAGACACAGGGGTCGAAAGCTCGCTTTTTTACTATCAAATAAATCGGTTGGATTATAAATTGGTGTTGCTAAATTCTTACTGAGTTCTTGCCTGCAGAAGGCAGAGAGTGATTGTGGATGGCTCTTTTTCTGCGTGGAGGTCAGCTACCAGTGGAGTGCCCCAGGGATCTGTTCTAGTACCCTTGCTGATGTCATTTTCATAAATGACCTGGATGAGGAAATGGAGGGATGCATTATTAAGTTTGCTGATGATGCGAAGTTTGGTGGTGTTGTAGATAGTCTGGAGGGTTGTCAGAAGTTGCAGCGTGACATAGATAGGATGCAAGAATGGGTGGAAAAGAGACAGGTGGACTTCAATGCTGATAAATATGTAGTGGAAACATTTTGGCAGGTCCAATGGGATGAAGGAGTACAATATCAAGGGTAGGAGTCTTAGTAGTGTTAAGGAGCAGAAGGACCTTGGGGTCCAGGTCCATAGGACTCTTAAATCGGCCTCACAGGTGGAGGATGTGGTTAAAAAGGCATATGGTGTGCTGGCCTTCATTAGTCAAGGGATTGAGTTTAGAAGTCAGGAGGTAGTGCTCTAACTTTATAAGACCCTTGTCAGACCCCACTTGGAGTACTGTGCACAGTTCTGGTTGCCTCACTACAGGAAGGATGTGGAAGCTATTGAGAGAGTGCAGAGGAGATTTACAAGGATGTTGCCTGGATTGGGAGGCATGCCTTATGAAGATAGGTTGAGGGAGCTAGGTCTCTTCCCTTTGGAGAAACGAAGGTTGAGAGGCGACCTGATAGAGGTTTATAAAATGTTGAGAGGTATAGATAGTGTGGATTCTCGTAGGTTATTTCCCAGGGTTGAAATGGTTGCTACAAGGGGACACAGGTTTAAGGTGCTGGGGAGCAAGTACAGAGGAGATGTTAGGGGTAAGTTTTTCACTCGGAAGGTGATGAGCGAGTGCATCGGCTGCCATCGGTGGTGGTAGAGGCGAATTTGCTGGGGTCTTTTAAAAGACTTCTGGATAAGTACATGAGATTTAATGGGATTGGGAGTTACAGATAGTTTTATGGCCTGGTAGGTATAGACATGATCAGCACAACTTGTGGGCCGAAGGGCCTGTTTGTGCTGTAGTGTTCTATGTTCTATGTTCTGTGTTCTATCAAATGCATCAGGCATAAAGTATATAAATGTGCATTATGACGCCTCTGTCTGCTAATGAGCCACTCTCAACTTTTAGTCCAATTTGTTTCAGTGGTGTTGGTTGAGGGATAAATGTAGACCAGAACACATATGCCAGCAATTGCCTCAGAATTACTCCATTCCACGACCATGTCTACATTGGGAGGGTGGCAGTTTTCAGTTGCCTTTTCGACAAATTTATAATACTAAAGCAGAGCAGGAGCAGGCCCAAGGAAACTGCTGAGAATTGGAATCCTGTGAGAGTGCAAATGGGGTCCAGATTCAATATCTCATCTGAAAGACTGCAGCTCTAACAGCATTACACTTCAATGCCAGCTTAGATGATGTACCCAAGCAAAAGATGTGAATCTTGAACTCATAACCTATCTATTCAGAGGCAAAATATTTTCATGGGATTAATGCTGGCACCTGAATTTAACACCATCATTGAGGGAACTGTGTGGAGAAGTTACTTACACACATTGAATAAAAAAGATCCATTAACTTCACAAAATCAAAATGCCAAGATTCTTGACACATTTATCAATGTCTATTAGAACATTCTATGTGAGTAATATTATCACATATCCTGTTGAAAGGATCTTCTGGTCAGAATCCAAACATTTGGGTCACACTAAGTAGCAGTGTTCATGGCAGTTTTTATATCATCAGAGATGTATCATCATTCGCATTGACCACAAGCCAATGCTCTCTTGAATGCTAATCTATGATTGCTACAACTTTATCATTAGCAGTTAAGTGGGAGATTCTTCTATTTCACAAAATCAGCAGAAGAGAAGCTTGCTAGCCAGTTACATTTTTGTACTTTAGCTGGATTATGTGTTTAGAGTGCTGGACTGATAGATTGCAATCATGTGAAAATCAGGACCCCAAGGCAAAATCTTTTCCATACATAAATCAATGGGATAGTGCTCTGTCAATACCCAAATTGTTGGCAATGCCAAGCATGAAATCATGCAGGCAACTGCCAATTTCCCTGGCTCAGCTCATGATTCATTCACTTTAAGTCAGGCTGGATCGCCAGGGGCTTTTAAACAAGTTGACAGGGTGAATGGATGGTTCCTTGGGGATTGTGGCTGCAGTCTGAAGATGGGGATGTTGCCACTTCAACACAGACCCCGTGTGAGTACAAATATAATGAGGCACATTGGATGAAATGGAACATGTTTGAAAGAATATTTGGCAACCTAATACAAAGTGCCCTCCAGGATGTATCCCTGAAAGTTTGAACATTTTCAATGTGCTGTATTGTGCACAATCCAACTACTCAGAGGGACACTTGTATTGATATATTAAAGGAGAGAGATGTATGTTAACAGTGGAAGCCTTTGAAACTCAGTACCTATGTAAGAGTGGTTAGAAAATCATGGACTTATCTCATTACAAATTATTTCGAGTTTAAAACTCTTCAAATGTGTTCCTAAATCAGCTTCTGCAGAAAGTCATTTTACTGACAAGGGACAATTCTATTTAAGGTCTGGATAGCAAAAGAAAATCTCCAGGACATGAGTTATAAATCTTGAATCAGCAACGGAAAATGCTATATTGTAGTAAAATGGTATTCACAATATATGTTTCAGAGAGGCATAATTCCCCTTCCCTGTGACCCTAGAAGACCATGACCTAGAAATGGTATGTCAATGGGCTTCTTCAGGTCCAATATGACAAGGGATATGCATGTTATCTGCTTATCTGACAATTAGGATTGAGTTCCAACATTTATTTATACATAAATTAAGACTTCTTTTGCAATGACTTTGTGAAATTGGTCTGCCCCAGTGTTTGATACGCCAATTGTTATAAGCTCCCTGCAAATCATGATGCTAACAAGCAGCAAGAGCCTTGAAATAGTGCTGCTTAAAGGAGGCATCTATTCCAAACATATTAGTTGCCTGTTTTGCCCCCTTAAGCTGTTAGTTAACTTCTGGGCCATCTGGTGCTGATATATTTGCATACGCCTTGCAAACAGTTTTATCCTTGTCTGGTAGGTTTGTTTTTAATAATGGAGGACAGAGGAAAGCTGCAAAGGAAACAGAAAAGCATCAGTTGCATGTGAAAGGATGAGACTACTGTGCAGAATTATTACTAATAATGGGTCTTCAGGAATATATTTTACACCTCAGCTTGATCCACACTCTGCCAAGACCAGAAACTGAATTGGACTAGCCATATAAATACTGTGGCTACCAGATCAGTTGCAAGGCTAGGAATACTGCAGTGAGTAATTCAATTCCTTCCCTCCAAAATCCTGTCCATCACAGACAAGATATTAGGCAGGAGTGTAATGGAATATTCTCCAGTTGCCTGTGCAGCTTCAACAACACTCAAGAAACTCAACACCATTCATGAAAAAGCAGCCCACATAATTGTTTCATCTTCCACAAACATTCAATCCCTCCAGCACCAATGAACAGTCGCAATCATGTGCATCATTCACAAGATGCACTTCAAGAGCTCACCAAGATTCCTTAGGCAAACATGCGATCACAACCATCTAGAAAGACAAGAGCAGGATATATGCCTGGGAACACAATCACCTAGGAGATCCCTTCCAGGTCAATCATCATCCTAACTTGGAAATGTTTCTTCACTATCAGTGGATCAAGATCCTGGAATTCTCTCCCTTACAGCTTTGTGGGTGCACCTACATCTCAGGGATTGGAGCAGTTCAAGACGGCAGCTCACCACCATCTTCTCAAGGGCAACTAGCAATGAGAAATAAATATTGGTCTTGCCAGCAACACCTACATTCTGTAAAAATGAACTTTAAAACAAACATTGATAGCCCTGCTACTAGCTATCAACACCCCTGTTGCCTTCATAAGCAGCATTTTCCCAGTTTGTTGTGCACCATTGCATCAGGGAGGTTACTGAAGCTCAGTGTCCCTGTTTGAACATCTATAAATCTTTCTAATGAGGAGACTGAATCAGAAAGAGAGAACAACGATCATCCACATTGCAGATTTCATAGGGTTCAGTGGGGCGGCATGGAAGCACAGTGGTTAGCATTGTTGCCTTACATTGGCAGGGACCTGGGTTTGATTTCCAGCTTGGGTCACTGATGTGTGGAGTTTGCACATTCTGCCCATGTCTTTGTGGGTTTCTTTCAGGTGCTCCAGTTTCCTCCCACAGTCAAAAGATGTGTGGGTTTTGGAGGTTGCCCATGCTAAATTGTCCCTTGGTGTCAGAGGGACTAGCTAAGGTAAATGCATAGTGTTGTAGAGATAAGGCCTGGATGGGATTGTGATCAGTGCAGACTCAATGGACTGTAGGATTAAGATCTAAGATCTTAATCTTAGGATTAAGGTGCTATTAACTATGTAGACCCTGTTTCGAATGCTCTTTTTTACCATCCAACTATCTTCCTCAATTGAAAGGAGTTTTGTACCTTGAATGTCCAGCATGTTTGTTAACACAAAAAAGCACCACAAATACATAAAGGGCAAAAAAGCAATTAGGGAAAGAGTAAGGCCTCTTAAGGATCAACAAGGTCTTCTATATGTGAATCCACAAGAGATGGTGAGATCCTAAATTAATATTTCTCATCAATATTTACTGTTGAGAAAAGCATGGATGTTAGGGAACGTGGGGAAATAAATAGTGATGCCTTGAGGATTGTACACATAACAGAGAAGGAAGTGTTGGAAGTCTTAAAGTGCATCAAGGCAAATAAATCCCTGGGGCCTGATGAAATGTATCTCAGGACATTGTGGGAAGCCAGGGAGGAAATTGCAGGTCCCCAAGCAGAGATATTTGAATCATTGACAGCCACAGGTGCCTGAAGATTGGAGGGTGGCAAATCTTATGCCTTTGTTTAAAAAAGGCTGTAGGGATAAGCCTGAGAACTATGGGCGGGTAAGCCTCACATATGTAATGAATAAATAGTTAGAAAGTATTTTGAGGGACAGGATCTATAGGCAGTTAGAGATGCAAGGACCAATTAGAGACAGTCAGTATGGCTTTGTGAATAGAAAATCATATCTCACAAATTTGATTGAGCTTTTTGAAGGGGTAACCAAGAGGTAGATGAGGGCAGTGCAGTTGATGTTGTCTACATGGACTTTAGCAAGGCCTTCAACAAGGTACCATGTGGTTGGTTGTTGCATAAGGTTAAATCTCATGGAATCCACATGGATTCAAAATTGGTTTATTGACAGGAGACCAAGGGTGGTTGCCGAGGGTTGTTTTCAAATTGAAGGCTTATAACCAGCGGTGTGCCTCAGGGATCAGTGCTAGGTCCACTGTTATTTGTCATTTATATTAATGATTTGGATGAGAATTTACAAGGCATGGTTAGTAAGTTTGCAGATGGTACCAAGATTGGTGGCATAGTGGACAGTGAAGAATGTTATCTCAGATTGCAATGGGATCTTGATCAATTGGGTCAATAGACTTATGAATGGCAGATGGAGTTTAGTTTAGATAAATGCGAGGTGATATATTTTGGTAAATCAAACCAGGCAGGACTTACTCAGTTAATGGTGGGGCACTGAGGAGAGTTATAGAACGAAGAGATCTAGGAGTACAGGTTCATAGCTCCTTGAAAGGAGCTCTGTCACACATGGACAGAGTAGTGAAGAAGACATTCAGCATGCTTGTTTCATTCATCAGAACATTGAATATAGGAGTTGGGATATCTTGTTGAAGTTGTACAAGACATTGTTAAGGCCATACTTGTAATACTGTCTATAGTTCTGGTCACCCTATTACAGAAATGATATTATTAAACTAGAAAGAGTGCAGAAAAGATTTACTAGGATTCTACTGGAACTTGAGCTATGAGGAGAAGTTGAATAGACTGGGATTTTATTCCCTGTAGTACAGGAGGCTTCAGGGTGACCTTATAGAGGTCTATAAAATAATGAAGGGAATAGATCAGCTGGATAGTCAATATTTTTTCCCAAAGATAGGGCATAGATTTAAGGTGAGAAGGGACAGATACAAAATGTCCAGAGGAGTAGGTTTTTCATACAGAGGGTGCTGAATATCTGGAACAAATTGCCAGAGATAGTAGTAGAGAGAGGTACAATTTTGTCTTTTAAAAAGCTTTTAGATGGTTACATAGGTAAGATGGGTATAGAGGGATATGTGTGGAATGTAGGCAATTGGGACTAGCTTAAATGTTAAAAAAGGGGAAGCATGGACAAGTTGGGCCAAAGGCCTGTTTCCATGCAATAAACTTCTATGACTCTATCTATGGCTCTCTGACATCGATCTGACTTCTACTCGCTAGGTACCTGTGTTGATGTGGGGCTTATAGGGAGTTTCAGTAACGTGGCATGCTCAGCAAGGCTTCCTTCTTTTCCCTGAAGGAAAGTTTCATCAGTTTCAACATTTAAAATGATAGAGTTATGAGGATTGGATTTTAATGTAGAGGAAGAGTAGAATGAGGTAAGTGACCATTGCAGTTTGCCATGCAGAGTGAGATGAGATGGATGTAAAACAGGAAAAAGAGGATCAGATATGGAAAACCTTGTACAATTTATCTTCTTGCTTTGTTACTTGCCAGGACCATGATTCTTCCTGCATTTGATAGTCAGCATTTCTTCCTCCAGAGGAGAAAGCAGGTGAGTTTGGCCATCCTTGCCATCTGTTCCCTCATGTGCATGATCTTCTTCTATGAAGAGATGCATTAGTGACAGTCTTGTGAAACATTTTGAGAATATGTTTGTCACGGTGGCATAATGCTGGAATTGGGCCTGATTTTCCCATGGCATTGCACCTGTTTTTGGGCACGAAAACTTGGTAAAGTAGGGCGTGAGGTGAGTAGCACAACCCGCCACCTCTACACTCGTTCCCCCTTTACCAAGCAGCCAAAATGGACGATCTCCATGGCGCTCCAAATTTAAATGCATACCTTTAAATTAAGATAATAGGCTGAACGCCCAAACTTAATGGCATTTCCTCCTTTACCAGTGTGTTTGTACATCCAGATTCAGCATGAAACAGGAGAGTGAGGCGGGCCAGATAGATCTTTTGTGGGGTAGAGAAGAGGAGGAGGAGTGGGAGGAAGGAAGGTGGGTCAGATGGATCTCTAGTCAGGGGGTAGCAGGGGTCTGCTGCCACTCTGCATGCGATTCGTGGGGGAGGAAGTTGTGCAAGGGGTCGAGAGCAGTCTGGGTAGTGAGGGGATGGATGGATAAAGGATTATGCAGCCTGAGAGTGATGCAGCAAGGGAGCATTTTTCAATTTTTTTTTAACTGTGCATACACATTTGAGGGCTCCGATCGGAGCTGCAGTGTTTTGGGCGCGATAAACCCCACTCACAGGCTTCTGCAGCACGATTCAAAATCACTGCTTTTTTTCAGCCAGAGTGTGTACAGGGCACTGAAGAACAGATTTAAAATTCAGATCTGGATCACACCATTGTGTGCACTTTGTGAGGTGTGGAAAAGCTAGGATTGCAATAGTGCTGACTGATGGATGGGGGTAGAGTGTCGGAAAGAATGTATGAGTAGAAACGAGAGTGAAATGTGAAGAGAGTGTGGGTGGCATGGTGGCATTGTGGTTAGCACGGCTGTCTCACAGCACCAGGGACCTGAGTTCAATTCCAGCCTCAGGTCACTGTTTGTTGGGAGTTTACACATTCTCCCTGTGTCTGTGTGGGTTTCTCTGGTGTTCTGGTATCCTCCCACAGTCCAAAGATGTGCAGGTTATATTGATTGAACATGGTAAATTGCCCCATAGTGTCAAGGAGATTAAGAGGGTAAATATGTGAGGTCAAGGGGATAAAGCCTGGGTTTTGTGGTCAGTGCAGATTTGATGGGCTGAATGATCTCTTCTGCATAGTAGGAGTTCTATGATTCTATGAGTAAAGGGAAGGATCTAAAGGAAGATCTGTGAATAGTAAGGTGCTGGTGATACAAGTGTGAACACAGAATAATAGGATGGCGTAGTAGCATTGTCGCTGGATTAGCAATTCTGAGGTTAATGGTCTGTGGACCTGGGTTTAAATCCTATCATGGCAAATGATGAAATTTGAATTCAATAAAAATCTGAGATTAAAAGTCTAATGATGACCATAAAACCATTGTTGTAAAACATATCGGGCTCACTGCCATCTTTACCTGGCCTGGCCTATATGTGATGCTAGATTTACAGCCCTCAAAAATGGCCTGGAGCCACTCAGTTGTGGCCAATAAATGCTGGTCCAGCCAGCGATGCCCATATCCTATGAATGAATGAAGTATAGGACAGTGTTCTTACCTTGACAACTCTGGTGAAGTCATTAAAGCCTTTTCCAGCTTCTCAGCATGTCCTACAAACTAAGCTCCTTCTTATTGACTTCTTCCTGCTGGTGGTTACTAGAGTTGACCTCCCTGCCCACCCACTCCCAATCTAAAAGTGGTCCCTGGCCCCTAGACCTACTGGAGCCATGGTGTCTCTCCCGTTCTACCACTAAGGCATTCAGTATGGCAATTGTGAATGTTGGAGAGCTACCTCATTTAAATCCTCCAGTGGTGAAATGTCAATATTCCTGTAGACAGCAATCAATGGCACTGTTGTAATTATTAACCCCAGTTCAAATTGCCTCAAGTTTGGAATTAAGGGCCAATAATTGGTCTGTGCCATTTTAGACAGATTTGATGCTGCCTCCTCATTTACCTGATTATACTGTTGGCTCCAGTGGCACAAGGCTGCTGGCTGCCTGAGTGCTCAGTCAGCATCAAGCAACCTGTGCGATGCTGCCAAACATTTCTTAAAGGCAGTCTGTCCTCTTAAGGGAAAAGTACATTGGATTTCAGGAGGCAGCTGCATATGTTGTTCCCAAAATGGGACCCCATTTGAAGCCTGGCCTAAACTGAGGGCAACAGTGAACTGAGGATGAGGGGTGGGATTTCTGACAGCGCCGTCCCAAAACTGGAAAATGCCAGCTGAGGTCAACGGACCTTTCCATGGTCTGCGTCCTGCCCACTATAATTGCTGTTGTGGGCAGGCAGAACAGGAAAGTTCCCCCTAAGGTCTTTGGCCAACATTTATGCTGACTTAGATTAATAAAATTACCTACGTCTTTATTAAAGAGAAGTTTAATAGAAATGAATATACTCCCTGGATTTGATTTGGATTGGTGTGGATTTTTTTTTGTTTATACTGATTGTAGTCAAAATTCAAAACCTGCTCGAGTCCATCGTTGTCTTGTGCCTCAATAAATTCATCCACTAAAATGTGAAATGTATGCTCTCTGGAATTGGTGCAGATTTAGTGAGTTTTCAGTTTTGCTGCAGTAAGTAACTCCTTGACAAAGGTCAAGTGTTTTATGTCCTGTTGTTAAATTGTTTAATTTGGTGTTCCATCCATTATACATTCACTGTATGAATGCCTTCACTTTCCATTGGCAGTAAATTACTATGCAAAAAAAGTGCTTATGCATTTTGCAATTTGGGCAGTAAACATGGGCCATTAATTTGGATTAACTGACCAAATGGCTTTAATGACTGCCGACATGACAATCCTACTGCATGTATTTTATAGAACAATATTAACTGACAAACAAGACATTGGATATAAATCTTTATTACAGCTTTTTTTTAATGGGTCAGAGCAAAAATTCCCTCTTCATAAGAGAAAGTTTACATAACACAGAAGCATTTTTCAGACACAGACCTCTTTTTTTTACCTGGATGAAGTCTTATCAGAACTGTTATTTTTTTGGCAGTCACATTTATTGCAGATCAACAAAGCAATTCTCAGCAGTAAATGACTTCAATGATTAAAAGCTCTGTGCTGGCTCCATAACTCAGGATTATTTATTATCCCTGTTCTAGGTTGTGGCCTGCAACTTCCTCAGACTACATTCAGTAACTTTTCTGTCTTTATCTATCTTTATGAATGTATGCTTTCTAACACTCATTTGTTATGTTCACAGTCATCTTTTATTTGTTTTTCAGTATATTTAAAGGACTTATATTTTACAATAAACATAAATAATATTATATTGATTTAAACCGATCTCATTAAGAGGGAACTGGATCCATCCATCTTGTCATCTAATTCTATATAATATAAAAGGAAATGTCTGTGTGCCTACTGATGACTCTCATTCATCCTATGTGTTATATGCTATAAAATTATTGATCAGATTAAGTTTGGTAGCAAATCTTTGATAGACTTTTCACCACAAAATCAAAAAGTTTTACCGGAGGAACATACTTAGTCAAGAATTTTCTTTACTGATGAGACAGTTATGCTCATGGGAGACCAGAAGACCATAAGACATAGGAGCAGAGTTAGGCCACTCAGCCCACTGAGTCTGCTTCACCATTCCATCATGTCTGATATATTTTCTTAACCCCATTCTCCTTTTCCCCATAATCCTTGATCCCTTTATCAGTCAAGAACATATCTATCTCTGTCTTAAAGACACTCAATGACCTGGCCTCCAGAGATTTCTGCAGCAAAAAGTTCCACAGATTCATCATTCTCTGGCCAAAGAAATTCCGCCTCATCTCTGTATAAAAGAGTCATCCTTTAAGGGTTGTCCTTTAAGCCTGAAGTTGTACCCTCTGGTTCTACTACTAGTGGAAACATCTTCTCCATGTTCATTCTATCCACGTCTCGAAGTATCATGTAAGTTTCAATAAGATCTCTCATCATCCTTCTAAACTCCAAAAAGTACAAATCCAGAGTCATTAATCGTTTCTCATGCAATAAACCCTTCATTCCATGCATCATTCTTGTGATCCTCCTCTGGACCCCTTCCAAGCCAGCACATTTTTCCTTAGATACAGAAAGGGTAGCATGGTTCTCCTCATTTCCCACTTATTATTTCATCACTATAATATCTTTTAAAATATTATGCTGGCTATTTCAGTGAGTGTTTAACTCTTTTAGTGCTGTGACTGCAAAAGACACATACAAATAGGTATTCTGATAATTTTTTGAAAGGAAAGAGAGTAGTATTTATTGAACTTAACACTCAATCTAAATAAAAATAATAAAAATGCTCTGACATTAATACACACTTGCATTCAACGGTTCACACACATACACACCAGTACATTACAAAGTGGGAGAATAGGTTGAGTGATTTTGAAGTCTGATAAAAGTCAGTTTAATATGGATCTTGTAATTTGATGTCTTGAATTGTTTCAGACTGGGCTTGATGATACTTCAGGATTCTGCCTCAAGATGATTTAAATATGTTGACAGGTGACTTGTATCTTTTCTTTTGGAGTCAGCAGCAGCCATATTGATTCTTACCACCGTACCACTTTGATTCTGGGGATAGGAGAGGCTGAGAGAACAGCATTCTCTGTTAGCCTTGGGCGAGATTACATGAACCTCGGGCAGGTATGGTGGTACATTTCTGTCCTGCCTGTGGTAAGTGTATGGTCAAGCAACAGGTGGGGCTAGAGGAATAGAAAAGGAAAGAGAGAGTGTACCCACCCAGGATCCTTCTTCTCCTGCAGCTCTTCATTTTCTGTTCTGTAGCCTGGAGAAAAGCAATTTCTTCAAACACAAAAGAAGGTTAGTTGATTCATCACATGATTCCATTTCACAAACTGACCAGTTATACAAATATGATCATAGCAAGTTGATTCCAAGTCCATGATTTAGACATGATTATATTATGGCTGGAAGAATTTCCATTTAACCCAGTGTCCATTGTCCAAAGTGATTGTGTGCAATTGTTTGTTCCACACCCAGTTGAAAATACAGATGGTAGTTTGAGTGTTTCGCAAAAGGTTCAGGAGATGGGCCATCCACATTCCTCTCAGGTGATTGTCTCTGATGGGTTATTTTAGACAGCCTGTCTCCATTACATTGGCTTTGTAATTTGTAGGATGCAGCTATGTTAATATTTAGCCAACTCAGAAGTCATTGGAATGCCATTTTTCAGTTTTTTAAAACTCAACTAGTTGTTTGAGCCCAATAAATAAAGCAATTTCAGTTTAAAGCATGATTTTGTAACATGGTAGATTATAATGGTGGAAAACACTGAAAAAACATGTTGCACAGTTGAAAAACAAATTATCTAATTATGTAACAACGGTTCACCTGACTGTTGTGCTATGCCCTAGGGCAGGCCTTAACTCACATTTTACATATCAGGTTCTTGACCACCTACTAGTGAGATATAGCGAGCATGGTTTCCAACAGCCATCCTGCTAATCTTTATCTTGAGAATTTCTTGGCTGACCTCAGAACTCATTTTAGATATCAACAAAATGCAAAGAATATGAATTTCAGTGGACCCCGGGCTTTATAATAAGGGACATAAGCATAAGAAAACAAGAGAGTTCTGGTGAATCTTTATTAAACACTTACTTGGTCTCAACTGAAGGATTGTGTTTAGTTCTGGGCAGTCGTGGAGCCAGGTTCGAAGGTTAGATGGAACGAGCACATAAAAGAGGTGTCATGATATAAGAAAAGACCACCTTCTTATTACTATTTCACCAATCCCCCCACTGCGGTGTCCAGACCCCACCCTGAACTGACGTCATCACATTGCACCCAAAACAACCATTCTTTTCTCAGTAATTGTTTTTTCCTTAAAAAAAAACATTTATTTTTGAAAAGGCACCACTTCTGAAAAATGACTACTGCTGAATCCCAATGTTCATCCTTGGACCAGGCTGTCCCACTGATGGAGCAGGGCTGAGGAGCCGTGTCTGAATTGGCGGAGCTTATGGGTGCGCTATGCTGTGATTGGTGAACTCAACTGTCAGTCAGCACTATGTGAGTTCCCATGTACCGGATTGGCGGAGCGGGAGCTGACATCTCATACTAGGATTGGTTTATCAAGCTGTCAGTCAGGGGATTGGGTGTGGGCCTTCCCCATAACCCACATTATATAAGCACAATATATATATTTTTTAAAAAAATCAATAATCACAGGTAGAGTATAACTAATGAATTCCATGCACAAGGTTCAAAAGGCATTGAAAATCCTTTCATGTGGACACTTGCAGACAGTAGGAAGGACAGTGAATATTTCTCTCTGACACTGTAATCTCAGGAGTGCTGCGAGATAGTTAATTTCAACAGAGAAATGGGACATTTCAATTTTATAACTACTGGCTCAATTTTGTGACAGAATTAAAAGATACAGTGTAATTAACAAATGAGTACTGGTGTGTTTGTCTGCTCACCTCACAGCACTTTACATGAGTGTTTCTGCCATTCAGTTCCTAGGTTATGTGCACTCCCAATACAGGTTTCAGCCATAAACTTATCAGTTAGAGGGTGAGGAGTCATGCTCCCGATTGGTTTATCAAGCTGTCAGTTTGGGGGTTTAGTACGGGCAGGAGTTAGTAAGTGAGAACCCCCAAGCTACGCCACTAGTTCTGGGCACCACACTTCAATGTGGAGGCTTTAAAGATGTTGCAGAAAAGATATACATGACTTAGGCCAAGGATGAGGGAATTTAGTTAAGTAGTTAACTTGAAGAAGCTGTGTTTTTTTTTGAAGAGGAGATTTTATTGAGATTTCTTTAAATTATGAAGGGCTGGGACAGAGGAGATAGGGAGAGACTGTTTCCATTAGTGGAAGGGTCCAGAATGAAAGGGCACCAATGAATGGCAAATGTAGTTTATTTATTATTGTCGCAAATGGACTTAGATTAACACTGTAATGCAGTTACTGTGAAGGTCCCCTAACCAAAGGTGTCATGAGAAACTATGCATTTGCCTGAGAATGTGATCAAAGTAGATTCAATCCTATCTTTCAAAATGGAATCAGACAGAGAAATTAACTTTTAAAAAATGCTAGGCTACAGGAAGACATGGGAGTAAGTCTCACAAAATTGCTGTTACAGAGAGTTAGCACAGAAAGGAGAAATCAAATAGTCTCTCTTTGTGCAGTAATTATCCTATGATTCAACACTAAGAGTTAATAGTCTGGTCTCCACTTCCATAACTCTCTGGAGTGAGGCACAAAGCCAATCATTCTTCAGAGGTGAGAAAACAACCATTAGCCAATGGTATCTCCATCCAGACATGCCATTCTAAGTTAGAGATTCCATCTTAGTCTCTGGTGTCAATCACTCCAGGTAAATATCATGATGAGTTGGCAACTAGATTCTTGATTCCTATGCAAAGACTCTCCGCCAGCAATCTGGACAGCAAGCTGTGTGTAGAATGCCATCAACAATATTTGGAAACCTAAACCTACATCCTTTCCAAACTTTTTAGTTCATTAACCAGCTCTTTGGATTCATTTTGATGTGGAAGTTTTTATTTTGTTGTAATTGCAGCCAAACTATTAGCTGATGGATTTTTGAGTTACAGTTGCCTGATTCCTCAATAAATTCTTTCACTGAAATATGAAATACATTCTCCCTGATACGTAGCCTCGCTCTTGGTGACCCAGCAATCTGGGCAGCAAGTTGTGCCATTAATAATATTTGGAGAAAAAAATTTACAGGACAGTTGGAGGTAATGATGACAAGAATATTATATGTGGCGCTGACTACCTAATTCCCAGGCCAGATGGGAGACACTGAAGGCAGTTACTTGATTAAACAGTACTCATTAAACTCTATATCCACCACAAAAAAATCTGTGTTCAACACTCAAAACCCTTAGAGTGATATTACACCTACATGCAAGTTAAAAGCAAAGTTGGTAAGTTTAAAATTGCTGGTGAGTTTGTCACCAGGATTGTCTCTTTAGCAATGATATTTCACAAAGTAATACTAGTTTTTCAAATACTATGAATTGATATTTAGTATAATCTACTAGTTGTCATGTATATTATAGTTAGAATTTGATTTGATTTATTATTGTCTCATGTATTGGGATACAGTGAAAAGTATTATTTCTTGCACACTATACAGACAAAACACACCATTCATAATGTACAGAGAGAAAATGGAAAAAAAGACTTGTGTGCCCAGAAGAGAAAATGCTGAAAAATCTCAGCAGGTCTAGTAATATCTGTAAAGGGAGAAAAAAGCTGATGTTTAGAGTCCAAATGACCCTTTATCAAAGCCAAAAGGCATAAAAAGTGGGAGATATTTATACTGCAGGGTGAGGAAATGTATGAAGAGTCATAGCCACAGAAACCAGGAGAAAAAACTGCAAAAGGCTGTCCACGGAGAGAATAAAGGATGTGAATGGCTAAACAACAAAAAAGCTAAAATCAGAGATAAGTTGTGACAAATGAAGATGTCGCAGGAGGGAGAGGGGAACGAATGGGACAGAGATAAAAATTTGGAGAAGTGGAAGCAAAGGGAAAGAAAAGGCAGGGAGATCTTCCACTTTTTATGTCTTTTTAGCTATGACAAAGGGTCATCTGGACTCAAAATTTCAGTTCTTTTCTCTCCTTACAGATGCTGCCAGACCTGCTGAGATTTTCCAGCATTTTTTCTTTTGATTTCAGATTCCAGCATCCACAGTAATTGCTTTTACTGAAAGATTTGTGTGGGTAGTTTGCACATTTTCCCCCTGTCTGTGTGGAATATTTCCAGGTGCTCCAGTTTCCTCCACATTCCAAAGATGTGCAGTTAGGTTGATTAGCTATGCTAAATTACCCCTTAGCATTAGGGGATTGACAGGGTAAATATGTGGGGTAAATATAGGACCTGGGTGGGATTGTTGTTGTTGCAGACTTGATGGGCTGAGTTCTTTCTCCTGCACTATAAGGATTCTATGATTCCATGATATGTAAAAATTTGAAGTTGGCCTGGCATTATCCTAAATTTTACTTTTTATTGCTCCAGAACATACAATTCATGTTGAACTAAATTTAAGTCAATAACAAGAAGCATCCTGAGTCACCTCTGTACCACTCAAAACATAAGAGGGAGATGGACAGAGAGAGCAGAGAAACTTCTCAGAGAGGGAGGAGGTGAGAGATTCTCAACAGTAAGCCTTATTCACTTAGAGTCTTCCCTACATCCCTTACATCCACCTAAACTATGTGTGAACTTTATTTCCCCAAAAATATACTTTATTCATAAAAATCTCAATTAAAACATCGCAAGTCTACATGTCTATAAATTGCAAACAGTGCAGAATAAAACATTTTTACAGTTCTAAAAAATTACAGTTATTTCATTTCAATACTTAAAACTATATACATGCCTCAAAAATTACTGTGTGTCGTTATTGCTCAGATTGGCACATAGTTAGGCAGGGCGAGGGTACTCTGTAGTTCCCAGGCCCTCGGTCTGCCTCCGTTAAAAGGTAGCCTTTTAACCTAGCCTAGTATAGGCTAGGTAGCCTAGTGTAGCCTTTCCCCATTGTGCTTTTGCAGTGGCTGCCCCAAGCTTCAGCACGTCCCTCAGTACGTAGTCCTGGACCTTAGAATGTGCCAGTCTGCAACACTCAGTCGAGGACAGTTCTTTCAACTGGAAGATCAACAAGTTTTTGGAGGATCAAAATGCGTTCTTCACCGAGTTGTTGACCCTACAACAGCAGTTGATATTTATCTCGGTGTGCGTCCCAAGAAACAGAGCAGAGTCCTGCGTCACCGAGCTGCTCGAGATAAACCTTGACAAATACCACTGCATCTCTCTCCAGACCTTCTTTGCAAAGGCATTTTCCACAAAGAGATGTGCAACTGTCTCATCAGCCCCACAGTCGCTTTGAGGGCAGCGCGCGGTGCTGTTGAGATCTCGAGCATGCGTAAAGGATCTGACAGGGAGTGCCCTTCTCACCACTGACCAAGCCAGGCCTTGGTGCTTGTTTGTAAGTTCTGGTGATGAGGCATTCTGCCAGATGACACTGACAGTCTGCTCAGGGAACCATCCGATAGGATCCACCATCTCCTTTTCTCTCAGGGCCCCAAGAACATTACGCGCTGACCACTGCTTAATCACCATGTGGTGAAAAGTGTGTTTGCAGAAAAATTTCTCCACGAAGGACAGGTGCTGCAGTACGGTCCAACTACTCGGAGCGTTCCACGGCAGTGTGGCCAGACCCATTCTTCACAACACTCGGGACAGCTAGAACCTCATAAAGTAGTGGCATTTGCTGTTAGTGTACTGAGGATCTATGCACAGCTTGATGCAGCCACACACAAAGGTGGCCATCAGGATGAGGGCAGCATTGGGAACGTTTTTTCCTCCGTTCTCTGGAGATTTGTGCATCGCCTCCCTCTGGAAGCGATCCATCTTTGATCTCCAGATAAACTTCAAGATAGCCTGCGTCACTGCTATAGTGCAGGATTTAGGGATAGGCCACACCTGTGCCACGTACAACAACACGGACAGCACCTTGCACTGGATCACCAGGACTTTTCCTATCATGGAGACGGACTGTTGCTCCCATAAGCCCAGTTTCTACCTGGCTTTTGCGATGCGCTCATCCCAGTTTTTGGTGATGCCTCTGCCGCTCCAAACCATATCCCCAGCACCTTCTGTAATCTGCCCTGACGGTAAAGGGGACAAAGAATTTGTCAGCCCAGTTCCCAAAGAACACAGCCTCACTTTTACCCTGGTTGACTTTGGCTCCCAAGGCCAGCTCAAACTGCTCGCAGGCCTGGAGGAGTCTGTGAACAGACGAGGGGTCCGAGCAGAAGACAGTCATGTCATCCATGTACAGGGAGGCTTTGACCTGAGTGCCTCCGCTGCCTGGGATTGCGACCACTTTGATGCCTGGGTCACTTCTGAGGGCCTCGGCAAAGGGTTCAATGCAATTCATTAGATCAATGTTCACAGAACCTAGCTAAGAATGGCTGGGTAGTTCCGATCCCTGGTGTACACATCCCATTCCGTTTGTCCTTAGATAACAATATATGCAGGAAGTGTTGTCAGCTTTGGAATCCCAACAACAGCTGATATCAAATGCATTTGCTATGCATTTGCGAGACATGGATCTTTGCAGATAGAATGTTTCTAGATATGGCTACCCCTGCAGCTTAGCTATATGCAAAAAGAGAGGGAATGGATGGCCACCAGTCAATCGAGGAAATGCAGGTAATGCAGGAGTCTCCTGAGTGCATTTCAGCCTCCAACCAATAATTAGTTCTGAATGCTGAAGGAAGTGATTGTTTATCTCGAGAGTACAACCACAGCCAAGTCGATGGAAACGTGACTGGTTCAGCTGGACGGCGGAGCATGAAGAAAACCAAAAAAGTAATAGTGGAAAGAGATTTGGTAGTTTGGAGAACAGGCTGTCATGATATGTTGCCTCTTTGATGCCAGGATCCAGGATGTAACTATTTGGATACAAAATACTCTGAGAAAGAAGGGTGAACAGCCAGCAATCTTGGTTCACATCAGTAACAACAACATAACTAGAAAGAGCAGTGTGGTCTTTCAGTCAGAATTTAGGGAAGTAGTTGGAAATTAGAAAAATGAACCTCAAAAGTAGTGGCTGCATGGCTGAATAGATGAAGCTAGAAGGACAGTCTTAGATTTCTGAGGCATTGGGATCAGTCTTGGGAGGACTAAGATCTGTACTAGCTAGGCAGCATTGCACCTAAACAAAGCTGGGATCAAATTTTCTTGTGGAGTGATTGTCTTGTGTGATTGGGAGGTAAACTAACTTGGCAGGTTGTGGGAACTAGAGGCAATACTAGAGGGGAATACTAGAGAGGAATCATAGAATCCCTACAGTGCAGAAGGAGGTCCATTGAACCTGCACCAATAACAATCCCATCCCAGAGCCTATCCCTATAGCACAAAGTATTTTCCCTACTAAGGGGCAATTTAGCATGGCCAATAATCTAACCCAAACACATTTGGACTGTGGGAGGAAACTGGAATATCAAAATACAAAGAATATTGGGAGAGAAAGACAATATTATAGTAGAAAATAGTAAGGTATTAGGTAGGTTCAGCATAAGGGAAGAAGTAAGAAGGTTTAGATTACTGTGCACATATGTGAACATGCAGAGTGTAGTAAACACGAGTGGTGAGTTGCAACCACAAATAGTTGGGGCAGACAGGAAACTGGAATTTAGATCACAACCAGTCAGTCATGATCTTATCAAGTAGCGAAACGGGCTCAAAGGGTGGCAGTATTAAGGAGAACATTGGTGGTTTGGAGACACAGTGGGTGGAATTTTCCCAGCTGACCTGCCACGGGAATCATAGCGGACAGGACAGAACCATGCAAAAGTCTATGGCCTTGGGGAGGGTGCAGCCGGAAAATCCCATCCAGGGTGTTTAGGGGAGGTAAAAGACAGAATCAATTTGGCTAGAGCTAAGGAACAAAAAAGGTGCTCAATGTAGTCTATCAGCCACCAACCAGTGGGAAAAATGTAAAGGAACAAATTTGCAAGGAAATTACAGGGAAGTGCTCAAATATTTGAGTAGTTATAATGGGGATTAAATTATCCAAATATAGACTGGGATGGTAGCAGTGTAAAGGACAAAAAGTAGCAAGAATTCCTGGAGTGTATTCAGGAGATATTTCTACAGCTGTATGTGTCCAGTCTAATGAGAAAAGAGGAATTGCTGGACCAGCTTCTTGGGAATGAGGTAGGCCAAATGGATCTTGGCCAAGTGGAACATTAAGCATTGTTTTATAAGGTCTCAGCATTGGCTATTGAAAAGGACAAAGACAAATCGAGAGTAAAAATAATTAAATGTGGAAAGCCTACTTCAATGGGATAAGAATGAACTTGGCCCAAATAAATTGGAATCAAGGATTAGCAGGGAAAACGACAACCAAACAATGGTCTTTCTTAACTGAAGAGATGATTCAAGTACAGATTTTTAATGGAGATTATATACCTGCCAAGGCTCCTTCGACAGTACCTTTCAAATCCATGATGTCTGCCATCGAGAAGGACAAGGGCATTAGATATCTGGGACCTTGGCCTTCCAACCCATATACCATCCTGATTTGGAACTACATCACTATCAAAGTCCTGGAACTCCTTCCCTAACAGCATTGTGGGCAGCTAAACAGCACCTCCTCAATGGCATTAGGAATGGGCACTAAACGTTGGCCTAACCAACGACACCCACATCCTGTGAAAGAATAATTTTGTAATAGTTCATCAAAGTAGCATTCTGATTCATTATGCCTTGCTGTATCCTCAACAAACTGGCCTCAGGAACAGAAGGAGCAGGAGGAAATGTAGGGACATCTGGCACTGCCGTGTGGCCAGGCTGTCCATGATCTCTTTGTTCAACCACAATTTCCATAAACATAACCTTGAAGCTTGATGGAACAAAGCTCTCACACCTTACCATCCCTCTAATACAGATCATCACAGCATTCTTTTGATCAAAATGCTGACATAAAAGTCACCACAAAACAACCATTATATTCAAACACATGCAGGCCTCAACTAATCAACTTGTGCATTCTCTAAGTGTGTATCCTTTGGGTAATTTTGTTTGTCCTAGTTCTCATATACAGCGCTATGCAATCAGCTGTTACATGGTTTCTGGAATGGGGCAGACAGAAAGTGGCTTTGCAGGATGATCTCAAACAGCTATGAACACTGTGTCTTGGAGCTCCACATAGGCAAAAGCAGTCTAGGTTGACTGGCTGACAGGAGGCAATAAAGGCACTGGCAGAGTGATAGTGACGGGCAGTCAAATGCTGTCATCCGGAGACAGGACAGTAGGTTCATGATCTACGGAATCACTTGGACTCCTTTGAGGTAGCATCTGAGCGATTCTAGTCATCTGCAGGGGTGCAGCTGGCTGGACTGCTGTGAGGTCCTGCAACTCCTCTGAATCCTGGGATCATCAATTTGGGCCTGTGTGGAAACAAGCTGGGATTTCAGCATGAGATTTAACAGCAGCATTCAGACATTAATGTGACTTCTGCTTGTGCCGCAAGGAAACTGAGACATTGGTCCTGCATCACGGTCAAGCCGGCATGTGTTCCCAAGGAGTTGGCCGTTACTTCCATTGTAGAGCAAGTGGTCTAGTTTCCAAATTCAGCACAAATCTTTGTGCCAAATTGAAGCCAGAATCCTCCATGCTTTTTAACAGTGACAACAGGATTTTTGGTAATCCTGCCAAAGCAACAAAGATTTCAAAGTATAAGTCCATCAGCATTTTTTTGTAAGTTACCTCATTGTAACCCTGAGCGCTCTGCAATACAACACTACACAACCGCACCCTTTGGTGAGTTTGCACCGCCTGACCTTTTCCCGCTAATATCGCTGACAACATTTTAGTCCAATGCCTCACCAGGCTGAGCATAATGGCCAAAGCAGGAGTCCCGGTGGTTGATTGGAAAGCAATCCAACTACAGCAGTTTCCAGAAACCCCAGTGCGATTCTGTGTCCATCAGGCAGTTCACTTCTTGGCATCATTGAGTCTTCCTTCCTTTTAAAGATGATGGCACCTCCAAGGGATGCCAAGCAGAGGTGGTAGTGGCCACAGGGAGCCATGGCTACTGCTAGTATAACACAGAATCAGGCGTATGGAGAAGGCCGTACAACCCAGGGAAAAGGGTTGGGTCCAGTGAGGCCACTTAGGCAGATCCCATCAAGGGGATGGAGGTGGAGGTTGTTGCTGAGGGCATGAGGCTGTTAGTTCAACAGGGAAAATCTTGCTGCGGGGGCTGACCTCTGTGGGCCGTAGAATGCTAAATCAAGAGCCAGTCCCCCAACCCTGAGTACATAAGGAAGCTTTTATTGGCCTCACAGCAAGGTGGTGGACCCACAGCAGCGGTGGTACGAGGCCCTTAAATGGCTCTCAATTAGCCACTAAAAAGTCTCAATCAGCCACTGGACAGCTGGTGGCCGATCATCAACCTTCCTTCCCTTTAACTGAATCATAGGGAGTTGGGAAGACAACCAGCACTCCAACCCCTGCCTTACCTCCAACCCCTCAGTCCAACTGCTCTGTCTACGCCCCCCCCCCCCCCCCACCTCTCAGCCCACCCCTCCAACCAGGTTAAATTTTGCCCATCATATGTATATTCACTGTACTATACTCACATATCCATATGGTGCCCATAGCTGAGCTGGTCTCTGCAGGTGTGAAACTTGAGTAATGGAATTTTTCCTTTAAAGGTCCAACACTTAGCTTGGTCTTCTCGCTTTTGTACCAGTACCTGACCCAGTGACACTTTTTGGGTATCCGAAAGGAGAAAGCCATGGGAGTAAGTTTGAAGGGAGAGAACAGAATAGAAGCAAGAGGTGAATGTTTACACCATCTGCAGCTTGTAAATCATTACGGAATGAGCGATGAAGGCAAAGTGAAAATTGAGAAGGTGATCTTTACTCTGTCGGTAAGCAACACCTCACCTACTCCAAATATGAGGAACGGAGCCCATACAGCCATACCTGACCTCCATTCATTAGCTGCTTCTCCCTCCCATTGTGTGCCACCTTGTGTTACAAGAGAGCGAGAAGTGTATTAGTTAGTTTGGGTGATCTGACTGTCAAGGCTGAATAGCTGACAATGTGTGCAAACTGTAAGATGCATGTGTGAAGCTTCTAGCAATGCTAAGTCTGTGAGGATGAAGGTAAACTAAGATTGTGAAGTATGATTTATGATTGATTGAGATTGTTTGCAAATTAATGAAATATGCAGCGAATGGAGCAGTTTGGCCCAGTTGTACAATACGGTATTTGCAGATCTTGATTACTCCTGTGAACTTTAACCTAATTTATTATGCCATTGTATTCAGGTCCTCAGGCTAATACAGTTTGCATTAATATCCATAACTATCTGCTCCCATTCTGTTCTAAGTGTTGATCTGGAGAGTCACCTAGCCCCTTAAAGATATGGAGTATCTCTTTTCCTGTTCACCTTCTGCACCAGGACCTTGAATGCTGCCTCAGAAAATCTGGGCATCTGCTCTCAGCCTTGCTGCACCATCATCAAATGAGGCGACATCAAATTGGCCACCTATTAAACAACATGCCCCAATCATCTTCCCATGGAACATAAGGTTGGGCGTGAAGTATAACAGACAGCTAACTTGAATATCGCCCATTTCACATTATGGGAGATCTTGTGGCATAGTGGGTAGCATCCCTGCCTTGAAGCCAGAAGCTCTGAGTTTGAGTCCCATCCCAGGCTTGATGATCATGGAAGGTGAATCAATAACACAACCAGAAGATTGAGTGTTGACCTGCAAGATCCTTCCAAAGGCAATGGCAGGCAATAAGAGGGGAAGCAATTCATTGTTGACAATGTTTGATGTACTGTAGCATCCCTCAAGTAATAAGCATCTGGTGACAAGCTAGTGACCTGTTCCAGATAAAACTCGCTATGATAACATAGTCTATGTCATGCACAACCAGTATGGAAAGAGAAACAACAACGTTATGTCACATTGTCACCCAGTGTTAGCATTGTGGCCAAGGAGTTCTGTGTAGTCAATTGATCCCAGAGATGGTGGGAAACTTTTAAACAAAGTAAATGATCAGAAGAATGAGCAGATTGAATCTAAAGCAAAGAATTGCTTAATTTTACAGATTTCATCTGAAATAAAGGATTCAATGAAAATTCTAAACTGATGCAATACCTGTCTTACTCTAGAGTGCTTACCAGGTTTCTTGATCTTGAATTCTTTAACAGCTCCCCTCCCCCGCCACCAATCCCCCAGAATTTCTATTAACCTTGGCCCACTTTAATAAAAAAATTCCCAATATCAAAGAGTTTAAAAACCTTTTCTTTGTTTGAAATGCTGCTTGTGCATGGCCATCAGATGCCCCACATGTGCTTCAGATGTGGATATATATGTAAACAATCACAAGAAAAGTTTAATTCAAAAAATGGACAGGACAAAAGCAATTAACTGCATTCGGTACAATATCAGAAACAGGTGAGCCTTGCTTGCTCAACCCACTCACAAGAACGCTGTTTTTTATAAATGATTTATAACAAAGGCCAGGTGTGCTTTAAAACTTTTCCTTTTCTGAATCATGAACAATTTGCAGATGATACAAAGATGGCTGGGCTTGTGGATGGTGAGGAGCATTGTCAGGTGATGCAACAGGACATAGATAGGCTGGTAGCTTGGGCAGAATGATGGCAGATGGAATTCAATCCTGATAAATGCAAGGTAACGCATTTCAAGAGAAAGAATGTAGAGGGGAGGTATATGATAAAGGGTAGACCTATTAAGAGTATAGAAACGCAGAGGGACCTGGGGGTGCAGGTGCACAAGTCTCTGAAGGTGGCAGAGCAGGTGGAGAAGGCTGTGAAGAAAGCATATGGTATGCTAGTCTTTATAGGAACGGGTATAGAGTACAAGAGCTGGCCTTTAATGTTGCAATTGTATAAAAGATTGCTTAGACCTCATTTGGAATACTGCGTCCAGTTCTGGTCGCCTTACTACCGAAAGAACGTGAAGATTCTGGAGACAGTGTAAAGGAGGTTTACCAGGATGCTGCCTGGTGTGAAAGGACTGAGTTACGAGGAGAGGTTAGGCAAATTGGGGCTGTTTTGCTTAGAAAGACATAGACTTAGAGGAGACGTAATAGAGGTGTACAAGATTATGAGGGGTATAGATAAACAGGATTAAGCTTTTTCCTAAGCTTTTTCCTTTTCAAATAGCACGAGGAGTCATGGGCTTAGGGTGAGGGGATAAGGTATAATTTGGATTCTAGAGGGAGTCTTTTCACACAGAGGGGGTATGGAACACACTGCCAAGTAAAATGGTGGAGGCAGGCACTCTGGAGTTATTTAAGAGATACTTAGACAGGCACATGAACAGAATGGGAATGGAGGGATATAGAAAACTGATTTAAAATAGGGAACATGAGCCTTGGGAGTCCCTGGGAAGTGTGTAAATAGTGTTTTTATCCTACAGGTGCTTTGGTCCACCTTGTTGTCTAAAAAGGGGCATACACGCGATGGGTCGTGAGAGGGCTGCTCTTGGATTTTTTTCGAGAGTATTCTCGTGCTTCACATCGTTAGTGTACGTTTGACCTGGACCATTTGATGGGCAACATGACAGCTCAGTGACTAAGGCTGTGCTGTGCAGATACATGGATTTGGGCCTTTGTCTGTGGGAGTTTGCGCATTCTCCCCGTGCTTGCGTGGGTTTTCTCCCACACTCCAAAGATGTGCTCTCAGGCTGATTGGCAGAACAAATTCTCCCTAAATTGTCTCAAATTTGGTTTCAATCCATAGGTCTATAAACATAGACAGGGACCATGGGTAGAAGTTGGAACATCGAGGTACCGGCGCGGGCTCGTTGGGCCGAAGGGCCTGTTTCCCGTGCTGTTTTGTTCTTTGTTCTAATAAATGCCTTGTTGACCATTATAGTATATTAGAGAAGGTTATAATGCTGAGCTGGATTATTTCACTTCCCTTCCTGAAACATAGATAAAGCAAAAAATTGAATGAATTCTTACAAAACCTGTTCCCAGAATTAAGATTTTACTTAAGTACTGATTTCAGATAACAGGGTCCAGGATCATGTGTTTAACTCTGGGCCAGTTTGCAAAGAATTACAGAGCACATTTTATTTGTGCTGGTTCTTTGAAAGGGTCTTCCAATTAGCCCTCACACCTCCAAGTTCTCCACAGCCCTGCAAATCTTTCAAGTATGTGTATACTTCCTATTTGGAATTTACTATTGGAACAGTTTTTATTACTGTTCTGGGTGGCATACCCAGCAGGTAGCAGTATGAGTTAGAAACTCTCCCAGTGTTCCAGAATTAAAATCTTATGGAATTTCAATTCTCAGGCTTCATTTCAATTGTCCGGATAATTTTCCATCCATTCTGACTGGGAGCTGACAGCAGGCAGGATAAAATTGTTTGCGTTAACACCAGGTTAGTAACAGAATGGGCTGTGTTAGACCACCCTATGAGGGCTCTGTGATTGATGAGGAAGAGATACTAGGTGAAATTTTACCGGCACATCCACCCAAGTTTCGCACAGTCCCGCCCGAGGCCAACAGAGAATGCCGTTCTCTGAGCCAAGCCTGCCTCCAGAATCAGGGCTGGGGCATGTCAGTAAAATTCGGGCCTCTGTGACATGGAGATCCTTGACGAGCCCAGAGGAACACTCTACTGCTCCCTGGTCCATCTAGAAAATTGAAAAAAAAGTTACGTTTTTGGAACCTCTTTCATTTCACTCTTCCATCACATATTTGACTTCATGGAAAACTCATTACAATTGTCATTCAAGCTGCTAGGAAAAGTTACAGTCTAGTCCCATTAATATTTTGGGACTTGACTTGCACACTTTAAAAAGCACCTTCCACCATGGGGAAGCTGTGCTCACCCCCTTTCAGGAGAACAGATTTAACTTCTCTGAAGTCATATTGGGTCGGATTCTCCAACCTCACCTACAGCTGGAATTCTCCAATCCTGCAGTAGCGAATGAAGATTTGGCTAAGTGCCAAATTCTCTGTTCTTGCTGGCAGCAGTGGTGAGGTGTGAATGGACCAGAGAATTCTAGCCATTGGGCAGAGGGACATATGAGAAGAAATGAAAGGGGTTAGACCTATACTGTCTGGAGTTCAGAAGAATGAAATGTGATTTCAATGAAACATATAAGATTTTGACAAGGTAAGTGCTGAGAGATTGGTTTTGCCTGGCTGGACAGTCTAGAACCAGGGAACACAGCCTCAGGGTAAGGTGTTAATCATTTAGGACCAAGATGAGAAATTTCTTTACCAAGTTGGTTCAGTCTTTGAAGGTCCAAAAGGGTTGCAGATGCTCAGTCATCGAGCATATTCAAGGCTGAGACCATAGATTTTTGGACTCTAAAGAAATCAAGGTATAGAGATTCAGGCAGAAAAGTGGATTGAAGTCAAAGACTAGCCATGATCTTACTGAATAGCAGAGCAGGCTGGAGGGCAATATTCTTATTCCTATTCTGTGGTTCCAATTTTTATAAAAACAAATCAGCTCCTGGAAGCTCTAGGGTAAGCAAGGAACTTGGGTGATTTTAACTGGGCTTTTTCTGCGGAATTGTAGAACACCCCTAATTTAGCTTCCAATTTAAAATTATTCCTCAGCATTGATTTGGATAAGGAAAAGAAAGATGAAATGAATGACATTTTCTCCGATCTGTCTTCTCATGATGCCGAGTTTTCTGGTTCTCACAGCTTAACAATCTCGCCTTACTGTGCAGAAAATTTATTCTGTCAACACTCCCACGGAAGTACAGTATGTGCTGAATCCTTTGATCACGGCTGGCTTCCACATTTATCGGGTATAAGCCAAATTCAACACAGGCCAGCAAGGCCTCAAACCAGGTGCGCTTTGTACTGCACTGGAAACAAATATGAAAACTATTTAGCTTTCTTCTCACTGCTTTTTCCTGTTCAGCAGGCAGCAGATAATATTGGTGGGATTTATCTTTGTTCCCCATTTTGAAAATACCAATACAGTTTGAAATAATGATATTTTAAATAAAGTAAGAGAATATAGTTTGCTCTAGAAATAATATTGGTTCTAAGCAGCTCCTCTGTCATATGTTTACATATTACGAATGTTGAAATTGCTGCTTGGTGCTCAAAGCAAAATAAATGTAATACAGAAATTTGTAGTTGGAACCATTAACTGCTTTTAAAACAGGAGGGGGGTCTACCTATCAATACACAGTCTTATGGCAAGCTTTTTTATTATCTTTAGGAAATTCTTGCCATGTAATAACAAATCATGACTTAGAAAGTCTGATATGTTGGGCAAGATTGAATGTAAAAGAGATTGAGGTAGACAAAGAATGATCTTTTCAAAGAGCCTTGCAAACTGGCTCCCTTCACCACCAATGAAGATGATCCGTGCCTCCAGAGCATGATTAATTTGCAAGTCCATGGTCGCCAATGATCTCCCCTGGGGCATAGTGCCTGAAGAGACAATGGACGGAATTCTCCCATTTTGAGACTAAATGCCACGGCAAGAGAAGCAGGAATATGGAGTGTTTCCTGTTGCGGAGGCTGGCGGGAAAACATGCCAAATTTTCCAACCTCGACCTCATTAATTATGGCTGTTTTACATTGGATTCAATGGCGGGCAAGCCTGAATGGCAAGTCCTGGTGCCATATAGAAAAGGTGCCCAACTGTTGAAGAAAAAAAGTAGACCTCCTGAAATTGAAGATCAATCTATGGGCGTTCTCAGATCAAAAGATGGACCTCCTGAGAATGAAGTCAGATTTCCAGGAATTTTTCTGAGGCTGGAAGATGGATCTCCAGGACACTGAATCTGGAAGGTCCACCTGTAGATGCTCCCCCCTACATCCTGCTGTGGTGTTCCAGGGTCCAATGTTGTAGATTGCTGCCATCCCGAAACTCCAGAGGCAGTCCAAGCATTGTTCAGAGTCCTGATATCTGCCATATTGTTCTGAAAATGTTTCACATTGATGTGTTTATCCAGGCACCATGGAGAATATGGAATGGGGTGGGGGAGGGGCGGGGTGGCTAGGGGGGGTGAGGGTCTGGTTTTCATCTGCATCCTATTAACAGGATGTAAATGAGGTGGGTGATGGTCACTTGCAGGTTATGCAATTTGCTGTGGCGGGCACAAGCTGAGGACCCCTTTGTAAATTTAAGCTGGCATGAAACTGATTCTGGACCTTCCACCATATTCTAACATCGCCCCCCACCCACCCCCCCTAACCCCCCCCCCCACCTCCGCCCCCCCCAACCCCCCCCTCCACCGCCCCCCAACCCCCCCCCCCCCCCCGCCCCCCCACCCCCCACCTCCTCCGCCCCCCAACCCCCCCCCCCCACCCCCACCCCCATCTCCGCCCCCCCCCTCGATCACCCGCCATGTCCCTCCCATCTTTCACCTTCCCCTCTCTGCCTTCAAATTTGCCAGTGGGGGATTGGGAGAATTCTGCTCAGAGAGAGAATGAAAGAGATGCTGAGAGTATGGATGCTGATATTTTTGGGAGCAATTACTGGGAATTACTAGGGAAAAAGGGAAGTTGCCATTTCAGGTATGGAACCCACCAGAATTGAGAATTTATGACTGAAATATTATGGGCACAATTCTATCCACTGTTCATGTCACGCTCCCACTGCAGCGAGATCAGAAGATTTGTGGAAATCTCCATTCACTGCAGCGGGATGGCGTTACATCTGAGACTACCGGGGAGGTGGTGGTGGGGGGTGGTGGTGGGGGATGCTCCAAAGAATGAACATGAATTCAAGCCACAGGAACAAACAGGGGTTTCTTGACAAACTGTTCTTCTCACACTCCACCCCTCAACTACTTTTAGGGGAAGATTCCTGGGCAGGTCAACCCTTGTACCGGTCATCTAACCTGTCCTGTTAAAGGGGCTATATCCCACATGCATAACAGATGGAAAAATCCAGCCAGTATGAACGGTGATAAGATTCCATCTGAGAATTCTTCCACAAATGCTGCCTGACTTGCTGCACATTTGTAACACTTTCTGTTTTTAATATAGATTTCCAACATTTGCATTGTTTTGCTTCTAGTTTAATCTAAGAATTAGCTCAGGATGCTTTAGCCTTTTGTTGTTTCAATACTAAATAAGTTAACAATATGTAAATCAATGTACCTCCATTCTGCTGTTGGCCGCAGTATCTGCAGAACAGTTCTGTGAAGACCCCATCAACGAACACTGTTTTGCTTTTTTTTAAAAAAAGTACATTTAGCAGAAGCAGATAAAAAGCAAGGAAAGTGTCTTAAAGCCAATCGTAGCTTTTAGCATTTAATTTGATTTTTGAGGAGAATGCTTATCCACCACCCGTCTTTAATTGGGGATCTAATTGTATCTTCTTTGAAGGGCTTGCTGTGGATTCTTTTCAGAACACACACACACTTAAGCTGTGATTGTCTATTCACAAACACACAAAAATAGGTCAACGAATGAACATATGAAAAAGGCACTGATTCATGTAGATGAGTTCAGATAACACATTATGCAACTTTACTCTTCAATTAAATCCAAATAACTATTGTTGTGCAAAGAATCAAGCATAACTCAGCCAGCTTGTCAATGTCTCTTGGGAGCTAACCCTGTGCAACCTCCACACACAGCAGTTTCTCTTCAGCAGGACAGGCACATGCTGTCAATCAAAAGATAATGTGAAGTGTACTCAGAGGTTACATAATGCTGTAAACTAAGTAGAAATGCATTAACTGCCCCACTTTTCTATGAGGACTATGATGCTTACTCAAATTTCACTCCCATGGGAATATCAGCCTTGACAAATGCCTGAGGATTGGATGTATCTGCATATTCCTCGTGATAAAAAAAATGCCTGACTTAAATCAGGTGATATGTTTTGATTTAGTCTGTTAAGCAGAATGTGATTGTATTGTTTTAATAAGTACATTCTCAGAATTTTTAAGTTATGTTATGAGGAAAGCTTTATTTGAGTAACAATATTCCATCTCAGTAGCACAGACAGCAATAAAATTCTTTCATTTAAAAAAAAAATCTCTTATCCCCTCCTTAAAGACTTAGCTCCTGTGTATTCATTTGGTGAGCTTTGTGTGTGCAGCTCATTTCATCTTCATTGCCATTCACTGTAAAACACGCAAAAGTAGTCTTTGTCTTGGCATTCACCTTTCAATTCGTGTTGGGCATTGTACTGCTTGCTCAGCCTGACTAGAGCTTCAAATTTCCGGCTTGAAGTGCATAGCACCGCTCCATGCTTCACACAGGGTTCACAAGGTCCTCTGCATGCTGGGTGTGGGCCTTCCCCATTTTCAGGGCCTTGTGCCAAGAAACATAGAACACAGTAAGAAATTGGAGCCCGGCTGGCCTGCAGCTATGAGTCTGCACTCCCCACCTCTCCCGCCACACACCCCTCTCAGTAACGAAGCCTTTTGACTTTTGTAGAACGGCAGGCAGCAGACCTCTGGATGTGAATCTAGATAAGAATGATAGCGCTTACTTATCGGCCTTCGGCCTGATTCCCAAACCCCAAAAGGGTTCAAGGTGCAAAATTGATAGAGTGCCACTGGATTTGAATGCTCTTTAGCCATAAGCAGAGGAAATTCACTTTGGTGGGCCGTGAATGAGCCCTCCTACCTTATTTCTATGGCAGTATGAAAATAGTATGACTTGCATCAGTTACAGCCACCATAATCATAGATAATGTAAAGGAGGCATAGTTGGCATTATTGGTCTCTGCCTTGTATTTCCTGATCTTTGCTCTTACAAAATAAGCATTCATTAGGGAGGTAAAGATAGAAAAAGAAATCTATTCTATTCTAAGTTCAGGACAGTTGGCTCCAAAATATTTCTAGACTGTGCAATAAGATCAAATAGGTTTATAAAATCCTCAGAGTGCAACTGGTCACTATAATCAAAACTTACTGCATTTATATATCAAGTAGTGTCTTTCATCGCTTGTCTTCCGAGCCTAGTGGAATCTGGCTCTGGATTTGCTATTTAACTTTGGTATTAGTGAGAGTATTGCATATTGCACGCTCACTAAATTTGCAATATTAAACACTCAGGATGCCCAATAAAAGGCACAATAGATATGATCTTCACTACACCGCAATTACAAGAGAAATGCAGGAAACAGCATCAACCTTGCACATGGCCTCTAATGCTGTCAATCACAATGGATTATGGAGCATTCTTCTCCATTTTAGTTGCTCCCAGAGGTTTGTCCCCATCACAGATATACAAGCTGTGATCCTGACAAATCCAATTCACGTTTTGGTTGGAATCAAGCATGGCTGTTTCATCACACCAATGCTCATCTCAATTTTTCTTGTTGTAATGTTCTATCTCAATCCTGGCAAGCTTCCCAGGACTATTTCCCAGGGCTGAAATGGTCGCGACGAAAGGGCACAGATTTAAGGTGCAGGGAAGCAAGTACAGAGGGGATGCTAGGGGAAAGTTTTTCACTCAGAGGGTGGTGAGTGAATGGAATCGGCTGCCGTCGGTGGTGGTCGAGGCGAACTCGCTGGGGTCTTTTAAAAGACTTCTGGATGAGTATATGGGATCCAATGGGATTGGGGGTTATAGATAGGTCTATGGCTGGGTAGGTTTTGATGTGTTCGGCACAACTTGTGGGCCGAAGGGCCTGTTTGTGCTGTGGTGTTCTATGTTCCCATTTGAATGGAGCTAAACTACAGAACAAATGGACATTTGTTCAACCTCCACTCCACCACCTGCAGGCCAGAGCCAAGGCTATTCCACACTCTGTCATTGAACTGTTATATATAAACGATGCTTGTGTCTGCACACACTTAGAAGCCAAGCTCTAAACCATTGTCAATATCTTCAGTGAGGTGTACAAGAGAATGGGCCTTACACTAAACACTGGATATCCAGTGAGATTAGCCTTATGCCCTATTCAGGTACGAGGCTGATCATAATATTCAAATTCAATGGCAGGTAGAATTTAAATATTGCAAGTGAGCCCGAGGTGCAATCATCAATCACTTGCCTTAGCAGCCTCACTGGTGAAGTCCTCACAGGCAAGAATCATGTAAGGTTCCATCAACAGGGATGTGTTGTGATGGTCATGCTGGTAGGGCTGAAGACCATTGAGCTTCCCCTAGGAGATCGGGGCAGTGGGCAGGTTTGACACTATCCACCTGGCACACGACAGTGCATACAAGGTACTAGACTGTGCCAATAAGTCAGGGCCTGAGGGGTGAGATCTAGTGGGAGGAGTGGGGCATAATGAAGCAGGCAGTGAGATGCTGTGCACCCTGCAACTGGGATTGGTAGAATAGTGGACAATCAGCTTGTCTAGGGAGCACAATTGACCATGGAGGCCAGAGATAGCTGGGAGGCTGGAGGCGGGGATGGGGGGGGAGGAGCGGTGGAGGTATCTCATCAGTTACCTGAAAACTCATTTTTGTTGTGGAAACAATTTATCCTCGACTGAGAGGCACTGCCAAAGAAGGAGAAGAAAATTGCTTTGTATTATGTTCTGCAGCTTTGCAGGACTCTTCCATCAGCAACAAAACGTAAAACAAAATGGGAAATAACTGGGCTTATAAATTATAGATTTTGACCTATCTCAGGAGTGGCATGATTTTTCACTGCCAAAGGGAGATAGCCATACCCTAGCTGATTTTTTTGGCCTCAGTGAATTTGATTATCTTCGGTGATCTTCATGAGAAAAGCTGAAGGGTCCACGTGGAGAGGGGCTGGAATTGACCACAGGCCACAAAGGCCTGCTGCAATATAGCATAGTCAGCAACTTTTATTGTCAACTTAGAAACTAATAATATTGAAATAAAAGATTTAATTTCCCAGGGACTCTCCGCAAAGTATTATACAAGATTTTATCTTAAGACTTCTACAGTAACAAACAAAGTAAAATTAACATTGATTAAATATTATTTAGTTGGCAAGGTGTGATCAGCAAGTTTGCAGACGATACAAAGATGGCTGGAGTAGCGGATAGTGAGGAGCATTGTCAGGTGATACAGCAGGACATAGATAGGCTGGTAGGTTGGGCAGATAGATGGCAGATGGAATTCAATCCTGATAAATGCAAGGTGATGCATTTCGGGAGATATATGATAAAGGGCAGACCTATTAAGAGTATAGAAATGCAGAGGGACCTGGGGGTGCAGGTGCACAAGTCTTTGAAGGTGGCAGAACAGTTGGAGAAGGTTGTGAAGAAAGCAAGGGGTATAGAGTACAAGAGCTGGCGTTTAATGTTGCAGTTGTATAGAACGTTGGTTAGACCTCATTTGGAATACTGCGTCCAGCTCTGGTTGCATTACTACCGGAAGGATGTGGAGACCCTGGAGAGAGTACAGAGGAGGTTTACCAGGATGCTACCTGGTATAGAAGGTCTGGGTTACGAGGAGATGTTAGGCAAATTGGGGCTGTTTTCTTTAGAAAGACGTTGACTGAGAGGAGATCTAATAGAGGTGTACAAGATTATGGGGGTACAGATAGATAGAATAAACAGTGGTAAGCTTTTCCCTAGGTTAGAATCAAATATCACGAGGGGCCACGCGCTTTGGGTGAGAGGGGTAAGGTATAATTTGGATGCTAGAAGGAGTTTTTTCACACAGAGGGTTGTGGGGGTATGGAACGCGCTGCCAAATAAGGTGGTGGAGGCAGGCACACTGGAGTTATTTAAGAGATACTTAGATGGGCACATGAGCAGAATAGGGATGGAGGGTTATAGAAGACTGATTTAAAATAGGGATCATGAGCCTTGGGACGTCCCTGGGAATTGTGTAAGTTGTGCATGATATTGATGTATTTCTGTTTTATCCTACAGGTACTTTGGTCTGCCTTGTTGTTCAACAAGAGATATATACGCAATGGGTCATGAGAGGGCTGCTCTTGGATTTTTTGAGAGTGGCCTAGAGCTTCATGTCGTTAGTGTACGCTTGAACTGGACCAGTTGATGGGCTACACAACAGCTCAGTGACTATCACCGTGCTGTGCAGATACATGGATTTGGGCCTGTATCTGAGAGTTTGCGCATTCTCCCCATGCTTGCGTGAGTTTTCTCTGGGTGCTCTGGTTTCCTCCCCCACCTCAAAGGTGTGCTCTTAGGCTGATTGGCAAAACAAATTCTCCCTAAATTGTCTCGCTAATTTGGTTCCAATGCAGATTTCTATAAACATAGACAAGGATCATGGGTGAAAGTGAGAACGTCAAGGTGGCAGCATGGGCTCATTGGGCCGAAGGGCCTGTTTCCCATGCTGTGTTGGTCTTTGTTCTTTGATACATCAAATGAAAGAAACTCATTGACTTCCTACATACCAAAAACCCCACAGCATGTTAATACATTACACTACATTCTCATCAGTAATGTAATCATGTATATAAAGACTCAAGATCCTCTAATTTTAACAGGACCTCTTTTCCTTGCCCCCACCAAGATAAATCTTCTGGTACCCTTTCCAATGGCAAGGCATTCTTTAATGCCTCCTGGGTCTTTAATTCACCATAAACCTTTTCTTCGAACAGGAAAGCGGTCGCCACCCCATTCTGCCTGGTGATTATCAAATGCAAATTTATTGCAGTGGGATTCCCATTGTTGAACATCAGCATTCCTGTTCTATCACTGGCAGACATGGATACAGTCACCTCATATCTTTACATCAATGTGAAATGTGATTTGGACCTTTTATGGGATTTTGCACTCCTGTTTTTACTTCAGACTGTTGGAGAGTTGCATGAGAAAAGGAAATTGTTTGCGAGCATTTCATCAGGAGTTTGCGATAAGAGTGGATAAGTGTTATGGTCTATTTTAGATCTGTAATTCAAAGGAAAGGAAAAGGATACGCAATGAAGTTGTAACATGACAATTTAACATAGTGTTCAGGCAAAAAGATTACAGCTATAGACTTAGACCTTACATCAGATGAAACTGCTACAACCTTGTATGTGTCTGACTGACTAAGGCCTCTAATTCTCCTTTGCAAAGGACAGATTAAAGGATAGTGTATATTCTATATTTTCCTTTTATGTTGACAATCAATCAAAACACAGAAATTATAAAAAAATTCTTAAGGCCTGGAAAAGAATCATAGTCAAGACTTCCAACTTCAGCAGCAAAGCCCCTTTGAGTATGGCAGAGTCAAACCATGGAGTCAGCCAGAAAATCATTGCTGCTTCCTATAACGTGGACTCCAGAATACTCCAGGAAAATCTGACCAGCACCCTCAAAAGAGGCAATATAACTTCCTTTAGGTACATCCTGTGGGGGCAATTTTATTTCCCTTGAAGGTGTAAAGCTTGCAAAATTGAATTGACAACTCATCATACACTCTGCCAGATCATCTTTTCCACTGACATTGAAGATAATTAGGCAAGATGTATACTTTGGCAGTTGATTTGATTATGTCCATTTTACACCATTGCTGAAAGTTAAAATTATTCCTGGTTCTCTTTGTAAACAGCCTGACAATCCATTTGTTTCATTACAACAATCAAACATTTTACCTGAGGTCTACCTGCTGTGACTTCCAAAGAGTCTTCTTGAATTAGCTCTACAGCCATCATAAATTTTGAGATGAAGCTTATTGACACTGCCTGCTTGGTAATCCAAGGAGTTTCCACAAAATCATGAACATAAATTGCAGTTTCAGCATCAACAATCATTTGATTTTTTAATCATATCCTCAGAGAGGAAATGATGTGTCAAAACTAAAGATTTTGTCAACCTGTGAATTTCTTGGTATGACTAAATTTCTGATTTCTATGGTGTTTAGATCCATATTTGTCTATAAAGTTTGCTGTTAATAATTTGAAGTTGCTTTCTTGACAATAAAAACAATTGAATCATCCAGCAATCTGAAACAAGAACATAAGTAACAACAAATGGGAATTTAACACAAAAAAAACTTAGAATTAAAAGCAATAGAATGGTATATAATTGTCTATGTCAGTACAAAAATAATATTTGCCCAAAAATAACAAAGTCTAATGTAATACTGACTTTGAGATTGTGATAAAGTCAGTATCATTAGAAGGAGATTAATTGTTAATATATTGTTCCTGTAAACTGCATGATTTACAGATGTGTGGGTGGACTTTAAGCATACAGACTACATGTTGACAATATATGCAAGCTTTATACTTCTGCCCTAGCTACACCTCAAGAATCCACTGTAACATTACATAGACCTCATTATGGTCGGATGCTGCTCTGTCTGTGCATGTAATGTAACATTTCTGTTCTACCACAAAGATGACAGACAATGCACATAAAAATAGCAATTACAGAATAAATATAACCATTAACTGGTTGACCTAATGGTGGGTTAGCTATTTCTTAGTCTGCGAAAGGGTTCACAAATGTAACCATGCCAAATCTCCAATGGTAGGGCTGGATGAGCAGTGTCAGTGTTAAGAGAAGTACATTGACTGATTGAAGTTCCAAATTCACAGCCAGAATAAAACACTTCACATTTGCATCTCTGTGCATAGTCTCTGAGGATTAGAAATGTTCCACCTATTCAGAAAACTGTTAACTGCAGAGTATCTGAAGATGTGACAGCAGAGCTCAAACTGCACTAATGATCAAAGATTCACTGAATTCAGCAGAATAAAGATGATGTTCCACGTAGGGTGTGAAGACTCACAAACAGTGGGCAGGGATTATAGGCATGCCCATAGTTAAATGCATGAGAATTGTAGACTGTCCAATTACCCCACAGATGAATTCTGGAGCAATAAATGTGCTACACTACTGCCATCCATAGGCTCGATTTAAAATTGAACAATGAGAAAAATTACTTCTTTCCCCGATCGGATGAGAGAACAGCCAAAGAGCTTTCACTCACCTAATTGAGATGGGCAAACCAACACACCCATGGTCTTCTTAACAATATTCCTGGTGGTGGTGAGGCTAATCCTGAATATGAGTCTGATTTCCCGATAGGAGGCGTAAGCATAGGAACTTAGGAAATAGGAGCAGGGGAGGCCATTTGATCTTTCAAATCTGCTCCACTATTCATTATGATTATGGCTGATCATCCAACTCAACAGTCTTCCCCCCATATCCTTTGACCCTCTTTGTCGTAAGCGCTATACCTAACTGCTTCTTGAAAACATACAAGGCGCGATCTTACCGGCTATTCATGCCTGCTGCTGGTGTGGCAAGAAGAGTGAATCTGATACTCAGCCAAATCTCCATTCTCCGCAGTGAGACCAGAAAACACCGCTGGCATGAATGGCCAGAAAATTCCACCCACAATGTTTTGACCTCAGCTACTTTCTGTGATAGTGAGTTCCAGAGGCTAACCATTCTGTGGGGGAAAAAGTCTCTCCTCACCTTTGTTCTAAAGATCTTCCCTGTATTCTCAGATATGACCTGTGCTTTTGGGCACCCCAGTCATCAGGCCATTCTTCTTGTGTCTGCCCTATTTAGTCCTGTTAGAATTTCATAGGTTCCTAAGAGATCCTCTCTCATTTTCCTAAACTTCAGCGAATAACCTACTTAATCCTAGATCCTGTCTTGCTGTACGGTAGACAACCTGTGATATCATAGAATGATAGAAATCCTGCAGTGCAGGAAGAGGCCATTTGGCTCATTGAGTCTGCACCGACAACAATCCCACCCTGGCCTTATCTCTGTATCCCCAGGTTTTTACCCTACTAATCCCCCTGACACTAATGGTCAAGTTAGCATGGCCAATCCACCTAACCTGCATAGCTTTGGAAACAGAACCACCTGAAGGAAACAAGGGAAGAACATGCAAACTCCATACAGACAGTAACCCAGAGCAGACTTGAACTGGGCTGTGACAGAGTTGTTGAATTAAAGGTGCGACAGAGGATGGGCACAGCCTGAAAGGATCATGACTGTGGCCAGGAAACCAGACACAGATCTGCATGACCTACTTCCTTGGATCGCAACAAATTGTTACAGGTTAAGGCCTGTATGTCAGAAAGGCTTTGAACTAACTTAATGGGCAGCCAGCACCTGACTAAAGAAATATGGTTATAACCATCAGTGGTCATCAACAAAGAAGCATTAGGCCAATAAACAGCAATCAACAGTGGAAACATCTTTGAAAGGGGAGAGTATGCTGGGGGTTGGGAGATGGGGCGGGGAGGGTTTGGAACTTTCCCGTTCTGCCACCACAGGAATTATAACAAGCAGGGGGCAGACTATGCAAAGATCAAGATTTGCCAGTTTTGGGGCAAGCACAAAAATCCCACCTTAGGATTAACTACTAAATCTGCTGACCCCATAATGCAATGCCCAAAAGGTGAAGAGAGTGATGCAATGGAAGCATATGTGTTTGGTGTTCCATGTGCACTATCTCCAGCTACGAAAGAATATGCTAACCAGCATTGGCACAAGCAATGAGTGCAATTTTAAACTTCCACTCAAAGTAATACAAAGTTGGCAGATCAATTGTGCTGTTCAGAGGAGCCAGTGTCCAAACCATTTTTGGCTGCTGGCCTGTTCAGTGTAACTTAGGTGAGCTGCCAAGTGCACAATGAAGATGGGTCAGAAATTCTGGTCATCCACAAACAGGCCAACCTTGATATAAGTACAGAGAACAAAGAACAAAGAAAAGTACAGCTGAGGAACAGGCCCTTCGGCCCTCCAAACATGTTGATTAAGATATCCTTATTAAAAAAAAATCTTCTACCCTTACTCTCTCTGTATGCCTCTATTACCTCCCTGTTCACATACCCATCCAAATGCTCTTAAATGTTGCTAATGTGCCTGTCTCCATTATATCCGCTGTCAGCACATTCCAGCTACACACTTTGCGTGAAAAACTTACCCTGCGTATCTCTGTTAAACTTTCCCCCTCTCACCTATGCCCCTTTGTATTTGACACTTTCACTATGGGAAAAAGTCTCCGACTATTCACTCTGCCCACGCCTCTCATAATTTCATAGACCTCTATCAAGTCTCTGTTCAGACTATCTTTCCAGTGAAAACAATGGAAAAACAATCTTAGCTTATTCAACTTTTCCTCATAGCCAACACACTCGAAATCAGGCAACATCCTGGAGAACATTCTTTGCACTCTCTCCAAAGTTTCCCCATCCTTCTGATAATGAGATGACCAGAAATGCACGCAACACTCCAAATGTGGCCTAATCAAAGTTTTATATATCTGTAACATGATTTCTCAACTCCTGTACTCAGTGCCCCAGCTGAAAAAGGCATGCATGCCACATGCCTTCTTAATCACCTTGGCCACCTGTGTTGCCACTTTTGGAAATCTGTGGGCCTGCATGTCCAGGTCCCTCTGTATGTTAATGTCCCTAAGACTTCTGTCATTTACAGTATAATTCATACCTAAATTTGATTCTTCAAAATGCATTACCTCACATTTGTCTAGATTAAACTCTATCTGCCAATTCCGTGCCCAAGTCTCCAATCTAATTATGTCCTATTGTATCCTCTGACAATCCTTGGCATTATCAGCAACTTTGTCTTTCTTAGTAGCATCCGCAAACTTATTAATCAAACCACCTATATTTTCATCCAGATCATTTATACAAACTACAAACAACAGAGGTTCCAGCACTGATCCCTGCGGAACATCACTAGTAACAGATCTCCATTCTGAAAAACATCCTTCCACTGTTATTCTGTCTTCTATAACAAAACCAGTTCTGTGATTTTAGTTTTTGTACCTGTCTGCCATGTGGGACCTTGTCAAACGTTTTACTAAAGTCTATGTAAACTACATCCACAACCCTTCCCTCATCAATTTTTATTGTCACTTCTTCAAAAAACTATCAATTTGGTGAGAAATGACCTTCACTGTACAAAAGCGTGCCTGTTATTAACTAGTCTAGTTTCTTCCAAAAACTTCACCATCACTGATGTCAGGCTCACTAGCAGACAATTTCCTGGATTATCCCTGCTTCCTTTCTCAAACAAGGGAACAACTTTGGCTATTCTCCAGTCGTCTGGAACTTCACCTGTGGTCAAAGATGATGTGGAGATATCTGTTAAGCTCCAGCTATTTCGCCCCTTGCATCCCGCAGTAATCTGGGATAGATCCCACGCAGCCCCAGAATTTGTCTATCTTAATGTAATTTAGGATACTCAACACTTCCTCCTTTGATATATTGCCATTCTGAAGAATGTTCACACATCTATACCTGACTTCATCAACCATCATGTCCCTCTTCTTGGTAAATACCGTAAGAAAAAATGTCATTAAGGACTTCACCCACGTCCTGTGGTTCTATGCATAACTTCCCTCCAGTGTCCTTGAGCGGGCCTACTCTTTCCCTTGCTATCCTCTTGCTCCTAATATGTACATAAAAAGCCTTGGGATTTTCCTGTTTGCTAAAGGGACATTTCATGGTCCCTTTCTTTTATCAATATTAAAGTAAGGAATGGAGGCACAAACGGCCTAGAAAAATTCAGCTCCCGACGGGTCAAGAAAAGTACCAAATCCAGTCACTGACTTTAGACGCTGATAATAAGTGTTCTTTTATTGGAAGATGGCCTTTCTGCCCCAATTAGAGGTTACTGACCTTTGCTGCTCGCTCTGCAGCAGGAATTCTGACTCTTCAGCAGCAACATCAAAGGAGCCAGTGTTGAGCACATGTCCCAGCTATGCCATTGGGATCAATTAGTCTTTTTTGTCTCTGCCACAACTTCCCCCATAATTGCTAGTTACAGACCTTTCAGGAACCACTCCCTGTCTTCAGTTTTTAATTCCCAGCCGAATCTGTTGCAGACCGAGTTCTCTGAGAAAACTTTTCCTGTGCCTGTAGTCTATTCAAATTATGGGGTAATGCTCAGATTGGGAAATCAGGCAAGATCTGTCTTCTGTGCTACAGGATCTAGGATAACCCTAACTTTAAAAAAATTGGGGCATTGGTTTTAATTGTTACTGCCAAGCACAGAACAGCTAGCGGCAAGTCAGGCATCGGTTTTGCATCCTGCTTAATTTTCCTCTTTATTGAAGTCAATGGAAAGAAAGAGTATGTGGATTTTAAGGCTGGTGCTAAACCATTTGCCACCCATTTCTCACAATAAAGAGGAACGGTTGGCAGCAATCCTAAGGTGCATCTGTAAAATTCACCAGGGTGTTCCATCAACCCCGACACTGAAATAAAATACCAGCAGTGGCAATAGATTTTAGCTTAGGATTTGAGCTTTCATTGGTCCCAAAAGAACCAAGACAAATTTAACAATGATATTAAAAAATCTGATAAATGTGAACAATAAACTTGGCAAGAGAAACGTAAGATAGGGGTAGGGATGGAGAAGGTTGCGGCAAAACTTAAAGAAATATGAGAGAATGGAGATGATACTGAGAAAAGAAGGAGAAAAGTCACGGTAGGAAAGGAGGAATGCTAAAGGACAGGACAATGAGTGATGTAAGTAAGAAGAGAATTAGTACTGGCTCAGCTCCCCCGTGTATCACAGAATTAAGGAATCCTAATATTTAATAATGTGAACTGAAGTGGGGGAAGGGAAGGAAGGGGGTAAGATGAGTAAAGTGTATAAACAGAAGAAAGAAAATTATTGAAATTAATGTTGATAGCAAAGGGGTGAGCATCTCAAAACCAACATATTTGGCAAGATTAAAGCATAGTGTAAGGATTTAGAGGATAGCTGTATAAGTAACTAAGGTTTGAGTGAAAGATGTGTTGTCTAAGGCATCAGGCAGTGAGGCTGAGTTGCAACAGCATAGGGGAACTCACTTGCACTCAGAAAAGTGCATATTCATACTGAGGCACATATGGACTTGATTACAATAATTTGTTCTGTCAGTCCATCAATTTTCTCTTGTGGGCTTTGAGTTTGAAGACAAGTGACAAAAGTGCTTGAGGACCCACAGAAGGAGCAGTGAACCTCTGAACTTTCTTATAAGTGTGTGTACTTATGTCTGTGTGTATAAAAATGCAAGCTGACTCAAAAGACAGCACTACACTGTACCAGTGTTTCATTTTATGGATCTAATATTACCATGATGCATCTTTTAACATACAGGGAGTCTATCATACAATCTTCCAGTCTAATTGGTATTGTCCGTGTACATTGAGGATTTAAATGGATTTTGCCAAAGCTAAAGTCTGACATAATGATATTTCATGCATTCAGCAATATCTAATTAACATTGTAAATGTCTATTGATCTTTATTAAAGTTTTAAACATTCTGCAAAATATAATCAATATTACATATATACATATGCATGTCTATGGGTAGATATCTTATAACATTAGTAGAAAATGAAAATTGATGTACAAAATAAGTTATTGGGAAAAAAGGGGAACATTTGAGTCATAGAATAAGATTGCTTAAAGCAGCATTATAAATGCTATGAAGTTTGTTAGAAAGTAAAACAAGAAAGAATTATTTAAACCAAGATATGATAAAAGGTGAGGAAAGAAATTGAATTTAAAGCTTGAAATGAATTATAGGAGGAACCTTCATTGTACAAAATGTTTCTCCCCAAGTGAAATTTTGATCAATTTCCATACACAGTGTTCTCTATAATCCTAGATGGAATGTTCAATGCAGTGTGATGTGGCACGGTGATTAGCCACCAGAGTCCCGGATTTAATTCTGTCTTTGGTCATTGGCTGTGTGGAGTGTGCAAGTTCTCCCCCTGTCGGCGTGGTGCTACAGTTTCCTCCCACAGTCCAAAAGCTATGCTGGTTAGGTGCATTGGCCATGTTAAATTCTCCCTCAATGTACCCAAAAAGGGGCACTCCCTCTCTAATCCTTCTGGGGGATTGAAAGTAGTCCTTCAACTAGTTATAAAATATTATATAATATAAACATTGACCGTGATTTATATAGAAACAAAGAAGATAGGAGCAGGAGGATGCCTGCTCTGCCATCCATCATGAAAATAAATTGATTGTCTAACTCAATAGCCCATTTCCTGCTCTCTCACCATAACCTTTGATCTCATTTGTCCCAAGTGCTATATCTAGTCATCTCTTGAATACATTCAATGTTTGGGCATGTTAAGACAGCACGGTAGCACAGTGGTTAGCATTGCTGCTTGACAGCTCCAAGGACCTGGGTTCAATTCCTGGCTTGGGTCTGTATGGAGTTTGCACATTCTCATTGTATCTGCCCGGGTTTTCTCCAGGTGCTCTGGTTTCCTCCCACAGTCCAAAGATGTGCAGGTTAGGTTGATTGGCCATGCTAAAATTGCCCCTTAGTGTCCTGAGATGTTTAGGTTAATGGGTAAATATGGGGGGAGGGCCAGGGTGGGATTGTGATAGTGTTGACTCAATGGGCCAAATGGCCTCTTTCTGCATTGTAGAGTACCTATGAACTACTTCCTGCGGTAATGAATTCCACAGGCTTACAATTCTTTGGGTGAAGAAATGTTTCCTCACCTCCATCCTAAATGATTTACCTTGAATCCTCAGACCGTGACCCCTCATTTTGAACTCTCCTGCCATCGGGAACATCCTCCCTGGACCTGCCATGTCTAGTCCTGTTAGAATTTTATAAGTCTTTATGAGATCTCCCCATTATATTTACATTAATTGGTACATACTTCTTTCATAAGGTAAATTCTACCCCACCCAGAGGATCTGGTTCATTCATGAAGGAACCCAATGAATTCGCAGCCACAGTTTAAGCCAACAGCCTGTTTCATGTGAACTACTATTTTGGGGAAGAGAAGAAATATCTAGCATCTAACCTATTTCTTTCATTTTTATGTCTGCTTCTCATCAACCTATCACTTGTTTGTGTGCGCACTATCTAGTCCATCAGTCATTTAATAGATATCTATTCACTTTCCTGAGTCTACGGGCTGAATGTTAACAGAAGAAAACAGACCATTTGGGTGAGAAGAAAGGTTAAAGTCTCAAAAAACAATTTCCCATTCTAAATCTGCATCTAACCCATTTTTGGCTTTAATGGAAAGGTGACCAACCTGATCTAAGCAGGTGGGATAGAACTTCAAATGTGTGATGTGTCTGCCTTTCTGCTTTTGAACCTTTATTGCCACTGGTTAGCTTTCTTGAGCATTGAAGAATGCAGCATCTTTTTCAAATTGAGGATTCAGGAGGTGAGTGTCTTCACACTCACTCCTGGATTCAGGTAGCTAACCAAGGAGGTATGTCTCCATAAGGCTTTCCCAGCTCACACCACGCTCATCCATCATCGGCTCCAATCTTCCTCCTGCCACCCCTAACAAAGATCTCCAATTTCATCACCATTGCCGCTCCTCCTTCGCCCGTAACAACCAGGCCCAAATATCCCACTGCACTATCCGAACACTCTGATCCCCCTCTACTTCAAGGTCTCAGACCTTATCCCTGGGATCACCCTCCTTATCAATTGATTAATTGCCCTGCCTCTGATTACAAAAGGGCATGTTTCACTTAGTAATGGATAGTCCTGCAACTCTGCCACAGAACCCTTGAGTATAACTTCTCTGCATTGATCGAACATGATTAGAGAGTTATGAACTTAGATACCAATAGTTTTTATTGTCACCTCAGCCTTCAGTTTGGTTTCTCGAACTATGTAAATATAGTTAGCTTTGTCCCCTGCTGGATGCATTAAGCTGCAGCAATCTGTCCAAGCTAAACAGGAGTGGCCAAATTCTAGTTCAATATTAGAATCTGCCATCTTTCTCTACAGTCCATAGATTATTAATATAGAATTCATTTCCCCTCTTCCCTTCAAAAATATACTTTACTCATAAAATTGTAGAAGTACATTATAAAACATAGCTGCTTGAAAAATCGCAATAAGTGTCATAAAATTCAACTTATCTCCATACATTATTTTCCATTCCTAGCTGCCCCTATACAATTGTAATTCCCTTGATTATTTACCATGCATTTCATGTCAGCCTGAGGGCAATACATTTCAAATTGAAAATTACACAAAGTGTAACAGAATTCAACACTCCCACAATGAGTATGCCTCAAAGCAATCTCAATGTAGTGGTAAGGAAAAAGGGATCTAACACTGATCCCTGCAGTACATTGTGAGGAACTGGCCTCCAATTTGACTCAGGGTGTTTGATAGTGACATCTTGCTTAAAGACATACAGAATTTTCTTAATGTAACAGCTTCCCACAATAGGTGACAGGTCAAATCATAAAGCTATTACACGTTCAAAAATGTTGCTGTAATCTATTCGAGGTCAAGCTTATTCACTCCCACACTAGTTGGAACTAATTTGATTGACTCTGCTTTTGCTCTTACATTGGTACACTTTGCAAACTAAAGATTGTTGATTTATTTGATCTTGTGCAAGGTAAGTTTAGCTTCCCATTGGTTATTTTTACTCTAATTTCAAGTAGTAAATTGCAAAGTTCTTGAATTAGAATTTGAGTTGTCAATATTTAATTTCAAAATTTGAGCAAAATAAGTTTGAAGCACAGATTGGCATTATAGCATTGGACCTGAAACTATTTTTTTTAAGTATGGTTAATGGGTATAAAGGTGAATTCTGCAAATAAGGAGTACAGTTTTGAGAATTGAAACATTTTTTATTATTGAGGAGAAACAGCGCCATCTGGTGAAAAATACTTTAAAATAAAGATAATTTTTGAATGTTCATATTGTATTTAAAGGTGTTTGTGCTGTCACAGTGAGTTTGCTCTAGGATTTAGAGTTTAAGCTTTTGCTACTTGTTTCTTTCCGCTGTATTTCATAGGTTTCACATATTGATTTCCGTTTCATTTTTCCTTTATTTTCATCAAAACTGATGGCATCTAGATTTTATATTTGATATGCTGCTTCCATTATTTAAGTTAAATCAATAGCTGAAACAATAAAGGTGGGTACACGATGCCAGATTATATTCTGAAAGGAAAAAGGAAATCAGTAACATTACACTCTAGATATCATAAATGGTGCTCAAAAAGTCACAAAATTTCAAGATAGCATCCAGGCTTGGGCTGATAAAATAATATTTACATCACAAGTGTCACACAATAACCGTCTTCAAAAAGAGTTTAACTACCACCATAGAATAATATGATGGGAGACGATTAATCCAGAAATTCAGCTAATGTTCTAGGGACCTGAGTTCAAATCCTGCTACAACAGAAGGTGGAATTTGAATTAAATAAAAAATAGCCGGAATTAAGAATCTTCTGATAACCATGAAACTATTTTCAATTGTTGGAAAAATCCATCTGGATCACCAATGTCCTTTAGGGAAGGAAATTGATCGTTCTTAGTTGGTCTGGCCTACATGTGACTCAAGAACCACAGCACTGTGACAGATTCTCAACTGCCTTTCAGGGGCAACTAAGAATGGGCAATAAATACTGGCCAACCAGCAATACCCATGTCCTATATATATATAAAATATATTCAGATTTATTAATGGATAGAAAACAGATAGTAGGAATAAATGAGTCATTTTCAGGATATCAGAATGCAATTAGTACCACAACAATTAGTGGACCTCAAATGTTTACAAACCAGTGTATGAATAATTAACTGGGGAAAGCTTAATTAGTGGGATAAGAATGGATCAGGGATGGATAATTTGGCATAAAATGCTGGCAGAAAAAAATCATAACTGAATGGGCTATTTTCATGTGGCATAATGAGTTGTCATGGTAATGAGAATCTGCACTCGAGGGATATATTTACCTTGTAGCTGTAAATAATTTTGGAAGTAACCTACCTGAGTCTGAGTTACCCATGAGTAGAAGGAAATCTTCTCAGTAAAGATTAGGCCCATGAGAGCAACTGCGAAATATGGCAATGGTGACATAAAATTAATAATGATTCAGTGCCATCAATAAAATATTCACAGGAAGAAATAGGAACAATAATTGTTAAGCAAAAATCACAAGACTTAACTGTGTAAATCGCCCAGAGAATTGGTGATGTCAACACCAGTCACTGCCTGTTCAAATGCCTTGAATGTCCATAGAGAGACTAGTATTAGGATTTGTAGAAAAACACTTCCTTAGGTAGAGTTACATCAGAGTTGGAGCCAAAGCAGCATCAGGTTAGATGACTCCTCTACATGATAGAGCTCGTTGCTGATGCCATGCTCCAGGAGATGGAGGAAGCCCCGCAGACTACAAAACCATCCTAAGTGTTCAATGCGTATTTCAACCAAATCGGAACCTTGTAAAAGACCAAACATGAATCAGAGATCTCAAAAGTCAGGAGAATCCGTCTGCTTCTTACTGACTTGTATCAGCTGAACAAATGTTTGGTCTATGGTACATTGAAAGATTATTTATTTGTGGCTGCATTGCAATTGAAGTCTGTGATGAAAAGCCGTCAGATTTTTCACAGACAGAAGAACGACCTACCTACCAACTAACCAAGTGTTTCACTATGCTAGGCAGACTAAAAGGTCTATTTGAAATCACAAGCTTATGGAGCACTGCTCCTTTGTCACTTCACCTAAAAGGAACTGTGCTCCTAAAGCTCGTGCTTTCAAATAAACTGTTGGACTATAATCTGGTGTGATGTGACCTCTCATATTTCCCTTAGGAGGGAGTGCCACAAAGGGTCAGTAGATTGATTCCCAGGATTCGAGAGCTGTCCTATGAGGAAAAATTGAGGAAAACAGATCTACATTCTCTGCAGTTTAGAAAGATGAGTGGTGATCTCATTGAAGTGTATAAAATTCTTAAGAATGCTTCACAGAGTAGATTCTGAACCACTGTTTCCCATGGATGGAGAGTTTAGTATGGGAGAAGGTGATCACAATGTTCACCAAGCTGCTCCTGCACAGACCATGCACAAATTAGCACATTTATGTTAGCAGACATGTAAAATAATACAAGAGAGCCAATGTATATAAAACAATTAGAGGGCGATTGCTGCTGTCAGGATAAAAGGATTGGCCAGTTGGGTTTGAAATTAGGAAATATATATTCAGAGTTGAGAAACATCAGAATTATCAACTCCAGAAGGCTGTGAATACTCGGTCCCTGACTATATTCAATATGGAAATCCTTGCAGAAATAATTTTCTTCTGTTTAGTCATAATTCTCACAGTAGTCATCTTAATGATCAAGATTGATAAGATGAGAAAACTTGGGTAATGGAGGGGAGCCACATGATTTGTATTTATCGAATAGCATTTTTTTTGGAAAGGGACAGATTGAAAAATGAAGAACAATAAAGTGACATGAAAACTTGAAACTGGATTATTGCTAATTTGAAAATACTATTCATTAGTATTTTGATATTAGGTCTTCTTGCTTGAACAGCATAAAAATAATTAAGGTTTCTTTTATTCAAGGAGAATAAAGCAAATCTCTTCATCTATAATGTTCTCATGTTGTGAGTAAAATACGCACAAAGTTAAATTTACACTACCTGTAAATTAAAATACTGTACAATCAACAAAATTTATGAATGGTAAATTCAGTAACAAGGTGCAACTGAAGGCAAATGTGTCAATCTTGCATGAAACAAAATGCCAACAGACAAGACATCTAACAAGAATATTTAATCACAACAGAATACTACATCATAACATGGAGCTATATTAACAGGACCAATGATCTCCTGTTCCATTATATTTGTATCATCATTTGTGTGAATGCATTCGATGGCTATCAGAATTTTCTGTGTTTTACTCTTACTGGGAATATCTGATATCCCACATTGATTGTGAACTTCACTCACCATTGGATAAAAATACAGAAGAAATGCTAGCCAGCCAACAACACGCATGTTCAACAAATGAATAAAAAAAATTCCACCATGCTATAGGACAAGTTCCACTCTCTACAAGAAGTAGCTCTTCCTCATTGGTTTTAAATCTCTTCTAAACTTACACTTGTGACCTCTTGTTCTAGATTCCTCACAAAAGGAAACATCTGGTCTCTGTTTATCAATCACTTTTGAGTATTTTTATATGCCTCAATCAGATCCCCTCATTTTTTTTAAACTCCAATGAGTATAAGCCCAAATTGTTTAATCCCTCCTAATATGTCAATCCTTTCATTCCCAGAATCAATCCAGTGCACCTCCTCCGAATTGCCTGCAATGCAACATATCCTTCCTCAAAACTGAGGCAGCCAAAACTGGGCACAATACTACAGACTGGTTTCACCAACACCTAATACAATTGAAACAACACTTCTCTTTTATACTCCAGTCCTTTTGCAATAAATGCTAATATTATGACCTAAAGTCATTTAAGAAACTGTTAGATGCAGGGGAAAATGGTTGAGGTTCTTTTGAAAGGAGGGAAGAAGAATATGTGCAATGAGCTGAAGTGATCTTAATTCAGCTGTCAGTTTTGGTGACTTTATTTTGCGGGGGGGGGGGGACAGTTTTGCACGGAAAATCAGTAATACATTTTGAGCTTGGGATTGAAGCACAACATTGAACTAGACTAAAAATAAACTCTGCACTGTATTCAATCAAAATGCTTAACAACAATGGCATTTAGTATCCAAGTGAAGATGCTTCATTTTATTTTAAAGAATCGAGGAATTAAATCGAGGAATAGAGTTTCGGAGTCAGGAGGTAATGATGCAGCTCTATAAGACTCTTGTCAGACCCCAGTTGGAGTATTGTGCGCAGTTCTGGTCGCCTCATTATAGGAAGGATGTAGAGGCTATTGAGAGGGTTCAGAGGAGATTTACAAGGATGCTGCCTGGATTGGGAGGCAGGCCTTATGAAGATAGGTTGAGGGAGCTGGGACTCTTCTCACTGGAGAGATGTAGGTTGAGAGGCGACCTGATAGAGGTTTATAAAATGTTGAGAGGAATAGATAGGGTGGACTCTCAGAGACTATTTCCCCAAGCTGAAATGGTCACTACGAGAGGACACAGATTTAAGGTGCAGGGAAGCAAATACAAAGGAGATCATAGAACATAGAACATTACAGCACAGAACAGGCCCTTCGGCCTTCGATATTGCGCCGACCAATATATACCCCTGAGATGTCAGGGGTAGGTTTTTCACTCAGAGGGTGGTGAGTGAATGGAACCGACTGCCGTTGGAGGTTGTTGAGGCGAACTCACTGGGGTCTTTTAAGAGACTTCTGGATGAGTATATGGAAAAGAATAGGATAGGGGGTTATAGATAGGTCTGTGGATTGGTAGATGTGATTGGCGCAACTCGTGGGCCAAAGGGCCTGTTTGTGCTGTATTGTTCTATGTTCTATTAGAGAATAGCATGAAAATGACAAACTTTGGTAATAATGTTACAAATATTTTTATTACACTACATGTATTAATACAATCATATTGAAAGATATCACAAAGGAATGGATTGTGTAAAAAAAACTGTTCTATTAGTAAATGACAAAAATAAAGTTATGATATTTAATACTTAAGGTTTCTAAATAAAACAAATACAAACTGCTAATTAATATACAAAGAATTATGAGAATAATGACAAAATTTCATTAAACATTCTTTCAGAATACATTTGATTGGTTTTATGGAAGATAGAGTGGAAATCCTGTGTTCTATGCTTCTTCTTCCTCCCATGCAGTGCTTGGGCAGGGATAACTAAAATGCTCTCAAGGAATTGTTCAATACTTCTGCAGCTTTTTTTTTTAAATAAAGGTTAGATGTCTCCAGTCATGATAGCAATGAATTCTTCCTGGTTAACTAAGAAAAATAAAATACATTTTATAATTACTACTCTTTAACAAAAAAATTAAAAATTCATGGTATCATCTGGATTAATGAGATGGCAGGAAAAATTTAAGCACATTAACCTAGCTTTTGAACACACCATATCTGCATGCATGGTTACAAGTGATATTTTGCATTTTCTTGATGTTTGTCATATATCAAGCTTAAACAAGTGTGAACTGTAATAACATCAAGAGACATTCTTCTATCACAACGTCACTCAGAGGGATACTAATCTCATTTTATTTCAGTTTCGAACGGATCAAAAGAAAAAAAGTGATGGCTCTGGTATAGGATATTGAAACTACACATTGTAGCAGAGACAACAGAACGTGGTTCTTCACATACTTTTGAGCTCCTGAACTTATATTGGTTTCTAATAAATTGCAGTTAGAGGCCTCCAGTAAAGTCACATCCCTAATTGATTTTTGATACCTTCAACAGCACAATGTCAAGTTTTTATTTTACAGTCAGAGTTGCCTTCAAATTGTTCCAGTTTAACTCAAAAAATAGATAACACTGCAGATATAGGACAGAAGATGGTTATTCAAAAAAAAAGTGTTTTGGTCTCATGTTAGAGAAAGACCGCTGTACCTCCAGAGGCAATTTACCAGCTGATAGAAATCTCACTGGACTGCTTCCAGAAGGAAAATATAAGGGAAGCAAGTACAGCTGGTGGACGCATGCAGCAGTACTCCTCCCAGTAACACAGATATTAAATCAAATTCCAAGATGTCTTCTGTAACATATGATCCCATTAAAAAACTAATGATTGAAGGAATTGTGCCTACTAGGTCTATATTCCCCGAAATTTAAAAGAACACAGGATGACTTGAATGGACAAAGTTCTGAAGAGGGGCTTGATTGTGTAGATGTTTCACCCAACTGAGGACTCCAGAAATTGGGATCATATTTTGGGGCAGCATAGTAGCAAAATGGTTAGCTGTACTGCCTTACAGACCAGGGACCCGGGTTTGATTGCCAGCTAGTGTGTAGAGTTTGTACGTTCTCTTTGTGTCCGCATGGCATTCTTCCGGATGCTCCGGTTTCCTCCCACAGTCCAAAGATGTGCAGGTTAGATGGATTGACCATGTAAAATTGTCCTTTAGTATCAGGGGACTAGCTAGGGTAAATGTATAGGGTTGTACAGATGGAGCCTGGTAGGAGTGGTTCGTGCAGATTCAATAGGCTGAATGGCTTCCTTCTGCACTGTAGGATTCTATGATTCTATAAGGGATCATCCGCTTGAGAAATTTGTTCATTCACATAGGAAACCAAGATTTAAGGTTCTAGCAAAGTGTAGAGGGAATTTTCTTATAAAAGGCACAGCAAGTGCTAGAATTCCTAGGAGGGTAGTAGAAGCAGAGATGAGATAATCAATGACTTGCAAAAATTAGATTGGTACTGGCCAGGAAATGCATGTAACTGGATTGCTCCATAGAAAACTAACACATACTTGATGGGCCAAATAGCCTCTGTGCTGTAATAATTTTCAAATTGTTGAGAACCATTGAAATTCTCTACTGCAGCATGCTCTTTCATTCTTTTCTGGCTAACACAGCTTCTGGTTATGACAACTGCTGCTCCAGAGCATAGATGATGTAAAAACAAAAAAGGCAACACAAATTTAAGAATAAATGTTGAAAATGAAACAATGATAAGTCAGGAGACTTAAAGTGGGAGCTTACACTCAAATTGATGAAAAGGATACATTTTCAGATACTGATAGAATATTATAAGAAAGTGGATTTGGGGTAGATCAGTTACGGAAGGGTAGGTTCAAAAGGTCCAGATTAATTACTCCTGTCCCTGTCTTAGGTTATAAAGAAAATATTTACCACATTGTTACAGAGACTTTAAAAAATTCACTTACTTTCACCATCTCCATCCTTATCAAATTCATCAATCATTGCACGTAGCTCTTCATCAGTCATGTTTTCACCAAGCTCTCTTGCAACACGGCGTAAATTTCGAAGATTGATTTTACCAGAGTCATCATCATCAAACAGTTTGAATGCTTTTAGCATCTCTTCCTGCGGGTCTCTATCCAAAATCCAATCAGTCACTAATGTTAAAACACAAAACAGAAAATGGCATATTTTGTAGAGAATTTAATCAAGAATCACCAACAATGAGTTATTAAAAAGAATTTTGAACATTTGGCACTTTCAGATTTGGACTTTTGAAGGTTTATTGATAATTTCAACAAAACCTATGATTGGCTTAAAGAAAATATCATCTTAAAAAGGTACAAATCCATTAGTTAATGTCAAATTATTCTACTTTAAGGTACATAGAATAGATATGTCCAGCACACAAGGAAGCTATCTGGTCTACCTTGATGATCGATGAGGGTAGGACAGTGAATGTTGTCTACATGGACTTCAGTAAGGCCTATGACAAGGTCTCTCATGGCAGACTGGTGCAGAAGGTGAAGTTGCATGGGATCAGAGATGAGCTGGCAAAGTGGATACAAAATTGGCTTAGTCAAAGATAGAGGGTAGCAATGGAAGGGTGCGTTTCTGAATGGAGGGGTGTGACAAGTGGTGTTCCTCAGGAATCAGTGCTGGGACCTTTGTTATTTGTAATATATATGTGAATGATTTGGAGAAAAAATGTAACTGAATTGATTAGTAAATTTACAAACGACACAAAGGTTGGTGGATTTGCAGATAGTGATGAGAACCAGAGGATACAACAGGACATAGATCAGTTGGACATTTGGGCAGAGAAATGGCAGATGGAGTTTAATCCAGACAAATGTGAGGTAATGCATTTTGGAAGGTCTAATACAAATAGGAGATGTACAGTAAATGGCAGAACTCTTCTGAGTATCGAATGGCAAAGGGATCTGGATATACAGGTACACAAGTCAATGGAAGTGGCAATATAGGTGGAGAAGGTAGTCAAGAAGGCATACAGCATGCTTGCCTTCATTGGCTGGGATACTGAGTTTAAAAATTGGCAAGTCATGTTGCAGCTTTATAGAACCATAGTTAGGCCGCACTTGGAATATAGCGTTCAATTCTGGTCGGCACACTACCAAAAGGATGGAAGTTTTGGATAGGGTACAGAAAAGATTTACCAGGATGTTGCTTGGTATGGAGGGCATTAGCTACGAGGAGAGGTTGGAGAAACTTGGTTTCTTCTCACTGGAGCGACAGAGATTGAGGGGAGACTTGATAGAAGTCTATAAGATTAAGAAGCATGGACAGATTGGATAGTCAGAAGTTTTTTCCTTCCAGTGTGGTAGAATTAATTACTAGGAGGCATAGGTTTAAGGTGCGAGGGGCAAGTTTGAAGAGATGTACAAGATAGATTTATTTTTATGTGTAGAGAGAGTAGTGCCTACAACTTGTTGCCAGAGGAGGTAATGGAAGTGGATATGGTAGTGACTTCTAAGGAACATCGTGACAAGTATATGAATGAGATGGAAGTAGAGGGATATGGTCCCCAGAAGCATAGTGGGTTTTAGTTAAGACAGACAGCATGGTCAGTGCAGGATTGGAGGGCTGAAGAGCCTATTCTTGTGCTGTAATTTTCTTTGTTCTTTGTCTGTGCTAGTTGACAAAGAGCTAATCAGTCTAATCTCATGTTTCATCTCTTGATCCATAGCCTCATGACTTACAACACTTCAAGAGCATACCCAAGTATCACGTTAGGAAGATTTCTGCCTTTATCAGACCTTCAGGCAGAGAGTTCCTAGTCCCGTCATCCAACAGGTCAAAAGAAAAACTTCCAAGAACTTCCTCTACATTTACAACTTTAAATCTATGTTTCCTAGTTACATTCTGCTCAACCAAGGAAAACAGGACTTTCTTATCCACCCCATCTGGACCTCCACAGTTCAGTTGCGTCAACCTCAGTGTCCTCTATTCCAAAGGGAAAAACCCTAGCCTATTCAGTCAGTCCTCATAATTAAAACTCTGCTATCTAGGCAGCATAAGTCTTCTCTAAACACATACTGGCATAACATCTTTCCTACAATATAGCCATCAGAACCTCAGCTGTAACCTAGTCTGCATTTATGTAGCTCCAGCATAACCTTATTACTCATATGTTTTATGCCTTGGCTAATGAACAATGCTACATCATAATGGAAAAAAAAAGCTCAACTTTTTACAATACACTGGCAACTGGAGTTGCCCTTCGGTAATAAGTTTTTGCAATAATTCCTACAGACAATATTGTATTGATGTTTCGGTACGAGGGTAAAAGATTTTGCAGGACTCGAGAGAGAGAGAGAAATGACTCAGACCGCAATAAGATCAGGTTCTTATCTTTCGTACCTTTATTCCTACTAACTACACTAATAATGCAATTTACACGGCATTGATTAATCAGAAGCAGCTGCATATATTTACACTCAGGACTGTGCCTTCGCCCTTCCAACGACTGGGGAGCCCGTTTCAGTCTCGGTGAAGGACCAACACGTTTGTCCGGAGAAAATACCGGGCGATGCGCGCGTATCCCACGGTTGAGCGTCCACCGAGACACTGGGAGATCCCCTTCTTAAAGGCTGAGAAAGTGAGTTGATCAGGCTCCTTTCCCTGCCCTGTTTTTGGTAATAGCCAATCTTCGACAGTCCTGAGAGTGTTCACGCGCCTCTCTCATGTTATTTACGCAGTTATACTAGTTGTTTTTGAATACATGAGTCATTTATGGCACTTTGCCCAAGGACATGTTTTTCCATACACACTTAATAACAAGTCATTGCTTCGCGGATCATAAAGCAATCATAATTTTGATTTCTTACAATTGATGCATGCTGGAATGTAGTGGAAGGAAGTTTGATTGGTTTAGTGTATTGTCACATGCTTGGTATACAGTGAAAAGTATTGTTACTTGCATACTAAACAGACAAAACATACCATATATAGGAAGAAAAAGGAGAGAGAGTGCAGAGTATAGAGTTACACTCATAGTTCAGGTGTAGTGAAAGATCAACTAATATAAGGAAGGTCCATTCAACAATCTAATGGCAGCAGGAATGAAGCTGTGCCTGAGTCAGTTGGTACATGTCCTCTGACTTTAGTGTCTCTTTCCCAATGGAAGAAGGTGGAAGAGAGTATGTCCAAGGTGCATAGGGTCCTTGATAATGCTGGCTGTTTTTCTGAGGTAGTGGAAAGTGTATGTAGTGTTAATGGATGGGAGGCTGGTTTGAGTGATAGACTGGACTTCATTCACAATTCTTTGTAGTTTATTGCAGTTTTGGACAGAGCAGGAGCCATACCAATGCATCTATAAAAGTTGGAGAGAGTGTCGTAGTGGATTTGCCAAATTTCCTTAGTTTCCTGAGAAAGCAGAAGTGGTGGTGGGCTTTCTTAACTATAACATCAGCAAGGAGGAGCCACGGCAATTTGGTGATCCGGATGCTTAGAAATTTGAAGCTCTTGACCATTTCTAATTCAGCCCCATTGATGTAAAAAGGGCATTTCATCCACTTAGCTTCCTGAAGTTGATGACCATCTCCTTTGTTTTGTTGACATTGGGGCAAAGAAATCATTGTCATCACACCAGTTCGCCAGATTCTCTCTTTCTTGTGCTCCATTTCATCATTGTTTGAGATCTGACCCACTATCATAGTGTCATCAGCAAATTTAAAAATCAAATTGGAGGGAATTTGGCCACACATCATAAATGAGTAAGGGGTTAAGGACACTGCCTAGTGGGGCACCCGTGTTGTGTTGTTGCCTATCTTTATTGAGTTCATGTGCGGCAGGAACACTGGCAAGCATAGCTTGTTTCTATCTTGTAAGTGCTAATGTGATAACATGGCATGATGGAAGACATGATTCCATATCAAGAATATGAAAGTAGAAGTCACATGCAATCACTATGGTACTGTTAATGTGACAGATTTTGCTCAAATGACAACTAATTTGCTTTTCCACATGCCAAATATTCATTCTTCCTAGCCCCTCCCATACTAGATTGGAGTAGTGCATCCCCCAAGCTGAGGAAAACAAAAGTGTAAAAATTCTGTTATCACATCTTCCTAGGGTTTAAATCTGAACTTGAGATCATGATTTAAAACATACATGTATATAAAAACTTAAGCAAAAGGAAAATACGAATACTTGTGAATGTAATTACCAACTTCATTGAAATCCTCAAACGAAATTTTGCCTGTGCCATTCCGATCATAATCTCTCAGTATCTTCAACACGTCAACCTTCTTTACATCAAATCCCAGTGCTCTCATTGCAACCTAACAGGCCAGTTAAAAAAAAATTAAACATGACAATTCTAAATTAGTAACAATGTGTGTCAAAATTGAAGAGTTCTCATTGATTTTGATTATCTTGGTTATTATGCCAGCTGAGTACATAACTGAAAAGTTTATAAAACATACAACAATGCACAATTCTCTACATACAGTGTATCCATCACCTTATGAGCAAAGCAAAAGAATGATTCCAGATAATCCTACTCCCAATCCAAAATGAAGAACCATGTAACCTTTGAATATATTTTTTTAAAATACTGCAATTTGAAATGTGGCATATGTTCTGCATTATACCACCACCCAAAGATTGGAGATTTTGTTCAATATAAAATAACTAATCTCCACAATATAAATAAATGTTTTGTCAATGAACTTTGATCAACCTACATTCTATCAACATACTGTAAATTATTTGTTCATCAGACTATATTAATATCAGAGAAGCCAGCTTCATCATGCTCTTATTTTTAGGGACCAGATCAAAAATTTTAAAAGTTGTACTAAGACCCTAACTTTTTAATGATTTGGGCATTAGGGTCAGCATAAGGCTCCAGTTATGATTCAACTGACCTACTAGGAAGATTTTTAATCAAAAAATATTTAAGATTAAGGTTGAAATATAACAAAAACTTTCCTAACAAGTTGGAATTCCTAATAGTTAGTCATCCCTTTAGTTTCAAATACAAGTTACACCACATACGTGTAAATCCCTTATTCAAAACCAGTTAGCACCAAAACAGATATCCTCATATGGATGCTGGATTACCAGTCTTTTAATATCTCTGGGTTGAGAACCAGCAGACATCTGTCTTCTGACTCTCGTACAACATCTCCAGAGAGAGATCCAGTGATGGTCTAGAGAGAAGCAGTGATGGTCTAGGTAATGACATATTAGTAAAGAAGTTATTCTTTCATGCATTCTTATAATTTGTTCATGGGATGGGGGCATGGTTAGCTAGGTCAGCATTTATTGTTCATCACTAATTGTTATCAAGAAGATGGTGAACTAAACTACTGCAGTTAGTCAATGTGGTATAGGTATAGCCACAGTGCTATGGGAGAGGGAATTTTAGGATTGAGGTAGAGAGAGAGAGAGCAGCGATAGATTTCCACATCAGGATGCCAAGTGGCTTGAAGGGGACTTCTAGTGCTGGTACGTGTGTTTGTGCTGCCCTTTTTTTTAAAAGATGAGAGGAGTTGTGGGTTTGGAAAGTGCTGTCTACAGATCTTTGGCAAGTTCTTACAGTTCATCTTGTAGATGGTACACACTACTACCACAAAGTCAATGCAGGCTTTGGGAAGTCAGGAAATTAGTTACTTGTTTCAAGATTCCTAATCTCTGACATGCTTTGTAGTCACAGTATTTATATAGCTAGTCCAGTTTAGTTTCTGGTCAATAGGAACTTCCAAAATGTTGATAGTGGGACAGTGATGGAAATTCCATTGATCAGTTTGTTTTTATCTATAGAGTCACAAGTGGTCTTACACTAGCACTGTAATTAAGATTCTGTGGCAATCTCCTGGTCGCCATAATCCAGCATACTGAGGGAGAATTAGCATGACCAATGCACCTAACCAGCATCTTTCTGACTGAGAAAAGAAACCCATGCAGACATAGGGAGAGCATGCAGACTCTGCATCACTGTGACCCAAGCCAAAAATAGAACGCAGATCCCTGGCACTGAGACAGCAGTGCTAACCTCTGTGCCACAATGTCAAGGGGAGGTGGTTGGATTCTCTCATTGGAGATGGTTATTGCTTGGTATGTTACCTAGCCTGCATGTTGTCCAGGTCCTGCTGCATTTGGACACGGGCTGCTTCAGTATATGAAGACTCACGAATAGTGCTAAGCATTGAGCAAGCATCCTCATTTCTGACCTTATGATGGAGGGAGGTCATTAACGAAGCAGCTGAAGGCCGAAAGCTCCACCCATACCCCCCCAAAGACAGATCATCCCTTCAACACTTCAGCTGAAGATTGTCACAAATGCTTCAACCTTATCTTTAGCACAGATGTGGTGGACTCTCCCATTATTGGAGAATAGGGATATTAGTGGAGTTTTCTCCTTCAGTGAGTATTCTAATCTTTACAACATTCACTGCTGGATGTAGCAAGACTTCAGACCTTGGATCTGATTTGTTGGCTGTGGGATCATTTCATTGTTGCCTATTGTATGCTGTTAGACATGCAAATAATTCTGTGCTGTAGCCTCACCAGGTTAACTTGTGCATTCTTCATTGAGCTAATGTTGATGTGTGTGTGGCAAGCTACACAGGTTTTGTGAGCCCACAGAGAAACGGGAATTCCAATAACGAATAGGACACTGTTTCAGTGAGGAACAAAGCAGAAAGATACTCCTCATCCTTATTTTGAAAAGTGAGTAGTAATCTGAAAATGTAAATTGGATTGAAAGAAAGGGCACAAAAATGAATACATGATGGAATAGGGAACGAGAAAAGGAAAAGATTCTTTTTTTCTACTAGGAAGCATTATTGTCTAAGTGTTTAAGCCCATGAGCTATGGAAAGGTGCACTCTCTGCAGAGAAGAAACACATTAAAGTTCTTGTCACTGAGTAAAAATTGTTTCATTACGTTCAATGCTTTTAATCATTTGGAACAACTACTGAAAAAGGGAAGATGATATAATTTGCATCTTTTTTATAAACATATTCTCTTTTGAGTTAAAAATTAAAACTGGAGTCAGAGTTAAAAATTGGAACTACTGAGATTTAACTAACCTCTCAAATGGTGAAAGCCCAACTTTCATGGAGACCCCAGTGAAATTCTAGTTGCCCTCACAAGACAATTGAATACATTTCTAAATTTTGTGCATTTTAAAAGATACAAAGATTGAGAGAGAAGTAAGATAGCATTTGGCTCTTTTGATTAAGAAAGTTAAAAAAAAACCTAGGTGGTGAAGTGACAAATTCACACATCTAATGATGTTTTATTCACCTTCTTATAAAATTACAAAGGAGTTAAGGTTTGCAGCAATTTTTTAAAATTTATCAAGCAACCATTTTTGCATTCCTGTATGCAAATATATAAATTTGATAATTCCCATGATTAATTTAAATGGATATTTCCCCATGGTGACAGAGGAAATTATGAATTGACAAATTAACACCTTGGGCTCCTAAGCAAAACTACAGTGGATGCGCAGTTTCTCATTTATTTTAAGAAGATGTTCATGACATTCCAGACCACATGGGGGTTGATGGCATAGCAAGAGATCCAGCTGTTTTGTGGCGTGATAGATTTCCTGGTATAACTACAAGAATTAGTAGAAAGAAACACTTTTGTCAGCCAGCTCATCTCCAAAGCATGCACTTTCCACAGCAGACTACATATCTATCATCTGAAGAATGCAATAAATCAAATCTACAAATCAAATAGCTGAAGTAATAACAGTTATACTAAATGCACACTGCTCAGCTATCAAAATAGGTTCAAACTAAGATGTACCTTCAGTTCATGATAATCTATTGCTTTATCTTTATCCGTATCAAATAAATCAAAAGCTTCTTTAATCTCCTGTTTCTGTTCTTCTGTCAATTCTCGGCGCTTTTTCTTTTTTGGTTTGTCTATGGCAAGTTCGTTTCTGAAAGATGGGGGAAAATAAATTTCATTAATGTCTTTTGTATTTAAAAATGACTGGTCAAAACCCAAGCTTCAGCCAAATCAAACAATTTTTGAATGTGTAGTTTTTTATGAAGCACTAAAGTATTTTTGAAAATTTGTAGCTATATACATTACCCAATTTCTAAAGAAATAACTATAGCCTATCCACTTTACAATATTTGTATGGGAATTTGGCTGAGTCAATAATCAAAGAACAAAGAACAAAACAGCACAGGAAACAGGCCCTTCGGCCCAACGAGCCTGCGCCGCCACCCCGAAGTTCCCACCTCTACCCGTGATCCCTGTCTATGTTTATAGATCTATGGATTAAAAATCAAATGAGAGACAATTTAGGGAGAATCTGTTTTGCCAATAGCCTAAGAACACATTTTTGGGATGTGGGAGGAAACTGATATAACCCATGCAAGCACAGGGAGAATGCGCAAACTCCCACAGACAGGCCCAAATCCATGTATCTGCACAGCACAGCGATAGTTACTGAGCTATCATGTTGCCCATCAAACGGTCCAGGTCAAGTGTATACTAACGACGTGAAACACTAGGATACTCTCAAAAAATCCAAGAACAGCCCTCTCATGACCCATCGCGTGTATGCCCCTTGTTAGACAACAAGGTGGACCAAAGCACCTGTAGAATAAAAACAAGTACATTACTATCATCTATTTGTACAATTCCCAGGGACTCCCAAGGCTCATGATCCCTATTTTAAATCAGTTTTCTATACCCCTCAATTCCCATTCTGTTCATGTGCTCATCTAAGTATTTCTTAAATAACTCCAGAGTGCCTGCCTCCACCACTTTACTTGGCAGCACATTCCATATCCCCACTACTCTGTGTGAAAAAACTCCCTCTAGCATCCAAATTATATCTTATCCCCCTCACCCTAAGCCCGTGACCCCTCGTGCTATTTCAGTCCATCCTAGGGAAAAGCTTAACCCTGTTTACACTATCTATACCCCTCAATTTTGTACATCTCTATTAGATCTCCTCTAAGTCTATGTCTTTCTAAGGAAAACAGCCCCAATTTGCCTAACCTCTCCTAGTAACTCAGATCTTCCATACCAGGCAGCATCCTGGTAAACCTCCTCTGCACTCTCTCCAGAGTCTCCATGACCTTCCAGTAGTAAGGCGACCAGAACTGGACGCAGTATTCCAAATGAGGACTAACTAACGTTTCATACAACTGCAACATTAAAGGCCAGCTCTTGTACTCTATACCCCTTCCTATAAAGACTAGCATACTATATGCTTTCTTCACAACCTTCTCCACCTGCTCTGCCACGTTCAGAGACTTATGCACCTGCACCCCCAGGTCCCTCTGCGTTTCTGTACTCTTAATAGGTCTACCCTTTATCATATACCTCCCCTCTACATTCTTTCTCCCGAAATGCATCACCTCACATTTGTCAGGATTGAATTCCATCTGCCACCTATCTGCCCAAGCTACCAGCCTATCTATATCCTGCTGCATCGCCTGACAATGCTCCTCACTATCCGCAAGTCCAGCCATCTTTGTATCATCTGCAAACTTGCTGATCACTCCACTTACTCCCTCTTCCAAGTCATTTATATATATTACAAATAGAAAAGGTCCCAGTACCGAGCCCTGCGGCACACTAGTGACCGACCTCCAGCTAGAAAAATACCCTTCCACTATTACTCTCTGTCTCCTATTACCAAGCAAGTTACTTATCCATCTAGCTACCTGTCCTTGTATCCCATGAGTCTTGACCTTTTCAACTAACCTCCCATGAGGGACTTTGTCAAACGCCTTACTGAAATCCATACAGACAACATCAACGGCTCACCTTTCGTCCACCATTTTCGTCACCTCCTCAAATAATCAGTTAACTCCATAGTCAATACAGTTTATATTTTGGCATACATAAATACTCAATGAATGATCTGAAATATTTGTTTTTAAAGAATGAAAATATTTCAATTGTTACTTTGTCAGCTTCCTATGTCTGGACAATGAACTCAAGTAAAGGAATTAGTGGTCAACCAGAATATTGCTAAGACAATAAAAATCTAACTAAAATAAACATTTTAAATCTGCAAATGCTGGAAGTACAAAAAAAAGAAAATGCTGAACACATTCAGCACTTTAGCATCTGTAAAAAAAAAGCACATCATCATACACATGATGTACTGCAGCAACTCACTAAGGTGGCTTCAATAGCACTTTCCAAACCAACAACCTCTATTGCCTAGAAGAACAAGGGCCGAGATACATGGGAACACCACTCACACTTGGAACTACATACTGCATGCTTTTCCTTCATGGCTGTTGGGTCAAAGTTCTGGAACTCCCTTGCTAATAGTACCTGAGTGTACCTACACCACAGCAACCAATGGACAGCAGTGGTCCAAGAAGGCAACTCAACACCATGTTTCTCATGGGCAAATGCTGATCTAGACAATTGCACCCTGTGAAAAAAAATATAACTTTAAAAAGAAACTGCAATTGAATACACTATCGGCTCAAGTACAATTAAGCTCCTTTCCCCAAGAAGGAGAAAGGTAAGACAAACAAAGCCAAATTCCTTAGATAACACTCCAGTTTTCCTACTAGTGTGCGTATTTCACCACGAATTTCCCAAATTAGCTCTAGAGTGTTTGCAAGGGTATAAAACAACAGCAAGAAGTGGTTTTAATATGTTTATGAACCAAAAGAAAAGTCAATAGGAATTTAGAGAAGGCAATAAGAAATCGTTTTGAAGTAGTTGTTTAAAACATAAAAATTTTGAGTGACGCAAAGATAGGGTAAATTTTGTTTTCAAAACAAAAAGCTAAAGTAAAAGAAACAAATTGGATCAAGTCTAGGTAATGAGCACTTCTGAGACAGTGTGAAATAAGATAAAGAAATCAAAAGGGAAAGAACACATTTAACAAAACACTGAGCGCACGTAAAAAGTTGCTGCTTAGATTTCCCAGAAGCAGCATACTAGCTTGTCAAATCTCCCAAAAGACATCATGAACCAAGGCAGACCAGGAGAATCAGGTGTTCTCAACCTCAAAAACAAAAAAACTCTGATAAATTTCAAAAATTCTACAGATTTAAAACTTCTATAAGGATTGTTGCCAAACAGAAAAGAAAGGTTAGCTCTGAGTTTCAGTCGGAATCATTTCAAACTGTTTTAAAGTACTGTTAACGATGTACTTTACTGGATGGTCCACTTACATTAATACACTTTATTTATTACGTCCAGCAGCATTCTACCTTCCAGCAGAATTAGGAATTATTCAGCCAAACCATAGATTCATCCCCTGTTGCCTAGTAATCTCACCTGTGCAAATCCAGTAGGTTAACGGGTTGCTTCTAACACTTGCAGTCCTGGGAGTGAGAAGGGAGTCATCTTCCCTGACATTTTTTCTGTTTCCTTTTCAGTGGAGGTTGAATTGCAGCTATTTATTATAACTAGAAGCTGAATCTATCTATTCTTTTCAAAAACCTTGGTAGTTTGTAGCTGCCTGGCCTGCCTCTGGTAATAGGGTATCTGCTCTATACTATTTTGTTCCAACAGAATGCAGTCTATTTCCCGTTATGCCAAGGGGCAAACTGCTTGTTGGCCAAAGTTCACAAGAAAATACAAAAACAAAACTTAAATCTATAATACTTGTTCAAAAATGATTATATACACGCTTAAAAAAACAATATCTCCTATAGCATACAAGTGAGGTACATTGTGATACATTTATAAGACACATTGTGGTCCCTATTTTCAACTAATCTACTTTGTTTTAATAGTCTCAAAGCAGGGATTTCTATATCTCCTATTACAATGTCTGAAGAATATGATCATAAACCATAGGAGCAGAGCTTGTGGTTAAGACATCTCGAATAAATCACTCTACCATATTATTTAATACAGGCCTCCATTTCCCATTATTTCTAATGCAGAAATTCGAGTACTGGATCAACCTTAGGGTACTCATATGCAAAAAAAGTTAGGTAAGTAATACAATGTGTTATATTAATGCAGTTATACGCCACAACATTTATTACATTCATAAGGTTCACAAAGAATAAAGTCCACACTATTATGGTTTAATTTAGCAAAGTGATTGGTAAACTACTGACAGCTCAAACCTATTGGTAATTTCAGCCTCAAGCCTCTGAGTAACTTTCATTTGTACTCCAGTAAAGAGGTGATGGTGTAGCGGTGTTATCACTAGACTATTAACCAGAAACTAGTGAATGTTCTGGGGACCTAGGTTCAAATCCCAAGGCAGATGGTGAATTTGAATTCAATAAAAAAATCTGGAATTAAGAATCTACTGATGACCATGAAGCCAGTGTCAATTCTTAGAAAAACTCAACTGGTTCACTTAATATCCTTTAGGGAAGGAAATCTGCTGTCCTTACCTGGTCTGGCCTACTTATGACTCCAAAGCCACAGCAATGTGGTTGACTCTCAACTACCCTCTGAAATAGCCTAACCAAGGGCAACTAGGGATGGGCAATAAATGCTGGCCAGCCCACAAACCTATGTCCCACAAATGAATAACAAAAAAAAAAATCAGCAGCTGCTTTAGACTGACAGTACTTCTGTTTTCTAAACAATAACTGGCAACAGCAAGTGTTTTTCATAATTACACGAAGATTCATGCAAAGTTTTGTCGAGCCTAGCAAGATTGTGCTGTCTACCATGAGCAATAGATTAAGCTACTGGATGTAGAGATGATTTAGTCAATGCACTATTATGGTTCTGCCTGACTCAGGAATCAAAGATATTGATTGGAAGACACAAAGACATCTGTATACAAAGTGGTATGGCCCTGGAAGAGCAAGGGGTTTTAGTTAAGTTGGGCAACATTGTCGGTGCAGGCTTAGAGAGCCAAAAGCCTGGTTCCTGTGCTGCAATTTTCTTTGTACCAATTTATTTTGTTACTGGGGATTTCTGATAGATGATAGTTTTAACTTTCAGAGTTAGTTTGGATAATGCTGACAAGAGGCGACAGGCTATGATCTTTTTTAACAACAGTAAACTCAATATAATTTAAATTTGGGTTTCAAATAGGTTGGTGTCAACACTCCCTTAATTCTGATGAAATGGTATGATAACAATTATCTCTCCCTCAATGTCAATAAAACTTCAGTTATCAACAGTTATCAACTTCAGAAAGCACACTGGAGGATAATCCTCCTGTATACATCAACAGGGGTGAAGTTTCTCAGTATCCAGATCACCAGCAACCTGTCGTCGATCCTCCGCACCAATGCTATAGTTAAGAAAACCCACCAACACTATTACTTTCTCAGGAGGCCAAGAAAATTTAGCATGGCAACCACGAATCTCACCTTTTTTTTTTTAAAATGCACCATAGAATGCATCCTTTCCAGATGTATCACACCTTGGTATGGCTCTTGCCCTGACCAAGACTGCAAGGAATTATAAAGAGTTGCGAACATAGCCCAGTCCATCAAGCAAACCAGCCTTCCATCCACTGATTCCGTCTACACGTCCTTAGAAAAACACACATACTAAAGACATACTCTCTTACCTTCTTCTATTGGAAAAATGATACTAAAGTCTGAGATCACATACCAACCAACTCAAAAACAGATTCTTCAAGGGTGTCATGGACCTACCATATATCAAGTTGATCTTTCTCTACACCCTAGCTAACACTATATTCTGCACCCTCTCTTCTGTGTATTCTATGAATAGTATGCTTTGTCCATATAGCATACAAGGAACAATACTTTTCACTCTATACCAATAGATGCAGAACAGAATCAAAATCCTACAGTGCAGGAAGCAGCCTTTCAGTCCGAGTCTGCGCTGATCATAATCCTGCCCAGGCCCTCGTGCATTACCCTAGCTAGTCCCTCTGACATTAAGGAACAATTTAGCATAGCCAATCCCATACATCTTTGGGCCGCGGGAAGAAAGCACACAGACAAGGGGAGAATGTGCAACAGGCAGTGACCCAAGCCGGGAATTGAATTAGAGTCCCTGATGCTATGAGGCAGCAGTGCTAACCACTGTGCCATGTGCCACCCATGTGACAATAATGAATTTAAAAAAATCATTTGAGATGTGTGGATGTTACTAATTAGGATAGCATTTACTGTGTTTCCCCAATTGAGTCACCTCTTTGAACTGTTGCAGTCCATAATTAATAATTCATTATTCCAAGCTCCCCAGGTACATGCAACATTCAAGACCAAATAATGCAATGAACTAGTGGGAAAAAAATTACTACAGCTTGGACTACGTAATTGACTTCAATCTATACGGTTCATATGCTGTAACAACCCAAGCAGCCACCTCAAGTTATGGTGTGTGATTGTTGAGTCATCGTCACAACTAATAAATCTGTTAACCTAGCAATGATATTAATTAAATAATTAAGACTTCAAAATATCGGTCATAGATTTCCAGAATATCAAGGTGCAAGAAAAACCATCACCTCCCATGAGGCAATGTTTTGTCCTTCCTTTAGTGTCTACATTGCACTGTTGGAGCACATTCACCAAATAATCTACAGCTGTTCAAACACACTAACCTGCACTTTCAGAAGACGCAACTGCGGGTGAGCAATAAATGTCAATTTTGCCAAAACCATTCACACCCAAACATGATGTGAAAATCTGACTGCTTTCAATTAATCATGCAGTTGAGTCATCTGAGTTATTTAATCATGCAGTTTACAGATTTACTGAATTCAAGTTTACAACTTACCATAACAGAGTATTCCACTTTTTGATTGCTTGTGCAGCACCATTTCCAATACATAACCATGCATTGTTGGAGTTTGTCCACAAGTGACGTACATGAAGTGCCAAACACTCCGGTTGAATTCAAAAACCCTTAGGCAATTCAGATTGGCAATGCTGTTCTGCATTCCCACTATCCTCCTAGTCTCTCATCCAAGAAAAATAATAAACTCTGACACACGCTTGGAATTATATGCAATCTAACACTCAGACATACTGAAACACAGGTATCTTGACATAATGGGAAATAGGTTTAATTAGACAGACTGCATTCTGTTAGAATGTCCTTAGAGCTTAATAACAATGACGAACGGCAGGCCTGTTGTTGTTTAACTGGGCTAACAGTAAAAGAAGAGCAGAACGTTTTTACCCCCAATCCTATACTTCAAAAACATAATCCACACCATCACACAACTCAAAAGGCAAACAAATAGGTCAGTTTCCAAATCTTTTGGACCTTGTTCATCCACTTCTATCATGGTATTACTTTTCCTAAATGGAACTGAAAACAGCACTAGAATAGAAGCTACTTATTTCTACAGTATTTTGCATTTCATACATTGACATGATAGCTGACCCTCTCAGACAGCTAAATACTATTCTAGGTCATGGCAAGTGTCATTCATCTTTAAAAAGATGTGGAATATTTAATCTGTTCATCTTTTCTAAAAAAACTGAAATGATATTCAACATCAACGTCCATGTCTTTCATCTTCACCACCCTAAATCGATCATGAAACACTGATAAAAGTGTGCTAAGGATTTTGACACTTGCTCGGTAAACTGCTGACATAATGAAAGAGCAAGGAGCACCAACTTCATTCATCAAATTGGATAATTAGTGGCTGAGATGCGAAATGCAATCATATGGTGCATAGAAGACTATAAAATGGTAATTATTTTGCAGCTCTTCAGAGTTCAGACTATTAATAGCAATACATAATGAGAATTATATTCCTTGAAAGTTCAAGCATCTACAAATTCATTTTGTCAGTTTAATAAGACTATTACTACAGAATCATTACCAGTGACCATATGAAGTTAGTGAATGCTTTGACTATCTTTTTCATTTTTTAGATTCTGTCTTTTCAGACTACACTATGCACTAAGCTACCGTTTTGTTAAATTCATTTATGAGATATGGGCATAAAGTTCAAGGCCAGCAGTTATTGTCTGCGAGGTGATGGTAAACCTTCTTTTAAAAATGCTGTGGTTTATTGAGTGGATGTACACTCATGGTACTATTAGATAGTGAGTTCCAGGATTTTGACCCAGCAAAGACTTAGGATCTAACTTGAAGATAATGGTTATCCCAGGCGCTTGTTCTTCGAGAACTCTTTGGCCCTTCATTTGACAAACATTTCTGCAGCATGATTGGCTCAGCCACACTCATCTCAACCCTAGAAACTCTAGTTCCCATTATTCTCTCTCAGACCTTGGCCATTCCCAGCAAGATGGCATTCATCTCTACTCCCTTAAGTCCAAGGGATGCAACCGATTTAGCCATTCACTGCCAGATCTAACTGAATCACACCTTGCTCATAACTGCAAAAACTGCTCATTTTCCAGTATTATCCTGCAATGAAGGTAACTGTTGGTTGCTTTCATTACTGCAAGCCCTCTCCACTCTCAATTTCAATAACAAATGCAAGGAGCTCATGGATTCCAACAATCCACCTGTAACTTCCCTCCCCACCTCTAGCTCATCAGGTTAAACTTCTAAGACTCCCTGCTATCACTTCTATTGTTCATCTTGTCCACCTACTCTTGCAGCCAACCTCTTGCTTTTTCAACTCTATTCCCACTAACTACTGGCTACTCAACTTCTGTTCTTGGATTCCCAAAGTGACATTTTCTTTATAGTCAGGTTCTCTGTCTCTCCCCTTCAAAATTTACCATGGGCAGCACGGTGATTAGCACTGCTGCCCCTCAGCACCAGTAACGCTAGTTTGATTTTTGGCTTGGGTCATTGTTTTTTGCACAGTCTTCATGCTCTTCATATGTCTGTATGGGTTTCCTCCCACAATTAAAAAGACGTGCTGTTTAGGTGCACTGAGCATGCTAAATTCTTTCTCAATGCATCTGAACAGGCGCTGGAAAGTGGCAGCTAGAGGGTTTTCACAGTAGCTTTGTTGCAGTGTTAGTGTCAGCCTACTTGTGACACTAATAAATAAAACTTCAAGAAACTTAAACATCATCCCTTTCCTTAGAAGTCATTGACCCTTTCATCCTTGCAAACTACTGCCATGTATCCAACTTTCCTTTCCAAAGCCCTGGAGCATATTATCACCTTCTAAATTTATGTCCATCTTTCCCAGAATTCCATTATTAATTTCTCCAAAAGATAAGTTTCCATCTTTGCCACAATCCTAAAACAGCTATCAAAGTCTTAAATTGTATCCATGCAATTGAGGTAAAGGCAAACTAATGCTCAACTTCTCTGCAGCCTTTGAAACAGTTGATCACATCATCTATCTCTAAAGCCTCTCCAGCACTGCTGAGTGGAACTGCATCCAACCAATTCAATTCTTATCTATCACTAGAAAATAAACATCTTTGAATTGTCTTCCTCTACTTATCTTTCACATGTTGCCTCCTAATGATATTAACCAAAAACATAACATACTATCTCACTGCCTTCACAACCCTTCCACTGTCTCCAAATTGACAGACTGCATACACTTGGGCGTCATTGACAACTCTGCTGCCTGCATCCCAAGCACAAACCAAATAGCTTTTACTCATCACTCATTTCATTGGCTCCCAGCTTAACAACACCTGAAATTTTTAAAAATTTCATCCTTGTTTTCAAGCCCCTCCATCCATTTGCCTCTTCGTAATCTCCTCTAACCCCATCACAAGATATCCACTCATCTAATTCTAGAGTCCTGAAAAATCCCATCACTCCAACACTGGTGGCCAAGCTCCAGAATTAGTTATCTAATCCTCATTAAAGCCGAAGACACCATTTATTTATTAGTCATAAGTAGGCTTACATTAACACTGCAATGAAATTACTGTGAAATTCCCCTTGAAACACCTTTAAAGTCTGCCTCTTTGCAAACTTCTGACCCCCTTGTCATCTGATGTGGCTCAATAAGTGGCAGTAGTTAGCACTGCTGCCTCAGGGCTCCAGGGACCTGGGTCCGATTCTCAGCTTGGGCCATTGTGCGTGGAGTCAGTAAATTCTCCCCATATCTGTATGGGTTTCTTCTGGGTGCTCCAGTTTCTTCCCAATACAAGACTGCCAGTTAGATGCATTGGCTATGCTAAATTCCCACCTCAGTGTATCCAACAAGCAGAGTGTGGCAACTAGGGAATTTTCACAATAATTTCATTACAGTATTAATGTAAGCCTAATTGTGACGCTAATAAATAAATGGTATCTGACAAAGCACCTTGTATCATTTTATTGTTTAGGGTGCTATAGCAATTCAAATCACCGTTGATGTGTAAGCACTGCGCAGGAAGCAAAGCTGCCAATACGCGCACAGTAAGCTCCCACAAACAGCGGTGTTAGAATGACTGGATGAGACAACTTCCCGCTTTTACGAAGTTAAAGGCGCTAAAGGACTAACTGTTATTATCCAATAAACCTCCCCATCAGTGCCATTAGTTGACCCACGGTCTGAGCCGCAAGATCCAAGCCGATAATCCAATAACAGAAGAGGCCGAGACGCCACACAGCCTAGCGACATAACCCGCGCTGTAGGATTATCGGAGCCAAACGGAACTGGGGATGGTCAGAATGGAGTTTTGTTTGCTGCTCCATCGCCAAAAGAAATCAATATAACACAGGTTCACCCACCTGATCGATAGACTCATTGCCACAATCGCTTCCGGCTCACCATCCAACTTGCCGACCCCTCTCAAGTGTCCGCTTCCAGTGCACAACACTGCCTACCGATCCTCCTCGAGTACCCGCTTCCAATTCACAACACCGATACCGACCCCCAAGTATCCGCTTTCCGTGCTCAACACACTGCCTACCAGCCCCCTCAGGTCCTGCCTCCCGTCTCACCTCTGCGCCTATTGGACAGATCCGGCTACTCGCTGCTCGTGATAGGGCGGCGGAGCGACGCTCTCCTCTTATTGGCTGTTTGCGCTGTCAATCACAGCGAACCGCCCAACCGTCAGCGCAAAGCCCGAGCAGCGACGGTTACAAGTCTCGCGGCCGGGGGTGGGGGTGGGGGAGGGGGCAGGGCGACATAGCGAGCGCGGCGAATCCTTTATCTGCTGACGGCCAGTATCACTGGTGATGGTGGACACAGTTGCTGTAACAGGCTAGCACTGTACAGGTAAAGATCACGAGCGAGAAACATCCCAGGCAAACTGAATATAAACAACCTTAAAATCCCGACAGTGCAGAAGGAGACCATTCGACTTATCGAATCTATATCAACAACAATCCCACCCGGGTCCTGTGCCCATAACCCTACGTATTTATCCTACTAATCGCCCTGACATTAAGAATAATCACAGTAAGTCTCTTGGTTCTTATGTTTTTACAGTACAGGGTGCCATTCACCCCATTGAGTCTGAACCGTCTCTTTTAAAGACTAGTCCAGTTAATTCCGCTCTCCATCTCTTTCTGCATAATCCCTGTAATTATTTTCATCTTCAAGTGTTTATCTAATTCCCTTTTGTAAGTTACTTATTAATGAAAATGTACAGTAAGTCTAAAGGTCGTGCCCGTAGTTAGCGAATGCCAAGGCTTGTTAGTCATTGTGCTCTGGAACACTCATTGATAACATATGTTGAGTGTAGGATCACTTTACTCCCTTAAAATGGGCAATGTTCCTGAAAGAATATTGCCAGTTACATGGAGTTGGTAATTAACTTAAATTAACTCTCCTGGAGCCTCGGGAAAATGGGAAGGATTATCTAGAATCTTTAAGATTTCTTTGTCCAATACTCAATCCAAGAGACAGTATTCCTACATAGGGTGGAGGTGAGGTGGTGTTGGGGGACAGCAGTATTTCATATCCTGTACTGGATGGGACCATCTTGATAGGTATTATGGTGTAGTCTGATGGGTATTCATAAAGGCATCAGCAAAGTGAAGACATCAGAAAAACCTGCTGAGTACAAAAACAAATGGTGTGTCAGGCTAAGGACTATGGGAGCAGCAAAGAACAGAATACACACATGGAGCATGAATAAAAGTTAATTGGACAGTAGTTGTTGACAGTTGAGATTGCTGTCCCATTTGCAGTGGAGTCCGAATCATTGAATGGTTTCAAGAAGGAGATAGACTTATTTCTATTAAAAAAAAGGATAAGGGGACATGAGGAGCAGGAGGGGATATGGATTCGAGATCAGCACGATCTAATTGAACGGTGGAGTAAACTCGAAGGGGTGAATTTGCCTACATGTGCTCCTAATTCCTATGCTACTATAGTTATTGCTCTGCTTTGAACAGGCAGTGATTGAACACAGTCTCCTGTGTGTCATGTTCCTAAGAGAATTATGACCCTGACAGAGGCATGACTTTTCAGCATTCATGACCAAAAACACAAGGATTAATTAGTGCCTGTTTTGTGAGTATGTGCCTGGAAGCACCATCTATATAAGGAGGAATTGAGACACCAGCAGCAGTAAACCAGGATCAACCACTTCAGAAGAAGCAGTAAGACTCCGCGTCTGGGACTTGGAGACATCGGAACAAAGTTCATTAGGAGAAAATCTGATCAGTTTGTCTCACCACATGTAGGCTGTCTAAGTCCAAGTTGTTGATATTTTGTGAAGTTGAGACATTTTGAATGCTTTGTGTATAACAAAGTAAGTTAGAGGTTATATTTGTGTGTATAACAAAGTAGTTAGAACATTACAGCACAGAACAGGCCCTTCGGCCCTCGATGGTGCGCCGACACCAATTAAGAAAAAGCAATGACCCTCTAACCTAAACCATTCCCTTTTCATCCGTAAACTTATCTACTAACCTCTTAAACGCCACCAAACTTGGCGCATCTACAACTGCAGCAGGCAGGGCATTCCATACCCTTACCACCCTCTGGGTAAAGAACCTACCTTGACATCCGTCCTATAACTGCCACCCCTTAATTTAAAGCTGTGTCCCCTCGTGCTAGAATTTAGTTACTTAAATTTTTTTTTTAATAAAGTTGATGTCTGGTGTGCTAAAGTTTTATAAAAGTTTGATATTTTTGTGATAACTTGGTAGTCTATAATAAAGGAGATTTGTTGTACAATAATTTGAGTGTGTGTGTCTTTGTCCATGGCATTGTTGACCTGAGTTTGAGGGCAATATTGGTTTTTAATTCCCCATTATTTTGTATATTTGATTTGATTTTTGTCATGTATTAACATACAGTGAAAGTATGGTTTCTTGCATGCTGTACAGACAGAGTGCAGAATGTAGCACTACCGTCATGACTAGGATATAGAGAAAGATTAGTTTATTGCAAGGCAAATCCATTCAAAAGTCTGACAGCAGCAGGGAAGAAGCTGTTCTTGAATCAGTTGATACGTGACCTCAGACTTTGTATCTTTTTCCCGAAGGAAGAAGTGGAAGAGAGAATGTCCAGGGTGCTTAATTATGCTGGCTGCCAGTTTTGGTCCTATAACTGGATCCTGCCTGAATCTGTTGCTATGGTTAATCCAGTCAGTAGCTGAACCCTGGGAGAATTCTAGTCTGCAAACCCCCATCTGTGAACCCATCTCTTGTCTATACATCGTTGTGATCCATGAACAAACTAGGTCCCACGGTTAGTTTGTTTTTCTTCCACATTTATTTCTTGATGTTAAATCTCTTGCATTTAAGTCATTAAAATGAAACGTAAAAAAAAATGACAAGTCAGCTAAAGAACTTAAAATATATAGTCTTGCCAGCCCAGTCGAGACAATATTATTTCCCAGGAGAGTCAAAACAAGTTACAAAAAAAAAAAAAATTTGGGAGAAAACATTTCTGTGAATTTCCTCTCTGATGTCTTCAGGTGCTCGCAAAGTAGTCCAGGAGAACTCTGTTTTGAATAAGGCCATGCATTATAAAGTGACTGACTTTCCGTTCCTACTTTGAAGACAATACCTGAACATAGGGGGCTTGGATCTTATGTTGCATCAATCTTCAGTCCAGTTCAGAAGTAACAGACACTTCCCGAACATTCATTGATGATTTCGAAGATTGTTAATATGCTATTCAGTGTTCCTACCCCTGTCAATATAGCTTCAACAAAAACAGTTCTGATATTTCTTAGAAATGCCAGTTATAACATCCCTCAATGAACTGGAATTTGATCCAGTCCTTTAATCTCTGGTATAGTGATTTTGTTGCTGAATTTGTGACTCAGATAACTAAATTTATATTCAAGACAGATGAGCTCAAATCCCACCACATTTCATGGGTTTGAATTAAGTCAATTATCAGTGGTAGTCATGAAGCTCACAAATTGATTACAACCCATATTAATGAATTTTAGTGCAGGAAAACAGCCATCATTTCCCAATTTAGTCTATGTGTGACTACAAGTCCACTCTGAATGACTTAGCAAATTCCAGTTATTTTCAAAAAAGTAAACTGGAAGATATTGGCAAGACTACTCGACATGGACCTGGGCATTGAATTTGAAAAACAATAAAAGCACAACTGAGTCTGATCAACTCTCAAAGTCCTCCTCACAAACATGTGAGGACTTATGCCAAACTTGGGAGAGTTCTTCCAGAGACTAGTTGAGCAACAGTCTAACGTAGACATTACTTGTAGAATCACAATCAATCATTCAGCATACCAGAAATCCTTTACCACCATCCAAGAGTATGTCCTGAGTAAGCAGCACAAGGACTGAAAGGAATACCCATGTGAGACTTCAACATTAAGTTCAGACTTAGAGCAAGCCTACATGTTCTCAACCTGAATGACTTCTATCATTCTTAATTCGTATTTCATTCTCAAACCCAAATTGTTGACATCTAAATGCAAGATAGAACCAGGAAGAGAAATAGAACAAATAATCCTCAACAAGGAACAGGAGACAAACAAGTGACTTGGAAGTGCTGCATTACTTACAGAATGAATATTTAACAATTGATCAGTTTACAGGGAGGTTAAACCTCAATCAGGTATCCTATGCAAAATACTGTGATCCAAATATTATTGAGTACAAGAATTGCAGTGGTATTTGTATGGGAAAGGAGATTTAATTTAAAATATAGTCTTCTGAAAGAATGGCGTCTAAATAGTGTAATCTTCTGAAGATATAAAGGTATCTCCAAGCTGTAGGTGTAAAAACGTAAAGTTTATTTATTAGTTACAAGTAGGCTTACATTAACACTGCAATTAAGTTAGTGAAAATCCCCTAATTGCCACACTCCAGCACCTGTTTGGAGGGAGAATTTAGCATGGCCAATGTATCTAATCAGACTCTGAGGAAACCAGAGCATCATGGGGAAACCCACACAACATGGGGAGAACGTACAAACTCTACACAGACAGTGATCCAAGTCGGGAATTGAACCCAGATCCTTGGTGCTGTGAGGCAGCAGTGCTAGCCATTATGCCATCATGTTACACAGTGCCATACGTATTTGGGATACAAGCAACATATCTATAATGACCACTGTCACACTCTTCGTATACAATTATGCATCCAACTAAAAAGTTAAATTATCAATCAGATGCGGGTAAAATCTATAGCCAAGTAATTCAGCATGACTGTTTGGATCCAGCACCCTTGAATAACAAACTGTTGTCTGTTTGCCTAAGCGTAACCACTCCTTGTCACTTGGTAACAGTTTTAGTGTTGGAGAAAATATTTTTTCCTGAAATAAAAGGATTACTGTCTTTACTCCTCAAATGATTTAGTGTTCTCTTATTTGACCTGCTCTTGTAGCCACTATATTTATATAGAGAGTCCAGTCTGGTCAATGGTAACCTCAAGGATATTGACAGTGTGGGATTCAGTGCTGGTTATACTATTGAATGTCAAGGGTTAAAGTGTTTCTTATTGGTGATGGTCATTGTCTAGCATTTGTGGGGTGTAAATGTTACTTGCTACTTGTCATTCCAAGCCTGGATATTGTCCATGTCTTGTTGCATTTGAACATGTACTGTATCTGAGGAGTTGTGAATGGTGTTAAATATTATGCAATCATCAGCGAACATCCCCACTTCTCACCTTATGACAGTGAGAAGGTTGTTGATGAAGCAGCTGAAGATTGTTGAGCCTAGAATCTGAGGGATTCCTGCAGAGATGTCCTGGAGCTACTCTCCAATTCTCTGGTACCTTGCCCATAGTTAAAGAGGATACAAAGATTTCGACCAAGGCCTCAGCAATTTCTTCTCTTGCCTCTCTCAGAATTTAGATTTTGGGGCTTGTTTTTCAAAACCTCCAATACCTCCTCCCTTTTTATCTCAACAAGTCCTAGAATGTCAACATCCTACTTTCTATACTCACCACATCCTTCTCCTTCATGAATACTGATGCAAAGTACTCGTTAAAGGACCTTGCCCACCTTGTCTGGCTCCACACACAAATTCCCTCACTGTCCCTGAGTAAACCAACCCTTTCCGAAGCTACATTCTTCCTCCTTACATATACATAAAAATCGTTGGACTTCTTAATCCTGCCTGCCAAGGACATTTGATGTCCCCTTCTTGCAGTCTTAAGTTCCTATTTATGCTCTTTCCTACTATCTTTGTGTTCCTCAAGAGGAATTTTAATGTCCTGAAATTTATGTATGCTTGTTTTTTTTTCATTAAGCTCACAATCTCTCATCATCCAGGGTTCCTGAATCTTGCCATATTTAAGTTTTACAGGAACATACATCACAACAACCCTGTTGTTTTGACATCTTCCCATAATCTGCTGACATAATAGTTTCTCCACTTTAAGCTGGCTGTAGGGAGGAGATCTCACCAAGGTGTCCTTCCTCTGTTTTGCTGTGACATTCTCCCTAATCAATAAAACAACACTGCTACCTCTTTTGTCATCCTAACTCATCTGAAGCATTTGATTCCTGGAGTGCTAAACTGCCAGTTATGCCCTTCTTTATCCAAGTCTCCTTAATTGTCACAACATCATAGTTCCATGTAATAATCTGAGCTTTAAATTCATCCACCTTACCTGTCACACTCTTTGCATTAAAGCAAATACATCTCAGACCATCTGTCCTGTCTTGTTCTGTACACTCTCCTTGTGTTTTATTTCTCTTAGCCTTAGTGGACCCATTCACTGAGTTCTCCACAGTCTCTGTACTCTACTGTGGTCCATTTTGGTTTTTGTCTTTGGTTTCTCTGCCTTCCACTTTTCCCCTGGTTGCATTTTGTTTCTGTCCCCACTTTACTTCCCTCTGACTTCCTGCATTGATTCTCATCCCCCTGCCACATTAAACCCTTCCTAACAGCAATAGCAAACAATAGGACATTGATTTCACTCCTGCGCAGCTGCAGACTGTCTGATTTGTGCTGGTCCCACCTTCCCCAGAACTGGTTCCATTCCTGAGATTAATACCTTTGAGGTCCTATTTTTTAGTTTAACTCCTAACTCCCTAAATTCAGCTTATAGGACTTCATCCCATTTTTTAGCTATATTGTTGGTGCCTATATGTATCGTGACAGTTGATTGTTCACCCTTCCCCTCCAGAATGCCCTGTAGCTGCTCCAAGACATTCTTGATGCTTGCACCAGGGAGGCAACATACTAGCCTGGAGTCTTGTTTGCGTCCATAGAAATTCCTGTCTATTCCCCTTATAATTGAATTCTCTTTCGCTATACCTCAACCATTATTTTTCCTGCTGTCCTGTGCAGCAGAGCCAGACACGGTGCCATGAACCTGGTTGCTGCTAGCTTCCCTGAGTGAACCATCTCCCTCAACAGTATCCAGAATGGTATATCTATTTTCCAGAGAGATGACCACAGGGGACACCTGCACTGCGTTTTTACTTTTCCTCTGTTTGGTGGTCACCTACTTCCCATCTTCCTTAGCAATTATTATCTGCAGTAGCATCTGGACTACCTCAATGTAGGTCATCCACTGGTCAGGGTGGATTACACTTCTTAGTTCAAGAATTAATGGGAAGCAATGTGTGCAAAGTTACCCTAAGGCTTCCAGTGGGAAGGTAAATACCAGGTTAAGAACCCATTTGATTTGGGATTGCATTAACCCTGATGCTTCAACTTAACAATTGCATTGGCACCTGCTTCAGTATTTGCCAGCCAATGAGAGAGATTGAATAGGATAATGTGCTGAATCTGTCAAATGAAAGTTTTTTAGGTTACGGATGATATCTGTGACATCTGGACAACATCTGATCCTGGCATGTTTTAAAATGGCTGAACTGGACATTGAAGCCTCAGGAATCAACAACCACAAGAATGGAAAGGAAAAATGCAAAGGCCATCCCCTGGAAATTAGGCAGTTAGCTAAAGGTTCTACTGTGGGTTTGAAGGATTGTTATTTACCAAATACAAGAGCAAGGGGACAGCCTATTGAAGGAGTTAATGGAATTGAGCTGCATGGTTGTTAATACTGCTCAGGGATGTAGTGGATTAATAGGGATGTCACATGTTTAGCATCATAAATGTTCTATCAAAATACAGCTTTTTTTCCTCTATTCTTTGATAGGATGTTGGTGTCCCTAGGAAGGCCAGCACTTGTTGTTCATCCCTAATTGCTCATGAACTGAGTGGCATGCTAGGCCATAAATTATTTCCAACAAAACAGCATGCCTTTTTATACTTGACTGCCCACACCAACTACATTATGGTGTGACAGCATATTGGGGTTAATTGGCATGTTAACAAGTTCAGTTTATCTTGAATTAATTAAAAATGGCAGGCAGGTCAAGTTTGGTACCTGTCCACTCCAAACTCATGTGGGAATGAGCTCTGAATGGTCAGGAAGGTGAAGGTGTGGACAGCCCCATTTTAAATGTCCCCATTGGCAAAATCAGATCCAGCAGAGGACACATATAATCCAGCTCATAGTCATGATTACTAAAAATAGTTTGTATTCCATGTTTATTAATTGAATTTAAATTTCACCAGCTGCCTTAGTAGATTTGAACTCATGTCTCCAGAGCATTAGTTTAGGTTTCTGGATTACTAGTCCAATGACATTACCACTATGCAAGCATCTCCCCTACATTATTCCAATCAAGAAAACAATTAACAAGATCAGATACAAATTGTTAAACTGATTTATTTTAGTTAGCAAACATGCAGGGCAACAGTTATGATTGAACTAAATGAGTCAGTCAATCAGTATAATTCTCAATCAATACAATTTAACTTCCAAGCAATAATATAACATTTTATACTCACTTGGCTTAAAAACTTCTTACTACATCTTTGTAATCTTAACCTTTTGAACCTTTACAACTTTCTGCTTAAAAATGTTTGATTTGTTCCCACTTTTATCTTTTTGTCCCCTTCCAAGGGGGAGGCCAATGCCAAGCACCTCAGACCAAGGGGCCTCCTTTGGATGTGAAATAATTAGCAGTTATTGAGACATTTGTTTGTTTTCAGTCTTTGGGGACTTTAAGATGTCAACAAAGGGTATTTTAATTACCCCTTATGTCAGTGCTTCTTATAAATTCGTGCAAGTACATTTGCTTAATAAACCTCAACATTTAAAATATATTTTGTGTATAAAAATGGTGAAAGAAATTCCAATGCATGACAGAAATAGTTGATTTGGTTGAGGATAGCAAAAAAGCAGATATCAGTATAAGCTGAAAAAGAGTAGATTCCCACAAGTTGCAAGAAAAAGTTACTTTAGGTAAAAACAGAAATTCTGAAAATACTCAGCATCTCTGGTAGTGTCTGTGGAGAGAAACAGAGTTCATAAGTCATTCCTTTTGCTGGAGTGGCAATTGAGTCAGATCCTCACTCCTCTTAGTTACTTACCTGGAAATGCAGCCATTATTATCTTAGCTAATCTTCCAACTCAGGCTGGGTGAGATCTTTGCAAAGCAGAAGTTCCCATGGTCTTCTGTCCAGGGCTGCAGCATCAGTAAGAGGGAGACTGCTCCGTTTTTACAGCACTAACTGCCATAAAGCAAGTGAGTTTAAGAGTCTGGCCAGGGAAAAAGTAGATTTTTACAGTAAATGGGCAGAATGGGGCTAAGAGGATAGGACATCATGGTACAGAGTCACAGAATCTTTCAATGCAGAAGGAAGTCATTTGGCCCACTGAGCCTGTACTGACCACAGTCAGACCTTATCTTCATAACTCCATGCATTTACCCTCCTAGTCCCCTGACACTAGGGGGCAATTTAGCATGGCCAATTCACCTAACCCGCACATCTCTGGACAGGTAAGCTGGAGGGTTGGCTTGTAATCAAGGTCCTGTGGGAGATTAGGCTTTGAGATATACTCAAAGTGGAGAGAGAATAGTCATCAGGTGGAGTCTAACAAGCAATTAGGAGGGTAATTGTGGTGTTGACAGAGCTGTTGGGTGTCATCAGGACGTGTGGATATAGAAGGAGGACATTGCCCTGACCCATAGGGGTCAGAGGCAGGAGGAGGTGCAGCATCCTCTGGGGGTCTGTGCTACAGTTAGTTACCCAGAAGTAAAAAATGGTTTCAATTCTTTTAATGCTTTCTGGGTAACCTTTACATTGCACAATCAGAACTATCTGAAGTTCTGGATTTAAATCACATTATTGGATGATTCCCAGTGCAGAGCAATTACCCACATGAATCCTTGACTTTGAACGTCCCGGGCAACTGCTATCAATCCTTCCCTGGGAACTTCAGGAGTTATTTGGGGGACGGAGGGCTGGGGAAGGCAGGAGGGAGGGGATTATCAAGGCATCTTTGAGGTACAGCCTCACAGCTCAGAAGCTCCAAGTCATTGTTTCAAATCCAATATGGCTCTTCTAAGAAGAATTTCAACTCAAAACATTCACTTTCCCAGATGCTACCCGATATATTTTTGCTTTATTATAACCTCAGATTTACAGCACCCACACTATTTTGTTTCTTGGTTTTGGAACAACTTATCAGTGGGTGGGTATAGAAGAAGTAGCTGTGTCTCTCCAAGATCAAATTGGATGACAATCTTGGAGAAACACATCCTCAGTTACAATCACTAGGACAACAGGAATGTAGAATAGCTGGGGCTTATCCCACCTTGAAACTTTATATTACTAACTTAGCATGTTCCTGGTTCACATAGCTCAATGGACACTTATCTTTTCAGTATTAATTTCATTGCCAAGCATTTCCTATATACTGATAATATTATGGAGGGAAAGAAATGGATTAAATCATCAATTGGACTGGAAAATTCTGATTACATCTACAATGAATTTGAATGATATTAGAAATGGTAATATTTTTTGATTAAGCAGAAAATTAAACAATTTAGTAATTGATATCAGTATATGTTTATTCCCTGATTAACAGAACTATTATAAATGTTAAAATATTAACAAATATCTGATTATTTATTGTAACTAGTTTATCCAAGGAACAAAGAATTTTTACTGGAGAAATCATTTCTCTTTTTATCATTTGAAGGAATACTGATGCAACACATGTTAAATCACTGACTGATGCTTCACATGCCCAAAGTATTCTTCTGATAATCTTTTGCTTACCATTTTAAAATCCTGATGTGATGTATAACCAGGATTTTAGGGAACTGAAAAATTATTCATAACTATGAGCAAAGATGAAGGTGAATTATAGTAATCACATGATTGGGAAACAGATCCTGTGATTTTTCAGTGTTGTGTTTATTCCAACTCAGGTAAGAAAATTCTAAAAAAGCTAGATGCAAATGTTAATTTTCAATGAGAAAATTACATACAAATTGCAGAATTCCTATTGTATTCACAAAATGTTTGTTTCCAACTTTGTAAGATGTATGAAAATTGAAGAAGAAATAAAGAGAAAATATTTAATTTTTATTGATTTGGTTTTTTTTGCATCTAATTTCAAAATCTAGTCATGAATTACATTCTTTCCAACTGCCTCAAAATTGAGATATTCCAAACTTCCCCCACTGTTCCTTCTTTTAGGCCACTTTAAAGGTTTTTAAAACCCAATTTGACATCATCCTAAATTCAACTTACCAAAAAAAAACAAGAACAATGGAGAAAGTTGCAAAACAGAATACTTGCAACATTTAGAAATGTTATGCAAATAGGAAAATACACAGCAAACTAAACACTGAGAAATTACAACAGTATAAAAGCACACGTGTATATAATGAATAGAACTGGCACAAATAAGACTTGGAAAGGCAAATGGAAACATTTATGTTCTATGTTCTAAAAACAATTAAAATGTTTAAAGAATGAGATATGCATCCAGCATAGAGTTAGCAAGTATGGTAAGATATTTGCAATATATTAATGCAAATTTAAGTTAAGTCTTGTTTCCATGGACAAGAAAATTCTAATCATACCCTGAAAATGAAAGAGGATGAAGTAATCTCATACCATTTCAACAAACACCGCATGAAGCAATTTTTTTGTCAATTAAATCATAACTAAATCATGGTCAATTTGTTGTATCTTTTGGGGACATTATAAACCAAAGCAGAACTTATTTAAATGTTCTTGAAGAGTGCAAACTCTTCAGCATATGCTTAATTTACTGAACATTTACTTGCCAGAAGAAGCATTCCACATGCAGGTAAATGCATGTCCACAGGGCTTTTCTCAGACCACAGCTAAGCAGCACGCCAAGATACTGTCAGATTCAAAATTATAAATTGCAGCCTTACATGTTGCAGAGATGCACTTAAATAAGCTATCATTAGATTTAATTCTTATAATGAATACCAGACCCTGTTATTCTCCATTGTATAAGGTGCAGACTATACCCTTTATATTATTCTACAGTGAAGCTCCTCTAATCTGAACATTCCTTTCTTATTTTCTAACAGTCTTGTAATCTTCGGTTTAAGATCTGCCACCAATTTAAGAGAAAATGCAGGTGACGGTATAATTGCTAACAAGGAAGTCCATTCAAAATTTACACTGAACACAGCTTACCCATATAAGAATCTGCAAAGTCTGCCAAATCTGCCAGATAAAACTACAGTCAAAGAGGAATTCTATTGCACACATTACAGTCAAAAGACAGAAACTTCACTTGTCAAAGTCAGTGGTTAAGGGGAATAAGATAAACTCAGATTTTTGAATTTTGGTGAAGTAAATAGTGAGAAATCATTTAACAAAGAACATAAAGTGGAAAAATTGTATGGAACAGATCAAAGAAAATATATTTACTCACTAATAATGAATGGATTACTATATTAGATGAAAATGATTCAACAGCAAAATGAACTTTACTGATTTTTTTTGTGTTTTTATCAAATTGCAATTGCTGTGATTGGAAAGGACCTACCTGCTGATTAAACTAGCTACACTGTGGTATTCATTATTGCTGGCTATGAAACAAGATAATTCTTTGCATGCTGCTTACCAATTGAGAAATTCACAGGGAAGGATTGTTTGATTGGAATTACAATGTTCATATTCCATTATCATACACTAAATGATCATCTTCAACTTTTGTTTAACATTAGTACAAAGCCAAGAGAGATTTTCCTCCACACTCTCAAGGATAATGGTTATCTGCAGTTGGGGGAATGAGTGCAGTCATAGATGATAAAATATAAGCAGGCATTTTTGTGATTATATTCATTTACCTACAAAAGCCAGTAAGGCACATTTTATCTAAGTTCCCAGCAAGGAACAAAATTACATCAGTCTAATATGTAAAAAGAATGGCATTGAAACAATGAACTATTTTTAGGGCTGCCTTTTATAAAATACAAAATTGATCAACATACGAATTCTGTAATGAAAGCTTTTGTTGAGTCAACTTTTACTTCTGTACTTTTGTAACAATATAGTCATAATTTACTTCACTAAATTATTTTGTTGAATTTTTACTTTGTGACATTACTCCTACTTATGAATCAGGGTTACAAAACTGCCTTCTACAATTAATAAGTATTAGCCTTAACTACCAAAGAACAGAGCACCATTTGATTTACAAATAGTCCTTCCACATGCAGCAATCTTTAATTAAAAGGAATCTGCAAGCATATATGGTGTTAAACTTTGTACCACCTGTTTTATTGGTCTATTTATCTGCCATAATTCCTGAACCATAGAGCTAAGCATACAATACATTTTGTAGCAGACGATAAAATTTTATGGCACACACCAGCATTAGCAATATAGCTTGAAGCCAGTGTGTAAAGTCTTTCAGCATCAAAGGGGTCAAAATGACCAGGTAGCACTTGTATCACAAGGTCATTATCCACTAGAGTCATTAAATGTTTGCAAGTTTGAATGTAGTCACTGATATTGCTGGAAGGGAGCCAGTCAACCAAGCTTCCATCGTATACTACATCTCCACTAAAAAGGATGCGGTTCTCCTGATCATGAAAGCAGATGCTACCTTTGGAGTGACCAGGCATGTGCAGAACTTTGAGCTGACGGTTTCCAAGATTAATAATGTCACCTAACATAAAAGGCATAGAAGTTTCAAATCTCTCTTGAAATTCTTCCATTGTATTTAACACTTAAATATATGAACTTGTGTCAACATAGCATAGAAATCAAAATTCATCTAATAATAAAGCATCTTGAATTTTACTGTATATACACAATCATTTCCTCAATATCTTTGTGAAATGTATTGTTACCTTTGAAACTGATGAACAAAATATAGAGGTTGGTTCACTCTTGGAATACATCTTAACTCTGTAAAATGGGTATTAAGGAATGAGTAATAAGGAATGGGCACCCATTTTATATGTATGCAGAGGTAGTTACAATGCTGAATTGACAGCAATAAACCGGCTGCCTATTTGCTTTCACCACTTTTAAACTAATGCACAAACGACTCCTTTTAATAATAGAATCATAGCACAGATTTTTAGCTCATTGTGCCGACACAACTCTGTGAAAGGGATAGTCAATTCAGCTCCTGTTCTTTCCCCATAGCCATACAATTGTATTCCCCTTCAAATATTCGTCCAATTTGCTTCTGAAATTTCTTCTTGGATGTATTCCCTTCATTCTTGGATATGTTTCCATCTTTTAGGCAGTTCAGAACAACTCACTACATTTTTTAAAAATTATCTTTGCTCTAATTCTTTTATTATTTTAAATTTGTGTCTTTTGGTTACCTACCTATCCTGCCAATGGAATAGTTACTTCATCAAAACCATTTATGATTTTAACATCTCTATCAAATCTTCCTGAATCATCTTTTCTCAAAGGAAAGCAGCCACAACTTTGATAATGTTTCCAAATAATGGTAGTGCCACAAATCTAGGACCATTCTTCTAAGTGCCCTCTCTCAGGCTTCCTAAAGTGTGTGATCCAGAATTGGACACAATTAATTCACCTGAGGCCTAACCAAAGAGTTCTAAACATTTAGCATTACTGTTTTATTTTTACACACTGTACCACTATTTATGAAGCAAGGATTGCACGCAGCCTTTTCAATTTGTATATATATATATATATATATATATATGTACATAGACCCTCAGGTCTCTCATCCTGCAACCGCTTTTAAAAGTGTGCCATTTGTGTTATGATTCCTTTCCTAATTCTTCTCACCAAATGCACTAAAATGACTGGGCATAAACAGCAAATTGGCTTTCTTGATCATGCATGTCCTTGCAAAGAAACTGAGTCTGAGGGTAGAAAAATTTATGATCTGGATGTGCCAAAAACTTGTAATTACATTGGAGTTTTGGAAAGAGAGGATATCCTTCAGAGAGCAAAGACAGAATCTATTTGGTTAGTTGAGAAAGTAGACTTCTGAAGACTGAGACAGATGGCAATGCAAATTTGAAGGGAAATCACAAATAAGTACAAGAACTGAACTGATACTGGACTTCTAATTTCAGAATCTTACTAAATTAAAATTATCATTAATGTCTTGGCCAGGACATGATTTAGTGAGCTTTGAGAGGCAGCTCCAGATGATGGATGAACAGAGTAGGCCTTAGGAGACAAATATTAAGTGTCAAGTCTCTCTCTTTGATATTGTAGTAAAGACAACATACAGAATATGGAGCCTGCTGATCTCAATGTCATTTGGGAGGATACACCATTATCTTTGCATGGCTTCTGTCAGCATTGCTCTCCCATTTGACTAATAGCAATGCACACCCACTGGTGATAACGTATGTCATGGGGGCACTTCTTTCCCCATAGTTCATACATTCCAGAAGGCTGATAATTTATGGACTGTTCATTGATTCTCAAAAAGCTTCTGTGAATGTCTGTCCAATGGCAGCTCACTTGCTCTCAATGACTGGGGCCATATCATTGTGAGGCAGCAGGAAAGGTTTTACTTCTGACCCAGAAGTATCCTTTCTGAACTGCATCCTTGAGATATAGTGTCATCAGAGACTGAAGCAGATGGGAGTGTGTGGCCAGCTGCAACTGAAATGTGCATAGAGCCACATGGACAATGATTGGAAGGAGTAATGCTAAGCCTGTATATTGTGGGAGACATCCTCTTTCCTAATGACCTACAGACATAATTGATGCATTCAGTCATTGTGAAGGAACACCATCAATGTGCCAGGAAACTTGCACAAAGCAGACAGACTGAGCACCCTGCTTTTATGTTGTGCAGGGGTCAAGTTTTCATTTCAGAATTGCAGGAACACAGCTCATCAGAACAACAGGTCATCAAAAAGTTGCCATTAGTGAGAGTTTATTTATGAAGATGAACATTTGTACACATGCTTAACTACATACCCACTAGACCTTAATGTGCAACTAGACCTTAATACATCTCCCCCTGAAGCTACATTTTGGTGCATCCCCCACATTCACAGTGGTGGTGTAGGCAGCCTGCCATCTGCTATTCCTTGTTCTCTATGACGACATTGGCAGTATCCTCTGGAAGACCATGACATGGAAAACCCAGACCTGCTTTCGGGGCTCAGATGTGCGGCTCCTCGGCTTGTGAAGCTAGCACTTCAACTGAAGTTGAAGTGATCACAGGAAGGTTACATTTGGATGGGCAGATCACTCCCTAAGTCAAAGGAGTGTAGAGCCCTGGGTATGTATCTGCTGATTCTCCATCCTATGATGCCCATCAGCGGTGAGCAGGATTTTCGAAACAAGGGAAAAAAATCCTTGGACAAGTTTATTTAAGGACAGCCAGCATAAATTGGTAAAATGGGAACCTAGTTGAGGTTTTTGATAAATTTTCAGAGAAGATTGATAAAGAGAATTTTAATAATTGATAAAGTGGATTTTAAGAAAGTATTTGACGAAGTACCACATAAAAGGCTGGTTTGCAAAGCTGAAGTCTGAAATAGAAAGATGAATCTCAAGTTGGACTTTTAAAAATTGGCTTACAATTGTTTTACAAAAAACAGAAAAAAATGTTGCTTTGCAGATGGCAGGGTGATAGCCCATCATGTTTTCTAAGGTTCAGTGCTAAAATCACATCTAAAAACTAAGTTGTTATTGAACGAGGTTAATTTGAAGAACACGAATTTCTCTACTCATCACTTGTCCATTAACAGAAAGCTGTTTTTGAGTTGCTTCCCTCTTTGTAAGTATTTCCCAATCCTTTGGTTTTCCAATTTCTATTAATAACCCCTTAGCAAACTCAAAATAGAATAAACTCAAAACTTATTTGCACACACTCAAAAGACAGGAGGAACATAATTTTCCAACTTTTATATTCATACAGTAAAAGAGGGATAAAGAAAATAAAGACTTACAGTTCAGAGAAAAAAACTGTTTCACTTGGATTTCAGATTCCAGAATAACAGTCCATCCAATGAGGTGTTCATTCATTGAAGTTGTTAAGTTGAAAATTAATGCTGGTTAATTCACTTTTTCCAATAGAGTTTATTTCAAACGATGAGATTGATTTATCTCTGTAAGCCTATTTTGTAAGTCATGGTCCAAAATTTGCAGTCAAATAAATGCAGAGCTGTTCCACTGTAGCTACAATATTGGCATCTAGATGTCAGGCAATGTGAAAATTACCAAGCACATCATCTTCACAAAAAGCAGGAGCAATCCTCGTTGGGCAGTCATTGCCCCAGTCTACTCTCAATCATCAGCAAAGTAATGAAAGATGTCATTAACACTACCATTAAATGGCACTTACTCAGCAACAATCTATGCTCAGTTTGAATTCAGCCAGGAGAGAAGCAAAGTAGATTTAAAGACACAGTTTTAAAGAAGGGAGCTGCGGATTCGTGTACATAGGTCTTTAAAGCTGGCAGGGCATATTGACAAAATATCTAGCAAAACCCATAAGATCCTGGGGTTCATGAATAGCAATACTGGAGTGAACTTTCCTATTCCACCCACCATGGGAATCGTAGCGAATGAAGGGCTAACTGTGGAAAGGTCAAATGACCTCAGGTGGGATTTTCCACTTACAGGGATGAGCATGGCCAGACAAGCCATAGAGTATAAAACCAAAAACAAAATGCTGAACCATTAATATTGGTCAGTTCAGTCATCAAATTTTAGGAAAAATGCAAATGACCTTGAGAGGGTGCACAGAAGCTACTCACCATTCAATCTCCTCTACTACAATCTCCTACAATTCCAGGATTATTCTGGATAGCAAAGATAGAACCCAACCTCTTTTTGCTGTGAAATTCATGCCACACAAGTTTCAGATAATGGCCATCTCCAATAAATCTAACCAGCTCCCATGATGTAGAACAGGCTTGTCCAAATGTTTTCTGGGGGAAGGGTCACATTTTCATATTTCTTTCACTCAAGAGACTAGTGAGCAAATTTCAGAAAGATAAAGGTTTGACACAGCGATAAACGTAATTCTTTTTAAAAAAGGGGTTTTAATGAAATAAACAATTGCTAGGCAAAGGTACAGCACTAATAAATTTTTAAACAATAAAAACTTATGGACAGCACAGTGGATAGCACTGCTTCCTCACAGTGTTACAGACCCAGTTTTAATTCTGGCCTTAGGTGACTATCTGTGTGCAGGTTGCAAGTCCTGCTCTTGTCTGCGCAGGGTTTCCTTTTTGATTTATTATTCACATGTATTAACATACAGTGAGAAGTATTGTTTCTTGCACATTACATAAAGTATACCATTCATAAAGTAAATGAGAGAGTGCAAAATGTAGTGTTGCAGTCACAGTTAGGGTGTAGAGAAAGATCAACTTAATGCAAGGTCAGTCAATTCACAAGTCTGACAGCAACAGGGAAGAAACAGTTCTTGAGTAGATTGATACGTAACCTCAGAATTTTGTATCTTTTTTCCTGATGGAAGAAGATGGAAGAAAAGTGGTGCTTGGGGTCCTTATGCTGGCTGCCGAGGCAGTGGGAAGTGTAGACAGAGTCAATGGATGGAGGCTAGTTTGTGTGATGGATTGGACTACATTCAGAAACTTATGTAGTTCCTTGTGGTCTTGGGCACAGCAAGAGCCATACCAATCTGTAGTACAACCAGAAAGAACACTTTCTATGGTGCATCTGTAAAAGTTGGTGAGAGTCATAGCTGACATGTCAAATTTCCTTAATCTTCTGAGAAAGTAGAGGCATTGGTGAGCTTTCTTAACTACAGTGTCGACATGGGAGGATAGGTTGTTGGTGATCTGGATACCTAAAAACTTGAGGCTAAGGACTCTTTCTACTTTTTTCCCATTAATGTAAGACAGGAGCATGTTTTCCTTTACGTTTCCTGAAGTCACTAACAATCTTCTTCATTTTGTTGACATTGAGGAAGAGATTATTGTTACTGCACCAGTTCACCAGATTCTTTATCTCATTCCTGCACTCTGTCTCATCATTGTTTGAGATCCAACTCAAAATAGTGGTGTTGTTAGCAAATCCGAAAATCGAATTCAAGGGGAGTTTAGCCACACAGTCATAGGTGCATAAGAAGTATAGTAGGGGGCTGAGAACATAACCTTGTGGAGCACCAGTGTTGAAGATGATCGTGGAGATGTTGTTGCCTATCCTTAATGACTGTGGTCATTGCATTAGGAAGTTTAGGATCCCGTTGCAAACAGAGGTGCCAAGGCCTAGGAGTTTGGAGATGAGTTTTGTGAGAATAATGGTGTTGACGGCTGAGCTGTAGTCAATAAACAGGAGTCTCACATAGTTCCTCTGGGTGCTTCGGTTTCCTTCCATACTCAAAAGCTGTGGGTCAGGTTGATTGGCCATGATAAAATTGTCACTTAGTGTCAGAGGGATTAGCAGAGTAAATACAGTGGTTTACAAAGATAGGGCCTGGGTGGGCTTTTTCTTTATGGAGGCTTGATGGGCCAAATGGCCTCATTCTGCACTGTAGGGATTCTATTATTCATACAGCATGTGAAAGGGTCAGTGAAGTTTGTGGATGAGTGTGAGTGGGTATTATATGTTGCTGTGTTGTGATGAGTGGAAAAACTGAGTCTGGATATAAGGGAAACTCACACTTACCACAGAGGCTGCCCAAGGTCTGGACAGCTCTCAGTTCTGAGCGTCCAACAGTACCACCTTCCCCTCCAGCTCCGAACACCCGCCAAACTCTCTCCCGCAGCTGATGAAAGTAAATTTGTTCACTATGCCATTATCTCAGTTCACAGATATGCTCCGGGCCAGGGTCACTTAGGCCCTCACCGAACCTTCTGCCTGCCTGCCCCAGGTCCTGTCACCCTGGTTCCCAACTGCAATCCACCTGACCAGGTTCCCAGCTGCTCCAACCTTCCAGTCTATCTTAGACAAGCCTGATATACAACAACATCCAAACTTGAATCCCCACCACGAAGATCACAGAGTTACCACTGATCCAAATCTTAACTGGATGTGCCACATAAATACTCTGGCTATAAGAGCAGGACAAAGGCTGACTATTCTGCAGTACATGTCTCACCTCCCAACCACCCAAAGCCTCCACATGACCTGCATAGCATAGGTTAACAGCTTGACGCAACATTCTCCACTTGGTTGGATAGTGTAGCTCCAATAACAATCATGAAGATCCGTCATCTGAAAATTTCCCTCCAAATTATATACTATACAGCTGGTCCTTTGCTGCAGTGCCAAAATGCTGGAACTCCCTCCCAAATAGTACTGTGGGTACAATGTTCAGCACTATTCTTGAGTCTTCAGATACTGAAGTAGTTCATACCCAAATGAAACAAGGCCTGGACAATATTCAGGTTTTGGGTTGACAAGTGGCAAGTAAAATCTGTGCCACACAAGTGCTACGCAATGACCACCTCGAACAAGGGTGGATCTAGTGTTTGCTCCTTGACATTCAATGGCATTATCACAGCCAAATTCCCTCCTATCAACAGCCTGGGGGTTACCATTGACCAGAAACTGAACTGAGCTAGCCATATAAATTCTATCAATTTCAAGACACTTGTTGAAAAGGATAGAAGTCATCCCAGAGTGTAAGTACTAAACTGAGGGAAGGCTAACAAATACAATATTAGGCAAGAGCTAAGGAATGTAGACTGGAAGCGGCTGTTTGATGGTGAATCCACATCCGATATGAAGTCAATTGTTAACAAGTCAGGATAAGTACGTCCCTGTAAAAATGAAGGATTAAAATGACAAGATTCCGGAATCCTGGACGACAAAAGAGATTGTAAACTTAATGGAAAAGGAGGCATGCATAAATTTCAAGAAATTGGAAACAGATAAGACTCTTGACAACTCCAAAGAGAACAGGAAAGAGCTTAAACGTGGAGTTAGGAGGGCTAAAAGAGATTGTGAAATGTCCTTGGTAGGCAAGTTTCAGGAGAATCCCAAGGCTTTCTATGCGTATAAAAGGGAAGAGAGGATAACTAATAGGACAGTGGAGGGAATTTGTGTGTGGAGCCAGATCAGCCAAAGGTGGGTGAGGTCTTTAACAAGTACTTTGCATCAGTACTCACAAAGGAGAAGAATGTGATGGATGGAGAGCGTATAAAGGAATGTTGACATTCTATGACATGTTGAAATAAAAGAAGTATTGGAAGTTTTGAAAAACATTAAGGTAGACAAGCCCCAGAGCCAGATAGGGCTTATCCCAGAATACTGAGAAGGGAAAGAAATTGCAGAGGCCTTGGCCAAAAGCTTTGTATCCTTTTTAGCCATGGGTGAGGTACTAGAGGATTGCAGAACAGGTAACTTTAATTCTCTGTTTAAGGACAGAAGAAACAATCGGGAAATTACAGTACTGTGAGCCTTACATCAATGGTGGAGAAATTATTGGAGAAGACTCTTAGAGACAGGATGTACTCACATCTGAAAAAGAATAGACCTGTTAGCTACAGGCAACATGGTTTTGTGAAGGAGAGGTCATGTCTCGCAAACTTGAGTTCTTTGAGGAAGTGACAAGAAAAATTGACAGGGCAGGCAGTGTAAACGTGGACTTTATTGGAGTGTATGTGGTGTCAGGAAGGGGTAATATCTTTGGTGGGGAAATATGTCGCGTCCTTTGAAAGTGGCTTGTCCATCCTTTGTCCCCACCTGGCACTCAGCTCTCACCTGTGGCTCCCCCTAGCTGTTTGCATGTGACAGCAGCCACACCCTGAGCAGCAGCCTTAACAAGTTGGCTAAATCAGGTGAGGGTAGTCAATGGGTCTCAACCCTCAGTGGGACAGGGAGATGTCAATCCCAGCATGTGAAGGCAGAGTCTGGCGGATTGAGCAAAAGAGACCAAGGTCCAATGATCAAGAAGGCAGTCTGTGCAAGCGTCGTGGAACGTGAAGAGCAGGACAAGACACAGAAGACGTCCTGGTCATCCACTGCAGCACACAACCTCCTCATCACCAAACACAACATTCTCTATGGACCTCAATCTCTCAGGAGTTCCCCCCTCCTGAGTACAGATGGTACAACTCTCACTACAGGGAAGGCTCACATTCTGCAGAGATGGGCTGAACATTTTGAAGCCGTCCTCAACCGACCGTCATCTATTAACGATGAGGCAATAGACAGGATTCCCCAGGGTGATATCAACAGCATCATGGATGACCCACTAGTAGTAGCCAAAGTCACGAAAGCTATCAGCCAGTGGCAAAGCCCCAGGGGCAGATGCCATACCCACAGAGATCTATGAAGCTGCTTGTCCTGCATTTATCGAGAAGCTCACCAGAGTTAGAACATAGAACATTACAGCGCAGTACAGGCCCTTCGGCCCTCGATGTTGCGCCGGCCAGTGGACCATCTAACCTAAACTATTCCAATATCATCCATATGCCTATCCACCGAACATTTGAATGCCCCCAAAGTAGGCGAGTCCACAACTGCTGCAGGCAGAGCATTCCACGCTCTCACCACCCTCTGTGTAAAGAACCTGCCTCTGACATCCGTCCTATAACTACCACCTCTTAATTTAAAGTTATGTCCCCTCGTGTTGGTCATCACCATCCGAGGAAAAAGGCTCTCACTATCCACCCTATCCAATCCCTTGATCATCTTATACGCCTCAATTAGGTCACCGCGTAACCTTCTTCTCTCTAATGAAAATAACCTCAGGTCCCTCAGCCTTTCCTCATAAGGCCTTCCCACCATACCAGGCAACATCCTGGTAAACCTCCTCTGCACCCTTTCCAATGCTTCCACATCTTTCTTATAATGCGGCGACCAGAACCGTACGCAATACTCCAAGTGCGGCCGCACCAGAGTTTTGTACAGTTGTAACATAACCTCACGGCTCCTAAATTCAATCCCTCTACCAATAAAAGCTAACACACCGTACGCCTTCTTAACAACTTTATCAACCTGGGTGCCAACTTTCAAAGAGCTATGTACTTGTACCCCAAGATCCCTCTGCTCGACAACACTATTAAGGGTCCTTCCATTAGCCCTATATTTCATATGCCTGTTATTCCTACCAAAGTGAATCACCTCACACTTATCCGTATTGAATTCCATTTGCCACCTCACGGCCCAGCTCTGCAACCTATCTATGTCCCTCTGCAAACTGTAACATCCATCCTCGCTATCTACAACTCCCCCCACTTTGGTATCGTCAGCAAATTTACTAATCCAACCCTCTACACCCTCATCTAGGTCATTTATAAAAATGACAAACAGCAGTGGCTCTAAAACAGATCCTTGAGGTCCACCACTTGTAACTGCACTCCAGGTTGAATATTTCCCATCAACCACCACCCTCTGTCTTGTATCAGCTAGCCAATTCCTAATCCAAACTGCTAAATCACCTTCAATCCCATGCATCTGCACTTTCTGCAGTAGCCTACCATGGGGAACCTTATCAAACGCTTTGCTAAAATCCATATACACTACATCAACTGCCTTACCCTTATCTACCTCTTTGGTCACCTCCTCAAAAAACTCAATAAGGTTTGTGAGGCACGACCTACCCTTCACAAAACCGTGCTGACTATCCCTAATCAATTTATTTCTCTCTAGATGCTTATAAATCCTATCCCTTATAATTCTTTCCAAGACTTTGCCCACAACAGAAGTCAGGCTCACCGGTCTATAATTTCCAGGATGGTCCCTACTCCCCTTTTTGAACAAAGGGACAACATTTGCCATCCTCCAGTCTTCCGGCACTATACCTGTAGCTAACGACGACATGAAGATCAAAGCCAAAGGCTCTGCAATCTCCTCTCTAGCCTCCCAGAGAATCCTAGGGTAAATCCCATCTGGCCCAGGGGACTTATCAATTTTCATACCCTCAAGATTCGCTAACAGCTCCTCCTTATGAACCTCAATCCTACCCAGTCTACAACCTGGTATCGCAGTATTCTCCCTGACAACACTGTCTTTCTCTTGCGTGAATACTGACGAAAAATACTCATTCAGTGTCTCTCCTATCTCCTCAGGTTCCACGCACAACTTCCCACTGCTATCTCTGACTGGCCCTAATCTTGCCCTAGCCAATCTTTTATTATTCATATACCTGTAAAAAGCTTTAGGATTCTCCTTAATCCTATCCGCCAAAGTCTTCTCGTGTCCTCTTCTAGCTCTTCTCAACTCCCTCTTTAGCTCCTTCCTGGCTGATTTATAGCTCTCTATTGCCCTAACTGAGCCTTCACGTCTCATCATTATATAAGCCTCCTTCTTCCTCTTCACCAGAGATTCAACTTCCCTAGTACACCATGGTTCCCTCACTCGACCACTTCCTCCCTGCCTGGCAGGTACATATTCATTAAGGAGTTGTTCCAGTCCTTTTGGAAACAAAGATCCACTCCTCAAGAACTTAAAGATGCTTCCATCATATACCTCTACAAGGGGAAGGGCAAGTATGTGACAACCACCGAGGAATCTCACTGCTCTCCATCACAGGAAAAACCCTCGCAAGAGACCTGCTAAATTGTCTGGTCACTCATCTGGAGCTGGGCCTGCTCCTGGAGTCACAGTGTGGCTTCCACAAAGGTCGTGGGACTACTGATATGATTTTTGCTGCACGCCAGCTTCAGGAGGTGTCAGGAGCAGAATCGCAAGCTCTACACAACCTTTGCTGACCTTGCAAAGACCTTCGATACTATAAGCCGACAAGGCCTGTGGAGGATCATGTCAAAGTTCTGTTGCTCTCCCAAATTCATTCAGATAGTATGCCAGTTCCAGGATGGCATGATATCCAGAGTACCGGATGGCGGAGAATCCTCTAATGCACTCCCAGTACCAATGACATCAAACAGGGCTGTGTTCTCACACTCACAATGTTCAGCATGATGATTACTGCCATGCTGAATGATGCCTTCCAGGACAGTGTTGGTGGAATCAGCCTCGAGTACAGAGTGGATGGGAAGCTTTTCATCCTGAGGAGACTTCGAGCTATTACCAAAGTGAAAGAGACTGTTCTGAGAGATTTCCTCTTTGTCAATGACTGCGTCCTGTATGCTGGATCAGAGCCAGAGATGTAAGTCAGTATGGACAAATTTTCCACCACTTGTGACAACTTTGGACTCACCATCAACATTAAAATGACCAAAGTCATGCACCAGCCTGCTCGTCATGCACCGTACACAGAATCCATAATCACAATCAAAGGGCAGAAACTACAGGCAGTGGACCAGTTCACTTATCTTGGCAGTACCCTCTCCCAACCAGTGACTATTGATGCAGAAGTTAACTGCAGAACAGCAAAGGCAAGTTCTGCTTTCGGTAGACTGCGTTCCACTATAGACCAGAAAGGAAGTCTTCCCAAACACATCTACAGAGGAATCAGCCCAGCAACAAAACTGAAAGTCTACAGCACCATGGTACTCACTATGCTCCTGTATGCCTGTGAAACGTGGACTGTATATAAAAGGCATGCAAGACAGCTCAATCATTTCCACATGACTTGTCTTCGCAGAATATTACGCATCAGATGGCAAGACAAAGTATCAGACACTGTAGTTCTGTCTAGAACAAGTCTACAATCAGTCCACACACTGCTAATGAGAGCACAGACCTGGTGGGCAGGTCACGTCATTCGTATGTCAGACGAGTGCATACCCAAGCAGCTCCTTTTTGGGGAACTCTCTGCTGGAAGACGCTCGCATGGAGGGCAGAAGAAATATTACAAAGACATGCTCAAAGCCTCCCTGAAGTCGCTTGACACTGACACGACCACGTGGGAAACGCTGGTACAAAACGGCCCTACCTGGCACTGCCTCATCCACAAAGTCTGTCAAGCTCACAAAGCAAGGTGTATCGCTGAAGCACAACTTAAGCGCGAGCTGCGCAAGTCCAGAGTCACCAGTGCAACAACTACAGTGTCCACACAAGTCTGTCCAATATGTGCCTGGACATTCTGTGCCCGAATTGGTCTGATCAGTCACTTCGGACACAGTGCAAAATGATTAATGGTGTCGAAGTCCTCATCGATGATGATGGACGAACAATAACATGGACTTTAGTAAAGTCTTCGATAAGTTTCCCCATTGCAGGTTAATACAAAAGGTGAAGTCATGTAAGATCAGATCAGTGCTGGGACCTCTGTTGTTTGTAATATAAATAAATGATTTGGAGTAAAATTTAAGTGGTCTGATTAGTAAACTTGCACATGATACAAAAATTGGGGGAGTAACAGGTAGTGAGGAGCATTCTCAGAGGATACAACAGGATATAAGTCAATACCTGGGCTCAAAGATGGCAGCTGGAATTTAAGCATATAAATGTAAAATGATGCAATTTGGAAGGAATGTATACAGTAAATAGTAGAGACCTTAGAATTATTAGCATATAAAGGGATCTAAGTGTGCAGATCCACAGTTCCTGAAGGTGGCAACTCAGGTAGACAAGGTGGTTAAGAAGACGTATGGCATGCTGGCCTTCATCAGTTGGGGCCTTAAGTTTCGGAATTGGAAAATCATGTTGCAGCTGTATAAAACTTTCGTTAGGCTACATTTCGAATATTGTTTACAATTCTGGTCACTGCACTACCAGAAGGATGTTGATGCATTTGGAAGGGTGCAGAAGAGATTTATCAGGATGTTGTCTGGTTTGGAGGATATGGACTATGAAGAAAGGTTGAACAAAATTAAGAATGTTTTCATTGCAGCACTGGAGAGTGAGGGGGAACTGATAGAGGTTTACAAGATTATGATAGGCTCGGATAGAGTGGATAGTCAGAGTCTTTTTCCCAGAGTCAAGTGTCAATTACTCAGAGACATAGATTGAAAGTGAGAGGGGGCAAGTTTTTCCACACTATGTATGTGGCAAATGCTGCTAGATGTGGTGGTGAAAGCAGATTCTATAGCTGCATTCAGGAGGCATCGGAGTAGATATATAAATAGGCAGGGAATGGGTACAGACCACATACAGGCAAGAAAATAATAGATTAGACAGGCACAAGTGTTGGCACAGCGTTAGTGGGCTGAAGGGCCTGTTCCTGTGTTACACTATTCTTTATAATCGAATGCTTGTTACTTCTTTGGACATGTGTAGCTCCAGCAACACTCAAAAAGCTCAACACCATTCAGGACAAAGCAGCACTCTTGATTTTTACCACTTTTTCAAACGGTTAATCCCTCTACCAACAATGAATAGTGACAGCTGAATGTACCATCTACAAGATGCACTGCAGGAATTCACCAAAGTTCCTTTGGCAGCGCTTTCCAAACTGACAACCACTGCTACCTTGGACAAAAGCAGCAGATAACAGGGAATACCACCATCTGGAGGTTCCCATTGTCACTTACCATCTTGACTTAAAAATATATTGCTGTTCTTTCACTGTTGCTGGGTCAAAATCACGAGCAGCTCTATAGTTCAAGAAGGCAGCTCACCACCATCCCAAGGACGACTAAGGACGGGCAATATACGTTGACCCAGCCAGTGAAGTCCTCATCCCATAAATGAATAAAAAATACAAATTGCAGCATTTTAAGAAGGCACTCATCATCAATTTTCCAAGAGCAATTAGGAATGAGAAATAAATATTAGCCTTGCCACTGACAATGGAACAAGGTGAAGGGAGACTCAACCAGCTGAACAAGCACTAAGATATTGGAGGATTTTAGGGAATGAGAAACCATATCTGATAAGAGAGAACAATTAACAGGTAACACAGAGATAGGAAGGGAAGCTGAGTGGTTAGCAACTTGGTGTGAATACTAATGGCCACGATACTACTGCTTCACAAGCACAACAGCATCTCCAAGTCATTTGACAGAATGGGCATCCCATTTTATCACAGATATTACTATGGCATCTGAATCACTGTAGGGCATCCTACATGGCATACGTCCTTATCTAGAAACAGACTTTCCGGTACAGTTCCAGACAGCAATTAAGAGCAAATTCTTTTAAAGTAAGGAACACTTACATCATAAATACTGAGATCCCTCCCTTTCCCCCTCCTCCCTCTAAACTCAGGATGAATTAAAAATTAAGCCTCCCTGGTCTATACTGAGGGTTCATGTTACAGACACAGATAATTACTGAGTACAGCAGGAGCAGCAAGTCTGGCCCTAGCTGGAGTTTGTTAAACCTCCCACGTCAATGCCAGTCTTGGCGCTCGGATTGGCAGGGTTAGTGGTTACTAACGCGGGGAAACATTTACCATGGTCTAGTATCCTGTTCGGCTGCACAGCTATGACCTTATAACGCCTGGCGCTCCAGTCCCGCCCGGGGGACCTTCTAATGGCCGAGCCGCACAGCCAAGTGGCCGTCGCGAAGTTGTTGCCGCGTATCAAGGCGGCGGCCTCGGCCCTGTGCACCGCCACCCTGTCGAAGTGGTGCAGGCCTCCCGAGTGCTCGAAGTGGATGTGGGTGACCACGGCCAGCAGCGGCTTGCTGCCGATCAGGCCGGCCGAGTGCAGGTACCTGCGCAGGTTCCTCAGGCCCAGGCCCGTGTCGATCAGCAGGTCCCGCTGCGAGCCCTGCACCAGCCAGATGTTGGCCCGGATCGCCGGCTCCAAGAAGCTCTCGCGGATCCGGTACAGCCCGTCCGACACCTTCTCCCACCAGAACCAGTCCCACCGGGAATTCTCCTGGACCCGGACAGCCGAGTCCGGCAGCATCCTCACTGCAATCCACCCCCAACACTGCCCAGCAAACCCACCCAATCAGCAGAGCCGGGAGGCGGGCTCTGTGTCTCTCACACACACACACACACATACCAGCACATCCAACCAGAATAGGTCAAAAGTTTATTTACTAGTGTCGCAAGAGATGAGTGAAATCCTAAATGAATATTTCTCATCAGCACTTACTGTTGAGAAAAGCATGGATGTGAGGGAACGTGGGGAAATAAATAGTGATGTCTGGAGATTGTGCATGATGTGCAGATGTTGGCTTGGACTGGGGTAAACACAGTAAGTGTGCTGGAGTTGGAATGTCTTGTTGAAGTTGTACAAGACATTGGTAAAGTCACACTTGAAATATTGTATGCAATTCTGGTCACCCTATTATAGAAAGAGTGCAGAAAACATTTTCTGAAATGCTACTAGGACTTGATGGATTGAGTTATAAGGAGAAGCTGGATAGATTGGGGCTTCTTTCTCTTGACGGTAGGAGGCTGAGGAGTGATCTTTTAGAGGTCTATAAAATAATGAGAGACACAGGTCAACTAGATAATCAATATCTTTTCCTAAAGGTAGGGGAGTCTAAAACTAAAGGGCATAGATTTAAAATGAGAGGAGAGAGATACAAAAGTGTCCAGAGGGGCAATCTTTTCACACAGAGAGTGATGAGTGTCTGAAACAAGCCAGGTACAATTTTGTCTTTTAAAAAGCATTTAGATAGTTACATGGGTTCTAGGGGTATAGAAGGATACGGGCCAAATGCAGGCAACTGGAATCAGCTTAGGTGTTTTAAAAAAATGGGAAGCATGGACAACTTTGGCCAAAGGGCCTGTTTTCATGCTGTAAACCTCCATAATTCTATGACTCTAAGAGGCTTGCATTAACACTGCAATGAAGTTGTGAAAATCCCCTGGTTGCCACAATCTGGTGCTTGTTCTGGTATATTAAGGGAGGATTTAACATGGCCAAGCCACCTAACCAGCACATCTTTCAGACTTAGGTGGTTAGCACTGCTGCTTCATAGCTCCAGGAACTTGGGTTCAATTCCTGGCTTGGGTCGCTGTCTGTGTGGTATTTGCATGACATTCCAGTGTCTGTGTCGGTTTCCTCTCACAATCCAAAGATGTGCGGGTTTGGTACATTGGCTAAGATAAATTGCCCCTTAGTATCCTAGAATGCATAAGTTAGAGGGATTAGCGGGGTAAATATGCAGGGTTACGAAGATAGGGCTTCAGTGGGATTGTTGTCAGTGCAGACTTGATGGGCCAAACGGCTTCCTTCTGCACTGTAGGGTTATAGAACATAGAACATAGAACAATACAGCACAAACAGGCCCTTCGGCCCTCGAGTTGCGCCGATCACATCTACCAATCCACAGACCTATCTATAACCCCTTATCCTATTCTTTTCCATATACTCATCCAGAAGTCTCTTAAAAGACCCCAGTGAGTTTGCCTCAACAACCTCCGACGGCAGTCGGTTCCATTCACTCACCACCCTCTGAGTGAAAAACCTACCCCTGACATCTCCTTTGTATTTGCTTCCCTGCACCTTAAATCTGTGTCCTCTCGTAGTGACCATTTCAGCTCGGGGAAATAGTCTCTGAGAGTCCACCCTATCTATTCCTCTCAACATTTTATAAACCTCTATCAGGTCGCCTCTCAACCTACGTCTCTCCAGTGAGAAGAGTCCCAGCTCCCTCAACCTATCTTCATAAGGCCTGCCTCCCAATCCAGGCAGCATCCTTGTAAATCTCCTCTGAACTCTCTCAAAAGCCTCTACATCCTTCCTATAATGAGGCAACCAGAACTGCACACAATACTCCAACTGGGGTCTGACTGGGTTACTATGACATGTGGGAGGAAACTGGAGCGTCTAGAGAAAACTCATACAGACACAGAAGATGTATTTTCCAGCCACACTCGCCCCCAGGACCAGAAAATCTTGCTGGAGGTCAATAACCTTTGTATGTTCCATCCCACTCACCATCATGCGACATTATTCCCATAGTACTCAGGCTAGGAAAATTCCACCCATGGAGAACATGCAGATTTTGCATACACAGTCACCCAAACCAGAAGTCAAACCCAGGTCTCTGGCACTGTGAGGCATCGTGCCATTTGTTGTGGACACTGGAATCTGAAGTGAAAACACAGAACGCTGGAAAATCTTAGCTGGTCTGGCAGCATCTGCAGAGGGAGAACAGAACTAACGAGTGCAGTCTGACCAGCTATTCACACCACACTCCTGCTGCAGTGAGATTGGTAAATATGGCGACCAGCCAAACCTCCATTCACTGAGGTGGAATGAGAAAATCCCACTGATACAAATGGCGGAAAGATTTCAGCTAATATTTTGTATCTGGATGATCCTTCATCAGAGCTTCGAGTTTGGGTGACTTTTTATCATCAGCAGCATTTGTGTGGAAGCAAGTCCTTGCATTTGGGCAGCACTTTGAACAGGGAGAAGCATCTCTGGATGCCCTGCAATGACAGCGTTACCAAACAAGTTTGACACTGAGCTATCAATGAAGATTATTAGCATGGTTTGACTAAAGTGTTAGGTTTTAAGAAGTGTTTTAAAGAAGAGAGAGATACAGATGTTTACGAACAGTATTCCAAATTTAGAGCAGGGGTCTCCAGATTGTCCTCCAGTGCAACCTAATTTTAACACTTGGAAATTAAGATGCCCCTAAACTAGTGATGGCCAACCTTTTATATGTCATGGCACACCATCGTACCATAAAAACATTTCAAGGCACACCTTCTATTTTCTCTGATCTCTTCCCTTACTGGGAATTTTGTTTTTAACTTCTCCCTATCTGCTCGCCTGTTTTTTGCAAACTCTCCCTGTCTCTCACATCTCCCAGGGTTTTTGTACCCTTTTTGAGTTTTCGCTTTTTATTCAGGAGCATGTGACATTTTGTCTTCAGTTCCAAGTGACATTGGTATGCATCAAAAAATCTGAACCACACATATGCGGCTCTTTCCTAGCTGGCACATGCATGGATGGCCCAAGATCCATTTTTTAAAATTCATTTATGGGACATGGGCATCGCTGGCTGGCCAGCATTTATTGCCCATGTCTAGTTACGCTTGGAGGGTAATTGGGAATCAACCACATTGTTTTGACTGTGGAATCACATGGAGGACAGACCAGGTAAGGATGGTGGATTTCCTTCCCTAAAGAACATTAATGAACCAGATGGGTTTTTCCAACAATCGGCAATGGTTTTATGGTCATCAGTAGATTCTTTATTCCAGATACTTTTTATTGAATTCAAATTCCACCATCTGATGTGGCATGATTCAAACTCGGATCCCCCCAAAACATCAGCTGAGTTTCTGGATTAATAGTCTAGCGATAATACCACTAGGCCATTGCCTCTCCCTAATTTGTCGATTCTTGTAGATGCCAACTGCAGAGCTGAAGAGGAAAGTTAATTTTAATTTAATTGTATGAATTTTGAGTGTTTTTCACAGGATACTTGAGGGTCTTCACAGCACACCAATGTGCCCTTGGGAACCACTGACCTAGTCATCAACGAAAACAAAATGACAACAGAGCAGCACAACAACATTAGTACATGTTTATTAAAGATAACATACTGCTCTAGCTGTATCAACAATGAAGTTGTGAATCTTTGACTTTGACTCAGTTATTAATTAAATCATTCAGTTTATAGATCAGCATATAATATATCATGCAATATGAAAATCTATGCTTTTAATATATTATTACAAAATGTACTCCCAATCTAGTATTTCAACTCAGAGCTCATGGACTTGACCAGCAGTGGACAATATTAAAGTTCACATTTGAGTTCAGCATTGCTAACCTAAAGCAATATCACATAAAGATTCCTTAAAAACCATCCTGACATCATTGATTTTAATGTGACATTAGTCAAATAAACTTTTAAATTTCCAGTGCAAATTTCAGTCCCAAACCCACAATATGCACAGACACTTTGTAATGAACCCCTCTGCCCCCCTCAACATACACACACGTTGTAATGAGCCCTTACTTTGCCACCTTGCCCCTACGACACTGTAGTTAGCCTGCAGTATATTGATTTTTTCACATCGCCCTCTCTGCTGTCCCCTCTGTTGGGGAGATGTAAATGAAGTTACATCAATATTGACTGCCTGAAACTGCGCAGATGTTGTTGGTCATACTTAGATCATAGATCATAGAATCATACAGTGCAGAAAGAGGCCCTTCGGCCCATCACGTCTTCTCCAACCACAATCCCATCCAGGCCCTACCCCCATATCCCTACATATTTTACCTGCTAATCCTTCTAACCTATGCATGTTAGGACACTAAGGGGCAATTTTAGCATGGCCAATCAACCAAATCCGCATATCTTTGGACTGTGGGAGGAAACCAGAGCACCCAGAGGAAACCCATTCAGACCTAAGGAGAATGTGCAAACTCCACATAGACAGTGACACGAGCCAGGACTTGAACCCAGGTCCGTGGAGCTGTGAAGCAGCTGTACTATTGTGCTGCCCTTAATTAGTGCCACATATGAAAAGGATGACAACAAGGCTGGGATGAAACTTTATTTTACATTTCATTTGAGGAATTAAGTGCTGAGAACATTGTGACACATTTGTTTGGAACTTCCCATGTTGATTTTGAGGAAATTTGAGCAATTTGAAAGATTGCTCTGTGAGCACCTATTGTACTCTGGCACTCAGTGAATCAGCCCAGTATGTCATGGAATAGTTGACACCAAAGGCATACCTGGCACAAGGGAGCTTCAATCTTAACAAAAAATATTGGTGTAGTTCCAAATAAAAGTTACATATTTGACTGAAAACAAATAAATTACAAGTGGTGCCGTTGTGTATTATGAGAGCCCACTGAAGACTATTCAAAAAAAACTCTTGAAATTTTCAGTTCTAAAGTCCTGACCCACACTCATTCCCCTCCCCACCAACAGCCCCCAAACTCAAATTTTGTATTAAGCTGCTATCCCCCATTGACACCAGGTAAAATTTTAACACTGAAGTTCTGAAATTGCAGGAGCTAGAGAGGCAAACAGAAATTCACCCTCAGCTGAGGTGGGGTGAACTTAGAGCAGAACCTGGTTCGAATGAAGTCTGCCTCTCTGTATCTCTATAAACTCCTCCAGCAGCCATCCAACATGTCTGCACTTCTGACCTCTTGCATTTCTGATTTTAATTGCTTCACTGTTGATGGCTGAATCCTAAACTCCAGAAACCTTTGAGTGTCTACCTCATTTTTCTCTTTTAAAGCACTCCTTAAAACCCGGCTTGTTGACTAAGCTTTTTGTCAATTGACCTAAAATCTCCTTATGCTGCTCAATATTGTAGTTTTTTTAATGATGTCCCTGAGAAGTATTTTGGGACATATGGTTATGTTAGTAGAGGTATACTAACAAAAGTTGTTTTTGTAACTGTTTTTCTGAGATTCTACCCTCAACTGAAAATTCCAGTCCATGTGTATGTATGCCTGACTGCCCATTCCCTCTTACATTTCAAGAGATATTTTTGCCTATTATGCCCCATTAAGACCAAACAACTGTTAATAACTACAAAATGGCGTGAACTCTATTTCTGTTTTTGTAAATAATCCATAAATATCCTAGAAAAAGATAATCACTTTTTCATGATGCTGCAATGAAAACAAACTGCAGTGTGTCCTTTGAAGTCCAGTCTAACTGCCATTCAGTGATTTAAGCTGGGTCCTCTACTGATAGTTGTGGAAAGCTATAAGTTCTGATCATTGACACTTCCAGCATTGGAACTTGGGCCCATGATTCATTCTTTAAGAAAAGATGTGAAAATCATTTGAGGAAAGAAAGAATTATGTTATCGTATTTTTGCCGTAGTTATCTTCCAAATGTGATGCAACGATATATATGCAAATGTAAGAGGTAATAAATGTTTGCAAATAAATTATAAAAGATTTGCCAGGCTGGCTCCATTGCTTGAGATTGTACATTATGCAGAACAATTTCAGTACAAACAGTACAGAAGATACTGATAGCAAAGGATACAATAACAGAAATAAGTTTCACTTATTCTAATTGAATGAAAAGATAAGCTAATTTATTTTATATTCTTGAACATTATATTTAATCAGTCTGACAAATAAGGTAACAAAATATCATTTACAGAGTTATGGTACTGACATTTTTAAAGAAAAACCTCCAAATATTATTTTCTGGGAAGTTTGATCATATATAATCATCACCTCCCTGCATGTCCCCCACCCCCAACCATGCATAGGAGTTTAAATAAGTTGATGAGGAGCTTCTATGTGCAAACTTCTTCCGTTTATTGATCACAAGTGAGAATGCTTTACTTGCATCAGCTTGTCCTCCAAAAATGCCAGTTTCACACTATGTCCCAGTAGTACTTGACTGATCATTTATTGCTGTCGATTCTTTTCATCAAGCCAAGATTCTGGCTGCTTGGCTTGCACTTGTCATCCTCATTTGGTGGTGCCCTATGAAAAGCAGCCATTGTAATTCAGTTCAAATACCAATATAACTAGAAGTTAAGAAAACAAAGAAAGTAAAACACTAGTGTCATTTTCACAATATAGACACATGTCAATACTGTTAGGATTCTTCAGACCCGGTTTCTAAGCTAGGATGATTGAAGGCAATGTCAAGCATTGTTAGTTAAAATCCAATGTGTAGCCATATAAATGAAATAGTTGAGACAGTATGTTTTTCTTTGTGTAATGCTAATGAAAATAATTTTGGCAAGCTGCCACTGATTTACGATAACATCATAATAAAATAATTTCTCTTTAACTTCATACATAGAACAAAAAAATCTATAATATGTAAGCAATATAGACCAGACGTTTCTGAGATACAGGTATTCTGACTATTGTGAAACTGATTCTGCAGTAATTACAGTAGAGACACAGTAGTATTGTATCATACAAATTATTTTTTCTGATTTTAGCATGCTTATTTAGTCCTTTAATAGGGAAATATTTAATAATCACATCTAAATGGTACAAGAACAGAAACTTACCTAACATACTGTGGACCCTTCTTACCATCAACAACATCCTTAGTTATATGAAAAGCAATGATGTCCGAATTAGGAATCTCATACATTGGCTCCAGCAGTAACTGTTCCTGAAATAAAAGCAGACAAAACTATCCTTCAAAAATGTAACTCATCGGTAGACTTTTATTGCATATAGTCAAATAATTGCACTTCCATCTTGGAGAACATAGACATCCGTATGAAAGTATATTATCTGCAAAAAACAGAATTGAAACAGCATATGGTCAGTGTTTCAATACGTTGGACCATGGAGCAGGACACAGTTTGGTTTGTGTCTATCTATTTTCACAGTAAGAGTTTCTAACCTCACCTATGATATTAATGAACACGATGAGTGATACAAAGTTCTAGGTAAAGTTTTCTACAGAATCTGTAGAATCCTTACAGTGCAGAAGACACTATTTGGCCTATTAAGCTGATTCTCCTTCAGATTATTTTACCCAGGCCCTCTCTGCTGCTTAAGATCCAAATTGGCCTGCAACACTGCAACAACCACTTGTTTTGGTATAGCACAGTGATAGACAACCTCGGCTATCCCTCCCTCATTTCAGTTGGGTGCAAGATTGAAATCGGCATATGCACTAACCATGACCCATGAATAGGATTAAATTAATGCCAAATATTTAATCATGCATTATAGAAAATGCTTAAACGTTCATATATTAACTGCTAAAAACTTCAAATGATAAAACAGAAAAACCTTTTATACTTAACTTATTGAAAGTTCAAAATTAACATGTAAAAAGCAACATCCCCCCCCCTCCCCACCATGTTCACTCCAGTTATAACCAAGATAATCTTCCAGGATGGGGTAATTTTGCTAACTACACTTGCAGCGCCTGCAGATTGAACTATAGCACTTCTACAAATGCTGATTGGATGCAAGGGGAACGCTTGGCTTTCACAGTCATTGTGTGCAACCTGCCCATCGGCATTTGTCAACCGAATGTCTTGCAGGCCACACTCTCAACCATGATGGGCCACATGTTGTACTCACTACTGTTATAGCATCTTTAATGTTATAAAACATTCAACAGGAAGGATAGGACTTGTTATGATAGTTCACCTATCTTTTTGAGTTTGGCCATTGTTACAGTCCAGCAAACTGGATTGCAACAAAATGTGGGAATAACATTTTGGATTTTCTCCCTGGCTGATGGCAATGGATGTACTACTATGATGACTGATTTGGATGTCAATCTCAAAATATTTAAAATTTAACCCCCAAAATGCAACTGCAATCTTTAATGGATGCACAAAGCCTGGTAAAAATGAACTTACCAAGATGGATCTTAATCCTCTGGCCCCTATTTTTTTTTCAATTGCCTTACTTGCGATAGTACGCAGGGCTGCATCCGTAATAGAGAAATGACACTGAAATAAAAGGTCCAAGAAGACTCCTGAGAAATCCCATATCATTGCTATTTTATTATTTAAGTTCAGAAATATTTTAAGGATTAGTTTAAATTATTGTTATTTTCTCTTAATTACCTGTTTTCATTTTAAATACATTGTACCTCATGCTTTTGCAGAATACTTTTTAATCACCTGAATCTATTCAGGATAAAAGTAAACACTCCCCCATTTCAGGACCAATGTCAAGGCAACAGTGAATCTGTTGAATCTGTGCTGCTTGAGAAACGTGTCTTATGGATACATGAAAATATAGTTTACGTTTCACGTAAGATTAGGAGCCCAAGAAATGTGGTTAGCAATTTCTGTTAAAATAGACTCATAGAGTCTTAGAGGTTTACTGCATGAAAACAGGCCCTTCAACCCGACCTATCCACGCCACCCTTTTTTTTTTAACTCCTAAGTAGTCCAAATTGCCCATATTTGGCTCATATCCTTCTATACCTATCTTACCCATGTAACTATCTTAATGCTTTTTAAAAGACAACTAACTACTAACTTTGGCAGCTTGCTCCAGACACTTATCACCCTCTATGAAAAAATTGCTCCTCTGGACACTTTTGTATCTCCCTCCTCTCACTTTAAACCCATGCCCTCTAGTTTTAGACTCCCCTACCAATGTCAGAGAGATGTTCAACTTTTCTTCATAAATTTCAAAAGCCCATTTCAGTGTTCATTCTGATCTCTAACCCATCGTCTTATTAACGTGCTTGAAAGTGACATCCAGAACTCTAATTCACCGATTACTTTGAATATTGATAATGAGTGTCTTGATATGTACGCTTTTAATCAAATGTACATGTTAACACTGAATAATTCATCTAAAACGAAGTAGGGTAACTGATATTTTAGATATGTCCTTAAACTCTTCAACAGCCATTATTATTGTTTTTGTTTGATTGCCGTAGATAAATACAATTTCCTTCTTAATTTTATTTTAAATATTAACAGGATGCATGTTCTATTACAAAATACTACCTAGCAGTCTTAATTTCAACTAGTGGTTAAAATGATCACTATATTGTCAATGAATATCAACAATAGGGAAATAAATCAGTTTTGGATCACCATTGTAAATATATATCAGAATGCTCTTTACTTGACCACTCTTGACCATTCTTCATGTTGGTATAACAAAGGAGCAGAGGATAGGAATGTGGAACTGCAGTAGTAATACTGCTTCTACAATTGAGGAAGAAAGTTTTGCTCTCTCTTTTCCTCCAACTATGCAGAAATTTTAGCCAGTAAGGACAACGACCTATGTCCAGCTCTTTGTTGAAGCAGCACTGAGTCAAAGTTATATTACAGTAAGAGCACCTAGAAAGGCGACTTTTTTGTTTTATTTCCCTTTAAATGGGAAAATAGCTGGGAAACTCAGCAGCACAGAAGATTGTAACTAAGTTACAAGAGCTCAGTTTGATTTTCTTGTGGAGCAATTTGCTACTGATGTTTGGGAAGGGTTTAAACCAACTTGGCAGGAATGTGTGATCCAGGAGATAGTATCAAAGAAAGAAAGGGCTGGGAAAGAAAATAATACTGGAGTAGGAAAAAATAGGATATTCCACAATAAAACAGAAAATGCTGGAAAATCTCATTAGATTTGACAGCATCTATGGAGAGAGAATAGAGCTATTGTTTCAAGTCCAGATGACCCTTCAAAGCTGGCTCTTTCTCCACAGATGTTGGCAGGCCTGCTGAGATTTTCCAGGATTTTCTGATTTTATTTCAGATTCCAGCATCGACAATATTTTGTTTTTATTATATTAAGGTATTAAGTTAATTTAGCATAAGAGAGAAAGTAATAAAGCCTAAATAAGGGTTTCTGTGCATGTATGTGAACATATGGAGTATGTTAATAAGCTGCATACACAGACAGCCACCTGAAAATATGATGTTTTGGCTATAACAGAGGCCAACCTCAAAGAAAAGTAGGACTTGTTATATTAAATATTCCTGGATACAAAGTTCAGGAAAGATTGGGAAAGGAAAGGAAGTGTGACTAAGTAGCACCTTAAAATGCTGAAGAGAGAGGACATCCTAATGGTGTCTGTAATGTCCTAACAATGTTAGAGGTGATAGGGTTTAAACAAAAAAAAATGGTTTGTATATCTCAGTTCAAGCTGACAAAAATAGATTTACTCTAGGACCTCTTATCTATACAGAGTAGAAACTGCAACTAAAACAGCAGCCTATGCAGCACTCTAATGACATCACCATCAAACCATGTGATCAGCTCAAAGCAATCTGCAACCACTTAAGTATTTAAGTGTCAAGGACAGAATCTATTTGGTTAGAGCTAAGGAACAAGAAGGATGAAATATATTGCTTGCTATAGACTATAGATGATAAACTAGTGGAAAAGATGTAAAGGAACAAAGTTGACAGGAAATTACAGAGAAGGGCAAATATTTATAACGGGAGATGTTAATTATCCAAATATTGGCTGGAATAGTAGTAATGCAAAGGGCAGAGAGACAAGATTTCTGAAAGTGTACAGAAGAATTTTCCACAGCAATATGTCTTAAGTTCAACAAAAACAAAGCATTGCTAGACCTGATTGTTGGGAATGAGGTGAGCCAAATGGTCATATATTAGTTGAGGAACATTTAGATAATAATGATTACTGTATCACAAGGTTTATGAGTTTGCTATGGAAAAGAACAAGGAGCAATTCAGAGTAAGAATAATTAACTGGAGGGAAGCCAACATGAATGGGGTAAGAATGGATCTGGCCCATATAAATTAGAATTCAAAGATTAGAAGGCGAAACTGTCACTGAACAATGGGCAATCTTTAAAAAATAAATAGTTTAAGATAGATACCTACAAAGCAGAAAGCTAGAATATAAAAAAAATCTGAATTCCAGAAATGATGAAAGGGATAGATATTCGGATAAATGCGTGTATTTATGAGAGCTGTCAGGTGGATAACATAACTGAGAATTACTGAATATAGAATATTGAAAGGGGAATTGAAAAAGGAAATAGAAGCAGAGAGAGAATAATGAAAAGACACTAAACTCACACAAAAGGAGATCCAACATCATAAAAGTAGTCAAAGAGTGGGGGTAAGAGGAAGAGTGCGGCTGATTAGGGATGAAAATTAGGGATTTATGGAAGCAAGAGATAAGGTGACCAATGAAAGATTTTGCTTTTGACTTTACCAAGAAAATGATGCTGTCCAGGTCATGTTAAAAGGGGACGTAATTCATTCTCAAAGATGAAGGGTTTAAAGTTGATCAGCATGAGTATTTGATAGGTTGTCTGTATTGAAAGTGGATATAGCACTAGGTTCAAATGAGGTGCATCCAAGTATACTGAAGGAAGTGGGAATGAAATTGAGGAGATCTGCCCATAATTTTCCAATCTTCCTTAGACTCAAGGTGGCACCAGAGGATTGAAGTATTGCAAGTTATTCAACAAAGAATGTAAAAATAAGCCCAGAAACTACAGGTCAGACAGTTTAATATCCATAGTGAGCTGGTTTTTAGAACTGATGGGCTAGATCTTACGGATCAGCAAAGTCCTCATCTTCAGTTAAGTAGTCAGGTAAGGAAGCCTGCCAAGGTATTGCCAGCTGCCCTTTAACATGGGGAACAATGTCACTTGACTTAAGTTGAGTCATCTGCTCCAATCTCAGGTGGATGTTCAGGCTTAGAGAGTTGCTAGCCAATCAGATAACCAAAATCACTGGAGTCCCAGTCCTGTCCAGTTCAAGTGGTGGCCACAACTGGGACTACAGGCAGCCCCAGAGGGAAATGTTCTGCAATGGAGCTGGAGTTCAAATTATGTTCAGAGTATTGCCAGGGCCAGGCTTACAGATCTCAGCAACAAGGATTGGGGAGGGATGAGGACCCAGTATAAGAGGCCAGCAGAGACATTTAAGGGATTGATGGGGGCTGTGATCTTGGAAGGTACCTCAAATGAGTACAGTAGACCTGTAAAGGAGGTTCCCTCACTTCCCCCACTCAACCTTCCTCTCCACGCCCCTACTCCATCCCACTCCACCTCCCCACTTTACCCCACCCCACTCCAACCCCCCACCCCACCCCACTGGCCTACTTCTGCTTCTGTATTAAACTTTTTGATTGTAGATTTTTGTTATTAAATTCCAGTTTCACCATTTGTCATGGTAGGATTTGAATCTAGATCCCGGAGAATTATATTGGGTCACCAGTGATAACACCACTATACCGCTATTTACAAATCAGTGAAAGTGACAGGATATGTTGAGACTAGTTAGTAAAACATAAAGCATCCTGAGCTTTATAAATAGCAACATACAGTACAAATGCAAGGAAGTGATCTTAAACTTGATTTAAACTTGTGTTCAGCCTTATCTGGAATCTTTTGACCTATTGTGGGCATCACATTTTAGGAAAATCGTCAAGACGTTACAGAGCTGCAGATCAGATTCACTAGAATGATTCCACTATTACATAAAAGGATTGAGAATGTTGGAATTGTTCTCTGTCAAGAAGGATGGGGGGGATTTAACAGAGAAATTCAAAACCATGTAAGGTCTGGATAGAGTAGACTGGGAGAAACTGTTCCCATTGGTGAAAGGATCAAGAACCATAAGGTACAGATTTAAGAAGCAAACACGATGTGAGAAAAAGCATTTGCACAAAGTTAGTGGATTGAATTTGGAATGCACTACACAAAGGTGTAGTTCAGGCAGGGTCAGTTGAGGTTACCAAAAGAGAATTAGATGATCATCTGCAAAGGAAACAAAATTGCAGGGCTACAGGGAAAACGCAAGTAAGTAGTGCTTGGTGAACTGCTCCTTCAGAATGCCAGCATAGATTGGATAGGCTGAATACCCTGCTGTGCTGTAACCTGCTCAAGAATAATTACAGGTGCGTAATAAATGATGACCTATCCAGAAATGCTCACACCCCGACATAGTGTTTTAAAATTTTATGATTCTGTGTGTCCCATAATTCTGGCAACACATATTTCTGCTTCAAAAGAATGCCAACATTTATTTTTTTTTCTTGGTAGACATGCATCTAGTAAGATAGTTTGTACCGTGTGGTCAATTTGGTGTTCTTCTTTTACTCCTACCTATACAGATAAAATTAGACCATTGAATTGTAACATCCTTTACAGCTATATAGTTCCAGGCTTCTGTTTCCCTTTTATGCATACCTTATCCATATCAAACAGCATCTTGTACTGAGTTATTAATGAATTTTGTGGTTCTGTCAAAATACGAACTAGCATGTCCTCATTTAAACTATGCAGTGCAAGAATCACAGGAAATCTTCCCACAAATTCTGGAATCATTCCATATTCTATCAGGTCCCTAGCCTCCACACTACAAAGCAACTTGTCTTGCTCTTGGGATTCTTTTTGTGTATTCACTCCAGAAGAATTAGCCAGGCCAGCTGCTGCTATAGCTCGACGGCCAGTGCCCAGATTGGTCATTGCACCAAATCCTAGGTACTGAGTGAAAAAAAATAGGTTATTTTACTTTCCATTTACTTTTTAAAGCTTTATTGCATAAATTAATTTCAAACAGATCACAGTTTAAATTGTGAGGAAAGTATTAACATTAATTTTGCTGAAAAGAGATATATAGTCAAAGCTTTTCATCTAGCATTTATCAGGACAAACCCATAAATGCCAAGTTTCAAACAATCACAACAATTTATCATACAGAAGAAAAGAGGATGCTGATTAGTTGGTAAGTCCATTCTGACTGGTTAAGGCATTACCATGGAGGAAGCAACATGGAACTAGAAGACTTCCATTTTCTCAGATAATTCAAAGAAGGATCAAGGATTGTGCATATTACCATTGTTTGCAGCAAATGCAAGTCTGCATATGACCAGAATTATATTATGAATATATTTCAGCTTTAAGCCTGTTGAGCCCTCCTTCCCCCCATCTCCACACCACCACTACCTCTCCCCGCCCACCACCACCCCACTATCTCTGTCCCTCACACACTCCCCTTGCCAAGTCTGACACTTTTTGCATTTAGAAGACCTCCAAACACCTAACCAAATCCCCATCCAAAGCTGCATTCCTTTGTCCGGAGGTGTTTGAGAGCACTTAATGAACAACCAGGCTGGAAATTGGTTCTGGGAATAATGGACAGCAGGAGTCACTTGGTCAGAGTTTGGTAACTCTGTTCCTGTAGAAATCCCACTCCAGTCTATTAACAATCATTTGATCATTAAATGGCTGTGGGCAGCCAATGTTCCTCTTAGTGGCTTCCAGGCAGGAATCAAGTGTTTTACATAATTCGGTCTGGTGTCTTGAGTGTCTAGCAGTGGTGAGAGGGGATGGACAGCTGCTACATTGGAAGGGGGTTTTGACTTTGAGTAGCATTTTGAAGGGACCAGGGATGCAGCAAGAGATGGGCTGTGAAAATGTAACAGCTGATTGAGGTGCTTAGTGCAATACCTTAGCAAATAAAAAAAAGCAGTCAAACTCAAATCAACTAAATGATAATTTCCAACTCAGTCAGGTGAAAACCATGCTGTCAACATTACCCCACCCAAAGAAAGGCCATAATGCCAAAATTTCCTGTTACTATTTAATATTGATTTTGTTTCTTAGTATAGCACTTAAAGGACCTTAATACCAGTTCCTGCATCAAAATAAAGAAATTGGATTATGGTGAGTTGTTAATTAAGGAATTGGGAGCAGTGTGCAGCATAGTTAGGTCAGGAAACAGGACCAATCATGCATTTTCATCGACCAACAGCCATTTTCTGAAACAGTGCTGGAAAACCAGCAGGAATACAGTAGTAAGTAGGATGACAAGTTTAATGTTTACAAGTTTTGGGTGGATTATGGCTAGTTTGCAAAAAATGTCAGGCCAGACACCAGCCAAATTCAGAGGCCTTTGACTTAAACAATGACACTCAGAGCTGAGGTTTGAAGAGTGAAGGCCCGCTGTAGGATAAGTTTTATGGGGCTAAGTTTAAAAAGGCATGGCAAAAGGAACTAAGGGTTCTAATCTTTGATTAGGCTGATATCCAGTGGGATGTTTGTGTCTGAAAAAGGCAGAGTTTGGAACTCTATAGAACCTATAATCTTCTGTGGCTAATAACTTGGTACATAAAACAAAAGTGGAGTATTCATTATGGAAACAACCCAGAGCACTTTCTGCTGAATGTAAAGACAAAGGAAGAAATAGGTTACCTCATGTGCCACATGGAAGAGAATCAAAAAACAATATTGAAGAAACCTTGTACAAGAGAAAGGTGGGAAAGAATACAAAGCAATTCTATTTCTTTTCCCCACAGCAATTTGATGTCTTACTCATTAGATCTACTTGCAGTGATTATATGTTGGATCCCAAAGACGCAGGACATGAGGAGTCCATTGTCTGGAGTCCCCACTCCTTTGCATTGATTTTGGTGCCAATATCCACTCTCACTTTGGCCCTGGTCCAGTTTCCAGCCAATCGAGCAAATTCCCTTTGAATTTATAGGGGATGCCACAGAATGGCTGTAGATTTTATGGTTCCAGATTTTTAATGTCATTTTGATGTGGAGAAAGTCAAGTTTGGTTAAGACTCTTGAGCTATGAAAAATGCTAGTGTGGACCTTAAACCTGTGAAATAATCTGTTTCAGACATCATGAAGCTATAGGAATTATTCAGATAATACCACCACTGAGAACATTCTAACAAGTTCCCACAAATATTGGAAAGAACATTCAATATTTAAAGAATTAAGAATAGACCTTTTCATTTCTCCTCCTGCTGATTACTCTGTCCAGTCCATTAAAAGCACCTGAACCTACAAAGAGAATGTTGGTAGTGTCCACTGGAACAGTATCCGTGCGATATCTCCTCGTGTTCCGTTCTGGGACATTTACTATTGTTCCCTCTATGATTTTCAACAAACCCTGAAAAAGAAAAATACCATAATTATACTCTAAAATTGCAATTTAAGACCTCTGTTTATAAATCACCAGTGGTAATATCACAGCTTTACACTTGAATTGAAGAGTTAAGATACCTTTTAAGGCCAAATGATAAAATAAAATCTGAACAGTGCTTACCTTGGCAACTTCCCTGAGATCAGAAGATTTCTTTCTCACCCACTCTCAGATTTGGTGCACAGATGAAGCAGCATTTATTCTGCTATTTCTGGACCATTCTGGTCTCCATGTGATAAAAAGAGTGAGAGATACTGGAGAGGTTGCAAAAAACACTTGCATAAATGATACCAGAACTTATAACTATCATAAAAGACTGATCCCCTGGTTCTGTCCAGAAAGGGAAAAAACTAAGACTTAAGAAATCTCTTTAAAATTATCAAGATTCTTGATAGGTTGACATAGAGAAGATTACCACTTGTTGGTAGTCCAACAATAGAGGTTACAAATCTGAGAAAATCCACTACTAAATCCAACTGGGAAGTCAAAAGGAATTTTATTTCACAGATGTGGACTAGAATGTGAAACTTGCAACCACAAAGAGTAGTTCACATGAGTAACATAGATGCAATGACCGAGAAAGAAATAAAAGGATTACTGATAAAGTTAGATCAAGTAGGTTGAAATGAAGCTAATATGGAGCATAAACACTTGTATAAACCAATTGAGTCAAATGACTTATTTCTGTTCTGTAAAAATGACATAATTCTATGCAACTTCCAAAAGATTGCTCTGGTGTTGTCTTCACTGTAAATGGCCCTTCACTTCAAAGGACTTTATTCCTTTATGGGATGTCTTCTAACAGCACTTATAGGGAGCCACCCTAATGTTTGCATGGTAGCACAGTGGTTAGCACTGCTGCTTCACAGCTCCAGAGTCCTGGGTTCAATTCCCGGCTCAGGTCACTGTCTGTGTGGAGTTTGCACATCCTCCTCGTATCTGCATGGGTTTCCTCCGAGTGCTCCCGTTTCCTCCCACAATCCAAAGATGTGCAGGTTAGGTTGATTGGCTTTGCTAAGAAATTGCCCCTTAGTGTCCAGGGTAGCTGAGGTTAGAGGGATTCGTGGATCGGATATGTGGGTAGGGCCTGGGTGGGATTGTGTTTGGTGCAGATTCAATGGGTTGAAGGGCCTCTTTCTGCACTGTAGGGTTCTACGATATGATTCTATGATTCATCTTTTCTCCCTCTTTAGGTGGAGAACACCTTTAAAAACAATCAGAAATCCTTCACTTGTTGCTACTGCAAGATAAATTGCAGCTTAACCCTAGGGCATTCACAATACATTTGTGGACTGAACATAGTGATAATTTACTTCAATGAAGCTGACTGTGTACTACAACACCCAGGTCAGATGACTATACTACAAAAATGTGCAACATCCAAGGAGGAGTGGTGCCAGTGTCTCTCTACTAAGACAATGTTATCACTCGTGAAACTAGCAAGATTTGTAACTCAAACCTTTAATAATTCACATTATCCACTGTGCACATAGTGCACAAACACTCAGTTCTAGATAATAATCACTTGAGTTTCAATGGGATATTACTTGAATTGCAAAAGTCTACCAGCAAATCAAAGACCCAGAATCTTTGCCAGGAATACTTGATCATGTGGAATAACAGCAAATTGAGCAAGCCAATGTACACACCAGTGAAGAAACCTGCCAGATTTGCCTGTACTGAAATAAACAGAACAAAAGCCAATAGGTTATTTTACAGGCATGTGATTCAAAGCACCTAGAAAGAAAACACAGGAAAATAGCCCTTAAGATGTGCAAGCAACAAAAATTGTGCAATTCAAGCTGTAAAGATTACACAATCATAATTATCACAAAAGTTAATGTTTCCTATTCACATGCCTCTAAAAACTTCAGGTTGTAGTTACTCCTGCTACTCGACTGTACACAAATATATTAAGGCAAAAAAAAGTTTTGAAACATTATTATTTGTTTTAAAGTGTTTTTAACTGGCCTTATAAATCCAATGGTCTGAGCTTTATTTTTAATCAAGTCCACCCCATCTATTGAAAATCTCTCTCTGCTGTTTCATTAGATATTATAGGCTTATTTAAATGGAAAACAGGAATCTCCACAAACCTTTAAAATGGCAGATGAGACATTGATGCATATATCCTGTCTCCATTTCCAACAGGTTCCATTTTTACCAGCAGGTGAAGAGCAAGAGTCATGAACGAAGAAAACCCAAACTCAACATGGTCATTTGAATTTAGTGCCAAATTCTAACAGACCCCATTTTTGCTGGTTTAAGGGCCTTAATCCGAAGTATGGAAGTCTCAAATTGATGAACTTTAAATATGTGTGTGCGAGTAAGGTCTGCTTAGGTGTCCTGATCTAAAGCTTTTTAATTTCCTGTTCCTTATCCATGAGAAAAACAGGCTGAAACTGTCAGTAAGAGTTAAAAAAAAACACCCTCTGTTGACTGCTTTTGTTGATAGGCCATCTGTTGTAGGAAAGAAAATAACATTGCCATCTGATCATTAAATTTGCAAAAGAGATCTTTGTTCACTTCCTTAAGGCTATTCTGTCATTACGAATACTTGGATGGATTTCAAAAGGTATCTCAGCAAAGAACTGGGGTTCACAGTTTGATTGACAGTTTAAAGAAGCTATTACAAGATTAGCTGATTTTGGTCTGAGTTTTTTTATTTTTATAAGGGATTAACCATGAGGAGATTTAAAGGTTTGAAAGAATTTCATGAATGGGAGATTATTTCACTGTCAAACGTGTAAGAAAAAGAATGATTACAAGAAGTTTTTTACTTCATTCCACAGATTCTTGAGGCCTGCCATTGTGGATACTGAGTGAGTGGCTACAGAGATAGCATGGAGGCTATGAGGGGGCATGGGTGAGGGTGGAATATGAATTGTCGTGGAGGTGACAGGGGGCTTTGAAAGGGTATGGGACAGAGATGAGTGAAGGATGAAAACAAGAAGGCCTTCCTCACAGCTTTGAAAACAATTGGGATCATGTCCATGAGTAACAAAAATCTGGCCACATCACTCACTTGCTGTACACCTTCTCCTCCTACATCGCGAAGCTGGTGTATTCCTGAAACTGCTCCAATCTTATCCACTTCATCAAGAAAGACAATTCCTTATGGATTACAAAATACATAAATAAATATTTAAAAATTGTTTAGTCTCACTATGGCACTCTCTGGTAAATGTATAACAGCCTGCAACACAACATGTGTTGATTGTGGCTGCTCTTGTTAATAGGTAATAATGGTACCCCATGCTGTTCAGGCTCCTTCTGCAGATATTCAGAAATAACAATGCCTAATCATCCAAGATCAGTCCTTCTGAACATTGTTGCTCAAAACACATCCTTCCCACCAAGCAGAAACCATAGTTTTGAGCACTAGCTAACAGTAAAGGATTGCTAGCTGCACAATAATTATTGCCAACTTATCTGCTAGGAGAGGGAGAGAGGATTCATGAGGGTGAAATGGAAAGGTACAGATTATGAAGGTGACAAGCAGGTGGGGGAAATGTGGGCTATTCTTCAAGACTTCTTTTATTTCTGATTTCAAATGTATTGAGTGACATGAGCCTTCAGATGTATTGCAGTTACATGAAGCTAAGATCACCTAAATTATCTTACTTTTGAGAGCAAATGAACTCTCAGCCCAGCTTGTGAGTAAGTTCCCATCATCTTGTGAGCTGGCCACTGAACATTGTGGAGGACCCATAAACTTACTGTGCTGTAGATACAAAAAAGTGGTTTTGAGCAGTGGCTTTGGTTTCAGTCTGGCAATTGCCTGCTCATTCTGCGTTAGAAGTGTGCTGTGTATCATATTGTTAGGCATTCAGGACATGTGCCAGAAACAGACATTATTCCTCTGCATATGCAAAGAAGGAGCCTACTGCCTGTTTAATGCCAACTTTGCAAAATTTGACTACTGCAGAGGAGGCTGTGGATGCTGCTGTTAGTTTCTTTAGGCACTTGACAACCAACTGTCAGTCCCCAAAGAAATCACTGCAATCAGGTTACCAACTGACCTGAGTTTCCAGGGACTGGAAATAAATTTATAACACTCTGCTGCACACAACCCAAGACAAAAATTGTAGACCTGAATTCTTTGCATGGTGAGATCCATTTCCCGGCATTCAAAGAGTTGGTAGGGAAGTGGTCCACACTGATGCTGAGTGCCCAGTATCCATTTCATGCTTCAAATGAGGCCTTACCCACTCAAGCATGAAACTATTGTGCTGTTTCGAGCAGAAACTCGGAATGAATTCTGTCCTTTCAAATTCATCCCAGCCCCCCCTATCTAAAAACCTACCAGTGAGGGAGCATATGTGACCTAAGGTGGGAATCACATATGCTAACCACATTAAAATGTAGCTGTAGAGAAGAAAAAGGCTATTACACATCCAAGAAAATCTAACTGCATCATGAAAAGTCTGTTTGTTTTCAATTGCTGCTGGAAGATGGTGAGGCATGATGTTGAAGTAATGGGTAGACCAATAGTGAGGTGGCTGCCATGTAATCAATTCTCTAAGAACCCAAACAAATTTGGGAACCCAGTGCTGCAGGTTACCACCCTAAATCTAGATTTTTTTTCCTTACCTTACTGTCAGATTAAATTAGTAGACAACTTCTGCCTGCCAACAATACTACCAATTGCTTCATCTATCTCCCCATTCCCCTCCCCTCACCCAGCTTGGAAATATTGGGTGGGATTTTCTGTTCACTCCCCTGCTATGTTTTGCAGCAGTGGAAGTGGTTCGCCATTGGGCAGTGTCAGAATTTTCCAGTGCTGCTGCTGTCAACCAGTTTTCCCATTGTTCACACACCCTGCTGTTGGGGAACCTGTGGTGGGGGGCAGGTGTCACCGGAGGAATCAGAAGATCCTGTCAGCAAGAACGGCGAAAAAGCTTCGACCATTGGAACAGGAGTCTCTCTTTTAGCCCCCTGAGCCTGTTCAGCCATTCAGTGAAGTTGCGAATGATCTCCAATATAACTCCATTTACCTGCTTTGTATCTCTAAAATCTCAATATTAGAATTTATTGGCTTCATACATTTAAATCGATACGTGAACAACATCACTTATACCAATCTCATGACAAAAATTGTATAACATTATCAGTTTACCAACAACATAATTGCAGGCACTTAGCAACAGAATGAAAATTCACAAGGGGGATTCTCCCAAAAACATCTAAGCATCGAATTTACATAAAACTGGAATAAATCCAGATGATTTTCTCAGTGGGATTTTCAAAATGAATCTCCCACACTCTGTGCACTGCAGAGTGTGCTAGCATGACTCGCTAGCATGACCCCAATGCACTCCCCAATCCCCAATGGACAGTGCCAAGATACCTCCTTGGGGATTGCCACTTTACCCTTGGTCAGTGCCAGGGGTCCAGGCTGGCATTGCTAAGCTGTCAATGTCCAGGGAGGTAGCCCCCCCTTACCCTGATCTTAGGGAGAGCCTCCATAGCCCCCTTTCCCTCCAGCAGGGTCAGGTCACCAGCTCCTTGCAACTGGAAGCTATTGTAAACCCTGCTGGACTGAAACATTCTTGGTGGGGCCAGGAGTGGGGGGAGACTCTAGGGGACCTGGAGACTTCTGTCCCAAGCCCGTTAATTGGATGCAAATTCATATTTAAATACATTATACACTCCTCACTATTTCTGGTTAAAGCTGATGACTCTAGAAATCTAACCGCCAGAGTCTTGAGGAGGACATGGTGCCCAGCAGGTAGGTCACTATATTCTGCTTCAATCTCCCAGACTGGGAGAATTCCCCCAATCCCCCATAACACTGTTAACACTTGCCAATATTAATTTCAATCCTAAAAATAAATTCAAATAACCTCTACTATTGCAATTGTTTACATATGACCTGCTATTCAGCATCAGCAGCACATTATAGCACCATCTAGGCTGATCTCTTCTTAAAAGAGATATACAGCACACAAACAGGCCCTTTGGCCCAACTTGTCCATGCTGACCAGGTTTCCTAAACTGAATTAGTCCTATTTGCCTGCGTTTGGCTCATACGCCTCTGAACCTTTCCCATCCATGTACCTGTCCAAATGTATTTTAAATGTTGTAATTGCACCCACCTTTACCACTTCTCTGGCAACTCATTCCATATACACAGATCATACTGTGTGAAAAAGTTGCTCTCCAATTCTTTTTAAATCTTTCCCTGCCACATTCAACTTATATTCTCTGGATTTGGACTCCCCTACCCTAAGGAAAGGACCTTGGCTAATCACCTTATCTATGCCCCTTCATGATTTTATAAATCTCTATTAGGCCACTCCTCATCATCCTACAATCCACAGAAAAAAGTCCCAGCCTATCTACCTCTCCTTATAATGCCATCCTTCCAATCCCAGCAACATCCTTATCAATCTTTTTTAGAGCCTTTCCTCTTTCATAAAATCCTTCCTATACCATTGTTGGATTAGTTGCAAATCTCACCATTTAAACTTTTTATGGGATACATTTCTCTCACTGATTGTTTGAAATGATAAAAGCAAACTAAACCTGCTTGCAACTGTTCATCATCATAAAATAATGGAGGCCATTGAAAGGAATGAGCTCCAAGTTACTGAATGATTTGTGCCAAGATACAAGTCTCCTGTTGTTATAAAAGACCCTATTACTCTTGCTGTCACCCTCAACAAATCCTCAAATTGACACTTTGGAACAGATATAGTAAAACAAATACTAATATTCACCAATTGGTCTCATTTGATTGTATTTTTTGACCAAAATAAGAAGGGTACCTTGTTGAGCTCTTGCAACATTGAAGTTTGCATTCTGCAGCAGCTTAGCAATGACTGATTCGATGTCTTCACCAACATATCCTGCTTGCGTTAGGCTTGTACAATCACAGATAGTAAAAGGTACATCCAAGCACTTAGCCAAGCTCTGGGCTAACAATGTTTTCCCTATGAAAATAAAATTGATTATTTGATTTTGAAATAAAATTGTATTGTTGTGAGACCCTTGCTTCACATGAAAAGAAATTTTTGGATTTACTGGCCAAAAACCCCTAATTGATTTCTTTTTAAGATTAAAGCCATATTTCAGTGATTTGCAATCATTCACACAGATGGCCACATCATTGGCCTATAAATTTGCATCATTGTATCTTCTGTCTTCCGAAAAACATTGAAATGGGGGAAACTATGTATAAAGCTGCACCAGGAACAATACTCAATTGGGTGGAGACAAATTCTAGACATAATCACTTGGACAATAGAACCCTAACTGAGAAAGAAATTTCAAGCTATAATCTGATCCAGGTATAATTGGAATGATCATATTAGGATCACTGAGCAGTTAGTGAAAGTCAAAATCCAATCCTTTATGTGTTTAAGCACTTGATTTCTTTGCAAAACAGTTGAAGACAAAAGCAATTGAGACACTGAAAGAGGACCAAATGACTTCTTTTCTCCTTCTTTCTCTCTCTCTCCCTCCGCCCAACTTATAGGTTTTTAACTATGAATGTTCAGTTTGACAATGTGTGCTTATCTAAATGCCTCAGATAGAGATTTTTAAAGGAACCCAACCCAGTGCTGCTGCCATCAGAAGAACAGATAAACTCATCCATCTATATAATTAAAGCACCTCCCCAAATTCACCAGCGACATCATTACTGAATATTTTAAATATTCATACCAAATTTCTCTATCCATCATTCTAACAAATGCACTGATCTATGAGGTGAAATTTTGCCAACAAATGGCAGAGCGTTGGTTCCAGCACAAAAAAAGGAGTGTTTCCTGCTGACGGCATGTTTTTGGGTCGAATCTTATGCCTAATTAATCAATAATTTTTATGCCCACACATATCACACCATACTTGCAGCTTGTTCCACCTGATTTGCCTGTCCAGCAAAGACTGACTGCTGCAAATACTGGGGAGCTCCATATAAATGGCTCCCCAGCACTTGTTCCACAATGACTCAGGGGACAGCAGTCAAGAAGCCCACACCATGCCTTTCCGAGAGGGCCTTCACTAAGATGCTGCATGGAGTGGAGCAGAGCCAGGACACATTCTACTCCTACTCTGAGAGACAGCCTTTCAGCAGGGTCACCACCCTCACCTGAGATAATATATAAGTGCACTGCTCAACCTTTTGGCTAAGATCAAATGTAGTGTTGACGTGATGTGCTTTGGTTACATTTTAGCTTCATTTGAAGCAATTTTTTAAAGCAGCATCTCGGCCTTTTGGCTAAGATGCAAATAAGATGAAGCCTTGCAGCAGGAGCTATACTTACTCCAATCAACTTGGGTCACGTAGATCAAGCCCAAGACAGGTGGTGAGAGCCCTGTCTTGTCAGCTTGGATCAGGAATGTCCCAACCTGGGACTCTGAATTGGATTTGATTTGATTGGATTGGATTGGAATAAGGTTTTTAAAAAGGGGATTGATTAAACAAGCACTAAGGTCTGGCTTGGCTGGTGGTGAGAAGAGCACTCCCCATCAGATCCTTTATGCACGCTCAAGGTCTCAACATCACCGCACACTGCCCTCGAAGTAGCTGCGGGGCTGATGAGATGGTCGCACACCTCCTTGTGGAACGTGCTTTTGCAAAGAAGATCTGGAGTGAGATGTAGTGGTATTTGTCGAGATTCATCCCGAGCAGCTCGGTGACACAGGACTATGTGCTCTACGGGTTGTTTCCGGGCACGCACACCGAGACAAATATCAACTGCTACTGGAAGGTCATCAACTCGGTGAAGGACGCACTTTGGTCTGCCCGAAACTTGCTGATTTTCCAGTTGAAACAACTGTCCTCGACCGAGTGTTGCAGGCTGGCACATTCCAAGGTCCAGGACTACATGCTGAGGGGCGCGCTGAAGCTTGGAGCAGCCACTGCAAAGGCACAATGGGGAAAGGCCGCACTATAAGGCCTTTTAACGGAGGCAGACCGAGGACCGAGGACAGAATACCCTCGACCTGTGTAACTGTGTGCCAATCTGAGAAATAACAGCATACGGTAAATTTTGAGACATGTATATAGTTTTAAGTTTTGAAATGTAATGGCTGTAATTTGTACAGGACTGTAAAATTGTTTTTATTCTGCACTGTTTGTAATTTATAGACGTAGATTTATATTGGTTTAATTGAGATTTTTATGAATAAAATATATTTTTGAAATAAAAAAGGGATTGATTAAGGAGGAGAAAATAGAGTATGAAAGTAAGCTAGTGAAGAACATAAAAATTGACTGTAAAAGTTTCTATTGAACCATAGAATCACTACAATGAAAAAAGAAGCCATTTGGCCCATCAAGTTTGCACTGACTGTTTGAAAGAACATGCCACCCAAGTCTCCTCTCTGCCCTATCCCTCTAACTGAGTTTACCAAGGTGAATTGGCCAAGCTGTACATCTTTGGACTATGGATATGTAAAGGGAAAAAGATTGACAAAATCCAAATTAGGTCCCTTATAGTCAGAAAGGAATTCATAACTGGTTACTGATTTTAAAGATGACAGGATTGTCACATGAGGGGAGACTAAGTCAGTTTGATGATATTTATGGAGTTTGGAAAAGTGAGATGAGAACTCTTAGAAACTTATAAAATTCTAACAGGATTAGACAGTGTAAATTTGGAAAGAATGTTCCCAATGCAGGGGGATTCAAGAACTAGGAATCAGAGTTTGAGGATAAGAATAAGTCCTTTTAGGATTGGTATGAGGAAAATTCTCTTCATCCAGAGAGTGGTGAAACTGTGGAATTCACAACCACAGAAACATTGTGTGACTTCAAGAAGGATTTAGATAAAGCTCTTGGGGTTAAAGGGATCAAGGATTATGTGGGGAAGAGGGATTCTGATAATCAGTCATGATGAAAATGAATGGCAGAGCAGGGTCGAAGGGCTGAATAGCTTATTCCTGCTTCTATTTTCTATGTTATTTGGACCATTTCCTCAAGTACTCTGGGATAAAGATTATCAAGCCTTGGAATTGTATCTATCTTCCACCCCATTGATTCCCCTAAAGCCATTTCTCTACTAATACTAATTTCCTTCAGCTTCTCAATATAACTTGTGTTTCTCAGAACTTCCAGTACATTATTCATGACTTCCTTTGCAAAGACAGAAGAGAAATATGAATTTAGTTCCTTCTGTATCCCCTGTAATGCACTGATACAAGGGGCTTCTCTTGCAGACCGAACAGTGGAGCAAGCCAGATCATCCTCACACCCTGGAAGCACAAGACTCAAGCAGCTCAGTGCAGAAGGAGGCCATTTGGTCTATTGAATCTGCACTGATTCTGACAGAGCATCTTACCCATACCTTATTTCTGCAACCCTATGCATTTACTTCACTAAATCCATAATCTACATATCTTGCGACACTAAGGGGCATTTTATCATGGCCAACTCACCTAACCTGCACATCTTTAGACGAATGCCTTAGTTAAATTGAAGAACAAGTGAGGTTCATGGGAGAGTGTTACTGCGTTTGTAACTAACATTACACAATTCCAATTTCACCTATTGTGGTTCTGCCAAAGAAATATAAGTAACAGGATTTAATTTCAGTCCTGGTATAGAACTGAACATAGCATATTGGCAGGGATTATGGTTCTTGTTGATACCAACATTCACTTCTGAATCTGAAGCTTGTATGTTTTGGCACCAACCTTTGAGCAATAAATAATTAGGCTAATATTTCAGAGAATGCTGTATTTTGGAAAATCTTGGCTTCAGATGAATGCAAAATCCTACAGGCCCATCTGCCATAGAATTGGAGCAGATGAGGGGGGGACAATGCAAATGCCTATTGTTCTTATGTGGGATTTTCTGGTCTTGCTAGACTCCAGCCATAAAATCCCATCCAGAATGTTAAATGGAGGCATTGGCCAGGACATTCCTTGCAACTCATCCATTTTGCAGCAGCAGAAGTGGCCTGTCATTGGTTCTTATTGGGATCTTACAGTTTTGCTGTTATCAACAGTGTTACCCATTGAACGTACTTCTCAATGCCAGGAAATTCATGATGGGGTGCACCATCGGTGAGATCCTGCCTGTGTGAATGACCAGAAAACTCCAACCACTGTTTTCCAATGATTCAGGTTTTCATGTTTGGGGTGACATCCCAACATGAAACAAATGTTTCATGCAAAGATTTCATAACATAATTCAAAATACAGCAAAAAAATCTTCCTGAGTCCTAGGCAACATTTCTCCCTTAACTAATACCATCAAAAGCAGATTAACGGACCATTGAGCTCAATGCTGTTTTGGGATGCTGCCCTATGCATAATGGCAGTTGTGCTTACATTATAGACAATTAACTGGCCGTGAAGCTTTTGGGTTGTACTGACAGACCACATAAATGGCACCATATAAATGCATAGTTTTCAATGTGTATGCAAATTCATTCTTACCCAGACTTGATATGAACCCCTTCATACTATAGTGGATCACTGAAGCAAGGTAACATGAAAATGATACAATAGGTGGATTTGTGTTTCAGATCCGAATGAAACTTGATTTTACCTGAGCCTGTAGATCCAAGCAGAATGATGTTACTTTTGTCTAAGTGAGCAGTGTCATCATCAGAATCAAAGTTCTTTCGGAAGCTTCTCTTTGGTAATGGCTGTTGTGAAAAATAAGATGATGGTGGAATCAATCCGGTTAGTTGAAGCAGCTCTGTTGGAAAAATATAGACAAACATCTTAAAAAGCGTTATTTTATAATGTCACTTTTTCTTTTTGTGATATTTGATCTTATAATGAAACTATAAATGGAAATAATCCTGCCTTATTTAGCCGAGCTTTACATTATTGATAAGTCTTTTTAAATAAGCAAATTTTTCTAAATAATAGCATACAACCACATTCAACATTCCCCTGCTCGCTCCCAATGCCTGGAAGATGAAAAAGTGCAGCTTTTGAGCTGGAATCATAGGAATAGTGAGAATTTGATGAAGGATCAGCTATTTATAGATCTCACGCTATCTTAATCCATGACACTTTATGCACATCACACTTATTTTTATATTTTGTGTAAAGCACAACAAATTATATTTTGAACTGGTAATGGCTTGATGCCTCACATTTTGATCTATGACCTGAAATGTCATATCCACCAATGTGATAAGTGAAACTATTTAAATTAAGCTCTTCAAGCTTCCTGAAGTTTTTAAAATAATCTCCTTATCTTTCGACTTTTTCTGGAATGACTATTCTGGAATGGTTTCACAGAAATAAGCAGGCCTTTTATCATACCCAGGAAGGCGGCATAGTAGCACAGTTAGGCAGCAGAGTGGCACAGTGGTTAGCACTGCTGCCTCACAATGCCAGAGTCCCAAGTTCAGTTCCAGGCCTTGGGTCACTGTCTGTGTGGAGTTTACACATTCTCCCTATGTCTGCATAAGTTTCCCCTGGTTGCTCCGGTTTCCTCTTATACTCCAAAGATGTGCAAGTTAGGCAGATTAGCCATGCTAAATTGACCCTAGTGTCAGGGGGATTAGCAGAGTGAATAATGGGGTTATGGGGATGAGGCCTGGGTGGGATTGTGGTTGGTACAGACTTGATGGGCTGAATGGCCTCTTTCTGTATTGTAGGGTTTCTATGATTCTATTAAGATATCCTTCACAAAATGGTAGGGATTGTGACTGTTGGTAAAGCTATTACTTCTGTCAGCCCCAAACCTGTCCTCACTTGATTCCTAAGAATACAGAGTTGGGACAGGGAGAGGATGGAGTGAATAACCCATCAAAGCGGACACCGGAAATGTAGTATGCCATTACCCCATGCATATCATTGCATTGCAAGTCCATTAGTTCATGCGATCAATGTAGGCATTCAGTGCTATCTGCACTGTTCATTAGCAGTATGCATTCAGCAGGAAGCCCAATTTCATAAGTTATTTTGTGCTAGAGGTAGCTTGCTTGTCATAAACAGTTGTGGCTGAAATGAGTAGTGCAAGTCCTTTGTGAACTGAGTCAATGGATTAATCCTTTGAAGAATGTCTCAAGGTGAAATTTACAGAATATTCTATTTTCACAGATGGGCAGGGTACACTCAAAGTAGAGTCATCGAGGTTTACAGCATGGAAACAGACCCTTCTGCTCAACTTGCCATGCCGCCCTTTCTTTTAGGCTGCTAAATTAGTCCCAGTTGCTCACATTTGGCTCTACATCCATCTTACCCATGTAATGTCTAAATGTTTTTTAAAAGTCAACATTGTACCCGTCTCTACTGCTACCTCTAGTAGCTTGTTCCAGACACTCGCCATCTTCTGTGTGAAAAATTTCCCCTCTGGATCCTTTTGTATGTCTTCCCTCTAATGTTAAACCTATACCTTCTGGTTTTAGACTCCCCTATCTTTGAGAAAAAATGTTCACTATCTACCTGATCTACGCCCATCATCATTTTATAGATCGTTCTCTAGATCTTTTACACTTCAGGGAAAAAAGTCCAAGTCTATCAAGCCTCTCCTTATTACTAAAACTATCGAGTTTTGGTACCATCCTTGTGAATCTTTTTTGCATTCTTTCTGGTTTAATAATATCATTGCTATAATGGGGTGACCAAAATTGTATACAGTAGTGAGACGAAGTACTAAGAGAGGTCAACACCAAGAGCTCCAGAACATGAAAAGCAACTGGAAGACGTTTAATGACCTCAATGAGTTCAATCTTCAAACAGCATATCCTACCGGCTGACCACTAACTTAATCATCTACTCAATTCAATACACCTCCATCACTCACTTAACAACAATATCTGTCAATCAAGATTCATAGCTTACGTTTACATATATTCCACTGCACTCTGACACATTTAGCACTGTTGTATGCTTTATACCTTCAATGCACTGCCGTCATTTGCCTGCATCTATTCAACAATGAAAGCCATATCACCTAAGCATAAATGCAAGACAATCACTGCCACACTTTACACTACTTGCAGGGCACGAGCTGATATGGAAGCGGTCAATTTAAATCACCTGTTAATTGAAATCAAAATGTGTGGTGTTATGTCCGTTCCACGTGCTACAAATAGTCATTAAGTGTGCGCTCACATATAAACCAGTTTACAAAGCAGACATGTCACATTGCACCATTTTGAGACATTGGATGACTGTATAGTGCCTATAAAAGATGGATGCAATATGATATGATGTAACCCCAAACACACTTCCAACAGGAATGAATTTTATAGAATCAGGGGAGCTACTCATTTGTTCCCTACCCCTTCACTTAACCTTTACTGCCGCTCCAGCGTAAAGAAGACATCAGCATGCTTGGTTTCATCCATCAGAACAATTCTTGAATACAAGAATTGGAATGTCTTGTTGAAGTTGTATAAGACATTGGTAAGGCCACACTTGGAATACTGTGTGCAATTCTGGTCACCCTATTATAGAAATGATATTATTAAACTAGAACGAGTTCAGAAAAGATTTAGTAGAATGCTACTGGGATTTGATGCTTTAAGTTATAAGCAGAGGCTGGATAGACCTTTTTTTTCTGGAGTGTAGGAGACTGAGGGGTGATCTTATAGAGGTCTATAAAATAATGAGGGGTAGAGATCAGCTCAATAGTCAATACTTTTACCCAAAGGTAGGGGAGTCTAAAACTAGAGGGCATAGTTTTAAGGTGAGAGGGGAGAGATACAAAAGTGTCCAAAGGGGCAATTTTTTCACACATAGGGTGGTGAGTGTCTGGAACAAGCTGCAAGGGGTAATAGTAGAGGCAGATATAATTTTGTCTTTTAAAAAGCATTTAGATAGTTACAGGAATATGATGGGTTTGGAGGAATATGGGCCAAATGTGGGAATTGGGATTAGCTTAAAAGTTTAAAAAATGGTGGCATGGACAAGTTGGGTGGAAGGGCCTATTTCCATTCTGTAAATCTCTATGACTCTGATTCTATGACTATGATTCCAGCTGAAATGAGCTAATTTTAGAGATTGAATCCATTTTCCTTTTCCATTGTGACTAAAAGGTTTTTGTTTATTTTAGTGCCTCAAACCAACTTTGATTCAAAGTTGTTGACTTTGCTGGAGTCATCTAAGTTCCCAAGTATTAGCAATTTTAGCCAGAAACATTTTAAAATGGTATAGATCAAAATCTCCAAACCTACCTTTTGAAGTACAGGAGTAACCATCATCGTAAACCTCCGTATGCTGTGAGACTTCAGGAGGAATATTGTTGTTAAGTCGTTTATAGTGATTGTAGACAGCCACTGAGAGAACTTTCTTAGCGTAGTATTGACCAATAACATATTGATCCAAAAATCGATGGAGCTGAAGCCAAAGACATTTAACAAATTTCCACAATTTATAAAGTACTTAGGTCATGAAATTGATTTTCAAATAATTACTTTAATTGAAAGCTGGACTCAGATGCTACTAAATTCTTTGAGAAACGGGTTCACCAATGTCCTTTAGAGCAGGAAATCTCTCTTCTTCACCCAGTCTGGCCTACATCTGACTCCAGAACCACAGCAATGTGGTTGACTCTCAACTGCCCTCTAAAGGCATTAGGGCAGGGCAATAAATGCTGGGCCAGCCAGTGATGCCTGTGTCTCATGAATGAATCAAAGAAACCCAAACAGAGAGACCTGATGCTGGAGACCTAACTGTCTAACAGCCAGTAGCTTCTCAGTTGGTCTGGCAGTGGCCTAGACATGAGACAAATATTGTTAATTGAATTTCTCATTTTACAAATGCAAAACAGCTCCCAAAATCCTCTACCAACACTCTCTCCTATCTCCTTGTAAATATTGGGGCTGCGATTTGCCATAGCAAAAGGCCTTGAAGTAATACAATTTTAAATCAGACATTGAAGGTTCAAAATCATTGGTGCATTATCCCACAATTACACCAATAGGAAACATATCTAAACCTAAAAGTGACCCTGAAACTCTGATGGAGATTAAGATGGAAGACTGGCAGAAACTCTCAGAGAACAGTACAGACATTTTCAGCTTTTTTTTATATTGAACAAAATTTGTGCCAGTGTCCCCAATAATTATGGGGAAGGTGAGAGGGAGAATAGGGGCAGCTGTGAATGATGAAAATGTCAGAAAAGCAGAGATTTGTTGGAATTTAATGGCTATCTGGCTGCCAGGTGGAAACACATGCAGTACAGGCTACAGCCTGGGACCACTGCTACTGAGAAGCTCAGGAGTCAGTGAAGACAATGTGTTTCCCCACTTTTAGATTCCTATCTAACATGGGCAGAGTGGGGGCGTTTAAAATTGCTTCCATTATCTCCTTCAATCACCATTAGTTAGGCTTTCCACTTTGGAATCGTGCAAATGCTAGGAGCGAGTAGACAGCTGAAATACTAAAGTTAAATTTAAACAACACCAGTCTGAAGTTAACTTGGCAGAGAATCAAACTTCAAAGCAAGTAACAGTAAAAGAAAGTATGCACGTTACTTCTTTTGGTGTTGGTAGATTCACTTGACATTCACTTTGACCACCTGTATGCCACAGCTCTACATCTTTGTAGCCATTTGCAGGGTTTTTTTTTGACTCCATCATCAAAAAGAAGTGTTGGCATTTTTGGCATTTTACAAATGGCGTGGAATCTAGGAAACAAGAAAACTTCTTTAATGTTATATGTAAAGGTGTGGATTTCTAGGTCCGAGATAATAGCACTCAACACTGACCCTTAAATGAAGATACCATAAAGATCCATTAAAATCTATGATACCATAAAATCTATGGAATAGATTTTCATGTTTCCAATGTCAGTTTGAATCTGGTATTAAGTCAAAGGAATCTCCAGGCATCCAGTAACAATGATGTCACCAATAATGATGTACAATTAGCTAATTATAATCAAAGCATTCTCATACAGCAAACAAGAAAGTAAAATCATACAATCATAAAATCCTTACATTGCTGAATACATTTGTACCAAATCCCTAATGGAGTATCTAATTCAGGTCCTCCCCTCCACCTTTTTTTTTAAGTTTTAGTTATTAGTGTCACCAGTAGGCTTGCATTAACAATGCAATGAAGTTACTGTGAAAATCCTCCAGTCGCCACACTCTGGCACGTATTCAGGTACACTGAGGGAGAATTTAGCATGACAATGCACCTTATCAACACATCTTTCAGATTAATCCTCACAACCCCAGGAATTTACTCTGTGAATTCCTACATATCTTGGGACAGTAAAGGCAACTTAACATGACCAATCCACCTAAGCTGCACATCTTTGGACTGTGGGAGGAAACAACTCATACAGACATAGGGAGAATGTGCAAACTCCACATTAAAATGCATGGGCTTTTTTCCACTTATATTTTTATAGAGAGCAAAATAAATGATGGGGATACACACATGGAAATAAGTTAGAAGCTAAAATATCATAAACAGAAAAGATATTTACACAAATGTCAATTTGATCATAATGGAGAAAATTGACATTCCACAATTTAAAAATTAGGTTTTTAAGGGCTAGTAAGGCTTTTCAGTAGTAATTGTAAACTTAATACACCACTAAAAGCTCAGTCACACTATAATCAATAAAGTGTTACTTTATCAAAGGTTTTTATAGTGATAGTACTGGTGTAAAAGTTCTTGTCATTTCAGTAATGTGGAAATGGGACATTTAGAAATTATAAATGGGATTAGGTAAAGTAAACATAGATTAATGAAATGGAAATCATATTTGATTTTGGAGTATTTAACTAATAGAATAGTGCAGAAAGAATCAGTGAATGTGATGTATTTAGTTTTTCAGAAAGATTTTGATAAAACCCAGTGTGCAAAATTAAAGTAAATTGAGGGTAATATACTGACATGGATTGAGGTCTGCATATTGATTGGGCAAATCAAATTAGTCATAATACCGTAGAGGAGGAATTCCTGGAGTGCATATGGAATGGTTTTCTAGGCCAATCCTCAACAAGAGAATAGGCCAACCCAGAATGGGTATTGTGTAATGAGAAAGAAATAATTGGCAATATAGTGTGTAGGGATATACCCTGTAGGGATGAGCAATCTTAATATGATAAAACTCTTCAGTAGAGAGTGACACAGTTGATTTTGAGGCTAGAGTCCTAATTTCAACAAAGGAAACAATATTGGTATGAGACATGTGTTGCCTATGGTGGATTAGGAAATGTTACTTTAGGGTGGTGGGTTAGGCAATGGCAAACACAAGTTTGAGTGAACTGCAACAACTGTTTATTCCTGTCTGGCACAAAAGTGAAATGGAAAAGGTGGTCAAACCATGGTTTACAAGGGAAATTAGAAATAGTAATAGATCCAAGGATGCAGAGTACAAATTGACCAGAAAAAAACAATGGACCTGAATATTTGGAGGAGTTTAGAACTCAGCAAAGGGAGATCAAGGGATTGATTATGAAGAGGAAAATAGAGTACGAAAGTAAGGCCGTAAGGGACATAAAAACTGACTATAAAAGTTTTGATAGGTACTTGAAGAGACAAAGATTAATGAAGACAAATAAAGGTCCTTTACACTCAGAAACAGGGACATTTATAATGGGGACCAAAGAAATGCATATTTTGGTTCTCTTTTCACAAAGGAGGACACAAAAAGCATATTACAAATGTTAGAGAAGACAGTGTTTGTTGAGAGAGAGGAACTGTTTTAAATCAGTATGAGTAGAAAAATAGTGTTTGGGAAATTGATGAGATTGAAGGCCAATACATCACCAGAGTCTGATAATCTGTATTCCAGAGTACTTAAAGGAGTGGCCCTAGAAATACTGGATGCATTTAGTGGTCATATTTCAAGATTTTATAGATTCTGGAGCAGTTCTCACAGTTTTGCCCTAAAAATAGTAGATGTATTGCTGGTCATATTACAAAATTCTATTGACTCTGGAATAGTTTCTACAGATTGGTGGGTAGCTAATGTAACCCCACTATTAAAAAGGGAGGTAGAGAGCAAATAGGAAATTATAGACTTGTCAGCCTGACACTGATGGTGGGGAAAATTCTAATCCATTATCAAAGATTTTATAGCAGCCCACTTGGAAAACAGTGGCGGAATTGTACAAAGTCAGCATGAATTTACACAAGGGAAAGTATGCTTGACCAATCTGTTGGAATCCTTCAAACATGTAACTAGGATGTTGATAAGGGAGAGCCAGTAGATATGGTCCATCTGGACTTTAAGAAGGCTTTTGACAATGTACCACATAAGAGATTAACGTGTCAAATTAAAGCACATGGAATTTGGGGGAATGTGTTGAAATGGATAGAAAATTCATTGGCAGACAGGAAACAAAAAATAGAAATAAACATGTATTTTTCTAAATGGCAAGCTGTCACTGGTGGGGTACTGCAAGGATTAGTACAAGGATTCCAGCTATTCACAATATATATTAATGATATAGATGAGGGAAATAATATCTTCAAATGTGCAGATAGCGCAAAGCTAGGTGGGAGTGTAAACTGTGAGAAGGATGCAGAGATGTTTCAGTGTGATTTGAATAAAGCTGAATGAGTGGGCAAATATATAGCAGTGCAGAAAATATGGATAAACCAAGGTTATCCATTTTGGCAACAAAAACAGGAAAGCAGCTTATTATATAAATTGCTATAAATTGAGAGGGGAATGTGCAATAAGATCTAGGTATCCTCATACACCAATCCCTGAAGGTAAGCATGCTGGTGTAGCAAGTTGTAAAGAAGGGAAATGGTATGTTGCTCTTAAGTGCAGGAGCAGGGATGCCTTGATGCATTTATATAGGGGCTTGGTGAGGGTACACCTAAAATATTGATCGCGATTCTCCCAAAAGTATTGAATTGGTTGGAGAACTGTTCTAAATCCCGACTGTTCCGTCAGCTCAGTTTCTTACCTGAATCTCTGCATTGTGTGCAATGCAGAGGCCCTATTTGTGAATCTCATTAAAAGCTCAGGTGGGGTGGGCCCTATTCATGCCGGAATCTGACATTTCTGGAACTCTGCACATGCGGAGAGGTTCCAATCTGTTAGACTCCCCGTTTGCTGGTCAGCTCGATTGCGGGCCAGCTTAGGACCATCGCAGTGCTGCCCCTTCAACTCCCCCTCCTCCCCATGGCTCAATCATGCCCCCACAGAAATTGTTGAGCCAGCCTTGACATCCCGGAGTGCTGCCCCAATGCCAGTTCCACCCCCCCCTTCAGTGGCAATCCCCCCCCCCCAGCAGATTCCCCCTATATGCTGAGCGCCCCCCCCCCTCCACCGGGTCAGATCTCCCCCAAAGGCAACCTCTCTCCTCCCCAGCCACCCAAATCGCTAACCTCACTCCATCCAAGACCGATCCCATCTACAGAGTGCAGTATGACCCCACTCCCTCACCAATCATGCCTAGGCCCCACCAACCAAAGTCCCGCTCCTTGGCACTGCATCATGCCTGATGGGCAATGCCAAAGTGCCCCCTGAGCATTGGCGTTTTGTCTCTTGAGCATTTAAGGTGGTAGTGCAGAACTGCAAGACCTTTCCTGTGATCAAGGACCCTAGAGCAGAAATCCAGCCCACAAAACTGTTGCCCAAACAAGTGGGGCTAGCAGCTGTGCATTTCTCTGTGGTGACAAGGGGGTGATGATAGCTGCTATCAGCATGGATGCACTGGAGCACCAGGATCACCCAGGATTCAAGCCACAGGTAAGTGATTGCAGGGTGCAGGTTGTGGCATGGAGAAAAGTTGGTAGTAAGAGCAAAGGTTAGAGACAGATTAGTTGTCACTGGACCTCTCCTTTTCTAATGCTGAGTTCCTTGATCAGCTTTCCTGAGGCAGTGGGAAGTATAGACAAAGTCTACAGCTGTTTTGAGTGATGAACTGGGCATCATTCACAATCTTTTGTAGTTTTTTGCAATCTTGGGCAGAGCAGAAGCTATACCAAGCTGTGATATAACCAGAAAGAATGCTTTCTATAACGCATCTGTAAAAGTTGGTTAGAGTCATGGCAGACATGTCAGAATTTCTCTGAAACAGCTGTGACTATATGTGAAGTAGACGGAAGGACAAAGACGGTAACTTTTATAACCACAAGAGACTCTCAAGCCACTGCTCCAGAAAGCAGTTACTGGCCATCAAGGACTTTGAATATGTGCTTCATTAACATTCACCTAGTATATTAGGTTGACATTCCTTACTAGTATTCGGATATTGTAAGTAGGCAAGTGCATTGATGCTGTAACTGGTTAACAGAAATTATATATATCAAGTATCATAAGCAGGAATATTGATTCTAACAGGTTGCAAGGGTTCATAGCAATTGTTAGAATCCGTTTTGTATTGGCAATGTGACTGTTGCCAGATTCGGGCATGCATCCTGGAAATCCAATGAGTATCCCTCACCAATATGGTGTGTGGTGCACACCCAGCATGGCATGAGTATGTGTATGCCAAAAACCTTATGGGAGTTGCAGGTACTCATTTTACCTCTGTAAACTTACCCATCTTCTGACCAGATCTTATGCCAATTTTCGGAGTAATCTGTGCTGAAATCTCAGTTGCAGTAATGATAGGGCAATAGGCCTAACCATTTAAACCACTAAACTTAGACTTACAGGTAATTGCCTCCATGTGCATACTTTCACTTCCACATTTTGGACAATGTAACGGATCATCTCTATTCCCAAAGGACTTTCTTAAGTGTTGATACGTTATTTTCATTTCATTTCTCTGAGTAGTCTGTGAAAACACAAATTAGCTCCAATTTTAATTTAAAACAGGCATCAGATGAGCATAGGAAAAGGCAGATTTTAATTCCTGGGCCAACTGAAGATCTAACTCCCTTACCGTGTTGGGAGTTGAGCAATATCACACACAATTTCCAATGCCTATTTAAAATGGATCTGCATCTCCTAAAGGGAGGGTGCAATTCTTCTTTTCATTTTTAGTGGAAGAATACTTTAAAATATTTGGCAGTATAGATGGGCAGAAAGACCTAGTTAGAGGTAACTGACAGAACCAGTGCCATCAGCATTACACTCAGGACCTGATTTCAGTGTACAGAGAATCAATGACCTCATAAGAGCAGCAAGGGGTGGTATAGCCAGTTGTCCCAATAGAACTGGAAAAAAACTGGTTTTATCTTTGCTTCCCCCACCAGTCTCAACAATTACTTCCCCACCATCGCGCCCTTCAACACACAGATTTCTTTTGCATTCATCACCTGCTATTTTCATTCAGTTTTACTCTTATGCATCTCAATATATTCACTATATGCACAAGCCCCAACTTCCTCTATTTGCCATTTTAACCCTTTCACTACCTCACTGTGTCTTTCTGCAGGATAAGGTTGTGCAGGATATCAAATAGATGGAGAAATTTCCAACATCTTCAGATTTATAAATGCAAGAAGTCCTGGATGTGATTAGTGTAAGTAGGCAGGCTAATAGGAATCAGGACGGAGAATCTAGTCGTGTACGTAATCAAAATGTCTACGCGTTGTATTCCTTCAATTGGGACTCATTCTGGGATAGGTGGGACCTCTACAAGAGAGATGGTCTACACCTGAACCAGAGGGGAACCAATATCTTGGGGGGAAAATTTGCAAAGGCTATGCAGGGGGGTTTAAACTGATTCAGAGGGGGGGTGGGATCCTGAGTAGTTTGGATGTTAAGAGGGACGAGAATAGGGGGGTCATAGATGAGAACTGTAAAGCACAGCAGCGTACGGGTGGAGTAGGGCATGGTTTGAAATGCGTATACTTTAATGCAAGAAGTATTCGCAATAAGGTGGAGGAACTTGCAGCTTGGATCAGTACCTGGAACTTCGATGTTGTGGCCATTTCAGAGACATGGATAGAGCAGGGACAGGAATGGTTGTTGCAGGTTCCGGGGTTCAAATGCTTCAGTCAGAGTAGAGAAGGAGGTAGAAGGGGGGGAGGAGTGGCATTATTAGTCAAAGACTGTATCACAGTGACAGAAAGGAAGTTTGATGAGGACTTGTCTGTTGAGGTAGTATGGGCTGAGATTAGAAACAGGAGAGGAGAGGTCACCCTGTTGGGAGTCTTTTATAGACCTCCTAAAAGTTCTAGAGAGGTAGAGGAAAGGATTGCAAAGTCGATCCTGGACAGGAGTGAAAGTAATAGGGTAATTGTTATGGGGGACTTTTAGCTATAGCTCTAGCTCATTAGAGGGGTCAGTTTTTGTACAAAGTGTACAGGAAGGTTTTTTGACTCAGTATGTAGATAGGCCAACTAGAGGTGAGGCTACATTGGATTTGGTGCTGGGCAATGAGCCAGACCAGGTGATAGGCTTGGAAGTTAGTGAACATTTTGGTGATAGTGACCACAATTCGGTTACGTTCACCTTAGTGATGGATAGGGATAGGCATGAAGCTGGGGGCAGTAGTTATAGCTGGGGGAATGGTAATTATGAGGCCATAAGGAGGGAATTAGGGTGCATAGGTTGGACTATGAAACTACAGGGACTGGGAACATCTGAAATGTGGAGCTTATTCAAGGAGCAGCTACTGCGAGTCCTTGATAAGTATGTCCCTGTCAGGCAAGGAGGAAATGGTCGAGTAAGGGAACCATGGTGTACTAAAAAAGTTAATTCGCTGGTTAAAAGGAAAAAGGAGGCTTATGTCAGGATGAGGCTTGAAGGCTCAGTTAGTGCAATGGATAGCTATAGATTAGCCAGGAGGGAGCTTGAGGAGAGTGAGTTGAGAAGAGCTAAAAGGGGACACGAGAAGACTTTGGCTGATAGGATCAAGGAGAATCCTAAAGCTTTCTTTAGATATGTTAAGAATTGAAGATTGGTTAGGGCAAGATTAGGGCCAGTCAGGGACAGCAGTGGGAAGTTATGCGTGGAGCCTGTAGAGATTGGAGTGAGTTGAGGAGAGCTAAAAGGGGACACGAGAAGACTTTGGCTGATAGGATCAAGGAGAATCCTAAAGCTTTCTTTAGATATGTTAAGAATTGAAGATTGGTTAGGGCAAGATTAGGGCCAGTCAGGGACAGCAGTGGGAAGTTATGCGTGGAGCCTGTAGAGATTGGAGAGGCACTGAACAAATATTTCTCTTCGGTATTCACGCAGGGAGATGTAAGTGTAGTTGAGGAGAACACTGGGATACAGGGTTGTAAACTGGAAGTATTGAAGTAGATAAGGAGGATGTGCTAGATATTCTTGAGGGTTTGAAGTTAGATAAGTCCCCTGGGCCGGACGGGATTTACCCTAGGAGTCTCTGGGAGGCAAGAGAGGTGATTGCAGAGCCTCTGGCTCTGATCTTCAGGTCATCGTTGGTTACAGGTATAGTGCCGGAAGACTGGAGGATAGCGAATGTGGTCCCATTGTTCAAGAAGGGGAAGAGAGACTTTCCAGGGAATTATAGGCTGGTGAGTCTTACTTCTGTTGTGGGCAAAGTATTGGAGAGAATTATTAGGGATAAGATTTATAGTTATTTAGAGAGAAATGAATTGATTGGGGATAGTCAGCATGGTTTTGTGAAGGGTAGGTCGTGCCTTACTAACCTTATCGAGTTTTTTGAAAAAGTGACCAAAGAGGTGGATGGGGGTAAGGCAGTTGATGTGGTATATATGGACTTTAGTAAGGCGTTCGATAAGGTGGCCATGGAAGGCTTCTGCAGAAAATGCAGATGTATGGGATTGAGGGTGATTTAGCTAATTGGATTAGGAATTGGCTAGCTGATAGAAGACAGAGGTTGGTGGTTGATGGAAGTTATTCATCGTGGAGTTCGGTTACAAGTGGTGTACCTCAGGGATCTGTTTGGGGGCCCCTGCTGTTTGTAATTTTTATAAATGATCTGGATGAGGGTATTGAAGGATGGATTAGTAAATTTGCGGATGACACCAAAGTCGGAGGAGTGGTAGATAGTGAAGAGGGGTGTTCTAGTTTGCAGAGAGACTTGGACAAGTTTCAGAGCTGGGCCGAGAGGTGGCAAATGGAGTTTAATGTGGAAAAGTGTGAGGTAATTCACTTTGGCAGGAATAACAAATGTGTAGAGTATGGGGCTAATGGTAGGACTCTCAATAGTGTTGATGAACAGAGGGATCTAGGTGTATATGTGCATAGATCCCTGAAAGTTGGCAATCAAGTCGATAAGGTTGTTAAGAAGGCATACGGAGTCTTAGCTTTTTTTGGTAGGGGGATTGAATTTCGGAGCCGCAACGTCATGTTGCAACTGTACAAAACTCTAGTGCGGCCGCACTTGAGTATTGTGTGCAGTTCTGGTCCCCACATTATAAGAAAGATGTGGAGGCATTGGAGAGGGTACAGAGGAGGGTTACTAGGATGTTGCCTGGTATGGAGGGCAGGTCCTATGAAGAGAGGTTGAAGGATTTGAGGTTGTTTTCGTTAGAAAGGAGGCGGCTAAGAGGGGATCTTATTGAAGCATATAAGATGATTAGAGGTGTAGATAGGGTGGACAGTGATAGCCTTTTGCCTAGGATGGAGAAAGCTAGCACGAGGGGACACAGCTTTAAATTAAGGGGTGATAGTTATAGGACGGATATCAGAGGTAGGTTCTTTACCCAGAGGGTGGTTAGGGTATGGAATGCCCTGCCTGCGGCAGTTGTAGATGCGCCAAGTTTGGTGGCGTTTAAGAGATTAGTAGATAAGTTTGTGGACAAAAAGGGAATGGTTTAGTTTGGCGGATCATGGCTTTTTCCTAATTGGTCGGCGCAACATCGAAGGCCGAAGGGCCTGTTCTGCGCTGTAATGTTCTATGTTCTATGTTCATTGAATTGAACACAACTGCATCCATATTCTCAAGACTGCCATCTATTTATGTTTTCTGTCCTGTTTTCTTGCTTCTGGGAGGGGGTTCGGCGGAGGAAGGAAGGGGGGGTTGGAATGGTGGTATACAGCTCACCAAATGATAGTGGTAATAGGGACAACATAGGAACATAGGAATTAGGAGGCAGAGTAGGCAATTCAGCCCTTTGAGCCCATTCCAACATTCTAAATGATCATAGCCAATCCCCATCTCATCTTAACTCCACTTTCCTGCCTTTCCCTGTTGCCCTTTATCCTGCTTTTGATCAAATATTTATTTATTTCTTGAATCCATTAATTGTTTCTGCATCTACGGCACTCTGGGTCAGTGAGTTCCATAGATTCACATCCCTCTATGAGAAGTAGCTTCTCCTTTTCTTTATCTTGAACCTCCCCTGTTTTACTCTACAACTATGACTTCTTTTCCTAGACTGATCTAGGAAAGGGAACATTTGATTCACATTTACTTCATCAATCCCATTGAATATTTTACATACCTCAATGAAATCCCCCCTCATTCTTCTGTAGGCCAACGAGTACAAGCCCAAGCTACTCAACCATTCCTCAAATGACAGCCCCTTCAAACCTGGAATCAATCTAGTGAACCTCTTCTGAACCATCCCCTGTGCCATCACATCCTTCCTCAAAGAAGGTGATTAAAATTGAACACAATACTTCAAGTGTAATATCACCAATGCCTTATACAATTGTAACAACACTTCTCTTTTATACTCTAGACCTTTGTAATAAATGCCAAGATTCCATTTGCCTTTCTTATAACATTCTGCACCTGCATATCCACTTTCTGAAACTCATACACAAGGACACCCAGATATCTCTGCATAGATGCCTTTCGAATCTGCTCCCCACTTAATTAGTAATTTGTCCTTTTATTTGTCTGGCCAAAATGGATAAACTTGCATTTATCCACATTAAACTTCATCTGCCAGAGTCTGACCCATTGACCCCTAACCTGTCAATATCCATTTGTAAACTTTTTATCTCACAACCTGAATTCAGACCAATTTTCGTGTCGTCAACAAATGTTGCTATGTTATATTCTGTCCCTGCTTGTAGATCATTGGTATATATTGTAAATAGTTGTGAACCCTGCAGGATCCCACGAGTTACAAATTGCCACTGAAGAAGGAACCCATTTATCCCATTAGACAGGAAATTGAAGACATGCATGTGATAGTGGAACATCTGTGATTATGGGTGACTTTAATCTGCATATAGATTGGGTGAGTTAAATGAGTTATATTACAATAGAGGAAGAATTTCTGGAGTGTATACAGGGATAGTTTTCTGGGCCAAATACTATAAAGAACCAACAAGAGAACAGCCTATCTTGGACTGAGAATTGTGCAATGAGAAAGGATTAGTTGGCAATCTAGTTGTGAGAGAACTCTTGGCAATGAGTGACCTGAATATAATAGAATTCTTTATGAAAATGGATCGTGAGTAGTTGATTTTGAAACCAGCGTCTTGAATCTCAATAAAGCTAATTATGAAGATATGAGGCATGAGTTAGCATTACTTGCCTCTGCAACCCTAAATTACTTCATTCACTATGACAGGTTAATACCCAACAGTTCTTACTTAGCATACTCAATTATTAAGCTTGCCCTCAATAGGGAGAGAGAAGTGGGGTGTGTCTTACTGAAATGCTGCCCGACTCTTCCTTGTTCATTCAATACTACTGTTACTACTTCTCCGTAACGTTGGCTTACAAACATGGAATGGCATCTAAATCTCTAAATGGCCTTACACTCTTAGATACTTAGGAGCAAGTCCAGATCTGTGAAGAAAAAATGCCCAAAGAATTGCTGCAAAAAATATTCCTGTTGCAGAATTCAATATTTCAGATCTCCAAAATCAGGAAACCTAAAGCTGTAATGCCATTGAATCTCACATCTAACTTACTCAAAATTTAGTTGGAAGCAAACAATAAGGGAAATAAAAAGCATGAGAACATTCAGAGGCTTGATTTGGCAGAAAAACTGGAAAGACAACTTTTTCAAATTGTTGTTAGCAAATAAAGTTTTAACTCCAATTATATGCTGAAATCACACTGAAAGGTGTGCTGAATTTTAAGTTCATTGAAAAAGATAGGTTTGTGGAAGTTAATCACCAACTAAGGCTCCCTTATGTGATACTATCTACGTAATAATACAGCTTAGTATTGGAGAAGAAAAGTCCTGTTCTATGGGACCAGGCTTCTAGTTGGATTGCTTGATATATAAGCAAAAAGGAAGAGCAAGAAATTTAAAAAAAGGATAAATTCACATCCATTATGCATCAACAGTTGTAAAGGCAAAAGGCAAAATTTAAAATTGCATTAATACCTGTTTGTCTTTATCATAGTCTTCATCCTTCTTGGCAAATGCAGGAGTTACAGAAAATGTTCTCAGTGGGCTAATTGCTGGCTTTTGGATCAGTTCACAAGATGTTGTTGCTATGGCCAGAAGTTTGGTGGCTGGTACCAAAATTTGGCAGGCTAATAGTAAAAAAAAGTTTGAAGCATTCAGAACATGCTGTCTATTCACTGAGAATTGTGAACCTAATTATTTATATTTCAACTTTTGCCATTTTAAACTTATTAGCCCCAGTCTTAAATTCTGTCAACTCCTTCATTGTAAAAAACATAAGCCTTTACTTATAACCCAAAGTGGGAAGTGGGCTGGCTGGAGTGAACTAAATGGCAAATCCTCCCATCACCACAGCCACACAATATACAAACATACAAATGAGAATGAAGTTATTTGGACCTTTGAGTCTCTTCTGCCATTTGATAAGATCTTGGAGGTTCTGATTGTGGCCTTCACTGTTCTGTCCAACCCTTCTCCCTTTCAATCTCCTGTCGGTCAAGAACCTTTCTAACTCATCCTTGAATAGATTCAATGAGCCAGCTTCCACTGCTCTCTGCGCAAGAGAATTTACATGCTAATGATTGTCAGAGAATTCTTCTCATGTTTTTCATAAGTAGGAAACCCCTTATTATTTTTAAATTGAGGCCCCCAGTTTCAGTTTCCCTCATAAGGGGAAACATTCTTTCAGCCTCTATCTGTCAAGTCTCCTCAGAATCTCACATGCTTTAATCAGATCACTTCTCATTATTCTCAACTCAAATCGATACAAGCAATCTGTCCAGAATCTTTGGGCAGAATCTGTGCTGTCCTCCCTGATCAATGTAATGGTGGGTGTATTTAATCGTCACCTCACCACCTATTTGCCTGCAACTTGATTAAGTCTGTGGCAGAAAGGCTTATGGGCAACTTTCCTACCCAGCACTGTGTTGAAAGCTTTAAGTCATCAATTCATGGCCAATTAAGGGTCTCATCCACCATTGCTGGGGGCTCATCATGTTGGGGCACAACAGGCAAATCTGGTAAGTTGTGGGTTGGGGAGGGAGCAGATCCAAAAGCCACCCCACTGCTCATGCTGCTCATCCCTTCTCCCACTAATGCAACCCTTTCTTGCCATAACTAGCCAGTACCTGGGTATTTCCTCAAGCTGTTGCGTTAGATTGGTGTAGTACAAGGGGCAACCATCTCCTCAGTAGTGGCACTGCAGAGTACAGAACAGCTGTTGGCCTCCTATTGATTGGCAGCTCTCTGTAAAAAGGATTTCCACCCAATGGGTTTTGATGGTAAGGGAAGACCCACAGATTGGCAGAAGATGCAGCAAGCCTTTTTGCAAGAAGTGGCAATGTGGAGAGGTCTCACCAGCTCTCCAGCTGACAGCTAAGATCTGTCACCCCCATAAGATTCTACGATCAGGTGTTGGTCCTATCAGTATGGATGTGGGCATGCATTGAAAGAACTATTGCTGGCAACAATGTTAGTCATAGTGGAGCTGTTTTGGAAGGACCATGTCTTTCCACATCCTCATAAGTAATGCAATAAGAAAAAAAACTTACCTATTGGGGCTGCTGCATTCAACCCTCCTTCACTATCTTCACGTAGTTGGAAAACTTCAAAGGCATCTCCACTCAGATCAGTTGGACAATTATCATTCGATTGCAATTTGTATATTTAATGAAGGACCCTTCAGGCTGATGGACAACTTTATACAAGAACCACACACTGGGCTGAACTTTACCAATTGGACAGACCACCCAACATTATAAGGAAATGTATGTCATTGGAACGAATGGGCAACTGGCAGGCCATTCTATTGAAAATTACAGATTGAGTGACTGCTGGCTGGGGCTGCCATCCTATTAATGACCACAGCCAGCCCAATCTGAGGGCTGCCAATTCAGCAGCCCCATCAGGAGTGATGGCCACTTTTGAGGTGCTGTCTTTACTGGGTAGGGGAAATAAAGTTTAAAAAATGTTGAAGGGCCAAGTGCTAAAGACGAAACCCTGCAAGGAAATCATTGGAAGTATGGAGTTGCCTTTCCTGTCCACTACACCTTCTTTGCTTTTAAAAAGAAAATCCTCTGGGCTGCTGCTGGGATGCCACCTTCATTTATCAGGGGTCTTTACATATGTAAATTTGTTGTCCTCTTCTTGAGGATGGACAGTTTGCCCAATTCCAATCTTACTCCTGACAGACACTCCTGGTTAAGGAGTCAAACCATCATTTCTCCCCGTGATTTTATTAGGACCTTCACTTCTCCCTCCAACTCCTGTGTGTCAACTAAACTCAACGCCAGTCTTATTTTAGTGAAAGCTGTCACAGTGCTGAGCACTCAAATTCAGAAGGGCCAGACTCAAAACATTCAAGTTCTCACCTGGCTGACAGTGAATATTATAGGTACAAATGGAGCAAATGGAGAAAGGTAGCTGGAAGCCTTGTTCAGTAAGGTGTCTCTATAATAATTTTAGCTTTTTACCTTCCTCATGTAATCACAATTCAGATATGTAGCAACCTATGCTGCTTTATTAACGCTAACCATAGGAAACTGCCATGCTTTATTGTGCCACACCAACTTCTGACTCTCCCTTTTTCTAAGTCCATCTGAAAATCTTGACCCTGTAAAACAGCACTGAAAGGAGAACAACTTCCTTTAGAGAGACACTTACATTCATTCAGAATCAAGTACTAGCACAGGTATTGGCACTCTTGGTGAGATAGACAGCAAGTGAAAAGGATCTGCATTTGGTGAATCACAGGTCAAAACCAGATGAGCTGAAGAAAATAAATGTTGATAGCACAGCCCAGTCTCCAAGAAAAAGCTATTTATGTGTACTTGCAATTGTCTGAAGTATTGGAAAGTCTGTCAATGAGTAACTGCACCATATATCAGAGTGTGAAGTCATCTGTTTTCATCTCGTATTGTATTCTGAAAAAAAACATCAGTATGCTCATTGCCTATTATGGAGTGTGTGGACATTATTGTGGATGCTACTTCGCATCAAAAGCCTGTGTCACTAACTCTTGCACTCTGATTGAAGTACTAACTCCGGATCAGACCTTCACCATTCCTGCACTGCCACCAGCTTACTAAGGCTCCTTCATCAGGACCTTTCAAACCCACAGTCTCTGTCACCTGGAAGGATAAGAGCAGCAGATACATGGGAACAACATCACCTGCAAATTCTTCTCCAAGTTACACACCATCTTGATTTGGAACTATATTAACAGGCAGAGAGATCTGGGCACACATGTCACTGAAAGTGGCAACACAGTTGGATAAGGTAGTTGTAACCTTGCCTTCATCAATCAGGGCATTGAGTATAAAATTTGGCAGGCTATGCTGCAGCTACAATGAACTGTAGTTCGGCCTCATTTAGAATATTGTGTACAATTCCGATTATCACACTGCCAGAAGAATGTGGATGCTTTGGAGAAGTAACAGAGGGGGTTTATCTAGATATTGCTTGGTCTGGAGGATATTAGCTATGAGAGGAGGATGGATAAACTTGGTTTATTCTCACTAGGGATGACGGAGGTTGAGAGGTGATCTGATGGAGCTCTGCAAGATTACGAGCAGCATGGACAGAGTGGATAATTAGGTGCCCTTTCCTAGATAGAAAAGTCAAGTACGAGGGGACATAGATTTAAGATGCGTGGGGAAAAGTTTAGAGCAGATATGTGAGGCAAATGTTTTACATCGAGATGGTGAATGTCTGGAACAAGCTGCCTGGGGAGGTGGTGGGAGCAGATATGATAGCGTCATTTAAGGAGCAACTAGCGGATGCATGAATAGAATAGGAATGGAAGGATACGAACTTTGGAAATGCATACGATTTTAGTGTTGGAGGCATCATGATCAGCGCAAGCTTGGAGGGCCAAAGGGCCCGTTCCTATGCTACACTTTTGTTTGTTCTTGTTATTCTTTCACTGCCACTGGTCAAAATCTGGGAACTCCTTTCCTGGAAGGACATTACACGGGTCCATGCAGTACATTACGTGGATTGCAGTGGTTCAAAAAGGTGACTTACCACCACCTCCTCAAGAGCAATTAAGGATGGGCAATAAAAGCTGGTCCAACCAGCAATGGCCACAACCTGTGGAAGAATTATTTTTAAAAAAACTGACGTCTCAAAGTGCTTTACAGCACATCTGTAATGTAGTCATTATTGTCATGTAGATTACTCCGCAGACAACTTGTGAACAGCAAACCCCAACAAACAGCAATCTAATAATGACTAGGTAATCTGTAACACAAATGTGGATCGAGGAATAATTGCTGCCCAGAGTACCAGAGACATACAACTCCCCTGCTTTTCAAAATAGTCATGATGTGGAGATACTGGTGTTGGACTGGGGTAAACACAGTAAGAAGTCTCACAACACCAGGTTAAAGTCCAACAAGTTTATTTGGTAGCAAAAGCAATTAGTTTTCGGAGCGCTTGCTGCAGCTTTTGCTACCAAATAAACCTATTGGACTTTAATCTGGTGTTGTGAGACTTCTTACTGTGTTTCAAAATAGTGCCATGGACGTAGATAATTCATCACATTTCATTACAAAGGCCAAGGCAATAAAGGATAGGTTAATTATGAAAGTATTTAAAAGTGATTTGTCTGACAATGCCTATCATTTAGTCCATAAAATTATAAATATATATCAGGTAAACACAAATGACAGTCAATTAAGGAGGCTAGAACTGTTGCAGATCAAAACCCAGTTGAATTCACAAATGAAAGAATGAGAAAGTTCTGGAAGGTTTTCTAATCTTATTTGTAGTTTGGTACATTATAATTTGAAAGAAAGGAGAGGATTGAGCGAATGACCTCTTTCTATATTGTAACCATTCTATGATTCTAGTACTAAGGATGGTTTTACATCCACTCTTACATCTCCGATAAAGACCTTTTAATGTTCTATCCTTGTTCATTGTAGATACCAGAGGTGAAAGATCACAGGGATATTTAAACAACCATGAAGCATGAAATGTCAGCTCTACAAGCAGTTTATCAGTAAACATCAGCAATATCACTTTGCTAAATGTCTACATTAAAACGTTCATGTCCTATAAAAAGGATTTGAATTAACATTTTAGACTACCTTTCGCTCCAACTGCAATGATTCCAAACATTATCACCTGCTGACAGACTCTCACGATACTTGATGTTGTGACGAAGCTTTCAAAGCCATGGGCTTATCCATAGACAGCAAGGAAGAAAAGAAACACTCAACAGAAATGCAGTATAAAATACATTTTCACTGGCGTGGGCATCAACGTAAACAAACGAATATCCCCCATATGTTGCGTCAGCTCATTTAAAAACTCATACATCCACGCATTTCTATATACATGACCACAGATACAAATACTAAAAATGTGCAACTCCCTCGCAAATATGGATACATTATGTTAATTCTTTCTTATGGAAATCTGTTCTGTTTGAATTATTTCCATTTCAAAGTTTAAATGTGATAATACAATGATTAGCCAAGCTGTTTCAACAAACCTCAGCTCGGAACTAAAGAGTTTATGTTCTTAACGTGACTGATTCTGAACACAAAACAATGTCAGACTGAATCGGAATGTGTCAAATACCGTATAGTTTAATAAGGATGTTTTTAGCATTGTTAGATTTAAACACATTGATTGAAAGTCCAATTTGTACATCCATTGGCAAAGATGAAATATGCTTGACAGGACTTTATTTGTTCTATTCACAACCACATCGGGAATGCAATATAAACATATAGACACTGCAGTTCACTCCATATGTAACGCAGTACCATTCAGGCAGTGTCAGTAAACAACAATTACTAATAACTGAGTATTTATAGCTATGAGCGTCTGAAAAAGTCTCCATCACCGATGTGATGTCTAAACGTGCAGCTTTGTCCTTTATTGCTGCAGTGATGATGTAGGGTGATTGATTTCTCAATGCCAGTGTCACTCTTTGCACGTGGGCCGTCAGAGGTTTGTGAAAACCTGACGCCTCTGCTTTACAATTTTTATCTTGGAGTTTTTTTCCCCTCTGCTGCCATTTAACGACAATCTTAGGATGTGGATTTAGAACCAACGTTGTTTTCGCTCCCTCTGTGATTGATACAACAGTACTGACTTTATTTACAAGTTCATTTCATAAAATCTTCATAGAATCCCTATAGGACAGAACGAGTTCATTCGGCCCATTGAGCCTGCAATGATAACGACCCCACCCAGGCCTTATCCCAGTAACCCCACTAATGAGTCAATCAAATTATTTAGAATGTCTTTTCAATAACTTTACTATTATTAAAATTCTTAAAGTCCAAATGAAAATAATAATATTATAACACTAAACGTGACACTGAGCCCATTAGGAGATATTTGGTCAGATTTGGTCAAAAGCTTGGTCAAAGAGGTAGGTTTTAAGAAGAGTCTTAATGAAGATGGGGAGGCAGCAAAGTGTAGGGAAGGAATTCCAGAGTTTGGGCCCAGCCAACTGAAGGCAGAGGCACCAACTAAAATCTGGAATGGTCAAGAGTTTGCAAATAAAAGAATGACATGATCGTGGAATAAGGGATTTGAAAGTAAGGGTGCCAATTGTGAAATCAAGGTTTTGCTTGATCTGGAGCTATTGTAGATCAATGAGCATAGAGGAATAGGTGAGCAAACTTAGAAATATGGAAGAGATGGCATGGTATCTCACAGTGCCAGGATTCCAGATTCAGTTCCGGCCTTAGGTCACTGTCTATGTGAATTTTGCACATTCTCCCTGTGTCTGCATGGGTTTCCTTTGCGTACTGTTGTTTTCCCCCAGGTGTGTGGGTTAAGTTGATTGGCCACACTAAATTGATCCTAGTGTCAGGAAGATTAGCAGGGTAAATGCATGGGGTTGCAGAAATAGGGCCTGGGTGGGACTGTGGTCAGTAGAGAGCTGATGGGCTGAATAGCCTCCTTCTGTACTCTAGGGACTCTATGAAACTAGGAGCAAGAGTAGGCTCTTTGAGCCTTCTCTGCCATTCAGCCTGATCATAGCTGGCCATTAATCTCAATGCGATGTTCCTACTTTCTCTGCATTCTCCACAAAACCATCAAAATCTAAAGAAAATGTACCTCTTTTTTGAATACATTCAGTAACTTGGCTTCCACAGCTTTTTGTGGTAGAGAATTCCATAGGTTATTGACCCTTCTCATCTCAGTCCTACATGATCTACCCCATATCCTGAGACTGTGTCCCTTGGTTCTAGATTCCCCAATCAGAGAATACATCCTCGCTGCATCTGGCCCGTCCAACTCTGTTAGGGTTTTATAAGTTTTAATTAAATCTCCTCTCAGCCTTCCAAATTCCAGTGAATAGAAGCCCAGTCAAACCAATCAGTCATTGTAGGACTGTCCTACCCACTTTGATATCAGCCTAGTGAATCTCCATTGCACTTTCTCTATGGCCAGTATATTCTTTCTTAGGAGACCAAAGCTGCACACAATATTACTAGTCTTATCAAGGCCCTGTATAACTGCAATAAGATATCTCTACTTCCAAACTCAAATCCTGTTGCAATGAAGGCCAATTTACCATTTACAATGAGGGAAATTTCACAATAACTTCACTGCAGTATTAATGTAGGCCTTATTTGTGACTAATAAATTAATAAACTTTATAAAACTATACTTTCCTAATTGCTTGCTGCACTACCTCTCCACTTTCATTGACTATTGAAAAAGACACCAAGATTCCTTTATACGGTCACAGTTCCTAACATATCACCATTTAAATAATACCCTTCCTTTCTGTTCTTAACTCCAAAGTATATAACTTCACATTTTGACTTGGTGAGCGCTGAGATATAAGTAGAGTTTTTGATGACCTCAGGTTTGTAGAGGATAAAATGTGGAGATCAGCCAAGAGTGGCAAGTCTTGGGGGAACAATAACATGAATGAGCTGAGACAGGGCAAAGTCAGTTGATTTTATAGAGGTGGAAATAGATAGTCCTAGTGGTGGGGCAAATATGTGGTTGGAAGTTCATCTCGGGGTCAAATAAGACTCCAAGGTTATTAACAGAATGGTTTAGTTTTGTTGCCAGGGAAAGGCAGAATCAGTAGCTGGAAACAACATAGAAACATAAGAAATAGGAGCAGAAGTAGGCAAATACAGTCCTTCGAGCCTGCTCCATTATTCAATCAAAATATGTTTGATCATTCCCTGTTTTCAAATCCATCTTCCCATCTGCATCCCATATCTTTTTATTCTCTTTTTTATTAGAAATATATCTTCTTTTTGAAAACCATTTAATGATTCAGTTGGTCTTCCAATACTCTGTACAATTGCAACAACACTTCTCTACTTATATACTCTTGGGGAATAAGTTTTCGAATGGGTATCAAATACAACTATCTAATGTGAGGAAATTCCTGTTCATAATTGCATAACTAAGCATAACAAAAATTACCTTATGTGTTTTAATACCCTTGTTAATTATTTTACTTGATCTTGGGTGTCATGGTGGCACAGTGGTTAACATTGCTGCCTTGCAGCTCAAGGGAATTGGGTTTGATTCCTACCTTGAGTGATTGTGTGCAGTTTGCATGTTCTCCTGTGTCCATGTGGGTTTCCTCAGTCTACTCTGGTTTCTTCCCACAATACAAAGATATGCAGGTTAGGTAGATTAGCCATAACAATTTGCCCCTTAGTGTTCCAAGATACGTAGGTTAGGGGGATTAATGAAGTAAATGTGTAGGGCTGCGGGGACAGGGTGGGACTGGGCCTGGGAAAGATGCTCTGTCATAGAGTCAATACTGACTTGATGGGCTGAATGGTCTCCTTTTGCACTGCAGGAATTCTATGATTTTATAAACATGATAATTTTGACTGGAGAAAGGCTTTGCAAGTTAAGGATTGATCTTCTAACTCCACCATAATTATCCTTCAAAATCTTGTAAAGAAAAGCTATAGGTTAAATTGCCATCATTAAACATTGGAGAATGTCAGCAGGTCTGACATCTGTGGAAGAGAGCAGAACCAACCTTTTTAGCCTGAATGACCTATCATCAGAGCTGCTCGAAACATTAACTCTATTCTCTCTCCACAGTGCTCTCAGACCTGCTAAGTTTTTCCAGAATTTTCTGTTTTTCTTTCAGATTCCAGCATCCGCAGTAATTTGCTTTCATCATTAAGCACTGATTGGGCATCAAATAGAAAAGGGAACATAGAAGGGGAGAGGGAGTCTAAAAAGTCAGGCAAAAAATTTCCAATTTCTCAAATCTTTGTTGCTAGTATGACCTTGTTGATGGCCGACACTGATCATGCAGAGTTCAGCAAGAAATGTATCATAGTGCCCTACTGGCCAAGAATTGTGCAACATTGAACTTTAACAGGCTTCTAGCATTTTAGAGTGGTTGTTGTGTATAATATTGAACTCCAGATGATGAATTTTGTATTATCATTTTAGAGATACGTCCGTCACCAGCAAAGCCAACTGCTCATCCCTGAGAAGGTGGTGGTGAGCCACTTTATTAAATGCCTGTAGTCCATGTGGCCCAGTTGCAAATCAATCATTTAAAAAGGCCCAGAAATAACTTGCAAGCTCTTATTTTAACATAGGAATTCACACCCAAGCACAGGAGATAGGAGCACTTCAGTACTGCACTATGCTGTCAGTTATACTGCATCAAGAGAAAACACTTTTTTATTCATTGGATGTGGATATTGCTGGCTGAGCTAGCATTTATTGCCAAATCTGAAGGATCTTTGAACTGAGTGGCTTGCTTAGGCCATTTTAGAGGGGTTTCATGGATCTGGAATCACATGTAGCCCAGATGAATAAGGATGGCAAATTTCCTTCCTTAAAGGACATCAGTGAACCAGCTAGGTTTTTACAATAATGGTCATCATTAGACTTCTACTTCCAGATTTTTATTTAGTTCAAATTTCATCATCTGCCAATCACCCTGGATTCGAACCAGGGTGCCAAGAGCCTGACCCTGGATTATTCAATGATAATACCAACTGCTTCCTCCATTGTCATAGAATATCTTAACTTGTTCATTTGTTTCTGTAAGTTACTGGAGATGGCCTGGCAAATCATTTAGTTTCAGCAATAGTCAATGTATTCTAGACAATGGTCCCTTTCTGAAATTCATTTGTAATGGCACAGAAGACTAGAGTGCTTATTATGAATAGAACTGAAATAGACTCGGTTTCAGGAAAAAATTATAATAGTTTCCATATGCTGTACATTAGCACTACATATCACTGAACTGAATGAAGAACTTCTGTCCTCAATTTTATAAGAGAACCCAGATAACTGATTCCTAACTTTCAAAGTACAAATTTGTTATTCATGGGTGGCACGGTGGCAGTTGTTAGCACTGCTGCCTCACACATCAGGGACCCAGACACTGTCTGTGCGGAGTTTACAAGTTCTCCGCAAGTCTGCGCGGGTTTCCTGCGGGTTCTCGAGTTTCCTCTCACAGTTCGAAAGATGTGCAGTTAGGTACATTGGTCAAGCTAAATTCTCCCTCAATGTACCCAAACAGGCGCTGGAGTGTGGCGACTAGGGGATTTCACAGTAACTTCATTGCACTGTTAACGTAAGCCTAGTTGTGAGACTAATAAACTTTAAAAACTTTATTTAAACATATACTCAGTATTCATATCAATTTTGCCTGACGACGCTGTTTTGATAATGTATCATGTAATATCCCTCCCACGGTTTTATTTCTTATTGACTCTTCCTGCTTGCACTAGTTAAGTGACAGCAGAGAATTCATTTAAAAAAACGCTGTGTTGAATGATGAAATTATGTTCGCCACATTGCATGGGACGTGGCTCCACCAGAGGAGGTGCATGCGTGGCTGAGCAGTTCCGGTAGCTGGTGAGTCTGCTTGAGGCAAACACATGTGAATGTATGTGTATGCGAGAGTTGGCAAATGCCTGTCAGATTTCGCTTTTAAATGGAAACACGCAGTCGGCATCAGGCTTAGCGCCTTGTCATTCAATTCTAGGTATAAACTCCAGCGCATAGAAGCAACTGACCAAACGGCTCTGAAATCCTCAGCTTTACTGGGGGTTACTAGAAACGTTTAAAGTATGAGCACACTTACAACTTAATATAATTATTTCAATGAAGCAGCACTTCTGATTGAGGCGTGGCCACTGATCCCGCAGCAAGTGCTATGAGCCATCTGATGCAGTGGTGTCCTTTCCCATTGAGAAACTGGCTCAGTTTGTAACTGTATAACTTCCCTGTCCTGTTTTATTTTATTATAGTTGGTGCCGTGCAAGCTTTTCAGTCGCGATGTCTGGAGGAGGTCGCGGCCGAGGCAGAGGACAATTCACTTTTAATATCGAAGCTATCGGCTTTTCCCGGGGCGAGGTTTTACCTGAGACGAGATGTCAACCTCTCCCTTTATTTCCGGTAAGTGTTAGCAGAGCGTTTTATTTTAAAGGGGCAATGTCACTTTAGGAAACTCGTTGACAATTTTTGGCGATATCATGGCTTTCTATACAGGGAAAGCATGAATGCGATTCTTTTATTTAAGACCATCTCTTCATGCTCCCTAGGTTTATTGAAATAGATGTTAATGATTTTCGCACTCTTATGTCCAAACTCATCGGAGTACAACCGGCTTGGTTGCATTATAACGAAAAAAAAGCATTTGAAACTGTTTTTTTGGCCATCTGTTAGGAGTCATTGAAGACAGATTTCATCAGCCAGAAAAATCGAGCAGTGTATTAAACAGGCTGCCGGTTCTCTGACCACACTTTTCATGCACCCGGAAACGCTGTATTTTTACTCCTAATATCTCTTTAAATAAAGTGCTAACTGCAACATGTCTTTTTAAGACTTTGACCCTTTTTAAATAAGAAGTGATATAACTATCACCATGATGTCACTCTATATATGTATTTATTACATACACTGCAGTGATGTAATAAAGCCGAGCGTTAAAACGTCCAAGCCATGTTGCAAAAGTTCACATTGCAGTTCTGAAATTAGAGGCGGTGCATTTTTTTTGTTTGGCCATTGGGCGGTACTGCGGTTGAGTTTTCAGAGCATGCTCAATAATGCTTAGAATCAGCAATGTGACTGCTGCAATTTCTATAAGTTGCCCCAAACCTTTACAGTAAAATTTTAAAAAACATATTTGAAGAACCTTGAAGAATTCACTAGTTCATGCCTGGTATTATCAGGAACTGTTTCATTATGAAAAGGATACACTGCCAAAATGTCAGTTTATTCCCCTAAACAGCATCATCTCTCGTGTATGATGAAATCGAAAGACAGCAGGAAAGTAGGGCTATAGGGCTTAACGCTACACAAGGCTATTAAGGAGATATGGTAATTCTAGCAATGGAAATTCCAGATCATAGAATGCCTACAGTACAGAAGGAGGCCATTCAGCCCATCGAGTCTGCACCAAATCTCCAACAGAGCATCTTACCACCTCCACCTCATTCCCTTAAGCCAGTGCATTCACTCTGCTAATTCCCCTACCCTACATTTCTAGGGACAATAAAGGGCAATTTAGCACGGCCAATCCACCTAACCTACACATCTTTGAACTGTAGAGGAAACTGGAACACTCGGAGGAAATCTACAGAGATACAGGGAGAATGTGCAAATTCCACACCGATAGTCATCAAAGGCTGGACTCGAACTCAGGTCCCTGGTGCTGTGAAGCAGCAGAGCTGCCCACCAAGCTAATAAATTATGAACTGTTCACTTACAAACAGGATACGTTTTCTCAACTTTCAAATCCAAGAAGTGAGGGTAAAAGCTTGCACTTTTTTTTTCGCCCCATCTTATTGGATGAATAGGTCACGTGATCAAATCAGAACTCCCCCTTAAAGGGGTCATGCTCTAACAATAGTCCCTCATGCATTTTGTGCTGTTCTTGATCTTTATGTTGTTGAACTTGTAATCTTCCTGCTCAAATGTAATTTCTTTTTCGATCCAAGTAATATATTCAGAATATGTGAAAGAATACAAAATAAAAACAGAGAAATAAGGGCAGGAGTAGGCCAGACAGCTCTTTGAACATACCCAGCTCCTCGGTATGATTACGGCTGATCGTCAGATTTCACACCAGTTTCCTGCCTGCTCAATCTGACCACCCTACTAAGGGAAATCTATCCTGTCCAGCTCCTTGTAATTTTATATATCCCAAATAAATTACCCCTCAGCCTTCGCTGTACCATAGAAAACAACTGCAGCCAATCCAATCTTTTCTTATGGCTAATGTTCTCCAATCCTGGCAATGTCCGTGTAAATTCCTCTGCCTCCTAAATGGATGCTGTCACACATTTGGTGACAGTGATATACGGAGAATGCCACAGAGCAGGATGTTATTGTTGGCAATGGGTTTGCTGTAAGTTGCAGTTTTTTTTATATATACCACATTTTATACAATCTGACTTGTAAGCCTAACAATTATAAAGACTTGGCATAAAATACTCTGTCATAGCTGATCTTGGAGGCGGTACACATTTGAGACTCATGTTTTAACTGTGGCATAGTGGTTAGCACTGCTGCCTCATAGCTTCAGGGACCTAGTGTTCAATTCCTGGCTTGGTTCACTGCCTGTGTGAAGTTTGTGCATTCTCCCTGTGTCTGCATGCATTTCCTCAATAGTCCAAAGATGTGTGGGTTATGTGCATTGGCCGTGCAAAATTGTCCCTTGGCATCCCAGCATTGGTCAGAGCTATTAGCAGGGTAAATATGTGGGGTTATAGGGATAGGACCTGAGTGGGATTGTTGTCGGTGCAGACTCAATGGCCCAAATGGCCTTTGCACTGCAGGGATTCTATGACTGGGGGGAGTCAGAGGGAATACTTGTTACTGGGTAGCTCTCAGTAATGAACTCTTCAGTAATACAATGGGAAAGCCCAATATCTTTCTCCATTAAAGTAGGTTTTTGAATGATGGAGAAAGGGGAAAATGTATGCTGGAAACTATTTTTACACTCAATATCAAAGATTAATTTTTTCAATGAAACAAATGTTGGAATTCTGTGCTGGAAAAATTGTATGCAATTTGTATATCAAAAATATATATGTTTGTATCAGTATGTGCTTATCTAGTTCCAACTATAACATTGCCTCATATTTTTGTGCTCTAAGATAACCTACATTACCAATCTGTAGCCCACAGAATTTAAGCCTGTCCCCTTGAATACAGGAGAAGATGTAAACTACCTTCTGGCCTTGAAGCAAGAGCTAAGAGGAGCCAGCAAGAAACTGCCTTACTACATTGAAAGTGCCATTGCAAAGAAAGGTAAGGAATAGTGTGCTATATTTACATATAAGAAAAGCTTCCATAGATACAGCTATAGAAGAAACGTGAAATATTGGCAAGAAATTGCATTGAATTTGCAGAATTAGAAATAGGCCATTCACTTTAACAGGTACATGGTTGTGAGTGTGGGCCACACAACAATTTCTAGTATCTTGTTGACTTTTGATTTGTCAAGAGTCTTGAAATTTAACTGTTTTTGGGGCACCTATTTAGACAGTTTTCCACATCTTTAAAACACCCATGTTGCTTCATTGTCGCTAGATCAAATTCTTGGAACTTCCTTAACAGCATTGTGGATGTATCTACATTACGTGGATTGCAACAGTTTAAAGAAGGCAGAAATTAGGGATGAGCAGAAAATATTTGGTCCAGGCCTTGATATCCACACCACGAATGAGTGAAAAATGACTTGATCCACAGCACGGGAATCTCTGCAGCTGTTTTTGCAAAGGAGGAAGAGAGGAAATGGACCTGAGGAAGAGACTATAAATGAACATAAAGGCACTAGGATATGGACTTTTCATCACCCAAAAAAAAGGTTATGTTCAAATCCCATCAAAGCAGGTTGAAAATTTCCATTTTGTTCAAACAAAATCTTTGAACATCAATTAACAAGTGAACATGAAGTTCTTGGATTGTAATAAAAAACAAAATAGTTTATTATGTTCCTTTCTTTAAGGAAGAAAACCTAAAATCCTTACCTGATGCTACCTGTATATAGCACTAATTTGTTACACAACAGAATATTTATTCTTTGATTATTCACCTGCAAACAGGATTCCGATCAAACGTTTACTATTTAAATTCAAATTTATAATCTTGTTGATCTTATTCTTTTGAGTCCTTAAGACATATGTTGAAAAAAAAATTTTGTCCTTCTGATATTTCAAGATTGTTGATTGTTTATTGCCTTGTGCAGTGGCCTTGTAAAGACTCCATCTGGGACAAACTAAGGATGGACAATAAATAGCCTTGCCAGTGACGTCCACATCTGGAGAATGTTTTCTTTTCACTCAATCTAGAAAAGCCTAACAACAAAAGGGTTGTATAAAGTTCAGAATGCAAGTATTTTAAGAATGAATGTGGAAGGCTATGTGTGTTATAGACATGGTTTTGCAGGTCAGTGCAGATGAAATGAAGACTTAAGAGTCTCTCTTCCTTATCCAAATTCCATGCACTCTGTTCAAACTGAACTGCATGCTTCTGAAGAAGGTGGCACAACTTTTTTGCATGCCACTTCAAGGTGCTTAACAGGGATGGCATATCTGCTTTTCCAGACTTTATAAGCACTTTCCAATATTTGCAGTAAAGTTTCTGTCCAAACCATGCATTTCAATAGCTCCATAGGTAAAAACCATGTATTTTTTGAGTTTCAAGCTCTTGCACTCTTAAGCTGTTTTGTACAGAAATTGCACTTTCTGTTCTCATTGCTTCAGATGGGCCATGGATTATTCAAATTGAGACTGTACAAATTTGAATTAATTTTTTCAGTAATCTAGCCATGCATTATGCATCATGCATTCACTGATATCACACCAGGGATATGAGTTGATGCAGGATATAGAGAAGTGAGTTTGGTTAGGAAATAGATATCAATTATAATTTTTTTAATACTTTGTTATAGGTTTTTTTATGGTTGACTATATTAACATGTTTTATAAACTAATTTGAATAATTTTGTTTGAGAGACAAGAAATTGGTAAAAATACAAATGCTTTGAAAAAATAATCATTGAAACTCTTTTAGATTTTGACTAGGCTCAGATGAGGACCCATGGAAAGGAGCAGTGGGGTCACTAATAGTGAGGAATGCAAGAGAAGTAGCAAGGCCATTAACAGTGAGAGAGTGTGAGAGGAGTAACTGGGCCATTATCATTGAGAGTACGAGAGGAGCAGCAGAACCATTAACAGGAAGAGAGTTTGAGAGGACTAAAGGGATGATAACAATGGGAGAGTCCAAGAGGAGCAGTGAAGCCATGAACAGGGAGAGGACAAATATGCCTGTAATAGGTATTTTCAATTTATTCAGAATCATGCTGGAGGCAGAGTTTGTAGACACTATGATACGTTAGGAAGGGGAAAGATGGTCACACTCTAGGTGGGCAGAACTTTCAAGTTAATATGTGGTAAAGGAGAGGAGGACATGGCTGCAGATCAGGCAGGTATGAGGACCCAGCATGCAATGACTGAGAGGCCTCAGTTTCTAACTTGTAGTGCTTGCTACCTGTCTGGATGAGGACAAGGATTGCAAAATGGATGAACATACTGACAATGGTGAAGGATGTCATTTAAGTGGGGGGGGCAAAGAGGAATTTGGTAGTGATAGGAGACCATATAGTCGGAGGATACATACTGTTCTCTGCAGCCATGGCTGGTAGCTCTGAATGTTGTGTTGCTTGCTCAGTGCAGGGGTTAAGGGCATCTCCCCGGGGCTTGAGGGGAACTTGGAGTGAGAGAGGGAGGATGCAGTTGTCGTGATTTATGTGGGAGCCTGGAATAATAAGAGAATTTGAGGAATCAGGTTCTAAATTAAAAGGCAGAACATCAAATGTAATCATTGCCGGATTATTATCTGAGCAAGGTATTAATTAGCATAGGATAAAGCAGACTAGAAAATTAAACAGGTGGTTCAAAAAGAGTGGTATGGGAAGATTCATGAGGCACTGGCATTAATATTCAGGTGGTGGAGAGAGAGAGGAAAAGTCAGTTTGGGACAGACTGTGCTGGAACTGATCTGGGACCAAAATCCTGGCCAGTTGTACAGCTAGGGTTGTGGACAGGGCTTTGAACTAATACTGGAGTGGGGTTGAGGAATGGTTCAGATGAAGAGAAGCTTAGAAATCCAAAGAGAAAGCTTGACCTTTCTCTACCTCGACCTATCAGAGTTGTATAGGAGTATGGGTAAAGATAAGCTGAGTGGGACAGGAAGGAACAAAGGCCAACAAAAATTGTATCTCTGTGAATGAGGTCATTGCAGAGAATAGAAGTAAGGAAATATAATTAATGGCTCTTTGTATGAAGCATCCACAGTAAGATAGATGAATTAGTGGCACAAATCGAGATGAATGATTTTGGTCTAATAGCCATTACAGAGATAGTTACAAGATGATCAATGTTAGGAAATAAATTTCCAGGGTTTAGTATATTTTAGAACTGAGAATGGCAAATAGGGAAATAATAACAATTATAATAATAATAATAATTATTATTTCCTTTAGGAAATAATAACATAAAGACATGAGCGAGAAAAGGTTTGGTTTTGGAAGTTCATGAAGTAGAATCAATATGGGTGGAAATTAAAAATAGCAAGAGTCAGAAAACACTGGTGGGAGTAGTAGATAGGCCTTGTAATAGTAGTTATTGGGCAGAACATTAAACAAGAAAGCCTATGACAAAGGAAATATAATACTTGTGAAGACCTTTAGTCTTCATACAAATTGGAACAATCAAATTGGCAAAAATGATTAGATTTAGAATTAGAATTTCTACAGCTCAGAAAGAGGCCATTCGACCCATTGAGTCTGCACTGACTACAATCCCACCCAGGCCCTACCCCCATATCCCTACATATTTTACCCACTAATCTCTCTAATCTATGCATTTCAGGATATTAAGGGTAATTTTAGTATGGCCACTCAACCTAACCCACACATCTTTAGACTGTGGGAGGAAACTGGAGCACCCGAAGGAAACCCACACAGACACGAAGACAATATGCAAACTCCACACAGACAGTGACCCAAGCCAGGAATCGAACCCAGATCCCTAGAGCTGTGAAGCAGCAGTGCTAACCATTGTGCTACTGTACCGCCCCTCAAAATGATCTCAAAATGAGTTAGTGCAATATTTTCATGACAGTTTCTCTGAGTAGTGAGTAGTGGGACTGACTAGCGATAAAGCTATTGGTTCAGGCCAAGGAGTTCCCATGTTAAAAATTGTGTTGGCTCAGGCCAGGTCGGTTCAGGTCAGGGATTTCCCACATTAAATGTCGCTGAGATTCACAAGAAATAGTTGTTGTATGTGTTTGGTTTTTGGATTTATGGATAAAGGATACTCAACCCGTAGTCGTGGATTAAAAGTGGGCTATGATGTAGTTAAAAACAAAAGTAGTAAGTCTAAAGATGAGGAGTGTGTTACAACCCAACTAAAAGCTACCAAAAAGTTATTAGGAAGGGAAGAAAAAAAATAGATTATTGGAGTAAGTAGCCAGTTATTTAAGATCAAATTGGAATAACTTTTAGAAGTATATAAAAAGGAAGAGTGGTTAAAGTAAATATTAGTCCCTGTGATGATACTGTGCCTTTAAGAAATGTACGTGTATCATGTTTCCAGTAAGGGGTGTGTTTAGAGTTGGTTAGTAGATATTAAATAGAGCAGGCATGAACAGGCCTTTTACAAGTTGGCGGACAGTGAATAATATAATAATCAGTGCTGGGGCCTCAGCTATTTACAATTCATATCAATGAGTTAGATGAAGACAAAGAGAGTACTATATTTAAATTTGTTGAAGATATCAAACAAGGTGAAAGGTAAGCTGTGGGAAGGACACGGGCTGCTAGATGAGGTGGCAACATGATGGCAGATAGTGAAATGTGAAGTTATTTACTTTGGTCATAAGAATTTAAAAAAAGGGTGAGAAACATGCAAGTATTGATGTTCTGAGAGACTTGGATGTGCTGGTACAAGGACTGCAGTATGTTAGCATGCAGGTGCAGCAAGCAGTTGAGAAGGCAAATGGCATGTTGGCTTTTATTGTGAGATAAGAATAAAGAAGTCTTGTAAACCACATCTGGAGTACTGTGTGCAAGTTTCGTCTCCACATTTAAGAAAGGATATATTTGCATCATCGGCAATACAGCAAAGATACACTAAATGGGTCCCTGGGATGAAGGGGCTGTCCTCTGATGGGAGGCTGAATAAATTGTACCTACATTCTCTGGAGTTTAGAATAATGAGAGAGGACCTCATCAAACCTACAAATTCTGAAAGAGGCTTGAGAGGAAAGATGCTAAGAGATTGTTTCCTACGGTCAGGATTCAAAAATGTGGAGTTGCAGCATCAGGATAAGAGACCAATTGTTTTGAACTGAGATGAGGAGAGATTACTTCATTCAAAGAAAGGAGGCGGCTAAGGGGGGATCTTATTGAAACATATAAGATGATTAGAGGTTTGGATAGGGTGGACAGTGATAGCCTTTTTCCTAGGATGGAAAAAGCTAGCACGAGGGGACACAACTTTAAATTAAGGGGTATGAGTTATAGGACGGATATCAGAGGTAGGTTCTTTACTCAAAGAGTGATTAGGGAGTGGAATGCCCTGCCTGCAGCTGTTGTAGATGCGCCAAGTTTGGTGGCGTTTAAGAGGTTAGTTGATAAGTATATGGATGAGAAGGGAATGGTTTAGTTAGGAGGGGCATTGCTTTTTATTTTGGTCGGCACAACATCGAAGGCCGAAGGGCCTGTTCTGTGCTGTATTGTTCTATGTTCTATGTTCTATGTTAAAGAGTTGAGGCTTTGGAATTTTCTATGCCAGAGAGTTGTGGCTGCTGCTTTAAGGCTGGGTTGACAGATCTTTGATGCCTCAGGAAATTAAGGGATATGGAGAGCAGGCAGAAAAATGGAGTTGAGGTTAGCCATGATCATATTGAATGGCAGAGCAGGCTCAATGGGCTGTGAGATCTATTCCTCCTCCTATATCTTCTGTTCAGACAAATGCAGAGTGATGCTGAAAACTGCTTTGAAATTTGGAAATATTGAATGGGCAAAATATTTTTTGGGCATCTATCCTAAGAACTCTAAAAGGCAAAATCACCAAGATCATAAAGATGAACGTAAGTATTGCCAGTTTTGTGTAGCACTGTCCTATTGATCTGTACCTTGTACCCAAGTAAATTATCAAACTATTCTGTTATGTCATCAATCAGTGCCACAGCAGACATTTCTATTCTTTCTTTCTCAAGTTCAGTTGGCATTTTGTGCCAATTAATCTCAGTTAGCAGAATGTGTCCTTCTACTTGGGCTCGATGTCTCTTGTTTTTTATAGGGATTAAAGGATATGGGTGTGGGGGATCAGGATATTGAATTCAATGATCAGCCATGATCAAAATAATGGTGGAGCAGGCTCAAAGAGCTGAAAGTCTTACTCCTGTCTTTTTTTTATGTTTCCCATGTAAACCAGGATTCACATACTTGCCATCATCCAATATCCCATAGAAGACAGAATCAGCTTCAACTGTGATGCTTGTTCTGTCTGGTTGAATAGCCTACCAATGTTCACTGTCAAGGATTATAACATGATGAATGCCTATTTGCACACTTGGTACAAGAGTTCTTTCAGCACAAGGAACTGTACTTCAGCATGAGTTGATACCTTTTTAAAAGGTAAACTGCAAGTAACTCATCTCCTGATTCCCCAAAGTCTGTCCACCATCTACAAGGCACAAGTGGGGAGTGCTATGGAATACTCCCCATTTGTCTGGATGGGTGCAACTCCCACAACAAGAAGCTTGACACCGTCCACGACAAAACAGCCCCCTTGATTGGCACCACATCTACAAATACCCACTCCTTCCACCACCAACGCTCAACAGGAGCAGTGTGTACTATCAAAAAAATGCACTGCTGCAATTCACTAAAGATCCTTAGACCTTCCAAAGATCCTTCCAAACCCACAACCACTTCCATCTAGAAGGCCGAGGGCAGCAAATACATGGGAACATCACCACTTGCAAGTTCCCTCCAAGTCACTCACCATCCTGCAATGTGGACTGCAGCATTTTACAAAGGCAGATCACCACCACCACCTTCAGGATAACTAGCTGCTGACCAGCCAGCGATGTCCATGTCTACATATGAAAGAAGAAGGGGATGATAGCCTTATCTTTGGTTCTAAATAAAAGACATCAGGTCAGGATGTTCATGAGAAATAATTCAAGTGTGAGTTTAATATTGTTCTTCACATTGGTGTGAAAGCAAAATTTGTGCTTCATTCCATGGATCAGGTTCTGTTACTTTATCCTGCACTCTTTGGATTAGCCACCAGATGGCAGCTGAAGCAAGTACTATAACAGAAATACATTGGTCATTTTACATAGCAGAACTGGATGACTGGGAATATTTGAGTACCATTCTAGTCCGTTAAAGTTAATTAAAGAAGTGGCTGAAATTATATCAGTGGATGGATGCAACATTGTAGAAATGAAGGATGAAGAGTTGATCAGACTAAAAACAAGTATCTTGTGTAATTATAATTAATTCAGTTATGGAATTCTGTAGTTCTGTAGTGAAACATGTTTGGAAAATTTAAATCACATAATGCTACATTCAAAGATATTCATTTCATTTAATTTAGATGTTGAAAGATATATTGACAAGTATCAAGAAAAAGATTGCAGCAAAGATTGGACACCAGGTAACTACAAAATAATTTATTAGTGCATGTTATATATTCCTGTCCTCTTGTCGAGTGATTTACTGAATTAGCTGGATATTTCTATTGGATATTGGTAACAGTGTATACTATATTTACCTTTATTGAATATTACTTTTCAGTACCTTTAATAAAGTTCTATAAAATCTAATTAGGTGGTTTGGCCATGCTAAATTACCCCTTAGTGTCAGGGGACAAGTTAGGGTAAATGCATGGAGTTAAGGAGCCAGGGCCTGGGTGGGATTGTGGTCAGTGCAGACTTGATGGGCTGAATGACCTCCTGCAGGATTCTATAATTCTAATTGACCAATAGTAATCATGTGACTATTTGCAGTAATTTCATGGATTAGTTCTAAACATGTGGCAATTCTGATTTTTCTGATAAGCGTGATTAAGAAATTTGTAGCTGAGACAAGCATATCTGTGTGGTTAATAGTGAAGAGTTAAGCTGCAGACTGCAGGAATACATCAATGGATTGGTCAAGTGAAGTAGGAAAGTGGCAAATAGGCATCACAGAAAAGTGTGAGGTCAGAACGAGGCAGAGGATTACACAATAAATGGGAGATATTGCAAGCTGTAGAGGGAGGAAAGATCTTGGAAGTATGTGGCCACATGTCCCTGAAGGACAAGTTGATAAGCTGGTTATGAAGGCATATGAAAAAGCTTTCTTTTTTTAGCCGAAGTATCAAATAAAAGAGCAGGGAGCTTATGTTGGAACTTATAAAGCATTAATTAGACCACAACTTGAGTAGTGTGTGCACTTCTGGTTACCTTATTACTGAAAGGATGTAATTTGCACTGAGGAAGTACATGAGAGACTAGGATCATTTTGTTAGGACTGGAAAATTGTAGCTGTGAGGAAAGATTAGGTAGGTTTGGGTGTTCCCCTTGGAGAATGGAGGAGGCTGAGGGGAGATTTGATTTAAAATGTATAAAGCTGGATTGAGTGGATAGAAAAGTTTATATATACATTAGCAGAGAGATCAGTGCCTGGAGGCATAGATTTTACATTGATTGGTAGAAAGATTAGAGTGAAGAAGAAACACTTTTTTTTCACTGAGAGAGTAATAGTGATCTGGAACTCACTGCCTGAGTGTAGTAAAGCAGACACCCTAAACTTATTTAAAAGGCATAAGGTGGAGGTGCTGACGTTGGACTAGGGTGGGCCCAGTAAGAAGTCTCACAACATCAGGTTAAAGTCCAATAAGTTTTTATTTGGAATCATGAGCTTTCGGAGCGCTGCTCCTTCATGTGAGTGATTAAGAAGCAATACTCCGAAAGCTCGTGATTCCAAATAAAACTGCTGGACTTTAACCTGGTATTGTGTGACTTCTTACTGTGCTCATTTAAAAGGTGTCTGGATATACAGCTGAAATCTTGTAACCTTCAAGACTATGGACTGACTGCTGAAAAATGGGATTAGGCTGGGGGCTTTGTTTTTCCATCAGCACAGATATAAGGACATAAAAACTAGGAGCAGGAGTAAGCAATTCAGTCCCTCGATCTTGCTGCACCGTACAACATGATTATGGCTGATCTAATCTTGGCCTCTTCTCCATTTTGCTGATCACTTTCAACCCATTGCTAATTAAAAATCTGCCTGACTCCTTAAATTTATTCAGTGCTCTGGCATCCACTGTACCTGCGAGTAGTGAATTCCACAGACTCATGACTCTCTGTTTTAAATCTGCTATCCCTTGTCCTAAAACAATGACCTCTTGTTCCAGATTGCCCCACAAGAGGAAACATCCTCTTTACCTCTAATCTGTCAATCCCCTTTAGCATCTTGTATACTTCAATTAAATCTCTTCTCATTTTTCTAAACTCAGATAGTCACCAGCTGCCATCCCGAGAAAGACTCCTTTATCCCCACTCTCTGCCTTCTGCCAGTCACCCAATCCTCTGTCTGTGCCAGGATCTTACCCTTTATACCATGGGCTCTTAACTTATTTCTCCTATATGACACCTTGTCAAAAGCCTTCTTGAAATCAAAATAAATCACATCCACAGGCTCTCCTTTATCTAATTTCCTTGTTACCTCCTCAATTCCAATAGATTTGTCAGACATGACTTCCCCTTGACTCAGTCCTATTTTATCACGCACTTCCAAGTATTCTGTAATCTAGTCTTTAATAATGGACTCTAAAATCTTGCCAATGACTGAAGTCAGGCTAACAGCCTGTGATTTGCTGTCTGCTGCCTCCTTCCCGTCTTAGAACATAGAACATAGAACATAGAACAATACAGCACAGAACAGGCCCTTCGGCCTTCGATGTTGTGCCGACCAAAATAAAAAGCAATGCCCCTCCTAACTAAACCATTCCCTTCTCATCCCTTCTCACCCCTGTCTTAAACAGGGGTGTTTACATTAGCTACTTTCCAATCTTCTGGTACCCTTCCTGCCTCCACTAATTCCTCAAAGTCCTGAAAGATCACTATAAATGACTCCACAATTTCTTCAGCTATCTCTTTTAGAACTCTGGGGTGTAGTCCACCTGGTCAAGGTGATTCATCCACCTTCAGACCTTTCAGTTTCCCCAGAACCTTCTCCTTAGTGATGGCCATTAAACTCACCTTTACCTCCTGGAGTTCTGGCATCCCACTAGTGTCTTCTACCATGAAGATTGATGCAAAGTAACTATTCAGTTCCTCTGCCAATACTTACAAGTATTGTCTTGTCTTTTTTATAAGGCTTCAATATTTCCTCAATTATACTGTGCCCCATTGTGAAACTATTTGTTTGGGGAACTATGTATTATGCCCACCAAGGACTTCTTTCCCCTGCTATTTGTTACTTCCACTTAGATTTATTCTTGATTTCCAGCGTCTGTGTCACTTTTCATTACAGCACTGATCTCTTCTTTCACTAGCAAAGCTAAACCAACTCCTTTTCCTTTCTGCCGATTCTTCCAAAATACTGAGTATTTTTGGATTTTCTATTCCCAAACCAGATTTCCCACTAATCATGTCTCAGTAATTGCCACCAAATCATACTCATTTATTTGTGCTGTTAACTAATTATTTTATTCTGAATGTTTTGTGTATTCAGATACAAAACTTTAAATTTGTTCTATTTCTGTTTTCCCTACTCTTGCATGATTCATTAGTGTAACATGATGTTTGCATCTTCTATTCTTCATCAGTAACCTGCACACCTACTTTGTCTTTTAACTTTGACTTTTTAATTTCCCATGCAACTGCTTCACCACCCCCCCTCCCTTCCCCCATATTCAGTTTTGAAGCCCTATCTACAGCCCTAGTTATGCAATTTGCTAGGATTCTGGTCCCAATGTGATGCAGATGGAGCCCACCCCAACAGAATAGCTCCCTCCTTTCCCAGTACTAGTCTATGTTCCATAAATTTGAACCCATCTCTCTCACACCAATCTTTTGACCAGTATATGAGAGGCAGAGTGCTGTGGTTTTTTTTCTTCATTTTCTAAATACCTGAAAAGGAAAATACATAGGAATGTAGGCTAAGGGTGGGTGGGTGTCAGTACATGAATTGCCCTTTAGGAAAGCAGGTACAGACATGATGGATCGAGTGGCCTGTGCTATAACAATTTTAAACAAACATGCAGCAGGAGAGAAGTAGCTTAGGCTGTGAGAGATACGTAACTACTAGAATGGTAACTTCCTTCAAATTTTATCAAGGCACCTGTTCTATATATATGTATATATATGCTAGAGTATGATTTGATAGTTTGTACATGATTCCTAAATAATTTATTTGCCTCAGTATTTACCAGGGGAATTAATGGACATTAGAAGTACAGATTAAAAAGGATGTAAAGACATTTAAGGCAAGATGGATCTTGGTCAGGATAAAACACCTGTCCCGGATGGATTGAATCCAATATTGCTACCACAAGCAATTGTTGATGCAAGTATCATGGATACATTTAAGGGTAGATAAACACATAAGAGGTAAAGGGATGGAAAGATAAACTAGAGTTGACATGTGCCAGTTGGACTGAATAGTCTGCTACTGTCTTGATGAAAATAAAGGCCAGATTTTTTACATCAATGAGCAGGCATGGACTTGACCTGAGAGCATATGAAACCATAGGAGAAGAGATCAGGCGCATGTCCCGAAGTCATCATGCAAATGTGCGATATTTCAGTCGGAGGGCATGTGCCAGTGTTGGAAATGGGTCCACCAACAAGCAAGAAGGCAATTTAGCCCATTAATGAGCCAAGTGGATGCAATTTTACATGACTATCTGCTTTTACAGCTGACAGGCGACCTTTACATTTTAGCTTTACCCTCGATCTGGGGAGGGATGAACTGTCAGAGTTGCAATAAATGTGACAGATGTGTTCTGGAGAGTGAGGTCTATGCTATTCAGACACTCATAGCAGAGCAATATTTATTTTTCACATGTCAGCAGCTCCCGAAGACAGCTCCACCGTGACTGTCTCCCTCAGGAAGCACATTAAAAACATTAGCTCCACACTCTCCCTTTCTTGGTGATCAGCCTCTTCCTGCTCTCTCAGGCGGTGATCAGCCTCTTCCTGCTCTCTCAGGCAGTGCTCAGCCTCTCACAGTGTGTGTTTTGCACTGGACGGCCTTTAATTGGTCGGTCAGTGTGAAATTGCATTCCAGCACTGATCACGGCCAACAACATGTTTCGGACCTGTTTCCAAGTCCACCAAGTGCACATACCTGATAGGCAAAAAAGTCAGGCTCAAGTCTTTCTAAAGGGGAGTGCGGATTGGAAGAAAAAAATTGAAGCCTTGTGGATTTAAAGAGACAGTAAATACAGATTTAAACCATACACTTGTTTTCCAGAAAGGATTAAAACTACCCTACCATGAAGATCTGGGAACTGGAGCCATGAGTGTATAGAAATTCATTAGCAAAAGTATTAGATTGTCAAACATCACTTTGTATCTGAAGTGATTTTTATCTTTAGAAACCAGATGGAGGTCAACCATTAGATGCTGATCTGATCCCACTATGATTAGCTATTGCTCAGCTCTGCATTAGTTGAGTGTTTGTATTGGACCCTATCCTCTTAATCCATCTGATTGAAGAGTGTGGGAATAAAAAACATGCAATTACACATATTCTAGAGAGAGGACCTCCATTATGTTTCCTCAAATGGATTAACACCCTTTTGTTAAAGGCCTAGAGTTTCTTCCTTATAACTTGAATGGATGGAAACTTTATCCTGAATTCTTTAAGCTATATGTAACTTTGAAAAATAATAAGTTGTTAATTCCTGTGATCATATATCAGACTTTCTTTTCTGAAAGGAAGCCTGAAAAGTTGCCTTTGCACTATTTTATATCGGAGATGCTATTTTGAAATATGGAACGCCTCGCCTCATATAATCTCACATATTTAGTTTAAACTCAATCTGCTTAATTTCTTTCCCATTGATCTATTCTTAAATGTTTAGATTGGAGAAGACTTCCACGGGAGCTAAAGCCGAGGATCAAAAATTTTAAAAAACCAAGTAAGTGTGATTTGTAACATAATATTTGGTTTGTGAAAATAACTTCTTTTTGTATGACAAGGACTTTTATTAACTTCCACAAATATTTTCTGTTGTTCCCAATGTAAATGTTTGGGATGCAGAGCATTATTAGTATTAAATGATGCTGTTGTGTTTCAGTACATACATTTTGTGTTTTGTATTAAACATGAAGGTATACAGCTGTTGAAAGGCATCTTGCAGAATTTTACGTTGTACATTCTATTTATCACATTGTAAGATCATCTCAACTTTTTATTTCTTGGCACTGGGTGGAAGATGTAGTCCTATATTCAATGGAATGAGGAAAGAACACTTGAATTATAGTTAATTTCTTCAACAGCCTACATTACATCATGGGCTGTGCTAAATTGATGTTATCCTGGGAAGCAATAAAATCAAATTTGTTCAAGTATTGATGTAGCAAAATATCTCCAGTATTTATACAACTCTGCAATTCAGAACTATTCATGTCTGAGCAGCTTGTAAAACAAAACTTCAACATATAATTTGAGAACACACAAATTATTAAAACAAATACCTGCAGCTTGTTCTGTGACCCTGTGACCGTTAGGTTTTAATTTCATCCATGCTGCCTCATTCTTTTTCCATGCAAGATATTATTGCAGTTGGGAGGAGTTCTCAACATTGATTCTGGACCTCATGATAGCTCTGATGAATCTGTACTCCTCCATATTGGACACCATTTGGAAGAAGCACACAGGATAGCAAGGACACTAAATGTACTTCGGGTGGGGGACTTCAATGCCCATCATCATGAGTGGCTCAGTAGCAGCACTGATAGGGTCACTGTACAATTCTTGTACAGACAAAGCCCTGTCTGTACATTGAGTATTCCCCCCATGGTATTATGCGGCATATTCTCAATGGAATAGATTTTGAACAGATGTAAGCATCAATGAGGTGCTGTGGGCCAAAAGCAGCAGCAGAATCGTGCTCCACTGCAATCTGCAACCTTATGGCCAGGCGTATTCCTCTCTACTATTCTCGCCAAGCCACGGGTCAACCCTGGTTCCATGAAAAGTGAAGGATGGCACACAGGAGTAGCATCATGCGTAACTATGAGTGAGATGTCAACCTGGGCAAGCTACAACATAGGGCTACTTGCAGCCTAACAGCAGAAGCAGCATACAATTGACAGAGCTAAGCAATCCAACAATCCATGGATCAGATCAAAGCTCTGCAGTTTTGCCTTATCCAATTGTGAATGGTGATGGACAAGAGGAGATTCCACAAATATCCCCATCCTCATTGATGAGGGAACCTAGCACATTGGCGCAAAAAATTAGGTTAAAGCATTTGCAGCTATCTTCTGCCAGAGGTGTTGAGCAAATGATCCGTATTGGCTCCTCTTGAGTGCTCAAGAGTCCTCTTGAGTGCTCCTCTTGAGCATCACAGCTGTCAGTCTTCAGCCAAGTTGATTCACTCTCTGTGATGTCAAGAAACAGCTGAAGACATTCGATACTGCAAAGGCAGTAGGTCCTGACAACATTCCAGCAACAGGACAGAAAACTTGTGCTCCACAACGTCCGGTGCTCCGAGCCAAGCATGTAATATAGCTACAACACTGGCATAAAGCCATGGGGTTTACAGCATGGAAACTGACCCTTCAGCTCAACCTGTCCATACACCAATTTTTACCACTAAACTATTCCCAATTGTTCACATTTGGCCCATATCCCTCTATATCCATTCCAGCCATGTAATTGTCTAAATGCTTTTTAAAAGACAAAATTGTATCCATCGCTACTGTTACTTCTGGCAGTTTGCTCCAGAGACTCATCCACCCTGTGTGTGAAAAAAATTGCCCCCCCTTTGTATCTCTCCCCTCTCGCCTTAAACCTATGCTCTCTAGTTTTTGACTCCCCTCCCTTTGGGAAAATATATTGACTACCTACCTTAGCTATGCTCTGTATTATTTTATAAACTTCTATAAGATCATTCCTAAGCCTCCTCCACTCCGGGGAAAAAAAATCCCAGTCGATCCAGTCTCTCCTTACAAACTGTCAAGTGCCAGTAGCATCCTAGTAAATCTTTTCTGCACTCTTTCTAGTTTAATAATATCCTTTCTACAATAGGATGACTGGAACAGTACACAGTATTTCAAATATGGCCTTACCAGTGCCTTGTAAGACACGATGCTCCAACTCCTTGCATTCAGTGTTCTGATGAATGAAACCAATCATGCTGAATGCCTTCTTCGCCACCCTGTCCACCTATGATTCCACTTTCAAATAGCTATGTACTCCTTGATCTTCTTGTTCTACAACTCTCCCCAATGCTCTACCATTAACTGAGTAGGTCCTGACCCAATTTGATTTACCAAAATGCGTCACCTCACATTTATCTAAATCAAACTCCATCTGTCACTCATCAGCCCACTGGCCTAATTGATCAAGATCCTGTTGCAATCTGCGATAACCTCTTCACTGTCCACTATACCACCAATCTTGGTGTCATCTGCAAACTTAATAATCATGCCTCCTAAATTGTCATTGAAATCATTAATATAAATGACAAGTAACAGTGGAACTCAGCACCAATCCCTCAGACACACCGTTGGTCACAGGTCTCCAGTTTGAAAAACAACTCTCCACAACCACTCTCTGTCTTCTGTCATTAAGCTAATTTTGTATCCAATTACTTAGCTTACCCTGGATCCTGTGAGATTTAACCTATTCAACAATCTACTATGTGGCACCTTGTCAGAGGCCTTGCTAAAGTCCATGAAGACAAGGTTAATTGCACTGCCCTCATTTGCCTTCTTGGTTACCCCTACAAAAATAATCTTGTCCGGCATCTCCCTGACAAATGAAAATTACCCAGGTATGTCCTGTCTATTAAAGGCTGGACAAACTCAGCCTGGCCAGTTACCACCCCATCAGTATACTCTCAATCATCACCCTTCACTGCTTAGTTTGGGTTCTGTGAGTGGTACTCAGCTCTTCATCTTATTATAGCTTTGGTCCAAACATGGACAAAAGAGCTGAACTCATGAGGTGAGAGTAACTGCCATTGACATCATTGAATGTAGCATTTATAAGTCCTAGCAAAACCTGGACTTAATGGGAACTGGGAAAGGGTGCATATCTAGCATAAAGGAATATGGTTGTGGTTGTTGGAGACCACAACTCTATCCCAGGCCATCACTACAGGATGTCCCCACAATGTATTGTCCTAGTCCCAATCTGCTTCATCAATGATCTTAGTACATCGTAAAGTCAGAAGTGAAGGTTTTCACTAACTATTTGCAAGTCTTCAGGTTCTGAAGTGCCAATTCCTGTATATAGCAAGATCTGGTAATTCAAGCTTGGGCTGAGAAGTAGCAAGTAATAGTTGTGCTACACAAGTGCCAGCAATGATCATCTCCAAAAAGAATGACCCTTGAAATTCTCCCCATGAGATTATCATTGCTGAATGCACCACTGTTAATGTTACCATTGATCAGAGCTGAACTGGACTACCTATATAAACACTGACTGCACAAACAGGTCAGAGGCTAAGAGTTCTGCAGAGAGATACTCACCTGACTTTGCAATGCCTGTCAGCCATCTACAAGTCAGGAATGGAGTGGAGTACTCTTCATTTTCCTGTATGAGTATTGCTCCAACAACACTCAAGAAGCCTGACACTGTCCAGGAAAAAAACTGCTCACTTAACTGGCATCCCCCATACCATCTTTTACAATCACTTACATTGGTGCAGATGGCAACATTGCAAGATGCATTGCAGCAACTCATCAAGGCTCATTTGACACTACTATTTCAGAACTGTACCATGCAAGAAAAACAAGAAACCTTCAACCTCTTCAAATATTTTTCCTTCTGCTACGAGTCCTATGTTCACATTCTCAAATGCAAGGAGTGCCAACTTGAACTCCAGTGCCCAACTGGCTTCATCATTTATTGTCAAATTTCATTGACTACATCAGACTCTACCAGGCCTCTCTCTTGAATGCCAAGACTGTCATTCAGGAGTATGATAACCTCTTCATTATGATATTCCTTGCCTTCTCAAATCAATAAATTTAAGGAGCTTTTGACAAAGATAAAGACCATCTACTGAGCTACTTCTATTGCTTTGTCATCTTACCCACCAAGTTAGATCTCTCAAGTCCTACCCTACTTTCAACAACCTTTGATCATATGTCACCTTTTTCTGCTCTCCCATAGTTGAATCCTTGCCTATCTGATTACAGTCAAAACTTAAGCCCTAATAGTTTGTCCTCCTATTTCCATACTTTTGGCCCTGAGAGTGAAATAGCCATTGACCTCATCTCCACATGGTCCTTTTGTTGACATTGAGGACTTAAATCACGTACATTCTGACAGTTGAAACATTGCCAATTTTGATCCATTTAGTGTCTTGGAGCTTGTCAGTTTGCTTGCCAAATATAAAGATCTGGGCAATCCATAATTTCTATCAGCTAAATATTTGGAACACTGTAACTATTGTTTTCAACCCTCCCATTTCCCTTCCTTGATCACTATCATTTCAACTGCACTAAACCAATCTCAATAATCTACTTGACTTGCAGTGTGGCTTCTGAGTCCCTCGGGGAGAAATCTGAAGAGAATTGGGAAACAGGATTTACGATCTTTCTCCGCCTCTTATTGGCTGTCTCATAGTCTAACTTTTACCTATCTGACAATAGGTGGGAACTTCACTTAAATAGATTTAAATGTATTTAAATATTATTAATGGGCATAAAACAGATTTGGCCAAACGAGTAACAGTTGAGGGGATCCCTTCTGTGGTGCAGAGGTAAGTCACCTGGCAGTGCCAACCTATGCTGGGGCAATGCCAAGGGCAGACCCTAGGCGGAGCCTCATTGGAAGCGGGGCCATCAGATATTACCCTGGTATCAAGGGCAGTCATTCTCTCTGTTTGTGCATGTTTGACTAAGACTGCAATGAGGTTAGGAGCTGAGTGGCCCTGGTGGAGTATCAGTCGGCATATAATATAAGCAGTCAGCATGTGACTTAGTAAGTCACACTGGAATGCATTGTTGAAAACCCCTTCTGTCATTTTGATGATGATGAAGAGTAAACTAATGATGCAGACATTGGTTGGATTGACCTGCTTCTTATGTATAGGATATACCTGAGAAGTTTTTCATATTGCCGGTTAGATGCAAGTGCTGCAGTTGTACTAGAACATGGTTAGGGATGCAACTCATTCTGGAACACAAGTCTTCAGTACAATTTTTCAAATGTTGTCAGGGCCGATAGACTTAGCAGTATCCAGTACCTTCAGAAATTGAATTGGCTGAAGAATGACACTGCGGACCTCGGAAGGAGGCTGAAATGGATCATTCACTTGGTACTTCTGGCTGAAAATGCTTCCGTCATTTTTTTTATACTAATGCGCTGAAACTACCCATTTGTATTAGAATTAAATTTATGAATGAAGTATTTGAACATGATATCTACAGTATCTGTATTGTACCAATATTTGAAAAAAAGGTAATTTTATGCAGAAGATTACCTGTTGCTTCATGCTTAAGAAATTGTACCTGAGCCATAAGATTACACCTATAGAATATAGTTATTTTAGCTTCTTTTTTGATTATATTTGCAATCCCATGCAAGAATAAGTGTCAAACAGAAAAGATCTATAATTCGTACAAATGTCTTAACACTTGGGATAATAATTTTAGTTGAATTTTGGTGGAATTCAGCCTCCAGCTATTCACAAACGCATATAAATGACAAAAGAAAATTAGAATGACCTTTATTAATATCCCAATCTAATGTACTCCACTTTTTTAGTCTGAATTATCCAGGCAATACTTTCCATGCAATGTGATGTCTATTCTAGATGCATGGATGAGATTTTGAATGCAACCACTGAGACTTGCTGATTTCATTTATGGGAACTGATTATTATTTTGTGCAAATGGAATATTTTTCTGCTGTCAAGGAAATGTTAATAACTAGAATGAACAATAATGAAACAATGGTGAACAAACAGTATTTTGAATTAAGGGAGTGATAAGATTGACAGCTAATTTTGTCAAAAAGCAATGCAACTTTCACTGCCAGTGTAGCTTTGATACAATTACCAATATGAACTTCATGAATCTTACAGAACAAACAACTAATTGTTGCTTTCTCTATTCCATTATTTTATTTTTTGCAGAAAATGGTACAAAAGTACCTTTGGTCTCTAAAATGAAAACTCCTAAAGCTGTAGTTAAGAAGTCAAATGAGGATATAATACAGACACTGGAGGTGAGAAGCAGAATAACAAATTCATTTTAATAGCTAGTGTGTGATTTACAAATGTGCTTCGATTTCATTAATATTACCAATTCAGTAATCTAGAGTATACCTGTAATAAACTAGAAGTTATATTAAACAATGGTTTTTGCAAATGGCCTTGCCATTTCTCTCTTCAAAGTAACAAGTAGCATCCTGCATAACTGTAACAAATGTAAACTATCCTCCCTGTTCTTTCTGAACTAGTCAGCCTTTGACATGGTTGACCACACAACCCCCCTCCAACAGCTCTATGGTATTCAAGCTGATGGCCTGTTTCCAAATTCTTTTCAAATCTTAATACCGAATCACCTGCAATGATTTAACTTCCCACCGCTGCACAGTTTACTGCTTACATCTCCCAAGGATCGACAGTTAGTTTCCTCCTATTTTTCGTATACATGTTACTTTTGGTGACACCATTCAAAAACACTGCATCAGTTTCAACACATAAGCTGATGATATACAGCTGTACTCACTATAACTTTTTTCACCCTTCTAAATTGTCAGTCTGCTTGCCTGACATGCAGTTCTGAATGAGCAAGACTTTCTTCCAATTAAATATTGGGAAGATTGAAACCTTCAGACTGCACAATAAACAATTTTTTTAAATTCATTCATGAGACATAGGCACAGTTGGCTGGCCAGCATTGATTGTTGAGAGTTAAGAGTCAATCATATTGCTGTGGATCTGGGGGTCACACGTAGGCCAAACCAGGTAAGGAAGGCTGGTTTCCTTTTTTAAAGGACTTAGTGAATCAGATGGGTTTTTCCTGACAATCGACAATGGTTTTCATGACCACCAGAAGACTCTTAATCCCAGATTATTGAATTCAAACTCCACCATCTGCCATGGTAGGATTCAAACCCGGGTCCCCAGAACATTAGCTGAGTTTCTGGATTAATAGTCTAGTGATAATACCACTAGGCCATTGCCTCCCCGACATTCCCTTACAAATGATTCCATTGCTTTCATTGCAACTGCTTGAGGATTAACCAGACTTTGCAAGCTTCGTGCCCTATCTGACCTTGAGATGAGCTTCTGAACACATCTTTGCACCATTACAAACATTGCTCTACCCCACCTCAGCTGAAACCCTCATTAATGCCTGTTACCTTAAGATTTGACTTTTCTAATGCACTTCTGAGCTCCTTGTATTCTACCCTCTATAAACCCAAGGTAATCTAAAGCCATGATGTCTGTGTCCTTAATCACACCAAGCCTAGTTCACCTATTATCCTTGTGCTTGCTGACCTATCCCAGTTAAATAACATCTCAATTTTTCAAATTCTCATCCCTATTTTCAAATCCCTCCACAGACTTGTCCCACATTGTCCAAACCAGCTGCATGCCTATATTCCTTTACTCTGACATTTGAGAAGCAACTGGTTTAGTTGCAGAAAAGGCTAAATATTTCTCTAAATACTTCTTTCCCACTTGCTACTTGTCTATCCTCATCATTGTCACTACTTCCTGCTCATAACTTCCTGCTCCTTGGATTAATTATTTGCAAAAAACGAATAAGTACAAATGCTTGTGAAATATTTAATTTAGCACTGGAGCCAATTCAGCCCATGGCAGATAGTTGAACAAATTGTTTAGGTTCACCGAATGTTAAGTGTCCTTATAATGACCTTTTATGCCATCTGTATCTTACAAATGTTATATGTATGGTTAAAGGATCCAGTCTTGCTGGAGTTAGCTTATTGTGTGAAATTTGCATTATCCTATTGTTATTCTTTTTGGATAAGTTGTTTTAATTATTGAAGGAATAAGAGCAATTTTCAGTTTTCATACATTGAAGATAATTGTTTTTCTGTAGGTTCTAGAGAAGAAGGATGCAGAAAATAAATCTGATGAAGAAACTGAAGAGAAGGAGAAAGAAAAAAGTGACGGGGAGGAAGAAGTTGTGGATGAAGAATATAATGAGGAGGAATATGAAGAGGTGCCGTATTTAGTTTTTTAAGCCAGTGAGGGTAACTAATTGATGACTTGTTAATATTCTGCTGCATGGGTATTGCTGACCAGAAAAGTACTCATCTCTGTTTGTTTAGTACTCCTCTGAAAATACAAAATAACAAGTAAATGCTTGACTATCACTGATAAAATTATTTTATTATTGGAAATTTATGGTCTCGATAGCATTTCCTGCTGGTACTTTTTGCCAAGAAGTTATTATGCATAATTGTAATTTTTAAAATTTTTTTTGCACTTAGGAAAATGACTACATTTCATCATACTTTGAAGATGGAGATGATTATGGAGTTAGTGACGATAATATGGACGAAGCTACATACTAATGGTGTCTGATAGCATATGCAGTTAATGTATACTGTGAAAATATTCAACATTCTAGCAGGATTACTTTAACTTTCCTCAGGTCACTGCAGGATTTTGTTTTGCACATGCAAAGGAATCCAAATATGAAATATTGTTTACAATGAAAATAAATGGGTTCCATCTAAGCCTCAATAAGCATACACAAGTACTGGTCAGTTTGGACTAGTCATTGAAATAGATCTTATTTTAAATGCATTTGGGTTGGCAGTTGCACTAGTGTTCATGTACTACTATATAATTATGCAAATCTTGTAGAAAAGAGAGGAACATGTCAAAATATTTTCCTTGGTGGTAATTTGCATGTGAACAGTAGTTATTGACAGTGCTCATTGGTTGTTAATGATAAACCTTAAAGTGCTGTCAGTGAAAGTGGATTGCTTTTTTATATCTTTGGTGTGGAAATGTATGGGTTCACATTGCTTGTTCTGACTTGAAGTAGCATAAGTAAGTGTTCAAAGCAATAGGCTGGAATAAATCTGATTAATACTGACTGAATATTTAGGGGTGCTTCAGCTGCTGTCAGTAGGGTTAAAGACTGTAATCAATTTGTGACTATCAGAAGGAAACGCAGTCATGTTTACAGAAACCAGTTGCCTCCATTGCGCAGGCATGTAACCTACCTCTTCTGCACTGTGCAAGTGAATGTCCTTGGGTACTTCAAGCCTCCAGATCTGCATCACCTTTTCAATATTGTTTAGGTACTGCAGGAAATATATGAATGCTACATTACTCTAGTAATTTAAAAAAGTCTAAACAGCACTGAATCATGACAATATATTTGTTTTCAAGTACACTAATATATTAATCAGAATGTAGGAAAGTACTGGATAGAAAAGGCAATACAGTCCATCCTTCTGCCACTTAATTCCCATTCCATCCGATTACATATCTATTTCTCTCTCAAATACTTCCAGTGGTCTCTACACAGTTGTACCATATATTTACCATCCTCTCCATAAAATGGTTCAATCTGACTGTATGTCTTCCCTCTCTTAATCTTGAGCCTACATCCGCTGGAAGATCTATCTTTCTATTCCATTATGAATTTGGAATAATCATTCACTGAACTTTTACTGTGCCACGGCAAATCATTTCAAGCTCTTCCACCTATCTTACTTGACTAATGTCATATGAGCTATTCTCAGTTTGATTTCCTTCTGTTTCTGGAAGCATTGCAGTGCTACCAATAGCTGGGTATCTTTACTGGAGAATGGCAACAAGAATTGTATGCTATGTAGCAAGTATGCATGTATGAATGCCTCCTCATCACCTCTTTGGAATACTCATCCTAACATCCATAAGCTATACTTGCTGTTGGTTCAGTGAGTTGTCATCAAAATGACCAATTCTTCTCCTGCAGCCCAGATGTTTTAGTTCATGTTAACACTTCTAATTCTCTTCCCAAGTCTTCTAACCTAATTTTCAAGCCTATGTTACTTATTTAAACCTGAGACTGTTTTAGTGACCCTAGTATTGTTGTTCAACCTCTATTCAGAACGATTATTTATGTTCTCAGATCTCAGCAATATTCAATCCACTTTTCTCCTGTTCCATGCCTTGTGAGCTAACAACATGACCAAAAGCTTTGCTGAAATGATATCCACAGAGAGACATGTCGGAATTTTGCTGGCACGCCCGCCCTGGACTGGGGTCAGGCGAGGCTTGTAGAACGACATTCTCCGTTGGCCTCGGGTGGGGTCTTACGAGCCTCGTGGGAACTGGGGAGGCAGGGAATGAGGAAGAGGATGGGATAGCAGGGGGATTGGAGGGATGGGTGGTAAAATTTGGCAACTGCGTGCCTTTCACATTCTCAGGATACTGAAAAACATTTCAGATCATGAATTATTTCTGAAGTGTTGTTTTGTAGATGAATCCAGCAAAGTCCTCAAAATGACAAATCAGGTAAACCAGCAAATAATCTATCTTAGAAGCGTTGGGTGAGAAATAAATGGGGGTTGTACGCTCAGAGAATACCCTACTGAAGTTAAATACATCTGATATACTCATTCACTTTTCCATTCTGAATTTAATCATAAACTTTAACTTGCTGCTAATAAGTTTTCAATATGCCCTTTACTTATCAAGTATAATATTTTGGGATAGAAGAGAATATATTTCAGTCAACCTACTGCCCTCCTCTATGTAGCATAGTGGAATATAGGAACAATTTTCTAAAAAGAAAATGGTGGTCAGCCTGGAAGGAGTGGAACTATCCTGACAGGATATTATCAAACTAATTACTTGAAAATAAAAGTGCAGTATTATTTTGCCTTGGAACTTTTTAAATAGATTTTGTTGTTTGAAGAGAATCAGTGTACCATAGCTTATTTGCATTTGATTTCTCTATAGAACATGCATATTTTTATGTGCCGAATAAATGATTGATATTTGCTATAAAGTTTGCCAAATATTTGAAATTTCTGCAAATTGTTTATTTATTTTGAGGATCGACATTTTAATATGATTTTTGTTTTGATGTAAATTTAACATACCACTGTAATAAAGTATTTGGATACCAAAATTCTCAACCATTTTGTTGTTAAGTGAAATCTGTTTTGTTTTAAGGATTTGCTTCACTTTGTTAGAAGTTTATCCTCACACTGACACAACAGCGAATACAACCAAATTTATGACGGTTACCTGGACATCAAAGTTTACAACACAATGGAGTCATTCACCTATATTGTTTCTTTTTAAGAATATCCAACTAGCTCCACACACTTACTCTTCTTCACACTCTTCACATTTGCTATTACAAACAATCTCCCTCCATCCTCACACACCAAGACATGTAATTTTCATGCAAAAGGTAAAAAAAAAGGATTAATTTGGGAAGAAGTGGAAAATTTGCTTCCTATTTATTTATTTATTTGATTTACTAATGGCAAATGTATTGGTATATAGTGAAAATATTATTTCTTGTGCACCATACAGAGTGCAGAATGTAACATTATAGCCATAGATGGAGTATAGAGAAAGACCAGCTTAATGCAGAATAGTTCCATTCAAAAGTCTGATGGCAGCAGGGAAGAAGCTGTTCTTTAGTCAGTTTTTACGTGTCCTCAGACATTTGTATCTTTTTTCCGACACAGAAAGTTGGAAGAGAGCATGTCCTGGATCTTGATTATACTGGCTGCTTTTTCAAGGCAGCGGGAAGTGTAGACAGAGTCAATGAATGGGAGGCTGGTTTGACAAAGGATTGTTTGAACTCAAACCGTCAGCTTTTTTCCTCTCCTTACAGATGCTGCCAGACCTGCTGAGATTTTCCAGCCTTTTCTGTTTTGGTTTGAGAGATGGACTGGACTTCGTTTGCAACCCTTTGTAGTTTCTTGTGGTTTTGGACAGAGAAAGAGACATACCAGACTGTGAAACAACTAGAAACAATACTTTCTGTGGTGCATTTGTAAAAGTTGATGCGAGTTCTAGCAGACATGCCAAATTTTCTTAATATTCTGAAAAAGTAGCAGCTTTGGTGGGCTTTCTTAATTGCACTGTCAGCATGGAGGGACTAGGACAGTTTGTTGGCTATCCAGACAGGTTGTTGGTGATCTGGACACCTAAAAACTTGAAGCTCTGCATCTGCATTGATGTAGACATTGGCATGTCCTCCAATACGCTTCCTGAAGTCAATGACAATCTGTTTTGTTGACATTGAGGGAGAGATTATTGTTGTCACCTTTACAGGATGTGAACATCCTATATGGAGGGGATCTATGCTTAGAGCCTGAGGGAATGGGGGAGATCCTGAATGAATACTTTGCGTCGGTATTCACGTAGGAGACTGGACAGATGTCTGTGCCTGATGTTGACAAAGTTGAGGATTGGTTGAGGGAAATAAGGATTACGAGGAAAGAGGTGTTGGGGCTGTTAGGCAGCTTAAAGACATATAAAGCTCCGGGGCCTGATGGCATTTACCCCAGGCTGCTAAGGGAGTTGAGGGAAGACTTGGCTGGGCCTCTGACGCAAATCTTTGTCTCTTCCTTGGACACAGGTGAGGTCCCAGAGGACTGGAGGATAGCAAACGTAGTACCGTTGTTTAAAAAAGGTCAGAGGGATCACCCAGGGAACTATAGGCCGGTGAGCTTGACTTCAGTTATAGGTAAGCTAATGGAGAGGATCCTTAGGGACAGGATGTATGAGCATCTGGAGCGCTGCGATCTGATCAGGGATACGCAGCATGGCTTCGTCAAGGGGAAGTCTTGTCTTACGAATCTAGTGGAATTTTTTGAAGAAGTGACAAAAACAGTTGATGAAGGACAGGCTGTTGATGTCGTCTACATGGATTTCAGTAAGGCGTTTGACAAGGTTCCTCATGGTAGACTGATAGAGAAGGTGAAGGCGCATGGGATACAGGGTCGGGTATGTAGATGGGTCGAGAACTGGCTCGGGAGGAGGAGACAGAGGGTAGTAGTGGAAGGCTCTTTTTCCGGCTGGAAGCCTGTCACTAGTGGAGTGCCACAAGGCTCAGTACTAGGTCCTCTTCTATTTGTGGTCTACATAAACGACTTGGAAGTAGGGGTAGGTGGTGAGATCAGCAAATTTGCTGATGACACCAAGATGCTTGGATTGGCGGGTACAGAAGAGCAGTGTCAGGCAATACAACAGGACATAGACAGGTTGGTAGATTGGGCAGATAGATGGCAAATGGAATTTAATCCGGAAAAATGCGAGGTGATGCATTTTGGCCGGAAAAATGTAGAAGAGAATTATAGGATAAAAGGTAAAACTATACGGAGCATAGAGACGCAGAGAGACTTGGGGGTGCAGGTTCACAAGTCTCTGAAGGTGTCCTCACAGGTGGAGAAGGTGACAAAGAAGGCGTATAGTATGTTAGCTTTCATAGAAAAGGGTATAGAATATAAGAGTAGGAGTTTGATGTTGCAGTTGTATACAACTTTGGTTAGGCCTCACTTGGAATACTGCGCCCAGTTCTGGTCTCCGTACTATCGGAAGGATGTGGAGTCCTTGGAGAGAGTGCAGAGGAGGTTTACCAGGATGCTGCCTGGTATGGAAGGACTGTCCTATGAGGAACGATTAGATAGACTGGGGTTGTTTTCCCTTGAAAGACGTCGGCTTAGAGGGGATCTCATAGAGGTGTATAAGATTATAAGGGGTATAGATAGAGTAAATGGAGGTAAACTTTTTCCACCTTTAGAAATGGATAGGACGAGGAGGTCATGGCCATAGGGTGAGGGGGGCTATGTATAGGACGAATATTAGAGGGCAGTTTTTCACACAAAGGGTAGTGGGGGTGTGGAATGCACTGCCGAGTAAGGTGGTGGGAGCAGGCACGCTGGGGCTGTTTAAGGGTCTCTTGGACAGCCACATGAGCGGTATGCAGATAGAGGGATATATTAGGACTGTTTAACTACGGCTTTTTTCCACAGGTAATTCGGTCCATAATTTGAGCACGCATTCGGCAGGTGGTGCGGGTACAGCTCTTGGATGTTGATTCATGGGTTGCCTGGTACCTCATGTCGTATATGAGTGCTTTATGTGGACCATCTGAAGGGCACCATGACAGCTCAGAGACTATCGATGTGGCTGTGCAGACACTTGGAATTGGGCCGGTGTCTGCGGGAGTTTGCGCGTTCTCCCCGTGGTTGCGTGGGTTTTCTCCGGGCACTCCGGTTTCCTCCCACAACCCAAAAAATCGCTCTTAGGCTGATTGGGAAACAAATTGTCCCTATGGTGAAAATTTTCCATATTAGGAATAATATATATATTATTATATAGGAATATTAAAATAGGAAAATGTATTTGGTATGACGGCGGCGCGGGCTCGTTGGGCCGAAGGGCCTGTTTCCCGTGCTGTGTTGCTTAATAAAAAAAAACATAACTGGTAAGGCTGGTATTAGTCGCCCTCAAAGGTAGTGGTGAGCTGCCTTCTTGAACATTTACAGTCCATGTGCTGAAGACTTCCACAGGACTTTTGGTAGCGATTTCCAGGATTTTGGTCCACTGATAATGAAGGAACAGTGATATATCTCCAAATCAGAGACTTTGAGGACACTAGGATGAGGCAGAGATGTTCTCATACAACTACATCCTCACCCTTCTAATCTAGGTGTTGGAAGTCATGGCTTTCGGAATTGTTGCCAATGAATCTTTGTCAAGTTGCTACAGCTCATCTTGTGAATGGCGCATCAATGTTGGAGGGAGTGAATTCTTAAGGCAGTGGATGAGTTGCCATTTGAGCAGGGTGCTATTTTGTGGATAGTGTCAAGTGTCATGATTGAACTCATTGAAGTCACCCACTCCACCTCACTACATAAGGAGGTTAATTGTAAAGGCAAGTTACTGGAAGAGGTCTACTCCAATTGAAGCCTCAACTTCAATGACTACCTCAACAACCACCAGTATGCCCTCACAGCATTCCATATTAAACACACAATGCTGAGGAGTAACAGCTCAGAACATTTCACAAGAGAAAACATCCACCTGAAGCCACTTTCTCATCTAGATCCTAGCTGCTTGTCCACCTTGCTTTGCTTCTCATGACCACAGTAGGTCCTTTTAAGCTATTTTCTGGTTTAACCAAGGCATCTGCAGCCACCCTACATCAGTGGGTCATCCAGACTGCAGCTGTGGATCAGTCCAAACAAGGAATCTCACTGTAAAGAAATGTCTGTGACTAAACTTAAAGGTGGGTTTAAAGAATTCCATCTAGTCACCAACAGGACTATTGCTTAAAAATAAGCAAGGAAAATAGACTTGCTGCTGCCTTGAAATCATTCCCTTACAAAGCATTAATGGGATTATCATTGCAAATTATTTGCATACACCTCTTGAATCCCCAAAGTAAAATTAGCTCAAAATCAGAAAGGCCCATAATACATCTTTAAAATGATATCGCAAACTATTGTGTTTTGAATTAGACAAAGCTTGTCAATTAACCAATTAATCATAAAACTTTATAATCTCGCCTTTTGAAAATATACGGTAATGAAATGGAAGACAACTTCAATAAAAACTTTGTTTCCCTGAATAGAAGGGCAAATTAGATCGTATTCTGTTAAATCCAGTTTTAAATCATTTTATTTATGTTTAGTTGAAATTTACTGGAATCAGATGCTGAATTGGAGGAGTGTGATTTCAACCCATCTCAAGAACTATTATCCAGCAATATCTATACAATAGTAGATATCCTATGGGAGGATACATGAATGCAGCAAAACCTTTCAGAACAAAGAGAATTGCAACTTCTGTACAATAGTTATCTCTTATTTACATTTGTTTAAATAGATACAAATAAATTTGCACAACCTCTGAGTTCCCTGCTTTTTAGAATTCCGAACTGGAGGCTTAATAAATCTGACTGTTAATTATCCACAAGGAGTTGAAAGTATGTGACTCACGTTAAATGAAAAAAAAATATTTCAGATAGAACTGTATATTCAGCAGAATCTTCCATTCACCAACATTAATGGCAGGAGCAAAAATTGCATGGATTTCCCCTGGCAAAGGTGTGTTGGAATGTGTGGACATTATATTTAAATGGAACTGAATTCACTGCAGGACAGGGGCTTCAATCCCACAGTCTTTCAACACTGAATGAGATTGTCCCAGAGAAGAAAACAACATGTAGCCTCAAGTTTCAACAAAGCCTCCCTGGGGACATACCTGCAGACCCATCCAGGAAAGGAAGCAGGAGGCACTCCTGTCATAAGAACATAAAAAATAGGAGCAGGAGTAGGCAATCTAGCCCTTTGAGCCTGCCCCGCCCTTCGACAAGATCATGGCTGATTTGAAATGGATCAGTTCCACTTTCTTGCTTTCTCCCCATAGCCCTTAATTTCCTTGTCTATCAGAAACCTATCTATACATGACTTAAATATATTCAGCAATATAGCCTCCACCACTTCAATGGGCAGAGAATTCCAGAGATTCACTATCCTTAGAGTGAAGAAATTCCTCCTCAACTCCAATGTAAACTACTGCCCCCCCCACCTTATTTGGAGGCTGTGCCCTCTAGTTCTGCTATCTTTCTAAGTGGGAAGAATCTCTCTACCTCTACCCTATCTAGCCCCTTTATTATCTTATATGTCTCTATAAGATCCCCCCTCAGCCTTCTAAACGCCAATGAGTACAGACCCAGTCTATTCAATCTCTCCTCATAGGCTAACCCCCTCATCTTTGGTATCAGCATAGTGAGCCTTCTCTGCACTCCCTCCAAGGCCAATATATCCTTTTGCAAATGCAGTGACCAAATCTGCACACAGTACTCCAGTTGTGGCCTCACCAGTGTCCTGTACAGTTGCAGCAAGACCATGCTTTCATATTCTATCCCTCTTGCTATAAAGGCCAACATTCCATTTGCCTTCTTGATCACCTACTACACCTGCAGACTGAGATTTTGTGATTCTTGCACAAGGACCCCCAGATCCCTCTGCACCGTAGCATGCTGCAGCTTTTCACCCTTTAAATAATAATCCCTCTTATTTTTACCAAAGTGGATAACCTCACATTTGCTTATGCTATATTCCATCTGCCAGGTCCTCACCCACTCACTCAGCCTATCCAGATCTCTCTGCAGACTTTCCACGCCTTCTACACAATTCACTTTTCCACTCATCTTCGTGTCATCAGCAAATTTCGTTACCCTACACTCAGCCCCTGTCTTACCATAGTGACCTGGGCAGAGATCACAATGAGATTAGCACCCAGGGGCCCTTCACCAGAGGTGTGTTTTACAATGAAGCACACCATGCTGTGGCGCAAGGCCCCAAAATGCTCCCAAAATAATGAGTCAGGGCTGAACTATTGGAGGTGCCGTCTATCATCTGAGACATTAAACTGTCTGCTTCATTCTACACAAAAGATCTTCTGGCATTTTCTGCTCTCAGAGGACTAAAACAAACCATTCCCTAATTTGTGAGCTTGGTGTGGCTGGTGAAAAGGAAGAGGAAGAGTCAGGGGAGGAGGATTTGGCATGGGTGGCTGAGATCTGAAAGACAAAACTTTAAACGGAGGCTCTCCAGTGGTGTCCCTGTAATGTTCACTGCCTCTTGTGGATTTTACATTCAATAGAGGCAATGGGCTTGTCATTCCATTGCAGTATCATTCATTCAGAAGGAAGTGCATAGGAAAGGAAGGCTTGTTTTGATGTTCTCTTGAATCTTCAGTTCTCTTTGCTGTTTGTGTTAATATGGGTTTGGACTAGCAGTATCTTCTAGAAGAGCAGGAGAATTTTCCCTGCAGTCACACTGTCCATCAACTGGTATCACTAAAGCAAGTTATCTGGTAAAGGTTGTTTGTGGGAGCTCCCTGTGCACAACAATGACTACAACTCAATAGTATTGTACTGGCCATATTGTCATTGTTCATGACCACTAGATGTCTCTGAGCATTATTACATTTTGTATTACAATACAAAAACTACAGCGTAAGGACAGGAAGAGAAATGAAAGAGAATCACATGTTAAATTAATCTGGAGGTCGTTGGTCAAGAAACTGCACGATAAGCCCTTCCTGTCCACATAATGCAATGCAAATCAAGAATTCTAATGCCTACTCCATATATTAATTCATTTCAAAAGTGGCACAATGGTATTGTTGTCACTGGACCAGTAATCCAGAGAATGAGGGTAATGCTCTGGTACCCGGGTTCGAATGCCACCGCAGCAGCTGGTTGAATTTAAGTTCAATAAGACCAGTGGATGTGGTTTATTTAGATTGAGTGTAATATCTCCACATTTACAGATGATATGAAGTTGGATGGGAGCGTGAGCTGTAGGGAGGATGCAGAGATCTGGACAGGCTGAATATGTGGGCTTATGCATGGCAGATGAAGAATAATGTGGATAAATGTGACGTTATCCACTTTGGCAGCAATAATAGGAAGACAGGTTATGATTTAAATGGGTGTAGATTGAGACAATGGATACACAATGAGACTTTAGAGTCCTCATGCATCAGTCACTGAGAGTAAGTGTGCAGGTACAGCAGGAAGTAAAAAAGGGAAATGGTATGTTAGCCTTCATAGTGAGATGATTTGAATAAAGGAATACGGATATTTTTCTGCAATTGTAGGACTTTGGTGAGGCCACACTTGGACTATTGTGTGCATTGTGCATCTGAGGAAGGATGTAGAGGAAGTACAGTGAAGGTTTACCAGGCTGATTCTTGGGATGGCAGGTCTGCCATATAAGGAGAGACCAAGTCGGTTAGGGTTATATTCATTGGAGTTTAGAAAAGTAAGAGGGGATGTCATAGAAACTTGTAAAATTCTAACAGGGTTAGATAGGGTAGATGCAGAAACAATGTTCCCAATGTTGAGGGAAACCAGAACTAGGGGTCATAGAACAAAGAACAAAGAACAAAGAATAAAACAGCACAGGAAACAGGCCCTTCGGCCCAACGAGCCCGCGCCGCCACCCTGATGTTCCCACCTCTACCCACGATCCCTGTCCATGTTTATAGAAAACATGGTTTGAGGATAAGGGGCTAAATCTTTTGAAACTGAGGTAAGGAGAAATTTCTTCATTCAGAGGGTGGTAAATGTGTGGAATTCAGTACCACAGAATGTAGTTAAGGTCCAAATGTTGTCTGATTTCAAGAAGAAATTAAATATCGTTCTTAGGGTTAAAGGGATCAATGGATATTAGGGAGGAAGGGGGATCAGGATATTGAATTCATTGATCAGCCATGATCAAAATGAATGGTAGAGCAGGCTTGAAGGGCTGAATGGCTCACTCCTTCTTCTAGTTTCTATGTTTATATGATTCTACAACATCTGCAATTAAAAATCTAATGATGACCATGAAAGCATTGTCAATCATTATTTAAATCACTACTGGTTCACTACTGTCCTTTAGAAGAGGACATATGTTGCCTTGCCTAGCCTGGTCTACATGTGACTTAAGACCCACAGCAACATGATTGATTTTTCAATGCCCTTTGAAATGGCCCAGCAAGCCAGTCTCAAGGGCAATAAATGCAATGTAGCCAACCACAACCACATCCTGTAAATGAATAAAAAAAAAGTCTATAAATAGGCTGTGAGGCAAGTTAAGGTAAGTTAACCATTGACTATTCTCTATCCTGAATGTTCAACCTATTAATATTTTACATTACTGATAAGCTTGGCAACTTCCTGGAGGATGTGGTTGAGGGGTGCAGAGTGGAGGTGGGTGGGGGGATCATGGTGGAGGTCAGGGGCAGGATACAATTGAAGCTGAGCGCAGGGCCGTGCTAACAATAAAAATCCACCACTGCCCAGCACAGAAATACCTGTCAGGGCATGAAGAGGATCTGCTGCTCCAGTGGCGTAAAGCGCATTATTTACTTGCACTGTGAATTGACACATGTAAGAGAATCAGGCAGTCGAACAGGAATTGGGTTTGCAGTACTGACCAGCAGATGGGACATGTACACTGAATGTATGCAAGCCATTTCATGCTCTCAATTTTCTATCAGTTGTAGGATATCCCTCTTATTAATCAATTACTGGGAAGAGCTCAGCAGCAGCCACAGGCATGGATGTTCCTGAATTGCTCATACAACCAATGGGTTGACAATCTATCTTTCTGCTCGCAATTGGGAGCAGTCCAGGCTGGAGGTGGAATTCTGGAGGTGAAAATTCATCTATTTCAATGAGCAGGCTGTTGAGGTAGCCAGAGAGAAGTAGCACATGCCTGTGCTGAGGCAAGATAGGACTATCCCAGGAAGCCAGTAAGGATGCCTCGAATCTGCAGTTGTCAGCTGCACTCAGAGTAAAACTTTAATTAAGTGTGAAGTTGTACGAATGAAATAGTGGCATGATGGGAAAATTGGTCAAGTATTTGGTACAAAATAAGGAGCACTGACTCCGCATAACCTAAAACATGAATAAGACCGAAAAGGTCAAGATGTGATAAGGCTGATTCCACAGGACCTTGTGATGTATGAGTAAGACAAGGTCAGAAATAACGAAGTCATCGGCCTTCTTCTGTTCTATCAAAAGGACACGATAAAGGTATGAACAATGAGACAAATAGTTTTAAGAGCTCGACAGGTTATACCGTTATTTATGACAATGCTTATGACATTATTATTGATCAAATTTTTGAATAAGCTCTGTCACAAAAACTGATAACGATTATGTATAAATACCAAACAGATTCTTTATGTAAGGGTGGAGTTGAGAGCAGATTTAGCAAGTCATAACGATGGCTCTCTGAATTCAAGTTTTTGCCAATACTGCATGCAGTCTTTCAGAAATAAAGATAAGTTATTTTGTTGGAATGAACTTTGTTGAGTCTCTCAAACACAGTCAAGAAGCAGGAAAAATTTCCACTGCAACAGAAACCTGTTTAGTCAATCGCTAAATCTTTCTTTTCTCTGTAAGAAAAGAGAGAGGCGAACAAAAAAGACCAGCCACAGCTATATGTCTATGCTACCTCTAAGGAGGATACCTCCAAATTCTCAGAGAATGCACTGCCATGGCATTCATCTGCACCTTCCACCAGCAATAGACACAGTCATTATAGTTGGTCCAAGTTCTAGAATAGACCAGAAGTTAAGAGCAGATGCAACCAAAGGCTGGAACATTCTGTTTACATTCTTGTTTTCGAAAATGAGGTCCAGCAGAACGCACAATAAATTCCAGATACGTTCTCAGACTTACACTCCATCATTCTACCCATAAGTGCAATGCAGTAATGGTTAGGTGGGAAGTGGGGGCAGGGCACATCGACTACCTTACAGATGGCCTACCTCCTCAAGGAATCTATGAGATGTCACTAGCCAACCATTGGGAGGAAAATTGCCAGCCAAACACCTTGAAGGTTTCATACCAGGACACTGCAAGAGCGCTGTTCAAAATCCCCTCTGCCACTGACCGTATTGCCTCCAGTACGTCAAGCCAAGGAAGGTGCACCTTTCCTTGAGTAGGTTATCCTGAGCAAACTGAGGTTGAATAGATCTCAGGCCATCAGAAAACATCCACCAAAGTTATCACAGTCAACAGGCCATGACAATATGCAGGCTTCCTCCACTTCAATAGTGGATGTTGGAGCTGTACCTAGACATAGCGGTAAGTAACGAATGATTAAGGAGTATTGCAGACACACAGGTAGCACAGGTGTACAACTATTGTATATAGTTTTGGCACTTGTAAACACTGCTGAAATCTTGCTGCCATTCATGCTGTTGTGATCTTAGTGTGCTGATGGGTTTCCCAGCAGCGAGGAGTGCGTTCAACAAGAAGCACCCTTAATGATAGCAGGACCGTAAGATTCTGCTGCCAGTGAGCAGTGCATCAGAAACACGCGGCACTGCAGGGGGAGGATAATCCTGCTGTATATGTTCACTTGAACTGTTCGGAAGTTTCCTGGATTCCAATCTTGCTCTTTGTCGTTTTAATGATCGTAGGCATCCAAGGGTCTGGAATGTGGGCTCCCACCAGAGTTTGATAATTAATTATTTTGATTCACATCAACATGGGGCAGCACGGTGGCACAGTGGTTAGCACTACTGCCTCACAGTGCCAAGAGCAAGGGTTCAATTCCCATCTTGGGTCACTATGTGAAGTCTGCACATTCTCCCCACATATGCATGGGTTTCTTCTGAGTGGTCCCGTTTCCTCACAAAATCCAAAAGACATGCCAGTTAGGTGCATTGACTATGCTAAATTCTCCCTCAGTGTACCCAAATAAGCACTGCAGTGTAACGACTAGGGTATTTTCTCAGTAACTTAATTGCAATGTTAATATAAGTCTACTTATGACATAACTAAAGAAACTTTAAAACATTAGTCATTACATAATAATCCCACGTGCAAATGATTAAGCACTGGCCACCATTAATGAATGTGCTGCCTGGCCATGCATCATGCAAGCCATTACTTTGAGCATACCATGTACTGACCTTTGAAAATATGTTCAGCTGGATCACTTCATTTCCAACTGATGATGTTGCTATCAAATTATGACCAGAGAATTCCTTCCCCCACTCAGCCACTGAACCCTCAACCCAACAGGTAAGGTCCTGCTCTCCACATTACCTCCCCGTTTCCCCCAGTCTCTTCCTTACCCAGACAGCCTCCATCCCCACATTCTCTTGCCTGCATCCTTTGTCCAGCTTCCGCTCCACCATCTCCTCCAGTCTTCACCTACGTCCCGTGTCGCACCTTCACTCAGCTCATTTACTGGCATCCAATATGAGTTAAGTTGTGAACAGTCCCCAAGATGGCCAAAGCATTACCTATTCTACTCAAAGTATTTGTAAGAAGTGAAGTCTTCCACATGCATGCAACTTACTCTTAAAAGTGAACTTTCTAATTTCTGACTGGTGGAGAGAGTGAAATTCATTAATTTGGAGCAGGAGCTTAAAACAAGTGAGGTGACCTTTTATTGAACATTCATGACATGACAATACATGCACAAGGGTTTCTGACATCATTGGTCATATAGCTTGATCCACCTTTAAAGTCCTGAGAACATAGCTCATAGAACGTAGAACATAGCATTGCTTTTTATATTGGTCGGCGCAACATCGAAGGCCGAAGGGCCTGTTCTGTGCTGTAATGTTCTATGTTCTATAGAATCCTACAGTGCAGGAGGCCATTCAGCCCATCAAGTCTGCACCAACCACAATCCCACCCGGCCGTAACCCTATGCATTTACCGTAATTAGTCCCCCAGACACTTAATTTCAATTTAGCATGGCCCATCCACTTAATCCACACATTTTTGGACTGTGGGAAGAATGATGTGGAGATGCCAAAGTTGGACTGGGATGAACACAGTAAGAAGTCTAATAACACCAGGTTAAAGTCCTACAGGTTATTTAGTAACAGAAGTCACTAGCTTTTGGAGTGCTTGTACCCTTTCATCGGGTGATGGGGGCTCTATTCACAAACAGGACATATAAAAACCCAATTTACAAAATAATGATTGGAATGCGAGTCTTTACAGGTAATCAAGTCTTAAAGGTACAGACGATATGAGTGGAGAGAGGGTTAAGCACAAATTAAAGGGATGTGTATTGTCTCCAGATAGGGCAGTTAGTGAGACTTTGCAGGTCCAGGTAAGTCGTAGGGGTTACAGATAGTGTGACATGAACCCAAGATCCCGGTTGAGGTCACCCTCATGTGTGCAGAACTTAGCTATTGGTCTCTGCTCAGCGACTCTGCGCTGTTATGTGTTGTACCTAGGAGAATGCTTACTCGAAGATCAGAGGCCAAATGCCCGTGACTGCTTAAGTATTTCCCAACAGGAAGAGAACAGTTTTGCCTGGTGATTGTCAAGCGACGTTCATTCATCCGTTGCTGTAGCATACGCATGGTCTTCCCAATATACCATGCTTTGGGGCATCCCTTCCTGCAGCGTATCAGGTAGACTGCATTGGCTGAGTTGCAAGAGTATGTACAGTGTACCTGGTGGATGGTGTTCTCACATGAGATGATGGCATCCATGCCGATGATCTGGCATGTCTTGCAGAGGTTGCTGTGGCAGGGTTGCGTGGTGTCATGGTCACTGTTCTCCTGAAGGCTGATTAGTTTGCTGCAATGGTCTGTTTGAGGTTGTGCAGTTGTTTGAAGGCAAGAAGTGGAGATGTGGGGATGGCCTTGGTGAGATGTTTGTCTTCATCAATGACATGTTGAAGGCTCCAGAGAAGATGTTGTAGCTTCTCAGCTCTGCGGAATTACTGGACGATGAAGGGTACTCTGTCCACCGCCCCCGTGTTTGTCTTCTGAGGAGGTTGGTGCGGTTTTCGCTTTGACGCAACGGAACTGTTGATCGATGAGTCAAGCATATATCCTGTTCTTATGAAAGCATCCATCTTTCAGCATCTGGAAATGTCTGTTGTGATCCTCGTCATCTGAGCAGATCCTGTGTCTACCGAGGGCTTGTCCACGGGGGATGGTTTCTTTAACATATTTAAGGCGGAAACTGGGGAAGTGGAGCATTTTGAGGTCATCCATGGATTTGCAGCACAGTGAAGTGCTGAGGTGACCATCCTTAATGGAGATGCATGTGTCCAAGAATGCAATTGATTCCAGAGAGTAGTCCATGGTTAGTCTGATGATGGGTGGAACTTGTTGGTGTCATTGTATAATTGTTCACCATGAGTCCAAAAGAAGAAAATGTCATTGATGTATTTAGTGTATAGCATTGGTTGAATGTCCCGTACAGTGAAGAAGTCTTGGTTGAACTTATGTATGAAGATCTTGGCATATTGAGGTGCCAATATGAGTCTGGATGAAGAACTGGTTGTTGAAGGTGAAGACATTGTAATTCAGGATGAAACAGATAAGTTGTAAAATAGTATCTGGAAACTGGCAGTTGTCAGTATTGAGTATTGAGGCAATTGCGGCAATGCCATCGTCATGGGGGATGCTGGTGTAGAGAGTTGAGACATCCATTGTGATAAGGAATGCTCCTGTATCAACTGCTCCATTTGTGCCGGGTTTCTGTAGGAAGTCCGTAGTGTAGTGACAAAAGCTGAGGGTCCTTTGTACAATGCGTTTCAGAACACCCTCGACATAGCCGGACAGATCTTTTACACAGGTTGCCATTGCCTGATATGTGGGACAGCCAGCTATGTTTGCCTTGTGTATCTTTCGGAGGCAGTAGAGATCTCCAATATGGGTAGTACACGGGATGAGAACATACAGGGTGCTCTGAAGGTCCGGATCAAAAGTCTTAATCAGCGTTGAGTTGAAGAGTGCATTCTTTGGTCGGATCAGCAGGTAACTGTTTGTAGTATTCCCTATTGCTCAGTTAATACATTTTGCAGTAATGTGTTCTGCTCAGTATGATGATGGCCCCTCTTTTGTCTGCTGGTTTGATGACAATGTTGCAGTTGGTGTTGAAAGTGTGGATAGCATTGCGTTGTGCTTTGGTCATGTTCAGGGCTGTCTTGTGAGTGCGGCTGATGAATCTGGTGTTGGCACACCTCCTGATGGCTTAGCCATACATTTCAAGTTGAAAGCAGTGGCTTTCCAAAGGAGTCCAATTCGACTCTTTCCTTTTCAGTTGCTGCATTGCAGATCTCTCTGTCAGCTGATCTGATTCATTGGCTGTTTTATTTTGTTCGCTGTCGGCCTCTTGGGGATTGTGGAAGAATCTCATTCACCTGATGAATTTCTCTGTGTCTGCTGTGAGACTGATGGGGTTTATTTTGGTGGTGGGGCAGAAACAGAGCCCTCAGCTGAGAACTTCGATTTCGTCTGGTTGAACTGTGTAGTCCAACAAGTTGATAATGGATTTTCCTGCAATGGTACTGTTTTCTACTGTGGTGCTGAGGGAGGCTTGGTTGCTGCTAGTGATGATACTGAGTTTCTCAAATTTCCTGTTTTTTGTGTGCATGTAGCTGGTGTAGTTCCTTTGTCTTGTCTGTTTGGCAGAGTTTTGCAGCTGGCCTGTGTCCTGAATGTAAGTTGAAAATATGGACTCTACCTTGCTTTCCAGGATATGGCATTTGCTGTAGTATGAGCTGGTGTGTGAAGTGGTTGAGGAGTGTTAGAGAGGTGCAACAGCAAAGTCTTTCAGCGTAGCCTGTGTTATAGGTTGACCCGAGTGGGTTTGTCGTCTGTAGTCCTTTCGGTATCTTGTCTGTTTTCTCACATCTTTGTAGAAACTTGATGTCTGTGTCAATATGCACGATCTTCTTGGAGATCCTCTGCACTTGGAGCCAGCAGTTTGCAGCGTCAATGATAGTCATGATGTTTAGATATCAGTGTTGGACTGTGGTAAATACAGTAAGAAGTCCAACAGGTTTATTTAGTAGCCCTCTCTCCACTCACATTGTACTTTTAAGACTTGATTAACTGTAAAGACTCAGGTTCCAATCATTATCTTGTAAGTTGAGTTTGTGCCTTAATATGCCGTTTGTGAATAGAACTCCCATTCACTTGACGAAAGGAAGCAAGCACTCAGAAAGCTAGTGGCTTTTGCTACCAAATCAACCTGTTGGACTTTAGCCCAGTGTTGTGAAACTTCTTACAGTGGGAAGAAATTATAACACCTGGAAGAAACCCACACAGATACAGGGATAATGTGCAAACTGTGAGCTAGCACTACTGTACCATCATGCTGGCCAAGAACAAAATTCTAAAGTTGATCCCACTGCCGGGCAAACGGATTTTTGGCCTCAAATTCCTATCTGTCATGTTTCCCTCTGCTGGCAAGACATTAAGATTCTATCCACTGTACTTGGCCAAAAAGGAGAAAGTTAAGTATCGCTGGCTGGCTCAGACTGTTGTACCAGCTCTACGAACAGCTTTTAATTTTCAGCAGGGATTTCAACTATTTATGAAATAGACTTAGTATTTTCAGATCAAGAAAATATTTTAAAAAAAACAACATAATGGCTAAGTGCATTTTTCATTAGTGGTTGCCAACTAACAGACTCATCCTTTTCAGCTTTTTTTTGTTTAATGCCAGGGGAAAAAAGATTAATTTGGTAATCATATCAAATGTCATATCATATCAAATATTAAAAATCGGAGTGCTCTTTTGAAGTTTTTTTGTTTAAATCAATAAAAATTCTTAAGTTGCTTCTCACTCCAAAATGAGTACTGAGTGGCAAAAGTAAGAAGCTACATTTATTAAAATTTAGCAAATATATATTTAGGAAAGAAAACATTGTACAATTTCTAATAAGTACAATTTCACATCTTTTGATGGTTTATATGGTCCAAACAAACACATTTAGAATTGATTCTAGTGGTCTTTGAAACTCACGAGATATGGGGGGAGTTTTCCCATTCTGCCCACCAAGGGAATTGTAGCAGGCAGGAGGAAGACCATGCAAAGATCTGTTGACCTCACAGCAGTATTTTTCAGTATTGGTGCAAGCACGGCTACAAATTTCTACCCATTGTTCTTTTTGTTTAAGACGGTTAATCTTAAAAATAACTTGCACAGCGAAGAAGTAGTTGGAAAGCATAGAACATAGAACACTACAGCACAAACAGGCCCTTCGACCCACAAGTTGTGCCGATCATATCTATACTTACCAGGCCATAGAACTATCTGTAACTCCCAATCCCATTAAATCCCATGTACTCATCCAGAAGTCTCTTAAAAGACCCCAGCGAGTTCGCCTCTACTGCCACCAACGGCAGCCAATTCCATTCACTCACCACCCTCTGAATGAAAAACTTATCCCTAACATCTCCTCTGTACTTGCCCTCCAGCACCTTAAACCTGTGTCCTCTCGTAGCAACCATTTCAGCCCTGGGAAATAGCCTCTGAAAATCCACTCTATCTATTCCTCTCAACATCTTATAAACTTCTATCAGGTTGCCTCTCAACCTTCGTCTCTCCAGGGAGAAGAGACCTAGCTCTCTCAACCTAGCAACCTACTCTGGATGCAAATTCTGTTTTTCTATAATCACACTGATAGGAGATTTGTACAATCTCCATTTCCACAGAAAACAACAGGCATCAATTTATTCTGGGTCACTGCTTATGATGCAAGTTTCCAACAGGTCTTTTTAAGGAATGGAAAGAACCTTAATTATTATGTCAAGCTCAATTTGGGGCCTGTTGTATCATTGGAGATAAGCACTGAGTTTAATTGCAATGCCTCAAACAGAATGGAAGTACAGATTCAATCAGGCATGGAATCCTGATGGAGACACTTTAAAAAAATCCTTCTAAGCTGCCTCCATTTATAGGGCTCAAGCAGTTCACAGTTAAGTTTGTGTACAACCCTCCTGTTATAGGCTAGAAATATTCCCTCCTGCATCAAAAATTAGTTGCCCTCCCACTGACCCTGTCAACGATGAGTGTAATCCCAATGCCAAGAATGTTGGGGCCAATGTCTTGACTCACTGAACATTAAATATAAATGAGAAATGCATTGTGCATAAAAGGGCTTTAATTTTATTTTAAAAGTTAAAGAATACAATTTTGTTCAAAAGCTTTAAGAAAATATAACTGGTGTAAATGTCAGAGTTTCATTCTTCAATAGCCACATTTTGATATGCGATACCAGTAATTTAGAGTCATTTAATCCTTTCTTCACAATTATGATCTCCAGCTTTGATCTACAAAATCAATAACTGTTTTGTGTGACACTTTCAATAGCTCAGATAAAACATCTACATGCTCTCAATTATGGTAATTTAAGTCAATAAATACATTTTTATATTAAACTATTAATTTTTACGTAACAGAATTCCTTTATAGGAACAGATAAGGTTAAGACAATACATTTTGTGACATTTGAAATGTGTGCAGAAGGCCATTTGACCCACCAAATCTGCACTGACTCTCCAATATAGTGCCTTACCCAGGCTCACTGCATCCCCCCTCCCTGCCAACCCCCCCTCCCACTAACCTCACACATGTATCCAATTACCCTGCCTAACTTGAACATCTTGCAACATCATGGGACAATCTGGCACGGCCAATCCACCTAACCTGCACATCTTTGGACAACGGGGCAACCTATGCAGACACAGGGAGAATATGCAAATTCCACACAGTCACTTACACAGTCATCCAAGGTTGGAATTGAACCCAGGTCCGTGGCACTGCAAGGTAGCGTGTTACCTAATGTGCCATCCTATTTCATTAATCATCGCTGGTTTTACAAAAAAACCACAGGCGAGATGCAGTGAAAATTAAAGTTTATTAGTGTCACAAGTAAGCTTACATTAACACTGCAATGAAGTTACTGTGAAAATCCCCTAGTCACCATACTCTGGCACCTATTCGGCTACACTAAGGAAAGATTTTAACATGGCCAACACACCTGACTAGCATGCCTATGGACTGTGGGAGGAAATCCACGCAGGCACAGGAGAACGTGCCGACTCTGCACAGACAATGACTGAAGCTGAGAATCGAACTTGGGTCCCTGGCGCTGGGAAGCAGCAATGCTAAACACAATGCCACCATGCTGCCTCATGATGATAATGCTAAATGCAATTTTTGACATTGGTTTTAATTTTTAACATTTTAAATTACATATTAAAATTTTAAACACAAATGGTTTTGCAATTCAATAGCTAATATAATTTCATCTGAGAGAAAAGTTGGACCACAGAACAAACCTTGATCATGTCAAGCTTAGAAATGCATTTAACAAAGCTAATCAAGGACAGGTAGTTATTTAAAGAAAGACATTGGTTAATGAATAACACAAAGCCGATGTTCTGAACCACAATATTAACCAAAGTTCAATTTTTAGTCAATTCTATTATCAATTGACTAAGGCACAAAATTCTAGTCACTTTAAATGCAGAAAATTCAATATGTTATTTTCTACGTTACCATGTCTCATAACATTGGAAGGCAAGTCTCAACTGTTCGATCAATTATTTTGCAAAACGTGGTTCACTTTTGTGCTAAATATATGAACATTTGTAGCATGATGCAATTTTCCCAGTTTCTCTCCATTGCAACGAGAGGCTATTGGACAAAGTAATTTTATATTTGCATTGCACATAGCGTTGTGTGCTGGATGGTTAAGATCAGGTGACAGTCATGTGAACTTTTGAGTTCACATGCTCAAGGGCCTCCTTTGAAGCCACTTTAGTCCTTTTCATGGGATTAATTTCATAGGTATACTTTGGTTCTTGCTGTGCAGGCTGAGTAACAGGTAGGTTTGTTGATTCCACAGTAGAATGATGGCTTGTCTCAACTTTTACCAGGACTTCATAGTAGAGAAGATAAAACACAGGTGTAACAATTCCAACTACTAACATTATCATCACTGCATTCCACCAACCTATGCCCCAATCAGCTCCATAATGGGGATCTTTTCGTGGCAAAGTTTTCCGATCTGTTGTTTGATAAAGTGGTTGTGTAGATAATGCTGAAACAACCTCATTTAAATGCTCTCTAGTGGTATCATTTGATTTCACTATCCTTTCTATATCTTTATCAACCTCTCGGAGAAAGTTATCAGCATTTGCATTTGAGGAAGAAGAATCTACAGTAGTATTAGATTCCTGAAGCTGTGCATTAGATTCCAAAGCAGGACGTGGAACTAGTCTTGATTTGACTGGACTGTGCGTGTCACTCAGTAAAGTGATCTTTTTCACAGGAATCTTGATAGATCTGAGAGCAAAGAAGTCCTGGTCGTTGATAAGATTATTAACCCTCTTGATATCTGCAACCTGAAAATTAAATTTAAATATTTAGTGACAAAACAATCATTCCAGGACTGTATGCCCATTTTATTATTTCAAAAAGCTTTTCACCCACATCTTTTCACCATTAGGGGACAGAATAAATGCACATGATTAATCATATTACAATTCTAACATCAAAGTTGATAAGTATTTCAATCTCAGATAAGCAACTGCACTTAATTATTTAATATGATACTTTAAATCAAAATCCTTAACAATTTGAGACTGCAAATATGAGTTGCTTCTGCCAAAAGTATTACATCTGGTTTTTTATTCGTGTGGCCTAACTTTGATTTGCTGTGCCTCTATTTTGACCCTCCATCATTTTCTGCTCCTCAAGATTCAGGTTTTAATCTTCAATTTTGCTAGTCCGCATTCTCAATAGAAAAGTAAAAATAACTTTCATCATTTTGACTGTGATATCCAGTTGCATTGTTGAATCCATATTTTTATTTTTTCTAAAACGGACTTAAACAAGTCAACTTGCAACTTTGTTTTAAGATTATTAATCTCCGGAATTCTCTCTTTATTGGAGATAGATGCTCCATTGTTGACTACATTTAAGACTGGGATAGACAGACTTTTGGGCTCGAGGAATTCAGGAATAAGGGAGTGATGGGAAAATGGAACTTAACTCCATGATCATATTGGATGACAGAGGAAGCTCAACTGGCCTTATGGTATACTCCTGTTTCTATTTTTGTGTTCTTTTATGAGACAGCATTGATTTGTTCGAGTGGGATTTTTCAATTGTAAAAAAGGGGGAGTGGGGACTATAGGAGTAATAACTGAATTAGGAGACTGAGATGAGAGAGATTATGACATTATCAAGTATTATGGTAGTCTTACAAGTATAGAAAAAGTAAGCTTTTAGCTAAAGTAAACACTGGTCCCTTAGAAGCAGAGAAACTGCCATGGGAAACAAGGAAATGTACTGAACAAATAGTTTCTGCCTAGCTTCACAGCAGCAGACACAAGTTACATACAGAAAGAGAGTAACCTGGGGCTAATAAGAGCGAGGAAATTGAGCCATTTAATATCTGCAGAGAAAAAAATACAGAAGAAACTCAAGAGAATAAAATCTGACAAAACTTCATGGCCTACATCCTGGGGATCTAAAAGAGATAGTTGCAAAGATGTGCTAGAACATAGAACATAACAGCGCAGAACAGGCCCTTCGGCCTTCGATGTTGCGCGGAAAAAGCAATGACCCTCTAACCTAAACCATTCCCTTTTCGTCCATAAACTTATCTACTAACCTCTTAAACGCCACCAAACTTGGCGCATCTACAACTGACGCAGGCAGGGCATTCCATACCCTTACCACTGTCTGGGTAAAGAACCTACCTCCGACATCCGTCCTATAACCACCACCCCTTAATTTAAAGCTATGTCCCCTCGTGCTAGCTTTCTCCATCCTAGGAAAAAGGCTATCACTGTCCACCCTATTTAAACCTCTAATCATCTTATATGTTTCAATAAGGTCTCCTCTTAGCTGCCTTCTTTTTAACGAAAACAACCTCAAATCCCTCAGCCTCTCTTCATAAGACCTGCCCTCCATACCAGGCAACATCCTGGTAAATCTCCTCTGTACCCTCTCCAATGCCTCCACATCTTCCTTATAATGTGGGGACCAGAACTGCACACAATACTCCAAGTGCGGCCGCACTAGAGTTTTGCACAGTTGCAACATGATGCTGCGGCTCCTAAATTCAATCCCCCTACCAATAACAGCTAAGACTCCATATGCCTTCTTAACAACCTTATCGACTTGATTGCCAACTTTCAGGGATCTATTAACATATACACCAAGATCCCTCTGTTCATCAACACTATTGAGAGTCCTACCATTAGCCCTATACTCTACACATTTGTTATTCCTGCCAAGGAACCATACCTGCTGGGTATGATTTTTCAAAATTCCATAGATTCTAGAATGATTTCAGCAGATTGGATGTTCACATTTTTCAAGAAAGAAGAGAGAAAACAAGCCAATTAAACTGACATTAGCATTCTACTTTAAAGGAGGTCTGAACAATGTACTTAGAAAAGCCAAATACGATTAGAACAAGTCAATGTGGTTTTACGAAGGGAAATTTTGTTTTGACAAATTAATTTGCTGAGTTTTTGAGGATGTAACTTGGAAGGTGTGTGAACCAATATGCATAAATATACTTTGATTTCCAAATGTTTCAGAAAAAGATTAAACACACAAGATAAAGGTTCATGCAGCTGTGTGTGTGGTGTTGGGAGGGCGAGTTGAATATATTAATACGGACAGAGGATCGGTTCACATACTATAAACAGACAGTAGGGATATACAAACAATTTCAAATTGACAGGCTGTGATTAGTGAAAAGCCACAAAGATCACTGCTAGGCCTGAGTTATTTACAATCTATATTAGTGACTTGTACATAGACAGAGAGAAATATATCTAAATTTGCTGATGACACAAAGCTAGATGAGACTACAAAGAGATATAGACAGATTAACTAAGTGTACAACAAGTTGGCAGATGGAGTATTATGTAGGGAAGTGTGAAGGTAAGAATAAAAATACTGAATATTTTTTAAAAAGTATCAAACTTGTTCAAACTTTCATTTTTGGCAGCTTAAAATGTTGCACAATTTTAAAATAAGTACATGTGTTTACTAGAATGCAAAAAGCATACATGCAACCATCTAACTCAAGTCATTCATTATTTTTTGTTCAGATTTGAAAATATCCAATCATTACAAGATAGTATCATTGTATTCTTAAAGGTGCTGCTTTTGTCATATCAAACATAACATTGCATTCTTGATGCAGTTTTTGCTTTTAATTTAAATGCACGCACAAGTATTAGCAATTACAAGTATACACACTGACGTTGGGATTTAAATTTGGATTAGAAAAAGGATTAACCCTATCAATGCTATATATGAGATACAAGGTCCAAAAGCAGAGGTAATGATGTGTATGTACCAGTTGGTGAGTGCAATCAGTGAATAGTTTTGGATACTCTGTCATAGAAGGGATATTAGTAACATGCAGTATAGATTTACTGGGATGCTATCCAAAGTGAAAAGATATGTTATGATGAAAGACTTGGAAAATCTTGGACTTTGCGTTCTCATGAATGAAGTAGTAAAATGATAGGTAAGTGAAGTGGCAGGTTGGTGGGGGCGGGTGGGGGAGTGGGGGGGTGGGTTCAGATCAGAGTTGCGGAGGAGTTTCTTCACGCAAAGGGTAGTGAATCTTTGGAATTCTCTGCCTGATGAGGTGGTGGAAGCTTCCTTGCTGAATATGTTCAAGTCAAGAGTGGATAGGTTTTTGATTGACAAGGGAATTAAGGGTTAAGGGGAGAAAGCAAGAAAGTGGTACTGAACCACTACAGATCAGCTAAGATCTTATTGAATGGTGGGGCAGGCTCGAGGGGCTGGATGGCCTACTCCTGCTCCGATTTCTTATGTTCTTATTATAAGTAAGTTGCAACTATTCAAAGTCTCAGACTCTAACTGAAGAGTGGATAGTTTTTTGGAGGCTCCCAGGGAGCAGAATATAAGCTTCCTGGGCAATTCTCACTGAATCCTTGCATTGGGACTTACAGATCCTATAGTGTATTTTGCAGTTTATATCCTTTCTCTGAATATCCAGGGATCAGAAGACCTGGGCCATTTAGTCTTTTTCATTTTATTCTATTCACTATTTTTTTAAAAAGCAAAAGAATATGCAGGAGATGCATAAAAAGTTTACTCTTATTTCAAGGCACAGATCTATTTTTGGAGAAATAAAAATTTTATTTGTCTTTTTTTCCTAGTATTATTTCCTAAGATATTGATCCTAACAATATTGTGATTTAACAAAAGCATATCACTACAAAAATCAATAGTGGAACTCCTTTCTGCATTTTCTTACAAGTCAGGTTGGTGAAAGGTTAGTAGCGTATTTCTCCTGGGATAAGTGTTGAACCTTTGCTCTTTCTGCTTTATTAATGACCTAGACTGTGGTGTGCAGGGCATGATTTCACAATTTGCAGATGATATGGAGATTGGAAGCATTGGCAACTGTGATGAGGTACTCTTGAACTTCAAAAGTTCAAGGTATATTGGTAGTTAGGGCAGACAAGTAGCAGATGAAGTTCAATGCATAAAAGATGAGATGATTCATTTTGGCAGAAAGAATATGGAGAGACAGTATAAAATAAAAGGAGAAATAATAAAGGCAGTGCAAAAACAAATGGAGCTCAAATACATATGTACACAAGTCATTGAAGGTAACAGGACATGTTGACAGAGCAGTTAATAAGGCATATAGAGGCTAATTTTACTGTCACACCCACCACAGGAATTGCAGTGAGTGAGGGAAGATTATGAAAAGACCCACTGATCTTGGGTGGGATTTTCATGTTTCCAGGTGAGCTAGAAAATGCCACCCATGATATCCTGACAATATTGCAAAATATCAGGTTTTATTAATAAGGACACAGGGTACAGCAGCAAGGAGGCAATGGCATTCTCTGTAGACTATTAATCCAGAAACTCAATTAATGTTCTAGGGACTATGTTCAAATCCCACCATAACAGATGGTGGAATCAATTCAGTAAGAAATACTTGGAATTAAGAATCTACTGATGATCATGAAACCATTGTGATTGTCAGGAAAACTCAGTTGGTTCACTAATGTCCTTTGGGGAAGAAAATGTGTCTTTTTTTTTTTACCTGGTTTGCCCCACGTGACTCCTGAGCCACAGCAACATTGTTGATTTTTAACGGCCCTCCAAGGGCAATTAGAGATAGACAATAAATACTGGCCAGCCAGCAATGCCTATGTCTCATTAATGAATTTTTAAAAAATGTTGAACTTGTATAAAACACAAGTTGGCCTCATCTGGAGTCCAGTACTATGTGCTATACTTGAGAAAGAATGTGAAGTCATTGGACAGTGAACAAAGGAGATTCACAAGAATGATTCGAGAGATAAATAACTATACCTAATAGATTAGAAAGGTTGGGACTGTTTTCCTTGGGGGGAAAAAAGGCTGAGAGAAGATTTGATAGAGGGGGGTGGACAGGGTAGATAGTGAGAAACTGTTCCCTCTTAATAGTGCATCAAGAACTAGAAGACAGAAGTTCAAAATAATAGGCAAAAGGTGTAGAAGTGATGTGAAGAGCTTTTTTTCCATTCAAGGCGGCGGTTGGAATCTGGAACAAAAACTTCTTGACAGGGTAGCTATAGATTAGCCAGGAGGGAGCTAAAGAGTGAATTGAGGAGAGCTAAGAGAGGACACGAGAAGACTGGCTGATAGGATTAAGGAGAATCCTAAAGCTTTCTTTAGATATGTTAAGAATAGAAGATTGGTTAGGGCAAGATTAGGGCCAGTCATAGACAGCAGTGGGAAGTTGTGCGTGGAGCCTGAAGAGATTGGAGAGGCACTGAATAAATATTTCTCTTCGGTATTCACGCAGGGTGATGTAAATGTAGTTATGGAGAGCACTGAGGTACAGGGTTGCAAACTGGAAGGTATTGAAGTAGATAGGGAGGATGTGCTAGATATTCTCGAGGGTTTGAAGTTGGATAAGTCCCCTGGGCCGGACGGGATTTACCCTAGGATTCTCTGGGAGGCAAGAGAGGAGATTGCAGAGCCTCTGGCTCTGATCTTCAGGTCCTCGTTGGTTACGGGTGTGGTTCCGGAGGACTGGAGGATAGCGAATGTGGTCCCATTGTTCAAGAAGGGGAAGAGAGACCTTCCAGGGAATTATAGGCCAGTGAGTCTTACTTCTGTTGTGGGCAAAGTATTGGAGAGAATTATTAGGGATAGGATTTATAGTTATTTAGAGAGAAATGAATTGATTGGGGATAGTCAGCATGGTTTGTGAAGGGTAGGTCGTGCCTTACTAACCTCATTGAGTTTTTTGAAAAAGTGACTAAAGAGGTGGATGGGGGTAAGGCGGTTGATGTGGTATATATGGACTTTAGTAAGGCGTCTGATAAGGTGGCCCATGGAAGACTTCTGCAGAAAATGCAGATGTATGGGATAGAGGGTGATTTAGCTAATTGGATTAGGAATTGGCTAGCAGATAGAAGACAGAGGGTGGTGGTTGATGGGAGATATTCATCGTGGAGTTCGGTGACAAGTGGTGTACCTCAGGGGTCTGTTTTGGGCCCCTGCTGTTTGTAATTTTTATAAATGATCTGGATGATGGTATTGAAGGATGGATTAGTAAATTTGCGGATGACACTAAAGTCGGTGGAGTGGTAGATAGTGAAGAGGGGTGTTATAGTTTGCAGAGAGACTTGGACAAGTTGCAGAGCTGGGCTGAGAGGTGGCAAATGGAGTTTAATGTGGAAAAGTGTGAGGTAATGCACTATGGCAGAAATAATAAATGTGTAGAGTATAGGGCAAATGGTAGGATTCTTAGTAGTCTAGATGAACAGAGGGATCTTGGTGTGTATGTGCATAGATCCCTGAAAGTAGGCAGTCAAGTCGATAAGGTTGTTAAGAAGGCATATGGAGTCTTAGCTTTTATTGGTAGGGGGATTGAATTTCGGAGCCGCAACGTCATGTTGCAACTGTACAAAACTCTAGTGCGGCCGCACTTGGAGTATTGTGTGCAGTTCTGGTCCCCACATTATAAGAAAGATGTGGAGGCATTGGAGAGGGTACAGAGGAGGTTTACCAGGATGTTGCCTGGTATGGAGGGCAGGTCTTATGAAGAGAGGCTGAGGGATTTGAGGTTGTTTTCGTTAGAAAGGAGGCGGCTAAGAGGGGACCTAATCGAAACATATAAGATGATTAGAGGTTTAGATAGGGTGGACAGTGATAGCCTTTTTCCTAGGATGGAGAAAGCTAGCACGAGGGGACACAGCTTTAAATTAAGGGGTGATAGTTATAGGACGGATATCAGAGGTAGGTTCTTTACCCAAAGGGTGGTTCGGGAGTGGAATGCCCTGCCTGCAGCAGTTGTAGATGCGCCAAGTTTGGTGGCGTTTAAGAGGTTAGTTGATAAGTATATGGAAGAGAAGGGAATGGTTTAGTTTGGAGGGCATTGCTTTTTATATTGGTCGGCGCAACATCGAAGGCCGAAGGGCCTGTTCTGTGCTGTAATGTTCTATGTTCTAGGGTGGCAGTTTTGATTATGGTATTCAAAAGGGGATTGGACTGCTATCTGAAAAGAATGTGCAAGGGTACGAGGATATGACAGGGCAGTGGGATTAGGCAGAATTATCCTGGAGAACCAATGCAGATTCAAGGGGCCGAATGGACTCTTTCTGTATTGTAAAAATCGTCAGTGAAGTCTACGAGTCTCATTCACTCTACAGTTGTGAACTGAATGAACCATATTTTACAGCCACTGTAACTCATTTTCTCCAACAAAACCTTTGTGTACTTGCCACCTTTAACATATTCTTTAAACCAGATTATACTATCCCTTTACTTCATTCTCTGCATATTTCAATCCTATTTTCTGTCTATGGCTTTCTTTACCATTCCTTCCACCTCTTCTTTGTAATAATCCTTTACGTTATGACTCAAACCATCACTTACAGTACAGCAGTACTGCAAAGCAAGTGCATTCAAGGTGTCACCCTCTTGAATTTCCCGGACCAGGTACACAATATCATCCAACCGATCTTTAGATGTACTTCGTATTTTCTTTCCTCTTGGCCTCAGTTCAAAACATTCTGCATCCTCTTCTGAAAGTTCATTTTCTGAAGGTGTGCAACTTGCAAACACATAAACATTACTTCCCAATGCCGGCTGAACAGTAGCCGGCAGAAAACGAGTTTGATTTCTCCCTGCCATGGTCAACTGTAAAGAAATTTAATGCAGTTAGTTTAATACTGGTCTAAAAAAGATCATCAAATAATTCACTTGAATACAAGTAGTACAGATAAGTAAGACCAGTTAACCCATTCTAAGACATTCATTTGAAACAAAAACCAGTCATCTTGTCACAAATCCAGCTATATAGTAGACTTTCCCTATTTTCCTACCAAAACATCAATTCCATCCATTGACTTCTCCACATAAAGAATGTTTCTCACTTTACAGATAAATGCTTACAATTTATTTTTAAACATAAGCCACTTCTGTTAGGTTAACATTTTATAACAAATACAGCGCACGCAGAATCATGTCAAAATACATTGAATTCTGCTCAAATGCTAAACAATCTTTGGAAGTAAGCCAGATATTCTCTTACATAATATTCATAAACACATTTTCCCAGCAGCTCTCACTGGATGTAAATGAGGAAGAGGAACACTTTTCTCTTCTCTGATCCAAGGGTGCTGACATCAGTTGGTGCATCTACCTAACTCCTCCGCTAACTAAGATCAACACAAACAAGGGGTCATATCTGACACCTCCTGTTTTCAATAACTAAACATACACCATACAATTATTTTTACCTAGATTATGTATCCATGATGAAATGTTTGACAGATATGTACAACCTCAGAATATTTTGAGTTCAAACAGATTTCTGAGATCCAGAATACCTGTGTAATTAGTAACCCAAGATATACACGGTGGCACAGTGGTTAGCACTGCTGCCTCTCAGTGCCAGACATCCAGGTTCAATTCCGGCGTGAACTCACTTGCGGAATTTACATTTTCTTCATGTCTGCGTGGGTTTCCTCTGGTTTTCTCCCAAACTCCAAAGACATACGGATTAGGTTGATTGGCCATGCTAAATTGACAATTGCTAAATTGTCAGGGATATTAGCAGGGTAAATACATGGGGTTAAGGGGAGAGGGCCTGGGTGGGATTATTGTCAGTGCAGGCTCAATGTGTCGAATTGTCTCCTTCTGCACAGTGGGGATTCTGTAATATATACAAATATAGAATATATAGAAGCATACATAAAAGATATGGGGCAACACCTGACCTCTGATAGGTCACCTACGCCCTTGTTATTAGCTCAGTGACAATTAGAAAAAATATCTATTCTTATTTAACACATCATAGTCTCAAAATCCTCTGCCTCAAATTTCCAGTGAAAAGTTCCCTTGTTTCTTTGGCCTTGCTATCACCCTGGGGAATCTGCTTTATTCCTTTTCAAATGTTTATGTACCCTTCCCAAAATCTTTTGCTCGGTTTGTGTCCCTGTGTACTTTTCTATCTTTCTGCTCTCTATCTTCAGATGCAACATCAAAGATATTGTTAACCTGTTACGTTATATTTCTATTTGCATAGGTATCTTTAATAGCTGCGTCATGTCCGAAACACAACGCTACCTATTATACAAGAACAGAGTTGAGTGTATATTTCAGATCCCTCCTGTCGGAAGATTTTGGAGACAATCTTATCCGTTTTATTGACGGAGAAGTTTACAATATTGTCAAAGCGTTATTTAAATGTTGTTGGATTTTACACTTGGAAACACAGCTCCATATTTAGGATCACTCCTGGGAAGATGTTAGTTGATAACTCTGGGATCCAGCCCACTGGATCAGGGAGCTCAGGGTCAGACACTGGACACACTCCATCCCCACAGGGGTATCACAACTGACTGGATTACCAAATTGGGGCTTGAGGGGCTGAATGGCCTCCATTCTGCGTCAGAGGCCACCCTGGGGCAGGGGAGAGGTGGCGGATGCTCCCCGTTCCTAACCCATTCCGCGCACCATATGGAGCGGGACTCACCTGTTCGCTCTGCGGGCTTCCCCATCTCTTCACTGCGGGCCGAGCCACGTCGCCGGCAGTCGGCCGGGGGCAGACATGGCGCTCCGGCTCGGGTTCAGGGTGTGAGGGCGGGGTCGGTTCTGCCTCAGGAGAGTCTCTCGGTGTGGGCCTCCCCCTCTCTGGGTCCGTCTCTCCGGCTTCTCCCTCTCTGGAGTTGTCTTTCTGGTTTCGGTGTCTCACTATCTCTCAGCGGATCCTCAAACTGCCAGGTCAGCCATACCCTGAGATCTCGCGAGACTGAGAGCGCGAGCTGGTGGTGAGAGAGTTGGAACCGTTGTTGTTTGAATGTCAGCAGATTGACAGTGATGGCGCTGGGGTTATTGGAGCTGGGATTTGGATTATGAAGATTGGGATTTCAACGGTTGGGGGCCAGGATTTGAATTATTGGGGTTGTTGGCGATGGTATTTGAATAATTGGGATTGTTCAGATTATTGGGGTTGTGATTTTTGGGTTTAATGGGGTTGGCATTTGAATTGTTGGAATTTTGGGGGTTGGGATTCTTGGGGTTGGAATATGAGTAATTGGAATTGTTGGGATTATTGGGATTATTAGGTGTGGGATTTAAATTATTGAGGTTATTAGGATTGGGATTTGAATTATTCAGGTCATTGGAGTTATTGTGATTGAGATTTGTATTATTGGGGTTGGGATGTGAATTATTGGGATTGGTGGGGTCAAGATTGGAATTACTGGGGGTTGGGATTTGAATGATTAGAATTATTGGGATTACTGGGGTTATTGTGATTGGGATTTGAATTATTGGGATTGTTGGCATGGGGTTATTGAGATTGGGATTTGAAGTATTGGGATTTTAAGTTTAAAGTTTATTTATTAGTGCCACAAGTAGTCTTGCATTAACATTGCAATGAAATTACTGTGAAAAGATTAACTTTGCAATATTTTGTGATTGGGATTTGAATTATTGAGATTAATGGTATTTGGGTTATTGTAATTAGGATTTAAATTATTGGGATTAGGGTTTTTGGGATGATTGTGATTTAAATGATTGGGGTTATTGTGTTCGGGGTTATTGGAACTTTAATGATTTCAGTTCAAGTTATGAGGATTTTAAGATTGGATTGGGGGTTATTATTAGGATTATTATTACTATTAGGATTTGAATTAGTGTAAATCATTCATTGGGATTAAGTTTACTGGGATTTGATTTGGTGTAATTGGATTGTTGGAATTGGGTTTATTAGAATTATTAAAGTTTTGAATTAGTGTGATTGAATCATTGGGATTGGGTTATTGGGGGTACTAGGATTTGTGTTAGTACAGTTCAATTATTGGCACTCCCAATAATTTAAAGCCTAATTACGATAACCCAAATACCATTAGTCCCAATAATTCAAATCCCAATCACTAAATATTATAAAGTTAATCTTTTCACAGTGAATTATTGGGATAGGGTTCTGAGTGATTGGGCTTGTGTTATTGCGATTTCAATTATTGAGATTGGGTTTCTTGGGATTTAAATTGGTGCGAATGAACTGTTGGGATTGGGTTTATTAGGATTTGAATTAGTTTGATGATTGCAATGAAGAGTTATTTGCACTGTTTTTGACATTTTTATACTAGAATGAAAGGGAGATGTGGAAAACCCTACCTAAAAGCTCTTAAGTCTGGTACTAAGCTATAAGGTGTTGTCTTGGGAGAATGTAGATACGTACAATGTACCCCACCACCTTCTTGCTCAAAGAAAGACCATTGTTTTTAGTTTCAAAACATAGAAATGTTTTATATATATATATATATTTCTAAGTAAACCTAATTAAAAACAAGTATTCTGATTCATATATTCAACAGAAATGTGGCTTGGTGATTATTTCATTGAGTTCATAAACAGAGATCCAGATGCCTAGACAGTCATAGGTTCAAATCCCACTTTTGCAAGTGGTGGAAATTAAATTCAATTAACAAATGTCGAACAAAAGGCCTCAGTAACAGTGGCCATGAAACATATAATTGAGACATGCAATAATTTGCTTGACTCTTGAATGCCCTCTGCTTTCAAGGGAAATTAGGCATGGGCAACAAATGCTAACTTTGCCAGTGTCCCCATACCCCATGAAAGAATAAAATGGAGGATATTTTAGAGATTGTTAATCAAGGGAAATAAGTTAGTTCCGTATTGGTGTGTTTGGTATAAATCCTACTTATTAATTGGGATTTATGTAAAAGCAGAAAATTGACAGCTACAATGTAGTATTGAATGAAAGACAGACCTTTCAATTAATTAAAAATGCTGTTTGATGCAATAGCAATTATGTATGTTAAGAATTAAACTATCAATAAGAAAACTAAGTAAGATAGTTTCACCATGAATCCATGGGAGAATAGGAAAATGAGTCATCGGTAAAGGATAAGTCAATCAAAATCTCCTTTTATGGAGTTGTATTTGTGTCTAATGCAATATGGAAGTGTGCAGATCACTGCATGAAAGAAGTAGGGGGAATTTATAAAAAAATGATCATTTGGTTTTGGTAGAGGAATGAGATAGAGAATCTGGTGAACTGATGCAACAACAATAATTTTTCCCTCAATGTTAACAAAACAAAGGAGATTATCATCGACTTCAGGAAGGTAAAGGAGAACATGCTCCTGTCTATATCAATGGAAATGAAGTAGAAAGGATTGAGGAGCTTCAAGTTTTTAGGTGTCCAGATGACCAACAACCTATTCTAGTCCCCCCATGCCAACACTATGGTTAAGAAAGCCCTCTATTGTCTCAGAAGACTAAGGAAATTTGGCATGTCAACTATGACTCTCATCAACTTTTACAGATGCACCATAGAAGCATTCTTTCTGGTTGTATCACAGCTTGATATGGCTCCTGCTCTGTCCAAGATTACAAGAAGCTACAAAAGGCCGAGAATGTAGCCTGATCCATCACGCAAACCAGCCTTCCATTCATTGATTCTGTCAACGTTTCCCACTGCCTCAGCAAAGCAGTCAGCATAATTAAGAACCTCACGCACCTCAAACATTCTCTTTTCCACCTTCTCCCATTGGGAAAAGGATACAAAGTTTGAGATCACATACCAACTGACTCTTCTTCCCTGCTGCTGTCATACTTTTGAATGGACTTAGCTTGTATTAAGTTGATTTTTTTCCCTCACCCTAGTTATGACTGTAACACTACATTTTGCACTCTCCCATTTCCTTCTCTATGAATGGTATACTTTGTCTATATAGTGTGCAAGAAACAATAAACTGTATGTGAAGATGTGACAATAATAAATTAAATCAAATTTGTAATGGTTGAAAACAACATACAAAACTGACATGTTTTAATCTCATTGTATTATCTTTTTAAGTTCATGCAGAAGTATAACTGCAAGCATATACCTAATAAAATTATGAATACTTGAAATTCAGTGTAAAAAAAATACTATTTTGAGAAGTCAATTATAAAAAATAAGAATCAATATTTTAAAATGTTAACTTGAGGTCAGATCAGTTCAGGTGGAGATAAGAGGATTCTATTGTAGTCTAAGAAGAATTTGTCAAGTGTTTATCTCCCAATCAACACCACAAAACTACAAATTATGTGGATCACTCCTGAAAGGCGTGTGTGCTGCTACAATCCCTTGTGCAATGCTGCCAGGAGCTCATTGCTCCTTGTTGGGTATTTTACTGGTTACAAAAGCAGAAGAGGGCTTCATGAGCATGGTTCTGGTCATCATTGTTCAACACGTTACTGAAACATGACCCTCCACCCATTGAGATCACATAGACATCAATGCAATCCCGAGGTTCCCACTTTAAAAATAGTCATGAGCAAGACGATTGTATCAGGATCCATTTGCCAAATCTGGTAGCAATAGGAACAAGACTGTGAACCTGCAAGTCCTATTGAAGAAACTGCACACAGGTACCCAATGATCTCCATGCACCTGTCACGTTGAGATGAATGGCTTTGGGCAGCAGCATCTGTGACTGAAAAATCGTCTTCAGGATAGTCTACTCACACAAATGTGGAGAAGCTCAAAAAGAAGCCCTAAAAATAGTCACACTTTCCTGGCAGGGGAACCACAATCTGGAGGATTGTCATCAACTTGGAATAATCTCAAGAAAGAGCTGCAGTTTTATATGAGCAATCAAGAATCAAATTGAAACCATCAGTAAGACTGCCTTATTGGTAAAGGAAGTTGAAGGAACAGAGAAATCACCTTTGACTGGGATAGTGACACTGATGTCCATGGATTCAGTCATCAACATAGAATCTTGAATGTTCTGTAGAAGTCTCCAATTGTAGAAATTAAAGGCTCATGACAATTCGCCTACAGCTCAACCATAACAAATATACCACCATCACCAATATTTGTGCACAAGCCCTCAACTCTATGAAGATGTTAAGGTAAAGTTCTGCCTTGACTTTGATGAAGTCCTCACTGCTGACTCTAAAGGAGATAAAATCATTCTTCTGGGGGACTTTAAAGCCAAGATCATAGTTCCAATGTCTGGAGCATGTGATAATGCTGTACTATTGATATGTTTTATATTTCTGTAGAATATTTTAAGATTCAGTGTTTTTATAATCAGTGTGTATAGGAAACATGCAACTCAGATGCTGGACAGCAGGATAATTATTCCTTTTATCCATGTAGTGTTTATTTAGGAGAGAGGTAATGGATTTTTGTAGATGCAAAAGTCCCCTATATTTTTTGATTAACAGAATGACAGCTTTTTTTTTATATAGTGTCAAGTTTTGATTTGGTCACGGGGACTAATGAACATTGGGAGGAGCTAGGTTTTTAAACAGAGAAGCAGCTTTCTGTTTCATTTTTAGAGTTCAGTTGCTGACTGCAGCTGTTTAAAGACAAAAGTCTACTCTGTCTCAACAAAATCTTTTTGGAAGCTCCAAGGCTGTTAACCTAAGTTAGAGTAAGTATATCTCTGATTGTGAACTGTAGCTAACGTGAGTTGGATGTCTCTAGGAAGAATGTTGATTATTTGGAACTGAAATAGTGGTAAGTTAGAAATTAGTGTTATTTCTTTTCATGGTTATAAATTGTTCAATTATTAAGCATTAAACTACTTCATTTTATTAGAATTAGACTTAAACTGTGTTATGAATAGAGCCCATTTTGATAAAGGATCCCTAATTTGTCAGTGGAATTACTCCCGGAGTAAAGCATCCTTTCCTCACATTTACGTCAAAATAGAAAAAAAAGTTGGGAACTAATCTGATTTCATATCTTGAGGTTCTGATCAGGGTTTCTCACAAGCAGAATCATTGGGGAAAAAAGGGGGTAGAAAAATCAATGCAAATAATGTCAAAAGGTGTGGCTTCACTATAACACTCTCTTCCAACAGAAGACCTATTCTGGTGGTATCCCAGATCAAAGCATTGACACCTCCTCGACTATGTCAAAGAAAATTGCAGCACAGGAACAGGCCCTTTGGCCCTCCAAGCCTGCACCAACCATACTGCCCCTGACTGAACTAAAACTCCCTACCTTCCGGGGACCATATCCCTCTATTCCCATCCTGTTCATGTACTTGACAAGACACCCCTTAAAAAAATCACTACCATACCCACTTTCATTACCTCCCCCCACAACGAGTTCGAGGCACCCAATTCTCGTTGTGTAAAAGAATCTGTCTTGTATTTCTCTTTAAAACCTTGCCCCTCGTATCTGAAACTTATGTCCCCTAGTAATTGACTCTTCCACACTGGGAAAAAGCTTATGACTATGCACTCTGTCCATGCCCCTCATAATCTTGTAGACTTCTATCAGGTCTCCCCTCAACCTCCATCGCTCCAGTGAGAACAAATCAAGTTTCTCAATCTCTTCCTCATAGCCAATGCCCTCCATACCAGACGACATCCTGGTAAATCTTTTCTGTCCCCTCTCCAAAGCCTTCATGTCCTTCTGGTAGTGTGGTGACCAGAATTGAACATTGTATTCCAAGTGCGGCCTAACAAAGATTCTATAAAGCAGCAACGTGACTTGCCAATTTTTAAACTCAATACCCCGGTTGATGAAGGCAAGCATGCTATATGCCTTCTTGACTACCTTCTCCATCTACATTGCCACTTTTAGTGACCTGTGTATCTGTACATCCAGATCCCTCTGCCTATCAATACCCTTAAGAGTTCTGCCATTTACTGTATACTTCCAATCTGTATTAGACCTTCCAAAATGCATTACCTCACATTTGTCTGGATTAAACTCCTTCTGCCATCTCTCTGCCCAAGTCTCCAACTGATCTATATCCTGCTGTATCCTCTGATGGTCCTCATCACCACATTCGCAAATCCATCAATCTTTGTGTCGTCTGCAAATTTATTAATCAATCCAGTTATATTTTCTTCCATATCAGATCCCAGCACTGATCTCTGAGGAACATCACTTGTCACAGCCCTCCATTCAGAAACACACCCTTCCACTGCTATCCTCTGTCTTCTTTGACTGAGCCAGTTCTGTATCCACCTTGCCAGCCTATTTCTGACCCCATGTGACTTCACTTTCCGCACAGTAAGGCACAGTACAGGCCCTTCAGCCCTTGATACCACGCAGAGCTTTGTCTGAAACCGAGATCAAGTTATCCCATTCATCAAGCTTGACCATAAGAACATAAGAAATAGGATCAGGAGTAGGCCATCCATCCCCTCGAGCCTGCCGTGCCATTCAATAAGATCGTGGCTGATCTGTAGTGGTTCAGAACCACTTTCCCGCTTTCTCCCCGTAACTCTTAATTCCCTTGTCAATCAAAAACCTATCCACTCTTGACTTGAACATATTCAGTGAGGAAGCCTCCACCACCTCATCAGGCAGAGAATTCCAAAGATTCACCACCCTTTGCGTGAAGAAACCTCTCCGCAACTCCAATCTGAACCGCCCCCCAGTCCCCCCCTCCCCAGTCTTGAGGCTGTGCCCTCTAGTCCTGCTATCTTTGCTAAGTGGGAGGAGTCTCTCAACCCTATCCATCCCCTTCATTATCTTATATCTCTCTATAAGATCCCCTCTCAGCCTTCTAAACTCCAAAGAGTACAAACCGAGCCTATTCAGTCTCTCCTCATAATCCAATGCCCTCATCTACGGTATCAGCCTAGTAAACATTCTCTGCACCCCCTCCAAGGCCAATATATCCTTCCTCGAATGCAGCGAGCAAAACTGCACACAGTATTCCAGCTGTGGTCTCACCAGCACCCTATACAGCTGCAACAGAACCTCCCTACTTTTATATTCTATCCCCCTAGCTATAAATGCCAACATTGCATTTGCCTTCTTAATCACCTGCTGCACCTGCATACTGTGTTTTTGCGATTTGTGCACAAGGACCCCTAGGTCCCTCTGCACCGTCGCATGCTGCAGCTTTTCTCCATTTAAATAGTAATCCTTCCTACCATTGTTCTTATGAAAGTGGATAACCTCACACTTGCTAACATTGTACTCCATTGTTCTGGTCAAAGATTTAACTAATGTCTATCATTCGGTTTATGCATTGGACAGATCAGAGACTTGTTTGATCATTAATGGATGTCTGCCTAACACCAAGACACTGCATGCCCAGAAGTCCAATATCTCAGTCCAAAAACAGCTCAACTGAAGAGAGGAATTCCAAGAAAATCTGGAAAATCTTCACATTTCCAACTCAATTCCAAATGGGATCAAATAATCTAGCTGTGCTAGATCTATGCCCAAACAATTGGGCTCAGGCATTATTGTCACCATGACTGGTTCAATGAAAGCAATGTTGAAATGTGCTGAAAATCATTTGAGTTCTGATTAAGGACCTTCAACATGAAACAGTGCTGTCTCTTTCTCCAGTATTTCCAGCATTTCCTGTCTTTATAGTAGTTATCAATCAAACATTAACACAGAAGCAAAAAGTTACAAAAGCTTATTGACGGTAAAATAATATTTGGAAACCAATAAATTAACCTTTTTTATTAAGTATTCCTTACGCAGTGCAATAATGATGAAGACTTAACAATTCTAGATAATAGCATGATAATAGCCAATGCATTCATTGCTAGAATTATCTGTCATTTCAGCTATTCAGTTTCTTTTAGCGCATAAATCTGGCCAGAAAGATACTGTTTAAAAAAAATCATTCACAGGATGTGGGTGTCATTGGGTAGGCCAGTGTTTATTTCCCGTCCCTAATTGCATATCAGAAGCTTGTTATGAGCTATCTTCTTGAATCACTGTATTGTCTAGAGTCAGTACACTCATGGCACTGTTAGGAAGAGGATTCTAGGATTTTGATCCAGCAAAAGTGAAGGAATAGCAAGACACTTCCAAGTCATGATCGTGTGTGGCTCAGACAGGAGCTTGCAGATGGTGCTGTCCCTATGCATCCACTGCCCTTCTAGGTAGCAGAGGTCATGGGCTTGGAAGTTGCTGTTAAAGAAGCTTTGGTGAGTTGGTACCATGTATTTGTACTTGGTACACACTGCTGCCAGTGAATTTGGTTAGCCCGGTTGTTCACATGGCTAAAGTGTGATGCAAAACGATCACTGTAGCAGTTGTAGGGTTTTATGGAAGCCCTTTCTTGTTCCATGCTTGTGGCATGGTGCCCTTCAATATACAAGTTCCAAAGTTATCTCTCTCTAATGAAATACCTATAGTCCTTTGGGACTTTTGCTAGATGGTACATACTACTGCCACTTTGTACTTGTGGAGGTAGTGAATGTTTAAGATGGTGAACGAGATGCCAATCAAACTGGCTGTATTGTCCCGGATAGTGTTGAACTTACTGAATGCTTTTGAAGTTGCATTCAGGCAAGTGCAGAACATTCCATAACACTTCTGACCTGTGCCTTGTTAATGGTGGCTAGACTTTGGGAAGTCAAAAGTGAGTTACTCTCTGCAGAACTTCCATCCTTTGACCTGTTTTTATAGTCACAGCATTTATATGGCTGGTCCAATATAGTTTCTGATCGGTCACTATACAACCACACACACACACACACACACCACTCCCCCATCCCCCCGCCCTCAGGATGTATATGGTGAGAGATGCAGCAATGATAATGCCATTGTCAAGGAGAGATGGTTAGATTTTCTCTTGTTGGAGATGGTCATTGTTTGGCTCTTGTGTGGCTCAAATGTTGCTTGTCACATCAGCTCAAGTCTGAACTTTGTCCAGGCCTTGCTGAATTTGGACACATACCATCTCAGTATCTGAGGGCCATGAATTGTGTTGAATATTGCACAATAATCAGTAAACATCTCCATATCTGACCTATAATGGAGAAAAAGTCATTGATGAAGCAGGTGAAGATGGTTGGGCCTAGGACACAACCCCCTTTCAAAGTCCTGGGACTGATAATTGCCCTCCAATGATCAAAATCTTTATATTAAGTTTGACACCAATCAGTGGCAAGTTTCCTCTGATTCCCATTAATTTCAGTTTTGCTGTGGCTCCTTCATACTAGACTCCGCCAAATGCTGCTTTGATGTCAAGAATAGTCACACTCAACTCACTTCTTGAGTTCAGTCCTTTTGTCCATGTTTGGAGGAAGGTTATAATGAAGTCAAGAACTGAGTGGCCAGGTGAAATAATAACTGAGCAGGTTATTTTAAGCAGTTTATTCCTAATTAAATGCACTTGGTGATGTTGAAGACGTTTCCAACACTTTGCTGATGATCAAGAGTAGATTGAATGAGTGGTAATATGTCCTGCTTTTTTCTGTTCAGTACATACCTGGGCAATTTTCTACATTGCCATGTGGATGCCACTGTTGTAGTTGCACTGTAATAGCTTGGCTAGGGGCAGAGCTAGTTCTGGGGCATGTTTCAGTGCAATTGTTGGAATGTTGGTAGGCCCAATAGCCTTTGCAGTACCAAGTGTTTTCAACTGTTTCTTGATACCTTATGAAGTGAATCGAATTGGCTGAAGACTGACATCTGTGATGTCAGGACCTTTGGAGAAAATTCAGATGGGTCACTCATTTACACTTCTAGTTGAATTCTCAATCTCAGTTTAATGCCTTCTTTTGAAACATGGCATAATCAGTCATGCAGTACATTCTCAATACACCACTGAATTGTCAGCTTGTGTAATTTGCTTAAGCGAAGGCCATGTAGCAGACTTCCCACGGGGCATCACGGCTGCTGGATTTATTGGCGTCAAGAGCTTCACACCAGAAATTGGTGTGGAGCTGATTAAAATATTTAAATTCTAGTTTGAATCTGATTAGTGGGCCTGGGACTGAAGCTGTCTGGCACTGCCCAAGGGGTAAAGTGACAATGCTCAGGGGGCACTTGGCACTGCCTACAGGGCATTGGCAGTGCCAAAGGCGGGGGGGGGGGGGAGAGTAGAGCGGAGTCTATAAGGAATGGGACCTCTGTGGAGGAGATGGATGGAGCTGTCCTATTGCCACTCTGCAGTCGGGATCAGTGTTAGAGGGAGGGAAGTCAATGATCGAAACTGGCCGTTGGAATGGGGTTTGGTGGAAAGGGTGTGGTGGTCAGGTTAGGAAGACTGGGACTGCTGGCGGGAGTGAAATTAGATCGAGAGATTGGAGGCGGGGCTTAGACAAACCTGATAGGCCAGCTATCAGGTGGAGGGCAGTTCACATGGTCAGCGGTGCGGAGTCACACGGCTGGCCAGTGATTGAGCTGGTCAGCAATCAAAAGACCGGCAGTGTGGGCTACTGATCACATGTACTGATCGCAGTGCCGACAGATTGGCGCATGCATAGTGGCCCGCTCAGCATTATGCTGCCAGCCTTTCCAGTGAGTATAGGCCCTGCCTCCCAATTTTTAATGAGATTCACGCTAGTGCATGCTGCAATGCTCAGAGTGTCCGAGATTCATGTTAAAAATCTCGCTGAAAGAAACAGCGTAATTACTCTAGGTTTTACAAAAATTCAACACTTAGAATTTCTTTGGAAGAATTCTACCCATCTTTGCAAAATGTAGAGGGAAATTTTATAAACTGAGAATTTTATTAATGGGGCTGATTACACTGAAACCTAGAGATTTAAAAAAATTTGCTGGCATTCTTGGAGTTGTTGACAATTCTGGCTTTCCAGGAATGATATGAACACATCATTTATTATGCTTAATATAATATGCAATTAAATAAATAAAAATAATTTAAAAATTTTACATCTATGCACTGTTCTTCTACAAAAATTTACAGCCTGCCACAATGCATCTAGTCATGATTTTTCCATTATAAATTCCTATGGTTATAGGAATTATTAAAATTTAATTGCACAATCCAGCCACCAGATGGACCCATCTTTATTCCACAAATTGTTCAATATCCTTTTCAAAAATGCTTCCTCTGAAGAATTTTCAATTACTATTTTTTCTCAATACTACAAGTATCCAAGTATTTAAAGTGTAAGGATTACAATTTTCACCACTTTTTACCAATTGAGTTGCCTTTTTCGCCTTTAATAGATCAGGGCGAAGTCTGTGCCTCTCCCAAAAGTCTGAACTTGCATTTAGACAGAACTGAATTTGGGATGTCCAGAGTACATAGAGTCCCAGCATACATCAATGCCGTTCAGTCAAATATTTTTCTTTAATTTTCAATAGTTTCTGCTGGCTAGGGGGAGTGGACACTGCACCTATGTGACTGGTGAAATGAGAGCAAAGGTGAGAATCTTAAACACTATCAAAGAAACTAGAAGCAGGAGTAGGCTATTCAGTCCTTCGAGCCTGCTCCGCCATTCATCTTGATCATAGCTGATCATCAATTCAACATCCTGATCTCTCTTCTCCCCAAAACCCTTGATCCCTTTAGCCCCTAGAGCTTTCTCTAATTCTGTCCTGAAATCAGATAACATTTTGGCCTCAACTATATTCTGTGGTAGTGAATTTCACACATTTACCACCTTCTGAGTGAATAAATTGCTCTTCAGTTCTAAAAGGATTACATCTTATCCTCAAACTACGATTCCTAGTTCTAGATTCTCCCTACATTGGGAACATCCTTTCTGAATCTACCCTGTCTAACCCTGTTATAATTTTATAAGTTTCTATGAGATTCCCATCACTCTTTTATACTCTAGTGAATATAATCCTAACCTAGTCTGTCCTCATATGACAAATCTGCCATCCCAGAAATCAGCCTGGTAAATCTTCGCTGTCCTCTCTCTATAGCAAGGACATCCTTCCTCAGATAAGGATATCCCAAAACTGTACACAGTACTCCAGGTGTTGTCTCACCATGCCCTATATGATTGCCGCAAAACAGCCCTATCTCTGTACTCACATCTTCACTCTATGAAGGCCAATGTACCATTTGCCTTTACTGTCTGTTGAACCTGTGCTCTTACTTTCAGCAACTGATATATGAGGACACCAAGATCTCACTAAGTATCCATCTCCCTCAATTTACATCTATTCAAATAATAAGCTATCTTCCTATATTGCTACCAAAATGGATAACCTCACATTTGTCCACATTATACTGCATCTACCATTCATATACCCACTTCAGCCTGTCCATATCACACTGAAGCATACTTGCATCCTCCTCATAGCACATCCTCCCACCCAACTTTGTACCACCTTCAGATTTGGAGAAAATACATTCAGTTTCCTCTTCCAAATCATTAATATATAATGGGGTCACAGCACAGATCCCTGTGGAATCACACTAATCACTGACTGCCATTCAGAAGAAGTCCCATTTCTACCAACTCTTTGCTTTCTATCTGCTAACCAACTTTCTATTCAACTCAAGACTTTACCTGAAATCCCATGTGCTTTAACTTTGCATAGCAGTCTGTTATGTGAGACTTTGTCAAAAGCCTCCTGAAAGTCTAAATAAACCACATCCACTGTTTCTCCTTGGTCAACTCTATGAATTACATCCTCAAAGAATTCCAATAGATTCATCAAGCACGATTTCTCTTCTGTAAATCCGTGTTGACTTTCTTTATCTGGACCTCACATGCTACTTTGGAAGATGTGTGGTTCTCCACAACCTTGTGAAAATTTGGACAAAATTCTAGGTTGTTTCGATGCAATTACATTTCAAAAGTTTCCCTGATTTTGCAATGTCATAGATAGGAATGTATGAGCAGAGCTTTCAACGTGGGAATTAAAAAAGATAATATTCAACTTAACTTCAATAGGAGGGAAAATTAGGAGGGGTGTACAACGGATGGCAGATCTGTTATTGCCTGTTTTAGGTGCTGATGGGACGATTTCCTTGTAAAACCCAGGAACCATCAGACAATCTAGCAGCAAGTTATCTCCTTTACATCCTGTACAAAACAGATACAAGTTGAAAAAAAATGACATTAAGTATTAATACTTGATCCCTAATTAATTATACCAATTGATGAATAATGAGATGAATTATTTAAAGCAGCATTTACTATGGAGCTGATTTGTAAAGGTAATATGATAATACCAGCATTACTTAAATAACCAATAACTTTCAACATTGAGAAAGAAAGAAAAACTTGCATTGATGTAGCACTTTCGAAGCTCAGAATGTGCCAAAGTGATTTATAGCTAATGATCTACTTTTCAAATTGAGTCATTGAAAGAAAATGCAGGTAATCTGAGGAAGTTCAGCAGCCACTTTGCAAGCAACAAGATTTCTCAAAAGCAATATGATAAATGGTAACAGATAATGGTAACACATAAATACTGATCAGAATCCTGGGAGAACACCTATGCTTGCCAAATACATACATGGGATCTGTGCAAGGAGGGGTGAGGCCTTAACTCATCATTTGATTTGAAGGGCAGTGGCCAGAATTTTAACACCACATCCACCACAGGAACCAAAGTGGGCAAGGGGAAGAAAATGGAGAGGTCCATTGACCTCAAACAGGATTTTACAGTTTTGGATGAGCGAGGCCATAAAATCCTGCCCACTATCTCTGACAGTGCAGCACTTCCTCAGTAATTCACTGAATTGCCAATCTCAAAGAGGCACTCAATTAGACTACTTTAGCATAGGATTATGTTAATACAGAGACATGAGTTCAAATCCCACTGTGGTGGCTGAGGAATATAAATGTCTTTGAATGTCAAGGGGAGACAGCTACATCCTCTCTTTTTGGAGATGCTTACTCCCTGGCACTTGTGTGGTACAAATGTGCAGCAATTTTATGCAGCAATACATTGCAGACAGATTTCACTGATGTCTGCAGTGGCACAATGGATACAGTTCAGATAAAAATAAACATTTATGGCCACAGCAACCTTTCATAAGATGCCATTTGGCTGGATATGCACAGTGCTGTCATTGCCTCCTTTGTATGCCGGGGTGTCCAGAAACATTTCTCCTTATTCATGTAGTTCTGTTAAGACTAGCACGTTATTTTGACAAAGTAAAAATTTATATGACAACTCCTCCTTTGATGTTGCCTCACTTCTCCAGCATTCAAAATTTCTTCCTTATGAACCACCTTCACCGAGTAATGTGAGATACATTGTGGCTCTGCCCTGTGGATATAGCCATTGTCAAAAAGGAAATAGTACCAGCTGAAATAATGGCTGTAAGAAAGCCTTTCAAATTTTCTGGTCCCACAGGTGTATGGAAAACGAATCTCAGAGACTTCATTTATTTTAAATTATGCATTATTATGTTCTCCCAGTGAATTCCCAATATTTCAGAAGTATCAAAATTAAGATCTGTATGGTATGGTTATTTGCTATAAGCTTTGTATTCCTTTCAAAACAAGGTTATGTTGAATGCACCAGCAAAACAAAATTCATGCATGATCCACAATATTTAATTCAACTGAAACTAATTTAGCTTTCGTTTAATCTTGTAAATTTAAAATGTAGGCCAAGGAAACAGATTACTTTCAGCTTTTTCAGTAATTAGGGACATGACTATTTAAAGAAATTGTTGGACTCTGGGGTCACTTATGCAATTTCAGAACAATTTTTTGATGACAGTGGGCAAGAATGAGATGGACTTGACCCATCAATTCATATATACAGAAAGCACATTTTATTTTTGTGAGTTGGTTGGGTGGGGATTATTGGGAGATGAGAGTGATGAGGAAGTGACCTCTGACCTGACAGATTATGGTGGAAGGAGAGAAGAACTGCCAAAGGGGACATTCCTCTGTCAAAAACTTTTTATTATGTGAATGAGTCAGTGAGGGATGGTGATAATCTGATTGCTTTTTAAATGTTACAACAGCACAGACTGGACACAGGAGGAGTCTTTGAACCATGACACCCCAGGGTGTCAGCATTTCAAAGCAAGTGGCAGACGTGAATTAATTAAATACACAGCATCATTGCACTGACTCCCTGTAAAGCTTTGTAGCTTTTCAGTTCCACTTCTTTTTTAGCAACTTTTCTAGACATATTCATTGTACATCATAGGGGAACATGCTCTTCAGCTTTCAGAGCCTACTAAGTATAGAATGAACAATGCAGAACATTCAGGGTGACTTTTTGTTTATAGTTAACCTGAGACAAAGGAGTAAAATTTTCTTGGGAGTTTTCCCAGTTTCCCTCTGTAACTTCAGTGGAAGATCCACATAAACCTGGAGAAATGGTACGTACAGTCCTCCACGCCATTTCTCCGGCGATCCCTCTGAATTTCTGATAAAAGATCAGGAGAACTTTCTTTCTGAAATCAGAAAGTTTACTCCAAGGAATTAAACGGAACTTGCAGAATATAATTGGACTGTTTCAAATACAAATGATGTTCCAACATTTACCTTTCAAATTAGACTAAATTTCGTGTAAAAGTTAATAATTGCAGATGCAGGAAATTTAAAACAAAAATAGGAAATGCTCAAAATATTGTTATTTGTACAAAGAAAATGTAACACTTCAAATAAATTGAAGTATTTGAGTTTGTCTCAAATAAGTTACAATAAGACATCTCACAACACAAGGTTAAGGTCCAACAAGTTGATTTGGTAGCATAAGCTTTTGGAGCATTGTTTCTTTATCACTCACCTGTTGAAGGAGCAATACTCTGAAAGCTCGTGCTACCAAATAAACCTGTTGGACTTTGGTGTTGTGAGACTTCATATATGCCCACCCCATTCCAACGCTGGCATCTCCACATCTTGAATAAGTAACTCTTAAAATGAATAGCCTGATCCTTAGTTCATTATTTTTGGTGTATCTAACCTTCTTGGCTATTCGTTCTAACTGCTAACATAAGCAAAACTTTAAGCGTAAACAAATGGCATAGCCAGCCATATTTTCTTCAGACCTAATCACAAGCACATTTTGTTATCTCTTTTGATGAACTGAGTAAATCAGTCTTCAGTGAAACTATTTATATGATTGATTTAGCCAACGTTGTAGTGTGTTAGCAAGTGAACAATTTGAATCATTCTTTGGGTGATAATATGAATGGATTTAGAAAAATAAATTAAGACACAAACAAAGATAAGTTTGCCACAGTACAAAAGATTGGTGCTGGTGCACAAATTTTAATTGCAGTATTTGGAATAGAGCCAAAGGCTACGCTATAAATCATATTGGAAATTATTTGAGCTCTTGCAGAGCTCTTAATGCTGTGGCACTTGAGATGGATGATTTATTGACTAGTATTTCAAAACATTTTTTTCTGAAACCAAGACAACAATCTCTTCTGAACCTACAGTTTTCAGTTTTTCCTGAAGTAGCGTGTTCAAATAGTGCAAATATTGATTCAGGGAAATGAATGGCTGCATCATTCATTGGGCTCTGACAAGTGGACAAATGCTTCCATGGTTACTTTTTTGATATTCACAGTGGACACGGTGCTTTGTCTGCTTCTTTCGCTGCTGTTGATGTAAAATAACAATCCATAGGGAACCGCCACACATGCTGAACAGAATTCAGGAACAAGTTTTTTGAGGAAAAAAATAGCGTTGGCTCATCTGACACGGATTTTTAGCTAGAATGAATTCCTTTGGATTGCTATTGCAATTAGCCAAAAGAGGTATTAAAACGTTCCAATATTTTGAAAGCTATGAGCTATTTATCAACATGTGTTTGCAAACTTTAAACCATATAAACATTGTGGTTGACTGAGATGCTTTTCTTTTGCTTTTCTCCCCAGGTGAATACTATTGGATTCCTGTTCAAGAGAAAATCTGAAACAAGCACATGATTGCTGAACAGTTGCAATATTCAATTTAGTGCTTAATATTTCAAGCACCACTTTTAGCTTGCTATTTTCAAAAATCATATCATTGTTTAAAATAATAGGAAACAGTGAGTATGCTTTTCGATATTCAGCTGGAAAGAAACCTCAAATACAAAGATGAGACAGAATGTGTACCATTTGTTTATGTTGCCAGAGAAAAATCCCCTGCTCATTAAAAATCCCTGGTATGCTCACTTGCAAATCATGCTCCTGATGCTATTGTTCCACAAGGTCTGAAGTTAAAATGGGCAAAAGCTGCCAAAAATGCAATAAATAATTTCTGGCTAAGTTTTTCACTACTAAACCTGGATTTTTTTCCAGTAATATCTAAAGCCACATTAGTTGTCCTGTTTAGTATATTTATTAAAAAGGAATACCTTTCATACATTTAATGCTTTTCGGGATCATCGGACAATCCAATGCTTATGAAATATTTTTTGTAATGAAACAGATAATGCTAGAAAAACTCAATAGATCTGGCAGCATCTGTGGAGGAAGAAACAAACTTAATGTTTTGATTACAATATGTACTTCTTTGGAACAATTGAATATTTTTTAAGTGTAAATTATTAAAATTTTCAAATATTTTTGAAGTGTAGTCACTTATTATTCAGGAAACGCAGCAGCCACTTTGCATGAGGAAATTCTATTTCAGCTCCTTCCCTTGTGTGATATGATGTGGGAATAAGGTTAGGCAGCCAATCAAGGTGTGATTACAAGAAGAAATTAGATATAATTCTTGGGGCTAAAGGGATCAAGAGATATGCAGGGGGTGGGAGGGAAGGTGGAATCAGGATACTGATGATCAACCATTATTAAAATGAATGCTGGAGCAGGCTCAAAGGGCTGGATGGCCTACTCCTGCTTCTAATTTCTATGTTTCTAAATTGTGAGGATCATGGAGTTGGGGTGTATTTTTGCTGGTTTTATGGGTGAAATTTTATAACGTTAAAAACTGACTTTTAGTTGATGACCTAAAGGATGGTTGATTTGTTACTAACAACTGATCTCGTTATAAAAATTTTATCAAGTGGTCTGTGGATATACATTGGGCCTAATCCTCGCATTAGTTGGATGCATAGACTCGACAAACTCAGTAGTGGATCTTATGCCTTTTCAGATTGGGTGAACATCGCACCTCTGTTAAATAATTATACATTTTCCCCAGCTTGCCATAACACAATTCCTGCCCCACTCCAAACACCTCCCCCAACATGACCATTTGCTCCTTGATTGGTTTTACTCTCAACTCGTACTGACCTTAGTTCTCCTATTTACAAGTGCTGTTACTTACTTTTGCCACTATTAATAGTCTTCATTCCTGAATGGCACCATTAACATCCCTCTTTGTCTTATGCCCATGACACATTTGTTAATATCTCCTTTGCTCTGACCTATCCCTGTTCTTCTATTCAGCCTTACCTTTTCAACCCACCTTCCCAACGATATAATTATTTTCATTTCTACCCCTCTTCTATCCCATAGAAAGGTCAGATAGACTCAACTATTTCTCTTTTCACCGATGCTGCCAGACCTGCTGAGTTGATCCAGCATTTCTGTTTTATACTTTTATTTGTTCAATACCAGGAACATGGGCAGAATGCATACCAATTTCTACCCATGCTGGTTTAAACTTGTTTATATTTATTGGTGTTACAGTATGACTCCAAAATAATTTGAAACTTTTCGTAGGCAGCTCAGGTGAAATTCAAAACTTTGTGGTAGAAACTTGACATGAAATGCCATGTTTGTTTATGAACTGTATTGTCACCTGAAAATGTGATTAGATCTAGCATCGGCACACTATTAGCATGGGATTTTCCTACTCTCCAAAATCACAGCAAAATTCAAAACGTTTCAAAGTTTGGTAAATTATGTTGGTGAGTTTGTAATGATTTATGTGAAATAAGAGGGAAGTTAATAATGGAAGGCCTGGGAATATAATCAAGACAAGAAATACTTCCAAACGTATTCAATCCGATAATGTTAATTGAACCGAGCTTTCTTTATAATCAGTAGTGAAACACTTCAGAAGCCTGAGAAACTGAACTTAAGAGAGCTACCATGGATCTGAAGTACCTCATTAGTCCATGGAGAGAATGAGACTGAGTCATCCTTTTTGAAGAGAGGATTGTTTGTTGTTTCATACAACATCGGTTGGGGAGAATCTTAAACAAAATAAGGGTTTGAAAATTTACATTGAATCTCTCAGTGTTGTTTCTTTTCTATCTAGAACTAAAACATTGGCTTTGAATGTGTGTAAGTATATGATTCTGAGATGAGAATTATTTGCGGGATAAAGCCTGCACATTGAGAGGGACAGAATTGGGGATACTATGGCCCAAATCTTTTGGTTTTCGGATTTTTGGGGATCAAATGTACGAAAGAAGATGCATGTCAGAACTGTATGGATATTCTGACGAGCAGACATTCCATAGGAATTGCCCAGGAAGTTTAAAATTCTGATGGTGAATTCAGGAGCTGCCCAGGGCCCTCTGCAAAAGTAACCACTCTGAGCTACAATGGGAGACATGAGAATAGGTTACTGAGTTCGATGATCAGTCATGGGGTTCAGGGTGACACAGCGGTTGGTACTGCAGCCTCATTATGCCAGGACCCGGGTTCAATTTCTGACTTATGTCACTGTATGTGCAGAGTCAGCGCATTCTCTCCACGTCTGCATGGATTTCCTTTGGGTGCTCTGGCTTCAAAAAGACACACTGGTTAGGTGCACTGGCTATGCCAAGTTCCCTCTCAGGGTACCCAAACAGGCTTCATTGTAGTGTTAATGTAATCTTATTTGTGCCACTAATAAATAAAACTTTAAAAAAAGTTAATGAATGGCAGAGGCTGGGAAGGTCAAATGGCCTACTCTTTTTCCTATTTTCTGTGTTTGCATGTTTCTATTATGTACTAGAACCAAACAGAATCCATATTGCAGTATCTATTTCAAAGTCTTCCTGAGGAGAATGGTACTGGGTAAGGGCTGGGAGAATGACTTTTGAAAAAGCTATTGTAAAACCAGGTAATAAGGAATAGGAACACATATAAGCCATTCAGTCCATTGGGATATTCTGCACCACCAGGATATTCTGGGACCCTTCAAAGGTCTAAAATTCCTCATTACTTCTTGTAATATATTACTTCTTGTGGGTAGGAAAATCTTAGGAGTGATTCTCCCATTTTGATGCATTAATTTTTTAGCGCAATGTGCTGGGAGACTCAAGTGTGTTTGGTACATGGATTCTGCACTGGACTTCCCACCCCATAGCATCTCCCAGTGCCGGATTTCTGGAGGTGGCAGCTCCACACTGGAAATCATTGGGAGTTGCACATATTATTCAGATAAGAATTTAAACATATTTTAAATAGAATTAGTGGGCCCTGAACTGAAGTCGCCGGGTTTTCTAGCATCTCCCCACCCCTCATTTCATTTCAGCGAGGTTTTCAGTAGCTCCCCAATTTCAGGGAGCTGTCAGCCCAACCACACTGGAGTGAAGAGGGAGGGGTCTATCAGGGCACCCCAGAGGTCAGGCCCTGGGGTGGGTGCCCCCTGTAAATTGGCACCATGGCAATGACAACCTGGATGCCTGGCAATGCCCAGCTGGCTGGAGGAATAACCGTTCTCGTCGTGGTAATTTCCAGACTGACTGGTTCCTTTTTCATTTTTGTGTAATAAGATTTGTTGACTACAGATAGCTGCCACTCTGCACTTTGGGCTGAGTGACATAGGAAGGGAGGCCAACGATTGGAGCTGGGTATTGGGATGGGGGGAGAACAATGTCACATTGTTGGGTGGGTGGCAAAAGAGACCAAGGCTCCGGAGGAGGGGTGGTGTTGAGGCTGGATCCGGGCATGTTTGGAGGATCAGCGATTGAGTTGGCCAGCAATTGAAATGCCAGCCGCGCAGGGACATTGTACATGTGCTGATCTTAGCGCTGACAGATTAGCACATGCACAGTGGCCTGCTCAGTATTACACTGCCAGCCTCTCCAGTGGGAAAAGATCTCACCCACTGATTTTCAGTGTGATTCATACTGGTGCACTCTGCAGTGCACAGACCGTAGGAGATTCTTTTTGAAACTCCCACTGAAAAAAAGTGTCATTTACTCCACTTTTCACGCAAATTCAACACTTAGAATTTTTTTGGGAGAATCTAGACCAACATCCTCACATGATTTCAATTCTGATTGAAATGATCTTGTGGAGTCTGGGTGTGTAAAAGAAAAATTGCACAATAATAGTGCATAAATGACGTAAGCATTGAAACACAAATCAATCTTTCTCTACTGTCATAACTATCACATAGAATTTCACTTCTTTTGGTTCGAATCCAGGCCAAGCTGGTGTGAAGAAAGTCTCCAACTTTTGGAGCATGAACTTTGGGATTAAACTTCCAATCACAGTCAGAGACTGCATGAGAAGGTACTTTTCTGAGCTTGAGCCTGAGACATTTAATTGGAGTTTATTATGCAAGAAAATGACAGAGTGTTTACTGTATACTTGTGGTAATCTAGTGAGATTCCTCGAGGATATAAAAAGTTGTTCCCTTTTGGATGCGTTTGTGAAAGCAGCAAAGCTTGAATGAGGTTGGCAGACTCAGTATTTACTTAGATCAAGGTGGGAGTTGAGAAATCCATGGCCTCTGTCTTGGTTGCATCTATCATTTAATATGCAATGTGATGTGTTCAACTACAGCTTGCCAGTTAATTACCTCATATTAGCCCTGAATTTTAGAATCAAGTATATACGGCAAATTGTTTTATCTTTCTGTTCTTGTGTAATAAAGTTTAATTTTGTTTGAGCAAAACTCATGGAAACTTGTGGTAATATTCTCTGAACAAGTGACTTGAATCTCAACCTTTTTCTACTTTAAACACAACGTTGTTGGTCCCTAACTGGATCTTACCAGAACCTAGGGGATCTAGGCTAGGTCATAACACCTTTTCATTGCCTTGTTGATTTGTAATGAAGGGTTTTGTTCAGCTGGTTGGAGGAATAGCCCCTCTTGTCATGGTGGTTTCCAGACTGACTGGTCCCCCTTTCATTTTTGGAGTAATAAGATTTGGTTATATGATGAATACTTTGTTGTCCTCCTATAATGATTCAGAACTCTGAAGCCATTGCCACACAATGAGAAAATGGGTGGGTTATTCACATCTACTTAGAAGAACTGGTTCCTGCATAGGTCTTTTTGTTAAGTTTCAAACTTGGTGACTATGGGCAGGACTTTTCAGGCACGTTCGCCTTAAGTACGGAAAATCCCACCTGAAATCAACAGACCTTCTCTTGGTCTGTGTCCCACCTGCTATGATTTCTGTGGCGGGCAGGATGGCAAAATTCTGTCCATAATATCTAGACAACAGAATGTGTAAATTCACAAGTGGTTTTGCATTGTGGATGTCTATTAAAGGGATGGCAGTCCATCCACTGTAATTTACGTTTTAAGGACATTCCAGAAGCGTGTTCAGATCTGAGGTAATTACTTGTCTGTCTGGAGGTCACCTGGCCACCAGTGGCCACCTTGGGCAGCATTTTGACCACCTTTTCAAGTTAATTTTAAAAAGTCCACATTGACTGAAATCTGAATCTGTCAGAGAGATGGACGAATGGAATCTAAGTGAACTGTGCAACATTCAGGCCATCCCAGGCAGCAATATACTTCATTGCTGATGCATTGGCTGTAGGATCTTCTGACTCCGCATCTTCCTCCTAGGAATTACTTGAAGAGGCTCTGTACCACATGCCCCTGTAGGTCTGAAATATGCTGTCGAACAACATTGTGCAGGGTGCAGCACACCAGAACCATTCTGGAGATTCCGGCTGGGGAGAATTAAAGAATGCCTTCAGGTCTCTCCATGCATCTGAACTGCATCTTCAGCATGTCAATGGTATGCTTAATAGAATATTTTGTTGTCATATAATGTTGTGTTGTATAACTTCTGGGGATTTCTCAGGGATTTCATCAACAATGTTTAATTATGCATCATTTATCTCCAAGCAGCTAACTGATAAGACTGTGTGAAGATATGAAGAGAGCCAAGAGAATGGACTGTGCAGGACAAAAGCATTATGGCAGCTGACTGGGAATCCCACATGCAACCTACAAACCCACATGAATCTACTAGCAACCTTTGTGGTTCATGCTGGCCTAATGGAGTGGTAGCCCTTCTGCTGATGAATATCTTAGGATGTTTTATTTTCCACATATGCCCAGTCAATGCTGCCCTGCATCATTGGAAAACTGGGTAGAACCACAAACTGACACATTTCACATAACTACCCAGCCCTGGTAGTCTTATACATGTGTTGACTGTTGACAGCAAGATCTTGTAAATGGTTTCTGCAGAGTCCTGGAAGGAAACAGAGGCAAGGAAGTGGAGAGTTGTGGAAGCACTGATAAAGTTTGGCCAACATGTTCACTGGACAGTAGATCTTGTTCCAGCAGATGGTAAATATATCCCGTTACTGGGTGCAAAATCGTGTGTCTCCTGAAGCACAGGTGTTCAGACTTGTTGTGGAAGCTTATCTTTTGCCTTTTTCCTGTCTCTGGGCTACAGCCTCCTGTAAGCTGCAATTCCCCGATCATCTTGTTTCATGTGGAGCAGTGGGTTTCTGAGGCACAGGTTATAGCTCCTGCTATTATTATTCCAACTTGGAACAGCATAAGCAACAATCCATGTTAATCTGATAGTTCATGGCTCTAAAGTAAACAAACCTCCAAAGTTGTGTAGGTCATCACCAACTTTGTGAAGACACTTTCTTCTGTGAACAAAGCCTTTTCACAATCAGAGTAAGAAAGTAGCTGTTAGGAACTTAGTTACATATTTCTCTCTCATGTCTTCTGCTTTCGTAATTGTCACCGTGTTTTTGCCTTACTTTCATCAGAAATTTCAAGAAAGGCCAGAAACCCGTGCACATTCCAAATTCTATGTCGATATCACTTTGTGTGATTACCACACTGAAATCAACAGCCTGCCTCTCCCACTGAGTTGATTATGCACAGCCCTGCAATTAAATGCAGAGGTTTGATGGATGGAATTGGCACTGTGAATTTCCACACTTTTAATCCTCCCCAATTATTCCCAAACCCATGGGCTCCTGCAAGTTAAAATTAATCTTGTGGTTCGTATGAATTTTTCAAAAAGCCAGTTTCTGATGTTGTGTGTGTGTTTGGGAGGAGGAACACGGTTCAGAGTAAGGGCCACTCTTAAGTTTTCCTACAGCGCTACTATCAGCTGACCACAGACTGGCACTGGCTGGTATCTTAGAACAATTCAAAAAAATAAATTTGACAATAATCGCAGTGAATGAATATGTAAATTTTCACATGATGCTTTTTGTGCCTCCTCTTTTAATGTTGAAAGTAGTTTTATTTTTATTCCTTTCTTCTTAAGGAAAATGGAGAAGGTTTACATTTATATTAAGCCCATATTAATGAAAAGAAAATGGATTATGCCTTCCTCATTCGGCCAAATGATGCCTCTCCAACATGTGAAAGGTAAAAAGAACATAACAAATTCCCTCCATTGTTAGACACTTTCTTTACCATGGATGATCTGAAATCAATAGTAAGTAGAAAAAAACCCAAAATACCCTAAATACAATTTTATTAACATTTGGAAGAAAACATACTCAGTTTCTTTTTGTCAATCTATTTTTCAAAGCAAATTAGTGGAAGGAATGTTTGTGATCTGCAGAGTGAAGTATCACTTTCAGGACTGTGCTACAGATGCAATATAGGAGGACTAATAGATTTCCCACACACTTTCCTTCTTTGTAGCCCAAACACAGCAGCCGAAGGCACAAAAACCCATTCTGTACGGTTAGGAATTCTACAAGAAATAATGAAAAGTAAAGTCAAAATGGAACAAAAATGTACTTATTATCCCAGTCAATCATTGCTTTTCATCCTCTTTTTTTAATCCATCTGCAGATACATTCTGAAATCCTGGATGCTATTTGTTTGGTTCATTCAAGGATTAGTCTAAAACACCGCAAGTAATCAGTTCATAACCATCTCCTTGTGCCAGCTAATTCACAAAGTTTCTCCAGCTCCAAGTGCAGCACAGCTTGCACTTGAGGATTATCCTGACTCTGATAATATGACAAAAAGCTGAGATCAAGTAGAGAACAAAGCACAGTTAGAACTTTCCAATGCAGACTGATCAAACAGCTTATCTGAAAGTTTGCCAGAAAGTAGTCTTTTAAAATAATCTTTTGCTGATCAGGTTCAGTATCTATTAGCCATTTGAACAGTCTAAAGAAAATATTCTAAATCCAAAAAAGGACAATGTCACATTACTTCTTGAAATATTTTTATCTTTAACATCTTAGTGTTGGAGAAGCATGCAATCATGCACTTTGTGATATTACATCAGTGATCTTGTTAACTTATCAATTGTTACTGGTTTATAATTTTAATTTCCATAATTTTACTTTTTTTAATAATAACTATTTACATCACATTTCTATGGCAATATAACTTAATTATCAATTAGTTAAAAATGAAAACAAATTGCTTAAATAGGACAAACATTTTAAGGGTAGTATTTTGAAAAATGTTCCTGCTCTTCCAGGAGCAGAACAGCAGAAAAGAAATTTACTTTTATTAAATATATTGCTAAGGTTTAGAATATCTGAGAACCAAATAAGAAAAATAATATAAGATGATTTGAAACAATGGTTTTCAGTTTTGTTTATGTCTGAAAACTCTCTCAAGGTATTAACGTAATCCTCAGGACTTGCATTCGAAATTCAAAGTTTCCTAAAAGTAGCCAGCATTCTCACTGAGGACTTTGAGATAGAGTTTGACTTTATGTGATAATGTAATATGAGTAATGGCAAATTGGCAATCCATTTCAAATCTCTCATTTTATCTCCATAATTGACTATGACCATTTTACACTATTGGACAACATCAAAATCTACCGCATTGTTATATTATTAATATATACACCAGAAATAATATGCTCAAAAATCAACAAATGCAGAAAAGTATATAATCTGATTACCTCACAGAAAGTGGAACTTCTTGGCAGAACTTCAAAGACCTGGGAACATCAATGTGAAAATTGATGGGTAAATAATTGTGCAGTAATTATAATTCCAACACATGAGTTCCCAAGAAAAGATCAAGAAAAACCTTTTAAATATGGAGCCATTTCAGAAGGAATCTGGGACAAAAACAATGTGGTGATGGGGAGGGATGGGCTAAAATTCTTCATTTACTTCTTTTCTCCCACAGGTTCTATTTAAAAAAAGCCTTATGGTCAAAATATTTTTTATGACTTTTTTGTTTTTCAGCATCTGCCCTGGAAACTTAGTTGAAATTATACCTTCATCCTCTGTTGCATTTAATTCTCTGCATCCAGTCTGCCATTTCAGTTGGGAGGTAGAGTTCAGCTATCAGGCACCTCTGTGAAACACTATTAATGCTGCTGTCATGGTCAACTTATCAGAAGATATGTTTCTGCAGGGTGGTAAACAACCCTTTTAGTCTTTGGCCCAGCCAATGTTGCCCCAGAGAATCTTAGTAAGATGGTTGATGACCTAATTAATGACTCTTGGTTGTCTGGAAGTGTGTTATGTAGCTTGAAATGTCAAAGTGCAAAAATACATTATTTGGTAATATATCTTAACTGTCACTTAGGATTAAAAAAAACTACATGGATGGGTTGCACTGAAATTTATGGTCCACACTGTCACAGATTAAATATCACAGGAAAACCATGGGAAGTGCCAGAAGATTTTTTTTAAGGCAGAATGAATATAGGACACAGATGATATCATGGTTACAGTATACCACTTTTATATTCACAAACATAAGCATTAGGCTAAAAAATGAACTCTGGTGAGTAAAGTGTAGCATTGTTCTTTCTAAGCTGGCGTGGGATGGCCATGCAGCTATCGTAACATACAATGCAGCGCAATGAACTAGTTGTGGACAGCCAATCTTCCCATTTAGATCTACAGCACAGTGCAATAGGAGGGCACACAACAATAAAATTAGAGATAGTAACATGGTAATAGTTGAAATATTTTATTTCTTAATGCATATAAATAATTATGTTTTCAATGCTTTGCTTACAAGATCAACCTTGATATTCGTGAATCCTTCACTGTTGTTTTTATTGTTCTAGCTCACACATTTGGTCCAAAGTTACTGAATATACCAGAGGCACATTGGTTATATAAATGGCAATGGTTATAAATGCATTTAAAGATAAACTGCAGATTTCTTGCAGTGTCAAGCCCTTTTGAATATTTTCCACAGATTTTGCCGTTTGTGGAGGGCAGAAGTCATTAATGAATCTGAACAGTTTGTTGACCTTTTTTTTCTATGCCAGGGTCAGTTTCATACAAGTTGGGTCAAGGCATTTCCTGATTACATCTGTTCATTTACTGTAAGATTAAACTTGCTTTGTGATTTGATATAAGGGCTCCACAGCTACCAAAATTACAATCCATCTACTGTGGAGTTAGCCATAAGTGGATCTGTTCCAGTTGAATAGAAAAGTGTAAAATCTGCCAACAGTATCTATTTACTGGCTTGGCTGAGAAATGTTATTACCAGATATAAATATGCTTATAATGGCTTACAAAATAGCTAAAAGTGCAGCGGATCTCACAAATCTAACGTGTGGTTCTTCTCCTTTGTTCTCAATGTTCTGAAGACGTGGCATGAAATCTATAGTTCTTGATCCTTATGATTACTTTGGGAATACATCAGCTAATGTTCCTCAGTTGCTGACACTGATTGAATGAACAGCCAGTGAAAGGCCAGTTAACTTACATGGGAATGGATGAGGAGGAAGAAGCTGAAAGCACATTTGTGGGTGCATCACCAATACCTGCCTACCCAATGCACTGGAAAATCTATTTGGCATCTGCAGGAAACTTGTCAGGCCATTTCTCATTTGAGCCGTGTCCCCTTTTGATTTCATTATTGTCACATGTGTTGATATATAGTGAAAAGTATTGTTTCTTGTGTGCTATACAGAGTACTGTATACCATTCATACAGTACACAGAGGAGAAGGAGAGAATGCAGAATACAGTCATAACTAGGATGTAGAGAAAGACCAACTTAATATAAGGATGGTCCATTCAAAAGTCTGATGGCAAGCAGGGAAGATGCTCTTCTTGAGTTAGACTTAGACTCAGACTTTTGTATCTTTCTCCTGATGGAAGATTAGCCCCATAAGCAACATCTTGTGTTTTAAAGGTGTCCTCTTTTTTCATGGATCCAGATCACTTTTCTGTCTTGGGCTTCTTCTGTACTTCCTAATATCTGGATGCCAAAATGCCTCAACTCATTTGGCATGCTGCTCACCCAAAGCAGACAAGTGGCAATTCCCAGAGCAGGATATCCCAATCTGTCCTGTTGGATTCACCCCAATGATTATTGCATTAAATAGTCGGTAGAAACAAGATATGAAACAGTGAAGACCTAGAACAGAATCTTTGAGCATTGCTGGGAGCAGGAAAGAGCCTGGATGGAACCTGGAAATGCTGCTGCCAGTCAGCATGGTGGCTCCCTGATGTTGTCCTCCATGCTGGCTGTTTTAGAGGATCAGGAATGGCAGGAATAGCCACAACATGTGACAGGTAGGCAGTCACGATCATTTAGAGTTCTATTAACTTCAACTCAAGGAGACAGTCTGAAAGTTTCCAGTTGGCCTCTAGTTTCCTGCCTGGGTTTTATTTAAGTGCCTGGAGGAGGCCACTCATTGGTAAAGCAGGAGGATTGCAATTAGGGCAATCGTGAAGGTCCTTTCTGCCTGCCTGGATGTGGGAACAATCACAGACTGCCATGTAGGGGTGCATCGCCCCACGTACACCAGTCCCTCCCCCACCCCACCCCACCCCCAACACATATACAGTCCCTGTCAGTGTATTTGATGATGGGGATGGCATGTAAAGTAAAGCAGTTGACCAGCCCATCACCTTCACACTAATCCACGACCTTCCCCCATTTCAAGGAATCACATAAGGCATCAGGCAGCTCATCCATTTAAGCCTATGGACAATGAACAAGTGGACAATTAAGTGCCCCTTAAGGACCTCATTCCTCCTCTGCCTCTGGCACAAGTTCTTGGCCTGCAGGGGAAGACAAAGGAAGGTGAACAATCTAGCAGCTTTGACAATGTGGGCTGCTGCCAGACAGGAAGCGGGTAGTTCTTTTAGGGTACTTTTAGGACATCTATTGCACTCCAAGATCACTCCCTTGTTTAGGCTTCCCTCACAACCCCTCTAATACACTCTCCCCCACTCTCTCCACACCACTCTCTCCACACCACCTCTTTTTCCCACCCTCACTTGGCTTTCACAGCTGTGCCTGCCTAAAAAGTCCAAGTTAAGCTTAATTCTGATATCCATCTTCACCCCTCCTTTGAGATGGGTAAATTCCCAGCAGTTATGGAATCATATACTGCAAAAGAAGCTCTTCAGCCCATTGATTCTGCACCAACATACAAGAACATGCAAGAAACATCTGACTTCCTACCTAATCCCATTTACCAGCACTTGACAAATAGTAGTCACTATTCCTCTCTTCTGGAGCTGCTGAGGCTACAAAACTGCCTGACAATCAAATTGGCCAGTGCCTCTCTACAATATCTCTCCAGGATGAGACCTCCAGCCTCTGAGGGGGACCTTCTCTTAACTAACTAAGGCCATCCTCAACATAAGATCGTTGCAGTGTAACCAAATTTCATGTCAGCGTAAGTGTCAACTAACGTTTAGGTCGGGGAAGTCATCCCTCTGTAAAATCTACCCAGTAAGTAGTAGCCTGCCTGTAAGAGTCACCTTTTGTTTAAACTTTTAAAAAGTTTTGTGATACTCTGCTTCCAGAATGAAATTCTTCTCTGTTATTTACTTGCCATCACAACCTGCTGCTCCACCCAAACTGAAGGCTGCTGATTGATCCTCCGGCTTTCAGAGATCGCTTGCCACCCTTCATTGGACAGGGAACTTGTTTCTATTCCAGTTGATGAGGGACGCGGGGACCTCTCTGTGAAAATTCCAATGATTGACTATTTCAATCCATCCCATGGTACGAGCTTCTATCCAGAGGTACTGCAGGAAAATGGAGGATGCCCCGTAGATTTTGTGACCTAAAAATTTTTATTTTGTCCAAATTGTTTGCTTTCTACTATTTAAAACTTAACAATACTACTGAAGGATAGCTTGTTCGTGGATGAATCGTGAGTGAGATCATACAGTAAACATCTCTGTCAAACCTTGCATAAATATTATTAAGGTTGCTTTAATATAAATATCAAAATAAATAAATATTGGCAGATTTGAATTGTTCTAATTTTTATAATTTACTTAATGCTCCTGTAGATAAAGTAACACTTTAATGTGAATATTTTCATGAAAGATCACACTGGGGAATAAAACAAAAACAGCCTGTGATTCTTTTTTGGAAGTTTATTGAAATGAATTCCAAATCTGACATTATCTGAATGCCCTAATTCAGTCTTATTCCAAAACATTCAAAATTTTCAATATTTTAATAATTTTAGATTGAATTGCTGCATTTTAAGATGACAAACTTATGACAGTGAGGAAAAATGTACACCTGAATGTACACACTGAACTTCAGGATGGCTTTAGCGTTGCAACTAAAACCTGTGACAGGAGCCACAGGATAATATGCTTTTAGCTTGCCACATGCACTCTAATTCCATGGAAACGAGCTATGATTATACATTCATACCCTTGGTTAGTCTGGTAGGTGTATGGGAAAGACTTACTCTCATCCCTGGTGGTCTTGTGACAGAGTATGCATCTGATTTCCCAAATGGCATCAGTGAACTGTTCAGTTTAGGCGGTGGGAGGTCTGCACATAATCCCTCCTATGTGGATAATATATTCACATTCCCAAACAGTACAATGAGAAAAGATGTAACCTTCAGAGTGACTTCCCAAAGGACAAAAGTCACTATACTTCAAAAGTATTCAATTGACTATGAAGAGCTTTACGATGTCTTGATGTAGTGCGAGGTGCTGTATGAATATAGATTCTTTCCTACTAACTATTAAAATAATAAAATAACTGAATATTATAGCAGAGAAACAAATCAATTGATCAAACAAATCCTAATTTATTTTTCCACCTTTTACCATTCCTTATACCTTTTAATATTAACTTTGTTTTAAAAAAAGCTATTTCATTCACCATTACAAAGATTTATGGACTTTGCAACATGATAATTTATAACTGAGAATTACATTTTCTAACTATTGCTCTAGATAGCTCTTTGTCAGTGAACACAGACCCGATGGGCTATGTGGCCTCTTTTTGTGACGTAAATCTTTTAAGTTTATGTATCAACATATCTTACGCCACTCAAATTGGAATTGGCTTTGTGAGTTTTACTACCACTGATCTGAATTTTTAAATTGCTGGGCGGTAGGATCATATCTGAATAATAATTGACTGCACCAGACCCTAGTGTGGACGTTATCTATTATTTTACTCCTTTTGGGGGGAAACACAGACAATAGGGGAGGCACTGCCATAGTGGTATTGTCACTGGACTAGTAATCCAGAGACTCAGGGTAATGCTCTGTGGACCTGGGTTTGAATCCCACAATGGTGAAATTTGAAGTTAATAAAAATCTGGATTTAAAAGCCTAATGATTACCATGAAACCATTGTCATAAAAATCTATCTGGTTCATTAATGCCCTTTAGGAAAGGAAATCCGTCGCCCTTACCTGTGTAGCTACATGAGACTTCAGATCCACAGCAATGTGATTGATTCTTAAATGCTCTCAGGGATGATCAATAAATGCAGGCCCAGCCAGTGATGCCAACATCAAATGAATGAATAAAACAAAATTGAATAGCAAAATCATTTGTGATTGGAAGAATTTTGAATGAGGAATTTACATCAAAACTGTTGAGAATGGCCCATTTACATTAAATAAAAAGATGTTTAATCATAGAATCCCTTAAGTGCAGAAGGAGGCCATTCGACTCATCACATTTGTACCGACTCTCTGACAGAGCATCATACCCTGGCCCAGATCTGCCCTATCCCCATAACGCCTTGCATTTACCCCACTGATCCCCCTAACCTGCACATCTTGGGAGACTCAGGGACAATTTAGCATGGCCAATCTGCCTAACCTGCACATTTTCAGACTATGGGAGGAATCTGGAGCACTCATAGGTAAGCCACAGATACAAAGAGAATATGCAAACTTCACATGGACAATCATTCAAGGCTGGAGTTGAACCTACGCCCTTGGCACTAAGAGGCAGCAATGCTAACCACTGTGCCACCACGCCACTCTTAAATCATGAAATCTGTACTGTGGAGGAATTATATTTCTTTGATATTCATCACGAACAGAGTCATAATGTGAAAAATGTTTCCTAATACAATCAAAATCCTTCTATTATAACTGGTTATCTTTTGGTGAAAGCTAGCAAATTCATGAAATTAAATAGGATGAAGAGAAAACTCAAATCTTTAGCAACTCTGAAGAGACTTTGAGGGGTGGATTTGAGACCAGACTTGTTATTGCTGATGAGTTTTGTATCCACAAAACACATTCATATTCTTCAAAGAAATTTGTTAAAATTGAACAAAAGTTGATTCTGTTCTCCAGTAAAACATATATATAAACATAAATATATATTATATATTTTATAAAGACAAGTACGACAATTACAGTGATGATTCCCAGTGTACTTTGAACAAGTTTTATCACAAATTGGCTAATCCAAAATGTTTCTGTGAGCATTTACAATATTCGCAAGGTTCTGTTGTGCAAACGAAAACCTTATTTGCTTCTGGAAGTAACCATAAGACTTAGGAGCAGAATTAGGCCACTCAGCCCATTGAATCTAAATTAAATTAATATAAAATTGTAAAGGAGAAATTTTAAATCTGAATATTTCCCATTCACTTTCCTAACTCTAATAATATCTCAAAATTTAAGTTAAACTGAAGAATTGTAGATTGGGCACTTTATTTGAAAGCAAGTGAAGAAATTAAAAATGTATTTTCAAGCAATGAGTTCTGCATTAGAACCTGAAGACCAGAGCTTCTTGGTCTTGCTATGGTCGACCCTCAGCCTTCAATTTTCTATTAGTCACCCTTCATCAATTCGCTTGATAGCTTGATGAAAGAGTGCATGAAAGTGCATTTACTCATGCTTGTCAGAATATAGTCATCAGCAAAATACTCTGGGTTTCAGCAAAGTTAAGTAAATTCTTGGTGATGGAGGGGAAAAAAGTGTCTAATTAGTGTTCTGTCTTTTGTTGGGACCATGTCATTCCTTAGTGAAAAAACTACCTAATCACACATTTTTTTGTGGTGCGATGCAGAAATAAATCATCCTTTTCCCTCACAGCACTTGTCAGCAGTGGCGGGCCTTGTCTTGTGTATGTGTGCTCCGAATCACTCAAGCTGACCTTATTAAGGATTTAACACGGCCTTAATCCTACCATCTGCTATCTGTCTGCCAAATAAGCAAACTTGAAGGGTTTAGATCAGAGGCTAGAAATTTCCCACATTTTCAAAGGTGAAGCAAATAACAATCAATGGAAGATGAATATTTCCATAATAATATTTCTGAATCACAGTGATTCTGATCTTTGTCGAGAATGTTACAAACAGGCAATTGACATTTCAGCCAGCCAATTCGATTAAATGCACTGAAGTAATCTGGTTTGCAATTTGTCATTCTCTATTTGGCACTGCTGCTACATAGACTGTGTGGAATCCCTTGAAGGCATTTTCCTTTCAGCATTGTTATTGTTGCTCCTTCTAAATAGCTAATCAGCAAAGAGGCTAGCCAGTCCTGAACAGCCATGCGGCTAATAAAACAGCGTTTGCATTGTACTCCATTAAAAAGAGGTAGTTCAATTTACATTGGATGACAAAAAAAGAACTTAGAAAAGTAGAAAGATACAGCATTCTTTGTTTTATCTTATTTTTGTTTTCATAAATGTATCAACACCTTTTTAAAATGTTGGTACTTGTAGCCAATATTGTAACATAATTTAGATTTTTTTTATGTATAATTGTCAGTAACTACTATGTACTTTTTTACAAATTAAATCTAACTCAATAGTTGCACATTAAAGTGATATATTTCCAGCATAAATTTCTCGACATAACACTTTGCATTGATGCATTTTGAGCATTAGGACAGAAGGGTAACGGGACAAGTTGGTAAAGCTATTAAAAAAGTGTGGTATTTTGGCTTTATTTATGAAGGCATAGAAGATGAAAGCTGTTTTATTTCTACCGATCATTGGTTAGCTCTCAGTTCAGGTAAGTGTTTAGTTCTGGCAACGCAAGTTAGGAATCTAAATTTGCCTCACCCTCAGATATTCTGTTTAATTTAAGAGTTCTAGTCGAACTATCTGAACTAAATAGCATGTTTGCACAACTTTATGAATGCTTTTTATTATTTTAAAGATCGATATCGCATCGAGTCAGTCAGTGATTTTTAATTCAGCATAAATTTATTTAGCCATTTCAGGCTTTCCTTCAATTCTGGAAACATCTTGTTATTTTTCACTGAATCTTTTCAAATATGCCAATATTCCATTTGAAATAGATTCATAAAATCAAAGAATCTTATAATAATACAGCACAGAAATAGGTGTGCCATCAACTCTTTTGAAGAGAAATCCACTTAGTCTCATACCCGAGTTCTTCTCCCATCTCTCTGCAATAGTTTTCACCTTCAAATATTAATCCAGATAGGGCAACAAAACAGGGCACCATACCCTACATCTGGCTTTACCATTTCTCTACACTGTGTCAGTAGAATTTATGTGACTTGTTCTGCGTAAGTGCACCTGACAATTCACTTTATCCTGTTTAATGCTTCAGATTGACAATGTTCTTTAAGGGTTTATTCAATTATCACTCCAATTCGACCCAGGTTATGTTTAATGCTACTTAACTATTTCTGTCTGAATTACCCTACGTTGATCCATATGAAATTCATCTATTCTATTCCAAATTATCCTCATGGTTGGTTCAAGTTTCTGTGAATTATCTTCTTTCTTCTCATTATAACAACATAACTTGTGTCAGCACCAAATTTAATAAGATTAGAGACATTCTGTATTATGCCATTCATAAATATTGCTTAAAATGAGCCCTGGTTGTATTTTCATTTATCTCCACCTTTAGTCTTCTGTTGTAAAGCTGATTCTCAATCCATCTAGATGCCTCAAATTTCTTTATCACATTCCTCTTGAAAATCCAAATCATTTACATTTACTTCATTGCCCTTGTCCAGAAGTAACTTCCATCAGTAATTCTAATATGTTTCTAAGATGTTTCCCACTTTTATTAAAGGCAAAGATCTGCTCCCAAAAATACCTCTGGTCTTAAGAATAGGATTTATCCACTAACGTTGTACCTTTCAGAACATACCAAAGGGCTGATGGAAGAGGGAATCATGGTAGGGGCACTCAGCAACACAAAAGTAGAATTATGAGGGATGATGAGAAGAGGATAATGAAGAATTGGAGGCTGCAGTTTAAACTGCATGAGAAGTGAGGGAATTGGTCTTGGGTCACTTTATGTACATTTCTGCAGGGAAGCCATTAAGGAGTTAATTTAGAAGAGATTAATTTGGATGAGGACCTTCACCCTTGGAGAGACCCTTTCAGAGCATCTGACAGGAAAGAGTCAGAGAGGGCAGTAGGCATGGGAAAAGTGCATACTGCTGGAAGTTCCTTGAGTAAGGAGAAGAAGAGAAGGAGGGAGATGAAGGTAGCTGGTAAGGAACAACAATAGTCAGCTGTCCAGCAAATTGTGCAGCATGGTAATACAGAAAGGCCAGAAGCATGTAGAGAACACCCTGTACAGTTCCCCCAAGAGTTTATCCTGAAGAGAAGGTGTAACTCAAATTATCTTCAGCTGACTTAACACCAGTGTCTTAGGCAGCTGTACTTTAGTTCCATCTTTGACAAAGCTTTGACAAAGAGACACTTGGACTTGAAATGTCAGCTCTTTTCTCTCCTTAGAGATGCTGCCTGACCAGATGAGATTTTCCAGCACTTTGTTTTTTGGTTTCAGATTCCAGGTTTTACAGTAATCCCATCTCTTTGCAGCAATGCTTGAAAGAAATAAGCTCAAATTATATGGCTGGCCATTCAATGCTTATGACATTGAAGGTCATAGTTACATTGAGTTGATTTGATTTGATTTATTATTGTCACATGTATTAGAACTCAGTGAAAAGTACTACTAAGTGTACCACACATAGAGAAAGAAAGAAAAAGGTGCAGAATGTAGTGTTATAGTCATAATTAGGGTGCAGTGAAAGATCAACTTAGTATGAGCTTGGTCCATTCAAAAGTCTGATGGCAGGAGGGAAGAAGCTGTTCTTGAGTTGATTGGTACGTATCCTCAGACTTTTGTATCTTTTTCCAATAGAAGAAGGTGAAAGAGAGTAAGTCCAGGATGCGTGGGGTCCTCGATTATGCTGGCTGCTTTTTCTGAGGCAGTGGGAAGTGTAGAGAGAGTCAATGGATGGGAGGCTGGTGTGAGTGATGGACTGAGCTTTGTTCACAGCCCTTTGTACTTTGTTGTGATCTTGGTCAGAACAGGAACCATACCAAGCTGTGATACAATCAGGAAGAATGCTTTTTATGGTGCATTTGTAAAAGTTGGTGAGAGTTGTAGCCGACATACTAAATTTCCTTAGCCTCCTCAGAAAGTAGAGATGCTGGTGGGCTTTCTTAACTATAGTGTTGGCTTGGGAGGATCAGGACAGGTTGTTGATGATCTGGACACCTAAAAACTTGAAGCTCTCAACCATTTCCACTTTGTGAATTTCTATGCGTCATTTCAAGGATCAGCAGCATATCACAACCATCATCCTGCTGCAATATTCAGAAGAGAGACAACTTGAGCAATTTTCACCACTGAAGAGGACAGCCAGGTTGAGGGAGCAAGAAAGTGTCTTTGGGGGATTTCCTTAAGTGAAAGGGCAATTGATTGCATGCATGATCCATTAAGGCACCCAGAGGACAGCCAGAGGAGTTTGTAAACTGAAAGGGACATCATTCAGTTACTATGAATATCATATGTGACCACCACCTGAGGACCCTACAGCTGCATGTATTTTATGCCTCGGTAGTTTGTATCCTCAGACAATCTCACATGCCAGAGCTCTTTATGCCTCCCATGCATTTGAATGGTTGGTTACTTGAAAGCAAAGATTATTTGTTAAAGAGGTGGCTCATGTCACCAATCAGGCATTCACATTCTGAGGCAGGGGAATGTATACAGTTTGAGCCATGTTTCCACCAGGGTGACCACCGAGAGAACTGCACAACTCGGGGTTACGGAGGGAGAATGAACTGGCAGATGAGATCATTTTAGATGAAGAATCCAACAATGATTCAAATGAGGAACATCAGCATCCAAATGGTATATCACACCATATGAGGCCATGATGTGGAGATCCTTGTGTTGGATTGGGGTGGGCACAGTATGATGCCTCGAAACACGAGGTTAAAATCCAAAAGGTTTATTTGTAATCACGAGCTTTTGGAGCACTGCTCCTTCATCAGGTGCACACCATATGACAGTCAAAGAGAGTAGGTGTCAGGGAGAAGCGGGTGTCCTTATTGATGAGACAATTCACTTCAAAATCTGAAGGTCTGTTGTCAGCAATAGTAATGAAACACTATCTATTATATATCAACAACAAAAGGTAAGACACTGATGACATCTGAAAGGCTTGCATTATCACTTTACTCTCAGAGGGAGTCTCTGAAGTCCATTGGAACTGGTCTTGAGATTGTCCTAATCACTATCATATAGGCATGAAACTCTTTCATAAAGATGACACAATAATGAGAAGTGATAATCACGCATGGAAGTGGATCACAACAAAATAACATTCAGCCTAACATTATGTATGAGCATGTATGATGACCCATGTGTGGCTGCAGTGATTTTTAAATTTGATTTTATGGCTACTGCACTCTGATTCTCTGCCTTAATTGCCAGTCGTACTATAAGATGCTGCTGATCTTGATGCCCCATTGCTCTGGGTAACCTTGGCAGATATCCACTAGCTCATTGAGGCTGTGAAGCCCCTGCCATTTTTAGAGAGACCTAACCAATGGTAGGAGCCTCTTCTATTATCAGGGTATACTGAAGTACTCTCCTATTGTCTCCCCTTGTTTATCTGAAGGGGCAATGATCTTATGACCCAGGTATCTCAACCCTTCTCACATTAGTAGTGTCTGATTGATTTCATTGTCAATGGTGTGGGTTGAGGTCTGCACATGTACTCAACCAATCTCTCAGTGGAGGAAGTCATGCATTCAGAGAGAGAGAGTGATTGCAACACTCATAGTGTGGGTAGACTCCTCCAGTTGTCCTTGCTAAGGCTCATAGTGTTTGGAAGCTCTGGCTTGGAAAGGGACTTGCAGAAGGTGGTATTCTGAAGTATCCGCTGCCCTCATCCTTCTTGAAGGTAGAGATCATGGTGCTATTGAAACAGCTTTGCTGAGTTTCTGCAGTACACACTGCACATGGTACACACTGCTGCCATTGGTGGATGAGGAGCGATGAAGTAGGCCTCTTCATGCTGGATAGTGCTGAGTTTTTTGAGTGTTGTTAGAGTCACATTCATCCAGGTTAGTGGAGAGTCTTCTATTACATGCCTGATTGTGCCTTGTTCATGGTGGACAGACTTTGGCGGGGGTGGGGGGGGGGGTGTCAAGAGATATGTCAGTCTCTGCAGAATTCCAGTTTTTGAGCTGTTCTTCTGGCCACAGTTCAACTTCTGGTCAATGATAACCTTCTGGGTGTTGATAGTGCAAGATTCAGTGATAGTAATGAAATTGATTGTCAAGGGGGATTGGTTAGATAGTCTCTTATTGGAAATAGCCATTGGCTGGCACTTGTGTAGTGTTATATGCCATTAATTAGCCCAAGCCTGAATGCTGTCCAGGTTTACGTCATTTGGACATAGATTGCTTCAGTACCTGAGGAATTGTGAATGGTGCTGAACTTTTTGGAAGCATCAATGAATATCCCACTGCTAGCCTGATGGAGCATTGATAATGCAGATAAAGGTGGTTGGCTTAGGACAATACCAGGAAGAACTCTGGAGGTATATTGAAATTATTAATCCCTAACCATCACAACCATCTTTCTGTGTGCTGGGTGTGATTGCAACCAGTGTATAATTCCCCTGATTCCCATTGACTTCAGTTTTACTGGGGGTCCTTAATGCCAGACTTAGTCAAATGGTGCCTTCGTGTCCAGTGCAGTCACTCTTACTTCCAGAGTTCAGCTCTTTGTCCATATTTACACCAAGATTGCAATAAGATCAGGACCTAAGTGGCCCTAGCATAACCCAAAGTAAGCATCAATTAGCATGTTATTGCTAAGTAAATGTAGCTTGACATCACCTTCCAGCTGATGATCAAGAAAAGATTGATGGGGCAGTAATTAGCCGGGTTAGATTTTCCTGCTTTTTTGTGTGGGACATACCCAGGCGATTTTCCACAATGATAAGTAAATGCCAGTAATGTGGCTGTACTGAAACAGCTTGGCTAGGCAAGTTCTGGAGCACAAATCTTCAGTGTAAATGCTGGAATTTTGTCAGAGCCTAAAGCTTTTGTCTTCTCCAGTGCCTTCAGCTGTTTCCTCATACCATGTAGACAAAAGAGCTGAACTGTTGAAGTGAGGTGAGAGTGGCTGCCCTTAACATCAAGGCAGTATTTGACTGAATTGGGCATCAAGGATCGCTAGCAAAACTGGAATCAATGGGAATCAGATGAAACCCTCTATGGATTGGAGACATACCTAGCACAAAAGAAGATGGTTGAGGTGGTTGGAGGACAATCATCTCAGTTCCAGGATATCACTGTAGGTGTTCCTCAAGGTGGTGCCCTAAGTTCAACCATCTTCAGCTGTTTTCTTTCATCATAAGATCAGAAATGGGATGTTCACTGATGACCGCACAATATTAAGTACCATTTGCAACACCTCAGAAACTGAAGGAGTTCATGTCCACGTGCAGCAAAACCTGGACATGGATTGACAAATAGCATTTGTGCCACACGTTTACCAATCAATGACCATCTCCAACAAAAGAGAATCCAAATATCGCTCCTTGACACTCAACAGTGTTATCGTTTTGGATCCTGCCACTATCAACATCCTGGAAGTTACCATTGACTAGAAATTGAATTAGACATGTTATATAATTACTGTGGCCAGAAGAGTAGGTCAGAAGCTAGGAATTTTGCAGTACATATCTCACCCCATAGCTCCCCAAAGCCTGTTCAGCATGTACAAGGCATAAGTCAGGAATTGATGGAACACATCTTCACAGTCTGGAAAAGTTCAGCTCCAACAACACTCAAGAAGTTTGACATCACCCAGGACAAAACAGCCTGTTTGATTGGCACCCCATCACCAACTCCCTCCACTAATGACATACAGTGCAGCAACATATCCCATCTACAAGATGTCTTGTAGAAACACATTCAATCTCCTAAGACAACACCTTCCAAACCCATGACAACTATCTTTGAAAAGAACGAGGACAGCAGGCACATGGGAACTTCTGCACTTGGAATTTCCCTCCAAGCCTTTCACCATCCTAACTTGGAAATATATTGCCATTCCTTCAGTGTAGTTGGGTCAACATTCTGAACTCTCACCCAAACAGCATTGTGGGTGGACTTACAATTCATGAATTATAGCCATTCAAGAAAGCAGCATAGCACTACCTTCTCAAGTGCAATTCAGGATGGGTGATAAATGCTTGCCAAGCCAATGATGCTCAAATCTCATGAATGAATAACAAAAAATATTGGCTGAATTGTATTTGTCCTGCTGTTAGTGGAAAAGGCAACTGTTGATAGGTGGGCAAGTATTTGTAGATCCCAGTATTGTAGTCCCTCTGATACTCAAAATCCCCAATAGTAATTCTGGCTTCCCCTTGCCCAACTGAACTGCTCTTTTTTGAATGACCAGATCGAAGATAATTCCTCTGTCTTCATCAGGGCTGTCATGTTTGCCACTCTCCTCTTCCCCAGTATTCTCAGGCACTTTGTGGCCATTCTTCTTCATTGGAGAGAATGAAATTTATGATTTCCATATTTGGAGCGATCAACATTCCTGGGTGGTTCTCAAAGCACATGTTCTTCTGTACTGTACATTGCATTGCACTCCTCATGCTACGTAACCTTTCCCATCCCAATGTCCCAGGCCCCAAGAACTTGGCAGGGTAATGGGGCTCTTAACCTGTCATTGTTGGTGAGCACACATGTACTTAACTGCCTAACTGCTCCCACACACAATACGTTTCCCCTTCCATAGATCTGTGCCGACATCGAGAATATTGTTCCTTATTCACTCAGTGCATGGAAAAGGTTGCTGAGTCTTTGGCAGAAGGATAGCCAAGTCTTATAGACAGCCCCACAATTACTGGCCTCCTCTGTAACCTCCACACAGGCGTGCTTGGTCAGGAAATACTACCTGTTCTGTGGGAATGGAACAACAGCAATCATTGACCAAATAACCTGTCAATCGGGATGATCTATATACCTGATTGGCTCTTTGGACATTGACTGTTCTGAATGACAGGCTACTCTGCCAATGAGTACCAGGCGCCAGTCATTTGGTGCATGCCGAACCAAAAACTGTCATTTTCTGATAATTTTAGCATGCAAACATTTCTGCTTTTGCAATTACAGGATTTTTCCTGCAAATCCTCAAACGTTTATATGTATCGATTGAAGATTTGAGGAACACTGGATTAAATTGAACCAGTGCACCCAGCTGGCAGCCACACTGTGAACCCACTTGGCTTCCTTCCCATTTCCCAACACAAGATTTTCTTACAATCAATAAACCATTTCTGTCACCGTTACTCATTTTTAAATTCCATTATTCATTACAAGTGGGAATGCCACTTGCCAGGCAGCAGGCACAAATGTACAATATAGGAAATATCGCAAATAAATATATTCTTATGTGAAAGAAAAATTTAACTGAAAATAACAATCTAACATTGTGCTAAATATTCAGTAGCATCCTCTTGTGCAAATTCAAATCTCTACTCTTCCTTTTTCTGCTACTCCTACATAGCGCATTCTCTTTAGTTGGAACCCATGAGGGTTCCATAAGTGAATGCCGCATCAGGAGCTGAGCTGGGGCAGAGTTGGTCAGTAGGATGGGAGGCAACATGTTGGGCACTGATTGCGGAATGGGAGGGGAGGCAATAGTGGAGATGTTCAGCACTTTCAGGAGAATTTCCACTGCCATTTCTCCCTTTTCCTTTCCATGCACTTCTCTGCAATCCGTTGGAAAGCAACTTGCTGTGCATCAATGGAATGCTGAAAGGGCAAGGCTAGGTTGTCAGCATTCAGACTAAACAGGGCACTGGTGAGGGCTGACATGCACTTGTTTCATTGGTTGTTTGATGCTTCATGCTGGTAGTCTCTCTTTCCATTGGTGAAAATATCAAGAAAGCCTGCAGCATCATACTTGAGGCTGACTCCTTCAATCTCTCTCCAAGTAAGTACTACATAACTAGAAATACTGCCAGTGCTTTGCACAGCTTTTGCTGCTGCTCAAGACTTAACTTCTTTGTCAGCAGTCAATCACACACAGCTAAGCGGAACTTGGATTGTCCACTGTTCTTCAGATGGTGACACCCTGTGAAAACCCTACCATCTTTCTTGCAGCTCCCACTAAGATGTGTGTAACTGACCATGTACGCATGAGTTCTGTGAAGGGGCATCCTCAGAATTAGTGATGTCTTTGGAGGAATCTTACTGCACCAACTCTTATAGGATGACTGATGGGTCTGTGGATGATGAAGAACGTGAATGAGAATTATCAAAGTACCAAGGCGTTAAGACAACATTGTGCACATCATCATGTTTCACTGGCTACTGAAACCAAGCCAACATGAGTGAAGTGTGTGCACCATGTAGTTGTGTGATACTTAATTAATCAAATTAATTAAAATTTAAGTCAGATAGGTTGAAGGCCCTCAATACATAGAGAGAGGCAACTGCATCAGCAAAGTCGATTGATACGATGAATGATGTTCAGGAGTATATTTGGGAAGGTAGTGTGAGCTGTATTGGGGTGAAGCACACAATGTGCCATTTTACTTCAATGTGCCATTGTACTCACCTTTCCTAAGCAAAACTTAAGAACAAGTGGTAGCTTGTACTGTGAGAGGGGGTCTAGCAAGTATTAGAACACAAAAAAAGGTTTTAAAAGGGGGGGGTCAAGATGAAGGAGAAAGTTCATAGTCTGCCATACCTTCTTGTTCTCTGAAGCAGGTTTCCTCCTCCCATCAGCAGGGAAGAATCTCCCTGCAGATTCATATAGACCATGTCATCAGCTCTAGAGAGGCATCAGTGAAGTGACGTGCAGCTTTGCCATGTTGGGAATTCATTGCCAAGTGTATAACAGAATCTATATGTGATATTGGGCTCTCCTTTTCCCAGCTTGTCACCAAGTTAAAACTATACTTCAATGAATAGATGGTGAATGTATGGAATAGGCTCTTTAGGGATTTGGTAGAAGTTTCTACATTCATTGATCTGAAAATTGTATATGTATTTTTCTAATCTTTTTGAGATACGGTACAGTGTATGAGTAATTTGTGACAAGACATAGGATAACTGTAGTATGCTTGGGAGGTAAAGGCCAGCTTGCCAAATTACTTATGGCTTCTATCATTGATGTTTATTCCAGCTTATGCTTGGGTCTGTTGTAAATTAATTGATAGCTATCAATTGCCATGATTTTTTTAAAAAAAATTCTTTCCTAGGATGTGGGCAATGCTGGCAAGGCTAGAATTTGCCCCCCATCCTGAATAACCTTTGAGAAGCTCATGGTTGTGTGACTGCCACAGAATGGAGGAATCATGAATGTGAACAATTTTTGCCTCATTGAATTCACATTCTCTACTTTCAGTGAATGTCAGCTCATCAAATCTATGCTGTCCATATCCTACGCTGCAAATATATCTTTTCTCTTTATCACTCCTATCTTTATTGAACCCAATTTACTCTGAGTATTCCCATGCCTCAAATTCTTGCCTTTGCACATATTTTATATAGTATATATTATAAAACATCCCTTCATGTCTTATTCCTCTTATACCTTGCAACCCCCTGAGGTCTACAGTGTAAACTCTCCAATGATTTTCAAGACGTCTCCATCACCTTCTAATACCTAGCCCACTTTTGTTCCAATGTTGTTGACCATACCATCAGCAATTTCTGTTCCAGTATTGGGAATGTCCTCCCTAAGTTCCTTTACTTTCCCCTCATTTAAAACTCTTTGTTAAAAAAAACACTTTAAGGCACTTTGATCACACTTTGAACAAGTAATCCTCCAAATTTCTCCTCCTATGATATGCTGTACTTTTTTTTGGATTATAGTCTTTGTAAAATGTCTTTTCTGTAAACAGGCATGAAGGAGTTGGAGCGAGTCTCGAGGAATGGTTTCGTCAGAACTACCCATTAGCCAAAGCCTGCATTTCCATCAAATAAGGCAATTATTTACACTCAGCATTTTCTCATTTAAGTCTTACGCAGTTGCAGTGACTAAAAGGTGAAAAAAAAATCACAACTGGAAACTGGACAAGAATTTCCTTCATGCACAAAACTTTTAATGCAAAAAAAGTTGTTTCAAAAAAGCATCCTTTTCACTGACTGAAGCAACTTCTTAACTGGCTGTGCATGCTGTCAGCGATCAGTATTTACTCGTCCATTTCCAGCAGGGAGATTTTACCTTCTCCACATCCATAGGAAGCAAGAGGATGGGTTTTGGGGGGTTGCTAGCCGACAGACTCATTCAGTCAGTTCGCCAGCCCTGAGGGCTGGGCGCATGCGCTCTGCCTGCCAGCCCGGAGCCCGCAGTTTGCAGAGTGAGAGAGAGAAAGAGGGAGAGCTTCTGTACACTTCCCACGGACCCTTCAACGGGGCACCGCGGCACCCGGCTGGAAAACCACTGCAAGTGAGTTTAAAGGAAGCGGCGGGACGAGTTCAAATCCAGAAGCTTTCAAACCAGTGTTGTCTTGCGGTTTGCGAATATCTAGCGGGATAAAATCTATATCAGGAATAACGGGGGCGGCTGACAAAATACATGGGAAGGATTTATTGCCAGTAGACAGATTGCGCAAGGTTGGAGGTATTGCAAATAAAAGAAAAGAAGGGTTTCTGCACCTGTTAAAGGTAAAGTAGTTCCAGGGATAAAGCTCACTCTCTGTGCAGCCCTGAGAACGTGTGTGTTCTTTATCTTGTTGAGTGTGAGTGGATGCGCCTCGTTTTACAGTGTCTCAAGGTGCTGGATAAAGATCACCACCTTTCTGAGTGCATGATTCAAATCGAAATCTGGGATGAGGGAATGGGGATATCCACATCTATCCACATCTATCCTCCTCTTAAATTCTGAGCCTTTTCTGAAAAGCCCTTTCGTACAGAAATTAGATTTGTCCTTTGATGTGAAATAGTGCAATTCCGATGAGAACATTTCAATGTTAACTGCAGGTGACAGCTGATGTTCAAGTGCAATTGCTGTAAATAGTCGTGCTCAAGATTGCAGTCTTCTTTTGATTGAAATACCGAACCGATTAAGAGTCAGCTTCATCAAACTTGGTGCGAAAGTGGTATTTAAAGAAAATGCAATCCTGTTTCTAAGTTGCCTTTGGAAAGTGTAGCTGGAGAAGTACATTGCATTGCCTTCGTGCTACCGGAATATTTGTTTGTATAGGCCTATAATAAGAAGTCTCACAACGCCAGATTAAAGTCCAACAAGTTTATTTGGAATCATGAACATTCAGAGCACTGAGCCTTCATCAGGTAGACTCGCCTAATGAAAGGGCAATGCTCTGAAAGCTCCTGATTCCAAATAAACCTGTTAGACTTTAACCTGGTGTTGCAAAATTTCTTACTGTGCCCATCCCAGTCCTATGCTGGCAGGTCCACATCAGGCGTATAACAAAATAGTAACAATGTGTATAATTGTCTTATTATACAATCAGTTACATCTATTATTTTGTTTGGGCTTTATACTTTTATAATTGCTATGGTACCTTTTAAAAAACATTTGGATAACAGTTGAGAAAAATAAATTCAGTTGAGCTATTTCTGTGCGGAAAGTTCATTTTATTTGGGGTTGGGAACTAACTCTGAAAAAGATAACTGTTTTTTGCACAGAATTGAGTTGGGGTAAATTGGAATTACTCTGATATGTTTGTCATAGAAAATACAACTCTGAGTATGAGGTTCACCAAATAGCAGGAAAATTAAACTAATTATATTGTAAATAGTTAGTATTTATAAAGTGTATCACAAGACTAGGAAAACTACATAGCCAAACTAAAAGGAAATCATCAAAAAGACACTGCAGGACTGTAATGTAGAATCCCTCTTCAGGAACCTCGGTCATTGCATTGGCATGTAACATGATGAAAAGTACTGGAAATAGCTGATTAATGTTCACATTATAATGTCAAAGTGGAAATAATTTTATTATATTGGTTGTATAAAAATTGGGAGAATTAGGCTGTGGGCATTTTCTTAACTTGGCGCTGAATAAACTTCCTTTAAGACTTGGAACATTGAATTGGATAATTGCACTTTTGGTTCTGAATACTTGTTGCAAAGGTGAAACTGTTATTCTTAACAATTCAGATGTTCCTATAATCTGTTGCCAGACTATGTTTTATAGGGCTCAAGGATTGGAAGAAATCTTGGGGTATAGTATACTGAATTAAATAGTAGATTCAGTAAGTTTTAAGTCTTTTCCTAGTTATCTTCAGTGCAGAAGTACAAAGAATGTTGAGAATTGCTGAGCTCATGATTGGGAGGGAGTAATGGAGTGGGGGGTAGCTGGTTGTCTGGATGGGTGATCTCGCAAGACAACCTGAAAAAGTTCCATGTGAATGCCAAATATTATGTTGATATATTCAGATTAAGGTGATGGTCAGGATCATTTGAACTTGTCTCTTCCAGTGGCTGAAACCAACCTAATGCCTTGCCAATAGAATTCAGTTCATTCCATGTTTTGACCAAGGCACATTATCTTGGCAGTACCTAAGCAGCACTGAGTAAATTATTGGTGAGTGTCACATATGAACACTGTTACTTTCTCCCTCAATCCATTTAATGACGATTGGGCTGATAGGGCAGTATCTGGCCAGGTTGGATTTGTTGTGTTTTTTTCTGGACAGGACATACCTGATCAATTTTCCATATTATCTGATATATGTTAGTATATAGTTATACTGGAACAGGTCTTCAGCACTATATAGATCCATTTCCTTCAATGTGTCCTCTGAATGCAGTTTTTTCTAGAATTCACATGGTGTGAATTGAATTTGATGACTACTGACATCTGTGATTGTGACAACCTTGAAAAGAGGCTGAGAAGAATGATTTGTTGGCGACTTATGGATGAAGACGATGGTGAATGTTTCTTTTGCATATGCATGATCATGGAAATATCTATGGAACCTCCTGTTCCTATTAGTTGCTCAAGTTTCCACCACTATTCAATATGGGCTACGGCAGGGTCACTGTGATTGTTTGGTTGTGCAATTGATTAGCTCTGTCAGTAGTGTGTACAGTTCATTGAGGGAACTTGAGATGCTGGGGTAAAATGCACTTTACATGTCTGTGGTGGCCTAGAGCTATGGATAGTGATGGTAGAGGCTCCAACATTCTTCTCATTGCATGGTTGACCAGGAATCTGTCCTGCTCTCACTGCCTGCCATTGATGTTTGTTGAGAGGATATTTGCAAATAGATACTCAATCTGTTTGGCTGGGTTATGAGAGTACCTTCTTTGGCCATCAATTTCCGGGATACTACTTGAATTGAGAGCTTCTGGTTCAGAGACAGGTCCATTATACACTGCTCCATAAGGCCTCCAGCTATGTCTATAGCATGCTGTTTTTGCTGTTTAGCATGCATATCCACCTCTGTAGCTTCCTCAGGTTTGTACCTCATTTTTAGAGATGTCTGATGCTGCTTCCAACATACTATATTCTCTTTAACCAATATACATGAGTGTGATAAAATATACTCATTAATGTTTTACAATTTTAGGGTACCAGTGCCAGAGGAATATTAATAATGCCTGTAGGGCTAACCTTTCTTGTAATTCAATTATTGTGTTACTAATTATTTATTAAATAGCAGTTTCAATGAATTAAAATAATCAATACATCAAGCAGTAGATTACTGGAATGATATATTGTACAGTTCATTCGCTAATTCAGATGCTGGAAAATACAGCGTGGTGGCTAGTGGTTAGTACCAGAGACCTGGGTTTGATTCCTTGCTTGGGGCACTGTCTGTGTGGAATTTTCATGTTCTCCCCATGTCTGCGTGGGCTTCCCCCGAGTGCACCAGTTTTGTCCCACACTCAAAAGACGTGCACTTTAGGTGGATTGGCCATGCTAAATTGATCTTCATGCCGGAATTTTACCAACATCTTCGTTCTGATTCCGGGGGTGGGCGAGGCTCGGAGAACGGCATTCTCCGTTGGCCTTGGACAAGATTGTATGAACCTTGGGGAACCCTGATAAAATTCTGCCCTTAGTGTCAAGGGGATTAGCAGGGTAAATACATGGATTGTGGGGATAGGGCCTGGGTGTGATTGTTGTCATCCTAATTGTCCAGTTGGCCTCCTTCTGCTATGTAGGGAATCTGTGATTCTATGATATTGCTAATATTGTATTAAAATAAATGTTTTCCCTGCTTAGCTTATTGTGGAAGCTAGATCTTTGATTTGTATTGCGGCTTTGAAATAGAGGGTGGGATTTTCCACCCCCTCGCCCGTCCATGGCATGCTTGGCAGTAACTCAGTAAGAATTTAGCAACACCAATTATTAATCCAACCGATTTATTTGATAGTAAAAAAGCTTGGCAGTGACAGAGGTAGCCTGTCACTAGCGGGCAGCAGGATCTTCTGGTCCTGCTACTGTCAACAGGATTTCCAATTGTTTGCACTCTCTATTACCGGGGAACCCGTGATAGGGGATCACTGTTGCAGACTGGAAGATACTGCTGGCGGAAATGGCCAGAAAACCTCACCCATAATCTAAACAACCTAAAATTTATTCAATATGATATTACCTTGTTGATAGTGCAAAAGTTCTAAATATAATTATATTTAAGAAATAATGCATTTTCATTATTATTCAATACATCAAGATATTTAATGGGATGTTCGTGAATTTAGTGCATCCACAAAGTAAATGCAAAATGGTAATATTTGTATAAAACAAAGATAGTATTGTAAACAGCAGCATTTACTCGTTGCTGTCTGAAGTGTTACTTGTTCAGACCTAAATATAGGCTTTTGAAAAGGTTAACGCGAGTTACTTTGCCACTCGTAACTATCTAATAGTCATGGGACTTACAACATTGTGCGTAGGAAGGTGAGCAATGGCAGCTAATTGTTACTAGGTGGACTAGAAATACCAAGTGATTATTAATTGATGATACTATTATGAAACAACTTCTCTATTTCCAAGTGAGTAACACAAAGACTTCAAAATGACCTCTGCTTTGGCAGTGGGGCTAACCTTTCATGAGATGACTACTAAGGATCGTGTATCACTGTATCAGTTTCCATATGCAGTTTAGTAAGGGAAGGAATACTAACTCATAGTGCTAGTAACCAGGTAGCATTCAAACATTAGTTTTACAATGGCTTTTCATAAATGGGTTATGTGGAATTTAGTTAAATATTTTCAGTTCTTGACAAGACATATGCAACATATTGGCAAATGATCTGTTGATTTGCTAAGGAGTTGAGCTATATCCAAATATTTTGATGCCTTTATGTATTATATTCAGTGTTCCAAGTATTGAATTGGTTGAAGACCAGAAAGAGTGAAAAAGAGATACTCACGTTATAATGGGATTCAAGGTATTGGAGACAGAGCTCCCTGGGAGTAAATGAAGTGCTTTAAAAATTGGGTGTTCAATAGGAAAAGGGTGATGGATCTGTGCTGTTTCCTCAAATATTTCTAGGTATGATCTTATGTCACAATGATCCTGTAATTCAATATGGCTCTTACCAACAATCTGTTGGGATCTTCTAGCCAAGTATTGTCAAGTGCTTCATGCAGTAAAACCAAATGTCTATTCAGAAATATATTTTGGAAATCACAGACACATTATTTATGGTTCTCTTTGTTAATGATCATCAGTAGCACTATAAAAGGCAACATATTTCTATAGATACCCTGGCTTAATGGAATTACTGGTTTCATACAGGTTCTAACTTGGACTCATGAGTAATTCAATAACATGAGTGAACTATGATTGTATTCTGTTATCGTGCAGCTGCCATGTAACAATCAGCGCACACTAATGTGGCTGAATGGTTACTTCCTGGCACCTCCCACCATGCTTTCATTTTGAGGCAATCATCTGTGCAATGCTGACTTGATAGGAAAGGAAAAGCAGAAGGTTGGTTCCTGAGAAGCCAAAGCTATCAGCCACCAGCATAGTTTATCATCCTCAAAACTAAAGGCATGCATAAAAAGTTTCAAGCAACAATCAAGATGGATATTGAAACAGAACTTTAATGTGTTGACTAATGGAGGAGGTTTTTTCCTTACGATATAGTCCACTACAGCATTTTAAAGATGATTTTAACTTGTTTGGTGCCTAAATAGGGATGTTTGAATACAGAGGAATAAAAACAGAATGCTAAAACTACAGCAAAGCAGAGCTGAAAGATTTGAATCAGCTTCAAAATCACAAGTGTAGCAAGGAATTGTGGTGTGTCTATTGCTAACCTAGAACATCTCCCAATAAGTTTCAGAGCTGTCCTCTTTCTTAAACATGGAATTTGTGTGGTCACATATATATATATGTACTCTGAATCATGCCGTAGAATATGTTGTCATCTATTGTCATCTATTGTCATCTATTATTATCTTTTGTTGTGCTTCAATAAGCCACAACGCAACAATATACAGCGCAACATAGTAATCCATTGTAGTTTACTTATTCCATCTATTTTACATTCCGCGCACATCTGAATAACTGTCCAATTGTTTCACTATTATGCTTGGAGTTTGTGGCATGTGACATATAACTTGCTACTTGTCAATTATTTTGGTAATTAGAAGACATAAATGTGCTGTCAGGTTGCATGGTTTCAACTTGTTGGAATTGTAACATGTACTCTACTATCGCTACATGTCAGCACTATCCAGTGCATTTGATCCTGCACACCTTTTGACACATGTACTATCACTAGTACAGGGATGCACGATTGCCTGGATGTGCAATATCACTCATTTGATTTGCAGTGACCGTAGACAAAACTCTGCAGTTGACTGTTCCCTTGGTGCATCCAATTATCTGTCGAGAAGTAACCCTTGGGAAAATTTGAGATTGCCTATATCTGATTTCCAAGCATAGAAGAGTCATGAAACTTTAAAATTAGATTCCAACAATAGTAGTATGAATATTTGTGTGTTGTTTCTTCTGACCAAAATGCTGTTTGGTTAACATAGCAGTTGCTGGTACTCTAGAGTTGTAACTATTACCCTCACTCTCTTGTTCTGGTCTATCTTGGTTCACTAGCAAGATGAGTCTAGATGATTGGAGATAGATTTAGATGGAGTGGATAACCAGGGTGTTCTTTTATCTTTTAGACCTTAGATTGGTCTCATCTACCCAGTCCACCAAAATCAGTCTTCCATATGCTAAGGTAGACAAATCCTTAAATTATCAACGATAGGAGACTTGATGGCTACCCTCACCTGATTAGGCCCACTTGGGATGTGGTCATTGTCAATGTAACCAGGAGAATCACAGGTGAGAGCCAGGTGAATGGGAGGACCAATACAGAGTGAGTCACTCTAAAGAGTGCAGTGAGTGCTTATGAGAAGTGCTGCCCTCCCTTATATCCTTATATCACAGAGATAGACTTCTTGATGGATTGCAGTAAAGACAATCCATCATATAGATATATCCATGTGCAAGTTTAGATAGTGGACTGTTGTACACTTTGCTCCATATTCTGAATATGTGTTATTTGACCAACAGGGGTGTGATCACCTTTTTTTAATCCAGATTTCTGATGTGGTAGGAAATCCCCAACCAGACTCTATTTCCCTGAATGGGGGATCATTATTGTTGCTTGACACTCTCCCTGCAGAATTCTCACTAACACGAGGGTGAGGTTCGGTGGAGTGGCATTCTTTCATGTCCACTTATGGTTGGTGCTTGTGTTACAGGGAACAACACTGACGCACTGCTAGATTTCCTCCCATATCAGCTGCACATGGTGTTTCAGTGGAAGAGCCATCTATTCCATATATTTTCTCCTTCCTTTGAACAATGTTATGAATACCTAGCACCCAGTAATCAAATAGGAACCTCTTTGCTTTCTTTGCTCCACTCTGCAGGTAAATATATATACGTACATATGCACAGTGGGAGTTGGCTGTCATAAATTACTTAAATAGCTAAATATTGCTTCCCCACTGATTATCCAGTTGTATGATTGTTACAGTAACAAATATAAAATATAAAATATAAAATTACAAGATCACCTGTATATCTAATTCATTGAGAAAGGTCAATTCTCACGATTCTCTGAAAATGCCTCTCACCTAGGCCCTCGCCTCTACCCTATCCCTGTAACCTTGCACGTTTACCAGGGCCAATCCACTTAACCTGCACCTTTTTGGACTGTGAGAGAAAACTGGGGCACAAAGAGGAATCCCATGAAGACATGGAGAGAAAGTGCAAAATCCACAAAGACGGTCACCCCAGACCAGAACTAAACCTGGGTCCCTGGCACTATGAGACAGCAATACCAGCCATTGTGCCACAATGCCACCATAATGGCTTTTGGTCCATTGCCGTAGTATAATTCTCCCTCAATGTACTCAAACAGGCAGAAGAGTGTGACAGCTAGGGGATTTTCACAGTAACTTCACTGCAGTGTTAATGTAAGCCTACTTGTGATGCGAATAAATGAAAGAAAAACATGATGGTATAAGGACCAGGGAAGGGAATTTTGGACACTCTTGAGGTATACTTGTTGATTAGGAGGAAAAATAATTGGATCAGATGTACTGACTCTGGTGGAGTAGGAAGGACTGAAATAGAGGTAGAGTCATTCTATAGCATCTAACATGTGTGGCATTTAACATGTGTGCCTGTGACAGAAGTGGATATCATGGGCAAACCTTTTCACATCCACAGTGATGTTGAAGAGTATGTGTGTTGATGGTAATGCAGAAACTGTTGATAGAGCATGTGAAGGGATTCTAGACCAAAGGGATTTGGATGCATTATGGTGGGAGCGACAGGCACTGAGGTAGGAAAGGAGCTTGAAGAGAAAAGAAAGATTAGGGATGGAGTGGTGGAAGAGCAGAAGGTGGGGTTTGCAAAGGAAACTGGCTCTGATAGTTTTGATGGGGAAAAGGAGAAATTGATTACATTTACAAGATGCATTGCAGCATCTCATCAAACCTTTTTGACAGCTGCTCCTGAATTCACGATTCAAAACCTAAAGGGCAAGGGCCACAGACACAGGGGGGCACCAGCACCTGCCAGTTCTCCTTCAAGCAACACACCATCTTGACTTGGAATGATATTTCTGTTCCTTCACTGTTGCTGGGCCAGAGCCCTGGAACTTTCTTTTCTGATGTAAAGATGCCGGCATTGGATTGGGGTGGTAAGAACTCAGTAAGACTTTTCTAACAGCACTGTGGGTGTATTTAGATCACATGGACTGCAGTGTTTTAGGAAAACAACTCAGCACCATCTTCTGAAGGGCAATGCAGGATGTGCAATAGATGCTGACTTTGCAAGTGATCCCAATGGTAAGAATTAGACTAAGGAGTCATTGGGTTGAAGCTAGGTTGAGGGGGCAGCTAATATTTCTCTTGGAGCTAATGAAAGGAGTCATGAATTGCAGAGAAACAGGTTGTTAATGGCTTCAGAGAGACAGAAACGCACAAGGATCCAGAGGTAGTGGACTGAAAAGCTTCAACTTTTAAGATTGTGAGCTCCTCATATTTGGTGACAGAAGTGAAAGTGGAGAGATCTCCAGAAAAGGGGAGTTTTTAAAAATTCATTTGTGGGACATGGACATTGTTGACTGGCTTTTATTGTCCATCCCTCATTTCTCTTGTTCAACGGGCAGTTGGGAGTCAACCACATTGTAGTGACTCTGGAGTGACATATAGCCTGATCAGGTAAGGACACTAAATTTCCTTCTCTAAAGGACATTAGTGAACTCAATGGGTTTTTCCAATAATTGACAATGGTTTCATGATCATCTGTAAGATTCTTAAATTCAAGTATTTTTTATTGAATTCAAATTCCACTATCTGCTATGGTGGGATTCAAACCCAGATTCCCAGAACATTAGCTGAGTTTCCTGGATTAATAGTCTAGCAACAATACCATTAAGCCATCGCTTCCCTCTGGGTGAGGGGATTAGTAATGAAAAGGAGGCATTGTATAGACCAATGGAATTATCATAGAATAAATAAGAAGACCAATATCAAAATTAATGAGAAAACCTTTTTCCCAAGTGATTTAAAAATTATTTGGACAAAATTTTCTATGAATCTTAAAATATTTATTTAAACAATTTGTGTATTGTCAGTGATCCTAGTTTAAACTTGTACTCTTTCTCTCATTTCTCTTTATAGGAATGCCTGCTGTTTTCTCGGTGGCTGAACTTGTTTTGGTTCTTTGTGTCTCTCTCACTTTCGGAAATACAGAAGTAAAATTTGCAGGTCAAACAAAGTTTATGGTGAATGAAACAAGCACCTCAGTTATACGCCTGGTTATTGAAAGGACAGGAACACCAGCCAATGTCACAGTACTCTTATTGGTAAGGGACAGAGATTGTTACGGCAATCCTGCTGTTGAATTGTCATAACTTGTTATACTTTCACTCGACATTTTACACCTTGTAAATACCTGAAGGGGAGTTCTGTCATAAATTATATTTGAAGTGCTGGGGCAAAATATACAATTTATCTTAATGCTTAATGTTCTGGAGAGTTTTTCTATTTTAAAATGGAAATATTAGTTCTTAATATGATTAAGGCAGGGTAGCAAGATTAATTTTATTTGTTTTTCTAAATGATGTTGTTCAAAGAGATTGGATACAATAAGAGACAGTGACAGAATCTGGTATAATACGCTGTTTTAGAAGTAGAAACTTGGCATCAGGAATGTGCAGCCCCAGAACAGTAGGAAATCGGGAGACTAAAGGGAGGGAGGAAGGAACTTAAACAATCATGGTCACTAGAGAAAAATATAATTGGAAAACTAATAATAGGGTGAAAAACTAACGGATGCCCTGGACCTAATAGCCTGCAGCCTAGGCTCTTGAAAGAAGTGGCTATAGACATATTGAATGCATTGGTTGCAATCTTCCAAAACTTTCTAGGTTATGTAAAGTTTCAATGGATTGGAAAATGTAACACTGCTATTTGAGAAAGACTATGGATAAGGTGCCGCATAAAAGCACCAGCAAAGAGCCCAAGTATTGGACCTAATATATTGGCGTGAAATGGCTAACTAATGGGGAGTGCAATAAATGAATTATTTTCAAGCTGACAAACTGTAACCAGTAGAGTTCCATAGGGGTCAGAGCGGGGGCCTCAACTATTCACAATTAGTTAGATTAAAGATTTGAATGTAGGGCAGCCAAATTTGCTGATAGAATCAGTAAGAAAGCAAGTTATGAGGAGGATGCTATGTACTAGATTCTCACATTGTTTGGAAGACTCCATTGGCCTTTAGAAGTGTTGGACAAGACCCAGAGGTGGAAGTCCAGTCCCAATTTCTGACAGGTCCAATTTTTGCCAGTAGGAAAAAGCGGGTAGGATGTGACTCACACAGACAGAAACTCTGAAATCAGCAGGGCCAATTGATCTGTTCAGTTTAAACAGACCATATTTTGGTTGTTGTAAACATTTTAACAATTGATGGAGTTGAAATAAATGTTGTTGAGATCTATTTAAGTGCCACAATTTCAAGTTTTTTTTAAATGCCTAGCTCAGAGACTATCGCTGTTGCTGTGCAGACACATGGATTTGGGCCTGTGTCTGCGGGAGTTTGCGCTTTCTCCCCGTGGTTGCGTGGGTTTTCTCCGGGTGCTCCGGTTTCCTCCCACATCCCAAAAATGTGCTCTTAGGCTGATTGGGTAACAAATTGTCCCTATATTGGAATCTTCCACAATAGGCATAGCCTAAAGTCATGGATATGTCATTAAGACGTTAGGACGGCGGCACGGGCTCGTTGGGCCGAAGGGCCTGTTTCCCGTGCTGTGTTGCTCTTTGTTCTTTGTTCTTTGTTCTTTAAACATTAAAAAAAAGGCTGGAATAATTACTGCGGAATAAAAAACTTCTTGTGAACTGCTTTGATTGACTAGCCATCTGATGTAGGTTAGAAAGAAACTTAGCATTTAATGTGCAGTTTCAATAGAGTTCTTTGCTGGTGTTTACCGAGAGGGCTATTATATTAAGTTATGTTTATTTAATAGTGTGACAAGTAGGCTTACATTAACACTGCAATGATGTTACTGTGAAAATCTCCTAGTCGCCACACTCAGGCATCTGTTTGGATATATTGAGGGAGAATTTAGCATGAATCATGCACCTAACCAGCGCGTCTTTTCAACTGTGAAAGGAAACCAAGTCATTATGAATGCTATCAAGTATGTACGAGTGGAAGCTCTACCGGGATTTTTGTTTATATTTTGTGAAGGTGAAGGCCAAAGAGTCTGTAATGCATCTAGAATGAAGTTTCAGAGAATCAAGGTGGGTCTTATAATCGGCTTGCCTTGGCACTCGCCCTCACCTGTGACTACCTAAGCTCTGCTTTCAGGGTCAGCTGGAAGAATGTGAAATTAAGGCCATGATCCGATCAACCATAATCTTATTGAATCATCGAGCAGGATTGAGCAGTCAAATGGCCTATTGTTGCTTCTATTTTTCTGTAAATTTTAGTGCCAATTCCCTACTGGAGGATTGTAGCACCCAACATTGTGAATTGTGGTATTTATCATCAGTATCATTGTTGCAGAAAATTCTGGTCCAAAGTTGTTCTTTTCATGGTTTTTCATCTTGGCCCTTAACATTTTAACTGATAACTAGTGAACAAGTAGTGACACATGACAGCGCAGAGTCGCTGAGCAGAGACTGATAGCCAAGTTCCGCACACATGAGGACGGTCTTAACAGGGATCTTGGCTTCATGTCACGCTATCTGTAACCCCCGTGACTTGCCTGGGTTAGCAAAAAACCTCACTTACTGTGCTGTCTGGAGAAAATACACATTTCTCTAACCAATGCTCAGTGTTCCCTTCACACACATTGTTAGCCACTTTAACACTTGAATAGCAGGTTAGATGTAAGGATTCGCATTCTAATCAGCAATCTGTGACTGTCTGTGCTGATATGTGTGCTATTGCAGACCAGAACACTGCATTTGCCTGACGAAGACGAAAGTCGAAAGCTCGCAGATTTACTATCAAATAAATCGGTTGGATTTAAAATTGGTGTTGCTAGATTCTTACTGAGTTCTCACTACCCAAGTCCAATGCCGGCATCTCTACATCATCACCTTAGTTTGTGCCAGGACTCTGTAACATCGCTTGTTCAAATTGTGACTCAATAAGCTTGATACCACCTATGGTGAGCTAATCCTTCATTTAGTTGTGAGGTGGAGTTGAGGAAAGGTTCTGCAGAAATTTTTAATCTGTTCTCTGCAATTGTCACCTTTCTTACATCAAGGAATGAGGTGCACTGTGGGCTATCAGATAATGTACGGTTGTTGGACTTGCACCGGTATTCTATCATCCCGTCTGCCATGGAATCGGAATGAGTGAAAGGCGCACACTGGAAATGTGTGTTGTGCTTGGGTGTGATTTTCCGGTTTCAGGTTGAGTGAGACCATCCCGCCATTGATGTTTCTTACAGACATTTGTACAGAATTGACTAAAATCCAACAACAGGTCAAACAGAAAGACCACGATAATCCCATCCCACTACGCTCATTTTTGGCACACCAGGTCAGGAGATTCTCGCGCCACTTGAATGGTGGGGTTCACAAGAGCATTCACACCCCAATTGCATCCCCCAGCGTCAGATTTCCAGCAGTGTCTGCTCCATGTCGGAAAGTGGTAAGGAGGCACAAAGGCAATGGGTCATTGTAACATAATTTAAATATGATCATCAGGCCTGAGACTTAAATCTGTGGACCTGCTAGCATCTCTCCCCCACCAGAATATTTCACTCCAGTGGGGATTACACTAGCTCCCTACTTTCAGGGACCTAGCGGCCCATTGGGCATGGGGCAGTGCTGAGAGGATGAGGTATCTGGGAGTGAGGTCTGATGGCAGATGGGCCCACACCAGGCAGGGCACACTACCACCTGCATAGTGTTCAATGGGGGAAGCCAGGGGGCCAGTGATTGGGGTGGATTGAGGTCAGCCTTGGGGGGTAGGGGAGGGGTATATGGTAACATATCAGTGAGAAGGGGGCTGGGGATTGTGGCAATCTGGGAATGTTTGGGGAAGCAAGTGACCGGGCTGTGGGGGCAGAGAGAGAGTGTTTAGGGGGATGCGGGGGCTGGCCAGTGGTTGAGCTGGCCAGCAATTGGGCAACATCAATGCAGGACCACCGTGCATGCACTGATCTCAGTACTCAAAGATCAGAAGATGCACAGTAGCCTGCTCAGGACTATGCTGCCAGTGTCTCCACGCCCCTCCCCCTGAAGTTTAATAGTATTTACGCTGGTGGCTTCTGCAGTGTACAGATTGTGACAGATTCTTCTCTGAACTCCCACTAAAAAAAACGTGAATTACTCAGTTTTCATGCAAATTCAACACTGAGAATATTTTTGGGAGAATTCTGCCTAAAGAGTTGCATCCAAGCAAATTCTGTGACCATCTGAACAAATTGGAAAAGGACTTCAAAAATTGATTTCAGGAGATAGACAAGATACAACAAATTATTATGTTTGTCTCAAATCCTTTCCGCACACTCTGTTTTCTTTCCATATGTACAGTATGCTTTGTTTGTACAGTGCGTAAGAAACAATACCTTTCACTGTATACTCATACAGGCAACAATAATAAATCAAATCAAAACATTGGAGAACTGACAGCAAAATTTCAACAGGTGTTTGAAGAAAGTAGTGGGTTTTACGTAGAAATCATCATCATGCAAAATGCCAGAACTGAAAACTAGGTCCAGGAGCAAAGACTTTTAGAGTCTTATAAACAAAAGTATCCTCTTCTGACATCATGAACACTCAAGGCGAAGGTCTATTTTGGTTCCATATATGTGAATGGATTTTTTTCCCCAAGTGAAAGTCAAGTCGCATGCGACTTGTCTCAAGATGTCCATCTCCTGAATTGTATGAAACCTATTCATACAATTCAGCAGATGGATGTCTCAAACTATGACCGAGACTTTACAGCCCTCACACATTGTGTGCAAGCACAGGTGTCACAGTGTACGTTTTTGGGGTTTTTAGTAAAGTTGAATTTTAGAAGTAGATTGTGTGTTGCATTTAGATTCTAAAAATGACCTTGTGCTCAAAACGATTGGAAACTATTGTATTGATGGAAGTGATTCAGATGGCTCAACCACAGAACATCACAAAATGAGCAAGCACTAAAAATTAAATTTTGTTCTGTATTGTCCAAAGATGTGTGGGTGAGATGGATTGGCCATGCTAAATTGCCCCTTTGTATGAGGGGGACTAACTAGGGTAAATGCATGGCATTATGGGGATAGGGCCTGGGTGGAATTGTGGTCATTGCAGACTCGATGGATCGAATGGCCTCCTTCTGCCCTTTAGGATTCCATTGTAATCATCTAACAAGATTTAGGCCTGAAAAGTTCTGTCAGATCAGTTCAAGTGCAAATCCGTGCCTGAACTGTAGCATTTATTTAAACTGTTGATAGATTCAGGATGACATACACTCGGAATGTTTGGGTGGGACATTTAACTTTTACAGGATTTGAAATGGATCAGCCATTCTTTGTATGTTCTGTCTGGTATCAAAATGGAGACCTGGCACATGTGAGCTAAGTTTTCCTTTGTTATTTATTCACATTTATGAAAACCCTGGTCATAAGAGACCAGAAGACCATAAGATATAGGAGCAGAATTAGGCCACTTTGGCCCATCACATCTGCTCTGCCTTTCAACCGTGGCTAATTTTTTTTTCTCATCCCTATTGTCCCGCCTTTTTCCCATAACCGCTGACCCCCTTATTAGTCAAGAACCTATCTATCTCTCTCATAAAGACACTCAATAACCTGGCCTCCACAGCCTTCTGCAGCAAAGAGTTCCACAGATTCGCCACTCTCTGGCTGAAGAAATTCCTCCTCATCTTTGTTTTAAAAGATCATTCCTTTTGCCTGAGGTTGTGCCCTCTAGTTCTAGTTTTTCCTACTAGTGGAAACATTCTCTCCACACCCACTCTATCCAGGTCTCACAGTATCCTATAAGTTTCAATAAGATCCCCCTCATTTTTCTAAACTCCAATAAGTAGAGACCCAGAGACTTCAACCGTTCCTCACATAACAAGTTCTTTATTCCAGGGATTATTTTTGTGAACCCCCTGCGGACTCTTTCCAAGGCCAGTACACCCTTCCTTAGCTATGGGGCCCAAAACTGTTCACAGTACTCCAAACGGGTCTTCCCAGAACTTATACAGGCTCAGAACTACATCCCTGCTCTTGTATTCTAGCCCTCTCGATATGAATGCGAACATTGCATTTGCCTTCCTAGCTGACGACTGAACCTGCATGTTAACCTTAAGAGAATCTTGAACAATGACTTCCAAATCCCTTTGTGTTTCCAATTCCCTAATTCAGAAGAACACATATATACCTCTTTGATTCAAGAAATAAGCTTATTGGATTTCTGCCAGAAAATAAGACAAAAATGAATATTTTAAAAGATGAAAAAATTTCTTTCCAATAGTATGTAGAATTATTTGTCATTAAGTGCCATGAAGATTGAATTTGAATAATATTTTTAATTGTTAAAGCAAATTCACGAAGTGATGGTAAATTATTTAGTGCCGTTGGACATTATTTAAAACAGTCGTTTACTCTTGGCACTGTTGTGCCCCGTTGTCAGTGTAGGGGATCAAATGACAAGTTTACAGTTGATAATGTTGTATATGATATAGACTTATACATTTTATTTGCAAAAACCTTACATCTTAAGAAGAAACAGAAATATGGAAATTATTAGTTTGACCATTATAGATCTTTATTTAGTAGGTGATTGCTGTTCGGTATATTAACCAGTTGATACAACATTCCTGTAACCTATTCTAAAAGTATTTGTCTATTATTCATTGTTCAATACTACTTATTGCTGTAATTTAAACTGGAGATACTTACATCTTTATGTGAATGATTACTCACTAATCCAGTTGAAAGTCATGAATCCTTATATTCATGGAGAAGTACCTGTTAATATCCTCTCCGTACTAACTACTTCTATTTACATAAAATTGCCTGCTCTGTCATTGCCTAGTTCATCTGCTGAAATCCCCATTCATGCCTTTGTTCCCTGGAGACACAATTATTCTAATTCTCTCCTAGCCTTGAACCTTTTGGAATTCTTTCTCTTAAGATCCTGTGAAGTGATGCTTTATCCCCTTTAAAGTTGCAATATAAATGAAAGTTATTGTTTCAAGAGGTGGCACAATAGTATAATCGGCATACTGTGGAATTGTATATGAGTTCATAATCACCAATGCAGACTACTATTTTACCTCCACCACCAAATATTGCTCCACAAAGGGAAAATTAAAAGAAACCAGACTGCACCATCCACTTTCCTATCAAACTAAAAGAGTTAAAAATCTCTCTACATAACTTGTTGAAAGATTTTTTTCTATAGCAGACTTTACTGATGAAGTCTTCTGTGATATCTGCATCTGTTTTGTTAATGAGCCACACTATTTAAACCAATTTGAAATGAATAATTTCAATGAAAGCAAGTAATTTTGATGTAATTACAGTTGTATCCCCTTTTGTATTTGATGATATTTGAAGTAATAATTGTTTTTTTGATAAAAAAGGTCTAATGTTATGTTAAGTAGAACTTGCATAGCAATTGTTGATCTAATCATTTTTGGAAGCAAAGAAGTTAGATTTGTGTTAGCCTTTCTGCGCTTATCAAAGGTCCCTGAAAACTTTCTGGAATATGATTTTGAAAGCATACATAATGATACAAGTTCTTTATAAATCTTCTCAGCTTCAAGGGGAAGATACTGGCGATTTTGAGGACACATCTGCAGCAGCCCTATTACTGACAACAGAAACCAACAAAACTGTGTATGTTGCAGTTAAGGATGATGATTTTCCAGAAGCAGATGAAACTTTTGTATTTTACCTTAGGCTGCAGGTAACTTTATTTTCCTATTAAATCCTTTTCAAGTTAAATGGGACAATTCCACATGATGTCAAATACTTCATAAAATATCTGCCATGTGTTAAGTTGTAAGTATTACAGGTACAATCAAGTTAGCATGATTTAGTAGGAGTAACTGAGTGTCAGTGATGCATATTACTGTTGCAAAGATAAATTTGTTCAGTGTACACAGTTTACATTTTGACTTTGAAATGAAAAAACAAAAATTGATTAAATTGGAAAATAAAAATAAGAATATTAGAAATGCTGAGACAGTCCTCACCAAATACATTAGTCTTTGTGAGTGGAATCCTCTGCACTTGTCTCTGCCATAACAGTGGGACCATTTGCAGGTCAAGAACACAACTTACTAATTGGTGAGCTTTGCCAAGAGTCTGACAAAACTTTCCCACATTTTGTCAGAGCAATGTTTATTTCCCCAGATGCATAGTCAAGTTTTGAGGCCAGATCTTGAGCCACTCTGGAAATATCTTTAGAATATACTTTGCACATTCAGCCATTCCTCTGTTTACAGACTACTGACATCCCCATACCAGCAATAAACAACCACACTCACCCACAGCTTATTGCTTCTCATACCTATGCCTCAGAGTCACAGATGGGTGGCATCTTGATGGGACACCCCACAATCTGACTTGTACAACATTCTTCTCCATTATGCTTCTTGGAACAATACTCTTTGCACTTTGCATGTGCATCTATCGCACTCGGAAAAGGAGTCTTGTTTCAGGAGGCTGCAGGTATCAGCTACGACTTGTCTAAGAGCCTGAGTTCCAGTGCAAATACATATCAAGAGAATTGATCATCTGCCTGTAGATTTGTTGGCTGTCCTGCTTCCTTCCAGGTGAATCTTGATTCCCATCCCATTTACTATGTGGAGTGATGTGAGATTGAAGAAACTGGTGCTGCTTCTGGTGTTGCTAATGTGATTGGAGATTGTGGTGTGGATTCTGATCCAGGCTCCCATGGAGTTGCAAATTAGAGTTCTATAAACTCCATGGCATGGCAGCAGAAAAGTACAGCTGGAGGGGACTGATGTCTTAGACAGGTGAAGAGCCTGCCATAAAATTGACAATCACTTGTCAAACAGTGCTTGAATTCTCTGAAAGAAGAAGTGCTTTGAATGGTAGCTTTTCATCTGTTCAACAAGTGCTGCCTAGTTGTGGAATCTCATCTAATGTTAGTTATTGTATTCTGTGTCTTGCAAGCAAAGCTGGTTGACTATGGTCTGTAGTCTGTCTATTGCAAACAGCCAAAAATATCCAACGTAGTGCAATTTCCACTGGGTGGTTCGGTGTAATCCTGTTTGCTATCCACTCACACTTCGATATTTCTTTGGAGGTTGTGGTGATTTGCACCATGAATAAGATGTGTAAGATCAAAACATGCAGGCAACGCTCTCTCCTCAGAGATTGGAGCACTCTTTGTAAGATTTGGTACTGCCAGGGGGCAGTGCCAGGGCACAGTACAGCCATGTTCCTGACCACCCAAGGGCTACAATGGCCTCTGAGCCCCCCGGCGTGGTCATCACATCTGGTCTCCATTTTTGGAGGCCAGCAGTGATTCCCCTCGGCTTCATGATGCGCTGATGGGTGAGAGAATTAAAGGAGCCAGATGAATTTGGCTTAAAGCCGATGCTAAATAATTAAATTAGAATTTAAATATGCTAAGCGGGGCTCATGATCCAGGTTCCATAGCTGGCCAGGGATGGAGAGAATCTCAAAATCAGATTGCCCATTACAAATCCCATAATGGCCCTCAGTGAAAGTCTCCAACCCTGATGGAGATTCAGCTTGCCTAAGCAGGATCAGAGAGAGAATCAACCCCCATGCAGTTTGGTACAGTCCACCAGTAATTGGGTCATACAACACACATACTCAGAATTGCTCTAGCACTGAAGTTCATATACCACATTACTCTTTTAATTATAGAGATTTGAAGTTTACAACAGAGGAATAATCCCTTTGGCCCAACTTGTCATGCTGTCCTTTATTAAACCCTTAAACTAGTCCCAGTTGCCTGCGTTTGGTCCATGTCCCTCTATACCCATCTTACCCATGTAACTATCTAAATGCTTTCTAAAAGATAAAATTGTACACGCCTCTACTACTACCTCTGGCAGCTTGTTCCAGACACTCACCATCCTCTGTGAAAAGATTGCCCCTCTGGAGTCTTTTGTATCTCTTTCCTCTCACCTTGAACCTATGCTGTCTAGTTTTAGACTCCCCTACCCCTGGGAAATGATATTAACTAGCTAATCAATGCTGATCATTATTTTATATACCTTGATAAGATCACCCGAAGCCTCCCTCACTCGAGAGAAAAACATCCCAGTCTATCCAGTCTCTCCTTATAACTCAAACCATCAAATCCTGGTAGCATCCTGGTAAATCTTTTCTGCACTCTTTCTAGTTTAATAACATCCATTCTATAATAGGATGACCAGAACTGCACACAACATCCCAAATGTGGTCCTACCAATGTCTTGTGCAACTTCAAAAAGTGTTCCAACTCCTGTATTCTATGTTCTGTCCAATGAAATGAAGCATGCCGAATGCCTTCTTCACCATTCTATCCGCCTGTGACTCCACTTTCAAGGACCTGTACTGAGATCTTTTTATAACTCTATCCAATGTTCCACCATTAATTGAGTAAGTCCTGCCCTGGTTCAATCTACCAAAATGAGTCACCTTGCATTTATCTAAGTTAAACTCCATTTACTTTTCATCAGATCACTGGCTCAATTGATCAAGATTCCATTGCAATCCTACATAACTTTCTTCACTGTCCACGATACTGTCAATCTTGGTGTCATCTGCAAGCTTACTAGCTATGCCTATTAAATTCTCATCCAAATCATTGATTATAAATGATAAATAACAGTAGACCCAGCACCAATCCCTGAGGCACACTGTTTGTCGTACGCCTTCAGTTTGAAAAATACCCCTCTACAACGACCGTCTGGCTTCTGTCATCAAGCCATTATTGTATCTGTTTGGTTACCTCACCCTGGATCCTTATGCAACAACCTACCATGCAGTGCCTTGTCAAAGGCCTTACTAAAGTCCATGTAAACAACATCAACTGCATTGCCCCCATCTATCTTCTTGGTTACCCCTTCAAAAAACTTTGAGGCATGATTTTCCACCCATTAAGCCATGACGACTGTCCCTAAACAGTCCTTGCGTCTCTAAATGTGTTGTGGTCCATTTTGGCAGATCCAACGGGATGAATGAGTACACTATCAAAGGTAGGAGTCTTAGCTGTGTGGAAGAGCAGAGGGATCTTGGGGTCTGGGTCCATAAGACTCTCAAATTGGCCTCCCAAGTGGAGGATGTGGTTAAGAAAGCTTACGGTATACTGGCCTTCATTCATCGAGGGATTGAGTTCAGGAGTCAGGAAGTAATGCTGCGGCTTTATAGGACCCTTGTCAGACCACACTTGGAGTACTGTGCGCAGTTCTGGTCGCCTCACTATAGGAAGGACGTGGAAGCTATTGAAAGGGTGCAGAGGAGATTTACAAGGATGTTGCCTGGATTGGGAGGCATGCCTTATGAAGACAGGTTGAGGGAGCTGGGACTGTTCTCCCTGGAGAGACGAAGGTTGAGAGGCGACCTGATAGAGGTTTACAAGATGTTGAGAGGAATAGATAGGGTGGACTCTCAGAGACTATTTCCCAGGGCTGAAATGGTCGCGACGAGAGGGCACAGATTTAAGGTGCAGGGAAGCAAGTACAGAGGGGATGCTAGGGGAAAGTTTTTCACTCAGAGGGTGGTGAGTGAATGGAATCGGCTGCCGTCGGTGGTGGTCGAGGTGAACTCGCTGGGGTCTTTTAAAAGACTTCTGGATGAGTATATGGGATCCAATGGGATTGGGGATTATAGATAGGTCTATGGCTGGGTAGGTTTTTGATATGTTCGGCACAACTTGTGGGCCGAAGGGCCTGTTTGTGCTGTAGTGTTCTATGTTCTATGTTCTAAATGCCTATAGACCCTATCTCTTAAAATACCTTCGAACAATTTACCCACCACAGATAGAACATAGAACATAGAATATTACAGTGCAGTACAGGCCCTTCGGCTCTCGATGTTGCGCCAGCCAGTGGAACCAATTTTATGATCCTCTAACCTAAAGTATTCCAATGCTATTCATATGCCTATCCACTGACCATTTGAATGCCAATAAAGGTAGCGAGTCCACAACTGAGTAGTGAGTCCACACAGATGTGAGGCTCACCAGTCTGTAGTTCTCAGGCTTTTCCCTGCAGTCCTTCTTAAACATAGGATCAATATTTGCCACCCTCCAATCTTCAGGCACCTCGCCTGTGACTATCAATGATTCAAATATCTCTGTTGGGCGACCTGTGATTTCCTCCCTAGCCTCCCATGATGTCCTAGGATACAGTTCATCAAGTTCCAGGGATTTATCTACCTTGATGCGCTTTAAGATTTCCAGGACCTTCGTTGTTATGGATCTCACCCATCTCTTGTGGATCTGCACATAGATGATCTTGTTGATCCTTAAGAGGTTCTACTCTCTCCCTAGTTCGTCTTATGTATTTGTTGAAGCTCATTGGGTTCTCCTCTGTTTTATCTGCCAGAACAGTCTCATGTCCCTTACTGATTTCTCTCTTAATCCTAAATCCTCCATACTCTTCAGGGGATCCCAGCTGCCTATTCATCCATATGCTTCCTCCTTCTTCTTGACCAAGGCCTCAATATCCCGAATCATCCGGATTTACCATTTCTACCAGCCTTGCTCTTCACTGTAAGAGGAATACGCTTACCCTGAACTCTGGTTAACACACTTTTGAAAACCTCCCACTTATCAGATAATAAGAGTGTCTTTTTAGGTTGTTGATTGCATTCTGCTAATGGAAAATAAACTTATGTTGCTGTTGCGTAGTGACAGTGTGAAACTACTATTCAAATTCTACACCCCACCAGAGTATAATTGAAATAAACTGGGCACGTTTCAAGTTTGAAAGTGGTACGGTTAGGCTCATTCATGAGTATGTGCAATACACTACGAGCAATTATCTGATCGGGATAACCCTTATTTCACAAATTGGATTTGAAGTGCCCTCTTTTGGCATTAAGCTGGAATGGTGGGCAAACATTGCTGACATTGCTGATAAGGGCAATGGCATGTCGAGTTGTTGGACCTCAATTGTATATATTGACCAGTGAAAGGATACTTGTAGAACATAGTAGTACATAACCTATTCATGGATTTCACAGTGTTCAAACTCTTCAATATGAGTTGCCAACATTTACTGCTTGTATAGTTATTGTGGATCACACAGGTGTCCACCATTTTTCACATGCTACAGCTGCAACACGTCATCATCATGCCACACCTATTGTTTTGTATTTAATTAAAGTTTCAAAATTTAAAATCTCACTCAGTGCATATTTGTACAGTAATTATACTAGTCAAGTTATAAATTTAATATTATACTTGTATCTATCTGGTTCTAATTTAAACACAGCTCCAGTTTGGAGGAAGAGAGTGTAGAATTCACCAACCAGTCACTTGTTCATTTAATCAATGTCTGAAGCTATTGAAAATATTTGAAGCTATTAATGGCACAGATTCAAAATGATTGGCAAAAGGAGTAATATTAGTGTGAGGAAAATATTTTTTTCATTCAGGGTATGGTTGGAGTCTAGAACAAACTTCCTGGTAGGGTGGTGGAAACAGGTTAAATCGAGATATTGAGAAAGGACTTGAATTGCTGTATGAAAAGAAAGCATGTGCAATTTACGCGGATAAGGCAGGGCTGTGGGACTACGTTGAATGCTCTTTCAGAGAGCCAGTACAATCTCGATGAATCAAATGGTTTTCCTCTGCACTATGAAGCTTTTGTGAGTCTGCGATCTCTGTTTTAAATGATCATTTTCTTCATTATTATTATTCCATCGTGTTCTCAGAATTTAAAAACTCATTCACTTTAATCTGCCAGCCTAAATCTAATTTAAATTACAACTGCAGGTAGTTCAAAGCAGAGACTAATTCATTCATGATGGAGGTAAAAATTGAATAATGTGCTGTGTGAACAGTAAGATGCTAAGGACATTGCTATGGAAACTGCTCATAATAGACTCCTGTGTGAGGTTCTGACTTAAGATCAAATGATTGTGAGTCTGAAGCTGTGTACAGCACAATATTTATCACATTTCTTTTAGAGCTTCAGAAAATATTGAGTACTTAGGAGTGAATGATACAAACATCAGAGCTTTAACACTGCATCCAGTTGAGCACAGGCTGAATGAATCAGAATAGTTTACCATTGGTAATTTGGAGAAAAGAGTAAAATTAAATATTTGGCTATTTATATCTGTGTCCTTTATTTACATCGATGTCCCTTTTAATGTGCGTGTTAAAATCAGTGATTCCACAGTCTGCAAAGTATTTCATGAAATTGAGGATTTTGATGTTCGTATACTTGTGATAGTTGCTTTCAAAGAGCAATATAGAGGTCATCAACTTAATTAAACTGCATTTAAACATTATTCTTTTTGCAAAAATCAATATATCAGCCATTGCTAGATTCAATTTTTCTGTTATGCAGATATTTCAATTTTTAAAAATCTGTGGTGTTTATAAAGTCACTTCAAATTGACATAGTTTAAATATAAAAATGTTCCAATTTTCAAAATGTTTAATTCTGACTTGCAATATTTTAACTGTAATTTTTGTCATATAAACTTTTTATCAGCCCGTTGTGATTCATTATCCCTACCTCTAATTCTTGTGAACTTGAGCATCATATTAATTTTCTAAGAAGCTAAAAGCTACCTTCCAGTGTTTTTGGACACCTTTGTATCTTTTAATGTCCAGCATCTAAAATTTACTGTAGATTTCAAATATTCATCTGATAAATAAGATCAGAATAGTTTTTCTTCTATAATTTAATTTACTTTCTATTGTGCAGATGCAAATAATATATCACCCATGAAAACAAATTTTGAATATGAAACCTTAATTCTCACTGCAGCATTGAAATGTTTCTTGTTTAATTTTTGCTTAGGCTCACTGTGAAGTAAGATAATCATTAAGAATTTTAGAACAGTATTTTGCAGACAAGCTTTAGTTAACATAATTCTGTACGTTACACTGATACATCCAGTTAAAAGAAAGATGTGTTCGATGCATTTATCTTCCCACAACCATTCATTTCACTGCATGAATCAAATTGGGAAGACCTTTGACCTAGAGCTGGGTATAGAATTCAGCTTTTTAACATTTAAGTCAAAGAATAATGTATAAAGGCAAAGGACTGAAAGGAAACTTTATTTTCAAATAGAACTGCATACTTTATACCTAGTTTCTTATTGCTATGGTGTCATTAACAGGTTGTCAAACCGTGATAAATGAGTTTTGAAAGACCCCTTTATTAACATGGAGTCTTAATTAATCTGAGGTGCCCAAAGAATTTCTTTTCTGTAAAAGTTACAGATCATGACCAATTTACAATCTTGAACAAAACTGTGATCTATCTGTTAATTACAGGAGTGTTCAGAAACTATGGGATTAAAACAGTTTTTGCAAATGTATTTTTAGTTTTGACTATTAATTGTGCATTCAATGCCCCAAAAATTAAGTTGAAAGGGTGACGTGTGCTTTAGCTAGGGTGTTTATAGCCATTGTCACTGGGATTGTGTAATTTCCCTTATGTTTAATCATTGATTAAAGTTTTTGAAGACAAGCAAACACAATTATTGTTATATACGTAAAAACCTGTCTACCTAAAAACAGCCCTCTATAACCAATCCAACTGGAATTATGCGTTCAAAACCTATATATAAAAAAGAAACAACAATTAAACCTGTGACAAAATATTTTACTTAACGACAGTACTACATTTTTCTGTTAACTGTAGGGTACTTCTGCAGATGTGAAGCTTGGAATTCCCAATAATGCCACAATAACTATTCTGTCGAACGATAATGCGTTTGGAATTATATCTTTCAATATGGTAAGAATCTTTGTCCAGCAGGGTAATTGTTTAAATATCTGAAATGTTTACGTTTTGGAAAATTAATGGATGGAAAGTTGTAGAGAGCATGGACCTGAACTCCTTAAATATATTCACAGCAAGGGACAGCGGGAGTCAGCCTTCAGCAATGTAACATTTTTAGATTGTTGTCATTATTTTTTAATCTTATAGTACAGCATAATGGCATATTTCTTAACAGCGTCTGTTGGGCACACCCAGAATAATAAAGTTCTTTCAATTCTAAAGGTGTTATTACAGAAGCTTGATGATGTTGAAGAAATCAATATTGAGTGATATGTGAAAAATACTCAGCTGAAAGAGCAGGGACAAGAAAGTAAACTTAAAATTCCAAAAAAAATGTCAGCAGGTCCTTCAACTGAACAGTGCCAAAACAGGACAATAAAATAAGTGATCACACCAATTCTATTGCTATGTATTTTTAATGTTATTTTACAATCCTGTTGCACGATACTGTGGAAATAACGTCTGACCTACAGGGTGTTTTGCTATGTTAAATGTGGTATGAAATGTAAGCTGTTTGTGAAATTGAATCCGAATAGATGGGAGTTTATGCCTTTCTGCTTTACAATCATGCCAGCTTTCTCAATGAACTAAAGTTTTTCACACAGGGGCGACATGATGGCACAGTGGTTAGCACCACTGTTTCAGAGCACCGGGGACTGGGTTCAGTTCCGGCCTTGGGTCACTGCCTGGGTGGAGTTTGCACATTCTCTCCGGTTTGCGTCGGTTTCCTCTGGGTGCTCCGGTTTCCTACCACAGTCCAAACATGTGCAAGTTAGATTGATTGGCCATGCTAATTTGACCATGGTGTTGGGGGATTAACAGGATAAATATGAGGACTGAAGGAAATAGGGTCTGGATGAGATTGTGTTTTTGACTTGATGAGCTGAATGGCCTCCTTCTGCACTGTAGGGGTTCTATGATGGTGCCTGCATCACACTGCTAGTGGAGGTGGTAGAAGCAGGCATAGAACATAGAACATAGAACATTACAGCACAGAACAGGCCCTTTGGCCTTCGATGTTGTGCTGACCAATATAAAAAGCAATGCCCCTCCAAACTAAACCATTCCCTTCTCTTCCATATACTTATCAGCTAACCTCTTAAACGCCACCAAACTTGGCGCATCCACAACTGCTGCAGGCAGGGCATTCCACTCCCGAACATGTTAGCAACATAAGAACATAAGAAATAGGAGCAGGAGTAGACCATCTAGCCCCTCAAACCTGCACCGCCATTCAATAAGATCATGGCTGATCGGATAGTGGGTTCAGTTCCACTCACCTCCCTGCACCCCATAACTCTTAATTCCCTTATTGGTTAAAAATCTATCCGTCTATGACTTAAACATATTTAACAAGGTAGCCTCTACTGCTTCATTGAGCAGAGAATTTCAAAGATTCACTACCCTCTGGGCCAAGAAGTTCCTCCTCAACTCTCTAAATTGACTCCCCTGTATTTTGAGGCTGTGACCCTTAGCTCTTGTTTCCATTGTAAGTGGAAATAACCTTGCTGCTTCCACCATGTCGAGCCCCTTCATTATCTTATATGTCTCTATAAGATCTGCCCTCAACCTTCTAAACTGCAATGAGTACAGGCCCAGTCTGCTCAATCTCTCCTCATAAGCTATCCCCCTCATCTCCGGAATCAACCTGGTGAACATTCTCTGTACCCATTCCAAAGATAATATATTCTTTCTTAAATAAGGGGACTAAAATTGAACACAGTACTCTAGGTGTTGCTTCACCACTACTTGTACAGTTGCAGCACAACCTCCCTGCTTTTACACTCCATCCCTCTCGCAATAAAGGCCAATATTCCATTTGCCTTCTTAATTACCTGCTGCATCTGCAAACTGAGTTTTTGAGATTCATTCACAAGGTCCCCCAGGTCCCTCTGCACAGTAGCATGTTGTAATTTCTCACCGTTTAAGTAATAGTCCATTTTACTATTATTCCTTCCAAAGTGGATAACCTCACACTTAGCAACATTATACTCCATCTGCCAAATCCTCTCCCACTCACTTAGCCTAACCAAATCTCTCTGCAGACTTTCTGTGTCCTCCACACAATTTGCTTACCTACTCATCTTTGTGTCATCTGCGAACTTTGTTCCCTTACACTTGGTTCCCTTCTCCAGATCGTCTATACATATGGTAAACAGTTGAGGCCCCAGCACTGATCCCTGTGGCACGCCACCAGTCACTGATTGCAAACCGGAAAAGCACCCATTTATTCTGACTCTCTACTTTCTGTCAGATAGCCAATTGTCAATCCACGCTAACACTTTATCCCCAACTCCATGTATCTTTATCTTATGCAGCAATCTTTTGTGAGGCACCTTATCAAATTCCTTCCAGAAATCTAAATATATCACATTCACCAATTCCTGTCTGTTAATCACACTCATTATATCCTCATAAAATTATAGTAAATTAGTCAAACGTAACTTTCCCTTCATGAATCCATGCTGTGTCTGCTTGATTGAACCATTCTTTTCCAGGTGTCCTACTATTTCTTCCTTAATGATAAATTCCAGCATTTTCCCAACTATGGATGTTAAGCTAAATGGCCTGTAGTTACCTGCCTTTTGTCTACTCCTTTTTTAAACAGTGGCATTACATTAGCTGTTTTCCAATCAGCTGGCACCTCTCCAGAGTCCAGTGAATTTTGATAAATGACAACTAGTGCATTTGCTATTACTTCTGCCGTTTCTTTTAGTACCCTGGGATGCATTCCATCCAGACCAGGTGACTTGTCTACCTTTAGTCCCATTAGTCTAATCAGCACTACCTCTTTAGTAATAGTGATCATTTTAAGGTCTTCACCCTCTACAGTTGCATGACTGTCAATTATTGTTATGCTATTGTGTCTTCCACTGTGAAGACCAACACAAAACTTTTTTTTAAGGCTTCAGTTATTTCCCATTATTAAATCCCCCTTCTCATCTTCTAAGTGACCAACATTTTTATAGCCACTCTTTTCTGTTTTATGTATTTGTAAAAACTTTTACTATCAGTTTTTATATTTTGCGCTAATTTACTTTCATAATCTATCTTTCCTTTCTTTATTGCTTTCTGAGTAGTTCTTTGTTTTTTTTTAAAGCTTTTCCAATCTTCAAGTTCCTCACTAAATTTGGCCACTCTGTATGCATTGGTTTTTAATTTGATATTCTTCTTTATTTCCTTAGTTATTCATGGCTGGTGATCCCTTTTCTTACATTCCTTCTTTTTCACTGGAATATATTTTTGCTGAATACTGAGAAAAATTGCCTTAAAAGTCCTCCACTGTTCCTCAACTATCCCACCAATTAATCTGTGTTCCCAGTCTACATTAGCCATCTCCGCCCTCATTCTGTTGTAATCCCCCTTGTTCAAGCAGAAGACACTAATTTGGGACCCTACTTTCTCACCCTCCATCTGTATTAGAATTTCAACCATATTGTGATCACTCATTCCGAGAGGATCCCTCACAATGAGATCATTAATTCTACCTGTCTCATTATACAGGACCAGATCCAAGGACCAGATCTTGCTCCTCATAGATTCTACATAATGTTCAAGGAAACTATCTTGATAGCATTCTAAGAACACTTAAGAACATTCAAGACATATCTGGATAGACACATGAATGGAAGGTTAATAGCGGAATAGTAACTGCATATGGGCAATAATAATGGGTCTAAGTAAGGATTCAGAGTTGGCACAGGTTTGGTGGGCTGAAGAGCCTGTTCCTGTGTTATATTGTTCTTATATTAATGAATGGTCATGTATAATCCTTCACACTCTGTGTTTCAAATGATTCCATGATTGCATAGTTGACCAGCAGCATAATATCTAAGCACAGTGGATTGCAATGTCCAAAATAATTTTGCAGATCTGGATATCACTCAGTGTTCCACATGGGTTTGATGTAATTTCGAGAAAACTGTTTGGAAGTTGAAAATAATTAACCGTGGAATGAGTATGCCTTCATCCATTAGAAGAGTGTCTGAGCTTGTGAAAGTGAAACTAGCTAATAATATTTTATTAATAAAATGAACTACTTATATGTAGCAAGTTGCCTACTTGGTGTTCAATAAGGACCTGTCAGCTCAGGAGCTGTATTGCTCTAATTTCAAAGAGAACTTTTCAGAACACTAAACAATATGGAAAATGAGGGCTCCACATGGGAGAAAACGCTGCAGGTTTAAGCATTTGATGGAGATGCCAAAGGGAGGTAACTTATGGAGGGAATTTCAGCATGCAGGAATATGATAATTAATTGATTGAGTTGGGGAGTGAGGGGTGAAGGGTTGGAGGTGAAAATAGTGAGGAATATTGGTTGATGTGCATAGTTTACCTTTTCTCTAACAGTCGCTTAAGGGTGACATTCTCTGATCTTGTTCACCCCATCCCTACTGCCAGCGAGAAAGGAGAATTTGGCACTCAGTCAAAACTCCATTCACTGCATCAACACTGGAGAATCCTAGCAGTGGCTGAGGTCGGAGATTTCTAGTGTATATATTTAACTATTACTTTAAAAAATGCATTTTGCCTCTTTTCTTTTTACTATTATTTTGGAAAAACTCAATCTTTTTACATTATGAGAGATATTCCATTATATATATGAATCAATCCAAAGCCCTCATTAACGTATAACAGGAATTTTTGACCAAGCTCAGACAATAGCATTTTCACTGAGGTGAACAGTGCTAAAGATGGGTCAGTGTAATAACTTCAAGTCTTATCTTTTGAGAGTTACAATAGAAAATGTAATAAAACTACGAAGAATACTAAAAGACAAATTTATAATTAAGTTTAACCAGATTAGTGTGAAATATTTAAGTTTAGAAGTACTTCAGGATCATTGGCTGGGATTCTCCCATCTCTTCCGCTACTGAAATTTTAGCAGGTGCATTGTGGACAGTGTGAAATCTCATTGACAGTTGGGCAGGAATTTCCAGCTTTTAGACCAGCACGGCTGAAGAATTCAGCCCATATTTTTAGTCCATACACTTGAAGACAAACAAAATGGTGAATGAAGAATTAAGATGTTCCCAGCAAATGTCTTTAATAATTTGATTGCCTTGCATTATTCACTCTCTCCTTGAGAAAAATTTGCAACTTCCATGAATAAATTGAAATAGACAAAGTGTTTTTTCATATAAAGCAATTAGCTGGAAGAAATTTGCATAAAGCCCTAACAAAATTGGGGAAACCTGAATATAAGCACATTTGCAGCACACACTGGGGAGATGGACTACCAGAATGTGAGAGGATTAGGATTATGCATTAGGATAATGTGTAAGTTTTCAATGAGTGTTATGGGATATAAATTATTAGGAGGGGATGTCAGGATCTGGAAACATTAAAAATGGTCTCTTGAAGATTCAGGTGGAATGTGACTGGAATGTGATGCTTCATGAATTCAGTGGGAATTTGGAAACATTCATTATGGAGTTATGGGTCTCAGGTGGTGGCTGGGGGAGTGGGGTGTTGTTCCAAAATATGGAATGAAGTGGTGGGGGAGCATGGAATGGGTACTTGTGGATCTGTGAAATTTGTTGAGGAGCTTTGAGATTTGCAAGCTTGGAATCATGCTTGTAGCACATTTGGGGCAAAAAGTAGTGACAGGCCTTCTCCATCCATTCCACGACCCCTGGACGTTTTCACCAAGGTGCAGATCATGTTCGCTTTGGAAAAAGTTGGAAACTCTCTCTGTTCTTCAATATGCTTAATGCCTCAAAACGATGGGGGTGGGGGGTGGTGGGGGGTGGGATCTTACCTATAAATATCAGTATTGGTTCTGGTTCTCCAGAGAAACATGTTCTTTTTCTCTGGCTCATACCATGCTTTGCCACAAAAAATAGATAAGCGTGATTCACAAGGTCATATAGAGGGGCAGGGCCTCAACACACTGTCAAAAGTCAGCTGCACTGAGATAGGGGCGCTATGTATAAAGAATGATCTGATCAGACCCAAACAATAACCTCATCCCCCACCTCACCATGGGGATGTCAAGTCTCCCCTCCATGCCTCCCTTCTCTGGATCAGAGCTGGCATTCACCCATTCCCCACTTACCCACCCACTCCCCCATAGTGCTGATTCCTATACATTTAATGGCAGCCATTTGGAGAAGAAATGTTGAGATGCATCAACAAAGCATGCTTTCTGTTTTAGAATTGTGGGGTTTTTTGCATATGGCTTGACTTGAAACATTAGGTGGAAATCTTCCAAAAGATTTCTGAATGTCGTAACGGCGATAATAATGGACTGATCTATGCTAGTTTCCCAGCTGTGCTCCACACTGCAATCCTCCCACACTCAATCACTCTTTCAGAGAATTGGAAGTGGCGCATTCCTTGAGCACGGCTTCTAAGGGCTTGGGCATCGTGATCTCAGTGCACTGGGAGATCCTTCCTTCACCCTATCTTCATCAGTTGCATCTTTCCGCACTCCATCCCTGGCATGGGTTGCCAGTATCAGGGCATTGGGGCGCTCCTGATCAGTCCCCCTGCCCAACCCCTGACATGCTACGCCCCCATCAAGATCATCTTCAAGATCCACGCACCCTACTGTCAGACCCCTCTCCCTGCATTGTCACTGCGTCATGTCCCCTGCTCATGCTCCAACCCCTCAGTATTGCCGTTGGCACACTGGCAGTACTCAACAGGCGTCACTGGGCTGTGTGGCAGTTTCTGCCAGGAACTGCTGGTGTACCACTGGGCACCAGTGTGCCAGATGGGCCCCCCATGTGGGCACTGCCCGACGTACACTACCTGGCCTCCAAATACTCTGCCGGCACCAGGTCTCCTTTTGTGGAGACCAGTAATGATTCTCGCCGTTAATTGCACTGTGCCCGAAGATGGATTGCGTACAATGGGATTTGGATAGACTATACATATTTAAATACTATTTTACATATGCTAATCAGAATTGCGCCTTCTCTGGGTGCAATCTGGTTTGTGGAATTGGAAAGGGGCCAGAAGACTAGCAAATTGTGTGGTGCCGGTGGCGAATCGGAATTTTAGGCAGGCACACTATTTTCTGGAGTCAGCATGCTCTAAGGGTGCATTAAGATTGGAGAATCATCCTCATTTCCTACTGATGATGATCACAGGCTGAAAATTACCCCTTCCCCCCTCATGTTTATCTAAAGGTTGAAAGGTTTTTGCAAAGCGTGTTTCCCATGGAATATGACACCATTACTGAACCACATTTAAAATTTGATTCATTTGCCTGTGAGAGTTAGGTGTTGTCAAGGTTACGGATCTGTCTGAGCTGTTCAGGCTAAGAGATATATTGCTGAAATTATATTTCTCTGTCTCTCCCTCAGTCTTCCATAATTATAGTGGATGAGGCAAGGGATAGAAATACATTTGTGCCGCTTACTCTAATCAGAATGAAAGGAACCTATGGGACTGTAACTGTGTACTTTGAGGTAAGTGATATCAAATTATTTTTCAGTCCCATTTAGCTTAATTACAGAAAGCAGCATTTGGTTTATTGCCACTGCCTAATTAATATAGCATAGGTCTCTTGTTAACAGATAGCCACCTGACTTAAATAACAATTAGTTTCATAGTTTCAGTTTCTGACCTAATGGACATGATTTTTAATGGGACTACTTCTACTGAAATCCTCTTTAGAGATCCTTTACAATTCTACGGCTGTTTTCCATTAATTGCCAGAATAACATCCGGTTTCTTATGCATTGTTTTTGTGTGTAATTTTACTATTTCTTTTCATTTGACAATAAAATTATATAGACCTCCAGATAGAAAAACCTTGCGCTAATACAGAAACTTTGAGAAAAGCAAGATACTGCAGATGCTGGAATCTGAAACAAAAACAGAAAATGCTCGAAAGTCGCAGCAGGTCTGACAACAGCCCTGACGATGGGTCGTCTAGACTTGAAACATTGTCAGACCTGCTGAGATTTTCCAGCATTTTCTGTTTTAGAACCTTTGATATCCTTGTTCTGCACTTTATAGCCAATGGATTATTTTTAAAATATGTGTTATGTAGACAGATATGGCAATGAATTTTCACAAAACAAGTGTTCTTGGAGAGAAGAATGGTGACCAAGACACTTGGAGAACTGCCTCGCTTTTTTCAAAGGATTTTCTGAACAGATAATGGGGCCTTAGTTAACCAAAGAAAATACAGATGGCATTTTTAAAAATGTGGTGCGCTCCAGGACTGTACTAAAAATGTTAGTCTAGATCATGCGCTCAAGCCCTAGAATGGGTCTTGAACTCTCAAACTGCTGACTCAAAATGTCATCCAAATGGGTATAAATGTAAAAATAGCTGAATGACAGAAAGCAATGAATCCTTGTTCAAACTAAGTGGGATCTCAATTATTTTTAACTTACGGCAATGATTGAGAAAATTGCATTTCTTTTAATACCGAACTGGGATGGCCAGTGCTACCAGCAGAGGCATTTGAGAAATTATAGAACAAATTGGCTAAATATGTGAGTTTATAAAACAGGCACAATTTAACACAGATGAATGTAATATAATAGATGTAGGAAGGGAAAATGGGCAACATACATCATCCACGAATGGGGTAAAAATAGCAGTGAATGAATTATACACACCAAATTTTAATGGGCTTGATGTTCACTATGTATAATCAATACAGAACAGCAATTAGTAAAGTCAATGCCAGATTTAATTTCATAACTAAAACAGAAGAGTACAAGTCAAAGGAGGTCTATCTCAATCGAAAGTCCCAGTTTTTGCTCTGGGAGATAAAGATGGTAGTGTGGAGTGGGGGTTGGCATAATTTTACTTATCAATTTACATAGGGTATTTCCTTCAAGTCAAACAATTTGTATTAGTATCAATAAGAAATTTAAAAAAAAATTTGCCTTGCATGAAATGGTGAATATAGGAATATGAATGCTTATTTTAAACGCTGATTGTGTTAATTTGCAGATTGCAATTCCATTCCAATATGTCATTGTTTAAAACTTTAATTGTGCAATATTCCCTGTTCTCAGCTGTGATGTCATCTATTTGAAATATGTCACCACTTATATACAAACTAATAATTGTCTTCTCATCATTATCTCTATACTGGCAGATTACAGCAGGCCCAAATTCTGCAGATGAAGACATCAGTCCAGCAAAGGGAAACATCATTCTTCCTCCTGGGAGAGCAGTGGTAATTTATAACATTTCCATTACAGATGACCAGGTAAGAAACACAGTTCTAAAGAATGCAACTGTAAATATTCTCTACTGAGGGAAATGCTTTTCAGCCACAAATATGAATTAGGTGCAGGAGTAGGCTCCTCGAGCCTTTTGAGACAGAAAGTTCCAAAGACTCGCAACCCTCTGAGGGGAAAAAAAGTTCTCCACATCTCTCTCTTCTATGAGTGACTCCTTATTTTTGAATAGATTCTTTCACAAGAAGAAACATCCTGGCAGTATATGACACAGTGGCATGGCAGCACAGTGGCACAGTGTTTAGCACTGTTGCCTCTCAGCTGCAGGGTCCTAGGTTTGAATCCTGGCTTGGGTCACTGCCTGTGTGAAGTTTGCACATTCTCCCCTTGTCTGCGTGGATTTCCTCCCACACTCCAAAGATGTGCAGATTAGATGCATTAGCCATGCTAAATTGTCCCTGAGAGTCTAGGATATGTAGATTAGAGGAATTAGCGGGGTAAATATGTAGAGTTATAGGAATAAGGACCAGTTGGGATTGCTGCTGGTGCAGGCTCGGTGGATCGAATGGCCTCCTTCTGCACTGTAGGGTTTCTACGATTTCTATGATCCTTTCCACATCTATCCTACCAAGACCTACGTTTCACTCAACACAGCTCTTACTCTTTTAAACTCCAATGGATACAGTACAAGCAAAGCCTGTCCAACTTTTCCTCATAATATAACCCAAATTATTTGGAAGAACAAGGCCCTGAGAGCATGTGATTATTACGACTGATGCCTGTTGTGGATTTCCTCCATGCGCTCCAGTTTTCTCCTACAGTCAGAAAGAAGTGCTGGTTAGGTGCATTGGTCACACTAAATTCTCCCTTAGTGTACCTAAACAGGCATCGGAGTGTGACAACTAGATTTTCACAGTGACATCATTGCAGTGTTAATATAAGCCTATCTGTGACACCAATAAATGAACTTTAAAACTTTAAAACACCATAATTGTGGTAGATTCTCAAAGAAAGGCCACAATCTCAGTTGAAACTATTGTAGTTTTAATTTAGTTTAAAGGAAGTTATGTCGTTTGTACTCTCTTCAGAAAATTACGTAATGCCTTGATAAAACATTTTAAGAAAATATCTGGACACAGATTATCTAATTTGCTATGCTGATTGTGCCAGTGCGGGAAAGGAAATAGAGTGAACAGGCCTTAGGGATCAAACTGTTAGAAGTGACTGCTGCCCATAAAACTGATGACGAGATGAAATATTCACATGGCATTGTCCTTCTTTTTAACAGGTTTAACCTATTTAAAATAAATGGGTTAATTTGCTTCATTAAATTAGAGGACAGAAGAAATTCATTCTATTCCATTAAACACCTGAGACTGTTCTGAGGAGCAGTAATTCTGACCTGTCTTCTTCTGGCTCATGTCAGAAAGATTTATTTGTTGTTTTGGAAATAATTCTAGTCTGTTAAAATATGAAAACATTCCAAATGTAGTTTGCAGGAAGAGGGAAAAGGGAGTGCATTTGTACTCTTAGGTAAATCAAACTGACTCCAGTTGAGTTTATAATCCCTAATTCTCTAACTGATTGATAATGTTACTTCTCACATTTCCTGCGGATGTTGACCACTCCAATGCAGAAGATGCAAGCTATCTTGCTGGTTATTATATTTGAATAAGGAAGCTTTCACTATGAGAATGCAAACATATATGGTAAGGATTTGTTTAATGTTGTCATTGACTTCCTGAGAAGTGTAATATTACACAAACAATGCTGGGTGAATCAGAATTTCCTATTAAATCCAGTATAACAGCAGTAATTAGGTTCTGCAGAAATCTGCTCATCAGAAATAATATAGTTAAGTTTAGGTATTTTCTCCATCTAATGTATTTGGAACTTGTGTTAACTTTCAGTGCTGGGATAATTCTGCTCTGAGTGCACATTTATTACTAAATGTTACTAAAGATAAAAGGACACTTGTCTAAAATACAGCTGTGATGATTAGGTCAGTGCCATCTTTGGTCCTGGCTGCTGCTTACAGTGACAAGTCTCACAACGTCAGGTTAAAGTCCAGCAGGTTTATTTGGCAGCACTAGTTTTCAGAGTCTTAGGTTCCTTCATCAGACTCCAAAAGCTAGTGCTACCAAATAAACCTGTTGGACGTAAACCTAGTGTTGTGAGACTTCTTACTGTGCTTACTCCAGTCCACTGCTGGCATTTCCACATTATAGTGACGAACAGAGCTGATCACTTAAACTGCACATGCATGGCGTTGGCAATAAATACAACCTTGTAAAATACCAGGACACAGCCATTGAACAAGTTTGTAAAGCTTGTATTTACTAATTATCTTGCTGTATCTGCACTAGGATTGGGGAAGAAATGCTTCTATTTAATTGAACAATGTTTAATCCATCACTCATTATGATTATGTGATAACTACCATGTATCAGTATCCTTCGTTCTTTTCTAGATGCTAAAAGAACAAAGGTTTTTGTTTTCGTTCATGTTTAACATTATTCAGTTTTATGAATTAAGCAAACATTACACCACGCAAGCTTTTACTTTTAATCTTATTTCAATTGAGTGTATGTAACAATGTTTAATTTATCTTTTGAGCAGGCTGAATTCTCCCATAAAACGTCAAAAAGACGAGCAAGCAACTGCATAGAATTATTCAGGGCATTTACCTAGGGACAATAGACAGTTCTTTTGTGAAAGTTTCCTGTCAAAAGTCTAGGTCCCCTGTGGCTTATTTAACATACAAATTACAGTTACACATGTATGAACTGCATGCTGAATTTATCCAGGTCTGATTGTCATGTTAATTTTTGATTCTCTCAGGACTCAAATGTATGATAAGTGTGGAGTGAAGTGAATTACTTTCGTAGGTTTATTTCACACTGCACCTATTTTTAAAATGCAAATCTGTGCAATTGAGAATTTGTATGAATATCCTGCAGAATATTATTTCTCCAACAGTAAATGTGTGTGGTTTCTAAGCTTCGATGTGATTTCACTATCCAGAAATGGAAGTGTTTTATCACTTCTAAACAATTAAGAATTATAAACACACACACACAACCACTTGCGAATTAAACTACCCACCAAAACAGGAAGGCCCCTTTTATTCTTATCCACACAAAAGAGAAACACTTCCCAGTCTCCGACTCCAGCATACCCTACTGGCAGGTTTTATATAGCACTTTTTAACAAAAGTATGAATTTTAGACATAAACATCACAGAAATGTAAAGTTCAAAAGCCCCAAAGTTCTATAGTCATATCACTCTCAATGTAGTGTGACAATGTGGGGCCCGGGGGTTGTGGTGGGTGGGGGGGGAGGGGGGCACTTACCATTCTAAGTGTTGAACAAGTATGCAAATGGGAGAGAATCATACCCTTTTTTTGGCAACAGTAAGGTTCAAATCTTCTGCCACTTAGAAAGAAAAGAGGCAATGTGTGTGATTGCAGCAGTAAGGCGTGTGGACAGAGTCTATTCACACTGGGAAACTAGCTGATGGCTGCTACAGGGCATCATTGCACATGATCTTCCAGTGTATAGTGTGATTTGTACCCTGTTAGTGACTGTGAATCTGAAATTCCCCCATCCCTGATCACAGCTCCCCCATCCAATTTACCTCCCCAGCCGATTGCCAACTTGTGCACCTCTACCCAGCAATTATCGATCCTGCTGACCCCACCCTGAATGATCGCTGCCCTCAGAGACCATTCCTGACCTAATGATGACCCCATTCACTCTAACATCCAGATCAATTGCCGCTCTGGCAATTCCAGGTTGCAGAGTGCACAGCTCCCCATCACAGCTCCCCTTCAGATTCTGGACCTTCCCCTTCAGACTCTGACCCTTGGCACTGACCACTGCTCAGTGGTCAGTGCCAGGGTGCATGGTGAGTTGTGTTTGGGTGCCAAGCTGGCAATGCCAGCTAAGGGGCACGGCAGTCCTGACCCCTGACCTCCAAGAGGCCTGAGTGGCCTCCGATCCCACAAGTGAGACCATTTGAATGATGCCCATCACTTGGGAGTATATTTGAACTTCGCCGATGAAACCTCAGCGGTGAGGACCTACACCCGTGAGGCCATTAAGGCAAGTGAGCTAGGGTTCACTAATAATATTAAAATGAAAATTGAAATATATCAGTCTTCTTCCCTTCCCAGGCACAGTGCTGATCACATCAGCAGTCCTTGCTGGTAGAGTCACGAGAGCTGGGAAATCCCATTTTTCGCCTCTCTCACGATCTTACTGACTTGCCACTCTGATCGACTGGCATGATGAGCCAGTAAAATTGTACCCTTCCATGTGTCCATACCCTAAATATATAACCCATTCTGTTATGCAATGACAGAGTCATTACCATAATCAGAATGGAAGGTTTGTACCTGTACAGGCATTTTAGAAGACAGTCGGAAGAAAGATCAGGTCAATGTCCTGCGCATCTGAGGTTGGAACTAAAATTAAGCTCGATAGAACTTAATATGTCAGCTGGCTTCAGAGTTCCATCAAATACATCCCAAGACGTGGGATGGGCATGCTCCCTCCTTCCCAATACCTCGGATTTGGAGGAAATTTAAATGAGATATGGCATCTGTAGTACAGCCCCAAATCGTTAACCCCCAAATCTATGCTGAGTCATGCTGCTACCCTCTACAAACACCTGAAACTTGTGTCATTAAATCAAACATTAATCTGTTCCATGTGTAAGACATTTCATTCATTCTTCCAGATCCCTGAAAATGATGAAGTCTTCACAGTGCAGCTGACAAGTGTCGAGGGAGGAGCTGAAATCAATGTTACACAAAGCAGCTTTCAACTTAAAATCAATAAAAATGACAGCCCAGTACGATTAACTCAAGCATTGTACACAGTGTCAGAGACAGATGATGTGATTACCATACCAGTTATACGTGGGAAGGACCAGTTTGGAAATATAATTGGTTCTGATGATGGTCTGGTTTCTATTAATTACCAGATAGTGACTGGCAACAGTTCTGCCAGTGCATTGCTACAGTCTGATTTTGTTGATCTTCAACCAAACAGAACCATTATTTTCCTGCCTTACGTTTATGAAGTAAATCTGAAAATTCAGATCATCAATGATCCTACTCCTGAAATTGCAGAGTCATTTCAGATTGTGTTACTTGAAGATACAATAAAGGGAGATGCAGTGCTGCTTACTCCCAACACAGTTCAGATTATTATTGAGCCAAATGACAAACCTTATGGAGTTCTGTCCATTAGCAGCAGCCTTTTGGCACAAAATGTTGTTATCAATGAAGACACAATGACAAGGTAGGATATAATACAATGTTTCTGCATTCCAGCTTTGTGCGTTACTATGTTTTGTAATTTTTTTGGTTTGCAGAAATAATCTTGCATGTTTTTGATGTCAGTCTGGTTAGAGCAACTGTGACCATTGGCTTCAGTTCTTCTTCTAGTGATGCAATTCTCCAAATTACAGGAGGACAATCATTGAGATTGCTCTCAAGCATAATAATTGAAATTAATTTACTATCATTCCGGAATCTGGTGCCCGTGTGCTGTATTTACTAAACTGGATTTACTGAAAAGATTCAAAGAATTTATTTCGTTTCTTTTGTTCTCATCAATGAGCAATTTTCAACATCAAATCATCTTAACACAAGCCCTATAAGGTAATGAGTATGGAGTGAGCTCTATAGAAATTAAGCAGTCATTAAATAAAGCAGACATTAAATCTTTTAAGCAGAGGGAATCAAAGCTTTATTTAAAGACGAGGTAATTTTATTCTTTGAAGGCAGTGAAGGGGATATCAAAGCTAAAATACCGAGGGAGGGAGTTCTGGAAAGGCATGGTCCAGGTGACCGAATGATAAGCTATCATTAGGGGAACTCAGGGAGAGAAATGAGCTGATGTTGAAAGACCAAAGGGGAGTACTAGAGGAGATCACTGCAGTTAGCGAGGCTGCCTGATAGTGCCAGGGGCCTGGGTTCGATTTCCAGCTTGGGTGATTGTCTGTGTGGAGTTTGCACGTTATCCTCATGTCTGCGATGGTGTCCTCTGGGTGTTCTGGTTCCTTCCTACATTCCAAAAGACATGTTGGTTAGGTGCCTTGGCCATGGTAAATTCTCCCTCAGTATACGCAAAGCAGCACAGAGTGTGATGACTAGGGGATTTTCACAGTAACTTCATTGCAGTGTTAGTATAAACCTACTTGTGACAATAACAAATAACTTAAAACTGGAGCAGAGCTGTTTACCAGACATAACAGAGCACTTTGATTGAGGTTGGAGGAGACAGTGAGTTTGTCTCAGAGCAATGAGTGTCTAGGACATAGAAATATACATAGAAAATAAAAGCAGGATTAGACCACTCAGCCCTCCAAGTCTGCTCCTCGTATCCTGAAACTATGACTTCTAGTTCTGGACTCCCCACCATCAGGAACATTCTTTTTGAATCTATCCTGTGGAATCCTGTTAGAATTTAAATTTCTATGAGATCCCTCTCACTTTGTTTGACACTCCGGGACAGTGGAGTACAATGGAGTTTGCAGGGAGGCAGCAGTGAATGGAGTCAGGAAGCAAGACAGGGTTGAGGTAATCAATCTGGAAATATTGGAATTATAAAGGATAATGGCAAAGGGGCAAGGAGCACAAAGAAGGTAGATAGTGAGGCAAGAATGATGGGAATGGAAAAATAGGAAAGCTCAGATCTGAGCCACATGTTATTAACAACAACATTCAATTTGTTAGAGAAATATATCAACTAAACAGGGCTCATAATCAAGGTTACTGAATGGTTCAGTCTTAATGTTGGATTCAGAGACCCAGTTGTGTGCAGAAATAGAGAAATTGGGGGTCATCTTGGAATCAGATATTCATTCAGGGTCAGCAGAAAAACATTTTTTTTCAATCTTTTTGGGGTCTTTGATGACATTAGTAATTTTTTTTTGACAGCAGGGTCTTAATTAAAACTACATGTAGCTAATGTGATGTCAGATTTTCTATAGATATTCCAAACTTCTAAATTAAATATAAGTAATGCTTAAAGAATGACAGATCTTTGATGCTCATAAAAAACTAATCACTGTGATGGTGTTCATTAATTCATACAGTAATCCTTTCCTGGATATTCTGATTGTAGGTTTGATGGGATTACTGTTGTAAGAAATGGTGGGACACATAGTAATGTTTCGGTGAACTGGCTTATTTCAAGGAATAATAGTGACTCCTCCGCTGTCACTGTAGACCTAATGCCAGCTTCAGGAACTCTAAACCTTGTGGAAGGACAGATGCTGGCTACAGTGCATCTCACCATCGTTAATGATAATTTACCAGAGGAAGCAGAGGCATATCTGTTCCAACTCTTGAACAGTACAATAAAAGGAGGAGCAGAACTAGGTGAACCCATGCAAGTATGTTTATTAAAATTGCTGTTTAGACATACATTGTAATTTTCTGCAACATACTCCTAAAAAATATATGAAACCTCTTTGCATAACATTTTGATGACTGATAGATGGGCATAAATAAAAAGAAAGGAAAAAAATTGTATTTATAAAGCATCTTTCACAAGCACTTCCCTGTCACTGAAATACTTAAGAAATCTTGCATCAGGGATATACGAACAAATAATCTATTTCACTGAGGTAAGAGGTTCCGAGACAAGACAAGAAATTTCAGACAAGGAGAAACATGGTGTGGTTGTATCAGGACAATTCATTAAGCAACAAAAGTTATGCTTTCCAAAAGAAAGGCAGTCAATTTTCCAGCTCATACAGTTCTTTTGCCTACTGACTCTTATGGCTACAGACAACTTTGACTCCTGTTCTTCTTTTCTTTTCCTGTGTCATCTTGAAATCTGTGCACCTACCTTCTGCAGGTTCATTCTTTTTATCTCCAACATTCAGGGGCTCTTCCATGTTACCGTGTGTTGAACTTGTTAACTGTTTGGCAATAATGTACAATTATCCCTTCATCTACTAGGAACTCATAAAAATATGAAATACACATAGAAGTGAATTAATTCTACACACAAGGTACAATGAAGAATAACAGTCACAAGACGTGTAAAAAAAATACACATTTCCTATATGGCTGAGAAATATTGACCAGGCAGCAATAGAAACACTGGTTCGTCTTCAAACAGTGACACAGAGAATTACACTTCTTCCTGAGGAAACAGATGGAACCTTGATTTAATATCTCATCAGAAAGATGGCATATCTGACAGTGCAGTACACCACTGGAATGCCAATCTGAAATATATGTTTTGGATTATGTCTGCTTGTAAAATTTAAGATGCTACTCTGAACTTGGTTATATGTTGTAGTGAATTTTTAAGTTTCTCATCATTTGCAGTAGCTTAGGAAAATCCAGTCTAGAATTTTTTTTCCCAATGGGTGGGAATGCTGTTCAGCTAGCTGTTCGCTGAATCCATTCGGCATGTTACTCTTCCAGAATCCTTCCTATAACTATGATGCTTTTTTTTTAATATTGGGAAATTTATTTGAGTTCTGCTAAAACATATCCACTCTTACAGCATAACAATTTCAATCTTCTTTCAAAACAACTTGTGAATATTTTGAATAAATGCAGTGTACAAAATGATATATGCACGAAGGTTTTATATTTCATATAGCCTGGTGAGATAACAAGAGTGTCAGGTGAAAAGCTGTCAGTTGCAGATTGTGGTTTTGACAATCAGATGGATTTTAAATTATTAGGGTAGACCAAGAATTGAAATAAGACTGTTCACACTTTTTGTCTTTCCTTTGTTTAGATTATTTTCTATATTCAGGATAGTGATGATGTCTATGGCTTAATTCAGTTCGACTCTATGGAAGAACAGAAGATAGAGAGTAGTCCAGCTGGGCGGTTTCTGTCGTTGAGTTTTGCCCGTCACAATGGGACTATTGGTGTTGTGAGGTTAAACTATACAGTACTGTACATTCCTCCTGGTGTTATGGATCTTTCTAAAGCAAAGGATGATATCCTTAATGTTTCTAGCGAAAACAATATTATCTTCATGCCAGGACAATCACAGATAAGTCTCAAGCTACCAATAAGAAATGATGCATTCCTTCAAAATGGAGCAAAGTTTTTTTTGCAGGTAAGTCAATAAGAATAATAACAGTTATAACATTTGTTTAGCATTCATAGTCCAAATTGTCAATACATTTTTGCACAACAGTTATAAATTTTAAAATATCTGTGACATTGACCTCTTTTTAGTGAAAAATCTCAGTTAATCTACCTTTGGGATTGGTTACCTTAAAAAGTAATTGATAGTATTATTTAAATAATCTGTAATATATTCGATTTGATCATTTAATTAAGTACTTTGCAGGGAGTCACATGAGTTGTAACTGAAAACAGGAGTTTTCTAACCAAATACATCATCCCATTCTTTAAATATCATTGAACTATTTATTATTTAAAACGTTTGCAAAACAGCACTTTAATACTTTCTTTTGCTGTTCTTTCAAGTAATACTTACTAATAGTTTGTATTGTGCTGAAGAATTGAGGAAAGGCAATAATATTCTATCCACCATCTACAGATCCTCAAATTACTCTGGTATTATTTACTCATAATTGTCTTGTTTTTCTACTTTCTTGCCACTTTCAAAAATAACTACTGAGTTTATCCTGCCATTTTACCCATGGAGCAAATGATAATTGATTAATGTCCTTTAGAAATGAAGTGCCCCATGAAATATTCTCAGTTGTGGGTGGGATTTTACAGTCTCGCTCAGGAGGGACCAGAAATTTCCACCCGAGGTCAACAGAGATTTCTGTCGTCGGATCCTTGCTTGCTCCAATTCTGTGGCAGGCGGAGTGGTAGAACTGCCGTATTGTCTATTCAAGTTTGAAAATACAGTAAACAGTCAGAATGCTTTCCAACACTTTATGGGAGGAATTTAATTTTGGTGATGGGCACCTACCCACTGATGGGAGAACCTCTGGATATCCCATATTGCTGTTCTCCAGGAGGCTCAATGCAACTGCTAGGCACTTACCCGGACTGTGTTGGGTCTCCCATGCAATGAAGCCGCAAGGAGGATGGAAATCTGTCTTCTGAGAGCTGCTGGCCAATCAGAGGGAGTAGCTCTGCAGTCCTGGGAGTGTAACTGAGAACAATGGCCGCTGCCAGTATAAGACTTGGGCATACTTTGAAGATTGCTAATGGGTCTCTCAATGGAGGTGAGTTTGGGCAGGATGGAGGTCCCAGGGACGGGAGGCACTGGGTGTATACTGGGAAACTGATCCTCTTCCATGTATTTTATGCCCTGCTAAGTTAACTCCCATTGCATTCTGTTATTTGATACTATTTCATACTTACTGAGTATCCTTGTGTGCAACTTGCATGTGCATGAAATCATGTATGTTTGGCTGCTGTTTTAATTTTATCTCTTAGTTAAGTTTGATGTATCACAGCAGATTAATATTATGAGTCACTCTACATTATGGATCAGGTTGGATATTTAAGACTATCAAAAATGCAATTCAAGAGCATCCTTCCAAATTATGCTTTGCTCTTTAAAAAATGCTTATTTTACTTTAATTATTGGTGCATATTTATCTTGCAATTTTTGCTTCTGTCCTCGAAGATGAACTATTAGTCTGATTATATTTAAGAAGTCCTGATACCTGATTCAAAACTGAACTAGCCTCTTTATTCTAAATAAAAACTAAATGTGGTTACAGTGCACATTTTTCTGAAAATCACATTCCTTTGTTTTTATAAGTGTAGTTGCTTTGAAACTATCCTACATACTGAGATGGATAGAGATTTCTCAATGTAAAGTTGATGGTATTAAATTATACTGTGTAGAGAATGCTATTAATTCTTTGAATGATGTCGAAGTCAAGCTGTGTGTAATGCTGGCTACAATTCTTTTGTTCGCTGGAGTTTGTGACTGGTTTTACATAAAAAAAGTTTCATTTGGTTCAGTTCACACACTATCAATATGGTGAATGAGGAATTAGTGTGCAGTTCAATAAAATTTTTCACTTCTCTCAGTAATTTATACTCCCGCTCACTTTGGTTACCTGCCTTAGTGTACTTGTACTCTGTTTCATTTCACGCATCATTTCCCTTTGTTTTCATAGAATTAAAATAAAATTCTTGGATTATATGCCTGATAACACAGTGGGTTAATGATATATAGTGCTGGGACATTGCCAAGTGACTGTTTCCTGCATGATAAATATTTTAATCAGGTAGCGAATAGTTCTAACAAGCCCACTGCTTTCCAGCATTAAGTTAAACAAAGAACAAAGAACAGTACAGCACAGGAAACAGGTCCTTCGGCCCTCGAAGCCTGTGCCGCTCATTGGTCCAACTCGACCATTTGTTTGTATCCCTCCATTCCCAGGCTACTCATGTGACTATCCAGGTAATTCTTAAATGATCCCAGTATGTATGCCTCCACCGCTTTATTTGGCAGTGCATTCCAGGCCCCCCCCCACCCTCTGCGTAAAAAACGTTCCTCTGATATCAGAGCTATATGGCGCCCCTCTACCTTGAGTCTGTGACCCCTCGTGATCGTCACCTCTGACCTGGAAAAAAGCTTCCCACTATTCAATCTATCTATACCCTTCATAATTTTGTACACCCCTATTAGATCTCCCCTCATTCTCCGTCTTTCCAGAGAGAACAACCCCAGCTTACCAATCTCTCCTTATAGCTAAGATCCTGCATACCAGGCAACATCCTGATAAACCTTCTCTGCACTCTCTCTAAAGCCTCCATGTCCTTCTGGTAGTGTGGCAACCAGAATTGGATGCAGTACTTCAAATGTGACCTTACCAGCATTCTATAAAGCTGCAACATCAGACTCCAGCTTTTATACTCTATACCCCATCCTATAAAAACAAGCATACCATGTGCCTTCTTCATCATCTTCTCCACCTGTGCTGTCACCTTCAGGGGTTTGCGGACTTGCACACCTAGGTCCCTCTGTGTTTCTACACTCTTGATGGCCCTGCCATTTATTGTATAGCTTCCCCCTACATTAGTTTTTCCAAAATGCATACCTCACATTTATGTGGATTAACTGGCATTTAAGAAAGATTAACAGGCAAGAAGTTCTCCTGCACCTCTTAATGACTAGATAGAGGGTGGTGCTCGCAAAAACTTTTGGTAAAAATGGATGAGAAATGCCATTTGAGACATCTGTCACTACGACAGCGGATGAATGAGCATCGCTCAGCAATCACCAGGCAAAACAGTTCCCTTCCTGTGGGCGAACACTTCAGCAGTCATGGACATTCGGCCTCCGACCTGCGGGTAAATGTTCTTCAAGGGGGCTTTTGTGATACACAACAGCGCAGAGTCGCTGAGCAGAGACTGATAGCCAAGCTCCGCACACATGAGGACGGTCTTAACAGGGATCTTGGCTTCATGACACACTATCTGTAACCCCCGTAACTTGCCTGGGTTAGCAAAAAACCTCACTTACTGTGCTGTCTGGAGAAAATACACAATTCTCCAACAATGCTCAGGATTCCCTTCATACACATTGTTCGCCACTTTAACACTTGAATAGCAGGTTAGATGTAAGGATTCGCATTCTAATCAGCAATCTCTGACTGTCTGTGCTGATGTGTGCTATTGCAGACCAGAACACTGCATTTGCCTGAGGAAGACACAGTGTCGAAAGCTCGCCTTTTTACTATCAAATAAATCGGTTGGATTTAAAATTGGTGTTGCTAAATTCTTACTGAGTTCTTCCCATCCGGAAATAAGACACAGGATTGGATTTTCTGAGCAATTTTCAGAGGTGAACTGCACAAGCGAATTTCTTTGGAACATTGGGAAAAGATCTGCTGAGTTGAACCACTGCCCATATTCTTTTCTGATTGGGCTTTGGGTGACACTTAGAAGAATCTGTGAGCCAGTAGATTAATGCATGTGAATAAATGTATATTTCAAACCTGTCCTTCCCACTTGTTAAAAGCTGTTTTATTTGCCCAGCCATATTAACCAGGATTCAGGGCTTGTAGGTGTTAATTTACAAACAAATATAAAGACTAATAGCATGCTGTTACACTATTAGGCCAGTGTTAAAATGAATTGGCATTTTCTTGGGGTGGCTGAGGTAATTAAAAATCCTCTAGCAGATACTGAGAGGTTGCCTTTCTTTGTACTCCAGCAGCTATTGACAAGAAGTAGGTATCCCCCCCAATCTCGAAACTTCCTTCTTTATATTATTTTCAGGGGAAGAATTAAAAAACCGACTGAAGATTAGCAGTTCAGCAAATTCTCTGTGAAGACACTGTAGGAGGCTTCTGAGACATTCCCCAGAGATTTAAATGCCTCTATGCCAAAAAATATTAAGTGTCCATGTCTGTCCCTGTAAGCAACCACAGACATGTATATCCCTCAGCAGCATGCTCATCTCTAACCCGAATTGGCGAGCTTCCAGTCAAAGACTCTGAGTGTTCTAATGACCCTGTTCATGTATCTGTTGGCAATCAAACAGAAGAGAAAACCCCTGCTCGTGTGTCATTTGATCTGTCATTTGAGATTGCTGGAGAATTTTGTTTTTAATACCAAGACAGAAGACAGAAGTGGCCATTTAAATTAATGGAACTGAAAGATTGACTGGAAGTGCTGTCCCATTTCATAAAAAGACAGCCAAATTAAAAAAAAGTATGCTTGTCCAAAGAAAGCAAATTGAAATAAATAGTTCCTCTGTAGTTCAGCTGACAATTGAAAAATCATGGAATTTAAGCTGCAATCTTCTGCAAGAATATTTTCTGATTTTAGATTTTTGCAAGTGAAGCATTGTTTTGAAATGAAGGCTGAAGTAGATCGATTTTTGGCTAACGAGGGAGTTAAAGGCTATGAGGTTAGAACGTGGATCAGTCAATTTTTTATTGAAAAATGGAGCTGGCTAGAGGTGCCTATTGGCCTTTCCTACTTCATATGTTTGTAATGCAGATGCCAATCTTCAGCCAATTTGATTCATTCTACATGATATCAAGAAATGGCTCAAGGCACATGATGCTGCAAAGGCAATGGACCTAACAACATTCCAACAATGGTATGGAAGACTTGTGCTCCAGATCTTGCCAGATACCTAGTCAAGATGTTCCAATACAGCTACAAAACAAGCATTTACTCAGCAGTGTGGAAAATTGCTCACATTTGATCACTGCACAAATATCAGGACAGATGCAATTCAGCCAACTACTTTCCTATGGTCCACTCTTGTCATCAGCAAAATGATGAAAGGTGTCATTGACAGTGTTAACATGTTGCAGTTACTCAGCAATAAAGTAGTTAATTTATTAGTCACAAATGGGCTTACATTAACACTGTAATGAAGTTACTGTGAAAATCTCCTGGTCATCATACTCCGGCACCTATTTAGGTACAAGGAGAGAGAATTTAGCATGTCCAATACACCTATCAAAACATCTTTGGACTTTGGGAGGAAACTGAAAAACCTGGAGGAATACCATGCAGACATAGGGAAAACATGCAAACTCTGCACAGACAATGACCCAAACCAGGAATCGAACGGGATCCCTGAGCCCTGTGAGACAGCATGCTGACCACTGTGCCACTGTGCCATCCTGATAATCTACTCACTAATGCTCAGCTTGAGTTTTGCCAGAGATGCTCAACTCCTGATCTAATTCCAGCTTTTATCCAAACATGGACAAGTTTAAAGTTTATTCATCTATGTCACAAATAGGTTTACATTAACACTGCAGTGAAATTACTGTGAACCAAACTTGATGAGAATCACAACCGTTGACATCAGGTCAGCATTTGATCAAGTGTGACATGGAGGAACCCTAGCAAAATTGGAGTCGGTGTGAATGAGTGAGAGAATACTCTGCTGTTTGGAGTCAACCTTACGCAAAGGAAGATAGTTGTGATTATTAAAAAAAAGTCACCTTAGTCCAAGACTTTGTTGCAGGAGTTCATCTGGATAGTGTCTGTGGCCCAACCATCTTTAACTGCTTTGTCAATGACCTTCCCTCGAATGTAAGATCAGAGGTGGGATGTTCCTTGATTGTGTAACATTAAGTATTATTCCTGACTCCTCAGGTGCAGAAACAGTTTGTGTGCAAATGCAACAAAAGCTGGATAATAGTCAGGCTTGGGTTGATAAGTAGCAGGTAATATTCACGCCACACAAGTGCTGGGCAATGACCATCTCCAATAAGAGATAATCTATTTCTGTCTTCATGATATTCAATGACAGTGCTGAATCCTTCATTCTGGAACACCCCCAATTAGACATTCTCCAACAAGTTACTTGCCATCTTGACTTGGAAATATATCACCATTGCTTCACTGAGGCTGTCCTGGAACTCCTTTCCTAACAGCACTTTGCATTGTCTTATAATAGATGGATTGCATGTTCATGAAGGAAGCTCATCACCATCTTCTGAATGACAAAATAGGCTGGGCAATAAAATGCTGGCCTAGCCAGTACTAGTCACATCCGGTGAATGAATGAAAAAAAGCTTTTATTGGTAGGTCTGACATAGGTCTGACAATTGCTTATGTAATTGGAAGTTATTGTTACATTGGTGTATATTTATATTTTAAAACTGAGCACAGAAGACTGCAAAAGATGGTTTCTCATTTGAAACCATAATTTCCAAGTGGCAAGAATGGGAACTTTCCAAATTGACGTTGAATCAATCACTCTTCCTGTAACTAATCCAAAAAGAAATCAACATTTTGAAAAGGTTATTCAAACACAAAAACACTGGCTATCTCAAATTTAAGAGGTGTGAAATTCGCAACATGTATAATCAACGTAACTACTCACATGATTTGAAAAAGAATCTTGGACTTATAAGTAAGTCACATGATGAGACAGTCATGTTTTGTGTTTGCTTTTAAACAAGTAGGAAGCTGAATGTGGACAGAATTCCACCAAAGCCATTGAACCAGCTACAAGTTATCCAGGCAGCCAAGTAATCACTAGCAAAACTTTGAAAGTGGAAGATTGAACAGAGAGAGAAAGACACTCCCCAACCTGTACCAATTTTAGTTCATTTCAGAACCAGTCTTCTAGAAATCTCATAGCTGATTGAAAATCCGTTGCTTTGCAAGGTCTTCACTTCAACTTTAGAACAACAATGGCAACTTCATTATAGGCTTGTAATGAAAAAGACTGAAATAATTCTAAGCTCCAACTATGTATTATCTTCATCTGCATCTAATCGTTGTGCATGTGACATGAGTGAGTGATTCCTTTCCTCAAATTTGGGGTAAGTGTGAGATAATAAATCACTCTCTAGTTCTAAACTCACAAAAAGTTTGCTGCTGGAATTATGTAATTGAGGCATTCATTCTGAGGGTATGGAAACATATACTTTTCACATACATATGTACTAATCATGGATAATAAAGGCAAACACATGAATTCTGTCCATGACATCACTGACCCCAATGCATCTGTCCTTGAAAGTCAAAACTGTCCTCCCATTCCCCCGCCATCTTATTTCTCTCCTGCATTTGCTGATAATATTGTATTTTTCTACATTTGGAGTCTTGGTGACCTCAGAACAAGAATTGTTTATATTGAAGAAAAAAATAGCTCCAGATATGTTTTTTTTGTTCTAATTATAATGTCAGGAAAAAGAATCTAACTATTATATTTTCTTTAAGCTGATTGGGCATGATACTTAAATTTGGAGTTGATTTAAGCTTGACAAATCTCTGTTCATTTTTCCAGCTTAAAACGGTGGAGTTAGTAAACCACATTCCTCTTGCCACATCAGTAAGTCCCAGGCTGGGTGATCCTCTGAACATCTCACGGACAGTGACTCCTGAATTAGCAAATGGAGAGGTTGGATTTACCAGCAATGAGACTCTTCTTGTTCATGAACCAGAGAACTCTTCTGAAAGTCAGGTATATGTGAGCTGAAAGTTTAAGTGTTTAGTTGCAAAACTTATGACTGGAAAGGTAAACATCTGCAACTGACTACTCTATTCAGCCTGATCCTTAAAGATCTTATCCTTAAGGTAGCAAAAAAAAGGTACGCCGCCCCTCCTCTCAGACTCATGTGTATTCCTGGAAAGGCTGAAAAGCTGACCAATTTGGAAAAGAGAATCTGTAAAATTCCTCAATGACCATTCACATAATTTGAAATAATTCTGGAAGATAATTACATAAATTAGAGGTGCTTTTTTCTGCAGAGTGTTGGAGAATTAGCAAAATAAAAACAAAATACTGTGGATTTTGTAATCTGTAATATAAATGGGAATGCTGAAAAATCTCAGTAGTCCAGCAGCATCTGTAGGGAGAAATATCAGAATTAACACTTTGGGTCTGTTTGACTCTTCGGAACTAAAAGAGAGGGAAAAGGAGCTGGATATTATAATATAAATGGAGTGGAACAGCTGAATTAATGAGAGCCAGGAGAGATTGCTACAAAAATGTAGCAAATGTACAACAGGGGATAAATGGCTTGGCTGTGGAGGCAAGAGGGTAGGTTAGTAGTTTTGCAATATATGGAATATTTTTTTAAGAAGGGATTACAATGGATGCAAGAGGTCACAGTTTGTAATTGTTGAATTCGGTATTGAGTCCTGAGAGCTGTAACACTGTAATGGACTTAAAACATTAACTCTGTTTTCTGTCCCTATAGCTGTTGCCAGACCTGCTAAGCTTTTCCAGCATTCTCTGACATTACACTGGACAATCAGTTTTCACAAATAAACATCTGTGCGAATATTATGAACAGTAAATTAAAATTTACATTTAATTATATTTACAGATGGCTTAAAGCACAGACCCGTTCCAATTAAAAAATATGGGATATGGGCGTCGCTGGCTAGACCAGCATTTATTGCCCATCCCTAGTTGCCCTGGAGAAAGTGGTGATGAGCTGCCTTCTTAAACCATTGTAGTCCTGAAGTGTACCCACAGTACAGTTAGTGAGGGAGTTCTCGGATTTTGGCTCAATTTAATCCTTGAGTTGTTGTGATCTTGTTTTCAGATATATATTGCGTTGCAGCGAGATGGAACCGATGGCTCCGCAGAGGTATATTGGCATTTGAGACCTATAGGGGTTAATCATCACAATATCACCAGTGAGGACCTCAGCCCTATCAATGGGTCTGTTGTGTTCTTATCAGGCCAGAGCAACGCGACAATCAACATCACAATAAAATCAGATGATTTGCCTGAAATAAATGAGACTTTGATTATCTCATTAGACCGGTATGTACCTTCTTCCATTGGGTTTGTTTGCTTATAATAAAAATGTTTTCTCAATAATTTTTCAAATATAACATTCTAGGATTTGAATACATAATCAAGTGTGAAATGCAAAAAAATTCACAGCATGTGCGTTACTGGCAAGGCCAGTCTTTATTGCCCTATCTTAATTATCCCTGGGAAGGATGTAGTGAGCCACTTTCTTAAAACATTGCAGTCATTGTGCATATTGTTCAAGATGCTGTCTTTTGGGTGTGTCTTAAACAGATACCCCATTGTCTCATTGTTTATATATGAAAGTGCTTTTGACACTCTTGGAAAAAGAGTAGGAAAGTTGTCCCAATGTCCTTACTGGTATCAATTTCCTACATATTTGATTGATGTTTGGGGGACCTTCTGTTAAAATGAGCTGTTGTGTTTCCCAATGTTACATATGTTCCCCATTATTTAAAACCCACAATATGGTGACTATGAGCTGAAAAATGAAGTGATGCTGGATAGCTTTTCTTTTATTTGACAGAAACATGATGGGCTGAATGGACTCCATGCATTTTCTATGTAGAAGTGACTGCACTGTGCAAGCACTTCATTGGTTGTGAAGCATTTTTGGATGTTTTGGAGTTGTGAAAATGTTTATATAAATGCAAGTTTTTTTCCCTGATTCAAAAGGAATTTCTGGCTCTTTACTAGATCTCTTGCACAATACATGGTATTTGATTATAATGCCAATTTGAGGTAAAAATTGTTTAATTAACTGTGAAGTTAAGCAATTTTGTTCATTCTAAAACTGCACAAGATCCAATAAATATCAAAATGTTTGCAAGCTTGCAGTATTATTGTGCATCATGATTTAATAAACAGCTAAACCAAAACACAATTTCACCAGGTTCATTGGTTCAGTGAAGAGAGTGATTGTACCAAAAAATAGGTAAACTGGACAAATCAAAAACCAACCAAAATCCACGGCTGCTTTAATGGATATTTGATGTATTCTGCAGCCTTGTTTGGACATTTACACTGCTAAATCGGTTCTCCTATTTCAGTTGCTATTTTGTAGATCCAGATTTTTTCATTAGTTTGGAAGCTTGATTTTAACCCAGAAGAGAAATTGGTGGATGAAGGAGAAGTTGTGTCAGATGCCCTTAAATGTGGTAACATACAGCCTCAGCATTTCATACAGGTGTGCCTATTCACAGGCCTGAACAGCTCTTGGTATTTCAAATCTACAAGCTTCATCTATACATTCCTGCATAGCTAGGTTGAAAATGCTGACAGTGAGAAGGGTTCGTTCAGACGCTAGGAGGCTGCATGAAGTATCAAAGTCATACCAGTAATTAGGAGGGCGTTTTGAGAGAGTTTCATATTCAGGAGTTGGGAAGGAGGCATAATTTTTCCTTGTGGGAAGCGGAGGAGTATTCCTGATTCTGTCAGTCCTGTTTGAAGTTTAAGGGTAGCAGTGTTTCATCAGTGTCATCTTAGCCAGAGGTATCATTGAACTGGTTAAGATATCTGCCTTCAGAGAGATAGCTTCACATGACTATGGAAAGCCAGATGTGACATCAGACCACTTATATTTCAAAGCCCAAATATCACCCTTTTCCTGTTGAGCAAAAGTTTGAAACATCCCCCTTTTCACATTGAACAAGAGATTCAAACATTCATAGAAGATAGGAGCAGGAGGAGGTCATTTGGCTCTTCTGGCCTGCTCTGACATCAATTACCCTCATGGCAGATCGACCAACTCAATATCCTCATCCTGCTTTCTCCCCATAACCTTTGATCCCATTCGCCCCAAGTGTTATATCTAACTGCCTCTTAAATATATTCAATGTTTTAACATAAACTACTTCCTGCGGTAACGAATTACAAGCTCACCACTCTTTGGGTGAAGAAATGTCTCCTCACCACAGTCCTGAATGGTCTACCCAGAATCCTCAGACTGTGACCCCTGGTTCTGGAGTCCCCACCCTCAGGAATATCCTCCCTGCATCAACCTTACCTAGTCTTGTTAGAATTTTATGTCTTTATGAGTTCCCCCATTCATCTGAACTTCAGCGAGTCCCCATTTCCTAGTGAATAGAAGGCAAATTTGCATGCAATACTCTGCATGATTGTAAGTTACAGTAAGAAGTCTCAGAACACCAGGTTAAAGTCCAATATGTTTATTTGGTAGCAAACACCACTAGCTTTCGGGGCTTTGCCCCTTCATCAGGTGAGTGGGGAGTTCTGATCATAAACAGAATATATAAGGCACATACTCAGTTTACAGGATACTGATTAGAATGCGAGTCTTTACAGCTAATCAAAACTTAAAGGTGCAGACAATGTCTGTGCACAAAGCCCCAAAAGCTAGTGGCATTTGCTATCAAATAAACTATTGGACTTTAACCTGGTGTTGTGAGACTTCTTACTGTGTTTACCCCAGTTCAATAGCAGCATCTCCACATCATGATTGTAAGTTACCCATTGCTCTTGTATATTAACTTCCCTAGTCAATTAGCACACATGCATTGCATGTATAGTCTTTAAATTGTCCAGGGATGCATATTCGTGGACATTATCTGTTCATCTGGATGATGTTCCTTGTCCAGAGGTAGTGTAATTCCTGTGGCTCTTGTTGCCTTGATGTTGTTCCATTGCAGTTGTTAGGGACTTGTGGACCTCTGGGCTTTTTGGTAGTTCTGTATTCAGTACAGTGATGAAGTTCCTCCTTCCTGAATGGCTGAATGCAGTGTACAAACAATTTCACTTGTTGATACTTGTTATTATCACTTTGTTATTATCATAGACTTTGTTTCTGATGAGCAATAATATTAATTTTGAAACCAAAGTAAAGCCGAACTTCTGCAGATTGCAGTTAGTTCTAATTGACCTTCAGCAATTACTTCATCAGTCGCCAACAGCCTGGTTGATAGTAACAGTTTAAAAGAGGCAGTCCTTCTGCTGCCAGAGGTGGTGCATTCCACTAAAAGATCTGTTTTCAACAGTCTCTTTGCAGCACTTTCAATGGTAAAGTTAAAAACCGAATGGGTTTGTATTAAAAAAATAGGGAGTTGTGTACTGGCATCCAGCAAGCTATGAAATGTACATAGCTGCAATAATAGAATCCCTACAATGCAGAAGGAGGCCCTTTGGCCCATCGAGTCTCCACCAACAACAATCCCACCCAGCCCCTATTCCTGTAACCCCACGTATTTACCCTGCTAATACGTCTGATACTTTAGGGGCAATTTAGCATGGCCAATTAACCTAACCTGCACATCATTCATCAGTGCAGACTTGATGAGCTGAGTAGTGTCCTTCAGCACTGTAGGGTTTGTATGATTTTCTATGATTGTTTGACTGTGGTAAGAAATTGGAGCATCCGGAGAAACCCATTAGGCACAGGGAGAATGTGCAAACTCCACACAGACCCCATAGCCCATGCAGACCTGTGAAGCACCTTGTGATCACTGAAATGTAAAGTTTCAACAGCAATTAAATCAGCATAATTTAAATGCACATTCTCTTAGAACTAACTGTAGAAGCAAGTATCTGAAGTCAATGAGCTGAATTTTATTGGGTCAGTAAAATAGCAGCGAGCCACATTGGGACAGCATCCTATCACTGTTCAGCCAGTGGAAAGGTTTCCCAGTAATGGGCAAGGGATGGGCTGTGAGACACACCAGAGGTGCACAGTCAATTTACGTAATTAAAAGCCCTAACAAGGGCCATTTTACAGGATCGCCAGTATTTTACCAATAGCAAGCACAGCTTCCTGCCACAGTGTTTAGCAATCATCCTCTTCCTCGATTTGTCTCAGCATGATGTCATAAATTGATCTTGATATTCTGATTAGTCATGGGTCACACTAGTTCACTGGCAAATAGCAAACCTTTTGAATACAATTGTCATCAGAGCAAGTAGGATTTGCAAGTGTGCATGTTGTGTGATGTTGAAGATGAAAAAATACCTCTTTTATCCTATCTTCTGAACCTTCTGGAAAGGAAATTCATATCCCTTACTACTGTGTACCTACAGGGTAGAGACAGAAAGATTTGTGGTATATTTTGGGTAAGTAGAGTGAATTGTGCTGTTCACATTTTGCTCAAAATGTTATGATTCTCACTTTATATGATGTTTCATGAGTGCAGTATTAGCACACACACATCATCTGTTTGCATGCAATTTGACTGAAATCAAGGGAGTTTTAGGTTTACTACATGTAAGATAGTTATTTAATATCTCCCAGGTTGCTTCCATAGTTATTGTCTTTATTTACTGGTTGTTTTGATTATTCATTAACAATCAAAAAGAAAGTTAGTGTTATAGGATCCTGAAGAAGCTTTGTTTGCTAATCACAATTTTATTCCAGGTAACCTACTTTGCATTGTCCTTTTGCATTTCGCTTTACACAAACTCAACCAGATCTATTATATGTTTAAATATTGGCCAGCACTAATCAAATAGTTTAAAAAGTGCAGGAATTCTTATTCCTATTGAAATTCAGTGTGGCTGTAGATCATGCCATTCAAATCATTGTCGAGTTAAAAATTGACATGGGCCAATGCTTTGTTGGTCACCACATAAAATTGTTTGTTGCTTTGATGCCTATAGATTGATTGTGAGTTGAGAATGTAATCTTAACATTTCTGTTCTGTTTTGCATGCAGGAACAACTATTAGCATGGTTTACCAGAAACCAAAAATATGTTTTTCTGCACAGTTGGTTTGTTAAAATTGACCTATTAAGAATTAGAGGACACAGTTGATTGGCATATTGGTCTTGGGACATGAATTTGAATCCAGCTCAGTGATGAATGAGGTTTACCTTCCCTGTGGTTTACAGAGATCAAACACGAAATCAGTTTCTGCTGGATTTCATGCTACAGCAGAAACAAAAATGCCAAACTTCCTGAAATAATCTCTCCAACAACCCCTTCTCTTTTGTCCCGAGTGTACTTCAAAATGACTTAAAACTTTGATCGAGTTTTTGGTCACCATTTTAATGCTTCACCATGGTTGTGCATCTCATCTCCTTTTATTTTTACAGACAGTTTTCAATGGGATTAATTTTTAGTTGCTGAGTGCTGGAGTTTGAGGAAATCCAAAAGACCACTGGGAACCCAGAAGTCCAGATCCCCCAGCAGCTGGCACTCTTCATTCAAATGCATGAGACTATTGGCTTTGCTTATTGCCAATTTGGAAGTCAGTCTGATTTGATGGACTTCCAGTTCTGAAGGGAGCGCTACAGAAGTGGCCACAGGACCAACTAATTCGGAGGGTGGTGGCAGTGGGGCCCAGTTCAATCTGAACTTCAGAGAATGGTACTGCGGAGTGGATATGGACTAATCTGAGAGGATAGGGGTTTGTATGGGGATTGTGGTCTGATGGTCAGGGGAGTTTGCGGATCCAGGGAAGCATTCATGCTGTGAAAACTCCTTGAGGCTATTACTGTCTTGCTGCAGCTTCCAGGTTTCCTGAAGTGGTAAACCTAACCAGCCACAGTTAAAATACAGAACTATGTGTATCTGAGATGCTGTGCCTCAGTAACATAGCTAAAATATCGACCGGTGTCCTGGGAGCAAGTTGACTGTCCGTTGCTCATTAAACTTGGATGTCAGTGTGTTCAATACAGCTTCCCAATGTGCTCGAAATTTTTGCTCTTTTAATGCCACCCCCCCAGCCTCTGCAGCCAACCCTGCCCAGTCACCCATGTTAAAATTCTTCCCAGTATTTCTCTTTAAATGAATTTTGTAATAAATGTATGTTTCACTCACTATTTTAATGTAAGTTGATGTAAAGTTGAGCTAATTTAAACACAATGTAAGTATTGAAATGATGAGCAGAAACTTATGGTGTGTAAAATAAACACTGATTCAAATTGTGATGGTTATTGCTGAAAATAATATGCTATTTTCTCCATAGTCATGGATCAGAAAATAATATATTCATAAATTAAGCATTCTTTTGATTCTATGTACATGTGAGTTTCATTTTATTTGGCACTGAATTGGCTCATTTGTTTGCATGAAGTTTTGTTTATTATTTAATGCTATCTTTTAACCTGATTTTTTTAATGGCTGGTTGACCATGTACTGTTGGAGAAAATGATTTTGATTTGCTTTGATTTTTGTTAGTATTGTGCCGGGATGGGATTTTGGTGTTCAAAATGGAATGAAGATTGAAAACTGGAAGAACTTCAGCTAAATGATTTACTGCTATATGAATGCATATGTAATTATTTTCTCTGAATCAGAAACAATTACTGTTTTTAACTTTATATTTCATTTGCAGAACTGACCCTGAAAATCATATTGTAAAATCAGGATTTACCAGCAGAAAGATAATTATTTTACAAAATGATGATCCAGGTGGAATATTCGAATTCTCCCCACAAACAAGGGGACCATATTTTGTTCATGTAAGTCTAGAGGGAACAGCTTACTTAAGTTTATGTCCTGGGCTATTGAAGTGTTGTGAGTTTCCTAGCTATAGAAAAAAACATTCACTAAAAACATGAACTGGGAAGCTTCATTTTACCACCAAAGATAGAAAAAACACAAAATGAAATGGAATCCTTTCACGCATAATAGTTGTAATTAGATTATATATGATCAAGCATGCTTTTAATAGCATTGACTGTAACTTGTTTTTAACACATCGATATTTGATATTTTATACATATAAGGAATTCTTGCCTACTTCCTTAGTTTCCATTCATTTGTTTGTTGAAGGATGAACTTTCTGCTACACTAGGGTATAGATTCATTGGTGTGTTCTGTAATATCAATCCAACCACTATTATCCTGGTGTGAATCTCCATAACGAATGGTAGAATGCTACTTGACCACAGGCCAACAGAACCAAACCATATTCTATTCTCAGATGATTGCCACACATGCACATTCCTAATGCTCATTGGATAGCATTCCTGATTCAATTCCTTCTGTACAGCCAATTGAAAGATTTCTGCTAAGTTGCAACTGAAATAAGCTAATGAGTGAGCTGGAGAATGAAATTTTCTTTTTAGTTCACCAAGGACAAAGCTTTATGCATCGGGATTGCATGTCAAAAATTTGGTGGTATGGCTGACTTATGGAAGTCATAATTCATTTAGGTTCTGTATGTCTCTCTGGAAGCCTTCCGTCTCAGGAGATGATGCTTTGCCCCTTGCTGGTCAACTCTGTCTTAAACAACACCTGGCTCAGGCATAGTAGTCTTTGCCACAAAAAAAGATATTGAGTGAAGAAGTGAAGGGTTTTCTGGCCTCTGTTTTCCTTGGACTGGTTTCTTGGCTAACTGAGCGTTCTGGTACTCCTCGACTCTGCTACTGACCTCCCTGATAGTCACACTCTAGAGGTCATGGCCAATGGTGCCTGTCTCTCTGTTGTCTGTGTCAATGTCTTCTATCTTTATATTTCATTTGCAAATGCCCTTGTAGTGGAGATGTAGACATCCAGCAAGTTGTGACTCAGTGACCAGTTCACTGTGAAGATCTTGGGTATAAAGCTATCATACATCTGATGTGTATGGCAGATTCTGTACAGTGGCTCATTAATAAATGTACGCTTATGAATTATTATCCACCAGGGTCTGTGAGTTGGTGACCTCGTCCTTCAAGATGTGCTGAGGTTGGATCTGAAACTGCACAAATGGAAAACATTCAGCCTTTTTGACTTTTTAGCATATGTTGTCAAACTGTAGAGGATTATACTGAGGACCCAGGCTTGGTAGACTCACAGTCTGTCATTCTCAGTCATGTTGCCTTTCATAGAATCCCTACAGTGCAGAAGAAGGCCATTCAGCCTATTGAGTCTGTACCAACCACAATCCCATTCGACCCTAGCTTGTACTTCTGGCAATAAGGAGCAATTTAGAAAGATCAATCCACCAGCCTGCACATTTTGGGACTGTGGGAGGAAACTGGAACACTCAGAGGAAACATACGCTGACATGGGGAGAATGTGCAAATTCCATACAGACAGTAACCCAAGCTGGGAATTGAACTGCAGTTTCTGGCACAGTTATACAGCAGTGCCAACCACACTCTCTCATTCAGCTTGAACAGAAGAGCTGCAGCCTTTGAAATGTATGTATTGATTTTATCATCAAGTGACTGATCGCTAGATCGTGGAGTCTTGGAAATGTGAAGCAACAACAACCTCCAGCATCACATTGTCTGTGCTGACTGATGGCATATTCCAAACTATGATTTTTGTCCTCCTGATGATGCAGATCAACTCAAACAGTTTACAGGTGTGAGAGAGTCTGCTGCAGTTGTTTCTCAGATTGAAATGCTAGTGTGGCATGCATCAATGTAGAGAAATTCTCTGATGAGGATTTGGTGCATCTTTGTCTTGGATCTCAGGAGTGCAAAGCTGAATACCTTTCTATTAGGTCTGATATGTATGTAGACATTTGATGTAGAAGAACAGAAAGCTTATGACAGAGACAGAGTGAAGAGTATGCCAGAGTGTCAATGCCAGAGCATAACTCTGTTAACCCTAGTGTGGATCTCACATGGTTTCAGCGTTGCCCTATCGTAATTGACTTTAGACATCATGTAGTGGAAAGTGGAAATCATGCTGTGCAGCTTTGGAGTACAGCCAATTTTCTTCAACTTGAGTAAGTCACCATTGCTCAGATGGTTGAATGCTTTGGAGTGATTGACAAAGACAGTGGGGTGAATTTTCCATTCCATTCACCATGGGAATTGAAATGGCTGAAGGATGGACCAAAGAAAGGTGAATTGACCATGGGTGGGATTTTCTGGTTTCAAGACGAATGCGGGTGGAAAATCTCACCTAGTATTTTGTAATTTTTTTTTTGCAAAATTTCTCTTGTAGCTGCCAGACTGAGAAGATCAAGTCAATGGGGAGGCAGTAGTATTATTACTGGACCAGTAATCCAGAGATCCCGAGTAATGGTCTGGGGACACAGGTTCGAATCCTATCACAGCAGATGGTGAAGTTTGAATTCAACTTTTTTAAAAAATGAAGAAATCTGGAACCAAAAGTCTAATGATGACTATGAATCCCTGTTGTTGATTGTCGTAAAATCTCATCTATTTACTATTGTCCTTTCGGGAAGAAAATCATCAATCCTTACTTGGTTTACATGTGACTCCAGATCCACAGCAACGTGGTTGACTCTTAAATGGCCTATTAAAGGCGATTAGGGATTATAAATGCTAGCCCATCAAGTGATGCCCACATCCCATGAAGTCTTCTAATTCTCAAACCATTGTGGAATAGGTAGGTTCAGTCAGGATCTGGAGTCTGACCAGGACAATACAAGCAAATGTTTTTCCCATGATGCTCAACAGTTTCTAGATTGTGTTCCTTAAGCTGCATCCAAGGAAATTGAAGGAAGTGAGAATAGAAATTGCAGGACACTGACCATAATCTTCCAGTCTTCTCTAGACTCAGGGGAAGTGTCAGAGGACTGGAGAATTGCAAGTGTTACACCCTTGTTCAACAAGGACAGTGAATTTAACATCAATGTGGACAAGCATCTGGAAACAATTATTCAGGATAGAATTAGTAGATGCATGGAAAAATGTGCATTGATTAGGAAGAGGCAGTATGGATTTCTAAAAGGGAAATTATGTTTAACTAACATGCTGGAGGTTTTTGAGGAGATAACAGAAAGGGTTCATGAGGGTAATGATGTTGACATAGTGTACGTGGACTTTCAGAAGGAATTCAATACAATGCCAGATTACAGATGTGAGAAAAATTATAGGTCATAGAATAAAAGGCACTTTAGCAATGTGGATAAAATTGGTATAATAATAAGAAGCAGAGAGTAATGGTCAAAGGATATGTATCAGGTTTAGGAAGGTTTGTTGTGCGTTTCCCATGGGATTGGTATTGGGACCCTTGCTTTTCCTGATATATATTAATGATCTAGATCTCAGTGCACAAGAAAAATCTCAAAGATTACATATGGTATAAATATATTGTAAGGATGTATTGTAAGCAATGAAGAGATTGGTGTAGAACGTCAAAAGGACATAGACAAGTTGATGTATTGGACAAATTAGTGGCAGATGACGTTCAATTAATGTGGAGAAGTGTGAGGTGATATATTTTGGAAGAAAGAACATGGAGAGAAAACATGAAATGAGGAGGTAAAATTCTTAAGTGTGTGCTGAGGCACAGGGATCTGGGTGCATATATGCATAAGTCAATAAAAATGGCAGGACAGTTAATAAAACATATATAGTATTCTTGGCTTGATTAATATGGGCCATAGAGTACAAGAGCAAGGAGGTTATGCTGAACTTATACAAGATTCTGTTTAGACCTCAGTTGGAATATTACATAGAGTTCTGGATGCCATACTATAAGAAAGATGTGAATGCGTTGGAGAAAGTGCAGAAGAGATTTACGAGAATAGTTTCAAAAATGAAAAACTTCAGATATGCAGATAGATTAATAATCTGTACCCAATTTCATTTATCTTTCCCTTGCCTTTATATTTGAAGCAGAAAAGCCATGGCACATGGCCAAACCCACTTCAGTAGGAAGGGATGACCTGTCTTTGGGATTTTGCTGATGGCGATTTCAAGCTCCTGAAATTTTACTGTCTCATCCACCTTGAGAAATGGAGCAGAAAAGGGGCTGACCATGGAAAGGTCCATTAACTTTGGGTGGGATTTTACAGTTTTGGGATGAGTGTGGCTGTAAAATTTTGCTCCTGCTCTTTCAGCTTTGTAGTAGAACATAAAGTTAGAACTTGGACATCCATGATTTTAACTGGTTCTGTTTCAGTTGAGAGACAGATAGAATAGCACAAATGTTTCAGAAGTTCGATCATCGAGGGCAGTCTACACCTTGCCTATGTCTTTCCTCTAAACTATTCCTCTTGCCAGATGAACATGTAATGTTTCTCATTCAGTGATACAGTCTCAAAGAACTTTGCCACTTGTTGGGAAGTAATATCAATGTTTAGCCCAAGTTCCAGCTGCTATGTGTGCAGTATCAAACAGCGGCAAGTTGTTTTTCAGTCCTATAAAGGGCCCTGATATTTTAAATTGCAATTGAAATGTTGGTGTCTTCTTTATTTTTGGATAAGTTTGATGCGCAGATAGACTTAAAGAGGTGTGATATAGTTGGGATTACAGATACATGGTTCCAAGGTGATCAAGGATGGGAGCTAAATATTGCGATCTATCCAGTGTTTAGGAAGGTTAGGCTAAAAGGTGATGGTGGAGTTATATTAAAGAAAGTATTGATACAATCTTAAGGAAAGATATTAACACAGATGATGTGGAATTTGTATGGGTTGAGTTAGGAAACACCAGGGGGCAAAAAACATTAATAGGGTGGTTTAAAAACCACCAACTTGTATGGTAATGTTGGGAATAACATGAGATAAAGGAAGATCTGTGATTATGACTTTAATCTGCATATAGATTGGATGAATTAGATTAGTCTCTGTACAATTGAGGAGGAATTTCTGGAATATATACAGAATGGTTTTCTGAATCAATAAGTTGAGGAACCAATGGAATCAGGCCTTGTTGCAATGGTATTATGCAATGAGAGAGGATTAGTTGGCAATCTAGTTGTGGGAGAGTCTTTGGGGGGTGAATGACTATAATATGAGAGAATTCTTTATCAACATGGGTAGTGGAGTCATTGATGCTGAGATCAGGATTCTGTATCTCAATAAAGGTAATTATGAAGGTATGAGGCATGAGTTGGTTAAGATGGACTGGGATACATTGCTGAAAGGAAGGACCAGAGACAGACAATGGCAGCCTATGGAACTCCAGAAGTTTTTTATTCCTATTTGGCATAAGACTGGAGAAGAAACTATGGCCAAACTATGGCTTACAAAGGAAAATTAAAGATAGTATTAAATTCAAAGAAGCATACAAATCAGCAAGAAAAAGCAATAGACCCAAGGATTGGGAGCACTTTACAATCAGTAAAAGCAGACTAAAGGATTAATTAAGAAGGGGAAAATAGAGTGTGAACATAAAAACACATTGTAAAAGTTTCTATAGGTATGTAAAGGTGGTTTTCTCACTAGAAACAATACTTTGCCCTTTTTTTAGTACAATTTAGCCCTCATTTGCAATGACCTCAGTGATAAAGAGTTTGGGAGTCCATTAGTTCAGTTAGCTGGACAGTTGCTTTATGATGCATAATGATACCAAAAACACAGGTTCAGTTTCTGTACTGGCTGAGGTTATTCATGAAGACCCCACCTTCTCAGCCTTGTCCCTCACCTGAGGTATGGTGATCCTCAGGTTAAATCACCACCAGTCAGCTTAGAGGGAAAAGCAGCCTATTTAGGACTATGGCAACTTTAGCTTTTACTGATAAAGAACAATCTGGGCATCTATAACAGTGTTTAATCAAGATTGGGATCTTAAGATAGGACATCCATACTTGAGATTATGACAAAACTTGCAACACTTTGTGGAGGTTTTAACTTGATATTGCCTTATTTAGTTCCATTGTGATATTTAATTTGCAGAGCTGAAATGTCTCACTTCATCTTGATTTCAACGATCTGTTTAAAATTCCACAAGCTGGTCAGATACTTCTATAGTTAGTTTGGATATGAAATCCCAACTATCACTGTTATGATGTCTGTGGGGGATTGTCAAAAGATCTTTCTGTGGGCCTTACAGAATAAGAGCTCCCCAATTAGACATGTAGAGACTGGCCCTATAGAGAAGGAGCAGCAGTTACATAGGTAAGATGGGTATGGAGGGATATGGGCCAAACGCTTAGAGGTTTAAAAAAAAAGGTGGCATAGACAAGTTGGGCCGAAGGGCTAGTTCCCATGCTGTAAAGGTCTATGACTCTATGAGCAGCAATTGGGAGTCATTGTTTAAAATCAGTTGGCTTCACTCAGGCCAGCAGAGGATAAACTTGGGGCTGATCTGCAATCTATAGCTGCTGAATGGCATTAAGAATCCACTGTAAATAAAGGGTGATTGGTGATGGAAGACTGGCCTTGATAAGATTACAATCCAATTAATTAAAATTTATCGTCATACTGAACTTGCAAATCACCATGAAAACAGAAAATGCTGAAAATATTCACTAAACCAGGCAGCACCCATGGAGCAAGAAACAGGGTTAATGTTTCAGGTTGATGTTGACCAGAAATATTTACCATTTCTCTCTCTGCAGATGCTGCCAGATCTGCTAGCTTTTTCCAGCATTTTCTGTTTTTATCTCCAGTCCTGCTTTTGCATATTAATATTTTCTGATGTAAGGAATAGCTGGTAAAACTACCTACTATTCAAGATTAACAGTTAATTGTAGTTTCTGTTCACTTATTCATTTCCTATTTAATGGAATAATTACCCTTTTAGACATTTGTTGCCTGAAACAGGATATTGGGAGGGGTGTATAATTAATTCTCTATCACCAGCTTTCCACCATTGCTAGAAATTAAAGTTGCCTGATTGAATTTGCATGCCAATTAAAGCAGAAATTAAGGCCCAATGGAGTGTTAATCTGCCATTATTTGAATGAGGAGTGGGTGGATAGAATTGGTAACTAAAATAGTCTTGAAGAAGGGTTATTTGTGGTTTACATGGGAACATTAACAAATTGGGTCAAATAGCAAGGCAAGGAAATAATCTCCAAGTGCATAGAGAACTGTTATGTTTGAGAATTGCCTGAAATTTGGTAGGCAAAGATAGCAAGAATATAAAAAAGAAAAATATCACAGTGGTACAAAATAGAATATAAATGTATCATGTTATCCTCGTTTGGGGATAAGCTTTTCTAGAGTTTAAAATTTATTTATTAGTCACACGTAAGGCTTACATTAACACTGCAATGAAGTTACTGTGAAATTCCCCTAGTCACCACAGTCCGCAGTCCAGCGCCTGTTTGGGTCAATGCACCTAACCAGCAAGTCTTTCAGACTGTGGGAGCAATCCAGAGCACCTGGAGGAAAACTACACAGACACGGAGAGAACATGCAGACTCCACACAGACAGTGACCCAAACCAGGAATCGAACCTAGGTCCCTGGCGCTATGAAGCAGCAGTGACAGACAGTAACCCAAGCCAGAAATCGAACCTGGGTCCCTGGCGCTATGAAGCAGCAGTGCCAACCATTGTGCCACTGTACTGCCCATTTTCTCAGGGCTTTGTGGCAGGGTGTTTGGGGGAAGGGGAAGGTCATTGAGGGGGGTGTTCACCAATATGTTCACTTTTGCATTGAGGTTGATTATTATGTACATAATTCAGTGGCACTCCACTCCATAATTTCAGTCTTTTATTTGTTGCAAAACACTGATTTTATTTTCAATAGCAATTTGCTCATTTACTGTTAACAGACCAAAAATATTTTCTTTCTCAGGAAGGCGTTGCCTTTGAATTGAAGATTGTCCGATACCGTGGGGCACTTTTGAAGCAATTCTTGCGCTATGTTGTGGAGCCAAAAAAATCTTTTGAGTTTTATGGAAATACAGGAGTTTTGGAATTTGATCCTGGTGAACGAGAGATAGCAATAACATTATTAGCAAGGCAAGATGGTGTACCAGAGGTAAGGCTTTGGGGATTATGGGTTCATAATTCCAGATTATAAAAAAACCTTTGAAATATATGTTTGGCATCAATAATTGTGGAAGTAAATATTGACATGGGATATTGTGCTACAAGGTATTGTGCTGTTAAAAGAGCAGCTTCTTTTGAAATCAAGCATTCCTCAGCTGCATTTAGCACTGAGAAGTTTTAATGTGGTTGTTCTGGTGAATAGGACATTTATAGAATGATGAAGACAGTGTGCCAAAGAAATCTTCTGGGTAACCATGTTTTTGCAGTGCTTGAAAAAGCAGCAGACCTTGCTCCCATTTTTTAAAATTAACGCTAAGAGATAGGTGACTGATTGTGGAATATTTGCTGTTGTTTTGCATGACTTTAGTGGGAAGACAATTCTGCTGGCAGGAAAACTATTTTATCTAATGTTTTCCATTGCAGCAGAAAATATTGTTGTGACCTCCTATAGCATTTATTTAACACAGCCTAGCTCATTTTCCAACATTCTCGAGCATTTTGCCATTCCCATATTGGCAAATCTAAAAAGTCTCCAGTGTTCCATTTGAGCCGATAATCTGTGTTAGTTAATTGGCAATAACTGGCTGTGCATGGAATTCCCCAAGTCCCAGTAGCTCAAGAATGTTATATTTGTAAGACATTCAATGCTGTTTGTAATCAGATATCCCACTACTTTTCAAGGGTGTTGATTGACTGGTGTAACTGCATGTTTTATTTCATATCATTTAACCCTGAGAGAGAAAACATTTCGTCCTTTTGCTTGAAGCTTCTTAATCTTGTGCCTCTCCTATTGTAATATTCTATGTTTTAGCATTAATAAACATGAGGTCATCCAAAAAAGTCCGCTTTACTCATCACCCTTCTACCTACTGATCTCGATTTTAAATTCTCGCCTTGGTTTCCAAATCCCTCCTGGATTTTACCCTTACCTATTTCTGTCAGCTCCTTCATGCCTCTAGGCCTCCAATCCTCTGCGATTCCTACCTTCCTTCTCTATTTCTGGCATGGTGAACATTTCTCATTTTAGCACTTAATTAGTAGCTGTCATGATCTCAAATTCTGGGATTTGAATGTCTCTGTCTCTCTTCCTTCTTTGATGTCATGTTTTAAAATCTACAGCAGAACTTTTTGGCTGTGCACCCCGATAGGATCTTCCAATTCTGCCAACAGTGCATCTGCATTGTGGATTTCATGGCAGTATGAGGTGCATTTAATAGGAAACCCTATTGACGGTAGCGGGTTGGTGTAAATCACACCGGAGTCTCCGATCAAGATTGGCTACATTAGCTCCTTATGTAACTCAGTGTCGTTCTATTTGATAATGCCCCTGTGAAGTGATATGGGATGTTTTAACATGTTAGCCATGCAATGTAAATCCAGAATATTGTTTATTTTAAACTTTAATAAAAAGCGTTAGAGATTCATGTCTGCTGTTTATCTGTATTTCAATCTTTTGACTTGTTGTTAGCTGGATGAGCACTATTCTGCAATACTCAACAGCCACAGTTTACCACCCAGCAAGTTAGGAACTGCTACGCAGATCAACATTACAGTTTTGAAGAATGATGATCCTCATGGTGTAATACAATTCATCACTCAAGAATTTACTAAAACTATAAATGAAAGCAAGGGCGATACTTTGTACACAGGTAAAATAACTTTGAATGTAGTCTTTGTGTTGCTGATGTTTAAACACGTCCCCTTAGAAATGAAATACTGTAATTAACAGAAGAGTAGTCATTTTTTGATTTAAACAAAATTAGCATGACTGAAAGAATTAACATATTTAGGGACAATATAATTTTTAGAATTCTTTGGATGAAAATAATTATGGTTTAATGTGTGAAGTCTGGCTATTTGCAATCAAAGCCTCTAAAAGCAATTAGTCCAGTGACACGCCTGAAGTAAAAGCAAAATATTGCTGGAAATACACATCAGAGCAGCCAGCACTCATGGAGAGAGAAATAGTTAATGTTTCAGAATGATAACTTATTGTCAGAACAGTAAAAAAAAGTGGAACAAGTGATAGCGTTTGAGCAAGCACTTTGGTGGCAGAATATGAAAGGCAAGGTCTATAATAAGTTGAAGTCGGGAGAGGTTAAATACTGGAAGCGATGATGGTACCAGACAAAAGGAGATATAATGGGACAATTGAAGAAATAATATGGAAGTGGCACCAGCATAATAGATGCAGCAGAGATGGAAAATCTGGGAGGATGGAGTAGAGTCCTTGCAGGCAGCAAGGTGCGAGGATGTGTAATCAAGGTAGCTACAGAAGACAATTATAGTGAGTATTGGTTAAAACCCTATCCTCAGAAATAAATAGAATGAAGTCAAGGAAGAGATAGAGGTAGACCATATTAAAATAAGTGAAGGATGGAAACTGGAAGCAAAGTTGTTGACATTTTGCAGTTCAGGACAAGGGAAGCAACACTGGTATGCTCATCAGCATAGCAACAAAAGAGGTGAGATGGGCAATCTGTGTGAGACTGGAACAAAGAATGTTCCACGTATTCTAGGAAAAGGCAGGCATAATTAGAATCCATATGGCAGAAGGAAGTAAGTAAAGTCAAAGAAGGTGGTGCTCAGTTTCAGCTGGGTGGTAAAGATGATGCTTGATGGGGACTGGTTGGGTGTCCTTTCAAATAAAAAACAAATAACTCTCAAACCTCCTTGGTGGAGACTAGAGGAGTAGAAAACATAGATTGACATGACAAAGAGAAGATATTAGGGGTGTGGGAATTTGTTATGAGGACAGATGGCATCAGAAAAGTTGTAGCTCGGAAAAGATTTGACTAATAATGAAAAAAAGAGCTAAGTTAGGGAGAAATTGTATGGTGATCCAACACCAGACTGAAATAATGGGTCTGCTGAGGAAATCCTGCTTTTAGACCTTTAGAAAGTGGGAGAAGATTATGAGGGATTGATGCTCGATGAGGTTTGAGGCCATGGAAGGAAGAACTTCAGAGGAGTTGGAGTCAATTATGGTATTGAAACAATGACATAATATTCAGTGATGGGTTTATGGTTCTGAGGGCTGGTTGGAGGAGATATCTAAGAGTTAACGTTCACCCTCAGTGAGATAGAGATTGGTTTGTTGAAAAACAATACTTGGCAACCTTAGGACTGAATAAAATATTACAGTTGAATTTGAGGAAATGGAATTCTGCAAGTTCACAGGGTGATATGTTAGAGTGAGGGAGGGAGCAAATATGCGGAGACAATTAATGTTATACTGGCTGTTCCCACTTAAAAGATGTAGACAAAGGTCAGATGGAGGGATGCAAATGGAATGAAAATCCCAAAGTGAGAGAAAAGATCCGCTATTTGGGTGAAGAAGGATGGAAGACTCTTGGCCGAAGTATATATGGAAGCAAGTTCAGCATTCATTGAGATGGTGTTTTGAGTGGGTGATGCGAAGAATTGATGAGTTCCTGAGGGTGGAAGGTCAGAAAAATTGTGTCTAATGATCCTTCCATAAATTTTTCATCCAAGGAATGGAACCAGGAACCAGGCTGAATGGAACAGGAAGAAGACGAGGTTCTTGTTCCAAACATATGAATTCAAAAATATGTGGGTTAGGTTGATTGGCCATGCTAAATTGACTCTAGTGTTGGGGGATTAGCAGGGTAAATATGTGTGATTTGGGGAATAGGGCCTTAGTAGGATAGTGGTCAGTGTAGACTCAAAGGACTGAATGGCCTCTTTCTTAAGGATTCTATGATTCTATCTCTGTTGTGGTTCTGCAGTAATTATTTGGTCTACAGGATCCTTCGGGGATCTGAAGTACAAAGAGATAGAATGTTTTATTGTAGTTATATAAAGCTGTGGTTTCACCCCAGCTGGAGTAGTGTATTAATTCCTGAGCAGCATAGTTCAGGAAGTAGCCGCGGAAGGGATGTAACTCCTTCGGAATGATATTGGGGTTGAAAGCGTTGTTATAACAAGTTGTTTAGACAAGGGTTGTATTCTCTCTAGTATAAAAATAAAGGTTGTGTAACTGAGATGTATAAAATGTTTAAAGGATTTTATTGGGTAAGATTGAAGTAAGCTATTTTCTTTGATTGGGGAATCCTGACCAAAAGGGAATAACTTTAGAATTAAAGCTGTCGGCCGCTCATGGGGTGAATGCCAAGAAGCAGTTCTTTACAAATGTGGTAGTAGAAATCTGGACCTCCAAAGAGAAAAGGTTGTTGAGGCTAGGTCAATTGAAAATGTTAAAATTGATATCGATATATTTTTGTTGAGCCAGGATATTAAGCATTTTAGAAACAATAGGTAAATAATTGATATCATTGTTGGATCAGGTTTGAGGCACTTAAATAACTTGTTCTTTTTCCTATGATCCTATACCTAATGAATCATGCTTTCTGTGGCAATTACAAATTTCCATTACTATCGGATTTTTTCCACTATTAAGAATCACATCTTCGTTCTGACAATTAAAGTTCGCTCACAATTCTAAAGACAATTTGCTCACATGATGAAGGATTAGCGCTCCGAAAGCTTATGATTCCAGATAAACTTGTTGGACTTTAACCCGGTGTTGTGAGACTTCTTCCTGTGAACAATTAAAGTACACACGGTGTCATTCCATTGAACAAATTCTCTGCTTTACTGTTTTCTCCTTTGAATATTGTCTAATTTGTTTTCTGGAATGCCTTCCAAGAGAGTGTTACAAGTGTGGCAGCACACTGCTTTCCTTTTCAAGGTATCTTTGCCTCTTTATAACTTTATTTTCAGACATTGCAGAAGGTGTACTGTGAATCCCTTCTGTGTGGCACAGATACTGTCAGGAACCTGCCTTGCATGTTTGATAAACTCTGACCCAGGAAAATGTGCTGTGGTTGCTTTGGAGTCAAGGCACCAGGAAAGTTCACCTGTCTCGGCAATGTATGAGGATTTTGCAAACCTGTGGAAAATATTGGATAATTGGTTGATCAAAGACCAAGAATCCAAATGCACATTCAAATTTGCTCATTTCCACTGCTCATTTATTGCAATTCTGTTTTAAATAACTTACACTTGTATAGCTAAACTTAATGAAGCATTTTCCTTTATCAGCGACCTTTCCTGTGATCCGTGACCAAGGAACATTTGGCAATGTTAGTGTATTCTGGATTGTGGACCCTACTTTTACAAATGATGTTTATCCAGTCCAAGGTGTGGTCAACTTTAACAATGCTGAATCATCGAAGAATATCACTCTTCAGTCCCTTCCTGATGCTGTGAGTTCTGCTTTTTCTAGTTCAATGCATCATAATGGCAGGTTTAAACCGGCTCTGGCTCTCTTCCTCATCTAACTTAATATTTAAAGTTTGGATTGGTTATGGAGATGAATATATTTTCTGATTGTCACAGCTACAACAACAAATTGAGCATGTTTGCAGACATTTCCAAATACCCACAGATTCTTTTGTTCTGCTTTCTTCTGTTCAGTGGTTGAAATCTACTGGACAGAGGAGACATTTCTAAGATGGAAACTCCAATTCTGGGCAAACATTCTTGCAGAGAATTATTTTTTTCAGCCCAAGAAGGGTCTAGAGTTTCATCTTGCAGAGGGGCTAGATGATAGTTTGAGATTTTGAGAGCTGGAGTTTCTCTTGCACCTTTCCAAGCACCATTCATCCTCCTCAAATACTCCAATCCTTTCTCATCCTGCTTCTGAATGGGGGTCATCACTACGTTAAAGCAGTTGGTTGAATTCTTGCCCCGTTTCCCCTGGAACTTTTGGGCCTGATTTAACTCTTTTGTAAGTGAATGGGATTTGACTGAGTTAGAATTGCATCTTTTGTGTCAGTTCCAGGTTAATATCTATAAAATATATAACAGAATGCTTCTGTTGCCACTTGAAATATAGATATCTGACCTGAAATTTCAGCTGCTAGAATGAAAATGTGGAGCACTCCTGGCATGTGGGGGACACAATCTGTAACTCACACAGATACTTTGTGCACTGGAGAGGTGAATGGTAAAGGCTTGCGTGGTCATGCCCACTTCTCTTTTCTTGCTGCACTGATGTTCTCTAGGGCGCTCCTGGGCGACCTCAGAAATTTTCCAGCTTGCTTTTCACTTAGATCCAGTTGTAAGAATAAGTTCTATTTTAGGTTTCCTGAAGGCCCAAACATTAAGGGAGTTGTCATTCATAAATAGCAAGGAACTAATTGTGTCACATTCACTGTCATACAGCAGCCATGTGCAAGTAACAGTGCATCGGTGTAGCTGCCACATGATACACTTGATGAAACTCCAGTATTTTTGAGTCTGAAGTGTGTTTAGTTTGAATTAATGGGAACCAGAAGATATAATCAGAGTGGAGGAATTGATTACCTTAAGCTGGTCACTGAGATATTCCCAGTGGACAGTGAAACTATTTTTTTGCTGTTTTAATCTTCTCTGTAGAGTAATTTAAAACTAGGTGAATATGCTCTGGTGAGAAAAAATTACACTTTTGGAATGCAATGTTACATATGAATTTCTCCCATATGTGTAACCAGGGTAATGATTGTCCCAATCAACACTATCTTCCAGAATTTATTTTCTCACACCCTCCTGTAATTGATATCCAAGACTGTGTGCTTAACAAAAATTGTTTAAACAATTGACCCCACACTGAGTCTGATTATTTGAGTTCGATCATGAGATCAGATGGCTACACATGCTCCAATGGAACTGTGTTGATCTTTATTTTATTGTACTTTATTACATGCAATAGGAATCAGTAACTGATTGCACGGATATGTTATCTTCAATGAAAAAATTGTTACAACTTTCTTAAAGCAGCATAGTCATACAAAACTAGATGCTGAGGCAAAGTAGGAGTTTAGGTGGGTGGTTAAAAGCTTGGCCAAGAATTTAGTTTTAAAGAGAGAAAAGACAAGGTTTAGGAGAATTCCAGAAAATAGATCCCCAGTTGCTCAAAGTACAGTTGCCAGTGGTGGGACCAACTTCCTAGGAATGAACGGCAGTCAGAGAAACACAGAGGATTGAATTGTTCACGCATCACCCCCAACCCAAGGTCAGGAATGAAGGACATCATTCTCGTACAGATAGTTTTCACTAGATGGGAATGGGTGGGACAGGGATCCGGTTCCTCATCCTATTGAGGTCAACTAAAGTATTTAAAAAATTCATTAAGAACATGTTGGAGGAGGCTATTTGACCCTTCGAGCTTGCTCAGCCATTCATTATGATCATGGCTGATTGTCCAACTCAATAGCATAATCCTGCTTTTTCCTCCTAATCTTTGATCCCATTCACCCCAAGTGCTATATCTAGCCATTTCTTGAATATATTCAATGTTTTGACTTTGACTACTTCCTGTAGTAATGAATTCCACAAGTTCACCACTCTTTGGATGAAGAAATGTCTCCTCACTTCTATCTTAAATGGTCTACTCTTCATCCTCACACTGTGACCTCTGGTTCTGTACTCCACTCCACCACCCACCCCACCCTGCCCCATTGAGAACATTCTCCCTGCATCTGCCATGTCCCGTCCTGTTAGAATTTTATGTCACTATGAGATCCCCCTAATTCCTTTCAATTCCAGTGAAAACAATCCTAATCTAGTCAATCTCTCCTCATACATCAGTCCTGCTGTTCTCAGAATCAGCCTGGTAAACCGTCGCTGAATTCTCTTGAGAGCAAGAACATCCTTCCTTAGAATCATCAATTGCACTCACATAGCTATCAAGCTACAAAGTAACCTGCCAGCTAGATTCATCAACAGAAAGGACTCGCTCTCTTTCAACTTCCAATTGTCTGCAACCACAAAAAGGATTCCATATGTATACTTATTTTCCTGCTAGCTACCATAATTTCCTCATCAGTCAGCAGTTTCTGCTGCCTCAGATATTCACTCCAACCCACAATGTGCATGGACGGATCCATGAAGAAAAGGGATATACTTTGACCACATAGCTATACACTCTTCTAAAGGAGCTCCAGACATAGAACATATGTTCTATGTTCTGTGTTCTATACACTCTTCTAAAGGAGCTCCAGACAGGCACAGACAGTGCAATCAATGCCAATTGCTGAACCAGACAACCATTTACGAGGTAATAAGCTCTTTGAAGATGCATTCACAGTGCTTGGACAGGTTAGGCAGCGCACTGCAATAAACTCATTTCAGGGTCTCAGTCGTTATGGTAGATTGTTCTCCTCTCCATTACATGGCTCTTCAGAGTGATATTGATGTTGAGGATGGTGAGAATCTGGAAAGAAACAGTTTGTCAGGGTAGCAAGTGGAAGTAAAAGAGGAGGAATTGGATACAGGAGTAAATGATGCTTAACAGTGAAGTCCTTGTAGATGACATGGTGCACTACTGTCATCCTGTGGGATGAGGGCCATCCTCCACCCTTCCAATTTCTTGGTTTCTGACATTAGATCCAGGATTAAGGCAAATTACTATGGAGGCTGGAATCTGAAACTAAAAGAGTAAATGCTGGAAAATCTCAGCACATCTGGTAGCATCTGCATGGAGAGAAAAAAACTGATGTTTCGAGATCAGTTGCTCTTTTGTTAAACATTAGATCCGGGTTGGGCATCAATGAAGCAATGGACAACATTGCCTTTTTACACTCCTGTTACATCTCACTTCCCTCTGGTGTAACGAAAGGTCTTGGCACAATATGCAGATTTCTCCATTTGGACCACCAGCAGCTTCGATGATGGCTGCTATGTGGAGTCTAAATCAGTCCCACATTTCACATGAACCATCTCCATTTATGATACCACTGGCTCTAAATTGGCTTGAACTGTTGTCTCTAAAATAACTCTTCAGAAGCTGGTCTCCTTTCACCAGATTTCCTTTAATTGCAAACTCTATTGCCACTTTAGAGTGGTTCAGGTTCAAAATCAGAAGTGCCAACGGACCTGACACTCTCATATTTATGTGTAGTTAAGGTACCCTGATTAAGCAGGCAATTATGACTTCAATCTGAAGCTTATGAAAGTGAGGTTTTGTGAAGGAGAGGTTGTGTCTCACAAACTTGATTGAGTTGTTTGAGGAAGTGACGAAGATGATTGATGAGGTTAGGCAGTGGATGTTGTCTACGTGGACTTCAGAAAGACCTTTGATAAGGTCCCTCATGGCAGACTGGTGCAGAAGGTGAAGTCATGGCAGACTGGTGCAGAAGATGAGCTTGCAAAGTGGATACAAAACTGGCTTGATCAAAAAAAGACAGAGGATAGCAGTATAAGGGTGCGTTTCTGAATGGAGGGCTATGGCAAGTGTAGCATTCCTCAGGATCAGTGCTGGGACCTTTGCTGTTTTTAATATATGTAAATGATTTGGAGGAAAATGTAACTGGTTTAGTTAGTAAGTTTGCAGATGACATGAAGGTTGGTGGATTTGTGGATAGCGATGAGGACCATCAAAGAATACAGCAGGATATATATCAGTTGGAGAATTAGATGTAAAGATGGCAGATGGAGTTTAATCCGGATAAATGTGAGGTAATGCACATGAGAAGGTTTAACAGAGATAGGAAGTATACAGTAAATGGCAAATACAGTTTTGCCATTTAAGATATTAATAATGTTAATATTCACATTAACATATGAATATTAATAGGCAAAGGGATCTGGGTGTACAGGTACACAGATCACTGGAAGTGGCAATGCAGGTGGAGAAGGTAGTCAAGAAGGCATATGGCATGCTTGCCTTCATCGGCCAGGGCATTGAGTATCTAAATTGCAAGTGATGTTGACGCTTTATAGAGCCTTACTTAGACCGAACTTGTAGTGTTCAATTCTGGTCACCACACTACCATAAAAATATGGAGGGTACAGAAAAGATTTACCAGGATGTTGCCTAATATGGAGGGCATTAACTATGAGGAGAGGTTGGAGAAACTCACTGGAACGATGGAGGCTGAGGGGCAACCTGATAGAAGTCTACAAGATTATGAGAGACATGGACAAAGTGGGTAGTCAGAAGCTTTTTCCCAAGGTGGAAGAGTCAATTACTAGAGGGCATAGGTTTAAAGTATGAGGGGCAAGGCATAAAGGAGATGTACAAGACAAATTTTTTATACAGACAGTAGTGGGTGCGTGGAACTCATTGCCGGGGGAGGTAGTGGAAGCGGATACAGTAGTGACTTTTAAGAGGTGTCTTGACAAATCTGTGAATAAGATAGGAATAGAGAGATATGGTTCCTAGAAAAGTACGGGGTTTTAATTTAGTTGGGCAGCATGGTTGGTGCAGACTTGGAGGACAGAAGGGCCTGTTCCTGTGTTGCAGTTTTCTTTGTTCTTTATACTCCAAGAGGCCAATCTCATGAGTCTCATTGAAATCATTACAGTCTCCATGTCAATTAAAGGCACTCTGCCATAAAAATGTTCACTTTAATCAGTTTTTCACTGCAGGCGCTTTCTGAAATGAAAATAAACCCAGCTCCTGTTTCTCATCTTCATGTCAAATAAAGTCAGAGTTTTTAATGGGATTCCAGAGCTGAAACAGTTTACAGAAATGGGAAGGCACACAGCAATGGACAAACATAAACATGAGAATTTAAAAGCTTTTAGCATTGAGGGACCACATGTTGGTTAGCTAGCCTAGGGATGATATTGGATAGAAGTTGTTATTGGATGGAGTACAATGCAGCAAAGTTTTGGAGTAACCAGCCAGGGAAACAATCAGTGTGGAGGTGACAAGGCAAGTGAGACAGATAAGTTGAAGCAGTGGCAGAGACAAGTGATGTTATGGTGCTGAAAGCAGGTGGTTCTAGTGTGGAGATGGAATTGAAATGTATGTTTAGAATCAAATAGGAGTTAAGGATGTGAGCAACCTGGATCAAGCTGAGAGAGTGACTAGAGTGTGGAATGGAATAGGTGACATGGATGCAGAGTTTGGGAGGGGTACTGCAGCTGGTTAAGGGGGTGTACATGGAGGTAAATAAATTCAGGGAGGTATTGTAAATTATTAATTGGGTCAAGAGAAATAACTTGCCAATATTCAGCAAGCCTCCATGTCTCTATTTATATTAAGTAATTTGCTTTGCCAGATTCACCTATCACTTATACCTCTGATTTTCAGTGGAAACCAAATTATAACCAGGTTAATGTTAATGAGACTTTAATAATAGAATTTAGAATGCATCATGGATGATGTTTTACTCCAATGGCTTTAAATTTCAATTTGTTGAAATCTTGACAATCCAAAAGTGTTAAAAATTAGGATATGTACTTTGCTGTGTGACAGATGCCATCATTTACACAGAGTGCCTATCTAATTACGAATATTACCACCAGTTATGTAAACATTGGAACAACATATTCTGTGACAAACATAATATTGACCAGGATAATTGAGGTTTGTATGTCTGCAGGAAATGTAATATGCAATAGTCCAATGTTAAGTTATTCCCCAGAGTATCTGGTTGAATTCTTTGTAAATTCCTAATGGCTAAAGTGGAAACAAACCTGTAGTTCACTCATTATATAGAAAAAAAAAAGTTACATAAACTATGAAATTCCAAGTTAATTTGCTTTGTTATTTTTGTAATCTATGCCCAGATTCCTGAGGATATAGAATCTTTCAGAGTCATCCTTTGGAATACCACTGGAGGTGCCAGGCTTGGAAGTGCACTTAATGCAACTCTTTTTATTGATAAAAATGATGATCCTATTTATTTTGAAGGTTTGGATCATTTCTTAAAAAAATTTCTACATGCATTTTGTTAAATGTCTTCAACTTTTAACCACAAAACTATTATTAATTCTAGATAAAACAAGTTAATAGAGAATTGTGTGGTTTATGAAATATGTTACTGTCATTTCACCTTTGACCTCACATTTTGAATCCAAGTAGGCAACTCTTCTTTACAGGTCATAGAATCATAGAATCCTACAGTGCAGAGAGAGGCCACTCAGCCCTTCAAATCTGCACCAATCACAGTCACACCCAGGCCTTATCCCATAATCCCATGAATTTACCCTAGCGGTCCCCCTGACACTCGCCGCAATTTAACATGGCCAATTCACCTAAATCGCACATCTTTGAATTGTGGGAGGAAACTGGAGCAGTCGGAGGAAATCCACACAGACATGGGGAGAATGTGCAATTTCCACACCAAATACTGACCCAAGCCGGGAATTGAATCCAGGTCCCTGGGTGAGGCAGCAGTGCTTACGATTGTGCCACCGTGCTGCCTTTTATTTTTATGTGGAATGAATTACCTAAAAGGTTGACCATTCAACCCAACATATCTGTGAGACTGTTTACGTTGTGCATGAACTTCCTTCCAACCTCCTTCATCTAACCTACTAGCTTATCCTTCTTTTCCTTTTTCTCTCATATGTTTATTTTTCTTCCCTGTTGTAGCTCTAAATGCAGCTTTGCTTTTTGCCCCAACTGCTTTTCTGGTTCCACATTCTTACTGCTCTTTGGGTAACATACTTTCAAATCTTTTATGCATCATTCCAATGGCACTCTAATCTGGCCTTATTAACTTGCTTTGCTACCTTTAGTGGTTGTGGACACCAAGCTCTCATTGCTCCCTATCCCATTTAGGCTCTCAACTCTTACTTTCCAAGGAGTACACATGGTCTCCTTATTTTTCAACTAAAATGTAATACCTAACAGTTATCCATCTTGAAATCCATTTACCAATTTCACACCCATTGAATCCCTACAGTGTAGAAGGAAGCCATTTGGCCCTTCGAGTCTGCAAAATAACATCTTACCCAGGCTCACTCCACTGCCCTCTCCCCTCAATCCTGTATATTTACCCATGGCAAATCCACTTAACATATACACGCTTGGTTTGGTTACTAAGGGACAATTTATCATGGCTAATCCACATAACCTGCATATTTTTGATCCATTCTGAGAGTTCATTGTATTCTATTGCAGTTTTTGAATTTCACAGTATTAAATATTATCTTCAATTTGGTGTCATCTACAAGTTTTGTAGTTGTATTTCCAATTTCCAAACTTAAATTTTTTGTGTAAGTTTTGAATAACTGTGATTCCAGCACCAATCCTTGTGGGATATTGCTTCCCACCCTTTGTCAGTCTGAGTAGCTACCCTTAACACCCACCTTTTCTTTTCTGTTCTATAACTAATTTATATTTATTTTGCTACTTACATTCTGATTTCATATGTTCTGACATTAGTGATGAATCTACCATTTATTTAACTTTATTTACTTTATTGAAGGATTTTTAGAAAATTCAAAGCCTTTTGAAATTAATTAACACATTCAGTGCAGTTCTATTGAGCACTGACATTGCAGAAGAGACTGCCAAACTTTTCGACCTTTACACGTAGAAGTATTACCTGCTAACCCTGACTCCATGGCCCCTAATCCTCGTTTCACCAACCAAATTGTTTCTCCCTCTCCATCTTATCATTCTCCTTAATACTTTGAAAACTTTGATCAAATTGCTACACGACTGTCTAAATTCCAAGGAATATATCACAAGTTTACACAACCTCTCATAGAATCATAGAATCCTACAGTGCAGAAGTAGTCTGCACCGACTACAACCCCACTCAGGTCATATCCTCACAACCCTATGCATTTATCCTAGCTAGTCCCCCTGACACTAAGGGGCAATGTAGCATGGCCTGTCCACCTTATCTGCACATCTTTGGATCTTCCTCCTCGTGATTTAAATCCTCGCTGTCCTTTATGCAGGGATCTGGTTTTATTGAGTATAAGTGATTTATTTGTTGATAAAGACAAAGTCCAGTAGATGCAAGAATCTGAAACAAAAACAGAAAATGCTGGAAAAACTCAGCAGGTCTGTTACAGCATCTATAGAGAGAGATGAACTGTGATGAAGGTCATCCTGACTCAATACGTTGGCTCTATTCTTTCTCCACAGATGCTGTCAGACCTGCTGAGTTTTTTCAGTATTTTTTGATATTTTTTGATGGCAATCATATGGAAAACATGAACAAAATGGAATATTGCACTTAGTTCATAATTGCGGCAAGACTGACTTGGTACAACATAAGGCAATTTTCTATATCCACAGAACTGCAATTCTCCATGCAATACTTGTAAGCACTCTTACAAATCATTTATAAGCGTAATGTTCACAAAGGCACATTTCTAAGATGAATTATACGAAATGTATTTAATGTTTTGTCAGGTATTTTGCATTGGTGAAACTAACCCTGTATGATTTGATTAATTTTAGACCCAACTATCCTTCGAGTCCAGGAAGGAAGTGTTGCCAATTTCACAGTTGCTAGAAATGGATCTGTTGACTTTGTAGCGACTGTTGTTTACAATGTCCAGAGTGATGGGATCTCTAACAGCGAGGGAGACTTTCTTCCTCTGAGTGACAATACTACACTGGTATTTGAAGTAGGAAAAAGGACTAAGACTATTTCTGTTGTTATTAATGAAGACAATATTCCTGAAACAGATGAAACATTCTACATTGTGTTGCTAAATTCTACAGGTACTGCTATTTGCTTATTTTCCTATGGTGGACACTGATTCTTGTTGCAGATGCTGTTTTCAAGACTGGTGTTTTTCTTTTTCTAAGTATGAAGAAAAGAGCAAGAATGTAGACAGATAGTTGTTGATTAATAAGGGGATCAGGGGTTATGGGGAAAAGGCAAGAGAATGGAGATGAGAAAAATATCAGCCATGATTGAATGGCGGAGCAGTCTCGTTGGGCCGCGTGACCTAATTCTGCTCCTGTGTCTTGTGGTCTAAAGATCTTGTAAGCTATCCAAATAGGTTTCAACTATTTCAGCTAATTTAGATTAATATGGTTAAATTGTGATTTATGGATAGCTATAAAATAAACATTAAGTTTGCTCACAATGAGCAGCATTTTGATGAAAATATTTTAGTATTTAAATAACTAACAATGTTGTTTACCTGAACTACTAAAATGAAATAGATCATTTATTCCATATAGAATATTAATTTCTGAAACCTTGAATGGGATTTTCCAGATGCGCTCAACCCAAACTGGAAAATCCCACCCAAGGTCAGTAGGTCTTTGCATGTTCCGTGTCCCGCTTGCTATAATTCCTGTGGAGGGTGCAATGGGAAAATTCTGGCCCTTGAGACATCTTGAGAAAAGTTGTTCCTTATTGTTGAATATCATCAAATGTTAGGACATTCGTCATTGTTTCAAACAAATGGAACTTTCTGCTACTTTTTAGTAGACCTATAGTAGGCGGGACATAAACCATACATTCCAGTCTTGGAATGAGCCAGAAAATTCCATCTCTAAGTAATGAAGCATTAATACCAATGTTGAGCACTAGTGACAGAACATTGAACTCATTTTTGTCGGACTGAAGTTGGAATATGATAGGATTGTTTTTGTAGAAGGAATAAACCTGAAGGATCCTCTTCATTTGAATCAGTTTTGTGCTTTTAAGAGGTGATTTATATTGTTTGCAATTTATAGTTAAATTTTAAATGTGTATTTTTTAAATGCATTTACAATGCATAACTTAATTTATAGTGAAATCATCAATGCATTTTTCAAGATAATGCTCGTAATTTCACTGCATTTAATGAATAAGATAATTGTTTCTTTTGATATCCTAATTTCTGTTCAGTATCACATGGTATTATTTATGTAGTAAACCAACATCCCAAATTAATTTGTGAAGTCGGTAATCTAATCAGCTAACTTTGTCTCTTGTTCAGAAAGCATATTGAGCATTGGGTCTCATGTCTTGTTGTAGGAGATACTGTTGTGCATGGGACCACAAAAGCTACAGTTATTATTGAAGCAAATGATGATCCTAATGGAATCTTTTCACTTGAACCTTTTGAAAAGTTTGTATTCGAAGGAATGACCAACAGTTTTATGTAAGTTGTAAAACTTGATTATTTAAAAAAGCTTCAATATTCAATTTGAAAGTAGAATGAAATTCAAATCATCTTCCAACCTAGAGGGGTGTGTAAGCTTATGTGCACTGTCCCAGCAATTGGAAAAAAAAGATTATTTTGAAACAAATTTTGGTAATCTTTTGCACTAGAAAAAAATAACATGCTGGTTAAATATTTTAACTGCATCTTTCCATTATAGCTTTGTACTTTATATATTCTGGGGCTGAAATTCAAACTATGCCATTGTAGTACCACACATGCTGAGATGGAGGCAGAACAAGGATAGGATTTAGACACCAATTAACAATGAATTGAGGAGAAGTGGCAGATGGGGATTGGAGCAGTGAAATGCACTGCTGCTGAATGAAGGGCTTAGAACACTGGGGGAGGAATGCTGAGGTAAAAGGTGTAGGAGGACTGGATTCTGGGAGTTGGACATGCTCCAAATGTATTTTTGCAGCTAATGGAACAAAATGATTCTTTTGCTGTGCAGCACAAGGTTTAATAAACTCAGCAGAGCAATCAAGATAAGTGATCTACTTCTGCTGTCCTTTCCTTGCAGTGATTTAAAAATGTGGCATCCTTGATTTATTAGCCTCAAAATAAGAGGGGATTTAGAAGTGAATGGGGTGAAACATTGTAGGGCAGAAGTCAATTCTCTTAATTCTATAAATTGAAGTTACAAGAACACCCTTCTAAGATCTCTTCTAAATTCTGAGACACTACTGCAAGGATCCAAACCAACAGCTATGGCTTGTCCCACACCCACCACATCACCCTGAACCCCAACCACCCCCATGTATTCCCTGATGCCCGCAGGGATTTACTGCCCCTTCAACATCCAATTAACTCTGCACACCTAACTAGACCCGATCTGATGACTCCTGCATCTCAGCCCAGTAGCGGTCCTGAGCTGAACCCTCTGCTCACCCCAATTTCGAATTCTCCCCGTTCCCTGCCCACCCGACTGATCTTGGATCCCCATCTGCCCGACCATGGAGCCCCCTCCGCCCGACCTCCCATTTCCCTCCGCCCGACCTCCCATTTCCCTCCGCCCGACCTCCTGCCCTCTTCTGACCAGTAAAGTTTTACAACACCAATTTTAAATCCAACCAATTTATTTGATAGTAAATCATTAGTAGCTTTTGATACTATGTGCCTTCGTCAGGCAAATGCAGTGTTCTGATCTGCAGAGGCACTCATATCCACACAGACAGTTACAGATTGCTGATTAGAATGCGAATCCTTACATCTAACCTGCTATTCAAGTGTTAAAGTGGCTAACAATGTGTGTGAAAGGAATCCTGAGCATTGGTTAGAGAATTGTGTATTTTCTCCAGACAGCACAGTAAGTGAGGTTTTTGCTAACCCAGGCAAGTTACGGGGGTTACAGATAGTGTGTCATGAAGCCAAGATCCCTGTTAAGACCGTCCTCGTGTGTGCGGAACTTGGCTATCAGTCTCTGCTCAGCAACTCTGCGCTGTCGTGTGTCACGAAGGCCCCCTTGAAGAACATTTCCCCGCAGGTTGGAGGCCGAATGCCCGTGACTGCTGAAGTGTTCGCCCACAGGAAGGGAACTGTTTTGCCTGGTGATTGTTGAGCGATGCTCATTCATCCGATGTCGTAGTGTCTGCATGGTCTCCCCAATGTACCATGCTTCGGGACATCCTTTCTTGCAACGTATTAGGTGGACAACGTTGGCCGAGTTGCAAGAGTATGTACCGTGTATCTGGTGGATGATATCCTCACGTTTGATGATGTCATCCATGTCTATGATCTGGCATGTCTTGCAGAGGTTGCTGTGGCAGGGTTGTGTGGTATTCTGACCAACCTTTGATTCCCCGCTGCCCAACCTTGAATCCCTCCTCCCCCCAATCTCCTGTCCCCCTCTGCTCAAACTTGCACCTCCTTTCGCTCGACCTCGGATCCTGTTCTAATTGACCACTCACCCCCCTCCACATGACTCTCAATCCTCCTCTGCCTGACCTCCCATCCCCCTCTGCCCGACCACCATTCCCGTCTGCCCAACCTCCCGTCTCTATCCGCATGACTCCCCACCCCCTCCGCATGCCCCCCACCCCCTCCGCACAACCCCTCTCACCCACCTCCGCCTGACCCACCATCTCCCCTCTGCCTGACCTCCTAAGCTCCTCCGATTGACCTCAGACCTCGGATCCCCCCTCCGTCCGCCATCGAATCTCCCTCCTCCCGATTTCCTATCTCCCTCTGCCCGACCTCTCATCCCTTCTGCCTGACTTCCATCCCCCTCAGTCCCCCTTAGTCCGACCTCCCGTCTCCCTCCGCCTGACCTCCTATCTCCCTCCACCGGACCTCAGATTCATCAATCTCCCCATCCCGACCTCTGATCCCCACTCCAACACCTGATGCCCCACTCAATCTCTGAATACCTTCTTCATGACCTTCAACCCCCACACCATCCACCTCACCCCAAGCCAACTTCCAACCTCCCCACCCAACGACCTCTGACATTCCCTGACCTGCGATCTCTGGCTTTCCCCACTCCTGACCACCTGACCTTAACTTCCATCCATCTCAGCATGCCCTCAACCCTTCCCAGCCTTGGCCTATGAACCCCTGCTATCTCTAATTCCTCACCTGTGCCTGACTTCCAATCACCTGCCCCACTGCTGAAGCTATAACTTCTCCACTGAGCCAATCACTTCACCTCAACCTCAGCAATCCCCTTTGACACCATCAACCCCTTTCAACCTCAGCCCTATGCCACCATAGCCCCACAGTCTCCTCCCACCCATCTCAAACCCACAATTATCTAACTCCTACCCACTTTCCTAATACAGTTAACTTCTCCCTTGCCTGTCAATTTCACTGTGCCCTTTAAACATATCTGCTGTAAGGCAGCTTGTGTAGTAAGAAAGAACATGGTCTCCTTGACTTTACTGGAGTTGGATTATGCTGGGGATTGATTCAGTGCAGATCCCAAGCAGCTCCGGCAATTGCAAGTTTTAGTGTAATTGTCAAGGCCAGGTAAATGTGTATTTATATCCTGTAATTCCTGCCGGTCATCTCATTCTGATGCTGGACAGAAATAATTTCACACCATTTTAAATGTTCATTTTATCTATCATATGTCAACCCAAGCCATTAAAACGTGAATGGAATGTTTTCCTTCATTTTGTTCTCCTGCTTACAAACAGGATTTTAAGACAACGAGGAATATTTGGCAATGTTTCCATTTCATGGCAGCTGTTTATCAATGACTCTTTTGTGGAACCTGGGCAAGAGTTTTTAGAAACATCTGGAATTGTGCTCTTCACAACTGGAGAACATGCCCGTCCTATCACACTCTATGCACTTGCTGATGGAATTCCAGAGTTTGATGAAACTTATGTTCTGAGGTTGCTAAATGCTTCAGGTATGTGTTTCAAGCAAGGCCTTTTGAAGGAATATTTTATCTTACATATTGCAAAGGTATTGCAGTGCTCTCTTGTGCCAGCATCTGTTCTCTATCCCTGTTTGCTCATCAAAATGAGGCAGCTATGTGTCAACAATATGTTATGGGCCTAGAGGATAGGTAAGGATGGCAGATTTCCTTCCTAAAGGGACTTGAGCAAACCAGATGATAATCGTTGTCGTGGTCACTGTTATTTCAGATTGATTAATTGAGATTAAATTCCACCAGTTGGTGGACGCCATCTGTGACTCTCACCAGTGAGAATCTCTCTAACAGTGAAGTTAGAAAGCTAAGCAAGCCCGGACTATTATGTCCCCAGGCTCACTAATAATGTTAAAATAAGTCTAGAGATATCTAAATCAGCCTCGTACCCTGCACAGGCATGAGTCTGATTACACCGGTAGGCCAGGACTGGTAGTATTGCAAGAAGGGAGAAAACAGGTGTAAACCTGAATTTCACCTTTCCTGTCCACTTCGCTACCATGGCAGGATGGAAAGATTGCACTTCGCTACTTGACCAGCACACCAGGATGGAAAGATTGCACTCTTTATCTTTTTTGTTTCTTTGCAGGAATTCAAGTGTTTGTGAATAAAAAGTCAACATAATCTTGTATAAAAGTTGATTTACAAAATCTGGAGTTCAAAGTCTAATGATAACCATGAAATGACCCATCTGATTCACTCGGGATGGAAATCTGCCATCCTTACCTGGCCTGGCCTACATGTGATTCCAGACCCACAACAATGCAGTTGTCTCTTGAATGCCTCTAAAAAATGGCCTAGTAAGCCATTCAGTTCAAGGGCAATTAGGAATGGTCAATAAATGTTGGCCCAGTCAGCGATGCCCACATCCCATGAATGAATTTAAAAAAAAAAATTGCAGCAGAATCGTTTTGGAAAAATTAATCATTCTTTCATTGGTTTTACAGGAGGGTTTCCTGGGCCTGGTGCACAATTATCAAATGGAAGCTTAAGTGCTAATGTTGTGATTCCATTTAATGATGATCCTTTTGGAGTTTTCATTCTGGATGCAGAAAGCCAAGAGAGGGATGTTGCAGAAGATGTCCTGTCAGTTGATGACATGTCTTCTATCACAAACTTCACCATTCTGCGACAAAAAGGCACATTTGGGGATGTACGAATTGGATGGGAGATACTGTCCAATGCCTTCAGACATGGACTGCCTGAAATGACAGACCTTATTCTAGTTGGAACGTTTCCCAGTTCTGTTGAATCGCGGCCTCATGCAAGGCGACATCGCACAGGTACAGATGCTCTTTACTTTAGTGGAGCTGAAGGTGTTTATGGGACCATTAACCCGGAGTATCATCCAAGGATGAATAATACAGTTGCAAATTTTACATTATCTGCATGGATGATACCTAATTCCAACACTGATGGGTTTATCATCTCAAAAACAAACAACGATGGCAGCATTTATTACGCTCTGAAAGTGATGACAAATGAATCTGCTGTGTCAGTAATGTTCCATTATACTCTGTTCGGGTTAAATGTTACTCATATTGCCACAGTTACTGCATCGAAGCACTTGGAAGAAAAGACTTGGATGCACATTATAATCATGGTGGATGATGGGCTAATTGAATTTTATTTGGATGGGACTCTTGTTCCTGATGGCATTAAGAGTCTCAAAGGGGAAACAATTGCTGATGGTAAGTGTTAAAAACTGATGATCATATCCAGTTTAATGGTGCTGTTTGCCAATTTGGGGGCGATGGCATTTTTGATATCAAATATAAGTCATCAGTGTGAAAGAAACAGTGCTCATGTTGCCAGGAGCTTGTCATCAAATCAAGTGATTTTGAATGCAGTCTTTTGTAACAGTGATATTTCTGGTGACAGTTTGAAGATGGCTATACTGTTTGCTTCTTAATGATCAACTGGCTAAAATACCTATCATATGCAAGTTGGCAATGTTTAATGAACCTCTGTTGTATATGGACTTCCCTCTATCATTTGGAAAGGTACTGTCAGACAACAAAAAGCCTCCAATTTTGGATAAGTGCAGTTAAAATGGTTGGGAAAAAGAGATCAAACAAATGCTAATCCAGCCAATAACATCTCATAAAGAAGATTAACAAAATCTGATTTGTAATGTATATTTCCAAGAGACCACAAGAGGCAGAAGTACACTATTTGGCCCATTGAATGGCAGAGCAGATTCAATGTGATCATGACTGATTTGATATAGTAATCCTCAATTCTACTTTCCTGGTTTATCCCCATAACCTGTGTGAGTAATAAGCTATTAATCATAAATACAATTAATATATTTGTTAAATTCATCTTCAATGCATTGTGATTGAAAAATAGTCAGACAATGAGCACAAACCGAGCTGCCACAGAGGTTATTGCTGACTATAATTTTCACTACTGTATTTTTTTGATGAGGACCAGTTGTAATTTCCACTGGTGGGAACCTCTCCCACCAGCTGAGAGGTTAGGGGTGCAGAGAGACACAAGTGGGCCCGGAGACAACCGCTCCAGGTTCACTAATAATATTGAAACAGTAATTTCAATGTTATAATCAACCTCATGCTGATTTCCAGTGCAGAAACGATCACGAGGGATCAGGGGCTCAAGGTGAGAGGCGGGAGGTATAACTCCGATATCAGAGCGACGTTTTTTATGCAGAGGATGGTGGGGGCCTAGAATGCACTGCCAAGTAGGGCGGTGGAGGTGGACACGCTGGCATCATTTAAGAATTACCTGGATAGTCATATAAGCAGCCTGGAAATGGTGGGATACAAATAAATGGTCTAGTTGGACCAATGCGTGGCACAGGCTTGGAGGGCCGAAGGGCCTGTTTCATGTGCTGTATTGTTCTTTGTTTGTTTTTTGTAACTGATTGTGTCAGAAAACATTGACATGACTCTCAATCCTCCTCTGCCTGACCTCCCAACCCCCTCCGCCCGACCACCATTCCCCTCTGCCCAACCTCCCGTCTCTATCCGCATGACTCCCCACCCCCTCCGCATGCCCCCCACCCCCTCCGCACAACCCCTCTCACCCACCTCCGCCTGACCCACCATCTCCCCTCTGCCTGACCTCCTAAGCTCCTCCGATTGACCTCAGACCTCGGATCCCCCCTCCGTCCGCCATCGAATCTCCCTCCTCCCGATTTCCTATCTCCCTGGGAGACACATAATCAACCGGACGCTCAACTGAATCCTATTACTGACCCTCCTCTGATGTCTCTGGGCCCACTGCACTACTCGAGCAGTGCAGCGGGCCGGGAGAATCGTCCCGATAATCTTAAGAAGCTCACATGGTGATTAATTCGATCAGACGCATTCTTTCTTTTGGAGGTTTCTTTTCTCAGTGAATCTTGACCATTGAATTTATTTAAGGCAGAGTTAGATTTTTATAAACAAGGGAGTCCACAGTTCTGGAGAGCAGACAGGAAAATGGAGTTGAGACTACACAATCATTTCAGCCACAATCTTATCAAATGGTGGAGGTGGCTCTGAGGGTCAAATGACCTACTTTTGCTCCTGAGTCCAAATGTTGCGATTACTGGCTCGTACAGCTCAGAGGCAATGTAGCTGATTTTTGTCCTCTGTTCTAAGAGTAAGTTTTAAATAGGTCAGAACTAATGAAAATGCTGCCCAAGAGAACAAGTGCAAAGGGAATCCCATTTTCTGGCCTAAGCTCACTTGCATGAGTGATTCACGATTGGTTTTTCTGTAGCATTATCCAACCTTTGAGAGACCCATCCTTCCTTGACAGTGGGTAGTAGTAGGCAGCCTAAGCATATAACTGGTCAAAGTTATCCTATTATGTTCTATCAAAATCCTGGCGCTCTTGGATCCCATTTGGCAGCTCTGGTAACAGATGGAAAACCTGAGACAGCGCCTTATCACACTTACCTGCTGAGACACAGTTGATGGTAAATGCCGAGCTGTTCAAATCCCAAAGGGAAACAACTGCCAAAATGTTACGAGACGAGTTCTGAAATGAGAAATTTGTATATTCAACCTAGTTGTGATTATTTATATTAAAGTACATGCTTTTCTAAAAAAAAAACTCTTAAACACAAAAATGGTTTAACATATGAACAGTTCTTTAAAATCGTTCCAAAATATCTTAATTTAAATCACACTCAGAGCTATCCTCCCACTTTTCTGTTTAGCATGACGATTATAAATCTTTAAATTTATAGAACCCAGTAACTTTTACCACAGAATGGTCCTCATTTTCTTGGAGGGTGTCTGCTGAGGCTGACAAAAATTGGTTCTCCAGGTCTGGGTCTTGTTCACATTGTCTTATGGGAGTTCTAACCAGCTATCCTGCGGCTCGATGGTGCAATGGTTAGCACTGCTGCTCCAAGGGACCTGGAATTGATTCCTTGGATAACTGTTTGTGTGGATTTTGCATTTTCTCCCTGTATCTGCATGGGTTTCCTCCGGGTCCTCAGGTTTTTTCCTAAAAATGTTAACCTGGATGCAATGCTGGTGTGACACCAGCAGCAAACGTCTCCACTGCTGATCTTATGAAGGAGGAAAGGTTATTGATGAAGCAGTTGAAGATGTTGGACCGAAGACACTAACCTGAAAAATTCCTGCAGTGAAGTTCTGGGACTGAGATTACCGATTCCAACAACCACAGCCATCTTACTTTCTGCTAGGTATGACTCCAATCATGGAGTTTTTTTTCCCCCTACCCACTGACACCAGTTTAATCAGGACGCCTCTGTGTCATGGCCAGTCAAATACTATCTTGATGTCAAGTGACCTCATCACTTGAGTTTAGCTCTTTTGTCCATGTTTGGACCCAGGCAGTAATGAGGTCAGGAACTGAGAAGCCCTGGTGGAACCTAAACTAAGCATCAGTTAAGCTTGTTATTGCTGAGTAGTTCTCATTTGACAGAATTCTCCACAACACCTTTATACCAATGATTGGGTATAGACTGATAGGAGATAACTTGGCAGGTTGGATTTGTCATGATTTTTGTGGACAGGACATATCTGCACATTGTTCAACATTACTGGCTATATGCCAGCATTTTAGTTATTTTATGATCACACAGTTTCTGTGATCACTGTTAAACTAGCTTTTAATTCCAAATTAATTTATGAATTTAAATTCCATCAGCTACTGCAGTAGGCATTGAACCCATGTTCCAAGTGTATTTTCCTGGGTCTCTGGATTACAATGACATTAGCACTATGCCACTGCCTTCCCTATCTAGGCAGCAGATACAATGCATATGTTCTCCAGCAGTCTGCTATACCAACCGCATTTGAACTAACACAGCAAAAAGAAGAATGACAATTTGCTGCCAAGGGCAATCCACTGGCCACATGGCTCATGATTCTGTACAACTCATGCATGTTCAGCATGCAGACAGTGGGGTGATAAATGACAGTAATATTTGTGCCACATAATTGTCAGGCAATGAGCATTCCCAACAAGAGGGAATCTAACCATCTTCCTTTGACATTCAATGGGATAACCATAGCTGAATCCCTAACCATCAGCATCCTGAGGTTGCCATTAAACAGAAAAATAGCCCGACCAAACAGAGAAATATTATAGCTGCAATAACACTCACGATGCTTGACACTAGCCAGGACAAAGCACCTTGCTTGATTAGCATCTCATCCACCAGCTTAAACTTCAGAATGTAATCTTGAGCCCGTATTCTCCATCTGCAAGATCATTGGTGCTGGTGGCTCAAGATCCGGCAAAACCTGGAAATCACGCATCTCACCAGTGAGATCACGATATCCAATTTTTGCCACCCCTTGCTGGCAATGGAAGTAGATTCACAACCATAATGGATAAGAACCTGATTTCAATGCAATTTAATAAATTTTAAATCCAAATCAACACACCCTCACCAGATTATTCCCCTCATGAGATTCTCTTTATTTATCACAGCTTCACTCAGACGTGAATATGACGATGGTATCCCTCTGGAGTGCACAGGGTGATATAACTGCTGAAAGAGAGGGACATAGCCTGATAGTACTCTGGCAATGCCACCCTCTCCGCCCTGGCAGTGTCCCCCAACACAGTTGGCATTGCTAGGACAAGTTCTAGGGGAAGTTTCATATCTGAGGACTTAATCTAGTTGTAAAAAAGAGGGGATACCAGGGATGATTGGAGGAGGGAGGACACTGCAGAAAGAAGGATGTCTGGGACGGGGTGGGTAGGTAGCATGAGGTTGCGAGAGGCCATAGATACATTTATGGTGGGGGGAGGAAGTTATATTTATTTATTGCCTTACTGCCACAATCTCAGTGGAGCTGATTCCTGGCTTTAACTATCCGCACCAGAGTGATAGCACAAACTGTGCTCTTCTTTTGCAGTTTAAGGGACAAAATTTGGAGAGAAAACAGGCCAGTGGAGCTGCCAAGTTGCACACTAGTTTTCTCACCAACATTGCCACTCTACCAAATTCTCGTAAGGTTTTGCCCTTGTCCTTCCACTATCAGAGAAAAGCAGCAGCAGTATATTCCATCTACAAGATGCACTGCAGCAACTCACCAAGGGTCCTTTGCCAGCATTTTCCAAACCTGCAACCCCAACCGCATAGAAGGGCAGGGGCAGCAGATGCTGGGAAAATCTGACTGCAAGCTCCCCTCCAAGTCGCACACCATCCTGACTTGGAAGTATATTGCCGTTCCTTCACTATCACTGGGTCAAAATCAATTACCATGACTCTGGATGTATGTACATCACATGGAGTGCAGTTGTTTGAGGAAGTGACTCTCTTTCTACCACATTCTCAAGAACAATTAGGGGTGGGCAAAAAACGTTGGATTTCCCAAGAAGGAATATGTTCAAAAATGGAATGCCATACTACCTCACTAAATGTGATAGAACAAACCATTGGAGAGTTGAAACAGCCCTTCCACTGCCTGTACTGCTCTGGTTTGATTTCATTAGTATAACTGGGGATAATTTCACCAGCAAAAATATGCACTTATAAACCAGGGTTTCTACCCTGGTTTAAAACCAGATTAAAATAATTATAACCTGATGAAATAAATTATACCAAGTCACTTCTTGGTTTAATTGTTGTGTACCTGTCAGTTTCTGAAATAAAAAAAAGTTCACAACAAAAAGTTAGCATGTGATGAGTGGTGCATGTGCATCTAAGAAGGTGAGTACAATTGAAAAGCCTCCACCAATCAGTGGAACCTCACAGTTTTGATCTGAGATTGTGGCTAAATTTGTGGATAGAGCCTGACTCAGGCAAATCGAGTTTTGGGTCAGTGTAAAAGATCATGGAAAATACAAAGGTTAGTGATTTTTTTGTATAACACACTCATGTTTAAAATTCCATGATCTTTTGCACTGTTTTGGCTGATTCTGTCCAGAGAGTGTTGATGTTGTTTATGGAAAGTCCTTCCTGCTACCAATGTCCTTTTTAAAATCCCATTTGAGCACCGACAAATTTTTTTTTTTGTCAGTTGACAAACATAACACAAGGTTATAATACTTCATTTGAATAATTTTCCATGCTGTAAAATGGCATTTCATCCAATTTACATTGTGACTTTGATCTGCTTGTCGCTATTTTTCATATCTAAGTTTTCTGTGTCAGCAGATTAATGCAACATCATAATAAGTTATGTTTAAAATTAAAATAGTTTTTTAAGTAGTTCTAAATGCTACAGTTGTTTTCAATAATATTTCCATGTCTCCAGGCCCTGGTGTTTTAAGAGTTGGGGCAGATGCTGATGGGAAGAACAGGTTTACAGGATTAATGCAAGATGTGAGATTATATGTACGCAAGCTAAACCGAGCAGAAATCCATGAAGTCCATGCTACTCCTGCGAAGGCTGACCTTCACCCAATATCAGGATACCTGGAATATAGACAGGGAGAAAAAAAGAAATCATTCATAGTGGCTGCAAAAGATGACAGTGAAGAGGAAGGAGAGGAATCTTTCACATTAAAAGTGATTGCTGTGAATGGTGGAGCCAGAATATCACAGGATAATAGCACGGCTAGACTACAAATACAAAAGAGTGATAATGCCAATGGACTCTTTGGTTTTACTGGAACCTGCATTCCACAGGTGAAATTTATATTTCTGTTTTGTTGAAAATGAACCTAATACTTTCAGGCAATTTCAAGATACAAATGTTTAGCTGAATCGAGGACATTGAGGCTTTACTATCCAGAGTAGCGGTGGTGCAATGGTTAAGGCTGCTGCCTCACAGCGCCAGGGATCTGGGTTTGATTCCCAGCCTGGGTTACTGTCTGTGTGGAGTTTGTATGTTCTCCCCATGTCTGTGTGGGTTCTTCTGGGTGCTCTGGTTTGCTCCCACAGTGTGAAAAACATGCTAATTAGGCGCATTGATCTAAACAGGTGCCGGACTGTGGCAACTAGGATAATTTCACAGAGTTAATGTAAGTCTTACTTGTGACTAATAAATAAACGTTACTTTTTTTTGTAAAAGTTTTTATAGATCAGGAAAAGGCCCTATACACCATTGCGCCTGTAAGGCTTCACTGTCCTAGTGATCCAAATCTGTTCCCACTGGTCTTCTAATTCTATTTGGTTTTTCAAAGTTATATCCCAACAAAAAATTGACATCAGCAAGATTGATTGATTGTATGGTGATGTATGCTGATATTTCCCTTTGGGGAAGAATTAAACTTTTTTTTAAGATTTATTTCAACTCAAAGAGAGGCTCTTTCTCCCTCTATCAGAATAGCAGCATACCACTTAATCTGGTGCAAGCTACCCTGGGTGAGAAATTCTGCTATCCATGTCTACTGAGAGTATTAAAATACTTCTGTTCAATAGCTGGATTACCAACTCAGTGCACACCAGCAGTGGAGCATTGCTCCTAGAATTTTATCCCCTATTCCTGAAACTGACAATTGGATAATTGGCCTAAAGCTACCTCTTTCATCTTTCTCCCTATTTTTGAATAGAATTTGTTCATCTTCTCCCTCTGATAAGGTGGTTTGTTTATGAAACATTTTTGAACAACCGGCAAATTTTTTACTTTGTTTTTCCTTTTACAGACATCTGAAGAGGGATCCACAATATCGTGTGTTGTGGAAAGAACAAGAGGAACTTCAGACTATGTCTATGTGAATTACAGTATCTCACAGATTGAATTTGACAACAGCAGTATGAGTGATTTTGCCAATTCCAGTGGTACCATTACCTTTCATCCCTCGCAAAGCTCAGAGGTGATGACATATCTCACCATCAAAGATTTATGTTAGGCATTGTGGCATTTGGAGTACCAACAGAAGATGCAATATAGTTGTGGGATGCAGACTTTATCATACTTAATCTTGAATTTTCTTTTCCAGATGTGTATAACAGCAGATCCAGGCCAGCTGGAGACTTACATTGTCAGGGTGATTTTCAGATAGCACCTGAAATAAGCATAACAGCAGATGTATCTACTTATTTATGCTATCATGATGCACAAGCCATAAAGAGGCTTGGACCTCATCCACATGGCACTGCTATAGTATGGACATTATGTGTACATTCCACTGCAGCTTACTGGTTCTGGAAGGGTAGGAAATGAACAGCCCACCACATTGAGCTGGCGAGCAGGTTGGGCCTATGGAAGAAGATAGAGGTCCCAGAGGGGAGTGAGTCTCATGTCAGTGAGAAGAAAACTATTAGAGAAACTTCTGATGGAGAATTTTTATCACCACTTGAAGAGGCAAAACTTGATCAGGGATATCAACGTGGCTTCATTAGAGGGAGGTCATGCCTAACAAATTTGATTGAATTTTTTGAGGCAGTGACAAGGTACAGACAATATCGATAATTTATATTGATTTCAGCAAAGCTTTTGACAAGATCCCACATTGGAGACTTGTAAAGTGGGCACATGCATATTGGATACAGGATAATTTGATAAAATGGATTCAAAATTGACTCAGTTATAGGATGATGACAGAAGGCTGCTTTAATGACCAGAAGCCAGTGTCCAGTGGCGTACTACTGGATCTGTCTTGGACCCCCCTGATTTTCGTGATTTATATAAATGGCATTGATGACTATGTGGGAAGTAGAATTAATAAATTTGCAGATGACGCAAACATTGGGTAGATAACTAACAGTGAGGAAGAATGTCTTGGCCTACGAGAAGACATAGATGGAATGGTCAATGGACAGATAAGTGGCAGTTGGAATTTAACCCTGAAAAGTGTGCGATGATACATTTTGGAAAGAGTAATTTGATAGGAAAGTACTTAATGAATGGTAGGACACTAGGAAGTTCTGTGGAACAAAAGTGTGTTTGTCCACAGATCTCTGAAAACAGAGGGGCATATTAGTAGAGTGATGAAAAAGACATATAAGACATTTGCCTTTATCAACTGAGGCATAGATAATAAAAGCAGGAAAGTCATGTTAAAGTTGTATAGAGTATGGTATGCAATTCTGACTGCCATATTATTGGAAGGATATGATTACACTAAGGGGATCTGAGAAGAAGCCAGGGATGGAACATTTAAGTTATGAAGGGAGGTTGCTTGGGTTGTTTTTATTGGAGCAGAGAAGAATGAGGTGTGCAAGATTATGGGAAACGTGAACAGAGCGTATGAGGAGCAGCAATTCCCCTTAGTTGAAGCATCAGTCAGGGAGTTCAGGTGTTTTTAATGTGTCGCTGCAAACTCAATGGACCAATGGGCTTCTTGTGTGCTGTACTGAGTAGAGATGCTATTTTCAAGCAGCATCCTCAGAGTTTAAAGATAACTTGTTACAAATTTCAGTAAATGGCACTCCTGTATCGAGCATACATGGCATTCCATCCATGTACAAGTGAAAATTAAAATCAGACTCCTGCAACTGAGCCATAAGGAAGTAAAAAAAAAATTGAAAACCCGATGAGTTAACTCAGGTAAAGAAAAATCTAGGAAATTACTGCCTGATTTAAATGTATTCAGGTATTTGCTTTTTCCTTTCTTCAAATTGGAAGATTTCCATTGCGTTTATAAAGAATGCATTTTTTGATGATGCTTCATTTCCTCCGCAAGGGCTTTAAAATTATTTTGGGTGGAGCAGAAACATATGCTAAAAGGTGTAATTAAATATTGCTTTTTATATATCTGGTTCCCAACAGTTAATGTTCTAATATAAAATTTAGTTGACAATCATTATTCCTGATCATATTTACCAGTTTAATTAATTTTTACATTCTGATTGCAGGGCTTTCTTTTTTTTTGCAGGTTTTGAATGTGCATGTTGTCAATGATGATTTACCGGAGCTTGCTGAACACTTTGTAGTTTCACTGGTTTCTGCAATATCTGGTGATGGAAAAGTAGGCTCGACTCCAACGAGTGGGGCTAGTATAGATCCAGAGAAGGCTAGCACTGAAATCACTGTAAAATCCAGTGACCATCCAAATGGTAATGATATAATAAAATGTAAAGTGCCAATAATTATATTATGACTAAAATTAACTGTAATTGGGAATGTATAATTTGAAAAGGTTTAATACTCTGATATTTTGGGGCTTTTACTTTTTGAATTGAAAATTGATATTACGTTGGGCATCATGCCAATCTGCAGAATTGTGTGATGTTGGTAGAAATGACTTTTGTGCTCTAATTGTGCTGAAGATTGTGGTCGGAATTCTCCAGCCACGCTGGTCTAAGAGCTAGAGATTCCTACCCGACTGTTGATGGCATTTCACATTCTCCGCAACCTCCTTGCTAAAATTCCAGTGGCGGATGGGATGGGAGAATTCTGGCCTGTAAGTTTGGGTAGTTGTGTTCATTGTTTGTCGGTATAATAGATACTTCAGTGGAAAACATTCCATATTTTAAGGTTAAAACATAATCATGTATGTTGCATTACTAATTCTCATGAAATTGGCATGGTTGCAGACAAGTGAATGGCTATATCATTTTTGAATTTTGTGGGAATCTGATCTGTCGCAAGTGTAGAGGAAAAACAGTGTAACCTGGAAAAAACTATCCATGATATTCGGTTTTAAAGAACGTGATCTGCCTGACTCTTTTGGATTGCAATGCAACAGTGGCACACTGACTGTGACTGATGGAATTGGCTGCCTAAAGAGACAGAGTGCTGTGACAGAGCTGTGCCGAATCCTTCAGAATGCTCTGTAGACAAGCTTTAACATCTGTACGATAATTCTGCTTGTTTTCAAAGTAATTACAGTCCTGAGGAGATGCTTAGCTTGGCTGACAAATAAACCAGTCCACATAGCGTTAAACGTGATGACAGGAGATAATTAAATTATAGAAATGATATTGGCATCAGACGTAAGATGGCATAATGGGAGAAATCAAAACAATTTTCTACATTTACAAGACAGAAAAGTTGTGTGAATAGCTAAAGAAGTGGGAGGTGAGGCAGGTAGAAATGGAAACACAAAAAGCCATGCAGTCCAAGGCCTTGTGGCCTGACTGCAGCCAACCTCACCAACATAGTCATCCAAATGGATTTCCATTCCTGAGATTGACCAATTTCTGCCTCCCTTTCCTAAGAGTGGCAACACATTTATGTCAACTCACAAACCCTTTCACACTGAAATGTGAATTATTAAATACAATAATGAGGCAAACCTCTTTCAAAATTAGCACAGATTATAAACAAGCCTTAAAGTCATGTCTTCTTGTAACATTTTTCAGGTTTACTGCAGTTTTCTACTGAGCTACCTCCTGATAGCAATGCAATTATTCCCCCTGCACTCTCTGTACCAAGTATCACTGTGAAAGAGGAGGTTGGCCTACTCAGATTGCTAGTAGTTCGTGCACAGGGTCTTCTGGGAAATGTTATGGTAGCATACCAAACTGTTCCCATGACAGCTTCTAGTCCATCTGATTATCAGGTAAGTTGAAAGTTTGTTTTATAAAATAAACTTTTCTCTCTAATGTGATGATACTGTGCCTTTAAGAAATGAATTTGTATTATAACTGTTGTGAAGGAAATGTTTTGAGCTTCAGCTGTGATTATGGTGCTGATTTGTGTGCTCCAGGTAGCCCACCTGCTGAGTACATGGAATAATTGATCCAGGGTATGGTGGTGTTTGTTTTAATGTGAGCTAAGGCAGTTTTGTTGATTTTTTTTTTTTGCCTTCTGGGTTTTTCAGAGTAGGGTATAACTAGGTTGATTGACAAGAGGAAGTCATGTGAATGGGTGGAGCTAAGCTTATACAAGCAGTAAGTTGTCTGCTTGGATCTGCCAGAAGTCAGAATCATTATTTTCTTTTTCTCAAAAGACTGTAGTTTAAGACCTGTAGAAAATAGGTACCTCTTCCCAGATGTGTTCTGGAGGATTAGCAGCTTACATACCAGCACATAAACTTGTGTTCCTTTTCTAACTGATTTTGAAGAAGAGTTTTTAATCTGAGGAATATTGCTTAAATTGGAACTATTGGAGTTGGTTATCAGTTAAGAACTGTATCTGGTCATGATTAAATATTTCAACTGATAAAAATTATGATAATTTTTATTATAGTTAAATTGTATTGTTAACTAATGTTTCTTTTAATAAAAGCTTCCTAATGGGTCAGTAGAATCATATCTGAGTGAAACACTTTATGCTCACACTAATGCCAAAATCAAAAATAGTTTCATAGAATCATAGAATCCTACAGTGCAGAAGGAGACCATTCAGCTCACTGCATCTGCACTGACCACAATCCCACCCAGGCCCTATTCCTGTCATATATTTACCCTGCTAATTCCCCTGATACTAGGGTCAAATTAGCATGGCCAATCAACCTAACTGGCACATTTTTGGACTGTGGCAGGAAACTCACGCAGACATGGGGAGAATATGCAAACTCCACACAGACAGTGACCTGAGGCCAGAAATTGTGCTGTGAGGCAGCAGTGTTAACCATTGTGCCACCCTTTTTGGGTTTGGGTCCAGTCTAACTGCATAATCTTAGACTTTCTGATTTGGTGCCTAATGAATTGGGAACTCTTGTGGAATTAAACTTCTTAATTTCTTGTTTAGCTGAAGATTATTGAAATCAAAGACAGTAAGAGTTGAATATCTGAGGATTCTTTCCAGGTGTTGATTTGGTTAGTTTAAATACGGTGTTCCTTGTGGAAAAATGACTAAGTCAGTTGCTAACGTTTTTATTAGTGTTAAAGAAGTCACTAGGGATGATTTACAAAAGATGGTAAAGCAAAGCTTTTGAAATTGGAAAACAAGCTACAGTTGACGTTACCTGAAAGGGCAAGTACGTTAAGATAATCACAGTAATAACTCAGCATTTAAAATTGCCAGAAACACAGTCTGAATTGGAAGTGGTAAAATTCAATTACAAATGAAACAGCTTGAATTAGAAGCAAAAACCAAGAAAGAGACAGAGAGAGGAACAAAGAGCAAAAGCATTAAGACAGCTTGAACATGAAAAATAAATGAATTGCAATTAAAAGCAGAAGGCTATCTCGGTTCTCAATCTCAACGATATGTCTCCAGTCATTATCTATAGGCTCTTTAAACCTCACCCCTCCATTCACTCTCACCCTCCTCCCTCTGTGCCACCCTACGCCATTGTAGATTATCTGTACCATTTCAGATTCCTCATGCCAGCTCAGATACTCTCATGCCATTCATCCCACACAACTACTATGTCCCCATGGATACTCCATAGTTATTCATTAGAATGCACAATGTACAGAACTCAGAATCCATGCAATATTATTGGACAATACATTCTTTTGGGGAGGATGGACAGGGAGATGGAAGTTGAGAGAAGATACATTCTACCATATAAAACAAATCTTGTAATACTTTTAATCTCATTAGCTAGTACTCCAGGAGGCAGTCACACACTTAAAGTCTAAGTACTTCAGATTTGGTTCTTGGCCAAGGACAGGAGAGAGTGATTGTGAGTGAGGCAAGTAAGAAGAAGCTTCAGCTCTTGAAACCCTTCAATAGGCTTGAGATCATATTACTTGCATGGTGCAAAATACTGCAGATGCTGGAGATCTGAAAGAAAAACAGAAGTCCTCAAAACTCAGTAGGTCTGGTAGCATTTGTGGAGAGAGTTAATGTTTTGAGTCCAATGTGACTTTTCTTTGGAACTGAAGAGAGGTAGAAATGTAATGGACTTTATGCTGTTGAGAAAACTAGGGAGGGTAGGGTCAGGTGGAGCATAAGAGAAGTATCAAGGATAGATTAGAGGCAGGATACTGATAATGGTAGTAGTAAAATAGTAACACATTGGCCCTGGGAAGGTGTTATAGCATATAAAGCTCAGCACTGTTTGAAACCAAACGTATGAAGAAGACATAAAGTGTGAATGAAAGCAAGATGATGAATTGTAATGCCATGTGTCTGAAAGATGCTTGCAGACTGAATGGGTTGGCAAGTGACGTTATCATTATACCACAACCCCCTTCCCCCCATAACAATATGTTGGTGCATGTTTTGTACACTAGGCGTTCCCGACCTGCAAAAAGGACAGAGGAAAATGCTTGGAATCAGAAAAAGCGAGAAAAATCAGGTTGCCTTCATAAAAAAAATCACAGAAACAGCCAAAAGCATTGAAAAGGGCATTGAATATCAATTGTTTCATTAGCTTGTTTAAAATCTATTAAACTGAATTATTGTGTGATCTCAACTCTCTTTAGATAATTGATGGAGTTCAGTGCCTAATTTGGTATCTGGTCATCAAATAATTGGAAACAGTAGCCCTTTGAGAAATTACTAATACATTTAAATTGGTTTTTAGGACGCAGCAGGCATTCTGGATTTTAAGGCTGGAGAGCAATATAAATACATAACTGTAAATATCACAGATGACTCTGTTCCTGAGCTGCCAAAGAGCTTTAAGGTGATGCTTCTGAATTCAGAACGGGAAGGTAAGGATACGAAATAATGCTTCTGGTATGCAACAAAAAAAATTTCTTCTGTTCTTTAATTTTCATAATATGCATGATCAAAGTGATCATTTTTCAATATAACATTAAGGCAACATAACATGATTACAGTTTAATAGAATTGTCAGTTTCCAGTCTGAATTATGTTGCTAACTGTGTAAAACATTTTCCCCTGGTCACTTCATTTAGTTCAGTTTACAAATTTGTGGGAAGGCTTCTGAAATCAAAGCCAGCTATCTGCATTTGGCATACATGGTGGCACAGTAGTTAGCACTGCTGCCTCACAGAGCCAGAAACCCAGATTCGATTCCTGGCTTGGGTCACTGTCTATGCGGGTTTCCTCCCACAGTCCAAAAGATGTGCTGATTTGGTGCATTGGCCATGCTAAATTCTCTCTGTGTACCCAGAACAGGAGCTGGAGAGTGGCGACTAGGGGATTTTCACAGTAACTTAATATAAGCTTACTTGTGATGAGTAATTATACTTTAACTTGTTATTTTTGACCTTGTTTAAACCTGTCATATTTGTATTCTGGTCTATGCTATTTCAACTTATTTTCTCTTTTGCTACTCAAGATTTACATTTTTATGGAAAATGAGTGGAAAAGATTATCAAGCATTTATACCCCTGAAGTAGTTGAATATGATTTGTGCTGTGAATATTAAATCTTTTAGTTTAAAATAATATTGCTTTAAGTTATTAAAAAAGGTGCTATCTGATCTTTCAACTGAGCCAGTGGTTCATTTTTTCTTGTTCATTGCTTTCCCTTTGTGTGCATGAATGTGCTGTGTGTTTATTTTTGAAGTGGCTGAACTCTTTGGCATAGGTACCGACGGTAGTGGTGATGGTGAGGTGGAGTTCTTCCTTCCAGCTTTCCACATTCGTGGTAAGAACCTACTGTCTATCAAGCATTTGTGTCTTTCCTATGCTGTTTACATTTCGTTCCTCAGTTAATATTATCACTAGTGAGTGCAAAGGATGATGCATTAGGTGAGCACTGACAAATCTGATGGTCTTTTCTCACCCTTTTAATAAGTTTTGCCACTAATTGACAATTGTATCAATTTCCATTTCACTAGAATATGCATGCCTTCTTATTCATGTTCTACCAGTCTCAGTTGCTGAGTTTTATTAAATGATGATTGCATGGAACTAAATTTTCTGACTGCCGCCTTCTTCTTACCAGTAGAATGATTTTTCCAAGCAATATTGCAACCTGAATTAATGGAATTAATTTGTAATGTTGATTATTTGCCTTACTATGAAAGAAAGTGACAGGAAAGGCTAGATGTGCCTTATATTCCCAAGAAATAGTCAATCTTGCATAAGTCATTCCCAACTTTTGATCCCAAAATCCTTAATTTTTCAAAATTCTGGGATAGCTTTGGAGTGGGGTTGGTGGAAACATTTTTTTGGCAAGTTTGTGATTTTGGCATTTAAACCATCAGAAATTGATAATCTGGAAGTTCAGCACCATGGACAGCAGCTGCCAAGGCTGTGAGTTTGCTGGCAGTTCCCAAGAACCAACACAGATTTCAATCCCTCAAATATATTATTCATGTAAGAGTTGACCCGCAAAAAATCCAATTTCAAAAACACACCTTTTGCACATGTATTAAAGCGATAGATAGATTTGTGGAAGACTTAAAACTAGGAAGAGATGTAGCAATGTTGAGAACTTCAGTAAAGGAATTACAGTAAGAACATGTGAAATGCCTGAAGTGATATTGAAATGCAGGATTGTACAGGCCAGAGTTGGAAGAATGATGGATGCAAGTAGACATCCAGGGAAGAGATGCTGGAGAGAAGAGATAGGAAAATTAATTCTGAAGTTCAAAAAAAAATTGAAAAGATGATGTGAATCAAGGTGTGAAAAGAACTCCAAATAATGGAAATCTGAAACAAAATACATGCTGAAAATACACAGCAGACCTAACAGCATCTATAAAGTATAAAGATATAAATCCTTCCAAGATGTAAAATTATTCTTTACTTGAGTTTTAAAAACCTGTAGCTTTAAGAATGAGGGGGCGAGGGGATAAAGAGGAATGTAAGGAGTTTCTGTTTTAAAGTCACTTGAAAGAATGAATTTGACTGAAAGTTAAGGTGTTGAATCTCAGTTTTCATTCATTGATATGAAGAGGGAGCAGGGGCATGTCAGAAAGCGCATATAGGATTTAATAGAAGGAAATTAACAAATTTATAGTTGAAACATTTATGTAAAGCAGGAAACAGACCTCAAAGATGCAAGCAAGATTCCTGTCAAGTGTTTTGTATTCTCTGTGGAAGTGTTATTGATATGTTAGAAGTTCCATGTAGATATTGGATAAGCATTCAGATTTCAAATACAGTGGGCTTTATTGAAAGTTAAGGATTGATGTGGAGGTGGGAGTTTGTTTTGCAGGAATGAGGAAGCAAAACTTTTTTGAGAACTTTATCAATGGAGATGTTAAGAGTTCTGTTTCAGATTTGATTAAATGTTGAAAAACATTTGTTAAAAAACAAGTTCATCTAATGAGATCAGACCTAATCAGGAGATACAAAGAAAAACAGATGCCCAAATGCTGCCAAGGAGTTAGATTTTAAGGAAATATTGACAGTGGAAAAATCTGAGTGTTTTGTTGAAGACGTTTGAGTGTTTTCAGTAGAGAATTCTTAAGCATATAAATGAGATGGCGGATGGATTGAGCAATGATATTAGACTGGAAAGAGAGAGGTCATACAAAAGCTAGGTTTGGAAGAACAAAAGATGGAAGTAGAATGTGGGGTGGAGAAATTGCACTGTGTGCGAAAAGATTGGTTAGGACAAGGTGAAAAGTATAGGGTCCTTGGTAGAAATCAGTATATTGACAGCAGAGGAGTTGTGGAGGAATTAAAATTGTCACCTAGAACTTGGGAGGAGAATTAGAGAAATTAGAAGAACTGCAACAGTAATTGATATTATTGAATGACTAAAAGATTTTGGTTAAGTATCACAGCTCTGAAACTTGGAACAATTTTAACCATAATAATGTACTGATGATACAGCCTAATCCCTAATCACCCAAATCTTTCAAGCAGTGGCAACGATAAACGGATTCCTGCTGCGCTTGCAAATTCCTGCTGTGCATTTCTTCACAATCTTTGATACCATTTATTGCTCAAATGTGCCGCATCCCTCAGGGAATTCAGTTGAACAGAATAAGAGTCGGGGAAGATAGTCTTATCCTTTTATTATAGTACTAACTGATGTATGATAAGTGTAAATATCCGGTTTGAATATTAGTGAATAGGCAAGTGCATGAATGGGTAAGTTGGTTAATTGGTAGATGGGTGAGTGAATAGTCCAGTCAGTAGATAGGCAGGTCAGCTTGAGGTGGTGCTAGACATGGCTAATCAGGTCGGTCTTTGGTGGTAAGGAAGAGCATTAGGGACTGGGGGGAGGAATGAGAGGTGTGTATGGCCATGGTGGGTTGGGGTATAGAATGATCAAGACTGAGACTGATAGTCATGGTGGGGACATTTAATTGGTGTGCGTTAGGGTGGTGGATTGGGGAATTGATTGTGTAGTCATCCAGCTGTCAGACCCAGATAAATACCACTGAACTGTCCAAAATCCCTGAATCTAGCTCAGAGTCAGTGTCCCTGGAGCAATGGATTTCCCATTGGAAGTTTAAACTTCCCAAGGTGTTGCCATGTAGGTCCATGTGTCAGGAAATCAGTGTCCCACTACAAATCTTCAGTCTTCTGTTTGATCTCTGGTGATCCAGAGTTTGGAAGATTTGACCAAAATATTTCAGCTTCTTTGTCCCATGCTTTTGTTTACACTTCATTTTCAGAATGCAGTTTTCATTTTTGGGAGATGTATACTATTGACTTAGGCGAGCTTTTGGCAGTTTTGTTATATGAAAAACTATACCTTTTAATAAACTGTGTTGTTATTATGTTGTGATGTCATGTTTTCAGTGATTGTTTTAGTTCATCCATGAAATGAAAATGCAGAACAATAATATGAGCATTGTACCCTAATAAACCCAATTTTTCAAGGACCATTCACAATCTATCTTGAAAAATATTTAAACAACTTAGGCTGCTTAAAACATGTTGTACATAGTTTCTCCTGGACTCCCAAGGAAGATTGATTAAATATCAAGTAACTTTACTAGCTGCCTTCCAATTTCTAACTCCCAACTTTCTTGTACTTCTATATAATAATAGAAATGATTTTAAAAATTCCAAGAATATGGATATTATTGCCAAGGTTGGCATTTATTGCCCATTCTAAGTTGGGCCTGAGAAGTTTGCATTATGTTTCTTTTGGTTTTCTGTTAATGAAGCAACAAAACAGTGACTTGATACAATGGAGTTGGTCAGTAAACCACTTCAGAGGGCCTTTAAGAGTCAAGCATGTTGGAGTCATATATGGACCATACATAATTATCTCTCTAGAGGATGATTTGGGGTTTTAGGACAATTGACCAGTTTTATGGTCACTTTTTTCTTATCTTTTGTTAACTTTCCAGATTGCATCTCATTACTGAATTCAGATTCTGAAATTGCCATATTGGAATTTTAGTTTATTGTAATCCAGAGGTCTGGATTAATAAATAATATCCTGGACTTCCAAAATACCTCATTGGGACTTATACCAGCCAAGACTGGTGTAAGATTTCCTCTGGATGGCTGAGGAACTCTCTTGAACTGAGGACTAATGGAGGATCTGCTCCTTGTCTCTACCTTCATCAAAATTTAAACAGTACCATAAACAGGACAAACCCTGGATAAGGATCTGAGGTCCAGCTTGAATTCCTGGCTGGAATTTTATTGCCTCACCCACCCCAAATCGGGATGGGCAAAGCTCGCAGAACAGCATTCTCCGTTGGCCTCAGGCGGGATCATTTAAGCCTTGGATAGGCAAGGCAGTAAAATTCCGGCATCTGTCTCCGAAGTTGTCCTTTCTGTTTTGCAGCCCAAGAAATTTTAGGTTTAGTGCTTTAATCAATGGCATTGCTCGCATTTGGAAAAAGAAAGTTATAAGATTATGTATTTAAAACACACTGTCTTACACAATATTTCAATGGAACCTATAAGATAAATATCAGTTATTTTTTCAGATAACATAAACAGTCCAAAGTGGTGAAAAGATTAAAGTGATTCTTTTTCAATTGATTTTTATTTGCAGCTAGCCTTGGGATAGCATCTGAAATCATAGTGATTATTGATGCCTCTGATGATGCCAATGGAGTGTTCCAGTTCAGCAATGATTCTTTGCATTTGAATGGTACAGAACCGGAAGGGGATCATGAAATTGTTTTATTACAGGTCAGTAATTTGTCCTGCCCATGTTGAAAATAGAAATTGTGTGTTGGCAAGTAGGATGCTTAGTTTACAGTGTTAGGTTTGAAAATAGATTGTACACAGAACAGTACAGCACAAGAATAGGCCCTTTGGCCCACGATGTTGTGCCAAATATGATACCAGATAAACTAATCCCTTCTGCTTGCCCTTGGTCCATATCTGTATATTCCTTGCATGTTCATGTGCTTATCTAAAAGCCCCATAAATGCCCTTATCATATTTGCCTGCATCACCATCCCTGAAACTGCATTCAAGACATTTACCACTCTCCATATAAAAAACTTGCTCCTCACTTTTTCTTTGAACTTTCCGCCTCTAACCTTAAGTTCATATCGCCTAATATTATTATAGTGTCCTTACACTGTGGGACTCATCGGAGAGACTCTTAAATTGATAGCCTGCATTATATAATGTATGAGTTTAATATATTGCTTGAATTTTTAGGTTGTACGAGTTGGTGGTGCCCTATCCCAGTCTATTTTATTTTGGGATGTCGTCTCTGATCCTTGCAACGATTTGATCAATATTCGTGGCAATGTCACGTTCGAAGAAGGACAGTCTCTGGCAGGCATTGTGCTGCAGGTGGCTTCAGATGAAGTTCCAGAGTTGGATGAAGAGTTCATTATTTACATAAGTAATGTTTCAAAAGGGCGTCTGGGAAGTCTGATAAATGCTACTTTGACAGTTCTATCGAATGATGACCCCTATGGTGTGTTCATTTTTTCGGAAAGAAATCGACCAGTCAGAGTTGATGAGAAAGATCAGAATGTGACGCTGACAATTGAGCGCTTAAATGGACTCAAAGGCATTGCCTTGGTCACGTACTCAACCGTGCATGACGCAAAGTCAACTGATTTGCCATATTTCATTGCGAGGGGAACAGAAGAAAGTGATTATCTTGCCATATCTGGGTCTGTCATCTTTGAAGCCAATCAAACAACAATTAATGTAACCATTCCCATATTGGATGATGTAGAACCTGAGCGACCAGAGTCTGTATTTGTCCAGCTGCAGAATGTTGTGCTGCTTAAGGGGGAACAGGACAGGCCAAGTGAGTAAGCCAGATCATTTGGTTGGATTTTTATTCTATTTTGTTGTTCACTTATTTTTGTTTCTTTATTCATTCTTGGAGTTTTGGCATCGTTGGCTAGCTCAACATTTATTACCCAAACCTAATTGCTTTTGGGAAGATTATGGTTTTGTACCATTGCAGTCCATGTGGTGTAGGTACACCGACGTGCTGTTAGGGAAGGAGTTCTGGGTTTTTGACCCAGTGACAATGAAGGAAAGGTGATAATTTCCAAGTCAAGATAGTGAGTGGCTTGCAGTGGAACTTTTGGGTGGTGATGTTCCATGTGTTTGCTGCCCTTGTCCTTCTAGATGGTAGTGACCATGGTCTACAAAGCACTTTTTAAGAATTCTTGGTGAATTTTTGCAGAGCATCCTATAGATGGTACACACTGCTACCACTGTGCATTGGCAGTGGAGGGATGAACGTTTGTGGATGGAGTGCCAATCAAATAGGCTGCTTTGTTCTGGATAGTGTCAGGCTTCTTGAGCATTGCTACATTCATCCAGGCAAGTGGAGTGTATCCCCCACATTCTTGCCTTGTGCCTTGTAGATGATAGACCAACTTTGAGGGGTCAGGAGGTGAGTTAGCCACCCAGAAGATTCCTAGCCTTTGTAGCTACAGAATATATATGACTAGTCTAGTTTCTGGTCAGTAGTAACCAGGATGTAGATAGTGGGGGATTTAGCAATAGTGATGCCATTGAATGACACGGTGCCATGGTTAGTTTTTCTTTTGTTGGAATGGTCATTGCCTGACACTTGTGTAGCATGAATATTATTTGCCTGGATATTGTCCAGGTCTTGTTGCATTTGTATATGGACTGCTTCAGTATCTGAGAAGTTACAAATGATGTTGAATGTCATGCAATCATCAGCAAACATTTCCACTTCTGACCTTATGATGAAAGGAAGGTCATTGATGAAGCAGCTAAAGATGGTTGGTCCAAGGACCCTGCTCTGAGGAACTCCAGGAGCTCAGTTGATTGAACTCCCACAACCACAACTATCTTGCTTTGTACTCGGTATGACTCCAACTAACAGAGGGCTATTCCCACCCCCGATTCCCCTTGACTTTAGTTTTGCTAGAGCTCCTTGATGCCACACTTGGTCAACCTTGATGTCAAAGGCAACAATTCTCATCTCATTGCTGGAGTTCAGCCCTTTTGTCCATGTTTGAACAAGTCTAAAATGAGGTCTATAGCTGAGTGGTCCTGGCGAAACCCAAATGAGGGTCATTGAGCAGGTTATTGCTAACAATTGTTGTTTGGTTCCATTACTTGAGTGATGATCAAAAGTAGACAGATGAGATGATAACTGGCTGGGTTCAATTTGTCCTGTCGGTTTAGGACATACATGGGTATTGCTGTCAGCTCAATGGTAAAACAAACTACATGACCCCATTAATTTACCCTACACTTAAAGCTACATTTCCACAACAATATAATCTTACTCATTTTATAATTGTGACAGTGGTCCCTTTCCCAAGTAAAATATTTCTTTAACACATTAATCTGCCACAGAAATTGAGTTCTTTAAAATATGCAGGATGTAAGGAAACTTTCTAATTGTGGTGTTGCAGCTTCAACCTTCAAGTAATTTAAATGATATCTCATCCAAATTGTACTGAATTACAATCTGCATGTCTACTATGAAGTATGTTATAACAGGTATAGATGGTGGCATAGTGGTTAGCACTGCAGCCTCACAGCGCCAGGGATCTAAGTTCTATTCCCAGCTTGGGTGACAACCTGTGCGAATTTTGCACATTCTCCCCATGTTTGCTTGGGTTTCCTCTGGTGCTTTGAATTCTACCCACAGTTTGAAAGACTGGCTGGTTAGGTGCATTAGCTAAATGCTCCTTCAGTGTATCCGAACAGATGCCGGAGGATGGTGACTACAGGATTTTTACAGTAACTTCATTGCAGTGTTAATGTATGCCTACTTGTGACACTAATAAATAGAGTTAAATCTAAAATGTAGTTATAACCATAATACAGTACAGTGCCTGATTTATGTATGCCTAAGTTAGGTAATACTGTGATAGCCTGGAAGTGATCATGCATAAATATGCAAATGTAGAATCACGTTCTCTTATATGCATATGAAAAAATGGGATATAAGTGGTTTCTCTAGATAGGACAATATGATTGGCGCAGGCTTGGTGGAGTACAAAGGACCTGTTCCTGCATTGTCCTGTTCTTTGTTCTGAGATGACAGAATTCGTTCCCATGCTTACTGCAGTTTATTGATTTAAGGTTGTTCACAGATCTATTCATATGTTGGATGACTGATCTAAGGATTGTCTAAGGAATCAAACATGTAAGAGTATAAGTATAATGGAAATATCTCGATCATTAGATCACTGGCTACATACCAAAGTTATCCACACTTTTCCTGAGGAGTTGAGATGATTTTTAATTTACTTAGTTTATAAATAGATTTCTCCTGTATAGGGTATAATTGAAAGATTTCTGTCCATTTATTTTAGAAATGACTTGTTGGTTGAAAAGGGAGTATGAGTAGTCATATTGCTGAAAAGAGAAACATGTCGCCAAATTTTTGAGTCTTGAACTGATTAGGGTACACTGAAAAACACAAAACAAAATGTCTACAATAAGATGTGATTTTGTAATTGGGCAGCACTTGCTGAACAATCTTGAGTGCACCAAAACTCCAGAAACAACTAATCTAAAATAATTGGTCAAGTCCATTAAGTAGCTCATTTATGCTTGCTAGAAGTGACAGATATTTACACACACAATCCCAACTGCTTCAAATAAAGGAATATGTTCAAACCTTGTGCCTTTTTTGAATTATCCCAGGAGCATGGGAGCTTGAAGTTCTCCACTGCTTTCTCCTTGCCCTATCAGAACAAATCTGCATCCTTTTTCCCTGGTGTAAACTCTTGTTAGCATTTGAAATTTGTCATTCTTATGTTTGTCGTAATGAGCACAAGGTGAAAAGCTTCAACAACATGTCTGTCTTTTTCAGTAGTATTCTAATTCTTTTCTACCTAATGGCTGTTAATGATGGTTATGTAAGCTCTTGTTGACCAACACCAGTGTGTGCCATCATCTAAATGCTCAACTTAAACTCTTCACATTGTTACTGAACATTCAAGTGCCAGGGCAATAACATACTGATTTCTGAACTGGTATTATTGTTTGGAAGGGAATAGCCAAGCAGATTTTACTTTTAAGACTCTTACTATTTATGGTACTGAGGCACTATAGTGGCAGTTGTGTGGAGAGAGGTTCAGCAAGGATTAAGGAGGAATGCCAACAGTAAGCATAGAGACATGTGTTTGCCTATAAAAAGGCTTAGCTACAGTTTTACACAAATTTATATCACGTATTATCTTGCTTACTAACACTTTAATCTGATATATATAAAAAAAAACTAACTGGGTGGCTGATTCAATGTCAGAGAGAAGTCAGGTGCAGGAATAAATTATTTAAAATATTTTCACTTTTGAAATAGGTATTACCCCAATTTAGATTGCTAATGTTAGTTAGTATTTTGCCCTCTTGGGAGACCTGAATACTAATTTATCCTCAGTCAGAAAGAAGACACTCAGGTTACTCTAACTCACGGTGTAATTGGAATCAGAGAATCTCTACAATGCAGAGGAGGTGCAGCCAGGTAATTGTTAATAATTCCTTTAGAAACCTGACAGATTGGAATTTGTTCTTGTCCCAAATATTGATTAGATGTATCCCAGCTGAGAAAGTTGTGTACAAGCTAATCATTTGCCAGTAATCATTTGCTGGGAAATTTACTTGTAGAAAATGTTAAGGTGTGAGCCTCCTGGATTGGCTGTTCAGTACCATTTTTAAAAATTGACATCCTGAAGAGTGGACATAGCACTTCTCAGTGCTGGTTCAAATGTGTTGGTTGCTTTAATAGGCAATAATACAATTGACTGAGCAATTTTCCAATTTTGGAATGGTTGATAATCAAAGTTTAATATCTGAAATATCAAATGAGCAGAAGAGAGCTCTGATTTCTGATAACTAGGTTCCTGTCCAGTGGGAAACTTGTATCCAGTTGAAGTGAAGTGGCGACTCACTGCATTGTATCCAACTTGATATCGTGGTGTGGGTGCGTGAATTGAGCTGCAATTTGTACAAAGTCCATAGTCCAGAAACTTCCATGGTGACTGCAGCCCAACCCCCCAGCAGAAAGATTGGTTTGTGAGCCAACCTCTGCAGGGCTGGGAAACTTTGATCCAATTTAACAGCTATCACTTTGTTAGTGGTCCCAAGTCGTGGCTTCTGCCCCCACCTGGGAGAAAGTCTGGACTCTGAGAGCTTCTGCTCAATCAGGTGACCACCTGGAGTGGTGCCTATCTCTAGGCTTTCATCATGAAAATTATTATTGCAGGCTGGACCCCAGATAAGTGGGACAGTTTGGCTGAGGCCAGTCAGAAAGGCCTGGGCAAGGGAGTGTGAGGGCCAATGATCAAGAGGCTGCCAGGATTTACTTTGCAGTCTCATAACATGGCCTGCCTGCCTCCAGCTTTCTGCTATTTATGAAGTATGAGTGATGATGGGCATAGGTCTTTGCAGACATCAGCTGTCTCAATTGGCCTCAAAAAGCTTCAGTTGGCCCCAGGAAGGGTGAGTTGCTCAAGACCTACCCTGTTGCTGGTAAAATACCAATGGAGGCAGATAGGTTGGGTATTGATGACTGGAGTAGCACTGTCACTGTAATATTCTGGTCTTATTTACCAAACAATCCAGAGCACGATCTGAATGTAAAAATCAGTGATAAAACAACTTGTTCTTATTGAAATTTTGGGGGTGTTCTCACATGAATTAGTGTAATAGTATGCACACCTGTGATAACAGAAATTCCATCTTTTAGTTGCTGGTTCTCCCCGCCTTGGAACAAAGGACAACATCATGGCTCATGTGATAATCAATGCCAACGATGATGCATTTGGGACCCTGCAGCTTTCTACTTCTGCTGTGCGGATTTCTGAAGATTATGTTGGGCCAATAATCAATGTGACCAGAACTGGAGGCATATTTGCAGATGTTTCAGTAAAATTCCAAGCTTTGTCAATGACCGCAAGAGTTGGTAAGAGACATATACGCCTACTAATACAACACTTTGAATTGAAGTCTTTTTCTGTACTTTTTTTATTCATTCATGAGATGTGGTCATCACTGGCTGGGCCAACATTTATTGCCCATTCCCAATGCCTTTCAACTTTTGGGGACATTTCAGAGCCAGTCACATTGGTTAATTTGCAGTTGTTGGTAATATGATTTGGGCTGTGCTGTGAATCAGAGTAAAGAAAATCAAACATCCTTGCTTGGAAATGGTAAGAGATCACTTAATAGCTGGAATTTACCCGTTAGCTTTTTATATGCCCCTTTCTTTGGCACTACCATTGGCAGCAGACCCTTTGGGTTTCTGGGTGTTCTCATGGGAATTCACATTATTCATAAAGTCCCCTCCACCTCTCCCACTTCCTTCAGAGACATCGTCCAAACCTATCTCTTAAATCTAAGGTTCTGTGCTTGTTTTCCAAATGTCTACTTGTGTTTTGAAATTTTTTAACATTATAGATGCAATATGATTGCAAATTGCTTTTCTCAAAAAATGGAGGTTAGGGGATGAACTTGGAGGCCACATAATACCTCACAGTGAAGGGAAAGTGAGAAATTATAATGAGAGTCAAACTGATCTAATGCAGCGGGTTTTAGAGCAGAATTGATGACAGGCACATTCCTTTGATTTTGGTTGGGAAAGTATATTGCAAGGTGAGAGATGAAGGCAAATGATCAGAAAAAATGCAGAAAAAATGAATGCAAATGATAAAATATAATAAAATGGGAAATACTGAAGACAAACAAATTGTTAGTATGGTGTGTTCTATATTCATGTCTGTCCATAATTAGGACAAGGACCCTTTAAGACTTGAATCAGATGACATACTGCTAACATCATCATCAGTTGGGCTGGGTTTAAGGTCTGTCTGACCTAAAGGCACACGGTGGTACAGTGGTCAGCAGTGCTGCCTCACAGCACCAGGACCCTGGTTTGATTCTTGCAGAGTCTGCATGTTCTCCCCATGCATGCATTGATTTCCTCTGGGTGCTTTGGTTTCTTCTCACAGTTCAAAGAACATGCTGGTTAGGTGCATTGACCATGTTGAATTCTCCCTCAGTGTGCCCAATCAGGTGCTGGAGTGTGGCGATAGGGGATTTTCACAGTAACTTAATTGCAGTGTTAATATAAGCTTACTTGTGACACTAAAAATAAATAAAAATTAAAAATAAAGGCTTGTGAAAACAACACCTTTCCCAATAAAAACTGCTGCATGTTTCATACTTTTGTGGTCTGCGTTTTTTTGTAAATATCACAGCCCAGTAATAACCGAAATTGCGCAAACATAGCAATTCTGGAAAATGTTGAACACACAGAACTGCCACTGAGAGAGAATGAAATATGTACATACATTGTCCCTTGAGAAGTATAGTATCAGAGAAAACTTTTGAGAGAACTTTTTTTGTATTACTTTTGTAGGTGAAGATTACAGTATAGCATCTTCTGATGTTATCTTACTGGAAGGAGAAACAAGTAAAGCTGTGCCAATTTACCTTCTTAATGACATAATTCCGGAACTTGAAGAGTCATTTCGTATTGAACTTGTTAATGAGACTACTGGGGGAGCTGTGCTTGGAGCTGTTACAGAGGCAACCATTACAATTGAGGCTTCGGATGACCCTTATGGAACTTTTGGTAAAATCAGAAGTTTAGAAATCAAATGGTAGTTGTTGAAACACATGGTTACAACCAGATAATTTACTTACCTTTAGACAATAGTTAGATTAATAACAGAAGTTGCAATGATGGATCAACAAAGTTTTGTTCATGAATGGAATTAAAAGATTAAATATCCAGATGTAGTTTTACTGTGGATATGCAGCTCATAAAGACTTTCCAGTTTTAGCATGTTTTCTTAAAGTTAGCTATTAAACCTGTAACTTAATCCCATCTATTCTGCAGTGCGTCACATCAATATAAATTTATATTATTGAAATCCAGTCATAGCTCATATTGGTCATACATCAGGCTTTACATCTAGACCCCATGAAAGTGTGTTAAATGTGTAAAAGACTGTTAACAATTAAGCCAAACTGATCATTAAGGGATAATGTTGCCTCTCAACTAGTACCAATGATAGTGTTTGCCCAAAAGCCAGCTAGTCCAGACTGAACTGGCAGCTGAAGTATTGTTATTTTTGATTCATTCTTGGGACATGGGCATTGCTGGCTGCCCAGCATTTATTGCCCATCCCGAGCTGCACATGGGAAAGTGGTAGTGAGCTATCTTCTTGAAATGCTGCAGTCCATGTGCTGTTATTATTGTTTGAAAACATCAGACTTGAAAACACAAAAGCTTTCAGGTGTGCCAGATGCATGAAACTGCAGTGATATGTTCGACATTGTTTGGGTTACATTGTAGAGACACCTCCCCACCCGAGCATCAAAACTTCAAATTGCCGGTGGTATGCTCATAGTGTATGTTGATCATGTGATGAGATTTCAGAAGATGCCATCAACCAGCCTAGCTGACAGGTGGGACAGTCTGAAAGACATGCTGGTTAAGAGTATTGGCAATGGTAAATTCTCCTTCAGTGTACCCAAACAAGCGCTGGAGTGTGCAATGTTAATATAAGCTGATTCGTGACACTAATGAATAAACTCTGAGTTCCAATCTTGTGTGAGTAGAACCCCTCACCTGCTATTTTCTAAAAGACTGAACTGCTGCTTGTCCTAGCTGTTCAGGCAGCTTGAATAAAGTCTCATTAATTTTTTTCATGAAATGCCTATTTTTTATTTGATAAGTGCATTTGTGACCTAAGTCCGTTCCATTGTAAAAATGGCAGTCATTTGGGATCCACTGTTTGCTGACAATATGTAGAACGGGTCCAAGGCCCAATTATTGGTGAGACTTGGGCCACCAGTACTGGTACATGTATCTAGCGTGCTCTTATTTTAGGTTCATTAGTAGGCCAAAATTATTCAACATCTCATTTGAAATCAGCACCTTGAATAGAACGGCAATCTCTTGATGAAGTATCAGACTAGATACTGGATGGCACGTGCCATAGTGGTTAATACTGCTGCCTTACAGTACAGGGATCCGGCTTCAGTTCCAGCCTTGGGTGACTGTCTGTGTGAGTATGCACATTCTTCCCGTATCTACATGGGCTTTTCCTCAAGTGCTGCAGTTTCCTCGCACAATCTAAAGATGTGCAAGTTAGGTGTATTAGTCATACTAAATTGTCCCTTCGTGTCATTATTATGAATTAGAATATGTGGGTTTTGGGAATACAGCTGGGTAGGATAGTGGTCAGTGCAGACTTGATGGGCCGAATGCCCACCATCTGCAGCTGTAGGGATTCTGTGATTCTAGATTGTATGCTCAGTTCTTGGAATGGTGATTTGAACATATGACCGACCGACTCAGAAGTCAGAGTGCAAACAACACTGCCAGTCTGATGGACTATATGGATCACTTTCCCAGAAAACTCAATCAAATTATTGAGGCAGGATCCATGTGCCCTAAAGGTTAATAACTGGCAAACTCCCTGAAAGATTGCAAATTGCAATTAATATGATATTGTCCAATGCCTTGAACTTATTTATGTTGTGTTAATTTAAGTAATTGGTTTGGGATCTGAAGATTGAGTTAACCCTAATGGCTTATTTTTTGCTATAGTTTTTGAAAGGACAGAATTTATTGTTGAAGAGCCAGAATCTAAAACTACGAAGATAAATCTGCCAATTGTTCGAAATGCTGGAACACTTGGTGCAGTCACAGTCCATTGGATTGCCACAATGAATGAACAGCAAATTACCAGTGATCTTAAAGTGGCTTTGGGTGAGGTGACTTTTACTCCAGGACAATCTATTCAAACTTTGCAGCTGGAACTCTTAGCAGATGATTTCCCTGAAATTGAAGAGGTAAAGACAAAGTGCTTTTAAATAGATGAATGGCCTAGTTCTGCCCTTGCCTTTTATGGTTTTATAAACTATTTCATCAATCCATGTTGCCTATGTCCAATCAAATCATTATTTTTCAAGTCTCCAGTTATTGCATCGTTTATAATAGCTTCTAATGTTTTCCCTACTACAGGTAGGGAACTAACAGGTCTGTAGTTCTCCATTTTCCCTCTCTCTCCCTTCTTTAAATATTTAAGTTACATTTGCTACTTTTTAGTCTGCAGGTAATTTTCTCGAAACTGTAAAAATTTGAAAGTTAATTGCCAATGCAGCCATTAACTCCATAACTTCCTCCTTCAGTACTTTCAGGTATAGCTCAACAGATCCAGGAGATTTATCAATCTTCAATCCAGTTAACCTTTCAAGTACTACTGTTTATTAATATTAATTTATTTCAGTGCCTCAATTTCACAAATCCTTTGGTTGCCTAGCATTTCTGAGATATTTTCTATATCTTCCATGAAATGGAGATGCCAGTTTTGGATTGCAGTAAACAAGGTGAAAGATCACACGACACTAGGTTATAGTCCAATAGGTTTATTTGAATTCACAAGCTTTGAGATGAAGGAAGAAAGCAGTGCTCCAGAAGCTTGTGATTTCAAATAAAGCTGTTGGACTATAACCTTGTGTCACGTGATCTCTCATTGAAGACATTTGCAAAGTCATTTTTTAATTCCTCAGCTATTTCCCTGCTCTTCGCTATAAGTTCTCCTGTCTTCACCTGTAATCAGCCCACACTATTCCCAGCTAATCGTTTCTTTTTCACATACCTAAAGAAGCTTTACAGAATGCCTTTATGTTTCTCGCTAGCTTGCATTCTATATTCTCTCCTCTCTTTTAATCAGTCCCTTTGCTGGATTCTAACTTGCCCCAAATCCTCAGGCATTTTTACAAGCCACTTCCTTTGATGTGATGCAATCTTTAACTTCTTTAGTTAGCCACAGTTGATTCACCTTTCCCATCACATGTTTCTGTCTTAGAGGAACATATGACTGTTGTAGACCATGCATTTCTCCTTTAAATTCTAGCCATTCCCTGTCTACTAATAAATTTTTCAGTATATTTTTCCAATTCACTATTGCCAATTTGCCCTTCATGCCTTCATAGTTTCTCTTGCTCAGATTTAAGATCCCAGTTTCAGAATGAAATGTAATGTTAAATTCTATCATATAATGGTCACATTCTATCATATTATGGTCACCACTTCAGCCACCTTCAGCCGTTTCATCGATGAATTTCACTTCATCATAAGGTCAGGAGTGAGGATGTTCACGGATCGTTGCACAGTAGTTAACACCATTCTGGAAGAATTTCTTCAGCCAGAGAATGGTGAATCTTTGGAACTCTTTGCTGCAGAAGACCGTTGAAGTCAGATCATTGAGATAGATAGGCTCTTGATTAATAAGGAGATCAAGAGTTTTGGGGAAAAGACAGGAGAATGAGGATGAGAAAAATATCAGCCATGATTGAATGGCAGAGCAGATCCGATGGGCCAAATGGCCTAATTCTGCTCTTGTATCTTATGGTCTAAGTGCCAGGCAATGACCATCTCCAACAAGAGAGAATCTAACCATCCCTCCTTGACATTCGGTGCCATCACCATCTTTGAATCCCCCACTATCAACATCCTTGGGGGGTGGGATCATCATTGATCAGAAACTGAAGTGGACCACTGTTTAAGTACTCTGGCTACAAGAGCAAGTCAGAGGCTGGGAATACTGTACAGAGTAACTTAGCTCATGTTTCTCTGAAGCCTATTCAGCATCTACAAGGCACAATTCAGGACTGTGATCAAATATGCTGCTTGCCTGGTGAGTGCAGATCTATGAACCTCCAAACTAAATGTAAAAATACTCCTCTGGCCTCACTAGGAAAATCATGGCATTCATTACGTCTGTCAATCTTTGCTCCCTTGTTGCTGTTGTACATCATTTTCCTTTTCTTTCTGATAGATAAAACACCAGTGATATTTAAATGAGGATGATAGCAAATCAAAATTCTATCCACTTGGTTTTCAATGGATATTGCTAAAGAAAAGCTATTTATTCAAAACAGACTCGTTGTAAAAACACAAAAGTATATAATGCAGACAGCATTTTGTAAGTCAGAGCTCTACATCTTTCACATAGCCCGTAATGGCATTTTATGGCACAATTGATTCATTATATGTTAAACATGAAGAGTATGAGAAGTCCAAATAAATGCAAGGGAGTAGAGCAAATTGATTTCTATCAGTAAAGGTTTATTTTTCAGCTGGGAATTTCTAGAAAATAATGGTTAAATTTTTCACCTGGAATTATGGAAAATGTAACTTTGGGTTGATTTTAATATGGCTAGTATGCTAATTTTAAAGTGATTTCTTCCCAAAACAGGTCATACAAGTGACGCTTACCCATTCCACTTACGGAAGCTCCGTTGGGAGGGACAATGTGGCGAATATTATTGTTCCAGCAAATGACAACCCACACGGTACTGTCCATTTCACACAAATGGTGTACAGAGTTCAGGAACCACTGGAAGAAAATTCCATAACAAATATCACAGTGAAAAGAAGGTGTGCTGCATGCTGTGAGAGTTTACCAATTCAATCCATCTTTTTGTGACATTCAGGTCATAACATAATGGACAGTATTTTGTGAAAAAAATAACACTGAGGTCAAACAATGCTCACTATTATAATCGAAAATCTGCATTTCCAAGTTTAACTATCATTCAAGGTATATCATGGAATTAGCCTACACCTAAGATCATGATAATGTCAGGCTCCACATTTAAGTTGATGATGCCTAACTTAATATCATTGCTTTTGACCTCTTTGCTGCCCATGAGTTGTCAGACTTGTTACTTGAAGGTGGATTGGCAATGCTAAATTCCCTCTTAGTATCCCAGGAGGTGTGGGTTAGGGAGATTAGAGGAGTAAATGTATAGGATTAGGAGGTTAGGAGGATAGGGCCAGGGGTGGACCTGGGGTACAATGCTCTTTCGGAGAGTCAGTGCAAACTTGATGGATCGAATAGCCTCCTTCTGCCCTGTAGGGAATAAAAAGAAATGCATTGCTTGGTGACTGTAATTTCCTCCAATTCAACATTGGCTTGACCAAAGACATTGCCCGCCAGGAATTCTGGCTTTTTTTGCATGCCCTGCTCCCTTTGTAACTTTATAAGCAACTGTATCTTCTGCCATGTGGATCTGGAGATCTGAAATTCACTCCTTAAGCCTCTCTGCCTTCCAACTCACTCGGTTCCTTTAAGACACTCGTTAAACCTATCTATCTGACCTGATAGCCATCTTCAAAATATATATTCTTGGTTTGTTAATCTTCATCTAATTATGCTCAAGTGAAGTTCTTGATAATTTTCCTGCATTGTAGTGATTTATAAAAGCCAGTCTTATTGATGGCCAGTTGCATTAATTAAGTCTTTATGACAGATGAGCCTGTAATACTGAAGTTCATCCAGACTTTTAAAATTAATTTAGAGATACATTTTGTTGACATTGGCTCATGCTTTAACTGAATACTGAGTTCCAAGCATTATGACAGTAACTTGCATAGAACTAGAAATGCAGTATGTTAAGCTGAGACTTATACATATTTTCTAATAAAGCAATTAATTGTGCTTGCTTTCCAATGTAGCGGAGGCCATTTTGGGAAATTGCAAATATTTTACAGCACGTCCAACATTGATTTTGTGAACCTATTGATAGAAGAGGGACAGGACATCTTCTCTTATTATCAATCCGCAGTCCCTGGAATTGCAAATGGCCAACCTGTTATTCAGGAGAATGTTTCTCTGGAAAGGGATGCTTTACATGCCTGTGCAGCTCTTTGCCTCAAGGAAGAAGCTTGTTTAGCCTTTTCATTTGCAAATATCTCTGGGATGTCCAAGTGCTCCTGGGTAGCTTCATTGTCTATTGTACTGAGCAACAGTACAGAATTCACAACTTATCTCAAAAATAGCTCAAGTGTGTCCACTCTTCTGAGTACCCAGGCAACTGCTGGCAGTGATTATGAGCCAGTCACTGGATTCTGGACAATCATGCATGAAGGCAATGAGTTTGCAAATCTCTCGGTTTCAATCCGAACTGACAGTGCACCAGAACGTGACGAAGGATTTGCCATTTTGCTTGTAAACGTGGAACTGGTGAATGAAGTGGTTACTCCAGCAAATCAGCCTACAATTGGCCATCCAAATACCTCCACTGTTGTGATAGTAATGAATGGAGATGCATTTGGGACCTTTTTGATTTACAGTACAAACCCGAATGCCACAGATGAAGGGCATTATCTAGAAGTAATAGAAGAAAGTCAGGCAACTATACAACTGGTCATAGATAGGCGTGGTGGAAGTCTCGGTGAGGTAACTGTGGAGTGGAGCGTGGTTGATGGCACAGCTACAAAGAATGTTGATTTCATTGGTGATGGAGAAATTTTAACATTTGCAGAAGGTAGGACAGTTATGTATATATGAATTAATAATTCTTTATCTGATTTCACTGCTTTACCTTGAATGCATGAAGGGCTACATATAATATGAATACATTTTGGAATGTTACATTACAGATGAGAACTTAATGACATTTTAGCTTTCTCATTTAGGACTCTGTTTTCCTTTTTTCCTTAATCTTAGATTTCATATCCATCAAATAGTATGGCTGGAGTATTTGTATAGAATGTAGAGCACGGAAACAGGTCATTCAACCACACAGGTCAATGCTTGTATTGATGCTCCACACAAACATCCTCCTGCCTCACTTTGTCTCACCTTATCAACTACGGGGTATTTTTTCACCCTCATGCCCCTATCCTGTTCCCTTTTAAATGCATCTGTCAAGGTCGATATCGGACAGCTTTCTCACACCAGCTTTCTTAAAAATTAGTTAACAGTAACAGATTTTAATTGGATATTGAAGTATGCAAAATTGTTTCAATTCTGCTTTGATTATTTTAATACATTTGAACAAAAAAAGGATTCTGATTTCCACAGATGTTCTGGTGCTTTAAAAATCCCTTCTTTTGGGTGACATGTTGCCACAATGGTTAACACTGCTGATTCAAAGCTCCAGGGACCCGGGTTCAATTCTGTCCTCAGATGATTGTCAACGTGGCATTTGCACATTCTCCCTGTTTTTGCATGAGTTCCCTCTCACACTTCAAAGATGTGTGGGTGAGGTTAATTGGCCATTCTAAATTGACCCTTAGTGTCATTAGGGTTAGTGAGGTTGAGCTTGGGTGGGGATTGTTGTTGGTGCAGGCTCAGTGGACTGAATGGCCTCCTTTGGCATTGTAGGGATTCTATGATTCTATTCTATAATTAATATCTAGAAAGAAAATTGTCAAAACAGTCTTGGATGGTATTTTAAATGCTGATAAATATGTCAAGTAAACTAAAAGCTAAATCTTCTTTTTACATACAGGTGAGAATAGGAGAATCATTACATTAATAATTGTGGATGATGAAGAGCCAGAAGGCAATGAAACCATTCTAGTCCGCCTGACTCACACTGAGGGTGGCAGTCGCATTCTGCCCAGCTCTGACACTGTCACTCTGCTCATTCTAGCCAATGATAATGTTGCGGGAGTAGCTAATTTTCAGGCAGCCTCCTGGGCTGTCATTGGATATGAAGGTTGGTTTCCGTGTATAATGACAATAGTTCTAATAATTGTCATCAATTTCTGCGGTGCCACAATCTTTCGAAGCCTTGCATTATTATTTTGACCAGGGCAGCTATCTTTCCTTCGATTCTTATTTTGCAAAAATGAAAGTAGGAGGATAGAATAATAACTGACATTCTACATGTATGTGAAATTGAAAAATAATTTTAGTGGATTTTGTGACAGGTAGTTTTTATTTTATCCTCCTGGCACTCTAATTAGGTACATTTTAACCGACAGTGCTATTCAAAGTTTTGAACATCACCTTCATGGTTTTACACACCCCAGAATAACTCACAAATAATGAACAAAATAAAAAAGACTGAATCCAGGATAAACCTTAAATTAACGATGAACTCAGACCAAAATATAATTGAAAGCAATCCAAGGTGTGACTGTTTCTAAACCTACTTTGAACTGGCTGGTCTATCCAATCATCACCAACCAACAGGATATCTCTTGCTTCATGGCCAGTTGGAGACTGGAAAATGAAGAATTATTTAGTGCCTGTTTGGTTTCACAGAATTTTGACAGGATTAAGTTATTTTCTTAAGGACTAATCCGCGACTTGCTTTCTTCTAGGATTCTAGTCCAGGGGGTTATACCTGGTCCTGTCAAGAGATTATTATAAATCATGTTTGACAAATCTATTTTCAGTGCATCAGCAAGGTCGTTGAATATTGGTACTTTTATTGATCATGTTATGAGGGTTTGTTCTTGCTCAAGACCTCTTGGGAACAGTATGTTGGTGATCAATGGTGATTTTTTACATGATTTATAATATGCAGCAATATTGTTGAGTCATCTGTAATTGTCATTTTTACATAAGCATCATTATAATGATTTCCACCTGACAACTATTAAAGAGTGGAAAATAATGATTTTAGTTGTCATGCAACAAATTGAAAGGAATATTTTACAATCCCTCACCCAATATTAATACTTCTGTAAAAATGATCAAATTGTTACAGATGAGTCTTGATGATAACTACTGTCTTCAGTTTAGCTGTTTAAAAGTGTCATTGGTGTGGTTTGTGCTGATATTTTTATGATGGAGTGTCTTTGTATTAATGTTTTTGGAAAGTCTGTCACAACTACAGGCGAAGTACAGCTGTGACCATTAAAAACTAACAATTTTGGTAAGAAGGGATACAACGTTTGATAATGCATTGGCTTTTAAATAATCGTAAATGGAGTGCAAATTGCAATACTTGTTTTGTTCAAATGAGTTTTATATGAGCTTCAATTATATTTGATTTGGCCTCAAATACATACTATAACTTGGGAGAGAGCTTGGCAGCATTATGTTTGTTATTGTGATAGAAATGTAGAGGTTTGGACTAATCTGGAGATCTCCAGCATCATACATGCCAGTCTTCAGCCAACTCAGTTCACTGCATTTGATGTCAAGGAACAACTGAAAACACTGGATACTGCAAAGGCTAAGGGCCCTGACAATATTTCTAGCAGTAGTACTGAAGACTTGTGCTCCAGAACTTGCTGTGCCCGAGTTGAACAGTCCCAGGACAGCTACAACATTGCTGTCTATCCAACAATGTGGAAAATTGCCTAGGTATGTCATCTACAAAAAACAGGACAAGTCTAACCCAGCCAATTACAATCCCATCTATTTGCTCTCAATCATCAGTAAAGCAATGCAAGAGGTCACCAAAAGCACAATCAAGTGGCACTCATTAGTAATAACCTGTTCAGTGATGGGTTCTGCCACTCAAATCCTGGCCTCATTACAGTCTTGCTTCAAACATAGAAAAAGGAGTTTCAGTCCAGAGGTGAGATGATAAAGACTGTCCTTGAGAGCAGTGCCGAATTTGACTGAGTGTGCTATCAAGGATTCTGAGCAAAATGGAGTCAATGGAAAATGCTCTGTTTGGAGTCATACCTAGCATAAAGAGAGATGTTTATGGTTATTGGAGGTCAGTCATCTCAGTTCTGGGACATCACTGCAAGAGTTTCTCTTGGTAGTGTTCTCAGCCAAACATCTTCAGCTGCTAGATCAATGATGATCGTTCCATCGTGAGGTCAAAAGTTTGCTGATGATTGCATAGTGTTCAGCACCATTTGTGACTCCTCAGATACTGAAGCAGTCCATGTCCAAATGCAACAAGACTTGGACAATATCCAGGCCAGGACTGACTTGTGGCACATAACATCCACGCCATGCAATGCCAGGCAATGACTATTTCCAACAAGAGAGCATCTAACCATCCTTGGGATTACAGTTGACCAGACACTGAACTGGACTAGCTGTATAAGTACTGTGGCTTTGAGAGAAAGTCAGCAGCTGTGACAATTTTGGTTCTGTTATCTAAGGAAAGATTTAGCAGCATTGGAGGCTGTACTAGGTTGATCCCAGCAATAAAAGGATTTTCTTATGAGGAGAGATTGAATAGATTGGGACCATGCTCATTGGAGTTTAGATGAGAGGCAGCCCTGTTAAGACATACAGGAGTCTCAGGGGGTTTGAAAGAGTACTTGCTGAGAAATTGTTTCCCTTAGTGGAAGGGCCTAGGATCAGAGAACATAATCTCAAGAGTTTAAGGCAGAGATGAAGAAGAATTTCTTAACTCAGAGTAGTGAATCTGTGGAATTCTTTACCACAGAGTTGTAGAGGCAGGGTCATTGGATATGTTCAAGACTGGGATAAACACATTTTTGTCCAGTAAGGGAATCAAGGATTGTGGGGGAAAGGTGAGAAAGTGGAGTTGAAGATTATCATTTTAGATCCATTATGATGACATTGCGTGACAGAGTAAACTTGATGGGCTGAATAAACTACTTCTGCTTTTTGTCTTATGATCTTATGGCCTCATGAATCCTGCAGAAAGTAAATCACCTCATGACTGCCTAAAGTATGTCCACAATCTACGAGGTCTATGTCAGGAGTGTGATAAATTACTCTCACCCTCCGTAACTGAGAACTGCTCCAACAACATTTAAGCAGCTTGACACTATCCTGGATAAAACAGTCCTCTTGTTGTCACTCCCTCTACCATTGACACACAATAGCAACAGCGTGCACCGTTTATAAGATGGACTGTAGGAGCTCCCAAGGCCCATTTGACAACACGTACTCAACACACAACCATTACTGTTCAGAAAGACAAGTAAGAATTTAGCAACACCAATTTTTAATCCAACCGATTTATTTGATAGTAAAATTGCAAGCTTTCAACACTCTGTGTCTTCCTCAGGCAAATGCAGTGTTCTGGTCTGACATGGTCTGACCAGTGGACATCAGAAAGACAAGGGCAGGAAATGCATGGGAACACCACCTCTGGATGTTCCCCTCCAAGTCACTCACCATACTGGCTTTGAAATATATTCACTGTCGCTGGGTCAAAATCCTGGCATCCTCTCTCTCTAATAGCACTGTGAATGTATCTACACCACATGGACTGCATCAATTCAAGAAAGCAGCTCAACATCATCATCTCAAGTGCAATTAAGGATGGCCAATAAATATTAGCCTAGCCCACATCCCTGGAGTAAATTAAAAAAAAATCTAGAGACAATGAGTTCAAATCGCACCTTTTCAAAGAATAAAGAACAGTACAGCACAGAAACAGGACATTTGGCTCTCCAAGCCTACCTTGATGCCTGCCTAAAGTAAAATGTATGCACTCACGGAGTCCATATCCTTCCATTCCCATCCTATTCATGTATTCATCTAGATGCCCCTTAAATGGCGCTATTCGAACTGCTTTCACCACCTCTCTAGGCAGCACGTTCCAGATATTTATCAGCCTCTGTAAAAAAAAAAATTGCTTTGCACGTCTCCTCCAAACTTTTCCCCATGCACCTTAAATCTATGTTCGTTAGTACTTGACTTTTCTACCTTAGAAAAGAGCATCTGATTATCCACTCTGTCCATGCCATTCATAATCTATAAACCCCTATTAGGTCACCCCTCAACCTCCGTTGTTCCAGTGAGAACAAACTAAATTTCTTCGACCTCTCCTCAGAACGGATACCCTCCAGACCAGACCACATCCTTGTAAATCTCTTCTGTACCCTCTCCAAAGCGTCCACATCCTTTTGGTAGTGTGGAGATCAGAACTGTACACAATATTTCAAATGAAACCTAACTAAGGTTTTATAGGTTCTGTACAGCTGCAGTATGACCTAGCAATTTTTATACTCAATGCCCCAACCGATGAAGTCAAGCACGCCACATGCCTTGTTGACTACCTTATCCAACTGTGTTGCCACTTTCAGTGACCAGTGGACATGTACAATCAGATCTCTCTGCCTGTCAATACTTCTACGAATTCTATAATTTGCTGTATAATCCTTACATGCATTGGATCTTCCAAAATGCATTGCTTCAATTTGTTCAGATTGATCTCCATCTGCCACCCAACTTTGCAACTGGTCTATTCTGGCTGTATCTTCTCAATCCTCTTCACTATCCACAACACCACCAATTTTTGTGTCATCTGCAAACTCATTAATCAAACTAGCTATATTTTCCTCCCAAAATGTTTATACATAATGTGAACAACAAAGATCCCAGAACTGATCCCTGTGGAATGCTGTTAGTGACAGCTTTCCGTTCAGAAAAGCACTCCTCTCATGCTAGCCTCTGTCTTCTATGCCCAATCCAGTTCTGTATCCATCTTGCCAGCTCACTTCTGATCCCATGTGATTATTTAAGTTGATTAATCAAATAACTCTAGCATTAAAAAACTAGTGTTAGTTTTGGTGATCATGTAACTACTGGGTTATCATAAAATCCAGTTCATTAACATTCTATAAGAGAAGTAAATCTGCTTTCCTTATCTGATCCGGCTTTTATGTGACTCCAGACCCATAGGAGTGAGGTTGACTGTTAACTGGCTTCTGAAATGGCTGTTAAGCTATTTATTTACCAAGCATAAGACTTCTCAAGGATAATTGCGGACAGGTAATAAAAGATGACCCACATCCTATGAGTGAATAAAACAAAAAACCTAAATGACAAAATGTCCCCTGAATTAATCTTCACTCAAAATCAAGCAGGAGTCTGGCAGTACACTGGAACAGAGGGGCTCAAGGACCAAACTAAATTTGTGATCATTCAATTAAGCTGCAGGCCTCAGTCAGAGCTCAGATGTTGTTCCCCTATTGGGAACTTGCCAATTTCACTTCCCACTGAGATGCATCGGCAATTCTGGGTGGGCAGCCATCAGATAATGTCATGCAGAATAGATGAAACAATGTTGAACTTAAACCCTGATGTACTCCTAATTTGAAATCCAGTGAAACTTGTAAATGCTATGCATAGCCCTTGGACTGTAGTCATATATGATCCAAGTAAAATTCTACAGATATTTATGGGTCCAATGGCTTTGCATAAAGCCATACACTTACTAAAAATCTGAGATTATTTTTGCAATGGATGTATTTTCAGAAGTTTATCCACAATGTATTCATCCTTTGGATGAGAGAAGCTAAGGTGTCTTCTTCCTGGTTAGGTGTTGTAGGTACACACTTAAAATATGTGGCATGATTCCAAGAATATCATGATGTTTCTTCTGTCCTGTTCTCATTTCCATTGTTGGCTGGAATGCCTCAGTTGATGCCTAAGAGCAATAATTACTATACTCGAAAAGCAAATATTGTGTGAAGCGTTGTGGATGTTTATAGGTTGGTTAAGTCCAGCAAGTAGTATTATTTTATGAAGAGAGATAGATCAAGTACTTTTTTAATATGATGTACAGTCAATTATGATATAATTTTATTTTCAAAATTTGCTAGGTATGACTGAATGTAATTGTTAAATACATGATTCAAAGAATAATTATATGCTTGGAGACTTCCCTTAAGGATTCCTTACTGAAATTATAAAGCATAAGTTAGAGATAATGGTCAAAAAACCATGCACATGTCAGGTCTACAATTTGTGATTGCAATCTTGATGGGAGAGGATACCTGGCAGGATCACAAAGTTTGAATATCGCTCCTGTGTCCATATTTAAAATATGTGGTGGTTTTTTTGTCATTTATTAGACTCTATTTAAAAGCCAATGCAATATTGTATGTACTGGCAAAACAAATAATGTTACTGTTTGAAGAATGTCTTCAGTGCTCAATTATGATCACAATGCACTGCTGTAAAATTGTAATATAGTTACATTATTTTAGGAAACACTTCCTTTCAACTTTGCTTATTATTTCAATGTTTGAAATGTGGATTCAAACTTAAGAAAACTAATTTATTTCAAGCAAAATTACTGTAAGTTTTTAACGAGATTGTCTCTCAAAAAATTTTAATCATTTTTTATATTTTTTGGAAGTGTATTTTTTAATATTCTGTATGTTTAATATTAATAACACTTGCTGATATTTTTGAATATTCATTTTAGATTGAAATTGTTTCCAATATTTAAAAACTATTTTCTAAATTTATAACTTTTGACTTTTGTGCTTTTTTGATTTGCAAACATATTTTCAGTTGCAACATAGAACCATTCGATGTATTTTTAGTTTAATAAATGGTTGCTCTTTTGTTTTATGATTATTGACAATTTTTAGATTCTTTTAAATGAATGTCGTACTGCAACTAAAGCCAGTACATTTTTCTTCCACTCCAGTGATTTTACAACCCCTTGCTTATATTTTTATGTAGAGTAAATATATTTAACATTCACATAAAGTTTGGCCTTGCAGGTAAATGCAAGTGTATTTTTTTTGCATGACTTTTTATAACTATTCATGGATTTAGCATGCAATCACATCTCACTATTTCTGGCTGGTACATACAACATGTCAATTTGGCATTGTTAAATTCAGGAAAATATTGTGGAACGAGAACTCTGAGACAAACAATTAGAAGTATTTTGTGTTGTGTTATGTTCTAACTTTGCTGTAAAGGAAATTACTTTGCAGTAAAGACGGTTGCATGTTTCAATACGTAACCATTTGGGCAGTTTCTTATTTTAAGCAGAAAAAACTCCCATGAATGAAGACATTTATAAAGATAATAATATTTCAAAATAAACAGAAAAATAATTTATTCAATGATTCAAGTTCGTAAACAAACTATTAGGACCACAAAGGTTATTCTTGATGAAAATATTTGCAACATGCAATGTTTTCTTGGCATTTCTTTTCATATGCATGTTATAAACTATCTCCTGTTGCCTAATAATGTTTGCACTTAGGAATGCAGCACATCTAGGTGTGTACATAGCCATTTACATACACTTATAAGCACAGAATGAAATTCTGTTTGGGCAATTTAATGTTGATTTTCTAAATCTGATAAACATGAGGAAATGCTAGTAATAATTCAGTTTATGTAATTTTGTATCAAAAAATCTGCTTGAGCACTAATTTCTGAATTTCCTGCTCTTGGCGATGGTGGCGCACTGATATTGCAAAATTATGTTTGGGATTCTTTCAAAAAAATTCTAAGTGTCGAATTTGCGTGGAAACTGGAGCAAATCATGCTGTTTATTTTTAGGTGGGAGCTTAGAGAAGAATCTCCCATACTCTGTGCAGTGCAGAGTACCTCAGTGTGAATCATGTAAATAATCTGACAGTGGGGCCTATTCCCTTTGGAGAGGCCTGCAGCACAGCACTGAATGGGCCACTGCACATGTGCTGATCTGTCAGTGCTGAGATTGGTGCTCAGACAGTGACCACTGTCGGCCGGCCTTCTGATTGCTGGCTAGCTTGATCGCTGGCCATCCCCGCAACACCGGCTCTCCAGCCTGATCCATAGCCTGATCGTTGCCTCCCCAAATATGCCTGGCCTAGCCACCCACCTGCCCATCTCCCCCCCCGCCCCCAAACTTGCAGTACTGATCCCCCCACCGCCCCCAAACCCACTAGCCTGATCCCCTTGCCCCCAGTAGGCTGATCCTTCCCCCCCCCAACATCCTGATGGGCAGCCCTGATTGCTGGGCTTCCTCCCCCACCAAATCTGACTGCAGTGTGACAACAGGGACACCTATCTCCACAACTGCCCATTTGTCTCTGCCTCCTTAGCACTGCCTGATGCTTGATGGCAGTGCCAGGATCCTCCCTGGGAATTGGCACTTTCCCCTTGGGTGCCAAGGGCCCAGGCTGGCATTGCTAAGGTGCCAATGCCCAGAGGCACCTTCCCAGTGCCTGACCTTCTGAGGACTCCAATTGCCCCCCTTCACTCTAGTATGGTTGTGCCTCCAGCTCTGCACTTATGGGGAGCTAGAATCTAATCCCGCAGGAGTGATATATCTCTGGTGGGAAGGAAGATGTGAGCAGACCTGGAGTCTTCAATCCCAGGCCTGCTAATGATATTCAAAATATATTTAAATTGCCCTCTGCATGTATAATCCAGCTTCGTGCCTATTTCTGGTGCAGAGCTGACAGCAGGTTGGGAGAATTTCCCCCTACATCTTTTTTTCACTTCATATTTCTCTGGTGCTTCACTTGTTCTGACCTTGCATCCCTGCTTCGTCTATTGTGCCTATGGGCACCAAATTATTGTTTCTTCTTTCCATCCTCAGCTTTTATATTAACTTTATTCTCACTGATTTTCATCTCCTCTGAAATTTCTGTTCATAACAGCTTTTCTATTCATGCTTATAGGTCATCCCTTGAGATTTAGAGAATGCCTATTTGTTTCTCTAAATAATCAGATCAATTTCAAGGATCTTAATAGCACCCCATAAACAACTATTTGAAAACTGACCACTATCCTCAGCCATGATGTGGAGATGCCACTGTTGGACTGGGGTGGACATGATGAGAAGTCACATGACATCAGGTTATAGTCCAAATTTGAAATCACAAGCTTTCGGAGTGCTGCTCCTTCACCAAATAAAATGGATTGAGATGCTTAGGCACAGAATATATAGGTGGCGTGATGATAGCCTAACACCAATAGATAATCAAGGGTGTCAAAGGATAAGTACAGACAGTAGTGCTGTGTAGGCCAGTTGAATAACAAGGGTGGAATTCTCCCAAAAAAAATCTAAGTGCTGAATTCACATAAAAACTTGAATAAATCCTGCTGCTTTTTTCAGTGGGACTTTCAAAATGAATCTCCCAGACCCTGTGAACTGCAGAGTGCCCTAGCATGAATCACGATGAAAAGCTGTGGGCAGAGCCTATTCCCGCTAGAGAGGCTGGCAGCATAGCCACTGAGTGGGCCACTGTGCACGGGCCATTCTGTCATAACCGAGATTGGTGCATGCGCAGTAGCCTACACTGCTAGCCTCCTGATTGCTGGCCAGCTTGATCTCTGGATAATCCCATGACCTCTGCCTCTCCTCCACTCCACTTTCCGATCACTGGCCTCCTGGATGGAAAAGTGAAAGATGCAGATAAAAGGAACTTTGTTTTCTTCACATAGTTTAAATGAAACCTTAACAAAGTAGTTTATAGCGCTGCAGTGATGAATCTCAGCTTGCCTCTTTTCAAACATGAATTCTTGATAAAACTATGGGCAGTGGGTCCTATTCCCCTTGGAGAGGTCTGCAGCACAGCGCTGAATGGGCCACTGCGTATGTGCTGATCTGTCAGTGATGAGATTGGTGCATACACGGTGACCACTATCTGCTGGCCTTCTGATTGCTGGCCAGCTTGATCACTGGCCATCCCCGCATCACCGGCTCTCCAGTCACCCATAGCCTGATTGGCTAAACTTACTTGAAAGTCTGCAGTGTAACCATCCTGTAATCTTGCAGACACAGATACAAAGGGTTATATCTGTTACCGATTTAATCAGACAGGATAACCATGGCAGATGGCGTAGTGAATGGTTGATGCCTTGTATACTACATACACGTTCAAAACTCCATATAGTAATGCAACCTAGTGTCACTTGGTTCTGCTGCACAGAAATAAATAGAAGTTAATCTGTCATTATTTCATAAGTGAATCTGTAAAGTCAAAATCTTAAATTGAAAACCTATTACAGCTTTTGTTAATTGCATTTCATGGAATGTAGTAATACAGAAACATGCGCCTCCCTCATTGAGAATATTTTGTCACTTTTCAATCTAAATCAAGTACTATGATATTGGCTTTTATCGTTTTGATTTTGTTTAACAAAGCTTGAGAACTAGATAAGTTTTTAGTTCTAATGTACAGAGTACAGGTGAAGGTGTTTTGTACCAAGAGAAAAATAGGGTTGTTTTAAAATTCTTTTGTGTAGTGTTGTAAAACTTATTCTGGATTCAAAGAATTTCTCTCAGTTATTAGTAATTTGGGATAAAAGTCTTTCTCAGTTGAGGAAACCTTAACATTTCTAATTTGTTACATTTGCCATATGTAGTCTGAGTATTTAGGTTCAACAGATGTTCATTTTTTAGTTTACATATGTAACTTTGCATGAACTGTTTGGTTAATAAGCCACAATGCATGACTGATAAGTATACAGCTACTTGCCTGAATATAACAAAGGGTTGATGATCCAATCTGATTCTGCTTCCTAATTTGTAGGGGAAAGTTTGCTGTTCTGGATTGAAAGGAGTGCCCCTGGACAAGGAAACATTACTGTTGACTGGAACATCCGTGGGAAATATGCTCAAGAAAACTTTTTAGATATTAATGGGACCCTTTTTCTTTCTGAAGTAAGTAATTAAAACACTCACCTGAACTAATGAGCACACTTATTTCTTCTTTAAATCAGCGGATACATCATTGAAGTCACTATAGGCAAAATAAAATTCCTGTTCTTCAAAAGTGAGAAAAAATAATTATTACAATTTGATGATAGGCTGATAAATTATAGTATCTGTTTCATACTTTTATAATTTAGTTTTTCATCAATTTCTTTCTGTATTTATGTGCTATTAAATATTGTGAAAGACAAAACAGTATAAAAAAGGTTTCAAATGCTAATTGCATTCATTGTAATACTGCAGTAAATCATTGAACAATTAGCCAATTTTACCAGGGATATGGTAATGCTGTGTTTGTAGTATTGTGAGATTGAGGTCAAATCCCATCACGGAAATTTTATTTCAAAGTAAAATTGAGCTCAGTAAGCCAGATGCAACAGGATAAAAAAACAAATGAGTTGCTGGATTGTCTTTTAAAACCCATTAGTTTATGAAACTCTTCCAAGAGAGGGAGCTTGCCACCTTTCCACATGGCTTGCTTCGATGTAACTGTAGCCCTATACTAAGTGGCACAGCAAACTAGATTCTGTGACAGCAGCTCCCAAACCTACAACCTGCAATACTGAGAGGGTACAGTACAGATGCACTAGATATTGGGTGTTAAAGGGTTAACTTGTGTGTTGAGTAAATTTGGCTTGTTTCTCCTTGACTAAAGAAGGTTAAGGACTATTCTGATGAAGGACTTTAAAATTATTATAAGCATTTCCTCCATTAAATAATCCAAAATCAATAATTTTAAAATAAGTAATAGACCATTTTTCCACAAAAAAATTCCTGTCCATTATTTCAATAATGGAAGTGATTAATTTAAATGCATACTTGTGCTAGAGGTTGCCATTCACAAAGACCTTACCATGGTAACCTCATCGATGGTCCAGAGAAGTCATTGTACCAGAATGAGTTACCTTGTCAGCCACTCCTCAGAAGAAAAACAAAATCCGGGCATCCTCTCACAATGGGCTGGATTCTCTGGCCTTGTCCATGGTGGTACCCTTCATGAGAGAAAATGGAGAATTTGGCGTTCCAGCCAAGGCTCCATTCACTGTCAGTGACAACATCAGCCAGCCATGAACATTTTGTCCTCTAACACTGATTTTCCTATGAAAATGTTGACAAGTAGTTTCCCTTCTGTTCCCCTTTTTAAATAAGTTTTACTTGTTACCATGATATCTTTCCTGGAAGTTGAATTTCTTATGATTTCTGCTGGTATAGTACTTATCCTGCCTGATGCCATGATTGTCTACACATGTTTCTGTTGTATTCTCTGCACAATCTAATTGTGTGTTCAATCTTTGTAACCTTCTAGGGTGTTCTAAATGCATCCTTTCTTGTCCACATATTTGATGATGGCATTCCTGAAGAAAAGGAGAAGTACAGAATTATTTTGTCAAATATCAGAACTCGGGGTAATAAGCAACATTCAATCAAGTATTTATTTTAGCTATAATAATGACTTGTGTAAGTATACAAAGGATGGGATTTATTATAGGTGACTTTCTACCAAGACGGTTTGTAAGGAAGCTGAATTGAGATGATCAAGGGGCAGGAGTTGGGTTTCATGAAAATGATGGAATGAATTATTTCTCCCTCTATCAGCCCCCTCCCCAAATGGACTGAGTCATCTTAGGGATGGGCTGGTTGGATTTGCAACGAGACACATGGTACAGCAAAACTTTGACTGACCCAGGTAGTCATTATTAAAGTCCGTTATTAAGGATGAGATTGCAAGTACTTGGAAGTGCATGATAAAGTAGGACTGAGTCAGCATGGCTTTGTCAAGGGGAGGTCATGTTGACAAATCTGTTTGAGTTCTTTGAGGAGGTAACAAGGAAATTAGAAAAAGGAGAGCCAGTGGAAGTGATTTATTTAGATTTCCAGAAGGCCTTTGACAAACTGCCACATAGAAGATTGTTAAATAACTTAAGTGCCCTTGGTGATAAAGGTAAGATCCTGGCATGGATAGGGGAACAGTTGACTGGCAGAAGGCAGAGAGTGGGGATAAACGAATCTTTCTCAGCATGGCAGCCAGTGACTAGTGGTGTGCCTCAGGGGTCAGTATTGGGACCACAACTTTTCACAATATACATTAATGATTTGGAGGAAAGAACTGAAGGCACTGTTGCTAAGTTTGCAGATGATACAAAAATATGCGAAAGTAGTATTGAGGAAGCAGGGGGACTACAGAAGGACTTGGACAAGTTCGGGGAGTGGGCAAATACGTGGCAGATGGAACACAATGTGGAAAAGCGTGAAATTATGCACTTTTGAAGGAGGAATGGAGGCATAGTCTATTTTCGAAAAGGGAAAATGCTTAGGAAGTCAGAAACTCAAAGGGACTTGGGAGTCCTTGTTCAAGATTCTCTCAGTTGGCAGTTAGGAAGGCAGATGCAATGTCAGCATTCATGTTGAGATGGCTAGAATACAAGAGTAGGGATGTATTTCTGAGGTTGCATAAAGCTCTGGTCAGACCTCATTTGGAGTATTGTGAGCAGTTCTGAACTCCATATCTAAGGAAGAATATATTTGCCCTGCAAAGAATCAAAAGGAGATTCCCTAGAATGAAGAGCTTGTCGTATGAAAAACGGTTGAGGACTCTTGGTCTGTACACATTGGAATTTAGAAGGATGAGGGTTGATCTTATTGAAACTTACAGGATACTGAGAGGCCTGGATGTAGAGAGGATGTTTCCACTAGTAGGAAAAACTAGAACCAGAGGGCACAACCACCAGTTAAAGGGACAAAACTTTTAAAAAGAGATGAGGAGGAATTTCTTCAGCCAGAGAGTGATGGATCCGTGGAGGCCAGGTCATTGAGTATCTTTAAGACAGAGATAGATAGGTTTATGATTATTAAGGGGATCAGAGGTTATGGGGAAAAGGCAGGAGAATGGGGATGAGAAAAAAAATCAAGTTTGAATTGTGGAGCAGACTTGATGGGCCGAGTGGCCTAATTCTGCTCCTATGTCTTCTGGTCTTATGGGAGGGGGGTGCAATGAGAGTACAGGGGTAGTGTGGGGAACCATTTAATGTTTCATACGGGGGAACTGCTACTGTAGCAGCAATCCATGTCTGGAGTCTGGAGGGAAGACTTTACCTCAGCAAACAACTGAGTGTTGCATTGTGCATATTCAACAATATCCCAACCAACACAGAAAATGATCCTCCATTGATGTTACAGGATCTCGACTTCCATTTTAAATGGGCTTACCACCTACACTGAGGTGAAGTTTTATCATCTCCACATGGATAGCAGAGACTTCCTCCTGTTACAGAATCTGTCTAATTTTCACTGTGTTGCAGTCTCCAAATGCATAACTCCAAAAATGTTATCAGTGTTTCCCTTGATTGAGAAACATGCCTGTGAGATTAAATGACAATCGCTTCAATCAGTTTTCTTTCATATTATAGATGCCTCTTCCCCATTCCTCCAAACTCTGCCTGTGATTTGCACTCCAGGCAGAAGTTTCTTAATTGACTCCTAGCGATATACCTGGTAGACCATGTGCAATTTCTGAAAAATAATAGATTTTGCTTATAACTTACTTGGGTTTTTAAGAAAATAAGAGAATTATATTTTTTTTAAAAAAATCTCTTTTGGCAGGTGTTCCCTCAACAGGTGCAGCTATTATTGCTAGCCAGGGATATGAAGCTGTCCTTACAGTGGAAGCCAGCGATGAGCCACATGGGGTGGTGAAGTTTGCTCTGTCTTCTCAAATTGTTTCCATTCAGGAAGGCAATATAACTGTTCAGCTGTTTGTGAATCGGGAATTTGGATCCCTAGGTAATAAAATATTGATTAGAACAATGTTAATTATTATATTTCAAATAGATTTGAAATTAGACAAGAGTCTAATTTGTTTCTTTTTACATTATGATGTGACTTAGTCAATGATTGAGTTGCAGCAAAAATTGGAATCGTGGAATTCCGACAGTGCCATTGCATCTGTACTGACAACAATCCCACCCAGGCACTATCCCCATAACCCCACATATTAACCCTGCTAATCCTCTGGACACTGAGAGGCAATTTAGCATGACCAATCAACCTAACCTGCACATCTTTCTGTTGGCTACTATTGACTGATAGCTCTTTGACATGGGACATCCTCCTGCAAGTGGATGGAACCCCTGTTGCATATTAATTAAAGGATTGTTGCCCAAACATTAAAGCAGGATGAGCCAGCTAAATCAAGGTGAGCTGAGTCCCAAAATTTTTGCTGGGGTGCAAGAAGCATGCCCTCACCATAAGATCCAACCCATGAGTTTCTCTCTTGTTATGCCAACCTTCTCTGGAGTAAGTTTTAATATGGTGTTACTATTGTTCGGCATGTATAAAATAATGGGCTTTGTATTGCAGGGATAGCCTAATGGCCCCATCCCCATTCTGCAAAGGTTCAGAGGTAAGGATTGTATGGCAGTTGGCCAGAAGTGTAAACTTCCAATAGGTATTGTCCTGCACTGGGAAATCGCAAACTTCAGATGGCCCAAGTGTCTTAGAATAATAGTTTCTCAGAAAAAATGAAAAGAATTAAAACCTTTTCCATCTTCCTGGTAACAATTGCACAGCCAAACACAAGACACTCCCTCAAATCAGTGTCTAATCTGATATCAATTCCCCCACCAAAGCCTGACCCAATGCCCTTCTACAAGGCCTGATCTGACACTTCCCCAAAAGACCTAACTTTTCTCTCCTCCCACTCCAAGCCTGACTCAACCCCCTTCCTTACCTTGCCAAAGACCTTTAGTCCTGGCTGGACCTTTAAACTAAGCTGGTTTATGGCAGCTATGTTGTTTTTGTGAAAAAGGGGTGCACTTCCCTTACCTGTAACTCTACAGGCTATCAGCATTAGGCCTCGAGGTCACGCTACACTTGCCGGTTTGAGTTGGAAGTTCAGGCAAGATAAAATTGCTTGGATTTTAAAATAAGAATTTTCAAGTGGAATGGCAATCCAATCAATTACCACTCCATTGAAAGATCTAACCCAAATGTAATTCAATTTGATATTTTTCTCAGATAATGGAACAGTTGAATCATATGTTCTTGATGTTATGCAAATGCTCATGAGGCAAGTACTGGACGAGCCCGCAAAAGTCCACGCTAATGCTCTGAGAATATGGCTTCAAATCTGACCCCTGCAACTGGTGGAATTTGAATTCAGCTAATAAATTTGGAATCTAAGCTAGTCTCAGTAGTGGTGACATCAGCGATTGTTGCGAAAACCCTATCTGGTTCACTAATGTCCTTTCGGGAAGGAAATCTGCAATCTTTATCTGATCTGGCTTACATGTGACTCCAGCAATGTGGTTGACTTTTAACAGTGCTTTGAAAGGGCAGTTGGAGATGGGCAACAAAGGCAGGTCTTGCCAGTAACAACCACATCCTATGAAAGAATACCAAAAATAACAGAGGAGCATTTAATACATTCACTGAAATCTTCTCTACTATCTTAAGTGTTAATACTTTAAAAAAATAAATGGATGAGGATCTTCATTGGAATAACAAAAACAGAATTTCAAATGAATGTGTCAAAATTTATGCATTAGTATCCCACATGCAACTTTAATCTGTGTATTGTGGCATTTCAAATAGATTTATGAGACTCTTTGATGAAAAGAAACAAAATGGTGAATTGAACCTGGCAATATTGATAGCATTTGAACACTCCAGTTAACATTAAATGAAAGTTAAGATAAAAGGGTCCAGAATTTACAGGAACTTTTGAAATGTAATATTTCTATCAATTTCCTGAGAAAACATGTTTTTTTTAAAAAAAACAGATTATTAAGCGGTGTGTGACTTTGGCAGTTTATTTAGAAACTTCAAAGATAACTTTGATTTTGTGTAATATTTAAAAATGACTGACATCGAATCTGTAGCTGTTATACATTCTCCTAATTTTCATTTCTGTTTCAGTTTAATGAAAATTAGAAGAAATATATAACGGGTAATAATAATACATTAAGGGCACAATCTTACCTGCTGTTCTGCGACACTCACTCTCCAGTGAAGTCGGAAATTTGGCGGCCAGCCAAATCTCTGTTCACTGCTGCAGGATGGGAAAATCCCACCGGCATGGACGGTGGTAATATTCCAGCCCAAGAATTGGCTTACAAATCCATCAAAAACAACGGCAGAATTGGCCCACTTGCCGAAATTCTACCGCATCGCCTGCCATGGAAGTGGACCGGACAAGGGGCGGACAACAGAAATGTCCATTGACATTGGCGGGAATTTCCAGCCTTGCTTGAGCGAAGCTGTAAAATCCCACCCATGGAGTCTATCCCTTTTGACCTGGTATATTTTACATGTACATCGTTCCCAACCACACCCTTTCCCCCATTTCTGACATAATTCAGTTATGCAAATTCCTGGAAGAGACAGATGAATGTACAAAAGCCTTTTCAGGAAAAAATGAAAAACTCTCTGAAAATTCAAGGGAATCTTTGGAGCCTGAATTTATCAGTTAGTTCATTGTTCCACTGGCATGGAACCTAAAAGAAAGAAATCACAATAGTATTTGATTTCTTAATAATTTGAAATATACTATGCTACTGCATTATTTTCTTTTTCCATGTAGGTGCAATTAACATCACTTTTGAGACGGTCCAAGGGTCTTTGCTCCCTCTGAATTTAAAAGAGGAGTCATTGGCTGAACCTGGTCTTGATTTTCTGCCTCTGTCTGATTTTGTTATTATGGAGGAAGGAGTGGCCACTATAGCCATAAACATCACTATTTTAGAGGTGAGTTGGTATTCTATTTGGAGAGCTTAATATTAACTATTTTATATCATGTGACTATTTCTTCTGTTATTATTTAAATACTAAATTGCTGCAAAAGAAAGTAGGATGACTCATGTACCAAAATATATGGTGACCAGTAACTCAAGTAGATTAGAACCGAAGGAGAATACACCACCTCTCCATCCTTTTCTAGCACTTAATTAGAACAAGGCTGATCTCAGTTTTAAGAAATTCAATTGATCCAATATCCTCTGCATTTTGCAGAGAAAATTCTTCATTTCTGTTACCCATTGGGTGGAAAGAGTGCAGTTTGATTTCATTCTTCAATGGCCTAGCCTTGACTTTTAAGATTGTGCAGATATATTGTTGCTTTGTTTGTTATGAAATAATCCTTTTGCAGGATGAAATTCCTGAGTTGCAGGAGTTCTTCCTTGTGAACCTAACATCTGTGGAACTCATCTTTGATGATTTGACCCGATTTCCTCCGAGACTGGGTGTGTATTCTATGTTATATGTTTACGTATTAAATAGCGTACTACAACAACATTGCATTTCCTTATCAATCACATTTTTGACTTTGCGTAAATGCTCTCAGCCTCTGTGGTCTCATAGAAACCGGAAGCAGGAGTAGGCTATTCAGCACTTCAAACCTGCTCCATCATTCATTTTGATCATGGCTGATTACCAAAATCAATATCCTGATTTCCCCCATATCCCTTAATCCCTTTTGCCCCAAGAGCGATATCTTATTTCTTCTTGAAATCAGACAATGTTTTGACTTTAAATACTTTCTGCGACAGTGCATTCCTTGGTCAAACTGTGATTCTATTTTGAACGAGGTGCCACATTTGTTTCTGTTGCTACCAAGCCCTTGCTGATCTCTGATGAAAAAATATTGATCTGAAATGTTAATTCTGGGGGTGATCTTGAGCCCGCATTTGCAGTCTGTGTGAATGGTGCGGGGCTCAGAATCCAGAAGTTGCAGTTCTCGCCAGCAAAAACATGATTTCAGATCTTCCGTGCTTCTCGCTGGCAATGTCATCAGCTAATGGGCATGAACATGCTTTTCATTCATTTGAATATATTTAAATATTAAATATATTAAATATATTTAAATAACCTGCCTGCTCACCAGATATTGACCCCCTACCATATATTGACACTACACTGGCGTGACATCACATTGATGCAGTTTACAACAGGTTCACCTAGACATAAACTTGTCGTACAAGTTTCCCTTCGGGGTGTAAAAACAAGTGTAGTCCCTAGGGAAGAGTGGTATAGCCACATAGTGCTCTGGCAATGCCCCTTGGCACCCTGTCTGATTTGGGACCTCTCTCTCTGTCCCACTCCTGTGTCCCACTCCCTGGACCATCATGTTCCTGGAACCCACATTGAAGGGAAAGCAATGGGCTAGTGGTATCACTAGACTATCAATCCAAAAACTCAGCTAATGTTCTGAGGACCCAAGTTCAAATCCTGTCATGGGATGGAGGAATTTGAATTCAATAAAAAAAATTCTGGAATTAAGAATCTACTGATGACCATGAAACCATTGTCGATTGTCGGAAAACCCATCTGGTTCACTAATGTTATTGAGAGAAGAAAATCTTATCTGGTCCGGCCTACATGCAACTCTAGAGCCATTGTAACATGGTTGACTTTCAACTGCTATCCAAGGGCAACTAGGGATGGGCAATAAATGCTGGCCAGCCAGTGATGCATGTGACCCACAAATGAAAAAAAAAATGTTCCAGTTCACCTGACCTGCATTTTCATGCCAATCTACCACCTCATGTATAGTCACACAAGGCCAGGCTTCAGCGGAAGAGTATAAAATCTCCAAAGCGCACATTTGCAGCATGTGTGGAAAACCTCAGGTTGTTTGGGAATTTGAGTTCCTGACTGCAGGAGATAATTACAGCTTCTTAACAGCCAACACACCATCTAAACTGTCTCTCTTTGCCTTTTCACGTGCGCTTATGTTGAACCCAACTCTCTTTCCTGTTTTCCCATTCCAGCCATCTTCAGATCATACACTCCACAACCAATACTTGCTTTCTGTGCTTACATTTTCAGAATTTTCTTCAATTTTTACCTTTTGTAATTCATTTCTGGTTTTAAAGATTTGGTTTAATTTCCAGATGCAGCAGGTCAAGTTTCCCTGATAACTATTGGTGCAAATGATGGAGTAAAAGGCATTATTCGGTGGCAAACCATTAAGTAAGTGTTTAAGAATGTAAATATATATTGCTCTTTAATAAATTCCTACATTGCTTTTATATATTGATGTATGCGTTGTTATGTGATAAGATATGTTAAGTTTACATTTTTAACTATGAAGTAGTTCTATAATTAAGTATCCTTGGTTTATTCAATGTTGCTGTTTAATTTATTATGTAACGCACTGCTGCTTAATTTATTATGTAATGCACTGCTGCTTAATTTATTATGTAACGCACTGCTGTTTAATTTATTATGTAACACATTGCAAAATCTTGCTGTTGAACTATGGCATGAGACAATTTTGGAGCAAATACTGTTTTCTGTTTTACAGCTGAACGACTTCCAATGTACTGTTTCAGATAGTGAGGAGGATAGAATATAAAAGCGGGGAGGTCTTGCTGCAACTGTACAAGGCCCTGGTGAGGCCACAACTGGAGTACTGTGTGCAGTTTTGGTCCCCTTATTTGCGAAAGTATATATTGGCCTTGGAAGGGGTACAGAGAATGTTCACCAGGCTGATACCGGAGATGAAGGGGTTAGCTTATGAAGAGAGATTGAATCGACTGGGCCTGTACTCTTTTTAGAGTTTAGAAGGCTGAGGGGGGATCTTATAGAGACTGACAAGATAATGAAGGGGCTAGATAGAGTAGAGTTAGAGAGATTCTTCCCACTTAGAAAGGAAAACAGAACTAGAGGGCACAGTCTCAAGATAAGGGGGCGGGGGTGGGGGACAATTTAAAATGGAGTTGAGAAGGAACTTCTTCACTCAAAGGGTGGTGAATCTCTGGAATTCTCTGCTCATTGAAGTGGTGGAGGCTACCTCGTTGAATATATTTTAGTCATGGGTAGGTAGATTTCTGATAGACAAGGGAATTAAGGTTTATGGAGAGAAGGCGGTAAAGTGGAACTGATCCACTTCAGATCAGCCATGATCTTATTGAATGGCAGACAGGCTTGAAGGACTAGATGGCCTACTCCTATTCCTATTTCTTATGTTCTTATGTTCTAGAAAACAAGAACATTAGAATATATAGAGTGAGAAAAGAATAATACTTCATTCCACTTAGAGTTTAATCTGTTACATAAGGTTCTTAATTACACTGATTCATAAAAGTAATTAATTTCTATTCATCTCCCAGCAACATCCACTGCTGTTGTGCTTCAAAGAGTGACGTTCACTGGGTTGGAGTGCAGTTGTGGATGAGCTATAAATATATTCCTGCCAGCAAGTCTCAGATTCTGGAAACTAATTTTAAAGCTTATTTATGTTCTATTAACTTTGCCTATGTAAGTTTCCCCTTAAGAGAAACTTTGGGTGGACTATCAATTAAATGCCCAATTCTTATCCTTTGAATTCAACCTGTTAAAATCATATACGGAATTTAAACATTTGCATTTTGAAGGTCGAAGTGAATATACTGGTGCCTTGCAGTGGTAAGTGGCTAGTAACTGAGGTACATTTCCTTCTGTTTTTTTTGTATTTATTCGTGGGACATGGGCGTCACTGGCTGGTCAGTATTTATTGCCTATCTCTAGTTCACTGAGAGCAATTGAGAGTCAACCATATTGCTGTGGCTCTCGAGTAACAAGTAGGGCAGATAGATAAGAATGGCAGATTTCCTTCCCCAAAGGACACTAGTGAATCAGATAGGTTTTTCTGACAATTGACAATAGTTTCAGGGTCATTAGTAGATTCTTAATTCAAAGTTTTTATCAAATTCAAATTCCATCATAACGGGATTCAAATCCAGTGCCCAGATGATTCCTGGAGGCATTGGTGGTGATCTTTCAGGAAAAACTGGAGGCAGGAAGAGTCCCAAAGGGCTGGAAAGTAGTCGATGTAACACTGCTGCTTAAGAAGGAAGGGAGACAGCAGATGGGAAATTATAGGCTGGTTAGCCTGACTTCGTAAGAAGTCTGACAACACCAGGTTTAAGTCCAACTGATATATTTGATAGTAAACTCACAAGCTTTCGAGGTTTCCCTCTTCATCAAGTGAATGAGGTGTTCTGGTCTCAAACAGCACATCTAACAGCACAGACTCTGCTGTTATAAATAAGCAGTCTGTGCTGTTAGATGTGCTGTTTAAAACCAGAACATCTCATTCATCTGACGAAGAGGGAAACCTCGAAAGCTTGTGAGTTTACTATCAAATAAATCGCTTGGACTTAAACCTGGTGCTGTCAGACTTCTTATTGTGTTTACCCCGGTCCAATGCCGGCATCTCTACATCATGACTAATAGCCTGACTTCGGCCATTGGCAAGATTTTAGACTGCATTATTAAAGATGAGATTGTGGAATGCATAGAAGTGTATGATAAAGTAGACTGAGTCAGTATGGCTTTACCAAGGTGAGGTCACGCCTGACAGATCAGTTAGAGTTCTTTGAGGAGATGACAAGGAAGTTAGATAAAGGAAAACCAATGGATGTGATTTATTTAGATTTTCAAAAGGCCTTTGACAAGGTGCCGCATAAGACATAGAACATAGAACATTACAGCGCAGAACAGGCCCTTTGGCCTTCGATGTTGTGCCGACCAATTAAAAACAAAAGACATTATTAAATAACTTAACAGTCCATGATGTTAAGGTATGATGTGGAGATGCCAGCAATGGATTGTCTTGGGTACAGTAAGTAGTCTCACAACATCAGGTTAAAGTCCAGCAGGTTTATTTGGTGTCATGAGATGCACCTGATGAAGGAGCAACTCTGAAAGCTGTTGATACCAATAAAGTCCTACAAATAGGACTTTAACCTAGTGTTGTGAGACTACTTAAACTGTTAAGGGTAAGATCCTGACATTGATAGAGGATTGGCTGACTGGCAGAAGGCAGAGAGTGGGTCTAAAAGGATTTTTTTCAGGATGGCAATGGATGACTAGTGCTGTGCCTCAGGGTTTAGTACTAGGACTACAACTTTTCACAATATACATTAACAATTTGGAAGAAGGAACTAAGGATTTTTTTCAGGATGGCAATGGATGACTAGTGCTGTGCCTCAGGGTTTAGTACTAGGACTACAACTTTTCACAATATACATTAACAATTTGGAAGAAGGAACTGAGGTCAGTGTTGCTAAGTTTGCAGATGTTACAAAGATACATGAACAGACAAGTAGTATTGAGGAAGCAAGGGGGGCTGCAGGAGGACTTGGACAGCTAGGAGAGTGGGCAAAGAAGTGGCAAATGGAATACAATGCGGAAAAATGTGAGGTTATGCACTATGGAAGAAGGAATGGAGGCATAGACTACTTTCTAAATGGGGAAATGCTTAAGAAATCAGAAACACAGAGGAACTTGTGAGTAATTGTCCAAGATCCTCTTAAGGCTAACGAGCATGTTCAGTTGTCAGCTAGCAAGGCAAATCTAATATTAGCATTCATACTTAGAATACAAGAGCAGGGATGTATTTCTGAGGCTGTATAAGGCTCTCTATAAGGCTATAAGAAGTATAGTGAGCAGTTTTGGACCCTATATCTAAGGAAGGATGGGCTGGCCTTGGAAATGATCCAGAGGACGTTCACAAGAATGATCCCTGCTATGAAGAGTTTGTCAGATGAGGAATGGTTGAGAACTCTTGGTTGGAGTTTCGAAGAATGAGGGATGATCTTATTGAAACTAACAGGATACTGCAAGGTCTGAATAGAGTGGACTTGGAAAAGATGTTTCCACTAGTAGGAAAAACTAACTTACAATCTCAGGCTAAAGATACGATCGTTTAAAGCAGAGATGAGGAAGAATTTCTTTAGCCAGAGAGTGGTGAATCTGTGGAACTCTTTGCTGCGGAAGACTGTGGAGACCAGGTCATTGAGTGTCTTTAGGACATAGAGGTTGAGAGATTCTTGATTAATAAGGGGATCCAGAGTTATGGGGATAAGAAAAATATCAGCCATGACTGAATGGCGGAGCAAACTTGATGGGCCTTTGTCTTATGGTCTTGTGATCTCCAGAACATTATTTGAGTTTCTGGAGTAATAGTCTAGTGATAATACCAGTAGGCCATCGTATGCCCATAATTTAATTAAGTTTAATTAAGGAGAAAGGTGGAGGAAATTCTTACACAGCATCATCTGCTCAGTTTGACTCCAGTGATTAGATTTTATGATTTAAAACCAATAAACCTCAAGTGTCAGTGTAGACTTGATGGGCTGAAGGGTTTCTTATGCACTGTATGATCCTATGCTTCTATATTTGTTCTCTGTTGACTAAATTACCCAGTTTCTGAAGCTAACCTCTAAGAATGTTTGGTCAACTCATGCATAAATTTTTGCTTCTCTTTTTTTCTGCAAGCTTTGAGGTGAATGAAACCACAGGAAACATAACTTTGGTGATATATCGAGATAAGGGCACATATGGGAATGTATCACTGTTTTACTCTGCCCAGAATCTCGGAGCACAATTGGGATGGGATTTCAATGTGACACCAATGGTAAGAACTAATTTTGTGATCAAGTTTTGAATCATGATCATGGATAATCGATTCTAAGATGTTAGGGTAGATTTTCCTCTGTCTATGCTGGCAGAATTTGTATGGTCCAAGCATAGGCCAGAGGGGAAAAATATATATATTGACTTGATGTTCCTGAATTGCCATTCACAAGTTATGGGCTGCATTTCAGATGTGGTCCCCCGTGGCCGTAACATGCTGCCAGTGGGCAAAACAGCCTGAGAGTGGGACTTATATCCCCTTAGTGAGCATGTTGAGAAGGTGGATCTAGCCTGCCAACTTCCACACTTTACTTAGACAGAGAAGGAGGTGGGTTGACATTTTCAACATATTAATGAGGCTGCAAACTTCAGAATTAATCTGCTGAACAAATTTCCTTCCCACAACGTTTGAAGACATTGTTTTTATAAATTCCAGTATAATTAAAGGACTTCCCCACCGTACTGCCCACTGACAATTGAACAATCCTCCTCAGTCACACTGGTAAAGTTTACAACTGCTTTTGCAAAATGTGAATCGGGCAAAGGGAATCAACTGGGAAGTGGAGGTGGGGGGGGGGGGTGGCAGTGAGGGGATGTACAGGTATGTGTAGCCCATGGCGGGGTGGAGAGAGAGAGAGAGAGAGACATGCTTGGGCAGTACCCTAGCATTGTCCACTGGCACTGCCCTTTGGTGCCAGGAAGCAGTGCCAGGGGCCCCTCTGAGCCGATCCATTGGCAGGGAGGGTTCCCCTTATATATAGAAAGAGAGATTACTCTTTCTTTGTTGGGGGTGTTTCCCTTATAGGGAGGGAGGGTTTTTTTTTTAAAATTGTCAGTCAGGGCGTTCTTTAAAAAAGAGTCTGCATTGTTGGTTTTGTTAGGCCCCTACCTGCCAATGTGATGGTGTGAGCCACACTGTGATATTTCTTCTGTAAGAATTTAGCAACACCAATTTATAATCCAACCGATTTATTTGATAGTAAAAAAGCGAGCTTTCGACTCTTGTGTCTTCCTCAGGCAAATGCAGTGTTCTGGTCTTCAATAGCACACATCAGCACAGACAGTCAGAGATTGCTGATTAGAATGCGAATCCTTACATCTAACCTGCTATTCAAGTGTTAAAGTGGCGAACAATGTGTGTGAAGGGAATCCTGAGCATTGTTGGAGAATTGTGTATTTTCTCCAGACAGCACACTTGTGCTGAATTGAATAGCAGGTTAGATGTAAGGATTCGCATTCTAATCAGCAATCTCTGACTGTCTGTGCTGATGTGTGCTATTGCAGACCAGAACACTGCATTTGCCTGAAGAAGAGATAGCCTGAAGGATAGCAAACGTAGTACCGTTGTTTAAAAAAGGTCAGAGGGATCACCCAGGGAACTATAGGCAGGTGAGCTTGACTTCAGTTATAGGTAAGCTAATGGAGAGGATCCTTAGGGACAGGATGTATGAGCATCTGGAGCGCTGCGATCTGATCAGGGATACGCAGCATGGCTTCGTCAAGGGGAAGTCTTGTCTTACAAATCTAGTGGAATTTTTTGAAGAAGTGACAAAAACAGTTGATGAAGGACAGGCTGTTGATGTCGTCTACATGGATTTCAGTAAGGCGTTTGACAAGGTTCCTCATGGTAGACTGATAGAGAAGGTGAAGGCGCATGGGATACAGGGTCGGGTATGTAGATGGGTCGAGAACTGGCTCGGGAGGAGGAGACAGAGGGTAGTAGTGGAAGGCTCTTTTTCCGGCTGGAAGCCTGTCACTAGTGGAGTGCCACAAGGCTCAGTACTAGGTCCTCTTCTATTTGTGGTCTACATAAACGACTTGGAAGTAGGGGTAGGTGGTGAGATCAGCAAATTTGCTGATGACACCAAGATGCTTGGATTGGCGGGTACAGAAGAGCAGTGTCAGGCAATACAACAGGACATAGACAGGTTGGTAGACTGGGCAGATAGATGGCAAATGGAATTTAATCCGGATAAATGCGAGGTGATGCATTTTGGCCGGAAAAATGTAGAAGAGAGTTATAGGATAAAAGGTAAAACTATACGGAGCATAGAGACGCAGAGAGACTTGGGGGTGCAGGTTCACAAGTCTCTGAAGGTGTCCTCACAGGTGGAGAAGGTGATAAAGAAGGCGTATAGTATGTTAGCTTTCATAGAAAAGGGTATAGAATACAAGAGTAGGAGTTTGATGTTGCAGTTGTATAGAACTTTGGTTAGGCCTCACTTGGAATACTGCGTCCAGTTCTGGTCGCCGTACTATCGGAAGGATGTGGAGTCCTTGGAGAGAGTGCAGAGGAGGTTTACCAGGATGCTGCCTGGTATGGAAGGACTGTCTTATGAGGAACGATTAGATAGACTGGGGTTGTTTTCCCTTGAAAGACGTCAGCTTAGAGGGGATCTCATAGAGGTGTATAAGATTATAAGGGGTATAGATAGAGTAAATGGAGGTAAACTTTTTCCACCTTTAGAAATGGATAGGACGAGGGGTCATGACCATAGGGTGAGGGGGGCTATGTATAAGACGAATATTAGAGGGCAGTTTTTCACACAAAGGGTAGTGGGGGTGTGGAATGCACTGCCGAGTAAGGTGGTGGGAGCAGGCACGCTGGGGCTGTTTAAGGGTCTCTTGGACAGCCACATGAGCGGTATGCAGATAGAGGGATATATTAGGACTGTTTAACTACGGCTTTTTTCCACAGGTAAATTCGGTCCATACTTGACCAACATTGAGCATGCATTCGGCAGGTGGTGCGGGTACAGCTCTTGGATGTTGATTCATGGGTTGCCTGGTACCTCATGTCGTAAATGAGTGCTTTGTGTGGACCATCTGAAGGGCACCATGACAGCTCAGACACTATCGATGTGGCTGTGCAGACACTTGGAATTGGGCCGGTGTCTGCGGGAGTTTGCGCGTTCTCCCCGTGGTTGCGTGGGTTTTCTCCGGGCACTCCGGTTTCCTCCCACAACCCAAAAATTCGCTCTTAGGTTGATTGGGAAACAAATTGTCCCTATAGTGAGAGTTTTCCATATTAGGAATAATATATATATTATTATGTAGGAATAATATAATAGGATAATGGATTTGCTACTATATAGTTATGACGGCGGTGCGGGCTCGTTGGGCCGAAGGGCCTGTTTCCCGTGCTGTGTTGCTTTTAAAAAAAAGACACAAGAGTCGAAAGCTCGCTTTTTTACTATCAAATAAATCGGTTGGATTATAAATTGGTGTTGCTAAATTCTTACTGAGTTCTTACCACCCCAATCCAACGCCGGCATCTGTACATCATATTTCTTCCGCACAGAGTGCTGCCAAATGTGGTGAGAAAAGCCGGCAGTGCAACCTGCAAGCTACATGCCGGTTTCCTCACCTCAGCCAGCACTCTGTTAAAGTAATGGAAAATTCTGCCCTTATGTTTACAGAGATCCCCCATCACAAACACGTAAACCACTCTGAACAAAAATATGAAAAATCGTGTTCAATCCAGCACTTAGATGCAAGTGTTTTCTACTTTGGAAATCACCAGTTCAGATTTAGCTTTGAGCTGCTTTTTCAATAATTCAAATAAAGAATTCTCAAAGTAACTAGGCCATTTCTGTGGTTTGGGCGTCCCTTGACAAGGTAGCTGCCTATCTTGTGGGGGCAAGTGATCTTGCCAGGGCCTGAAATGCCTGTGTCAAAATGAACAGTGCCAGGAACAGTTGGCGCAATAGGCATTCTGATATTATCATTCTCCGTCAGCCTCCAACCTGACATTGGCAGACCCTCAGTGTCATCTCCCATGTATTTTCAATGGGTGCTGCGGGTGATCAGTGATAATTTTTTTTTTGACTTTGCAGAGCATTTATTTTGATGATGGGGAAAGGTACAAACATGTTAAGGTTGCAATTCTTGACGATGATATTCCTGAAGGAGATGAGGATTTCCAGCTGGTTCTCATGAATCCATCTTCTGGACTAGAACTGGGAGAAAGAACCACAGGTAATTAAAAGAATTTCTGTTACACAAATGACTAGAGACAATGGGATATGGTACCAAATCGGTCTTATTATCCTTTATATATATTTATACATATTTTACTCCGTCTGGTATGTGGAAGAATGAGTCTCACCTTGCTGTAATTTCAACTCAAAGATATAAGAAAACAACAAACAATTCCAACTGATATGAATATAGTGAAACTGGCTTGATAGATTCTAACTTGTCTTAGAAATTGTGAAGGGAAGTTACAGAACAAATTCACAAGAGTCTGCTGATGATCTTTTAACACAGGATAAAATATTCATTGAACAGGAAATGAACTTATATACACCAGATGAAATGGTTTGGAAGATCTTGATATAAATACAAGAAGATGATTCAAATTCCCAACATTTCTTTATGTTAGCAATATTTGTACAGATACACAAGCCAATAAAAAGTTATCACTAAGTTGATACACAGGCTCCTTGCTTGGGACTAGCACAATTGCAAACAGTTTTCTTTCAGTGAATTCTTGAGCATTCATTTGGCACTTTTTACCCAACTTGTATTTCTCACTGAGATACTCAAATCTGTACCCTAAACTGTGTCTCCCAATTGCATTTATGTTAAAATGATCACTTTACTGAATTCTATAGTTGACTATACAGTCAACTACTCTTTCAACAGCCTTGTAATGTTTTCTTCTCAGACAGCTGAAAATCCTTGTCTTCATACTTTGACACAAATTGAACTCTCTCTTCTGTCTGTTCTGTGTATCTCTCTGAACTACTGCTGCAAGGCAACAGGAATTTCTTTTTCTACTTTGTTTTTCTCTCCCAATCACGAAACTTTTAACTCATCTATTTGACTTCAGAGATTGTGAAACCTCATTAAAAATGTATTTTTAGAGAAAACCCATCAGTAGCTCATCCAGACTCTCTGGCATCAAAGTTCACAAATAAAACCAAAATGAAACTGGAACCCTTTTTACTCTTGTGAATATAGAGTATGTGGACTAAAGGAAATAATTTGATGAGGTATCACATGGAAGCTCATAGGAGAATATTAGCAAATTGCTACAGATACTGGAATCTTGAACAAAAACAGAAAATGCTGGAAAATCTCAGTGGATCTGACAGAATCTATGGAGAGAGAATAGAGCTAATGTTTTGAGGCTGGATGACTATTCGTCAGAACCGACGACAAAAGAAGGACAAGATTTGTACTGTTAATGTGGGGGACATCGGGAAAGGGTAATTGACAAAGATATCATGGACAAAAAGATGAAGAGAATGAGATCAGAATATGTAAATTGCAAATTAAACATGTAACAGCTGGCCTGAGTAGAATGGGGGAGGGGTGGGGGGGGAGGAGACTGTGATGGGAGAAAAACAAGATGGAAAGTTGCTTCAGATGGATTCCTTGCCTTTATGAATCGCAAGGACTTTCATGCTGTTAATATGCAATTGTCACATGATTACCAACAGCACAACACAGAGAAATTCCTGATGCATTTAGTTGCTGATATCAAATTTACACTACCATTATTTTAAAGTATATAAACCTGCTTGAAAAAGAATAACTTCCCTCAGAAACTTTAAATCTCTTTATGAATTTGAGAAGTCAGGGTTTTTGGTATTGAACTGCAAAAGCTAACAAGATCAAATACAGACTAGTTAAAGCTAGTCAATGTTTTATAATAGTAAGCTAACTAGATATGATAGTCTAGATAGTCCAGATGCCGATATATAGTTAGGATAAAGGCTAAGTGGTTTTTGCAACTGTTATATAAAGGTGAAGATAAACCTTGAGTTCCATTATTGTATTAATTCTATTTTTAGTCATTGTAAATATGAAATGATTTCAGAATTAGATACGTGTTGGCACATTAAACAAAATTAAGCAGGTAATAACAATAATTTTTATTCATATCGTGGCACAGTGGTTAGCACTGCTGCCTCACAGTGCCAGGGACTTGTGTTCAGTTCTGGCCTCAGGCCACTGCCTGTGTGGAGTTTGCACTTTCTCCTAGAGTCTGTGTGGGTTTCCTTTGGGTATTGAAGTTTCCCCCCACAGTCCAAAGGTGTGCGAGTTAGGTTGATTGTCCATGTTAAATTGACTCTAGTATCAGGGGATTAGCGTGGTAAATATGTGGGGCTATGTGAATAGAACCTGAGTGGGATTGCGGTCAATGCAGACTTGATGGGCTGAATGGCTTCCTTCTGCACTGTAGGATTCTTTGATTCTATGATTCTGTACTATTAGCAGTGAACATACTGAAGCTTTCAGGTAAAATTCCTTGACTTGATGTTAAAAGATAAAAGAAAACCCAATTAAACCTGTTTATTTTAAATGTGTATTGAAATTTGATGCATAGCTATTGTTACCAATATTGTACTGTTTTATTGTTATTCGATTTGAAATTTTTCCCCCGCTCTTCCTAATAGTGGGGTTAAAAATGTGCAGAAAACTAATTTTGAGAGTTTCTATGATGAAACTCTCCCAGGTCCTCAGACAACTTTGAGGGCTATGGTGCAACATTTTTTTAACATCTTAATCCAAAAGATAACAGTTTACAATGTACTTTATTTATTACAGTTACAGTAACTATCAATGCCAATGATGATGGACATGGAATTCTATCATTTAACAACAGTGAGCAGCTCTTTCTTAAGGAGCCAACGGCCCTTGGTTTGTCAGAGAGTGTTGCAACACTGCATATTGTACGGAACCCACCAATGGGAACATTTGGAATAGTGACTGTTCAGTACATTGTCACAAACATGAATGGATCTGACTCTTCACTTGACCTGAAACCTGCAAAAGGTGTTATTGTGTTGGAAGATGGTGTGAGAATGAAGGTAAGATCTTTTAAAGTCTATTAAAATTATACTTTATAAATGCACTGATTGTCCTTCACTTGTTGCAAATTTTACAGAGAGCAAAATTAAAACTGGGATTTTAAAAAATCATTTGTGAGATTGGGGAGTCACTGACTAAGTCAGCATTCATTGTTCGTCCTTAATTGCTCTTGACAAGATGATAGTGAGCCAGTGAATAAGAATCCCATTGCGTTATCTGTGAGGAAAACCCAAGAACAAGATCTCACCAGCGTGCTTCAGTTCCCGGGGTCTTGCATGATTTTCACCAGAGTTGCCATTTTCACCCACAGCAATTATCAGCTGTCAATTCCCTCTCCCTCACCCTGCAGTCAAAAAAAACAGCAAATTGCTTGATTTCATTTTGGTTTATCTCAGTTTAGTGCTCCATCTAGTGGCTTTTTTATATACTGGCATATGTCATTAACCACACAGTTGTGCCACTTTGTAAGTAACTGTGTTGGGTGCTCCTTACACTGCTCAACTAAAATTGCTTGTTTGAATCTGTATTTTAGATGTAATTTGATTTGTTTTGACACCAGATTCTGCAGATTTCTGCTATATTGGATGAAGAAGCAGAGATGGATGAACAATTCTTGGTTACTTTGTTTGACCCTACTGGAGGGGCTAGACTGGGAGAGAAAGTACAGACTCTGATAACAGTCCTTCAGAATCAGGCACCATTAGGACTGTTTAGCATCTTCCCAATCGAAAACAGGTCAGAAAAATATAGCCTATATTTTTAAAGCCAATGTAAATAATTATACTCTTGGGAGCCTACAATAATTATAGCAGTGCAACAAGTTCTCAATCCAAAGGATCATGCTTTGAAATGTCAGCTTCAAATTCCATTCAGTATGTTTGTTATTCAGCTAATGAACGCTCTCCAGAATTAGCCAGCTAACATGCACCACAGTCTGTGAAAACAGTTATTATCCCAAGGCATCAGTATTGCCAGAGTTTGATTAATTATACTGAACCAAAATTCTTAGACTGTGTAGGAAAGTAATTATTTTCATATGTGTTTCATAACTACTTTTACTTTCAGATTCCTTGTGAGGTGTATATATTTTTTGAATAAAAATGGCTGAAGAATCTCAGTTCCCACTATCATGGGAACTATGTTTGTTTGAATGCCTTTTGTTCTATCTCTATCTATCCCTATCTTTCTCTATCTGTCTGTCTATCTGTAGTAAGGCTTATATTCACACTGCAATGAAGTTACTGTGAAATTCCCATAGCCGCCACACTCCAGTGCCTGTTTGGGTTCACTAAGGGAGAATTTAGCATAGCCAATGCACTTAACTAGCATGTCTTTCATTACGTGGGAATAAACTGGAGCACCCAGCAGAAAGCCATGCAAACACAAGGAGAACTTGCAAACTCCACACAGCCAGTGATCCAAGCTGGGAATTGAATCTGAATATCTGGTGCTGTAAGACAGCAATGATAACCATTGTGCCACCATGCCAAATCTTGGGTGTGGAGGACAATATGGTGCATGATCTCTTGTTTAAGTTTGTATCAGATCCGATATTTATAGAACCTCCATAACCATTTATTAGTATAATTTGCATTATTTTGCATTATTTGTCAACAGAGAGCAGAATGCTCATAGGTTTCAGACATGTTCATCATAATTTAATGGATTCTTTATTTACATTTATGTACACTTAATTAATCACACTTGTTAGTAATTTAATTGTCCTGCACCCATCAAAAAATAAGGCAGCTTATTAATGATTGGGAATAGTGTGTTATGCATTCAAAAGGGAAGTTTAGTTTCTATGTCAAAATTCTAACATTTGAACACAGAAAATTGGTGGAACCTCTGTGTCTTGAAGAAAGCACAGTAATTCAACCTCCAATAATTAACATGCAATCTTATGACCTTGATTTGCTTGCCTTGCAGTGAGGTGAGGTGGTAAGATTGGACAGGAAGTGAAAAATCAGGTTTGCGCCTGGTTCAGGCCTCCCCTAATCGTATCGGCACTGTTTTGCTGGCGAAATTGGCTTCAAGTTCAGAAAGGGAAATACAGAGCACTTAAGATGCAATAACTGGTAACTTTGAAATTGGTAATATAGACGGGTCATGGCTATTATTTGGCTGATAAACATGACTGTCTGTTCGGAATATGGATGTTTTAAGTCATGAGGACCATAATCAGCTTTTTCAATATAATTTGAACATAATTAATGATGATGTGAGTCTCAGGGCAACCTAATTTTCACAGGATAGAATCCATTACCTCAGTCTCATTGGTTTACTAGAAGACAATATACCAGTAATTCAGCTTCTACAAACACCAGCCACAACAGAGACTGTGTTTTAAAGATGTGAGGCACCCATTTAATAAGGGCAAAGCAGATTTTTTGTTCTCATTAGTTTCTTACTAGGAATCATGAAAATGTACAGCATACTTCACTTGAATAATTACTGGTTATTTGAATGATACGATTAAAATGTCTGAAAAGTGACAATAGAACTGTATCTATTCTTGCAAAATCTAGTTTAAAAGCCGAAAGAGCCAAAATAATTTTTATGAAGTTGGTAATAGGATTATCACACTGCTTGATTGATTCCCTCAATTGAAAAAATACTTCACTGAACCAGTTAAATTATTTTCAATTAAACTCTTGAATTTCAGCTTTAAGAACTTATTTAATGATTGTTCCCTGTGCGTTAGCCTAGATAACAAGGGCTGGAATTTCGAGGGGATTTCAGGACACCAATATCAAGCCTGTATGAAGGTCCTGCTTCATGAGTTATCAGTTTTTCCACTGTGCAATAATCTGAAAAGCAGCTTCCTAGTTGGCCTCCTCTGTGTTTTCCATCCTATTTAGGAAGGCCGATGGATGCTGCTGAGTGAGTTAGGAAGCCGAGTGCAAAGATATCTCAATATTCAGGTCCCTAAGCCTGCAAAATGAAAAGAAAGATATCCAAAGCAAGGGGGAAAGAAAAACCTCTCTGCGAGATTATAAAGCACGGTCTATGGCCTTCCACTCTTATGGCCCTGCCATTAGGGCATGGAACCATTGGTTCCAATGGCTCTCCCAGGGCCTGTTGCCTGGAGGCTACCTCAATGAGCTGGTGTAATGCTGCTCCAACACTGGGGGGAAACATCAGATCTGGTATAAAATGGCCTCTAAACATGGCCTTATTTATCCAATTGGCTTCTTACTTCTGTGGAGTGACAGCTTACCCTGTTGCCAGCTGTCCTTAGGGAAAATACCAGGAGGCCGAAATGCATTGAACTGCTGGTCTTATTCAACCCTACTCCCCTAATATTTTATCAGGACTGCAGCTCTCCCATCTTACCCTCACTCCCACTCTCCCTTCAAATCAACTCCCACTTCCCCTTCGAATCCAAGTGTTGGAAAATTCAGCCCCAAATGTCAGTTGGTTCACAGACGCACCAGTTTTGTTCTTGATCTTTTTCACAGAATCCCTACATTGCACAAGGAGGCCATTCAGCCCATTGAGTCTGCACCGACTATGTGACAGAACATCTTCCCTAGACCTTCTTCCCTGTCCTATCCCTGAAACCTCATACATTTGGCATTGCTAATTTACCAAACCCACACATCTTTGGAATGTGGGAGGAAACCGGAGCACCCAAAAGAACCCACTCAGACGTGGGGAGAATATATAAACTCCATTTAGTCACCCAAAAGCAGAATTAAACCTGGGTCCCTGGCACTGTGAGGCAGCAGTGCTTATTACTGTGCCACCCAGCTGTTCTTTTTGCAGGTTAAAGCTTCATATATAGAATGTTGACTTGCACTTCAACTGTTTAATTTTTGAGAATGAGAATGTTTTATTTTCTTGTTTTTTTATTCAGGACTCACTCAGTGATTGTGAAAGAAGACAATAACACTTTGTATTTAAAGGTTTCTCGAAGTAATGGTTTGGAGAACAGAGTCACCGTAGAATGGAAGACGCAGGCTCTAACAGCATTTGGATTAAGTGAGTTATAACATTGGAACTGCTGGATATAGTGACCCATAGAAAAGTTAGAATCATAGAACCCTACAGTGCAGAAAAAGGCCCTTCGGCCCATCAAGTCTGCACCAAACACAATCCCATCCAAGCCTACCCCCATATCCCTACATATTATACCCACTAATCCCTCTAACTTACGCATCTCTAAACACTAAGGGACAATTTCTAAGCATGGCCAATCAATTAACCCGCACATCATTGGACTGTGGGAGGAAAGTGGAGTACCAGGAGGAAACCCACACAGACATGAGGAGAATGTGCAAACTCCACATAGACAGTACTAAAAAACATCACACCATAATTTCAATTTAAAACTTCAACTTGCTGAATTAGTCAAAGTATGCAATTTTACATTGCTTTTGACAAATAGAGATTTTAAATGGAAAAATGTGCACGATAATAATACGGTGTTGTTGGGGTATTTTCATTGTTATAACCTCATAAGATCATAGAGTCCCTACAGTACAGAAGGAAGTCATTCAGCCCATTGAGTCTGCATTGACTGTCCAACAGAGAGATAGGCCATGTTAAATTGCCTCTTAGTGTCCCAATATATGTAGGTTAGGAGAATTAACCTTGGTAAATGCACAAGTTTACAGGGATAGGATGGGCTTGGGTAAGATGCTCTTTCAGAAAGTTAGTATAGACTCAATGGACTAAATGGCCTCTTTCTGCATTGTATTTTGAATTGATTCAATTTGTTATTGTTACATGTATTAACATACAGTGAAAAGTATTGTCTTTTTGTATGCTGTAAAGACAAAGCATATCGTTCATAGGGAAGGAAATGAGAAAGTGTAGTGTTAAGTCATAGCTAGGGTGGAGAGGAAAATCAATTTAAAACAAGGTAAGTCCATTCAAAAATGTGGTAGCAACAGGGATTGTATAAGAAAGTTAACTTCCCTTGTAGCAACTAAGTGGGATGAAAGAAGGGTAAAAGATAAAAGAGAAGTGAGTTCATCAAGATTGAAAGATACAGCTGATGACAGACCAGAATGATGTTTTTGAAAAGACAGGAAATTGCATTTCTCAAAAGATACTTATTTTGTCCTACTTCATATGTGTAGTTAACTAATTTGTTAATACATATGCAGAATTATTTTACTTTTTCAGAGGGTGACATCGAAGTGCTATCTACATTGCAGAATTTTCCGGAATCACTCGGCTCAAGTTGGTGTTTTGTGACGTTAAACAATACACTGTTTGGAATATTTCTTCGAGTGTCTGTAAGCAACTCCAATGCAGAGGTTTTATCAACAATTTATCGATGGCAAGGTGTATTTGTCCCTGTACAGGTAAAAACTAACTAAGACTGCATACTGGAAATGAAAACTTGAAGCTTTTCAATTCTTGCCACGAATCTGTGAAATAACTCTGGAAATATGATGTCATTGTTGTTCTTCAGAACTTCAAGACATGGAATCCCACAGGTTGCTCAGCCTTCATAAGAAATGATACATCCTACATAATCATTACTCACAGTGGAATATCAGGAATGGAAGCATCCAATAACAGTGTTTACAGGTTCACACTGCAATCTGAATTAACATTGGTACGATATATATATATATATATGTTACCTCTTGTTTTTTATTATTACTTTGGATGTGAATCAACAAGCTATTTAGAGTTGTTTTTGACAATGAAGTATTGCCACAAGGGAATAATCTGAAAGGTAAGCCATTTATAAAGAAACAGAGAAACAAGAAGCAGGATTAGGCCATTTGGCCCTTGGAGCCTGTCCCATTATTCATTTTGATCATGGCTGATTATTGAATTCAATATTCTGATACCTCTTAACCAATTGAGCCAATACCCTGATCTCCCCTCTTCCCTCCTTGAGCCTGCTTCTCCATTGATCTGACTGTGCCTTAACTCCACTTTGCAGCCTGTACCCAATAACTCTTTACTCCTTTATCAATTAAAAATCTGTCGATCTCTATCTTGGAAGTTGGTGTAGGCTACAGCTGAGCCAGCTGTCCTGGGAAAATGTCTGGAGGCAGCTACCAGGGTTGCCAGGTGACAAGGCGTGCAGTTGAAAATGCTTGCCTTGCTGCTGCGGGACTTCGTCTAAATTAAAATTTTTAGCAAAAAGGTCTTCCACTCCTCAACTTCCACATGCTCTCTATGTTGCTTCATGCTCCAATGTCCACAAAATGCCGCCTGCCTATGCTTTGTGGCCTATTATGTCCCTTCCATATCAAGGAATGCCCTCTACCACCCACCCCCCGCCCCCCCACCAAAATCCCCTATACTTCTCCATGCCCCCAAGCAAAACTATGACAATACTATGACAATTCTATGCCTATCTACCTATTATGCACTGCATAAAGTATATCCTCATTAAAGTTTTAATAGCTGAAACTGTACGCATATGTAATTGAGCAATACTTTATCTGGGGCTCAGAAGTTTTCATACTCCAATGAGTGTCTAGGCTGTCAGCCAAAAATACATAATGAGAACTGGCTAAGCATCCAGAAATCCAGTTAGCTGACAAAACACAGGGAAAACACTAATAACTCAGGCTTTTTGATCCTTGATGTCAATTGCACAATGTTTATTTACACAAGATTGTGAGGTTTCTTAGTCTCTTCTGAAGTTACTGCAACTTGAAAGGGTGTGGATGATTGATACTTTTATTGGGATGCAATGAAAATTTTTTTAAAGAAAGTTTCAATGAATAACTTTTTTTGAAAAGCTTTTTGTTTATACGTTCTGCTGTGACTGTAGGGTTAATTTGTTTGGTTCCAGTCTCTAGTGCATCTAGCCTCTAATTATACTGGCTCATAGAACCGTAGGCTCACTGCAGTACAGAAGGAGGCCATTTGGCCTGTCAAGTCTTCAACAATTCTCTGGAAGAACATTTAATCCAGACCCACCCCTCCATTCTATCCCAGTAACCTCATACATGTACCATGGCTAAACCAACTAACCTACACATCCTTGGACACTAAGAGTCAATTTTGCATCATCATTCTGCCTAACCTGCATATCTTTCAACTATGGGAAGAAGCTGGAGTACCTGGAGGAAACCCATGCTGATGTGGGGAGAACATACAAACTCGACACAGACAGTCACCCTCTGCTGGAATTGAACCTAGGTCTGTGGTGCTGTAAGGCAGTGGTGCCAACCACTATGCCACTGTGCTGCTCCCTACTCCAATTACGTAACTTTTTACTACCTCATTCAACTGATTCCTAGCACTGGTGCTCTAGTTAGTTTGCTCACCCTTCCTAAGGGTGGGCAAACTAACTACAGCATCAGTTCTTGCCCACACAAGTTGTAAAGACCTCCAACCTTTTGGACACTTGTAAGGGCTGAGGTTCCTCCATTGCTACATTCTATATCCCCATACCTGCATCACTCATAATCACGCACTCTCCCGGGCCTCCCCTTCTCTGATGCAAATACAGTAGAGTTCATAAGAAACAAAAGTAAAATACTGTGGACGCTGAAATCAGAAGCCATTAGGTCCATTAGATTAGTATATGAACAGTAATAGTGCCAATACCCTAGCTCTGAGGAAAAAAATCGGGGCAAACATCTTAATCTGTCATTAATAGCATTTATTGATTTACTGGGTAAGGTTCCTGATTGTCACAATATTGAACTCCACAGATTTAGAAATGTTCAGTATATACTGAGTTTGCAGAGCTCAGGCAGAAACTTAAGAGTCAAATACGAGCTGACAAATTACTCTGAATTCCTCCCATGTTTCTGGATGTTACATGAGGACCAGCTCCTCATATTCAATTTCCCAACGAAGAATGTTGAAGTTGGGACGGTACTGGATGAATGAATCCATTGCTACTAGAAAAGGACCAAAGAAAATGAGATGAATCACAAAGATTTTTAAAACATACACTTGTAATTATCTGATAAAGTCAGATTAATAGACTGGGGGAATAAATTATCCTTAATTTGTATGTACCCAGCCAATGTGATTCCCATCACATACACTGGACCTCAATATGACATGGTCTCGCTTATAAAGGGGTCTCGAGACGTGAGGTGGAATTTTGCGGTCAATCCTGCTATCAGGAATTTTCGGTCCCAGTGAAGTCAATGGATTGTAGAACAGACATAAAATTCCATTCTTAGTCTCTGTGTAATTCTGGTGTAATTTTTCAAACTGAGCAATTCAAATCTGAGAGGCTGTTTGTAAACCAAAAAAATAGTCATACCGCTATGCTTGCATGTTCTTGCCACAATGTTTCTCTGTACGTGTAAGTGATGTGACGCTGTGGTGGTGGTGGGGGGGGGGGGGGTTCCTGTCCTGCCTGTCAAAGGAATCGTAGCAGGGGGGCAGTGTGGCAACAAACTACGCAAAGGTTCATTGACCTCGGCAGGATTTTTCGATTTTGAGGTGAGTGTGGCTGGAAACTCCCACCCTGCGTGTGTCAAATCAGTCTGTGGCATGGCAATAGCGTGAAACAGGCTCATTATATCTTTACTTCATCTGCTCTACTTTCCTCTGCGTTTCACTGAAGACTAGTTTTGGAGACTTATTTCTTCATCTCACTTTTGCTTTTACTTCTTTTAAAATTAAACATTTTGGCAATATTTTCGAAATCAATGGGAAATGAAAGCTGGTGCAAGTGTACCAGAGAGCCAGTCACTGAGGTTCTGCTTCATACTGCTGGCATAAATCAAGTTCACTCAAAGGACGTGATGTCACTTATGCTCGCATCGGGTTTTGCCGAACGATGTGGCTCATCTTGCTCGTGGGATCTTCCTGCTGCTGTCAATGGTCTTTCTTGTTGTTCACACCCTCCGCTGCCTGGTTACCTATGGTAGGGGTTTAGGGGGCGGTGGGTTGGGTTGCTGTTGGAACCAGAAGATCCTGCCACTGGGAATGGCTGGAAGATTTCAGCCATAGTGTATTTTATCATCTGCGGTTCTATTATTTTGGTGATATAAAATGCTCGACTATTAAATCGGATTAATTGTTATTATAATTTCAAAACATTACCGCTGTTTGTTTTGACTTTTCCCACAGATTCAGTCTTTGATTGTACCCGAAACCAGTGATGTGAAACACTTCATACAAGACAACCAGGATTATTTGATCATTAGTAGCCAAGCGGACATCCTTGACAGTAATATAAAGGTTAACTTTGAGATGACATTGATTTACTGGCCATAATGTAAAATCCCAAACTACAGAAGAAGCCCCATCAAAGTCTGCTCTAATAACAATACCACCCAAACGCTATCCCCATGACCCCATATATTTATCCTCTAATCCCCTTGATTTTAAGGGACAATTAACCATGGTCTGTCCACCTAATCTCCACACTTGGATTGTGAGAGGAAACAGGAGCATTTAGAGGAAACCCACACAGATATGTGGAGAATATGCAAACTCCATACAAACACTAACTTGAGGCTGGATTTGAACCCGGGTCCCTGGCGCTGTAAGGTAGCAGTGCTAACCAGTGTGCCACCATGCCGCCCCATAATCTTGTATGGATTCGATTTCATGATAGCCATTATTTATATAATGATTTATATTGCATAGGTCATGAAAGAGAAGGTAATTCAGACACTTCTAGGGTGTAAAATTGGAGGAGGAATTATGTAGGCTGTCTGCACTTAGAGTTGATCAGAGCTAATTATTAAATCACTATATGAGATGGATCCAAAGGTACCAAGAGAGTGAGAGTGTGCATTGCAAGGGCAATGGCCACAATTTTCCAATCTTCCTTGGATGTGGAAGTGATAGGAATGGATTTGGCATGGAAATTGGAAACAAAGATTAGGAAGGGAGGGTTGATGAGAGTAAAATTGTTAACGTGGTGTATTTGAACTTACAAAAAACATTTTATAAAGGAAACAATTTCAAAGTTTTCATTTGATACTAAACTTGCAATTATTGTGAACCATGAGGGAATAATGTAAATCTCCAAAAGCTCATGGTTTGGTGGAATGGGATGGACAAGTGGCAGTTAATATTTAATGCAGAGAAGAGTTACAGAGTCATAGAGTCAGAGGTTTACAGCATGGAAACAGGCCCTTAGGCACAACTTGTCCATGCCGCTCTTTTTTTTAAACCCCTAGGCTAATTCCAACTGCTCGCATTTGACCCATATCGCTCTATATTCATCTTATCCATGTAACAGTCTAAATGCTTTTTAAAAGACAAAATTGTACCTGCTTCTCCTATTACCTCTGGCAGCTTGTTCCAGATACTCACCATTCTCTGTGTGAATAATTGCCCCTCTGTATCTCTCCCCTCTCACCTTAAACCTATACTCTCTAGCTTTGGGGAAAGATATTGACTATCTAGCAGACCAATGCCCCTCATTATTTTATAGATCTCTATGAAGTCACCCCACAGCCTCCTACACTTCAGAGAAAAAAGTCCCAGTCTGTCCGGCCTCTCCTTATAACTCAAACCATCAAGTCCCGGTAGCATCCTTATAAATCTTTTCTGCACTCTTTCTAGTTTAATAATATTCTTTCTGTAATAGGGTGACCAGAACTGTATACAGTATTCCAAATGTGGCCTTACCACTGTCTTGGACAAAATATCCCAACTCCAGTATTCAGTGTTCTGACCAATGAATCCAAGCATGCTGAATGTCTTTTCACCACTCTGTCCGCCTGTGACTCCACTTTTAAGGAGCTATGAACCTGTACCCCTAGATCTCTTGGTTCTATAACTCTTCCCAATGCTGTACCATTAACTGAGTAAATCCTGCCCTGTTTCAATCTTTTAAAATGCATCACCTTGCATTTATCTAAATTAAACTCCATCTGCCATTCTTCAGCCCATTGGTTCAATTGATCAAGATCCTATTGCAATTGGAGATAACTTTCCTCACTATCCACTATATCACCAATCTTGATGTCATCTGCAAACTTACTAACCATGCCTCCTATATTTTCATCCGAATCATAAATATAATTGACAAATAATAATGGACTCAGCATTGACTCTTGAGGCACACTGCTGGTCACAGGCCTCCAGTTTGAAAAACAACCCTTTACAACCATCATCTGTCTTTTGTCAAAACACCAATTTTGTATCCATTTAGATACCTTGCCCTGGATCCCGTGACATTTAACCTTACGCAACAATCTGCCATGCGGGAACCTTGTCAAAGTCCATGTAGACAACATCAACTGTACTGTATGCATCGACCTTCTTGGTTACCTCTTCAAAAAATTCAATCATATTTGTGAGACATGATTTTCCACTTACAAAGCCATGCTGACTGTCCTTCATCAATCCTTGCATCTCTCAATGCCTGTAAATTCTGTCTCTCAAAATACCTTCCAACAATTTACACACCAGATATAAGGCTCACCGGCTTGTAGATACCAGGCTTTTCACTGCAGCCCTTTTTAAACAAAAATACAACATTTGCCATCTTCCAATCTGTATGCACCTCACCCGTAACTATCGATGATTCAAATATCTCTGCTAGGAGACCTGCAATTTCCTCCCTAGCCTCCCACAGCGTCCTGGGATACACTTCATCAGATCCTGGGCATTTATCTGCTTTGATGAGCTTTAAGACTTCCAGCATCTCCTTCTCTGTAATATGTATACATCACTATTCCCCAAATTCCTTAACATGCATGCTTCTCAACAGTGAATACTGATGAGAAATAATCATTTAGGATCTAACTTATCTCTTGTGGATCAGCGCATAGATTGTTTTATTGATCCTTAAGAGTCTATACTCTCTCCCTTTGCATTTTATGTATCTGTAGAAGCTCTTTGGATTCTTCTTTGCCTTATCTGCCAAGACAATCTCATGTATCCTTTTTGCCCTCCTAATTTCTCTCTTAGCTCTACTCCAATACCCCCTATACTCTTAAAAGGATTCATTTGATCCGAGCTGCCTATGCATTTCATATGCCTCCTTCTTCTTCTTGACCAGGGTCGCATGGTAGCATAGTGGTTAGCACTGCTGCTTTACAGCTCCAGGAACCTGGGTTTGATTCCTATCTGGGGTCACTCTCTGTGTGGAGTTTGCACATTCTCCTTGTGTCTGTGTGGATTTCTTCCAGGTGCTCCGGTTTCCTCCCACAGTCCAAAGACGTGCGGGTTAGGTTGATAGGCCATGCTAAAATTGCCCCTTAGTGTCCTGGGATATGTAAGTTAGAGGGATTAGCAGGTAAAATGTGCAGGGATATGGGGATAGGGCCTGGGTGGGATTGTGGTTGGTGCAGACTCGATGGGCCAAAGGGCCTGTTTCTGTACTGTAGGGTTCTAGGGCCTCAATATCCAAGTTATCCAGGGTTCCCTATTTCTGTCAGCCTTGTCCTTCACTCCAAGAGGAATGTGCTTACTCTGAACCCTGGTTAACACATTTTTAAAAACTTCCCATCCTTATTTCCCAAGAAGAGGTCAAGAGTAAAGTGATTCTTTTTGGTCGAAAAACACAAAGATATATAAAATAAAAGATACAATTTTAACAGGAGCGCCCTGGGTGTACATGATTGAAGGTGGCAGGATAGATTGAGAGCACATTTAATAATACATCCTGGGCTTAGAGTACAAAAGCACAGGTTTAACTTCAACTACAGTATTTTGTCCAGTTCTGGGCACCATTATTAAGGAAGGATGTGAAATCATTTGAGAGGGTGCAGAAAAGATTTATGAGCGTTTTCCCTGAGTTGAGGAATTTCAGTTATGTGAAATGGCAGTGGTAACATGAGGAAAACATTTTGTCTCACAGCATGTGGTTAGGATCTCAAGCGCACTGCCTGAGAGCCTGGTGGAGATAGGATCAATTAAGGCTTCCAAAGAGGGGTTGGAACATTATCTAAAAAAGAAAATTTGGGGACTCTGGAGAAAAGGCATTAACTGGCACAAAGTGAATTGCTGTCTCAGAGAGTCAGCACAGATATAGTGGGTTAAAAGGCTTCCTCTGTGTTGTCACCATTCTGTGATTCTATGATTTAATTGCAATAAGATTGTCATTACTTTTTTTTAAATCTAATTTTGCAATTAAATTTCAAGTCGTTTGCCTCCCACCATCAAAATTGTTTTTGTTTGTGGATTTTCCCTCCATTATTCTTGAAATATATTTTTATTGGGGATTCCCCTCTATGCTATATTGTGCCAATTCTTACCCTGCACATAGCTGGAGATGAAATTCTAATTTAGCAGGACATTAGTAAATTGGTCAACCTGCCCTAGTTTAAGAAGAAAAACAAAAGTAAGACTTGAGTTGTACTGCTTAGCCACAAGATGTTATAAAGGCAATTGAGAACTTTCAAATTCACTGTACTGTAGGAAATGTAGCAGTTAAGTTTCACACACCAAATTCACGCTAAGAACAACAGTTAATATCAATCTCATTTTACTTGAGAGATAAATGTTGAACAGGACACCAGGGATGACTCTCCCAATCTTCTTCACAATAGCGGTGTGGAATCTTTTAAGTCCATCTGAGAGAAAGGCTGGGGGCCTCGGTTTTCAATCTCATTGGAAAGATTATAAGACAAATTCCCCGGCTATTCGTGCTGGCGGGATTCTCTGTTCCCACTGCAGTGAACAGAGATTTAGCTGAGCGCCAAATTCTCTGTCCTTGTTTGCAGTGGGGTCAGGGCATGATTGGCTGGAAAATTCCGGTCTACATTTCTTACAGTGCTTTACTTCCTTGGTATTGCACTTGAGTATCAACTTCAATTTCAGTGCTCAAGTCCTGGAATGGCACTTGAACATATTAAGAGGTGAGAGTGGCATCTGCTGATCCATGGCTGGCACACGTTTTGCATTTTATTGATATCATTTGGGTTTTTGATAGCAGATTTACTAATCCTCATTTTGCACTACAGGAGAAGTAGAATTTTAACCTCTGTACAATGAAAATGCATTTATCAGTACTGGTCAGCAGGTGATAGGCTCTATAATTGGAGGCATCCATGGCAACATTTCTGTCATTCTTCTTGGACATTCATGTATCATTTACTCTGTTTCTCAAGAGATAAAAAGTATCAGTTATGCAATCAGCTTGCTCTGCACATTTTGTTTCAGTTCAGCTAAGGTAAGAGCCTTCTCACATGGGTGTTTAGAAAAGAGAATTTTTTTTATTGATTGGTAATGAGCAAGTGGTCTGCACAATCCCACAGTTTTGCCTCAGTCCTCCCACATCTCCAACCCATCTGTCAATCTTTGCTTTAAACATACTCAGTGACTGAATTTCCACTGCCCTCTGTGGTAAAGAGTTACAAAGATTCACAACCCTTTCCTGGGAATTATAGACCGGTGAGTCTTCTGTCATGGCAAAGTATTGGAAAGAATTATTAAGGATAGGATTTATAGTTATTTAGAGAGAAATGAATTGATTGGGGATAGTCAGCATGGTTTTGTGAAGGGTAGGTCGTGCCTTACTAACCTTATTGAGTTTTTTGAAAAAGTGACCAAAGAGGTGGATGGGGGTAAGGCAGTTGACGTGGTATATATGGACTTTAGTAAGGCGTTCGATAAGGTTCCCCATGGAAGGCTTCTGCAGAAAATGCAGATGTATGGGATTGAGGGTGATTTAGCTAATTGGATTAGGAATTGGCTAGCTGATAGAAGCCAGAGGGTGGTGGTTGATGGAAATTATTCATCATGGAGTTCGGTTACAAGTGGTGTGCCTCAGGGATCTGTTTTGGAGCCCCTGCTGTTTGTAATTTTTATAAATGATCTGGATGAGAGTATTGAAGGATGGATTAGTAAATTTGCAGATGACACCAAAGTCGGAGGAGTGGTAGATAGTGAAGAGGGGTGTTATAGTTTGCAGAGAGACTTGGACAAGTTGCAGAGCTGGGCCGAGAGGTGGCAAATGGAGTTTAATGTGGAAAAGTGTGGGGTAATGCACTTTGGCAGGAATAATAAATGTGTAGAGTATAGGGCTAATGGTAGGATTCTTAGTAGTGTTGATGAACAGAGGGATCTTGGTGTATGTGTGCATAGATCCCTGAAAGTAGGCAGTCAAGTCGAGAAGGTTGTTAAGAAGGCATATGGAGTCTTAGCTTTTATTGGTAGGGGGATTGAATTTCGGAGCCGCAACGTCATGTTGCAACTGTACAAAACTCTAGTGCGGCCGCACTTGGAGTATTGTGTGCAGTTCTGGTCCCCACATTATAAGAAAGATGTGGAGGCATTGGAGAGGGTACAGAGGAGGTTTACCAGGATGTTGCCTGGTATGGAGGGCAGGTCTTATGAGGAGAGGCTGAGGGATTTGAGGTTGTTTTTGTTAGAAAGAAGGCGGCTAAGAGGAGACTTTATTGAAACATACAAGATGATTAGAGGTTTAAATAGGGTGGACAGTGATAGCCTTTTTCCTCGGATGGAGAAAGCTAGCACGAGGGGACATAGCTTTAAATTAAGGGTGGTAAGTTATAGGGCAGATGTCAGAAGTAGGTTCTTTACCCCGAGGGTGATAAGGGTATGGAATGCCCTGCCTGCTGCAGTTGTAGATGCGCCAAGTTTGGTGGTGTTTAAGAGGTCCGTGGATAAGTTTATGGATGAAAAGGGAATGGTTTAGGTTAGAGGGTCATTGCTATTTCTTAATTGGTCGGTGCAACATCGAAGGCCGAAGGGCCTGTTCTGCGCTGTAATGTTCTATGTTCTATGTTCTTTGAATAAAAAAAAAAGTCCTCATTTCTATGCAAAGTGGCTTTCCTCTTATTTTGAAATTGTATCCCCTGGTTGTACACTCCCTGACTAGTGAAACATCGTGCTGCAACTACCCTGTCAAATCTTTCAAACACTTTGCAGGTTTCACTAAGATCATCTCTCATTCTTTGAAAGCCCTAGAGAAAACAGACTGAGTTTTCCCAATCTCTGTTCATGGAACAGCCCTGCTGCTCTGGGAGCAAGTTGGAGAATTCATATTTTACAACCTGGTGTTTTAAAGTTGAACCTTTTGACTGCAGACTGAATTTTTTGCATTATTTCTTGAATTGGAAGAAATAAGTAAGACTAGAATAAGAAATCACAAATATTAAGAGGGCTTAGACCAAGAAGAAATGCAGTAAGATGTAAATATGTATGTAAGTTTATAAACCATGGTAAATAAGATCAGCAAGCTTCAGGTGCAGGTAACCATATGGAAAAATGATGCGATAATAGCGACCGTGTTCAACAAAATACAGGCCTGGTTATTAAATATTCCTGGATTCAAGATGTATAGGAAAGGTAGGGAAAGAAAGAAAGGTGGGCGAGTGGCAATATTGATTACGGATAATATTACAATGCTCAACAGACGGGATGTCTTGGATAAGTTAGAGTTAAGTTAGAGTTAAAATGCTACTTGAAAAGTTCTCGAGGGAGGAGGACAATGGTGTATGTAGATTAATGAATTTCATTAGTGAACTGATGTGCAGTGAGTGAGCTTGAAGGTGCCAAAATGCATCTAAATTAGGATACCTCAAGAGTTTTTCAGAACATCAAATGCAGCTGTAGGCTGAGTTGGATGCTGGCAAAAATAAGACAAGTTCTGAAAACTGCAAATGATCTGAACAATACAGCAATTGATGCATTTCCACTGCAGATTCAGCCAGTTGGTCACCATTAACATGTTTTTTTCTTTACATCTCTTTTATGCCTGACAAAGAGGTGAGATGCTGATTTGTTTTTCTACAATTGTTTTGCATGATGTGGTTATGGCTAAAATGAAAAAAAAACTTTTCCGCTGTGATGAATAAAATTGAATACTTCCTTTGGTTTAAAGTTAATATCCTGTTTGAAATGATATGTCCACAGATCTATAGATGGAGTGGGCATTTATTTATCTTGCATCAAAACCTTCCAACCCACGGGGCTACCAGCCTCACTCTGTTTAACCGAGGAAGTCTACTGTACCTGGCTGTTTCCCAGTTGGGGTTTAACCAAGCATCTGTTCTCTATCAATGGAGTGATGACCAGTTCAGCAACGTACAGAATTTTATGGACCAAGGAGCAACACATGTTAGCAGCATTAATGTTGGTGCTGATATCTACCTCGTCTTTTGTAACAATGCAATTGGAGGTAAGTAATTGAGTTTTTCACTCAGCTGTTTATTTTCAATAAATATTAATTTTCAAAAAATGCCCAATGTATGTTTTTTTCATGTATGTGGAGCCATGTTTTTGAAATGGAGTTTGTAAGCCAGGAAGCTCAAGTTCAGTAAATACCTAGCATGATCATTCTGCACTAATATTCTCATTAGCCCAGGATGTAGTATGACACATTTAATAGTTGTGATATTGGAGTAGCAGCCTGGAAGTTGTGCATTCATAATCCTATCGCATCAAATTGAGATTATTATTAAAAACCCCAACTAAATTATCTGTACCCTCGATTTGAAGGGATTTTGCCACCACTCTCTAGTCTGGTCTATAATTGACTTGGTGAGGATGTTGGGCAAGATTTTACTCCGAATAATAATCATGTTTGGGATATGTGGGAGATTAAGGTGGTTAAAGATCTAAATCCTAACTGCTGCACGTCCATTTCTATTTTTAGTGAAGGCAGGTCAGAGGCAGGCAGCTAACTCTTTCCTAGTAGGTCATATGGCAATTTATGTATCATATGAGGCTGCTTCTTCAGTTTTACTCACCATTTCCAATTTAAGCTTGGACAGGAGAGCTTCCTGAGGCTCAGGAAAACAGCGAAGTGAGGATCAAAGGGTAATTGTCTTCTTACCTTCTCACTTGCTCCAAAATTCCTACCTTGCCAAAACCCATGATTGGATATTCCAGCCCCAACTCCAATTCTTCTGATCTCCCCACAATCTCTACTCAAAGATCTCGGAAATCAACCCCTTATTCAGACCACTAAACTCTCCCAGAGGTCTCTGACCTTCTCCACCCTGGATGTCTGCACTCATGTTTTGCTCTCCTCCCTCCTCCCCAATCGCTCCCTCCCCTCCTCCCTAATCATCACATACTGAAGCCTCTGACTTTAGTTAGAACTTCATTTCTGGGAGGCATTGTTTCCTGCGAGTAGGTCACAAAATTAAAATCCCCTCCCCTCCCGTCCCCCACCTTGAGAATAAACCAAACTGTTGCATCCATTTTGCTCAGACTAGTGAATGGGGAGCAGCCAAAAGAAGATTTTGTCAGACTTATATTGCCAATAATGGTGCTTAAATCCTGGCATAAAAAGGATCACATCCCCATGTTAGGGGCCTTGGTGGACAAAGCATGAATTGATGTAAAGACGCGTCAGATGTCTACACTTCTGCGTTTCACACTTGAATAAACTTTATTTTGTCAAAAATAGTTTGTTCTCAAATTGCAATTTATTGTAATTCCTCAAGAATACTGTTCTCATTTAACATACTTTTGAAGGGCTTTCAGATCCATTGTTTTAGCCACTTTTGAGTACAGAATATTATTTATGCACCAATGCATTAATTAAATTTACCTTTACTATACCTCACAGGCAACCATACTTCCTGTGCGGTGTACATTTGGGAGACAAGTCAACGTTTTGTAAAACTGGTCCAGACTATTCCTGCTAAAATTGTGCGAAGTGTCTTCCTTTTCACTCCTCCCTCTGGCATTGGTAAGATTCCAGATATTAACTGTTCAAAGAACCAAGTATATCATGGAATTCTTCATAAAAAATAAATAGTGCATGGAATATTTAGAGTACAAAATGTATAGTTAATATGTGCAATTTATGCAAACAATTTTTAAAAAATAGTTTTGAGGTTATTGCGATGAGAGCTGTTCCACAACATCTTTCTCATAGGTCAGCAAGGTGACACTATTTCTGTTAACATTTAAGGGTCAAGTGGTAAATGGGAGGTCAGGTGTTTCTTGTGTACCGGTGCAGACACAAATGGGCCAAGAGCCTCTTCTGCATTATATGATTCTGTGACACAGTTACCAGGAGGTGGAGCCAAATTCAGGCTTTATCCATTCATTATATTCATACCTAACCTCGTACTGTCTATTAGCTTTAGATGTCTATGCAGCAGATGGTACATCTACAACCATCGTATTGATCTTCCACGTCCCATAAAGAATCTTCCCCCGGCATTAACAAGTACCCGTGTTGGGCTCTGTAAATAAAGTTAATGGCATTTTGGTAATAGTGATTAATTAGGCTGCTCAGGTCTTTAATCGGCGTGGCATGCCTCCTTTAATACAATAAGAACGAAAGCATGACTATGATACAGTCCTTCTAAAGAAGTGACCAAAATGATGATGAACCATTAATCACTCACATATATAAGTGATGCCATCTGGACTTCTGCCCTAGCTTGCCCTGTGAAAAATAGCCTGTTCAGGACTTAAATGTTAAATCAGAGTACGTTTACCCTGCAGATGAGGTGTATGGTTTGCAGCAAATGATCACAGGGCACTGTTGACAGAATCATAGAATAGTTACAGCATAGAAGGAGGCTATTCAGCCCATGATGTCCATGCTGACTCTCTACAAAAGAGTCCTATTCCCCAACCCTGGGGTCCTGCATTTTTTTCAGGTGCTGCAATTGAATCTGCCTCATCACACAGCCAGGCAGAGAATTCCAGATCTTGTTTACCCACTTGCATAAAAACATTTTTTCCTCTTGTTTTGGTTTGTTTGCTGTTCAGCTTATTGTCAGGATCCTGTGGTTTTTCAACCTTCCTTCAATGAAAACAGTTTCTCCCTTTCCATTCTGTCAAATCTCTTCTCAACTTTGTCTTCTTTAAGGATAACAGGCCCAGCTTCTCCATTCTGTCTACATAACTGAAATCCCTCATCCCTCATCTCTGGAAGCATTTTGACAAATCTTTTCTGCACCATCTGCACAGACTTCACATTGTTTTGAAAGTGTGGTACGCAATAGGACACTGCCTTCCAATGAAGACAAACTAGTTTTTCATCAAAACCCCTTTCATTTTATGCTCTCTTCCTGTACTTATAAAGCCTAACTAAAATCCCATATGGCTTTTTAACTGTTTTCACAAACTGTTCTGCCAACTTCAATGATTTTTGCACATAACCATTCTCCAGAATTTTTTCTTCCTGGACCCTTTTTAGAATTGGACCATTTTTAAGTTGCGCCTCTTCATTCATCTTAACAAGATGTACCACTTCATAATTCTCTGCATTAAATTTCATCAGCCACGTAATTACCCATTCTTCCAGTCTGTCCATTTCCTCTTGAAATCTATCATTCTCCTCCTCACAGTTCACAATACTTCCAAGTTTTATGTCTTTGTAAATTTTGAAATCTTGACCAGTACTTCCAAATCTAGCAGGGGAACTTTCCTGTCCCACCCACTACGGGAATCATAGTAGGTGGGAGGCGGACCATGCAAAGGTCCTTTGACTTCGGGCAGGATTTTTTGGTTTTGGGGCGAGCATGGAAAACCCTGCCCTATGTCATTTACATATCTAGAAGAGCAGTGGTCCCAGTATCAATCCCTGTGGAATCCTATGAAGCCTGACATCCTTCTTTCTCTTATTCTAAACACCTCAGATCATGGAATTCCCAACAATAGACTGGAACAATTTATAGAAAGTCCTCTGGAAACCTAAAACTGCAATTTAGAAATGACTCTTATTTAATAATATGGTATCCTTCCTGTTGTCTGTGAAACAGGACAGACAGTTCAACCAGTTCATGTATTTTTATCCATGAACCCTTATTCATGAGATGATCAAAAGGAGAGGACTCAGTTCATGGTCCAACCCAAATTTATTAATAAGTTAAATAAATATCAAAACATAGTTACTATTCCAAAATTATCTTAACTATATTTGCCTAAGATTCTAATACTATCACTGATGAACTTGATCGAGTCATGGGTCTAATTCTCTGAGCTCCTGCTGTCTTGGAGTTCTCGTCTCCGAAGTTTATACCCATGTGCCCTCTTCCGTCATCTCTGGGTTGCTGCCAAGTCTTGTCTGCTGTGGGTCATGCTAATTCTTTGCTGCTAGTGATCTCCAGGTGTCTTCTTTTTTCTCCTTTCTGTATATTCCTCTGGAAGTTTCACTGGCTTCCAGCCAATGGAGTCCCAGAGTGAAGGCCACAGCAACATATGAAGTTGCAAATTCCTTATTTGGACAACCTAGGTTCCCATTGCCAGGTATGCATATTTCACATAACCCCCTTCCAAATAAAGTTGTGGCAGGAACCCAAAGTGCCACAGAGTCTGCCCAAAATGAGGGAATACACAAACCATCTGCCAAATATGGTCAGGGTCGAGTTCTCCTGATCTCTGTACCTGGAGCATTCCCTGGCTTACTCTGCTTGTTCCTTCCCGTGTTGTTTTTGACCTGGGTCTGTCTGAATTCCCAGTGATCCTTCCCATTGGAGCTATTTGCTGCAAAAGTTGTTCATTAGGTCTCTGATCCACACTATTGACCATCTGATCACATTCCAATAATCTTTAATTGAATTAACGTGAGTCAGTAACTCAGTATTAATTTCACATTAACGTGATTTCAAGACTATCAGGAGATAGTGTGTGCGATATCATTGTCCCAAAACACATTATTCAGTGAAACACAGTGTGTTTGAGTCAGGTTTTCCAATCTCGGCTTCTGCATTCCCAATGTGTATATTCTGTGAGGTAGATGGAGATGTCATCAATTCAAAAATCCTATTACCAACTCCTTCACAATTGCTTTGATAAAATAGGTGTGAACCCTAATAATATTTATTACATGATAATCAGTTACCTGATTCAAAAACATAACTGAACAATTTTGAATTTATACACTGATTATAATTTGAGGTTAAGACAAAATTCAAGTTAGTTGGGGGTTATATTAAATACCAACTCTGCCTAATGTTTTTATTTAAACAATCACTTTGAGTAGAACTAACTGTTTCCCATATTCTCAATTATCAGAATACTGGCATAATAGGATTTGGAGTCAGGAGTTAGAAGACCAGAGTTGGGTGATAGACTATTTTTTAAATGAGAAATTTTCCATTTAGAATGCAACGGAATAGTTTGTGAACATTATTCAAAGTGCCTGTTGAAAGGAAATTGAAGGGTGCTCAGTTTTAGATAATCCATTGACTATAATGGGAGTGGGGGTTAACCTCCAAAAGATATGGAATGAATGATTTTGCAGAGGCACTGGATTTGTGCAGTGCAGAAGGCAGCCATATGGACCATCGTGTTTTGCTGTATTGTACCTAAATTGTCATTCTTCATTACATAGGTTGTTTTTATTGCTGATCAGTTAAATATTAAGGGTGTGATCTCACTGGCTGTTCACACCACACTTGCACGATAGCAAAGTCGGAGATGTTGGCGGCCAGCTAAATCTCTTTGCTGTGGTGGGATGAGAAAATCCTGCCAGTGTGTACGGTGGTAAGATTCCAGCCATAATGTAAAAATTATTTTTTTTTCAGTTCATCTCTTGCTGGCTGGTGAAAATCAGTCAAACCTCTACAAATGGAATTCAGCAACTAGCCAGTTTAAACTGGTGCTAGAACTCCCACCAGCAAATCGTATACTTTCTGTCACTGCTCCTTCACACAATGGAACCAAAACCCTCATTGCTGCTGCAAGTGATTTGGATTCCAGGATCTATGAGCTAGCTTCTGTATCTAACCACTCCGACTTTATTCCAGGGTGAGAATTTCTAATTTCCTTTTGCTTCTTTATTTCATTTGAAATAAATGCATTTTCTCTTAGACAGCTGGGTGGAACTTGATGTAACTGAAATACATTGGGACTGGAGAATATTTACTCCCAAGCACAAAAATACAGAAAATGGGGCCACAGCATGTCATTGTCAGATCTCCACATCTACCACGTTGCTCTATGATTTCCAAGGTTTCCCAAGGGAGCAGGGTGGATGGGCTGAGTCTACACAAGGCACAGGGAAACATTGACCCAAAACTTCTGATAATCAGAGTGTCGTTCCCAGGGGTTATCCCGAAGATATCTCCATGTAAGAATTGCACAGCAGTTGCCTATGAAGTTCAAACTTCCACTGGACAATTTCTCTGTACTGGGAACCATCGAATACACAGATTTAAATTACAGCCTTCATGGTTCTGACTGTCTTATAGAAATAATTACCCAGGAAAAGTTGGAACAATTAAATCTTTGTAACTCTTAAATAATAGCTATAAATCTGAAATGAAAGAGAGGGCGGAACTCAAAAAAATTACTATCACCAGGGATGTGGTACAGAGCAAATTGTTCAAACTGCAGGTGACAGGTCCTTGGGTCCCAATGGATTTCTTATTAAAATCTTAAATTATGTAGCGAGTAAGACAATTGTGCATTGATTTTAATTTTGCAAAATTCCGCAGATTTGGAGAAGGCATCATTAACTTAGAAAATAACAAATGTAACTTTTTTATTCAAAACTGAGGGAAACGGAAAGCGGGAAACTATAAGCCAGCTAACTTAACATTTACCATAGGCATGATATTAAAAGCTGTTATTAAAGACATTACCCAGGACACTCAGAAAAAAAATCAAGGCAACCAGACAAAGTCAACATCGTATCGTCAAGGAAAAATCATATTAAACCAATTTATTGAAGTTCCTTAAGGAAGTAACTTGTGTTGTGGATAAAGGGGGATGGGTGGAATATACTGTACTTAGATTTCCAAAAAGCATTTTTAAGGTGCGATATCAAAGAATATTGTAGAAAATATTAAGTTATGTTGTCAGAGGTAACACACTGGCATGAGTAGGAGGTTGGCTAGCTAACAGGAATCAGAGAGCAGCTTAAATAGATAATTTTCTGGTTGGTAAGATGCAATAATTCATTTGCCTCAGGGATCAATACTGGGGCCTCAAACATTTACAAAACATTTAAAATTAAGAGGGTGCCCTTTAAAGACAGAATAACAGAATTATTTTTCTCAGAGTGCTGTGAGTCTTTGTGCATCTCTTTTTCAAAATACAGTAAAATATTAAAAGCTTATCTGTTGTCAGCTTGAGGTCCTTGCCTTCAAGTCAGATGATTACAGGTTTACTCCAAGAGTTGAGCAACTAATGTAGGCTGATATTTCAGTGCATTGTTGAGGGCACGCTGCATTGTTGCGGGTGTTGTCTTTAAAAGAAGATATTCAATCCAAGCTTCAGCTGACTGTTCAGATGGATATAAATAATCACATAGCACCATATAAAAAGCCTGAAATCTTCCTGGTATCCTGCTCAATATTTATCCATAACTAACCCCACCAAAATGGATTAACTGGTTATCTATTACATTTCATCTTTGGGATAAAACAACTGTAAATCAGCTGCTATAGAAGCTTAATAATGATGCTTGCAATTCATAAGTGGGTCTTTGCCTGTGATATGTTTTGAGACATTTAGAGCAACTGAAAACCACTATATAATTGAAAGTTGTTTCTTTATTTGTTATGTGATGATGCTGGCGTTGGGCTGGAGTAAGCACAGTAAGAAGTCTCACAACACCAAGTTAAAGTGCAACAAGTTTATTTGGAATCATGACCTTGATTACCTGAAAAGACTTGCATTTCAACCGTTATCTTGTAATTGTATCTTTGTCTATATATGCTGTGATTGTGAAACCTGGCTCTCCACTCACCTGATGAAGGAGCAGCATTCTGAAAGTCGTAATTCCAAGTAAAGCAGTTGGTCTTTAACCTGATGCTGTGAGACTCTTTTATCTGCTGTTAGATCAGGTGAAAAATCATGTATTGTGGAATAAGATTGGACAAATGTACAAATCAAATTCAGAGGAAACAAATTACTTTGGACCAACTTAAAAATGCAGTTGGTTTGTATTTAAAAATTCCGTAAGTTGCTACGTTTCTCATAGTATTAATGTAACCATTATACTGTCACCTATAGGTCTGGTGAACTCATATTTGAACCTGGGGATAAAGATGCTGTGATAGCAATAAATATTCTTGATGATGATGTGCCAGAGGATGATGAGATTTTTGCAGTGAAGCTCACAAATGCAAAAGGAGGAGCTGAGATTGGTTCTAATGATCAAGTAGTTATCATCATCCAGTCAAATGATGATGCATATGGAATCATTGGCTTTGCACAGGTAAATGCAGGCATTCATTTTCATATTGATTTGCTTTCTCAATAACTATATTTTAATCTTATCAAAACATGTGAGAGGTTTTTACATGTCTAATGTTCCAGAGTTGTAGTATTATCAGGAAAAGACAATTTATTCAAGTCTTAAAATAAAGTGACAGCAGTGCAACATTCAAATAGTATTTGTGATTGAGGAATCTTTCATTATTGCTGAGAATACTGATCGACATATCTTCTGATTTGATTTGATTTATTGTTATCACATATATTAGTATACAGAGAAAAGTATTGTTTCTTGAGTATTATACAGGCAAAGCATGCCATTCATAGAGAAGGAAAGGAAAGGGTGCAGAATGTAGTGTTACAGTCATAGCTAGGATATAGAGAAATATCAACTTCATGCAAGGTCTGATGGCAGCAGGAAGAAGCTGTTCTTGACCTGGTTGGTACATGACCTCAGACTTGTGTATCTTTTGCCTGATGGAAGAAGCTGGAAGAGAAATGTCTGGGATGCATGGAGTCCTTGATTATGCTGGTTGCTTTGCAACGCAACAGGAAGTGTAGGATAGAGTCAGGGAATGGAAAGTTGATTTGTGCAATGGATTGGGCTACATTCACAACCTTTTGTAGTTTCTTGTGTCTTGGGCAGGGCAGCAGCCATACCAACTTGTGATAGAAAGAATGCTTTCTGTGACTGATTTGTAAAAGTACATGGAATTTTTTTTTTTGTAAATAGATTTACGATTAAACTGTCAGTAGACCGCAGAATTGTCAATAAAAGAATTTTATGCAGCATTAGGAATTGAGAATACTTTCTCTCCCTCTTGCAGAGTTCTTTGTCCAAGCAAGTCGAAGAATTGGAACAGAACAATATGGTCACTCTGAGTATTGAACGACTGCATGGAACACACAGACTTGTGACTGTACAATGGGCAGCCAATGGAAACATCAATGATATCTTCCCAACTTCTGGAGTAGTAAGGATACTTCACTACTTTCGATTGTTTCTCATGTGGTCAGAATCTTGTAGATGAGCTGGATTGAAATCTAATAATTTGGATTCTCGCTTTGTTACCTAATTTGTTTTGTTTCCTTAATTTTACTTTATATTCCAAAAATCACTGAACTAAATCTCAGCAATTTCAATTTCAATTTCTACTATCTCTGCTTGCTTTAGGTAAGTCCAGAACCAGAAAATGTTCCACAGTGCATTGGCTGATATCACATGTTACCCCCACTGGATACCTTAGTAGTCCATTTGCCCATTCACCACTATCTGCATCAAGCCCTGAATTATAAATTGTCCTTCTAAGTTCCTCTTCTAAGCTTGAAGCTGTGTTGTCCAGTTCTAGAACTGATGATAATTTCAATCATATTATTAGGGTCCAATTGAAGGAGATGCTTTTAAGCATTTTGAACACTTGCGCAGTATCTCTACTGAGCGTCTTTTCCTCAGAGTAAGCAATCCCAGATTGATCATCTCGCTTCATAGTCCAGATGTTTTAATCAAGTATCTGCTTAGTTGTCCAATATGTGGATATCCTTGCTGTAGTACAGGTGCCAGAATTGTACATAGGATGCCAAGTATAATGTGTTGCTGGCTCTGTTATCTCTGGGATTTCAGCTGTCTCATGGTACTATTCACCAGAATACCCTTAAAACGGTGGACACAATACTCAATACTGTTTACAATGAGTTATCTACCAATTTTATGTGGAGTTAACTGGTTTAAGTTTTCCCTATTTCTGCCCAGCATGCAGAAACACAGCTTGCATGTTGATTGATCTACTGTCATGTGAATATACGGTCAAAAGAGCAAAACTATTTTTTGACATTGGTGTAATTCTTCAGCCGCACTGGCCTAAAAGCCGGAAATTCTTGCTCAACTGTCAAGGGGTTTCACGTTGTTTGCAACCCGCCTGCTATAATTCCAGTGGTGGGTGGGATGGGAGAATTCCGGCTTACGTTTCCAGCCGTGAGTGAATCTATTCTAACATCTGTATCACCCAGTCGCCCTTCAAAATCTCTAGCAATAGAACTCACTTTAGCCTCATATGTCTGATCTGCAATGACTTCTTCAGTACAAATCCGACTAAGTCATAAAGTTTTTTAACCCTTGGCTGTTAATTAAGAATAAATTTGTAAGCTTGCTCCAATTCCCTTTGATTTCCTTGTCTTATTAGTTTATCCTCAAGTTTATTGAGGATGTTTATTGTTACGACTTCTATTTCCAGTGCTGATGCAAGACTGTTCTGTGGCCTTTATCTCATTGGTTAATCTAAGCTGACCTTATATTTGTCTTTCATATCTATTGGCATTACTACAAGATTTTCCCCTTGCAATTTTGGAGGTTCTTAACTTATGATCCATCTTCTATTACAGAAGTCGCTTCTGGATTCACAATCACTATTTGCTCTGCACTTTCTTACTTTCCACTCTTTCACACCACTTTGCCAGTCTGTGGACCTCAGTGCTTGGTTATCATCCTGAATATTTAACCAATATTTAAATTTGCCAGTAGCTTTTCTTGCAAGTCCCATAATTGTCACACTTTTCCAGTTATCAGATCCTTCTGGAATTTATTTCACCTAAATATCCATTCTGGGCAATTGGCCTGTGGATGTAAGTCACTCAAATTACCATTACTTAGCCCTGGATCTACTGTATTCTGTTCCTTTATCAAAAAAAAATGTAAACACTTGAGAGGCAAAATGACTCATTTATTTCATTAACTGTTCACAGTCTGAGATTTTGTAATTAATTAAAGTTTAAAGTTTATTTATTAGTGTCATAAATGGGATTACATTAACACTGCAATGAAGTTGCTGTGAAAATCATGGAGAATGAATCTTAACAGTTTGATTGTGATGTTGATAAATGCTATCTGAACATCAGGACCCATTATATAATGAGTGGCACAGTGGTTAGCATGGCTGCCTCACAGCACCAGGAACCCAGGTTCAATTCCTGGTTTGGGTCATTGTATTTATGGAGTTGTCTTTATGTGTCTGTGTGGATTTCTTCTGCATACCCTGGCTTCCTCCCACTGACCAAAAGATGTGCTGCTAAGGTGCATTGGCTGTGCTAAATTCTCCCTCAAGTGTACCTGTACAGGCACCAGAGTGTGGCGACTAGGGGATTTTCACAGTAACTTCATTGCAGTATTAAAGTAAGCTACTTGTGACACTAATAAATAAACTTTAAATAAGCACTTTTCCATTCTCATTGACCTTTCTTTGATAAAATACCAAATCCTGGATGGCTGTCAAATACCTCAGTGCTCACTGAATTTTTTTCAAGGCTTCAACCTTGATGAAAGCCCAACTCCCTGCAGGTAAAATGTGTCTATTCCTCTAAAGGACATTGATGAAACCTGTTAGCTGTTTACAGTAATCCAACAACTTAATGGTCCCTGATATCAACGACAAAAATAACGTATATTTTTGTCAAAAAGAAATGAAGAGAAAGCACTTTACCTAGACCTTTCTTTCTTTAACAGCAATGCTTTTATTGAAATACTGGCCTGCTAGATGATCAGTTAATTTATGAAAGGAAACAGGATGGATAGCTGCTGTGAGATGGTATTATTCAATTCCTTTGATTTGATGCTAGAATATTTCATAATCCGTCTTCAAAGTTTTACCCTTTAACTATTATTCCAATATTACAGTTCACTTTTATAGAGGGTCAAGCACTCGCTACAATTTCACTTACAGTACTGGCTGACAACATTCCAGAAATAGATGAGATTATAACTGTAACACTTGTGAATGTCACCACAACGGGAATGCAAGATCAAGTCAACGGAGCAACTATTGATTTTGATAAAAGAAATGCTATCTTGACTATTCTTCCGAATGACTCTCCCTATGGTGTGGTTGGGTGGCACATAAACTCACTCCATGTCTCTCTGCAAGAGCCTGAGCGTAAGTTTTGTTTTGTATCTTTGAGATTAATCACATAGTTGTTTCAGAAACCCTTGAACTCTTAACACTTTGAATATTTAAAATTAAACTGGTACAGTTCTTAGCTATTTAAAAGGAAAAACAGTTTATATTTGTTAACAATATTTTCAAAAGTGACAAGCAAGCCTTTTTAGATGATCTGGAGTCTGAATCATTGAATGTTTCTAATAAAAGAGGGATAAAGTAATATGGGCAACAGGTGGGAAAGTGGATTTGGGAACAGAGAGAGATCAGCCATGATCTGATTGAATGGTGGAGCAGACCTGAAGGGCTGTATTTGTTGATGAGTATAATGTGATTGTCTCATCATTATTGTGAGACAGTGGTTAGCACTGTTATCTGACAGCACCAATGACCCAGGTTAAACGCTGACCTTGGACACTGTCTGTGTGGAGTTTGTACGTTCTCCCCATGTCTGCACGTGTTTCCTCCAGTTGCTCCGATTTCCCCTACGGTCCAAAGATGTGTTGGTTAAGTTGATTGGCCAGGCTGATTTGACCCTAGTTTTGGGGGGGATTAGCAGAGTAAATGTGGGGTTATGGAAATAAGGTGGGATTGTTGTTGGTGCAGGCTCGATGAGCCAAATGGCCTCTTTCTGTACTTTAGAGATTCTATGATTATTCATGGAATATTGCTATTGCAAATGGCTGTAATGTTTGCAAAACAACAGTTCCTGCGCTTTGAGAAAAATAAAATTATGTAAAACTCTTCAAGATGTTCTCAAGTAAAGAAGTGCTACATACATACAATACTATTTCATTGAATAATATCTTAAATTTTGTGTATTAATGTTTGTATACCAATTCAGTGGGTTAAATTCTTGAATTTACAAACGATATAAAAATGCATGATATCAAATTGGAAAATTCATTGAACATAATATAGTGCAAATCCAGCTAATAAACGATGTTGAAACGTTTTGACAACTATACAACTGTTAGGATTATTTTAAAGTGTTTTTTGTGTTTTTACAGTTGATGCAATTAATATCACTTTAACAATTATTCGTGAACAAGCATTTGTGGGAGATATTGCTGTCCAATACAGTTCCAAACCAGATCCAATGCTCCTACCTGTTAATCAAGCGACTGCAAACCTGGACTATATCGACAGTCACGGCATAGTTATTATAAAGGAAAATGCCACACAGGCTTTGATTAGATTTACAATATTACCTGTAAGTTTATAAAAGCTGATGGTGGTTATCATTGTTTTGTTCAGAAATAATTAGATTTTTTTTCTCTCGTTTCATAATCAGAAAAAATATGGACTGATTTTTAGCTCAAGTGGGAATCAAAGTGCAGATGTCACCTATGGGCATGAGATCTGGGAGATTTTAAAGTGCCCTGATTCTGACTTTTACTTGAATCTGATAGAATGATGTCAACACTGGCAGACAGAAGTCAAAATTAATGGACCCGAAGAAATGATTTTTGTCAAGTTAAAATGGGGGCTGAGGAAGGAGGGAATCAAATAATCTGTTGCCAGTGCTAATAATAAGTCTCAAAGAGACCTTAAGGCTTGCATTGTTGAACATTAAGGGTGTAATTTTCCTGTCCCCCGCCCCCTGCTACTATTCCTGTAGCAGGTGGGAGATGGACCATGCAAAGGTCTGTTGACCTTGGGCAGGATTTTCCAGTCTTGTATCAAGCACAGCAAGAAAACCACACCATAAGTATTTATTAACAACATATAACTATGTACATGTGAGGTATACCCCTGACGAGGTGGAATCTCATGCTGATTTCTACTGGATATTCCATATAATCTCCTACCATGTGACACCCAACTTCATAATATGGATGGTACTATTTCTTCAGTCGCACATTTACCCCTATTACGATAGACATTTTTTTGCAACATCTCCTTCCAAGTCTTTACCTAAATATATTTACGTATTTCCAAGCTATCTTTTCTCCTCCCCCCAAATCTCTAACTTCTCAAATTCAGATGGTCTTGAGAGTTTACAACTCTTCCTTATATCATTCTTTTCTCATTCAGAAGAACAATAGTCTCAGTTGCTTCAGACTGATTTTGTTGGTTTGGACTTGAAATTAGAGTACTTGGTTTTCAATTACTCAGTTATCAACATTTGGTTCACTTCTTGCACTCTTTAGTGTCATGTCTTCTTTGATCAGATACCATGGGCACCTCTCATTCCTTCCAGAGGAAATGTTGGCTCCCTTCATTAATAGAGTGTTCAGACTAGGCTCTTTGACTTTGCATTTTATCAGATTTGGCAATAGAGCTTTTCTGGCAATTTCCAGCTGTATCTTTGACCTGAATGAAGTGCATATAATTAGAAGTGCAGTTTACTTTTTTCATGCCTTGTGACTTTGGGTTCCTCCCTCTGCCACCACCATATTGTAAGGGTTGTTAGTAGCTCTCACAAAGAGATCATGGGGCATTTGTGATTGAATGTTTAGTGTTTATTAGCAACATATAATCGTGTACGTATATATGTAATTGCCTTGACAAAGTATTATTCTCATGCTTGCCTCTACCAGCCTCTCGCCACATATCAGTCTACCATATTGTGAATCTCTATGTCCAAATGTATTGTTTTCCCAATCCTATATTAACTCTTACTATCCCTAAACACTTTTCTATCACATAGTTCGTAATCAAATGGGGTTGGAGGGGAAAGAATTCTAAGGGCGAGACATTGTCCTCCTCCACAAATAGCTTCTTTCAAATAAAAAATATTTGTAAAAAAAATCTTGCCCGAGCCTGGGTTCTTCTTGCAATCAGCTTTTGCTTGCAGGCTGCAGATAATGCAGGGATTATTGGGTGCATTTTTAAACTGCTATGCATCAATCCCCCAGTGATGTTTTTGTGATTCACCATTCAATTTAAATAATGCCCTGTACCTCAGCACTAGGTGGATTTTTGTGCCTGAAAACAGCAAAATAAAATTGAAAGAGAACAGGAACATGCTGAATCTGGTTTAAACTCACTATCTAATTCATTGCCAACATCATTTCCACCTGAAAACATAGATACAATGGCCATTTGGGATGATCACAAAAAGGCCAAAGGGAGTTACTTTTATGAAAAAAACTATTCAAATTCATGATATTTTCATCAGGAGCTATTATGATGGAACATAACATTATTTAAAAGACTACTAGATAAATCTGTTAGAAGAATGTGAGGACTGGGGCAGGGTAGAGAATTGGGAAAGGGGTATTTTAATTAATGAGTAGCACTGGTACAAGTGTGATGAGTTGAATGATTTCCTATGGTGTCATTTCTGTGATTCTGTAACATGGAAGTCACTGCTTTTGATTCAAGTTAGCATGGTTATTGTTCTGTTTCAGTGTCACAGCAAAGCGACACAACTGTAGATGATATGTTTAATAGTTGGATATGCTGATAGTTGGATCTTATTAAAAATATATTTTCTTCTTTTGAAAGGATAACACTCCTGAATTACATGAAAGCTTTCTAGTTAACATTACAAGTGTAAAACTGACTGATCCTACACTTGTTGGAGGACAACCCAGTGTAAAACACTTGGGAATGGAACTGGCAGAAGTAACAATTGAAGAGAATGATGACCCCAGAGGAATCATTCAGTTCAATGTAACAACGGTATGATTTGCCAGACACTGTAGAGATAAACTGTACTCGTTTATTGAAATATTGCATCTAAACTGCACTTACGAATGATTGAAATTCTTTCTCTAACCATGTAGCAAATGTTATAATTTTGAAACCCTTTTTTTTTTCTCCCTTCTCCTTTGGCCTGCAGAGTTTTACGTGTCAGGTTGGTAATGGTTTAAATAGAGTAGTGCCCAAAAGAGTGCACATGGAGCAGGATGCATATCTACTAACTGCGTTGCAAAAGCATTTGCCAACTTAATGCTACCTGCAATTAAATGCACTCAGTGACCAGTTAATGCTGACCACAATGTTGCTTGGTTAGATGTTTTAGTAGAAGGGCAATATTAAGAATGGGGAGCACTATCTAAAAAGGAAGAAAGTACAGGAAGTGAATTTAACTCGTGGACCATTGAATTACAGCATAACGTGCAAGAAAATTGGCTTCAATTTGAATTTTGCACAGGAGATCCTGGTGGAGAAGCTGGAAAGTAAGAGAAATGTCCTGTTAATGCAGGGATCTGTGCAGCCTTCTTACTACATGCAGTGAAGACAATGGGAACAGGACATAGGCTGGTAGCTTGGGCAGATAGATGGCATGCCCCTATGGGCCCTGCCCCAATATAGGCCCTGTTCCATGGCATGCCTGTTGGGCATCACTAAGGTGCCAGGCAATGCCAAGATGACAGCATGGCACTGCCAGGCTGGCACTGCCCAAGGGACACTCCCTTTGCCCAGAGTCTCCCTTGGGGGCTCTCAATGGCCTCCTGTTCCAATGATGAGGCCAACATGACTGTTCCCTGTTCACACGAGCAAGTATTTTCTTCGCTGGAGAGAACCTCTCCTGATGAGATCAAAAGGCAGTTGAGCCCGGATGATTTAGTGCTGGGCTTGCTAAACAGATGTGATTAACATTAGAATGTATGTACATCATCTATTTATCCACTTGCCCATTTCTGACAAGGTGCAGACTTGTTACTAGAGAGGCAGCGTTACTAAATTCAATGTTGTTTAGGAAAAGGGAATTCGGGAAATGTAGGTTCTTTTGGGAACAAGAGGTAATTTCAGATAAAATGTTTAGTTATTCATAAACGTAAGGGTCACAGGATATCTTGTCATGTGTTTTTCTTTACTTTGAAAAAATATTCTGTTAATTGTTTGCATACTGATTGAACTGGTTCCTCACTGGGTTGTACATGGTTTTTCACATATTCCAAACAAATATACACCACTAAGAACCAAATTATCCCTAGGGTTTTGAGACACCCTGACAGGTAATACCCATGGAATGGCCTCGGTGGCACAGTGGTTAGCATTGTTACCTTGCAATGCCAAAAGCCAGGTTTGATTCTCAGTCACTTCATTGCAATGTTAATGTACACTTATTTGCGATACTAGTAAATAAACTTTATTCTTCCTATCCACTGATGATCCCAATCAGTCTTAAATGTTGCTGAGAAGTGTAAGTTAATGATATGTTACTAATCAATTTGACAAGATATGGTGACTTTTGTGGGATATTGCTCTAAGTATGTAACACTAAAATATTCTTTAAATGGTTTAGACATTCAAGTGAAAAACATCCTCATGAAAGAAAAGCACAAATTTTCATTTGAAATTTCACAATAGATCAAAATTGTTCTTGTGTAAGGTAGTCTGTTAATATGAAGAGCTGGTTCTATATTGTTTTAATCTATGATTATAAAAACTAATGTTACATAAATTTTGATTTCTGTCTAATTATCAGGATGAGACTGGTGCAGTTGTTGCTTATGAGGCAGCCCCTCCAAGAAACCATCTAGAGCTGCTGGTGATCCGCAGCGCTGGTAAATTTGGAGAAGTAAGTGTAGATTGGGAAGCGCAGCCTGGAAGTGCCAATTTTTCCGATTTCACACCAGCCTATGGAACCCTCGCATTTGCTAATAGAGAGGTACATTTTTATTTTGCTTTATGTAGCAATTACATCACAGAGAGTGGCTATTTGGCCTAACCAGCCAGTGTTCATGTTTGCCCTTCACACAGCAATAGTCCTAATCACAGGCCCATGCCCTGTTCCAATAACATTGATATGATGTAAAATTCAACTTCAAGATTTGATTCAGACTGAAAATGTACAGTAGTGAACTGATTGGGTGGAAACAGATGGCCAATCCACTAGCAACCATTTTGTCTCCATTGAAATTGAACTTTTTCAACTGGTGCCTACACCATTTACAATTCTACAGACTTTTTTCTACAGGCTCTTAACATTCTGTATGAAAGAAAAAGCTCCTGCTCTCTACTAACTCACTTATATTTGACTTTATATTTGCATCCCTTCATTCTAGACAACATGGGCAGTGAGATACCTGCCAGTTTTGAAATTGTGCCCTGTATGCCTAATGCCAATTCTCGGGGAACACCCAGTCTACATCTTTCTCCTGTTGGAAAACCAATCCTTCATCGTTACTCTGTGCTTCCTGTCATTCATTCAATTTCCCATCCATGCTGCCACTTCCCTTTTATTCTACTTCAAGTTTGCTGACAAACCTGGTAAATGTCAAGGAACATTGGCATAAGTGCCAGCGTTGACCATTTCCAATGGGAAAGAATCAAACCATCTCTCTTTAATATTCACTGGTATTATCATTTCTGACTCACCCATTGCCAACATCCCAGGGTTACTTTTGACCTGAAATTAAACTGGACTAGCACAGGCAGATCAGAGGCTGGGAATTCTGCAGAATGTAACTCCCCTCCTGACTCCCCAGAGATGGTCTACCATCTACAAGGTACAAATCTTGAGTATGATCTCCCCTTGCATGGATGGGTACAGCTCAACAACACTCGAAGCTCAACACCAGCCAAGACAAAGCAACCCACTTGATCAGCCTTCCCTTGATCACCGATGCACTGTTGCAACGGTGTATCTTTACAAGATGCTGTTTTGACATTATCTGCCAAGCCTGTGACCTCTGCATCTAGAAGGGCAAGGGCAACAGATGCATGGGAACACTACAACCTGCAATTTCCCTTTCAAAGCACACATCGTCCTGACTTGGAATTATATCACTGTTCTGTCACTGTCCAAAATCCTGGAACACCTCTGCAACAGCATTATGGGTGTACTCACACCACATGGACTGTGGCAATTTAAGAAAGCAGTACATCACTTTTTTCTCAAGTACAATTAGAATGAATAATAAAAATGCTGGCCTGGCCAGCAATGGTTGCGTCCAAAGAAAGAATAAAAACAAAATTGTCTTTCACTATTCTGTTTGAATTAATATTTCTAAAAGTTTTGCCACCTCCAGAATTAAAATGGATGGCCTGCTGTTCCTTGCGTCCATGTTTACAATTCTTCTGACCTTTGGCACCATTCCTGTATCTAAATAAGATTGAAAAGTAATGTCCTGTACCTCCAAAACCTTCACCCTCAGTATATTTCCTTGTTGGACCAGAAGTTTGCTACAACACTTTGCTGAATACACTTTAGAAACTCTTCCCCTTCTCTGTACTTTATGCTATTGCTACTATATTACGATAAGTAAGGCTAATACCCTATGCAGTATATGCAGAAACCCAAATGCTCCTCTTTTATTTATCTCTAACCAATTAGATTTTGTAGATTTTGATCCTGATCTCTTTTGAACATCTTGTCTGTCTCATTTGAAGAAAAGCAAGATTGGGTACCAAATATTCTTGGATGCAAGGTGTTCAGGAAAGATGGGGACGGAAAGAAAAAAAAATGGGTTTGCAATATTAATATTATATCAATAGAATACATAGATCCTGGCACATCATTCAGCAGAGGCCCCCGAACACCTGCTGCTCCATGCATTCACATACATATGCTATAAACCTACTTTAAGCATCATTGTATTCCCTCTGAGTTTAACCCCACCTCATTACTTATTATTTCTTATACTGGGGCTATCTTTGTCTCACAATTCTTTATATACTATGGTTTTCTTCTCTGCAGGAAGTCTGACAACACCAGGTTTAAATCCAACTGATTTACTTGATAGTAAACTCACAGGCTTTCGACTCTTTGGTCTTCGTCAGGTGAATGTGATCATGTTCACAATGTGATCAAGGGCTCTCACCACCTGTCTTGGGCTTGATCTACATGATCCAAGCTGATTGGAGTAGGCATAGCTCCTCCTCCAAGGTGTGATCTCATTTGCACCTTAGCCAAAAGAATGAGATGCTACTTTTAAAAAATTGCTTCAAGTGATGCTAAAATGTAACCTAATGACTTCAACCAAGCACAGCATATCAATACTACACTTGATTTTAGCCAAAAAATGATTTTTAAATAACTGAAGCATCAGCAACCTCAAATTAAGTCTTCGTAAACCTCATGAAGCTCTTTAAGACTGTGGAATAATTTTTGTAAAGTTCTCTTACTTGAAAATTCATGAAATGTTAACTCTCAATGTAAAATCTGTTTTTATTCTTCCATTTTTATAGTCTTCTGCTGTACTGGACATCATTATAGTGGATGATAACCTGACAGAACTTCTGGAGACATTCAATGTGATCCTTACTCGAGTGATGGGAGGTGCCAAAATGGGAGATGATATTGTAGTTACTGTCAACATTCCAAACAATGACTCACCTGTTGGAGTGTTTGGGTTTAAAGAACGATCTGTGAGTAATCTCATTTACCGGAATCTTTCCTACTGCTGAAGTTTGGTTGATATGTTTGTTAAGAATCTGGCTGAGGCTAAATATCTGCAATCTTAAGTTATACGCTTGCACACATGTTTCCAAATTACAGTTATATTGATGTGGGGACTAGGGGTTACGTGGAGGTTAGGAGAAGTGAAATTTACCTTGAGTGATAGTGCAAAAGGAGCTGTACAACATTGTCAGCCCTTTTTACACCGTACCCGTTTTTTTTTCCTTTCAAGTGGAAAATGAATCAGGTAGAATTTAAAACAGGCAAATGATATTTGCATATTTTGCATGAGTGCACAAGGCAAAATTTACCTCCATTTTGATTGAAGTGGGCATAATTTATTAGTAAGAAAAATTAAGGAGGTTTGAAAAGATGTCCCTGAATGATTGTAATGTAACCATAATGACCTTTGAGTATGTTGTCCTTCTCTAATTTGTGATGCAAACTTGTCAGTCAGAACAAATTGAATTCTTTAACTGATAAATTGTAATGTAGCCTTAGGAAGTGTATGGTACTAGTTGATAGAATACTGTAACTTCAGTATAACTCTGTGGGCCAGACCGATTTAAACTTCTTCACTCCTAACATGGAGCTTCCCTAGAAACTTGTCATTTCAGCTTTTTTGCTTCAATTATCCACTAGATTGCTGGATAAGGTGTCATGCAGAGACAGAGTTGTCTGGAAATTAGACTCTTTGACCAGTTAGTATTAAAACTCGTTTACCCAGGTGTTCTTACTCACGATACAAGCAAGGGACGTGTTTCAATTCATGGTTAAAAAAAAGTTTGTCTTTTTATTTCAATATTTTTGGTACCATAACGGGGTATGAAAAGTGAAATTTACCTGAGTGATAATGTAAAAGGGAATGTACAGCATTATCAATCTTTTGCAAAAAGGCAACTCTTTTTACACTCTGCCCTAATTTTTCTTTCAAGTGGAAAATGAATCAGGTGAAATTTAAAACAGGCAAATGATACATTATTGCTTGTTTTATACTGGTGCACAAGCCAAATTTTACCCCATTTTGATTAAGGTGGACATAATTATAAGTAAATAAAAGTGGGTGGTACTGCTTGGTAGAATATTATAACGTCATATAAGTTGGTGGACCAGACCAATTTAACTTGCTTCACTCCTAACATGAAGCATCTCTGGAGTAGTCATTTCAGCTTTTTTGCTTCAATTATCCCCAATTAGATTGGTGGATAGCACCAGTATTTGAAATCTGAATATTACCCGTGAGGTTGAACCAGCCAGGCTCACTCCATCCAATATAAATCTTAGTCTTGGGTCTTTGCTGAGTTCCAAATTCAGGGACTTCCAACTGCTTTGGATGCCATGGAGGCACACTGTTTAGCTCTGCTATCATGGAACACCAATGACCTAGGTTCAATTCTGGCTATCAGTTAGGAGTTAGCATGTTCCTTGTCTGCATGGGCTTTCTCCGGCTGCTCCAGTCTCTTTCCACAGTCCAAAGATGTGCAGGTTAGATGGATTGGCCATGACTAAATTGTCCCTTCGTGTCTCAAGATGTGTAGCTTAGGGAAATTAGCAGGGTGACAGGGATAGGGTGGGATGCTGTGTCGGAGAGTTGGTGCAGATTGAGCCGAATGGTCTTCTTCTGCACTGTAGAGATTCTATGATTCTATTCTGCTGCTGGATGAATTTGAATCTTAACCAGAGAACAATTTGTTCCTTCTTGAAGCTTTATGAGAATCATTAGTAATTTATCTGGTTCAAATTTGTTTCAGAGTGAGGATTAATCTATAATAAATAGCTGCCTTTAAATTTTGCTGCTGGCAGCAAATCAATAATTTTGCTCCTAAATGTCGAAGTCGACTTGCCATTCCTTTGGGAGGAAAACTCTGGCAGGCAAGCAGCAGAGTAAGAACTAATGATGTTCTCAGAGTTAAAAGTCTGATCTCAGGAAAAGGAGACTTTTTACAATTGCTGGGAGATTCTCATGAATCCAAACTCCCAGATCCATTTGCTCTTCCACATCACCCAATTATTCCCCTTTTCTTAAAAGAAAGGTATCAACTCACACTTACTGCTATTGAGCGCAGAGTATATGGGAATGCAAAATAGAGAGATGTGGCTGCAAATATTCTTCAGAGAAAGAAGCATGTTTTCAGTGGGAATAAGAGTTTGGATTGTACCTGACCATATCACTTATGCTGATGTTTGATAACAACTGTATATTTACAGCATGATTATTTCATTTCTAAACTTGTTTTCTTCATAGACATCCAGAAAATATAAAATTTATCTGAAGCAATATTTAATTTTTATTTAAAATTTTCAGGCATTAATATCCATCCTGTTTCTGTAGCTTCCTTCCTTCTTATCCACAATCCTTAGGATCAACATCACAAAATAGATAAAAATCCATTCAACTCATCCATATTAGAAATTACAGTTTCTTATCATAGTGATAAATGTTTGGTAAGACATTCCAGGGATTTTGGCTGTAACAAAAATTTTATTTCACATTTTGAACACTCTTTATAATGAAAGAAAATATTCTTTTAATTTTTATTCTGACTTCTCCCATTTTATTTGGAGTCACCACAATACTGGTTAATCACCCTTCTCCATCTCCTCCTGATGGTCATCCACTCCTCTCCCAATCTCACTGTGTTTGAGTCTCTCTTTATTGCATCTTTCTATCTGGTTGTAGGCCTTCCTCTTCATCCTCTCTCTACTGTCTTGTTAGATTTGCCCAGGATTTCTTTCATAATTGAAATCTTCGAGCTGAATCATCAATTTAGTGCCCATTCGTGACACCATTTTCAGAGTTCACCCTTAATGCCGCAATGTGTCTGATGATCAGGATTGTATACAGCAGTCTGATTGGAGCATTGATTAATTCTTCTGATGTGATGCTATGTAGATTAATATTTAGTTTGCATTGTTGCCTGCTGCTTTGCATTGTGTAGACATGCAAAGCACCAACTATGTCAATACTGCAAATCTCTCAACTTCACTTTTAGTTATTTTCAGCAGCCTTTGTGGACAACCTACATTAGTCATGGGATGCATAGTTTTAATTTTCATGAATAAAATTTTAATTGAGCTGTATTATAAACAGAACAAAGTGACAGAGCAGACATCTGTGGTTATTGTACAATGAGGCTCAGTTGTTTTCTTTTAGGTGACTGTTCGAGAGCCACAATCCACTGATGATCCAGCTGTTCTGGTGTTCTTTACAGTCGCTCGTGATGATGGTCGAGGTTCAGTCCAGATTATTTGGCAGGTGGATGACTCTGCAGTTGATGACATTTCACCCCTTTCTGGGACATTATCTTTCAATCAGGTACAAAGCAGAAATATAATAATTGAAACAGAGCAACAGCTTCTGCAGTAGAAGTTGATTAAGCTGTGGCAAAGCCCAAGGAAAGTGAAGCATTACTTGTGATAATCTCCATCGACCTTCTTGATACATTGCTCTTTACAATTTAATTTAAATTAAACATGCATTCTATTCAACTCATCTATCTGCAAGAAGAAGAATTACAATGCTTTTTATATTTATAATCTAAGAAATTGTTGGAAGGTAAATGGGAGGAATGGGAGATGACCATGGATCTTCAGCCCAAACTGGTGCTATCAATTCCTTATCTACCTGGCTATATGTTAGATTAGGTTGAAAAGAAGAAACATATCCTTTTGTTTTGGTGACTTCAAGCAAACTCTATAAGGACCACTGTTTGAATGACAAAAGAAATTGACAAATCTGATTGAAGCATGCCCAGGACTAATTTTGGAGAGGGTTTGTTAAACAGAATTCCTTCATTTCTGTATGGAAAGTGTCTAATATTTATTTAAGGTGATTTTCAGGAATGGCTGAATACAATTTAAGCCAATATGGTATAAATCTATTTCAGACAGTCTAAGAGAAAGGGAGACTGGGTGGCATTTCCCAGTCTCGCTCATCCCAAAACTGGAAAATCCCATGGCAGGCAGGACAGTAACATAGAGTCAGAAATTGAACTGTTTGATTTGACTTGCACTAAAGAAACATGTATAAAGAGGTCCTAGTGTGCTCTCTCTTTTTCTGTCTTAACTCTCCCATTCCTTCAAAACTTTAAAATTTATTTTGCTTCAACTCTTTCTCCACATTTATATTCCTTCAAGACAGACAACATCAAGGTGAACCTCTATTGCATCTCCCCTCTTTATTGCCCCAATATACTTTCTATAGCGTGCATCTTACTGGCTCACTATTCCAGCTGAGTTCTTGTATAAGTTTTATTTAAGTACACTTTATATTTTCAGTTTCATATTCTACACCTCCTGGCATAAAGCATATAGAGTTACACATTAATGATTCTGCTGTTAATGTCTTGTGAATTTAAACTCCCAGATCCATTTGCTCTTCCACATCACCCAATTATCCACCCCCATTCAATGTATAATTATTATCTTTTGTTAAATAAAAGATACAAACTCACATTTACTGACATTGGATTCCTTCTACCACTTGCAGCTTGCAGTTTTCTTTGGTCCTCAGCTTTATTTACAATAAATCCTATGATAGTAAAATAATAAATTTGGATACCATATGCCCATGTGCTTTGTATTCAAACTTTTCATGGGCACAGTGAACAGAAACAGTCCCACAATCAATCATTATAAGATACCATTATTTTCTTCTAAACATGCTGAAAGCTGTCAGTAATTGCTTTTCTGATACCTTGCGCCTGGTTAGTTCTTAATACAGCTTTTCCTTCATTGCATACCTCTTAATTTTCTCCAATAATCTCTTTTCAAATCTTGTTGAACATTTTCTTGAAAGTCCATTATAGATCAAATGCACTACATTTTTCCCTTGCATCCACTTAAAGAACTCTATGGTGTTTGCCAAACATGAGCTTCTTTCTAAAATAAGGGCAGCACAGCAGTACTACTGTCTCACATGTCAGGGACCCAGGTTTGGTTCCAGTCTCAGGTGCCTGTCTGTGTGGAGTTTGCACATACTCCCCATTCCTGCATGGGTTTTCTCCAGGTGCTCTGGTTTGCTCCCATGGCTCAAAGATGTGTGGGTTAGGTGGAGTGGCCATGCTAAATTGTTCCTTAGTGTCAAGGGGATTAGCAGTGTAAATTTGTGGGGTTACAGGGATAGGGCTTGGGTGGGATTGTTGTCAGTGCCAACTCAATGGGTCGAATGGCCTCCTTCTGCACTGGAGGAATTCTATGATTCAATAATTTACATTGACTATTTATACAAGCTGGTTTTTTTCTCCCTCACCAGTGGGTTTGAAGAGGGGAAGGCATGGAAAATTCAATGGGTGCCTTCCTTCGACCTACTTGTCTGCTTGCAGCTTGTCAGGTTGGATCAAATCACATCCTAGTTCCCTGTTCTCCTTCACTAAGGTTTATAATAATTCCTTTTATGTATTATAATATCTTTTCATTAGGCTTTTAACAAATTCAGATTTAGCTATTCCTCAATAGATATTTAATATTCTATCACTAATTAAAGATTTTAAAATATTCTCTACCATAGATATTAATTTCACTTGCATGTAATTACTTTGAGATTGAGGAAACTGGGCTTGTATTCTCATGAGTTTTTTGAAGAATGAGAGTTACATTGAAATTACATAATTCCTACAAGGCATGATGTTTCTCCTGAATATTGATTCTAGAACCAGAGGGCACAGTCTCAGGATATGGGGCAGGCTATTTAAAACTGAGATGAGGAGGAATTTCTTCACTCAGAGGGTGGTGAATCTTCAGACTCCTCTATTCAAGAGACTCAATCACTGATTGTGCTTAAGACAGAAATTGACAGATTTCTGGATACTAATGGCATCAAGAGATGTAGGGAAAGTGGCACAGAGATAGATGATCAGTTTGAATGGTGGAACTGAATGGTGAATGCTCAGTGGGCTGAATGGCCTGTCCCTGCTTCTGTGTTCTCACAGCACCATGGACCCAGATTCGATTTCCGGCTTTGGCAGTTGTCTGTGTGGAGCCTGCACGTTCCCCCTGTGTCTGCGTGGGTTTCCTCCAGATGCTCTGCTTTCCTCCCACAGTCTAAAAGATGTGCTGGTTAGGTGCATTGGCCATTCTAAATTTCCCTCAATGAGGGGATTTTCACAGTAACTTCATGGCAGTGTTAATGTAAGTCTACTTGTGCCTAATAAATATACTTTAGGTGAATCTCATAACTTGCGATCAACTGGATATTTTTATATATCACATACTGTCAACTTAAATATGCAAAAGCTTTCATTTGTATATGAACAAAAACCTAAAAATTACCAATCTGTTGCACTTCTCTTATGTTAGACTGAGACCAAAAAAACACTTGAGTTACACATTTATCCAGATGGTCTTATGGAGGGAGAAGAGCAGTTTATGATTCGGCTCGTATCTGCTACCAATGATGCTGAGATTTCCCCCCTATACGGTAAGTGTGTCAGATTTATTGGGCAATGTAACAATTTTAACAGTAATTACAAAAAATACTGGCAGTCCTTGGACTTAGGACACAATGGTTCTTGAAAATGTCAAACCTTGTAAGTCAAAACTAATTTTCCCACAAGAACAATGTTCAATAGGGCACTGGTTCCTGAACCCTGTTTTCACTGAAATGCAATATTCCCTTTCCATCAACTTTAGGTCGTGACACTATGAACTCAGCTATAGAATCACCCTTTGAGCCCGATTTTACCAACAATTCGCGCCCATTTTCAGGTGTGAAATTGTGGTAAATTCGGGCATTATGCCTTTAACATGATCTACACCCGAACCTGAGCAAATTGCAGCTTTACCGACATCCGATTCGGGCGCGGAATCTGGTAGCCCGATGTGCATTTAGATTGATTTAATGAACTGCGCGCCCAACTGTCCCACCAAACTGTCCCACTTCTGCTCATTTCTGGATCCACGTCTTAAGTGACCTGCAAAATAAAAATCCAAACCCAATTTTTATTTTGCAGGGAACTTCCGTAGCAGCTTCAAAGCCTCCAATGGCTCTCTGATCCAGATCATCCTCTGGGGGAAGGAGAGGCAGGTCAAAGAATTCCTTGGGGGGTTAGGGCAGGACGATGAGGCAGGACAGAGCATCCTCTGGGGTTGAGGAAGAGGGGAGGCGGGTCAGAACATCCTCTGGTGGGGGAGGAGGAGGGGAGGCGGGTGGGATGTACCTCTTGGGGTGGGGGTGTGGGGGCGAGAGAGCTGATCGTTGTCTGGTGGTGTGGGGGAGGCCCAGTCGCTCACTGATGGGGGAGCAGATGGATCTCTGGTGAGGGGGCAGGTGTGTCTGCTGTCACTCTGTGGGTGACCCCTCCTCCCCTCGGAGGAACGAACCTCTCCTCCTGGTATCCTATTGCTATAATACATCTAAGACATGAGGAATATTCACTGGATGTCTCTTAAAAATTGAATTGTTGAATTTATTTATGTTTCAGAGCTTTGGCTGATTGAAGTATGCATTCATTTAGTTGGTAAGAATTGACACACTGTCACAATAGGGAGGAGGGATTCGTTCCTCCGCTGGGGAGGAGAGGTCACCTACAGAGTGGCAGCAGACTTCACTGCCCCCCCCCCCCGCCCGCCACCCCACTGACCACTCGCAGAGTGGCAGTGGACACCCTGCCCCCGCAACTGACCGCCCTCTCAGCACCATTCCCTCCCCTCAGAGGATGCTCTGACCCGCCTCCTTCTTCCCCCCACCCTGAGGATGATCTGTATCAGGAGCCACTCTCTCCACTTTCTGCTTTTTCTTTCCCAACCCGGGCACACTTTTTCAAATTTTATTCGAACTGTGTATGCACAGTTCAGAGCTCCGATCATTCCAGCAGCGCTAAGCCCCGCCCACAGTGCAGTTCGGACTGGAGCCAGCAAAAAGCGGATGGCCGCTCTACAAGGAGGATTCTGGGCTCGGATCTCTATTATGCCCGGATCTGGCCTTTTATTTGATGTTTTGATGAGAAAACCAGATTACAATGAATATAAAAATATATTCTGTTAAACGGGTATCTTACTCAACAGTTTCCACTGACTCAGTTAGTTTTAAACTGGGATGTTTGTCATGTTAACATTTGTAAGATCTTCTTTACCTGAGAAGCAAATTGTCCTTTCTGGTGTTGTGAAAGGTGGAACAGAAAGGAACATAACAGTTGCTAAACACCAACAGTTCATTGGTGTGAAATCATCAAGTCAAAACCAATGGGGGAGATTCTGTCAGTTGGGAGACTCAAACAGAGGCTGTTCAGCAGGTTTCCCGCTTGGCCACCCCAATTCTCTGGCGGCTAGATTTCCGGTCTATCAGCTTTGTGCCAGAAATTGACAAAGAGCTGTATAATTTATTTGAATTGGAATTTCCATGTCATTAGTGGGCTCAGGACTAAAGTCTCTGGGCCCGCTAGCATCTCCCCCCACCCAGGAATGTTTCATTCCAGTAGGGTTTACAATAGCTCCCCATTTGCAGGGAACTATTGACCTAACTCTGCTGGAGTGACAGAGGACCATCGAGATCCCCAGAAGGTTGGGGATAAGGAGGGGGTGCTCCCTTTCAATGGCAGCCTGGCCCTCTGGTACTGCCCAAGGGACAAAAATGCAATGCCCATGGGGGGCACCTTGACACTGTCCACTGGGCAGTGCCAAGCAGGGTTTTATTGGGGGAGCCAAAGGGGGGGTTTCTGGGAGAGGAGATCAGTTGGAGTGAAGGGGGGAGGAGGTCGTGTTTTCACTCCAGTGACAGAGGGAGGGAGGCCAGCAATTGGAGCTGGCCATCAGCATAGGGGTGGCCAGCATGCTGAGGAAGTGAGATTGGGGCTGTAAAGTGGGGGTTGGGGCTTCTATGGTAGTTGGGGAGGGAGGAAATTGAGAGGTTGAGACAGTTGGACGGAGGGAGGGGGAGGGGGGCTAGGTAGAGGCGGCTAGGAATGGGGAGTAGGGGCAAGGCTGGCTCAGACACTGAGTTGCCAGTGATTAGGCCACAGATGAGGCTGGTAGAGGGGCAACAACGTGAGGGTTGTTGGGGTGGACACCAAGTGGGCTGCCCAACAACTGGGAGGCCAACAGTGCGAGGCCATTGCACTGGGTCTCAGCTCTGACAGACTGGCCCATGCATGGCTGGCCTGGTCAGCGCTATGCTGCCGACCTCTCCAGTGGGAATAAGCCCCGCTGCATGATTTTCAGCGAGATTCACGTTAGGGCACTCTGCAGTGCACAGGGAGTGGGAGATTCATTTTGAAAATCCTGCAGAAAAAAGCAGAGGAGTTTTTACGCAAAGTTGACACTCATAATTTTTTGGGGACAATCTCACCCAATGTTGTTAAACCAAAACAGAGTGTAAATTTCTAAAAGTTGTAAATGCTGTTCATCATGACTTGAATGCTGGGGATGGCACGGTAGCACAGTGATTAGCACTGCTACTGCTTCACAGCTCCAGGGACATGGGTTCGATTCCCGGCTCAGGTCACTGTCTGTGTGGAGTTTGCACATTCTCTTCGTATCTGTGTGGTTTCCTCTGAATGCTCCAGTTTCCTCCCAAAGATGTGCGGGTTAGGTTGATTGGCCATGCTAAAATTGCCCCTTAGCATCCTGAGATGCTTAGAGGGATTAGCGGTAAAATATAGAGAGATATGGGGGTAGGGCCTGGATAGGATTGTGATTGGTGCAGACTCAATGGGCCGAAAGGCCTCTTTCTGCACTATAAGGTTCTATGAAGTCAGGGATTGTGTGTAAAGGCAAACGGACACGTACCTTGGCATTCAGAAAACAACATATTCTCTGTTCATCTAACAAAACAAAATATTCCTTCCATAGGAAGCGCCACTGTCATTATCCTGGGTGATAGTGAAGCATCTGGGATGATTGCCATAGCTGAATCAACCAAGCATGTTCTAATCGGAGAACCAGCCAACAGCTACAATGGGACTGTGCTAATAATGTATGTCACATTTATAAAATCACTTCCTGCAGAAACCATTAAGATTAACAAATAAGTTCATGCTTTTTTTCAGAACTTAAAATGTATAAGGCAAGATTAAGCATACATTGTATGTTTTTAAAATGCAAATAATGTATCTTTTCCACGTGTAAAATACAGCTTGTGAACATCTAGTTAGACATGAGAAAAGAATCAATAGGATATAGTTACTAAAAATGTTTATTTAGTGATGATATCTTTTTGTCACATTGTTCTTTCTTTCCTTTAGATCTCTGCAGACACCAAACCATCCAACTATGGAATTAGGGCATCTATTTATGAACTCATGTCTTGCAACCATTCCTGCTCAGAAAACATGCATTGATACAAATATGGATTTTATCATATATTCTTGAAGTGACTATACATAGTACTTCACAGCCCCAAAATCTCTGCCCAGCAGATGGGCCCCCAAGCTGATGGCCAACCCCAATTGCTGGCCTCCCTCCTTCTATAACTGGAATGACAGCATGACAGTATACACAATAACTAGTGGGCACACTCATGCTTCCCTCTGGCATTAGCAGCATCTATCAAGTGATATTCTCTCGCCTAATAAATGTTAACTTATGCATTGCAGACTTGCTGTGAGATTGGGCTGCCATTTATAAGTGACAACCCGATATCCATGCTCGGAGGCAGTCTCCCTCTCCCTCACACCCCCCCACCCCTCCCCTCACCCCCCTCCAAAAAAAAGACTTTGGTAACTTCTTTACTAACCAGTAGAGCACTACCCCCTACTACTTTGCAAAGTGGGGTATCATCCCACCCAACCCTCTCCAGCAAATACTCATATCAAGTAGGCATGAAGGTGACCTGGCCAAACCCTCCCCATTCAGCAAACTCCCTCCTTTGTCAGATCTCCTACTCAGCCCCTTTTCTTTCAGACCATTTAATCAGCTCCCTTCAGGCCACACACCTGGGCAACCTGGTATGGACACTCTGGCCTGGCAACTTGGGCCCCATGATGACTCGAATGGCCATTTGCCCCTCTGCTGATGCCAGGCTGTAAAGGAAGGATCCCTCAAGGTTCCTGATGGTTGGATGGACTTGGTCTGGGATGAGATGGGGGCAATGAGTTGATCTCGCCACTCTCTATCCAGATGGAGGTGTTGTGGCTGTATTGTCGCTTTTAGCCCTAGCAGAGCTAAAGATCACTCCTGGCATGGTGGTTTCACGGTAAGAAGTCTGACAACACTCCTGACAGCAGTCTGATGGTAAACTGATAAATTGGTTGGACTAAAACCTGATGTCGTCAGATTTCTTACTGTGTTTACCCCAGTCCAACGTTGGGATCTCTACATTATGGTGGTTTCAGGCAGCCCTGGGATCAACATCTGCATTCCTGTCAGTAACCGTACAAACAGTTACAGTCAGGAATGAAGTGAATCAAAGAAGAATAGCATGTTATATGTACATGTTTCCAAAGAATAGTTTGATTTATTAGTAAAAGATACCAGATGTTATTTATATAATCTTTACAATGTAGAATATTCACAAAGAATATTCGATAGAAAAATATTTGACTCTTATTTTATTGCAGATTAGTTCGTGGTCCAGGAATTTTTGGTGAGGTTACAGTTACCTGGATTATAACTCCGGAATCTCAGAATATATTTGTTAAAACAGGCGGAGCACTTTTACTGCGTGACAGACAATCATCGGCCACCATTTTGTTACAGGTATAAAATGTTGAATAAAATTTGAAATAAGTCAGACCATGAAGTTTCAACATTGATCTGTAGGGAATTTGCTGATGGCCAGCTTTGTGACAGTATAATTGCCACAGTTGCTGTAAATGGAGTTTTTTGATACAAGGTGAGCGTGGAGGAAATGGTCGGGATTATAACCACTGATCATTATTACAAGATAAGATGCTTTGAGAGGTTTTCACTACTGCATAATTGATGGAACTGTACTGTTACTTTGTACAGTAATTATTTTTTATATTTTGTCAGATGTTAGTTTTTTTTTACAGTGATGCAGCTTAACTTAGTAGATAAGGTTTTAAGTAATCGGTTTGTCAGATACAATATATCATGCTCCAGATACTGTTGAATTTGTAGTATGTGTCTAAAATGCTGGAAAGAAGTCATTCAGAAGACAGAAGTCAAAGCTTATAGTTAGTAGATACCACAGAAGAAAACATGGATCTGTATTAAGGGGAGAGAGAAAAAGGACACAAGTGAAAATACTGAATGCCCCCTAAAATGGTCATGTGGAAATTAAAGATGTTGCACGGGTGGAACAATATTAGTATAAATCTGTAAAAAGCAGTATAAGAGAAAAACCAAAGACATTTATGAAACACAGAACAATTAGAAACTGAGGTTGAAAATACAAATAAAAATGGTAAGCAAGAGAAATTGATAAAGTGCTGGGTGAAGGGAACAGTTAAAAGAAATCAACACCAAGCATCCGATTTTACCAAAAAATCAATCATGGTAAATTAGGGCTTCGGGCCCTTAATGCAATCTGCAGCCAAATCTGAGCAGATCGTGTCTTTACCAACGCCCAATTCGGTCCGCACCCGAGTCGAGCAGCCTGATGATTTAGATGCATTAGCATGCATTTAAATCGATTTAATGAATGCGTGCCCAACTCTCCCACCAAGTTCCATTTTATCTTCTTCTGATCTGTTCCGGATCCATGGTCTAAGCAACCCGTAAAATAAAAATCCAAAGCTAGTTTTTATTTTGCTGGGGAACCTCCAAAGCAGATTCAGAGCATGCAATGGCTCTCTAACCCAGATCATCCTCTTAGTGGGGGAGGCAGATCAGAGCATCTTTTGGGAGGTGGCAGGAGGAGGAGCGGGTCAGAGCATCCTCTGGGGGGGAAGAGGGGAGGCGTGTAAGACTATCCTCTGGGAGGGGAGAAGGAAGAGGCAGGTCAGATGTATCTCAGTCGGGTGGGGGGTGGGGGGGGGGGGGGGGGGGGGGGGGGGGGGGGGGGGGGCAGGGTGTGAGAGGGTTGCTTGTTGTCTGGTGATGTGGGGGAGGTCTGATTGCTCACTGATGGGAAGGGGGTGGGGCAGATGGTTCTCTGGTAATGTGGGGATCTCTATTACACCCGGATCCGGCCCTTAGACTCCAAATGGTAAAATCATGCCCGAAGTGTGTGAAATGTGTCTGTACAGTGTTCCAAGGAGGGAATCCACTCACTTCACTGACCTCTGTCCCGCTTTGAAAAATCTGCCTTCTCCTGGCTATGTCATTTATTCATATCAACAAAAAAAATCAGAAAATCTCAATAGGTCTTGACAGCATCTATGGAGAAAGAACAAAATCAACAGGTGGAATTTTCTGGCCGTGCACTCTTCAAAACTAGAAAATCCTGCCTAAGGTCTGCTGACATTTGCAAGGTCCATCTCCTTCCCACCCGCCGCCCACCCCATCCCCTAACCCCACCCGCTACAATCTCCAAAGTGGGTGGGATGGGAAAATTGCCCCAATGTTTTAAGTCAGGATTACTCTTCATTAGCTCTGGGTCATGCTGACTCAAAACATTGGCACTTCTCTGTCTCCACAGTTGCTGTCAAACGTGCTGAGATTTTCCAGCATTTTCTTGTATTTGTTTCAGATTCCAGCATCGGCAGTATTTTACCTTCATTTATTTATATATTTATCTTGTAAATGCTCTTAACTTTTTGTAATTTTTCTCATTTCCTTTGTTTATGTTAATATCACTTCAGCTGTTAAAGTTTTTATTAATCATTTCATAAATAATTTATTCTTGTTTGTGCATGCATATTTTTTCCTTCCCTCTTGCCTTTGTTCTATTCCTTATTAAATGTTTTCATCTGTAATATCAACAAGTTCTGGAAAAGAATCCATAGTTGAAACATTAATTCCTGTCCTCCCTCTATGGATACTGACTGATCTATTGGATGTTTTCTGTTTTATTTATCAAAACATTTTTTAGCATTTCCAATTTATTGCATTCCACCTATACTGTTAAATTTGTACCTGCTTAAATATTGAGATTTTAACTGTAAGATCACTTTTGCTATTTAGGCAGTCGATGATGATATTCCTGAAGAGAAGCAACATTATCAGCTTCAGTTGACAGGAGTCAGTGGTGGTGCTGTGATTAATGACACATCAGATGCTGTTAACATCACTGTGGCAGCCAGCGACTTTCCCTATGGCCAATTTACATTCTCACGTGAACATCTTCAAATCTTTGAAAACAGAGAACAGGTGCCAAAGTTTTAAAATATATACAAAAGGAATTGAAGTTATTTAGATGCCATTACTTTGAATCAGCTGATAAAGATGTTTTGTGTAACCTCAAAGTTTTTTTTTACTGTGAATGGTTTTATATATATATTAGTTATATTTGTAATATAATGAGGGGATGATATGAAGTATTTTATGAAGAAGATTAAGAAATAGTAAAAGAAGCAAAAAAGAAACCAAATCAAGTCGTAAGAGCTAAGAAAATTAAGTAAAGGAGTGCTAAGGTTGTAGAGATGTAAAATATTTCAAATCATTAAAAATGCTTCAGCATTCACACTAGAATTATACCACCATATACACTGGCAGGGTTTTTCCCATCCCACTGTAGTAAATGGAGAATGGCAGCAAATTCTCCAACTTTATTGCAGTGGGAGCGTGGCATGAACAGATAGTAAGATCGCGCCTTTGTAATATTTTGGGTCAGCTGATTGTTCCATAAGTTTTTACATTACTGAAACAATGGATATTTTTTGTTTTGGATTTCTTCCAGGCCAGTACATCTCACTGCTGCAATAAGGGCTATTTGCACTTTGTGCAGGAGAGGTATGAGTACTTTGTGTTCTCTCTGACCATAGAGAACACATATAGAGAACATATGAACACAGGAAATAGGAGCAGGCCACTTGGCCCCTTGAGTCTACTCTACCATTCAATAAGATCACGGCTTATCTAATTTTAGCCTCAACTTCACATTCCTGCCCAATAACCTTTCTTCCCCTCATCTACTTTTGCCTTAAAGATATTCAAAGACTCTGCCTCAATCACCCTTTGAGGAAAAGAATTTCAAAGTCTCACGACTTCAAGAGGGAATATTTTTCACCGTCATCTCTGTTTTAAATGGGTAATCTCTGATTTACAGCAATTTCTGGGATGTTTCTTGTATCCTCTATGGTGAAGCCTGATTAAAAATACCTGTACAATTTATCTGCCATTTCCTTATTTTCTATTATTAATTCTCCAAATTCAATCTTTAACTGACCAGCGCTCACTTTGTTAACTCTTTTTTTTAAATAAAGACCCATTTCTTCCCACTGTCTGTTTCCCCTCTGCTAATCAATTCTCAGTCCATGTGAATATATTACCTCCAGACATTGTTTTGTCCATTAATCTCTCATGAGGGACCTTATCAAAACCTTCTGAATGTCCAAAGACATCATTTGCATTGGTTTTCCCTTATTTATTCGACTGCTGACATACTCAAAAAGCTCCATATATTTGTTAAGCATGATTTGTCTTTCATTAACCTGATTTTGGCCAATCTTGTTAATGCTTTTCAAATACTGTGTTATCACATTATTTTTATAATAGACTTGAGAATCTTCCTTGCTACTGATGTCAGGCTAATTGGTCTGTAATTCTCCCTTTTTTCTCTTCCTCCCTTTTTAAATAATGGGATTAAAGTTCCCACCTTTCAATCTGTAGGAATTTGTGTAGAGAATGTAGAATTTTGGAAACTGAAATTGATGCATCCTATATTTCTTGATAGTAGCACTAGGTTTTCTGACAGACCTATTCATGTACGAAGTTTTTCATTGTGTATACCCATCAGCTTTCTTTCTGATATGCTATTCATTCCTTTGCAGCAAAACTTAGGTGCAAACTCACTCCAGGTGAAGCTTAATAACCCTCTCAACCTAGCTGCAGCCAACCTGTGTGCAGTGACATATCAAGTGTAGTTCCAGCCCCTGTGCTACCCTCTGAGAAATATTCATTAACAGTGATTGAGCTGGTGAGGAGAAGTGATACTATTTCATCCTCATCCATCTTGTGCTCCTCTTGGACTTAATGTTCCAATGGCAATCCACACAAGTGCAGGCAATGTCCATCTCGAATAACTGAGGATCTAATCATCACCTATTGACATTCAATAGCATTGTCATTACTGAATCCCCCACTATCAACATCCTGGGGGTTATCATTGTTTAGAAACTGAATTGGATTAGCCATATAAATAGTATGGCTACAAGAGCAGGAATCCTGCAGCAAGAACTCAACTCCTGACTCCGCAAAGCCCTATCTACCGTCTACAATGTACCTACAATGGGTTCATGTCGCACTATCTGTAACCCCATGAACTTGTAAAATCTACTTACTGTCCTGTCTGGAGGCAATACACAACTCTTTAACCTGTGCATGATGCTATCGCCACTCACATTGTCTGCATCTTTAAGACTTGAATAGCAGATTAGCTGTAAAGACTCACATTCTAATTAATATTCTGTAAACTGTATGTGCCTTTTATATGCTTTGTTTGAGACCAGAACTTTCCATTCACCTGACGAAGGGGTAAACCCTGAAAGCTTGTGGGTTTACCATCAAATAAAATGGTTGGACTTTAACCTGGTGTTGTGAGACTTCTTACTGTGTTTACCATCTACAAGTCAGGAGTGTGATGGAATACTCAGATCAAACTCGACAGCAATGGCCTAATTCTGCTTCTGTGTCTTATGGTCTTCTCCCCATTTGCCTGGATGAGTGCAGCTCCTCCAGCAACACTGAAGAACTTTGACATTATCCAAGTCACATTAGCCCAGCAATGTGATTGGCATCCCTTCCACCAATAGTAATTCGCTCCAGCACCAATGAATAATGGTAGCACTGTGTACCATCTACAAGATAGGAAATCTCCAATGCTCCTGAGGCAGCAGCTTCCAAATTCACAACAACTACCATCTAGAAGGACAACATGGAAACACCACTATTTGAAAGACCCCTCCAAGCCACTCACCATCGAAATTTGGGAATGTATCACAGTTCCTTCACTGTTGCTGGCTCAAAATCTTGAAACTCCCTTCCTAACAGCAATGTGGATGTAAAAACACCAAGGGACTGCAACCACCACTATTGTCTCAAGGGCAGTTGTAAATGAGCAATAAATGCTGGCCTAGCCAGCAATGCCCATGTCTCATAAATGATTACTTTTTAAAAAAACTATTGTACAGTTTCAATCCAGTCACTTGCCTCATTCGCAGTCACATTGTCTCTGTGGGACTGAGGTCATGCAGCAATGCCTGTCTCCTGCTAAGATTTTGTTGTCCATCTTATATATCATTGTGTCTTGAAAAAAGAAGGAAATGGGTTATTGAATGTGCTTGGGTGATTTGCCCTCATCATGGGCTGAATAGCTGACCATGTAACCGAGAAACGTGTGTGAAGCTTACAGCTATGTGAAGAGTGTGAGGGAGAGGGAAGGCTATGCATGTTAAGTAGAGGTTGTGCTTGATTGAAAAATGTTGGTAGATTCTTGAAGACAATGTGGTGAATTGAGTAGTTTGAGGTTTGTGTTTCATTTATGATCTTGCTCAGATAAGCTTTTTACACTTGGCTCAGTTAAAATATTTAGGGCTGTGTTCAAAATTAAGAAATATATAAAAGCAGGAGACATTGGGCCTGATTTTGCCATTTTCATTGCAAGTGCTGAAACTGGGTGCAATTCAGATCCGACTTGGAAATCTGCTCTCAGGCGCCCCCATATGTCCTCAGCCTGAAAACAAAATTGTGGGTCTGAATTGTGCTGTGGGTGGGGTTTATCACACCCGAAGTGCTGCAGTTCCCGTTGGAGTTTTGAACTGCGCATGCGCAGTGAAAAAACTTGAAAAAACTGTCCCCTGTCACATTGCTCCCGTACAGCAAAAAGTGGATAATGCGGCTCGGGAGTAAAAAGCGGGAGCGATAGACCCCATAGACATCGCCCCACCCCCACAACATAACTGTCTTCTTTATTTACCCATCTGCTACCCAGCCTGATTACGACCCTCTGTCCCACTTCCTCCCCACCGATTGCTCGCAGAGTAGCCACTTTCACCCCTCCGTCCTCCACCAGACAATGCTCTGGCTTCCCTCTGCCCTCCTTTCCTACCTACTGCCCCCCCCCGCTCCCAACACACACCCCCGCCCCCATCCAGACAACGATCTGGCTTCCTTCTGCTTTCCTTGCCCCGCCTCACCAGACACAAATCTGAAACCTTCATTCCCCCGCCCCACCCCACCTCACCAGGCAATGATCTGGCCTCCCCCCATAACCCCCCGCCATCCCCTGACCACCACCACCAGAGATACATTTGACCTTCTTTCTCTCCCACACCAGACAATGATCTGGCCTCCCCCCACTGCTGCTGCTGCTCCCCCCTCACCCAACCACCCCAACAAGCCTGGCCACCACCATTAACAGAGATACATTTGATCTGATGCCTCCTTCCTCCCTCACCAGCGAATGATCTGGCACACCTCCATCCCCACGCCTATCACTGATCTGAGTTAGACAGCCATTGGAAGCTCTGAATTCACCTCTTCAAAAGCTGGAGTGCCCATAACAAACATTTGCTGAGCATGTCTGTTTCACACCGAACCTGGACGCAAATTTTCGGACCTTGTAAAGTGAGCATCTGCGTGGATGTGGGGATGGATTGTGTTAATGGCCTCATGCCCGACTTTATCAAGTTTTTGCACCCGAAAATGAACGTGACTCAGTAGTAAAGTCGAGCCCATTATGTAACAATTATGTTTGCAGTCTTGTGATACAAAACTGTTATATTCTTGATTAAAAAACTGTCTATGGCCGTAAAATTAAATATAAACTTGATTTTATCTGATTTCTAAAAAAAGTGGAAGAAGACCTTTGTCGAGATAAATAACCTATTTTTTCACATGTTCTCTTTACCTATAATAAATATTGATAGTATGCATTTAATATAACAACATACTTCACGACAAAAGTCACGCTAAACATATTTTTAGCTAAAAGTAATTTACTTGCAACTTGCATTTTTCATAATGGTGTTCAGCATTAGATTGCTGCTGGTAATGAACTATAGTCTTTACAAAGTCTCCAGACTTAGTAGATTATAAAAATATTTTTCCATGAAGCAGCTGATTAAATAATAAATTAACTTATCCTTTCATAAGAAGTATTATGCACATACAAATTCATTTTCTTTGCAAAAGCACAGATTTTTTATTTCACGGCTAAAGATATTGAACCCTTAACTAAATGAGCACCTTTATGATTTCTCTTTTTTTTTGTCAGGCTAACATTACCATTGTGCGGTCCAGTGGCAGTTTCGGCCGTGTTCTCTTGTGGTATGAGACATTCAATGGGACTGCACTAGGTGGCATGGATTTCATCTCCAAGTCTGGACAATTGATATTTGAACCAAGAGAACAGACACAGTGGATCACAGTTGATATCCTCGATGACAATATTCCTGAAGGCACTGAACATTTTTTCGTAAGCATTCTTAAAGTAGAACTTCTATCAGATAGGTAAGTAATCGATTGAGTAATATTATAACTATGAAACTTTGAATGCTAGTTGAAAATGTGTGGGCAGACTTGTAATTCTATTAAACACTTTTAACACCTCTAAAAAATGACATTTTAAACAATGGAAGTATTTAAGGGAATGTATACATTAATATAGCATATATCAAGGAGTAAATACTTTTGCACCTCCAGCGTTGGACCTAATAAAAAGGTTTCTCTTGGAATTGAACGTTTTTCTCATTTCCAGAATGGTCAAAATATCAATGCAGAATTTTGGATTCTATTAGACTTTCGATGGAACCAATGGGGACAAATGATACTGTCTTAAAGGAAGGCTAAGAAAGCAATGCTTTAAGGTTATGGGTTTTTCTTGAACACTGTCTTACAGAATTTTCATTGGATGGTTGCATCAAGTTGGACTTTTAAAAATGTTCCTGTTACCAACATAGAGCTCATGTTCATGCCAAACAGAAGATTCTTTAGTAGACATTTATTCTTGCTAAAGGCTGTATAGATAAAGAACAATTTTTTTTTGTGTTATCTGATGAACTGTTATGGGGATGTTGAGACTATCATGGGAGGGAATCACAGTGGTATGAAATGCTGATACACATTTCTAGAGTGTCTCAGTAATTGTTCCTTCTGTAATTATAAAGAGCACAATGGTTATTCAAGCTGCAGTTTTTTTTCGGAAACTATAAGGAACCATAGTTGTGTGTGGAATGTCAATTTTCATTGAGGAGGTGAGCCTTATACTATCAAGTGTTGACCTCACAGTATAGATAAATGGTCAATTACATTAGACAAGGCTTTTCTTAGAATTCTGAATGTGGTGAATTGCCATGTAGAAAAATATACTTTTGGAATGCATCTCACAGAATCAGTTGGTTTCTACTTTAAATTTTTTGCACTCTCCCAGAATTTTCAAAGTACACAGATTCAGCATTGTTTCCTTTCCAAGTGTGTCAGCTCCTTCACGCTCTGGGGTCCTTCCCAAGTTTCTTTATCTCCCGCTTTAGAGATTGAACATAACATTCTATTTTGATTTCCTTGATCTCATTCTGATGTTCCCTGGGTTCAAGCCTATGGCGTTTCTTTGGAAATGAGTGCACTGAACTACATCAGAACCTCTTTCAGTCTTCTCTCTGCAATCATTGATTCAGGAAATTATTGTCTTAAAGCCCTTCCAGAAATTGCCTCTCAGAGGTCAATCTTCAGAATATGAGAATGTAAGTAAGAGCAGCAGTAGATGTTAAAACTCCTTGAGTCTACTTCACTGTTCGATGTGATTATGGTAATCTTCACCCTCAATTCAACTTTCCCACTCACTCTCTATACTTTTCTCTTCATTTCAGTCTTAAATGATCACCTTGTCCTGACACCATGTCACCAGTATTTTTTGGTTCTGTGGCAAGCTTTTTTTTTCCTTATGCTAGAAAAAACTGAATGTTATTTTTATTCTAGGTTATCATAGATTCATAGTCATAGAGTGCAGAAAAGGCCCTTTGGCCCCTCGAGTCTGCACCAACAATAACAACCATTAAAACCAATTTTAACAGCAGTTAAAATAGATGTAAATACCAATTTAGTTGGTAATCAACTTTACCTGCACCTGTCTCATGTACTTGAATATTGTAATGTTTCAAATACAAAAGTTGTAAGTTTTCTGGCCTCCACTATCTCTCAGGGAATGTATTCAAGATTCTCACCACTCTGAGTAAAAAAATGGTTTTCTCAAATCTCGTCTGAATCTCCTGCCTCTTTCCCTAAAACAGTGCCCCCTTGTGATTGGCTTCTCACAGTGCCATGGACTTGGGTTCGATTCTCGACTTGAATTACTGCATGTGCGGAGTCTGCATGTTCCTCCAAATACTCTGTTTTTTTCCAAAATTCGAAAGATGTCCTGGTTACATCCATTGGCCATGCTAAATTCTCCCTCAGTGTACCTGAACAGGTGGCAGAGTAAGGAAACTTGAGGATTTTCACAGTAACTTCTTCGCAGTGATAATGTAAACCTACTTATGACACTAATAAATAATAAATAAACCAATGGGAACAGCTACTTCCTATTCAGCCTGTCTGTACGCCTCATAATCTTATTCACCTCAATCATGTCGCCACCTCCGCCTTCTCTGCTCTAAAGGAAACAATCTAAGCCTATCCAGTCTCTCCCTAAGCTTAAATGTTCTGTCCCAGGCAATGTCCTGGCGAATCTCCTCTGTCCCCACAGTTCAATCACATTTGTCCTATAGTGAGGTGATGAAACCGAACACAATGATCCAGCTGTGGCCTAACCAACTGCTCCAACATTACCTCCTTGCTCTTATATTTTTTGCCACGACTGACCAAAACAAGTGTCCCATATGCCTTCTGAATTATCCTATTCGCCTGGTCTGCCCCCTTCAATGATCTTGGAGTAATTACTCCAAGATCCATCTCTTCATCTGATTATCATTAATCACTTGGTCACTTGTACATTAAACAAGATGTGTGATAATGTGGTTTTAGTTCAGGTAGTTAATAGCAAGATTTATATTTTATGATTTTACAGTGTAATTTTTTCTTTTCTGAGTGTTGAAAATTGATCTGATGATTCAGAAATAACACTTAATTTCCAAATGCTCTACAGGTCGTTATAGTTTCAGATTTTCACAAAAAAAATGATGGTAGAAAATAATTGATCTTTTCTGACATAAGATCGTGACTGAAAGAATAAATTGTATTACTTTTCATGTTTTTTTCTTTTCTATCTGAACTAAGTGTGCAAGTTTATTCAGGGTACTTTGTCATATAGTCTCAGGCTGACAGCTTTGTGATATATAATTGTGAAATTGTAAGCAGAGGAACATGTTAGTGAATAGCTGAACCTAAACTAACTTATGTTGAATTTAACTAAGCTCTACATACTTATTTCTCATTTGTAGAAGAATTTTGAATTATGTTATAATTTGCAGCCCTTTACTTCCTATACTTCAGGCATATTTTTCATGGGAACATTGGAACTCTAAGAAGCAGTCTATGTTTTTCCATGTATAATAGCTAGGTTGTTAATTAATGATCTACATAAGAACATAAGAAATAGGAGCAGGAGTAGGCCATCTAGCCCTTCAAGCCTGCCCTGCCATTCAATAAGATCGTGGCTGATCTGAAGTAGATCAGTTCCACTTTCCTGCCTGCTTCCCATAATGTTATCGATCAGAAATCTACCTACCTGTGATTTAAACATATTCAACGAGGTAGCCTCCACCACTACAAAGGCACAGAATTCCAGAAATTCACCAGCCTCTGAGAGAAGAAGTTCCTCCTCAACTTTGTTCTAAATTGCACCCCCTCACCACCCCCACCCCCCCCGCCTTGTTTTGAGGCTGGGCCCTCTAGTTCTGGTTTGCTCTCTAAGTGGAAAGAATCTCTCTACCTCTACCTTATCTAGCTCCTTCATTATCTTGTAAGTCTTTATACGAACCCCCCTCAGCCTTCTAAACTCCAACAAGTACAGGCCCAGTCTTCTCAATGCCTCCTCATAAGCTAACCCACTCATCTCTGATATCAGCCTGGTGAACCTTCTCTGTACTACCTCCAAGGCCAATATATCCTTTCGCAAATAAAGGCACCAAAACTGCACACAGTATTCCAGTTGCGGCCTCACCAGTGCCTTGTATAGTTGAAGCAAGACCTCCCTGCTTTTATATTCTATCCCCCTCGCTATAAAGGCCAACATTCATTTGCCGCCTTGATCACCTGCTGCACCTGCAGACTGAGTTTTTGCAATTCGTGCACAAGGACCCCAGGTCCCTTTGCACAGTAGTATGCTGCAACTTTTCACTATTTAAATAATATTCCATCTACTATTATTTCTTCCAAAGTGGATAACCTCACATTTGCCAACGTTATACTCCATCTGCCAGGTCCTTGCCCACTCACTCAGCCAATCTAAATCTCTCTGCAGACTTTCGGCATCCTTCGTGCAATTCACTTTTCCACTCATCTTCATGTCGTCAGCAAACTTTGTTGCCCTACACTCAGTCCCTTCCTCCAGATCATCTACGTAAATAGTAAACAGTCAAGGCCCCAGCGCCGATCCCTGCGGCACACCACTAGTCACCAACTGCCAACAGAAATGCATCCATTATTCCAACTCTCTGCTTCCTGTTAGATAGCCAATCCTCAATCCACACTAACACTTTACCCCCAACTCCGTATACCCTTTCCTTCTGCAGCAACCTTTTGTGAGGCATTTTATCGAACGCCTTTTGGAAATCATATCATCTCTCACTACTGCCCTGATATTATCCTTTATTAACAGAGCTACCCCACTTCCTTTTTCTTCCTGTCTAACCTTCCTAAATGTCTGATACCTCTGGATATTCAGTTCCGGTCACCCTGCAATCATGTTTCTGTAATGACCACTAGATCATACCATTTGTGCCAGCAACTCATTCACTTTGTTTCGAATGCCTCATGCATTCAGGTAAAGTGTCTTTATGCCAACCTTTACCTGGATCCAATTTGCAGAAACTCTACTAATCTCTCTCGTGCCCTCTACTCCTTTAATTAGTGGAATGCCCTCAACATTAACCTGAACTCATACCCTCTCTTTTACTTTTGATTTTGTAATTCTCCATACCCTTGCACCTTCCGCGTCACTAATTAATTCAAAGCCCTCTCTACAGCCCTAATTATATGATTTGCCAGGACTCTGGTCCCAGCACAATTCAGAAGGAGACCATCCCATCTGAAGAAGTCCAATCTGCCCCAATACTGGTGCCAATGCCCCATGAATTCGAACTCATTCCTCCCACATCAATCCTTGAGCCACACATTCACCCCCTTAATCCTATTGATCCTGCACCAATTTGCGCGTGGCTCAGGTAGTAATCCAGAGATTATTACCTTGTTTGTTCTGCTTTTTAATTTGGTTCCTAGCTTTTCATACTCCCTCTGCAGATCCTTAGTTCCTGTTTTGCCTATGTCAGTGGCACCTACATGAACCATGACAAGTGGATTCTTACCCTCCCACTCCAAGTTCCTCTGCAGCCCAGATGAGACATCCTGGACCCAAGCACCAGGCAGGCAACACAACCTTTGGGATTCTGTATCCTGGTCACAAAGAACAGTGTCTATGCCCCTAACTACACTATCCCCAATTACCACTACTTTTCTCTTTATTACCTCTGCTTCAACTGCTGCTGTAATGTGTGGCCTTCCTTTTATATTTCATGCGCTCAATAAAAACCATTCCCAGCACATCCCGCGGCTCACTTCCGTTTAAATTTTAAAATAAGTTTTAAAACTCAGAAACCCTGCAAAAAACTTAAAAAAGTCGGTCAGTCATCTTCTCTCTTTCTCGATACCTCTCTCCACTTGTTCCATGAGCAATGAGTCCAGAGATTCGTAGTAGTTATATTATTTCTAAGAACATTTAATTCCCCCTACTGCCTTTTACACCACAGAAAGTGAGATTGTGGAGAATAAAATTGGAACCAATCTTTACATATAGATATAGGTTTTTATTTAGATAGATAGATAGATGCACACAACAAGCATGCACTTGCTGACCTAACACCACAGTTTTAATCTGTTTCTATTCATAGGCACACAAGTGAATCCTCAGTTAGTGTCTTCGACCTGTACACAATTAATACACAATTAACACTGTCATCTTCACTTACCACATAAGTCTTTACCAAGGCTATGTACACTGACAATCCATATCTTTGATTTGTGTCATCCTGTGACTTTGTGATGATGCACTGGAGGGTAATTTTAACAAGTTAATGCTGCTGGTGGGTGAAACTTGCCACTGAGAGCTTTGACCAGTTAAACATATCTTTTAAATTTGTTGAAGGCAAATCTGTGCCATTATTCCTTCCTTGCCTCCTCCGATGCAGTGGTCAAACTGTATAACTGTTCTGTACAGAGCCAGTCAATAACTAACAATCTGCAGGTGATCTCAAGTATCAGTTGAAGCAGTAGATTCAATCTCTAAACTGCTATTTGTATACCAAATGGTACACCATTAGCCTTGGGCATTGAGTTTTGAAATAATAATTGTTATACATTCACTACACTATGAAGAATGTTGGGCAAGTTTTTAAATGAGTAAGCATTCCATAATATATACTGTATATGTATTTCTGATTCACTTGTATAAGTATTTCTAGTTTATAAAACCAGGGTTATTGTATTGATCCATAAATGCATTTATTAGCATTGATCAGTGAACGGTGTTAAAAGGCTGAATTTTAAGCCTCACCATGGGATGAAATGCATGTAAAATTGGGTGCCATGGTATCTTGAAACCTGATGGTCTGTGGAATGGGAGGGAGGAGGGCTCCTCTTTCTGTTTTGACATCCTGTGCCTCCAAAACTACTACCGCTGACCCCTGATTCCTCTCCCAACTTGTCAAATTGATCTGCTCACCCTCCTCACCAGAGCCTGCCAGCCTTGATCCAGTCAAGATCCTGGATTTAAATGAATGCCTGGGCTACATTGATACTTCTTTGGGATTGTATGCAGTCCCAGCATTGGCCATTGCTCTTGTTTGTACTGATGGGATAAAGAGAGTTGTCGGTCTACATCTCTGATGGTGATAGAAGTCCTGCCTCAAGCTAATTAAAGACCCAATGGTTGTAAATGTCCGTGGATGAGCCAAATTCACCCCAAAATATAGGAATGTTGGCAGACATGGCTTACTACCACTTGCCCCTATAAAACAATTTCCTAATTCTACAGATCCAACAGTTGCATTCAACTGGCCATGTCATAGTCGATCAATTTCAAACTGGATAGTGTCAGAGTGCTTGATATCTTCACTTACATGGCCTTCAAAACACTGATAAATAAGACACATACAAATCATGTTCCATATTGGTGAATCATACTTATATACTGGTTTTAAAAAAGAAAAAAGACTTGTAAAAGTTGTAGCATCTTTCGTGACCTCAGGATTCTTGAAAGCACTTGTCAGCTATTGATGGAGTAATCGCTGGTGTGATGGAGAAAACATGGAGGGCGATTCTCCAGCCCCACTCCCACATGTGCAAATCCGGTAATGGCCAGTGATTCTCGCAAGAGGACCATAATTGGATTTGTGGCAGAGAGATCTCATTCCAGTGAGGGTGTGAACCAGATTTGCATATATAAATATTCATTTAAATATACAAAATCAGTTTAAAGCAACCTCCTTAAAGCCTCCCGCTGGCCGGCAGGATGTGAAGCCAATGGGAATCTCTAATGGTATTCAGAAACCGAAACCTGATGTAATGACCATGCCAGGGGCTAAGAGGCTATTGTTGTCTATAGATGGTCAAGGTTATGGCTGGACAGTGTCATAATATTGTCAAGGGTAGGGCTTGATTGGATCAAGAGCCTGAAAGGGGTAGAGACCTAAGTGGGGGCACAGTCTGTGAGATGGAGGTATGAAAGTGGGCGAGACAAGGAGGGGTAACGGAACAGGAGTGGGAGGGAAGGTAGGATATTTACCAGAGTGGGATGGATGGGGTCGGGGGAGGGCAGTCAGCAGCAGGGTGGGAGGGAGGGAACTCTCTAGAAAGCATGACAATTGGTAGGGGGAAGTGGCAAAGTCTGTCGGGTGGGTCAGAGACTGGCACGGGGCGATCACCGACATGGAGGGAACAGGTTCCAATGTCTGTGGTGCAGGTGGGATCTGCAGGAGATCTCCCAGTACACTGGTAGGTCAGAGTGCCTGAACAATGGAACCCTTGGAGATCAGCAACCAATTTTACTCTTTCTTCATCATCCTGCTATTTCCATTTTTCAAATTTATATCTAGTTTATTTTGGAAGCTGTTGCTCAATCTGCTCCCAGTTCTTATTCTAGGATTGCATTTCAGACCATCATGACTCTCTTGGGAATAAGGGCTAAAATATTCTGTGATTTTTTTTTTTTGTTTACATCTAACATGTAATAAATTGGAAACTCTATTATCCTTCCATGTTTTACCAGATTTCATGATTTCACTGTTGGGGATCATGGACTACAACCAGACCAGCCTCCTGTGTTGGGTAACATCTCATCCATTAAGCTAGTAATACAAACAAATGACAATGCAGAGGGTATTATAGAGATTGATCCACAATTCCATATTGTAGAAGGTAAGTAACCCCCATCCCACTCTCAACAACGTATCATTTAGGGTGAAAGACTAAGCGAACTTTACCACATTGCCCACCCAGAATCAGAGCGGACGAGAGTCCGACAGCGGAAATCTCCGTTGACTTCGGGCGGGAATTTCTAGTCTAATCCAAGCAAGGGCCATAAAATCCTGCCCTGTAACTAATTCTGCAGTCCTGAGGAAAGCTCCGCTAACAGGGATTCTGACTTGGAGAAACAAGGCACAGACCATGTTACCATAGACCATGTTGTCAGGAAACAGATGTACATTTGTATTTGTGGGTGTTAGAAATAGGGCATAGATTTAAATAAGTTTAATTTTGTGTTCCTGTATTTGGAACAGTTAATGACTTCAGTTTGGTTTAGATACATGTATGGTAATAAGGATCTATGACTTGAAAGTAAACAGGGCTTAAAGGAAAACTAGGTCATTGCTTAGCAACCAGGGGCCACCTGAGGATAGAAATAACTCTTTTTAGTTAGTTTTAAGCTGAAAATAAGAGAAACTGGACAGGACAAAGGAGCTACAGGGAAACAGACTTCCCAAAAGGAAGTCCAGAAATCAGGGTATTGGGACAAAGTGTGTCTCAGGAAGACAGTTAAGGTAAAGGAACAAAAAACAAAAAGTTGAATGTGGCCTTGTTCAGGTGAAGTTAAAGTGAAAAACAGAGAAAGAGCTCTGGGTTAAAGAGACAGCTGCAAAAAACAGCTTTAAAGTCAGCTAGGTGAGAAACCAGATATCCAAAATAAATCAAAAGTTTGGTGACACCTTAATACAACCTGTGAAGTAGCAATGTTCAGTCGGCATGGCTGGGTGCCTGAGAAATTGTGTGAAAACTTGAATGCATGTGAAACTCCAAGGCAGAGGAAGACTGAAAAGAGAGTCTGAAATCATAAGAGGATCCTTGATGAAGGTATCAAAGGCATTGTTAGGCTGAAGATTCCAAGACGTTTTTTTCAGAGTGGAGTTTGAAAACAGTTATGCAAAAGCCAGAGTTCCAGTGAGACCAGTTGTCTCACAGTGTGACAAACATCAAGGGGGACTTGATGAGAAATCTGTGGAAGATGTTTTGGCTGACATCTGTCATTTGGTTTCAGAGTGTGGTATGTTTGACTACATTTCACCTGTTGGTCTACACAGAGTGTGTATTGTCTGAGAATATTAGAGTATAAGAGATATTTTGTAACTTATGTTATCCTTACAAATCTGCGCATACCTATCAGGATAGAGGTGGGGTGAAAGAGTAGTGTATTATAGTTCTTGTTTCTTAATTGATAAATGTTGAGTGGTAATCATATGACTGTTCGTCCGTACCTCCAAATAAAAATAAAAGTTATAGTCTATTGAGTTGGGATTTCACCCAGGGACTTTACTGTCTAGTAGTAACATCAGCTGTGAGTGTAACGACGTTCATTACGAGGGTCACTATTTCTCATGTAATTGGTGTGTAATAATATGAGGTGGAAGAATAACAATGGTGATGTAATCAATTGGAGCTATTTGATAACCATAGTTTACTACAAGTAACAATTTATAGTCAATTACTGCAGTAGATTATGCAGTGCCATTTTAACATACTTGATTCTCTGCTTGAGCCTAACAATGTAGAAAAATATTCAATGTGTTTAATCATTTTATCTAACACAGTGGAAAATGAATAAAGAAAAAAAAAGTTAAGACAGAACTATTTTATTATAATTACATATAAATTAATTAAAGTGTTAGTTCCATATTACTAATGATAAAAACTATAACACAAATTTTTCAACTACTAGTTACAATTACGTAGTGTGACTGTACAGAATTTAATAAACAGGTTAACAATTATCAATCCTGTATTTGATTGTGCAGTTGAGGAGGACATTGGGATACTTGGAATTCCTTTGATCAGAAGGTGGGGAACATATGGATTGGTCACAGCAGAGTTTACCTCTCGAGCTATCACAGCAACTTCCAATGGAGTTGACTACATTCTTCCAAATGGTACAGTCATATTCCACGATGGACAAAGCCAGGGCTTTATCAATGTGACCATTATTGATGACACAGAAAGGTATGGAAAGTATTTGCTAAAATATCAAAAGGTTAGTGTTTGAACCTCAGCTTTCCACCAGAGTAACTATCTAATTAAACTGACTTCTCCTGTATGCTCATTAGATCCCTATAACCAAATTTGACAGTTTTAACACACTATTGAAGCAAATATTCCAGAAGAAACTTGTGAATAATACAACGCAAAATACATCCTATTTATAGCTTAGACAGGATGTGTTGCCTCAGGTTTGATTCCATAAATTATGCATTCACCAGTCTAGACCTTGGATTTGCAATTCCCTGGAGTTGAAATGGGATGGCAGGCTGGTTAGGGCGGCGGGGGGTGGTGAGTGTGTGCAGGGGAACAGTGAAATTGGGCACCAAGCCTGCCAGCCATTGACTCTGTCTAAACTTCCACTGCCTCGGAAAAGCAGCCAGCGTAATTAATGATGCCACACACCCCAACATTCTCTCTTCCACTTTCTTCCATTAGGAAAAAGGTACAAAATTCTGAGTTCACATACCAACCGACTCAAGAACATCTTCTTCCTGCTGCCATCAGACTTTTGAATGTATCTACCTTGCATTAAGTTGATCTTGCCAGATATACACTCATTCAATGAAAGTATTTTTAAAAAAACACTTAAGAAGCTCAATGTCATTCTGGACAAATCAGTTTGCATGTTTAGCATCCTATCCATCACCTTACCCATTCACTTCCTCTACCACCAGCAGCAATGTGTACCATCCCCAAGATGTACTGCAACAACGTACCAAGGTTCCTTTGATGGCATCTTCCAATCTAGAAGGGCAAAGGCAGCAAATGCATGGGAACACCACCTCAGTGTTCCCCTCCACTTGCAAGTATATTGTTGTTCCTTTTACTGTTGCTGGATCAAAACCTGGAACTGCCTCCCTAATAGCATTGTGTCTATACTTACACCATGTGGACTGCTGCAGCTCAGGAAAGCACCTGATCATCATCTTATCAAGGGCAATTAAGGATTTGAAATAAAATTTTGCTTAAACAGTGGTGCCAACATCCCATAAACAAAAATAAAGAATAGGTATTGGTAATTACTTGAGTCACTCAGTGACATGAGTAAGTAAATAGATGGTCAATGAATCTGAACATTTTAAATTCTTTGTCTTTCTGAATCACTCAAACAGCTACTCTTAACATTTTCTGATACATACGTAATCCACTGTTCAATCTTTTGTGCAATGATTAAATTTACTGTACAGTTTTGAAGTAGAAGCCAGATTGACATTTGCAGTTTATTTCCTGCAGTGAACCTGATGAGGATTTTGAGATTCAATTGACTGTAGCAACAGGAGGAGCAGTACTTGGAACACAACTAACCACCAGAGTAACCATCCGTAAAAGTGACTCCATTGGTGGGACCATTCGATTCCTAAATGTGACCCATCTCACTATCCCTAATCCCAATATAACACAGATATTAACACTGATGCTGGAAAGAACAGGAGGATTTATTGGTGATGTGCGGGTAAGTTTGAGTTTATCCCTATGTAATAGATATTCTTCCTGGATGCTAGTGTTAGGATCCCAGAGTGAAACCTGGCTTGAAAGATCTGAACCACTTGATATGGAACTTGGAGGTAAGTTACTGAAAAAAATGACAGGGCTCTGCTGATGACCTTTTGATACATAAGAAATCATAGAATCCCTACAGAACAGAAAGAGGCCATTCAGCCCATTGAGTTTGCACTGACCACAATCCCACCCAGGACCTACCTCCCTATCCCTACATATTTTACTCACTAATCCCTCTAACCTAAGCATCTCAGGACATTGAGGGGCAATTTTAGCATGGCCAATCAACCTAACCCACACATCTTTGGACTGTGGAAGGAAACCAGAGCATCCGGAGGAAATCCACACAAACACAAGAATATGCAAACTCCACACAGACAATGACACAAGCCAGGAATTGAACCCAGGTCCCTGGAGCTCTGAAGCAGCAGTGCTAACCACTGTGCTACTGTGCTGCCTGGTATTAAATGTTTATTAAGATGAGAAAACTGAACTATGTAACAGCCAGACCAAAAAAAAATTGAAATATCTCAACACAAACACAAGAAAATGATTCACGTTTCCACTATTCTTCTTTCCTGGCAATATCTTAAACATGTAAACCAGCGAAGAGTTACCACAAGCTTAACACAATGACTTATCTACTTGAAATTGCATAGTGCAAATGGTTTTCTTTCAGTGAATTCTTCAATGCTTCTCACCAAAAACCATATTCTAAATTCACTGTTTTTTGAACTGCAGAGCAAACAAATGAATCCCTAAACTTAGCCTTTAAGTAGTGCCTCTGCTTAAATTAATCACGCTATTGAGTTCTATAACTTCACTGAACCCTGTAATGTTTCTTAAGAGGAAAGATTGGAGAAGTTAGGTTTGTGTACATTTGAGTTTAGTAGAATAAGAGGTGACTTGATCAAAACTTCTAAGATCTTGAGGGGATTTGATAGGGTGGATGTGGAGAATGTTTCCTCATGTGGGAGAATCTTTTTTAAACCCCTTATTTTTGATTGAGATGAGGACAATTTTCTTTCTCTCAGAACATCGTGAGTCTCTGGAACTCTATTAAGGAAGAGAGTTTTTGATTATTTTTAAGGCAAAGTTAGAAAGATTCTTGATTAACAATGGGGTGAAAAGTTATTGTAGGTAGGCAGAAATGTGGGACTCAAGTTACAAATAGAGCAGTCACAATCTTTTGAATTGCGAAGCAGGCTTGATGTGTGAATTGGCCTACTCCTGTTCCTAATTTGTATGTTCATCTGTATGTTCATATGTATGTTTGTACGACTACTTACCACAACATGGAGATTTCTTTATACCTCAAAAAAATACCAAAGGGTCTTTTATAGTCTGAATCCTGATTAACATGATCAGATCATAAATTACTATCAAGCTGCAAAATCCTTAGGAATATTGAAAGTGAATGAGCAATATTATGAAACTGTTGTAAGCAATAGGATATTTTTTGGCCTCTTTATGATCTTAATCACTCCACCATTTATAGCTATCCCTTCATCTGTAAATTTGCTCCTTAAACCTTTCTGCCTTTTTATCTCACTTTATCATTAAGTCCCTCCTTAAAGCTTAACCCCTGTTGTCTACCCTACTATCCACCTATGTGACTCCATGTCAAATTTTATTTGGTGACATTCTTGTGAAGTGCCTTGAGAAATTATACTTGGTGTGATAAAGGAACAAATTGTTGTTGAATATCCATGACTCAGTTAAACCTATATATGAATCTCGTCCCACACCATGTATTTGACTTATGATAATCTCAGAGCAATTATGGAAGAGCACTACTTATGGCCTTGCTAGTGTCACCATATCCTAAGAATCGCTAAAATATACCTTGAACTGTTACGTATAAAACCAGAAGTACAATTTTTATTTTGTGCTATGTCTTAGCTTTCAGCTGCATTGAGAATATTGCATGGACTTCTGGACTCCTCACAGACAGGGCATATCAAGAAAAAATATTCGTGGGATGAGCGCTTGATTGATACCTAGTTTAAGATAGATTTGTGAATAGTGAGACTGAGTAAAACTAAAGGCAGATAAGTCACAAGCGTGGGCGTTAAAGGAGTTTAGGGTTAAAATTTAGCAGAATCACCATGGATGAGGGCATGGAAAGAGACTTAATCCATACCATTTGTATCCAGTTAGTTGCAGCTTTTGCACATAATTTCAAGGTAAATTTAACTGATTGGCCTTACGTGTCAAAATGTTTTAATTCAACAGGGGTAACTTATTTATGCAACTGATGAGGAGCCAGGTCCTTTAGTGGAAATTTAGCTGATGGTATTGCATGATTTCTTTGATGGTTTAAATCTATGATTATGACATTGTACACTCAAAATTCAAAAATGTGTCACTGTCTTTACTCATTTTGATGGATGACCCTCATCTTCCATAGCACCATCTGCTCACTCCTCCACTCCCCCATCACCTCCTTCATCCTTCATCCCCAACCATGCAAATTGCACTCTTCTTCTATCCATCAGATGTTTGAGGTAACAATATCAAAAAATTGTTCCCCCTAAATTATTTTCCTCCCAGTTATGTTTTTGTGGTCCTTGTAACTCACTGTATCAACTTTCTTCTCCAGATAAAATGGAACATTCTCGGCCCAAACTCAGATTTAATCTTACCATCATCCAACACAGACATAAGTGACCCTGTGCATGGATCGTTCTATTTTAGAGATGGGGAGACTGGGAATAGAATCATTGAGTTGAATATCTTACCACATGGAGAAATTGAAATACAAGAGACTTTCATCATCCAACTCAGCATGGACTCTGGTGAAGCGGAAATTGACCATAAGGCTGGAAAACTATTCTTAACAGTAAGTGATTGGGATGAATGATATTGTTTAAATAATTCTTTGGACATATATCCTTTTGATCCTCTCTCATCTGTTGAATTTGTATTACATTCCAGGCTTGATATAAGAGACATATTTTATTTGTATGTCAACAATCTATAAATCATCCATTGAAACACAGAGCTTATTAAATAATATGCTGAAAATGTTCCCCAATATCTCATTTCCATTAAACCCTAATAGCATTTCTTTGTGCCTTGTTATTTCATTCATATCTTTATTAAAATGAATTATTCAGAATCTTCAGCTTTTACAACTATCATTGATATCCTGAATGTATAACTAAGCAGCATTTTTTTCGGTAATATTTCTATTTAATTTTCCATCACCATTTTTCTCCACACCTGATCTCCCAGGTATACACAGCAACATTGGGCTGAACCAACAACTAGTATGCCCTACTTATACTATTCTTGAATGAGTTAAGAATTGAGTGATAGTGACCTAGTGATAACAATCCCCTCTTTTACAGTAAGCAAAGTTCTTCTGCACAGAAGTATGTTAGAGCTCAACAAAACTTGAAATTGAATCTGTAGTTTGTTGTACTATGACACCAATATTTCAATGCTCTCGCCATGCTGTGTTAATTGTTTAATCGGTGACAGTAAAGTGATACTGAATGTTCTCTATGTATTACACAAATCATGTTTCAGTGCATATTTGCATACAACCTGATTCTTTTGCTTTGGTTGCACGGTAGGATTGGAGGTGAGTTAATTCTTGCATACACAACTGAGACTTCAGGGTTCAGAACTAAGAAAACTAATTTTTGAGAAAGATCATCAATAAGCTTCAAAATATCAGCAATTGTGAAAATTGTCCTTTTGTCATTCCTTAGATACTAAAGTTTGGAAATCCCAATGGAGTGGTTCAGTTTACTGAGAGGTCTTTGAGTGTAAAGACTTACCTAGAACCATCTAATCAAGAAGAATTGTTAAATATTACATTCTATATAACAAGAACGAAAGGAACAACGGGGGATGTGAAGGTAGTACTGGACTTACTTTGCTCTTTGATTAAGTTGAACAGTTTTCATTAATTTTGGAAATAATTTCGCAAACCATAAAATTCATAGAATCCCTACAGTATAGAAGGAGGCCATTCGGCCCATTGAGTCTGCACCAACCACAATCCCATCTGGGCCCCATTTCCATAATCCAACTTATTTACCCTGCTAACCCCCCAGGCACTAGGGTCAATTTACCATGCCCAATCAACCTAATCTCCACATCTTTGGTCTATGGTAAGAAACCAGTGCACTCGGAGGAGACCCATGCAGACACAAGGAGAATATGCAAACTCCACACAGACATTGACCCGAGGCCAGAATTGAACCCAGGTCTCTGGCATTGTGAAGCAGCAGTGCTAATCACTGTGCCACCGTGTAAACCCCCCCCCCCACCCATGAACATCAGCATGTCCCGACAGACATCAGGACTCCCCTGCTGATGAGGGGAACACTTCCCCAACCTCCATACACAGAAAATAACTATCCCCCACTATTCCACCCAACTATCCACACGCCCTCCTCATAGCTAAGAGAAACCACCCACATACAGAAGGGGAACTCCTAATAAAAGAAGGTAACCCAAATGGGGGGTGACAAGCATCTCCACACCCCGATGTAGTCATCACAACTGGTTTTTACTTTTGAAGGAACAGTGATATATTTCCAAGTCAGGATAGTAAATGTCTTGGAAGGGAACTTACAGGTGATGGTGTTTTCGTATGTCATATTGCTAACATTTTTCAAGGTATTAGTGATTGTGGGTTTGGAAGATGCTGCCTAAAGAGTATTAGCAAGTGCATCTTGTGATTTGTACATTCTGTTGCCACTGTGCATCAGTGATGAAGAGAGTGAATGTTTGCAGATGGGTGTGCCAATTAAGCATGCTACTTTGTTTTGGATAGTGTCAAGATTCTTAAGTGTTATTGGAGTTGCATTCATCTAGGCATTGGCAGAGTATTCCACCACAGTCTCGACCTGTGCCTTGAAGGTGATGGCCAAGCTTTGGGGAGTCAAGAGATGAGTTACTTATCATAGGATTCCGAGCTCTGAACTGGTCTTGTAGCCACAATAATTATATGGCTAGTTCAGTTCAGTTTCTGGTCAGTGGTAATTCCAGGATATTGATAGTGGGGGATTCAGTGATTGTCATTTTTATTCATTCCCTGGAATGTGGGTGGCACTAGCTGGGCCAGCACTTTTTACCCATCCCTAATTTCCCTTAGGGCATTTGAAAGCCAACCACAATGCTGTGGACCTGGAGTCACATGTAGGCCAAACTAGATAAGGATGGCAGATTTCCTTCTCTAAAAGATGGCAAACAACAATGATTTCATAGTCATCATTGGAATGTTAGTTCCAGATTTTTTTTTATTCAATTCAAATTTTGCCAGCTGCCATGGTTGGGTTTGGAACAAGGTCCCCAGAGCCTTTACCCAAGGTCTCTGAATTACTAGTCCAGAGAAAGCACAACAATGCCACCAACTCCAATAAATGCTATTTAATCCATAGAGTGATAGTTAGATTCTATGTTGTTGGGGATGGTCATCGCCTAGCACTTCTGTGGCACAAGTGTTGTTGCTATTTGTTAGCCTCAGCCTGAATATTGTCCAGGTGTTGCTGCATTCAGACATAGATGGCCTCAGTATCTGAAGACACGTGAATGGTGCTAAATGTTGTACAGTGACCAGCAAACGTCCCCACTTCTGATCTTAGGATGGAAGGTGTGTCATTTTTGCAGCAGCTGATAATAGCTGGGGTTGGAACACAATTCCTGCAGTGATGTCCCGGGACTAAAATGTTTGACCTGCAACTGCCATAGCATCTTTTTTTTGTGCTAGGTATAAGTCCAACCAGCAGAGAGTTTTACCCTTGTTTTCCATTGACTCCACGTTTGTTAAAGTTCCCTGATGCCACATTTCATTAAATACTGCCTTGATATCAAGGGCAGTGACTCTCAACTCACCTCTGGAGTACAGCTCCTTTGGCCATATTTGAACCAAGCAGTAATGAGTGACCTTGGCAGAACCCAAGCTGATTTTCAATGAGCAGGTCATTGCTGAGCAAGTGTCATTTAAAAGCACTATTGAAACCCCTCCCATCATTTTACTGATGGGGCTTTAATTGACTGGGTTGAATTTGTCCTGCTTTTTGTGTACTTACTTGGAGAATTTTCCACATTACTGGGTAAATACCAGTGTTGTAGCTCTACTGGAACAGCTTTGCTAGGAGTACGAGACGTTCTCAAGCATAAGTCTTCAGTACTATTGCCAGAATATTGTCAGGCCCATAGTCTTTACAGTATCCAGTGTCTTCAGCCATTTCTTGATGTCATGTAGAGTGAATTGAATTGTCTGAAGACAGGATGATGCTGAGGACCTTGGAGAAGACTGAGGTGGAATCTGTTCTATCACACTGCTGACTTGTGCCTTGTAGATCAGCTGGACAGGTTTTGTGGAGTCAGGGAAGTAAGTTACTCTCTGCAGAATTCTCAATCTCTGGCCTACTCTAGTAGCAACAGTATTTAAATAATTGTTCAGGTCAGTTTGTTGTCAATGTTAACATCTAGGATTTTGTTAGTGGGGGATTTAGCAATAGTAATACCAAGAACAGATGAATAGATCTTTGTTGGAGATGGTGCCTGGAACTTGTGTGGTATGAATGTAACTTGTCATTTACCAACTCAAGCCTGAATGTTGTCCAAGTCTTGCTGCTTATCAACACACACTATTTCAATATCTGAGCAGTTGTGAATGGTGTTGAACATTGAGCAATTATCCACAAATATCCCCATTTCTGATCTTATGATAGAGAGAAGATCATTGATGAAGATAGTTGGATCTAGTACACTATCTTGAAACACACCTTGCAAGGGGCAAGGGGGGTTATGGAAGAGTCAAAGAATCATAGAAGCATGGAAACAGGCCCTTCAGCCCAACTTGTCCATTCTGCCCTGTTTTTACTATTAAGCTAGTCCTAATTGTTTGCATTTGGCCCATATCCCTCTATACCAATATTATCCATGTAACTGTCTAAATACTTTTTAAAAGACAAAATTATATCTACCTCTATATTAGCTCTGCAGCTTCTTCCAGACGCTCATCATCCTCTGTGAAAAAATTACCCCTCTTTTGTATCTTTCTCCTCTCTCTTAAACATATGCTCAATTGTTTTAGATTCCATTACCTTTGGAAAAAGATGTTGACTATCTAACTGATCTATGCCCCTCATTATTCTATAGACTTCTGTAAGATCACTCCTAAAAAATATGCCAATCTATCCAGCCTGTCCTTTTAATTCAAACTATCAAGTCTTGGTAGCATGCAAATAAATCTTTTCTACATTCTTTCTAGTTTATTATATACTTTCTATGATAGGGTGACCAGAACTGTACACACTATTTCAAGTGTGGCCTTACCAATGTCTTGTACAACTTCAACAAGACATCCCAAAGCCTGTATACAATGTCCTCATCAATGAAACCAAGTACGCCGAATGCCGCCTTCACCACTCTGTCCACCAATGAATCCACTTTCAAGGAGCTATGAACCAGTACCCCAAGACCTCTTTGTTTTATAACTTTTTCCAATGCCCTATCATTAACTGATTATGTCCTGCCCTGGTTCGATTACCTCATTACCTCACAAGTGCGTTACCTCATATTTATCTAAATTAAACTGCATCTGCCATTCTTCAGCCCACTGGCCCAATTGACCAAGATCCTGTTGCAATCCTAGATAACATCTTCATTGTCCACTATGCCACCAACCTTAGTGTCATTTGCAAACATACCAACTTGCCTCGTAAATCATTAATATTAATGATTAACTCATCCAAATTATTAATATTAATGACAAATTACAATAGACCTGGCACCAATCCCAGAGGGACACTGCTGGTCACAGGTCTTCAGCTTGATAAACAATCCTCTACAACCACTGTTTGTTTTCTGTCATCAATAAGAAGTCTCACAGTATCAGATTAAAATCCAACAGGTTTAATCTGGTGTTCTGAGGCTTTTTACTGTGCTTACCCCAGTCCAATGCTGGCATCTCTACATTCTGTCATCAAGCCAATTTTGTATCCAATTGGATTGATCCTGTGAGATTTAACTTCATGCAACTATCTACCACGTGGTACCCTATTAACAGCCTTGCCAAAGTCCATGTAGACAATGTCAACTACACTGCCCTCATTGATCTTCTTGGTTATCCCTTCAAAAAACTTAAATTTGTGAGACATTATTTTCTACTCACAAAACCATGCTGACTGTCTCCAGTCAGTCCTTGCCTCTCTACATGCATATAGGTCCTGTCTCTCAGAATACTTGCTGACAACTTACATAATACAGATGTGAGATTTATTGGCCTGTAGTACTCAGGCTTTTCCTTGTAGCCCTTCTTAAACAAAGATACAAAATTCTCCACTCTCCAATCTTAAGGCAGCTTGCCTATGGCTGTCAATGAGACAGAGACAGAGATAGTGGATGGGGTAGTGAGGGATATCAGACATGAGGGCTAGGGTGCCTAATACTCATGCTGGAATAATGTCCCAGCAAACAAAGGCAGGCTTTCCAACTTGCCCAACTCCACGTCCATCTGCCTGCATTCCAGTTTTGGACATCCTTTGGGAAATGGCAACCCTGGCTCCAGTCTGTAGCTGTCACTGCATTAAGAGAATAGGCTATACGAGGGCAGCTGGGGAGGAGGTGGGATCACAACTTTGATTTGATTTATTATTGTCACATGTATTAACATATAGTGAAAAGTATTGTTTCTTGTGCGCTATACAGACAAAATATATCATTCATAGAAAAGAAAACAAAAGAGTGCAGAATGTAGTGTTATATTCATAGCTAGGGTATAGAGAAAGATTAACTTAATGCAAGGTAATTCCATTGAAAAGACTGACAGCAGCAGGGAAGAAGCTGTTCTTAAGTTGGTTGGTACTCAACGTTGGGAAATTTGCAGTTCCCACCTCAAAGGGGAGAATCCAGGCTTATAAAGTTTCTTTTTCTTAGTGTTCATTAATATTGCAAGGAGGAAATGTGCTTTATTTGGCTGCTCAAAATTTTCTCTATTTTACTCTATATTAATTCAGTGAATTGACTTAATCATAAAGTCTGAAAAGTGCTCAATTTTTCCAACTTTGACTGTCTGTGAGATCTACTTACTGACTGATATTGCACAAAGGTAATTCATTTTTTAAATACTTAGCAGTTTTTCTTCAAACAGGATGTTTTAACTTAAGAAAATGCAGAAAGAAATTCAGCATTAGAAATGCACGTGTTTAGATGTCAAACTTCATGGGTTACATCTTTGACACAGTTTGTAATGTTGCTCTCGTTCAAATTACTAACTGCCTTTCATTCTTGATTTAAGGTACATTGGTTGCTTCAGAGTGACTCTGATATGACAGGAGACTTTTTTAAAAACAATGGCACGGTCACAATCCTAGATACGCAGTCAAATGCAGAGATAAATGTTCAACTGTTGGCTGATGACATTCCAGAATTAGATGAAGTTTACATACTGAGGCTGACTTCTGTGGAGGGAGGAGCTGATTTGAACAAGGAAAGGGACAGTTCAAGATTTTATGTACCTGCGAATGATGACCCTTACGGATTGTTTGCCATTTATTCAGAAAGGCAAACTGTGATTGTCACAAGTGACTTGAGTCGCTACTTTCAGATTAACATTACAAGACATGGAGGGACATTCCAGGATGTGATTGTGGAATACAAGCTCAAGTTTCATGGGCAGGATGGATTTTTGGGGACTATGTTAGTCAGAGATGGTGCTAGATTTGCTATTGCCAGAGTGCCAATCACAAACCAGGTGAGTGGAACAGCTTCAGGTAAAAATAAAATTATTTTTCAACTTAATAGATCTACCTGTGCTTGAGGTATGCTGAGGCACTCTGCTGCTGGTTTACTGAATCGGGTGCACAGAGCGTCTGCACTTGGAGTGGGCCCAAGCAGCTTTGTTAGCACTGTTGCATTCTGCTTTATTTTCCTGCTATTATGTCGGAGTGGGATTCAAGAAGACCTTTCAGTAGAATCAAGTTTGCACCAGGCTTCCCTTTAATCAGAAGGTCTGAGAAGCACAGCAGCAAGGCTGCCATGAAGGATGCAAAGGGCAGAGGATTTTTTTTCATCACACAAGTTCAATGGAACTTTTGGCTTGAAGTCACCTGCCTATCATTTGGACAGCAGCCTGAAGTCCTATAGCCCACAGCAAAAAGTATAGCTCCAATTTTCTTATCTTTACAGCGCAGGCTGATTTTCCATTCTACCTTCAATGGCTTGGCTGTTAGGGGGACACTATGCCAGGCAAACATCTGCTTTGGTTTATTGATCTGAACAAAGAACAAAGAGGATTACAGCACAGGAGCAGGCGTTTCGTCCATCCAAGCCTGTATCGACCATGCTGCCTGACTTAACTAAAACCCCCTACCCTTCCAGGTACCGTATCCCTCTATTCCCATTCTATTCATGTACTTGTCAAGACGCCCCTTAAAAGTCATCACCATATCCGTTTCCACTACCTCCCCTGACAACGAGTTTCAGGCACCTACTACTCTGTGTGTGAAAGATCTGCCTTGTACACCTCTTTTAAACCTTGCCCCTTGCACCTTAAATCAGTGCCCCCTGGTAATTGACTCTTCCAGCCTGGGAGAAAGTTTCTGACTACCCAACCTGTCCCTGTCTCTCATAATCTTGTAGACTTCTTTCAGGTCTCCCCTACATCGCTCCAATGAGAACAAACCAAATTTCTCCAACCTCTCCTCATTGCTAATACCCTCCATACCAGGCAAGATCCTGGTAAATCTTTTCTTTACTCTCTCCAAAGACTCGACATCCTTCTGGTAGTGTGGCGACTAGATTTGAACACTATATTTCAAGTGCAATCTAAGGTTCTATAAAGCTGCAACATGACTTGCCAATTTTTAAACTCAATATCCCTGCCAATGAAAGCTATCATCCCATATGCCTTCTTGACTAACTTTTCCACTTGCATTGCCACTTTCATTGACCTGTGCACCTGTACACGCAGATCCCTTTGTCTATCAATACTCGGAAGGTTTCTGCCATTTACTGTATATGTCCTGTCTGTATTAGACTTTCCAAAATGCATTACCTCACATTTTTCTGAATTAAACTCCATTTGCCATCTCACCGCCTGTCTCTAATTGATTTTATATCCTGTCGTATCCTCTGATGGCCCTCATCACTATTCGCAAATCCACCAACCTTTGTGTCGTCTGCAAACTTACTAATCAATCCAGTTACATATATATATATATTACAGACAACAAAGGTCCCAGCACTAATCCTTGAGGAACACCACTTGTCACAGCCTTCCATTCAGAAATGCACTCTTCCACTGCTACCCTTTGTCTTCTTTGACCGAGCTAGTTTTTTATCCGCTTTGCCAGCTCATCTCTGTTCCCATGTGACATCACCTTCTGCACCAGTTTGTCATGAGGGATCTTGTCAAAGGCCTTATAGAAGTCAATGAAGACAACATTCACTGCCCTACCCTCATCATTCATCCTCATCACTTCCTCGAAAAACTCGATCAAATTTGTGAGACACGAGCTTCAATTCAAAAAACCATGTTGCCTCTCACTAATATGTCCACTTATTTCCAAGTAGGAATAAAGCCGGTCTTGAAGAATCCTCTCCAATAATTTCTCTACCACTAATGTAAGGCTCACCCACCTGCGATTACTTGCATTATTCTTGTTATCCTTCTTAAACAAAGAAACAACATTGGCTATTTTCCAATCCTCTGGTACTTTCCTTGTAGCCAGTGAGGATAGAATGATTTCTTTCAAGGCCTCAGCAATTGCCTCTCTCAGTATTCTGGAGGATACCCCATCAGGCTCTGGGACTTGTTTACCTTAATGCTTCTCAAGAGACCAAAACCACCACCTTTTTGATCTCAACATGACTCAAACTATCTACACATCCTTTCCCAGATTCATCATTCGCCAAGTCCTTCTCTTTGTTCAATACTGATGCAAAGTACTCATTTAATACCTCACCCATTTCCTTTGGCTCCACGCATAGATTCCCTCCCTTGTCCTTAAATGGGCCAATCCTCTCCCTGGCTGCCCTCTTGCTCCTTATCTGTGTATAAAAAGCGTTGGGATTTTCCTTAATCCTGCTGACCAATGCTTTCTCATGATCCATTTTAGTCCTTCTTACTCCTTGCTTAAATGTTTTCCTACTTTCCTCATATTCCACATTTGCTTCATGTGTTCCCAGTCTCCTAACTTTGACAAATGCTTCCTTTTTCTCTTTGACTAGGCTCACAATATCTCTCATTATCCAAGGTTTCCAGAACTTGCCATACTTATCCTTCATCCTTACAGGACTGTGTCAGTCCTGAATCCCTGTCAATTTACACTTGAAAGCCTCCTACATTGCCAGATACTGATTTGCCTTCAAACATCTGCCCCCTATCTACATTCTTTAGTTCCTGCCTAATATTGTTGTAATTAGCCTTCCCCCAGTTTAGCAGCTTAACTTGAGGACTACACTTATCTTTATCCATCAGTAACTTAAAGCTTACTGAATTGTAGTCACTGTTCCCAAATTGCTCTTCTACTGAAATATCAACCACCTGGTCGGGCTCATTTCCCAATATCAGGTCCAGTATGGCCCTTTCCCTAGCTGGACTATCTACATACTATTTCATTCAGCCCTCCTGGATGTTCCTTACAAACTCTGCTACATCCATGCCCTAGCACTGAGTCCCAGTCAATATGAAATTAAAATCTCCCACCTCAACAGCCCTGTTACTTCTACACTTTGCCAAAATCTGCCTACGTATCTGTTCCTCGATCTCCTGCTGGCAGTTGGGTGGCCTATCGTAAACCCCAACATCGTAACTACACCTTTCCTATTCCTGAGCTCTATCCGCATTGTCTCACTATATTGCATTTCATTCCACCACACCCTTTCTGATTAGCAATCCCACCCTGCCTGCTGTTTCTCTGAATCTGACTGGCCCTACTCTCTGGTTCCTCTTCAGCTAATTCACCTTTGCTTTCAGTCCTAACCCCTGCCAAACTAGTTTGAATCCTCCTGTGTAACACTAGCAGGCCAGAATATTTGTGCCCTTCCAGTTTAGATGCAACCCGCATCCTCCTTGTACAGATCCCATCTGCCCTGGTAGAGACCCCAATGGTCCAGATTTCTGAAACCCTCCCTCCTGCCACATTTAGCCACATGTTCAGCTGTACTATTTTCTTATTCCTACTCTCAATAGCATGTGGCACAGGGAGTAATTGTGAGATTAGGACCCTAGAAGTCCTACTTTTTAACTTACTACCTAACTCCCTAAACTGCTGCTGCAGGACCTCATCACTTTTCCTGCCTGTGTTGTTAGTACCAATATATACCATGACCTCTGGCTGTTGATCCTCTCCCTTCAGAATGCTTTCTGCCCATTCAGAGACATCTTGGACCCTGGCACCAGGAAGGCAACATAGCATCCTGGAGTCATTTTCACAACCACAGAAACGCCTATCTGTACCCTTAACTATAGAATCCTCTATAACTATTGTTCTAGTCCTCTTTGTTCCTTCCTGCTTAATAACAGAACCAGCTGTGGTACCATTGCTTTGGCTGCTGCTGCTGGTAAGTTCTAATAGCTCATCTTCCCCAAGAATATCCAAAATGGTATACTTGTTAGAGAGGGGGATAACCACATGGAATTCCTGCACTGACTGCCTGCCCTTTCTGGCTGTCACACATCTATCTGTCTGCACCTTCAGTGTGAGCACATTTCTAAAGCTCCTATCTATGACACTTTCTGCCTCTTCATGCTCCTAAGTGCATCCAACTGCTGTTCCAACCAATCTATGCAGTTTGTGAGGAGCTGCAATTGGATGCATTTCCTGCAGACATAGTCGTCCAAGATGCTGGAAGCATCATGGATCTCCCACATCTCACAAGTGCAACACTTAACCCCATTAAGCAACATTTCGAGAACCAACTAAATTATTTGAGAAAATTTATAAAACTCTTATCTTCACTTTTATTGTCTCACAGTGGCCTTTTTTCTGGTTAGAGGTTGAGGGAGGGAGGGAGACATTAATGTAGTATTTTGGGCTTACTGCTCTTTGGCACCAGATCTTTCGCTTTTCACTTCTTGGTAAATGTTGCTCGTCCGACTTCTCCCAGGCTGCACCAGTGAAGTCCCTCAGCCGCTTCTACTGGATCTGAAACTAAAATCACCTAGAAACTGTTCAGGTGTCTTCTGTGTGACCTGCATTTATGTGGACTGGAAGGAGAAAATCAGAACCCATATCCTTTATTTTAACCTTAGAAGATCTTGCATTGCCGTTTTAACATTCTTTTCTTTTCTACAGCATTACTGTCATCATTGTACTACTGGAAGCTGGAATAGAACTTAGAAATAGACTGACTGCAAAATTGCTGGGAAAAGAAGCACGTCAAAGATTTCCATCTTGCATGCATTTGCAAGAAAACCAGTATAAGAGGGAAACATTTGCATGTGATAAGCCTACCTTGAAATACTAGCTGGGAAATCTGCCAGGGTGTTCTCTATCATGCATCACCACTAGCATACCTTTACCACCAGTGTCAAGCTGGTGGTAAAAAGCTCACTTTTTTTTTTGAGAAAGTGACCAGAGAGGTGGATGGGGGTAAGGCGGTTGATGTAGTATATATGGACTTTAGTAAGGCGTTTGATAAGGTGGCCCATGGAAGACTTCTACAGAAAATGCAGATGTGTGGAATAGAGGGTGATTTAGCTAATTGGATTAGGAATTGGCTGGCAGATAGAAGACAGAGGGTGGTGGTTGATGGGAGATATTCATCGTGGAGTTCGGTGACGAGTGGTGTGCCTCAGGGGTCTGTTTTGGGGCCCCTGCTGTTTGTAATTTTTATAAATGATCTGGATGAGGGTATTGAGGGATGGATCAGTAAATTTGCAGATGATACTAAAGTTGGTGGTGTGGTAGATAGTGAAGAGGGGTGTTTTAGTTTACAGAGTGACTTGGACAAGTTGCAGAGCTGGGCCGAGAGGTGGCAAATGGAGTTTAATGTGGAAAAGTGTGAGGTAATGCACTTTGGCAGGAACAATAAATGTGTAGAGTATAGGGCTAATGGTAGGGCTCTTAATAGTGTTGAGGAACAGAAGGATCTTGGTGTATGTGTCAATAGATCCCTGAAAGTAGGCAGTCAAGTGGATAAAGTTGTTAAGAAGGCATATGGAGTCTTAGCTTTTATTGGTAGGGGGATTGAATTTAGGAGCCGCAGCATCATGTTGCAACTGTACAAAACTCTAGTGCGGCCGCACTTGGAGTATTGTGTGCAGTTCTGGTCCCCACATTATAAGAAAGATGTGGAGGCATTGGAGAGGGTACAGAGGAGGTTTACCAGGATGTTGCCTGGTATGGAGGGCAGGTCCTATGAAGAGAGGTTGAAGGATTTGAGGTTGTTTTCGTTAGAAAGGAGGCGGCTAAGAGGGGATCTTATTGAAGCATATAAGATGATTAGAGGTTTAGATAGGGTGGACAGTGATAGCCTTTTTCCTAGGATGGAGAAAGCTAGCACGAGGGGACACAGCTTTAAATTAAGGGGTATGAGTTATAGGACGGATATCAGAGGTAGGTTCTTTACTCAAAGAGTGATTAGGGAGTGGAATGCCCTGCCTGCAGCTGTTGTAGATGCGCCAAGTTTGGTGGCGTTTAAGAGGTTAATTGATAAGTATATGGAAGAGAAGGGAATGGTTTAGTTTGGAGGGGCATTGCTTTTTATTTTGGTCGGCACAACATCGAAGGCCGAAGGGCCTGTTCTGTGCTGTATTGTTCTATGTTCTAAGCTGTCTGGTTTGAATTTCAAAAAATGCTTAGCAGCTACCTGTTAATTACTGTCAACTAGTGCATTCTCCAGGACAACAATTATACTAATCAGAGGCCACTTGCCAACCAATCAGAATTATTTTCTCACACAGTATAAGTTGTTGTTTCTGTCTTATACTAGTTTTCTTATGAAGTGTCCTGATGAGTGCAAAATGAAAACTTCAACATCCAACATCCATATTTTCAGCAAAAGGTTCTATGTACCTAAGTGCAAGATGTTAGGATGCTGCACTGTGATTGTCTCACATATGAGACTGCTGTGGTACAGCAAAGGAGTAGTGGACACCAATTTTTCTAAGTCCAGTGTGATTATTGATTAAAAGCATTTTACTTTTGACTTCTTGTTGTAGACCTTCATTGGACTGGATTTTGATGCTTCTGTTGAATTAATAAATGTGAAGCTTTTCAGTGGAAATACTTCCATTCCTCCTCTTCTCTTCAATGGGATGAATTCTGCCATTATTTCAGTCCCAGAAGAAGCAGCAAATTCTGAGGTATTTTTTAAAGCCTATAATTTTTGATTAAAATATCTTAATAGCAGTTTCAACAGCTAAGAAGACATTTATAGTTCCTTTTTAATTATTTTATTTGAATTAAGTAATGTAATAATGACTTTGAAATATTTCACAGTCATTCTTACTTTGTAGTATTTTTTCATTCCCACAGAAGTGTCTTGTATTATTGATTATTCAGTAAGTTGATCGATATGCAGGTATTAAATTAATTAAGTATTCTGTACATGGTCCTATCCTATTATCTAATAATAATTAAAACACAGATTTCAATAGGATTGTGAGTTGAATATTTATGATATTCTTCTTACCATGCAAATCAGGAATCTAATGAGTTTTTCAGGCTGAGTATTGGAGCCCTTTGTCTTTCAAAACTGTCTAACTCTGCCTTAAATAAAATGCCCCATGGAGAAAGAATCCAAGAATCCAGAAATCCAAAATTCAGGAATTGTTACAATGGTGGTGGGTGACTTTATCATTTGATTCTAAGTGCTGAATCTGAGTGCAATTCGGATCCGACTTGTAAACCCTGTTCTCACGTGTCCCCATACGCACTCAGCCTGAAAAAAAATCGCTGGTCTGAATCGTGCTGTGGACAGGGCTTATTGTGTCCGAAATGCTGTTGCTCCAATAGGAACCTTCAACTATGCATGTGCAATGAAAAAAATCACAAAACCCCTGCTGCAAAAAGCAGATAAAGTAACTCGGGAGCAAAAAGCGGAAGTGATGGCTCCCACAGATGTTGCCACACTCCTACAACATAACTGTTCCCCTTATCTCCCCATCCTGCATTACCCAGACTGATCACAACTGCCTGCCCCCAGTTTCCGCCCCCACCAATCACCCACAGAAATGCCATGGAGCCCCCTGCCCCTCCACCAGAGATCCATCTAGCCCACCTCCCTCTTCCTCACACCCCCCATCCCCACCAGAAAATGATCTGGCCCTTCTCCTCTCCCCCCACACCCCCACCAGAGAATGATTGGGCCTCCATCCTGTCCACTCCATCAGAGATACAACTGATCCACCTCCTCCCTCCCTTCCACCAGAGAATGATCTAACACCACCCCCCCTTTTAATCAACACCAATCTGAGTTAGAGAGTCGCTGAAAGCTCTGAACTTATCTCTTCAGAAGGTGAAGCACCCAAAACAGACTTCTGCTGAACATGTCTGTTTTGCATTGAATTTGAATGGGCGAATGCGATGGTAAAGGGGGAAGTGCAGGTAAGATTGGGTGCCCAGCTCATCAAATCAATTTAAATTCGTTGCACTGTTTGTCTCACGCCTGACTTTACCAAGTTTTGATGCCTGAAAATAGGGGCAACACAATGGTAAAATCTGGTCCCCAGAGTCACAAAATCATACTGTATCTCTTTTCACACAGAATCCATGGAAAAGAAGTGGGCATTTATTTGTTGCAGTTGTTAAATCTAATAGTTTTACTGCTTTTAAATGTTACTGTAGTTGTTGAATGTTATTCCCTTTAGGTTGGCTTTGATTCTTTGGTTCTTCAAGTCTTGGATGTTTCTGCTGGCACATGTGAGGCTGTAATATCACGGAATGGTGTGTATGGACTTGTTGTTGTAGAGTGGAGTGCTGGATACCCTGATGGCATGGTTCCTGCCGGATTTATACCTGGAAATATCAAACCTGCATTCGGTAAGTGCCACTGATGACAGTTTATCAGACTTAATTGTGAAAAGTGTGACTCGTGAACTTAGCCTGATTTCATGCTTCTCACAGACCTAACTCAAGGGCCAACATTTTCAAATCTGTGGCTCTGGTAAAGTGGTGAAACCAGTTCTCAAAAACTAGAGTGGGTCGTGCATGTTTTCTGACCAAATGTTCTCTGATCCAGAGAGAGCAGGATCAAGTAAGGCACTCTCTATTCAAAAATACATCAGTTAAGATCTGATTGGCATCAGAAACTCCTATTTATGAGACAAAGGATGGGAAGAAAAGGTGAGCGAGCATAATGAAGCAGGCATGGCTGTAGGTAGAACAGGCTGTGAGCATCAAGAGTGATCTGACTTGGACCAGGATACCATGCTGCGAAAGATTTAATGACCTCATTAGGTCTGGCAAGGTGAGTGTCATACCATCCTCAGATAATGTCCATCACTATGGCTTCCCTCATATTCTCCTGTACAACATTTGACCAACACACTTTAAAGATTTATATTCTTTTCTCTCTCAGTTCTCCATCTCAACTCATCTTATTGTTGTCTCATATCCATCCCTCATTAGATTATTTCTTAAATGTTATCATCCCATCATCACCACTTCTGTGCATCACAATATTACTTCAAAAGTACTTAATTAAATGTAAAATGCACTGAGGTTTCAAGTGGTTGTGAAAAGCATTATATAAATCAAGTTTTTTTTTCTCTTTTCATAATTCTGCCTTCTTTCATTGAAAGAGAAGAGAACCCACAGTCCTAGGAGAGGCAGGGAACCAGGGATGGACTTGCAGTCATGGCAATCCTGACTTCATCAGAGGAGGATACCTTGGAGATTGACAGTATTACATGTAGAATTGGCATCTGCTATTAGGAACTGAGTGAGGCCTGCAGACAATGGTAGATAATATGTACTTTCACGTGGCACTCAACAGTCGCCCATATTATTTTGATGTTATCACTAACTGAACAGTCATGATATGCACAATTCTGAACTTGTACCCTTTCTCAATGTCGCTCATATCTTTGGTCTCTCTCAGATTCTTTCTGGGTGATGGAGCAGGCCATGAGCAAGCAGATTGAAGAGTCCACAAAGGAAAGCCAGCACTCTGAGACTGAACTGTCACATGATTCTTGCACATCCTTCTTCAGCACATATACACTCACCTTTGTGATTCTGCATTAGAGGCAGCTAGGAGTTCCATGATGGTGTGCACATTGCATATGAGGAAGGGCAAAACAACAGTGGAGAATCCCTGTCAAATCTCAGGACATATGCAGAACACACCAAACTCTGCTCAATTGGACATAATGCCAAGCTTTGGAAATCATGCACAAAAAGGGAACTTCTGGAGAAGCAATGGCAAATGTATGCTGGTGTTCGCATTTTTAGGGTCAGTGTGCACTTTTGTTGTGAGATTGGAGGAGTCTATCTCTACATCAGTGCCATGGTGTCCTGGGCATTTCCATGAATGTCCAGTTCCATAGAAAGGATGGCCCAATTCAGGGAATGACAGTCACAGCAAGCCACTGAGTGAATGCTGGCCCAGATCAGTGGGTCCGAACGTTCTGATTGTGACTTTACACCAGATAGAGCTTTGGTGACTCAACATCTCAATGACATGCAGCCAAATGCCCCGGTAGCATATGTCTTGCAGCAAGGGGCAGGTGAACATGAGAGGAAATATATGGAGAGGGCACATAGCAGCAGTGGGAATCTTTTCAATGCTCTTAGCCCTTAACTGAGCATATCTCTGCACAAGTGCAGGTGGAGCTTTGGCTGGGCTGTCATGGGCCCCAAAAGACATTGACCGCAGGCAGTTGATGCCTGTGGATCATACGGAGAGTGTTTACCTCTTTTGAGCCGGAGCTCTCTGCCACCTGGAGCAGCACAAAGGAGATAGTTGCTGTTAGTGTTGTTGGTGCCCCTGATGCTGCAGCTATTAATGTGGCAAATCCAGTTACACCTCTTAGAGATCCAGGCTACTTCTGCATGCATTACACCCATACTTCAGTGAAGGCTAACAAGGAGAGTGAGATGCAGGTTATTATGCTGTGAGGCACTTTTAATGTTAACAACTTGCTCTCAAAGTAGTGGTTTTAGGCTGACACAATTAATCCTGTCAGCATAACTGTTTCACCACGTGGCTCACCACAAACTGGCTGATTTCAGCCTTTATAGCGTATCAGATAAGCCAAATTTTGTCATCCTCTCCGCTATGCTCTTTCATCGATTCATAGAATATCTATAGTATAGAAGGAGACCATTCAGCCCATCAGGTCTGTATCAACCACAATTCCACCCAGGCTCTATTCCCATAATTTCACACATGTACCCTGTTAATCCCCCTGAGACTAAGGTCAATTTAGCATGGCTAATCAGCCTAACCTGCACATCTTTGGAACGTGGGAGGAAACTGGAGCATCCGGAGGAAACCCACACAGACACGGAGAGAATGTACAAACTCCACACAGACAGTCACCGAAGGCTGGAATTGAACCTGGGTCCGTGGCGCTATGAGGCAGCAGTGCTAACCAGAGCTCTTTCCTCATAGATGTTGGCTATGCACAGAGAGCTTGGTGAACCTGTGTGCTGACTGTTAATGCCAGAATGCAGGGTTAAAGTCAAAATTAATTAACCATTTGAGTACTTTAATTAGTTTTCTGTCAACTGCATGGGGATTCCACATTTCAAACCCACCCAGGTCAAAGCCAGAATTAGGCAGCATGATGTTGGGCCTGTACAACTTTTCAGGAATTTCATAGAATCCATAGAGTCCCTATAGTACAGAAGGAGGCCATTCGGCCTATTGAGTCTATACCAACCATAATCCTACTGAAGCCTTATTCCCCTAACACCACACATTTATTTTGCTAATCCTCCTGTGTCAATTTAGCATGGCTAATCCACCGAGCCTGCACATCATTTCACCCCATACCTCCCTCCCTTTGCCCATTAGAATTCCACTCTGTCTTTACTTCAAATGTAGCTGTGAGATAAATCTACTTATTTCTCTAGAAAAGATCCAGTGGATCAATTACTTGGGATAAGCTAAATGGTTTGAACCCTTCAAACAAAACTTATTGGTCTGTGCCAAAAGTGTGAACAACTTGCCATTATGTGAGATTATCAGGGATGTTGTCTGGACATATGAGTTAACCTATTTAGCAGATATTCGTAACTTTTAAATAATGTTTGCTCATCTAAAACCATGTACAAAGGCACATTAATACTTTTAACTTTTTTATTCTTCATGACAAGGCCAGATTTATTGTTCATCACCAATTGTGCATGAACTTGAGTGGCTTGCTGAGCAATTTCAGAGGTTGGTTAAGAATCAGTCATGTTGCTGTGGGATTGGAATCAGATCAGACAATAATGACAGATTTTCTCCCTGAAAGGACATTACTGAGCTACCATTTTGCAATAACCGATGGTAATTCCATGGTCACCGTTAGTGAAAGTAGGGCTGTCTCGCCTACCGTAGGGCAAGACACAAAATCCAGTGGACCATTTAAAGGCTCGTTGAGCTCAGACAGGAATTTCAGATCTTGAGGTGCCAGAAAATCTCACCCAAACTGTTAACTCTGGATTTTTATGAATTAATTTAATTTAAATCCCATCAGCTGCCATAGTAGGATTTGAACCCATTTCCCTGGGTTATTAGTCTGAGCATTTGGTTTACTATCCCAGTGACATTAGTTCACTATCTCTCTAAGGTAATCTTCATTTACATAATCAACGGGGCACACTCCTGTTTTTAGGTGACCATATTATCCCAATTTAAATATTGATATTCTCCTGATGTTTTAGGCCATTGGATTTTGATTCCTGAAATTGTACCTTCACGTACTCATTTGTTCACAAGCTCCAATATTTAACCTATTATCTTATTTAAAATGATCTACATTTCTGTAAAATTATTTGAATGCCCTTCTTTTCATGAACTAAAAATTAGTTCAACAAAAAGGCAGTTAAAGAATTAGAATTGGAAAAGTCTATTTAAGATCCTCCGGTAGGACATAAAGTCTAATTAGGATGAATTCAGCAATTTTGCACTTTCAAAGGAGACATAGATATAAGGAGATCAAGTAAAATTGCCTGATTTGAGCTCGTAATAGTCTGAGCATAAAACTGCTGTATTTTTGTCTAATCTCAGAAATGTTTCTATTATAAATATAGTAATTGAAAAAAAACGTCTAGCCTATTCTTTAGGCATTATTTGTTAATAGGGATTAAGTGTTAAATGTTGATCATCATCTTGCACCATTATTAGCTATCTGTCTTTTAGCATCTTAAATAAAGCTTCCAAATTTTTTTCTGAGTTAATCCAATTTTATTATTTACTTTACATAAGGTTCAGTTGTCCTTTCTCATGGTGAGAAAAGCAAGTCAGTGTTTCTCACTGTACCTACGATTAACTTTACTGGAATGGAATCCTTCGCTATACATCTGTCTGCGGTGCACAGTAATTTTTCTGGTCAAGCTCAACTAAGGTAAAGTCAATTAGTTGCATAAAATACTGCTAATGATCGATAATTATACATGTCTATAGCTTTCACAGCTGATTTAAATCTTTACAATTATTAAATGAAGCTGTTTATTTAGACAAACAATTGCTGTAAGCCTCGGGCTTTCCAAAGCCTCACCTTTCAAAAAACTTTGTTAGAGTTGAGTTCCATTATTCTTTCTACATCAGGTGGATGAACTCATCTGATGAAGGAGCGAGACTCTGAAGCCTGTGCTGCCTGTTGGATTTTAACCGGGTGTTATGAGACTCATTACTGTGCTTACCTCAGTCCAATGCTAGCATTTCCACATCCAGAATCAAAAGGCCAGATTAAGAGAAAAGACTAAAGAAACTTGTGTCTTTTATTCTGTAAAAGAAGTAAATAAGATCAAGGAGAAATATCAAAGTACTACAGGTACATAAATATCAGTAATACTTAAAAACAATTTGAGAGTGTCAGACAAATTGACACATTCAAATTAGTAAATGAAAATTTACAACAGATATCAGAAATTCTTGTTCACATAAACATAAGAAGATGAGAAATAAACGATGCTGTTCTTCACGCAGAATTGTCATTCAATACTTGAGTCTATCCTATGTCCCTTGATTCTCTGAGGGATAAAAAAATCTGTCAACCTCAATTTTAAATATATTTTGTGATAGATTATCCACAATCCTCTGGGAGTAGAAAATTCCAAATATTCACAGTCCTTTGAGTAAAGAAATTTCAGTTCATCATCTAAATCAGGGGTCTCCAAATTACGGTCCGCAGGCCATATCCGGGCCGCATCCGGATTGGAGTTTGGAGGTCACTGATCTAAATGATTAGCCCTTCATACTGATATTGTGCAACATCTCCAACTAGGGGAAGTAACGTCTCAGTGTCAATTCTGAAATTTTAATTATTTTGAAGAATATGGGCATCACTGGCAAAGCTAGCACTTTTCACCCATCCCTAATTGCCTTCAAGAACAGTTAAGAGTCAACCACATTGCTATGGGCCTGCAGTCACAAGTAAGTCAAACCAGATGGGCTTGGCATATTTCTGAGCCTGTGTTGGAAGGAAGATGTTGCATGTTTCAATGAAGAGTAGTCAGTACCTCAAACAAATTTAAGGATTGGCTGGTGGAGGATAAAAACAATTAGATGCTATTGAACTGTAGGTTGCTTTAATATCAATGAATTAAAATTAATGAATGATCGTTATCATCCATTAATATCTTGTGATTGTATTATCATTGTACACATGAAGGGTGAAAATACTTAGTGCTGTTTAATTTTTACAGGGCAGGATTTACTGTAGCTAAAATCGAGCCACTTGGAATCTTCCAACTTGCCCCCAGTTCACAGCAAGTCAACATAGAAGAAGATACAGGCCTAATTACATTACATATCCAGAGATTATTTGGTTTCCATGGCAATCAAATAAAATTGACCTATTATACAACAGCAGGAAGTGCCAAACCAAATGAAGATTATGAGCACATCCAAAATGGAGAACTCATCTTTACTTCACATCAGATTGAAGCTACCATTAACTTGTTTATCATCAATGATAATATTCCAGAAATGGATGAAGTATTCTACCTAAGTTTATCCAATGTTGAAGTTCTGGGGTTTGAGCCAAATAACACAGAAGAGAAACCTCACTTGAATCTAGAGTTTAGTGTGTCATCCATTACTATTATTGCCAATGATGCCACTAATGGTGTCCTGAGTATTGGACCCACTGTGATACGCACTGTGGAGGATACTGACAATACTACAGCAAGCGTAGTGTTCCTTAACATTCGAAGGACACTGGGATTTACTGGAATCATCAGAGTACGTGTTACAATGTTTGGAGAGAAAAAGGTTGCAGATAGTTCACAAGAAAGTCCTTTCCAAACCATCCAGCAAAATTCCACCTTTTCCTGGGCCAAAGAAGGAGCAGATTTTGTAGATGAAGTCTTGAATATAACGTTACAGGATGAGCAAAGGGAGTTCAATGTATCCATCAGAATTATAGATGACAAAGAACCAGAGGGACAGGAGTTCTTTTATGTCTTCCTAACAGATCCTCATGGAGGTGCACAAATTGTGGAAGGAATAGATGAATATGGATACATGGCTTTTGTGAAGATCATTATCTTAGGTAATATATTTATTATGGTTTATATTCAGTAAACAATATCAGCAATTATCAACTGGCAGTGCTGGCACTATTATAATTTTCAATATTTTTGCTAAATTACTGTTGTGAGTTTGACAGCTGTCAAAATGTGCAATAATATCTATTAATCAATGACTTCAATCCAACCAGATTTGGATGGGAAGATGTGTTGGAAATTCAACTGCATTTGCAGAAATTGTGCCCATGTTATTTTAACGCTTGGGCATCACTAACATGCCTCCAATATGCTTCCCACTCATTTTAGGTGGCTGTTAGGCTCCAGAAAATTGAATGGTTTGTGATCACAATTGATACATGGATAATTATGGAGAATGGGGTTCTACAGAAGCTCCTGGGTTCAGTGGGTTATAGGAAGTTGGGAGATGAATGGAGCATGGGAGGCTGAGTTTATCATGTGGGTCTCGAAGGAGTAGTCTATTTTGCATATTTAAAAGAAAACCCCCATCAACTTTGGATGATTGGTTGAGCTGCCTGAGCAAAAATCCACATAAAAACACCTGCTGACAGGATACTGTTAAGTCAGCAAATAACTTGGCAATTGTTATTGACCATCTACCTGGTTTCAGCCAGCCAGGTCTTCCCCAACAATTTATCCATTTCTTTTGCAAGTTCCAAATAGAACTTTTCGATACTTTTTAATCGATTTTGATGAAACAATACCATTTTCTGGCTTTACAATATGATTTGACAAAGAGTTTCCTGGGCTCAAATCATCAATTCACTTCTCTCCTTACAGATGTTGCCAAATTTGCTGACGTTTCCCAGCATTTTCTCTTTTGGTTTCAGATTCCAGCATCCGCAGTAATTTGCTTTTATTTTTTATAGCATGATTCCTAGTTTAAAGCTTCCATGTTTTTTGGAAGGGGGTGGACTTTGTTTCAGAAATGGTCCAAATCTAAGCCAGCCCATATGCATGATCTTCTCAATACAGTACTGGTTTCAGGATGTTGGGGCTGTGCTCAATTAATAGTTTATTTTCTCATGATGTGTGTAAACTGTCAGAAATTTATCTGTAGGAACTCTGTGTCCATTTTAAGCATTGCATTCTGCTTCTGTGTATCCAAGTCAAGGAAAATGGGAAGACAGAGTAGAGGCTTGAAGTTTAAACACATTGCTGATTTTTTTTTTCATGCTGCAAGGTAAAGAAATAATATAAATCAAGTCCTTTCATCCTTGCTTTTAGTTTAGTGGAAGAGAGGGGTGCAGGAGGTTGGAGGAGGTGGTGGAGACCTTCATCATTATGCCCTTTCAAGAAGGTACACAGAAATTATAAACAGCTACACAGCAGTAGAAAGCACTTTCTGGTTTTCTTAAAGATTTGGCAAGGGTTTTCTTTCTCTTTAGTTTCCTCTTATGTAATTAAGTGTGCCAACCTTTTTTTTTATTCCAAATTGCACTTCAGTTTGGACTTCCATCATGTTTTATTTACTTTTCTTTTAGCTACCTACAAAATGCAACAGCTACCTTTGGTAGGATAGGAGCTTTTTAAAGAACTCACTGTGTTACAGGAGAGAAGGTTCTTCTTCTGAGGTGGATAGTAAAGACCTTCCATTACCCACTGGTGTTCCTTGGCCATGTCAGCAATGGGGTGCCTTTGACAAGTTTGATGAGAAATCTTTCAGCTGGTTTGTGCCCTTGGAGTGGCATCACTTTGTGCCAGCAGAAAGAGCTTGATAATTTGAAAGGAACAATGAAGCAACTTGTGGTTCTAACAAGAATGTCAGTAAATGACTCTGCATCTTTCAAATGAAATATATGGATTTGATTTATATGGAGTCATGTTTCTCATTCCACTTCGCACTTTGAAGGTATGCCCTTCAAAATAACGGTACCATGTATGATGTACAAAGAAGTTCCATTGTTGTGAGAGAACTTTGCATGAGCAAAGAATACATGCTGAACAAGCAGACTTTTACAGAATTGTTTGGTGGCCTCATCTCTTCAAGTGATATACAATCCTACAGATCATGTGAACAATGCTGAACTCCTTAGTAGCCTCAGCTGTCTAGAATGGTGTACTGTCATTGTTCCCGGAGGGTGTGCTGAAGTGGCAAAGGGGATACATTTTCTCACAGTCATCTCATCTAGCTATCTATACAACAATTGTCCATCAGGAGATCAGGGCTGGGCTCAGATGAAACGCTGTTCAAATTTATCAATGACCTCCTTTCATTTCTGTTTTTTTTTGTCTACTGCTTCTTTCCCAATAACAATGGCTGACATACATTGAAAGCTGATTTTGAAATTTTGTTTCTCATTTTCATGTGTTCCTACATATTGCCATCACTAGGAATGGGATTTTGTTTACTTTATGTTCAGATTAGGTTCAGCTTTTGAGGACTAGTTTAGCATTGCCTGAACTTAGAGCAAAGCAACTTTTATTTCCTGACTGTAGCCTGTAAGCCAAAGGAAGTCACTGCACTAGGGGATTTCCAGCTTTTATTTTTTAAACACGTTTTCATTATTTCCATTTGATATGCTTGTTTTAGCCTTTATATATTTTCAAACAGGAAGTGATGTACAGAATGGCATTGTTGGTTTTATGTGGATCCCCCAGAGTAACCTAATGTTGGATGAAGATTCTGAACAGAGGAAGATTCAGCTAACAATTGAGAGGCAAAAGAACAGGTAAAATTTTAATTAATGGAAATAGTCTTTATCTTTATATGTTAAGATAAAGCAGTTCCCGACTGAAGTTAACAGAGAAATTATAAGTATCGCAGGGATTTTTAACCCCCAATTGGGAATTAAAATATCTATTTTGACCTTGATGGATTTAGGTTGGATAGGATAAGTATCTGGAAATTAGGGCGTTGAAATATGAGGAGAGACTGAATAGGCTTGGTTTGTACTCTTTGGAGTTTAGAAGGCTGAGAGGGAATCTTGTAGAGACGTACAAGATAATGAAGGGGAAGGATAGGGTAGAGGTTGAGAGACTCTTCCCGCTTAGCAAACATAGCAAGACTAGAGGGCACAGCCTCAAGACTGGGGGGAGGAGGGTGGTGCGGTTCAGATCAGAGTTGCGGAGGAGTTTCTTCACGCAAAGGGTGGTAAATCTTTGGAATTCTCTGCCTGATGAGGTGGTGGAGATTTCCTTGCTGAATATGTTCAAGTCAAGGGTGGATAGGTTTTTGATTGACAAGGGAATTAAGGGTTATGGGGAGAAAGCAGGAAAGTGGTACTGAACCACTACAGATCAGCCATGATCTCATTGAATGGTGGGGCAGGCTTGAGGGACTGGATGGCCTACTACTGCTCCTATTTCTTATGTTCTTATGTTCTTAAATGCACTGGACCAAGTTTCAGATGATTTGCAAATTGAACATTGAATATTATGAAGTTATCATCAAACATCCCCACTTTTAACCTTACAGTGCAAGGAAGGTAGTTTATGAAGCAGCTGAAAATGTTTGGAGGTAGAACACTAACCTGAGGAACTCCCACGGTGATGTCCTGGACTGAGATGATTGACCTCTGACATCTGCAGCCATCTCCCTTTGGGGCAGGCACGACTACTAATCAATGAACCATTTTCCTCAATTTCCATTGATTTCAGTTTTGCAAGACCCCTTGATGCTGCACTTTGTCAAATGTTGCCTTGATATCAAGTGCAGTCACTTTTACCTCCTCTAATGAATTCAATTCTTTTGTCCTTAAACCATAATGAGGTCAGGTGCTGAGTGGCCATTGAAATGTGACAAGATCCTAGAACTGACATCTGATTGGTTCTTTGCTGGTTTCTACAAGAGCATCTCTCAGAGTAACAACTTTTCTATTGAAATTCCAAATCCAATGGGACCAAATCATCTGTAATCACATTAGTATGTAGAAACTTAGAAAGTACGGATTCAATATGAGCCAAGAACAATTAACACATGAATAATCTATTTTCAGATTTGTGTTAATTCATTTAAAACTTGTGACATCCAGAGGATGGCCTTTTGAATACTTCTAAGCCTTGACCTGCTAACGTCATAAGCAGTTATATTTAGAAGAGTAGGGATCTTATTTTGCCTTTGATCTACCAATTATTTTATAGGTTTATCTCCCCTCAATAGTCCATGTCAAATTATCAGTTGAACTGATAACATGCCCAACGAGGCATAAGATGCAGGTCAGCCGAACCTAACCGCCTTCATATTGGGAAGTCCTTGAGAATTAGCATTAGCTTAGGAAATTGTTTTCAAGATGATTCACTGTACGACATACTGTAAATATGCTATGGAGTGTAAGTATGCTATAATATTCAGAATGTGGAGATGTTGGCATTGGATTGAGGTGGGCACAATAAGAAGTCTCACAACACCAGGTTAAAGTCCAATAGACTTATTTAGAATCACAAGCTTTTGGAGCACTGCTTCTTCATCAGGTTACCCAATGAAGGAGCAGCGCTCTGAAAGCTCATGATTTCAAATAAACCTATTGGACTTTAACCTGGTATTGAGACTTCTTGCTGTAGTATTCAGAGCCAAAGAAATGTTGGTAGAAGAGAATGTTTCACTGGAATGAAATTCAGATGTCTCTCTGAGGAACATCTGCCTCAGCACATTTCTGTCTTTGAGGTAACATTGAAAATCTAGCCAATATTCTCAGTTCAGCCTTATTTACTTCCATGTTAATAGAAAAATGAAGAAATCTAGGGGTAACAGGTGTTTATTGAGGGATGTTTCAATATGAAGGAACCTGTTATTTCCTCAAATATTTTAGCTGTGACATTTATTTCACATTTACAGATCTTTTGAGGATGTGAAGATTTCATGGCATGTGACATTTAATGAAACGGATGTTGTACTGCAAAGAGATGGAGTAAATTTGGTCAATGAGCTCACAGCTACGTCAGGAATTACCCTCTGCGTTAGCGGAGAGACTGAATGTACTATCACCATTGAAATCAAACCAGATGAGGTCAGTAAAGAGAAAGGTATTGCTATTTAAATAGTTGGTTGCGATGTATGGACACTGTTTATGGAAATTCTTCTCTTTGTGTGATAGATTTTGACTTGACACAGTGAGCTAGTCAGCTGTCCATTTTGGTGACGAAGTGGCCCACACAATTTAAATGCTTTAACCCCTTTTTAATTTGCTGGGTATGACTCCAGGGCACCAAACAACTCCCAATGCAACTCACTAGATTAAAGCCTGAACAGTAGGTCAACTCCGTAAGTTTTGGGTGAAGCTGAGTGGGACAGCATTGGCTCAAGTTATTTTTGTGGACAGTGGAAGTGCACTGCTTCTTGGGTCCACAGAAATAATTCAAGTTTGACCTTGGCGAAGCTCTTTGTCTACATTTACACTCAGAACTAATCACAGTCTGAACTGCACAGATTCTGATCACTTTCACCATTGTACCCTATTTTCACTTGACATGGGATCTATTGCCTGAAACAGAGAGGCATTTTGGCCATGAAATGGTAACGCCCCTTGTAAAATGAACTGTTTAAACACTGTTGATGTTATCAGGCCACTTAGAGGTTGTTAACAGTCCAGTAACACCTGGAGAAGGCAGTCAAAACTTACCCTATCATTTGAATGGAACTAAAATATATTAGTAATTAAATAAGAGATCAGAAACACCTACCTATTCAGTGGATACACATTTCAATATGATTCGCTCTTCAATGCAGCTTAGCTGCAATGGCTTACTTAAAATGATTAAATAGGCTAAAACTATCAAATCAGAGAACCTTTAAATTTGAAATCAGACAATCTTAAAAAGTAAAGGGAACATTCCTGCTTTCCCCCGACACCCTTTATTTCAATAAATAGAATACACTAAAGAGCTTTATACAACATGAACTTGAATGCCTTTTTGGGTTGAAGGCATTATCTCACCTCCAATATGATGCTAACACAGTCTGTTCCAGGCCAGAATTTGTGGCTGCAAATGGGTGTGCTTAATTTTAAAGGTCCAACCTAGTGACAGGTTGAAAATCAGAAGATATAGATTGGCAAAAGAACTAAAGCCAATGAACAATTTATTTTTACACAGGTTATTGTTCTGATCTGGAATGCACTGCCTGAGTGACAGAAATAGATTTGATAGTAACTGTTAGAAGGGAATTGGATAAATAAATAAAAGGAAAAAAATGGGGATTAGTTAATAGATGTTCAGGTTATCAGATGCTCCTTGCATTGAAGTAGAAACACTTCAACCCACCATCCTGTCTGCCTGTACATTCCTGCGGGGAATAGGGAGATTAGTTAAATAGTTGTACCAAAGAACCACAGTGAGCTGAACGTTGTTCTGTATTGTATTATTTTGTGATTTTTCTGAACTTCATATTGACATACTCACTTCCCAAATCAGGGGAAAACCGCGGCTGGGAAGTATGGTTCTGTCTTGGTCTTTAATGATTACAAGTGAATTTTCCTGTCCTACCCGCACCATGAATTGTAGCAGGTGGGACACGGACCATGCAAAGGTCTGTTGATCTCCGGTGGGATTTTCCAATCCAGGGATGAGTTGTGGCTGGAAAATCCCACCCTGCATGCTATGGGGCATTGTAGGCCTTTTATCTAGCCACTGTTGACTGGTAGAAAGATCTTGGTCAGCGTGCCTATACCAAGGACTACTTCCCCTGAAAGTTCTGCTTCTTCTTTGATCAGGATATGCTCCACCAATGACCCATATGAATAAAATGTGAGCTTTTGTGTTTGAAATTAAGGTACCTATGAAAGGTGCAAAGTCCTGAAAGGACGCTAACGTTGACACATTCATAAAAATAATAAAATTAAAATAAGGATATCAAAGATAAGAACATTTTCAGTTAATTCATTCATACCTAATTACACCTTTAAGCTGGTTTGTTGCCGATGCCATGTGCTCGTGAGTTGAGGAACAGGGAGAGAGTGCAGATTAACATGTGGCTGCAGGGATGGAAGGAGAGAGAGTTTTATTTACATTGATAATTGGAACACATTCTGGGGAAGGTGAGACCTGGACAAACAGGATGGTTGGCACCTGAAACAGAGGGACACCAATATCCTGGGAGGGAAATTTGCTAAGGCTCTTCGAGGTGGGGGGGCGGAGGGGGTGGTGGTGTGTTAAAACTAATTTGCCGGGGATAGGAAAATGAGCTGTAGTCCAAAAGCCAATGTTGAGGATTGTGAGGTATTGAAGGAGGAATCAAGGCCGCAGGAATGTACAGGCAGACAGGATGGTGGGTTGAAGTGTTTCTACTTCAATGCAAGGAGCATCTGGAACAGGATAGGTGAACTTGAAGTATGGATTGATACTTGGAATTATAATATTGTGGCCATTACGGAGACATGGTTAGAACAGATACAGGAATGGTTCTTGGCAGTTCCAGGGTATAAATGTTTCAGTAAAAGTAGGGATGGTGGTAAAAGAAGTGGAGGAGTAGTATTGTTAATCAAGGATAGCTTAATGGCTGCTGAAAGACATTTCGAGGACGATCTGTCTGCTGAGGTAATGTGGGCTGAAGTTAGAAATAGAAAAGGATCGGTCATGTTGTTAGGAGATTTTTATGGTAATAGCGATGTGGGGGAGAAAATGGCAAAGCAGATTATGGATAGGTGTGGAGGTCACAGGCTAGTTATTATGGATGACTTTAACTTTCCAAGTATTGATTGGAACCTTTATAGGTCGAATAGTTCAGATGGGTGCACAGTGTGTGCAAGAGGGTTTCCTGGCTCAGTATGTGAATAAGCCGACAAGAAGTGGGGCCACATTGGACTTGGGACTGGGTAATGAACCAGGCCAAGTGTTAGATTTGTTTTCAGGAGAACACTTTGGAGATAGTGACCACAATTCGATGTTCTGTATTATTGCAATGAAGAAGGATAGGATCACATTGCAGGGCAAGGTTTATAATTGGGGCAGGGGTAATTATGATGCAATTAGGCAAGAATTAAGGAGCATAAGATGGGAACAAAAACTGTCAGGTTTGGGCACAAACAAAAAGTGGAGCTTGTTCACATAACAAATACTATGCGTCCTTGATAGGTATGTCCCTATCCAGCAGGGAGGGAGTGGCCGAGTGAGGGAACCATGGTTCACAAGGGAGGTTGAATGTCTTGTCAAGACGAAAAAGGAAGTGTATGTAAGGATGAAAAAACAAGGATCAGGTGGGTTACTCGAGGGTTACAAGGTAGCTCGGAATGAGTTAACAATAGGGCTTAGCACAGCCAGGAGGGGGGCATGAGAAATCCTTGGCGGGTCAAATTAAGAAAAACTCTTATGTGAGAAATAAAAGAATGACCAGGGTGAGGTTAGGGCCAGTCAAGACAACTATTTGGAAAGATGCAGCTTAATTGGGGATAGTCAGCACGGTTTCGTGAAGGGTAAATCTTGCCTCACAAATTTGATTGAATTCTTTGAGGAGGTAACTAAGTGTATAGATGAAGGTAGAGCAGTTGATGTTGTATATATGGATTTTAGTAAGGTGCTTGATAAGGTTCTCCATGGTAGGCTCATGAAGAAAGTAAGGAGGTGTGGGATAGAAGGAAATTTGGCTGATTGGATAGATAACTGGGTGTCTCATAGAAGACAGAGGATATAGTGGAGGGAAAATTTTCAGACTGGAGGCCAGTTACCGGCAGTATACCACAGAGATCAGTGTTGGGTGCTCTGCTACTTGTAATTTTTATCAATGATTTGGAAGAAGGGGCTGAAGGTGGGTCAGTAAATTTGCTGATGACACCAAGATTGGTGGGGTAATGGATGAGCTAGAGATCTCTTGTAGGCTGCAAAGAAATATTGATAGGGTGCAGAGCTGGGCAGAAAAGTGGCAGATGGAATTTAACCTGATAAGTGCAAGGTGATTCATTTTAGTAGGACAAACTTGAATGAGGATTACAGGGTCAATGGCAGAGTTCTGAGGAACGTGGAGGAACAGAGAGATCTTGGGGTTCATATCCACAGATCTCTGAAGGTTGTCACTTAAATAGATAGAACCGTGAAGAAGGCTTATAGTGTGTTAGTGTTTATTGACAGAGGGTTTGAGTTTAAGAGCCATGGGGTTATGCTGCAACTATACAGGATCTTGGTGAGACCACATTTGGAATACTATGTGCAGTTCTGGTCACCTAGCTGTAAGAAAGATGTGAAAGCATTGGGGAGAGTGCAGAGGAAATTTACCTGGATGCTGTCTAGTTTGGAGGATAGGTCTTATGAGGAAAGGTTGAGGGAGCTGAAGCTTTTCTCTTTAGAGCGGAGGAGGATGAGAGGTGATTTAATAGTGGTTCATAAGATGATGAGGGGGACAGATAGAGTGGACATTCAGAGACTATTTCCTCGGGCGTATGTAGCTGTTAATAGGGGGATAACTATAAGGTTCATGGTGGGAAAAATGGGAGGGATGTCCGAGGTAGATTCTTTACTCAGAGTGGTTGGGATGTGGAATGCACTGCCTGCTGTGCTAGTGGAGTCGGATCCTTTAGGAACTTTCAAGTGGTTATTGGGCAGGCACGTAGAATGATCGGGAGTGGGATGGTTTGATCTTGGGTTCGGACGTAGCTCGGCACAACACCGAGGGCCGAAAGGCCTGTACTGTGCTGTACTATTCTATGTTCTATGTTAAGTCCTCAATTCTCAAAGGTAAATAACACAATCTTGTACATTGTTAACCTTAACAATGTATCAAATAATGAAAAATTAAGTTTATTTAAGTCCATTACTTTCATTATTTAATACATCTTTATTGATGAAAATATTATTAATATGTTGTTTACAATTTGGATTTGCACCATTGTCCAGAGTGGAAGCATGGGACAATTAATTATGCATATTTTTTGTTGCATTTAATTAATATTTGCTTTACCCACACATGAAATTTTAAAACTACTGACAGCTACATTTTGGCTTGAGTTTCAATTTTAGACTGTGATTCTGTTTCACCATGCCACCTAAATACTGATAACATTGTGATGTGAATAAATGGCCGAGCCTTCTCATATACCTACTGTTTTTTGAATGTTCTTCTGCAGATTCCAGAACCTGAAACGTGGTTTCTTGTGGAAATCTATGAAGTGGGTGCAGGGGCCACAATAAACAGCAGTGCTCGATTCTTAAACATTACAATACTGGAGAGTGATGAGCTTCACGAGTTGATCTTTTTCGGTGTGGGATCTCGGCTTCCTGTTATTCATCAGAAGGCCAAATTTGTCAGCTTGCAGGTTGTCAGGGAGGCTGGTACAAATGCAGTTGTCAGTGTTAGCTACTATACACAGGTGAGACAACAAGGAAAAAGATTATTTTTAAATCTAATCCAACAAATTATGTTGTGATTAACTGTAATTTTGTCAGATGTAAAGTTTCCAAATAGAATTAATACTATTTAATCCATTACAACATTAATGCGCAGTCACTTATTTAATAATCAACTTACCTGAATAAGTGTTCCTGAAAACTTTGGATGAATAGCATTGAATCCATGAGTAAGTCTGAACTTGTTTATTTGAATGATGTAAGTAATTATTGGATCTTTATCTGTAAGCCTTTTTTTAAAGCATTATTTCTCACTGAAAGTTTGCGACAAGCCAACAATGAGGCATTACATTCCCTTGTAATCAAATTAAACAGTGTTTCATCATCCAGGAGTGACAATTATCTAATTTATGTACTGCTGAATGAAATTGGAATATTATTCCTGCTCTGACCTGTTACAGTCTTTAGTTTCTGAGAAAGAAGATTATGTCCACAAAAAAAGAGGAAGGATTTTTAATTATTTATGGGAACCTGCTGGCAAGATTACAGAACAAATGTAACAAGATTGCACAGGCAACGTTCATTATAACTCTGAAAAGAAGGAATTTTGATCAAAAATGTTTGTGAAAACATTTGACAGCAGGAAATCAGACTGTGCAATCAGAAAGTGTGCATAGACCTCAGATAAATATCTGGAGAGAGGGATTTTAAGAATATATTTCTGCTTGTATTCAGCACTCTCTCATTTCTTGCCCTCTTCCTTTTGAAGCTTAATTTCCTAATCTATGTTAAAAATTCCTTGCAATTTGCTCCGCCAGAAATTTGCAATTTATGAAGAATTTTGTTTACTCGATAAAGTTTGGCCATTGGCCATAATTTTACACCTTTCTTAACCCTCTGAATAGGTGTAAGGTGGCCAGTTAAGGTCATTAAGCTAATTAATGGCCAATTTAGGGCTTTCTGCTGCCACTAGCATTTTACAAAGGCAGGGATTCTCATACCAAATGACCAGACTGTTGAGTAAACCCTAGGGTACTGACGGCAAGCTATTGATATGGTTCTTCCTGTTTGGGTACTCAGTGGACAAGGAGGCTAAGCTTTTAACAGAGGTGACTAATTTCTTTGTGTTTGTAGTGTGGATTATTTATTTGTCTAAAAGGTGAAAGTCCATTTGGAAAAACGATTGTCGTCTCCAGAGCCTCCTGCATGCCTAGATCTTGGTGCCCTCCAAAATATCAATGCACAATTAATCACATTGAATGTCAATTACCTTGTTAAAGGAATTGCTAGTTTAACATGTGGCATTGACATCCTGTAAATTGAGACAGCTGGAACACTTTGATAAGAGAGTTTCTTGTAAATTAGTAGCAGTGTCTTACAATAAACTGGCTTGAATCTGAAAGACCAGTCTGGATTTATTTTTCCATCACAACCACTTATTGTGACTAACACAAAAGGCCCATCATTACAGATCCCCTTTAGCTTCTTTCTGTCTGAGAATGCCTTACTTTCCACTCTGTTTTCAGAATCACAGCTTTCCCCTTCTACAGTACTAAGTTGTGCAAAGTGCAGCAGACCACAAAGTGCAGGAGTACCTTGTTGGGGCATATTGAAGAGCACTATCAGATCAATCCAAATTTATTGAAACTCATTTTATGACAAATGGTCTACTTAATGGCTGTTCCAGTTGTGGCTTGGCTCAGGCTATGGCATTCTTCTGCCCCAGTCTTTGGGTATCTCATTGTTGTCAGCAGTCATCCTTGGCAATCCTTTGTCTGCAAGTTATCCTTGCTTATGTTGAGGGGATTGGGGGTGAAAAGCTAATGCAACTGCAGGATCTGCTGGTAGTGATCACAGAAAACTTGGCTATGGAAGGAGTGGAATCCATGCTAATTAATGTCGAATGTGAGTTGGCCTGCAAGAGCCTGAATGATCACATGAGTGCAGTCTATGCACCTTGGCCCTGGGGGACTCTCTCAATCTGACTGTCTGCATTGGTTCTGAATAGAGTGCCTAATGCTGGGAAGAGCAATTATGTAACATCCCTTGCTTGTGTCGGATGCTTCCTGTAAGAAGGACAGACAGTTTTTCGGGAGAGTAGGCTGACCATGATATATGCTTAAACCTCTTCTGGGCAGTCAGGACCAACAGCACTGACCTGGCTTGGATTATTGCTGCAATTAGATACAAATTTGCTATGCTGTTCTAGTAGGTACCATAGCTGGATTTTCAGATGGCAATAAAATGAGAGGGATAGTGAGTTGTGAAAATGAAATAAGAAATTTACAATGGATACAGATAAGTTGATAAAGGGGCAAAATTTGGCAGGTGCAGGTTAATGTAAATAAGTGTGAGGTCATTGATTTTGGTAGGACAAATACACCCCAGATGCTGTGAAGAAGAAAATTAGGCAAACGCATTAAGTGGTATCAACGCATATTGTGGGATTCAGGGATTTCTCTTGTCTTTCATTTTTGATTGTAAATCTCAGTCTTCACATATATTGTATTTTATCATTTGTTCATGTCACATGAGTGTCGGAGGCACACAACAGTTAATGCACACCCCTCCATACCCTTGAGAAGGTGATGATGAGAACCTTGGAATTGACGTATTTTGGAAAGAAAATGCAAGGGTCAGAAATAAATGATTAAAAATTGAAACTGATAATAATTAATGATTAAAAGTATAAAATGCAACATTTAACAGCATTCCTGTGTTACATAATGTTCAACCTGAATTACCAGCATTACCATTGTAAAACAGCAGGTGGCACTTCATCCATCCGAATGGCACTACATAGATTTATATTCTGTTTGAATCTTTGGAACACAATGAGTGCACGTTTTTACAGGATTTTAAAGATGTTGTGCATGAAGTTAATAAATTACAGGCTTTGTTTTGGAATCCTGTTTGGCGCATCATATTTATATTAGCTCATAGATTTACTGTTTTTACAGCTAACCAGGAGCTTTTGTTGACTTTGATTTGTGGATTTTTGGGGATCAAGATTTGCAGTTCCCTGTAGGTCAACAAAACCAAATACATTGCCAGCAGCAATGACTGTGGGAATACATGGCCAGGAAGGAACATCCTAATTAACTGTTTCAGTTGCATTTAAAGCTAAAATTGCATTGATTAGTAGAAAATGAATGCTTTGTGTATAGATAAAATAGTATTTAGCACTAATTGTTAAAACAGTTGATGGAGTAATATGGCACAAATTAACTAAAAGATTGTCTGGTATTATCATTAATTACTAAATATATTTAAAGTATAGAAATTATTGTTGATGCTGTTAATATGTATTATTAACACAGTTATATTAGGGCTGAAAATCGATCTAAAATAATCTGGTTAACAATTGCGTACAAATAGAAAGATTGCATATGAGGATCCATTTAATAAATAAAAGAAAGAAAGATTTGTATTTGTTTAAGGCAGAATTTAGTTTTGCTAATGAGGGTCCTGCCCACAGAGTGAAGAACCAGTGGGAACACCAGTTGCTTTCAATAGGAGGCTCAACGCAATTGCCAGCTTAGCAGGCCATTATGTGGGTAGTATGAGGTCTCTCGTCCCATTTAAGCCCCAGTCGAGGGTGGGAAATCCAGCCCTTGAGAACTGCTGGCTATTTGACACCTTCCCAATACATGCAATATCACCAACAGAAGGAGCCCTGGCAAAACCACCATCCTCTCCTGCTGATGCTGTCTTTAGGAGTGGCTAAGCCACGTTGGTCTCCTTCTGAGGTCCCCAACATTTCAGAACTTAATTCATTCCACAGGATATCAGGGAATGGTTGAGGGCACTGGATGCAGTAAAGGCTACAATGAGCTCTGACAACATCTCAGCAATAATACCGAATGCTTGTGCTCCAGAACTGAGGCGTATAAGATGATCAAGGGATTGGATAGGGTGGATAGTGAGAGCCTTTTTCCTCGGATGGTGATGACCAACACAAGGGGAAATAACTTTAAATTAAGAGGTGGTAGTTATAGGACGGATGTCAGAGGCAGGTTCTTTACACAGAGGGTGGTGAGAGCGTGGAATGCCCTGCCTGCAGCAGTTGTGGACTCGCCTACTTTGGGGGCATTCAAATGTTCGGTGGATAGGCATATGGATGATATTGGAATAGTTTAGGTTAGAGGGTCCACTGGCCGGCGCAACATCGAGGGCCGAAGGACCTGTACTGCGCTGTAATGTTCTATGTTCTATGTTCTAGAACTAGCTGTATCCCTAACCGAGCTGTCCCATTACAGTTACAACCCTAACATCTGTCAGATGATGTGGGAAAATTGTCCAGGTAGGTCCTGTCCACAAAAAGCAGGATAAATCCAATCCATCCATTTTACCACCCCATCAGCCTATTCGCCATCATCCGCAGATAGAAAGTACCACCAGCAGCTCTTACTCAGCAATAACCTAATCACCAATATCCAGTTTGGATCGGTTAGGACGACTCAGGATCTCATTATATTGTTAATCCAAACATACACCTAAGAGCTGAATTGAAAAGATGAGATGAGAGTGACAATAATTGATAATTGATCAAATGTGCCGACAAAGAGCCCGAGCAATACTTGCATCTATCAAAATCGAAAAGGAAACTTTGCACTTGTTGGAGTTATACCTAACAGAAATGAAGATTGTTGTGGTTTTTGGGGGCCAATCATCTCAGCCTCAGAACGTTGCTGACAGGAGGACCTAAAGATACTGTCCTAGATCCAACCATCCTCAACTGCTTTATCAGTAACCTTCCCTCTAACATGAAGTCAGATGTAGCAATGTTCCCTGATAATTGTACAGTGTTTAGTACCATTTGCAACTCCTAAGGTACTGAAGCAACCTACATCTATATACGGCAACATGCAAGCAACATTCAGGTTTCTGCTGATAAATAACAAGGAACCTGCAATGAAACAAGTAACAATTAGGTCTAATAAGCTAGAATCTAACCATCTCTCCTTGACATGCAACAGCTTTGCTATTGCTGAATCTGCCTCCATCAACATCCAGTGGGTTACCATTGACGAGAACTTAGCTGGACTAGCCATATGATTATGTGATTACAAGAACAGGTCAGAGATTGGGAATTGTGCAGCAGTAACTCCCCCTCCTCCCCCCGGGTTCCCCAAAGACTGCCCACCATCTACAAAGTACAAGTCAGGAATGTTATTGAGTACTTTCCTCTTGCCCGGGCAAGTCTTTTGCCACTGGGAACCTCAGTCGTGAAATAGACCTGAGGTGGCCATCGAAGTGCCTAAGGAACTACCCCACACAACTGACAGCATTTCCCACAAGTTCTCAACCTAGTAGGTGAGAACTCTGTCTGCCAGACCCTCTATGAAAACCTCTTTCATACACGGTAGTACTTCAGCCACACTGAAAATCCATTCAAGGTTTACTTAAGTCACGTTTGCAATGCTTTTTAATAAATAAACAGGTTTGAAACCATTATTGATCTTGGGCTATTTTGTGTCCACTTCAGCAATAGAATGCAACATAAGTACCAAATCACAGTGTTTACGGAAAATAAAAAATAGGACAAAGATGAACATGGGCTCAAAGGTCATAGTTCTTAACTGAATAATGCATAGCAAAGCATAGATATTCTTACCTTACTGACCAATATAGATGATAAAGGAGTTAATAAGAGAAGTCAGGATGTACACAAGCACATGTTACAAGTATTTTAAAATGAACTACATTGGAGCACTTTTTAAAATGACATTATCACTATGTTTATCTTTTTGGAAGGACTTTCCTTAATGGCTCGGTAACCAGCTAATTTCACACTATTCCATCATTTCTGAGACTCATTCTCTAATATAGAATGTAGAACATAGTACAGTACAGCACAGTACAGGCCCTTTGGTCCTCAATGTTGTGCCGAGCTATGTCCAATTCCAAGGCTATCCCACTCCCTATAATTCTGGTGTGCTCCATGTGCCTATCCAATAACTGCTTGAAAGTTCCTATTGAAAAGTGTTCCTGTGTGGACAAGATTGGACTCAGCAGTAGTGTCGTCCTCTGAATAAGCAATGTGCCATTACCCACCATCAAGCTCTCACATGAATAATGTTTACATGGGAAAATATAATGTAGAATAGAAGCAGGAGTCTGGGTGGAACAGTGGCACAGTAGTTAGCTGCTGTACATTGGCATGGTTAAGTATAGGCACAGAAATGCCCGCATATCAAGTACTTTATGATTTCAGCATTTTTACTATCCAAATAGTGACTTTAGTGTAAACAGCCATCAGGGTGTTTTTTTAGCTGTTTTGCAGATGTTTCAATAGCTAATGAACTCTGGGCTGTTCATCAAGGGGCTGGAGTCTCAAAACACCATTCCAAAGCCCCCCCAGGTCTGAAGTATCTCATACATGTATCTCATTAATTTTTCTCTTATTTTATGAAAGTATATTTTGTTTTGTCAGATGATGTTCAAAACATAAGAACTAGGAGCAAGTGTAGGCCATCTGGCCCTTCGAGCTTGCTCTGCCATTCAGTAAGATCATGGCTGATCATTTAGTGGACTCAGCTCCATTTACCTGCCTGCTCACCATAACCCTTAATTCCTTTACTGTTCAAAAATTTATCTGTCTTTGCCTTAAAAGCATTCAATGAAATCGCCTCAACTGCTTCACTGGGCAGGGAATTCCACAGATTCACACTCCTTTGTGTGAAGAATTTCCTCCTCAACTCAGTCCTAAATCTGCTTTCCCGTATTTTGAGGCTATATCCCTCGTTCTAGTTTCACCTGCCAGTGGAAACAACTTTCCTGCTTCTATCTTATCTATTCCTGAAATAATTTTATATGTTTCTATTAAACATATAATAGAATTATATTCTTCTGAATTCCAATAAGTATAACCCCAGTCTACTCAGTCTCTCCTCATAAGCCCAACCCTCTCAACTCCTGAATCAACCTTGTGAATCTTCTCTGCACTCTCTCCAGTGCTACTATATCTTTCCCAAGTAAGGAGACAGTACACAGTATTCGAAGTATGGCCTCACCATACCTTATACAGCTGCAACATAATCTCGCTGTTTTTAAACTCCATCCCTCTAGCAAGGACAAAATTCCATTTGCCTTCTTAATTATCTGCTGCATCTGCAAACCAACTCCTGCACAAGGATACCCAGATCCCTTCGCATAACAACACGCTGCAATGTTTTACCATTTAAATAATAGTTGTGACAAAGGGTTGTCTGGACTTGAAATATCAACTCTTTGCTCTACTTACAGATGATACCAGACCTACTGAGATTTTCAGCATTTTCTCTTTTGGTTTCAGTTTCCAACATCCACAGTAGTTGGCTTTTATTCAGCAGAATATTTTTGGGCTTTCAACATAGTTTGTAGGAACTGCATACTATTTGAGAGTGGAAATAATTTGGTGAAGATCCTTGAAGTTTGATTAGATCAGAATATCAAGAGCCTTGGCCTCATAAAGTTGAGTCATGGAGATTTGAGACTGCAAGGAAGACAATTATTGCTAACATTTGGTCAAATTTTCCATTGGTTCAGGTAATAATCATAGATGACAGAAAACTGAAACTGTATTCCCTTTCCTTACTTCCTTCATAATCAATGTGTTTTTCGAAAATTAAGATATTTCTTAATTTCTTAACCCCTGAGTGTATGCTCAATTTTAACAGCAAGCAGCAAGTTTTTCTTGGTTTTCCAACCAAAGTTGTATATCAGAATTGTTGCAGGATTCCCTCAAAGGGATGGATTTTAAGTAGGTTACAAAGTTAGTTGCTGGTAGTCTTATTACCAAGAGGTTGCTTTTCTGTAGTGCCGGACTTCAGGAACAGACTTGGAGATCTTATGATGTTACAGTCTCCAGTTTTTAAAGACACACATGTTACTGCTGCTGCTGACTCTTCTATTGTTGTTTTGCATTTTGCAGACAGTCCTTAAAGCCTTTTTTTAAAGGGAGGGCCAAAATGGCTGCCTTACCAAATGGTCCTTTACTGCCACCTTCCAAATATGGTATTGAAATTAAATTAATAGCCACAATCTGGGTCTTTGTGTGCAAACATTCACACCGGGCAGTCTGAGGCAATCATATCTTTTGTTCTGGAAAGAAAACCCATTATTTTTGGATGGTCTGAGGATATAGTTATTGACACTTTGGAAAGTGTTTTTGTCCTTTTAAGGCAAAGTGTTAGTTGGAATTCACTGATCAGGTCAGGTGATTCTCAACAGCCATCCTTTGCAGCATCGTTTGCAGATTATGTAGAAATGATGTAGAAGGTATGGGGAAGAGGCAGGAGAATGGCACTACGTCATAATGCTCATTCGGAGAGCCATTGCATACATGATTGTCCAAATAATCTTCTTTTGTGCTGTAAATATCTGTGATTCAATGATTTTAATGTTCATTTTTTAGAAGAAAAATTAGTTCCAGAAGATTCCAAACCAATTACAGTTCATGTTTTAAAAGTTGTGATTAAGACATGCCTTTACTGGGCATGACAGTTCATTATAATCTGGTTGTGTGGAAGGGAAATGGAAGTAAGTTTGTTTGTCAACTTTCAGAAAGAGTTCCTGACAGCTTGGTGCCTGCAGAGTTCCAACCAGATCATGAATATTATTTACTCTGACCAGTGTTTCACCATCACATTTTATATTCTACATTTAAGTTGTGTGTGAGAGACATACAGACAAAAATTGAAAAACAGGCTCCAAACGTTTGTGCCATAGTAACTCATATAGAGTACTCTGGCATAACTTTTTAATCACATTTGTCAGTTATAGCCTTGATAAAATTCCTCAGCTAATTCTGTGGGTGTACTTCGGGCAATACTTAGTAGACCGTTCTGCGTCAACAACCTGCTTTCATTGTGCTGGTATCACAACTCAATATCCATATTCTACCAAAATGTATATGGATAATTAACGTCAGTTAAACCAGACAGGACCTACTGAGATGCTAGTCCTGATAATGAATAACACATAAATAGAAATAATATAGAGAGTTCAATTTCATATCCGTTGCCTGCTCATTGTCTGAAGTTGATTAAATTTCAGACTTCTAGCTAACTTCATAGTCCTACATCCCCTAGAAACTCCTTCCCAAAGTCTTTCATTAAAAAAAGTCCATCCAGATTTTTTGACTTATTAATTTATTTGTAACGTTGTTAAACATCTCCCCTCTGGAATTGTATTAACTATAATAAGATTTAAGAATTGAGAAATAAACAGAGGAAGGACTGAGAAAGAGAATGGATCTGGGTGGATGAATTCAATGTCGAAGCAGCTACAGAAACAGAAATAAAGTGAGGGAAATATTGGGTGCATGAAATGAGAGACCGAAAGGTAAAGTAAAAAAAATTGACGTTTTTGAAATCTCTCAACAAGAATTCATTATGTGAAAGAATGTGAGATTTTGCATGTTTTAACTGTTCTGTTTCCAGATGAGAGAAACTAATTGGCTGTCATTAACAATTTATTGCATCATTAATGGCTACTTATGTTATTAATTACAAGATTTAATTTTCTGTGCAGGTTTATATGAATGTTTTACAGGGCAGAAAGAGGCCATTCAGCCCATTTGAGCTGCACCACTAACAATCCTACCCAGGCCCTAACACTTTCACTCTATTTATTTACCCTGTTAGTCCCTCTGATAGTAAGAGGCAATTAAGCATGGCCAATCAATTTACCCTGCTTATTATAGTGTGTGGGAGGAAACCGGGGCACCCAGAGGAACCCCAGGCAAATAGGGGGAAAACATGCAATTGGCTGGCAATTTGTGGTGATTTACAAGTCACGGGACATCAGTTCTCCACAAGTTGTTAGGAAATTTCCATATGAATGATGGTGTGCATTATTCAGATGCCATTCTTATTTCAGAGAATTCTGCACCTTTTTATGTTGCTATCATCATGGATTTACATATTCTTAATTTCTCTGCAAATAATTTGCTTCAATAAAAACTTTTGTAATGAAGTAATTATATGCATTAAAAATAAATTCACATCGGTGTGAAGCACAACAGCATGATCAATATTTAGTTATTTACTTGACTTGGAGTAAATGTATATTCTTATTTTGAATTAATTTGTATTTTATAGGAATTAAGAAAGGCTGAGCTGGTTGGCCAAACAATTGTAATGCCAGCTATTGCAGGAATGGATTTTGTGAAGTCAGAAGGCATTTTAACTTTCCAACCAGGGCAGTCAAGCGTTGCATTGGACCTTATCCTTACTCCAGAGCAGGCATCTTCAAATCCGTTACCCAAGCGATTTCAAGTAGTACTCTACAATCCAACTGCAGGAACTCAGCTGGATAAGGATTACAGCACAGCAAACATCACCATAGTCACAGACGCCACCTCTCAGTTCCTCTGGGGTTTGGTTGATCAGTTATATCAACCCCTTGATGATAACTTAATAAATCAGATTCTTCAGAAACTGCAAAACAAGATTAATATTGAAGTTTCAGGAGAACAGCTCAGTGCAGTAATAAACGTGTTTGAAAAGGTAAAGTTTGCAATTCAAGACAAGCATGTATTTCTTCTGACTTTGATACTGTAATACATATATATAAAATTATAAAGAGATTTTAAAAATATCTAGCATTTGCTTATTACGAAGTAAATCTGGGTCAACAATTTGCTTGCTTTGAAAGTGTAATAATGATCTTCATCACAGAAATTAGAATAACTTAGAATCATACACATTAATTTTCAGTTTTGCATAATAAGATATAGATGACTGTAACTGAATGGCAAATTGAGCAGAAAATAATTCCACTTGATTCCACTTATTGAAGATGCTGTGCTAATGTTCAGTGCACTCTGGGGTGACTGGTGGAATGAGAGGAAATTTATATTGATAAGGCTCAGTTTGAAGCATATCTTAGTCATTAACAATGAGCCAAATGAGAACTATTTAATTCCTAGTATTATCATGTAACTCATTGTAATTTTCTCGATTGTAAGCATTTTCTGTTTGAAAGAAATTTGTGGGAGAGAAATATCCTATTTTCCACTGCTTGGTGCTGGACAACAAGTGCTGTCCTGAGACTGTGGACCATTCAGGCATTCTCCACCTGCACTTGATGAACTGCAAGGCCTAGGCCTTTGCACTATGGAACTTCTTTTAGAATTACCACTTTGCCTGGAACAAGAACTCTGTATTCCAATGCAGTGGTCTAAAGAGTGGCAGCTTACCTGTAATGTGGAAACGTGTTTTCAATTTCAAACACAAAAATCCTAATTCACATTACCATTTCAATGGCCAGCCTTTAGCACATTCAACTATTGAAAAGGATTTGGGTGTGACTGAAGATTATGAATCATATGGCTTAGGCAGTTCAATGGCAGGAAATGTTTCACGAGCACTGAATGCACCCTTTTTGAATAAGGATGTCAGCATTTATCTTAAACTCTATAAGCAGCTGGATCGCCCACATCTGGAGTATGCATCCACAGTTTGGAATGAGCACTTTCAAAGAGATATACAGCTCACATAAAGAGTGCAAAGACAGGTTGCCAGGGAAATGGAAAGCATGAAGGGAATAGATTGTGAACTTAATATTCCAGGATCCAGATGTTTCAGGCAGGATAAAGGGGGATGTAAAAGGGTGCAGGAGTTCCACTACTCTTTAAGGAGAATATCGCAGCTGTACTGTGAAAGGACACCTTGATGGTGTCATACAGTGAGGCAATATGGGTAAAGCTCAGGAATAAGAAAGGTGTAATCACAATGATAGGGGTTTACTATAGGCCACCCAACTGCGGTGGGAAATAGAGGGACAGATATGTTGGCAGATTTTGGCAAGGTGTAAAAGTAACAGAGTTGTTGTGGTGGGAGATTTTAACTTCTGCTATATCGATTGGGACTTAGTGCTAGGAGCAGGGAGGTGGCAGAGTTTGTAAGAAAAATCCCATATGTGGATCATTCAACTAGGGAAGGGGCCATGCTGGACCTGGTATTGGGGACTGAGCCCAGCCATGTTTCAGTAGGGGAGCAGTTCAGGAACAGTGACTATAATTCAGTAAGCTTTAAGATACTGATGGATAAAGATAAGTGTAGTCCTCAAGTTAAAGTGCTAAATTGAGGGAAGGCTAATTATAACAATATTAGGCAGGAACTGAAGAATGTAGTTTGGGGGCAGATGTTTGAGGGCAAATCAACATCTGGCTTGTGGGCGTCTTTCAAGTGTAAGCTGATAGGGATTCAGAACTGGCATATTCCTGTAAGGATGAAGGATAAGCATGGCAATTTTTGGGGACCTTGGATAACGAAAGATATTGTGAGTATAGTCAAAGAGAAAAAGGAAGCATTTATCAAGGCTACGAGGCTGGGAACAATGGAGCAAGAGTGGAATACAAGAAAAGTAGAAAGAAACTTAAGTAAGGAAGGCTAGAATGGGTCACAATAAAGCATTGGCCAGCAGGATTAAGGAAAATCCCAAGGCTTTTTATGAAGATCAAGAGGATAGCCAAGGAAAGAGTTGGTTCATTCAAGGACAGGGGAGGAAATCTATGCATGGAGTGAGAGGAAAGGGGTGAGGTATTAAATGAATAGTTTGCATCAGTATTCATCAAAGAACTTGCTGAGTGATGAGTCTGGGTAAGGGTGTGTTGATAGTTTGAGTGATATTAAGATCAAAAAGGAGGAAGTATTGGGGTTCTTGAGAAACATTAAGTAGACAAGCCCCCAAGATCTGATGGGATACATCTCAAAATATTGAGGGAGGCAAGGGAAAGAATTGCTGAGACATTGAGAGAAATCCTTGTATTCTCATTGATCACAGGGGAGGTCCCATAGGATTGGAAGATAGCCAATGTTGTTCCTTTGCTTACAAAAGATAGCAAGAATAATCCAGGTAATTACAGGCTGGTGAGCCTTACACCAATGGTAGGGAAATTATCAGGGAGGATTCTTCAAGACAGAATTTATTCCCATTTGGAAATAAGTGGAGGTGTTAGGAAGAGGCAACTTGGTTTTGTGAAGGGGAGGTCATGTCTCACAAGCTTCATTGAGTTTTTCGAGGAAGTGATGAAGATGATTGGTGAGGGTAGGACAGTGAATGTTGTCTACATGGACTTCAGTAAGGCCTTTGACAAGGTCCCTCGTGGCAGAGTGGTGCAGAAAATGAAGTCGTATGGGATCAGAGGTGAGCTGGCAAGGTGGATACAAAACTGGCTCAGTCATAGACTAGCAGTGGAAAGTTGTGTTTCTGAATGGAGGGCTTTGACAAATGGTGTTTTTCAGGGATCAGTGATGGAACCTTTGTTGTTTGTAATATATATAAATAATTTGGAGGAAAATGTAACTGATTTGATTAGTAAGTTTCCGGACGACGCAAAGGTTGATTTGCAGATAGCAATGAGGACCATCAGAGAATACAGCAGGATATAAATCAGTTGGATACTTGGGCAGAGAGATGGCAGATGGAATTTAATGCAGACAATTGTGACATCATGCATTTTGGAAGGTTTAATATAGATAGGAAATATGCAGTAAATGACAGAACCCTTAAGAATATTGATAGGCAAAGGGATCTGGGTGTATAGGTACACAGATCACTGAAAGTAGCAATGCAGATGGAGAAGGTAGTCAAGACATCATTGGCCGAGGCATTAAAAATTGGCAAGTCATGTTGCAGCTTTATAGAACCTTAGTTAGACCGCACTTGGAATATAATGTTCAATTCTGGTCACCATACTACCAGAGGATGGGAAGACTTTGGAGAAGTTATAGAGAAGATTTACCAGGATGTTGCTTGGTATGGAGGGCATTAGTTATGAAGAGAGGTTGGAGAAACTTGGTTTGTTTTCATTGGAATGATGGAGGTTGAGGGGGCGACCTGATACAAATTATGAGAGACATGGATGGAGTGGATAGTCAGAATCTTCTTCCAAGGGTGGAAGAGTCAATTTCTAGGGGCACAGGTTTAAGATGCGAGGGACAAGCTTTAAAGGAGATATACAGGGCAGGTTTTTCCAAAAGAGGGTGGCGGGTGCTTGGAATTCACTGCTGGGTGAGGGTAGTGGAAGCAGATACGATAGCGAATTTTAAGGGGTATCTTGACAAATACATGAATAGGATGGAAATGGAGAGATATGGTCCCTGGAAGAATATGGGGTTTTAGTTCAGTTGGGCAGCATGGTCGGCGCAGGCTTGGAAGGTTGAAGGTCTGTTCCTGTGCTGTAACTTTCTTTGCTCTTTGTTCTAAAAGTGCTTCAGCATTCTTGAATTACAATCTTTAGCAAAGAAAAGACTGATTTTTGATTTAGTTGTATTTTATAACTTGATATATGGCCTTACTAGCTTCAAGCCTGGCAAGTTGTTGACTGGCAATTATGGTATTTTTCTTGATCATCATTATAAATGGCAGAAATTTGATTCACGCCTTAGTATTCACAATTTCTTTTCACATAAAATTGTTGATACTTGAAAAGCTTTGTCTGCTTTTGTTACGAATGTAGAAACTCTAGTAGCTGATATGTTTCAGCTGTTCACACCGATGGGATTTTCCCATTCTGCTGCAGTGAACGGAGATTTAGCTGGACCCCAAATTCCCCCACTTTGCTTCAGTGGGAGCATGGCATGAACAGCTGGTGAAATCATGCCCAGTGAATTTTAGAAGCATTCTCAGTAATACTGTGTGATTTTTATGTATGTGTTGTTTGATGTTGATGCTGTTCTTGTTTTTACTACTGTGCTTTGCACTCTATGGCAATAAGGATAAATAAATAAGATCCTGTCCAACAACATTTTCTCAATTACAACTTTGTTACCTTGAGTGTGAATTTAATGGGCTAATTTGTTCATGACCCAATAGGTGATACAAGAGGGAGAGAAAAGGCCAATCAGTGACACCACTAGAGAACTACTTTATAATAATCTTTGCACACTACTCGACTCCACACGCAAGGACACGAAAGGATTCAATCAGCTGGCTGAAGTGACCGAGACATTTGCTTTCTCACTGCTCACTGATGTAGAGTGTGGATCACCTGGTCAGAGGTAAAATTATTGAAGATTACTGAGATTGTACAGAGTTAGTGAATAAAGCAGCAACGATTATTTACACCCATCCAGGGATTGAAAATAATTCTTTGAGTGCTGAATATATTAGTAGCTTTCAGTAAATGGCAACAAAGGAAACGCATCATAAACCAGGCCCAGAGATATTGAGGAGTTGTGAGTAGCTTTTTAGTTCAAAGCATTCTTTAAATAAATGGAGAAAGAATGTAACCCTATTTTCCATCTTGAAATAGGAGTATCATGCAAGGGCAACAGCTAAGTACAAACATATTCTAATTTCAAGCTGTGACAGACCTGGCATTGTGTTGACAGTAAAATGTTGTTAGTGGAAAATGAGAATGATTTTTGGGAGCATAAAAACTGGAAAATTAGCAACACATTCAGCTATTTTCCTATTTGCTTGTTACAATGAATTGAATCCTTTTATCTTCTTTTGGTTTTGGTTTACAAACAGACTCAAATCTCCACAAAATGAAATAGCCATTTGTGACAGGACTTTGCTTTTTTTAAATAGATCATTTGACTAAAACACAAAGTATTTTTCTTAGTTTAACAGGAGTACAGTGCAGAAAATAATTTAGCATGGGAGTGACAAAAAACTTCAGCATTTTGATTTAAAGATCCATATTTTATCAATAGTAATTTTAGAATGCCTCGAATTCAAATTTGGTGGAATTGCAAAAGGTATGGTAGCAGATTGCCATTAAACACCCACTCAATCTTCATTCCTTTTGAAGGTATTTTAAGTTATTGTACTGAACCCATTTTGTGCCTCTGCTGAAATCGAAATTTCCTCTAAAATCTTTGCAAAAGTAGTGATGTAAAATTTTAAGCAGAAATTGTGAAATTGTAACAATTTTAAATCTTGCAACCTTCATTGAACCTCATTATTACTTTTTTCCTCAGAATAAATATGCTCTTAAAAGTTGCAAAAAGACCCAATTTTGTCACACCACTTAACAAAAGAGACTTTTTTTTAATTTTAAAAGATTGAATCGGAATTGGGACAATATTGACTTCATGATGAAATTGGATTGGCACCGTATCCAAAAAAAAACTTCATTAAGTTCCCTAGAAACCATAATTTAACCATTGTACAATCCTCCTTATTGGTGACTGTTAGGGAGAAAAATAAAGTTATTCAGCTGTAGTGTACTTCACTCTCACTCTCAAGAAAATCAGATGAAGATTCTTGGACTTCCAGACACCAGGCAGGATTTTATGGCTCATTCTGGAAATTCATGCTCGAGGTCAATTGCTATTTTTGTGGTTCACTCGTCATCCGCTCCAATTCTATGGCGGGATAGAATTCCAGTGAATGCCTTCAATATGAACCATTGTATAGACTGACCCCAGTGCCCCAACTAGTGGTTCACCAGCCTCAACTCAAGAATCAAATAGTCATTTAAAGATGTGATCCAGTTACATGAAATCAGCATAAATCAATCAATAGCAACATCTTCTGTTCAAAGCTCTTCTCCACGGCTTCATTTTTTTACAGTCATGAGACAAACTCTGCTATAGGATTCCCATTACAACTAGCTTACATTTATTCATACGAAAGAAGTAAAAGCAACTAATACAATTTACAATGATGTATTAGCTTATCACATCAGAGGCACTTTCAGAATTTTCCAAATGTCTAGGTCTATGTTTCAGTCCCTAGGTTGAGTGCGCAGTGTGGGAGACATCTTGACTCAGCAAACCCAATCTTTAAAAATATATGCCCCCAATTCGGATTTTCAATTGAGGAGAGGTGCTGTAAATAGGTGTTGGGGTAAGTGACCCTGGAATAAGTGTGAAGGCTACCAGGTACAGAGTAAGGCTGGGTGCAAGGTCTGCCTCAGTGCTCCAGCACTGTGTTTAAATAAAAAATAAAAAAAACAAAAAAAATCCCTCCAGCCCCACTTACACACTCCCTATGCCCCATCCATCCCAAACCAATCCATACTATCACCCCCCCACTCCCCGCTTCCAGCTCCCAGAGCCCCTCAAAGCCCATACTGAACCATCCTTCGCTATTGGTGGGTCAAAATCCTGCAGCATCCTCCCTACCAGCACTGTGCATGTACCTACACCGCATGGACTGCAGGAGTTCAAGAAGGCAACTCAACACGCCCTTTTCAAGGGCAATCAGGGCTGATCAATAAACACTGGCCCTCCAGCAATGATGTAGAGATACCGGCGTTGGACTGGGGTAAATGCAGTAAGAAGTCTGACAACATCAGGTTTAAATCCAACTGATTTAGTTGATAGTAAACTCACAAGCTTTCAACTCTATGGCCTTCGACTCTATATCCTCATTCGCCTGACAAAGGCCATAGAGTCGAAAGCTTGCGAGTTTACTATCAAATAAATTGGTTGGATTTAAACCTGGTGTTGTCAGACTTCTTACTGTGTTCCCTCCAACATTGCCCATATCCCATAAATGAAGGGCAAAGATCCCCGTCTACCAACTATCACCCTTCCCCCACCCTATGGCCTGTCACACCCCTACCGTTCTATCACCATCATGGCACTCCATACCCTTCATTTGAACTTAGTACCAACTCATGCCAACATATGCCGCCCTTACCCACCATCTCTTGTCCTTACCGCCGCCATAACAATTCACTTGGTATATTTTGACACTTCTTGGACAGTTCCTTAACAGCAATAGTCCCCCGACAATTTTACAGTTCCAATAGGCAGAATTTTATGCTCCCTACAAGATGAGGCAGAGGGAGCATTCATATGGAGACCCTCCCAAACCCAGATCAATTTCACGCTTGAGCAGTCAGAGCCATGGGCAGAAAACCCACCTGAGAAACCATCTGTTCATCTATTAAGACCCTTACTAGCCACTTAAGAGCCTTTTCTACCCAGCCTCTACTCTTAGGCTAGCAGATGAGGGGTAGGATGGGAGAGGGATAATAAAACCTTTCCCCAGTTTTGGTGGAAAGATGGAATAATGCCTCAAAAGGACCCCTCAGAGTTGGGGGCACACACTGCTTTCCACCCCCCCCATCACCCCCCTGAGCATTTCTGTACCTTCCCTCCTCAGTACTTACCATTTCGAAAGTTTCAGGCAGAGCACTGCAGTACCACTTGTGGCCATTGCAGTACTGTACCTGGCCAGGTTGAAGAGCTGCCCACCAATTAATTTGACTGATGGCTGTCACTGGAAATAACAATGGAAATACCACCCACTGCCAATCAACACAACGGTAGCTGCACAGCAAGTGCCAACTTGCATGATAGTGAGTGCCAATTACTCATCATGCTTAAAGTCCTATCCAATGAACTTGCCTGTAAAATGTGTACAATCATGTTTAATTCTAACAATTGCAAAGAGTGCCTTAATTCTCCCAAAAGTGTCCTAGGACCTGGTCCAAAGTGGTATTTTACTTCTCTTAAGGCCTGACTACCCACAAATCCACCAGTTTCATGTGTCCTCTTACCTAGTCTAATCTACACAGTCCATGGTTTACGCAGCTGAAATTCACACAGTGAAAAATCCTGGCCCAGCTCCAGTCCCACCCCTGTGAAGGCAGGAGAAACTGGATTCTGGTCAAACTTAAGAGATTTCAGCCATTTCCAGGAGAGATTTCTATTGTGACAAAAATCTGGACTTTCAAGTTGCACAAGTGAAATCCAGCCTGAAGATCTAACTTGTTTGTTTGTTTGTTGCTAGGGAAGAGAAGCAGATGGTCACATTTCTTCATTGCTATTACTTGAAGTACTCATTATAGAAATAATGATGAACAGCTAAAACATTTCTGGTAAAGGTTTCAAAGTGCCAATTACCAAAAGAGTGAAGGTTCCTTTTGGGATGGCTTGATCATATTAGGAATTCAGAGTGAAATAACAGTTTAGCTGGTTTCAAACAACAAGATTTCAGTCTCAAATTTGATACAGATCAAAGACTAGAATGTTTATTTAACCCTCCCTAGCATGGCAGGATCTCCTGTGAGCTGTGCAATCTGATTTTCTTATTAAAAGCCACTAGGTACAATTTTACCAGCTTGTCCCACCAGTCAATCAGTGAGGCAAGTAAGGTATCATGAGAGGCAAAAATCCGGATCATGCCTGACTTCTCACCTATCGTGATGTTACTGGTGCTGATTTACCAACAAAATCACCTTCAAGCCCAGAAAGAGCGCAAAATCAATTTAAGTATGCAAGATATGCTTAGCACATCATTAGTGAGGCATGGACTATCATATGGATTCCACCAGTGGAGACCAGATGTGATGGCTTTGCTGGTGGGACCAGAGGCCAAAGAAGCCCTCAGGTGGCTGGGAACCGGGCCGGGCAGTACCTTTTGGGCAATGACAGTGCCCAATAAGCACCCAGGGGCAGTGTCAAATTGATAGGATCTAAAAAGGGGTGGAGCCATGACACAGGAGGCATGAGGAGGGGGAGCTCTGTAGGGGAGGTCAGAGAAGGGAAGAAATCCACAGTGGGGTTTGATCGCAGGTTGGATAATCACAGGGTTGGGCGAACTCAGTAGACAGTGTGATCGGGCATGGGGAGAAGTCTCCAAAGGTGGCGATTGGTATGGGGGTGATATCCAGGAGTGTGACAGCCACAGGCAAGTGGGAGACAGAGACCAAACCAGGGAGTGATTAGCAGTGGGTCCTGATATCAGCAACGAAGTGGGGGGGGTGGGGGGGGGGGGGGGGGGGGTGCGCTGTGGGTGAAGTGGTGATGGGTGTCAGGAGCTCTCCCAATACGCTGGGAGATCGGGGTACCTGCGCAATGGCGCCTCAAGAACTTTGCAGCTGGCTTTACAAACAAGCTTCAACTCCCCCACCACATCAGGTCTTTTTGTTAACTAAGTGCCATGCAATTGCAGCTGGGAGGTCACCCAGAAATTCTCTCCTGTTTTCATGCTCGTTCGGCACTGAGAATTGTTTTTGTAAAATTCCACCCATTTACTTCACACCTTTTCAATGCTTCACATTAGAATATCTAAGTACGCTCAAACTCGTTGTGTGTTAATTTACTTAAATTTGCTTGAAAAAACAGTGTCTACAATTTATTTATATAGGGATTCAAATGCTGTGCACTGCTAGTCAATGATGATCTGTGACCATCAAGTTGAAAGCTTGATCTATCATTAAAGTTGGGGCGGATAAGCAGATCTTTTTCGTACGATTCTACAAAGATATTGGGAGAAGTCAGAGCAATGGGGCACCAGAAAGAAATAAATTTTCAGAGATGTGGGAATGGAGAGGGGGAATGGGACTGATTTGGATTGATTCACAGAGAATTGGCATGAACTCAGTAAGCTGATTGGTTTTCAGCAGTGCTGTACTATACGAAACACCATGACTTTATGACGTGTGGAAACTACTTTCCTATTGTGGCCAAAATTATTAAGGAAGAACACATATTTTAACAAAAGGATAAGAAACCAAACAAGGGAAATTGGGCTGAACTGACTGAGGAGAAACACTGATGAAGGATGGTATGGTTGATCACTGCAAAGGCTGCATAGAGGTCACGGAGGGATAATACGTTATGTTCACAGTCACAGACTGTGAACATGATGTATGGAGACATCAAGGGGACACAAGATTATTTTGGCAGATAAGGCAAAGGAGAAACCAAAGAGCTTCTACAAATACATAAAGGGCAAAAGAGTAATAAGGGAGAGAGAGATGCCTCTTAAGGAACAACAAGTTCATCTATGTGCGGATCCACAAGAGATGGGTGAAATTCTAAATGAATATTTCTCATCAGTATTCACTGTTGAGAGAAGCATGGATGATAGAGAACTTGGGGGAAATAAATAGTGATGTCTTGAGGAGTATACATATTACAGAGAAGAAGGTGCTGGACGTCTTAAAGCACATTAAGGTAGATAAATCCCCAGGATCTGATGAGGTGTATCCCAGGACATTGTGAAAGACTGGGGAGGAAATTGCAGGTCCCCTAGCTGAGATATTTGAATTATTGATAGTCACGGGTGAGTTGCCTGAAGATTGGAGGGTGGCAAATGTTGTGCTTTTGTTTAAGAAGGCTGCAGAGAAAAGCCTTGGAGCTACAGGGCAGTGAGCCCTTACATCCGTAGTGGATAAGTTGTTAGAAAGTGTTTTGAGAGACAGGATCCACAGGCACTTAGACATGCAAGAATTGATTAGGACAGTCAACATACCTTTGTGAGTGGAAAATCATGTCTCACAAATTTGACTGAGTTTTTTGAAGGCATAACCAAGAAAGTAGATGGAGGCAGTGCAGTTGATGTTGTCTACGTAGACTTCAGCAAGGCCTTCGATAACGTGGTAGTTTGTTGCATAAGGTTAAATCTCATGCAATCCAGGATGAGGTAGCCAAATGGATATAAAATTGGCTTGAGAACAGAAGACAGGGTAGTTGTAAAGGCTGTTTCTCAAACTAGAGGCCTGTGACCAGTGGTATGTCCCAAGAATTGGTGCTGGGTCTACTGTTATTTGTTATTCATATCAATGATTTGATTGGGAATTTAATAGGCATGGTGAGTAAGTTTACAGATGACACCAAGATTGGCGGTATAGTGGGCAGTGAAGAAGGTTATCTAGGATTGCATCGGGTCTTGATCAATTGGGCTGTTGGGCTGATGAATGACAGATGGAGTTTAATTTGAATAAATGCGAGGCAATGCGAGGTTTTGAAAGATCGAACCAAAGCAGGACTTACTCAGAGATTTGCAGAACAAAGAGGCGTAGTGGTACAAGTTCATAGCTTCTTGAAAGTGGAATCACAGGTGGATAGAGTGGTGAAGAAGGCATTCAGCATGTTTGGTTTCATTGTTCTGAACATTGAATACAGGAGTTGAGATGTCTTGTTGAAATTGTACAAGATATTGGTAAGGCCACACTTGGAATACTGTGTACAGTTCTGATCACCCTATTATTGAAAGGATATTAAACTAGAGAGAGAACAGAAACAATTTATAATGATGCTACAGGAGTTTGATGGTTTGTTATATGGAGAGGCTGGATAGACTGGAACGTTTTTCTCTGTAGCGAAGAAGGCTTAGGGGTGATCTTATAGAGATCTATAAAATTATGATGAGCATAGATAGACTATGGCTAGATAGTCCATACCTTTTTCGAAAGGTAGGGAAGTCTAAAACTAGAGGGCATAGGTTTAATGTGAGAGAAGAGAGATACAAAATAGTCCAAAGGGGCAATTTTTTCACACAGAGGGTGGTGAGTGTCTGGAATAAGCTGCCAGAGGTAGTCGTAAAGGCTGGTGCAATATTTTCTTTAAAAAATATTTAGACAGTTACATTGGTAAGAGGGATATGGGACAAACATGGGCAATTGGGACTAACTTAGGGGTTTAAAAAAAAGGGATGGCATGAACAAATTGGGCCAAATGGCCTGTTTCCATGCTGTAAACCTCTATGATTCTATGAGATATCATTTGCCACTTTGGTTCGTGTTGTTTCAGTGATGTGACACGGATGACAAACTAATTGGAAGAGTCTAACGTGGTGTTACAGGATAGAAGTTTACATAGTGGAAATTAGGTTCACATTGCAGCCTCTAAAGTAAAACAGTAAATATTATGTAACTGAGGTCATGCTCTGATTAATTTTAGTTCAAGATGTTCAGCAAATATTAGTACAACTCTTACTGCTATGCTGAGTACACCATTCTTTGTCAAGTTTGGAAATAGTAACTATTCAGTACTTGATTGAACGTACATCGTTACCACTCGTTACACTGAATCTTAATTGTATATCTGGACATGTATATCTGGACATGTAACTATTTTCTATGAACTACAGTTTCAAATATTGTTTTCTAAGGTTTAGTAGTAATTGCATGGAAATTCATTTGTCAGGGAATCACAGAATAGATACAAGACAAAGATGGCCATTTGGCCCATCACTTCAGTGCTGGCTCTCAGAAGAAGCAATTTACCTTGTGTTGTTTCCCAGCCTTCTCCCCTTAGTCCTACTTATTTTTCCTTTTCAGACAATAACCCAGTTCCTTTTTACATGCCACACTCACAGGCAGTACATTCCAGCTCCTAATCATTCACTGTGTGAAATCGGCAACATTGCTTCTTTTGCTAATTACTTTAAAACTGTGTCCACTTTCCCCTATCTGTTTAGACCCTACATGATTTTGAATACCTCTGAAGTCTCCTCTCAATCCTGTCTGCTCCAATGAAAACTGTGCCAACTTCTCCAATCTATCATTAACTGAAGTTCCTCATCCCTGGAAACATTTTTGTGTATCTTTTCTTCACTCCCTCTATTGCCTTTGCATTCTTCCCGAAGTGTGGCATCCAGAATTGCACTTAAGTTAAACATAACCTCGTTGCTTTTTTTACTCTATTCCCCAACTATGAAAACTAAGGACAATCTTTGCTTTATTAAAATATAGAGACATAGAAATTAGAAGCAGGAGAAGGCCATTCAAGCCTGCTCCACCATTCATTATAATCATAGTTGATCATCAAATTCAATATTTTGATCCGCCACTTGTAGAAACATGAACGATGTTTTCAATCTGCCCTGCCATCTTCAATGACTTATACACCTCTACCCTTTTACTCCCTTTAGAATTCTATCATTATTTTCCATGGCCTGTTTGAAACAAAATGAATCATTTTACACTTCCTGTATTAAATTTTATCTGCCACTTGTCTGTCTATTCCATCAATTTGTCTATGTCATCTTGAATTTCTACTGTCTACTTCTTCTGTTGTTGTTGCATGACTATTTACTATTTCCTTGCAATTTGTGCCGGTCCAGTGTTTCCAGTCATATGTTAGTGAACAAGCAACTACTGCCTAAGTTAAGGACCTAATTTTAATGTTTGGACACGTGGGCGGAAGAGTAGTCCAAGAAGGAGAAAATCTGGAAGAATGTGAAGTGTATTTTTCAGTGTTTCTTTTAAAACACTGGCTGAATTAATATATATTTCCAGGTTTCCTGATCAATGAGTGTCAGGAAACACGATGATAATCTGCATGTCCTGGTCTATTTCGCTGTCTTCTCTTCCTTCCCTTCAGTTGTTGCTATGTCTTTGCCTTGCTTTTACTGGCAAGTTCCAGGTGGCCGGGGAAGCCATAGATGCAACCCAAGTTCAGTTGCATATGCTTTAACATTGCTCTAACTGAACAATAAGTATTGAAAGTGACAGACTGAAGGGATTGCACATATATAGTCTAATGCAGTGGAGTGAAATGCAGAAGTCATTCACTCACTTTTCTGATGCACTCACATTTTTTCAAGGTTTCAACAAACATCTAAATATGTGCTCACCCACATTTAAATTTCTCCTGTGTTTCTAATACTTGTGGTTATGCATGGAGTTTCAAATACTGGCACAAGGTTGCCTTTACCCTTGATCAGTGAGACACTGCCTCCTCCATATTTATATCCTTCTGTGAAAAAGATGTATTTCAAATTAAAATGTACCTTCAATCTTTATCTTTCATGGAATCAGACACGTTTCAATTTTGTATAGCAAGTTGCTATACAAGATATTTAGGTTCTAAAACATGAATGTCATTTTGAATGAAACATGTCTCAGTTGTCTAGCTAACGCAACCTGTAGGAAACCTAATAAACATGTAAATGCTGTGCCTAGTTATGCACCCTGTAACTGTTACAAATTCCTCAATGCTGAATTCACTCATTGTCAATCCCACCCATAATTTCTGGTCAGGAACAATGAGGAGGGATTCTCTATTTAAACGGGCCCTCAGACATAGTAAAGAGAAAAATGATGGGAATTTGGGGAGTGAAGACATTTGAATGCTGGAGCTACCAGTGTTAGAGGACTCAGCGTAGGTTAAATGCTGAACTGTGTCAGGCTCTGTTAAGCAGGCTGCATTTGGATACCTGTTCCACACCCACAGCAAAGCCTATCCATTCAGATGAGGTCTGATTTTGAAATTATTGTGAGCCTCATGTCGGCTTAGACTGCCATGTGTAATCCTAGCTACAGAGATCAAATTTCTTGCCCAAAGTATTGAAATCATCTCAAAATTTGATAGGTGAAAACCTCATTATAATAATTAAACAAAACTAATCTGTTCTTCTGAGAATGGATTATTTGCCAATCCCTCTTATCAACCCACCTCTATTAAAAACAGATGTGGTTAGTTTGGATTTGGGCTTAAAGTTTATTAAACTTTCACGTGCTAAGTGACTCATTTTGGAAGTTAAAGCTCCTCTCAGTATTTCTGGATCACAGTTTAATTTAGTCACTTATATTTAGAAATGATTTTGTTTAAAATATAAATATTTAGGGAGTGGTTGAGGGACCGTAGTTCAAACGTTCAGTTTGGAACCACCACAAGATCTTTGAACCTCAGTCAGGAAAAAACTTTGAAATCTCATTTATCAATAGCAAAACTTTTACAGAAAATACTTTAGTTATTTACTTGGAAGTTAATTAGTCAAGTAAAATTCAGTAGTTATAAAGTAGCACATAATATTGCTTTTATTTGATCCTGGATTGTAGCTGGACCAGCTTCCATTATTTTCCCCACAGTTGTCATTATGTCTGTTCTATAGCATGTTATTTGTGTAATAAAATACAGTCCACGAGAAGGATTGGCCTACCAAATTCTTCCTTAACAATTGAGCTTACCATGATATCGGAGAACTGACAGGGAACCTCTGTAAGTTCTTTGGAGAGGCCCGATGGAATCAAATGCCCTTCATGCAATTAAGTAACTACTGATGGACTTGCCCCGCTATTAAGGTCCCCCAGAGTCAGCATCTCACCTGCTAAGAGCTGCCAGTCACTCAGTGGCAGCAGCTCATCAGTGCTGCCAGTGGGAGCTGTGGCTACTAGTTGACACTGCACCCGCCAGATGCCTAGAATCATTGTGGACCTCGAGTCCAAAGGTGAGTGAGGGCAGGAAGGAGTTTGGAGGCAAGGATTCCTCAGCCATCCCCCCACCAAGGCTCTTATCCTGGGAGGTTGCACTAGTAGAGCTAACAGAGTTTGTTGGGCGACCATGTAAGAACACAAGGAAATGGCCCTATTTTATCCATGACCCACAAACAAACTGTGATGGGCTCAAGGATAATGGGTGTTATGGCTTTGTAATAGAGCCTAATTGACATCCTCTTCTTTCCTCTCTCTCCTTCCCGTCCATGCCATCGATGTGGACTGGGATACCACATCAGAATTTTTAGTTCTCCCGCTTAGTTTAGCTGCTGCTAGGAGACTGATGTTGGACCTTTCCCATGATGAAGTGGGCTTGACCACCATGTTTCCCTCTGCAAAGTTCTGCCTTAATTTTTGTCCAATGTTCCAGTTCGGTGAACTCTCCAAGCTGCTTTAACTTAGTTGACTTATATCAACTTTGCTCATCAGTTTCTTTGACTCAGGATAAAAACTTGTACCATCTTCTTTAATTTGATGACAAAAAGATTATCTAAGATTGAACTGGGGAAAGATGAGCATTGGTCCAAACTGATCATATTAACTACATTTATTTTTTGGTTTATCTGAGATATTCATCCTAGAGTTTGGAATTATTACCAGCAAACTTATTGTAACTTCTATTTTCCCAATTCTACAGGGGCAAAACAGTTCTTGATACCTGCCAGCACCTCACTATTAAATCATATCACTGGCATCCACAACAAATCAATGGACACAAGTTTGAAGGGAAGAATGGTGATTCCCTGCAAGTTCCTGAACGGCTGTTGGAAGTATCTCCTACATCCTCGCTTAGCATGGGAGATGGAAGCTGTCGACATGTGCAATTCACAGAGTACAGCAGCCAGCAATGGTTTCAAACCAGTGTAAAAGGAATTGCACTCAACAATAAAGTAAGACAAATGTTCTCTAAAAATGCTTCTTTAAAAATAGTTACACATAAAATTATTGATGACTCAGAATGAGATGAACAGATTGAAATAATGGGATTGAAGTTGATCTTTGATGGTATCAAATATAGCATTTTTTTTCATTGACTTCTAGTCATTGACCAGTTTTCTTCTGGTCTAGAAAGGATATGCAGTCCGTGACAAATAGTTTTCCGGTCACACTTGAATGTCAGACACTTCTAGCCTCACCCATAGTTGGGATTTGCACATGTCACTGCAATGCTGAGTGCTAAATTCTCCATTCTCACTGCAATGAGATGGGAATGGCTAAGGTCAGAGAATTCCACCTGAGATCTTTATTTCTCAATGAATTCCACTTGCATTTGTTCACCTGAATAAGGGGTGAAAAATGATAAAATTCTATAAATAATTGGTTATATTAATAATTTTCAGATAAAAACAGTTTTGAGGACAATTTCATGAATAACTGAAGCAGTACTTGGTGACAGTTTCTGAATGATTGTCATTAGTGTTAAAAGGCTTTTATTTCATTGTTGAACTGATATTACTTTTATTTGAGTTCACCTGAGCATTATTCAGTGGTGCGCCTTTTCACATGAGCTGAATTGTACCAGCCCTCTAGGGGTAGGCTGGGAAGCAATGAGAAACATAAATGGCAAGGGAATGTAGGTAATGTTGTTATTCTCCTGCCACTGTGGCATTTTAACAGTGGAAGGCAGCCCACAAATCAAAGGCCAATTGAATCAATTAAATGACCTTTTAAAGGCTGCTGATGCTGGCATTTTACAACTCTGGCAGCCTTTGTACACTCGGGAGAGATTCCTCCTAATCAAGCAACAGAAGGGAGTGGCCAACAGAGGGGAGAGCTGTTCCCATTGGTATTTGCTGCCTCAAGACAACTCCACTTCTGTTGTCACTGATATCCCCGCACTCTCCCTGTTACCTGGGCACAACACCCCCAAACACCAGTCACTCCTTTGGTTCTACTTCCAAGACATCTACTCTGCTGGTGCAGTTTTGACAATGACCACTACTATTGGGATGCACTGCTGAGCAGCTGGCATTCCGATTAGCCACCAGCGCTTGGAGGTGGGTTCATTTCTTTCAAAGGGACAGGAGTCCCAGTGGCAACAAATTAGTTAGTGAAAAATGCACCCAGGGGTCATATCTCCCACCGCAATGACAAAATTACAGCCCATCGTTCTAACATTATGTGGTGTCATATTAGATAAGAAGTTACATCTACAAAGTGATTTGATCTTGGTTAAGTAAAAAGAATGGTTAAAGCTGTTTCAAATAATGTTGTTATTATAACCCTAGTCTCTTCTGATTGCCGCTGCATCCTAGATATTTTCAGCAAGCATAAAGGATCGTGGTTCACGGCCTCTTGCGGACAACAGTGAAATAATCTATCAAATTCACACTCCAGACAGTCGCATTGTTCCACACAGATCTGCGTGTCTTCTATGGAACCAAGCAGCTGAAAGGTGCAATTATGAAATAGTTGATTCTGCATGTCATTTAACAACTGCATTCTTGTAATTAAATGCAAAAAATAGTGGAATAAATATGTAGCTGCTATATTCCACTTCAGAAAAAAAGAATGGTTTTAGCCATTTTCCTATAAATATCAATATGTATATGTCGAAAGGATCATAAATTAGGTGGGGATTTAGTCATGCTGAGTTCCATCCTTCCATTGAACTTTTTGGAATGGTCTAAGAGGCAAAAAACAAAAATTGCCATCAGTATCAAGAGATCTGTGTTGAAGACTCTGATTGTTAGAGGTTTGGATCCTCAGTGCATCCCTCAAGGACTGAAGTAAGATTGATTTCTTAATATATATAGAAACCCTGCAGTGCAGAAAAACGCCACTCAGCCTATTGAATCTGCACTTGACAATAATCCCACCCAAGCCTAGAGTAGAGGAGTCAATTACTAGGGGATGAAGTTTAAGGGCAAGGGACAAAGTTTAATGGATATGTACAAGGCAAGTTTGTTTTACACAGAGTGGTGGGTGCCTGGAACTCGCTGCCAGGGGAGTTAGTGGAAGCAAATATGATAATAACTTTGAAAGATCGTCTTGATAAATAAATGTGTAGGAAGGGAATAGAGCGATATGATCCCCAGAAGGGCAAGGGGTTTTAGTTAGATGGACAGCATGGTCGGTGCAAGTTTGAAGGGCCGAAGAGACTATTCTTGTGCTGTAATTTTCCTTATTCTTTGAAATGCAGGATGTACTACATATTTTTATAGCCCTGTCTCCAACTCCTGCTAACTTCAAGTTGGTCTCTAACTTGATGCATGTGACTACTCAGTTTAGCTTCGCATGTGTTGTTGTGTAAGTGAAGATAATTAGAAAGATATAGATGCCCGATTTCTACATTAGTAAAGTTCTGCATATTGCTAGCAGAATGCCTTATTCTCCAAAAACACTTGTCAAAATATCAAAATGTGCATCATAACTTTTTCCATCCATCAAACATGATGGAGATGGATAGAGATAGAGGATAACATGATGCCTGTCATACGATTTAATGAAATTCAGTCATGATGGGAAAGGCTGTGGAGGAATTTTAATTCCACCCTCCCCCCACCTTTTCCCCAGCTTGCAATGTCTCTCATCTTCCCTCCCTCCTGTTTGTTGGTTTGACCCCTCTCCTTCTGTGCTGGAATATCTCCCAGTTATTGGGTACCACCTCCACAAATCCTCCAGCTGCCTGGCCCATCCTTGCTGACATTGACAGGTTGATTGAATGTTAGGCAGGAAGCAGATTTTAAAAATAAATGATATTGAAACTTGATCACTAAATTTGCAGGAATTGCACACTCCTGGCAATTCCAGGTTTCTTCCTACACTGGTCCATCCACACAATTAATTCATCCTATTCATCACAATGCCCATGTTATTCACCTGGGAAAATCGATATCAGTAGCAGAATAAATAACAGCCTCAATAGTTTTACTCCCTCAGTGAACCTGATGATAAGCTTGCCATATTTTTTATCGAGGCCTGCCCGCAAACAACTAAACCCATGCTTCAAACAAACAAATCAGAATCTAACAGTGTAGTAGAATTGTAATTTTGAGGAAGATATGGGTGGATCTTGTGGCACTAGCATTCCACGTATGTGTAGTAACATTCCAATTGTCGGTAAAATGTTCAAAGTCAACATTTTTTTTTGTGGGGGAACTGTAGAGTGTTCCTCTCAGCTGCTCAAAATGGCCAGTGGCCTGTCTAACCTTGTCTCAAACATCCATCCAAGCACCTATCCACCAAACAGCTCTTTGCTGGCTTGCCGACATTCTATATTCTTGAGCTGGAAGAGTGATGTGCAGCATCAGAATGCATGTTTGTCGTTGCAGCTTGCCTACCAAACTTCAGAGGAAGTCAAAGCCTCAAAAGTACAAGTGTCTCTTCACCACTAGAACAAGTAACCCAGTCAACATGTTCCACTGCCCAAAATTCACAACTGACCCCAGCAAGCACACTTCATCCTCATGCAGAATGACAGAGAATTGAGCCCATTTGTTGTTGTCTTCTTGCTGACTGATGGTTCAGAGTTTCATCCACCAGGAATACATATTGGGCAATAGTGTTGCACACAGTTCATGATTGAGTAAAAATAGTGTGCTGCAAACATGAACTCATCTGGAAAGCACTCTCAGCTGAGTAAGTTGGTCTTTTGCTTTCCTTACTGCTGTGAGAAGGTCATTTTAACTTAATCCACCAAATGGGAAATTTGCACAATCAGATTAGTTTCTCTATTTTATTGGATTAAGATTAGAGGCTTATCACCATGATTAAACCAATTTACGGGCAAACATAGGCCGAATTTAGTTTTTATTCAATGTGGAATGCATGATCTTTCCCTCTTCAATAAAAATACAACTTTAGTGTAGGTTTGATCATAGCCAGACCACTGCCAATAGTTCTACATGCAAAAATTCGAATATATGTGACATCCAAGTGATGAGAAAGAAATTATGAGTAGAATTGCCTGAAAAATGATTAAGGGTTGGGGATTTTCTGGCTGCACTTTTTTTTTTTATTAAGCAATTTATTAAGCAACACAGCACGGGAAACAGGCCCTTCGGCCCAACGAGCCCGCGCCACCGTAATACCAAATACATTATCCTATTTTAATATTCCTATATAATAATATATATATTAATCCTAATTTGGAAAATTTTCACCATAGGGACAATTTGTTACCCAATCAGCCTAAGAGCGAATTTTTGGGTTGTGGGAGGAAACCGGAGTGCCCGGAGAAAACCCACGCAACCACGGGGAGAACGCGCAAACTCCCGCAGACACCGGCCCAATTCCAAGTGTCTGCACAGCCACATCGATAGTCTCTGAGCTGTCATGGTGCCCTTCTTGTCCCAAAGCCGGAAAATCCCATCCAAGGTCAACAGACCATTGCATGGTCTGTGTCCCGTCTGCTATGATTCCTGGGGTGGGCACAACTGGAAAATTCTGCCCTGAGTATCATAACGATGAGAACCCATATTTAATTTGTTTTTGGGAGAATAATGAATTGCATGCTGGTTCTGGGAAGGCGGGGCCTAAACATAGTGGTGAGCCTGGCTGCCAAGCAATTGAGCACCATTCTGAAAGGTCAAAAGGCATAGGGAAACTTCCTACCACCAAAGACATCAGGACTCCCTACCCCTCATCTGTGGCATGTTTCTCCATCCTCTAGCGACATTGACTGCCAGCATTGGGGCCCTCTCATTAAGCCCCTCTTCATGCCCCCATTTATGGCCCCCCTCTATGCCCTGCCCTTTGACCCCTCCCCACCTAATCTCCTTCATAGCCCCCTTCATGATCCATCCTTTCATATCACCCCATCATGCCCCTACCTGTCGTACCTTTATCATGCATCACTTCTTCAAGAACCCCACTCAGGCCCTATCCTCACCCCACCTTCTTGGCACTGCTCTGGCACACTGGCAGTACCCACCTGACACTGCCTACCTGGCAATGTCAGTGTGCCAGGTAGGCACAACCAGTATGCTAGGTGGGTACTGCAGAATGGGCACTTCCCAAACAGACGCAGAACTACCAGGGACCTCAACGGCCTCCAAGCCCCCTCTCCCCTCTCAAGTGTGGCCATTGTGTCTGGTTTCTGTAAGTGGAAACCAGTAGTGACTCTCCCCAGGCTCACATGGCCTGAATATCCCGAAAGCTGGGAGAATCTGGTTTTGAGTGAGCTAAGCATATTTAAATGCTTTTTTAAAATATGTTAATCAGCCTCTCACCCTTTCTGAGCACAGTCCAGTTTGCATCAATAGAAAGGGACCAGGACAATTGCAAACCATTTGGCGCCGTGCACAAAATCCATTTTTAGACCCACACACAATTTTCCCAGATCTGAGCCAGGTGCGATAATGTTGGAAATTGCCCACTAATTTTAATTTTAATTCATTTTTACATTTGAGATGTTAATGTCTTCTGCAGGATTCTTTACTGTATATTTCTTTTCATAGTTGGTTATCGGACACGCAATTCTGTCGAGTGGTTGAAGATACCAGTAACTACGTTGAGTGTGCCTGCTCACACATGTCTACCTACACAGCTTCTGCCCTAACAGACAATCTTTCCTCATACAATGAAGCCTTCTTTGCAGCTGCATTTATTTGCATTTCAGGTATGTGGATTAGAAAATATCATTTGGAAAAACACATGATCATATTGCATAAGATTGCTGCTGATTGGCTAGTGTAGAAAGAACACAATTACCTTTCCAATACTGTAAGGGTAAAAGATCAAACTTTAATTGTCTTCCTGCATTTATTTCAGCTGCTACTGTTCAAAGTGTTGCAATGTTGCAATTTCTTACCTTCCCTTACCCAAAAATCAACCATAAAGAAATAGCTCATCATAAATTTGGTTAATAAATACCTAACATTATAAATAGTCTCCCTGGTTCTGGTTTAAAATCCTGTCAGAATCAATACGAGAGCTTCAATTTCTATGAAACTTAACTTATCAATTCCCACAAACTTGTAATAGCAATGTTTGTCCCTAGTGCATTATATATAGCTGCTGAGTTCTACTTAGGGAAAAAAATCAAACTCCATAAGACCATAAGACATAGGAGCAGAACTAAGCCACATGGCCCATCGAGTCTTTTCCACTATTTAATCATTGTTGATATTTTTCTCATCCCCATTCTCTTGTCTTTTCCCTGTAACCCCTGATCCCCTTATTGATCAAAAACTTACCTGTCTCTCCAGTCATTGAATGCCAAATTTCTGCACCGGGAATGAGAGTATAAACCCTAACTTCATCTGATAGTTAAACTTTGCTTTTGACTTGTGTTTCATCCAATTTTGGAGAAGTTTCTGGTTGGGCAGTGGTGCCAGTCATTAACACCCACCCAGATTTTCCACTACAATTATTGTTGGATGCTGCACGAATGTCTTCTAAAGAACCTGAGATGAAACAATTAATGGCAGTTGTCCAGTAGGCAGTAGGTCCTACATGAATAAATCATCAACAGAAACATCAGTGAAACATCACTTCCTGGTACCATGTTTCTCAGAGATATTCAGAAAAATGACTCCAGCCGATAGACTTTGTGGTGAAGGCCTTCTTTGATCAGATCTTTCACTTACTATGTTCAACAGGCTGGGCTTCTGTTTCTCCTGGTTTTTGGTGTTGCTTCTCCTCGTGTCCCTTTATCCAAGGGCAAAGAAGCAAGAATAGCACCCATGTCAAGCGGCGAGTGCTGATTTAGAATGATCAAGACAAAATAAAAATCAGAAACCATCAACTTCTTGGCACAGAAATGCCTTGGCTATCCACTAAGCTCAATCACACAAGGTTTCCCATGATATTTATGCCTGCAATTCAGTGCCTATTTAAATAATGCTTCCGATCATGTCAGCAGACCACCCTTGCTATTGATAAGTGGGACCAGTGATAGTGGGGTCTACCTGGATAGATTTGGGTATTGTGCGGTATGGGGTGTGAAGTTTACACATTCTTTTTTGTGTCTGCGTGGGTTTCTTCCGGATTCTCCTGTTTCCTCCCACAGTCCAAAAATGTGCAGGTTCGATGGCTTGGACATGCTAAATTGCCCCTTAGTGTCCAAGATGTTCAGGTTCGATGGAATCAGCATGGGAAAGGGCGGGAGGAGAGAGCCTGAGAAAAATACACTATTAGAGAGTTGCTGGCTGAATGGCCTCTTCTGCAGTGTAAGGATTCTATGATCAAGAGTTGGGGGGGGGGGGGGGGGGGAAATAGTGAGGGTGGGAGGGTTGTTGCTCCAGAGGCAAGTGGGTGCCCCCTCCCCCCCTCTCTCCTCCCCCACACCCCTAAGCCCACTGGAAGGCTGCCAGAATTTATCAGAGAGTCTCCCCACGCAGCGGACTACTCACACACTACTTGTAAAATGTCAGCAGCAATGAGAAAAGACCCTTAATTGGCTTTCCTGAATTCTATGCACCTTTCCTGCCATTGGCAAAATACTATGGAGGTGGGAGGTGGTAATTCGGTTTGGCCTTCGCTCGCCATTACAAACTCTCCCCATCTTCTCACCGTAACCCTGTCAAGCGGGTAAAATGCAGCTCTTAAGGTCATATCAGCATTGTCAGTACATCACAAAACCCCGATTTATGTGTATTAATAAAACAATCACTGATTTTCAGTGGATGTCTCCAGATTCAGCTCCAAAAGCTGAAGTGGCAATTTGCAGATTCTTGGTAGGAATGGGACAGTGTCACTTCACAATATTTTAATGGTTTGTTTACCCCATTCCCATTGAGCAGGTTAGGTTAAAATCTCAGTTCATTTTTCCAATACCCTGGAACCTTCCCAAGACACACTGACTTTGCATATGCCATAAAGTGGGGGAGGAATTTTATTGTCCCATGTGCCCTTGGAGAAAATGTAGGTTTCAGACTCCCTAATAAGTAGCTGTTCTTTTCCTTAACTGTGCTACAATGAATACTTTGTTAACTGGCCGGAGAGACAAACATCTCAAAGATTTTTAGCATCCTGTTAACTGATGTGAAACAGCATTGGTGACAGCAATGAGCAATTTGTATTCAGTCTGTGAATGAAGGTGAATGATGCGGTGACAGGAAAGTAAGAGAAAAAAAATGATAAATAACAGAGAACGACAAAAACAATCTGTACATTGTTTCTCACCAAAATGAATAATTTATCGCATGGAAACATCTTTCCAGCACATCTCGTAAATCGGGAGGAGGGCTCAGATGGGAAAGTTATTACGATAATAGTTTGGAAACAACAAAAGGTGAGAGTAATATAAAAGGCAGAAGTTTTACAAAAGGCACAACAAAGTAAAGGGAAAACTCAAGGATGTAAACTCCTTAAAGAAGGAGAAAGAAATAGGAAATGTGTGAGTAAAATATCAGAGCAGATTAACAGGTTAGAGTGTGCAGCCCAGATGAGCTTTCTTTTTTACCCTTTTGAGTAAGCAATTAAACCAAATGAACAAAGTGAGGGATAGATTAAGACAGCAGGTACTGAGGGCTGAAGAAGGGTTATGGGACTAGAGAACTGCAAACCAGTGAGTGTCACGTCAGTAGTTGGGAAACCATTGAGAAAGTTCTGAAGGAAAGTATCTCTCTCCGTTTGGATAGGCAAGCTTGATTAGAGATAGTCAGCATGGCTTCATCAGAGAGAGGTCATGCCTAACAAATTTGATTGAATTTTTTTGAGGAGGTGACCAGCTGTTGATGAGGATAGTGCAGTGGATGTAGTTTATATAGGTTCCAGCATAGACTTTGACAAGGTTCCCATAGGAGACTTATAAAGGCAAATGCTCGTGGGATATAGGGAAATTTGAGAAACTGGAATCAAAATTGGCTTAGTTGTCGGGGAGACAGAGTGATGACAGAAAGTGATTTTAGTGACTGGAAGCCAGTGGCCAGTGACATGTCACAGGGATCTGAGCTATTATTTGTCATTTATGTGAATGACATAGATGACTATGTGGAGCTAGGATTAGTAAATTTACAATGACACAAAGATTGAATGGGTGGTTAACAATGATGCTAAATGTCTTAGGCTGCAAGAAGATATACATGGGATAGTCATATGGATAGATAAGTGACAAATGGAATTTAACTTTGATAAGAAAGCATTTAATAGATGGCAGTACCCTAGAGAGTTCTGTGGAACAAAGAGACCTTGGCAAGTTGTCATAGATCTCTAAAAATAGAAGGGCATGTTAGTACGGTGGTGAAAAAGGCGTATGGGAAACTTGACTTTATCAACTATGACATAGTTTGCAAAAGCGGGGAAGTAATGTTGGAGTTGTATAGAACATTGGTGAGGCCAAAACTAGAGTACTGTGTGCAGTTCTGGTTGCCAGTTATAAAAAGGATATGAATACACGAGGGAAGGTATAAAGGAGATTCACCCAGAGTGCTGCCTGGGATGATGGTGCAGACTCGATAGGCCAAAGGGCCTCTTCTATACTGTATGATTCTATGACTGAAAACTGCAGAAGCTCCAGAGAAGTATAGAAAACACAAAGGGTTACTTAAAAAAAACAATTAGAATAGCAAAGAGGAGGCATGAAAAACACTGATAGATAAAATAAAAAGATCCAATTTTCTAAGTATATTAAGGACATGAGGATGAGCTTGGAAATAGTAGGCCCCCTAGGAACCAATATGACAATTTGTGTGTGGAGCCGGAAGGTGTAGGTAAGGTTTTCAATGAGTATTTTGCATCTGTACCCACACAGAGAAGGATGATGTTGGTATTGAAATCAGGAGATGCATTCTGATTTACTTGAACAAATTAACATTGAGAGGGAGGAGGTATTAACGGTTTTAAGGGGCTAAGGCTCAGATGAGATGAACCCTGGCTGCTGTGGGATGCAAAGGACAAGATTACAGCAGCTCTGACAATAATTTTCAAATCTTCTCTGGCCACAGGAGAGGTGTCAGAGGACTGGAGGACTGATAATGCGGTTCCATTATTCAAGAGGTAGTTGGGGAAAAACCAGGAAATTACAGCCAGTGAATCTAACTTCAGTGGCAGACAAACTATTGGAAAAGATTCTGAGGGACAGATTTAATCTCCACTGAGGGGAAATTTCAGTGAAGTGTTCTCCAGAAAGTGACCCTGTGTCTAATCTAGAGTTATACCTCACTGAGTTGTGTATCTGCACTGATGAAGGGTTCAGGTGAACACTTTGATGGTTTTACGTCAGCCCTCTCATCCTCAGACAAGTTTTGTGGGTTTGAACTGCTGTTGAGCTGCTTGGATGGCCTTGATTTGCTGTTGCCTAAAGAGAAGAAACTGGAGTTTTAATGGATGAGTTTAAGATATTTCAGTGTACACTTTACTTACTGTGTTTATCAGGATTTGATAAAGGGATGGACCTGTGCTCCATACTAGGTTGTTGGGAGAGGCCAGTCTCCCCTTCCACACAGGAGAGATCCCTGTCCTCTCCAGCCAGCTCAGCTGCAGCCTCCTCAAATTTGGTGGCAGTGAGGACATCTGCCATCTCTCACCTGGTCTGGATTCATTCACATTTGTGCCTGAAATACAGGTTTGGCATGTATGAAGACAGAAGAAATGCATGTGATCGGAGGGTGCATTAAATGCGTGTTACCTGTGTGTGTAAATCTTGCCAAAAGATCCAGAGGATGGAGCATAAACAACATTGCAGGTGGGATGGCAAGTGTCCATAAGCGAATAATGTGTATCCACCACTAATGGATGTATGAAATCCATGAAGAAAGTACATGATGCCGATTTGATATTGGAGGGAGCTGAGAGAGAACTCACCCTGCTGGTGGAGCAGATGAGATCATTTATTTGCTTCCTGCACTGTGTGGTGCTTCGGGTGTCGTTGACAGCCCATTGAGTGACAGCCTCCCAAGCTGGGGATATAGCAATGATGTAGACAGCATACATGCCTCTGCACTCAACCTGCATGGATCAAAGCGTGGACGAACTGATGACTGAAGCGGGGTGCTGCCTTCTCCTTGAAGCCTTTTGCTTCTGGCTGGATGCCATGTTGATCAGTCTCCTGATGATGGGTGGACGAGAGAGAATTAGAACATAGAACATAGAACATAGAACATTACAGCACAGAACAGGCCCTTCGGCCTTCGATGTTGTGCCGACCAAAATAAAAAGCAATGCCCCTCCAAACTAAACCATTCCCCATTGAGTGACCATTGAACAAGTATTTTGCAGTGATAATTAAACATGGCGTCCAGATCTTCAAACCCACCAGCTGACTGTGGGCAGACGGATCAGCTCTTGGCCCACCAGGGAATTCAGAGAGAAACAAACTCATGCATAATTAATTAGGCTCCAAGTGTGGAATCGGGCATGAGTTCATGGCATTCTGGCCAGCAGGAACAATGCCACTGGAACCACTGCCCTAAGACAACTAAATGGGCAAGTCAACCCACAGATTGGGATCAACAAACTGCCAGGGGCAAGAAGTGAGTGAATTTCTTGGGTGTATCTGCAATAGTAATAATATGTCCTGGAACTGACAAAGTGCCAAGCTGTATTACATATAGATGATGAGCCAGATTTCACTCACAGCCAACCAGTGCATGAACATTTATTGAATAGTGATCCAAATACAATCGAATTTTTGAGAAGGAAAATGCAAAACAGCCACTAAGAGGCTAGGTTTAAGTAAGGTTGACTTTAATAGGATGAGATAGGGAGTGTCTGTGGTAAATGGGCAAACTTATTGATCTTTACAGTTGTAGAAGATCAGTGAGCAATGTTCAAATAAGAAATTGAAGTGAGACAGATACCACTCAGGGTCAAGAGCTTTACTTGTCAAAAAAGGCCACAGATGATGGAAGAGGTAAGGCTTAAAGGCATAAGACAGAAGAAAAAGCACATTAAAATGCAAATACTGCAGATCCTGGTGAATGGGAAAGATTCAAAGAACAACAAACAGTGAGAGATATTAAAAGCATAAAGGGAATATGGAGAGAAACAAAGATGTGAAAACCAATGCCAATACATTACATATATTGGGAGATGGAAGATGCTCTAGAGAAATTCATAGTGCTAATATTGTCATGAAAGTAAGAAAATTGTTGACTTACTGAATAGCTACTTCACATCAATTTTTGAAGTCAAAGAAGAGGTTAGTCAATATGTCAGGTATCCCAGTAAAATTGAATTGGGGCAGGAGTTCAGTGAAATTAACATCAGCAAAATAACAGTAATGAAGTAAATAATGACACTTGCAGACTAACAAATCCCCAGGACCGGATAGTTTGCATCCCAGGGTTTTAAAGGATGTCGGTGAGAATATTGCAGATGCCTGGACTCTAATAGGAAAGTTCTCTTGATATGGGAATTGTAATTCCTTTAGATTGAAAAATTATGCATCTCATTCCATTATTTCAGGAAAGTGACAGAGGGGAAACCAAAGAACTAAAGAGCTTAATTAACCTAACATCTATTGTCTGGAAATTGCTAAAGTCTATTATTAAGGATGGAATGCCTGAATATCTTGAAATTTTTCCTATGATGTGAACGAGCATGAATTTGACTAATTTGAAGAGGTAAAGTAACAGAAAGGGAAATGTTGTTTGATATATCTTATACAAATTTCCAACAGCATTTAATAAAGTGCTTCAGAGGTTAGCTAAAGTTGAAGTTCATGGAACTGAAAGCAAATTATTAACCTGGTTAGAAGATTAGCATGAGATGGAAAAAAAGTGATAGTGGGTAAGTATTAACAGAATGTGAGTAATGGTTCAATGTTCTGCATTGGGGCCTCAAGTATTGACCATATTTATTAATAACTTAGATGGTGGAATAAAAATCCAGATATCCAGCATTGTTAATGACATAAAGATAAGTGACATCATGAACAGTGTAGATGGTAACATAAGGTTATTGTTATATTCGTACTGAGGCCAGTCTTCCATCACCAATCACCCTTTTATTTACAGTGATACTGAAAACCTTTCAAAGTATAGAGTGCAGATCAGTTCCGCTCTATCAACTGTTGGCCTGCGTGGAGCCAGCTGTTTTTAAAACCTTCACTGTTTTTTCCCGATTGGATGAGCCTCCACTTACCTCATAGGGTGCAATCATATTCAACAAGGCCCATAGGAAAATCTATTGATAATCCCTTGCAGCCATTATAACAATTATAAAGAGAAACATGTATAGAAACATAGAAGATTGGAGCAAGAGGAAGCCATTTGGCCCTCCAAAACTGCACCACTATTTGTCATGGCTGATTGTCCAACTCAATAACCTAATCCTGCTTTCACCCCATAACCTTTGATCCCGAATGTTTCAAGTGCTATATCTAGCCACCTCTTGAATACGTTCAATGTCTTGGCATCAACTATTCCCTGTGGTAATGAATTCCATAGGCTCACCACTCTTTGGATGAAGAAATGTCTCCTCACCTTCATGCTAAATCGTCTACCCAAATCTTCAGACTCTGCAAAAAATTGAGGACTAAGTGAATAGGCAAAACTGTAATAAATGTGGGGCAATCCACTTGGATCCTAAAGAAAAACGAATAAGGTATTTTATTAATGGTGAAAAATTAGAAACAGCAGAGGTCCAACGGGATTTAGGAAGGTCCAGACAGATGAATTATTAAAATAGCATGAACATTTTAAGAAAATAATCAGAAAGATTAATGAAATGTTGGTCATTAATTTTAGAGGACTACATTTTTTATTCATTTACAGGATGTTTACAGACTATGCCAGCATTTATTACCCATCCTTAATTGCTTTTGAAGGTAGTGGTCAACTGTCTTCAAAAACTGTAGCAGGCCATATTGTGTAGACACACCCATAGTGCTGTAAAGAAGGCTTTTAAACCTGAGACAATAAAGGAATAGTGATATAGCTCCAGGTCAGGATGGTGTGGCTTAGCAGGGAACTTATAAGTGGTGGGTATTCCCAAGTGTCTACTTCCCTTGTCCTTCTATTGGTTGTGGGTTTAGACAGTGTTGTTTAAGGAGAATTTGGTGTGTTCCTGCAGTGTATTTTGCAGATGGTACACACTGCTGCTACTAAGCACCAGTAGGGGAACAAGTGGATCTTTAAAGTGGCAGCGTTGCCAATCAAGTGGGCTACTATGTTTGGGATGTTGTTGAGCTTCTTGAGAGTTGTTGGAGCTGTACTCATCCAGGCAAATGGAGAGTATTCCATCATGCAAGGCATTAAGTATCAGACTGGAATTTTATCGACGCATTGACCACAGGAATTGGAGCAGGCGAGAGGCAGGGGTTGGGAAGGTCTACTGACCTTGGGCAGAAATTTATGGTTTCGCGATGAGCATGGCCATAAAATCCTCTCCATGTTTCAGCTATACAAAGCCCTGATTAGGTAATACTTGGATTGATATGATTCATATAGGCATCACAGCTTCGGAAAGATAAATTAGAGGGAAGTGCAATTTAGATTTACCAGAATGATATCTGAACTCCCATATGAAATAATGAGGAGTAAGTGCACAAATTAGGATTTTATTCACTGGAAACTTGAAGATTAATGGGCAACTTGATTGACGATGTCAGAAGATTAAGAGGGAAGAGATTGGGTAAATAGAGACAGTTTCTGTACTGGGGAAGTAATCTAAAAATTAGAACCACCTTTCAGGAGTAAAATTAGGAAATATTTTTATACACAAAGGGTGATAGTCTTTGGAACTCTTCTACAAACAGCAGTTGACACTTAATCAATTATTAGAAAGAAAGGGATTGTTAATTTTAAATCTGAGATTGAAGAACCTTTGTTAAACATTTGTGTTAAGAGGCAAAGGCAATTATGCAAAGTAAACCTGGAGATCATCTGTGATTTCATTCAACAGTGGAGCAGGCTGACAACGCTAAATGGTCTACTCCGATTCCTATCTTCCTAGTTTGTAAATCATTACTGCTGATTGATTGGACATTTTCATCATGCGGCCTGAAATATGAGGAGATGCGTGCACCTAGTTTCATTTGGTCTCACTGATAAATTCTGAGAAGGGGAACCAGGAGTTTCCTGCCTCCCAAGCAATGCTCCTTCGAGATCATGTGAGGCTGAGCAGCAATCCAGAAATTATCACAAGTCATTCACTTTAAAATATTGTGGAAATGTGGCCTTACAAAAGAAAAGATACTGTGTACTGATATGAACAGGCCGCACAGAAGAACAAAATTAAATGTGATGTTTCTCCTACCTTCTGTTGTGATGTCATTTTTGGAATCGGTTGATGATGTGCATTGTGGATCCCCCCCCACTCCCCTCACCGCCTGCCAGTCCCCACATGTATACACTGCTCTATCTAACAGCAAGTGATTGACATTGGAAAGGCAGCGTGTGATCAGTGGAACAGTCAGCAGGGCAAATTGTGAAATCTGAAAATTTCTGCTGCCACCATAGAACTGTGGAAGAGGCTTAAATATTTGACTGAGGAGAAGGAGGAGGTCATACAAGATCTTAATGTTAACTTTGGCATATACCCTTTTGTTTTGTGATGTGCTGTATAGATTTGAATATGATGTGGTGGGAGAATTGGCCACACAATCTGGCGACTGCTTCGAGGATTAGTGTACATTAGTTCAGGTCTGCTAAACAGATTTCAAATTCCTGCAATATAAAGGGGCTTCTTTGGATCATCGACAATAATATCTCTTTAAGATTCGTGGAAACACAAGGGAAATAGCATTCTTTAAATACTATTTCCCCTGAGTTTCCATTGATTCTCTGCCAAAGTTATGGTAAATTATTGGAGAATCTATAGAGAAAAGTATTATTTCTGAATTTGAACCAACATTCAAATGTTCAACACAGCAGCTCTTTGTTATTAGGCACGGAATGGCAGTGTGGCAAGTTTGCAGGGTTAAACTGGAGGTTATTTGTAAAACTGCTACAATTACCACCAAATTTCTTCTGTAAAGTCTATTACAACTTAACGAGAGTTGAAAAGCACCATAAGGCTAAAGTGCTTCCATAATACATTGGTTAGGATTTTCCTTGTATCTCCTCTCAAGTCAGACAAAGGCAGACAAAACTATGATGACATGGTAAGTGGGGCTTCTGCTGAGATTCCAGCAAAATTGTGCAAAGAAGCAGATGCAAAGCTGATAAATTTATGATCTAAATTCTGCTGTCTAGTTGCTCTGAATTTGTAATACAAAGTTGGCTCTTTGAAAAAATGCTCTAAGTAAGATTCTTAATGGTACAATGACTTAATTGACTGGCATTCCCATGTGTCACCACAATTACTGCAGCCAATTTGCTTGATTAATTTGAAGTACAGGGACATATTTACAATGTGACCACTATTATGGTTTTACAATAGCTTCTGTGTTTCTATCACTATTACCTTCTATGGGCACATTCACTGTAAGGAGATTAGAAAGTAGATACAAAAGTCTGTACTATAATTACTGATATTAAAGAATCTTTGTCATGAATCACCTTTCTTTCTAACTCAATAGTTAACCTTCTACCAAAAATCATCAATTGCCCCTGAATTGGTCTGATATTGTTCATACCAATACCAACTGTTTTAGTTCAAATGCGCCTCCCATTCTTGGTTTACTTAATGTCGATTGAACTGAGATAGGAATATTTCGGAGACACAGGCCACAAATTTCAATTCTGTAGCACCACTGGTTTTGTTATATAGGACCCTGAAGACCAAAACAATGAAATGGGGTTAGCCCAATTGATTTTCAGTGCAGTCACTCTGACCAATATTGAGTTGAAGTAGGAGTCATGCCTCCACAGGGCTGCGATGGAGTGGACAATTGGCCAGATGAGGATGAGATTCAGATAGTTGGGAGATTCAGTGGGAGCACTGCACTATTCTCCACAGCTTATATCTCTTCTTGTCATACTGTATTGACTCTCCACACTCTGGCTCCAAAAAGAGGGAAGTTGCAACAAAATGTAGATATAGAGATAGCTCCACACGCTGCAGATGATAGCGGCAGTGGTGGATCAGAAGAGGAACCTGGAGAAGAACATGGTGAAAGCAGACTTCTAATTTTCAGGGTGGCAGGAAGCTAGGGAGGCCTTGATTCAACGTGCCTCAAGCTGGCTGCAGAAGCACTGCTTCTACCTTCTTCGTTCCATTGAACCCAAGGCCCACTCAGTACCTGTGCAACAAAGTTTACAGCTACTCTCATCTAGCATGAGGTATTGATGTGCCATGCACCCATAAAACAAGTGAAGCGTATACTGACACAAAAGTAAAATTTCTATGCTGTTGGCACTTACAATTATTTAACATAAGGTGCTAACAATCACACCAGTAAACAACTTAACAAATTAAGGCAGAACACAAGATCACTCATGGAAAGTCACTCATGGCAAGTCCCTCTTCTAAATAGTGATTTAAATTTATGTTTGTGAGTGCTGCATCTTGGTGCCCCTATCCCACTGCTGACAGCGGCATTGGAACCATCTGTGGTGGATTACCCTAGGCTGAAACCTCTGTCCAGACCTTCTTGGTCAGATGTAGTGTTCTTCTGCTGTTGTGCTTTGGCAATAAATTATCCCACCTGACACTGACGTTGTCCACCAGTAATCTGAGGTGTTCATTCAAAAGACAGGGGAAACATTGTGCACTGGACTTGTCCTCCTGTCTGCTGTGACTTTCAGGTGCTAAGATCATGACTGCTGAGGAGAGTAATCTCAAGAATTCTCTTCCAGACGGCTCCTCACCAATGACTATCCTTAGGGAGCTGTCAGCTTTTCAAACTTCCTGCAGGGTCACCATTGGACCTGGCACTAGACCAGCTTCCAGACTGGCCCAGATATCCCAACTATTTAAGGGACACTTTTCATGCCTTATTAATGAAATCTCATTAATGCAATGTCGCTGGGAAGTGGATTCGAAATCAGCTTCCTGGCTGGTCTACCATCCAATGTGCTCGATGGGCATGAAATTCAGACCATGAGAGCCAGCCTTCAGCTAGCATCTCAGAAAATTAAAGAAAAGAAGAGAAAAGGGAGCGTAATCCTGGCCATCATCACTGAGTGGGCCATCCATAAGCAGCTTATCAAACTCTGGTTCCCCTGAAACTATCTCCAGTTTACTATTGTTCCACACTTCTGCACATTTCTATCCCTGTATTACAGACTATCACAGTGTCTTCTTTGCCAAAATCCTAGAATTAAAAAGAACTATACAACAACTTTGCCTAATTGCTCTTCCAATAGTACATAATATGGGTGGGTAATGGCCTAGTAGTATTATCATTTGAATATTAATTCAGAAACTCAGCTAATGTTCCGACAACCCATGTTAGAATCCCACTGCAACATATGGTGGAATTTGAATTCAATAAAAAGTATCTGGATTAAGAATTTACTGATGACCATGAAACCATTGTCAATTGTCAGAAAAACCCAATTGGTTCACTAATGTCCCTTTGGGAACAAAATATGCCATGCTCACCTAGTCTGGCCTATATGTGACTCCAGAGTCACAGCAATGTGATTGTCTCTCCACTGTCCTCAACCAACTAGGAATGGCCAATAATGCTGGCCTGCCAGTGACGCCCATGTCCTATGAATAAAAACCACACAGAAAAGTTCCACCTTTTCAGTTTTGGTTTGTCTAGTGCTCTTATGTAATCATGGCTACATAGTGGCTGATAAGAAAGCTGTTGACTTCTCACAGGGGTTAGGGGTGAGAGCACCTGCAAACAGTCCTCAAGTAGCCCTTGGCTTTGAAGCCCTAGCCATAGACATCAATTTCTTGAAAGGTTGTATCATAAGCTCACCTCAGTCCTGAGTAGGCTGACTGTTTAATCTAAGATTGATTCTTATTCTGGACTCCATAGACAGGAGAAACATCCACCAGCGTGTCAATCCTCTAAAGAATTTGCTATGTTTCAATGAGATCAGTTTTATTCTCAACTCTAGAGAATATAGGAATAATTTACACAATCTGCCTTCATAAAATAATCCCCTCATCCCAGGAATGAGCCAATTGAACCTTTCCCTCAAGGGAAAGTATATTTTTTCTTTGGTGAGGAAATTCAAAACTCACGCATACTTACAGATGTGGTCTCATAAATATTCTGAAAACTACTTTGTTTCTTATTCATTCAAGAGATATGGGCTTTGCTGACTAGGCCAGCATTCATTGCCCATCTCTAATTGCTCTTGAGAAGTGCTGGTGAGTTGCATGTCTGAACTAGTCCAGTCCATGTGGTGTAGGTACTTCCACAATCTGTTAGGGAGATAGGGTAAAGTTTCAGGATTTTGCTCTAACTGCAGAGAAGGAATGGTGATACATTTCTTACTGAGGATGCTGAGTTGCTTGGTGGTGAATTGTCAGATGGTGGTATTCAATTTTTCAATTCTAACCCTTTGTTATAAAGGCTAACAAATAATGTATTTTCCTACTTGTTTGCTATACCTGCATGTTAATTTACTGTGATTTATGTACAAGAACACCCAAGTCTAGCTAACACCATCACGTCCCATCTGTTTTACTTATCAAAGAGGAAAACTTCACACTTCCCCACATTACAGCACATTTCTTGTACCATATTTTTGCCCACTCCCTTATACAGTCTATATATGCTTGCAGCCTCTTTGTGTCCTCCTCACAGTTTACTTCCCCATATAACTTGGTGTCATTAAGAAACCTGCAAACATTTCAAACTGTCTCTCCCGTACTTCATTCACAGATATTGTGAATGTCAAAGGCCCAAGCATTAATCCTTGTGATATCCCACCAGTTATGATGTCAAGCCAAAAATACCTGCTTATTCAGACATCATTTTCTGTTCATTAAATAATCCTTAGTCCATTTTATTATATTAATCCAGGTTTCATGAAGCCTAATTTTATGTAATAACCACTTGTGCAAGACTTAATAAATGCTTTTGAAAAACACAAATCATGAGCTTTCAGAGCACTGCTCCTTCCTCAGATGAGTGGACTCCAAAAGCTCATGATACCAAATAAACCTGTTGGACATTAACCTGGTGTTGTGAAACTTCTTATTGTCCCCACCCCAGTCCAACACTGGCAACTCCACAATATAGAGAAGGAAAGGAGAGAGTGCCGACTGTAGTGTTACAGTCATAGGTGGGGTGTAGAGAAATTCAACTTACTATGAGGTAGGTCCATTCAAAAGGTTGATGGCAGCAGGGAAGAAGTTGTTCTTGAACCGGTCAGTACGTGTCCTCAGACTTTTGTATCTTTTCCCTATAGAAGAAGATGGAAGAGAATATGTCCATGGTGACTGGGGTCCTTGATTACGTTGGCTGCTTTTCCGATGCAGCATAAAGTGTAGACAGTGTCAATGGTTAGGAAGTTGGTTTGTGTAATGGACCAGGCTTTGTTCACGAACTTTGTAGTTTTATGTAATCGGGAAAACAAATGTGGTCATCTAAGAGCAGGACAGCAGATTCATGCATTGTGAGTTACTGGAACTGATTTTACCACTTTCATTATAAGTCCTGAATTTGGGGGCAATTCAGATCTGACTTGGAAATCTGCTTTCAGGCACCCCCATACGCATTCACACTGGAAAAAAAATCGCGAGTCCCATTTGCGCTGTGGGCGGGGCTAAGCATGCCCTGAATGATCGGAGTTCTGAACTGCACATGCTCAGCTAGAAAAAAACTTTGAAAAAATGCACCTGAGTCAGATCGCTCCTAGGTCACAGGAAGCGGCCCAGGAGCGAAAAGTGGGAGTGATGGCCCCCACAGACATCACTCTCTCCCCTATGCACCCAACCTCCCTATTACTCAAATCGATCGCAACTCCCTGCACCCTCCCGTCCCTCCCCCTCCCAATTGCCCGTAGAATGGCAGCGGAGCCTGCTGTTCCCCTACCATTCCCCCCCACCAGAGATACATCTTACCTGCCCCTCACTTCCAGATTACGATCTAGCCTCACTCATCCCATCCCCACCCCCAGCAAATCATGTGGCCTCACTCCCAACCCTCCGCCCCCACTTCCACCTGCCTACCATCCCCTCCCCCCCCCCCCCCCCCCCAACTCCAGAAAATGATCCTTCTCCCATCCCCACAAGAGAATGATCTGGCCTCAACTCCCTCTGGCTCCCCCCAACAATGATCTGGCCTCACTCCCTACCCCCTCCACGAGAATGATCTGGCCTCGCTGCCCACACCCCCTTCCCGCCCTGCCCAGAGAATGATCTGACCTCACTCCTTCTGCACCTCAAGGGAATGATCTGGTTTCAACCCTCCCATCCCCGCCTCCACAGAGAATGATCTGGCCTCACTCTCCACCCCCCCCCTCCCCCACCGAGGTACCTCTGAACTGCTCTCCCCGCGCAACAAGACAACGATTGGCTGTCCTACCCTCCTCAACCAGACAACGATCGGCTCTCCCTCATCCTCGCCTATCTTCCCCCACCAGGGAATAATCTGACCTGCCTCCCTCCCCTCTCCACCACTGATCTGAGTTAGAGAGCCGTTGGAAGCTTTGAATTCACCTCTTCAACAGCTGGAGCACCCGGTTCAGACTTTTATTCAACATGTCCAATTTGGCACAATTATAGATCGGTGAACATGGTTGTAAAGGGGGAAATGCTGATAAAGTTGGGCGGGCAGTTCATTAATTCAATCTAAATACATGCAAATTATGTCAATGGCGTCACACTTGATTTTACCATGTTTGCGTGCCCGAAAACAGGTGCAACACAGTGATAAAATCGGGCCCACTGTCTGTCTCTTTGGGTGGTAGCTCAGTGTCCTACTTAATCTGTTGGAACATAAATTGCTGGCCTGCTTTGAGATGCTACAGACCCATTTGTACACTGGTATCTGTGGCCACTCAAGTGAAGCAATTTCTCCTCATCGCAGTGATAAATGATTGGCTGCTTATCCTGTGACTGTGCCCTGTATTTTAGATTATTTGGCCAGCAAAAACATTCTCTCAAGGTTTGCCCCATCAAACTTGATCAGAATTTTGCATGTTTCAGAGTTACATTCAGCAAATAACCCTGGCTGTCCAGTAGCCACCCTGAGTTCACAGTGATGGCTCAAATACAAGTTGAAGAATAGAGTCTTGTAGAATGAAATGCTATGGCCAGGATTCCTGCTGTTGACTTGCCTGATTCACTGCCTATGGATTTTGAGGGAGTGGAATCCCTTTTGGTTTTGGTATCTAGTGGATTTGACAAGTGGCCTTCCTTAAGTGCATGCAGTCATAGAATTATAGAATTCCTACAGTGCAGAAGAGGCCACTCAGCCCATCGAGTCTGCACTGATTCTCTGACAGAATATCTTACAAAGGAGCCTCTTCCCCCGCATATTTATCATGGCAGATCCAGCTAACTTACACAATGCCGAAATATTGAATCTATTAAAGAGACGGCTAGATATAGCATATGGGGCAAATGGGAGCAAAGGTTATGGGAAGAAGGCAGGATTAGGCTACTGAATGATCGTAACAATGGCCTTCTCCTGCTTCTATCTTTTATGTTTCTATATTTCTATCTAAGGGGCAATTTAGCACAGCCAGTGCACCTAAAGTCACATCTTTGGACCTAGTCCTCGGGAAGCTGCATGTTTGCTCCACCTCTTATACTCTTACAAGAAAGAATTGCATGTAATCAGCTGTTTTTGAAATGCAGAGACTAAGTTACATTCTTTGCACAGTAGTGGCTTGCGAACTGTAAAATGTTGCAAATACCTCCTGCTTGAACCTGGAAGGATTGTGACACTTAAAAGTTTATTTCCGTAGTTGGTTTTACAGCCACTGATGTTGTGGTCCTTCCCAAGTTCTGGGCTGAAGTTGTTGTTGCTGCAAATATCAGATTTCAATGAGAATATGCTTAATGAGTTACACACATCCAACTCGAGGCTCCTCGCAGATTCAGAGAACAGAATTCTCCCCTTGGCATCAGGGATGGATAAAATCTCGTGCTGCGAGCCCTTTCTCCCCTTTTCTCATCATCCTCTTCCTCTAGCAGTGTATCCTGCTTTTTGGTTGCCTCTGTTGATTCTCCCGGTCATGTTACATTCCAAGGGGAACTGCTGCAATCCAATCTGAGTTAAGAAATCCTTCATCCCGTCTTTAATGTGAGAAATTTACACTGATTCCCTGCCAAATCTGCCTGGCTTCTATGGATGAAGTAATTTGATTAGATCTAATTAGCAGTGCATATTTTGAACACTTTTTTTTAAATATAAAAGCACTCGATGTTTATACAGAAGTCAAGAAAATTGACAAAATGCCAAACTCTGATGAAGAATCATCCTGAATCAATATGTTGGCTGTGTTCTCTCTGGACAGATGCTGAACAGACCAGCTGAGATTTTCCAGCATTTTCTGTTTTTATTTATAGTGTCACGGTCGATGCCTAGCACAAAGTCCTTTCTAACATCACCTATGATGTGTGTCTATAGGTTTTGCTCTGGCCATTCTGTGTCACTTGCTGTGCTCAAGATTCTCCATGTTTGCAGCCAAGCTTCTCGTGCACATGATGGTTGCCTGCCTAGGAACTCAGGTAAAATCTCTCAGAACTATGTCGATTGAGATTTCACCAGTGTGTTGCACTATGTTATGAAATGACCATGAATCTCCACCTTAGTTGTACACAATGTAGTGATTTCATATATCAGTTGTTTTGCACAACTGTACATGACACTTAACAAAAAAAGTGGGTTTTCTTTCCAGATTGTCTTTGGATAACAACTCCATTACTATTTATTTCCGGTGCTCATTCGCTGACAACATTGCTGTCCCAAAATAACATGACTAATAGTGCAGGAGCAGAGCCATTAGAAATTTCCATTATTTTCAGCATATTTTAAGGAATTTGACATTAGTGAAAGAACTTTTTAGATTCATGACAAATAAATATATATGTGTAGTGAGGTTTCATTTAGCACAGATACTGTCATGCTCAAAACTAGCTGTAAAGTTTTTGTTCAAGAAGGGGAAGAGAGACTTTCTGGGGAATTATAGGCCGGATAGAATTATTATAGAATTATTAGGGATAGAATTTATTGTTATTTAGAGAGAAATGAATTGATTGGGGATAGTCAGTATGGTTTTGTGAAGGGTAGGTCGTGCCTTACTAACCTTATTGAGTTTTTTGAAAAAGTGACCAAAGAGGTGGATGGGGGTAAGGCAGTTGATGTGGTATATATGGACTTTAGTAAGGCGTTCGATAAGGTGCCCATGGAAGGCTTCTGCAGAAAATGCAGATGTATGGGATTGAGGGTGATTTAGCTAATTGGATTAGGAATTGGCTAGCAGATAGAAGACAGAGGGTGGTGGTTGATGGGAGATATTCATCGTGGAGTTCGGTGACAAGTGGTGTACCTCAGGGGTCTGTTTTGGGGCCCCTGCTGTTTGTAATTTTTATAAATGATCTGGATGAGGGTATTGAAGGATGGATTAGTAAATTTGCAGATGACACCAAAGTCGGAGGATTGGTAGATAGTGAAGAGGGGTGTTATAGTTTGCAGAGAGACTTGGACAAGTTGCAGAGCTGGGCCGAGAGGTGGCAAATGGAGTTTAATGTGGAAAAGTGTGAGGTAATTCACTTTGGCAGGAATAACAAATGTGTAGAGTATAGGGCTAATGGTAGGACTCTTAATAGTGTTGATGAACAGAGGGATCTTGGTGTATATGTGCATAGATCCCTGAAAGTTGGCAATCAAGTCGATAAGGTTGTTAAGAAGGCATACGGAGTCTTAGCTTTTATTGGTAGGGGGATTGAATTTCGGAGCCGCAACGTCATGTTGCAACTGTACAAAACTCTAGTGCGGCCGCACTTGGAGTATTGTGTGCAGTTCTGGTCCCCACATTATAAGAAAGATGTGGAGGCATTGGAGAGGGTACAGAGGAGGTTTACCAGGATGTTGCCTGGTATGGAGGGCAGGTCTTATGAAGAGAGGCTGAGGGATTTGAGGTTGTTTTCGTTAGAAAGGAGGCGGCTAAGAGGGGACCTTATTGAAACATATAAGATGATTAGAGGTTTAGATAGGGTGGACAGTGATAGCCTTTTTCCTAGGATGGAGAAAGCTAGCACGTGGGGACATAGCTTTAAATTAAGAGGTGGTGGTTTTAGGACAGATGTCAGAGGTAGGTTCTTTAACCAGAAGGTGGTAAGGGTATGGAATGCCTTGCCTGCGTCAGTTGTAGATGCGCCAAGTTTGGTGGCGTTTAAGAGGCTAGTAGATAAGTTTATGGATGAAAAGGGAATGGTTTAGGTTAGAGGGTCATGCTTGTTCCTAATTGGTCGGCGCAACATCGAGGGCTGAAGGGCCTGTTCTGCGCTGTAATGTTCTATGTTCTATGTAAGTCCTTTCCAAGATCATCTACACACTTGTCAACAGTTTTTGAGTTATTTTCTCTTCTCAAGGTTCTCCTTGTTTGCAGCTGGAGTTCTTGTGCACAGGGTGGGAAACATAAAGAACATTTTAAAAAGCTCAAACTAAAGCATCGTCTGTGATTGTGTGAAGCAATCGCATCAAAATATGTGAATTACACAGACAGACATTTGTGAATTTGAATTAGCAGCTAATTATGGAGATATAAACTGGGATTTTCTGCTCCTGTTCTTCTCAGATGAGTTTAATGAAGAGAGCGGAAAATCTCACAAGAGGCATAAATTGCATTTTACTTCGGCGGGATGTCTCGTCACAATTGCTCCTCCCCTGCCAGCCCACCCACCATTGATGTAGTAATAATCCCAATTTTCAACATCTGGATCCAATTATAATAAAATTGCATGCCATTATACGGCCTCTGAGGCGGCACAGTTGCACAGTGGTTAGCACTGCTATCTTACAGTGCCAGGGACCCAGGTTCAATTCCGGCCTCTGTGTAGAGTTTGCACGCTCTGCTTATGTCTGTATGGGTTTCCTTCTGTTGCTCCAGTTTCCTCCTGCAGTCCAAAGATGTGCAGGTTAGGTGGATTGGCCATGCTAAATTGCCCCTTGGTGTCAGAGGAATTAACAGGGTAAATATATGGGGTTATGGGAATAGGGCGTGGGTGGGATTATTATCGGTGCAGACAGGATGGGCTGAATGGCCTTCTTTTGCACTGCAGGGATTCTATGATTCTCTATGTCAGACCATTCCCTGCGCCCCCAGCCCCTGTTAGATAATCCATTCACTTTGGGGGAGGCAATGGTGTAATAGTATTGTCACTGGGCTAGTATTCCAGAAACACAGAGCTTGGGATTTGGGTTCAAAAAACAAAGAAAAGTACAGCACAGAAACAAGCCCTTCGGCCCTCTAAGCCTGTGCTGATCATGGTGTCTTAACTAAACTGAAAAATAAATGCCCTTACTCAACCCATATCCCTCTGTTCCCTCCCTACTCATGTACAAATCCAGATGTTTCTTAAATGTTACTAATGTCCCTGCTTTCACTACCTCCTCTGGCAGCGCATTCTAGGTACCTGCCACTCGCTGTGTGAAAAACATCCTCTGCACATCTCCCTTAAAATTTCCCCCTCTCACTTTGAACCTGTGCCCCCATATAATTGACACTTCCAACCTAGGAACAAGCCTCTGATTATCCACTCTATCTATACCCCTGAAATTTGTAGACCTCTATCAGGTGACCCCTCAGCCTCTGTGTTTCCAATGAAAACAATCTAGGTTTATTCAACCTCTCCTCATTGTCAAAATCTTTGAGACCAGGCAACGTCCTGGTGAACCTTCTTTGCACTCTCTCCAAAGTTCCCATGTTCTTCTGGTGATGTGGTGACCAGAACTGCACGCAATACTCCAAATACGGCCTAACTAAGGTTTTATAGAACTGAAACTTGATTTCTCAACTCTTGTACTCAATGCTCCCATTGATCAAGGCCAGCATGCCATGCACCTTTTAATCACCATGGCCACCTGTGTAGTCGATTTCAGGGAATTGTGGACCAGCGTGTCCAGATTCTCTATGTTACTTTGCAGTATAATTCACACCTAAATTTGACATTCCAAAATGCATCACCTTGCACTTGTCCAGAGTAAACTCCATCTGCCATTTCTGTCTCATGACAGTAGTGAAATTTGATTTCAGTAAAAATCTGGAGCTCACTGTCAATTAGGAAAGGAAATATTTCTTACCATCCTTACCTGGTTTAGCCTACATGCGACTCCAGACCCATAACAATGTGACTGACCCATAACTGTCCCTTGAAACGGCCTTGCCAGGCTGCTCAGTGTAAGGGTAATTAGGAGCGTTAGGGGTGGGGAGAAGTGCTGGCATAGTCCACACCCCATGAAAGAATTAATTTTTAAAACAGATAAAATTGTACATTGAGTTTTAGACTGATTCAGTAAACAACAACAACAAGTATTTATTTAGTAGATTTAATGTAACAAAACATTCCACTGCATTTGAGAGGGGGGCATTCTTATGCAAAATTACACATCATGCCACATGAAGTGATAATAAGCTCAGAGAGACAAGTTTTAAAGGGTAACTTAAAAAGAAAACTGGAGAATACAGAAATAGAGGCATTGAGAGGGAATTTGAGAGCTTAGAGTTTAGGCAATTGAAGGCACAGCCACTAATGGTAGAGCAATTAAAAGTGAGGATATTGAAGGGAAGAGCATAGATATCTTGGAGCATTGTGAAGCTGAATGAGATTTCAAAAATTTGGAAAAACAAGCCAAGGAGGGATTTAAAAATGGAGTTGGGAATTTGAAAACTGAGGTGTTACTTGACTGGGAGCCATAAAAGATCAGCAAGCACAGAGGTGGTGAACGAATGGGGCGTGATGGGAGTAAGAAAAGGTTGGCAGAATTTTGGATGACCTTGAGTTTGTGGAAGTTGGTATGTGGGATGTTGGCCAAGCATGCATTGGAATAATGAAGTATAGACTTTAAGAGGCGCAGTCCAGTTTTAAGTAGCTCAGATTAATTTGAAACAAAAACACAAAATGCTGGAAAATCTCAGCAGGCCTGACAGATGTGTGGAGAGAGAATAGAGCCAATGTTTCATATTGGGATGACCCATCGTCAGAGCTCCTCCAGGTTAATTTCATTTGATTTTAGCTGTGCACAAGTTTGCCTGTAAAGTAAAGTAATGTTTATTTATTAGTCACAGGTAAGGCTTACATTAACACTGCAATGAAGTTACTATGAAATTCCCTTAGTTGCCACACTCTGGCATCTGTTTAGGTCAATGTACCTAACCAGCACATCTTTCAGACTGTAGGAAGAGGCCTAGGCAGACAGGAGAATGTACAAACTCCACACAGACAGCCGGGATTTGAACCCGGGTCCCTGGCACTATGAGGCAGCAGTGCTAACCATTGTGCTACAGTGCCTGCTGAGGTAAAATACTGTTCACCAGTGGGTTTAGCATTATGCTGCACACAACAATTGTCAAAAGGAACAGGCAGTGGGAGGTTTGTATGCTGCCTGGCCATATTGATCATGCAGCAGATGTTTGTGCACTTCAATAGTGGAAATTTGGGTCTAAAAGGGGAGAAGTTTTACTCTAATTTATATAAGAAACACCTGAAACAATGTCTGCAGTTTGGTTCTTGATCAAAGGAAGGATATCCTTAATTGGAAGGAATGGAACAAAGGTTAAATTAGATTTAATCCTCAGATGAGTGAATTGTCCTATGGGGAATGATTGAGCAGCATAGGCCTGTATTTCCTAAGTTGTAGAAGAATCCGACCTGAACTCATTGAAACCTAGAAAATTTTTAAGAGGCTTAACAGGTTAGATGTTGGGAGAACTTATCCCCTGGCTGGAGAGCCTGGAAGTAGGAGTCACAATCCCAAAATAAGGGATCAATCATTGAGGACTGAGATGAGGAGAAACTTCCTCACTCATAGGTTTGTGATCTCTTGGAGTTCTGTACTCCAGCAAACTGGGATACTCAATCATTGAGTGTCTTCCAGTTAGAGATGGAGAAATTTTTGGATACTAAGGGAAGTAAGGAATATGGGGATAGTGTGGGAAAGTGTGGCTGACGTAGATCGGACATAACCTTACTGAATGACAGTGCAGATATGGAAAAGATTCATGAGAATTTGTCAAGTAATGAGGAATTTCAATTATTCATAAATCAGAGAAGCTGGGATTATTTTCCTTGGAGAAGATATAAAGTCACGATTTAATAGACGTGTTTGAAGTCATGAGGGGTACAGAATTTGGGGAAAAAATCTTCCTGTTGCTGGAAGGATCAAAAACTGGAGGCACCAATTTAAAGTCATTGAAGGAAAAAAGCAATGGTGATATGAGGAAAGAGACTTTTTGTTCAGTGACTCATTAGGATGTGGTATGCAGGTTCAATCATGGTTTTCAAAGTAGTGTTGGATAATTATCTGAAGAGAAAAAAATTGCAGGTTATGCAGAAAAGTTGTGGGAGTGGCGTTGGGGAGTTTGAAGAGCACAGTGGACCTGGTGAATTGCTCTCACAGTGCTGGCACCAACACAATGGGCTGAATAACTTCTGTCTAAGGTGTAAACATCTTATGATTCTGTGTGGAAACTTGAAAAGTTATTTATATTAAAAATGTTTAACTTCCTTTGTGAGTACAAAGGCTTCTTATTTCATCATGCGCAGGCGACGGTAATTGATTTGATTTCAGCAGTCTCTTACTATTTCATCCAAGTCTTCTGTGACATCATATTTATTTTTACAACCATTTGAAAGAATTTGACATTAACCATTCTGCTAGATTTAATCGGTTAATGCTGTGGCATTGGGGTTTGAAGGAATGGAAATAGTTGCATTCACCACTACATAGGCAGAATATGACAAGGTTCGCTGCAAGAAAGAAGTTGTTTTCATTCGATCAGTGGAAATGATATTGGCACCAATATTATGCGGCTGAATACTGCCAAATACACAGAGTTAACTTGTGTGCTTGAATGTTATCTTATAGTAGATTTGAGAGCAATTTAGAGATCATAGAATCATAGAATCCCTGTAGTGCAGAAGGAGGCCATTTGGCCTATTGGGCTTCCACTGACAACAATCCCACCCAGGCCCTATCCCCACAATCCCATGTATTTACTCCACAACTACCTCCAACTATGCAGCCAAGAACACTAAGGGACAACTTAGCATGGCCAATCAACTTAACCTGCATATCTTTGGACTGTGGGAGGAAACCAGAGCACCTGGATGAAACACACGCAGACATAAGGAGAATGTGCAAACTCAACACAGATAGTGACCCACGCCAGGAATCAAACCCAGATCCCAGGAGCTGTGAGGCAGCAGTGCTAGCCACCGTGCCACCCTAAAGTTAAAGTTGTTTATTAGTTCCAAATAAGGCTTACATTAACACTACAATGAAGTTACTGTGGAAGTCACCTCGTTGCCACACTCTGGCACCTGTTTGGATCAATGCGCATCACCAGCACATCTTTTATAATGTGAGAGGAAACCAGAGCACCTGAGAGGAAACCATGCAAACATGGGGAGAACGTGCAGAGACAGTTTCCCAAGCTGGGAATCAAACCCAGGTTCCTGACACTGTGAGGCAGCAGTGCTAACCACTGTGCTACCGTACCACCTGTGGGAAATGCCTTTTTCTTCTTAGCTCCTCATATAATCCTTACAGTGCAGAAGGAGGTCATTCAGTCCATTAAATCTGCATCGACCACAATCCCATACAGGCCCTATCCTTGGAATGCTACATATTTACCCTACTAATCGTCTGACACTAAGGGGCAATTTAGCATGGCCATTTTACGTATCTTTTGGAGAGTGGGAGAAAACCCATGCAGAAATGGGAAGAGTGTGCAAACTCCATACACACAGTGACCCAAGCCAGGAATCGAACCTGGGTCTCTGGTGCTGTGAGGCAGCAATGCTAATGACTATACCATCATGCTAATAGTTAAATGTAAGTCAGACTTGCCATTTTTCCAATTTTTAAATAATCTCCACTGTTTGTTCCAAATTTTTCTTAATGGAAAGAAAGACTTGAATTTATATAGCACCCTTCACTATCACTTCGTATATCAAAACCTTTTGCAGTTAATGAAATGCTTTTGAATTGCAGTTATAATGTTGGAAATGCAACAGCAAACGTGTAGGAAGGTCCCACAAACAGTAATGTGATAATAACCAGATAATCTGTTTCTGTAATATTAATAGAAACATGGAAGATAGTAACAGGAAGAGGCCACTCGGCCCTTTAAACCTGCTCCGCAAATCATCACGGTCATGACTGATGTTCAGCTCAGTAGCCTAATCCTGCTTTCTCCCCATAACGTTGATCCCGTTCACCCCGAGTGCTGTATCTAGCCACCTCTTGAATACATTCAAAGTTTTGACATCAACTACTTCTGTGGTAATGAATTCCACTAGTTCACCACTCTTTGGATCAAGAAATATCTCTTCATCTCTGTTCTAAATTTTCTACCCTGAATCCTCAGACTGGGACCCCTAGTCCTAGACACCCCCAACATTGGGAACAGCTTTCATGCATCTACCCTGTCTAGTCCTGTTACACTTTATATGTCTCTATTAAATCCTCCCTCATTTGTCTGAACTCCAGCAAAAACAATCCTAATCCAAATCTCTTATGCATCAGTTCCACCAACCCTGGAATCAGCCTGATAAACCCTTCGCTGCGCTCCCTCGAGAGCAAGAACATTCTTCTTCAGAAAAGGAGACCAAAACTGCCCACAATGCTCTAGGTGTGGCTTTACGAAGGCCCTGTATAATTGCAACAACACATTCCTGCTCCTGTACTCGAAACCACTAGCAAGGAAGACCAATATATACATTTGCCTTCCTTACCGCCTACTGTACCTGCATGCTTCCCTTCAGTGATTGATGTGCAACGGCTCCTGGATTTTGTTGCACATTCCCCTCTCCCAATTTACCTACATTTTGGGGTGTGTGTGTTTCTGCTTCTACCCCCAGGAAATCTGGAGAGCAATAAAGGACAATAAGTTATCGCAAAGCAATGAAGAGGTTAAGGAAAAGGGAAAGATAGAGGACACATGTGAAAACTGACCTTGTGTCTACAGATTAATTCACCAAGAAGGAGATATAGATGATGGAAAGGAGAACATGATTAGACAACTCAGGAGGTAATGGTATATGGACAGAAAGGGAAGTTGCTGTTATAAATGTTCTGGCTATTATAAGCGAGGCAAGATGATGTGAGAGCCATTCCAACCAGAAAAAAATGTGATAAGAGGACAATGTAGTCGTCAGCATCACTGACAGAGAGTTCACAGATTGATAATTCATCACATAGATTTCCATTTGTGTTTTTGATTGAAGTCCATTTATTTCTCTGTTGAGGCAGAAAGCTACTTGGAGGAGAGTGAAGACAGAATGCAGACAGTAACTGGGTATACGGATGGAAAGTCAATTTTGGAAACTATGTTGAGGGAGGTGATGAGCGTCAAAGAAACGCTCACCACAGCTGAGCTGTGGTGGAGCTGAGTGAGGTATGGTAAGGATCAAAATAACTGAGGGTGGGTGGTAAGTCTAAATCGATGGAAGGAGGCAAGGGCAAGAGTATTCAGTGTTTTTCACAGCACCTGGGTTTGACTTTCAGCTTGGGTCACTGTCTGGGTGGAGTTTGCACGTTCTGTCCATGTCTGCATAGGTTTCTTCCGGGTGTTCTGGTTTCCTCCCACAGTCCAAGGGTGTGTAGGTTAGGATTGGCTGTGCTAAATTGCCCTTTAGTGACAAGGGGATTAGCTAAGGTAAATGCATGGGGTTATGAGGATAGGGCCTAGGTGGGATTGTAGTCATTGCAGACTCAATGGGCCAAATGACCTCCTTCTGCACTGTAGGATTCTAGGTTTGGAAGTGCATTGGGCATGGGATACCCTGAACATTCATTTGGCACTTAGTAATTGGATGGTATTCTGACCAATCTCTTCATCAATTCATGGAAAGTTTTGCGAGGCCCCAAATCACACAAGCAGCTGCAAACACAACTTGAACATATTGGAAAACTGAGGTCAATGCACCTGTGACTCTGGTAAGTGCTTGCTGTAGGCAAGGCACCGCCAATGAAAACAGCATTACAATATGAACCTTTCTAAATGCAAGTTTGTTTTGTTTTGCTGAAAGGGATGATTTGGAACTAGGTGAAAGGGGCAACTAGAAATCATGATAACACACAAACAGGACTTGTTAAGTCAAAAATTCCTGAAAAAAACAGTAAAAAGTAAAACAGCAGGTGCTGAAAATCGAATTAAAAATAGAATATGCTGAAAAACCACAGCAAGAAAATAATGAGATGAACTTCTCATTGTACACATTTAATTAGAAACAATATATTAATTTACCCTTGTAGGTGCTGATAGCCTGTCTCTTTTCCAATCTTATGTTCCAATCTTTATTTTGTTCAATCTTTAGTTTTGTTTTGCACTAAATTTGTGAGAATAATTTGAAACCATTTTTTAGATGTAAATTTGTTTGTCACCTGCAGGTGGCAGCACAATACAGTGTATGATTGCTAGAGCCATTTTAACATTGTTGACAACACTGGTCAAAGTATTCTGGAGCTATGTATCATGGAGGAAGCTTATGTTCAGATATGCTAAAAATTAAAAATAAATAGTGCAAATTGAATGTTGGATTGTAAATAATCTCCACAGTTTGGATGCTTTGTTAATTAGCAATTGGTTCGAATGTCCAAAGCCATAGTTCACATTGATCTGGAACCATTCTGCTGTTGCACCTGGGTATATTGAATTGCTTGTTCACAGCCCACAGAAGAATGTTGGACAGGTACTGTTAATTTGAGCCTCCCATCTGATTGTCTTCTGGTGTTAAAGCTAACCAATATACAGTGGACAATTACAGAAAAATCTCCTCCATCATTATCAGAATGGTGACAAAATCACGCATCCAGACCTAAGTATGAGTCTCCAGCCCAAATTCTTGATGGAATTAGGCACATCAATGGCACACCATACCCGCTCACCCCCACCCACCAGCACTGACTTTGGTACACTTTCTGACCAGTGTTAAATGTGTTAAAAACCAATTAATCCCTGTATTAAACTTTCAAGGTGGACCTACAAAGCAAGTGTGCACAAAACGTATTTTGTTATAGACCAAGTGTTGGGCAGTTAGCGAGGTAAAATGAGTACTTCCTTTAGATTTAAAAGAAGTTTGCTGTTAATATTAATCGATGGACTGAACTTAACGCAGACACAGTTTCTTGAGCACTACTCGAGCCTCTTCCAAGATTTGTATATGGACCTGATTTTCCTCCCACCACAGCAGTTGCCTGTTTAGTTTAGCTTAGTTATTAGTGTCACAAGTAGGCTTACATTAACACTGCAATGAAGTTACTGTGAAAAGCCTCTAACCGCCACACTCCAGCACCTGTTCAGGTATACTGAGGGAAAATTAAGCACGGTCAATGCACTTGCCACTACCTCCACCACTTCTCCACCCCCGGTTCATAGAACATGCACAAACAGGTCCTTCGGCCCACAAATTGTGCTGATCATATCTATACTTACCAGGCCATAGAACTATCTATAACTCCCAATCCCATTAAATCCCATGTACTCATCCAGAAGTCTCTTAAAAGACCCCAGTGAGTTCGCCTCTACCACCACTGACGGCAACCGATTCCATTCACTCACCACCCTCTGAGTGAAAAACTTACCTCTAACATCTCCTCTGTACTTGCCCCCCAGCACCTTAAACCTGTGTCCTCTCGTAGCGACCATTTCAGCCCTGGGAAATAGCCTCCGAGAATCCATCCTATCTATTCCTCTCAACATCTTATAAACCTCTATCAGGTCGCCTCTCAACCTTCATCTGTCCAGAGAGAAGAGACCGAGCTCTCTCAACCTATCTTCATCTCCTCTGTACATGCCCCCCAATCCAGGCAGCATCCTTGTAAATGTCCTCTGCACCCTCTCAATAGCTTCCACATCCTTCCTATAGTGAGGTGACCAGAACTGCGCGCAGTACTCCAAGTGGGGTCTGGCAAGGGTCTTATAAAGTTGCAGCATTACCTCCCGAGTCCTAAACTCAATTCCTCTATTAATGAAGGCCAGTACACCATATGCCTTCTTGACCACATCCTCCACTTGCGGGGCAGATTTAAGAGACCTATGGACCCGGACCCCAAGATTCTTCTGCTCCTCAACACTGCCAAGACTCCTACCCTTGATATTATACTGCTTCATCCCATTGGTCCTGCCAAAATGGACCACCACACATTTATCCGCGTTGAAGTCCATCTGCCACTTCTCCGCCCAGTCTTGCATCCTATCTATGTCTCGCTGCAATTTCAGACATCCCTCCAGTTCATCTCAGCCTAGTTCATATTAACAAAAGAATGACCACAAAAGTCCAAAGAATTTTGACTTCTAAGAAGGTAAATGAGTGCTTCTTCTACCTACAACTTTACAGATCCTCCATTGGAAAATTGTGCAGTCGCTCCTAACTGATTTTTATATGTGGCTGTTAGGTATTCACCCACTCAGCATTATGCCTGGAAATGAATGCTCTGCCTGCTCTTCCTGTTTTCCTGAGCTTCATCAAGCAGGGTGTTTCTTCAAGGGCTGCCTGTCAACCACAAATATTAAAGTGACCTCACACAGGGTCAGAGATGAAGACAAGGTGTGGGTACAGTGACGGATAAAAATCCCGCCCTGCTACAGTTCTGTCTCTTTAAGATGATTCATAGAATTTCAACCAAATGACTTATCAATGATGAAAAACAGGATTACATCACATAACCTGATCAAACCTAGGAAAGTCCCTGGAGATTTATGAGTTTTCCCTGAAAGTAGATCATGTTTATTCAGTCACCTCCCAAGTTTCATTTGAGCATTACCGATAATATTCATAAGTCGGGTCAGAACCTGATTTTTAAAGGATTGTTAAGTCAAGGTTAACCTTGGTGGCATATTTTATTCTATTATTTTCAGTTTTCTCTCCTTACATCCTGAAGTGCTGACTTCTATAAGGTACAGTTCCAAGACTGTCAAAATGTCTCTTGTACCTTGCCCAAATGGATAGAGAAAGATGATGGATTTTGACAGAAAGATGGGGAGAGGCAATGTAAACAATTATAAAAAAAATGCAGGATCAGAGAGGCTGGATGGGTGTGTACCAACCTTTGGCGACGGCAGGACATGTTGAGAGAATATTTAGCATATGATATCTTGGGTTTCATAGTCAGAGTTATTATTGAGTATAAAAGTAGAGAATTTACATAAAACTCAGGAAAGATCCCAACCAGAGTACTATATCCAGTTCTGATCAACAGCCTTAGGAAAGATGTCCTTAAGATTTATCCAGAATGGTTCCAGGTTTGGGGCATTTTAGTTATAAGATTAGTTTGCAAAGGCTGACCTTGGAGCAAAGAAAACACTAATGAATAAACTTAAACTTAAGTAAAGATACTTCCTTAAATAACAGTGCAAAATAAGTTGTACTGAAAATTTGAGGAAATTATTAGAACAGAGGCCTGTGCATTAAAAAGTTAATCAGATGGAAACAAATGAAAATTGAGTATTGTGTATGGAGTGAGGTGTTGTGAGGGCTACTAGACTCTATTTTTTTTTCTCTCCTGAAGGTGCTAACTTTCATTATAAATGGGGCTGAGACCCACAGCAAAGATGACTGAGGAGAGATTTGATAGAGGTGCTTAAGAGTGGAGCAGGCTCAGATAAGGTAGACAAGGAAGAACTCTTCCTTTTGGCTGATTAAATAAGGATTAAAGATTCTAAGCAAGAGATATGAGGGAGAATGAACTTGCTGGCTGCAAGGATGGTGGGTGCCAAAGCAATCAATGTTTGGAAATTGAATGGGCTATGGGGAGTGAGCAGGGGAGTGGGACTGATAAGATTCCTCAGTGGGGAGCTAGCATGGATGTATTGGGCCAAATGGTCTTCTCCCGTGCTGTAAACGATTCTGCAACCTAGATTTTCATCACTGAGGCAGATAGTGGGACTTCCGTTGGATGGGAAGGATATGGGTGTCGGCTGCAGTTAGATTAATCAACTGGGAAAAAGCCAGGGGCAGCAGGGTGGTGGGGCAGGCTGTTTAAAAGGCCTGCCTCTGTGCAGTGAGTCTCAGTCCCAATTATAATGAAAAAAGAGGGCTTGAAAGCCTTCACAACTCCTCATCTCATACACAATCCCAGTTTTCCCTTGTTTCTACCTGATTAACTCTTTAATGCACAGGATTCTATTCTGATGGATTCCCTCAAATTTTCAGCATAACTAATTTTGCACTGTATTTAAAAAGGAAGGAACTTTCCTTAAGTTTAGGTTAATTCATTAGTGTCACAAGTAGGCTTACATTTACACTGCAGTGAAACTGCACTAATTGTCAGACCCCGGAGCCTGTTTGGGTGCACAGAAAGAGAATTTAGCATGGCCAATGCACCAAAACAGCACATCTTTTGGACTGTGGGAGGAAACTGGAGCATCCAGAGGAAACTCACGCAGAGACGGGGAGAATGTGCGGGCTCCACACAGACAGTGATCCAAGACAGGAATTGAACTTGGGTCCCTGGTACTGTGAGGCAGCAATGCTAACCACTGTGCCACCATGCTGCCCTAGATGCACCCAGATAACCAGACATGCTATCTTACTCAATACTATCATCTCTATCAACAAAATTAGATCCCTTGCTCTCTGTATGCAGTTTAGTTGTGACCAGCAGTATCATGCCATACAAGTGAATGTGTGCTAACTTGGAGCAGCCTTAAATATTCTTATTTTAGGGCCTCTTGGATGCCAGAACAGAATGTCTCAGGGTCACTGCTGAGTGAGGCCTTTCCTATTCTACACTGCGCAATATCCTCGATTCTCAAATCTTGTCATTGGTGATTTCATGGGAGTCCACCGTGTTTATTTACTAAGCTGCCAGCCAGGAAGGTGGTCTTGGCTGTGCTGACACTGATTCCCTCCTGGAAGAAGAGAATCACCTCATGGATCTTTAGAAGTGGCATGTAGACACAAAAGACAAATGGAGCTCTATGTTTGATAGATGGGATATGAAATACAAGAATACAAATGAAGTAGAACCATAGAAATGTTACAGTCCTGAAAGAGGCCATTCAGCCCATTGTGTCTGCACCAGCCAAAAAAGAGAACAAAGAAACTAGTCACTTATTTTAATCTAAATTTCCAGCATCTGTTTTGTTGTCTTCCAGGTTACTACACTTTGTACACAGATCCAGGTATCTTTTAAATGAGGTGCATGTTTCAGTTTCATTCACAGATTGAGGCAGTGAATTCCAAATGCCCACCACTGTCAGGACAAAAAAGCTTTTCCTCATGTACCCTCTAATCCTTCTACTGAGCACTTTAAATCTATGCTCTCTGGTAATTGACCCTTCAGCTAGGGAAAGAAAGTCTTTCCTAGAGGCTACCCTGTCTAGGCCTCTCATAATTTTTGTACACCTCAATTAGCTCACCCCTTAGCCTCCTCTGTTCTCAGGAAAACAGTTCTTATCTATCTAATATCTCCTTCCAGCTGCAATTATGTCCTTCCTGTAATGTGGTGACCAGAGCTATAAATAAAACTGCATTTTATACATTTACATTACAACGCTGCTTTTGTATTCAGTACCTCACCTAGTAAAGGAAAGCACTGTATCTGCTTTCTTGACCACCTTATCCACCTGTTCTGCTACCTTCAAGAACCTATGTACATGCACTCCAGGATCCCTCATTTCTTCAACTCATCTCATTATCCTCCCATTTATTGAGTACTCCATTGCTTTGTTTGCCCTCCCGAAATGCATTGCTTTTCACATTCATGATTTATTATTGTCACATGCATTGGTATACAGCATTGTTTCTTGCATGCTATACAGACAAAGCATACTGTTCATACAGTACATAGGGGAGAAGGAGAGGATGCAGAATATAATGTTACAGTCATAGAAAGATCAGTGTAATATAAGGTCCATTCAAAAAATCTGATGGCAGCAGGGAAGAAGCTGTTCTTGTGTCGGTTAGCATTGGATTTTACACCCCCACCCCCGGACTCCACTCATGCTTTTGTAAAATATTGGGTGATGGTTGGTGCTGGATGGTGTCAGGGTGTTTGGTCAGCAATGCGACCCACAGCCAGTCTCCAGAAATGTAGAAGGCGAGTGTGTCCTGAAATTGAAATCAAACAAAGACTATTAAACTTATTAAAAATCCAATCAACTACAGTTTTCCATTGCCCACTCCATTTTTCATCAGTCGCAATGGGAAATGATAGGAAATGAGTTAACACCGGCTATGGGGAGGCAGCACAGAGGCAGATGAACAGCAGAGTAAAGCATAAAACATAATGATTGAGAAGGAAGTGGGCCTCTAAATTGGTGGTGGGAAACCATCTTCCTGGCCCTAACCCCTTTTCAGACAGATGTTCCACCCTAGATACCTAATTGGGTTTGGAGACCCCACTTTTAATTCGTCGACATTCCCACCTGCTGACCCAGAAGGAAAGAAATAGTAAAACAGGGAAATAAGAATATGGTCCAAATTGTTTCTTTACTTCTGGGAGCTGTTGATCAGTCAGCTGACACTTGATTCAACGTGCAGAAACGGAGGCAGGAGTGAGCAGATCACATACTTCCTGCTCTACGTCCCTAGCCTCACCAGACAGTGTAAAGTCCAGCCTATACAACAAGTCATTATTGAGACAGGTTTTGTGAGACAGATGGGATGTTTCTAAGGCATCCCTCACCATTGTGCTTAAACAGTAATGTCAGGTTAGCTCATTTAAAACTCTTTGTGGCAATTTGAGTGCTTAATTGCATACTCGACATTCCAGAGTCAAGGGCTGGAATGGGATCCAATTCAGTGAAAGGAATGTTGACTGCCCAAGTGCTGCTTTTTTGACCAGGAAAACGGGTTTTGAGGGATAATTTCACATGATTGACTATTGAAGGAAAATTGAACAACCTTAAAAAAGGCTTTCCTGAGAGAAAGAGGGGCCATCCCTTTTAAAACCCGGGCCTGAATGAGTCCCTTGCACAGGTATGCACCCAAGCAAATGACCAGGACTGGTAAATTCCAAACACCTCTTTTCTCTTGGGGGATGCTTAGCCATGGCCCCAAGAGGAAAAGCATCCCTATCCTGTTGTCAACACTGGAAGGAGAATTCTCTGGAGTGACAACATCAGAGCTAATGATTTCTTTCCTGATAATATTATAAACTGAAAACAGATTTTTGGAAATTAAAAATAGAAAATGCTGAAAATGCAGAGGAGTTTGATCATAATCTGTACCTCATTGCTGTAATGACAGCTGAATTATTATCTTGCTTTTTCTTTCCAAAGCTGCTTGCCTATTGTGAATTTCTATTTTAGTCACAGAGATCCGACAGTGCAGAAGGAGGCCATTCGGCCCATCAAATCTGCACCGACTACAATCCAACCCATGTCCTATTCCCGTAACCCCACTCATTTATCCTGCTAAGGGTCAATTTAGCATGGCCAATCCACCTAACCCACGTATCTTTGGACTGTGGGAGGAAACCGGAGTAAACCCATGGAGACATGGGGGAGAACATGCAGGCTCAACACAAACATTGATCCGAGGCTGGAATTAAACTTTGGTCCCTGATGCAGTGAGGCAGCAGTGCTAACCACTGTACCACCCTTTATTTCATCAAAGTTACGTGCTTAACATTATGTGCCATATCTCACCTCATCATTTTTTAAAAGAAAAATAGCAAGAATTTCTATGTAGGGGTAATCTATTTACTGACCAGTTTATGGAGCAAGCGTTTTTATTTCAATTGATGGTGTGCAGTCATTTGATAATCTAACATTTTCATATTGCAGAGGCAAATCCTATCGCCATCTTTTCAAAATAGTCAAATCAGTATGAACAATCAGGTCACAAGGCAAGCACTAAACAAACTTCTTTCAGTATGAATACTTAAGCTTCAGTTTTTTTAGCCTTCAATCACCTGCCTTAAGCACACATGATTAAAAACTTTCAACTGGGAAAGATTTAAAATGCTTCCTGTGACACCCTTTATGGACAGAGATGTGTTTGGACCGAGGGATTGAGAGATAGCTGTATAAAGGTGAATGAAATTTATGTGTATTGCACCTGTGAACTGATTTGCGGTACAGTAGCACAGTGGTCAGCACTGCTACATCATAGCTCCAAGGACCTTGGTTCAAGTCCCAGCTTGTGTCACTATTTGTGTGGAGTTTGCACATTCTCCTCGTGTCTGCGTGGGTTTCATCTGGGTGCTCTGATTTCTTCCCACAATCCAAAGATATGCAGGTTAGGTTGACTGCCCATGCTAAAATTGCCCTTTAGTGTCCTGAGATGCACAGGTTAGAGGGATTAGTGGGCAAATATGTAGGGCTATATGGGTGGCAGTGTGGTCAGTGCAGACTTGATGAGTCAAATGGCCTCTTTCTGCACTGTAGGGTTTCTATGATTCTAATATTAGTTATCTTTTAAATCAAGAAATAGTATGGGAACAAATATATAGTAAATTCAAGACCCATATGTTCAAATCAAGATGGTGCTTGATGTAGAACTAAACCTAGTTGTGGATGTAGTGACCAGACCTAAACCTCATGGTGCATTGCCCATCTCTGCCCCATCTTGGCTTATTTGCTGAAACCCTCATTTGTCGTTTTGAACATATAGGCATGTCCATTCCAATACTCTCCTGATTGTCTTTTCATCTTGCACCCCTTTATAAATATGAGCTCATCCAAACCTCTACTACTTATATCCTAACTCATATTGTGCCTTGCTCTTCCATTGTCTCAATGATTAGTGATTTACATCAGCCACCAAAAACTTCATTTTAAAATTCTCATCCTGCTTCTCAAATCCATTCATGGCCTTGCTCCTCTGAATTTTTGTCACATGTGCTGCCCTTGCAATCTTTCCAAAATCTCTGTGCCCTTCCAATTCTCACCCGCTTACATTTCCCCAATGTCCATTACTATACTTTGGTAGTACCTTCAGCTGCCTTCGTCCTCCTAAGCTCTGCAATTACCTCACTGAACCTTCTCACAGCTCCATTTCTCCTCCTTTATGAAATGCTTAAAACCATATCTCTCTGATCAGCTGATCTGCCTTAATACCTCAAAATCTTATGTGCCTCAGCAAATTGTATTTTGTAACTCTGCTGTGAACCATTTTATTATGGGAAAGATTACATAAAGGGCAAGTGGTTGTTGTTGATGGTAATTCCCATGGCACTGGTACAATCGGCAAAAACTGAAACTTGACAGTCAAACTACATTTTGTTTCTGGGTCAAAAGTGATGGAACGTGTATTTATTTTGATCAGGAAAGGTCAATTTACTTTTGTTTTTAGGCTACTTTGGTGTATTTTATCAAATTCTTTTTAAGAAAAAGAGATTGCAAACACTTTTTTTATGTTCTATACAGTTGACAATCATAACTCTGTATCTTTGTTTGGCATTTTTAATTGTTTTTTGTTTTAAAATTCTTACTATTCCCTCTGCTCCTCTCCTGAAGTTGCTGAGTAATGATGGAATATGCTGTGACAGCCTCATCCATGGGTTTTCTTCATTTAGGGCAAGGATGTCCTTTTTGACTATGGGAAGATCAACATGATCTGGGTAGCACGATGGCACAGTGATTAGCACTGCTGCCCCACAACACCAGGAACATGGATTCAATTCCAGCCTTGCGTGACTGCCTGTATAGAGTTTGCACATTCACCCCATGTTTGCATGGGTTTCCTCCAGGTGTCCCGATTTCCTCACACACTGCAAAGGTATGCAGGTTAGGTGGATTGAACAGGCTAAATTGCTCCTTAGTGTCTCAAGTTGTGTAGGTTAGAGGGGAATGGCAGAGTAAGTTGTTGGGATTATGTGGATAGGACCTGGTTTGGATGCTCCACTGGAATCGGTGCAAACTCGATGGGCTGAGTGGCCTGCTTCTGCACTGTAGGGAATCTATGATTCTAAAAATTGAACTGATAACGACACAAGTGCTCTTTATAACTCGAGCCATGTGAAATAAACACATAAAGGAACTCCGGTTCATCAGGCTGGATTTAATGGAATCCACATTGCAGGCTAGAAGTGAGCAGGTCTGCATAACTATGGGAAAGGTCATGTATCCCATTCTTGCCGGAAGGAAAACAGACCCACATTAAATCGGCAATAGGAGTGGCCTTACATGGGGAACCCTTCCACTAGCTAATTGAAGTTATTAACGAGCCACTTGAAGATCATTATTTCTCATCCCAACCAAGCTATTCAGTGGTAACTCGAGGACTCTGCCACACTCACATGGGTTTCCCAGGCTTCCTGAAGACTGTGCAGCAAACCCTGTCGTCGAAATTGTCTCCTCAAAGACACGGTGCCTGATTCAGGGACCTAGCACTGGGAAGGAGCTGCCTTGTGAGAGCCACCTTTACATCCTTGCATTTAATCTCCCACAGACAAACAGGCCACTCCTCCAAACTCCAACTTGACTCATTGACCTCTGCCTAGGGATTCTGGGTGATCTTTGGTGAAGGCCTCACTGTATTTTGGCAGCAGGCCTAGTCTCAGTGACGTTGCCTGTTCTGGAGAGCTGGTGGCCTCTGATTGACTAGCAGCTCCGTGGATAGGCTTTTCCAGGCTGGGGTCCTAAATCCTGGGTAAGACCTGACACTCACCAGTTCATTTCCGGGTAAGTACTTAATTCAGTTGGACATTCCCTCTGCCACCCTACTGTTTTCTTGGTTCTTCTTCCTCCATAACATATCCCTACTAGGCCAAGAAATGCAGAACTATGATGCAATGCAGCCTGGTTATCAGTAATAGCAGTAATTATACTCTGAGTGGAAAATTATACACTGACAGGGCTCAGTGTCGAAACAGAACAGAGACTTGCAGTAACAGGTTCACAGGAAGTTAAAGGTAGCAGCTCAGGTTGATACTGTGTAAAAACAGTACCAAGAAGCTTGAGTTCTTTTGAGAAGCTGGTATTGTTCTCCTTAGAACAGAGAAGTCTGAGGTGAATTCAGATAAAGGTTTTTGAAATCATGAACAGCTTGGAGCAAATAAAGAGAAACCAGAGACAGCATGGGGAAAAGCTCTTCTATACAATGAGCAGTTAGGATTTATAATGTGGAATTAATTGTAACCTTCAAAAGGGAATTTGATAAATATTCAGAGAAAATTTGCAAGCATATGGGGAAAGAATGAGGGAGCGGGGTAACTGGGCTACTGATTAAAAGAGCTAGCACAGGCTTGATGGACTGAATGGCTACATCCTGTGCTCTACTGTTCCATTATTCTCTAATTGAATTATTCATGTTGTTCTAAGAGATATAGAAGATAAAGGTTGAGGAGTATTCAAGATCATAGTCGGAATTCTGTGACCTTGCCGGTGGCTGTGATTATCCAGTTTTGCTGCTTTGAAGGGTGATTTGGCTGAGTGCCAAATTTTTCTTTCTGGCTGGCAGGGCCAGAAAATTCTGGCCCACAAATAGATTCAGTTTTCCAGAATGCAGCTATCTGGATGCAATCTGTTGTTGGTTGACAGGAGTATTCTTTGTCTAAAGTGGGTTTGGAAGAGGATGGAAGCAGAGAAGAGTTTGGATAGCCTCAAACATCCAGCATGTAAAGCAAAAGATATTCATATTACAGATGTGTAATAAAAAATTGCTACTGAGAAAGTTACTCCAGAATACTGGGAGAGGCAAGGGAGGAAATCGCTGGGCCCTTGAGAAAAATCTTTGTATCCTCACTGGCTACAGGGCAGGTCCCAAAGGATTGGAGAATAGCCAATATTGTTCCTTTGTTTAAGAAGGATAGCAAGAATAATCCAGGTAATTACAGGCTGGTGAACCTTTCAATTATTGGAGAGGATTCTTTGAGATAGAATTTATTCCCACTTGGAAATAACTGGACATATTAGCGAGGGGCAACACGGTTTTGTGAAGGGGAGGTCATGTCTCATGAACTAGATCCAGTTTTTTGAGGAAGTGACAAAGATGATTGATGAGTGTAGGGCAGTGGGTGTTGTCTACATGGACTTCAGTAAGGTCTTTGACAAGGTCCCTCATGGCATACTGGTGCAGAAGGTGATGTCACTTGGAATCAGATGTAAGCTGGCAAAGTGGATACAGAACTGGCTCGGTCATAGAAGGCAAAGAGTAGCAGTGAAGTGTACGTTTCTGATTTGAGGGCTGTGACAAGTGGTGTTCCTCAGGGATCGGTGCTGGGACCTTTGCTGTTTGTAATATATATAAATGATTTGGAGGAAAATGTAACAGGTTTGATTAATAAGTTTGAGGATGACACAAAGGTTGGTGCATTTGTGAATAGCAATGGGGACCAGCAGAGGATACAACAGGAAATAAATCAGTTGGAGACTTGGGTGGAGAAATGCCAGCTGAAGTTTAATCTGGACAAATGTGAGGTAATGCATTTTGGAAGGTCTAATACAAATAGGAAATATACAGTAAATGGCAAAATCCTTAAGGGTATTCTTAGGCAAAGGTGTACAGATACACAGTGGCAATGCAGATGGAGAAGGTAGTCAAGAAGACATACAGCACGTTTGCCTTCATTGGCCAGGACATTGAGTTTTAAAATTGCAAGAAGTCATGTTGCAGCTTTATAGAACCTTAGTTAAGCCACACTTTGAATATAGTGTTCAATTCTGGTCACCACACAACTACAAGGATGTGGAGGCTTTGGAGAGGATGTAGAAAAGATTTACCAGAATATTGCCTGGTATGGAGGACATTAGCTATGAGGAGAGATTGGAGAAACTTGGTTTGTTCTCACTGGAATGACAGAGATTGAGAGGGCAATCTAATAGAAGTCCTCAAGAGTGGATGGTCAGAAGCTTTTTCCCAGAGTGGAAGAAAGAATTACTTGGGGGCATAGATTTAAGGTGTGAGAGGCAAAGTTTAAATGGGATGTACGAGGCAAGTTTTTTTACACAAAGGGTGCTGGGTGCCTGGAACTCACTTCCGAGGAAGAAGCAGATACAATAGTGACTTTTAAAGGGTGTCCTGACAAATATATGAATAGGATGAGAATGGACTGATATGACCCCTGTCAGGCAGCATGGTCTGACATGGTGCAGGCTTGGAGGGCCGAAGCGCCTGTTCCTGTGCTGTAATTTTCTTTGTTCTTTGTTTGTACTGCCAGCTCAGTTAAACAAATGATAATTACTCAGTCTATGTTGACTTTTACAACAGCATCATTGTGTTTACATATTGCATTCGCAGCATTCAAAGTATTCTGTTATTTCTTAACAGTCCTTCAACCATGTTGCTATTGCTTCACATATATGAAGTACCTCTGACGACAGAGTCTCTTGGCTATTACAGTCTGTAACAGAGGAAGCAGCAGTTTGATGATTCTGTGAGAAACTCAGAAAAGGAAACAATCCAAACTTGAGTTTTGTCAGATGTGTTTGATTTGCACCCTTAAAGTTTACAAGTTGTTGCCAAGTTATGTATGACATATTGTATGAACTCTCTGTGGCCTTGTGATATTCGCAAACCACGTCAAACAGAAGGAAATGTCCAGTAAATCCTCACACTATTTTTCTTGAGACAATTTGTGTGAACCTTGGAACTTGACTATTTCATTTGTGTATAATCCTATGTTTTCTGAAATGTGTGAGACCTTTATCTTAATCTCGGTCATCAACATATATTACTGCAATTCCTGGGACGGAATTAACTGTTTACTTTCCAGACCTTTTGTAACTAAATATAAATTGACTTATTTCAAGTTAGCTTATATATACACTGAAATTATGTTTTTGCTTATGATATTAAATAAACCATCATTTAGTTTTTATTCAGTTTTCCTAATAAGGGATTTTGACACTGGTTGAGAATTTGTCCCATGTTTTTTGGCTGGGAGAGATGGTCCACCATTTTGCGATAATATGACCTTCCAGTCCTGCCACTGTCAATGGGATTTCCTGTTGCACCCTCCACCGCACCATTTTGCAGCGAGGGAGTGTCGTCATTTGTAGGACTGTAAGATCCCACTAGCAGGACCAACTGGAAAATCCCACCCAGAATTTTTTTTTCTCCCAAACAAAAATTGAGCATTGTCATCTTTTCATTTCAGTAATAAAAATATTACGAAGTTTTGCAACTATAGCTTTTGCAATTGAGAAGAATGAGAGGTGATCTTATTGAAACCTATGTGGGGTGCTGCTGCTCAAGGAGCACAGCTGGCTAGGAGATTCAAGCAGAAACCGTGTGGTGGGCTTCCTGCTGGGTACTGCACATCTCTGGCCACCAGATTTCCAGCATTGTCAGCTCCACACAGAAATAGCCACAGAGCTGAATAAATTATGTAAATAATCTTTTCAGTATCGTTAGTGGGACTGAAATCTCCCAAAGAGGCCCCCCAGTAGTCAGAGCATCAGGGAGGGTGGTGGTGCTGTCTGGATTTAATGTAGATTCATTTTGAAAATTTCGCTGAGAGAAACAGTGGGATTTATTCCTGTTTTTATGTGAATTCAGCATTTAGAAGGTCTGTTTTTATCATTTTGATTCTAAGTGCTGGGCAGACTTGAAACTGGAAGTGTTTCAGATCTGATTTTTAGACTCATTCGCAGGCGCTCCTATACACACCCTGTCTGAAAAAATATCAGCAATTCCGAACCATGCTGCAGAAGTCCATGGACGAGGCTTAATGCATCTGGAATCCTGTAGCTCTGAATGGCACCTCCAACTGCGCATGGGCTGAAAAGAAAATGATAGAATGCCTGCCACATCCCTCCTGGGCCGGATAAAGCCTCCCCACAGACAAGAAAGGCAATCATCATCATTCACAGCAGTGATGTTGTGCTGTGGTGGAACCTGGTGCAGGTGCAACCAGAGAGAAGTCAACAACACAGATCAGGAGAACATAGGTCTGGAAAACAGAATGGAAAGCCAACATTGAAAGCAGAATCAAGCAAAGAATAGGAGGGAAGAGAGCAATAGGGATACAGAGATTGTAGGAGGCTTCACTCACTTGAGAAAGTGTATGGACATTGGCTTAATTCTGCTGTGGCTAAGATGTTTCTACAGATTCAGATTGATACACCAGGTGGATGCAAACATTTGCAGCCTCTTTCAAGAAGAGTTCTTTCCTGCTGGTTACACATTTTTTGCAGAAGTGGAAGTCACAATTGCCTACAATTATTTTGCTTCTATTTCCTTCCAGTGCAGCACCAGTAACAACTTGAAGATCCCTTGGTTGACCGCAAATAAATATTTAAAGCAGATCATGAGTAACTTGTCTGTCAAGATGCTGAGTTATTGTCACCTGTGAATTTGACCCAGTCTGATTGAGTGGGCAATCACATTCACCTTTCCGATTAACTCCCCACAGCTACAAGGTGCTGTCAATGTCATACCAGTGACAATCTGAACACCACCAGATTCACAAGGAATTTTTAATAAATCTCACAAGAATCTTATCCTATCAATGCACACCACAAGAAATGGTTCAAGCAGGTTTGCACTCGATGACTTGGGAGTTATCACGTTGTTCTGATGCTGCAGCATTCTACACCTCATTCTACCAGGAAATGGACTTCAGAGTTGGCTTGTAGGAGATGGGATATGCCTTTCAAACCCGGTTCATGACACCTCTGAGGGACCACATTGGTATTGCTACAGTGAGGGGCAAATGACCACTTAGGCATTTATTTCCAAATCTTGGCAATTATTGGTTAGGCTGCAACTGAGGCAATGGCCAACAACAGAGCTGAAACCAGAGAGGATGATGGTATGTTCCTGCTCAATCTATTTTCTTGTATCCCATGTCTCCTTCAGCCAAAGATTTCACATGACTTTCAAGTTGCAGATGGTTTCAAAGTGCACACCTTCACTCAACCAATCCCACCATGCACCTTTCTCCTTATAGATACCCAAGAACAGCCACCTAGTCAACAACTGGCACGGGAGGCTTAAGTGCAAAAGGATCAAGTGAGGGATGAAGAAGAGCCACTGTCACTTGATTTACACTCAAGTGTAAAGCCACCAGCTCAGATATTGGCAGATTTAGAGGGTATTATAGAGTTGGAAGTAGCATGTAGTCAGTCACCGGGCATGTGTGTGCTGCAGCTGATAAAGAATGAAAGAATAGCCTGGGTAACACAGAACTTGAAGTCCATCATTTCCATTGTGGGGTTGGTGGCCAATTCTTTGGAAGCACTTGTGTACCTAATCATGATGTAGTTTCCGATGGTCAATTTCCCAGGGTTTGACTGCAGCACAAGCAGAAGTCACCCGACTCACCTGAGTGTCACAGTGGAAACTCACACTGAGGCCGTGGAATATTAACAAGATCAAACTGCTGCTTGAATACCAAGAATGCTAAGATGCTGCACTGGAGGATTGCCGTTGCCTATATGGAACACAAATTTGTTGTTCAGTTTCAAAAAGGAAAAAGATTAAGATGTATTCTCTTAAACTCCGACACTTAACTCAAGTCAGATCAATGTCCACTCTTTGCAGCTAACAATAGAAAGTGCTGGAAATATTCAACAGATGAACATTTCAAGTCAAGTTTTTTCTTCAAGGAGAATTCCTTCTCCACGGATGCTGCCAAATCTGCTGAATATTTCTGGCATTTCAGATTTCCAAGATCCACGGTATTTTGTTTTCATTTATGTGAGATAGGCACTATGGGAATGCACCAGGTTGTATAGTGGGCTTTCATTAAAACAATGTATATAATAGTCTGTTTGATAAAGTTGTTATTGATCACTTTTTTCATCCCCGTGACCCTGACTCGTATTGGCCGTTGGCCTAGCACGTCTTGTCTTTAAAATTCTCACCCTTGTTTTCAAATCACTTCACACCTTGCCCCTCCATATCTCTGTAACTTCTGCAACCCCACAACCTTCTAAAATATCTATGCTGTTCTAATTCTGGTTTGTTGTGTATACCCAACTTGAATTGCTTCATAATTGGTGGCCATGCTCTGCCTAGGTCTAAGCTCTGGAATACCATCTCTAAACCTTGCTGTTTAGCTACCTCAATTTCCTCCTTTAAGACTCCTTAAAACTTATCTCTTTGAGCAAATATTTGGTCATCTAACCTAATACCTTGTTATGACTCAGTATCATACTTTGTTTTTTAAAAAGTGAAATGCCTTGGGCTTTTCATTCCAATAAAGATGCTATATAAAAGTATGCTGTTATTGTTGGAATGGTTGTTTTATGCTGGCTTGTATATGACATTGTGGCCAAGAGCATTATGTGTTTGTCCCTAGCAGCGAAAAGGGAAGATGTGGGATTGTTCTGCAATGGGGATTTGGGATTTTGTTCATGGAAAATATCACTGAATAAGGTAATCACAGACCACCCAGCCAGAATGAAAATGATTCCAGATTGTGTTTGTACTTGGAATTAGCACAACACATTTCCATTTCAGACAAAGGGAGATGATAATTGCATAAACAGCAGATCAAAGTAAGATCTGCCTAATGTTAGTTTATTGTTGCGGACAAGAGAGGGATTAATTTAAACAGCCCTGATTTCTGGTTTCACTATGTATCCACAAATAGATAGGTGTTCTTGCTTTTTGTTTTCCCCTTTATAAATTTTTCCCCAGTCCTTAAATTTGGAGTATTCCAATCCTTGATAAATAACTCACGTAACAAACTTGAGCAGATAAAAATAAAGCATTGGTTTATTTCACACAAACAAAATGTGGGGAAAGGGTTTTGCAATGTCTGTCCTTTTGTGCACCCATACAATAAAAGAGGGATACAGCGAAGACAAGCATACAGGGTCAGACCACAATAACAATTTAAGTTACGGTTCTACATGAGTCCAGAATTCAGAATCAAAAGTGTAATGACGATTTTCTTCAGAGGGTAGGTTTGTTTACTGTTGCAGGTTGATCAATCTTTTCAGAAGTGAGGACTTCCATGAGGGGAGAAGGCACATAGAGTTGAATTAGCCATGAAGGCAAAATTTCCAGCAGAAACAGCAAGTGAATAGATAGGGATTGTGACCTCACAACTAATGGATCAGATCTAAGCTCTGCAAACCTGCCACGCCAACCGTGAATGATGATGGCCAATTAAGCAACTTACTGGAAAAGAAAACTCTACAAATATCCCCATCCTCAATGATGAGAAAGCTCCACATGTAGATGCAAAATATAAGGCTGAAGCATTCATAAGAATCTTCAGCCAGAAGTGCTGGTGGATAATCCATCTCAGCCTCCTCTGGAGGTCCCCAACATTGCCGATGTCAGTCTTCAGCCAATTTGATTGATCCATACAATATCAAGAAAAGGCTGAAGATACTGGATATTGAAAAGGCTACAGGCCCTGACACTATTCTAGCAATAGTACTGAAGTCTTGTGCTAGGCTTCTAAACAAGCTGTTCCAGGACAGCTGCAATAGTAGAATCTACCCAACTGTGTGGAAAATTGCCCAGGTATAACCTGTACACATAAAACAGGACAATTCCAACCTGCCAATTACTGTTCCATTGATTTATTCTCAATTATCAGTTGACCAGAAACTGAACTGGACCAGCCGTTTTTGTCCGTTAATGATCCCAGGTTGCATCTAAACATTTCTGATATTGTGTAAGCCCAGATATTTTGATCTTCATGGATTTTTTGCAGACATTAGTCTGCTTGAAATAAATGGCAAGCAGTCAGAACATTGAGTGGAAATTTGGTTTTTAATATCTTGTATTCCTTCATAACACAAAATTTATCAAAGTAATATTTGTAGAGATTTGATTTAAAGCATTTAACTTTATTGCTTTCGAGCAAGAGTCAGCAGATACTCTTCAAAATGTTGTTTGCATGACAGCGGAGTTATTTTAAGTAAACAGCTCAGGCCTTCATGTAAATGTGACCTAGAAAAATGCATTTTTCTGTTAGGACGGTTTGCTGATCCCATTTGAACTTCTGTGCAAACATTCCTTTTTTTTGACAATTTATTTTAAATTTAAATTCACTTTTACCTGCAATCCATTCAGTAAAGAAAAGATGGAAACTCTCTTCTAACTCTGAACTTGCGTGCATGTTAACACATGTACAGGTATTGAAACTTCAAAGTAACCACTAGTGATATTAAAAGTTTAATAATTTACATGGCAATTCTTTATCTGATTTTATCCAGATCTCAATCTATTTTAAATGAACTGGTGCTTCAGTCAAATAACACATATTTATCTTAAACAGAGGGTGAAATCTTACCCGAAAATGGCAGTGTTGGTTCCACTGTGAAAAACTGAGTGTTTCCCACTGACAGCGCCAGTGTATTTTTGGGCCAAACTTTATGCGCCATTAATGACTATTTCTATCCCTACAAGTATCACTAACACTTGTTTCACAATGACAGCAGGGGATGGTAGCCAATAAGGCCATACTGCACTTTTTGGATAGGGTTCTCACCAGGATGCTAGATTGAAATTGGTGAGGGGGAGAGGGTGGTCTACTGCCATTCTGCCTGAGATCAGTAGGGGGAAAAAGGGGTCTGCATCACTCTGCTTGAGGTTGGTGGTGGGGGGGGATAAGGAGGGTCTACTGCCACTCTGCTTGAGATTGATTGGGGGAAAGGGAAGAGAGACCCATGATTGGTCTGGGTGGCAGGAGGGGGTGGGGGGGGGGATAGGGAGATCAGTTATGTTGGGACGATGGGGCAATGTCCGTCAGAACCAGAGGGAGGCATTATCCAGCCCGGGAGGGATATGGCAGCGGAGCAACATGCCATCATTTTTTCTCTGCCCATGCGCAATTGGAGGTGCCACTTGGAACTGCAGCATTTCAGGTGCATTAAGTCCTGCCCACAGGCTTGTGCAATACAATTTGGAATCGCTGATTTTTGTCTTCAGGCAGTGGGTGCATGGGGGCACCTCAGAACAGGACTAAAAGTCAGATCTAAAAAAGTCTCCATTTCAAGTCCATCCGGCACTTAGAATCAAAATAGAACATAGAACATTACAGCGCAGAACAGGCCCTTCGCCTTTGATGTTGCGCCGACCAATTAGGAACAAGCAGTGACCCTCTAACCTAAACCATTCCCCTTTCATCCATAAACTTATCTACTAACCTCTTAAACACCACCAAACTAGGCGCATCTACAACTGACGCAGGCAGGGCATTCCATACCCTTACCACCCTCTGGGTAAAGAACCTACCTCTGACATCTGTCCTAAAACCACCACCTCTTAATTTAAAGCTATGTCCCCTCGTGCTAGCTTTCTCCATCCTAGGAAAAAGGCTATCACTGTCCACCTCTAAACCTCTAATCATCATATGTTTCAATAAGGTCTCCTCTTAGCTGCCTTCTTTCTAACGAAAACAATCTCAAATCTCTCAGCCTCTCTTCATAAGACCTGCCTTCCATACCAGGCAACATCCAGGTAAACCTCCTCTGTACCCTCTCCAATTCCTCCACATCTTTCTTATAATGCGGGGACCAGAACTGTACACAATACTCCAAGTGCGGTCGCACGAGAGTTTTGTACAGTTGCAACATGACATTGCGGCTCCGAAATTCAATCCCCCTACCAATAAAAGCTAAGACTCCGTATGCCTTCTTAACAACCTTATCGACTTGATTGCCAACTTTCAGGGATCTATGCACATATACACCAAGATCCCTCTGTTCATCAACACTATTAAGAGTCCTACCATTAGCCCTATACTCTACACATTTGTTATTCCTGCCAAAGTGAATTACCTCACACTTTTCCACATTAAACTCCATTTGCCACCTCTCGGCCCAGCTCTGCAACTTGTCCAAGTCTCTCTGCAAACTATAACACCCCTCTTCACTATCTACCACTCCACCGACTTTAGTGTCATCTGCAAATTTACTAATCCATCCTTCAATACCCTCATCCAGATCATTTATAAAAATTACAAACAGCAGGGGCCCCAAAACAGACCCCTGAGGTACACCACTTGTCACCGAACTCCACGATGAATATCTCCCATCAACCACCACCCTCTGTCTTCTATCTGCTAGCCAATTCCTAATCCAATTAGCTAAATCACCCTCAATCCCATACATCTGCATTTTCTGCAGAAGCCTTCCATGGGGCACCTTATCGAACGCCTTACTAAAGTCCATATATACCACATCAACTGCCTTACCCCCATCCACCTCTTTGGTCACTTTTTCAAAAAACTCAATAAGGTTAGTAAGGCACGACCTACCCTTCACAAAACCATGCTGACTATCCCCAATCAATTCATTTCTCTCTAAATAACTATAAATCCTATCCCTAATAATTCTCTCCAATACTTTGCCCACAACAGAAGTAAGACTCACTGGCCTATAATTCCCTGGAAGGTCTCTCTTCCCCTTCTTGAACAATGGGACCACATTCGCTATCCTCCAGTCCTCCGGAACCACACCCGTAACCAACGACGACCTGAAGATCAGAGCCAGAGGCTCTGCAATCTCCTCTCTCGCCTCCCAGAGAATCCTAGGGTAAATCCCGTCCGGCCCAGGGGACTTATCTAACTTCAAACCCTCAAGAATATCTAGCACATCCTCCTTATCTACTTCAATACTTTCCAGTTTGCAACCCTGTATCCCAGTGTTCTCCACAACTACATTTATATCTCCCTGCGTGAATACCGAAGAGAAATATTTGTTCAGTGCCTCTCCAATCTCTTCAGGCTCCACGCACAACTTCCCACTGCTGTCCGTAACTGGCCCTAACCTTGCCCTAACCAATCTTCTATTCTTAACATATCTAAAGAAAAAATGATAAGATATGGCCTAGATTCAATGGATGAGAGGCTGGTTTACGTGATAGAGTGGGCTACGTTCATGATCTTGCATCATTTCTTGAAGTCTGAGCAGAGCAGGAGCCATACAATACTCTGACACAAGCAGAAAGAATGTTTTCAATGGTGCATCTGGAGAAGTTTGTGAGAATTGTATTTGCAATGCCAAATTTCATTAGTCTTCTGAAAAAGCAGAGGCATTGGTGAGTTTTCTTAATTAATGTTTTCATGATGGAGCTCAAGACATGTTTGTCTTGCAGAGTCTGATGCAATGTATGAATGAATGCCTGTGTCCTTTTTAAATATGGTGCCTGCATATAATAGCAGTGAGTGTGACTTCCTGCCAACCCTGAAGCACAATTGGGCATTGGCTGCATAATTAATGAGTTTGATGTTGCTCAATTCAGTGAGTTTATCTGCTCTGCGTTGCAGTGGGAGTCCCTCTGACTTCCCATCCCTGCCCCTCCCATGCTGGAGAAGCCTTAATTTTGCGTTGATTGATGGAAACTTTCCATTCCCACTCCCAGTAGCTAAATGACTTCCTTGGCTGTTGCCTTTCATATTTAAATGGCTGCTGAGGAATGGGAAACTGCTATGACCTCTTAACTATTAGAATTATGCAACCTTACTGCAGCAAATATTATTCCCAGCAGGAAATGTCAGCTATTTTCTGCATTCATTATGCTGAAAATTGTCCTCCAAAATTCAAAAGAAATATATGTCACTTAATCCTTCACTTTAAAGTTAAAATGTTTTCAGGGCATTGATTATAAAAGGAAACACATTCACAGTTATCAATGTGGAAAAGTAGATCAGAATAATCTAAAACACAGTGAACACATATGAAATAGTTGTACCTATCAGGAAAGGTTAAACAGGTTGGGACTCTTCTCTAGAAAAGTGAATATTGAGGGTGACCTGACAGAAGTCTTCAAGATTAGAAAAGTAGAGTAGAATTAGAAAATTCTGGAGCATCGAGCTCAAGTATTGGCACCGCCCTCGCCCCAACTGTGGTCTAGGATCTTTCTCTGTTGTGGATGATCTTTTCCTGCATACAGAGAAATGGAGAGCCTGTGAGTAGAATGACAATTGCAGACCAGAACACCTCATTCGCCTGATGAAGGCACAAAGGCCGAAAGCTAGCAGGTTTACTATCAGATAAATCGGTTGGATTTAAAATTGGTGTTGTCAGACCTCTTACTGAGTAGAATGACTGCCAAGAAAGATAATCAGGTTGCCTGACTTTTGTGTGTACCAAATGGACCTGTGGAAGGGCTGAGGACTGAGTAGCACCAGATATGAGAAGAGATGAAGATGTCAAAGGATGTATGAGCAATCCAGTGGTAATATTCCTTGTGCTTGTTGTGTGCAAGATCCGCCCTACATCACACTAACCAAAGGTGGGATCCATCAGTGGTTAAGTGAGAGGCAGCTGGGAAAATTCAACCTTACTCCATGTGGTCCTTCTCCTCAAGGAGTGAGGAGTGCTGACAGGCACAAAAAAAGGAAAAGAGCTGTGAGCTGGACATCAACCAGAAAAGACTCTGAGAGTGTCCAGCTGATCCCAATCCTTCTGTTTGTGACCCAATTATCTGCAGTTTCACAGGCCGAGGAGGGTGCACCTCACCCACAGCAGGAGACCCAAAGTAGCCCAGGGCCCGAGAAGACTCATAACTGCAGAGGACCTCCACTATGATCATCACAAATGACAGGGCTAACCAGTTAGCATGCTGCCTCCATCTTTTCTGTGGATAGAATAGAATAGAATAGAATCCCTACAGAGTTGAAAGAGGCCATTCGGCTCATCAAGTCTGCATCAACCACAGTGCCTCTCAATCTCTATCCCCGTAACCCCATGTATTTACCTTAGCTAGTCTCCCTGACATTGCAATTTAGGACAGCCAGTCAACCTGACCCACACATCCTTTGGAGTGTGGGAGGAAACCAGAGCACCTGGAGGAAACCCCTGCAGACAGGAGGAGAATGTGCAAACTCTGCACAGATAGTGACCCAAGCCGAGAATCAAACCCAGGCCCCTGGTGCTGTGAGGCAGCAGTGCTAACCAGTGTGCCGCCGTGCTGCCTGGATCTTGGGGAAACACCTAACTGTAGCGGTAAAGTATAAAAAGCTAAGAAATACATAGATTACAATGGTAACATGGGCATCCACAATCTATTTCGAATGATCACAAATGTAAATAGCTTTTGACTCATCTCACTTTTTGTGTTATGCATGCCTTGTCTAGCTGATGATACATTTCACATTCAGTCAAGTGTCACAGATGTCCCATTGTCAGCCCCCACTCTGTTGTGTCTTGAACCATTTGATTACAGTGCTTGCCTGTTCTATGCATAGTAGCAATATGAATGAAGTCTCTGCCTTTCAGGAAGTTGTGGTTGGTCACGAGATTTCTGAAACCTGCTTCAGAGCTTCGTAGAACATTACCTCGGTTTAGAACCTGGAGGCTGCTTTAGTTCCCAGTGCTTCTGCATTGTCGAATGCTCAGTGTAAATCTTGGCAATGTGCATGGAGTTAGTGTATCTTTCAGTGGCCTCCATGTACTTTCCATAAGGCCTGTGAACTCCACATATGAATCCAAATTTGAAGTTCTTATATGCTCCTGTCTACCTGCTATGATTTTTCATGTCTATGTGTACTTCTGAACATTCACTCCAACATTAGTCCCACTTTCCATCCTCCATGACTTAGGGCTATGAGCCTTGCTGACACTTGTTGAACCTTGCGATTCCTGCTGGATAGTCGAAAATGTGTGGCTTAGGAATGACGTGCAGAGGCCCCAGATGCCTGGCTTGGATATGAGAGGATGCAGCATTGGTTAGTGTCTTATCACCTAATCCCTCAGCCAGTTCTGAGATGATTAGTCGTCATGGTAATGTGCAACTTACCCTCCATCGGTGTGTCTGGGATATGTCTGCATTTGTTAGAATTCCGGAATGAAAAGGTGGAGGTCTCAAATAGGCTTGGAGAGAGTCACCAAAAAAACCTGAAATGTGCTCTATATTATCAATGATCGGGTCCTTCAGGCCCAGGTGGAATGTCATTGTTTTCTTTCAGGCCCACAAATGCCACAGCAAGGGCAGCATGGGACACTGGGAGATACCGAACAGAGGTACAGTCATGATGGCTTGACAGATATCAGACTGTGCTGCTTCTGAAAGTTTTGTGGTCTATTTAAATGTGAACTGAAGTGCAGCTTCACATCGATTACTGAGAGTTACAAGTAACTGCATCCTGAAGAAATATAATACTGGGAACTGAGTCTGATGATGAGGCCCAAACATTTGTCTTGCCTAAAGGATTGCCAGTGTAGACAAAACACAATGTGGATTCAGAATCAACCTCATACATGAAGGCAAGAACTACAGAGTGATGATTGTTCTCTTTAAGGTGTCTTGCCAGCTTTGGATATATTGTCATGAGGATACTAAGGATTACATCGCTGTTCTTGTCTCTTGAAGACTGTATTAGGCAGTGAAATACTGAAGAGATGATGAAAGAGGCCGCACTATCTGAACTCTGTGCACAAAATACTTTGTTGCAGTTATTATCCCATAACAGAAAGGCCACAGGCTCCCAACGCTGTCATACCTTAAATATGTGTTGACCTGGTTAGGGATCACACCAAGGTGGTAAGATGGACAAGCATGGAAAGCACTGGTGAAAGAGGCGTGTATGTTCTTGTTATCAACCTTCTGAAGTTTGTTGGCCATTAGCATGTCACATGCATGCCTGCCATGTCTGGCCCATGGAATGGCCTCCTCCTCTGGAGTCTCAGCTTCTCCATCCTCATTGAGCTCATCATCAGAAGAGATGTGCACCTTCTCCATCTCTCGTCCTTCCAAGACAAGCACTCCTTTGGAGCACCAGCTTGTATTGAATGCAGCAAAATGAAGCAGGAGGTGCTGTGGGCAGAGCACTGGAGAGCATTGCCTGAGGTATCTGGACATCAAAAATGCATCTTCATTGAAGCCAATGGTCTGCTCATTCCATGAGCATGTTGCAAAATGAACAATGTTAAATCTCTCCTCTCAGGCACTTTATGATCAATGAGCAATCATGTCCTTTATCACCAAGAGACAAGCCTGGATTTAATGAGGGCACCTGAGGATTTGTGATATCAGCACAAGATGCATACGTCATGGAAGCTTCCAGGGCATCATGCACATATCTGTATTATTTGTGTCAGAGAATGTCATTCTCTCAATGTGCCATTTCCTGCTCAGAATTGTAGTGGCTGCTCCCACAAAGCTCATAATGCCACATGTGTGTGGTCAATGGCATTTGTCGGAATCTGGAGATTGCTGCAAATCACCCTCAGGGTGAGCAGCTGCTTGATAAATCCTGCAGGGCTCTTCGGTGGAGTCATGGGATGGTCCACTTGCTGTCTTTCTGCCATTCTCCACATTTTCCCATCCCATACAACATGATACCTGCTACTGATGGGAGTGGAAAATCCTCTCTGTGATGTGATCAGGAAGGCAAGCTAGAATTCAGGTAACTGGACAGTGAAGGATAGAATTGGAGTCCAGTCTTTATCCATTTAAAGTTTGATTTATTCTTGCGGTGTTGGGACAGAGTAGATAGGAAGAAGCTGTTCACACTTAATCGATTGGGAACAAGAGGGCCCAGGCTTAAAGTAATTGGCAAATGAGGTTAACGCAACACAAGAAAATTCTTTTTCACCCAGTGAGATCTGGAATGCACTGGCTGTGAGTATGATAGAGGCAGTTTCAATTGGGAAATTCAAAAATAGAATTAGACTGTTATATGAAATGCAATGGATTGGCAACAGATGCTTTGCTCATTTGGACAGCCAGTACAGACACTGCATCGGCTATAACAGTTTTGTGATTGTAAGATTCACAGAAATGTGTATTTCATTTTGTGCGTTTCCAATCAAATAATCATTGTTTTGATAAGTCTTATTTTTTGACCATAGTGGAGGCTGTAGATAAGACAATCTTATTGTTTTATTCTTTCACCAGATGTGAGCATCACTGGATAAGTCAATATTTATTGTCTTTTTCTCCAGAAGGTAGCCACCATTTTAAATCACTGCAGTACATGTTGTGTAGGTACAACCATAGTGTTGTTTGGAAGGGAATGCCAGTAACAGTGAAGGAGCAGCAATATCATTCCAAACCAAGACTTGGAGAACTTGCAAGTGGCAAAGATTCCATGAATTTTCTGCACAGGTGGTAGAGGTCATAGAAACATAGAATCTAGAAGCAGGAGTTGGTCATTCAAGCCTCCTCTGCCATTCAGTTTGATCATGGCTGATCATCAAATTCAATATCCCCATATCCTTTGATCCCTTTAGCTCCAAGAGCTATATGTAAGTTTTTGAAATCAGACAATGCTTTGGCCCCAACTGCATTCTGTCATGGGGAATTTCACGCATTCACCTTCTTCTAAAGAAATTTCTCCTCATTTCAGTTCTAACAGGTTTATTCCTTATCCTCAGGCTAAGACCCCTAATTTTGGACTTCCTCACCATTGGGAACATTCTTTCTGAATCTACCCTAACACTGTCAGAATTTTATAAGTTTCTATGAGATCCTCTCTCACTGTTCTAAACTTCAGTGAATATAATCCTAACCAATTTAGTCTCTCCTTATATGACAGACCTGCCAGGAATCAGCCTATTAAATATTTGCAGTACTTCCTCTATAGCAAGGACACCTTCCTCATATAAGGAAACCAAAGCTGCACACAATACTCCAGGTGTAGCCTCACCAATGCCCTATATAATTGCAGCAAAACATCCCTATTCCCTATACTCAAATTATCTGGCTATGAAGACCAACATACCATTTGCCTCTTCATGGCCTGTTGTACTTATGCTCTTATTTTGAGTGTCTGATGCATAAGGACTCCAAGGTCTTGTTGCATATCAACCTTGCTCAATTTACACCCATTCAAGTAATAATCTGGCTTGCTATTATTGCTACCAAAGTGGATAATCTCACATTTATCCACATTATACTACATCTGCCATGCAAATGCCCACTTCAGCCTGTCCATATCATGCTGAAGCATCTCTGATCCTCCTCACAGCTCACTCTCCCACACAACTTTGTATCATCTGAAATTTGGAGATCATATATTCAGTTCCCTCTTCCAAATCATTAATATATAATGTGAACAGTTTGGGTCCTAGCACAGATACCTGTGGAATCCCACTAATAACTGACTGCCAATCAGAGAAAGACCCTTTCATGTCAATGCATTGCTTCCTGTCTGCTAGCCAGTTTTCTACTCATTACCTGCAATCCCATATTGACACGAGTTTGAAAGATGTTGAACAACTATGCACAATCAGACAACAATTGTTAAACAGACATGAAGAAAATGTTTCCCCTTGCAGATAAAATCAGAATTAAGAAACATATATCATAGAACAATGCAATCAATACAGTGTAGAAGGAGGAAATTTGGCTCATTGATTGTTCACCAAAAATCTGACAGGACATCTGACCCTGTCCCCGTAACCCCACATATTTACCCCACTAATTCCTCTAACCCACACATTTTGGGACACTAAGGGACAATTTACCATGACTAATCCACCTAACCTGCACATCTTTGGACTGTGGAAGGAATATCCAGAGGAAAGCCATGCAGACACGGACTCTTTACAGTCTCTTAGCAACTTTACTCTTCAAACTTTACACAGTCACCCAGGCTGGAATTGAACAACCTCAGTATCTATCCTGTCAAACCCCTTCCAAATCTCTTATTATGTGGATAGAGTTGGAAGAATGTGAATGGATGAAGGGTTATAAGTACTGGCACAGATCTTGTTGGTCGAATAGCCTATTTCTCTGTTGTAAATGCTTTTGTGATTAAATAGTTTAAAACAAGGGAAAAATACGGAAATGGGAATAGCTGTGTGTCAAGAAAAGTAATTGAAGGAGATCTACGAGAAGGAGAGGAGATGGATGAGAATTTTAACAATCTGAAAACCCATACACATGGTCCTGTCACATGGTGGTCCTGTCAGGTTTAACAACAGGATCATTTTTTGCATTTTTATAGTTCGCACCTGGCAGTAATGTAAAGATGGATGAATGGATTACATGGTGAGATATGAGAAGAAGTTCTGTGTGACAGGAGGAGAGTGAGGGAGATCACAAGTTGGTGTTAAATGGCAGGGAGGGGAGGGAATTGAAATAGGTTAGTTTGAGGGTTGGAAAGAAGCATTCCTGCTCCTCCTGGCCCACAAGCCACACTGAAAAAGCATTTGCCTGCTGGCACTTAACTTATTTGGCTGTGTGATACCTAGATTCTTGGAACCCAACCTGCAGTCATTAGATCTTAAATGATAGCAGAATCCTCAAATGCATTGTGTCAATAATGTGGTAAAATTACTGACCCATTTCATGAGTGCATTATTCCCACAATTTATTGAAGTTAATACCACAATCTGATGGTAAGCAAGTTAAGGTTGGGTAACTCACTTTTAAGAATTTAAGCTCACTTTCCCTCCGACTCACCCATTGCAGTGAGTTTCGAGTGGGAGGAACAGGGAGGAATGGGGGGGGGGGGGTTGGTGGCAGGGGGGTTAAGGCTTTCCTGATGTATTTCTACCAGAAATGTGTAATCTTTTCCACATATATTAATAGTCATATAGTCAATTTGATTAAAAATAGTATTTCACAAACAATCTATACAAGTCAGAGTCTTTTTATCTGAAATTCTAATGTTGAAACACTATTTATAACCATCATCCTGAATGTTACAGTGGAAAACTTCCAAGGCCAGACAGATAACTAGAGTATTAGTTGTTGAACCTAACATGACTGGTGCATGCACAGATAATATATGTTTCATCAGTCAGTGCTTTTCTATTACTAATACTGGGCTTGAAAACCAAGTGTCCTACTCCCGTCTGATTTTCATTCCTGGCAGTCTGCAAGAGTATCTGAGCTTGTGATAGGATCAACAAATTTGAATGTCATTTGCTGGGGGAATAAATCTGAGGATGATGTATCATAGATGAAGGCCATTTGTGCCTTTGCCGGATCTTCATCCCACACGCCTGACCTTTCCCCAGAGCTCTTGAAAATGTATTTATCCATTTCTGTTTTGAGAGTTATTCAATCTGCTTCCACCACAATTTCAAGCAGTGCACTCCTGATCATAATAACTTGCTATTTTAAAAGAAAACCTCTAATTTTGCCTCTAATATTTTGCTAATTATCTTAAATATTGTACTTTACTTACTGATCCTTTGTCATCAGGAAACATTTCTCCTTAGTTACTCCTCCAAAACGCTATATGACTTTAAACACTATTTAATTTCCCTAAACCTTCCCTGCTATAAGGAGGACAACTCTAGTTTCTCTCTTTTCTCCATGTAACCTCCATGAAGTCTATAAAACAATGAGGGACATAGTTAAGGTAGATTGTCAGCATTTTTTCCCAAAGGTAGGGGAGTTGAAAACTAGAGGTCATAGGTTTAAGGTGAGAGGGGAGAGATGCAAAAGGGTCCAGAGGGGCAGTTTTTTTCACACAGTGGTGAATGTCTAGAACCAGCTGCCAGAGGTAGTCATGGAGATGGGTAGAATTTTGTTTTTTTAAAAAACATTTAAACAGTTACATGGGTAGGATGGGTATAGACGGATATGGGTCAAATGTGGGCAATTGGAAGTAGCTTAGTGGTTAAAAAAGGGAAGTATGGACAAGTTGGGCTGAAAGGCCTACTTCCATACCTCCATGACTCTATAACTGAAGTCTGACACTCTTGGCAGCAATCTACTTAATTTCGCTTACACTCTCGCAAATATCTTGACATCCTATCTTATCTGTGGTGTCCAGAATGGATACAGTGCTGTATAACCACTTGAAAGAATGCTGAGTGTGTCTCCCTGCACATTTTTGGTCAAATAAGTTGACCAATCCTCTTTAGGGTCAATTTATACAAGTTCTTGCATTTATTTCTGGTTGGAGAAGGATGAGTTGTTAGAAGGCTTAAAAGTGACCAAATCACCAGGTTTGGATGAATTATGTCCCAAGCTGCTTTGGGAGGCAAGGAAGGAGATTGCAGGGGCTCTGACTCAAATTTTTGTTTCCTCTCTAACTATGAGGGAGATGCCAGAGGGCTGGAGAACAGCTAATTTAGTTCGGCTATTTCAGAAGGATCGTAGAAATAAACCAGGGAACTACAGACCAGTGAGTCTCACATCAATGCTTGGGAAACTACTGGAGAAAATACTGAAGGAGAGCATCTATCTCCATTTAGAGAGGCTTGATCAGGGACAGTCATGATGGTTTCATCAGAAGGAGACTATGCCTAACAAATTTGATTGAATTTTTTGACGAGATCTGCACACTGGAAGCAGTGATCAAATCCGCTTCCATCCTTAAGTTGATATGAGCACCAGGTTCTTCTCACTGTTCCAATCACTGATCTTCCAGTTTTGAAACATGTTCCTTCAGTCCTGTCTCCTCTTGCATCATGAGGCATGGCCTGCCATATATAGAAACTATATAATTTTTTTCACGAACTACTGTGCTGATTAAGTTGGGTTCAAAGAAAGATTGGGGCTCCTGTTATTAAGGATAAAATACTGTGAAATTAAACCTGTGATTTTGGCTGACCCTTTTGCTAGTGTGATAACCCCCATGATCTGCATGGGAATCACTAATTGACCTCCCAATTGGGCTCATTGAACTCAAGCTCCCTGGGGATTGCAAATTAGCCAACCAGTAGAGTTTGTATGCCAAGCCTTGTCTAAAGCAAGACCCCTACAGGGTCCATTAACCTTTTAGTCCTTGTTGGACCCCATTGTTATTGTTTATTTTAATTTTGTACAATAATGCATCGTTCTTTTATGGTTGATTCCTGGAATTATTGTAAACAGTAAAGTTATTATTTGGATGTGATGGTGAAGTGAGGTGTTGTCCATCTGTTCCAGAGTTTCATGTGGGAATTAAAGACCCCTTGGAACTCTTTAAAAAGAACTGGACGTTATCCCATGTTTGTAGATAGTTAATTGTCTCATTGCTGTTCATGAGAAATTGCCATCCTCCCAAAATTTGTGACACATTTGAAAATCATAATAACAGTTGGCTACACTTTGGAACAATTTTTTTGTAAGTGAAGTGCTTAAGCATGTCTCTGAGAAATATGGTAAGATACCATATAAATGTTAAGTATTTCTACTGGGAGAAGTATTTATTTGCTTTGGAGTAAAAGCTTACACTATACAGTTTCAGTCCCAATTAATTTTTACAATTATGATGTTAACTACTTATTAGTTTTCACAGCTTTCACAGAAAATCAGTGGGGGAGAGGGGTGGCATTCATAAAGCAAAAGGGGAGGGTACAAGCCCTGCATATTCCCTCCAGGGTAATAGGAAGGAGCAACAAGCCCAGAGAATTCTGGATGACCAGAGATATCCAGGATACAATGAAAAGGGAAAGAAAGGTTTTTAGCAAGTACAAAGAGAGCAAGTCAATGGAGACAATAGTGAAGTACAAAAAGTGCAGGATGCAGCTTAGGAAAGTAAAAAGGGAATATGAGAGAGCTTTGGTTAGTAAAAGTAGGGAAAATCCCAAAATATTCTTTCAGTATCTCATTGGGAAGAGGATGAGCAGGGAAAGAGTAGGGTCCATTTGGGGGCAATATGTGGGTGGAACCAGAGCATATTGGTAGAGTGCTGAATGAATACTTTGCATCAATCTTCAACCAAGAGAATGAAGATGGTATGGAATTCGGTGAGAGAGACTGCGACTTACTGAATAATTTGACATGGAGAAGGACGAGATTTTGGAGGATTTAAAAGTGACCAAATTACCAGATCTGGATGAATATGTCCCAAGCTGCTTTAGGACACAAGGGAGAAGATTGCAGAGGCTCTGACCCAAATTTTTGTTTCCTGTCTAACAATGGGGGAGGTGTCAGAGGACTGGAAAACAGCTCATTTTGTTCTGCTATTTAGAAGGGTTATAGAGATAAACCAGGGAACTACAGACCAGCAAGTCTCACATCTGTGGGTGGGAAACTATTGGAGAAAATTCTGAAGGAGATCATCCATCTCCATTTGGAGAAGCAAGTCTTGATCAGGATTGTCAGTATGGTTTCATCAGAGGGAGGGCATACCTAACAAATTTGATTGGATTTTTTGACAAGGTGACCAGTTGTGCGAATGGGGATAGTGGAGTTGATGTAATTTATGTGGATTTCAGCAAAACCTTTGACAGGGTCCCACATGAGACTTATAAAGAAGGCAAATGCACATTGGATACATGTGCAGTTTGATAAAGTGGATTGAAAATTGGTTCAGTTGTAGGAAATTGAGGTGATGGCAAAAGCTATTTTAGTGACTGGAAACCAGTTTCCAATGGCATACCATAGGGATCTATGCTGGATCCCCTATTAATGTTATTTATATAAAGACATGGATAACTATGGGGATAGGATTAAAAAGTTTGCAGTTGATGTAAAGATTGGCTGGGTAGTTAACAGTGAGGTTGAGTATCTTGGACAATAAGATACATAAAGGTGGGATTGTCAAATAGGCAGATAAGCAGCAGATGAAATTTAACCCTGAAAAGTGAGGTGATACACTTTGGAAGGAGTAATTTGACAGGGAAGTATTCAATGAATGCCTTGTCCACAATCTCTGAGGGTAGGAGGCATATTAGTAGGGTCGTGAAAAAGGCAAATGAGATATTTGCCTTTGTCAATCAAGGCATTGATTGCAAAAGCAGAGAAGTCATGTTGGAATTCTATTGAACTTTGATGAGGCCACAGCTTAGAGTACTGTGCGCACTTCTGGTTGCTATGTTATAGGTGTGATATGATGACAATGGAAGGGTGCAAAAGAGATTCACCAGGATGCTACCTGGAATGGAACATCTAAGTTCTGTAGAGAAGTTGGATGGGCTTGGGTTGTTTTCACTGGAGCAGAGAATACTGAGGGGCGACCTGATTGAGGTGTACAAGGTTATGAGGGACATGGACAGAGTGGATAAAGAGCAGCTCTTTCCCTTTGTTGAACGTTCAGTCATGAGAGGACATAGGTTCAAGTAGAGGGGTAAAGGATTTGGGGCAGAGAAATGTGAGGAAAAACATTTTTACCGAGTGGATGGTGACGGTCTGGAATGCGCTGGCTGAGAGTAAGGTAGAGATGAGTTGCCTCACATTCTTTAAAAGGTATCTGGGTAAGCAGTTAGCACATTATAAATTCAGGGCTATGAGCCAAGAGCTGGTAAATAGGATTAAGTGGGAGATTAAGTGTATCTCGTCTTGGTGCAGACTCAATGGACTGAAGGACCTTTTCTGCACTGTATGATTCTATGATTCTATTTTAACAGCTAGCCAACTAGCAAAATACTAAAGAATACTAGAAGAAAGTAAAACCTGAATGATGTACCTGGCAAAAATTAAAATTTAACCTTGCACACTGAGGTATATGAATCTGAAGATATTAGAGTAGAGGGAGGTGTTTTAGGAGTTGCAGTCTTTGTGTTTCGGGGAAAGTTCATGAATTAATAGAGGACCTTAACCAGAAATGAAGTGTGACGTTGCTGTCATGTGTTTATTGATGTGGCATCATAGCATTATTGCCATGCCTGACATCCCTTGAAAAGGTTGTGGTGAGCTGCCTTCTGGAACCACTGAAGTCTGAATGCTGTAGGTACACCATGTCAGGGAGGGAGTTGCAGGATTTTGACCCAGCATTATTGAAAGCATGCTGATTTGGTTTAAAGTCAGAATGGTATGTGGCTTGGAGAAACTATGCAGATGGTGGTGTTCTTATACATCTGCTGCATTTGTCCTTTAGATAGAGATTGTGCATTTTGAAGGTGCCATGAAAGTCATGGTGAGTTTCTGAAGTGCATCTTGTAGATGGCACAGAGTGTTGCCACTGTGTGACAGTGTTGGAGGGAGTGAAAGTTTAAGCTGGATAGAATGCCAGTAAGAGGGCAGTTTTGCCCAGAATGATGTCAAGCTTCTTGACAAGTGTTGTTGGAGCTGCATACATCAGGCAAATGGAGAATATGCTATCACACGCCTGATTTGTGCGTTGTAGATGATGGACAAGCTTCGGTGAGTCAGGAAGGGGATTACTATACACTAAATTCACAACCTCGGGCCTGTTCTTGTGGTCACAAAATTAAGAAGGTGGATCAAGTTCAATTTCTGTTCAGTAGTTGACCCAGGTGAATGCAGCAATGGTCATGCAATTGAATGTCGGAGCCAAATGCAAGATTCTCTCTTGTTGAAGACTGTCATTGCCTGGCACTTGTGTAGCATGAACGTTACTTTCCATTTGTCAGCCCAAGCCTAAATAAATGGTTCTCTTGCTGCATTTGGACATGGACTTATTTAGTATCTAAAGAATCACAAATGATGCTGAACATTGTATAATCATTAGCCAATATCTCCACTTCTGATCTTATCATAGAGGGAAGGTTATTGATGAAACAGCTGAAAATAGTTGGACCCAAGATATTACCTGTGGACATCTTCCATATATCCCCCCTTCAAAACCCATCACTGTCTTATATGTTTCAATCAAGTCCTCTCTTACCTTTATAAATTCCAACAGATACCGGCCTAACCTGTCAAATCTTTCCCCAAAAGACAATCTGCTCCTAGTATTAGTGTAATAAACTTTCTTTGAACTGCTTCTTACGTACTTAGATCCTTTCTTAAATAAAGAGACTAATATTATACACATTGGGCTCGATTTTACTGTTGCGTTGCACCTGTTTTCAGGCACAAAAATTTAGTAAACTCGGACATAAGGCGAATAGTGCGATTTGTGCTTGCGTCCATGCAGATTCCCACTTTACCAACACCCAAAAATGGCTGCAATCGGCACCCGATCAGCACCATGCCCAAAATGGGCATGATGTCAACTTAAGAGCATTTGCATGCATTTAAATTGATTTAATGAGCTGGACCAGCATTTCCCCCTTTACCATTGCGTTCGCCCATTCAGATTTGGCACAAAACAGACCTGCTCAGCAAAGATCAGTTTCGGGCGCTCCAGCTTTTGAAGAGGTAAGTTCAGAGTTTCCAGATCAGTGGTGGTGGTGGTGGTGGGGTGGGAGGGGGGTGGGTGGTTGGAGGGAGATGGGCCAGATCATTCTCTGGAGAGAGGGGTGGGGAGGAGAGAGGCCCGATCATTCTCTCTTGGAGGAGGGTGGAGGGCGGGTGGTGAGAAGGGAGGGCAGATGGTTCTCTGGTGAGAGTGGGGGTGCAGGAGTAGGGGGGGGTCTGCTGCCACTTGTGGGCGATTGGTAAGGGGAAAAGAGGGCAGGGGGTCGCAATTGATCTATATAACAGGGTTTGTGGGTAGATAAGAGGGACAGTTATATTGTGGGGGTGGGACGATATCTGTGGAGGTCATCACTTCTGGACTATTTTATCCACTTTTTGCAGTCCAGGAGCGATGTGACAGAGGAGCGTTTTGCAAATTTTACTCTATTGCACCTGTGCAATTGAAGACTCAGATCGGAGCAGCAGTTTTTGGTGTGATAAGCCCCACTCACAGTGTGATCCAAATTCGTGATTTTTTTCAGATAAGTGCATTTGGGGATATCGGAGAACAGGTTCACAAGTTGGATCTGAATTATACCCAGATTCAGCATTTGTAATCAAAGTAATAAAATCGCTCCATTATTCCAGATGTGGTCTCACCAGTGTTCTGCACATCTCAAGCATAACCTCTCTACTTTTATATTCAGCTCACTTCATAATGACAGTAACATTCTATTAGCTTTCCTAATTACTTACTTCTAATTAGCTCCCCCGCCCCTCCTCACCATCACCAGATCCTTTTACATGTCAAGGCTAAACAATTTTTCACCATCTAGAAGTAGACTTTGTTTTTAAATATGAAGTTGGAAAGTCCCACTCCAGTTTACAGTGGTTATCCAGTTAAACACCTTTTGTGCCTTACCTGGCTACTGCCTGGATCTTGGTGTCAGCTTCTTGCTGAATTGCAGTGAAAATTTGTTTGACCTTAACACCAGATGTGATGCCATAGGCTCTCTTTTGTTATGATCTACTGTAAAGAGCACACAAAGTGCCCATCTACTCGCATTCTGGTCTTGAGGAAAAATCAAAGGTGAAAATTACAATATTAATGAAGAAACACACACAAATCAAGGACAAGAAAGAACCAGCCAAATAAGTTTTCAGCCATGTTTACAATCAATAACTGGAAGATCACTGGGGATAAAACTGTTTCATTTACTTTTGTTGCTAATATGATCATTGTAGATTTTGGCTCCAGTTATTTCATTTTCCAAAAACTTCATCCTTATGTTACTTGTTAACATTAGGGACCCTGTTGCTGACTGAAAATCTGATTCTGTGGTTTCAGTGGTTATTATGTTTTCTTCAACCTCCCTTGCAAAAAAACAACATGTGAACAGGTTTGGCTGAACTCTCTTTTTAAACCTCTTTTATATCCATATTTATATCCACCCAAACTAGATTGCACTTTAGTTTTGATTAAAGGAATTTACATCCTTGTTGGGTCGGCACAGTGTTTAGCACTGCTGCCTCACTATGCCAAGGATCTGGATTCAATTCTGGTCTCGGGTCACTGTCTGTGTGGATTTTGCGCATTCTTCCTCTGTCTGCATGGGTTTCCTCCAGGTGCTACGGTTTCCTCTCACAATGCAAAGATGTGCAGGTTAGCTGTGTTGGCAATGCTAGATTGACCCTAGTGTCAGGGGGATTAGCAGGGTAAAAATGTGGGGTTACGAGAATCGGGCTTATCTGGGATTGTGATTGGTGCAGACTTGATGGCCTTCTTTTGCATTATAGGGATTCTATGGATTCTATCCCAGTAACCCCATTTTGAAAAGGAAAGCAAAATCCTTAGCCATAAAATAAATAAAATGAAGAAAGATGTAGCATTGGCTAACTGTTTATATCAAAAGCAACTATGGGATAAATATTTATTTTGATCATATTTGCCTTGAATTGTCTCAGGATGTTACTTTGGCAGTAACAATGGAGTTTGCAAATTTGAGCCCCTAAAATGCATGTTAGGTGGTTACAAGCGTCATTATGTGACATGTTCCTACCCCATACATCTGAAAACTCCAAAATCTAATCGGAATGATGAGCGCGGAGTGTGGTGGAAGGGCATGTTTTGTGGGTGAGTGGAGTTTGCACAGGCTTACTCCAGCCATGCACTTTGGAACCTTCCTCAGAGAAAATCAATTTTTTGGATATTTCTTTCCTTGAACTGGTGCAGTCCTCTTATTTTGTGAGGAGGCTGTTACATTGGAACTAACTTTGCATGCTAGCTGTCCAAGTGGAGTCATAACTCCTGGAGTTTGGGCCCTCCGCTTCTGGTTCTGTCTCCCAATAGGCAGAGAAGTTGCAACATTTGGAAACTCCGAGATCACTGAAAGCCCAATGCAAACAGTCTTACATTTTCATGAAGTTCCATCAATCACTAACCAGCACTATAGTGGAAAGCTGGTGGAATCTTGTAGGAGTTGCAGTCCCATTTTGTCAAATGGATTGGAAGTGCAGGAATAAGTTTGCTACATAAACAGTGAAATGATGCAAGAAGAAAATCTACTGTGAGCAAATCCACCTACTGTTAATGCAAATGGAAGTACCTTAAAGAAAATAAATGATACCCACAGAAATAATTTGCCAGCATCTGGAGATACTTTACTGGTGCTTAATACTATGTTACCTATTCCTTTACCCATGTTTAATCGATACTATAATATTACATGATCCCTCAGCGGATTTTCGAAGGATTTTCTAAGGATCTTCTTGGAGGATCAGCTTAATGATTTAGTTCAGAATGCACAACTTGGCTCAGCCACTGTGCAGGTCGATGCATTACTGTGTACACAACACCTTTTTATGCACAGATGAAAGGTTTGTACGGAATCTTAATAAAGCAGATGCTTCAGTGAGTTCCAAGAAACCCAATTGTTTAGGCAGTACAGTGCCAGGGGAGTTGGAGCCCAGTGTTATGAAGCAATGAGATGCGAGGGCAGTCTCACGTAGCTCAGGTTTCTATTTGGTACAAGCAGAGATCTCAGAGCAGATCACCTGTTTAACAGGGTTGATACATGTAAATTACTCCTCCAAGGTAACAATACTGTTCAGCCTGCATATTACCTACAGCCTTGACAAAAGCTCTTAATTAGCAATAATTTCCAAAAGAAATTGCTGCAGCAGTACAATTATTCTTGTACATTCAATAGAAAAGTCAGTTGGTATGAATATAAGATCTTTCTGTAGTTTAAAATAGTGAACAGGGCAAGTGAAAATAGGTCAAAGCTAACCAGCAGTAGCTATTAGCCAGTTGTCATGAAAAGAAATATTTAAAACTTATATATACACTTCATACACATTGAGATCATCCAGATTTTTGTCATTAAAACCAATAATTATCAAAGATTTAGACATTAATCTCTTTTAAATATTAACAACACAACAATACATTATTTTCATTTTCCAAGGATTATCTTTCATAACCTATTGGAACCAAGTTTATCAAATAGTAGTTTAAAAAAAAACTGGGTTCAGTCAACCTGACAGAATTCTTGTCCACCAGCTGAGGAATCCAGCAGAAAATTCCATCAGTTCCATGGGTAATTCAATGTTAATAAATGATCTTCAGATACTTAATGGTCCCTGTCGAAACTTTGATGCAGACGTGCCAGTCCAGTATTGGACTGGGGTAGACACGGTAAGAAGTCTCACAACACCATGTTGAAGTCCAAATAGGTTTGTTTTGTCTCATGAGTTTTCAGAGTGCTGCTTCTTCGTCAGGTGAGTCGATACTGATCTGATAAAAGAGCAGTGCTTCAAAATCTCATGCTACCAAATAAACCTGTTGGACTTTAACCTGGTGATGTGAGACTTCTTACTGTGTCAGAATTTCGTCAGGATCCCCAGGACCAGGCTGCTGAAAGCTGCCAGCCAATCAGAGGCCAGAAGTACTCCATAGCTCATCAATGCCATTGGGAGTGGTGGCAGCTGCTGGCAATACACCCATCAGACGTCCTGAGTCACCAAGTGCCCGTAGGCCAAAAGTAAGTGAGAGCTGGATGGGAATCATAGGGTGGCAGGGGGGTGGTGTTGTGGAGAGGAGCGTAGGAGGGTCAGAGGCAAGGGCAGAGCTATGATTTCAGTGAGACTGTCTTCCTGATGCCAGTTCCCAGCCAAGAAGTGAGGAACACCCCTCCTCTGCGAGACTGCTGTCAAACCTGATCAGCTTTGCTAGCTGTCCTTAAAGAGGTGTGGAACGCTCATGAGGCTCCCATTGCATATGTGAACCTCAGTGAATCGGGATGGACTCAGGAATAATGAACAGCTCATTCATGAGTCTAATCGACATCCTGCCACCGGAATCTCACATCAAGCCTTCAGTCTTTCACTGTCTCTGAGTCAAAATTCTTCCTGCACATGGCCAGCAGCATTTTAAGAAAGTGACTCAAGAACAATTGGGGAACAGCAATAAATTCCAATCTTGCCAACGACATCAGTGAACAAATAAAACAAAATGAACAAATATGTATCACTTTGAATAGCATTTTCATGGGGTGTAATCACTGTATAAAATAGTAACTCTCTTTATTGGGTATTTATAGTTTATGACTTTGCCCTTGGTAAACATTTATCTAAAATAATATGCTATTTTGAAAACACATTACCCAAAGTAGTATTAACAAACTTTTATGAATTATGTCCTATAATTTTTAATATATGCAATTAAAGAATCAGTTTAGTAACGTTAGTCCAAGTTAAACTCAAATATTTGAAATTGCTGCTCATGGTGTCCATTTTTAGGATGCTCTTCCAATAGCTATTCCAACAGCTATGGGCAAGAGACATATACACAGTTCTGACTAAAATGAGTGCAGCTGCTTTGACTGATAAAGGCAAAACATATGCATCCTCTGCCCACACCTAAAAGATGTTAGGCTCTTTGTTTATGCTAACACTTGCTTAAGCCCCTCACCAAGATTTGAAACCAAACCCAGAAATTGTTTGTTATAAGTCCAGTCATGAAGTGAAGTGACTTAGCTGAACAGAGAGCAATGGAGAGTTGACAGTTGACATGGGTAAGATGGGTATAGAAGGAAATGGGTCAAATGTAGGCAATTGAGATCGTTCACTGGCAGCATGGACAGATTGAGCCAAACGGCCTGTTTCCATTCCGTAAATCTCTATGAATCTCTATAAATCTTTAAGCACAAATTAAAAGAGTTACTCATTGCTGTTCACACTCATATTACAGCTACTAGTATCCACAATCAATGCCATTTCAGCCACCACTATCACCCACAAGTCCAATCTCCCCTCTCCTACTCCCATGAGTTGAGGACCCTTGATTCTTGGAACTCCTTGGTTACCCATCTTTGGATCTCTAAACGCAGTTCCATGTTCTTTAGTGCTGCAGTTCCAGAGTTATGATCTAATGTCTGATTCTAGCCCATTTCTAATCTTGTAACTGATTTCCAGAGCCATTTACCTGAGGACTAATTATAGATATCGTAGAATCCGACAGTGCAGAAAGGGACTATTTAGCCCATCGAGTCTGCTATTTGGCCTATCAAGTCCACAATCCCATCCAAGTCCTATCCTCATAACCCCAAGGATTTACCCTAACTAGTCCCCCAAATATAATGTTATTTCACTACTTTTTGCTGATAGTCATGTTAACGTCATTAAAATAAGGCCTGAATTCCAATATTTGTGGAGATTTGGGCCTCCCCAGTCAGGGGCAGAGATTTTCCACATCACTCTCCTGTCACCTTGTCTGAATTTCTGGACTATGGTAATTATAAATCTATTTTTAAAAACAACAAATTACAAGTTATACAGTATAATGTTACTTCTTAAAAGGAGCAAATCATAGTGCAGGTTTATAATTTGCTTCCCTTTCATGTATTTGTGTTTTAAATTATAATTACTGAAGAATCTCAGAAGGTCAATGGGAGGCAGTCATGACACACTTTATTCCCAATTGAATAAAAGAGAAATTTCAATCCATCTATTAACTCTTTGTATTTCTGAAGACCTCTTAGCTTTCAGCATTATTTTGCTTTCATGCAATGTGCCTGAAAAAAATTCACGGCAAACTTGTTCCAAAGGCTACTTCAAATGAAAAATATTGCCAAATCACAACACGCTTCTCAATTCATACCTTTGTTTGGATAATTACCCTTAATCTGTACCTCACTTTTGAAGCATGAACATTACTGGGTCAATCAAAAGAGATAGAGTAACATCTTCTTCACCATCTGCACAATAATGTGGAAGAATTGATTGCCCACTCTGCGTAAAGCTTGCAATATTTTCCGACAGTTGGAATCATGGAACAGATATTAGGATGGTTCTGCCAAAATTAGGTTGGTGATCCATATTCCTCTAGATTCATGCATTGGTGATGAAGATGAAAATAACCCCTATAATTTTACAAATTCATACTCCCAACACACAGCTTCATTTGTGAGGTTATGCTGAGAACCCAAAACGTGAGGGTCATTGAGACCTGCGAGACTTCCCATTTGTTAATTCCATAAGAGCGTAAGTTTGCAAAATTTACTCAAAATTACCAAACCAATTTTGTCTGTGCCAATTCTTCATCTTAAAATTACTTTATTTGAAGGTGGCCAATAACTTATAATTTACACTGTCCTATAGTGCACCTGTTTTCAATGCAATTGCAACTCTGCCAAATGCTAATTTGTCCTGAAAGCAGGATTCTTTTTTAACATGTCCACAGAGATTGCAGTGGAATTTGTACTGGACCACATCTGTTGTCTTAGCACACGTCAAAACATTTTCGTTTACTACATATAGTAGTACATTATGAAGACAATGATAGTACAGAGTTCAGCCAAACAGCTGGATGTGATTTTTTTTGCCACAATATCATAGCGAAGATCTGACAGCATTTTTGCTATGCAATGATATGACTGATACAAACATTGTTCATTTTTGCATCTGACTATTTAGCAAAGGTTTTCCAAACAACTTTCTTCTGGACTTTCCGAGGGAATTCTTCCAATCCCCTTGCACAACTTTAGGAGAAGACTGACAGAACTCCGGGGAAATAGATTAGCAACCATTTCTCCAAGATTTGCAGATCAGGGACCAGTGAACCCCCCATAAATTCATCTTTAATGATTTCCTCTTTAAGTCTTGACCTGATTTTATTGCCTTCTCCATAAAGATTGGTATATGTTTGCTATTCTTCCTTTTTTTAAATAAAGTACAATACAAATAAAGTACAATTTAAAAAAAAGAGGCAATTCATACTGTGACTAAATGATGTTAAATGAATACTTCAGCTTTGGTGAATTGTGTGTGTTTTTTTTTCGCACTGTCTGCTGGCTGTGAGCAGAAGCTGATACAGAAAGGATGCTTTAGTCTTGGGTTCTGCTCAAACTGGCGATATCCAGTTCAGACTGGTACCAGGGATGGGGGAGGGGAGGCTTGGAGCACATAGCTCAACTTCAACAAACCAGTTCATCTTGCATTCCAGTGTTACTTTGTAAAAGAACAACAAGTAAGAATATACTGTAAACAAGACAAAGGGGAAAAGAATTCAGCCGATTGGTTATTATTATGCACCTGAAAAACAGATTACCCAACAGTTGATAATTGGCTGAATGTGTAGGGAGTGGTGGAGGGAGGAGGGGAGGGGGGAGGTCAGTAATGAAGCTACCTTGGACACCTTATTGATGCCCAGAATTTACACGATGAAGTATTCACATAGCTTTGTATGTTGTGAACCTGGTTACATGTGTAAAGCTGTTCTATTGTGGAAAACAGAATTCTAGTTTATACAATGCTGCCCATTGAATTCAAGCTTTATTTCCTGACAATTTCTGGGACGACTCTTTGCATATGGAAAGGGAGGTGCTTTGACATCTATTAGGCAACCTGATTTAAAATTGTCAACCACTTTCTTGGCGTTAATAGGACCATAAGACTTCTAACCCTATTTGGAAGCCATAACCATTACATTAATGCCAGCAGCAACAAGTGATTATCACTCCAGTGCCTTTCAATCTGCTCTATGCAAATAGCAAAAAAGGAAAAAAATGAACTGCAGGCCTCCACCCAGATCTCACCCACCATCACAAATGCCAGTCATTAGCCAATTTGATTCATTCCACATTGAATGTAGGATCACGGAACACAGCAATGGTTATGGATCCTAGCAACATCCCAGCCTTGTGTTCCATTTGTACTCCAGAACTAGCTGTGACCTTAGTCAAGCTACTTAAGTTCAGCTACCACACTGAGTCTACCCAACCGTGTGGGAAATTGCCCAGGGATGTCCCATTCACAAGTGGCACAAATCTGACCCAGACAATTACCATCCTATCTGTTTACATTCGATCATTAGCAAAATGATGGCAGCTGTCATCAATGACCCTATCCAGTGGCATTAACTTCAGCAATTGATGAATTTTCATTGATGCTCAGTTTGGATTTAGCTAGGACTACTCACCTACAGATCCTTTTCCAACTGTGATCCAAACATGGACCAATAAGCCAAATTCGGATATGAATAACAAGTGACTGTCCTTGACATCACAAACTCACTTGACCACGTGGCATTAAGGGGTCCAAATAAAATTGAAGTCAGTTGGAATCAGAGGAACATCCTTGATTGAAGGTTGAAGTTGTAGATAGCACAAAAGAAATTGTTGTGCTTTCTGGAGGCCATTCAGTGCAGCCTCAGAACATCACTGCAAGAGTTCCTCAGGACTGTGTCCTAGAACTAATTATCTTTGGCTGCTTCAATAATGACCATCTCTTTACCATAAAGTTAGACATCTGAATGTTTGCTGATGATTATGCAGTGTTCAATTACATTTGCAACTCCTCAGATAATGTAGCAGTTTGTGCCTAAATGCAGCAAGAAAATCCAGAATAAAGAATAAAATTCAGGCTTGAGCTGCTAAGTGACAAGGAGCATTTGCATCATATCAGTTATAGGCAACGGCCATCTCTGATGAGAGCAATTCTAACCAACTTGACATTCAATAGCATTATCAATGCTGAATCGCCTATCAATGTCTTAGGGATTACCATTGACCAGAAACTGAACTGGGCCAGTCACACATACTGTGTTGACATCTTGTGTTGAGTAACACATTTCCTGACTGCCTTAAATTCTTTGCACCATCTACAAAGCACAAGTCAGGATTGTGATGGAATACTCTCCGCTTCTCTGGATGAGTGCAGCTCCAACATTACTTAGGAAGTTCAACACCACTCAGGAGAAAGCAGCCACCTTGACTTGCACTCCATCCACTAGCTGAAACATTCACTCCATCTGTCACAGATGCACAATGGCAGCTGTGTATATTGTATCTACAAAATTCCCTGCAGCTATGTTCCAAAGCTCCTTCAACAACACCTGCTAAACTTTCAATCTCTACACCAAATGAAAAAGGGCAACAGACAATTGGAACTGCCTCTATCTGTGGAACTGCAACATATCACACCATTTTGACTTGAACCTCTGTCACTGAATCAAAGTCCTGGAAGTCCTTCCTAAACTGCACTGACTGCAGTGGTTCAAGGAGGCTTCTTGCCACTAGCTTATCAAAGCCCATTAGGGACAAGTAGTCATTCGGAATTATGTATAATGTTAAGTTTAAGTTGTGGTTTCCGGGGTTTCTCAGGAAGATACCAGCTAAAGAGAATGTTCAGCAGTTCACTGGATGAAAACTGTTTGAAACTGAGCTAACCCAAGCAAAAAATCTGGGTGCTTAGACTGTGGTAAATCTTCACTGGGGTTTTGTGTCTGTCAGGGTGACTGGCTAAAAAAGAATAACATGAGATTGAATCATTTTCTTGTGACTGTGTGAAATTCTTTCCAACCTTTCCGTCTAGTGTAATTTATTTCATTTTTCCTTGTTTAATAATTTTATTCTTTGTGCTAACAGTATACTGGCAGACTCCTATAACTGTATTCAGTATCTGATCTCCATGATTTCTAAAAATAAAAATAAGATTAGGATCTACCAGTCTATGTTTCATTCCAATATCTGACTTGTGCAGTATTAACATCAATTGGGATCATATCACGATAAATGTTGACTTACTAGTGATGCCCACATTCCAAGAATGAATGGAAAAAATACCAGTTAGATCACTAATTCCATTTTGCAGTGTATCCTACTAATGCATTAGTCCAAACCTGACAGGATATCGATAAATAAATTGTCAGCGTTCTCTACCATAATACTTCTGAAACTGAACATAACTTCTGAAATTTGCCCATAAGCAGTTAAATATGGAAATCCATAAGTTACTACCTGTAACACTCCAAAGGGTGCACTTTTGAAGTCCCTACAGACTACAATCAGTTAGAACTTATTGAACTGATGAGAGCTTTTAATTTTATGTTAAGTGGCACACTGTGGAAATGCTTGAAAACATTACACTTTGTTGAATGAGGTATAACTTAATGATGTACTAACTTCACAATTACCTCTGAGAAACCAATTGTTATATATTTAAGTGTTGCCTGACTGCTTTATGAACTGATCACTGGATTTGATGCTGATGTCATGAGGGTGTTTCATAGGCTGCTGTTTAGTTTCAGTTTTTGTCCAGTGCAATGCAGACAGCATCTCTTTCATTGAATCTGTTGTTGTTACTTTAAATCTATGTGTGCAAATACATATCTTCTTTTTGTTAAAGCCCCTAACATGATTTGAGCATTACACTTCTCTAGCCACAAGAACTAATTTTATTTGTTGCTGAACTAATTTGTTCAGTATCAACTTTGTTCATAATGACAAAAACCTACATTTTTAAAAAATATCTAATATTTAAAACTTTGCTTATGATATTTTAGTTTCTACCTTAATCCCATGCATATTTCAATGTCTATAAAATATATTTGAAAGTAAAGGATATTTTGCTTCCAGAAGTGCTGTCTGTGAAAATACTTCAATATGACTGGCTGCTAAGCAACTTAGTTTTTTTAAAACCTTTTATTATTTCAGATCTCATTTTTGATATCCATTTACCTAAGTCGAGAACTCTCCGATGAAAGTTGCTCTGCCCTAGGACTGGTAATGCATTACCTCTACCTGTGCCAGTTCAGCTGGATGCTCATTCAGGTCAGTGCAAAAAAAAAAATCTCTTACCTTAAAATCTTCAGGAAATTGGCCAAATTTCCTCATTTCCTAAAAAAAGAGTTAGGGTAATGAAAGAAATGCATTGAACGGGACTAAAAGAATCTATTCCAACAGTCTGAGGAATATGTTCCTGGGACTATTTATGTGATAACTGCTAGTATTTTTCAATACACAAGAATGAAGACAGAATCGCTTGAGTTAAAGATCCTTTTCAATTTGCTTTAAATTTATTGTCTGTAAAAAGGCCTTGCATCTTGTACACATCGATCGCACATCGGACATTACACTTCTATGTGTCAAAAAAATAGGAAAGTAAGTATTATTTTCAACTAATTTTTTTCTGACCTTAATGGCTTAGCAAGGGCAGGAAATGGGAAATTATGACCAGCTGACAGCCTGCAGACATTTATAATTGACCTGTAGTAGACTTCAGTATTCCACTTAGCAGCCTTTGTGTACACTTTCTCAGAGGGACATCTGAGTAGTAGGCTTAAAGGAAACCACCTGGATAAACACAGCACCATCTGAGCCACAAAACATGAGAATTTTGCCAACTCATTCCTTTATCCCCTAAACCTCCCACGTGGTCACTGTCTATGTGGAGTGTGTACATTCTCCCTGTGTCTGCATGAGTTTCCTCCAGGTGCTCTTGTTTCCTCCCAAGTCAAAAGACATACTGGTTAGGCGCATTGCCATGCTAACTTCTCCCTCCGTGTACCTGAACAGGCACCGGAGTGTGGCGACTATGGGATTTTCAGTGTAACTTCATTGAAGTGTTAATGTAAGCCTACTTGTGACATGAATAAATAAACTTTAACTTTATTTTGTGTGGGATAATAGGGTCTATGTAAGATACTCTGTCAGAGAGTTGGTGCAGACTCGATGGGCCAAATGGCCTCTTCTGCACTGTAGAAATTCTATGAATCTCCAAATGCCAGCTGCCAACTTCCTGTAGTGATTAACATCCTTGCTCACTGTTCTGCTGCTGAGTGCTGTGTGTGCCTACTCTTCCCACCACACGAGTATGCCAAGTTACCAAATGTTCCATTGACCTTCTTATGGTACCAGGGAAATGCAGTTAGGGCAGTCATGACTGATTCCACATTCTGCCCACGTTATAGAATGAATACATTAAAGATTGTGACAGATAGATTTTTAATGTCTCGGAATTAAGCAAGGGGGGAAAATGGACTGAGACATTGAACAGACATTGTAGAATCATAGAGACTGAGACTGTGAGGACGGAAGACCAGTGAGAAGGTTGTCAATCACTATAGGATGGCCATATATTTGAAAGGAAGTTGGCAACCGCTGGCTTTCGTAGAATCATAGCATCCCTACAGTGCAAAAGAGGTCATTTAGCCCATCGAGTCGGCACCTACTCTCTGACAAAGTCAGACAAGTGCTAAACGAGCTTTCAGAATTAAGAAGATGTCATTCCAGTGTCTGAAGTGGTCAGATTATAGTCTGCATTACCCTCTGCAAGGGACTGTATCAATGTAGTGATCTGTTGCATTCTTCATAACAGGGAAGTCCTGAAAGGTGTGAACCTTGAGGACAGTGAGGACGTTGGGGGAGAAGCAGGGGGTGAGACGGGGTAAGGAAGAGCAGACAGAGATGATGCTGATCAGAGTATTGCTCCTGCTGCACAGTGAGATGGCTGGATGTGCCTTGGGGCACAAATGGCTCATGAGAATATTATCAACATCAGGGATCTCTTGAATGTTTCAATGAAATCTTTCTTACTCAGATTGAGGGGAGTCTGAGATAACTGCAAACAACTAGATGGAAGACAAAGCCTGAAATATCTCATTATTTGCCCTGATGAAAGGAACGCATCTGTCCAATGGCTTTGCTTTCACCAACGAGGACTCCACTGTCCTTCACCACCTCAGACCACTTTTCAATATCAAGGCAGCAAATATAACATAGGAGTATGACTTAAAGTCTCATAGTGTATACAATTCATGTTGAGAAAAACAATGTACAGTCACTATGAGAGCACACTTCAGTGAACCATTTAGTGCTCTGCCTGATGCAGTAGGCTCCTCTTGCCAGTCTCTGGAAGGAGACCACCCACCTCTCCCTCCAGATTTCCAACAATAGATCCAGGTTGGTATCAGTCAGCAAAGGCTGTTTTGACCTAAGTGTCACACCACTGGCTCTCTTAAATCTTCTCCCTGCACTCTGATGATGTGAAAGGCTTTGGCACAAACCACAGAACATCTCCATCAGAGCAACCAGTGGTCTCAGTGATTATAGCTCTGGGGAGTCTAAATTCCTGACTTCATATGACCTTTCTGTATTCCCACGTCCACTGATTCTAACCAGGCAGGAAACCCATCTCCATATAATTAAAACTTACACCTCTTCCCCTCCCAACAGACGGACAAAGATCCACTTCCAGGAGTCGATATAAGTCAGCAAGGATGGAGTGACGGGTCAGAAGGATGATCTAAAAAGTTCGACGATCTATAGTTTTTTGAGGGTAGAGAATGGAAAGTTGGCTGTGAAATCTGGAATAAGTATGTCTGAGCTGACAAGGGTATGGCTGAGCTTCCCGGCAGCAGATGAGGTGGATGATATTACAGAGAAGGAAGCAGGCAGTCTTTGTGATGGAAGGGAGCTGAGATTGGAAATTTGGTTCAGAATTGAGCAGGATTCTGCGCGTGTGAGCAGCCAGATTTAACTGATAACAATAGCTGGGAAGGTGGGATGGGAGTTAGTGGCTGGGATTATGTAGCTTGTGGCAGAGGTTGATGACAATAACTTAGCTGGAGGAAATTACAGCCTATCCAAGGGAATTAGTGATTTCACTCCATTAAACGGAATATTAAACTGAATTTCAAATGACTCTGCAGGGTAGTGTTTAAGGGAATCATGTAATATCCTGATTTACTGTTGTTTCATGGAGGAAATGGCATTCAAAACAGGAAATGATACTAATGGCCCTGGCAATGTTTCAGTAGGGATGCGGGTATTGTAGCAGCCACCCAAATCTTCTTCTCCACTCTGTCTCCTCTCCAACATCATTTAGCTTTACTCTAGTTCCATCCCTTTAAACTGCTTCCAACTCTAACTGTGTTTTAGTGATGATCCTTCCAGATACTGATACTTTTAATGCAGGTGTTTTTGCTGAAATCTTGCTGAAATACAGCAATGTGATTGCTTCTTAACTGCCCTCCGAAATGGCCTAGCATGCCATTCAATGGCAAATTAGGGATGGGCAACAAATATTGTTTTTGTCAGCAACGCCCACAACCCATGAAAGAATTTTTAAAAATAAGACATGAAATCTTTGGTGTTTCAGACCTCATACCTGACTATTAGTACCCACATGTGCCCTTGTGAACTTCAGGGCAGCTAGACCCATTTAGCTTATTGATATCCATTGATATACTGCATTGCTCTCCAGCTTGGGAAGTGGGAATTTCCCTTGTAAGGAGTTCTGTCCATGGCCACCACTTGCAATGGCCACTCAGAAGTTTAGCTCCTTAAAGAAAAATGAGGAATCTCCAACAAATTTATCCAGGTCTCCTCCATTTTCTTGGAGATTTTGCTGTAATTACTGTGGGAGTTTGGTGGAATCATTGAGATATTTAGGGCCACTGTGCTTATGTGAGTACCTTTCAACATATTGGCCTGAATTTTCATCCTTGAAGCAGGTGGAGGGAGTCAGGAAAATTCCCAGCTCGGCACACTTGGCCTGGAAGAAAGTGCCTGCAAAAGTTAGATTTTGATTGCCCAGTGGATAGGGAGTTGGGAGTCAGATCAGCCAACCCAGGAAAAAGTTTAGATGCAGCCACAGGGCTGCCAGGTGTAGAGATGTGTGGTTTAAAAGGATTACCACTTAATGCCAGTTATAACAATAATACAGAAGCCTTCCAGCCATCACTCCTCACATCCCGTCACCATCTAAACAATTCTCATGTCCTAACCATGTCAGTCCAATTGCCCCAACTACCCCAAAGGCATCTATATTCCCTATGCCACGCTCTGTCCTTCCATCCATTCCTATGATCTCTCATTGCCCTTATACCAAGCTATGGCTTGGCACCCATTCCATATGGCTAATCCTCATGCTAAGCTGTGCACTTCTGCCCACCCTTATTGTCCACCCTGCTTGCTATGCCATCCACTACCTATGATCTATCATGCTTCCTAAGCTAAGCTTTGCCCTTGTACCCATCCCCTATAATCCCCTGTGCTCCCATTTCAATACCCATTGGCCCACTGTACACTGTATGGATTCATTGAACTCCATGATGGCAGTAGGATATATAAAAAATTTAAGAAGTAACTTATTCATAAATTCCTGCTAAAAAAGTTATTTCACTTTGAAAGCAATGAACGTATCAAGTAACAGAAACCACAACCCTTTGGATCCACTTAACTGTGTGTAAATAAATCAGAGAGATCAAAGAGCTTGAGCTGTCAACCAAGCAATGTTGTCTCTGGGGTTCAGGTGTTTCAATAAGCGTAATGGTTGCCTGGGCTCTCAGGCAAATGTACATAATGAGACTTGGCTGAGAGCCCAATCATTGATTCATTGATGAAAGTACATTGAAACATTAGAATTATCAAGATCATTAGAGAATGCAGAAGCCAGACTGAAAGGATAACTTGATAACTTCTTCCTCATTGTTTTATTATGCACACATCAAAGGGATTGAAAATATCAATCCTGCAGCTAAGAACTATTTTCTGTAAAAGTTGCTTGAGTGGTATTCATTGCTCGGTTAAATTCAGAACAACATTTGAAACAACATGTGGACGTTATTTTCCATGGTGTGTATTTGTGAGCATTGTGAAGTTTGAATTTGGATGTACTATCCTGTCCCACAGCTGAATTGCACTATAACCCAGCTATTTTTGGCTATACTATGCTTCAGACTTCTTTATTACAATTGCAAACACTATAAAGGCTTTTATTTTAAATTAAAAACAAAATTATTGGTATCAAAAATGCTGATACAGCAAAATCATCCATTGTGCCAATGGCACACCAACCGTACAGTGCAAACTTAATTTTTTGGATCAGAAAATAATTGCTATTATGGTCTCTATGGCGGAAGCCACTTTATGTAAAATAAATCACAAACTTGGAACATGCATGTGTTTGCAATGGGTAGAACGGGGAGTTGTTCCACTTACTGTATGTTTCTTTCCTTCTTTTTAGTCCGTCAATTTCTGGCAAGTGCTTGTAATGAATGACGAACACACAGATCGACGGTACCTACTGTTCTTCGTTCTGAGTTGGGGTTTACCTGCCCTTGTTGTGGCTCTGCTTGTAATTATCCTGAGAGGAGCCTATCACTGGACCATGCAGGAAATCTATGGGACTGTACATGGTGATGTGTGAGTATTGCAAGTTACAAAAACCAGTCTAGTCAATCTATATCATGCACTGATTAGAAGGCACATTAGAAATTATCAGGTTATGGTTCATCTTCATTTCCAGGAAGGTCAGTGAAGTTGAACTCAAAAAAAAGAGAATCTTCCCAGAGAACATAAGATATGTCATAACTTATTTTTGCTTTTTCATATTCAAGCATTTTCTGCAAGATAGAAGAGCTCCCGGCTTAAGTCATGAATTAAATTCAATGGTTGAATTTAAAGCCTTGTTCAGCCAGACTGAAACTTCCTGTAATAAGATAGGGTGGGGATGAGTTTTGTCAGTACTTTGCTGTTGCTAGAATTAGGCCAAATAGTTATTTATACTAGTTTGTAAGTATCACCCACTTCCTGTTGTACTTTAACATGCAAAGCTATGTCAGACCAAAATCTTAGTCTGCTTCTTGGTCTGCTCCTACTCATCACCCTCACCCATAAGCCTCTTACACAAACATGTTCATAAACACACACACACACGCACATCCTGCTACAGTCCTTTTACAGAAAGTTTACAAATTACAGATCTGCTATGAGAAAGTTTGGTTGAGAATATCTTCAGCGTCAGTACTTACCACAAATTGAAAAATAACCATCTCGAACTGTAGCTGTTGTCAAGAGAAACTCTTTTAAAGTCAGATAGTTTGAGTGAATTCCAGTTAACTTTAACCCTAAAAAAGTTTTGAATACTTTGATTCAAACAACATATGATTAGTGGAATCTCTAAAGATAACCTCATTCTGGAATGCAGCTTGATAGACATTATCCATCATCTGATATGTTTCATCACCCTTTCTCCAATTTAGACAGGTCGCAAAGCACCCACTTTTCAGGCACTATCTAACCTAAGTGTACAAAATGCAGCTTAATTTCATGGTCTTGTAAGGCACCTTACATCTCAGAAATAGGGCAAGAAGTGTGTATGCGCTTGTGACTAGAAGATTTCCAACTGCCAAATCGGTCAGGCACCTTTTACCTTTGTCTGAACAGGTAGTTGGAACATAGGAATTAGGAGCAGAAGTAGGCAAATTAATCCCTTTGAGGCTGTTCTGCCATTCAATCAGATCATGGCTGATCTCTCCCTAGTTTTGTTAGTTGTTACCACATTACACATGCAGATAAAGGCCTTAAGATCCCTATTGAAACATTTACTTGCCTGAAGCAACCAGCGCCACCGATGATTTCCCAAGGCCTGTATGAACAACAAAGCTTATGCCGTCATTTACCTGAGGGGAGATTCCTTTTACAGCAGCAGAACGAGGCCTGAGGCCCAGTATTCACAACTTCTTGAGCCTTGCCATTCATGCAGATGATAAGTATCTTGCATTGGGAATAAATGGTCACTTCCAAATGTCAAGGACCTTGTTTGCAATGTTGTTGAACTTCGACTGATGTCTTCTTATCTGATGTTCACATTTGATCTATTTTTAACGGCAGGAGGAGGACAGAAACTATTGGTTACTTTGCCCAATCTATCATGGTGAAAATGCTAGAATCCATTGTTAAAGAGATGGTAGCAGAACTAATGCAGTCAGAACCAACATTTAGTGAAAGAGAAATCTTATTTGACAAATCTATTTGAGTTTTTAAGACTGTGTCAAGCAGGGTGGATGAAGGGGAACTTGTTGATGTCATGTATTTGGATTTTCCAAAGCTCTTTGATAGTGTGCCATATAAAAGGTACAATGTGCACAACACAGGATGGTGTTGGGGTGCTACATTATCATAAATAAAAGAAAACAGAGTCAGAATAAATGGCTAATTATCAGGTTGACAAACTGTAGTGAGTGAAGTGCCACAGTGATCATGCTGTGACCTCAACTATTTGCAAACTGTATTAATAACTTGGACAAAGGGACTAATGGTTCTGCACTGGAGATACATGATCAGATACACGGGGGAGCTTTTCAAAGGTAAAATCCACCATGAGCTGACAATGCAACAAATTTAGACAAGAGTTTTCTGCATAAGCAGAGAGGCACTTCATCCCAGCCGCAATTTTCTTCCCCAGTTCCATTGTAATTAACATAAGATTTGAAGGCAAAAAGCTGGCATGGTGTTTTCAAATTTGAATTTCACTTGTAACTATTTCACATTTCATTGCTTTCATCGTTACCTGCAGAGACTAGTTTAGTCAGAGACACTCATGGTTGGTACACACTGTTGATTATAGGAGAGATGGTGTTATTCTGTTCAGTCTTTACTGAATGTTCGTGTTGATGTCTAGTGTTGTACTCACCTCTACTTGGGACATGGTTGAACCCACAATTTCAGATGGCCTTCCTATCTGTGTATTGTAAATAATATTGCCCAAGATCACTCTCAGCAAGGATAATTGGCATGTTGAGGTGAATTCAAAGTCTTGTAACAATCTCAACACAATAAGAATGACCCACAGTTGGACACAACAGACACTGCTTGATAAATCTCTCATTTTCTTAATTTGAAAGATAGTTTGCATCTTGCCACTCCCCCACTGCAACCACTTCCATGTCTCTGATTCCAGTCCACTCCCTTTCACTCCTCACAACTGACTCTTGATTTCATTTGTTTTATTATTGTCAGAAGTATTAGTAAACAGTGAAAAATATTGTTTCTTGCACTTGCAGTTCCAAAACTCCATTCAAGTTGTCATTTGTCTCCTCACCTCTCCTGTGCCACAGAGTTCAATGAGGAAAACTGCTGATCTCAGACTGCACAAAGCCAACTATTGCATTCCATCTTTAAACAAACATGATCCGGTGCTACCAGATCCTCGTGCAGTGTGGACTTTATATGAAGATAGAACATAACTACAAAATATAATATAATTTTAATATAATGAGTATTCATATTAATTGTAATACAAGTAGGGTGGGCATGAGGCCCAAACCCACTGAGTTAATCTCTAAATTTAAACCCGCTGCTGGGAAAGCAAAATTTCAGCTCCTGTCTGATTAAATCACGCTTCACTTCACGATTCCACCTCTTACAGCTCCTCTTCCATACTTAGGAAATAGTATCAAACACTCTGGATTGCCCTGAGGTTGAGAAAGATGTTATATGAATATAATTTATTTCCCTACACCTTCTCACTCAGGCTGAATCTGGGAGTACACTAGCTGTGTCCATTGCCAAGTCTCCAAAAGGCACCAAATGTTCAACTCCTTGGGGGACATCTTATTACAGTAAAGATGTAACACAAATACTTGTTTTGGCTTCATCATCTCAAGATCCAGATTATATTGAGCCACAAGCTAAAAAAGCCTTGAAAATTCTTCTAAGGGTTATCATACTCAGCACTCTGTTGGAGCTAAGCTAACTAAGGCCCTTGGCAATTGCAATACCAATACTCCTGAAAGTCCAAGAGATTAATGAGTGGAGCTGTCAACTCCCAGTGATCTAGTCTTGTGCAGCTGGCAGCAACAAGATAAACCTGCAAGGTTCAGTAAGGCCAGCAGCCAGGAAAAACAAGGAAAAAATGTGTCTCCCCGGCTGCTGGTCTTAGTGAACCTTGCACGTTTACTTTCTTATTACCATCACAACAACAACATTCTAGGAAATCACAGCATGAGCATAAGGCAAAAGCAGCTTGTATATATTAAGCCTAATTCACCTCAGGCTAAATTGCCAAGTAGTCTTCCAAACAGGTCGTTATGGCTCAAAATTTGAAGTAAAATATTGAAAAATTCAAAAGAAACAAACTTAAAAAAATTGTTATGTTTATTTAGAATTCTTCATGTCTATTAATAACACTGGTACCAAGGTCTCTGCAGCAAACTTTCTTTTGGTTTCTAATTTCAGTGTGTTATAATCTGGTCAGGAGGGCACAGAGACTGGATTGGGATCTGCCTATTAGCTTCACATTTATGGTGGTGGGGTCACAGAATCTGTGCTATTATTTGTTAATTGTGCTCCAACAACACTATATGCGGCATCCCTTGCATCCTTTGTTAGTGACGGCCCCAGTGTGGGCAGGAAGGGGTACAATTTGAAAGACGCCAGCCTCACCACACCTGGCGCAGATCGCACTGATCCCAGAAAACACACATGGGCCTAAAGTTGGTTTTATACCTGGTGCCAAACAGTTTGCAATCATCCTGGTCCCTTTCATGTAGTGCAAACCGGATCACGCAAAACAGATTCACATATTAAAAGTAACATTTATATATGCTTTGCCTGTTCAATGCCAGATTCTCTGGGTTCCCAGGACCTTCTGACCTTCGGGCATGCTGTGAGATCAGTGAGAATCACTACTGGTCTCCACTGGCTGTGCACAATATCCATACAGGGGCAGGCTTAGAGCTTTGAGTGGTTGGGGTCATGGTTATGCAGTGATCATCTGGCAGTTCCATCTAGCACTATGGCACTGTCCACATGACACCCTGGAAGTGCCAGGTGGGCACTGTCAGGGACAGCATCAAGGGAGTAGAGTCTGAGAAGGAGTGGGGAAATATGCCGCCAGTGAAGAGGAGGGAGTCTCAATGTCCATGTGGGAGGATCCCCCAGTGCATTGTGTGATTGGGAAGACTTTTAAAATGGCGGCCAACTGCTTTGCAGCTGGACTTACTGACGTGTTTAAGGCCTCTGCCTCAGAACTCATCACTCTCCCAAAAAATGACAGAATGTGGGATAATTTAGACCAGATATCTTCAGCTGTATCACTAGTTTTTGGGGGGGAAAATCATGGCTTGTGTTTTCCATTGCAGTGGTTTGTGATATAAGAATTAGCTTTTTTTTTACAGAAGAATCTTTCTTTTTTTATACTTTTCAGTAAACCATGGGCCAGCTTACTTTCAATGCACCACAGTTCTATTCTTTGATGTAAGAAGAGAACACCTGTAATAACAACTTGTTTTTATTTTGGTCTTTAACATAATGAAGTTTTCCCAGCATTTCTCGGGTGTATCGAAGTAAATCCTCCAAATTTGTCTCACAGGTGGAGGATGTGGTCAAGAAGACGTATACTGTACTGGCCTTCATCAATCGAGGGATTGAGTTTAGGAGTCAGGAGATAATGCTGCAGTTTTATAAGACTTTTGTCAGACCCCCCTTCGAGTACTGTGTGCAGTTCTGGTCACCTCATTACAAGAAAGATGTGGCAGCTATTGAAAGGGTGCAGAGGAGATTTACAAAGATGTTGCCTGGATTGGGAGGCATGCCTCATGAAGATAGGTTGAGAGAGCTCCGTCTTTTCTCCCTGGAAACACGAATGATGAGAGGAAATCTGATAGAGGTTTATGAGATGTTGAGAGGCATAGATCGGGTGGATTCTCAGAGGCTATTTCCCAGGGCTGAAATAGTCGCTGTGAGAGGACACAGGTTTAAGGTGCTGGGGAATAGTACAGAGGAGATGTCAGGGATAAGTTTTTCACTCAGAGGGTGGGTGAGTGGAATTGGCTGCCATCGGAGGTGGTGGAGGTGAATTCATTGGAGTCTTTTAAGAGACTTCTGGATGAGTACATGGAATTTAATGGGATTAAGTATTATAGGTAACCCTAGTAGATAAGGATATGATCAGCGCAACTTGATAGCCGAAAGGCCTATTTGTGCTGTCGTTTTTCTGTGTTCTATGTTCAAAATTATGCATCAAATTATAAGGTGACATTAAGACAGATAAGCAGCAACTTGGACAAAGAGGTAAGCTGCAAAAGCATTTTAAAGCAGGAAAGCTAATTAGAAAGATGGAGAGGGAAATCCAGAGTTTAGAGCTTTGATAACTAAAGTCATGGCCACCAGTGACAGTGAAACAGCTACAATTAGGGATGGTCCAGGATCATCAGATATTCAGTGGGTTGTGAGAATGGACAAGATTACAGAAATGGGGAGCTACACTGCCATGGAAGAATTGTTAAAAAAAAAGGACCTTAGTGGTGTTAACTGAGAACCATGTACATCAGGAGTATGGGCTGTAGGGGGAGGTATGTAAATTTAATATGATTTAGTATAGGAGCTGGAGTGTGAGAGGTAGATCATGAGGCAAGTCTAGAGGTAACAAAGATATGAATGAAGCTTTTTGACAGTGGCAGAAATTGATTCAATCAGTGCTAGAGTGGTAGAAATAGGCTGCCTTAGCGAGGTGGTGGAGAAGTGGTCAGAACACTCAACTTTAAATATAACATTAAATGTGCGTGTAGCCTGGTGCACCATTAGACAGTTGCTGGGAAAGGGATGGTTTTGTGGGGGTGAAGGTATTTGTAATTCAAATCAAAATCAAGAGGTGGAATTTTCTTGTTCTGCCCACGATGGGAGTTGCCACCAATAAGTCTTCTTTGTCCCATCTGGACGCTTTCATTCCTCACTGCTTCAACTAAATGATTTTTCACCTCAGTTTCTTTCCCTTGTCGGATTGAAGGAGGGATCTAGAAGAATGACTCAGTCAAACGGGTTTAGGTAAGTCCGGATATGAAGAGATTATACTTCTCTCCTTCAGACTGCTCATATCTATAGAATTTCTGCTACGGCTGTGGCAGACTATTGCTACGAGCACACAACTTTGTCAGGGCTTCAAAGATGAGTTGCAGGCTCTGTATGGTCAATACCGCTAGTGTTTCTCTACATGCTTTTCGAAACAGATCCTCCATCAAGAACATTGTCTGCTCACTCTCAATCTGGCACTTGGATTTTATGTGTTACCTCAATCCTGTTTCAGCTAAAGGGTTGCTTGATTTTTCTGGTCTCACTCCAAATCTATTCAACTTCCTTCTCGTTGGTAGACAGAATATGTGTGAAAGGATATTTCTGCTCGGTTAAGGAAAGGCACACTGGGAGCCTCTTCATTGTCTTTTACGTGCTGAACTTCATCCGAATAGCCAGTGCCTCTGCTGGAACTGTTTCACCCTCACTTTAGTGACAGAGCCAGTTCCAGTTCCATCCTTGCCAAGTGCTCATCCACTAGAATCATCCCTAATTGTAACAGGTAATGCAGAGGTTGTTCCAAAGGAGGATGTTAAAGTAGCAAGTAGTCACACAATACCAGGTTAAAGTCCAACAGGATTATTTGGTGGCATGAGCTTTTGGAGCACTGCTTCTTCATCAGGTGAGTGCAGGATTTGTTTTACAAACAGGACATATATTGTTGCACAAACAGGACATATATAGATACAAACTCAATTACAAGTTAACCTTTGGAATGCAAGTGTTAATAGGTAATCAAGTCTTTACAGGTGCAAACATTTCAGGTGGAGAGAGAGTTAAGCACAAGTTAAAGAGGTGTGAATTGTCTCAGGCCAGGACAGTTGGTGAGATTTTGCAACGCAGGCAATTTGTGGGGGTTACAGATAGTGTGACATGAACCTAAGATCCCAGTTGAGGCTTTCCTCATGTGTGCGGAACTTGGCTATCAGTTTCTGTTCAGCGATTCTGCATTGTCATGAAGGTTGTCTTGAAGAATGCTTATCTGAAGATTAGAAGCTGAATGCCCTGGACTGTTGAAATGTTCCCCAACAAGAAGGGAACATTCCTGCCTAATGATTGTTGAAAGGTGTCCGTTCATCCTTCGTCATAGTGTCTGTATGGTTTTGACAATATACCTTGCCTCAGGCACCAGGGAAAGATATTGAGAAAACTATTGGGATTAAAAGAAGACAAGTCCCCAGGGACTGATTGCTTACATCCTGGAGTCATAAAGGAAGTGGCAGCAGAGATAGTGGAAATATTGGTTATAATATTCCAAATTCCTATACTCTGGAAAAGTTTGAGAAAAACGGAAAAGGCTAACATAACACATCTATCCAAATGAAAGAAAAAGGCAAAAAGTGGGAAACTATTAACCGGTTAATTTAATGTCCATTATTAATATCCATTATTAAGGAATTAGTAACGGGACATTTGGAAGATCAGAATGTAATCCATCAGAGTCAGCATGGTTTTAAGAAGGGTAAATTATGTTTGACTAATTTGCTAGAGTTCTTCGAAGATCTCTGTTCATGAGACAAGTCTTTCATCCCTGGAATCAATCAAATGAACCTTCCCTGAACTGCATTTACTTTCTTCCTCAAGCAACGGGACCAAAACTGTGCACAGTACTCCAAATGTGATCTCACTAATGCCATTTCCAGTTGCAACAGCACCTCCCTACTTTTATGCTCTATTCCATTAGCAAAGGATGCCAAAATTTGACTTGTCTTCCTTATTATTGTTGCAACTTCATACTAACTTTTTGCAATTCATACACAAAGGCACCTAGTCTTGGCTTTTATTGGTAGGGAGATTGAATTTCGGAGCCGCAATGTCATGTTGCAACTGTACAAAACTCTAGTGCGGCCGCACTTGGAGTATTGTGTACAGTTCTGGTCCCCACATTATAAGAAAGATGTGGAGGCATTGGAGAGGGTACAGAGGAGGTTTACCAGGATGTTGCCTGGTATGGGGGGCAGGTCTTATGAAGAGAGGCTGAGGGATTTGAGGTTGTTTTCGTTAGAAAGAAGGCGGCTAAGAGGAGACCTTATTGAAACATATAAGATGATTAGAGGTTTAGATAGGGTGGACAGTGATAGCCCTTTTCCTAGGATGGAGAAAGCTAGCACGAGGGGACATAGCTTTAAATTAAGGGATGGTAGTTATAGGACGGATGTCAGAGGTAGGTTCTTTACCCAGAGGGTGGTAAGGGTATGGAATGCCCTGCCTGCTGCAGTTGTAGATGCGCCAAGTTTGGGGGCATTTAAGAGGTCAGTGGATAGGTTTATGGATGAAAAGGGAATGGTTTAGATTAGAAGGTCATTGTTTTTTCTTAGTTGGTCGGCGCAACATCGAGGGCCGAAGGGCCTGTTCTGCGCTGTAATGTTCTATGTTCTATGTTCAGATCCCTGTGCACGAAGCATTTTGAAGCCTCTCTCCATTTAGGCATTAAATTGCCTTTCTATCCTCCAACCAAAATGAATAACCTTACATTTATCCATGTTAAATTCCATCTGCCAAATTTTGGCCCACTCACCTAACTTTTCCATGTCCTAAATTTCTTATTTCCTCATTGCAGCTTGCTTTCCCACCTATTTTAGTGACATCTGCAAATTTGGCTAAAGTACATTTTATTGTTGTGTCCAAGTCATTGATATAGATTCTAAATACTTTAGGCCCTAGGACTGAACCCTGTGGCACACCACTAGCTGCAGCTTACTAACCAGAAAAAGAGCCATTTATTTCTACTCTCTGCTCTCTGTTGGTTAGTCAGTCCTCTATCCAAACCACCTTCAATCCTGTTTGTTAACCTTTTGTTGTGGCACTTGATCAACTCAAAAATCAGCTGAGAGCTTAACTCCAAAATTAACAATTGAGAGTCAGCCAACTATCCTCGTCTGTCCTGTGTCTCTGGCACCATAAGTCCCCAATTTCAGCGATCCTGTTGAACAACTCAAATGAAGGAACCCTAGGTGCAGGAATATCTACCAAATTTGTACTTTTTGCCATCACCACTTAGCGAAGCTTCTTTAGATTCAGCCAACAGCCACTCACAGCAACTGTAGGACCCAGTGTCCAGGCTATCCACCACAATTTAATTTGTATAACAACATCATGTAAAAGACAGGGAGACAATACAACTCTCCTATTATATATGCAATTCAGTACTCAGTAGTTTGAGCTAAAGTCTGCTAAATACATTATTTGTGTAATGGGCAATAAAATCCTTCTATCTGAAATACAAGGAGAGGCTGTAGCAAGATATAAGAATTTAAATGTTTTGTTTAGTTGCGTGCTGTGACAAGATGGGTTCTGAAGATTTAATTCCTTAAATATCAACTATGGACATTATTACCTAAGTTTCACTCTATGCACAATTTAATATTATGCACATAATTAAAACATTGAAAGAGTATTAGAATCTAATTTATGAAACTGCCATTTTTTTATATGGAATAAATTAATCCGTCATGTTGGATTCATTAAAGTTCATTTACACATGAGATTGAGGCACAAGGGAAGTCAGACGAAAGCAACTCAGTGTTCTGTTTTGTTCTGTTCCTTTTCGCCTCTTAGCGTGACAGTGGCTTTTTATCAGATTGTCTCGCTATTTCAGGCCGGGTAGACCAGACAGTGTTTTTCTGTGGTGGTTTTGAATTCGAGCCATTGTTGGTCCTGTTCCATTGCTGAAAGTTCAGCAGCTGCACATGGAAACTTGTAGTCATTAAGTTGTGATGCATCGTGTAACTTTATACAAAGTACACAGAGTATTTTTGGCTTGGTTATTATAATGACACAGTGAACCTGTTAGTTACATGATTGGTTAAGAGCTACACATTACATAGTTAACATAAAATGTTGTCTTGACATGCAAATTTAGGAGATTAATGTGTTGTGGTGGAGTGAAACTTTTAACTTTATGCAGCAATGGAGTTACAGCATGTTGAAGTATGTTACAACAGTGAGCATATCTAATAGTTTTGAAAGTGACAAATTATTTGATGATTATTTAACATGAAAAGTTATGGAATCATAGAATGTACAGTGCAAAAGGAGGCCATTTGGCCCACAGAGCCTGCATTAACAATAATCTCACCCAGGTACTGTCCTATCCCTGTAACCCCATATATTTACTTTCATGAGCCTTCAACACTAGGGGGAACTTGTCATGGCCAATCAACCTAACCCGCACATCTTTGGACTGTGGCAGGAAACCGGAGTATGGGGACATGGGGAGAACGTGCAAATTCCACACAGACAGTCACCTGAGGCTGGAATTAAACCTGGTTCCCTGGCATTGTGAGGCAGCAGTGCTAGTCACCGTGTCACTCGTAACAATTAATGATGGTATGCCACCAATTAGGGAAATGCTTCCTATCATTAGTTTCATTTTTGCCACTAGGTTTTTTCAGCTCCTGCGTTATTTCATTATCTTCCCCTCTTTTGGAAAACTAATTGTTATGATTTTAAACTCAGCCACTGATCAGCATTTTTCATTGTACAAAATTTGACTGTATGCTTCTGATTGTGATGTCCATAAATGCATATAAGCACAAACGTGATGCACTAAGCAAATACATCTTTGTCAACTGAAAGATTAATTTTACAAGCCGTTTCTTGTACACACGGATTGCCCAGTTTTGCTACAGGTAACTGTGTTGACTCTATAAAACATGGAAGTGCCCCAGGAACATTTGTAAACATGATTTATTATGTTAAAAAAAGAACAGGAGAAAAAAATCAGTTCAGGAAGTACACAATAAAAAAAGTTCCAGTGCATATGTTCTTTATTTCTTAGCTAAATGGAAAATATGTCCTGCATTTGTATTCAATTATAATGGATCTGATGATATTTTGAACCTCAAATACACATTCTGCTGATAGTATTACTTACTGAGAATTAATGGAAAACCTGCAGCATTTGATAAACATTTGCTTGGAAAACAGACCGTCTGAGATTAGCGTACATTCCTGAAGGGGCCGCAAGTGATTTTTAGCAGATTGGTTAGCTGGATTTTTCATCCACAGCCAAACTGTTTTGTTTGTAGACGAGAAAGGAAAGAAGCTCTTACCTTAACATTGAAATCTGAGAGGTTTGTGTAATGATAATTGTATTACTACAAATGGTATCTCCTTTTACCTATATTTGGAACAATTTGCAGAATATGAATGCAGAGTTGGAATGATATGCAAAGGAATTCTTCATACATTATATTTTCTTTAATTAATATGAACTTAGGAAGGATGTAAGAACGAGGAGCAAGAGTAAGCAATTTAGCTCTTTGAGCCTGTTCATTCAATACCATCATGGCTGATCTCATCTCGGCCTCAAATCCACCTTCCTGCCCATTCCCCATAATCCTTCAACCCACTATTAATGAAAAACTTATCTCCCCCTTAAATTTGTTTAGTGTTCTGGCGTCCACTGCCCTCTGGGGTAGAGAACTCCACAGAGTCATGACCCTTTGAATGAAGTAGTTTCCCTCTCATTTCTGTTTTAATCTTTTAACCTAAGACTATGGCCTCTCTTTCTAGAACACCCAACAAGGGAAAACATTCACTCTGCATTATCTTGTCAATCCCCTTTATCATTTTATATACCTCAATTAGATCTGCTCTCATTCTTCTAAACTTCAGTAAGCATAGACCTAAACTTATACTCTCCTCATAAGACAAGTCAGGACTGGAAGATACAATTGCGGTCCATATGGCCAGTTCCAAACCCAGAGATTCTTTGCACTGCAGTATCTGACAGGTATTAAAGGAGTGCTTAAATATCCAATATGGCAAGCAGTGTATGCGTACAGATTCTGTGTCAGCCAATATATTGGTAAAGGCTCTTGTATAGAAGTGAGGGGATAATGCTTAAAACAGACATTATAACAGACAATTAGCTGTTCACCGTAATATGCTCAATGCATGTTGCAGTCAGTATTCTCAGGTACTTGGCAGCCAGGCAAATGGTCATTTAAAGGCTGAAGGCTGCCTTCTAAAAGATAAGTTCAAGTTTTATATCAGTTTATTATGGAACAAGGAAGAACAAGAGTACTTCCCTCGCTCTACTTTAAACTCCACTTTAATCACACCCACCATCATTTGCCCTGCAACATCCCATTAACCCATTCCCAAATTTTATCTCATCACATCCTAGTTCCTGTTTGCTACCTAGATGAGTGTCTGGTGACCACTTGTCTTCAAAACTCCTGTGGAATTCTGCCTGACACCAACTGTGCAACGCTAATAATCAAATGAGTCTGGCATACTAATTCAGTGTTGCCAACAGCTCGACAACGTAGCTACATTGGGGTTGTGTCCTGAATCAAGAACAAACCTATTTCTTGGCTCAGGAATCTACAAAATAGACTGAAATAGCTCAAAACTGAGCATCCATGATGCACAGTGGGCCATTATCAATAGCACAATTTTACTCTAGTATATTCTGTAATTTATTGACATACCCCTCACTCTATCACTACTATTAAGCCAGTGTATGAACACTGCTTCAATGAGGTATGAAGGATACCATGCTAGGAGCAGAACATGATGTACTTAAAATAAGATACCAACTTGGTGAAGCTACAACACAGGAGATGTTAAGTGATAGAAACAGCTTTAGATAGATAGAGCTAAGCAATCCCACAGCATAGATCAGATCAAAGCTCGGTAGACTTGTCACATTCAATTGGGAATCATGGTGGAAAATCAAACAGCAACTCAGAGGATGGGATTCCATGAATTCAGATAGACTCTGAGATGAATATGTTGAAAGGGGTTGGTGTATCCATGTGGGGCGAGGAAGTTCCATCAAACTGAATCAAATCCTCACAATATAGACCATGCTGCTTTGTCCAGTTGCAATTAGTGGATATAGTCTCTTTCCTACATTTCTCTTCTTCCCAGAGAGAAAAAAAATGGGATTTTCATTCTGATGGGGTGAGTCCAGGTTACAGTCTAGGAAAAAAGTTCAGGGTGCCGAGATGGGCTGTTTAAAAGCCCATCTTGATGCTATGTGTGACATTGTCAACTGACATTGTTAAAATGAAAAAGGAAAGACCCGCTAGCCATCAGTCCACACTCACTACACACACCTAATACCTGATTTTTATGCGCCCCTCTCCTCCCAATTTCCATGGTTCCACATGCTCCCTCCTCTCACACCAAGCTGTTGCACTTTCATGTACATTCACACACCATACATTGGCAGTCCCTTGAAATTGAAGATGATGTCCATCATGCTTAGTGAGTCTACAGATGCTCGATTCTAGATCCATATGTTCTTCCAGTGGGAGAACCAAAGCATTGAAGAAAAATCCAAAGGGTTCATAGTTTAAAAAATTAAATGTCTTGCTCAAGCTGAGGAAGGCAAGGAATAACTCTTGGTTTTGCTCCCAGCATTTTTCCTAGATCTGTCTAGCCACAACGACCATGTCCGCTATATCTTTAGATGTTGGAAGCTGGATTTCCAAGATGGGTGGGTGACATTGTTGGAATTACATTTATCATCCTTTTTTATGGATAGTAATGAAATTTGATTTCATGAGATCTGAGGGCAAGTCCTCTTCATCCCAGAGGCAGAAGGTAAACTGGGTGGAGTTGTGAAGGGAGTATACCATCGGATCCACAAGATTTATTGGCTTTCATTTGTTAGATTTTTTATCTGCTTAAGCTCATCAATAGCTGGTGGATTGCCAAGGAATCCTTCACAGGGCGTTGTCGAATGGCACAGCTGGCCTCCTGGTTCAAATTGCTACTTCCAAAGTTGACAGATGGCATCATCCTTGAGATGCTGTCCTGTGATCGTCGAGAGTTTTGTCCAATCAAGTGGGGTTCATGGATTTGTCTGGGCAACCTGGAGTTGTGCATGTTGTACTGATCAGCATAGGCCTGAATCACATGCATCTTGTCCAACTGCCAGTTACTCCTTTTCGTGAATGTGATGCTGGGTCTCAGTTCTCAGTTGACAGTAGACTGCTATTTTTTGCCGGGTAGTATGACACTTTGAAAATATATGAAAAGGCTTTTAAAGAAAACATTCCTAACTAACTTTTCCCTTTTTCAAAAAAAAATGTTTTACTCCAAGCCAATCAAAATTTCAGTCATCCAGTACATTTAAAGTATTGATAGCAGAAACTGCAGGTACTCCATGCGATTTCCCCAAATCCATGAAAATTCAGTCCTATATAATTCTGTCAGATATTCTGTGATCAGAAGAAACCATTAACCTCCCTCAATAATTCACCACAGAGCTTCTACCAACTTTGCCTGAGCATATGTAAGTCAGTAGTCCGTGAGCTAGAACCTGTTGCATGGCCCTTCAAATAGTCCCAAAGCAAAATCTATCCTGCCAGTGCTTGTTGTTTGAGCAGTGAGTAAGGAAGGCATTCCCTGCACATTTGTTGGCCAGTTTTACTATTTGTGCATTGCATCACTCTACTGCTGACTGTGAAATCATGATCTCGCTCATACAACCTCTTTGGCTGCATGCGGATGAGACACCTGCATTTGCCACTCCCGTCACCTGACACAGAATAGCCCGTGCAGAAAGTAGCCAATGGCATCTGCTGTGCTACTAAGGTTATCGTATGTTGGTTTTGTACCATTAGATTGAATTTCGCACCCTAAAAATTCTTATCTCCTACCATGTTGCAAACATTTTTTTGTATGAGGCTGTAGTTTTGATGGATGGTAATGGAAAGTGAAAGGATTAAAACATTTGTGCCTATCCTGATGCCACTGAGGTCTTACAAATCTATTCACTGTCCATTTATTAATTGATTAATTTGTAGCCAAGTCACTGACCCAGAAGTCCGATTACATTTGTACAGGCACATGTATGCATTTAATTAATTAATTTTGTTGCTGGCTTGATGTAGCTATAGCTCCTTTGCATGTGTTTAAGGCACATTTTTGTCATTCAATATTGAGAAGGTACATCTGCCTTCTGGAAGGGCATTACAGTGTAATTTTAACATAAAAAATGATTTTACAATAATGATCCACGGTCTAGTCAAATGGTTGGCTTGAAAAGCTACATGGCCTCCTCCTATGTTTTATGATCTCAACATCAAATGCACACGTTCCTGAATTGTTCCATGTGCTTTAAGGATAAATGCAGAAACTATCCTAGCAACGTTAATTCTACTAGACGGGAAACCATTTATACATAAAAATTATGCAGGCAAATTTGGCATTTTTTTATTTAAGGCTCCAAATATGGATGCTTTGGAATCCTTTCCCGTGTTGTTACAAGTATATTAGTTGTTACATTTTCTGGTTCCTAGAGTTTTGAAATAATTACAGTTTCAGAATCAAAAAACTGAAATTTTATTGAGCACATTTCACCTTGTGGCTGATGCATTGTTTCTTCGTACCTGGCTGCAGCACAGTAGTAAAATATGGCAAACTGAATATATGTTCTCATAGCTATTAATTTCTAATTGCTGAATAATGTCCAAAATATACAACAATATATACAAATAATATAACAAACATATTTCTTTACATAGAATATGCCTCTGTATCACAGAATCCCTACACTGCAGAAGGAACCATTCGCAGAGAATCTGTATCACCTGCAGTTCCATCCAGGCCCCATTCCTGTAATCCCATATATTCACCCTGCCAATCCTCAAACACTAGGGTTAAATCAGCATGGCCAATCAATCTAACCTGCATATCTTTGGACAAATAACTTCCAATTGTTGACTCATATTTTTATTTATATCTAAATAAAGAAGACTAACAATCAACGTTTCTAATCAAACTGAGCACTTGAACTCAACACTGTTGCTCTTTTCATTTTCAAGTTCTTCTATTTGAAGCATGTTCTGTTGAGGTTTTGACCTGAGCTTCAGGATTTTCTCTTGAATGCTTCCTCTGCTATCTGTATAACATGGGGTTTCTCTTCCATATGCTCCTTTTCAACTTTCCGCATTTTGTCTTGCTCAACCTTCAATCTTTCCAAGTTAGTGACTTGATTCTCTAGCTCCAAATTTTCATCTTGGAGTACTGTAAGTTCCTGGAAATCATTTTCCTCAGCAGACTGACCTTTCTAAATAGCCCTCTTCTTTTTTCTGTCAAGAGCTCTTAGTTTGTTTGATATTGGCCTTGAAATATCAATATCTGAAGGCAACCAATCTGTTTGGCTTTGCTGCACTAAAGGTGGAATTGACAAAATCTCTCTGCTCTGGCATTCACTTTCTTACTTCTGATTGGAGGACTCTTTTCAATCACATTACACACTCAAACTTTAGTGATGCCTACTGCAAAAGGTGTGCAAAATAACTTGCTCACAACTGCTCAACCCCAGAATAACAGGACTATAAAAATATAGTCACTACTTTTCATTTTGTTTCCCTCTGATTCGGGTTGTTCCAAGCCGACAAATCTTATGTTGGATTCTTCTAGTCCCACCCACCATTGAGATTTACAGGATCTTAAATGGGCTTTTGGGTGGCTCACTGCATGCACTCCAGCAGGACGAGAGAAACCCGCCAGAATTTCTTCCTTACATGTGACAATGTTTGGTTTCAGAGCATCTTTCTTTGGATAATCATTTTCTTTGAAATATTCAGAAAATTATTGATATAGTCTGAGCGGGTTACTCTGCCCTAGTTTCAGCTTCAGATTTATGGCAGTAGGCTTATTTCTTACCCTCTTCCTGATCGGAATGGTTTGTGCTGAATTTAGAACATATTTTCTTTACTAACTGTTGCATCCAGTGAGCAGGTTATTGCCACTTGCCAGCAGTGTCGATGACTTCTTTCATCAATTTACTTATGATAGGTCAGTCATTGGCAAGTTGGATTTGTCTTGCTTTTTGTATACAAGACATACCTCGGCAATAAGGTGTTGTACCTATACTGGAGCAGCATGGCCACATGCGCAGCTAGTTCTAGAGCACTAGTCTTCAGTAGTTTTGCTAGAATATTGTCAAAGGTCCAAGCATTTGCAGTATCCAGTGCCGTCAGCCGTTTCTTCATTTTAAATGGAGTAAGTTGAATTGACTGAAGACTAGCATCTGCAATGCTGGGAATCACTGAAAGAGACCAAGATGTTTCATCCATTTGGTGCTTATGGCTGAAGATTGCGAATGTTTGAGATTTATTTTTGGCACTGATATGCTGGGCTCCGTCATCTTTAAGGATGGGGATATTTGTTGAGCATCTTCCTCCAGTGAGTTGTTTAATTGTCCACTACCATTCATTGCTGCATGTGGCAGCACGTCAGAGCTTAGATTTGACCACAGAGCTTAGATCTGATCTGTTGGTTATGGAATTGCATAGCTATGTTTACCACTTGTTGCTTATTCTGTTTGGCATGCAAGTAATCCTGTACAGTAACTTAATCAGATTGAGTCCTCATTTTTAGGTATGACTGGTGCTGCTCCCGGCATACCTCTTGCAGTTTTCATTAAACCACAATTAATTCCCTGGCTTGATAGTAATAGTAGAGTAAAGAAATGCGAGCCACATGATTACAGATTGTGATTGAGTGCAATTCTGTTGCAGCCAATGACCCACAAAACCACATGGTTGCTCAGTATTGATTTGCTAGATCTGTTCAAAGTCCATCTATTAAGAGGGCATTTAGAAGTCAACCAGATTACCCTTATAGAGTCACATGTAGAACAGACTGATTGAAGACAGCAGGTTTCCTCCTCTAAAGGACCTAGTGATATCATTGCCAGACTATTAATTCACAAACTCAGCTAATTTTCTGGGGATCTAGGTTCAAATCCTCCCATGGTAGATGGGGGCATAAAAAAAAGTCTGGAATTAAGAATCTACTGATGACTACAAAACCATTGTCGATTGTCAGAAAAATCTATCTGGTTCACTAATGTTCTTTAGGGAAGGAAATCTACCATTGGACTTGAACAAGTTGCAGAGCTGGGCCGAGAGGTGGCAAATGGAGTTTAATGTGGAAAAGTGTGGGGTAATGCACTATGGCAGAAATAATAAATGTGTAGAGTATAGGGCTAATGGTAGGATTCTTAGTAGTCTTGATGAACAGAGGGATCTTGGTGTGTATGTGCATAGATTCCTGAAAGTAGGCAGTCAAGTCGAGAAGGTTGTTAAGAAGGCATATGGATTCTTAGCTTTTATTGGTAGGGGGATTGAATTTCGGAGCCGCAACGTCATGTTGCAACTGTACAAAACTCTAGTGCGGCCGCACTTGGAGTATTGTGTGCAGTTCTGGTCCCCGCATTTATAAGAAAGATGTGGAGGCATTGGAGAGGGTACAGAGGAGGTTTACCAGGATGTTGCCTGGTATGGAGGCCAGGTCTTATGAAGAGAGGCTGAGGGATTTGAGGTTGTTTTCGTTAGAAAGGAGGCGGCTAAGAGGGACCTAATCGAAACATATAAGATGATTAGAGGTTTAGATAGGGTGGACAGTGATAGCCTTTTTCCTAGGATGGAGAAAGCTAGCACGAGGGGACACAGCTTTAAATTAAGGGGTGATAGTTATAGGACGGATATCAGAGTAGGTTCTTTACCCAAAGGGTGGTTCGGGAGTGGAATGCCCTGCCTGCAGCAGTTGTAGATGCGCCAAGTTTGGTGGCGTTAAGAGGTTAGTTGATAAGTATATGGAAGAGAAGGGAATGGTTTAGTTTGGAGGGGCATTGCTTTTTATATTGGTCGGCGCAACATCGAAGGCCGAAGGGCCTGTTCTGTGCTGTAATGTTCTATGTTCTATGATCTATCCTTATCTGGTCTGGCCTACAAGTGATTCCAGAGCCTCGGGAAATGAGGGATGGGCATTAAATGCTGGCCAGCATTTAATGAATACAAAAAAGTGAAATAAATGTGTTTGTACAACAATCAACAATGATTTCATGATCATTATGGGACTTTTTTTTTCAATTTAATCTCATTTTTTTTATTGAATTCAAATTCCACCAATTGCACTGATGGGATATAAAGCAAGCTTCCAGAGCATTACCTTGGATCTCTGGATTAATAGTTCAGGGACAACACAACAATGTATCCATCCAGTAACGTTTCTCTTGTGTTAACTTAAAAGCTAGACATTTAGATAGTCAACATCTCCATCTGCCTGCTGGTGGCTTCCTGAGCTGTACAGCCTTTGATGTGAGATTGTCCTTTCCAATCAAATCCTTTTGCAATTTGGGCTGGGAAGAGCCCCAAATAAGTTGATCCATCAGCCTTTCATCTGCTTCCTTGGATTTACAATTTCTGATCGCATTTTTCAATCTTGTTAAGAAATTATCAACAGGTTCACCTGATTCCTACCGCAAGCTTTGATATTAATATCAGGAGATCAAATTAATGCTTTGACTTTGGTGGGTATATGTGCTGAATTTTCCAAATATTTTGCCTGAGTTTTTACCAGTCATTCTCCCTCATCTCACTGCTATTAAACAAATGTAACCCTTGTTCTCCTTCCTACAAAATCCTGACTTTTTTTTCCTTTTCACTAGAGCCTTGTTAGAAACATCAGCCGTCACTTTCTTTTAAAGCTCTCATATGGTTCTCCAATATCATTAGCTTTCCAGTTGAACATGCGCAGTAGCTGTGTGTTCACTGCTACAGCAGCAGCCATTTCATTTTTACATGACTCACTCAGTTATTCTCTTGAGTACCAATTTGGGTTGATTTCTTTTCCATCTATTTCAGCATTAATTCCATTTAAAATGTTTGGACTTAACTCTCACACACCTGCTACCACCATGTTATTTCTTTGGATTCCCAGAATTTCAAAATGATTATACTTTAGGATTCAAAATGCTGGAGCAACATCAAATGTGTTTCTTGCAACTCTCCACGCAACTGGTGGGCTGATAAGCTGTTGCTCAGCACCTGGCTGCAGTGTTGTTGTAAATATCACAGGCACCCTGGGTGTACACTGTCATGTTCCTAACTCTTACAAATAACATAATAATACAATTTATTACTGACTAAGGCTACTGACAGAATGATCACAAATATCTAATGATACTAATTAGTTCTGGGCAAATGCAAATACTAATTCTCAATTTACATCTACTCTCTTGTGCTGTGTCATGTTCTGTTTACTTACTAATCTCCCACCAGCTCAGTTGACAGAAGCCAAGGATCTAAAATTCCTTGGCCTTGCTTCATTGGTATAAATGAAGGAGCGAGTAATCTAACTTCCACTCCTGATTCTGCCAAAATATCAAAGGTCAGGACATGGTCAGTTAATTATAGTAGACAGTAGACACCTGCGTCAGCACGTACACATCCTGATGCCCGCCGACAGAGCTGTGAGAATTATTGACCCATATCCTGTGGTCTCTAATTGGTCATACCCTGGAGATTACCCAGAAGAATGTACTAGGTGCTTCTTTTAAGTCCCAACACAAGGACTCCATGAGAAATGCCTGAGAAGTTTGGACTTTCAACAGTAAATTCTTCCACATCTAAAATCCTTTGAAACGTCAGTTCTGACTCATTAGAGTAGGTCCCAGGAAATATTAGACAGGAAAATTTCTAGTCTTAAGTCCTTGGCAACTATACAGGTACCGCCCAACTCTTCAGTATCTCCCCATCCCTCCCCCCACAACCTTCTGACTTCCTCTCGTCACGCCCTGGTCTTCCAGTTTCTCTTTGACTCCCTTCCAATTTCCCAACTCACTTAGTTCACCAAATTCTTCGACCCTTGTTCCACTTACACTAAAACAATGAATGAGATTGAAAGCAGCAGTCCATATTAATGTTGGCTCTATTCTTTCTCTACAGACGCTACCAGACTTGCTGAGATTTTCCAGCATTTTCTGTTTTTGTTTCAGATTCCAGTATCTTCACTATTTTGCAGTAGTCTATATCTGTTGCATGGCATACAAGGGATAACCCAAAGATATTGGTGTATTCTTCTCTCCAATCATTAAATCCTCCTTTGTTTCTCTGTGTTTTTCTGAAATCTCCTTCAGTTTTTACAGTTTCTACCTGGCGATGTGATTGGCAAATGTTTTAGTGGCATCTAAGTGAAAGCAGCCATAGAAACATGCCTACCCAGAATTTGTCCCAGGAGACACAGCCCTTTATTGATAGTAATCATAGATATCATAGAATCCTACAGTGCAGAAAGAGGCCATTTGGCCCATCGAGTCTGCACTGACCATAATTCCACCCAGGCTCGATCCCATAATTCCATGCATTTACCCTAGCTGGTCTCCCTGACACTAGGGAGTAATTTAGCATGGCCAATGCACCTAACCCCAAAATCTTTGGACTGTGGGAGGAAACTGGAGTGCCCAGAGGAAACCCATGCAGACACAGGGAGAATGTGCAAACTCTGCACAGACAGTGACCCAAGCCGGGAACTGAACTTAGGTCCCAGTGCTAACCACTGTCCACCCTGTCTCTATAATTCCTGTCAAGGACATTCTGTATTGCTGTGAATCATGGGATAGCAACACCTCTAGAATGATGACTTGCTTCATGCTTATTAATGAAAGAATCTGAGAGAAACCTCACTGATTACTTATTCAGTGTCTCTTTTGGGAAATTAGTCATAAGGTGGAGATTAATAAAATACTTCCAAATACAGATGATCTCGTCAGAATAGACATAGTTACTTCCTTTCATTCTCAAAATGGGTGCCCTGGGTTACGTTTTGAATACATTTACGGGCTACAATCACTGAAAGTTGCTAAGTAATCCGTTTTACAATTTAAACAAGCTGTTTGTGATTCTTTAATTGTCAAGCGGGAATGATTTAAATAATGCACACTTGCAGCATTAGCATTATTATGCCTTAAATTCGACAGAGTAATTACCATTGGAAGTGACAAAGCTTCGAAAGAGGCTTAGAAATTGCACCAGTACACATTTCCAGACATACATGTCGTGAGTATGAAATGCTGCCTCCTTTGTGCTTTCTCTTTTGCAAATCAATTGCTTCATTCTCGCCTAACCTTTGTCATTTCAAAAGGTTTAAATAGTTGCATGTTAAAGTTAAAACACAGCTGGCGCAAGAATGCCTTTTTGTATTGCAAGTACCATTTCTCATGTCAGAATATGAATTATGCTCAATTCTTTTGTTGGCAGTGTTTTTTTTCTCACTTGGTAACAAGCTCTTTTGCAAATTAACCAATCCGAGCCTTCAGCATTGGCTTACAATTCACTCAGCAACAGTTCAGCAAACCAATAGAAAGCGTCCCCCCAGCTATTTTGCATGAAGGTCAGCAGAAATTTACAAGCTTCCTATTCACCATCTGTGAGAAACAGATGTAGCATTTGTGATAAGAGTTGCAGAGGCTTTATTCAGTCAATCTACAGCAGAGACAGAGTTCATATGAAATAATTAAAAACAATACTTAAAATCATAGAAGAACAGAATTGGGCTATCCCAATACATGAAGCAAATTTTGGTTTATAATGTGCATTCCTCATTTTTATTGCATTATCTGTACTGTAAATACAGTAGATCCAGTTACACGTAGCAGATTGGTTGAGAGGGAAAGCTGTCAGTGAGCACGGAGCTGTGCCGACAAAGACAATGTGTCAGGAATGCAGAAAATCCTGCTATGGCTCTTAATATACTTCCACAAATTCCTTAAATGTTCTCCTGGCAGCGGAAGATTTGTGCCAGGAGTACAACTGGTAAAATCTACCATGTAAAATGGTTGTAATGTTAATAAATCAGAAGTGTACTAGCTGAAACAAATTAGACCTTAGCAACAATAACAAAGTTCAGACACAGGAAGAGCTCATTTCTGTTCAGTGAATAATTTGTGTTTAGTTGACAGAGTTTCACAAAGCAATCCTTGCGCTTACATGCATTTGTTATCTCTCCAATTCTTGCATAATTTTAAGCGTGGAAATGTATAAGTTATTTTCTGTCCCTCATAAATTCACATCGTGCTCGTCATGTTAAATTGACAGCAGCAATGCAACATGTTACGAAGAGGCTGATTGCAGTAGCTCCACCTCTATATATAGTGAATCGATGGCAAAAGGAGAGAAAATAAGCCACAGTTTTTCGCTGTTCATTGTTATGCAAGGATTGCATTGATATAAGACAGACAATGAATATTTAACTGATCTTCCTTGTAAAAATGGGACTATTGTGTTTATAGCTGTCAAAGAGGATGGCTTAGGTTTTTCCATATTCGTGTTCCAGCAGAAGAGCCAAGAATCCTTCCTTTGCCTCTTCCTATTCCATATTTACAAGCTATCCTTTGACAACATCATCTGAAAATATATTTGCTTTCACATATATGCTGGCCACACCCAGCTCTACCTCATTATTTGTGCACTCAATTCCTCTGCTCTCACTAAATAATCAGGTTGCTTGCTCAACATTCAACACTGAATGAACAGACGTTTCTCACCAACTAAACGTTGGGAAGAATGAAGCCGTTGTCTTTCATTCCCTAGCTACCAAGTCCACCCATCTCCATGGCAACACTCTAAGGCTGAATTTGCGACCGACAATTTTATCAGCCCTTTGGAGACAGAGTGAGAGGGCTTATATAATGGTGGTGGAAAGTCTTGGGAGAAGAGCCTCATATCTTCCCATTATCATGGCGTATTCCCAGACAGGGGAATGGCTGCACATGGCCGCCTGCCAACTGGAGATGAGCAGCCTATTAATTAGATTAACTGGCTAAGTAACAGCCATTTTCCAACCCCTGCTGGCATTTATATTGTGTTGGCAATTGGGTGAGCCCCTCCTGTGCAATGAGATGGACAGGTGTATTCAGGTAGCCCACCTGGAGCTTCCCTGAAGGGTCCTTCTTTCGGTTCTCTCCATGATTCACAGAGAGGTCCCCCCTGATGACAGTAGTTACCTCTGCAGCTCCAGCGCCGCTGCTCCAGATCTCACTCCTCTGATTGCTGGGTCTGTCTGCTGCACTGGTGTCTGCCTGCCCCGGCACATTAAATACAAACTCCTACCTGATGATGCTTCACATTCCCTTCTCTCTGCAGTCCCAGCAGTATCTCAGCTCCACCAGTGACATTGCCAGGGTTATCAAACTGCCAGTTCTCTGAGTGGGGCCAACATTTTTAGTTTAACGGCAGTCCCGGCAGCAGTTTCTCAACAGGCCATCGCAAGTAAAATTATTCCTGGGGTCCCAGCGGTCTTCCACGCGAATTCACAACCCGCTTTCAGTCCTATTGCTGGATTCTCATAAAATTCCAGCCAAAAGTTCACAACCTTGATGTCCTACTTGACCAGAATGAGCTTTTGACCTCATATCCGCGCCATCACTAAGGCCACCTCTATCACGTTGCCTGATTCTGCTCCTGCCTCCACTCCTCTGCTGCTAGAATCCTCAACCATGCCTTTGTTGTTGCTCAATTTGACAATATCAGTGCCCACCTCCCACATTCTATCCTCTGTAAACTTGAAGGAGCTGATTCTCCCATCCTGACCCGCTAATTTTTTAGTGTGCTGGGCCGTGAGAATCACAAGTGTGCTGATCCGCGCATCCTTTCCTGACGTGTGCACATCTCCCAATTTGGACCATGCTGGAAATTGACAGAACCAGCAGGTAAGTAATTTTAATTTTATTTTGATATCATTTAAACGTCATCATCATGCCTGGGACTGAAGTCTCCGGGCTTGATAGCATCTGCCACCCAGCCAGTGCAATTTCACTCTGACGGGGTTTAGAATAGCTCTCCACTTTTGAGGAACTAGGAAAAGACCCCACTGGAGTGAAGGGAGGGGGCAATTGGGCCCCCTCCGAGGGTCGGGCAGTAGGGATAGCCCCAGGGCATGGGCATCCTAGCAGTGCCAGTATGTGCCCCCAGCACTGCCCAAGGGGCAAACTGCCCATGCCCAAAGGGTACCTTGGCACTGTCCATCAGTCATGGGGCAGTGTCAAGCGGGGATCTGGGGACAGTGCCAAGGGGACTGGGGCTTAGGGATGATGGATAGCAGTGGGGTTTTCTGCCACCATTCTGCATAAGGATCAGTTGAAGGCCAGTGACTGGAGCAGGACGGGGTGGCGAGTTGGGGGGGGGGGGGGGGGTGACCTGTGGGGGCTGGTCTGCATTCCATGGGAGGAGGCCTGTTGTGGAGGATGGTAGTCTGCCTTCCAGGGGGTGGGGAGGGGTATGGTCTGTTTTCTGTTGGGGCTGTCTGCTGGGGTGACGGTGGGGGTATCGTCACAGCTGAGGAGAGGGGTGGAGGGAGCTGGAGTTCAGGGCGCTCCTGGATGGGAGGGCTAACCTGAGAATGGGGGCCACAATAAGGCTATGGGGGATGTTGGGAGGGTGAGTATTACAGGAGTCCCTGGCTGGCCAGCAATCAAACTGGCCAGCAAACTGCATACTTGGGGCCATAGCGCATTCGCAGAGTTCTGGAACTGTCAGCCTCTGGCATAAATAGACACCCCCCCTCTCCGCCCCCCAACCCTGAGCTTTTAATGATATTCACAATTGTAATCTCTGCACTGCACAGTGTGTGAGAGATTCGAGTGTGAATTCCCACTGAAAAAACAACTGTGATTTTCCCCAGTTTTCCTGTGAATTCAGCACTTAAAACTTTTTTGGGAGAATTGTCCCCGATGTCTTCCAAACATCTGCTGCTTGAGTCCATACTTGTGCCAAGTCATAATCACCCATATCCTTATGTTTGCTGGCCTGGACTTCCAAAAAAACAACACCTTGATTTTAAATTCTCATCCTTATTTTCAAATCCCTTCACGGCCTTCCCCCTCTCTAAATCTACAATCTTCTGCACCCTAACCATCATCTGAGATATCTTCACTCATCTAATTCCAGCCTCTTCAGCAATCCTGATATTAATTATTCTACCATTGGTGGCCATGTCATTAGCTATTGAAGCCTTAAGCTCTGGAATTTCTACCCTGGCTCATATTGTTAAGGAGCCCTGCCCTCGGCTATATTTGCTGCAGAGGAAGATGGTGGATTAAGAAGTTGCAGGATTCACTGGTCTCTGTTCACTCTGAGCTCTATTCTTGGACTAACTTCGTCCTGCTCCTAAGTCTAATGTCTCTTCCCTGAAGAACATCAATAAATCAAATAGCTCTCCTTTCCCAACAACCCTATAGTTACATGATCACCATCATTGTGTTTAGCTGTTTATTCTGGATTTAATTTTTTTGCCGCTATGATGGGATTCAAACATGTGGTATTGGAAAGAACAAAGAATAACACAGCATGGGAAACAGGCCCTTTGGCCCAACGAGCCCATGTCGCCATTTTAATATTATGAGTGCCCTCCTCTACCTATGACCTTTGTCCACACCTATTGGGGAAGATTGAAAGAAGACTAATTTGGGGACAATTTGTTACACCAGTCAGCCTAAGAGCATGTTTTTGGGGTGTGGGAGGAAATGGAGCACCCAGAGAAAACCCATGCTTCATGCTTCAGTCATGGGGAGAATGTGCAAACTCCCACAGACACTAGCCCAAATCCATGTATCTGCACAGCAAACAGTGATAGTCACTGAGCTGTCATGTTGCCCATCAGATGGTCCAGTTTAAGCGTACGCTAACGACGTGAAGCACAAGGCAACTCTTAAAGCAACATCCAAGAGCAGCCCTTGCATGATCAACTGCATGTATGCCTCTTGTTGATCAACAAGGCGGACTGAATCCCCTCATTCTCTGTATTTCTAAGGAGAACAGCCCCAGTTTGCCCAATTTCTCCTCGTAGCTCAGTCCTTCCATACCAGGAAGCATCCTGATGAACCTCCTCTGCACTCTCTCTCCAGAGTCTCCATGTCCTTCCGATAGTAAGGCGACCAGAATTGGATGCAGTACTCCAACTGCGGGCGAACCAACGTTCTATACGACTTCAACATTAGACACCAGCTTTTATACTCTATACCCCTCCCCATAAAGGCAAGCATACCATAGGCCTTCTTTGTCACCTTCTCCATCTGTACTGCCACCTTCAAGGACTTATGTACTTGCACCTCCAGGTCACTCTGCATTTCTGTACTCTTAATAGGCCTACCATTTATCGTGTGACTCCCCCCTACATTATTTCTTCCAAAATGCATCACCTCACATTTGCCTGGATTAAATTCCATCTGCCATTTCTCTGCGCAATATATCAGCCTATCTATACCCTGCTGTATTGCCTGACACTGCTCCTCACTATCAGCAAGTCCAGCCATCTTCGTATCATCTGCAAACTTGATGATCACACCACTTACTCCGTCTTCCAAGTCATTTATGTATATTACAAATAACAAATGTCTCAGTATTGAGCCCTGCGGCACATCACTAGTTACAGACCTCCAACTAGAAAAAAACCCTTCCACTACTAGTCTCTGTCTCCTGTTACCAAGCCAGTTCTCAATCCATCTAAACGTCTTGTATCCCATGAGCCTTAACCTTTTCCACCAACCTACCATGAGGGACTTTGTCAAACGCCTTACTGAAATCCATGTAGATAACATCCATGGCTGTCCTTCGTCGACTGTTTTTGTTACCTCCTCAAAAAATTCTACCAGATTCATAAGACACGACCTTCCCTGGGAGTGGTGAGAATGCTGAGAATCAGTTCCCTGACCTTACTTCCAACTTGCCCTCCATCCCTCTTCTACAATCCCTACCTCACAACCTCTCACTCATCTTTCATCTGGACTCCGTCGTGATCTTGGGTCTCAGGTGAGCTCTTTGCTGGTCGCTGCCATTGTGCTTAATTATGCCGAGGACAATGCAAAGCTGCCAACATCTGCTTTGCCAACAGCTCTCCAGGAGCAAGATTTCCAAGCCCAGGTCTTTAATCCTGGAGAGGGCTGATCATTTAAATTTCCAATGGGTACTTAATACTAGTGACCCTTCATCATTGGAGGTAACACAGAACTCCTGCCATTCTACAGCCAACAGGTAAGACTGCAAATGAAAAAATTAAATTCTGCTCTAAATCTTCAGATCATAAATCTAAGTTTGTGGATTACTCATCCACTAAAGCAACTACTCTAAAATACAATAGTATCCTAAATTTTAAAGAAAGATTTTTGCTGCATTTCCAATTCAGTTATGGGAACAGAGTCAAATTCCAGCCAGTATATCTTTTGGGGTGGTTCGGAAATATATGTTGGAGTATGTAAGAGAGAGAGATGGTGGCGCCATGATAATGTCACAGGCTAATAATCCTAAGGTGTCCTGCTTAATGTATGATGACCATTTGAGGACTCTGTGTCTATACTCGATGGAGTTTAGGAAGGTGAGCAGGGGATCTCATTAAAAATCACAGAATACTGAAAGGCTTGAATAGAGCAGAAAAAATATCGCCATTAGTAGGAGAGAAGAAATTCTTCCTCACTTCAATTTAAAGGATTGCCCCTCTACTCTGAGCTGTGCCCTCAGCTCCTAGTCTCTCCTACTAATGCCGAACGTTACGACAACGGATGAATGAACAATGCTTGACGATCACCAGGCAAGAGTGTTCTCTTCTGCTGGGGGTACTTCAGTGATCACGGGCATTTGGCCTCCAAGCTTCGGGTAAGCGTTCTCCAAGGCAGCCTTCATAACATATAACAATGCAGAGTCGCTGAGAAGAGACTGATAGCCAAGTTCTGCACACATGAGGATGGTCTCAACTGGGATCTTGGATGCATGTCACACTATCTGTAACCTCCACGATTTGTCTGGGCTTGCAAAATCTTGCCTGTCTGGAGATAATACACATCTCTTTAACCTGTGCTTAACGCTCTCTCCGCTTACATTGTCTGTACCTTTAAGACTTGATTACCTGTAAAGACTCGCATTCCAACCATTATTTTGTAAATTGAGTTTGTGTCTTTATATGCCCTGTTTGTGAATAGAACTCCCATTTACCTGATGAAGGAGCAGTGCTCCAAAAGTTAGTGGCTTATGCTGCCAGATAAACCTGTTGGTCTTTAACCTGGTGTTGTGAGACTTCTTACTCTATATATGTCATTACATCCATTGCAACATGATTAACTCTGAATTCTGAATTGGCCTAGTAAACCATAGAGTTCATGGATAATTAGGGATGGGTAACAAATGCTGGTCATGCCAGCAATGCCCATCTCCCATTAAATGATCTTTTATTAAAAATATTACTCAAGATTATTGTTAAAAATTACTTTTGAATAGTAGCAGAAGGACAGATAATGGTTTGCATGTCATTCCTCTATCAGTATTCTAAGTGTGGTTATTTCAATAGAAAAACATCTATAAAAATAGTAGGCTAGCTCCAAGTACTTATCCACTACTAACACCAATGGTAGCGTGTAGATCGATGATTTGTAACAAAACTTGCTCTGCATAATTTACTTAATTCCAGGATGTTAAAATGTATTGATGTCACCTAACAGGTAATGCTAAAATAGGACATGATGCAGAAATACTAAAGAACTGCTGCTGTGAATCATTCATGAGAAAAGTAAAGCATGAATTGCGTTCCACCTTCATTATAATACAGTCCTCAGGAGTGAAACCTTCTCATATGAATGCACTATGCAGTATGAATGGCCTATAAAATTGTTATTTAATGTTACATAAAATGTATCAGCAGAACAGGAATCCTGAATAAACTCACATTTTACAGCAGGTTTGCAACATAATTATAATGTATTTTGGGAGGGACTTATTTCTGCTCCGATTCTGCACTCTAATGGCTGCTTACTTTTGTGCCTAGAGTATTTCATTTTTATGTTTCTCCTTGCTATAGGGAGGTTTTTGTATGACATGTAAATGAGGGTGGAATTACCAAATATCCGTGACATAAGCCCACATTAGGGAATGGCAAACTCAGAATGAATGGAAAGAGCTGCATCAGTAATAGTGACAATACTTTGATATGTGCAACTTGAAGAGCTTTGTAGAGTGTCAGTGTGAATGCCAGATCAGACTTGTCAGAAGCCTCAGCTGTGACTCCACTGCATGGGCTGGGGTCAGATGGAAATCCTGGAAGTGGCCCGCCAGTGGCAAGCGGTCATACCATGAAGGGCACAGCTAAAGTGCCAGTCATGCTGGAAATGCCAACAGCAACCCCCCCGCCCCCCCCAAACCTCCTGAAATATCTTCACCAAGTTCCCCTTGGAAAAGGGGCAAGGTTTAAAAACAATTTTAAAGCCAAAATGATTTAGGCATTCAGGCTTAGTTCTGTCCTGGACACCATGATGGGTGCTAATTTTGCTTCTACTCATGAGTAACATCTGATATGACCAGCGGGGCAGCATGGTCGCACAGCCGTTAGCACTGCTGCCTCACAGCACCAGGTTCGATTCCCAGCTTGGGCCACTGTCTCTGTGGAGTTTGCATGTTCTCTCTATGTCCGCATCAGTTTCCTCCGGATGCTCTGGTTTGCTTCCACAGTCTGAAAGACATGCTGGTTAGGTGTATAAACCCAAACAGGGACTGTGGTGACTAGGGGAATTCCACAATAACTTCATTGCAGTGTTAATTTAAGCTTTTCTTCTGATCAATAAATAATCTTTAAACTTTTTTGTCTGTTTACCAATAGTATCCAGAATATCACTGAAGTGCCATGGTTTGGCAATGTCATTGTTTTGACGCCCCACCCAACCTCAATCCTTACAAATAATGTCCATATTTGAGATACAAGGTGCCTCCATCTAGAAAACCATAGAATATACTCTAAAGTAAGGCCGGGATCCAATGTAACTGAGTCATGGCTGAGTTTCTAGTCATTCCAGTATAATGCTGGCATTCTTACAGCTTAAATGTGCCATGCCTGGAAATGGGCCTTATCAAATTTGGCCTTGAGTTACCTCAGTGAGGATTCTTCAGTGAGGTTGCTTGCCCAACTGTGCCATGGCTGCTTGCCCTGCTCAGACACATCACAGATTCCTTTGGTGATGTTGCCTCATGCTGAGAAACCCAAAAATTGCTTGAGATCTTCCTCCAACACTCTCTGCAGTTTCTCCACTGAATGTCAGCAGCCCTTCACCAATCATACTTCAGCGACAGTAAATAAAAATAAAGTTTATTTATTAGTCACAAGTAAAGCTTACATTAACACTGTGATGAAGTTACTGTGAAATTCCCCTAGTCGTCACATGTTGGTGCCTGTTCAGGTCAATGTACCTAACCAGCACATTTTTCAGAATGTGGGAGGAAATTGGAGCATCTGGTGGAAGCCCACGCAGACGCAGGGAAAACGTGCAAACTCCACACAGACTGTAACTCAAGCTAGGAATCAAACCTGGGTTCTTGGTGCTGAGAAGCTGCAATGCTAACCACTGTGCCACCGTAGTGCATGGGTAACACTGACAGGTATAGCAAATGGGAGAAGGCAGTAAAGGACTGTTCAAGTCGACTTCAGTGATGCAATTGAGAAGTACTTGATTCATAAATGTGGTTTGGAATTTATGACCTTAAAGTGACCAATTAAGAGGCCATCACTATGACCACCATCCAATTCAGGAAAGGGGCCAGCCCCACAGAGCTTCTGGTTCAAGCACAGTCCAGCAGCTTGGCAGATCACCAGCACCACTGAGAAAGGATGTCTCTGTAAGGAATTTTTAAGTTGGCAGGCTGTAACTAATGGAGTGTTGCAAGGGTCTGTGGGGAGATGATGGCTAAACTATTAACCCACAAACTCAGCTATTGTTCTGGGGACTCGGGTTGAAATCCCGCCACAGTAGTTGGTGGAATTTGGATTCAATAAATTTATCTGGAATGAAGAATCTACTTATAACCATGAAACCATTGTGGATTGTTGGAAAAACCCATCTGGTTTACTAATGTCCTTTAGGGATGGAAATCTGATGGCCTTACCCGGTAGGGAAGCCAACAGTGCGTGGCTACTGCATGTGTGCTGATCTCCACTATGACAGATCGGTGCATACGCAGTTGCCCACTCAGCGCTATCCTTACTCTAACTTCGCCTATCTGTGACTCCAGAGTCATTGCAATGGGGCTGATTCTCAACTACCCTCTAAGCAAGGGCAACTAAGGATGGGCAATAAATGCTGGCCAGCCAGCAATGCTCATGTCCCATGAATGAATAAATAAAAAATATGAGCTTCAGCTGTTTATGAATTGTGGGGGCAATTATCCATTTAGTGGGTCTTTGCTGGGCGCCTCTGTGCATATGGCTCCGGATTTCCAGCACAGAGCTGATTTAAATGTGGTAATCTCCATTTTAATATCACTTGCAGGCAGAGGACAGGAAGGTCAGGAGGTCAGGAGTAAAGAGAGCACCCCTTGGGCTTTGGTGAATTGGCAGTGCCAGCCTGGCCCCTAGGCACTGGCCAACCAATAAAGTGGCAACACCCGGGGCAGCGCGGCGTCGCCCACTGGACATCAGGCAGTGCCAAAGGGGTGGTGCCAGAGTGGGTGGGGCCAGAGTGGGGGGAGATCAATGAAGATGGCAGTAGGGGGTCTTGCTACCACTCTGCACTTGGAATTAGTGGAAGGTTGGACAGCGATCGGGTGGAAGGGGCGGATTTGGCCTGCTGGCGGGGTCGGGGCTGTGGTGGGGAGGCAGGACTGCAGGTGGCGTGGAGTGGATCAGGAATTAGTACTGCCTGGGAGCAGAGTCATCGACACGGCCCCAGAGAAGTCCAAGGGGCTAGTGACAGGGACATGAGGGTTTCAGACGGACAACGTCACAGGATCATGGGGCTGGCCAGCGATTGAGCTGGCAGTGATCAGAAGACCAGCAGTGCTGATGAATACAATGACAGAGCAGCGCATATGTAGTAGCTTGCTCAGCGCTATGTTACTGGCCACTCAGACAGGATTAGGTCTTGCCCCCTGATTTTTACTGTGATTGATGCTAGGGCTCTCTGTGATGCACAGAGTGTTGGAGAATCATTTTGAAAATACTGCTGAAAAAAAAGCAGGATTTACTCCAGTTTCTACACAAATTAGAATTTTTTTGGGAGAATCTCAATCTATGTTAATGACTATGACAAAGAGACAGTAATGTATCTAAATTTGTTGATGTTACAAAATTTGATGGAAATCTAAGTTATGATGGCATAGGGAAACTGCAAAGAGATATGGACTGGTTAATAAGTGGGTAATAAGATGGCAGAAGGTATGTAGGGAAGTGTGAGGTTATTCGTTTTGTAGAATAGAAAAATCAAATTTTATTTAAAAATAATGAAACCTATAAATGTTGATGTTCCGAGAATCTTAGATGTGCTTATGCAAGGAACTCAGCAAGTTAGCATGGGACAGAAAGCACTGAAGGAGGCAAATGTCATGTTGGCTTTTGTTGCAAGGAAATCGAAGTACAGAAATAAAGGAAATCTTGCTACAGGGTTTTGACAAAACTCAGTGTGCAGTTTTGGTCTCCATATTTAAGGAAAGGTATATTTGCAGTGAAGAAATATATCAAAGGTTCACAAGATCGTTTCCCTGGGACGGGGAGTTTGTCTTGTGATAAGAGGCTAAATAAGTTATGACTATATTCTCTGGAGATTAGAAGAACAAGCAAACTACTAAAGTCTGAAGAGGTTTGATGGGGTGAAAACTGAGAGATTGTTGCTGGTAGCTGAGCCGCAGTCCTAGGATAAGGTGGTAATTTATGACTGTGGTGGGGAGAAATTATTTCCCTCATAGTATTGTGAATGCTCTAACTTAGAAGCCTAAGGCTGCACAGTGATTTGCACTGCTGCCTCTCAGCGCCAGGGATCCAGGTTCGATTCCCAGCTTAGGTCACTGCCCGTGTGGAGTCTGCACATTCTCCCTGTGTCTGTGTGCGTTTCTTCTGGGTGTTCCAATTTCCTTCCACATTCCAAAAATGTGCAGTTAGATGGATTACAAAGAACAAAAAAAAATAGCACGGGAAACAGGCCCTTTGGCCCAACGAGCCCGCGCCGCCACCTCGATGTTCCCACTTCTACACGCGATCCCTGTCCATGTTTATAGACCTATGAATTAAAAACCAATTTGAGACAATTGAGGGAGAATTTGTTTTGCCAATTAGCCTAGGAGCACATCTTTGGGATGTGGGAGGAAACCGGAGCTCCTGGAGAAAACCCACGCAAACACGGGGAGAATGCGCAAACTCCCACAGACACAGGCCCAAATCCATGTATCTGCACAGCACAGCGATAGTCACTGAGCTGTCGTGTTGCACATCAGATGGTCCAGGTCAAGCGTACACTAACGATGTGAAGCAGTAGGATACTCTCGAAAAAGATCCAAGAGCAGTCCTCTCACGACCCATCGCGTGTATGCCCCTCGTTAGACAACAAGGTGGACCAAAGCACCTGTAGGATAAAAACAAGTACATCAATATCATCATCTATTTACACACTTCCCAGGGACTCCCAAGGCTCGCGATCCCTATTTTAAATCAGTTTTCTATACCCCTCCATTCCCATTCTGTTCATGTGCCCATCCAAGTATTTCTTAAATAACTCCAGAGTACCTGCCTCCACCACTTTACTTGGTAGCGCATTCCATACCCCCACCACCCTCTGTGTGAAAAAACTCCCTCTAGCATCCAAATTATACCTTACCCCCCTCACCCTAAGCCCGTGACCCCTCGTGCTATTTGAGTCCATCCTAGGAAAAAGCTTAACCCTGTTTACTCTATCTATCCCCTTAAAATCTTGTACACCTCTATCAGATCTCCTCTAAGTCTACGTCTTTCTAAGGAAAACAGTCTCAATTTGCCTAATCTCTCCTCGTAACTCAGACCTTCCATACCAGGCAGCATCCTGGTAAACCTCCTCTGCACTCTTTCCAGAGTCTCCACGTCCTTCCGGTAGTAAGGCGACCAGAACTGGACGCAGTATTCCAAATGAGGTCTAACCAACGTTTTATACAACTGCAACATTAAAGGCCAGCTCTTGTACTCTATACCCCTTCCTATAAAGGCTAGCATACTATATGCTTTCTTCACAACCTTCTCCACTTGCTCTGCCACCTTCAGAGACTTGTTCACCTGCACCCCCAGGTCCCTCTGCGTTTCTATACTCTTAATAGGTCTACCCTTTATCATATACCTCCCCCCTACATTCTTTCTCCCGAAATGCATCACCTCACATTTATCAGGATTGAATTCCATCTGCCATCTGTCTGCCCAAGCTACCAGCCTATGTATGTCCTGCTGCATCGCCTGACAATGCTCCTCACTATCCGCAAGTCCAGCCATCTTTGTATCATCTGCAAACTTGCTGATCACTCCACTTACTCCCTCTTCCAAGTCATTTATATATATTACAAATAGAAGAGGTCCCAGTACCGAGCCCTGCGGCACACCACTAGTGACCGACCTCCAGCTAGAGAAACACCCTTCCACTATTACTCTCTGTCTCCTATTACCAAGCCAGTTGCTTATCCATCTAGCTATCTGTCCTTGTATCCCATTTGCCTTGACCTTCTCGACTAACCTCCCATGAGGGACTTTGTCAATGCCTTACTAAAATCCATATAGACAACATCAACGGCTCGCCCTTCGTCCACCGTTTTAGTCACCTCCTCAAAAAATTCTACCAGATTTGTAAGGCACGACCTCCCCTTAACAAATCCATGCTGCGTATCCCTAATCAGATTGCAACGCTCTAAGTGCCTATACATCCTATCTCTAAGAATCCCCTCCAACAGCTTCCCTACCACTGACGTCAAACTCACCAGCCTATAATTTCCGGGGTTATCTCTACCACCCTTTTTAAACAACGGTACAACATTAGCTATTCTCCAGTCCTCTGGGACCTCACCTGTGTCCAAGGAAGAGACAAAGATTTGCGTAAGAGGCCCAGCAATTTCACCTCGCACCTCTCTAAGCAGTCTGGGATAAATGCCATCAGGCCCTGGAGATTTATCAGTTTTAATGCTACCTAGAAGCTCTAACACTTCCTCCCTCAGTATGGATATTTCCCTCAACTGGTCCACAGCTCCCTCAGAGTCAGGAGCTGTCAACAAGCCCCTCTCCTTCGTGAATACCGATGCAAGGTATTCATTCAGGATCTCCGCCATTCCCTTGGGCTCTAAGCACAGTTCCCCTCCTCTGTCCCTAAGAGGTCTGATTTTTCCTCTAACCACCCTTTTATTCCTAACAAAGGAATAAAAAGCCTTTGGGTTTTCCTTAATCCTATCTGCCAAAATCATTTCATGCCCCCTTTTTGCCCTTCTAACTCCCTGTTTGAGCTCCCTCCTACTCTCTCTATATTCCTTCAACGCTATCTCCGTTCCCAGCTGCTTCGACCTATCATACGCTTCTCTTTTCTTCCTAACCAAGTCCTCAATATCCCTAGTAATCCACGGCTCTCTAATCCTACCTTTCCCATCTTTCCTCTTGGCCGGCACGTACTTATCTTGCAACATTTTCAGTATTCCCTTGAAAGAGTTCCACATGCCTAGTGTGGACTTACCCTCAAACAATCCTTCCCAATCAGTTTCCCTAAGTTCCTGCCTAATTCGACCATAGTTAGCCTTCCCCCAATTCAGCACCCTGCCCCTAGGGCAACAAGCATCCTTTTCCATCTGTATCCTAAAGTAGACAGAATTGTGGTCACTGTTAGCCACATGTTCCTCTACTACAACATCAACCACCTGCCCTGGATCATTACTCAGAACTAAATCCAATATAGCCCCTTCTCTAGTCGGGCTAGCCACATGCTGTTCCAACAATCCTTCCAGTACACATTTTACAAATTCCTGCCCATCCAAACCTCCAGCTCTAGGTACTTTCCAATCCACCCTAGGGAGATTAAAATCTCCCACTATAACGACTCTGTTCTTTCTGCACCTATCCAAAATATCTTTACATATGCCTTCTTCAACTGCCCGTGGGCTGTTGGGTGGCCTATAATACATCCCTAGCATAGTAATTGCCCCCTTTCTATTCCTCAACTCCACCCACAGCGACTCCACTCCTAACTCCTCTGTATTGTCCTCCCTCTGCACCGCCGTGATGCTCTCCTTAACTAACAATGCCACTCCCCCACCTCTTCTGGACCCTTCTCTGTCACGCCTGAAACACTTATACCCAGGAATGTTCAGTTGCCACTGCTCCCCTTCCTTTAACCATGTCTCTGTCACTGCAACCACATCCAAGTTCCTCGCAAACATTAAGGCCCTAAGTTCATCCGTTTTGAAACAGACACACTCCAGACCTCCAAGACCACTCGGAACCTCCTTCTCCCCGGTGCATCTCTTCTCATCCAAGCTTACTCTATCTCCCGTCTCGCTCTCTACCGAGAGATCGGTCTCATTCCCTCCCTCCCTCCATATTAGTTTAAATCCTGCCGAAACACTCCAGCTAACCTCCCAGCTAAGATATTCACACCCTTCCCATTCAAATGTTCCCCATCCCTTCTATATAGGTGCCCTTCTTTCACAAAGACTTCCCAGTTATCAACAAATATGAAACCCTCTGCCCTACACCAGTCCTTCAGCCACCCTACACCAGTCCTTCAGCCACGCATTCAGCTGTAGGATCTCATTTCTCCTGGCTCCGCTATTACCTGCACCTGGAAGCAGCCCTGAGATTGCCACCCTCAAGGCCCTGTTCTTCAGCCTACCCCCCAACTCCCTGAACTGCCTTCTTATATCCTCCCTGCTCTTCCTTCCTACATCCTTCTCTCCTACGTGAATAATCATATCCGCCTTGGCCCCCTCACCCTTCAAAATGCTCTCTACCCTGTTTGACACATCTTGCACCCCTGCTCCAGGGAGGCAAACTACCATCCTGGAGTCCTGCCTTGGACCACAGAAGCGTCTATCTATTCGTTTAACCCTCCCATCCCCCACCACTATCTCTCTTCTAGCCCCTTTCCTCCCTTTGAGGTACTCTGGTCCTCGTGCCTTGCCTTTTTTAACCCTCCGCCCTCGATATTTTGGGGGGCTGCCACTGGGGAAGTCTTTGGACTATCTCCCCTCTCCTTTTTCCCCTTCCTGACAGTAATCCACCTGTAAGGGTCAGGTTTCCCCCCCTTAGGCTCCGGGTCTGCCACCTTACTTTGCCTCCCTTCCATGATTGCCTCGTTCTCCCTGACTAAAAATGCATCTTCCAACTGGCGCTCTAGTTGCTTGACCCGAGCCCTCAGACGCTGCAGCTCCAAACACTTGGCCATGCTAAATTTTCCCTCAGTGTACTCGAACAAGTGGCAGAGAGTAACTTCATTACAGTGTGATCGACAGTATGGGGGCATAATCCAAAGATCATTTAGGAAATTTCATCATTCAAAAGATTGTGAATTCTCTACTGCAGATGATTATAGATTCTCCATCATTGATTGTATTTAAGGTTATTATATTCAGATGTCAGGAATATCTGAATCAGGAATATGTGAAGCAGCCTGGAAAGCTATGATCATATTGAATGGCTGTGTGGTCAACTCTTGCTCCTATCTCTTGTACCCTGTGCGAGCCCCATGCAGCACCTAAACTGTTAATGATCCCTTTAACTTAAGCTGATGGTAGATTCTTCCTGCTACTGCTGAAGGTGTGTTCAGCTGTGCAAAGTTGAGAGGATGTAACTGGAATCTAAAACAGTCTTGCTCATGTCTATTATGACCTAGGTCTCTGCATACCTCTGGCGACCATTCACTGAACCTGTGCTAGTGCTGTACCATTATGGTTCCAGCCCGACACACCCCAAAAATATGTGTGTGTGCACAGCAGATCCCATTTTGGACACCAGATGACATCAGTGGTATCAGGTTTCTCTGCAATGTAAAAACTGTAAAGGTTATAAAGATAAAGCAAATGTTATATTGTTGTAAGCATGAAGCTACTAAAAGGTTTTGCAAGATAAAGTGCAGTAACTGATATGATATATAATCATCATATATCACTATATAAATGTCAGAAACTTCAAGAGCTCTGTGGGAGATGAGTGTTCATGAGGATTGTAAACAATGACATATTTGATCAGGTATCATTCTGTTGTTATCTGTGGACACTCTGAACTAATACAAAAATATTGGAATAAGTGTCATGTAGCAGGCAAGATTGTAAAATAATGTCCCCAAAATTATAGTTTTCAGAGTAGGCTAGTGAACCTACTGAGAGGAATAGGTTATACTTTGTCTACAAACTAATTATAATTAAACCATGCCAGTAGCAGACCATCTTACTACTTGGTCATTATTTGGTTTAAGCTTTTGATTTTATTTTTATTTATGGTTGGGAAATGAGTGTCACTAGTAAGACAAATATTTATTGCTTGAGAAAAGATGAAGGTGGTAAGCTACTTGAACTATTGCAGTGCCCTAGGATACTTACAATGCTGTTGGGTGAGGGGTTCTGGGATTTTGATATATTAAGGATGAAGGAACCTCAATATATACCCAAGTCTGGAACATCTGTGAGTTGCAAGGAAATATGAAGGTCATGTTTCCATACATTTGTTGTCTTCTCCTTTTCAATGGTGGAGGTTGCAAGATTTGGAGGTGTCGTGGGGCCTTAGTGAATTACATTCTATAGGTAGCAGACACTTCAGCCACAGTGCATTGATATTGGAGGGAGAGAATGTTTGAGTGGTAGATGAACTATTATTCAAGCAACTGCTCCTCTCTGGATGAACTTCTTATATATTGTTGTGGCTACACTGTTCCAGGCTTGTGCCTTGCTGGTGATCAAGGGATCTGTGAAAATTAGTAGATCAGCCTCTTGCTACTTGCAGCAGGATATCCAGCCGCATCTAATAGCAACAACATTTATGTGGATAAGTTTCTGGTCAACAGTGCCAGCCTCCACTCACCTGTCTCCCCCTTGCCACACCCTCCCTGCATGCCACAGCTCCAATGCCCACTAGCCCCCAAGTCATCTGAGGATTTGGTGACAATAATTGATGATAAAGCTATTGGATGGAGAAGTAATTGAACTGTCTTGTTTGAGATGAAAGTTGCCGAGTACTTGTAGAGGGAGAATATTATTTTCCACTTATTAGTTCAAGTCTCATTGTTGTCCAGATAATGTTGCACGGGGCCACAGGCTGCTTTATTATCTGAGAAATTGTGAATGGATCTGAACAGTGCAATCATCAGTGATAGTCATTGATAAAGCTGTTGTAGTTAGTTATATGTTCCTTGAAGATCATCTGTAATGATTTCTTGGATGAAAATGATTAGCATCCAACAACTAAAAGCATTCTCCTTTGTGGTATGATCTAGCACATGTGAATTCTCTTCTCATCCCCATTGTCTTATGGCTCTTTAGTATCTTATTGTCAAGGCAATCACTCTCTTGAATTTAACTATTTTGTTATGTTTAAGACCTAATAAAGTCGAGCACTGAATGATCACGGCAGAACCCAAACCCAAGTTGTCTCTGGACCTGGTGTGAATTAAGCATTTATTCACAGGGGGTGCTGCGTTCACACTGAAATCTTAAAAAACACGTGATTGGATTTGACCTCAGCTTATAAAAGAGGATGTATGTTTTATCATTGTTTGAGTTCAGAAGTTTATAGCTTCTCTATTTGAAGAATGTTAAGAACTGTTGGCTTTGTGACTGTTGTTAAAAAAAACACAGCTGCCTATGTGTGACAATATGTGCTATTTGGTGTTTCTAGAATTGGCAGTTATTCAGTAGTTTACATTTTGCTGAACAGGACATGTTCGTCTTGTTTCTGAACATGTTTACCCACTGGAAACATATTATGCTGGGAAAGTGAAAACGGATATTAAAAGATGCCGCGGAAAGTGCCACCAATTATTTGGCCAACTTGTGAAGTTTTATTAATCAGCTCAGTTCATTCCAAACAAAATGCTCTGACCTTTGTACCAGGAAGTTGCATTGCACACTAGGATCCACTTTAAGCAGGCTTATGGTTTTAGAACCAAACTTGAAATGAAAACAATTTCTAAAAAAAGTAGCATTGTGGTAGTTGATGTGAAAACAGCAAGCAATCTGAGGTGCTTCCCTCAAATTTGCAATGTGCCTTCTAGACGCATAGAATCCAATCCCAGAAGAGCAACTTTGTAAGAGATTTACGAACTTGTTTGTTTATTGTGTGGTGATCTTTTTGACTGCAGGTTTATAATACCTAAATTAGTCAAGTTAGATTTTTATTCTTTGTTAATCCATTTTAGGATTGTCTTTCATGATTTTGGCCATTTAGTTATGGTAGTGGCGTTGAGTTACCAACAACCTATCCTGGTCCCCCCATGCTGACACATAGTTAAGAAAGCCCAGCGATGCTTCTACTTTCTCAGGAGAGTAAGGAAATTCAGCATGTCAGCTATGACTTTCATCATCTTTTACAGATACACCATAGAAAGCATTCTTTCTGGTTGTATCACAGCTTGGTATTGCTTCTGCTCCGTCTAAAACCACAAAGAACTACCAAAGGTTATGAACTAGCCCAGTCCATCACGCAAAACAGCCCCCATCCATTGACTCTGTCTACACTTCCCGCTGCCTTGGCAGAACAGCCAGCATAATTAAGGACCCCATGCACCCCGAACATTCTCTCTTCCATCTTCTTCCTTCAGGAAAAAGATACAAAAGTCTGAAGTCACGTACCATTCGACTCGAGAACAATTTCTTCCTGCTGCTGTCAGACTCTTGAATGGACTTACCTTGTGTTGAGTTGATCTTTCGCTTCACCCTAGCCATGGTTATAACACTACATTCTGCTCTGTCTCGATCCCTTCTCTATGAATGGTATGTTTTGTCTGTATAGTGCACTAGAAACAATACTTTTCATTGTATGTTAATACATGTGACAATAATAAATCAAATCAAATCAAAATTAAACCATAATGGGCACTGTGGCACAGTGGTTAGCACTGCTGCCTCACAGCATCAGCGACTTGGGTTTAATTTCTGGCTTGGGTTACTGTCTATGTGGAGTTTACATCTTCTCCCTGTGTCTGTGTGGGTTTCTACTGGGTGCTCTGGTTGCTACCATAGTTCAAAGATATATAGGTTAGGTGCATCGGCCATACTAAATTCTGCCTTAGTGTACCCAAACAGGAGCCGGAGTGTGGCAACAAGGGGATTTTCACAATAATTGCAGTATGAATGTAAGCTGTCTTGTGACTGCTAAATAAATTTTACTTTTAACTCATGTTAATATAGGTATTTTCATTAATAATGGAAGCTCTAATGACTATATGGGTGCAATCTATATTTTGGGGAATCTAGCTTTCGGTCAAGTTGCAGGACCCTGACATGTTGGCATTGGTTATTAATGAGGAAAGTGATAAATTGTATAGCAAGAGCAAAATAATGTTTCTGTGGGATCTAAACAATTTACTTGAACCTTGACTTACCTGTGACTTCGTAATGTTTTTGTATATTCTCTCATGTCACAATGTCTTTACCAAAGTCAGGGACATCATTGCCTTCTGCCATCGGAACCTGCATGTGATGCACAGGATATATTCTATATTCCTGAAAACATGAACTTGAATGGTTATTAAAAATAGGTTGAGAATAGATATAAATAAAGGGAAAAAACATCTATATTAATGCTCCAGACTGAAGTAATCACTCAAAGATATATTGTTCCTTTATATAAGTTCATCAAAAATAGGGACCGATCTTCCAAATAATTTGTTCTTTTAACAACAAACTCTGCAAAGTTGGGGATTCAATTATGGCAGGCAGCAAGTAACAACTAGTGCATTTAACATCATGATGTAGAGATGCCGGCGTTGGACTGGGGTAAGCACAGTAAGAAGTCTGACAACATGTTTTAAACCGATTTATTTGATAGTAAACTCACAAGCTTTCGACTCTATGGCCTTCGTCAGGCGAATGAGGTGTTCTAGTCTCCAACAGCACACGTACCAACACAGACTGTTTACAGATTACTGATTAGAATGCGAATCTTTACACCCAACCTGCTATTCAAGTCTTAAATTAGCTAACAATGTGAGTGGAAGGAGCACTAAGCACAGGTTAAAGAGATGTGTATTGTCTCCAGACAGCACAGTAAGTGAGGTTTTTTGCTAACCCAGGCAAGTCATGGGGGTTACAGATAGTGTGACATGAAGCCAAGATCCCTGTTAAGACTGTCCTCATGTATGCGGAACTTGGCTATCAGTCTCTGCTCAGTGGCTCTGCGCTGTCGTGTGTTGTGAAGGCCCCCTTAAAGAATGTTTACCCGCAGGTTGGAGGCCGAATGCCCATGACTGCTGAAATGTTCGCCCACAGGAAGGGAACTGTTTTGCCTGGTGATTGTTGAGCGATGCTCATTCATCCGCTGTCGTAGTGTCTGCATGGTCTCCCCAATGTACCATGCTTTGGGACATCCCTTTCTTGCAACGTATTAGGTAGACAACAATGGCCGAGTTGCAAGAGTATGTACCATGTACCTAGTGAATGGCATTCTCACGTTTGATGATGTCATCCATGTCGATGACAGATTGTGACAGACACCTCCAGATGCTGAAAAGTGCCCTCATAAGAACAGGATATGATGCTCGACTCATTGATCGACAGTTCCGACGTGCCACAGTGATAAACTGCACTGACCTCCTCAGAAGACGAACACGGGACACGATGGACGGAGTACCCTTTGTTGTCCGGTACTTCCCCGGAGCGGAGAAGCTATGATATCTTCTCCGGAGTCTTCAACATATCATTGATGATGATGAAAATCTCGCTAGGGCCATCCCCACACTCCCACTTCTTGCCTTCAGACAATGCTGCAACCTCAAACAGACCATTCTTCGCAGTAAACTACCCAACCTTCAGGAGAACAGTGACCACAATACCACATAACCCTGCCACAGCAACCTCTGCAAGACATGCCGGATCATCGACATGGATGACATCATCAAACATGAGAACACAATTCACCAGGTACAAGGTACATACTCTTGCAACTCAGCCAATGTTGTCTACTTAATACATTGCAAGAAAGGGATGTCCCGAAGCATGGTACATTGGGGAGACCATGCAGACACTACGACAGCAAATGAATGAACATCACTTGACAATCACCAGGCAAAACTGTTCCCTTCCAGTTGGCAAACACTTCAGCGGTCACGGGCATTCGGCCTCCGACCTTCGGGTAAACATTCTTCAAGGGGGCCTTCACGACACACGACAGCGCAGCGCCACTGAGCAGAGACTGATAGCCAAGTTCCGCATACATGAGGACAGTCTTAACAGGGATCTTGACTTCATGTCACACTATCTATAACCCCCATGACTTGCCTGGGTTAGCAAAAAACCTCACTTACTGTGCTGTCTGGAGACAACACACATCTCTTTAACCTGTGCTCAGTGCTCCTTCCACTCACATTGTTAGCCACTTTAAGACTTGAATAGCAGGTTAGGTGTAAAGATTTGCATTCTAATCAGTAATCTGTGAACAGTCTATGCTGGTATGTATGCTGTTGGAAACCAGAACACCTCATTCACCTGACAAAGGCCATAGAGTCGAAAGCTTGCGAGTTTACTATCAAATAAATCAGTTGGATTTAAAACTAGTGTTGCCAGACTTCTTACTGCAATTAACATCCTCATGAGATGTTTATGAGGGCTTTGAAAGTTGATTTTTATCCTTGTTTCAAATTGGCAGAGAGTACTTGTGTGGATACAACCTTTTTCAACCTTGGAAGCTTGCAAATTCTCAAGATCAGGATAGGAGGCATGTTGGATGTATCTAATAGCATATTGGAAGACAAGCGCTATTATCCATAGCAATTTGTTCTGGTAGAATCCAACTATGTTGTGGAAATGCCGGCGTTGGACTGGGGTAAACACAGTAAGAAGTCTCACAACAGCAAGTTAAAGTCCAACAGGTTTATTTAGTATCAAAAGTCACTAGCTTTGGGAGCGCTGCTTCTTCATCAGGTAAGTGGGAGTTCTGTTCACAAACAGGACGTGGAAAGACGCAAACTCAATTTACAAAATAATGATTGGAATGTGAATCTTTACAGCTAATCAAGTCTTAAAGGTACAGACAATGTAAGTGGAGAGAGCATTAAACACAGTATAGGACAGCTAGTGAGATTTTGCAAGTCCAAACAAGTCATGGAGGTTACAGATAGTGTGGCATGAACCCAAAATCCTGGTTGAGGCCATCCTCACATGTGCAAAACCTGGCTATCAATTTCTACGCAGCAGTTCATGAAGGCCATCTTGGAGAACACTTGCCTGAAGGTAAGAGGCCAAATGCCCATGACTACTGAAGCTTTCTCAACAAGAGCTTTGTCTGGTGATTGTCAAGTGGTGTTCATTAATCTCTTGTAGCGTCTGCATGGTCTCTCCAATGTACCATGCTTAGGGACATGCTTTCCTGCAGTGTATCAGGTAGACAACGTTGGCCAAGTTGCAAGAGTATGTACCATGTACCCAGTGTATGGTGTCCTCACATGAGATGATGGCATCTCTGTCGATGATCCAGCACATTTTGCTGAGGTTGCTGTGGCAGGGTTGTGTGGTGTCATGGTCACTGTCACTACAGTGCAAAATCTTTACAGCTAATCAAGTCTTAATGGTACAGACAATGTGAGTTTGTGTCTTTTTATGCCCTGTTTGTGAACAGAACTCCCAACTAAGTGACGAAGGAGCAGCACTCTGAAAGCTAGTGGTGTTTGCTACCAAATAAACCTGTTGGACTTTAACCTGGTATTGTGAGACTTCTCACTGTGGAAATCCAGGAACGAGTTGTACATAAGAGAGAATCACTGCATGCACACACAAAGGAGAGGTGATGTGAGAGTCACTGCCTTGAACATTGAGGCAGCATTTGATGAACTGTGGCATTATGGAATCCAAGTAAAATTGACATCAGGGGGAAAGCTCTCCACTGCCTGAAATCTTACCTAGCACAAAGAAAGATGGTTGTGGTGGTAGGAGACCAATCATCTCAGTCCTAAGATATTAATGCAGGGGTTCCTCAGGATAGTGTCCAAGGCCCAACCATCTTCAGCTACTTCAAAGATGATTTTCCTTTCATATAAGGTCATAATTTGGGATATTCACTGATCATTGCTTAATATTCAATACCATCATAACTCCTCAGATATTGATTAGTATAGATGAGGGCAGTGCAGTTGATGGACTTTATTTATGTTATTGAAAAGGTGCCGTACGGGAGACTAATTAAGAAGATAAGAGCCCATGGGATCCAGGGTGATTTGGCAAATTGGATCCAAAGTTGGCATAGTGACAGGAGGCCGAGGGTGTTGGTAAAAGATTGTTTTTGTGACTGGAAGCCTGCGTCCAGGTGTGTACCGCACGGATTGGTGCTAGCTCCTGTTCTTTGTTGTGTACATTAATAATTTAGACGTGAATGTGGGGAGGGGGGTTGCGGGGAATGTGGGGTATGATCAGTATGATCAGCAGATGAACAAAAATTGTTGTATTAAACAGCGAGGGCGATTACAGGGTGATAGATGGGTTGGTCAGATGGCAGAATAGTGACAAATTTAATTTATGATGTGGAGATGCTGGTACTGTACGGTGGTAAATATAGTAAGAAGTCTCACAACACCAGATTAAAGTCCAGCAGGTTTATTTGGTAGAAAACACCATTAGCTTTCAGGGCTTTGCCCCTTCATCGAGTGAGTGGGGAGATCTGATCACAAACAGGGCATGTAAAGACAGAGTATGTCTTTATATTCAGCTGAATCCCCTAATTAAGCCATGTCAACTCCTTCACCAAATCTTGCTAAGTATGCTCCATCATATTGCTCCTCAGATCAACTTTCAACATCATGGAGTCTTCACTTTCTCTATATATCCTCATCTCCCCATTTGTCCATCCACTGTTGCCACTTAGTATAATCCTTACATAATTTGATGCACTGTTTCATTGCCACTTTCAATTAATACACTAAATCTATCAGGTGAACGCAACAATTCTGTATTCATATAGTATCTTTAATGTAGTAAAGCCTGAGTGCTTTGACGCTAAAAGACATAAGGAGAGATTAGGATAGATGACCAAATGTTTTGTCAAAGAAGTCGGTTTTCAAGAGCATCTTGAACTAGGAGAGATAGGGAGAGTGGTGGAGAGATCTAGGGATGGAATTCCAAAACTTAGAAACTAGGCAGCTATTAGCACAGCCAGGAGTGGTGGAGCAATTAAAATAGTGAATGCACAAGAGGACATAAATGGAGGAGAGCAGGGGCACCCAGATGAGTATAAAACTAGAAAAGATTATAGAGTTGGGAGGGGAGAAACCACGAAAGGATTTGAAAACAAGAATGAAAATTTTAACATTGTGGTCTTGTTGTTGTGGGAGTCAATTTAACTCGAGCACAGGGATGATGAGCGTATGGCATCCTTGTGCAAATTGGAAGGCATATGGCATAGTTTTGGATGAGGCTAATATCCCATCTTCACTCATTTTTACAGGTCTGTTTTTGCACCCTTTCTACTTCAAGAAAGCACAAAAGGCAAAGGAGATGACTCAAACTGGCACACCACAAACAGTCTAGTTAACTGATGCAGAAAAAGAGAAACCTGGAGAAAAGTGATATATTCTTAATTGGAGTTGGCAAGATAAGAAAGTTGCAGGTAGCTAGTGACAGAATTATAAATATCTCTGACACACATGGTGACTTTATTTCAACAAAGACTGAACTACGAGTAGTCTGAGTATTACAGTTATCAAGGATGTTACCATGCTGAGCCACATCCCTTTCCTTTCTCTTTCTGGGTTAAAGCAAGTGTTGCAGGACAACTACGAAGAAGATTCCTCAGAGGACCTCATTCCTTCTATGGGTGCATAACCACAGGATATAATTAGATGGATTTTATCCTGGTGATTCGCTCCTCACAATTAAATATAGGTAGAAGGGGCAGCTGTGAACAGTCTTTGTTGGGGCATGCAACCCTTCCCAAGCTCTGCTCAGCAACTGACAAGTGCTGAAGCTGAGCAGGAGAATGCTAGTGGTGTATTAGTAATTCAGCTAGGTGCTAACAAGTATGTCACTCACACTCGGCTCAATAGCAGTAAGAATGGAGGAGTTCAACTTAATCACTAGTGGATTTGTGATGCAGAGAATTGAAAGAATGGCTGCCATGTCTTACTTCTGTTGTGGGCAAAGTATTGGAGAGAATTATTAGGGATAGGATTTATAGTTATTTGGAGAGAAATGAATTGATTGGGGATAGTCAGCATGGTTTTGTGAAGGGTAGGTCGTGCCTTACTAACCTCATTGAGTTTTTTGAAAAAGTGACCAAAGAGGTGGATGGGGGTAAGGCGGTTGATGTGGTATATATGGACTTTAGTAAGGCGTTTGATAAGGTGGCCCATGGAAGACTTCTGCAGAAAATGCAGATGTATGGGATAGAGGGTGATTTAGCTAATTGGGTTAGGAATTGGCTAGCAGATAGAAGACAGAGGGTGGTGGTTGATGGGAGATATTCATCGTGGAGTTCGGTGACAAGTGGTGTACCTCAGGGGTCTGTTTTGGGGCCCCTGCTGTTTGTAATTTTTATAAATGATCTGGATGAGGGTATTGAAGGATGGATTAGTAAATTTGCAGATGACACTAAAGTCGGTGGAGTGGTAGATAGTGAAGAGGGGTGTTATAGTTTGCAGAGAGACTTGGACAAGTTGCAGAGCTGGGCCGAGAGGTGGCAAATGGAGTTTAATGTGGAAAAGTGTGAGGTAATGCACTATGGCAGGAATAATAAATGTGTAGAGTATAGGGCTAATGGTAGGATTCTTAGTAGTGTTGATGAACAGAGGGATCTTGGTGTGTATGTGCATAGATCCCTGAAAGTAGGCAGTCAAGTCGAGAAGGTTGTTAAGAAGGCATATGGAGTCTTAGCTTTTATTGGTAGGGGGATTGAATTTCGGAGCCGCAACGTCATGTTGCAACTGTACAAAACTCTAGTGCGGCCGCACTTGGAGTATTGTGTGCAGTTCTGGTCCCCACATTATAAGAAAGATGTGGAGGCATTGGAGAGGGTACAGAGGAGGTTTACCAGGATGTTGCCTGGTATGGAGGGCAGGTCTTATGAAGAGAGGCTGAGGGATTTGAGGTTGTTTTCGTTAGAAAGGAGGCGGCTAAGAGGGGACCTTATCGAAACATATAAGATGATTAGAGGTTTAGATAGGGTGGACAGTGATAGCCTTTTTCCTAGGATGGAGAAAGCTAGCACGAGGGGACACAGCTTTAAATTAAGGGGTGATAGTTATAGGACGGATATCAGAGGTAGGTTCTTTACCCAAAGGGTGGTTCGGGAGTGGAATGCCCTGCCTGCAGCAGTTGTAGATGCGCCAAGTTTGGTGGCGTTTAAGAGGTTAGTTGATAAGTATATGGAAGAGAAGGGAATGGTTTAGTTTGGAGGGGCATTGCTTTTTATATTGGTTGGCGCAACATCGAAGGCCGAAGGGCCTGTTCTGTGCTGTAATGTTCTATGTTCTATGTTCTATGTAGAGAGTGGGTGCATTCAATCATGGCTCTTGAAGGAGTTCATGTAAGCTGTGACTATGGCTGTGTGGATGTTGGATCCCAACTTGTTTGTCACCTTTAAGATAGCAAAAACTGTCTTATAATATATCATTGAGCTTCAGCAGATGGCTGCAGCGTGTGCTGAGAGTTATGTGGTGCTGGCCCAATAGAGGGATGATGGCTAAAGGAATCAAGGTAATTGAAAATCCACTGAAAGCACTCCACATTTCATCCTTTTCTCCCTTACCCAGTATCTGGCATGCAACCTCACATTCCCATGAAACCAAAAGAGAAAATACTGGAAAATCTCAGCAGGAATGCCAGTATCGATAAGGAGAGAGAAGAACTAATGTTTCAATACCAGATGACCCTTTGTCAAAGCTTCTCCCTGAGGACTTGTCTACCTTAATGCAATTTAAGATGCCCACCATTTCTTTCTTCAATGTATTGACAACCTTTGCAAAATTAGATCAACATTAGCATTAGTGCAAGCTGATCTGGAGATAGACATCTGATCTTCATCCTCCATCTCCTCTATCCAAAGATGAATGAGACCTTTCATTCTCTTTTACCTTAATCCTCTGTGCAAGGTTGTACAGGATGCACAATCTATGACCATTGTAGAGGCCCTCATTGCTGAACATTAAATCTTCAGATATATCAAGACATATGAAGCACATCTTCAACATTCTGATAGTCTGCTTGATGACACACCTCAGGGTTATGTGGTTCTTGTGTAGTGCTCCTACACCAATGGTGGGCTTCCTCACAGACGACATGAACCAAGTTTGAAGGGGGTATCCCTTGTCTCCTATGAGCCATAATTTAACTGTGTTTCCAGAAAGTCATAAATGTTGGATTGCCACCAAATAAATGCATCATGTGGCCTTACATTTATCTGCATGAACTTCATTTTGTGATTTGACATCAGCTGTATATTTACACTTGATTGGCCCTTACAAATTATTTTTAAAAATCTTGGTTTCTGTGCTGGTGTTCGGATGGCCATATATGCGCAGTTAATGGCAACCGCTACCTGTCAGAATTCATCCAGAGAGATGAATCAGTATCCACCTATTGGCTACTAGCATCACAGGAAACTTGCACAATTTTCAACTCTGTCAAATAATCCACCAGTGACCTATTTGCCTTATACATTTAGGTGCAGCCAACCGGGAAATGCTCTATCTATCTTCCCAAGAAGTTTCACATCACCAAGTTAAAGTCCAACAGGTTTATTTGGAATCACAAGCTTCTGGAGTGCTGCTCCTTCATCAGGTATCTCATCTGTAGAATTTTAACCTGTTGTTGTGAGACTTCTTGCTGTACCCATCCCAATCCAATGCTGATATCTCCACATCATGGCTATCTATCTCCAGTGAAGAGAATCTGGGTAAAGAAGTTATTCTAAAATCCCTTCTAAATCTCCTTCCTATTATTTTAAAACTATTCCCCTAGTCACTGAGCTCTCTATGGAGGGGAAAATTTTCTTCCCATCTATGTCCCTCATGATTTTGTTCGTCTCAATCAAATCCCATCCATGTCCCTGTCCCCCTCTACTCTCCCTCCCCCCACCTCTCCACCTTCTCCCCTCTAAGAAGAGTCTAAGGACAACAATTTGAGTCTAATCAGCCTCACTTCATAGCTGAAACATTACAATCCAGGCAACATACTGGGGAATCTCTTTTGCACCCTTTCTAGTGCAATCACATTCTTCCTATGGTGTGGTGACAAGAAGTGTGCACATTACTCTAGCTGTGACTTTTTTGGGTCATCTCCTTTGCCTTTTGTGCTTTCTTGTACTAGAAAAGATGCCAAAACAGACCTGTAAAAATGAGTGAAGATGGGATATTAGCCTCATCCAAAACTATGCCATATGTCTCCCAACTTGCACAAAGATGCCATTCGCTCATCATCCCTGTGCTCGAGCTATATTGATTCCCACAACAACAAGATTACAGTATTAAAATTCTCATCCTTGTTTTCAAATCCCTCCATGGTCTCTCCCCTCCCAACTCTATAATCTTTTCTAGCTTTATATTCATCTGGGTGCCCTTGTGCTCCTTTATTTATGTCGTCTTGTGCATTCACTATTTTAATTGCTCCACCACTCTTGGCTAGCTATTGCCTAGTTTCTAAGTTTTGGAATTCCACCCCTAAATCCCTCCACCACTCTCCCTATCTCTTTGGCTTGAAGATGCTCACGAAAACCCACTTCTTTGACAAAACTTTTGGTCATCTATCCTAATCTCTCCTTATGTCATTTAGTATCAAAGCACTCAGGCTTTACTACATTAGAGATACTATATAAATACAGAAATGTATTTATACAGCATTCACCTGATGGATTTAGTGTATTAATTGAGAGTGGCAATGAAACAATGCATCAAATTTATAAGGATTAGACTAAGTGGCAACAATGGATGGATAAATGGAGAGATGAGAATATATAGAGAAAGTGAAGATCCCATGATGTTGAAAGTTGATCTAAGGAGCAATATGATGGAACATACTTAGCAAGATTTGGTGAAGGAGTTGACACAGCTTAATTAGGAGATTCAGCTGAACCAGCAAATGCTTTGACTTTTCAGACCTGGACATGTCTTAAATCATTCCCTGATTTGTATCCTTAAGCTGGTCATAAAGCTCCAGCTGTTCACTTCCTCAGCTATAGCCATGCATACCTTCTCAAAATCATAGAATCCCTACGGTGCAGAAGGCCACCTTGCCCATCAAGTCTGTGCCGAAAACAATCCCACCCAAGCCCTATCCACATAGCCCTACATATTTAATCCCCAACACTAAAGGACAACTTAGCAAGACCAATATCCCAAAATCAAAATGCTGGATTTCTCTTGAGGAATCCTGCAGATCATAGCTGTGATGTCTATAAGGGCTATTAATTGCAACACGAACCAATTCTGATGTTTTTCACACACATTTGGCAAACGGAGAAGCATCTCAAAAAAATTCCCAGTGTTTATAATTTTTGTCTATGAAATGCCTAGACAAAAATAATAACATCCTGTTGACTGAAAATCCTGAGACAGAAGTACGTCTTCACTGTTATCAGGGAACGTAAGGTCAGAGCTAGAAAGTCACCAACTGGTTTAGTGCGAATTTAATTTGGGAAGTAGGTGATTCTTCAACTCTTTGAAAAGACAGTGGACTACTCAAACTTTGATATACTCTTTGAGCTTTAAAAACTGCATGAGTTCCATGTTGGGAGTCACAAAACATGCTTGCTCTATTAACTCCCTAACACTGAATATTCAGGGACAAAGTATTTCAGTTGCAGGACCTCCAAAAATTTGCAGCTTCTAATTTTGCCTCTGCTGCTTGCGACACTGATGATGAACTTGCATAGCAATCAAAAATACTTTTTATTGTTTAGACAGGAAGGACTGTTTCTCAAAAAGTGGAAATGTTTCCTCAGAGACTTATCATATATAGAACTATCTTTAAAACAATCTCCTTGTATGTACCTTAACTGCGTCAAATTAGCTAATTCTAACAATTCTGATGTAAAAGCAGGGAATTTTAAATCCATAAGGATTGGCAAAGCGTGAGAAATGTTGGGCAGCTGACAATACCCATGTCCCACGAATGAATAATAAAAAAGGAAATTGTTTTTGGGAACTATTTTTAAAAATTCAGCTCTTTATTGTTTAGAAATCTGATTGAATGTCTAGCTGATCAGAAGTTGTGGAAGTTCGTCATGGCTGTCTCATTGTTTTGATTAAATTAAGACTGCAAACTAACTAAATTCATTCATAATAAGGGAAACCCGACAGTTCCAAGCAGAATCCAGACAATTAATTTTCTCACACTGCTCAAAGAATCTATGTATAGAAAAGAGAAAAATATTGAAAAGAACATTTCAGGCCAAGAAAACAGGGATTTCATTGTTTTCTTTTGATCACTTGATTCAGACTACCTATGAATATTTTAACTTATGAGGAAATAGCAAAACCTTTATACTTAACTTCTGGCTTATGGATTTAACCTCTACAAATTCCTAAACCCACCTAGAATCTTACTGTTCAACATCAAAATCAAACGGTCTAGCACCTCAAATGCATTAAAATTGCACACAAAATACGTGTGAAACTCTTCTGTGGCTCATTCATGAAGTTAGAAGTTGGAGGGAAGTTACCAAGTGGCACAGTGGTCAGCACTGCTGCTTCACAGTGCCAGGGACGCAGGTTCGATCCCTGGCTCCGGTTTCCTTTCACAGTCTGAATGATGTGCTGGTAGATGCATTGACCATGCTAAATTCTACTTCATTATACCCAAGCAAATGCCAAAGTGTGATGACTTGAGAATTTTCACAGTAACTTCATTGCAGTGTTAATGTAAGTCTACTTGTGATACTAATAAATAAACTTATTAAACTTAATATTAATTAAGATAAAAGTTGTATATGTTGCAAACAATGGTAGTCTGCTGAAGGTTTGGAGAATTTTAGAAACCAGTAAAGGGCCAACAAGAAATGGATAATATGGGCAAAAATAGAATATGGGAGTGAATTAGCCAGGAATATAAAAACAGATGGTAAAAGCTTTGCCAAGGATATAAAATGGGACTGCGGTATTTCCACCACTGGGCTAATTTCCGAAATTGACTTTTTGGAAATCCACCATTTTAAATATTTATATTTCAACCTTCAGGACAGTTACAGAGCTTTAAAAAATCTCACCTTTGTTAGTCAGTGAGAGTGGGAACTGGCTATAGAATTGTGATTGGCGGACCACTGAACTCTGGAGAGAAACAACTATTCCTCCAATCACAAATTCTGTCTCTCCCACACTTACCGCTTCAGCTGCTCCTCCAGTTACAGGTTCTCTCTCTTCCTATCTTCCTGTTCCTCCAAAGGCAGAATCAGTGATCGGAGGACCGGCAAGAATAAAAGGGAGGAAGCCTGTGATTGGAAGTCAAACAGTCATTCGAGCTGGTTCTGCTGCCACCGTGCAGGAGACTTTCAGTTATGCCATCACCAATTTTTTTGACAACTGCTGGATGATAAGGCTAAGGCAAACCAGAACAGTAGGGAAAAGAGATTTAAAACTTGGTAAATCTCCATCCATAGTGAGGCCGGGAGCAGACTCCAGGGGTGATGTCACTCAGCCACAGTAATCTCTCCCTCAATGTCAACCAAATGAAGGAATTGTCATCAGTTTCAGGAAGCATAAAGAAGAACATGCCCCTGTCTACATCAATAGGGACAAAGTACAAATGTCAAAAGCTTCAAGTTTTTAGGTGCCTAGATCATCAACAACCTGTCCTAGTCCCTCCATGACAACACTATAGTTAAGAAAGCCCACGAATGAATGCCTCTACTTTCTGAGAAAACTAAGGAAATTTGGCATGTCAGCTACAACTCTCACTGACTTTTACAGATGCACTATAGAAAGCATTCTTTATGGTTGTATCACAGCTTAGTATGGCTCCTGCTTTGTCCAAGACCACAAGAAACTACAAAAAGGTTATGAATGTAGCCCAGGCCATTACGCAAACCAGCCTCCCATTCATTGATTCTGTCTACACTTTCCACTGCTTCAGAAAAGCAGCCAGATAATTAAAGACCCCACGCAACCTGGACATATTCTCTTCCCCCTTGTTCCATCGGGAAAAAGATGCAAAAGTCTGAGGTCGTATTCCAACCAATTCAAGAATCACTTCTTCCCATCACCAGGCTGTCATCGAGCTTTTGAATGAACCTACTTCACACTAAGTTGATCTTTCTTTACACCCTTGTTATGAATGTAACACTACATCTGCACTCTCTCCTTTTCTTTTCTGTGAACAGTGTGATTTGGTATATAGCATGCAAGAAATAATATTTTTCACTGTATACTAATACATGTGACAATAATAAATCAAATCAGCCTGGAATCACCTACTTGTGGGTCACCATTGAGAAAATACTGTACTGTTGGATGTACAAAGCTGAGGCAATGCAGTAACATCATGGGGCCAGGACTGACCTCTGAGACTGAGATTCTGAGAGAAGCATTGCTCAACGATCAGTAATAAAGTTCCATGCTATTGTAGTAAGAGTCAGGGCTGCTACTCTGACGGAGAGGCATTTCAGAGGTATCTCTGCATTGTTGGAGGTTAAATATTGATTTAACGCTGAATCATCAGAGATGGAGTTTCGAGGAACACCACAGCACAAACAGGCTCTTCGGCCCACAAGTTGCGCTGATCATATCCCTACCTACCAGGCCATAGAACTATCTATAATTCCCAATCCCATTAAATCCCGTATACTCATCCAGAAGTTTTTTAAAAGACCTAGTGAGTTTGCCTCTACCACCAACGACAGCAGCTGATTCCACTCACTCACCACCCTCTTGAGTGAAAAACTTACCCCTAACATCACCTCTGTACCTGCTCCCCAGCACCTTAAACCTGTGTCTTTTTGTAGCGACCATTTCAGTCTTGAGAAATAGCGTCTGAGAATCCATCCTATCTATACCTCTCAACATTTTATAAACCTCTATCAGTTTCCTCAACCTATCTTCATAAGGCATGCCTCCCAATCCAGGCAACATCTTTGTAAATCTCCTCTGCACCCTCGCAATAGTTTCCACATCATTCCTGTAGTGAGGCAACCAGAACTCCGCACAGTACTCCAAGTGGGTCTGACAAGGGTCTTATAAAGTTGTAGCATTACCTCCTGACTCCTAAACTCAATTCCTTGACTAATGAAGGCCAGTACACCATACGCCTTCTTGACCACATCCTCCACCTGTGAGGCTGATTTAAGACTCCTATGGAGCCGGACTCCAAGGTCCTTCTACTCCTCAACACTGCTAAGACTCCTACCCTTGATATTGTACTCCTTCATCCCATTGGACCTGCCAAAATGGATCACAATACATTTATCCATGTTAAAGTCCATCTGCCACTTCTCCGCCCAGTCTTGCATCCTATCTATGTCACGCTGCAACTTTTGACATCCCTCCATACTATCCACAACACCACCAACCTTTGTATCATCGGCGAACTTACTAACCCATCCCTCCACTTCCTCATCCAGGTCATTTATGAAAATGACAAACAGCAAGGATCTTAGAACAGATTCTGGGGCACTCCACTGGTGACCGACTCTATGCAAAAAAAGACCCATCCTCAACCACTCTCTGACTTCTGCAGGCAAGCCAGTTCTGGATCCACAAGGCCAACGCCCCTTGGATCCCATGCCCTCTCACCTTCTCAAGAAATCTTGCATGGGGACCCTTATCAAATGCTTTGCTGAAGTCCATGTAAACCACATGCACCACTCTTCCTTCACCAATGTGTTCAGTCGCATTTTCAAAGAACTCAATTAGGCTAGTAAGGCACAACCTGCCCTTGACAAAGCCGTGCTGACTATTTCTGATCAGACTGTTTTGTCAGAGGGACAGGAATTAGAGTGCTGCACTGCTGTTGAGTCAGTTTTTACTTTGCAAGAATATACTTATATAAAATCTGAAAGACACAATGCAAAACATTTCAAATTGCTATAACAATAAAGTGCAATGATAGTCACATTTTTCCATAGATCAATGTGTGCACTGAGGTGCTTCAATTCAATAATGAGAACATTACAAACATTTTGAATTGTTCATTACAGGGTATATTGTTTTTTCAAACTATACACATCAGTCATGTTGCATTCTGAGACAGTACTAAGAGAATGCTTAAATCAGAAAGGCAGTTCTGTGGAAGTATGGGAATATCAGATTGAACTCGTGATGGAGCATTGTACTCACTGACAGAACAGCTGCATTGATGAACACCATTTCACCCTCCCTCTACACGCTATCACATTTCTTTACCTTTATAATCAGGTAACTGTAATGTCAGCATCTTGGTCAGGTGGCTGTTAGATTTGGAATGCAGGCATGAGCCTAACTATACTCCTCTCATATTACTGTTACAATTCCACCCATTTGAACTCATCTAAAAGTGTCTGCATTGCACCATAGAGTGCTGTAATTTACTTTAGTCCTCATGCTTCAGTGACTTTGCCACAATGCGTGATAATGCACACACAATTCCTTATCACAAAAGAAAATCAGACTTACTTGTCTTTGGCCTCTAATTTTCAGACTTTATTGGCTTTTCGGCTGAATTAGCTAAAGCAAACATTGGCCGTTAGAGCAGAGACAGGAGAAATTATTGTGGGAAATAAGGAAATGGCAAAGATACTCAAGTGTTTTGTGTCTGCAGTAGACAACACAAAACATACCAGAACTAAGGATAAGCAAAGGTCTAGTACCAGGGAGGAACTTAATGTTCAAATCAATATAATATCCACATGGATAATATATTAGAGAGACTTAAAGGAATAAAAATTGAGAAATCCCAAGATGTGGTGACCCATATCTTTGGGTTCTAAAAGGCTCTGCAAAGATAGTGATGGTTATGATTTTCCAAAATTCTCTGTAGTTCCAACAGATTGCAAATTAGCTTGACATTAGTCATTAAGAAAATGCTAGAATCCATTATTAAGGAGTCTTAAAAATATACTTTGTCTGATTATACTTTGTTTTAAGTAATTTTAAATGTTAATATGGTTTTATGAAAGGGAAATCATGTTTGACATTTATTAGATTTTTTTTAGGGATGTAACTGGTAGGGTAGAGAAAGAGGTGCTAGTAGATGATGTGTATTTTGATTTAAATTCAATAATTTTCAATCATTAAGGTGCCAGACCAAAGGTTAATAAACATGAAAAACTCATGCTGTTGGGAGTGATAGATTGGCATGGACGAATGATTAGTTAAGTGACAGGAAGCAGAGATTCTGGTTACTTGGGATATTTTTAAGTTGATATGTTGTAACCAGTGGAGTACTGCCAGGATCATTGCTTGGGATTCAGCTATTCACAAAAATTGCTGACTTTGATAAAGAGAGCAAAAGTAATATATCCAAGCTCATTGACAATAAAAGGTCAAGTTGGAATATAATCTATAAGGACACAAAGAGGTTTCAAAGAGATATAGGCAGGTAAAATAAGTAGATGTCAAGGTGTTGATGGCATATTTTGTGGATGATTGTGAGGTTATTCATTCTCATAATAAGAAATGGACAAATAGAATATTTTTAAAAGGCATGAAACTTTTAAATGTTAATGTTCAGAGACACCTGGGTGTATTCATACAAGGAACACAGAAAGTGAGCATGCAGGTACAGCAAGCAAGGCAAATAGCATGCTGGCCTTTCTGGAGAGGGATTGGAGTACAGGAATAATGATGTCTAGACAATTTTTCAGGGTTTTAGTGAGACCATACTGGAGTACAGTCTCAGTTTAATGGGGTTGATCATTTAGGACTGCAATGGCATGAAATTCCTTCGCTAATTGTTATAAAATCTTTGGAGTTATCAATTTGGAAATTCTCAATAATTGTTGAATATATTGAAGGCTTGCTTTGACAGATTTTTGTTTCCGTGCTGTCTCACGGAATATCTGTCATGATTGTATTGATTGGTGGACTAACTCGAACAGCTGTATAGTCTACTGCTGATCTTGTTTCTTCCTTTCTTAACTTACATTTTTTGAAATATGATTTAATTCAAGGATGTTTCAGACTATACTGCAATGTGACAATGATATAATTTCAAGGCATTTGTTAATTTATAGTTCTGTCAATGTGTAGTGAAATTCTGAAGGGTATGAAATGGGAGTAATCTAAAGATAGATCAGTGTTCTTTCAATTTATTGCTTAAAAGGTCTGCATTAATTTATATATTGGTGGAGTTCAGCATCAGGCTAATTTGATAAGATTCTTCCACAAGTATAAAGTCATCAAGCAATGTGTGAATCCGAGGACAGGAGCGTTTATGTCTCCTCCATAAATGTGTAGCTATCTTCTACTGCCATTTTCTCTGCTAATGACTTTGTGTTGAGAGTGGAATCTCAATAAAGGACCATTATTATTTCTGAAATATCAATGGGACCAGCAATTAAGGACTAGAGTAAGGAATCACCTCCATGGAATCAACTCCTACATGCTCAATTTTGCCTCAGGATGCTTCAAGTAGTGGGGGCAGGGAGAGAGGGGATGGTGTAGGGGTCATGATTCAACCAAACCTTCCCCTTCCAAAGACTGTCTACAGATGACCAGGGAGACAGGTAGTTGTTAAGATGGGCTGGTTAGAGGGTCATTCTCAGTTCTCTGAGACTTAAGCCAAGTTTTCTAAAAAGCTGTTAAGACCCTTTAACCTGCACCCCTCATACCAGTCCCTTCCTATTCCCATGCTACCAATCAGTATCCACCTGGGCAGATCTGAGGAGCCATGTAAAGATGAAAAATAGCAAACATGCAACAATCTAAAAAGAGTTCCCACTCACACATTTGGTAGAAAAAAAAGTTTTGTTCATGAAACACATTCAAAGATTTTAAATCCATTCAAGTGGTCTATCTGCTTTCACAGCGAAGTTCTATCCAGTAACCACATCAAAAGCAGCTGATTCTCTTATAATCTCTTAAAGCTCAATCAAAATGTGAGCTTTTAAAAATTAGCCTAGCATTTATCATAAACTTAGCTGTCATACCAGCCCTTGAGAAATGTCAACAATGAAATCTATTGAAATTTTAGGAACAGATATAATTTTTAAAAAAATCTAAGCCACACCAGATAACCTACCAATTGACGCATTCCAGAAAGACATGTTTGGTTTTCACTCCAGCTGATAGATGCAATTTGATTTATTTCAGATTTAAAAAGCTGAGAGTTTAAATAACTTTAGATCATGACACTTCACAGACCTTATCCTTTCTTCAAGAGTGTTTACGTTTGCTCTATAAATTTGTAGGTTCTACGCTGCAGGTTAAATCTGTTGAAATAGTGAAAATGGGGTCTATGTGAACTCAGCACTAATTTCAGATGATCCTACTGAGTTTGGGTTTCCCAAATATGTGAGACACACTCTTCCCTCCTACTTGCTAACTATAAAAATTAAATCTGTTGGAAATAGAAGCAGTACTGCATCCAAGTCAAACCTGCCATTTTTAAAGGTCTCTAGAGTCATCCCAATTCCACAAAAATCTAGCGCTATATTTCTAGAGTAATTGTACCAATTATAATGAAATTGCTTATTTTAGGAAAGAATATATTATGCTGCATACAAAAATCATAGGTGAAGAACACATTAACAAGTGTTAATAATGTGGGAAATATATTATTGTATGTCATTGAGACATTAGTCTGTTTTTTCTTATTTTACAAAGAGTTACACAGGAGTGCAAATAATATTTAAACATGGTAAGTCACAATTCACCTGAGTGAAATTAATATTTTTGGGAACTTAACTGTAAAGGTGTTATTTGATCACATGAAAAATAGATTGACAAAGATATACACTAAAATGGATTTTTGTTACCTATTCTTTGCTATCCACAGGTGCTTCATTCCAAATATATATGCTGCTCTTGCCACAGCAGCTTTGATGCCCTTACTGTGCCTTGTGGGAGTTTTCGTAATATTTATATATATCTATCAGATGGTTCAACAGTGGAAGTCCTATGATGATGTTTTCAGAGGGAAAGCTAATAGTACAGGTAAGGACAACATGAATGTTATAGTTTGAATGATTTACAACATAATAATTTCAATATTATTTTCAAGATAAGTTTTCCTTAAATCTCATTTTTGTCTTCATCCTTGTGATGGTATTAAACTATTCTATGCAGCAAAAGTGACAAATCTTCTACATATTTCAATCTCTCTTACTGATATATTCAACACTAGTTGCATTTTTCTTTGTTTTGTCACTATCCAAAAACTAAAATAATAGTAACAGAATTGCTGAATTGGTACTGCCACAGCAGTTAATAGAATTTAAATTACATAATAACATTTGGAATATAAAGCTAGTCTCAGTAATTGTGAGAGTGAAAACAGTCATTAATTGTCATTGAAAACCAATCTGGCTCACTATTGTCCTTCAGGGGAGAATATCTGTCATGTTTACCCTGCCTGGCCTATATGCAATGTGGTTGACTCTTAACTGCCCTTTGCAATGGCCAAATAAGTCACTCAGTTCAAGCGCAACTAGGGATGATCAGCAAATGCTTGCTTTGCCAGCAACACTGCACTCCATATTATACAGCAGTTAATCTCCTGTGTGGGAGACAGTGCTAAGAAGCATTTGTTAGCTTCATTCATAGTAGTTTTAAAGGAATTATTATATTATGTATCTTAAAGGAATGAACTGTTCTATTGCAAAAGTGCAGCTTTTGTTGCAATAAAACATCTGAATTAGTGGGTGGATTGATATTCTTTTATATTTCAGACATGAGTTTCAATCCATACCAGTCAGGTTTGTTGATGAAAGCAAAATAAAAAGTAAAATTTATTTACTAGTCAGAAGTAGGCTTATTTGAATACACTCGCATGAGTGCCTTTTCCGAGTCTTTACGTCGCTCGTCGACGTTTTTGTCTACCACTAGCAGATCCCACGCCTTGGGCTCTTGATCTTAAAGTACCACGAGTAGCACCCCAGCCGGGGTCTACTGAAGTTACCAATTGTTGCCTGCAGACCCCAGCCGGGGTCTGCCCAGGGCATATTCCGTGGCTCGCAGAGCCCCAGCCGGGGTCTACTGATGTCATTGTGGCTCGGTTGGGCACCCTGTGTGTGTTTAGGGCAGGGTGTGAGCTGGTACCGTCGCCCCCTGATCTAATTGGGCGTTTAGAGAACCTTTGTCGGTATTTTCGGTGCTCGGTCCTCTTGCGTAGGGGTGGGAAATTTAGAATTTAAGGGAAAATTTTATTCCGAATTCAGGGAAGCCAGATTAGGTGACGTGACAATTGTTCATAACCAATTAACCTAGTTAGCACATTTTTGGCCATGTGGGAGGAAACCGGAGTACCCGGGGAAAACCCACGCGAACACGGGGAGAAAGTGCAAACTCCCCCAGCCGCAAGGCCCAGGTCGGAAACCGACCCTGGGTCCAAGTAGCCGGTCAACCTCAGTGCTAATCACTGGGCTGATGTGTTGCCCATTCGTACCGTGACACCTCTGGGTGGTAATCGGTGTCATTATCTTTCGTCATCGTCTGGTAGTGAACATCCAAGACAAGACGGGGCACACGTCCCATCTCAGCGTCACCCCAGGTGCGTCTCGTTCGTCTCACCCTTTGTACCGATGGTGTGGGTAGTGGGTCGCGGTTGCTTCTACTACCTAGGCAGGGTGAACCGCATCCGCCAGCGGGTCACCAGTGCCCCCGGGACAAGCCTGAACTTGTCGAGAACCTAGTTTTTTGGAAATTTACCGGGTTTGTAGGCATAGAAGCGTGTTGGTTATCCTCGGCCAGTCAGATTCCGACAGACACTCGCCTGCCAGCAGGAGTGCCTGGATTCCCTGCGGGACCATCGGTAAGGGCTGACTCACTGTGGTCTAGAACAACCAAAAATACCACAGCTACGCAACACACACCATAATCCATTCCAGCTTCACCACTCTAGGATGGCAGTCCTGTGGTGTGGTCATGGACCTGGCCTGCATCGCCCCCGCTATTTGTTTCTCGACCAGTCACGGGATACCCTCTCTTGTGCCCAAGGAGAAGGTACCAGGTGGCTCCCGCGGAAGGGATTGACTCGCTGTGGGTAGAAACCAGAAGACCCCACAGTTATGATTGGCCGTTAACGCCTTGTTTCGGCTTAACCAATCTTACCCCACCTGTCTGTAACCGCAACCTTAAGGGGCATCCAGGCATGCAATTACTCCGCATTGTTTCTGGGACAGCCGCTTTAGCCGCCACCGCGATGGATGTGCGGTGACGTTGCCCGGCGGGACCGATGTGGAGGCGCAGCTCGCTGTGCGGCAGAAACGACAAGACACGCACAGCTAAAGTAACCAAGAAACCTCAAGAGAGTCCCCCCAAGAGAGTCCTCCTTAAGAGAGTCATAGCCACTCCCGAGGGAATAACCAGAAACCTCAAGAGAGTCCCCCCAAGAGAGTCCTCCTTAAGAGAGTCATAGTTACTTTAACAGTGTGATTGTTACTGTGACAATCCCCTAGTCACCACACTCTGGTGCTTGTTCACGTACACTGAGGGAGAATTAGCATGGTCGATGCACCTAACCAGCACCTCTTTCAGACTGTGGGAGGAAGCTGGGGAGCACCCAGAGGAAACCAAATCAGGCACCGGAAGAATGTGCAGGCTTCACACAGACAATGACCGAAGCCGGGAATCAAACCCCAGGCGTTGTGAGGCATTAGTGCTAAAATGCTGATATCTGAGATAAGAACAGAAAATATTGGGAAACTCAGCAAATCTGGCAGCATCTGTAGGGACAGGGAAACAGAGTTAACATTTTGAGTCCATATGACTTATTCAGAGTTGAAGAGAGGTAGAAATGTGTCGCATTATATACTGAATGAAAGGAAGGTGGAATAGCTGAAACAGAGGAGTAATTCATAGATTAATGGGAGCTAGGAGACATTGCAACAAACATGTAGTAAAATTTAATAAGAAATGACAACTATCCCACTGTGGGAGGGGAAGGGAAGACTTTTGCATTGGAAAGAAAGTATTTTGAATATATTAAAGGAGGTTAAGGTGAAGGAGAAAGGCCACAACCTAAAGTTGTCGCATTCAACTTTGAGTCCTGAGGGCTGTAATGTGCCTAATCAGAAGATGAGATGCTGCTCCCTAGTTTGCATTGGGCTTCATTGTTGCATTGCAGTAGGCCTAGGGTAAGGGCAAGATGCTGAATTGAAAAGACAAGAACAAAATAGGTTGAGTTTTTGATGATATTATTTTCAGTGAACTGAACTGTTTTTTATTTCATGACTTCAGGACAACCCAAAGTGCTTTGCAGCTAATTGAATAGCTGCTGTAATGGAAAAAATGCCAGAATAAGATTATGTACCCCAATTCCCGACCTAATAATGGCCAGCTATTCTGTTTCAAGCGTCAGATAAGGAATAAACTATTAGTCAGGATGTCCAATAGAACTTGCTTGTTCTTATTCTGGATAATGTAATAAAAGGCAATGGCATAGTGATATTGTCACTGGGCTAGTAAGCCAGAGGCCTAGGGTAATGCTCTGGAGACACAGGGCCCAATTTTACCATCATGTTGCACCCAATTTTGTGCGTGAAAACTTTATACAGTTTGTTGTGAGACGAGTTCTGCGACCCACAGCCACCTCCACACTGTTTTTTCCTTGACCAAGGCTCGAAAATGACTGTGATTGGGACCAGTCCAGAATGGGCATGGTAGCCATTTAAAAGCACCTTCATGCATTTAAATAGATTTAATGGGCTGCATGCCCAACCTTTCTGGCACTTCCCTCTTTATCACAGCATTCATCCATCCAGAATCGATATAAAACAAACATGCTCCATAGAAGTCCAATTTGGGCACTCCAGTCTGTGAGGAGGTAGGTGCTAAATGCCCGGGGCTCTCTGCTTGAGATCGTTTGGGGGGGTGGTTCCATTGCCAATCTACCTGAGATTATTGAAGGGGAAGGTGTGTCCGCTGCCACTCTGCTTGACATCTGTGGAGGGAAAGGGGGCATTCTGCTGCCACTCTGCCTGAGATTATTGAAGGGGAAGGGGTGTCCACTGCCACTCTGCTGAGATCAGTGGAAGGGAGGTGGGGGTCCGCACCCACTCCGGTAGGGATGTTGCAGGGAAGCAGATTCTATCATTTTTTTTGCACGAGTAGTTGGATGTGCCAATCGGATGAGCAGGATTTTGGATGCTTTAAGCCCCACTCACAGACTTCTGCAGCACGATTCAGAATCGCTGTTATTTTTCAAGCAGAGTTCATTCGGGGGCACCTCAGAACGGATCTAAAATTCAGATCTAAAACACTCCCAGTTTCAAGTCTACCAAGCACTTAGAATCAAAATGGTAAAATAGGGCCCCCAGGTTCAATTTCCATGGGAGATGGTGAATTCAATTTGAATCCAATAAAAATCTGGAATTAAAAAGTCTATTGAAGACCATCAAACCATTGTCGATTGTTGTAAAAATGCAACTGGTTCACTGATATCCTTTAAAGAAGGAAATCTGTCATCCTTATCTATCTGGTGTACTTGTGACTAGTTCCACAGCAAAGTGGCTGACTCTTAAATGCCCACAAGGATGGGTAATAAATGCTGGTCCAACATTAATGAACAATTTTTAAAAAAGTATTTACATATATCTTATATTTAACATCTTATCCATCTCCATTAATTTGATTAATCTTCTGCAAGTTCAGTAATGTAAGCAAATTTTCAACAAATGTGAGTAAACCCCATAAAGTATTATTAAAATTGACAGATTGAGTATGTAGTCATTTGAGATAATACCTCCATGAGAAACAAGATACATTTTAATAAAACAAGTAGGTCAGTGAAATTAAAATTCTGATTATTTATTTAAAGTCATCTATACACAGGGAGGAAAGTAAAAGCCAATCAATGTCCTTAAAATAATGTCATGTTGCATTTATTTAATCGGTTTCAAGAACTATCATTGAACTGCCAGTTTACATTTGCTTGAGGCTAATGTTAGTTTTTCTGCAACATGATGCCATACAGCAGGTATCATCTCTCTGTTAGGAATCATGAAGAGAGTTATTTTCTGCATTGCTATAAACACCCCTTTGGATAGCAACAAGGTTAAAGGTAGTCAGGTCAATTAAATTAAACTGGCTCGAACACAGTAAAATTGATATCTCAGTTCTGAACCTGTGTGCCAACTTTAATCACTTATTTTTAATTTATTACTTGTGTTAAAATCATTAATATTTTTACATGCAGGGAATTGTAAGTATTTTCTCATAAAAATTGTTATATATCTACAGGGCAAAGTTTCTATTTTACATAGCCTATGACACTAGAGATGAACAGCAAGTGGAGGGGAGGATATTGGCACAGATCCATATTGGCATATACCTGCCCACTGTACAGTGCGATATGTTCTGGCCAGTCTTTTATGACTTCCTAAAGTATGTGACAGCTGTACTTTGATATTTAAATTACATGAAGTTATATAGGAAAGTAAGAAGTAGCAATGGCTGTGTAGTCCACCTGGCTTGTTGTAGGCAGTAGTACTACTCAATTGGCCAACCCTTTAAATTCTTTACCTAATTTTACCTTTGCCACCTCCTTGGTCAGTTCCATACATTCATCGCTCTAAGCATTAAAACACTTCAGTCTATGTTTTCTGTACACGTATCCTCTTCTAAGCCAACATAGAAATCTTACACACATTCTCACACACATTGGGTAGCATAATGGTGAACGTTGCTGCCTCACAGTATTAAGGACCTGGGTTTGATTCTGAACTTGGGTGTCTTGGTGATTTCTATCCCAAGCATTTTGAGCATATCCTGTATGACTCCCTCTAGCCAATGAATTTACCAAGGCCCAGAAAACCTGACCGATCAGGGGTAAATTTAAAATTATGTTCACTTTGAGACAGTAAGAGCTCTCACAACACCAGGTGAAAGTCCAACAGGTTTTACTATCAAATGAACCTGTTGGACTTTAACCTGGTGTTGTGAGACACACAGCCTCAACATAACATTTAAATGATCTATCTGCCTCTCGCAAGTAGGTTGGTTGCCCAACTCTCCCACCCCTGCTAAAACTCAAAGTAGGCAGGCTAGAAGCAACTTTATTTGGATTTTCAGATGTTTTCCATTTTTATACGTTGCTTGACACAGCCTCATTTGTATTGGGAAACTAAAACCTTTCTTACATTTGTAAATTAATTGTTTCTTACATTCATTTTTTGAAAGGGCCAATATTTATTTCCACCTCTAATTGCCCTTGTGAAGGTGGTGATGATCCACTTCTTGAACCAGTTTTTATGGTGAATATATTCCCACAGTTCTGTTTGGGAGAGTGTTCCAGGATTCAGCAATGATAAAGGAATATCAATATGTTTCCAAGTCAGGATGATTTCCAGCTTTTGCAGTATTTTACTTCTTCAATGCCTTTTCCACCTTCCATGTTCAATTTCAGTCCTATCAGCTGTAGATTAGACATAGTTAGAATATTGTCTGCGATTGTCAGCACTCTGCTGTAAAAAAAAGTTGAGTATATCAGAAAGGAAGTCTGAATAGTTTCACTTTAGAATCCTGGCAGGAATGTGAAAGCAACAGTTATGAGAAGGGACTGGTACTGGGACTACTTGCACTGGAGCAGAAAAAGCCTAAAAGAAGATTTGCTGGAATTGCTTAAAATGATGAAGGATTTGATCGGAATTGATTATTTCCTCTGATTAGAGAGTCAGTAATAGGGAGCTATCAGTTTAAAAGAAATTGGAGAGAGAAGTTTTAATAACTATGTTTACGTATTAAGTTAAGAATTTTTTTGTCATAGAAAATAGTTGAGACAACTGTGCCTTTTAAAGGAAGAGCTGATAACACTTGAAGCAGGGGGAAAAACAAAGTTACAGGAAGAGATCAAGGTAGTTGGATTAGTTTTGGACGGCTCCAGCAAAAAGCTAATACAGGCAAGATGGGCCGATGGCTTTCATCTACACTGTAAACTTCTGTAGTTCTGTGTAAAAGAGGGAATCAAATTTTTGCTTTCATTTTGTTATATTGTTATAAATTTGAGGTTACTGAATCATTCTTTGATATATTAGATTATGATAGACTACTCTGGCTATTCAATCTAATGTAAAAGAGTGTGACATGTCTGATATTAATTATCACCAGTGTTGAAATGATCATCGAGTATAAGTTCAAAGTCATAACTTAAGTTATTTTTCTCCAGCATGGCAAGTTTCCTCAGACCACTTTGCACACTTGGACATATTTCAGAGCAAAGAATGTGAGAGTGCTTTGCCTCTGGAAGAGTTTAGTGTTAAACATCAGAAAAGCATTTTATGAGACCCTAAATTATAACCTTCCAAATGAAACTGCTACGATACATTCGCAACACGGCAGACAAATTAGTGAAAAAAATGCAAATCTATGAAAATATGGCCAAATGTTCCATTACATAAATTTCTATAAATAGTTCATGGAGTAGGTGGTGTTTGAAATTAACCACAGCATAGGTCAGCAGCCTACATTATAACTGAAAGAAAGCAACCCACAGCATCTTGTCAGCAGCTGATTCTTTCCTGTTTGGATGTATTGATGGTACTTTCCAAATCTTGGTTAAACATTTAAAGTTGTGCACTAATTTACTTACAAAATGTGCTAAAAATAAACACATCTAAAGTTACCTTGCATGTTGAGATCACTCGGTGGACTCAGAATAAATATACTTGTTGTATCACTGAGTCTGTGGAAAGAGCAGAAATATAATAATTTATTTTCGTGTACCCTAAAAATATGAAGTTGGTATTGATAGTCACCTGTGCTAAACAGCAGTGATCCTTAGCAGATCATCAGGAGGATATGTCATTTCCAGTGGGGTGGCAGAGGTCACATGCCCATCTGCATTATGCAGCCCAACGTCCCAATGCCTGCTCAGTACCAAGAGACTGGATGGTTACCAAACCCCTATCTGAGATATCACATGGTCAATCTTCATATAACTGCCAATACAGGAATATCTCAACAGAGTTGGCAACTTACTGTATCCATCAATAATTGCAAAAGTTGAGTCTAGAGAATATCTTTATCTTTTCCACTTACTTTTTTGTCCCGCCCTCCAAGGGAATCGTAGCAAGCCCAATACGGGGGAGTTGGGGGTGGGGGTGGGTGGGGGGGTGGGGTGGTAAGGCCTGTTGACATCGGGTGAGATTTTCCAGTTTTGAGATAAGTGCAGCCGGGAAATCCCGCCCATAATCTTCTCTTTTGCAATTTGTTTATCTGAATGTTTGATTTCCTACTTTTATTTTATGTGTCCTTCTGACATCTTTATGGATGCTAGTTTTACACATTTAATCATTCAAATGGAATGGAATGAATATCCATTGGTTTTTTGAGGGAGTTATATCTGTGTGTGTTTGAATTCTGTTCCTTTACAATCCCATTGATGTGATCATTAGGGCTGACTGATTAATCAAAGGATAAAACAAAATGATTAAAATGATTAGATAAAGTAAAAGAAATGCCAAAGTTCATCTACATTCATTTTAATTGAGAGGCCCATAGAAATTATAACAGCTAATTTGACCAGGCTATTCCTGTGAGTTCATGTCTCCAGGTAAGCACATTTATTCTCCCTTCGCTTTTATCCAAACACCACATTTTCCCCTAAATGGTGCTTTTTATAGCTTTCCCTTTCTCTCAATGTCTGACAACTCAGCAGAGTAAAAATAAACCTGCAGCCCATTCTTCAGTTCGTGCATTAGTTTTTCCAACTTGCAGCGTCACCAAGTGCCATTCAGGGTCAAGGTTCAAAGATATTCAGGAGGGAAAAGAACATTACCAAGCTTATGCTTAAGCAAGAATGGAGCAGGTCAAATTGACCAGAAAAAATCAGCTACACTTAGTCATAGCAGATTACACATACATATTATCATCCAACACTACATTACTGATAGTATTGGACCACTACAGAATATGAGTGATGTGGTTTTAAAATATTAAATGTTTGTATCACTGATAGATTTACAAAGTATTCCAAAGCTAAAACTTCTTCTAAAACAATATGTTTTCAACTAATTGGTCTTAAATGAATGTTTCAGGCACATAAGCTTTAATCTTTCCCATTTGTAGTCATATACTTCATTCCCTTCCTCTAGCTCACTGGACAAAACTTCCTCAATGGCAGGCTTGTCTAACCTTTTCATGTGAGGAGTCATATTTCAATCTTCCTTCTCACACAATGGGCAAATTTCAAAAAGATATGGACTGAAATTTTACCTTCGTGGCTGCCACGGGAATCGGAGCAGGCGAGGGGCGGACAATGGAAAGGTCCATTGACTTTGAGCCAGATTTTAAGGTTTCAGGACAAGCGAGACCATAAAATCTCACCTGTGGCTTGGCACAACATTGCACATCAATCCTACTAAAATGCTGAATAATGAAGGAAGGAAACAACTTCCTGAGTAAAGATAAAGAAATGTTGAAACAATAAATTGCTTATACATATACACAAACACATACTATCATGCTCACACACACACATACACACACTCTCTCTCAATCTCACATACTCTCACTCACACTGTGATGATACTGTGTCTTTAAGAAATGTATTCATATCATGTTTCTTGTAAGGGATGTGTTTAGAATTGAGCCCTGTTTTACACAGTGCCGATTTGTCTATACCAGTCAGCTCACATGCTGAGAATGCATGCTGATGATTGATTTTAGCTAGAGATGTGCTTGTTTTAATCTGAATTAAAACAGTTTTGTTTATTTGGATTTTTCTCTGTGGTTTCAGAGTAGGGTTTTGATTATGTTGATTGACAGAGGTAGAGTCATGCAAATGGGTGAAGATAAAGTTGGAGGAGAAACACACAGTCTTCTTTTATTTTAAACAGTCTGCTTCTAGGTGGTCCTGAAAGTAGTAAGAGGTGTCTTTCTATCTGTCTTCTTTCTGGAGGCTGCTGTTTGGAGCTGTCTCTCTCTCTCTCCAGAGATGTTCAAAAGGCTCTATTAGTATATAAACCTATGATATTTATTAACAGATTTTGAAGAGGTGTTGATAAGTCTATAAGAGGAATATTGCTTGAATTGGAATTAATAGAGAAAGGTTCAGTTAAGAATTGTATCTTTTCATGTTTAGGTATTTCAATTGGTAAAGTTAAGCTAATTCATTTGTTATAGTTAAACTGCATTGTTAAATTAAGTTTGTTTTGATAAAAGCTTCCTAGAATGCCAATAGAATCACACCTGGAGTGAAACACCTTATCCTCACACAAACATTGGAGTCTAGTCAGGCTCCATAACACGCATTGGGGTTTGTGCTCTGGTATCTTAAGAACACACACACATTATTAAACACACTCTCTCTCTCTCTCTGTCTCTCTCTCACACACACACAAACACACACATATGCATACACATATTCTCTCACTCACACACACACACAAATGCTCTTGCTGACACACATTCATTCACTCTTGCTTACACACACGCTTTCATATATGAATACACACTGACCCTCACTCTCACTGTCTCGTACACAGTCTCTTTCCCTCACACACAGTCTCTGAGTCACACATGTACTCCCACTCTCACCCACATCAGCAGACAGTTTATTTTCTTCTTCTAACCAGCAGCCACTCTGTCCCCACCATCAGTCAACATTCAATCATCAGTGAAAAGATGGAAGGGATCATCAGTACTGCTATCAAGCAGCACCTACTGAGCAATAATTTCCTCACAGACCCTCAGTTTGGTTCTGTCAGGGTCACTCAGCTCCTGACTCATGTCATGAACCATGTCTTGGTTCAAACATGAGCTAGATAACCGAATGCTCAAGGTAAAGCGAGAGTGACTGCCCTTGACATCGTGGCAGCATTTGATGGAGTTGGCCTCAAAGAACCCTTGTAAAAATAAGTCAGTAGGAATCGGGAGAAAACGTTCCACCGTTTGGAGTCATACCTGGTACAAAGGAAGTTGATTGTGGTGGTTAGAGGTCAATCATCTCAGGTCCAGATTGTCACTGGAGGAGTTTCTCAGGCTCGTGTCGAAGGTCCAAATATCTCCAGCTGCTTCATCAGTGATTTCCCTCCCTATAAGGTCAGAACTGGGGATGTTCACTGATGATTGCAGAATGTTCAGTACCATTCCATGCTCCTTAGATACTGGAGAAGCCCATGTCCAAAAGCAGCAAGATCTGGATAATTTCCAGGTTTGGGCTGACAAGTGGCAAGTAACGTTGGCGCTACACGAGTGCCAGGCAATGTCTATCAGCAACAAGAGAGAATCTAACCATTTCCTCATGACATTCAATGACATTACCATCACTGAATTCTTCGCTATCAACACCCTGAGAAGTTACCATTGCAGTTCTGTTACTGGCCAATAGTCATATAAATATTGTGACTACAAGAGCAGCCAAAGACTAGAAATGCTGTGGTAGTAACTCACTTCCTAACTCCCCAAATCCTGGTCCACAATCTACAAGTCACAAGAGTCTAATGGGATGTTCTCCACTTGACTGGATGGTTGTAGCTCTAACAACACTGAAGAAGCTTGACCCATCCTGTACAAAGCAGCCCATTTGATTGCTACCCTTTCCACAAACATTCACTCCCTACTCAACCAACAAACAATGGCAGTCATGTGTACCAACTACAAAATGCATTGGAGAAACTCACTAAGGTTCCATAGGCAGCACCTTCCAAACCCAAGACCAGTACCATCTGGAGAGGCAAAAGCAACAGAGACCTGAAAACACTCACCATCCTAACTTTGAAATATATTGCTGTTCCTTCATTTTCACTGGGTTAAAATCTTGGAAGCCCCTCCCTAACAGCACTGTGGAGATACCTACACCTCAGAGACTGCACGGTTCAAAAAGGAAGCTTACCACCACCAACTACAGGGCAACAATGGATGGGCAATAAATGCTGGCCTACCCAGCAATGCCCACATCCCATAAATTATTTTTTTAAAGTTCACATGAGCAGCATTGGAGTCAGTGACAAAGAAACTTGGATGGTTTCCTCACGCATTCCTCCTTGATGATCAATGTTTTATTTGGCTTCCTAATAAGAGATCAAAATGTCTGTTTTGAGACACCAGTAAACAGTACTTAACTATCTGGCAATCTTGGTTACAAGAGAAGGATGTCAGGATCTCAGAGAGGGTGCAGAGGAGTTTTATCATTGTGATCCCAAGGATAAGATTATAAGATATGGATAATGAAGATGGGTATATTCTCCTTAGATCTCAGAAAGTTAAAGGATGATTTAATAGATGTGTTCAGAAAAAGTAAATGAGCAGAAACTGGTCCTTCTGGCAGGAGGATCCGTAACCAGTGGAAACCGTTTAAAATAATTAACCAGAGAGTTGATGAGTTTTTCTTACATTTTACGAACTGGTTTGTAGTGCATGAAAGGATGGAAGCGGATTGAATAGCTGCTTTCAAAACTGAATCAAATGTCTGTTTGGAAAAGAAAAGAATTGTAGGGCTATAGGGAAAGAGCAGGAGAGGGAGACTAATTGGCTAGCTCTTTCAAAGAGATCCCAGGTACAATGGGTGAATGGCACAAAGAATGATTCCACAATACGCAAGCATCAACCTGAATTATTTATCTAATTAGGTCAAATCTAATTTGAGTTATTTCTAGATGTTGTTTATCGAGGTTATTTACATTGATAAATTCAATAAGCTTCTGGATTGCCACTGCAGGGAGCATTCAAATGATTCAGTTTTGATTATTTGGATAGAATATCTATTTAATCTTTGTTTATGTTAGCTTGAAAGTTAAAGCAAATGTTTCAAGTTGGAGTCTCATGTTTTTCAGTTTCCTATTTGCTTTATGTTCAAAATAGATGCTACGTGTTTACATATTCTGACAAACTTGAAACCTCCACTATTTGAAACAAATTATATAAGAAGGAATAAAGGCAAAATGCTACAGATGCTGGAATCGGACACAAGAACAGAAAATGCTGGAAAATCTCAGCAGGTCTGACAGCATCTGTGGAGAGAAAATAGAGCCAAAAATTTGGGTCTGTATGATTATTCGCCAGCAATTTAAGTTGGTAAAAATCAGGGTGCCTTTTTTAAAGGGCGCCCAGTTGTAAGTAGATAAAAAGCAAAATGCCCCTCCACCTAGCATAGAACTCCCTCTCCTCCCACAGAACACTCCCTTTCCCATTGAGGTCACAATCAACCCAACAGGGGTGATGCCCCCTGGGCATGGGCACACTGGCACTGCCAGCCTCTGTCCCTGGCTCTACCCAAGGAATGAAGTGCCCATGTTGAAGGGACACCTTGGCACTGCCCACCGGGGGGTGTTGGGGCTAATTGGGGGCAGGAATGATTGGTAGGGGTAACGTGTTCCACTGCTATTTGGATGCAGTCAGGACTGGAAGGAGGCCAGCAATTGGGGCGGGCTGTGCGGCCATCTTCTGGGGGGTGTGCCTCCTGTGCGAGGGTGGGGCTCTGTTAGGGTATGGGACTGCACTTCCTAGGGGGTGGGGGCGTCTACCATGGGGATCATCAATGCTGGCTGGGGGAGTGGGCTGAAGATCGAGGAACTCTGGGAAGGAAGGGTGGCTTTGGATCTGTCCCAGGAATACGTCTGTGGACCACATTTGGACCATGAAGAGGACAGCACTGTGGGGGTTCCAGGTTGGCCAGCGATCGAGCTGGTCAGCAAAGTGCAGGCAGACAGTTGGGGGCCATTGGCCGGAACTGTCAGTCTCTGACATGAATCGGTCCTGCGCCCCCCCCCACCCCAAGCTTTTAATGATATTCACGATTGTGATCTCTGTAGTCCACAGTGTGTAGAAGATTCAAGTCTGAACTTTCATGAAAAGCAATCGTGATTTACAGCAGATTTTCCACAAATTCAGCACTCAGAATATTTTGGGGGGAATCGCCCCACCAAGGGCCTAATATCGACATTTAAATTGAGGCAAATGGTGATCCCAGTTTTTGATCCTGTTACATCATTGGCAGGAAACTGGGACATAAAAACAGGAACATAATAAGTCCCCCACAGTGTTGCTCATATTAGTAATTACAGAATAGCAATCAACAGATAATGCAACATTTTTAATCAATTAAGATATGTTCCAGAACTTTCCAATATGTCATCTCACTCTTTTCATCCTTTATTCACAGAGGTTCCCCTTGTGCTATATCTTTTCGCTTTGCTGTCACTGACTTGGCTGTGGGGAGGTCTACATATGGCATATCGACACTTCTGGATGTTAGTTTTGTTTATTATTTTTAACACCTTACAGGTAAGTCTGTGCACATATTTGGAACTCATTATCATCGGACAGAAAGAGAATACAGTACGAAAAATCATTAAACTGATGTGATTACAAATAAAAAAATATTTTTAGTTACATGCTTCTAAACTGCTTCAGCTAAAAATTGTATGCCTCTGAAAGTCTGATAGCAAATTCTCCACATCAGTTCTTCTGCAGTTTCCCAGCAGAATTGAGCCTGATATTGTAAAGTGAAAGTATGAATTAATTCAGTTTTAATATGAATTCACTTCATTTTTGTCCTATATGAATCGGAACTTTAAAAAATGTTATCCAACTGAAGAAATTTGGAGAAAAAAATACTGTTTGCATTGATTCTGTTTTCAAGATTTTCTGGTAACTTTCCAAGCCCCCTGCAATCACTGAGGTTTGAGTATTTAACTGCATCAATTGCAATTAGGTAAATGTGGGCGCACAGAAGCTCTGCAGAATTAAGGATACTGTCAATAGTGAAGATCTTCTAAACACTATGATGCCTTGTAAGATCAGGAATAACTGGGATGATGATCAAGGACAGAAATTGATACATGCTGCCAGCCTGTGATAGCTCCTGAGACACACTTCATGCAAAATTTATATAATTAAATTCTAATCTCAAATTCTGTTTCTTTAAATGATGATTTATTGATTAACGTGAGTAATGTTTTTGAAAATTCTAATCTTTAATGTAGGTAAAATCTTCAGATATTTACAGTGATGCTTCTGAATTTGATAAACATGTAAAATGAACAGTGCCATCCCGGCCTGTTTAGGCTGCAGTGATGTACGCTGGTGAGAAAAGATGATCTTAGCAATGTGGTATTTTGTTTTGACTAGGGTCTTCCTTATAAGGGTTTAAGGCCTTGTGGGAATTTAGGATATTGGGTACAAACAACTACAGAAGGGCAATTGCTTCTGTAAAGCTGTTATACCATACTTTTAAACAACTATTAGCAAATGAAAATTGGCCTGAGAGGCTGTTTACTGAGCGTGAGATGGAAGCCTCTAACAGATGATTAACCTTGACAATGCACCAAAAAGAAAGATCTTTTTTACCCACCAGCAGTACCTCGATATACAGTCAAACAAACTTAAAATGGAAATGGAATGTGATATTTCTAAACTGGATAAATATCAAATTAACCCTTAAACTGCTTGTCAAAACATGTAAAATTATTATCTATCCAGCAGGGAAGGGGTTAAATTATGATATATTTAGCGACTCATTATTATCCATCTTGCTAATACATGGGATGGAATTCTTCTATCCCACCCATGCTGAATTTGTGAGAGTATAGAATCTAACAGGGGCCAAGAAGTTAGTGTAAAATTGCGTTACGATTCTCCCAATGTGGAGAAGAGTGGTTGTCGGGGTGGGGAGTTCTTGCTGGCTGGTGGCATGAACACCATTTGCATTCATTTGTGTCTCATGAATGCTCATTGAAACAACTGCCCACCGGCATCGTTTCATGCCTTCCGATCTTGGTCATGCCAGTGGGAAATTATATTCATCTCAACCTTTTTTGGTCCTGATGTGTTGTTCACACCTTGCAGGGCAGACTATTTCCTGCCCTGCACCTCCACTCAAAGTCTTTGTGGATAGCACCATGTCATTGGACCTACAAAGTCTTCTATGTCTCCATCACAGAACGGTACAAATCTTGGGTTTGGGGAGTATAGAGGTCTCCTTCCTCTGGGGAAGAGAGGAGGTATTAACTCAAGGAATGGACTTCTTCTTGAGGCTGCTAGACTTTTCCTTCTGGATTGCATGTGTCCTGCATGATCTAATGAGGATAGGTGGACTGGAAAGAGTGCTAAGAGTGAGATGTGCCAAGATCTTCAAACCTGCCAATTGAAGGCAGCAGTTAGACAAATCAGCTGCCAGCCCACCAGGTGATGCATAGGGAACTCGCCTGTGCATACTTAATGAGCTTCTAATCTTGGTGCAGAATCCCACCATTCTGGCCAGCCAAAAAGGCATCGCCAGATATCAATCTCAAAAACAGAAATTAACATAAGAACATAAGAACTAGGAGCAGGAATAGGCCATCTGACATCTCGAGCCTGCTCCACCATTCAATAAGATCATGGTCGATCTTTTTGCGGATTCAGCTCCACTTAGCCACCCACTCACCATAACCCTTAATTCCTTTGCTGTTCAAAAGTGTATCTGTCCTTGCCTTAAAAACATTCAATGAGGTAGTCTTAACTGTTCACTGGCAGGGAATTCTAGATTAACAACCCTTTGTGTGAAGAAGTTCCTCCTCAACTCAATCCTAAATCTGCTTCCCCGTTGAGGCTATACCCCGTAGTTCTAGTTTCACCCACGAGTGGAAACAATTTCCATGCTTCTGTCTTATCTATTCCATTCACAATCTTATATGTTTCATTAAGATTTCCCTTCATTCTTCTGAATTCGAATGAGTATAGCAATGTAGTTAAGACCAGAGGAAAATATTATGAGGGATAACAGAAAATGAACCCAGATTACAAATTAGTAACTTTAGACATTGATACTTACCAAAGACTTTACAAAAAAGGAAACAAGGTAGTAAAAATAAAATGGTCAAAAATCTACGTACTAGCAATCCTGTTATAAAGAATAAAGAAAATTACAGAACAGGAACAGGCTATTCGGTCTCCAACCTGCATCGGCCATGCTGCCTGACTGAACTAAAATCCCCTACCCTTCCGGGAACCATATCCCTCCATTCCCGTTCTATTCATGTGTTTGTCAAGATGTTCCTTAGAAGTCACTATTATATCTTCTTCCATTACCTCTTCCGGCAGTGAGTTCCAAGCACCCACTACCTTCTGTGTAAAAAATTTGCCAGGAACAAATCTCTTTTTATTTGTATATTACATTTTTAAGCTTTTATCGAATCTATTTTTACCACTTTGATAGACTGTTTATAATATTTTTGACTGTGTTTTTTAGGGCCTGTACGTTTTTCTGGTATATTTTATCTTGCATAACCAGCTCTGCTGGCCAGTAAAAGCAAGCTACAGTATGGAAATCAATGGTCATCCAAGTCCAGCGTCAGCTTATCTCACACCAGGTAGCGGTGCACCATCGGTGGGAGGAGAGATCAGCAAATCTACTCAAAACCTGATCACTGCAATGGAGGAGGTAAACAATCACCAGAGCTTTACTTTCATAGAGGCTTGATTTTAAAGCTGCTTCAGTACACTAGATTTATCTGACCATTGGAGTTTATTTTCAACTGTATATGGATATTCTTGTCAATACGTTTTATATAAGTAATGAAATCCCATTGACAAATGTCTTAAGAATGAACATTTTTTTCCTTCTGATGAGATGTTAAAACTTTCTCCTCTAGCACAACTATATACGTAATATTTTAATCAGCTAATATTCTGATGCTTCCTTGAAAAACTGAATGCTGCAAAATTATTTCAAAATGGCTGGGAACAATGGTACAGTGAGGTGTTGGGGATTCTTTCTCACTGGTTGTTAAACAGGTGTTAGTGGCTCTCAAGGGAATTTTCAGATGTGTTCAGTGAGGCTTGTGATCATTCAGGCAAAGGGCCTACAAATTTTCATGATTTAATTGTGTCATTGGTTAGTTGAAATAGTGCATGTCTCTTTTTGTGGTCCATTCATGCAAACAATAAATTTCATCAGCGTTTTCATTTACATTTATTTTTGCTTCAATTAAATAATTAAAATAGCACATCAGGGGAAAAACAAACGAAAGGATCAAAAGAATAATTTAAGCATTCATTTGTTAATATTTCTATATATTTCTCTAAATTCTAGCACGTCTATCCCATCTTAAGTTCCTTATCTGTACCCAACTACCATGTAGAACTTAATTCATGCCTATTTTAACTCAAGGTTGACCTTCTCCAAAGTGACCCTTGCTAATTCCTACTTGATTTATTGACAAAAGACAATACATCCAAAATGCCATCCCCATTCATATAAAGTGCTGCCACTCACAGCACCCTGCACCCACCCAGGTCATTTCCAATCTTTTCAAGTTCTCTGTACATGGGCAAATTGATTTCAAAGTCATCATTCTCATCTTCCAATCTCTCCAGGTCCTCACTCCATTCAATATTTGTGAGACCCTCCATCCTTCTCCCCCGGCAATCACTTTCTGTTCTACTACCAGCATCTAACCCTCTCCTTTTGGTGGTTTCCACTCCACCATTATGAACTGAATTTATCAATTGAAAGTTGGAAGTGGAGAATGACTGGTCCCTAAATACCAATGAAGGGAAACGTCAATTTCAAAAGGACATTGCCAGAGCAGCAAGAATCGCCCAGGCCAGGGGTAGGCAGGGCAGCAATCCCACTCTCCTCGCTCCTCAGGTTAGTTAAAACTGTTTCAAAGCTTGTTGAAAGCTTGTCAAGGTTTGTTGTGCAACATTTAAAAGAGGCAGTTAGATAATCATACCTTCAAAAACTGATTAGCTGAAAGGAGGTGGGTACAAAATGGAGAGCCAGTCATAGAATCATAGAATTGCTACAGTCAAGTGTGTCCCAGAACATCACCCCGGGAGTTAGCAGGCTAAAAGGGGGACTGGGCACTCGGAAAAAGGGCGCCACTGGTACTGCACAGATGGCAAGAGAGTGGGCACTTACACCCAGTCCTTGGTAAACGTTGGGAAACCCCTAGTATCAGAGAGGCAGAAGAGCAATGGACAAAGCTGTCAAGGACAATTGGGTGACCAGTTGCCCAGATTTTGGGCCCATTGGTGATGAGGGGAAAATATATCTGCAGAAAGGGCAGAACCCTGAGCATTAGAAGGGCACAAGAAGGGAGAGAGGGGCCAGAAGGCCCATTCCACAAAGAGGGTCTAGGGCTGAAAGCTAAGTTATCTAAACTGATTAAAACCCAGTGCTGCAGGAGAACTGCAACTCTTCAGACAGATGGACATGAGCATTTGTGCCCTTGTCAGAAAAGACCTTTCAGCTCGCAATATCGGTTATCATGCCCTGACAGTAATATCAAAGTCATTGTGGTCTTGAAGCACTTTGTTTCTGGCTGCTTCCAAGGATCAGCTGTGGACCTTATTGCTTACTACTGCATCTAGCATGGCACTGATGCGCACTTTGCCAGAGCTGAACTGTATATATTTATTTAATGATAGACACAGCCTCGAGAAGCAGAGGGAAGTGAGTTTCACCTCCATTTCCAGATTTCCCTTGGTGCAGAGCATTAGAGTGTATCTGACTATCAAGGCACCCACGACTGGCCATTGAAATCCATCAATGAGAAGGGCTTCCACTCCCACTCTATCCAATTAACATGCAGCCACAATAAGAGCTTCCTCTATGTGTGTGCTCAGTTTCTTGGCAGCTGTCGTAAGTCTTTTGTCTTTTGCAAGTTCAAGTTGCTGCATGCCTTCACTCCAATTTTCAAAGTTACATGGATAAAGGATACCCTTTAAATAGATTGCTACTCACTTCTCTACAGTAGCCCCAGACATGGAGATCAATGCCAACTGCTCAGTAGGACCAACATTGACTTGATTTTCAGGCTTCTGAAGGTACAATTCTGGATAAGTAAGATGGTGCCTTCTAATACCATCCTGCAAGGGAGTGCAGTTATTGTGCTGCACTCTCTATAGCAAATATGTGTTTATCTTGAGGAGAATGAGGCCTTGGAAAGAGATAGCTCACTGGAGGAGGAGCAGGGCCAGGAAGAGAGAAGAGGAAGCGAAGGGAGATGATGCTGAACCAAGAGATACCTCTGTTGCCTCCTCCTGGCATCTTGCAGGAAGAAGACCTCCCTACTCTCCTTTATGACCTCCAGCATTATATCTAGGTCAGCATTAATAAAGTCAGGGTTTGTTTGTCCCCAGTGGCTGGAATGTGAAGCCCCAGTTACATCTTGCTTTGTTCTGGTGCAATGGAAGGCTTTAACTCAAACCTCAGATCTCTCTTTCAGCAAGACTACCACGGAGAGTTGAAATTAGTCCCACACTGCATCTCATCCATCTCTGTTCCTGTCCCACTGGATCATTGGACAGAAAACTGGCCTTTTTACCAAATAAAAGCTTTCCCCACATGGAAATCTTAATTTTAATCAGTTTACGACATGTGACTTCAGAGCTGCAGCAATGTGGTTGATTCTCAATGCCCTCAGGCAGCTAGGGATGGACAACAAATGCTGGCCAGCCAACAATGCCTACGTCCCATGAATGAATAAAAAAAAATCTGGAACTCTTGGACCAGCCTAAAACTTTCCAAACCTCTAAACACACATTTGACAATATTTGCATCACATGCCATTTAAAATGATCATCAGCTACTTGCAAGTGAAATGCTGGATTATCTTTTCTGGCTGTTGCTACAATTCAATGCGTTTGGGTGACAAGATGTGGTCTGGATGATGCTGAAGTACTTATTTGTGCACAAACCACTTACAGGATATACAGCACAAAAACAGATCTTTCGAACCAAACAATCCACATAGGGCCTTCTCTTGACAATAAGCAAGAATGGCAGAATAAGCAATGGCATGCAAAGCAAGACAAGCTGTTAGAATAGAGATGAAGGGTTCTCAGCAATGCTGCTTCCCATTATGTCCAGCGCTGCCTCCTCCATGGGAGTTAAAACATGTAAATCTGCCTCTCCTCTCTTAGTTATCCCTGCTGTCTCTCAATGTGTGCTTACTCCTGTAAGAAAGAGGAAAGTGCATCATGTGGCCTCATGGTTGAATAGTTGTTAGGGTGAAGATGCTATAAAATGAGGATGGAAGGTTTGCAACAGTGCAAATTGTGCAAGGGTGAGATAAAGCATATGAATATTAGAAATGATACCTGCTATGAATTTTAGAGATATAATGAATTGAAAAGTGCAAGAAGTTAGTGGTGCAATTAGAAGCATTTAGAGATGCATTCTTCACCTTGAACATTGACATGAGATGATCAAATTCCTTTATGCACAGCATGCAGGCCCTTCAGTTTACACCCCGACATTTATCTCTTCTGTTATTTCTTGCCACTGCTTTATGAACATTTGTCGAGAGCGCCTCCAGTGTCGCTGAGAATACAAGCCATCTTTCCTTCTTTCTTCTTCCTCAACTAAAACTGCAGTTCAGCATCTGAATACTTTGGTGTCTGCTGTTTTCTATGGCCCACCATTGCTTAATCTTCCACAGCACAATATTCAGAATGCACTCAGAAGCACCAGCAGTAACAATACATCTCCTCTTTAAGAGATGCATCTGGCTTTAAACACTGCAGACAATCTTTAAGAAGTGCTTGGCTTCTCATGCATCTGGCTGTCCTGAATATCTGTGCAGCAATCAACAGAATGGAGAGTGTTGGCTGCATAAGCAAACATGGACATCAATAGGCAGTATAAAGTTGGCATCCGACCTACAATGCAATCAGTCAGGTACTGGATAATCAGACATTGCAACCACTGCACCTATTTTCAGGGGTTATCAATTGAAGTATTCTTATCTTGCCTTATCTTATCTTCTGTGTCAGAAACTTTCCTTTAACTGTGCTTTCTGCTAAACAACATTTCTCTTTTCCCCCTATCTTGTGCATTTTTTATCTTCCATCTTACAAAACACTATCAAGGCTATCAGCCTTGGTAGCATGCTGTGGAGATGCCAGTATTGGACTGGGATAATTACTGTAAGAAGTCTCACAATGCCAGGTTAAGTAAACTGTAAACTGTGTGTGCCTTTATATGCCCTGTTTGTGATCAGAACTCTCCATTCGCATGATGAAGGAACAGCGTTCCAAAAGCTAGTGGTGTTTATCTTATTGATCTTATTGAATCTTATTGAAGCATATAAGATGATTAGAGGTTTAGATAGGGTGGACAGTGATAGCCTTTTTCCTAGGATGGAGAAAGCTAGCACGAGGGGACACAGCTTTAAATTAAGGGGTATGAGTTATAGGACGGATATCAGAGGTAGGTTCTTTACTCAAAGAGTGATTAGGGAGTGGAATGCCCTGCCTGCAGCTGTTGTAGATGCGCCAAGTTTGGTGGCGTTTAAGAGGTTAATTGATAAGTATATGGAAGAGAAGGGAATGGTTTAGTTTGGAGGGGCATTGCTTTTTATTTTGGTCGGCACAACATCGAAGGCCGAAGGGCCTGTTCTGTGCTGTATTGTTCTATGTTCTATGTTCTATGTTCTATTATACCAAATAAACCTGTTGGACTTTAACCTGGTATTGTGAGACTTCTTACTATTGATAGTATGCCGAGCAGGACTTCCAACAGTGACTTCCTAAATTAGCCTGGCCTCTGTAAATTTACTAGATGAGATTGCTGGCAGTGGCAGGGAGCCTATCTAAGAGAACAGTGAAGTGTCAAAACTGCAGATCCCTGGGGCTAGATTTTCAAAGCTTCATTTGGGAACCCGATGTTCAGATGAATTTGAGACCCCAACTAGCATTGCTGTCATAATACAATCTTGAATGTTAATGCTTTAATTGATCCAAGACAAGCTTGACAGGTAGGTAATGGTGCTGAGTACATCCAGGAAGTAGAAGCTCGTTGGCTTCAGCAGCAAAGACGGTAGGCAGCCATTTTGGAGATTGCCACTGCCTTGTTGAGGAAAGCAGGCAGCTCATCAAAGGAGCATGAAAATAGAGACTTCAGAATGAGGGTGACTCAGGTAATGTGTTTGGGGCTGATTATTGACAGCCTGGTCATTCATTTTCAATCTTAAACAAAGAGCTTTTATTTTGCAATGCAGCAACTCTAACACCTACGTGCACTGGAGCACTCAAATTTGTCATAATTAGTGTAAAGATTGTATTCCTGAATAACACCAATCCCTTAACAAGCCCCTAATGGAACTCAGAGGGCTGATCATTGAAGGCAATTAGATTTCCCAATACTTCTAACCATACCAACACTTTGAACATTTGTAACTATCCCAAATGCAAACCTGAAGTGATTTCTAGAATTGTGATTTCCAATCTCCACCAATCCCCAAACTTGTGATCCTTTGAAAATCTCGGTAGCAGCAGAATGTAGCCAGCCACCTCCAGGGCCGCTGAAGTAACAATCCCCATTCTTTGAGATTTTGCATGCTCAGGCTGACCATAGATAACCTAACGTAATATTTTCTGCCAATTCCATAGCAGTACTGGCCATGTAGCACAATCACTTTCCTAATGCCCAATAATGGGAAGACATTAATGAAGAAAAACACATTGCATTTTTTTTTCATGAACTTGCAATTCACACGTTTCAATTCATCATTATGATACATTAAGGACGTTTTTCCTTTGACTTGGGAGCTAGCTGACTGACAAAGCTGTATTTTATTACTATACTCCTTATACACCTATGACTATGTGGCCAAATTCCCCTCCAATTCGATTTTCAAGTTTGTTGACGACACCACTATAGTGGGCTGGATCTCAAACAATGATGAGACAGAATACAGGATTGAGATGGAGAATAATCTTTCCCATAGTGTCAACAAAATGAAGGAGATTGCCATTAATGTCAGCAAGCATCATGGAAAACATGTCCCTGTCTACATGAATGGAGATGAAGTAGAAATATAGAACATAGTTGTTTTCCCTTGAAAGACGTCAGCTTAGAGGGGATCTCATAGAGGTGTATAAGATTATAAGGGGTATAGATAGAGTAAATGGAGGTAAACTTTTTCCACCTTCAGAAATGGATAGGACGAGGGGTCATGGCCTTAGGGTGAGGGGGGCTATGTATAAGACGAATATTAGAGGGCAGTTTTTCACACAAAGGGTAGTGGGGGTGTGGAATGCACTGCCGAGTAAGGTGGTGGGAGCAGGCACGCTAGGGCTGTTTAAGGGTCTCTTGGACAGCCACATGAGCGGTATGCAGATAGAGGGATATAGTAGGACTGTTTAACTATGGCTTTTTTTCCACAGGTAGTTCGGTCCATACTTGACCAACAAGGAGCATGCATTCGGCAGGTGGTGCGAGGACAGCTCTTGGATGTTGATTCATGGGTTGCCTGGTGCTTCATGTCGTAAATGAGTGCTTTATGTGGACCATCTGAAGGGCACCATGACAGCTCAGAGACTATCGATGTGGCTGTGCAGACACTTGGAATTGGGCCGGTGTCTGCGGGAGTTTGCGCGTTCTCCCCGTGGTTGCGTGGGTTTTCTCCGGGCACTCCGGTTTCCTCCCACAACCCAAAAATTCGCTCTTAGGCTGATTGGGAAACAAATTGTCCCTACAGTGAGAGTCTTCCATATTAGGAATAACCTAAATTTAGAATAGGATAATGGAATTGCTACTATATAGTTATGATGGCGGCGCGGGCTCGTTGGGCCAAAGGGCCTGTTTCCCGTGCTGTGTTGCTCTTTAAAAAAAAAATAGAACATAGAACATTACAGCACAGAACAGGCCCTTCGGCCTTCGATGTTGCGCCGACCAATATAAAAAACAATGCCCCTCCAAACTAAACCATTCCCTTCTCTTCCATATACTTATCAACTAACCTCTTAAACGCCACCAAACTTGGCGCATCTACAACTGCTGCAGGCAGGGCATTCCACTCCCGAACCACCCTTTGGGTAAAGAACCTACCTCTGATATCCATCCTATAACTATCACCCCTTAATTTAAAGCTGTGAAAGCTGCAAGTTTTTAAGTGTCTGGAGCATCAACAACCTGTCTTGGTTTCCCCCATGCCGACACTATTGTTAAGAAATCTCACCAATGCCTCTACTAAGGAAGGACTAATGAAGACTAAAGAAATTCGGCATGTCCGCTATGAATTTCACCAACTTCTACAGATGCAGCATAGAAAGCATTCTTTTTCGTTGTTTTACAGCTTGATATGGCTTTTGTTCTGCCGAAGACCACAAGGAACTACAAAAGATCGTGAATGTAGCCCAATCCATCTTGTAAATCAGCCTCCCATCCATTGACTCCGTCTACACTTCCTTGGCAAAACAGCCAGCATAATTAAGGACCACATTTATCTCTGATATTCTCTCTTCCACCTTCTTCCATTGGGAAAAAAGATACAAAAATCTGAGGTCATGTACAAACAAACTGATTCAAGAATAGCTCCTTCCCTGCTACTATAAGACTTTTGAGTGGACCTATCTCATATTATCTCATATTAAGATGACTGTTACACTACATTCTGTACTCTCTTGTTTCCTTCCTGTTTTGTCTGTACAGCGTACAAGAAACAAAACTCTTCAATGTATATTAATACATGTGACAATAATAAATCCAATTCAAATCAAAATTTTGGACATTTTAGATAGAAGTTATGCCATAATTTTAGGGAAAAAATACTCAAAATACGAACAGTCGGGAGCTAGAGAGTGGCTACCCGAACAGCTTAGCTCTCAGTTCTTTCCACAAGATCTTGATTGTTCTTAAATGAAAAATCTTTAGAAATGTAAATTATTGTGATAAGAAAAGACTTTCCTGGCATGATGAATGTACAGGTTGTTGGAAGCCAATAATAAACACCCCATGCTTGTTCAATGCATGTTCATGAACTCTAACTCCTCATACCCACAAGGTGACATGATGGCAAGTGGTTAGCACTGCCAGGAACCCAGGTTCAATTCCTGCCTCAGATGACTGACTGTGTAGACTTTGCATGTTTTCTTCATGTCTGCATGGGTTTCCTCTAGGTGCTCCATTTTCCTCCCACAGTCCGAAGATGTGAAGGTTATGTGAGCTGATCATGCTAAATTGCCTCTTAGTATCCAAAGATATGTAAGTTAGGGGGAATTAGTGAGGTTCAGGCAGGGGATAGGCTGGTATAATATTCAATAGATGCAGATTCAATAGATCAAATGGCCTCCTCCTTCACTGTAGGGTTTCTACAAGAGTCTTTCTATTAACAATGCCAGTACAAAATACAACTATCATTAGTTACCAGCTCACATCATTCTCTGATGCAGGGCTGAGAGTCTGGGAGGGGTTGTGGAGCAGCATGGTATATACCTTTCACAAGAGGGCTCACTACACTCTTTGGAGTGGCTCACACTATATTGATCCTCAACTTCACTCAGCACTCACCTGTTGCTCCAAGTGGTTGTTGGCATGTGGCAGTGGCCACTCCACCCAGGTAAACCTCTTCAAAAGGCAGGCTAAATCAGGTGAGGGTCGATGTCAGAATTCTAGCTACGGGTGAGGCTGGAGAGTCTGGCCTGTGGATTTTTGGCTGCTTTCCAAATTTTCTGGTTCTGCTCATGCTGATTTCCGCCACAGGCAAGACCCACAAATCCCGATCCATACTGAGACAGTCACAACTGAGTTAGAACAGTCATGTAACCAGAACGTATTGCACTGGCTTACCAAAATAATCTTCCTTGACACTGGACTGTGCTCTCATCAGTGGAGGCACTACAAAGATACTGTGAAGGTTTCACTTAGGGGTTTTGATATCAATTTCGAGGCCTTGGAGAAGTTTTTTCCAGGATCATTGCAGCCAGTGTAACAAATATAAATGTGGGGCCTTCCTCAAAAGCAAGCACAAGTCAAAGGTAGAGAGAAAAAACACAGAGGAAGGAAATTCCTAGCCAGCAAAATGCTGAAAGCTCAGTTGTCTGTGGTAAACACTCCTGTTTGCAGCAGAACCTGCCAAGCTCAGATCATCTGAGCAGACACCTACGCCCCTATCGAAAACTAACAAAACACTCCAGATGATGAATATGATCACCTCTAAGAGTGAGCAAAATGAAATACAGTGCTGCTTAAAAAGCATTAGAATTGGGATTCAGACTTGCTTTCACAAGTCTTAAATTTTTTTTAAATGTTATTCCTTTCTCAGAGCCACAAAGCCAATATGCCAAACAGACAGGTCAAACCCTTGATCCATTCCCTTTCTTGTTCCAAAAACCAATTCAAATTTAAATTAAAACTAATTTATGGTTCCCACAAAAGGAATGCACTAGATGCGAACTGACAAGGGCAGGCGTACCTGATCTCAGGCTTGATCCTATGTTTGAACTGAGCCAGAAGACCAAGAAGCCATCATTGATTGCCAGTCTCTCAGTAGAATGAGGAAAGTTACTCAATGTGCTACTAAGGTTTAAAGTCTTTGTTATGTTCAGGTGCAGTTTAAGTATGTGCCAAATACTTCAGCCAATTAAATTGTTAATCAATAACTAAGCATGGTTGGATTGTTATGTCAATTTCTGCTACAAATGATTATGTGTTTGACCAGAGAAATTTTCACTGCCGCCCATAAAATAAATACTGGCTAATTGACATAGTTAATTAGTTACAGAAATCTCCATCTTGGTGAAAGTCTAATGACGCATAGAAAGTATTATCATGCTATTTATGCATGGAGGAACTTGAGGAGATGGATCTGTTTTTATGGCTTACTTTTGGCCAGTGTTCCTGTTTTGCGCAAGAGCTTTTAACAGGTGGAGGATAATTAATGTCTTCAGTTAACATTCAGGGCAGACATTTTATTTCCTGATCTTGGATTGAGGCAGTTGAAAGTTGAGAGGAGCCTGAGAATCGGGATTCCCTCAGATACTATGTAGTTTAACTCCACAACATCAATGTATCATCATCATCATTATATTCCCTTCTGGATTTATAGGCTTGATTTTTCTTTGGGCAGAGAGCTAGTCAGTGAAGGCAGGGGAAAAAGACAGGTCTGAGTTGGGGGAGTGGAGGCAAGTGGGTTGCTCTGCTGGTAGGGGAATGTGTCAGGTTCCTTAAAGGGGAAAAGGGATGATCAGCTTTGCCAAATCTACTGTCCTGAAGGTGGTAGATACCTGGAGTCAGGAGTCAGAGGCTTCATGGCGCATGGGGTCTTAAGGGGGAAATCAGTGGCCTGGCCACAGAGAATTAGAGGCCTGAGATGGGATAATTGAAGGCTTTGGTGGGAGGTCAGGGGTTTAACAGGGATGAGAATTCTAGTGGTAGGCATAATGGAGATCTGGGGCAAAATGTGGGCTATGGTTGGAATTGAGAGTCCTACTGGAGGATTGATGGGCTGGTATATGTGTGGTGAGAGGAGGAGTGGAGGTGGGGGAGGTTGGAGGCCTAAGAGTGGAGGAACTGGAGCCTGGTAGGGGGAGATCAGAGGCCGTGTTGCAGGCAGGACAGGAAACCTCATGAAATGGTTGGAGGGCAGGTATCAGATTGTAGATACACTAGATCAGGAGGTGGATGTAAAGGCCCCCCCATCCTATAGTGACCAAATTCTCATCAGGATGAGTTTAACAGTCTCATTGTCATTTATGAAGTACCAACTTGCCTCTCTGGCCAAAGCTTAAGCCAGAAGTGAATGGGAGTGAGACAAGATTGTGTCAGATGTTTGCTTTCTCAGATTTTAAACACACCACTTGACCCAAGCATGCCTGTTATTTTTTGGATTCAACTTCCTGACTCGTGGAGGTGAGATGTGAAATTGGTCTTCAACTACAAAATAACATAGCAATATTACCCTGTTTCACATCATGCTGGATTTTCTTTTCTGTTGACTTCACAGTTGTAGGCAGGTTGGGAGAGTTTTAACTGGATGAGTGCATGGGCTTGGGTATGAGTCAGAGCAGTTAAGCTTGGAGATGTGAGCACATTAGGAATCTAGCTACAAACCGCTCACTTCCATATTTAACTCGAGCACATTCGGCTGTGTTTCCACAAACCTTTCAGGAGACAGGTGTTATCAATTTCAATACAGTAGTAGCTCAATTATGATAATATTGACATTGCCTTTGATCCATGAGTTTTTTGGGCTCCTTGGAAATCACCAGTGAAAGCAAGGTGAGAACACAACAGCAATCAAGGGCAATGATGTCACAGGAAAGTTTGTCAGTAAATACAGCCATCTCACAGTTACTTCCTTGACCGTTTTGAGTAAAAAGTTTTGTTTACATAACTTTGTGCTGATCGGTTACTTCCATGAATTTGGTAGTTACTCTTACAACTTTAGAGGATTTTACTGAGGTGTGTGTCTTTTGACAAAAATGCATTGGTAACTGCTATTTGAATAGGATGGGGGCATTCAAAGAGTTTCTAAAGAGGATTCAGAACTAATACGTTCCAACAAAGAAAAAGGGTGGGGATCCCAAATCAACTGGATGTCAAAGCGAACACAGAGCAGGATAAGGCAATAAAAAGGAATTGTATATCAAATGACAAAACCACAATACCGCAGAAAGCTGAGAAGAGTATGATAAATGTAAGAATAGTATTAGAAAGGAAATTAGAAAAGCAAACAAAGGATATTTTTAAAAAATCAAGGAAAACCAAAGATGTTTTATAAAATACATAAAGTGCAAGAGGATAACCATGATTAGAGTGGGGCCTGAAGTTAATGTATGTGGAGATGGAAGCATGGATCTGAATGAATACCTTGGGCCAGATTTTCATTTGGCGATGGAAGTAGGAATGGGGTCAGGATTTTTTTGCAGTAATTTGAAATTTGCAATGCCTTCCCAACTCCAGGCTATTGTCTCTGGGGTATGATGATGACCCCATATGCAGCTCTTCTAAGGACAGGGTGGTCATTGTGAGCCGGATGTGAAATTTGAATTCATCCATTCACCACCCCACCCTGCTATTCTCGTGTGCTAGTTTGAGGTTTTAGAAATTCTTGAAAAAAATTGGAGCGTTTGTGATCACAGGAGAAAGATTGCTGAGGAGTTGGGAACATTCTGTGTTAATGTTTTGATATCTTCAAATGTCACTTTTTAAAATTCTTCCATGGGATGTAGAAATCACTGGCATTACGTTTTAACAACAACCCATTATAGTTGTCAGGCCACCATTACTGCGATTAAATTTATTAATTTGAATTAAAATTCCACCAGCTGCCATAGTGGGATTTGAACTCTTTTCGCCAGAGTTTAAGCCTGGATCCCTGAATGACTGATCTAGAGACATTGATTTCTCATTGAGATGCAATTAAAGCTTTTTCTGGAAAATCTCCATGTCATGCTTTGGACTATAAAATTTGAAAAAAAAGAGTTGCCCTGTTGTTGAAAGTAATTACCTGTTCTGTTCCATTTATTGCTGGACAATTTGCTTTGCAATGGAAAAGAACCATGCGATAAATTAGAAATTAGAAAACATTAGAAAAAAGTGCCTCCTGTTTTCCAATTTAAATATATTCCACTGTTTATGTTTCCAAAGTTTTTATATAGCTGCAGCTATTGTGAATGTTTAGCTGATTTTCAAAAGTTACAGAACCATTTAACTCAGCAGGTTGTGTTCACAGTTCAGTTGACAGTTTAAAGAGGTCCGTGAAGGATTATCTGGCTTTGATGCGATAAGTGATTCAATGTTTATTTTTATAATAGGTTGACCATTTGAGGGGACTTTTTTTAATGACTTTTGGAATAAGATCCTTTTTTTCCTATACGAAGTGGATCTGAATCATAACACTTTCAGGTTGTTAGACGATTATACTTTTCATGTCCATTTCAAAGTCATGGCTCCTGAGTCTGTCCATAGTGATTGAGTGACCATAGAAGACATGAGCTAATGAGGATGTTGGGTACAGAGGTGCCATGACGAGTATGAGAGCCCATCGGGATTTGAGGGATCATGGAACATACAAAGAGGCATGGATGGGGCATGGGATATGTGGAGTCTTGGAGAGAGCATGAGAATTATGAAGAGACATGAAGAGGTATGAGGGGATATGGAGGGAACAAGGTGGATATGAGGGGACATGGAAGATGGGTGGATGAGTGGGGTAGGGACATGAAAACTGTATTGTAGAGCTGGGCCAATGTTCCAGAAAATGAAGCAGGTCTTCTAACCAAGTCGAATCAGAACCCCCCCACCTCTTCTCCTGCTCCTTAACACACAAAACTGAATACTGGAAACCCAGATCTCCAAGAAATGAAAATATGGCAGGTATGGACGGAAGTGATGGGCTCAGATTTCTAAAATGAGGAAATGGCGCAATTCATATGCCGATGTGAAAATTCAGCCTTTTGTCCCCCCTTTCATGAAAATAGATACAAAGTAGACATTGTAGTTAATGAGGAACAGTGTGGATCAGGTTAAACCTAATAGAGGAAATATTAAAGTATTAATTTACCAGGCACAGATTAAATGTATGCCTGGTTAAAGCTAAGACCATCATTTTCCAATCTTCTCTGGCTACAAGCAGAGGGCTGGAGAACAGTTATTGTTGTACTGTTGTGTATAAATGGAAGAAGGGATAGCCCAATAAATTACAATTAAGCCATTCAGCTTAACCCCACTATGGACAATTTATTGGAAAAGAATTCTAAGAATATAAAACCATCACTTAAGAAGGTCTGATCAGGGATACGCAGCATGGCTTCGTCAAGGGGAAGTCTTGTCTTACAAATCTAGTGGAATTTTTTGAAGAAGTGACAAAAACAGTTGATGAAGGACAGGCTGTTGATGTCGTCTACATGGATTTCAGTAAGGCGTTTGACAAGGTTCCTCATGGTAGACTGATAGAGAAGGTGAAGGCGCATGGGATACAGGGTCGGGTATGTAGATGGGTCGAGAACTGGCTCGGGAGGAGGAGACAGAGGGTAGTAGTGGAAGGCTCTTTTTCCGGCTGGAAGTCTGTCACTAGTGGAGTGCCACAAGGCTCAGTACTAGGTCCTCTTCTATTTGTGGTCTACATAAACGACTTGGAAGTAGGGGTAGGTGGTGAGATCAGCAAATTTGCTGATGACACCAAGATGCTTGGATTGGCGGGTATAGAAGAGCAGTGTCAGGCAATACAACAGGACATAGACAGGTTGGTAGACTGGGCAGATAGATGGCAAATGGAATTTAATCCGGATAAATGCGAGGTGATGCATTTTGGCTGGAAAAATGTAGAAGAGAGTTATAGGATAAAAGGTAAAACTATACGGAGCATAGAGACGCAGAGAGACTTGGGGGTGCAGGTTCACAAGTCTCTGAAGGTGTCCTCACAGGTGGAGAAGGTGATAAAGAAGGCGTATAGTATGTTAGCTTTCATAGAAAAGGGTATAGAATACAAGAGTAGGAGTTTGATGTTGCAGTTGTATAGAACTTTGGTTAGGCCTCACTTGGAATACTGCGTCCAGTTCTGGTCGCCGTACTATCGGAAGGATGTGGAGTCCTTGGAGAGAGTGCAGAGGAGGTTTACCAGGATGCTGCCTGGTATGGAAGGACTGTCTTATGAGGAACGATTAGATAGACTGGGGTTGTTTTCCCTTGAAAGACGTCGGCTTAGAGGGGATCTCATAGAGGTGTATAAGATTATAAGGGGTATAGATAGAGTAAATGGAGGTAAACTTTTTCCGCCTTTAGAAATGGATAGGACGAGGGGTCATGGCCATAGGGTGAGGGGGGCTATGTATAGGACGAATATTAGAGGGCAGTTTTTCACACAAAGGGTAGTGGGGGTGTGGAATGCACTGCCGAGTAAGGTGGTGGGAGCAGGCACGCTGGGGCTGTTTAAGGGTCTCTTGGACAGCCACATGAGCGGTATGCAGATAGAGGGATATAGTAGGACTGTTTAACTACGGCTTTTTTTCCACAGGTAATTCGGTCCATACTTGACCAACATTGAGCATGCATTCGGCAGGTGGTGCGGGTACAGCTCTTGGATGTTGATTCATGGGTTGCCTGGTACCTCATGTCGTAAATGAGTGCTTTATGTGGACCATCTGAAGGGCACCATGACAGCTCAGAGACTATCGATGTGGCTGTGCAGACACTTGGAATTGGGCCGGTGTCTGCGGGAGTTTGCGCGTTCTCCCCGTGGTTGCGTGGGTTTTCTCCGGGCACTCCGGTTTCCTCCCACAACCCAAAAATTCGCTCTTAGGCTGATTGGGAAACAAATTGTCCCTATAGTGAGAATTTTCCATATTAGGAATAATACATATTATTATATAGGAATAATATAATAGGATAATGGATTTGCTACTATATAGTTATGACGGCGGCGCGGGCTTGTTGGGCCGAAGGGCCTGTTTCCCGTGCTGTGTTGCTCTTTAATAAAAAAAAAGGTACAGTTCAGTCAGAGATAATCAGGATGGATTTTTGAGGGAAAGTCCTGTCGAACTAATTTGAATGATTTTTTTCAGGAAGTAGCAATGAGGGAAGTAATGCATTTTATAAAGTCTACATGGCAGACTGGCCAGGGAATTAAAAACTCATGGGATCCAAAACAAAGTATCTCATGGAATTTAAAACTGGCTCAGTGACAAGAAACAAAGGATTATGGTGGATGGGTATTTTTATGACTAGATGGCTGTTTTCGTTCAATGAAGTTCTGCAACACTCTGTACTAGGTTTTTTGTTATTCATGGTACAATAATCTTTGTGTTACCCAATTATCTACCAACTAGAATTCTCTACTAGAATTTCTGGTCTTTCCCTCAATACAAATGATCACTTTACCAACCAGAAGTGATTATGAAGCTGTCTGGAACCTGTACCTTCATGCAGTATTATTTTATACTTTAATGTAGGTGTGAACATATTTTTGAAGCTTATAAGTAAAAAGAATAATGTTACTTCCTTAGTACTTGCATGTTAGTTCATGCTAGATGTTTCCCTGTATTCCATTGCTAGACGGAAGTGTTCATCATCCAGCATTTTTGATTAACCAGCAAAACTCACTCCCCACCCACGCTGCATAATAAAGATGTGACTGTACATGTCAATTTACGTGAACAAGAATTGTTAGGAAGATTGCAAATGATCTAAAAATTGACCTAAATTGATCTAAAAAATGATCTAAAAGTTGATAGTGAAGAAGAAACTGCAGATTGCAGGAGGATATCAGTGGACTGGTCAGGAGGGCAGACAAGTGGCAAATAGAATTCAATCTCGAGAAGTGTGGAAATGATGTGGGGGAAGAACAAGCAAGGGAAAGGAATATAAAATAAAAGTGATATTGAGGATGTAGGCAGGAATGAAGAATTTTATATTAGAGGAAAGATTGAATAGGCTGTGTTTGTTTTCTTTGAAATAGAAGACGATGAGGGGAGATTTAATTGAGGTGTATAAAATTATGAGGGCCCAAACAAACAGGTTATGAAGAATTTATGTCTGTTTGCAGAAAGGGACAATGTGCGCACCATGAGTCTGCAGGCAGCACTTACCCCTGAACTGCAGATTCCTAGATCAGCACAGTACCACTGCACCCTCCACCCCTGACAAACCCCAACATGCATATAAGCCTCACACCCTCACACAGCAATTTTGCAGCACTAGATAAGCCCCTAGTACTCTGAGACTGTCGCTTAATGGGACTTATCTCCTCGCTCCCTTTTGACATTGTTGCACCTGGCCCAGACTTTTAGAGACAATTTGTGAATTGCGCCATGTGATGTCATGCCGGAGAGGTGGGAAAGGTACAGGAGCAGGGAAAGGGCAGTGTCAGATTCAATAATTATATGTAAAACTATTCAGTGCATGGAAATTGAATGGGCGTGATGCTGTTTGCGCCACCAAAAGTTGCCTGGGAGGATCCTGAACCACCCGACTCTGGCTGCAATTTCAATTTTTCAAGTCTTGCTCTATTTACCCACCCTTTATACAGCACAGTGGGGCAGAGAGATTGTACCCAATGTGTGTAGAACCCATGCCCCAGCGAGCCAGTGTGTATGGAACCTGTGCCCCAGTGAGTGTGGAACCTGTGCCCCAGTGAGTGCCAATGTGTGTGGAACCTGTGCCCCAGTGAGTGCCAGTGTGTGTGGAACCTGTGCCCCAGTGAGTGCCAGTGTGTATGGAACCTGTGCCCCAGTGAGTGCCAGTGTGTGTGGAACCTGTTCCCCAGTGAGAGTCAATGTGTGGGGAACCCCTGCTCCAGTGAAAGTCAATGAGTGTAGAATCTGTGCCCCAGTGAGTGTCAGTGCATGTAGAATCCATACCTGAGTGAGAGTTAGTGCGTGTGGAACCCACACTCCAGTGAGAGTTAGTGTGTGTGGAATCTGTACCCCACTGAGTGTCAGTGTCTGTGGAATCCATGGTTGAGTGAGAATCAGTGTGTGTGGAGCTTATATTCCAGTGAGTGAGTGAGTGTGTGTGTGGTTTTGTGTGGGTGTGTGGGTGTGTGTGTGGGTGTGTGTGAAACCCCCGCTCTAGTGAGAGTCAGTGTGAGTGGAACACCTGTCCAGTGAGAGTCAGTGGCTGGAATTTTATCAGCATGCCAGCCCCGATTTCAAGGGCAGGGCTCAGCTTGGAGAACAGCATTCTCCGTTGGCCTCAAGGGGGATTGTGTGAAACTGGGCAGACGTGCCAGTAAAATTCCGCCCAGTGTGTGTGTGTGTAGAACCCATAGTCCAGTCTGTCTGTCTGTCTGTCACTTTCACAGTTTCAAATTCTGAGAAATTAGCTCAGCACAGACCATAAATTAACACTGTGACCTTCAGAAATTACCTGCAATACCGTCACACTCAATTATTTTCCTTCAAAGTTGTGTTCCGCTTCAGAGGGATTTTCTTTTTTCCAAAGCTGCTACAGTTCAGGTAAAGTGAGCAATTTGTTTCAAATGCAATCCACAGCACACACAAGGGAGCATTCAGACTCAACCTGCCTTGGAATCCCGACAGGTGGGAGAACACCCAATCCTCCCCGTTCCCCACGCCAACACCTCAGTATTGGAGGCTGCTTTGAACACTGAAGCAAACTGCTTGTGATGGGAAACTAAAAACTTGGATCATGAATGAACTTCAACTGCACAATGCTTTATTTCTGGTTCATTTTCTCTGTGTGGAATAGAATTAAATTTAATGCGCTGCATGTACATGTATGATCACTCATATACAGGAATTGGAAAAATGACTTTACACAATGTGCCATGCTTTTACTGCTTAACAGTGAGAGTATTAGTTGGCTTGATGTTCAGCCATTATGAACATCTTGAAAAAACAATATTGAATATGTGTCCTTCCGTACACAATTATGCATATGTATGTGTTTGGGGATGTTCACAGTAACTTCATTACAGTGTTAATGTAAACCTACTTGTGACTAATAAATAAACTTTAAGCTCAGTGGAATTTTGAAAAGGAGGGACATAAAATGGTTCGGCCAGGAGTCCAATGGTCTACTGACTTTGAGATATGATTCGTCAACAAACTTTAGTGGGTGTGGAGGGATTTGACTGATTTGGACGAGATAAGACAAAACATCGGCATTGAAATGAAAAGAGTTTCCAGAGGTTTAGGAGGAGAGTTTAAGTTGATTTATTTATTTATAACAAGTAGGCTTACATTAACACTGCAGTGAAGTTACTGTGAAAATCCCTAAGTTGCCACACTCCGGTGCCTGTTTGGGCATGGTGAGGGAGAATTTACCATGGCCAATGCACTTAACAAGCATGACTTTCGGACTATGGGAGGAAACTGGAGCACGCAGAGGAAACCCACACAGAAATGGGGAGAATGTGCAGATTTCACACAGACAGTGACGCAAGCTGGAATTGATCCTGGATCCCTGGTGCTGAGAGACAGCAGTGCTAACAATTGTGCCACTGTGCTTCCCTACAGAGGTGCATTTGCATCCACACCAGTAAAAGATGCACTGTTAAATAGTCAAAAGAAAATCAACTTATAGCACTCACTTATAGCACTGTTTAGATACATACATGAAAAATAGCCATTCAAAGTATCAGTGGAACCATCCCCAAGCAAGAGTTTGTGTTTCACCAGGGAAACATTCAATTCTATTTCTATTTTCCATCTGCTATTGACTCAACATGAAAATTCCGAGGACTCAGAAAGCATGAAGTGCTTTCATAAAGCTAGATTCCCTCTTCAATTGCTAAAAAAAATTCTACCCACCACTGTGAGGTCACAGAAGTCCTGCCCCATTTTGTTTAAATCAGTTGCAATCCAAGACAGGTTCCTGGGCTCATTCCCTGCTTTCAAATGGGGGGCAGCTATTGAGATTGTGAAAAATCCAATAGCGCTGGACTGAAAGCACCAGTGCAACATTATAAGAGATGGCCAATCATTTGAAGTTTAAAAGAGGGAATTTTTGTAGGCCTTGAACTTGGTGTGAAGCCAAAATTGAAAAGACGCCCACATGGGCCATTTAGGATCATAGAGTGCAAAAAGTGGTCATTTAGCCCATTGAGTTGTACCAACAACAATCCCATACCGGCTATTTTCATGCAATCCTATGTATTTAGCCTGCTAATCTCACTGACACTAGGTGCAATATATCATGGCCAATCAACCTTACTGGTATATCTTTCGAGTGTGGGAGGAAACTGGAGCACCTGGAAGAAACCCACGTAGATACAAGGAGAAAGTGCAAACTCCACATAGACAGTCACCCAAGGCCGGAATTAAACCCGGTCTCTGGTGCTGTGAGGCAGCAGTGCTAACCAGTGTGTCAGTATGCTGCCCAATTATGAGAGGACTGCCTCTCTTATGAAGAGAGGCTGAGGGATTTGAGGTTGTTTTCGTTAGGAAGGAGGCGGCTAAGAGGGGACCTAATCGAAACATATAAGATGATTAGAGGTTTAGATAGGGTGGACAGTGATAGCCTTTTTCCTAGGATGGAGAAAGCTAGCACGAGGGGACACAGCTTTAAATTAAGGGGTGATAGTTATAGGACGGATATCAGAGGTAGGTTCTTTACCCAAAGGGTGGTTCGGGAGTGGAATGCCCTGCCTGCAGCGGTTGTAGATGCGCCAAGTTTGGTGGCGTTTAAGAGGTTAGTTGATAAGTATATGGAAGAGAAGGGAATGGTTTAGTTTGGAGGGGCATTGCTTTTTATATTGGTCAGCGCAACATCGAAGGCCAAAGGGCCTGTTCTGTGCTGTAATGTTCTATGTTCTAATTCTCCATTCAGGATGTTCAGCATCTCACTGCTACTAGTCTGGGCTGAGAAGCAGCTTTCACAAGGTACACCTGTGAAAGGTGGATAGGATAGAACTAGGACAGGATATTGGGCCTCATCTTTTGGTGACATTTGTGTGCAGTAGGGAAGGCAGGGAAGCCTGGCAATAGTCCCATTATGGATAGGGGGATTAAAGTTCAGATTGAATGGGATAGCAACATTACATTTCATTGCTCTGTTTTTCTGTCTGCTATTCAGCTTGCACCACCTTTCATTTTTCTAAATTCCAATGATATAGCAGAAGAAAATGGAACCCATGTTTTCACTACTGAAATGTAAGTGTCGTCACTAGTCGAATAAGACTTAGCTGTAGTGATAGCAACCAGTAATGTAATGAAATGAAACTCTGCCTAAATTTCATTTCCTTTTTAACTAGCAGTAAAGAAATGCATGTTTCAGGATATTCCAAAAATAGCAAAATAGTGCAGTACATCTAATGTTACTCTTTAAGGAGTTGTTTTCTTCTTCTAGAACCAGCTGTTTAGAGCAGATTTGCTTGACTGCTTTCAGTGAACATGTTGCCCATAAGCGGGTGTTAACATTTTCCACCACATTCTGCAGGCATCCAGACAAATAAATATCTGTGTATTCTCAAAAATCTCATGCAGCTTTATAGACACATGCATCACCTGTGTGATAGAGAGTGTTATAGTACTGCTGTATTTCATCTAAAACCAGCAACTTCCAAAAAAAAAATCAGTTTAATTTCAGGATAAGAAGCTCTAGATCCAAATTAGTCGCACAAAGGGCAGGACTTTGGGCAGGGACATGTCAAAAAAGTTGTTTGAGTTGTCGTTCAAATGAATGCTGTTGTTGCAAAGTTGCAGTACATTGTGCTTCATAGTATTGGACACCATAGGAGTCCATTCCATCATCGCAAGGGACAGAACAAAGATTGAAAAGGGAACTAACATTGGAGGAAGCAGTATTTTGGTTTGTTTTTCAGCACCCTTTATCAGGGCAAGTAAGGTTTATTTATTAGTCACAAATAGGCTTACGTTAACATTGCAAGCAAGTTACTGTGAAAATCCCCTAGTTGCTGTGCTCCAGCACTTGTACAGTACACTCAGGGAGGATTTAGCATGGTTGATCCGCCTATCCAGCTCATCTTTGGGAGGAAACAGGTGAATGTGCAAACTCCACATAGACAGTAACCCATGCTGGGAACTGAACCCAGTGTCCTTGTGCTGTGAGGCAGCAGTGCTAACCATTGTGCCACGATCCAGGCACATGGTGACAAGTCAATTTCCCTCTGAACAACGAAGCTGAGTAACATAGAGAACAAAGGATGAGAAACAAGACAAAAATACATATTATTATAATTATAAGGATTATTTTAATTTGAATACTGTAGCTTTAAATTTAGGGTAAAATGAAGAGGGTCATGTGATCAATTCTGATCTCTGCTTGATTGTAAGTTGGGGTGGATTGATTTTCAGAGACAAAGGAAATCTTAGATTATTTTACTGAGAAGGAGAAGCAAGGTATTTATGCTTGGAGAAAATGGCAGCAGTCTCTGAGTTTACAATGAGTAGATCCTGAATCTCTTAAAGGCCCAGAAAAGTGTTATAGATATCAAGTTTAAGCAGTTGTGCTGGAAACTATCCATTTATTTCTAAGGTGAAAGGGTGTTGAGATAGAACCATAAAACCATAGAACATTACAGCACAGAAACAAGCCTTTTGGCCCTTCTTGGCTGTGCTGAACCATTTTTCTGCCAAGTCCCACTGACCTGTACCTGGATCACATCTCTCCATACCCCTCTCATCCATGTACCTGTGCAAGTGTTTTTAAATATTAAAAGTGAGCCCGCATTCACCACTTCATCTGGCAGTAAAAACCATAGATCAAAGATAGTTAATAAATATTTCAGCCAAGATGCAATGTTCATGTGTTTCATATTGTCATAGAAGAAAGGGACAAAGGAAGCTATTTCCTGAGATCAGGTTACAGGCTGCCCTACAAATCAATAAATCTCACAGGCAGACAAAGGTTCCTTGTGGTCAGCAGAGAAGAAGGTTGCTTGACTTTCCAAACCCCCACATTGGACATGGGAGGGAGCATCTAGTTGAAGCCTTCTACAGACTCTGGAAGATTTATTCTGGCATGGCTGGACATCAGAAGAATTATTGAAATAGACTTTATTGTTGGTGGTAGATTTAAGAAACTGTCCAAAAACTGAGGAAAGCACATAAAGACAGTCATTCAAAGTCACTACGTGGTGAAGTGGGGATACAAGAACCAATTGGAAGTTGGGAGCATCGGTGAAGTGTTAGCTAGAAGGACGATAATTCCATGGAGAATGTGTAACGTGATAAATATGAAAGGTAAATGTTGCTCTCTGTAGTTTCAAGTATAAGTTGTCTACAAAATAAATAGTCAATGGTGCTTTTTGTAATTTGCTACATCAAAAGTTTTAAAATCCTATTATATAATTATTTCAGCTAACAACTAAGATCATGGGCGGAATTTTTTATTAATTTAGCTTAGTGTTGTTCAGACAAGAAAAACCAGTGAATAACCCACTGGTGACATCAATGAACTCTCACGTATTTTTAGGGACTTGGATTTTTTTTTCATAAATTTCACACTACACAGATGGTGGGCTGGCTCTGATTTGCCCGCCCCATTATTGCGTGAGCACTTCAATAAAGAGGGCGCACCATTTAAACTTCTCAGCACTTTTTCCAAGTCCAGTCAAAAGGATGGCACGCTAAGTAAGCTGGTTTTCTGAAAGAACACTCACCAAAATGCTGCATGTTCTGGAGGAGAGGCTGGACATACAGTACCCTTGGGCTGGCTGAAGAGTAACCAGCAAGGTCACCAAAAGGTAGTGACAATGCTGGTCAGTGAAGTTCCCTGCACAGAAAGGAGATGAATGTTTTTCTCTGTGCACCCTTAGTAAGTCACCACTCACACACTCATCACATCCACTGGGAGCTCATCACTGCCACCTTATGGGTTCTCACCACTCGCTCTCCCACAAGCTTCTCATCTACCCTGCACCTCATCTCGTCAGCACATTCTAGTTTCCACTCATCAAGCACAAATAGCATCTGACCCAGCATGCATCCTGTTTACACTTTCCTCATCTGTCTCCTTGCAGAACAACCTAGCTAACAATAAAAAGGAGAGGGCACAGATGGACAGGGATATGTCCAAAGTGAAAACCCTCTTACTGATGAAGAACAGAATCCTCCAGCTAGCAGCAAAGGAAGCGGACTCTACCTGCACTAAGAGCAAAATGAATGCAAGAAACAAAAAAGTGAAGACCCATGACATAATCATCATTCTGGCCAAATTAATGTGGGTTTTCTCTTTCCTATCATTATGCCTTGCCATGTTCTAATCCCACATCCCTTTCCTTGCAGGAAAGTCAATGGAGCAGCTCAGTCCATTCATAAATGTGACTTTAAATACCAGCCAGCGGAGTAATTCTGAGGCATCAGAGGTATTGCCTGCATCTCCACCTGCACAGACACGCACACCGTTTAGTTGAAATTAGTAGGACAAGCTTCTGGATCACTAATTGGTGAGCACTTCATTTCTGATGATCCACAACAGTTGGAGGCAGATTTGTCTCAGAGATCTGGCACTCAAAGGACACCTGGAGGCCAGGATACTGCTGAGTGCAGTCAGTTGACATGCCTCTGGACTCGGTCATCCCTCAACTGCTGGAGTTACAAAGCTAGAGTCAGGGACATCAGGAAGGGATGTCAGCTTTACTGCTTGGAGTGCACAGTCAACTGGAGGAGATTATGCTATCATTCTGAGGTAACCAAGCCAACACATTGAGGGTGGCGACTGCAATGGAGACTTTGGTGCAGGATGTGCATTCCATGATGGTGGATGTTCACTGCATGGTTCAGACCATGCAGTCATAGTTCAGGGAGTGATTTGGGGCATGATGGAAGCACTTGTAGGCATGCAGGAATGCTGTTGCCAGAGTTCCACACACACGAGGACGGTCTTAATAGGGATCTTGGCTTCATGACACACTATCTGTAACCCCCGTAACTTGCCTGGGTTAGCAAAAAACCTCACTTACTGTGCTGTCTGGAGAAAATACACAATTCTCTAACCAATGCTCAGATTCCCTTCACACACATTGTTAGCCACTTTAACGCTTGAATAGCAGGTTAGGTGTAAGGATTCGCATTCTAATCAGCAATCTGTGACTGTCTGTGTTGATATGTGTGCTATTGCAGACCAGAACACTGCATTTGCCTGACAAAGACACAGAGTGTCGAAACCTCGCAAATTTACTATCAAATAAATCGGTTGGATTTAAAATTGGTGTTGCTAAATTCTTACTGAGTTGCCAGAGGATGCCAGGACTTCTGGATCTCAGTCCAGCTGCCCTTGAACCCAAGGACGAATCCAGGGGTCCCCAAGATTCCATAAGAAGTAGGAGTACCTGGTGAGTAGCCTGGGGCCTTTCACCCAGGAGACTCTGATAGTACTCAGCCTGAGTTCCCTCTTCCTGTGAGCAACACCACTCCAGTCCCACACACTAATGAGGGTTGCACCACTAAACTTATGCTGCCTTGAAGCAGATTGGATCCTTCAGGTCTTAGTTCTCCAGAAGATGCCCACCAAGGTCATCACAGACACCATGGTGTGGTGGATAACAGGCCTCCGCCACTTCAGTTGTGGATCCTGGGAAAACACCAAGATGAGTTAGCATCAGGGTTAGGAAGGTAAAGAAATGAGAGTTGCATATTGTGTTGTTAGCCACTTGTACATAGCGAGCACTTCTGTGTATGTGTGGACATTTCTGTGAAGTATTAAACCTAATGTTTTGTACCATCTTACTGCACTCCTGCTCTCAGATTTCTTTGCGACATAACCTGCCACAAATACAGTAGCATACATCTAACATGCAAACAGCACTGCTTTCACTTCCCATTTATGAGGACGTTAGCCCACTGGTTGGCTTTCCTTCACACTGACTGGACACACTCATGCCAGTGTCACCTGACCACTCCTCTGTGGTCACCCTCACCACTCAACCAGTCATTAGGAAAATCTGATCTCACTATAAGTGCAGCGACGCCTATGTGAGAGCCATTTCTCTGCACCAGTGACACTGATCATTGGGGTACACTTTAACTATGGAGGAGCCTGCAACAAAAGAGAAGGCCCTGTCTGCATGTCATCATCCTGAGATTATCCTGGTCACTGAGACTTCCTGAGCTGCTTTCAGCTAGGCAGGAATCAGCCATTTAATTTATTTATTAGTGTCACAGTTAGGCTTACATTAACAATGCAATGAAGTTGCTGTGAAACTCCTTAGTCACCACACTCTGGCGCTTGTTCAGATGCACTGAGGAAGAATTTAGCATGGCGAATGCACCTAACCAGCACATCTTTTAGACTGTTGGAGGAGAACAGTGCACCCAAAGGAAAACCATGCAGACACGGGAAGAATGTGTTAACTCCACACAAACGGTGACCCAAGCCGGGAATCAAACACAGGTCCCGGGTGCTGCGAGGCAGCAGTGCTAATCACTGTGCAATTCACTGGCAGTCAATCTTTGTGGACCAATGTTCTGTCATCACTGTAAGCCATTATCGTACTCCTCCATCGTAAAGAGTGTGAGCAACTTATGACATTTATGAGTCTGTGGCCAAATTCCCCTGCAACTGGATTTTCAAGTTTGCTGATGACACACCATAGTGGGTCGGATCTCAAACAATGACGAGATACAGTGTCGGAATGAGATAGAGAATTTGGTGGATTGGTGCAACAACAGTAATCTCTCTCTCAACGTCAACAAAATGAAGGAGATTACCATTGACTTCAAGAAACATAAAGGAGAACATGTCCCTGACTAGTTCAATGAGGATTAGACAGAAAGGATTGAGAGCTTCACATCACCAACAACCTGTCCTAGTCCCCCTCTGCTGTTACAATAGTTAAGAAAGCGTACAATGTCTCTACTTTTTCAAAAGACTAAGGAAATTTGGCATTTCAGCTATAATTCTCACCAACTTTTGCAGATGCACCATAGAAAACATTCTTTCTGATTGTATCACAACTTGGTACGGCGCCTGCTCTGCCCAAGACCACAATAAAATAGAAAAGGTCATGAATATAACCCAATCCATCATGCAAACCAGCCTTCAAGTCATTGACCCTGTCTATATTTCCCGCTGCCTTGGCATAGCAGCCAGCATAATTATGGACCCCCCCTCAGACCCCAGATATTCTCTCTTCCACCTTCTCCTGGTGGAAAAGGATAGAAAAATTTGAGGTCATATACTAACTGACTCAAGAACAGCTTCTTCCCTGCTGCTGTCAGACTTTTGAATGGACCTACCTTGCATTAAGTTAATCTTCCTCTGCACCCTAGCTGTGACTGTAACAGTACATTCTACACTCTCTCCTTTTTTTCTCAATCAATAGTATGTTTTGTCTGTATATCATATGAGAGGTAATACTTTTCACTGTTTACTAATACATGTGACAACAATAAATCAAATCAAATCAACTACACTTGCCCATGATTGGAGCAGTATCAGGGGTATAGTTGCACTGCTATTACTCAGTGAGAAAGAGCCATTTGCCATGATGGGAGCCCAGTAGCTTGGGTGCCTTAAGCTCTCCTGCTCATTCAGGCCCTGCTGGACAACCTCTCCCTCCTCCTGCAGTTCCCATTTTTCAGTCTGGTTGGTCAGTTCCTTGTCCCGGTCTCCCAAAGGAAGGAATGTTGCACATAAATGGCTTTACAATATCCAAAGCCTTCAATGCAAATCCACAAGGTTAAATGTGGCTTAATTCCTTTCATTCCCCATTGACTAAAAAAATCTGGAACATTGAATTGCTGTTTTAATAAGTCCTTATAAAACTGTACAAAAACAGCATGCATTTGAATGATAGAATCATAGAATCCTACAATACAGAAAGAGGCTATTCGGCCCATTGACTCTGCACCAACTATTATCCCACCCAAGCCATATGCCCGTAACCCCATGCATTTACCCAGACACTAAGAGGCAGTTTAGCATGGCCAATCCACCTAATCTGGACATCTTTGGATCGTGGGAGGAAACCGGTGCACCCAGAGGAAACCACACAGACACGAGGAGAATGTGCAAACTCTGCACAGAGGGTGACCCAAGGTGGGAATCAAACTTGGGTCCCTGACGCTGTGAGGGAGCAATGCTAATTACTGTGCCATCGTGCCGCGTGGCATTATTGTTTAAAGAATTTTCAGAAAGACTATCAAAAATTTGCAGAAATTTTGAATACAACAAATAGATTTATTTTATAACTGGTTCTCATTTCTAACTGTCATAGATTCACAAAAGCTCTGCATTCTCTATAAATTAATGTCCTATATTAATATTGTCCAGGTATTGTCCAATTACTCTGACAGTAATGAAAAGCAATGTGAATAATAATTCCTTAAATCCAAGCCATCACCCTATTGATTTACTTCTTGCCGTGCCTAAGATTAATGTTCTCCTTTGTGGTTATGTCACAAAGTGTACTTTATTCTTGGCACAGATCAAAGGCTAGGCAACAACTCTTGTGACACTTGAAGCTTTCCAGTAGTACAAGGATTGGTCCCAGGAATCTAATACCGCACCGATTGTGAGGTAAAGTGAAGGTAGAAACTGAAAGAGCAGATTTTCTCATTAATACATCATTGAAATCTTATGAAGTAGAGTTAGAGTTTCTAGCTCAGAAACATTTTATATTTGTTTCCAATAATCTCTTCTCACTAAATCCATGTCCCAACCCCCAATTGCCATTGGTTTAAATGATTCTAAATATAGCATTTTATTCAGCTCAGTCTCCACTCACAGCCACAAAGGAAATATGGTTCAGATAGCATTTAGTAGTGTCCAACCATTACAGTGTCCCTTAAGGACCACCACCTTGTACAATCCATTTTTAAAAATTAATTGATGGGACATGGGCATGACTGGCTGGCCAGCATTTATTACCCATGTCTATTTGCCCTTGGCTAGGCCATTCAGGAGGCAGTTGAGAGTCAACCACATTGCTGTGGTTCTGGAATTATATGTAGGCCAGACCAGATAAGGACTTCATATTTTCTTCCCTAAAGGAACCCAGATGGGTTTTTCTGACCACTGACAATGGTCTCATGGTCACCTGCAGATTCTTAATTCCAGATTTTTGTTTTGAATGCAAATTCCACTATCTGTGTGGTGGTATTCAAACCTGGTTCCCCTGAACATTAGCTAATTTTCTGGACTAATGGTCTAATGATAATACCACTGGGCCATCAACTCCCCATGATTGCCGTAGAGAATATATTTGTTATGAATTGACTGGTGAATAGTACATATCCATCCAGTTAAGAGTATTCTAGATGTTTCATAAAAAAATAGAATGATCAGTTGTAGGTCTGAAGTAAGCCAATTAAATGGTACCTTATGTAAGCTGTAATTGAGATTTGCAACTCTATGCTTACCATATGGAGGTAAACTAGAACCATTGAATCCAACTAAAAGTCCAATTATATTGAATCTCAAATTTGGAACTTGATTCACTGTCTATTGCTGCCACCAAAGCAGAACAATTTGCCCTGACCCTGGATGAAGCATTCCTCATTAGTATATTTACCAACAAGTAGAAATAAGCACCATGTCAGTCTGAATTAGATAGATTCAAATTTAGGCTGCAAAGATGGAAAAAAAGGAGTAATAACTGCTGAACTCAATCCTCACAGAAGTATTTATCTGTGGCATGATATTCTGAGTTCAATGTTAGAAAACATTGTTGATGTCACGATTGCCCAAAAAATATGAGTATTCAAACACCACTGAAATAACTTGACATTTATAAATTTCTCATAACAAGTCAAAGATCCCTACTAACTCCACACTTCAGGATTACTTCAGAAAAGCAGTAGCTGTTATTAAAGATGAAATCATCCCAATCCCTTGGAGACAGACAACGAGGTGGGACCAGAAACAACTTGATCAACTATGATCAAAATGAATGGCACAGCGGGCTCGAAGAGCAGAATGGCCTATTCCTGCTTCTATTTTCTACGTTTCTTAACTTCTGAGAAATACACGTTGGGTCAGCAGCTTAATAAATTCCCGTCGAGCCACCTTTACCTAGGTGAGTTTATCTGCAGTGATCGCAGCAGCAGCAGGTAGCTAATCTACAGAGCTGCATACTCATTTGTGGGTTGATGGGGTTCCCAAACTTGGGTGGGCCCAGTAAGCACTTGGAGCTGGCTTCTGGTGGCTGCCTGGGGATGAGGGTGGGATGTGATGAGGGCCATAATAGAGCCAAGTCAGACAGGCTGATTGATGAGACCAGAAAGATAAAGAAACTCAATGCCTTGGGATTTGAGGGGATATGGGCAGGGGATGGTGGGGGGAGTGTAATTTGAGGGACTGAGGGGTGTGGGGGGGGTGGTGGGGGGCAATGTCAACCTATGCATCTGCAGTCCAGGAGCCTTAAGTGTAAAGGGATGTCAGCTGTGAGTTCTGTGAATTATTATTAGCCTATTATCTCTGCCTTTCCTTGAAGGAGAAAACAATTGTGCCTTGCTGCATTTATGAGACTCATGCTTGTGACACTAATTGGCCATCAAAATTTAACCCTTGGCAACATCAGCTCTCCACAATCTCAAAGTCAGAGAATGGTATTAAAGCCTCAAGTTTGAGGCCTTTAAGCATGGGGGCACAGGATTAAGAGACAATTGCATTACTTTTCTGTCTGGTCCCCAATGTCCATCACTCAGGCTCTACCAACACTGTGTCTCCTTCCTGAAGTTGTCCAACATCATTTGCCAATGAAGACTCTGCCTAACTAAGAAGACTGTGCAACACCTATGCCATCTCTTTGTGGTGGTGGAGGCCACCTGCTTGCTGTGGCAGCCCTCAACTTCTTTGCCATGGGGTCCCTCCAGGCATCCACCAGGAAGCTCTTTGGAATGTTGTACATATTCATACACAACCGCATCCATGAGGATTACAATGAATGCAAGGTGTGTTGACAACGTCTACTTTGGTCTGGACCAAGCCTGGCAGAATGAGAGGGGTTTAGGCTTTGGGTATGTGGTTGGTAGGCTGCACCCTTGTTGCTCTCTGCACCCCATGCACCAAGGAATCCCTTCATCAACCAGAAAGTGTTACCCTTCTTCAATGTGCAGCTGATGTGCAGCCATCTGATACTTGTCCTGCCTATGTCTGCTCGTTTTCTAGAAAGTGTATATGATAGATCCATTCTCAGCCAATCACAGAGCCCTGGAATCTTTGAAGGACATCCCAGGCTACAGAAATGGCTCCTTGGGAACAGGGAATATCCCCCCAGGCCATAAAGGTACACAGCATAGAAAAAAAATCCCTTCTGCTCATTGCATCTGCACTAATCAAAGAAAACTACCTAACTTTCAAATCCTATTTTCCAGCACTTGGCCCATAGCTTTGTGTGCCTTAGCATTGAAAGTGCCATCTAAATATTTCTTAAATATTATGAGGGTCTCTACATCTGCTAATCTTTCAAGCAATGAGTTCCAGACTCCCACCATGTTTTAGGTAAAAAGGATTTTCCTCACATCCCTCTAAACCTCCTGCCCCTTAACTTGCATCTAGGTCCCTGAGTCATTGATCCCTCCACCAAGGGGAAAGATTTCTTGCTGTCTATCTGTGTCCTCATAATTTTATACCTCTCAATCATGTTCCCCCTCAATCTCCTCTGCTGCAGGAAAAACAGCCCCAATCTATGCAATCTCTCTTCACAACTAAAACACTCCTCTGCACCCTTTCCAATTCTATCACCTCCATCCTGTAATGTAGATTCCAAAGCTGTCCACAATACTCTAGCTGTAGTCTAACCAATGCTTTATATAGAACATAGAACAGTACAGCACAGTACAGGCCCATCGGCCCTCGATGTTGTGCTGAGCTATGACCAAACCCAAGATCAAATTATCCCACTCCCTATCATTCTGGTGTGCTCCATGTGCCTATCCAATAACCGCTTGAAAGTTCTTAAACTGTACAACTCCACTATCACAGCAGGCGATGCATTCCACACGCAACCATTCTTTGAGTAAAGAATGTACCTCGGACATTTCTCCCGTATCTCCCATCATGAACCTTAAAGTTATGCCCCCTAGTAACAGCTACATCCACCTGAGGAAATAGTCTTTGCACGTCCATGCTATCTATCCCCCTCATCATCTTATAAATCTCTATTAAATTGCCTCTCATCCTCCTCTCTCTAAAGAGAAAAGCCCCAGCTCCGTCTACCTTTCCTCATAAGTCTTACCCTCCAAACCAGGCAGCATCCTGGTAAATCTCCTCTGCACTCTGTCTAATGCTTCCACATCCTTCTTATAGTGAAGTGACCAGAATTACACACAATATTCCTAATGTGGTCTCACCAAGGTCCGTATAGTTGCAGCATAACCCTATGGCTCTTAAACTCAAACCCCCTGTTAATAAATGCTAGCACACTATAAGGCTTCTTCACGGCTCTATCCTTCAGTGGCAACCTTCAGGGATCTATGGACACGAACCCCAAAATCTTTCTGTTCCTCCACGTTTCCTCAGAACCCTGCCATTGACCCTGTAATCTGCATTCAAGTTTGTCCTACTAAAATGAATCACCTCACACTTACCAGAGTTAAACTCCATTTGCCACTTTTCTGTCCAGATCTGCATCATACTTTGCAGCCTGCAAGAGCCCTCCATCTCATCTACTACTCCACCAATCTTGGTGTCATCAGCAAATTTACTAACCCACCCTTTAGCCCCCTCTTCCAATTCATTGATAGTTCCAGCGTAACCTCACTGCCCTTAAACATTATGTCTTAGCTAATAAAGGGAACTGTATCATATGCCTTCTTAACCATTTTATCCACCTATCCTGCTACTTTAAGGGACCAGTGTAAATGCATGCCAATGTCCCTTTAATCCTTGGTGCTTCCCACGATCCTGTCATTCATCATGCCTTATTTCATCTGCCTAAGCTCTTCATGTTGCACTTATGCAGATTGGTGTCCATTTGCCACTGATCTTCTGGAAGGTGCTGGCACTGAGCAGTTTCCAGGAATATCTCTTTCTCCTTTCTTAAATAATGGTATCACATTGGCATCTCCTGTGGGGGAGATTGGGACTGGTGCGATGGGGGTGGGGAGGGTCCGTAAGGCAGTAATTAGGGGTGGGGAGGGTCCGTAAGGCAGTAATTAGGGGTGGGGGGAGTGGTTGGGAAGATCAGCAACCAGGGAGGCTTCTGAGAAGGCCAGCGATCAGAGGCCAGTGATCAGGAAGCCGATGATGGAGGGGTGCAGTGCACTGATCTCCCCACTGAGAAATCGGCACATGTGGCCATTAAGCAGTGTACGGACAGGATAAGACCCCGCCCCTTATTTTCCAGAGTGGATCACACTGAGGCACTCTGTAATGCTCAGAGCATCAGAGATTCATTCAGTAAAAAAATGGGTGGGAAATATTCCCTTTTTCCCATTATTTGGGCTCTTACTTTTGGGAATATCTTGGTCTTTCAGATTTGTCCCAAAATACTTCACATGCAATGAATTACTTTGAAATTAAATTACTACATAGGCAAACACCGCAGTTATTTCACACAGTTTAAGATCCCACTATGCGTAAATGAATGACCAGTTAATTTGTTGGGCAGTGTTGATTGTGGGATAAATGTTGGCCAGAACACTGGGAAAACTTTCTTTTTTTCACAAAACAACACCAGATTTTCTTTCCCACTCATCACTTATGCTAGTGTTCAAGTTCTCTGTATCTCTTCCAGCAAGATTATACCAATGGAAAGATGGGCAGGATTTTACAACCTCACTCAGGCAAGACCAGAAATTACTGCCTGAGGTCAACAGAGATTTCCATTGTCAGACCCTCACCTGCTCCGATTCCATGGTGGAATGGGCAAGGTGGCAGAGTTCTGGCTGATAACTTCAGTAGAAATTCACACCATGTACATGCTGGAGTGAGGGTCAAAGCACAACTTGAAAGTGCTGCTGACTGGACCACGCGAGTAAGCTGGTTTATTAGAAGAACGTCATTTTCGTGAGAATAGTGTTTTCCATCCTATTTCTGTTTGTATTCAACCAATGACAAATTTCATCATGGCGTGTACAACTGTAGGGGAATTTCACAGTAACTTCACCGCAGTGTTAATGTAAGCCTTATTTATGACTAATAAATAAAATTTACTAACTCTGCCCCTGGTTGTTTTAACTGATTAGCAATGCTGTCTCACAGCACCAGAGACCTGGGTTTGATTCTTGGCTTAGGTCACTGTCTGTATGGAGTGTGTACCTTCTCCCGGTGTCTGCGTGGGTTTCCTCTGGCTGCTCCGGCTTCCTCCCACAGTCCGAAAAACACGCTGGTTGAGTGCATTGGCCATGCTAAATTCTCCCTCAGTGTACCCAAACAAGTGCTGGACTCTGGCACCTAGAGGATTTTCACAGTAACTTCATTACAGTGTAAACATAAGCCTACTTGTGACACTGATAAATAATTAAATAAAATATACTATTCCTATGCAGAAGTTTCTAATTGTTAGAAGTTTGCTCTAGATACCTGCTGATTGGGAACGAGCCTCTTTAAGACCAGGCAGTCAAGCAAGCAGCATCTTCAAGCAAAGTCCACAGATTGGCAGCATCTACAGCACTGCGGGAGGTTATATCAACAGCAACCTGGTGGCTGATGAGGAATCACAGGAGTTTGATGATTTAATATTTGCCTTAAAAACTGGTAAGTGATTGATAAATAACTTGATGATAGAAGTGAACATACCTTACTTTATCAGGTGATTAATTCACGCTAAGGCTCGTGCTTTTTAGGGATACGGAAACTGCAGAGCTGATAGAACCATGAGGAAGAACTGTAATATTGGATGTGTTTTATTGCAATGCCTTTATTGTGAATGAATCCAGTCTGTAGCTGATTTTGCTCTCACTGTATTGTCAGCCCTTTGCTACATGGTATCCTTATAGCAAATTGCACAACTCTGCATCTGTCAACCTTTAGACCCAGATCCTGAGATGTCCATGCCATTATAAAATAGGTATGCAAGGCTTTCAAAAATGGTTCGACACATGTTGGCAGGCATCTACTTAAGCTATAATAACACACCAGCCTTTCATGCCAATAGAAACATGGCATACTATAATTAAAGAGTTTCCAAAAGAGATCCACACTGTTAGTTAGACATAGACATATCCTCGTAACGTCATCTGCTCCATTGCTCCAGAGTTCTCAGGGAAAAAGAGTTTCTATGTGGACTAATCCTGTCTCTCAAAGTTAAAGCTGTACACCCACATTCCCCTATGCAGTTGCGCATCGATAGATGTGCACAGAGCATGCATTGTGCAACCCGATCTATTTGGCATACACCTACGGGATTCCCATTGCAAAACTCACTCATGTTGGGGCCATAATTAAATAACTTATAACTGTGACATGAGAAACCAACAGTAAAAAGGACACACAAAAAGAAACATTGTAAGAAATGACTGAAATAGATTTATTACTGTGTTAGTTTTGTGGCCTCTGTCAGCCCTCAATGCACATATAAATAACTGTTTTTCACCTGACATCCTGCATACCAAAACAAGAGGAAATGATCGAGCCCACCGGAAACTGCACTGACACATCACACGTTTCCAGTAACCCAATTATCACTCAAATGTTAAAGTGAGAAACTTCAAGTTCAGTTACTTCCACTATTTTTTGTCTGATGTTTTCATGGGATGTAGGGGTTAGTGGCTGGGCCAGCATTTGATACCTATCTCTAATTGCCCTTGAATTGGGTAGCTTGCTAGGTCATTTTAGAGAGCAATTAAGAGGGCAGTCCACTTTCCTGTGGGTCTGGAGTCACAGGCAGGCCAGTCTAGGTAAGAACGGCAGATTTCCTTACCCGAAGGAGTAAAACAGATGGGTTTGTACAACAATCGACAATTGTTTCACGGTTATCATTCTTTTATTTTTTATTTTCAGATTTTTATTGAATTTCTAATTTCTCTATCTGCCATAATGGGATTTGAATCTTGGTCCCCAAAGCATTACTCTGGGTCTTTGGATTACCAGTGACAATACCACCATGCTGTGCCCGATAAGATATATACTAGATTTCTCTAGGATCACAGGGATACCACAGAATCCCTGTGGTATTCTTCAGGGACAATACCACACCTGAAGAAAGTATTGTTGCTAACTCTATGGGCTGCATTTTCCTTCCAGATGGGGGAGATAGGTATTAGGAATGTTTCCAGACCCTGAACCAGGCCCGGGGGGGGGGGGGGGGGGGGGGGGGGGGGGGGGGGGGGGGGGGGGGGGGGGGGGGGGAGGGAGGGAGGGGGGGGGAGAGAGAAAAATCACTCACTCACATTTTCACAGCCTGTCCCTTTAGTTGGTACAGAGACAGAATTTCTATCAAATCAGGATGTTACAAGCAAAATACTGCAGATGCTGGAATCTGAAACAAGAACAAAAAATGCTGGAAAATCTCAGCCCTATCTGGTGGGCACCTGGCAGCAGGCCCTGGCATGATGGTGTCAGGTTCCACCTCTTACACCTAAATAAGCTGCTGCTGCTGCTGTGGGAAAACAGAAGCAAACTGGAAAATCATAGTTGGCCTTTTTTATGTATCTTTGATTGCATCCTTAAAGAGAGTTAATGAGGGGATGGGTGATCCAGTTGGCTCTGATCCTGCTTGAACAGAACAGCCACTGCAAGGTATGGCATCGGGAAAATAGTACAGCAGCCGGCACCGAGATCTTTAGGCCTATCTGCTTCTGTTCCTGCTCCTGGCAGGACCCAAAAATTCAACCCTATAACTTTCAGAACCCCTTCTGAAATTAGAACAATTCAGTTTCTTCAAAAATGCCAGCTGATCTTGAATCTACTACTTTTTCTGGAACTTTGTTTTATATCGCGCTATTCTGCAGAATAAAGAGTTTTTCCTAATCTCTAATCTTTCTTGAGGCTTTGAATTTGGGGTTTGTGTCCTATGGTCCATTGTTTGCTGCTTAAGTTCAATAATATGTTCTTTATCAAGTAGTTTCACTACAATGTTTGTTAATTTGTCAGCAGCACTTTTGCTTTTTATGGAACCCTGAAAAATACTAACTAAAGCTTCACAAATGTCACTTTAAATTTTTTGAGAAATCTAGGATATATCTTATCGGGCATAGCAACTTTGTAGACGTCTAATCCTTGCACAAAGCACATTTTTACTTATTTCTGTTATGTGCTTTGGGATCAGATAAATGTCAGAGTTATGGGTGAGAATTTTAACTCCCGAGCAGGCAATTAGTTTAACAAATAGTCGGCTTGCATCAAAATGGCAGCGGGAGCCCAAGACAACTTTAATAACAGAATCTCATTAGATTGCCAGGGAGGAAAGAGGGACGCAGGTGAGTGCCATCTAAATACCAATTCATCGCAATATTCAACTTTTACTAGCATCGATGAAATTGTTTCTCTTCATGATGCCTGTTCTGAATCAGTGCCTCATACAATGTGGACAGAGTTTCTGCTCTAACTAGGCCTCACGTAAGTTACGTGTTTCAACGTAACAGAGGAGTGCTCTTGGAAGCGCAGAAAGTTAGTGTGCAGGAAGGCAAATTGCATATTGGCCTTTATTTCAGAGCAATTAGAATACAGTAATAAAGAAGTCATTCTAATGGTTGAACAAGGGCTTGGTGAGATCATACCTGGAAAACTGTGTGCAGTTTTAAGAAAGGATATACTTGTTTTGGAAGTGGTACTATGAAGTGTAACTAGATTGGTTCCTGGAATGAGGGGACCCTAAAATAAAAGGCTGAGTAATTTGGACCTATATTCTCTGAAGTTTAAAAGAATGAGAGGTGATCTCATTGAAACATGTAAGATTCTGAAAGGATGTGACAGAGTCAACATAGTTTCTGCTGACTGGGAGCAAATTTGGGACCAAATGAACATCAGAGTTAAGGGTGAGAATTTTAACTCCTGGGCGGGATAAAACATCAGGCACAGTCTCAACGTAAGAGGGCAATCGGTTAGGACTGAAAAGGTTGTGAATCTTTGGCTACCCAATACCTTTCCGTGTCATTTTGCCAGCATTCCCACCTCCCAGTCCATCCCTAGGGGCTGGTAAGATTCAGCTCACTATGACTATTATCCTACACAAATCAGAAGACAGTTTGTTAATTGGTTTCATGACATCAATATCAGTTAAATGCTGATCTCTGTGAAGAATTATTCTATGTACACCTACAGCATAGAACTTTCTAGGAGTACAATCATTACATACCTGCATTTAGTTTTACCAGCAGTACACTAAAAGGAGTGCTCAACATATGTTATAGGACATTAAGGGCTATTCAGGTATGAGTCAAGTGCAGCTCTTAAAATAGACATCACAGTAATAAAAGCAATTCGAACATGCACTTTGTGACCTAGCAACATAGCATAGCAACTGCTACAACTTATAAACTGGACTTAGTGCTAAAATTCTTTGCTCCTAATGGGATATCAACTTATTGGATGGCCTACTTTTTTTAAAACACTGCTACAGACAACATTAATATAATCAAGTGATTGACAGCAAATTCCATGACTTTTTTACAAGGCCAGATTACTTACAGTCCAAGAAGCATTATTTTCAAAGGCATAAATTTCAGTTCGATAGGGTGTCTCCAGCGGCATCGACATGGGCGTCTACAATGTGCACCAGAGGCCTGATGAGTCAAGTCCTACTAGCTAATATGCCAGCAGACTGCCTAATTTGGACTGCAGAGGCCCCAGAAAATAAACTTATGCCTTCAAAGTATAAAGGGCAACCATTAAACTTCAAGGTGGGCACTACATTGGAATTTGTTAAAGGGCCAAGCACAAAATTTGCAGACAACTTGTTCAACACGACATCTGGTTCAATATCACGCCATATGGTTTCTTTATCAACTGAGCCTTCTGGAGAATTTCCGTGTTACCATATTCAAAAAGATAACCTTCAACCGTTTCAGTTATTTCCAGGTGATAAATTCTGTATCGTCTGTTGGAAAGAACAAATATGCCTCTCAGAGTTACTTTGAGTAAATGTTTCTTCTTGTCTCAGGTGCAGGCCCCAATGCCAGTGACAATGAATCATATCACGGAAGCCAAGATGGTGGGAGCATTGCTAACTCACAGATTGTGGAACTCCGAAGAATACCAATAGCAGACACTCATCTCTAACACTTTTTTTGTGCTTTTTGAATCAAATTTGTTCATATTTTTATACATTACAAACATACTTCTTTTGCACTAAAATTTGCATTTAAAAATGTAGAGCAGTGTTTTACTTTTCAATGTTTGTAATACATTTTTGTAATGTTCAACTGAATTTGACCTTAGCCTTTAGTCAAATATATTTAAAAATCATTTCCTGTAGGGATTTTTTTTACATAGTTAGAGAGAAGTAAAATTTAAGTCACTGTGACTAACATGGAGATACAATTCATGTAGAATTTAGAACAAATTCTAAAATAAAAACCAGCAAAATATTTGCATCTTTCTTTTGAACAAGCACAATAAATTGTATTTTGTGTTTATTATTGATAGCTCAAATGTAAAAGCAAGCTGAAGTTCTTCCTGTGGTGTTATTCTTGTATTGTCTATGTGCTGACATAGTTCATCCTCTTTCTACTTTCAGAGAATCATAAAAGCTTTACAGCACAAAAAGAGGCCACCATGTCTACGTCAGCCGAAAAATAAACCAACCAGCCTAATTCCACTTACCGATATTTGCTTTTTGCCATAGAGTTATGATTCTTGATCTGCATGTTCACACACCTTTTAAATAGGAACATAGAAGATAGGAGCCAAAGGATGCCATTTGGCCCTTCGAGCCCATTCCACCATTCATCATAATCGTGGCTGATCGTCCAACTCAATAGCCTAATCCTACTTTCTCCCCATAACCTTTGATCCCATTCGTCCCAAGTGCTAAATCTAGCCATCTCTTGAATACATTCAATGTTTTGGCATCAACTACTTTCTGTGGTAATGAATTCCACAGATACTATTGGAATAAAACAATTATGTTCCTAATGGTGAGAAATGATAGAAGAAACTTTGCCGCTGACTCTCATCGGGAATCAATTTTACATGTCATAAAATTGTAGAAAGATTATGGCATAGAAAGACCCCATTCAGTCTATTATGTCTGTGTCAATTGATTCACTGACTGTCAGGGTGCCTTTTAAATATATTGACTGGACATGATGGGAGGCAGTGTGAATTCCTGTGTGCCCTACCATGAGATGTGTTACAAACTGTGTGATGAAAATTCTGGTCTCCAGAAATGAATAATAAAAAAAAAATTCTGTGTCAGCTCACCATCATTGGATGCTATTGGAATTGAAGCTCGTGTCGGGTATCAGGACCCAAAGAACAAAGAACAATACAACACAGGAAACAGGCCCTTCGGCCCAACGAGCCCGTGCCACCGTCTTAACATCTTTACGACATAACCATGACCTTAGGCTATGCCTATTGTGGAAGATTCCCATATAGGGACCAATATAGGGACAATTTGTTACCCAACGTTCAACAAAATATTACTGCCTCTCACCCCAAAGAATTTATACATCATGTATATATGGAAAATATAGAAATTCCACCAGAAGTTCACCAAAGGAGCCATAAGAGAGCTTTGCCTGTTACTGATAAGACAAGTGGCAAAGATCATTGATCCAGTCAGGCCTAGCTCTGACTATGAAACTGATGACTGCGTGAAAGTTTATGTCATAGCTATTTCAAACATGAGGGATCTGTGGCAAGAAACACAGGGAGCTGTTCGAATGTGCATTTGTGAAGTCCTTATGTGAGCTGAAGAATTTAGCTAGTTAAGCATGATAGTAAAGCAGCAAACCAGTTTCCCATCCATTGACTCTGTTTACACTTCTCTCTGTCTTGGAGAAACAGCCAGTATAACTAAGCATTCCACACACCCCAGACATATTCTGTTCCACCCTCTTCCATGGGAAAAAGATATAAAAGTCTGAGGTCATATACCAATTGACTCAGCTTCTTCCCTGCTGCCATCAGAATTTTGAATGGACCTCCATCACATTAAATCGATCTTTCCCTACACACTAGCTATGACTCTAACATTACATTCTGCACTCTGTCCTTTCCTTCCCTATGAACGGTATGCTTTGTCTATAGCGCACAAAAAACAATCCTTTTCTCAGTATATTAATGCATGTTACAATAATAAAACAATAAGAGCTATTGTTTATGTATTCATCATCTTCAAACTGCCAGCTCAGTTCTATGTTCTAATATATCACCTCCAGCATCATAAGCTCTTATTTTGGGTAGTAACTTTTTATGTGTCTTTAGACATCAAGATTCATGATGTCCACTGATTCTCCTTTAACTGCCCTGCTCTTACATTCTCAAAAAACTCTTAGATTTGTCAGACATGATTTCCATTTCACAAAACTATGTTTATTCTGATGATAATGTTATACTTTAAATATCCTGCTGTTACCACTTTGATAATGGATTGTTGCATTTTCCAATGACAGATGTTAGGCCTATAGTTCCAGACTATCTGCTTCACTTCTTTCTTAATTAGAAGAGTTACATCTGTTGTTTTCAATCCACTGGGATCTCTTAAGATTCTAGGGAAGGTTGGAAGTTGACAACTAATGAATCAACCACTTCTTTGGAGACCTGAGGATAAAGGCCACCATGTCAAGAGGACTTGTTAGCCTTTAGCCCCATTTGCATTCTGAATACATTGGACAGAATTATCCCCAAAAAAATTCTAAGCACTGAAAACTGGAGTAATTCACGCTGTTTTTTATCAGTGGGAGTTCACTTTAGAATCTCCCACACTCTGTGCAATGCAGAGGCCATCAGAGTGAATATCAGTAGATTTCAGGGGCCAGGCGTATTCCTGCCCATGAGGTTGAAACCAGCAGGCCTCTGTGCATATGCAGTGTCACTGAACTGTCAGTCCCCAATCACCGGCATCCCTCCTGCTCCCCATCAATCACAGCTCAATTGCTGGCTAGCTCAATCACGGATGATGTGGAGATGCCAGCATTAGACTGGGGTAAACACAGTAGAATTCTCACAGCACCAGGTTGAAGTCCAACAGGTTTATTTGGTTGTAAACACCACAAGCCTTGGGGAGTTCTGATCACAAACAGGGCATATAAAGGCCCTCACAGTTTATAGAATACTGATTAGAATGCATGCCTTTAAGTTAATCAGCTAATCAAGTCTTAAAGGTTCAGACAATGTGAGTGGAGAAAGCATTAAGCATAGGTTAAAGAGATGTGTATTGTCTTACAGTAAAATGTCGCAAGTTCAGGCAACTCATGGGGATTACAGATAGTGTGACATGAACCCAAGATCCCAGCGAATCCAATAGTGCTGTCTCCCCCAATCCCCTCCACGGCCCGATTGCAACTCCCTGACCATTCCTGGGCTAACCCCAAACCCTTCTCCCCCTACAGTGTCAATACCCCCACCCCTCCACAGTGCAGACACCCTTCCATCCTGAAGCACCCCCCCCCACTACAGCTCCCCTCCCCCAACAGTTTTGACGACCCATAGACAGGCCGCCCCACAGCCTGCCCTCGTTCTTCAGCCATCCCCTCCCCCCATGATGATCCCCCCCAGCAGTGCAGACTCTCCCTCAGCTAACCTTCCTCTCCTGGCAGTGCCAGTCCTCCCCCACTTCCCCTACCAGCCAGAAACCCTCCTGACTAACACCTGCCTCAATCGCTGGCACCCCTCCACCAATTGCCCCAAGGCCTTGCCCTCATCAGGCTCTGCCCCTATATGCTCTGCCCACTTGACACTGCCTGATGCCCAGTGGGCAGTGCTAATGTGTCCCTGCACATAGGCTCTCTGCCCTTTGGGCAATGCTGGGGCACAAGCTGGCACAGCCAGAGTGCCCATGCTGAGGGGTCACCACACTTCCCCAACCAACCCAAACCTCTGAGGAGGGGGGAGGTGCGCTCTGATTGCCTGCAGGTAATTCTCCAGTCTCACAGTCACAGGGATCATAATTATTATTTTATTTTTTACTAATTTGTATAAGATTTTACTATCTTTATTTTTCACGCTATTTTTCTCTCCTTTTCCAATTTCTCTCTGAATATTTTTTTACAGTCAACCTTTATTTATTTTGAAAGCTTTCCCAATCTTCTGCATTATTCCCCAACTGCATTCAAACATAATTGATCATAATTCAATTCACGAAACAAATCACAGTCTGCGTTTGATCAAATGCAGTTTAGGGACTCCCCTCAAATCTGACTTTGAAAAAAAAAAGTTGAAACCAACTTGACATTGCATATATTAAGTTTATTTGCACTTTAAGCCTGTTTTGTTCATGGTAACTTACTTTATATGCCTTGTGACTACATTTAAAGGGATAATCATTAGACAAAACAAGACAAATAAAAAATATTCATAAAATATCTGTGACAATTTAAATGAACAGCATAAGGTGCAGTAGGCCATGATTTAAGCCTTCTGAAATCAGGAAGCATCTAACTTCTCAGAATCTAATGCGAAAGTAGTGTTGGCCAAAGTAATGAACCTAATGATGTGCCAGAAGAAGTTTAATAAATTCACTAGGTGAACAAAGGTAAGTGATTTTGGTTGAATGATAAGTATTTGAATTACAAGGAAGTGCATGGATATTTCTAAGAACAATGGTTTCCATGCATTATGCTCCATGTGCTTGAAGCAAATAATTTGCCAGCACTCTGGAACATTGAAGTCTCACATCCTACATCCATACTCCTTTGCACTGACCATCCATTCCTCAAAACCATTGATTGTTAGTTCAGGATCCAAGGACTCCCAGGTCAAGAATTAATATAGTGCATTCTTCTTGGAAAGGGAAAAAAATGTTAGAGAACATGAGGCTACTAAAAGAAAGAAGTGCATTTATATATCGGATTTTCTTTGCCTCAGACGATCCCAAGGTGTTTTAGAACATTAGGTATTTTTGAAGTTTACTATTTTATTGCAGAAAACCCAAAACCAATTTACATGCAGCTAGGTCCCACAAACAGTGTAGAGACCAGATAATTTATTCTAACGATGCTGCCTGAAGGATTAATATTGACCAAGACCAAGGCTGCGTCCTGTTAGAGACAAGGAGGGTGATATACATTTAGATGCACAAGGCAAGGCTAAAATACTTCATTAGTATTTTGGATTGATATTTACGAAGAAAAGGATACTGACAAAACATCAGTGGGGAAGGAGATGGTCATGATAATGAATGGAATGAAAATTGATGGGCATGATATACTGGAAAGGATAGCTCTGCCTTGTTAGGTGAAGTAAATGAAGGGCTGGTCATAGTCAGTCAATCTTTTCTAGCCTTGGGGGGAGATATCAGAGGACTGGAAAGTGGAAAATGTGACGCTCTTATTCAAGAAAGTGTGTAAGAAAATTCTTAATAACTGTAGTATGGTCAATTTAACATGGGGAAAGTTTCAGAAATAATAATCATGAAAAATAATCAACAGTTTGTAGTTTGTATTAATCAACTAGTACCAGCACAGATTTATAAAAGGCAGATCATGCTTAGCTAATCTAATTGAATGTTTTGATGACGTAACAGAAATGGTGAAAAACAGAAAGCACAGAATATTTTCTGCATGAATTTTAAGAAAGAGTTTGATAAAATAACACATGAAAGGTTGTTTATCATTTGGAGGCTCATGGAATAGGAAGGTCAGTGCTAGCTTGGTTTGGCTGAAGGACAGAACACAGCGAGTCGCCGTAAATGGTTCTTTTTTGGACTGATGCATGTTAAACAGTCATAATCCCACACGGCCAATGCTAGGATCACAGCTCTTTTTGACATATATAATGACTTGGATATTGGAATACAAAATAAAATGTCAACACTTGCCAATGGAAGTGTGGCAAACAATGAGGATGATACCGATCAACTTCATCAGGACACAGATTGGCTAGCAGAATGGACAGACAAGCGGCAAATGGAATTTAATACAAAGAATTGGAAGGTGGTGTAGTTTGGAAAGGGAAGTGGGGGAAGCACAATAGATTTAACAGCACAGTCCTAAAGAATGTGGAGGAATAGAGGGACTTGAGGTGCATGTGCATAAATCTTTGAAAGTGGCAAGACTGAGAGGGTAACAAGCAAAGCATATGGGATCTTGGGCTTATAAGCAGAGGAAAGCCAAGCTGAATCTTTATATCATTCTGATTAGGCCACAATCTAGAGTACTGCATTCTTTTCTGGTCACCATATTTCAAGAAAGATGTGAGGGTCCTTGAGATGGTGCAGAAGACATTTATCAGAATCATTCCACACAAGAATTTGAGCCATACAGTTAGGTTGGAGAAGCTAAGATGTTCTTCTTGGAGAAAAATACTTTGGGGGGAATTTTGATAGAGTATACAATGTATATTAGAAACATCGTCTTTCTGTGACAGTCCTTCCCTTCCTTTCTTAAAAATTGGAGACTGCATATGTTCTACTCTTCACCCATTCTGCTTGTGTGAAAATAGTCTGTAAATGTGGGTGCAAGGTTTTCAACAAGTGAGGACAAGTTACTATTGATGCAGTCTAGCCTGTGTGGCACTATTCACTGCTCTTCCTATTGGTTCTCCAAAAAACACAAGTCTAGGCGAATTCCTTTGAAAAAACTCATTATAGCAACATTTGTCAAACCTTGGGGGCAGGAATGGAAGGATGGAGGCCTCAAAGGTATGTGTGCTGGACAGCATATAAGTCAGGGGAGAGGTTTGAAGCTCAGAAAGGCAGCCTGCCTCCACACGAGAGATAGACAATTATAGTCACTAAGAGTCTTGTTAAAAGTGAGTACAGGAGGCTGATTGAGAGTTAAAAAGCAGCTGAGGGGGCAGTTTCTTGTTGAGGCTCCCTCTCAATTATTTATCTTTTAACCCTCCAGCTTCAAGAGCTCTCCAGCTCTTCTTAATTTGTCAGAAAACTGTATCCATGCCAATTAAATGCTCACCCAAGTGAAAATCTTAACTTTAATCAGATCCCCACAAGGACCACAAAACAAAGGTTTCTGACCACAGAACAAACTCAGCTCCTGTTTCCCACATCCATGTTGAAAATTCAATCCAACAGTTTTTGTCACATTGGTGGTCCATAAGGAATGATTTCAGAAACAACCAAAAATGCTGCAGGAAACAATTCAACAATTTCTCCGTATTCAAGCCAAGCAAACAGTTGCACCAGCATTCAAAATATCAGCCTTCGTACCTAAAGTTCAATGTATGTACTTTGACTTTGATCACAAATCCACAGAAAGTGATAATCTGTCAACAGCGTAAGACAATAGCTTGGTCTGTACCATATTATAGGTGCTCTTCCCCGACCACCACCAGACAGTAAAATTTGAACTCAGCAGAAATCTGAAACTAAAAGTCTAACGATGATCATGAAACAATTGTCATAAAAACCCATCTGATTCACTGATTTTCTTTAGGGAAAGAAATCTGCCATCTTTGCCTATACGTGACTCCAGACCCATAGCAATGTGGTTGACTCTTAATCCCCCTGAAATGGCCTAGCGAGCCATTTAGTTCAAGCACAATTAGGGATGGGTAATAAATGCTGGTCCACATCCCATGTAAGAATTCAAAAATATGGCAATATGGTTGAGGCTTTGTACGTGATAACTTTGATTCTGAGGTGTTCTTTTGAATTCAAGGTGTTAGGCCAGAAGGCCTATTTTAAATAGCAGCTATTGAGTAAAGAACTCAATAAAGCTCTATAGTAGTTCCAAAATCGTATGATTTTCTGCCGACCTGCTAAGGATTTGGGAGAAAGCCCTGCCAATTAAAACAACACATTGGAACCCTCAAGTTTAGATTTACCAACACCTTTAAATAAAGAACCCAATTCCTGGGAATTGGAATAGGATTATAACCTGAAATCTTCCTCATCACACTTTCAGTATCACTGCAGCCCACCAGGAATTTCGAGGCTCTAATTGAAAAGAAATAAAAGAAAAGTTTATTTTTTAGTCGCAAGTAAGGCTTACATTAACACTGTAATGAAGTTACAGTGAAATTTCCCTAATCGCCACAAAGTGCCTCTTTGCATCAATGCACCCAATCAGCAATCTCTCAGAATGAAACTGGAGCACCCAGAGGAAACCCATGCAACATGGGGAGAACATGAAAAGTCCACACAGCCAGTGACCCAAGCCAGGAATTGAATTTGGGTCACCGGTGCTATGAAGCAGCAATGTTAACCACTGCGTCACCCATGCCGCCTATCTAATTGCTTATCTAACTTTAGGCTTAAAACATTGAACTTGTCTCCCTGAATTCATTGTTCAAAGGTTAAATAGCTGACTTAAATCAATGTTCTCTTTATTACTCAGCTTTTTATGAATTCAAACAGGCAGAATTTCTGTTATAATAGATAATTCTGAAGATCTGCAAGAGAAATGATAAATCCTCTCTGTTCGCACTTTCTCTCGTGGTTAACAACTACTTTATCAGAAAGGAATAGACGTTTTACTTGCTCCACAAGATTTGATGTCTATAGTTTAAGCACTGCCTCACTAAGTCATTAAAACTCTATCATATTTCAGTAATTTTAGGATTCGAATAAAATAAGACAGGGTCTGGCCAAGGTAGGCTGGGAACAACTACCAATGGCAAATCAGAAGAGCAGTGGGGGCATTCAGAAAGAAAATAGGGAGGGTGCAAGCACAGTTCTAGGGTGATAGGTAAGAATAACAAACCCGAAGAACAAAGAATGATCAGAGATATTCAGGATACATTGAGAAATTAAAGAAAGGCTTTTAAAAAGTTCAATGGATGCAAATCTGTGGGGGCATTAGTGAGGTTAGAAAGTGCAGGGTGGAGCTTAAAAGAGAAATTTGGAATGCAAAGAGAGGATATGAGGCAGTCCTGGCTGGTAAAAATAGGGAAAATCCCAAGATATTCTATAAGTATATCAATAACAGGGAAAGAATGGGGCCCATTAGGAGCCAAAGGGATAATCTGTGGGTGGAATTAGAGGAGATTGGTAGAGTGTTGAACGAGTACTTCACTCAGGACAATGAGGACGATGGTATGGAATCCAAACTGAGAAGTTCTTGAGTAAATTGACATAGGGAAGGACAAGATATTAAAGCTGTTGGCAGCCTTAAAAGTGGATAAGTATCCATGTCCAGCTGAACTGTGCCCTAGGCTGCCTTGAAGAGATTGCAGAGGCTCTGACCCAAATTTTCAATTCCTCTCTGAAAACTGGGGAGGCATCGGATGACAGGAGAACAGCTAATGTGGTTCTGCTACTAAAGAAGGGTTGTAGAGATAAACCAGGGAAATTAAGATCAGTGAATCTCACAACAGTAGTAGGGAAGCTATTAGAGAAACCTCTGAAGGAGAATGTCTATCTCCACTTAGAGAGGCAAAGCTTGATCGAGATAGTCAGCGTGGCTTCCTCAGAGGGAGGTCATGCCTAACACATTTGATTGAATTTTTTGAGGAGGTGCCCAGGTGTGCAGATAAGGGTAGTGCAGTCAATGTAGTTTATATGGATTTCAGCAAAGCTTTTGACAAATTCCTACATGGAAGAATTGTAAAAAAGTAAAATCACATGGGATACAGGGTAATTTGATGAAGCAGATTCAAAATTGGCTCAGTTGTAGGAGACAGAGGGTGATGACAAAAGGCTGCTTTAGTGACTGGAAGCCAGTGTCCAGTGGCGTATCACAGGGATCCGTATTGAGCACACTATTATTCGTCATTTATATTGACAACTGTGTGGGGGGTAGGATTAGTAAGTTTGCAAATGACACAAAGATTGAACAAGTGGCTAACAGTGAGGACAAGTGTTTTGGCTATGGGAAGATATCAACAGAATGGTCAATGGACAGATAAATGGCAGTTGGGATTTAACCATGAAAAGTGTGAGATGATACACTTTGTAAGGAGTACCCGATGGATGGTGGGACACTAGGAAGTTCTATGGAACATAGGGACTTTGACATGCTTGACATTAGATCTCTGAAAGTGGAAAGCCATATTAGGGTGGTGAAAAGGTATATAGGGCACCTGCCTTTGTCAATCGAGGTATAGATTATAAAAGCAGGGAAGTCATGTTGGAGTTGTGTAGAACTTTGATGAAGCCACAGCTAGAATACTGTGTGACGTCCTGGTCACCACATGGAGGAGGTGCAGAGGAGATTCACCAGAATGCTGCCTCTGTTGGAAGATTCAAGTAATGAAAAGGCTGTGTAAGCTTGGTTTGTTTTCATTGGAGCAGAGAAAACTGAGGGATGACCTGATCGTGGGCTACAAGATTATGAGGGACATGGACAGAGTGGACAAGGAGCAGCTTTCCCCTTAGTTGAAGTGTCAGTCACAAGAAGACATAGCTTCAACCTGAGAGGCAGGACAATTTGGGGAGGATGAACAAAGAACAATATGGTACAGGAATAGGCCCTTCGCTCCACCAAGCATGCACTGAGCACGTTGTCCTATGTAAACTTACTTACTGCCTTATCCCTCTGTTCCCCACTTGTTCATATCTCTATCAGATAACTCTTAAATGTCACGAATATGTCTGCCTCAACCACCTCACTTGGCAGTGAATTCCAGGCCCCACCACCCTCTGTTTAAAAAAAAGCTTTCCCCGCACATCTCTACTGAACCTTGTCACTCTTACCTTGAAATTGCTACGCGTGCAATTGTCATTTCTGCCCTGGGAAAAAGCTTCCAACTGTTCACCCTAACTACACCCCTCATAATTTTTTATAAACTTCTATCAGGTCATCCCTCAGCCTTTGTCTTTCCAGAGAGCACAATCCCAGTTTATTCAGTCTGTCCTCATAGCTAATACCTTCCATACCAGGCAACATCCTGGTAAACCTTTCCTGTACTCCCTCCAAAGTCTCCAATTGCTTTTGGTAAGGCTATGACAGAATTGAACAGAGTATTCCAAATGTGGTTTAACCAATATTTTCTATAACTTTAACATAATTTACCAACTTTTATACTCGATGTTACTTATCCTTATCATTGTGCTATGTCACACCCATTCCTTAGAGTGATCCCCCATAAAGTTGCTCTTCATGCTCACATGAACACAATCCATTTCTCATAATCATAACTTCCTTCCTCCACTAATTGCAGCAAAAGCCAGCACCAAGCTCCAAGGAGGGACACAGAACCAGGAGTCTTCTGGGAGTGGGAATGGGGTGGGAGTGGAGTAAAGTTGGTGTCTATAGCTGCTATAAGTCTGACAGCTGTAGAAAAGGATGCAGTGGAGAAAGGCAGAGTCATAACATGCAAAGCCATTGGAGCTGGAGAAATAAGGTCTCCCAGCTACTTTTTGCCACATTGAGTCCAGGACCAAGACACAGTCACATTAGTATGATATCAAGAGATAGTGAACACTAACAGCCTGCACAATAATGACTGACAACTCTTTCATCTTGTCAATTCAAATTCATGGGCAAAATTTTACCATCCCCGCTGGTGGATTTACAGATAAAGGGAGATATTTAGTTCCCAGCTGACACTCCTTCTATCCTTCCACCTCGTAAACTATCTGCAATTTTAAGGGAGTGGTGAGACCTAGGGCATCCTGTCTTTCTTTGCTTCAACTATGACTCCTAAGTGGTCAGTTAAGGTCAAAATCCCATCAGGCTTCAATCCCGTAGCTGGCACAGGGAATTCAGAGGTGGGGTAAAAGCCAAGCAGGTTACACAGCTCAGGCCTGGAACATGTAGCAGGGGTGGGGGAGGGAAGACTGGTTAGCAGGCATCTCCCTTGAAGGCCCCTTTTTCACATCGGTCTCCCCTCCTCCAAGCTCTGTCCCCCACTAAGATGCTCCCACTTCCTCACAGTTTTCTAACAAGACAAGGTTAAATCACATGGGATCCAAGGTGAAATATCTAAATGGATACAAAATTGGCTTCTTAACAGAAGCTAGAGGGTGGGGTTAGAGGGTTGTTTTTCAAACTGGAGGCCTGTGACCAGCGTGTGCCTGAGAAATCAGTGCTGGGTGCACTGTTATTTATCATTTGTATTAACGATTTGGATGAAAATATAGGAGGCATGGTTAGTAAGATCGGTGACATAGTGGACAGTGAAGAAAGTTATCTCCGATTGCAACGGGTTTTGATCGATTGAGCCACTGGGCTGACAAATGGCGGTTGGAGTTTAAATTAGACAAATGCAAGGTGATGCATTTTGGTAGATTGAAGCAGGCAGGACTTACTCAGTCAATGATAGGGAATTGGGGAGAGTTATAGAACAAAGAGATCTAGGAGTACATGTCCATAGCTCCTTGAAAGTGGAGCCACAGGTGAATATAGTGGTGAAGGCATTTGGCATGCTTGGTTTCATCAGTCAGAATATTGAATACAGGAGTTGGGATGTCTTGTTAAAGTTGTACAGGATATTTGTAAGGCCGCATATGGAATACTGTGTGCAGTTCTGGTCACCCTATTATAGAAAGGATATTATTAAACTAGAAAGAGTGCAGAAAGGATTTACTAGGATGCTATCGGGGCCTGATGATTTGAGGTACAAGGAGAGACTGGATAGACTGGGACTTTTTACTCTGGAGCATAGGAGGTTGAGGTGTGGTCTGACAGATGTCTATAAAATAATGAGGGGCATAGATCAGCTAGATGGTCAATATCTTTTCCCAATGTTAGAGGAGACTAAAACTAGAGGCCATAGGTTTAAGGTAAGGGGGAAAGATACAAAAACGTCCAGAGGAGCAATTTTTTTCACACAGATGATGATGAGTGTCTGGAATAAACTGCTAGAGATAGTAGTAGAGGCGGGTACTATTTTGTTTTTTAAAAAGTATTTAGATAGTTACATGGATAAGAAGGGTATAGAGGGATATGGACCAAATGCAGGCAATTGGGATTTAGGGGTTTCAAAAAAAGAAAAGCAGCATTAACAAGTTGGCCAAAGGGCCGTTTCCATGCTGTAAACCTCTATGACTTTATGACTCTGTGACCCCCAATACCTTACATTTACATTGGATTTCTCTTGCAATAAACATCAATATTCCATTCATTTTCCTAATCACTTTACCTGTTCACTTACCCAGATCTCTCTATGTCGCTGAGTTCTGCGATCTCCATTCAACCATGATACTGCTTTTCAGTGTTCCCTGCTGAAGTGGACATGTTCATATTTTCCAATGTATTTGTCCCGTCCAAATATCATAACCTGGCAACAAGAGTAAGATTTCTCTAACTGAATCAATTTGGATTGGAAAAGCTGCCAGAAAACCTGCAAAGGAACTGTGAGGTTCTATTTGATGAGAAAGGATATAATAATTGACCAGTCTTAGAAGAAAGGATGCTTGTAACATGAGTCAACTAATATTCCATAAAAGCTGCATCAGCAGGTCTTATTGTGGAACTGGAAGAGTATAGCCATGACCAAGAGTCTGTTACTGCTTAGGTGGAGCAGCTAGAGATATTTTTCACTTCTAATGATATCATTGAAGATCCTGATAATCCAACTTTAATCAGACAGTGAAAGGTGATATTTTTGATGGAAGCAGGCCTAGAAGTGTATAAAATGCTGAGGAATTTGCTCAGCCCTGCGAATTCTGTTGTCGGACATTTTGTGTCAGCTTGGGCAGACTTCAATTCTAAGCTGCTGGGAATTGTAGAAAGCTATCAAATTGGAACAAGGAATCAGTTGCCCAGTGAGGACAGTGAAAAAAAATCATTCATTGCAATTTTGGAAAACTGCAAGAGAGTGCACTGCGGGACAGATTAGTGTGCAATTTAAAAAAGTGAATGCATTCACAGTACGTTGCTGACATAGCTTGCCAAATAGCATTGTCCAAGGACATGTTGGAATGTGACTGGAGATAAGTTATACTTAACAACTGCCAGTCGTCTGCTGAAGTAAATAAGCTGCAGCTGAGTAAGTCTAAGGTCACAAAGTATACGGTTAGTAGTAGCAAGGCGCTTATAAAGTGTTTAGGCTGACATCAGACACAGAATTATAAATTTATGAAGGCAAAAGTACTACTGCTGCAAGAAGAAGGGTCAGCTCGCTAAAGCACATCAAAAGAATGTAAATGAAGAAAATACAAACTGGAGGAAAGGGTAGTCACTGTGTACAGTTGTCACATGGCAGCTGGTCAATAAGAAATTAGTTGAGATCTATATGATCTAAAGTATAAGGATGTTCTGCGGGAATTTCAGGGTATCATTGTCCAAGAAGCATTGGATGCAGCTCCAGTGAACATGGAGATCGACATGAGGGAGATCAGTGATCCCTGAATCAGTTCATTAAATTGAGTTGGCTATCATTCAAACTGGAGGTGCAGATTACTGGGGGCGACATCTAGACTGACACAGGAGTGCAACATATCACTCCCTGGACCTATGGAAACTCAGATAGAGCACCAACTCCAAGGGCCCTTTATTCTGTCTGGCCTTGCCAATATCACAATGGATGTAAGTGGCAGCTTTGGCAAACATGCTATCCACCACTTGAGAGTTAGACTTGTGTAAAGCATGATGTGGAGGTGGACTGAAGTGGGCACAGTAAGAAGTCTCACAGCACCAGGTTAAAGCCCAACAGGTTTATTTGGAATTATGAGCTTTCAGAGCACTGCTCCTTCCTCAAGATGAGTGTTCCAGTAGCATTGTGGCATAGTGTTTAGCACTGCTGAATCATAATGCCAGGGATCTGGGTTCAATTCCCAGTTTGGGTTACTGTGTGGAGTTTATACATTCTGCTCGTGTCTGTATGGGTTTCCTCCCACATTCTGAAAGACATGCTGGTTAGGAACATTGACCTGAACAGACACTGGAATGCGGCGACTAGGGAAATTTCACAGTAACTTTCAGCACCACTGGCAATATATGTTCACTGCTTACTTTGTTGGAGATTTTGTTCCAGGAGACTATAAATGTCAGCAATCTGTCTGACAGCCCTGAGACACTGGTGCTCAGATATGCCCTGGACATGGAACCAATGATGTTAATCCTATCATAGGGTATCTCCTCCTGTGAGATGGAGTTCTATATTCAGACTCTATGTCAAGTAGGGCATCAGGTGGCTGAGTAGCTGCTGCTGCTGCTCCTCTAGTTCCTCACCAGAGGTCCAGAGGTCCAAGGTAGGCCTGTATGAATGGCTCCCTTACTGTTGAGAAGGCAGGCTGCTGGGAACAGCAGATGGAGGGCAAAAACTCCAAATGAACAGAAATAACTTCTGAACTCTTGGAAATCCCTTCAGAAACAGTGAAGGCACATTCTCAGAACAAGCCCTATGAACAATGGTTTGTGGGCCAGATTTTCCTGTATGAGATAGAAACCAGGGGACGGACCCAATTCTATCTGTATTCCCGCTTCCATTGCCTGCCTGCTGAGAAGTGGTGTTTGCTCGCATTCAGAGCTCTTAATGACCCAAAAGATAGGTTGTCTGCTCGAATAATGATGAGGGAGGTGGGCACACCTGGGAAGTGGTCCACATCCTAGCTCAAACTGGCAGTCATTACTGTGACTGCCATCATTGGGTGGCAGTCAGTAAAAAAAAAATCATTAAGAAAGAAGATTTTCATGTTTAAATTGGCCTGGACAAATGAAAAGCTGGAATATAGGGTAGGCAAAGGTATATTTATTAAAATATAATTGCTGTTCAGTCGTTTTTTTTTCCATCATGTAAAACAGTTGTAGCACTATCAGCCCTGTTCTCATTAAGTTGGAGCTGATTAGCTCCATAGAACTCATAGAGGCAGCCTACCTGCTCAAAAATCTTGGGAAGTCAAAGAGTAAGCTCTTACTGAGTGACCATATCTCTGGCTGCCCAATTGTTAAAGCAGGTGACTTTCCTTTGTCACACACTATTACATCCTCCCACAATCCCCAGCACACTCCAACAATGCCCCCCCCGACCTCACCGGCCCTTCTCACCTACACCAGTCCCTCACACAACTCCAGCCCCCACCTCTCCCCCCCACTCCCCACCACCTCCCCCCCCAAACCCCCCCCCCCCCCCCACCCCCCCTCCAAACCCTTGGCCTGTTCTCAGAAAAGTCAGCTGATTTAGCAATGGAGGCAATGGCACTACACAGGCCATTGGCATTGTTCTATTTTGCTATTCTTTTTTTATATTTCATTCCCTTCATTTAGGCAAAGAAGCAGCTGTCATTTTTAAAGCTTCTCTTGCCTGCCAATTGTTCTGCTTCATCAATCCTCATACATTCACACTCTTTGTTCAACAGGACAAGTTTCCAGAAACCCAGGAATTCTGTACTTTGATGGTATTAGAACTACTGCAGGCAATAAGAAAGGCAAGTATTATGTTGGCCTTCGTAGCAAGAGGATTGGATAGAGATAGGGACATTTTGCTGCAATTGTATAGGGTTTTGGCAAGGCCATGTCTGGAGTAATGTGTGCAGTTCTGGCTTCCTTATCCATGAAAGGATGTCTTTGCCATAGAGGGAATACTGCGAAAGTTTACCAGCTTGATTCCTGAGATGGCAGGTATGAGGAGAGACTAAGTCGGTTCAGATTATATTCGCTGGGGTTTAGAAGAGTGAGAGGGGATCTCATGGAAACTTATAAAATTCTAACAGGGTTAGACAGGAGTGGGGGAGTCCAGAACTCGGGATCATAGTTTGAGGATGAGGGGTAAATTTTTTAGAACTGAGGTTAGGAGAAATTTCTTCACTCAGAGAATGGTGAATGTGCGGAATTTAGTATAAGCAAATATAGATGAGGCCAAAATGTTGTCTGATTTCAAGAAGAAATTAGGTATAGCTCTTGGCATTAAAGGGATTGAGGGAAATGGGAGGAAGTGGAGGTTCAAGATATTGAATTTGATGATCAGCCATTATCATGATGAATGGCGGAGCAGGTTTGTAAAGCTGAGTGGCCTACCCCTGCTTTTAATTTCTATGTTTACACTTATGTAAAAGTTCTTGTTCACCAGTTAAGGGAAAAACAATAATATATTTACTAACAGCTAAAGGCTATATAAAGGTACAGCCAGCTCTCGAGAAGGTTCTGCCACAGAAACACTTGCTTACCAGAGTGATCCCCCTTCTCGATTGGTTCCCCGGATTCTGTGACCCTTACAGTGCAGATTGAATCTTAAAGGGACAATCTGTACATTTCTCCCCCTCTCATTCCTTTCATACAAACCTCAAAACTCAATCTACACAGTACCAGATAATTAAACATTAAGTACATGAATCCAGTCCCTTATAAATTTACGTCTTTTAGACGATTTCTGATTCCTAGTGGAGCTCTATCTACGGTGCTTTCACGAGAGTGTTGTCAGTGGAAACTACAATTACAGTTGTTTCCTCAAGTATTGGCATCTCAGTTTCATCTCTTTTCATTGGGACATCAATTGAACCTGTTACAGGGTGATGTGGTATTTTGTGCTTGGACAGTCAACATTTCCAGCTGGCAACATAGCTCCTAATGCCAGCACTGGCTGCTGGGGCAACTCTCACTCTCTCAAATCATCTATGTGTTTCCTTCAATCCTCTCTTGTACATCCATTTAATAAGACAGGGGTATTGGATACAACAATTCCAGGGACCCAAGATGATCCACACCCAAAATTCCTCACATACATGGTTTCACCCACTGAAAATAACCATGTTGATTTACTATGAATCATAATGTATTTTCTGACTGGTTGGCTGGTTTCTGCCCTCCCAGCAAATTTGGAAACACAAGGCTCAGTCTCATTCTGAGATGATGGTCCATTAATAACTCTGATGGTAGGATTCCCATTGTTGTTTATAGAGTAGTTCTATAGTCCAGAAGGAATCATGAGATCCTGGTCCTCAGGATCCCTCCTGACTGCTTCCACAGACCAGATGTAAAGGTTTGTGGCTTGTTCAGCTAGTCCACCAGATGCTGGGTGTAAGGAACAGTCCTAATGTGCTTGATACTATTGAAGGGGTGAAGTTCTTATAATCCAGGACTGCATGAAGGCTGCTCCATCATGGCTTCAGGTATTCCTTGGATGGAAAAGCATTGGAACATAGAACATAGAACATAGAACATTATGTTCTATGTTCACAGGCCGGCCAGTGGACCCTCTAACCTAAACTATTCCAATATCATCCATATGCCTATCCACCGAACATTTGAATGCCCCCAAAGTAGGCGAGTGCACAACTGCTGCAGGCAGGGCATTCCACGCCCTCACAACCCTCTGTATGAAGAACCTGCCTCTGACATCCGTCCTATAACTACCACCTCTTAATTTAAAGTTATGTCCCCTCGTGTTGGTCATCACCATCCGAGGAAAAAGGCTCTCACTATTCACCCTATCCAATCCCTTGATCATCTTATACACCTCAATTAGGTCACCGCGTAACCTTCTTCTCTCTAATGAAAATAACCTCAGGTCCCTCAGCCTTTCAATTGAACAATTGCAATTGGTGCAATTGTTCATCTATAACTTGTGATGTCAGCGACTTCATCTCAAACACTTCCATCCACTTGGAACATGCATTGATAAGGAGCAAAAATCCATGAAAGGACAAACATAATCAGTTTGACTCATACACATAGCCAACTAGGCCACTCCCAAGAATGAAGTGGGGCCATAACCGGTAACCTTTGTTGCAATTGACTCAGTTCATAGTGCTTAATAGGTTCTCAATATCGGCATCAATGCCAGGCCATCAGACATAACTCCTCATCAGCATCCCTCAGTTTAGACATACGCGGATAGGCACTATGTAATTCAACTAGGAGCAACTTTCTTCCTCGCACAGGGATAACTACTCTTGCTCCCAAAGGTATGATGCAATTTTGGCAACTCAAGTCATTTTTCATATGAAATATGGTTTAATCTCTTCAGTAATTCGCTTATTAGCCCAACCCATTACTATTCTTTGGGCAACAGTGGATCCCAACTAGTCCAGTACTTGATCTGTTTTGCTGAGACAGCCAATGTGTTCAAGAAATTTGATGGCATGACAATTTTCTGTGCCACTGGAGGATATGCAATACTCTCTTGCAAATTTAGGTGACTAAGCACTTCCGCATTCGCTACATATGTTCTAGACTGCTACCTGAGGGTATATTTGTCGTGGAGGGGATTAATGCCCAATGCTGAATTCTTGCCAGTGCAATTGGTGGAATAACCTTGTTTTTTTTTAGAAAGACACAAAAGTAGTCAGAAACAATAGTAAAGCTCCTACTGTACAAATACTAGCAAAATTTCTTGACAAAAACTACTTATAATCCTTCTTTCTCAATTTGTGAATAACTTTTTTTCAACTTCCAAGAGGATCCAGGAGACATATCTTATTGGCCTTTGGGATACGTTGTCCCATGAACAACATTGCACAAATGCCATCTGGAGAGACATCGCAGATCAACACCAATTTCTTCGACGGGTGAAAGGTACTGGCAAGTTTGAAGAATGCTGCAATTGATTTACTCTGTTCAAAGTTTCTATCTGAAGTATCTTTCAAAACCAATGCTGGTGTTTCTTTGGCAGCACATGCAATGGGGTCAAAAACATCGACAAATTTGGTAAAAACCACCTCAGGAATGCTAAAAATTCACCATTCCTAAAAATAGCTTGAACTCAGATATGCTTTTGGGGATCAACTCCTCCTTTATAGCCTTGACCTTGTCTTCCATGAATGACCTTGTGCATTGACATAGTCACGCAGGTAGGCTGCCTCAGTGGCTTAAAAAGTATATTTCTACTTTTTGAAGTAAATTCCAGCCTCTTGAAATCACTTTGACACCTCCTCTAGTGATCTAGTTATCAGAATATCATTATCATTGAATATATTTAAGTCACAGATAGATAGATTTCTGATAGACAGTGGAAAAGTGGAACTGATTCTCTTCGGATCAGCCACGATCTTATTGAATAGCGGGGCAGGCTCGAAGGGCTGGATGGCCTACTCCTGCTCCTATTTCTTATGTTCTTAGAACATCATATAACTCATGGCAGTTCCTGCAACAGACTTTCCGTTGTTGTCTGGAAAATAGCACATACTGACAACATACCAAAGGACAGGTGTGTATACTGGAACAGGCCTCTGTGTGTGTGTTTATCATGACCTTTGGAAGCATTTTCTAATTCCAGTTGTTGCTATGCATGACTCAGATCCAGCTTTGTATAAAATTGACATTGGCCAGCTTTGTATACTGGTCTTCAATCTTCAGGATAGGATATTTATGCAACTTGGCAGCCTGATTAACTCCTAACTTGTAGATCTCACAGATGTGAATTATTTTGTGTGGCTTCAACATGGGGACTACCCATTTGGCAAACTGAGCTGCCTGGATAATACTCTATTCTTCCTATCTCTTTAATTCAGTATCTGTTTTTTCTGGTAAGGCATATGGTATTGTCCTTGCCTTAAAAAGTCAAGATGTCACCTTTGGATTCACATAGGTCTTCATCTGCAGGTCTTTTACCTTGCCTAACTCATCACTGAAGACACACTCATATTTCTTCAACAGTTTGAGCTGCCTTTCCATACTTGGAATATCTTGGTCCAATTTAACTTGATTCCCTTAAGTGAAACATGGCCCATAAGGCTTTGTCTTTAGCCTGACTCTATTATCACTAGGTGTTAGTCAAAGTCTTACCCGTAGCTCACAGATATTGTTGTTGTGCCCATTATTTTTATGACTTTTCCTGTGTAAGTTGTTAATTTTACTGCAGTATTATTTAAATTGGTCCATGACAGCAATGGATGCCCTGGTATTTACTTCCATCTTAAGAGATGTTCCATTTGCCAGGAGCAGCACAGTAGCACAACGGTTAGCACTGCTGCTTCACAGCTCCGGGGACCTCAGTTCGATTCCTGACTTGAGTCACTATCTGTATGGCATTTGCACATTCTCCTTGTGTCTGCGTGGGTTTCCGGGTGCTCCGGTTTCCTCCCACAGTTCAAAGTTATGCAGGTTAGGTTAATTGGCTGTGCTAAACATTTCTCCTTAGTGTCCTGAGATGCACAGGTTAGAGGGATTAGCAGGTAAATATGTAGAAAAATGGGATAGGGTATATAAAGTACAATTTCAATGGGCCAAATGGTCTCTTTCTGCGCTGTAAGGTTGCTATGATTCTAGGAGCATTACAGTAATGGGGGCTATTTTGCCCATTTTCACATTAACCTGGGAGCCAACATCTAAATCACTGGTACCAGCTTCTTCCACATTAAATACATGTAGAACATAGAACATAGAACATTACAGCACAGAACAGGCCCTTCGGCCTTCGATGTTGCGCCGACCAATATAAAAAGCAATGTCTCTCCAAACTAAACCATTCCCTTCTCTTCCATATACTTATCAACTAACCTCTTAAACGCCACCAAACTTGGCGCATCTACAACCGCTGCAGGCAGGCCATTCCACTCCCGAACCACCCTTTGGGTAAAGAACCTACCTCTGATATCCGTCCTATAACTATCACCCCTTAATTTAAAGCTGTGTCCCCTCGTGCTAGCTTTTCCCATCCTAGGAAAAAGGCTATCACTGTCCACCCTATCTAAACCTCTAATCATCTTATATGCTTCAATAAGATCCCCTCTTAGCCGCCTCCTTTCTAACGAAAACAACCTCAAATCCTTCAACCTCTCCTCATCGGACCTGCCCTCCATACCAGGCAACATCCTGGTAAACCTCCTCTGTACCCTCTCCAATGCCTCCACATCTTTCTTATAATGTGGGGACCAGAACTGCACACAATACTCCAAGTGCGGCCGCACTAGAGTTTTGTACAGTTGCAACATGACGTTGCGGCTCCGAAATTCAATCCCTCTACCAACAAAAGCCAAGACTCCATATGCCTTCCTAACAACCTTCTCGACCTGACTGCCTACTTTCAGGGATCTATGCACATGCACACCAAGATCCCTCTGTTCATCTAGACTACCAAGAATCCTACCATTTGCCCTATACTCTACACATTTATTATTTCTGCCATAGTGCATTACCTCACACTTTTCCACATTAAACTCCATTTGCCACCTCTCGGCCCAGCTATGCAACTTGTCCAAGTCCCTCTGCAAACTATAACACCCCTCTTCACTATCTACCACTCCACCGACTTTAGTGTCATCTGCAAATTTACTAATCCATCCTTCAATACCCTCATCCAGATCATTTATAAAAAATTACAAACAGCAGGGGCCCCAAAACAGACCCCTGAGGTACACCACTTGTCACCGAACTCCACGATGAATATCTCCATCAACCACCACCCTCTGTCTTCTATCTGCCAGCCAATTCCTAATCCAATTAGCTAAATCACCCTCTATCCCATACATCTGCATTTTCTGCAGAAGTCTTCCATGGGCCACCTTATCAAACGCCTTACTAAAGTCCACATATACCACATCAACTGCCTTACCCCCATCCACCTCTTTGGTCACTTTTTCAAAAAACTCAATGAGGTTAGTAAGGCAAGACCTACCCTTCACAAAACCATGCTGACTATCCCCAATCAATTCATTTCTCTCTAAATAACTATAAATCCTATCCCTAATAATTCTCTCCAATACTTTGCCCACAACAGAAGTAAGACTCACTGGCCTATAATTCCCTGGCAGGTCTCTCTTCCCCTTCTTGAACAATGGGACCACATTTGCTATCCTCCAGTCCTCCGGAACCACACCCGTAACCAACGAGGACCTGAAGATCAGAGCCAGAGGCTCTGCAATCTCCTCTCTGGCCTCCCAGAGAATCCTAGGGTAAATCCCGTCCGGCCCAGGGGACTTATCCAACTTCAAACCCTCGAGAATATCTAGCACATCCTCCCTATCTACTTCGATACCTTCCAGTTTGTGACAATGTGACACTCTATTTTATTGGCTACTGAGTAAATTTGTTTTGCTTTTGCATCAAAGCATTAAATGGTCTTTCCCAATGACAGAAGAAACATTCAGTCTCTTTATACTTGCAGGAATCAAGGGCTAACCCACAATGGGAACATTCTGCCTCAATCTTTGCCAGTTGATTTGCGCTTCTAAATCTTTTTTGTTTTATCTGTATCCGAATTCACTTCTCACTTCACTACTTTGGACAGAACTTCCCTCCAAAAGTTCTAACTGTCATAGAAGTCTGAAAACGGAAGTGTTCACATTGCCGTTTTGGGTGAGCAAGCCCAGCAATTTTTTTACGGCACTCGGTTTTTCTGACAGCTGGAGGCTTTTGTGCTGGTGTGGAGGAGGGGCTGGGTGCAGGGCCACAGTACACCAACAAAGCCACTTCAGAGCAGTCAAACACCACTGCACAGGATTTTCTGACCTTCTATTGAATGGGAGACTTCATCCCATCCACAGACATCACAAACTCCCACACCCTCTCCCCATCTTGGTGGCATTGTTACCCCCCCCCCCCCCACCCCTACAACCAACATAAATGGCTGCATCAGGGCCCTCCTGATGAGTACACTGGTGGGCCCCCAACATGCCACCCCTCGATCATGATTGCTTCTGCAGCTCCTTCCTGCACAATTCCCGTCCTTGAGTGCCTTGGAGGGGAACTTGCAGGTGGTGATGTTCCCATGTATCTGCTGTCTTGTCCATTTAGATGGAAATCGTTGTAGATGTAGAAGATGCTATCTAAGGATCTTTGGTGAATTTGACAGTGTAACTTGTAGATAGTACACACTGCTGCTACTGAGTGTCGATGATGGAGGGAGTGAATATTTGAAGATGTGGTGTCAATCAAGCGGGCTGCTTTGTCCTGGATGGTGTCAAGCTTCTTGAGTATTGTTGGAGTTACACCCATTCAGGCAAACAGGGAGTAATCCAGCTCACTAATGAACACACTCCAGTTAAATGTGAAAGATGGCGAGTTCCGGCTGGCTTCCCAGCACACAGTAAGAGTCTGGCAACACCAATTTTAAATCCAACCGATTTATTTGATAGTAAATCTGCTAGCTTTCGGCGTTTGTGCCTTTGTCGGGCGAATGAGGTGTTCTGGTCTCCAAAAGCACACATATCAGCACAGACAGTTTACAGATTGCTGATTAGAATGCGAATCCTTACACCTAACCTGCTATTCAAGTCTTAAAGTGACTAACAATGTGGGTGGAAGGAATATTGAACACGGGTTAGAGAGATGGCTTCATGTCACACCATCTGTAACCCCCATGACTTAGCAAACTACGGGTTAGCAAAAAACCTCACTTACTGTGCTGTCTGGAGACAATACACATCTCTCTAACCTGTGCTCAATATTCCTTCCACCCACATTGTAGTCACTTTAAGAATTGAATAGCAGGTTAGGTGTAAGGATTCGCATTCTAATCAGCAATCTGTAAACTATCTGTGCTGATATGTGTGCTTTTGGAGACCAGAACACCTCATTCGCCTGACAAAGGCACAAACGCCAAAAGCTAGCAGATTTACTATCAAATAAATCGGTTGGATTTAAAATTGGTATTGCCAGACTCTTACTGAGTTTACCCCAGTCCAACACCGGCATCTCTACATCATTCCCAGCACAAAACCATTTCCTGCCCCTGCATGTACAGATATCCAGCTCCCACCAGGTTAAATCATATAGCGTTATAAAAAAGTTACAATATAAAAGGATGCCATTTGATGCTTCGTGTCTCCTATTACATCCACAGGTGATTTGGTTTGCTTTGTTGGCCAATAAGGGGCATACAGGTGGTGGGTCATGCGAGGTTTGCTCTTGGATGTTGCTTCGAGAATTGCCTTATGCTTCACGTCCGTTAGCATACGCTTAAACTGGGCCATCTGACTGGCAACATGTCAGCTCAGTAACTATCACTGTCGGCTGTGCAGTTACAAAAAGCCAGGTCAGATCTCTGGCTTGGATAAATGTCTGTGGGAATTTGCACATTATCCCCTTGCTTGTATGAGTTTTCTCTGTGTGGTCCGGTTTCCTCCCACATCCCAAAAGCGTGCTTTTTAGGCTGATTGGTGTCAATAAATTGTCCCTGAATTAGATCTCCCTTAATCTGGTGCACATATAATTCCCTAAATTTGCACACTTTTTACTGTGGAGATCCACTAGAGGTAGACAAAAATGTTGACAATTGAAAGACTTGAATAAGGCACTCACTGAGTATTAAAATGGGCGGTGCGAGCTTGTAGGGCTGAATGGCCTGTTTCTTGTGCTGTGCTGTTCTTTGTTCTTTGTTTGTAGTTTATTTATGTTGGATCTCTGCAACTCCTGTAATTCTCACTCCCCCGTAAACCTCCAGCATTTGTCACCTGGAACTCTGGATAATATTCTGTTGCTTAATCCTGGTGCTGTGCCCAACTGTAATTCCAAAAAAACAGAAAAGCTGAAATGTGCTAACGCAACGGAAAACCCCTGTCCTTCCTGATCAGTATGCTTGAACTACTTAGGAGCTAAACCTTCTGAGTCATCAGGGGAGTTCACAGGCTTTCTGAAATGGATACTGGCGCACAGACTGGAAATCATGTGTCAGGAATTTTTAGAAACAGGTGTACTATGTCAGTAAGCCCCAATTAGTGATCGTCTGCTCCAGTCAAGGAGCAGACAGTGTAGTAACTCAGCTGATTCCTCCACTGAGGGAAAGACCTCTCTGAGAACAAGTCACGCCATAGCTGCCTTCACTGTTACGCAACAGGCAACTTACGGTATAATAAGTTTCATACAAGCAGCTGTCTCATCTGCCTAACTTCACAGCTGAAGCACAGAGAGCCCTGAAAAGTAAAAGAACTATGACTGATTTTTAAGAAGTGACTATAAAAGCAGCACTGCTTGCTAATGCTTTCGGCTTGCTAATCGCCCTGAGGGTGTTTCACTGAGCAAATACTGACTCACATCCATGTTTGTGTAACAAGGCATCAGAGTCACTTCCTGCATATCTTTGGACGTGCCAGAAAGGCACAGCCACCTAACTGAATTCACTCAGTCAGCTGAATGAGTTCCCGTCCTCAAAAAGAATTTAGAAAAAAGAACAGATAATGTTCGAGGCTGGAACTGCTTTTTGTTGCTTCACAGCAGAGTCCTAATCATTATTTATTCTGCAAGAATGTCCTTGTGACAACAGATTGTGACAACATCGTGCAATAGAGTATCCAATTATCTGCTGTTTAAAGTCTACAATTTGTTTTAATGTGTATCATATATTTTATCACAATTCTGCAAATTTTTTCTCTGAACGTAAAATCTATCATCAATGACTAATATTTATAATCAGTAAAGTTTTACAACACCAATTTTAAATCCAACTGATTTATTTGATAGTAAATTTGTGAGCTTTCGACTCTATAGCCTTCATCAGGCAAATGCAGTGTTCTGGTCTGCAATAGCACACATCAGCACAGACAGTCATAGATTGCTGATTAGAATGTGAATCCTTACATCTAACCTGCTATTCAAGTGTTAAAGTGGCTAACAATGTGTGTGAAGGGAATCATGAGCATTGGTTAGAGAATTGTGTATTTTCTCCAGACAGCACAGTAAGTGAGGTTTTTTGCTAACCCAGGCAAGTTACAGGGGTTACAGATAGTGTATCATGAAGCCAAGATCCCTATTAAGACCGTCCTCACGTGTGCGGAACTTGGCTACCAGACTCGGCCAACGTTGTCTACCTAATACGTTGCAAGAAAGGATGTCCCGAAGCATGGTATATTGGGGAGACCATGCAGACACTATGACAGCGGATGAATAAGCATCGCTCAACAATCACCAGGCAAAACAGTTCCCTTCCTGTGGGCGAACACTTCAGCAGTCATGGGCATTCGGCCTCCGACCTGCGGGTAAATGTTCTTCAAGGGGGCCTTCGTGACACACGACAGCGCAGAGTCGCTGAGCAGAGACTGATAGCCAAGTTCCGCACACATGAGGACGGTCTTAATAGGGATCTTGGCTTCATGACACACTATCTGTAACCCCCGTAACTTGCCTGGGTTAGCAAAAAACCTCACTTACTGTGTTGTCTGGAGAAAATACACAATTCTCTAACCAATGCTCAGGATTCCCTTCACACACATTGTTAGCCACTTTAACACTTGAATAGCAGGTTAGATGTAAGGATTCACATTCTAATCAGCAATCTATGACTGTCTGTGCTGTTGTGTGCTATTGCAGACCAGAACACTGCATTTGCCTGACGAAGGCTATAGAGTCGAAAGCTCGCGAATTTACTATCAAATAAATCGGTTGGATTTAAAATTGGTGTTGTAAAACTTTACTGAGTTTACCCCAGTCCAACGCCGGCATCTCTACATCATAATATTTATAATGCCAAGGAGAGTACAGTTTAAGTTATAGATCATGAGGTTATAATTCATCAAGTCCATTCCTTTAAAAACTGTATCAGTCTAAAACTATCCAACCCATTTTATCTCATAAATTCATTCCTGATTCTTAAGTTACATATTTAATTAATCTTACAGCCTACATTTTGCAATCCATGACGTGCTGCCTTTCTTGACGTAGAGTACTTTCAGTTGACTTTCCTATATTTATCCTAATAACTTTTAATCCTTCATGTAAAAACAAATCATTGTACTGTTCTTAAAAGTTCCAATCACTGCCACATTTTGCCAGATGCTCCAGTGAAAGTCCAGTCTCATGAACTTAGCCACTTTTTATTTTACAAGATTTCCATTCACATCCAGAAGAAAGAAAGGCTTGCATTTGTATAGTACCTTACACAACCTCAGGATGTCTCAAAGTTCTTCAGGCCAATCTTGTCTAAGGAAAGAGTCAATTCTGTGATCATTCAGGTCAAGTGGGAACAGATACAATGCAATTTAAGAAATCATGGATGGTTGGAAAATCATGAGTTATTCTTTCCCCAGAACATCTGATCACAGTTTACCCCTGATCATACGGTAATAATGGACAAAAAAATCTGTCAAAATTACAATAGAATTTATGGTTCTTGATATTGTTAATTCACAACTGGTACAATCAATTCAGATAAGGAGCAAATGTGTTGTTAAACTGAAATATCCAAAAGTTACTAACTGAATTACACCCTTATTAATTTTGCAAAAATTACACCACACTATTTATATTGCCATTAAAATGAATTGATTGCTATGGATTTGCTGTGATGATATGATAGATATGAAGTAATCATGCCATAGAAAATTAAATTGACCATTTCCATTTAACTATCTTTTTAATGATGTGAAAATTGTTAATTAGAATCATAAAATCCCTACAGTGAGAAGGAGGCCATTTGGCCCCTCGAGTCTGCACCAACCAGTATCCCACACAGGCCCTATTCTCGTAACCCCACATATTTACCCCACTAATTCCCCTTGACACTAGAGTCAATTTAGCATGGCCAATCAACCTAATTCACACATCTTTGGTAATGCAACTACTAGTCAACTGTCATAGCACTAAAAATTAACGATTACAGATGTAGAATTTCATTTTTCCACCTTCAATTGAGATTGAAAATTTTAGGGACTAATATTTTATGCTTTAACTTTTGTTTTACTTTTCCTTTTTCCTTTCTCTTACTCTCTTAACCTAATCTTTCCACACACTGGCTATTATTCTCCCATTGTGATCCATGACTTTTCTGGCAGGTCAGGCTAGGAAATGCAGATTTCCAGCCTTGAACTGGGATTTGTGCATGTGCCGAGAATGCATTCACATTTGCCCAGAGCTGGCAAACAGCCATCATCAGACCACACTGGAAACTGGCAGGAAGGCAGGTAAGTGATTTGAATCTTTTAAAGGTATATTTTATTAGTTAATTATCAGGGAGTTTCAGGTCACAATTGAATCTTCCACCCCGCCAGGAGTACTTCATTCTGGTGGGATTTATACTGGCTCTCCACATTTGGGGAACTAACAGGACACCCATCAGAATGAAGGGGGTTGGTCTGCCACAGCGGGGAGTGGGCTGCTTCCGGAGGCGTCTGACCTCAGGGGTGCGACAGGGAGGGAGGGGGGGTTTCTGTCAGGGTGAGGGGGTGGGGAGATCATCACTGCTGGGGGCGAGATGGGCTGTACATCGGAATGTTGTGATGGCGGGTGTCAAGGCTAGCCTGGGAATTGCTGTGGGAGTCATGATCGGGCACTGCTGGGGGTGGGAGGGGCAGCACAGTGGGGGTCCCGGGGAGGCCAGCAAAAGGGGAGTCTGGGCAGATCAGGGCCACTGTACACATGCAGAGTTCCAGAGCTGTCAGACTCCAATGTGAATATACCCACCGCCCCGCACACCACCCCCCCACCTCACCCCAGGTTTTTAATGATATTCATGACTTGGGTCTCTGCAGTGCCCAGAGTGCAGAAATTCAGATGAGAAGCTGAACTGACAAAACAGTTGGGATTTAAAACCATTTTCCTGCCAAATTAACACTTTTGGGCGAATCGCGGCCACTATTTCCATTTTCTGTATTCAATTTGCAATTGAATTCATCCATTTTAATTTACACTTCTTTATCAGCCCTTCTGATGTTTATTTTGCGATACTGGGGTGTTCACAGGCAGAGAGTTACCAAGGATATATGTGTATAAATCATTGAAGATGGCAAGGCTGGTTGGGAATGTGATCAATAAGGTATGTGGAATGGTGGACTTTACATACTGTCTAAAACCCATTAAACTGTCAATCAAAGGACAGTTAAGGACTGTCTGAAATTGAATACAAACATGGCTTTTTGAATGGTTAGAAGGTATTTCAAAGGCTTTCAGCTTTCTATGAAGGCTCAGGGACTTGAAATAAATGCTGGGTTAAAAAAATGGAGATAAGTGAGCAATTGTGCAGAAGGGGATTCTGTCTCCCCCTTTTCACCCCTACACCACCTACCCCCTCCCCCGCCCCGAATTCTGTCATCAGAGGATTTGAAAGGGATTTCTCAGACATGCAGCTTCTTAGACAGAATGGATTGCAGAATAGATTTTTGCTGGGGTTTGGAAGACTGCCAGATGTCCTGGGAGCATGGAGATTAAAGTGATCAGCCCAATTCAAAGTTTTTACAGTACTCAGACTAGAATGAAGTCTTTGATCAGTAAGATGCATGAAATCATCATGCCAGCAGTTCAGGTTTTCCATGGTAGAATGAGGAAACCCCATCCCAGGGTCAACTCCTTGTCCCCAACCTGAGCCTACCCAACTCCCAGGACTCTTGGGGGATCCTCTCTCTGCAGCCTGGCAGTGGCAGAGGGGCACAGGTCTACATTGGTCATGACCAGCATGAAAGCCTGCCCAGCGCATTTCCCTCTGCAGAGGCAGGTGAATGGTGAGTGGTCATGAATAGACCATCTGGCCCACTAATGATGTGTCAATGAAGAGTTTTACATGATTGTCAGGTTGCCATCTGTTCTGGATGGAAATCTGATTGGGGCCAGAAAGGTAGGCTAGATAAATCTGAAATGCTTTGCTATCTGGCAGGAAACCTGTTTTAGATCCTACATCTAATTCAGCAGGTGCTCAGGATTTCTGCCAATGGCTAATGGGGCAGATGAATCCACCCATAAGGGACTTCTGTTACATGGATAGCTTGGTGAAAAAAGTGCTCTTTGCTTTAGAGAAGAGAGTTTAACACAAAGTTGTTCAAGGTTTTCAAAATCACAAGAGGTCTAGAAAGAGTTGATAGGAAGAAATTGTTCCCATTTGTGGATAGGTTGAGAATCAAAGGATACAAATTTATGTTGATTATAAAAAGAGCCAAAGGTGGTTAGGATCTGTAATGCACCATCCGAGAGCATGGTCAGGCAAATGCATTTATGCCTTTCAAAAGGGAATTGGATAAGCACTTGAAGCAAAGGCTATAGCAACGCAATGGGGAAAGGGAAAGCTAGTGTAACAATAAATTACCTTTTTAGAGATGCAACATGGACCTTCCAGCAGCCTGATAGTGCTGATTAAATCATTCAACTGTTTCCTACACTGCAGGGTATCCTTCTCTTCACCTCTCTGCCACTGACCAATCTGGCAACCTCCTTCCAGGCTAAGAGAATCCTCTGCTCTCACACTTTCTCACTGTTAATGGCACTGTTGCTCCTCATGCACTCATTGTTAATGGCCCCATTGCTTCTCTCACCATTAATGGCCCCACTGGCTCTCACATTCCCTTACGTTAATGACCCCGCTGCTCCTCTCATACTCTCTTACTGTTAACATTGCATCTGAACTGGGAAAAGTTCATGATATAATCAGTTTTAAGCAAGTACAGAGGCAGGGAAAGGGCAAGGCAAAGGGGATGCAGTTAGTTCTGTTATAATGTGGAAGACAGGAGACATAAAATGTTAAAAGAGATGATGCTTCAAGGTAAAACTGGGATGATAATGAGACAAGAACAGAAATGAAAAAGGCATCTAGACAAAATGTCAGTGGGAAAATGCAAATCATTATCCACAGCTGCAACCAAAAACAAACAAAAATAAAGGAAGCAGATGTTATGATCTATTATTGTTGAACTCAGTGTTGAGACTGGAAGGCTATAAAGTGTCTGAGTGAAAGGTGAGGTGCTGTTCCTCAAACTTACATTTAATGTCATTGGAACAGTATGGGAGGATGAGAACTCGGAGGTCAGATTGGGAGTGGAATGGGGAATGGAAATGAAGGCAACTGGAAGCTCAAGGTTATGCTTGCAAATTGAAGAAATATGTTCTACAAAGCAATTGCCTAGTTTGTGTTTGCCTATATAGGGGAGAGCACAGCGTGAGCATTAAACACAGTATGCTATGTTGAAAAAAATACTGTTTTATTGGGAAGGAATGCTTGAGCTCTTGGACAGTGATGAGGATAGAGATTAAGAGACAAGTATAGTGCTTTCTTTGATTTGACTGGAAGCTGCTATGTGAAATTAACATTTCAATTATAGATACCTTCATTAGAGCCAGAAAAAAATTACAGAGAAACAGCGTTCAGCAAGGAGTAGGAAACGTTGGGGGATGGGAAACAAAGTGAGAGACATTGCCTCCTGTTTTTATGTGAAGGATTCTGCACAAGAGACTGCAACATGTCACCTTCTTTGCACTGCACACATGGACTCCAACGACTGTTAGCCTACAGATCTACGTGTATGTTTTTGCAGCCTTTACATAAATAATGTGAACTGCACTGGCCTTTGCTCTATAGCATTTATTTTAAAATAGGAATCCTACAGTGAAACCCTAATTTATCCTAAATAAATGGAAACAGGATCTTCTAAATGAACTTTGTATTTTTGCTGACAATTAAAATTAACAAAATCTGTCCTCAAAGTAGTGTGATTTCTTCGGCAGTGCTGCTTCAGGTTTTCCCTAGGGTTATAGCAGAGCTTCCAACATACAGGACATCATTATACTATCAGCAATAAGTTAATGAGTTTTAATTGAAGTTCAAATTGCAAGGCAATGTTAAATTTTAGTCACTTTCTCCTTTCCCCTCATTTTCTTTTCACCTTCACTGCTGGAATGTCACTTTTATCTGCTGACTAAGGCAACACTTTCTGGTTCACTGCCTGGGTGTACATTAAAATTCTAAGACAGGAACAGGAAGAGGACATTCAGCTACCTATACATGTATTGTCATTCAATTAGATTACAGCTGATCGGCACCTCAACTCCATTTATACACCCTTGCTCCATATCTTTTAATAGCTTTAACTAACAAAATAACTAAAATATCAATACCAGTTTTTATGGAAATATATTATCTGCAGCTGAACGGTCAACTGGGGTAGTAAGGTTAAGGGGAAGCCCATTCCAAGGAAAAAGAGAAAGGAAAAGAATCCTACCCCAAAATGAACCACTTGTGTGACAACAAGCGTCACACCAGTGAAATCTATGCAGAGTATTTCATCAGTGAACAAGTTTAAATCTTAAACCTCAACGAGTCCAGCATGCAGAAGCAAAGTCCACTAAAAGTGAAGTGCAGGAAATTAATCCAGCCACCCTACCATGGCTTAAAATCAAGCTGGAACCTGCTAACTTTCTAGAAATAAGACTTGTAACAATGCCAGGATTTGAACTATCATTTTTTTGGATTATGGATGATGAATTAAAGCTGGTCAGAACAGCACAGGCCTCCACTCAGAAACATTTGCATAATACAACTGATTCTTTACAGCAACTTACAAGATGTTATGTGTTCTTAGTGCCTTATTCCCAGATGTTGGCAATAATAACATTCTAAACTTGGAATGATCAGAACTCTTCGTCTTGTAGAAACAAAGGACCAGTTTGAACTGGATCTGCCAGTCACCTCATAACTTTCGAATGCAGCTGTAAAAAAAACCCCCTTGAACAGGTACACATAGCAATGAATTCCTAGCCAATTACTTCCTAAATGTTTATAGATATTTTCTGGTAATACAACAATATAAGAATGTTTTGTGACTGCAAAGTCAAAGCTAACAGCAATTTAAGAAACTAAAACACTTCAGACAATACCTAATCAGAACTTAGAGTAGAAACAGACAATGATATTTTTGTCTGATTCCAAAAGAACAAGAAAATTCAGAGCTCTAACACAAGAGCAATCTTCTTCCAGTGAAGATATGTTTTGTTTATAATTACCACTTGAAAGGAAAGAGTGATGTGGCAGGTCATGCATTATCCAGAGTCTAACTCATTTGAGAATGATCAAGCTACCAAAACCACAATAGAACATGATGATTCAACTACTTTAATCATGTGAATAGGTGTGTGTGCTTCTTTATTTTAGTTTTTTTTGATATTTTACAATGAAATGTGACTACAATTCTGGTTTCATTCCCCATGAGGTAGATGTGTTGCAAAGATGTTCTATATGGAATGTTAATGTGTAATTTCATCAACTGGTCATACATATATTAAAATAATAAAATACTTCTGTTAGATAAAGGAAACTGACTTGAAGTAGCTGATAATTTCATCTTCCACCTTCTTCCATCGGAAAAAAGATGCAAAAGCCTGAGATCACGTACCAGCTGACTCAAGAAACAGCTTCTTTCCTGTTGCCATCAGACTTTTGAATGGACCTTTCTCGAATTGAGTTGATCTTTCTCTATACGCTAGCTATGACTATAACATTACATTCACCACTGTCACTTTCTTTATGTATGGTACGCTTTGTCTGTATAGTGCACAGGAAACAATACTTTTCACTGTATACTAATATATGTGACAATAACAAATCAAGTCAAAGGAAGAGTCAAAGTCAATGATGATCCCAACAGAGACAACAGTACCCTTATTTATCAAGGTAGAGGATGGATCATTCAGGATTCATTTACTGGTGTATTTTTAAAATCACCTCAGTTATGAAACAATGACTAAAGGATAGTTAGACGTGATATGACCTTCTTCTCCAATCTTCAGAATATATAACTGACAAGGAGAAAGAGGTCATGTGATAGAACCTTTTATGAGGATTGTAACATTGAGATCTGAGCAATGAAATGGATTCATTCTTGTCTGGATTATTTCTTACAAGACTGCACACAGTCAAGTACATACTGAATTGGCAATAGCTGATCCTTTTTAAGTTAGAATCAAACAGTGAGGAGTTAGTTCGCCGCTCCTCGCCTGACCATAACACAGTTTTGAATTTTTCAGTTGATTTATTCTGAACAGCAGAGGGAGGGAGTTCCAGATTTCCACTGCCCTTCATGTAAAGAGTAAATACTGACTTAGCCAATATATTCTGTAGATAAATACAAAAGAGTATGTTAATTGATCATTTGGGAGAAATAAATACCAGTTCACAAGATTTCACGGTGTCATTGTAATTGGACCCTGCAAATCTGAAAAAATATTCTGTTTTCATATGAAAAGCTCATGGGCTCCATTGACAAATACTTTAAGTTGTTTTGTGAGGCTTTCCTGACTCTATATCTGGAAAGCTGATTTACTAATTTACCTCTTGTATGTACAATGATCCTAAAGCAGGAATTTAAGCAATATGTGAAGGAAGGCATTGGTAACATTTCCATATTATTCAGATGCTCATCAGGATCTACTTCACTGCAACTAGTTTGAAAGCTCAGGACCTCATGTAAAAGCTGGATTTATCTTCAGGAAGAGGAAGGATGTCATTTCCAGTTTGTAACAATGAGTGCCATCCACTGACAGACTAGGAATACATATTAACAGAAGAATGTTCTTACAGAACACCTGATGTGGAGCCTCCACCAAGTTGCTGTACAACTTTTGACTGTGCTTTTTCTAGCATATAATATCTGAGGAGGAGAATGAAGCAGATCACTGTGAAGAGACCAGGAGGAGTGTTGGCCTTCTGACTAGGATCAAGAGTCAGATGAAACCCAAGATGGGATGCAATGCCTTACCTTGTCACCTTGGATCTTGTATGTGTCTCTTATGGGGACCATGAATTGAATGAAATTGGAATCTGAATTTGTTTTTTTGAGCAAGCAAGGAACGGATTTGAGTTTGCTTGCCCTACTCCCAGCGTTGACTTGTAACTTTAAGAGTGGAGCAAGTATTTTTTAGAAAATAATGTGAAGCAGATCAGGATCACTAAGAAGCATAGAAATTTGAAGCAGGAGTAGGCCATTCAGCTCTTCGAGCCTGTTCTGCCATTCATTTTGATCCTGACTGATCATCAAATTCAATATCCTGATACCCCCATATCCCAGATCAGGAGAGTGAAACAGGCAGGCTCACTGTGAAGCAAGTCAGGATCACTGCGAAGCAGACCGGGACGAGCGAGAAGCAGACCGGGAGGAGACTAGGCAGCTCAGCATCACCGATGTGTGAAAGAGAAAAAATAAATCAAACTATGAAATCTTTGGAAAGCTATGAATTGATTGACTAGTAAATATAGCTCCTGCTTTTTCTTTAAGTTTAGGTTTGATAAGTAGTGAGAAGCAGCGGGGCTGAGTGGAGCTGGCCATTAGTCAAAGTGCATGTGACGTCATAGGGAAGCAGATAGGTGTTTTGCTCGTAAATATTTTCTATTAATCTTATGTAAATGAAGGAATAAACTAGTGAGTCTTATCTTTCTTTTGAAACAATTAGCTGTATTAGATATTATTAAGGTTTATCGGTATTATTAAGATGTATTAGTATTGGTATATTTTAATAATAGGAGTATGATTTATTATTATTGGTAAAGATGTATCCACTGTAACAAGTTATTTAGTGCCAGAGAGTGGATTGACAGTGCTGTTCCAACTCTAGAGTGAGTATTCTGTGCTATGTGGGAACTCCAGGATGCTTTTCATGTCCTGAATTTGTTCAGGAAGTGCAATCAGTTGCAATGGCTTGAACTACGGGTTTTGGAACTCTAACAGCAGCTGACATCACTGTAGTATATCCGCAAGGTTTTGAGATTTGTGGATAGCATGTTTATAAATATGGTCACCTCACAGCTTAAGTGTATGCAGGGAATGAGGGAATGGGTGACCATCAGATAGTCAAGTGGAAACAGGTAGAAATGTAATGTAATGCAGGGATCTCTTGAATGCATTCTATTCTTCAACCTGCATTCTTATAACTAATGAGATGGATGATTTAACTTTCAGAATAAACATTGATATAAATCATCACTCACCTAATGAAAGAGCAGCACTCCAAAAGCTCATGATTCCAAATAAACCTGTTGGATTTTAGCATTGTGTTATGAGACTTGTAACGTGCCCATCCCAGTCCAACGCCAGTATCTCTACATCATTGATATAAATAACAGGTAGATAGAGGGATGTTGTCTTGCAGTCACAATTTAGAGAACGAGATCAAAAATGACAAGTAGGATTTCAAAGTAGTCATCTCCGGATTACTCCAAGTACTATGTGCAAGTAAATATGAAAATAAAACAAATAAAGCAGATGAATGTGTGGAAGGAGAGATGGTACAGGAGGGAGCCCGTTCAATTCTTGAGCCATTGGCACCTAAATAGAGCTTGGACTGAGTTCCTTGAGGGATAATTTGTGCAATTTGGGAGGGTTTAAACTAAGTTGGCAGGATTACAGGGACAAAGTGGAAGAATGGCACGAGGTGAATTGTTAATTTGGAGAGTAGGCACAGACACAATGGGCTGAATGGCTTCCTTCTGTGAAATAATACTAATGGTATTTTATCAAGAACCACATTCACAACATGAAGGTTGAATTACAGTGTGACAATATATTCAAAATTTAATAAACAATCTAATTATTAGGTTAAAAGAATGCAAAATGTAACAATCATGTCGCAGCAAGAACTGATAAACAAATTCAGCAGGTAGCAGGGGAAGTGGTAGACGGGATATTAAATATAGGGTAAAATTGAACAAAGATTTTATTAAAGTTACAAACCAAAACACTATTTCTGCATTACAGGCACTGAAGTACATATTAATTTCATCATTTAAATCAAGCTATCTTCAATGATGTTTTCAGGAGTAAAATTGAAGCTTTTGCCTTCAAAGTTGTCTCCATTTAATACTGTTTTAATTAGACAAGTTGGTGGCAATTCTCCCATCCTGACCACCACAGGAATTGTAGGAGGCAGGGAGTGGACCATACAAAGCTCTGTTGACCTTCTAGTTTCTAGTTTTGGAGTGAACGCAGCTGAAAACCCCTCCCCTTTGAGTTTCTGGGATGTGTGCAGGGATCTCAGAAAAAGAGGAAAGTTTACAAACTTTCATTTTTGGGTTCGAAAAGGGCCAAGGATGGAATATATATTAATCTGCTTTAAGAATAGACACATTTACAGTCCAACTCCTTGTCAGGAACCAATTATACAATTCACATCATTCATTTCTTTATTCTAAAAGACATGTGCTTTCTCCAAGTTTTGTTAGCTGCTTTGAGTCAGAAGTCATTTCATACAGGTAGACACGTTTCAAATATCTATCATGCATGCTAATTGTTAGGCAAAGAATATGAGTAGAAGAACAAATGATGTCACTTGAGCAGATTTTGAAATAGTGAGCACTTATTGCTGGAGTGAAAAGACTACTCTGCCTGAGCTACAAATTCTCCTCAATTTAGGATAAGACATAAAGTTACAAGCAACCAATAATCACTGGATGAGGTGGAGTGTGCGGAAATGTTATTTTTCTTTTTAATTTCTTCTCAGGATGTGGGTGAAATGGTACAGCAGCAATTATTGCCCATCCTAGTTCCCAGAGAAAATATTGTGGGCCTCTCCCTTGAAATGCTGCAAATATGTGTTAATGGTATTTCCATAATAATGTTAGGAGGAAAGTTTCAGGATGTTAACCCAGCAGCAAATAAGCAAATGGTGAAATATGCCCCAGTCATGATGGTGTGTTTTTTGATGAGGAACTTAGTGTTGATGGTATTCCTACAACATCCTGCCTTTCCTGTTGTTAGAGATAGAAGTTACAGGGGAGGGCACACTGTTGAAGTAACCTTGCTGTAGTTCATCTGATTGTAGATTGAACATTCAGCAACCACAGTTCTCTAGTGTTGGCAGGGGGCAAATATTGAGGGCAATCTTAAAGTCGCTGAACAAGCAAACTGTCTTGTCCCATATAATATCAAACTTCAAGTGTTGTAGCAAAAGCCATTCAGGTTCGTGATGAGCATCCTAGCATACTCTATACTTTAACCTTGGAAATGGGAAAAAGCGTTGAGGGTTTGGGAAATGAGCCATTCATCAGATATCCAGATACAACCCTATTCAGAAGCATAGAAACGGGGAACTGTTGAAGGAGAGACTCTGTTGGGGATTTCCTATACCTTGACAGCTATCTCTCTCAAAAGACTGCCATTGATGAGGAGAACCAATACAGAAAAGACTGAACCTTTGACTTGAAAAATTAACTTCTGTTCTCTACAGATGCTGCCAAATCTACTGAGTATCAGGGGGCTAAGACGTCACACTCTATATTTTATTAAAATATATAGAGATATCCGCATGAATGGAACTCATTGTTGCAAAGTTTGTAGAAAGTTGAGCTGGCACAGTTGATCCAGCGTTGCTTCTTTTGATCAATGACAATCTTTTGAAAGAGATAGTTGCCACGATATGGCAATGCTCAATACATCCATAGTCAATCCTTCAACATACATTGGGGTTGGAATATTTGGTTGACCACATGTGAGTTGATATTTGAGTTTGCTCTAGTGACATTCAAGAACAAGTCAAATTTCTTGTTTGCAGCATCGAAGAGATTGACAGTGGATTGGAAATGTCGTGCAGAGAAGGCAATGACATTGCACTCATCTGTAAAATGCAGGCCAGTTTCATTCTGGCACAGAGGAGAGTGAAGTTAAAGAGTTTTGCATCCAGATAATATTTAAACATGGCACCAGAGGGCAATTGATCATTGATGAGGTGATTAACCATTAGGGAAGAAAAAATATCCCAGTAGCCATATACTGTTAAAAGTAATGAAAAAAGTTCTGTGAAAGTAAGGAGGGTAGAAAACAAGTATTCCAAGAAGTTATTCTCAGTCGTAGAAATCTCTAGTGAAAACAATCCATTGTCTTTAGATGGTCAAGCATTTCACTTCTACTTGGGTTCTGGCAACATGCCATAAGAGTCCAATTCTACATTATGCTAGGTATATTGCAAGTGTGAAAACAGGAAAACTGGAGCTACAACACAACTAGTCCTTATGTTATTTTTTTTAAAAATGAGTTGTCTCTGGATTCAGTGGGCAGGAAAATCAAGAAGCGCAAAAAAGATAAAGAATAACTGGTGTATAAAGCCATCCAGTTTCTGCCCAGTTTGCTATCAAAAAAGTTACTTTTCCCAATTGTACACTGAGATTACATTGAACATACTCTCCCTTGTAAGGTAAATAAATCTTGGTATCCATTTATGATTGACAGCATTGCAAAGAGTTCATGAAGTAAGCCAAGGTTAAGATCATTGACTGATCACCTTCATTCTCCCCGTAAACATGTATCATTGGTGAAAATTATATTATATAAACCACATTATTCTCAGGCACTCCGAGATCCGATGCCCTAACTTGGAATCAGCGTGGCGCAAACACAGTAACAGATTAATTATTCAGATCTAATTATATTCAATATCCTCATTCTGCAATGAAGTGCAAGGTATTCCATTGAAAAGCAGTTCATTTGTATTTATATTTTGTGAAGTTTTCGAAGTGTGCATGCCAGTATAACAAAGTTAACTTTAGCCACTGAATGGCAAAAACATTGAAATCATGCTAATTAATCCAGTTAAATGCTTTATAACAAGGCAGCTGTCTTATATCAATAAATGTACATTACTTCCACTGTAGCATGTGGTGGAAAATTACAGTGATTCCTGTATTTTGCACCAAATTTACAGCCTTAGTAACATCAAGTGGGAAAGTAAGTCCGATTTGGCAGCACCATCTCAACTAAGACTGATAAAAAGAAGTTCCCGGAGATTGGACTGTTATGTTTCAACTCTGATTCAATGAGCCAGCAATGCCAATGCATATCACAATGTCATGTTGTTATAAGGATCAGTGGATTCCTGGTAAATAGATATGACTTCCATCCAGCTGAGTGATGGGGGCTGGGCACAATGGCTAATCTGATTTCTTCTTAAATGTCAAAAACATGGAAAAGGCACCAATACATGATATACGATCTTATTTCTGTGCATTTGTATCAGCAGTGGTTGTTGTCATAGCTTTAACATGAACTGGAACATCATTGTTGTGAGAAGTGTAGCCTTGGCAGCACAGGTGATGTGTTATTGCTCAATGTTGGATTCACACTTGTCAGGTAAACTTAATAACAACAAAACAAATTCAGGAAACAATGTTTTACAGAATTAATCGTGGAGGACATGTAAATTGATGCGATTTTATTTTACCATTAGGAAAAGGAATTTAAGAATGACAACTTGCACAGAATTGAAAAATAATGAAATCAGCTTGTGAATAATCCTGCTTTCCCAGAGAAAGTTGGGCAGCAGGCAACTATGCTTCCTCAAAGTAAAGACTCTTGAACTGGTCCCCTGCAGATGCTAAATTGAGATGCCAGTTATATATTCTGCTAACCAGATTATTAGATTTAGAACTTAACCAAATTAATTGTACGCAACAACAATTATTTAATTGGCTTCAAGCTAGTTTGAATCAGTTAATCAAAGATTAATCAGCCTATTCAAGCATTTTTATTTTAAACTAAATGCCCTTCTGCTCAATGTCTTAGCAATGCTGTGCCTGTTAATGTCCCAGCTTTCTCTGAAGTATCACTGTATCACAATGCTGCATTTATCTAAGGGGAGTTCTTATGACTGATGTCCCTACCAACAGGTCTATCCTAAGAGACACTGAACTATTATTGTAGAGCATAAAGAATAGAAATCAATTAGACATCATTGGTTTTACTTCCATTTTCCACATGATTAATCTACCTGTAAAAATCCTAGATAAATTTATGCATTTTTGAATGAGATGTAATTGTATTTTAGTGTTGAGCTTAGTCATAAATACTACTGCACAACCTTTCCAGATTAAAAAAACAAATTTTATATTTTTAAGAGTTCAACATTTTTCCAATCCTTGCTATATATTCCATTATTTAAATAAAATATTTTAAAGCAAATATTTTAAAGATCCTTTGTTATATTTCAGCTTCTACCCATCTGTATGTACCAATCTGTAATTACTTATTTAAAATATGAATGATAAAGTCTGCTTATTACTTCCTGGTCTGCTATCTGTAAGAGTTCTACAATGTGATTGATTGCTTAACCTGCTTATTGATACTTAATTGTTGATGCCAGAATAAAATTAATGTTGGAATTAATGAATGTTATAACACAGAGATTGCTAGATCTTTCTGAGCAACATTCTTCAAGGTGAGCAGTGAGAATATCACTTTATTTTAAAGTTTAAACTTTATTTTTTAGCAGGCTTACATTAACACTGCAATGAAGTTACTGTGAAACCCCCCTAGTTACCACACTCTGGTGTCTCTTTGGGTACTGTGAGGGAGAATTTAGCATGGCCAATGCAGGTCTTTTGGATTGTGGGAGGAAACCGATGCAGCTGAAGGAAACCCACACAGACATGGGGAGAACGTGCAAACTCCACACAGGCAGTGACCCCAGCCTGGTGCTGTGAAGCAGCAGTGCTAACCACTATGCCACATGCTGCATTTCATTGCTTGGACCATTAATATATGCAAGCAATGTGTCATTCGCTTAACAAATACTGCCAATTAAACTCTTTACTTGCTTCCTAAACTGTTTTATTGAGATACATTATGGGATAAACCATGCATCCCAGAGTAGCTGCAATTATGTTAATAGAAGCCTGTGTTCTGATCTGGTTAGAGATTGATCCAAAAGTACCTAACCTAGATAAATCACTACAGTTGAGATTGTATATTTCTGGTCAGCATTCAGTGAAACGAAACTGTTAATTCACTTACTCAGAGAGCAATTTACAAAGCAAAGCCCTATCACTAAGTGATCAAACTTCAGTTTGAGCTGATATCCTCTCACCAGCCTCAGACTGAAGCAGTCCGTGTACAAGTGCAGCAAGACCTGGACAAATATCCATTGTAAGCTGACAAGTGGCGAGTGACATTCTCACCATAAAAGTGCCAGTGCCAGGCAATGATCATCTCCAATAAAAGACAATCTAAACATTGCCCCTTTATGTTAAATGGCACTAGCATTGCTGTATCGCCCACTAACAACATTCTTTGACCGGAAACATAATTGGACAAGCTTATTGAATACTGTGGCTGCAACAGCATGCCAGAGGTTAGGGAATCCTGCAGTGAATAACTCATCACCTGACTTCCCAAAGTCTGTCCACCACATACAAGGCACAAATCAGGAGGAAATCATAATAACTTCACAGAAATGCTAAGAAATCAAGGATGTAGTGAGAAAGAAGGAAATTAGACTTACTACAAAATTAGTGTTGTAGAAGTTAATAGGACTGGAAGTTGATAAATCCTCAGGGCCTAATAATCTGCATGTCAGGGAAGGAGACAACATGGAAATAATAGATGCCTTCAATGTTACCTCCCAAAATTCCCTATATTCTGGATAGTCCTGACAGATTGGAGGATGGAAAATGTAACCCCACTATTTAAAAATGGAGGAAGGGAGTAAACAGGGAATTACAGACCAGTCAGCCTGACATCAGCAGTAGGAAAACTGCTAGACTTTATTGTAAAGGATGTGATAACAGGACACTTAGATAATATCAACAGTATTAGACAAAGTCAACATGGATTTATGAAGAGGAAATCATGTTTGACAAACTTATTGGAGTTTTTTGAGGACATAACTAACAGTGGATATAGTGAATTTGAACTTTCAGAAAGCTTTTAATAAAGTCCTACATAAGTCGTTCGTGTGCAAAATTAAAATGCATTAAGGGTAATATATTGGCATAGATTGAGAATTAGTGATCAAACAGAAAACAGACAGTAGGAATAAATAGCTTCTCAAAGAGGCAGACAGTGAAGAGTCAGGTCCGCACAGATTAGTTCCTGGACCCCAGCTATTCACATTATACATCAATGATAATCTGGATGAGGGAACAAAAAGTAATATTTCAAAGTTTGCTGATGACACAAAACCTAATTGGAATATGAGGTGTGAAGAGAATGTTAAGAGGCCACAAGGTGATTTTTGACAAGTTGAGTGGGTAAATGCATGACAGATGCAGAATAAATGTGAAGCTATACCTTTCAAATGAAGAAACAGAATGGCAAAGTATTATTTAAATGTTGATAGATTGGGAAATGTTAACATACAAAAGGCCCTGGTTGACCAATAAACTAGCCACTGAAAGCAAGTATGCAGAATAGCAAACAGCTAGGAACGAAAAGGTATATTGGCATTCATTGTAAGAGTACTTGAGTATGGGATTTAATATGCCTTACTGCAGGTGTGCAGGCCTTAGTGAGACCAAACTTGAAGTATTGCATGCAGTTTTGATTTGCTTACATAAGAAAGGATGTACTTGCAAAGAGGAAGGGTAGCATGAGTTCACTACAGGATTGTCATGTGAGGAGAGATTGAGTGTACAATTTCGAGAATGAGTGGGAATCTAATTGAAATACATAAAATTCTAATAGAGCTAGACAGCTTTGATATAAGGATGTTGTTTGCTCTGGCTGGGGGATCTAGAAAAGATGTCACAATCTCAGGATACAAGGTAAGTCATTTAGAACTGAGATGAGGAAAAAATTCTGTACTCTAAAAGTAGTTAGCATGCATAGAGGATCGGCTAACTGATAGATGACAGAAAGTTGAGCTAAGAGATGCATTTTCAGGGGGACAACCTCTAATACTGAAGTGCCACAGGGATCTGTGCTGGAGCCACAATTATTTACAATATATATTAATGACTTGGAGGAGGGAAGTGAATGTACTATTGCCAAATTTGTGGTTGACATAAAAATAGATAGGAAGCAAGTGGTGAATATTTAACAAAGAGTCAACAGATATAGAGAGATATAGACAGTTTAGATGAATGGGCAAAGACTTGGCAGATGGAATATAATGTGAAGTTATATACTTTGCTAGGTAGAATAAAGAAGCTAAATACTATTTAAATGCAGAAAGACTCCAAAATGATGCAACACAGATGGATAAATTACAAAAAGTGAGCATGCAACTTCAGCAGATATGTAGGAAGACAGATGCAATGTTGGTCTTTATTTCAAAAGGAATGGAATATAAAAATAGGCAAGTCTTGCTAAAACTATACAAGGTAGTAGTTAGACCACACCTTGAATACCCGTGAGAAGTTTTGGTCTCCTTACCTAAGATATACTGACATTACAAGCAGTCCAGAAAAGATTCAGTAGGTTGATCCCAAGTATGGAAGGATTTTCTTCTGAGAAGAGGTTAAGTAAATTGAGCCTGAATTGGCAATTAGAAGAACGAGAGGCAGCCTTACTGAAACATTTAGGATTCTTAGGGAGCTTCACAGGATAGATGCTGAGAGGATGTTTCCTATTGTGGGAGAGTCTAGGACCAGAGGGCATAATGAAAGATTGCCCATTTTATTTTTTTGTTACTCATTCATGGGACAAGGACATCACTGGTTAGCCAGCATTTATTGCCCATCCCTAGTTGCCCTTGAGAAGGGTGCCTTCAAATGTTACTTCCCAAAATTCCCTATATTCTGGACAGTCCTGACAGATTGGAGGATGCGTGACTCTGGCAAAACCCAAACTGAATGTCACTGAGCAGATGCTGAGCAGATGCTGCTTGATAGCACTGTTGATGACCCCTCTCATCACTTAACTAATGATCGAGAGTAGACTGATTAGGCAGTAATTAGCCAGGTTGGTTTTATCCTGTTTTTTGTGTACAGGACATACCTGTTGCAATTTTCCACATTCTCAGGTAGATGCCAGTGTTGTAACTGTACTGAAAGAGCAGAGATGAGGAGGAATTTCTCCCTGCAGAGAGCAGTGAATCTTTAGAATTTTTTACCACAGAAGAGCGTGAAGGTTAGGTTATTAAATATGTTCAAGGCTGAGATAGACAAATGTTTAATCAGTAAGGGAATTAAAAGTTATGGAGATGAGGTGGAAAAGCAGAGTTGAGGATTATATCAGGTCAGCCATGATCTCATTGAATGACAGAGCAAACTCGATGGACTAAATGGCCTTCATCTTACATCTTATTGTCTTATGGTGAATCTGTGGAATTCTTGACCACAAGAATGCTGTGGAGTAGAAATCACTGAATGTATTTAAGAAGGAAATAGATGGATTTCCAGACTCTAAATGTGTCAAAAGGTATGGGGAGAGGAAAAGAATATGGTGTTGAGATAGGAGGTCAACCACGTTCAAATTGAATGATGGCGCAATTGCAAAGGGCCAAGTGACCTACTCCTGTCCTCTATGTTTCTATACTCTCCACATACTTGGCTGAGTGAGCTCCAAAAACACTTAAAGAGCACGGCACCATCCAAAACAAAACAATACACTTCACTGGTACCCCATCCACAAACATTTATTCCTTCTACCACTGTGCAGTGACAGTAGTATATATCATTTACAAGATGCACTGCAGGAACTCACCAGGCCTCCTTCGACAGCACCTTCTAAAACCATGACAACTATAACACTGTAGGTGCACCTATACCACATTAACCACACCAATTTAAGCTCACCACCATCTTCTCAAGAGTCACTAGGAATGAGTAATAAATGTTGACCTAGCAAGGGACACCTGCATCCCATGAATGAGTTTAAAAAAAGGTTCTACTTAGGACAATGAATAAAAAAAAAATCTATCACAAATGCACTCATATTCACTACTCATTGTATGCCAGGAAGGGAGGGGTAAGGGAATCAAAGTAGTTTTCTCTGTACATAGACCAATTTGACAACCTTGGATAGTCACATTGATACAAAGTTCTAAAAGAGGATACATAGAGATGGTTGACAAACACATACATGGGCATGTTTTTGGTTTCTTCCAGTGAAGTTTGTTGGGCAAGTGAAAATGAAATATTTGTAAAAATATAGTTCTGTGACAATAAAGCATACAGGACAAATAATGACACGCGTAAAACATGCTGGTTTTTACATTTCAGAAAGAAAAGCTGGAAATTAGATATATGCTATTACATAATTGGAAATTCATTATTTGTCTTGTGCATATAAATTGGTAATATATACAGCTGTCCCCACAGACTGACATACACGAGATTCGATTACTCAGAGAAGATAATGGAAAAACTGACCATGGAGAAACATAAGCATTGTCATTATTCTAGGAATCAAATCTATGAATATCTGAATAGTAACATAACTGGCTGGTCATTACAGCGTTGGCTTTACACCAGATGATTGAAATCCAAGTCACTGAACTGTCTGTCACTTGAATCTGTTTACTATTGTTTCCATGAGCGTTGTACATTCATAGGTAGGCCACTAAGTGGCAGTGTTTGTAAAACATCAGCTTTCATGGCAGACAAGAGAGGAAAATCCAGTATGCATGCTAGATCATATAGTAAGCGCCTAGGTCAGGGACTGTGAGAGAGGAGCTATCATGTAATATTATAAGATTTCAAACAGCCCTTCTAAACTAATTAAAAGATCCATCTCATCAACTGTTAGGTTAAAGCAGATGTAGAACAGAATGGAAACAACATGAAAGCTCAGGTTTTTCAATAGAATTATTTGATGTACTTTCTAAAGTGACAATCTTAATGATAAATGCGGTTTTAAAATCTAAACAATGAACACATTCATTTATCTTACTGCAACTTTGGATTATACTATTATAACAATCTATAGGTTGATTCAGAAACACAAGATGGCAAAAGCAGACTTTGACGTTAGTGTGTAACATCCAAGTTCCAGGGCAGTATACTTGGTAGTGAACCTAAAGATGCACTAGGTGCGAGCAACCCCCCACCATGCCCTGCTGTCACCACCTGCCCCCCCCCCCCCCTCCCCAACACCCCTTCCCCAGAGGTTTCCAGGTAAGGATTGCACAGCTGTTTCCTGGAATGTTCAAACTTTCTTTGGACAATTGACATGCTCCCACCAAGGAGAACTGTCCAAAAATGTGATTTAACTCGCAAAATTTGATAGTTCTGACTGTTTCTTACAATAGTTACCCAGAAAAAGTTGAAGAGAAATTAAAAGTACTTCTTGCTTCTGGGTAACTATAGCACTGGCTCACCCTTCCATCACCCTCCCTACTAATAACACCCTCCTCATTTCCCTGATTGCCCTCCCCATCCCCTGACTACCCTTCGCTCTGCCAATTGCTTGTTCTCTCATTGGCTGACATTTAAGCTTACCTGATTTATGGCAGGCAGCGAGTGTTGTAAAAATGGGGTATGTCCTCCTTAACTCTGACATTGCTGCTATGAATTGAAGGCCATGGGAATCTGTTGAACTAAACAGATCTCATCCAGCCTGAGTCAGAATGTTGGACGAAATGGGAATGTCTGAATTCCCAGGCAAAGAACTCCAAGCATTCCATCTCAATTGCCACTAGGAATTATGGTCAATTTTCTTAGTTTTGGGCAAAGCAATAAAATTAATTTAGTTTAATTATTTGTATTTAAAAAATTCCAAATCAAGGTTAATGCACTTTACAGTTATTTATTTTGATCGAACGTATATGAAATGCATTTTGTTAGATATCTGATGAGAACATTTTATCATAAAACCAATTTATTTTTTGTGCTTAAAAATAGTGCTATTTTCAGCTTTGGCTTGTTTGACTTAAATAGATTGTTGGTGGAAATGCTATAGGTAGTGATAGGTAGAGCCAATATAAATAAATAGGATCCATCTTTAAATAATATATTAATTACTTCGGCCATTTTAAATCCCCTTATGAAATTGTGTGAAGTCGTATTCAAAACAGTAGCTACTGACAATAAAGTTCATTCATTAATAATGCATCATTTGGGAAAATAATGAAGAACAATGTTGAAAATGGTACAGCCAAAACAAATTTCAATTGTGCTTCTACTGTTTCTATCACCAACCGTTTCTCTAATTTTCTGCACACTGCACTTTCATCCGCAATGAGACTGCTGCCTTTTCAGTAGGTCATTAGCAAAATTGCAGTATTCGTTCACTAATAAATGCTTCGCCATTGGCCATTGTACATTCAAAATCAATTTGAATTTCAATTATTTCATTCATATGCTTTTTAGTCTTGCTGCTAGCATTCAAACTGTCATTCGCTTTTCTCTTAGCTCGTTTTAAAGGCAAAACAAAGTATCATGAAGATGATCTAATGGCAACAATGAACTGCAGGTCAAAACAATTGCTGATATGGTTATACCCCTGGGACCTGCATACCTCATTGCTCATGACCTAATTTGTTATGTTAGAAGACAGGAGTTGTCACCTGCAGAAATTCACAGTGAGTGCCCCGGTGCTCCAGAAACATGATCCTATTTGCCAGGTGTTCCATGTGAGCATTCCTAAAGGTGTAAACTCCCTATAAGGCAACATACGTAATGCAGAATGATATCAGCAATATTTGCATTTAATTTATATGTTCTTTTGCAAGATGCAAAGGAGACACTGTGATAAATATTTTTATGTCCAGGTAGGAATTGAGCAAAATTAAATTTTAAGTGTAATTATGTCGTAGATCTTCTTAATTCATAATTCATAAACTTTTGACTCTACATACTGAATTGAAGAAACTGTGAATCTTACTGTGTATATTGGCATATGATAAAGCATGTTAGTGCTGTATGAGCTGTACTACATCAACATGCTTTATCAGTATGTACTGTGGATGCCTGATTGTTGAGATAAGACTCTAGTAATTAGGACACAGTAAGTCATCCCAGACTGATGCATGCATGCTGTTTTGGTTGTCTCAAGAATAACATTGTGAGATTCCCCAAGTTTTCATTGCAGCTATTTATTCCATTATTGATCACTTATTTATCGCTCTGACCATAGACATGAACCCAATTTATGAACTGAAGGGACATGGGAACCTGTTGCAACATCTTCAGCCAAAGTTGTCATATGGACGATGCTGCTCAACTTCTTCACGAGGTCTCCACTACCATAAATACCAGAGTCCAGCCAATTGGGCATGACTTTAAGAAGCACTGAAGTGCTGGATGCAACAATAAGAAATGCGCACATGAGGAGCAGTGACATAGCTGTATAGTTGCCGGAGTTGTAATCCGTAGGCCCAGGGTAATATTCTAGAGATCCAAGTTCAAATCCCACTATGGTAGATGGTGAAATTTGAATTCAATAAAAAATCTGGAATTAAAAATATAATGATGACCATGAAACCATTGCTGACTGTCATAATCTGGTTCACTAATGTTCTCTAGAGAAGGAAAAATCTACTGTACTTGCCTGGTCTGTTCTGCATGTGACTCCAGATCCACAACAATGTAGTTGACTCGTACATGCCTACAGGGATGGACAACCGGTTGACACAACCAGCAAAGAATAAAGAAAAGTGCTGTGGGCTATGATATTCCCAATTTCTCTTCATGGCTGAATCTATTAATTACTTCAAGATCAATGAAGAGATGAACAATGACATTTCTCAGCCTCCTTCCATGTCCTTCCTTTCATCATTTCTCACACCAAGTTGAAGAATTCAAGGCATTTTGATTTTCAAGGTGAGCTATCTTCTTTGTTGATTCGTCCTGCTCTTTTCCCTGCCCTGCAATTCTCCCTCCATTCTATCTTGGATCCCACAAGCTTTTCAGCACAAGTCAGATTTCATTTTCAGTTAGGAAGAATAAAAACATCGTTCTCAACTTCTGATAGAAATTCTTGATTTTAAGCAGCAGCTAACCCATCTCCAACTTTGCGATGCATAGTCCCAGGGTGGTCTTCATTGTCAAATCCCATATCCTTCTAACACAAACCCATTCCCTTAGATAACCTTTCCTGCATTTGTTCCAGTAGTTTCTACACTGCTGAAAAGTAATTCAAGAATTTGTCACCACCCGATAGTCTAACTCCGCAATTACTTCTGCATAAATCTTTCTGGCTCCCTTTCTACAAGCACTAACTCATCCTAAACATCCTATGCATTTATTCCAGGCTAAGTCTTATTTTCTTACCTTGACATAACCAAGCTTCACTGGCTCCACACTCCCCAACACTTCAATCATTGGATTATTATAGATGAGGAAGGCTATTCAACCTATTCTAATTCATCAGTGAAAGTCTGATGTTCCCTATTTCATTGTTCAATTTTCTCCCAAATAATTCCCCAATCACTGTTTCTACTACTCTGCCTAGAAGTTCAATCCATATGGTGTTCACTCTTTGTGTGATTGAGAATTGCATGATATCAGTCTTAAATTGCACATGTTATACTACATCCCTTAGGAAAAAGATGACTTGCTTCCGCTTCAATTCAATAGATTCTGGGATGGCTGATAAGTCAAATTGATTACCCTAACACATGGGGAAAAGATGAGTTGTTTGGAAGTTTTTGTGCTTTCTCCAACACCTTGACTTTGCTTCTTTGTATTGCTGAAAAGGTTTCCTGAGGCATTCAATGCCTTCCAGATGATCTTTCTCCATTGTGCTCAGTAAGACAAGCCAGGGACTTGCAGTAGGGATGCTTGACCTCTTCAGGGATGCTTTCAGGACACCTTTGAGCAATGTTCGTGGGTGTTCCTGCTGTGATCATATTCCAAGTGGAACTGTTGCTTCAGGAGCCTGGTGTCAGGCATATGAATGATATGCCCTGTCAAGCAGAGCTGGTTTAGAATGAGAGGACACTGCTGTTGGATTTATTTCTTGCCATTAGATTTGGGGGAGCTTGCAAAGGCAGTGTTGTTGATAATTCTCAATACTTTGAGGATTGTCAAATCTCTGAATACTGGAGCATGTGAAGAAGAATTACACGATATCAATCTTAAATTACGTTATATTGCAGTTTTCTACATTACAACTGGAATTACACTTCATTGAGTGTGAAGACCTTTGGTACCTCCTGAGCATGTGAAAGGCACTATATAAATGCAAATTTCTTTGTTTAAACTTGACTTTTTGCTATTTCAGCACGTTTAAAAGAAAACATACAAGATATTATTCTTCTGATTGACTGCCACAAAAACAGAAGATTAGGGAAGTTAAATCAGTAAGTGGCATTCCTCTTAATCTTCTGTTAAATGGACCAGATTAAGAGAATCGGCAAGGAAATTCCTGACACAAATATTTTAAAAACTCCTTCCTTACTTCGAATGAATTTTTATCTTTCTGTCCATTCTCTGGATTTTAGACTCTGGTGTTTGTTCAATTATTAGAGAAATAAACTTCAGCTGCCCCCCGAACTCTCTAATTTTCTTACTAAATCACTCTCCCGTGTGTTATATTTCTTGTTTACCTTCAAAAATCGATTCAAAACCTTTCTCTTCATTCATACTTCCAATAATCTCTTCTACTAATTCCTCGGGAATTAGTGTCATTACTCTTCCCTTCAGTGGAGTATAAAAGTAGAAACGTGTTGTTGCAACTGTGTAGGATGTTGGTGATAGCCACATCTGGGGTGTTGTGTCCAGTTTTGGTCCTTATTTGACGAAGGATATGGTGATATTAGAGGCACTTCAAAAGAGGTTCACCAGATTGATTCTGGAGATGAAAGGATTGATGTAAGAGGAGAGATTAAACAGTTTGGGCTTGTAAACTCACTGGAGTTTAGAAGGATGAAAAGGGATCCGATCGAGGTATATAAAATTTTAAAAGGAAGAAGTAAATGTAGACCAAATGTTTCCTCTTACGGGACAATCTAGAGTAAGGGGTCACAGATATAGGTTGGGAGGTGATAGATTTAAAATTGAGATGAGGTGGAACTACGTCTCGCAGAGGGTAGTGAATTTGTGGAACTCGCTGCCCCATGTGTGGTGGAGTCTGAATCATTGAATGGTTTCAAGAAAGAGATAGACATATTTCTAATAAAAAAGGATAAAGAGATATGGGAAACAGATGGGGAGGTGGATTTAATTTTTTTGATCTGATCTGATTTGATTTATTATTGTCACATGTATTAGTATACAATGAAAAATATTGACAGAACAGTCATGATCAGATTGAATCAGGCTTGAAGGGCTGAATTTGCCTACTTCTGTTCCCAATTCCTACATTTCTATGTTAGTGGCTTCACTATTAAAAACGCAAGCTGGTGTTTTTGCCTGGTTTCCATCATCTGGGAATACTGGCTGTCAGGAGGGTAGGGTCCTGAAGAGAAATTTAAAAAAAGGAGCATACAGTAAACAAATGCCACAGCTTGTTGTGTGGCTGCTTTTAATTCCATTTTAAAATGAATACAGTGGAAGATTGGCTGCTGTAGAAAACTTTTATCTGCTTCACAGAAAAGCCCACACTGTGTCCTGAATCTATTGCTGATCAATTCCAAGAATGGCTATCACTAAAAAGAGCGATAAGCAGACAAGTCTGAGCTGAAACATCCCGTGCTTCCAAACTATCCTTGTTATGTGGTGTGGTGCTAGTGAGTTACAGGGCTGACTAGGCTGCCGAGCCAGATTAAACCGGTTATGTTTACTCAGAGCAGGGCTTGGCCCTCTGTTTAACAGTGTCAACTTACATCAGTAGTGTACTGTGTAGAAATCTTCAGTGAACTCAAATTCGTGTCATTCTGACCAACTTTAATACTTAGAAGTACAACTTTTTATTTAAAAAAAAATCCAAAAGTTGTTACTGAAACAAAAATAATAAGAAAAGTTTACATGAAGTGGACAATAGTGCTTCATTGCCTTAAAGATGCAATGTCACTGTGGTAAAGTGCTTTCAGGCTACTTTATAATGACAAAGAAGCTTGTGGTATATGATGGCACGTGTCACTGATTGTATCCAGGGCCACCAATGTTTTCTGAATTATATAACCATATACATTTGCAATTTAGTTTGAGATATAACACACACACACTTTCGTCACTCGTCCCTTCATTCACATCTTTGTCATGATTTAATTTTTTGCAATATCCTTCTCATCAGCCTTTTGTGTACCATTCATCATAAACTCAGCCAGAGCTGGAATTTTTAGCCTGTTAGGCGAGTGTGATTGGCAGGATTGGAAGGAGATGTGAAAGGGATAGACTCCTGCCCATGATTGATTCCCGACATCACTCTTTGGCATTGAACATCTGGTATGTCCAAGTAATATGATCTTGGCCTATATGCCTACTCACTGGGTAATGCCACCACCTCTGGATTCTTCTGCCTTGCAATTCTTGCCAGCCCTCCCCGCTATCCAGCTGCACCCCTTGGTCCATAGGGCTAGTTCTGGGTCAGTGTCTGCAGAAAACTGGTCTCCTTTCCCCTCTGGCTCTTTTCTCCTCTTTCAAAGGAGGCCCTCAAACAAAGTCAACAACTCCCATTTGTCCAGATGATTTTATGGGTTTTTGCACTGTGGGAAAACCTCTGTAAATGCTTAAAAATCAGAGTTCTCCAAAACACACAAAAAAATTGTCTGAATCGATCTATACAATTCCAAATAACTCACAGCAAAGCTCTTAATTCCTCAATTTAACGATGCCCTGTGGACTTTTTTTAATCTCACGCTGGATGTAGAATGAATTATTTTTAATTCATTTGTGGAACATGCCCTTCCCTAGTTGCTCTTAAAAGCAGTTGAGAGTCAACCACATTGTTGTGGCTCCAGAGTCACATGCAGACCAGGCCAGATTAAGACTGCAGATTTCCTTTCCTAAAGGATATTAGTGAACAAGATGATTTTTTTCTGACAATTAACAATGGTTGCATGGTCATTGGTATATTCTTAATTCATTAATTGGCACTTTAACTGTCAGTGGATGTGGTTTTGACTTCAGTGTGCACTTGGCAACTGAAATATTATCAAATGGTGCAATGATATTAAGACACTTTCCCAAATTCATCACGGCCCCTTTCACAAGCATTTGTGTTTACTCTGCACACAGTTGGTCAGTGAAAAATTCTGGCCCAGATCTGTCACCTGTATTTTATCCCATATGGATTTTTTCAACTCTTTGAACTTTTTGTTGACTTTTATTGGTTCCCTGCCCTACAAATGAACAAATCCATCCAGTTTTGTTACTCTCTATCTCTGCAATGTCTGCGTTGGGCTGGGGTAAACACAGGAGTAAACCTGGTGTCAGACTTCTTAATCTGCAATGTCTTCCAACTTTCTATTTACTGTATTTTTACCTTATCCTCTGATCTTCAAGCTCTACACAACTACATATTCCCTCCCAATCACTCCAATAGTGACATAGCATTATGTAATTCATTCAAAAATTGGATTGGGGCTTTGTATATATATTTGATATTTTAAAAAGTTATTGATACATTTGTTACTCTTTGACAGGATATGGACGTTGCTGGTGAGGCCTGTATTTCTTGTCCATTCTTAAGTGCCGTTGAGAAGGTGATATTTCTTCAACCATTGCAGTCCACATGGTGTACTTACACCCACACTGCTGTTAGTGAGAAAGTTCCAGGACTTTGACCCAGCAACAGTGAAGAAACAGTGTTATATTTCCAGGTCAGGATGGTGAGTGACTTAGATGGGAACTTCCATATAGTGGTATTCCCATATATCTGCTGCCGTTATCCTACTAGGTGCTAGAGATTGCAAGTTTGGAAGGTGCTTACCAAGAAGCCTTAGTGAATTGTTGCAGTGTGTCTTGTAGATGGCACTCACTGCTGTCACTGTGCATCGGTGTTAGAGGAAGTGAAGCATAGAATCATAGAATCCTACAGTGCAAAAGGAGGCCATTCACCCCATCAAGTCTGCACTGACCACAATTCTACCCAAGCCCTATCCCCATAACCCAGTGTGTTTACCCTAGCTAGTGTGCCTGACACTAAGCGGCAATTTAGCATGGCCAATCCACTTAACCTGCACATCTTTGGCTCATGGGAGGAAACCCCATAGGACGATGTGGAAACTCCACACAGAACAGTGACCTGAATCGGGAGTTGAACCCTGGTCCCTGGCACTGTGAGGCAACAGTGCGAACCATTGTGCCACTATCGATGAAGTGTCAATCAAGATGGACTGCATTGTCCTGATAGTGTTGTGTTTCTTGAGTGTCATTGGAACTGCACTCATCCAGGCCATTGGAGAATATTCCATCACAATCTTGACTTGTGACTTATAGATGGTGGACAGGCTTTTCAGAATCAGAACGTGCATTTCTCACCACAGGATTCCTAACTTCTGACCTGCTTTTGTAGCTGCAGTATTTATATGGCTAGTCCAGTTCAGTTTCTAGTTAATAGTGAGGAATTTACTGATGATAATGCCATTGAATGTCAAACAGAAAATGTTAAAGTCTCTCCTATTGAAGATAAAACTTGTGTCAGGTAACCTAAATTGTTATTTACCAACTCAAACCTGGATTTGTCAAGGTCTTGCTGCATACTGGTATGGATTGCTTCAGTACATATTACAGGTATTGAATCCTGCCAATGTATTGGAGGTTCCTATGATTCTATGCCAGAGAACACAAGAACCATAGAGAAAGTAGTAAGAGGAGGCCACATGGTTGGTACACCCTGTTCCCCATTCAACAAGATCATGGCTGATTTTGGACTTCATTTTCTCATCCATTTCTCCTTGCTATCTCTTGATTCCCCGAGAGGCTAATAATTTGCCTCTTTCTTAAATATAATTCAATAATGGTGCATCCACTTTCATCTCTGGTAGAGAATTCCAAATATTCACAACTCTTCGAAGAAATTTCTCATCATCTCAGTCCAAGATGATTGTTCATTTATCTTAAGACTGTGCCCTGTGTTTTAGAGTTCTCAGCCAAGAGAAACAATCTCTCACTATCTACTCTGTCAAGCCCTTTCAGAATTTTGTGCATTTCAATGAGATTTCCACTCATTCTTTAAACTCGAGAATAAATTAGGTCTTAATCTCTAAAATCCAGAAAATATAAACCCCATTTACTCAGCGTCTCATCACAGGAGTACTCTCATTCCAGGGAACACAAAAATAAAGCTAGTGAACTATACTGCCTCCAATGCACATAGATTCCTCCCTAAATATGGAGAACAAAACTACAAAACATTATTCCAGGTGTGGTCTCATCAATGCCTTGTACAATTGTAACATGGATTTCTTTATTCCTGTACTCCAATTCTCTTGCAACAAAGTCCAAAATGCTCTTTGCTTTCCTAACGGCTTATTCTACCTACAGACTAACCTTTTGTGTTTCATGTGTAAGTATACCCAGGTCTCTCTAAACAACATTACAGTTTTCATATGTTTTAAAAAATATTTTGTTTCTTATTCATCTAACCAATCCAATTAACCTCACTCTTCCTCATATTATACACCATCTATCATCCCGTTGCCCATTCACTTAACGTGTCCATTATCCTTGCAACCTCTTTATACCCTCCTCACAGCTTGTGTGCCCACCTAGCTTTGTATCATCAGCAAACTTAGATACGTGACTCTCTATCTTTTCATCTAAGTCATTAATATAAAAAAGAACAAAGAACAAAACAGCACAGGAAACAGGCCCTTCGGCCCAACGAGCTCACGCCGCCACCCCGATGTTCCCACTTCTACCTGCGATCCCTGTCCATGTTTATAGATCTATGGATTAAAAACCAAATTTGAGACAATTTAGGGAGAATTTGTTTTGCCAATTAGCCGAAGAGCACATCTTTGGGATGTGGGAGGAAACCGGAGCACCCGGAGAAAACCCACGCAAGCACGGGGAGAATGCGCAAACTCCCACAGACACAGGCCCCAAATCCATGTATCTGCACAGCACAGCGATAGTCACTGAGCTGTCGTGTTGCCCATCAGATGGTCCAGGTCAAGCATACACTAACGATGTGAAGCAGTAGGATACTCTCGACAAAGGTCCAAGAGCAGTCCTCTCACAACCCATCGCGTGCATGCCCCTCGTTAGACAACAAGGTGGACCAAAGCACCTGTAGGATAAAAACAAATACATCAATATCATCATCTATTTACACACTTCCCAGGGAATCCCAAGGCTCATGATCCCTATTTTAAATCAGTTTTCTATACCCCTCCATTCCCATTCTGTTCATGTGCTCATCTAAGTATTTCTTAAATAATTCCAGAGTACCTGCCTCCACCACTTTACTTGGCAGCGCATTCCATTCCCCCAACACCTTCTGTGTGAAAAAAACTCCCTCTAGCATCCAAATTATACCTTACCCCCCTCACCCTAAGCCCGTGACCCCTCGTGCTATTCGAGTCCATCCTAGGAAAAAGCTTAGACCTGTTTACTCTATCTATCCCCTTCAAAATCTTGTACACCTCTATCAGATCTCCTCTAAGTCTACGTCTTTCTAAGGAAAACAGTTTCAATTTGCCTAATCTCTCCTCGTAACTCAGACCTTCCATACCAGGCAGCATCCTGGTAAACCTCCTCTGCACTCTTTCCAGAGTCTCCACGTCCTTCCGGTAGTAAGGCGACCAGAACAGGACACATTCAATTTGGACACATTCCAAATGAGGTCTAACCAGCGTTTTATACAAAAGGTTTTATATTAAAGGCTAGCTCTTGTACTCTATACCCCTTCCTATAAAGGCTAGCATACTATATGCTTTCTTCATAACCTTCTCCACTTGCTCTGCCACGTTCAGAGATTTGTTCACCTGCACCCCCAAGTCCCTCTGCGTTTCTATACTCTTAATAGGTCTACCCTTTATCATATACCTCCCCTCTACATTCTTTTTCCCGAAATGCATCACCTCACATTTATCAGGATTGAATTCCATCTGCCATCTGTCTGCCCAAGCTACCAGCCTATGTATGTCCTGCTGTGTCGCCTGACAATGCTCCTCACTGTCCGCAAGTCCAGCCATCTTTGTATTGTCTGCAAACTTGCTGATCACTCCACTTACTCCCTCTTCCAAGTCATTTATATATATTACAAATAGAAGAGGTCCCAGTACCGAGCCCTAAGGCACACCATTATTGACCGACCTCCAGCTGGAGAAACACCCTTCCACTATTACTCTCTGTCTCCTATTACCAAGCCAGTTGCTTATCCATCTAGCTACCTGTCCTTGTATCCCATTTGCCTTGACCTTCTCGACTAACCTCCCACGAGGGACTTTGTCAAACGCCTTACTAAAATCCAGATAGACAACATCAACGGCTCGCCCTTTGTCCACCGTTTTCGTCACCTCCTCAAAAAATTCTACCAGATTTGTAAGGCACGACCTCCCCTTAACAAATCCATGCTGCGTATCCCTAATCAGATTGCAACGCTGTAAGTGCCTATACATCCTATCTCTAAGAATCCCCTCCAACAGCTTCCCTACCACTGACGTCAAACTCACCAGCCTTTAATTTCTGGGGTTATCCCTACCACCCTTTTTAAACAACGGTACAACATTAACTATTCTCCAGTCCTCTGGGACCTCACCTGTGTCCAAGGAAGAGACAAAGATTTGTGTCAGAGGCCCAGCAATTTCACCTCGCACCTCTCTAAGCAGTCTGGGATAAATGCCATCAGGCCCAGAAGATTTATTAGTTTTAATGCTACCTAGAAGCTCTAACACTTCCTCCCTCAGTATGGATATTTCCCTCAACTGGTCCACAGCTCCCTCAGAGTCAGGAGCTGTCAACAAGCCCCTCTCCTTCGTGAATACCGACGCAAAGTATTCATTCAGGATCTCCGCCATTCCCTCGGGCTCTAAGCACAGTTCCCCTCCTCTGGCCCTAAGAGGTCCGATTTTTCCCTCTAACCACCCTTTTATTCCTAACATAGGAATAAAAAGCCTTTGGGTTTTCCTTAGTCCTATCTGCCAAAATCATTTCATGCCCCCTTTTTGCCCTTCTAACTCCCTGTTTGAGCTCCCTCCTACTCTCTCTATATTCCTTCAATGCTGTCTCCGTTCCCAGCTGCTTCGACCAATCATATGCTTCTCTTTTCTTCCTAACTAAGTCCTCAATATCCCTAGTAATCCACGGCTCTCTAATCCTACCTTTCCCATCTTTCCTCTTGACCAGCACGTACTTATCTTGCAACATTTTCAGTATTCCCTTGAAAGAGTTCCACATGCCTAGTGTGGACTTACCCTCAAACAATCCTTCCCAATCAGTTTCCCTAAGTTCCTGCCTAATTCGACCATAGTTAGCCTTCCCCCAATTCAGCACCCTGCCCCTAGGGCAACAAGCATCCTTTTCCATCTGTATCCTAAAGTAGACAGAATTGTGGTCATTGGTAGCCACATGTTCCTCTACTAGAACATCAACCACCTGCCCTGGCTCATTACTCAGAACTAAATCCAATATAGCCCCTTCTCTAGTCGGGCTAGCCACATGCTGTTCCAACGATCCTTCCAGTACACATTTTACAAATTCCTGCCCATCCAAACCTCCAGCTCTAGGTACTTTCCAATCCACCCTAGGGAGATTAAAATCTCCCACTATAACGGCTCTGTTCTTTCTGCACCTATCCAAAATGTCTTTACATATGCCTTCTTCAACTGCCCGTGGGCTGTTGGGTGGCCTATAATACACCCCTAGCATAGTAATTGCCCCATTTCTATTCCTCAACTCCACCCACAGTGACTCCACTCCTAACTCCTCTGTATTGTCCTCCCTCTGCACTGCCGTGATGCTCTCCTTAACTAACAATGCCACTCCCCCACCTCTTCTGGACCCTCCTCTGTCACGCCTGAAACACTTATACCCAGGAATGTTCAGTTGCCACTGCTCCCCTTCCTTTAACCACGTCTCTGTCACTGCAACCACATCCAAGTTCCTCGCAAACATTAAGGCCCTAAGTTCATCCGTTTTTCCCGTTATGCTCCTCGCATTGAAACAGACACACTTCAGACCTCCAAGACCACTCAGAACCTCCTTCTCCCCGATGCATCTCTTCTCATCCAAGCTTACTCTATCTCCCATCTCGCTCTCTACCAAGCTATCGGTCTCATCTCCTCTCCCCCTCCATATTAGTTTAAATCCTGCCAAAACACTTCCGCTAACCTCCCAGCTAAGATATTCACACCCTTCCCATTCAAATGTTCCCCATCCCTTCTATACAGGTGCTCTTCTTTCACAAAGACTTCCCAGTTATCAACAAATATGAGACCCTCTACCCTACACCAGTCCTTCAGCCACACATTCAGCTGTAGGATCTCATTTCTCCTGGCTCCGCTATTACCCACGCCTGGAAGCAGCCCTGAGATCGCCACCCTGGAGGCCCTGCTCTTCAGCCTACCCCCCAACTCCCTGAACTGCCTTCTTATATCCTCCCTGCTCTTCCTTCTTACATCCTTCTCTCCTACGTGAATAATCACATCTGCCTGGGCCCCCTCACCCTTCAAAATGCCCTCTATAGATTGTAAATTATTAAGACCACAACTCTGATCCTGGGGACAACAGCCTGCCAACTTGAAAATTTTCCATTTATGCCTACTCTCTGTTTTCTGTCTGTTAACTAATCCTTTACCCTTAGTAATATATCACCTCCCCACTCCTTGAGCCATTATGTTGCCTATTCATCTTTCTTGTGGGACTTTATCGAATGTCCTTCAGAAATTTAAGGATATTATGTCTGTTGGTTACCCTTTGTTCAGCCTACCAGTTACATCCTCAAAAAACTCAAATAAATTTGTCAAGCATGATTTAACTTCTATGAAACCATGTGGTCAGATGAAATTGAATATAGATTAATGTGATATAATTCATTTTGATAGGAAGACCAAAAAGAAGTAGTACAAAATAAAAGAAAGAATTCTAAAAGGGAGTACAGAAGACCTGAGGAGGGGGAATTGAGAGGAGGGAGGGTTCAAGGTGTAGTAATCAATGAGGGTGATAGCATAGTTTGAGAAGACAGTTAGCAAAGCCCATTGGAGTATAAGGTTTTATATTTAGGGACATGGGTTTTAGAAGCTTGAGAGTTATGATAAACTTGTAAAACAAAATATTGGTTAAGCCTCAACTGGGGTATTGGGTCTAGTTCTGGACACCATATTTAAGAAAGGATGCAAAGGCATTAGATAGGGTGCCCAAAAAAATTTGTGAGAATGCTCCCAGGATGAAGAACTCGAATTACATGGATAGATTGGAGAAGCTGATGCTGCTTTCCTTTGAGAAAGGGAAATTAAGAAGAGACTTGATAGAGGTATTCAAAATCATGAGGGATCAGAACAGAATAGATAGAGACAAATTGTTTCTCTTGGCAGAAAGATTGAGAATCAGAGGGCACTAATTTACGGTGATTGGCAAAAGAAGCAATGGTGACATGAAGAAAAACTTTTTTATGCAGCAAGTGGTTAGGATCTGGAATGCATTGCCTGAGTGCATGGTGAAGACAGGTTCAAATATGACTTTGAAAATAAAATTGAACAATCATCTAAAGAGAAATAATTTACAGGACTATGAGGAAATGCAGATGGATGGGACTAGATGGAGTTGCTCTTACAGACAGCCAGCATGGATCTCTGTGCTGTAACTATTCTTTCTATAATTCTATGCTAAAAGGCCATTGACTTGAAACATTGAATGGAATTTTGTCATTTTTTTCACCAAGTGTCAACTAGAGTGGGAAAAGTAGAGTTTAGCTGTCAGTGGCATTGTCGGCTTTTCCCGCCCTAAGGAGAGTGAGTAAGGAACGGGTCCCACAATGTCATGCTGGTGGAGTGGGTTCAGAGTGAGTTTGCTCCAACAGCAGCTGAGGCTCTTGAATGATGTAAAAAAAAAGTAAGAAGGAGCATTCCACTGACATGAAGCTCCACCTCACTCCCCATCCCACAGTTGCTCCCCCCACCAACAACAGAACCCCCAGCACCGCCCCACAGAACACCCCAATACTGCACTCACTTCACACTTCTCACTGGCATTTACATTGTCCCGGCACTGCCACTTCTCCCCAGCACTGCATTCCGCCCCTCTCTCTCTCTCTTTCCTCCCCCCCCCGCCCCCACACACACACACACACACGCAGCACTTCTCCCTGGCCCTGCCCACAGGAGAATCAAATGTGGAAATCCAACTGGAATAAAAGCCATTTTGAGTCTTCTGCTCAGTGTCTTCACCCCTTCTGCTGTTTCTGCCCACGGGAACAGGGGCAGGGTATTCCCCCCAACCCCACCTCCTTTACTTTGCCTGAAATATTATTGACGTCCAAACAGCTGACTTGGAGCTGTGAGAGTGATATGGTAAAATGCTAGCAAGAAGCAGTGAGACTACTACCTGATGCATTCTAACTGTCCGGCCAATCTATCAACGGTGACATTGGAAATGTAGTGGCTGCTCACCGATTGAAAGTGTGCAATTAATTTAAATAATTCAGTACTTATTGAAGGCCTACCAGCAACTTTCCAGGGGCAGAACATCACCCCATTGCATGGGGAGGCCGCCTGCTTACGGGTGATGGCCTTCCTGCAACTTCCTAGCGGCATGCAGAGCCAGCCTGGCAAATCAGAACATTGCTGCTGCAAACCCACTGCCACCCACACAGGCTCAGGATTCACATCTGGTCCTGATGTTGGAATTTTTCTGAGAAAATCCCCATCCCTTTTCTCTCACCACAGGCAATGCCAGACAGGCTGCTTAGTTCCAACACATTTTGTTTTTTGATAATTACTTATATGCACAAATCTGGAATGCTTTCAATGTCACGATAATTTGACAGTAGTTCCAGGAATATTAGTATATCAGTGTACTTAAAGACCTGTATAAATGTTAAAGAGCCCTGTCGGTTTGGAGCATTATTCTTTCTTTCGTACTGATAGGAAAGGAGTTGTTGGCTTCTGATTCCAAATAGCTTTGAAGGGTTGTGTTGAATGTGTGTGAAAAGCACTTAAGGCATGTGGGATTCCAGGAATGGACCATAGAATGGCTTGTTATTCCCAAATTCTATGCAGAATCTAACCTTTCCAGCTGACATATGTCCCACAGATGTTTAACCTACATGCTTGTTGTGAAGAGAATGTAGTCTGTGGGAGATCAGAACATCTTGTGGCCAGCAGTATAGTTGTGCTGGTTAGTTTGGGAGTGTCCTGTGTGTAGGTCTAGCCTGCAGGCTCAGAATTGCATGGATTATAAACACAGGTCTACTGTCATGTCCTAACAGATTGCTACCCAGAATAGCTGAAATTGAGGAAAGGGACCCAAATTCAGCCACTGTATAATTCTCTGTCATATCGCCTCCAATATTTACCTCACAGAGAAGGCTGTCAATTGTAAATATTGTGTGTTGTGGTCCGTTGAATCCCATGCATTCTGCTATGAATGGTAGTTGTGATAAGTGCCTCTAAAACTCTCTCTATTCCACCTCTGTTGCCTGGCAATCCATGTCTCACTCAACTGTTTGTTTACAGATTTCAATGTTGTTATTGAATCTGGACAGTAATATGGGGATGCTTTTCAGGGATTATATTTATGAAGTGTCTTTCGTGCCCTCTGTGCCTCCATTGCAAAGTCTTTTGAGAACTGAAGGCATAATTCTGAGGATGGATGTGTTTGGGGAAAGTAGTTGGGTAACTTCGGGACATGCCTGGATGCAGCTGGAAGTGATTAGCATGGATGTGCTGGACTGGATTTTGATGGGCGAGGCAGTTTTTATTTGGCAGCTGTTTGAAAGGCAGATTTGACCTTTTTCAAGTAGCTAACTCCATGACAAATTTATTACGCTAGTTTGAGAACCCATTGATGACATTTGCAGCTGGAAAATCACCTACGCAGAGATTGGGGAAATAACCAATATGCCCTGTGGAAGTTTCCATAAGATCATAAGATATAGGAGCAGAATTAGACCACTTGGCCCATCAAATCTGTTCCATCATTCAATCATGGCTGATAAGTTTCTCAACACCAGTTTCCCACTTTTTCCATAACCTTTGATCCGGTTACCAGTCAAGAACCTATCTATTTCTTCTTAAATACGCTCAAGGACCAGGCCTCCAAAGCCTTCTGTGGCAATGAGTTCCATAGATCCACCACCCTCTGGCTGAAGAAATTCTTCATCATCTTAGTTTTAAAGACTCATTACTTCTGAGGCTGTGTCCTTGAATCCTAGTCTTTGTTACTAATGGAAACATCTTCTCCGTGTCCATTTTGTCCAGGCCTTTCAGTATTCTGAAAGTTTCAATGAGATCTCTTTTTCAAAAAGATTGTAATAGAGCAGGTAACTATCGTAACTCACAGCCAACAAGTGATTTCATTTTATTGAACCATTCTACTGTGCAGGGATTTCACCACATTGTCATAAATAGAAAATTGGTCCCCCATCAGTTAATGGCTATAGCTTTTCTGTTCCTGCAGAGATCTCACATAATAGAGAGGTACAGGTGTTAGCACTGCTGCCTCACAGCAACAGGAAGCTAGGACTGATTCCCGTTTTGGGTCACTGTATGTGCAGAGTATGCACATTCTCCCAGTGTCTGCTTAGGTTTCCTCCAGGTGCTCTGTTTTCCTCCCAAGGTCAGAAAGACATAACGATTAGGTACAGTGGTCATGCTAAATTCTCCCTCAGTGTCCCTAAACAGGCGCTGGAGCATGGCAGCTAAGAGATTTTCATCATAACTTAATTGCAGTGTTAATATAAACCTACTTGTGACACTAAAAAATAAATAAAACTTTTTGAACTCAAACATCAATGGTTTAGTGGAATTTTCCGTTTCTACTAGTTACTCCAGAAGATGCTATTGTTGCATTCCAAAATAAGTGGCTGATTTATTTGAAGAAATGCAAGAAAGTAGGGCAAACCAACTTGAGTACAAATAAGCAGTGAACAAACTTTTCTTTTCAAGCTATATTCTGTACAAGCAGAAACGATGAAGCATCTTTACCAACAGAATGTAAAGAGAGAATTTTAACTCCTTGGCATGAAGCTAGCAAGATGCTAACCTGGAAGTCTGAGAAAGAGAGAAAGAGAGACAGTGAACTAATCGCATCCATTGAGGATCCTTTACATCCCCTTGCCCAGTTGCCTACCTGAACCAGTGCTGAGGTGCCAGCAGCACTTCGATAAAGGGATGCAGATCAGATAAGTTGGAAGTGTGTGTGGGGGCATGGGGTTGAAGATAGTGAAGAAATCAAGGCTACTGGGGTCTGGACTTTATTCTTCGGTCCTGAAGAAGCACACTCCTGTCTCTTATTTAACTACAAAGTTATGTTTACACTATATATTGCTCTTCTCATGTTTTATTGAACAAAGCACCCAATGGATAAAGGGAGAATTAATTTTTTGTATAAATGTACATTGGCAAATGTAAGATCAGCTTTAAGTGGGGCTCTCTGGTAAATAGGTTAACCTACCGCAGGATAAGAATAGAAGATAAATAGAGTCGCTTCTGTTCTGCCCAGTTTGTATCAGATAGAGACAGTTAGTTTTGTTTCTTACTCTTCTCCAGGAACAGCTTTAGGTTTTTATTCACTTAAACCCACTGTGTGATCTTCAAGATTCCATTAAAAAGCCTTGTTTTACCATTGAAATGCATGGGGTGGGATTTTTTAGGTGCGCTCATCCTAAAACCGAAAAATCTCACCCGAGGTCAATGGACATTTGCGTGGTCTGCCCCTACCCTCTGTAATTCCTATGGTGGGCTATATGGGAAAACTCTCCCCATGGAAACCATGGAAAAATCCTAAATAAATCTCAATCATGTTACAGACATGATGTTTCCTCTGATTGCCATTTCACACATGACAATCTTCAGGAAGGAACTGATCACACCTCCCAAATATGCTCTCCTTAGAGAATCAATAGAGGGTAAAACTGAGGATGAAGACTACCTTTGAGAAATCACCATCGTAGAACATAGAACACTACAGCACAAACAGGCCCTTCGGACCACAAGTTGTGCCGAGCACATCAAAACCTACCCAGCCATAGACCTATCTATAACCGCCAATCCCATTGGATCCCATATACTCATCCAGAAGTCTTCTAAAAGACCCCAGCGAGTTCGCCTCGACCACCACCGATGGCAGCCAATTCGATTCACTCACCACCCTCTGAGTGAAAAACTTTCCCCTAGCATCCCCTTGCTTCCCTGCACCTTAAATCTGTGCCCTCTCATCGCGACCATTTCAGCCCTGGGAAATAGTCTCTGAGAGTCCACCCTATCTATTCCTCTCAACATCTTGTAAACCTCTATCAGATCTCAACCTTTGCCTCTCCAGGGAGAACAGTCCCAGCTCCCTCAACCTGTCTTCAGAAGGCATGCCTCCCAATCCAGGCAACATCCTTGTAAATCTCCTCTGCACCCTTTCAATTGCTTCCACGTTCTTCCTATAGTGAGGCAACCAGAACTGCGCACAGTACTCCAAGTGTGGTCTGACAAGGGTCCTATAAAGCTGCAGCATTACCTCCTGACTCCTGAACTCAATCCCTCGATGAATGAAGGCCAGTACACCGTAAGCTTTCTTAACCACATCCTCCACCTGGGAGGCCGATTTGAGAGTCTTATGGACCCGGACCCCAAGATCCCTCTGCTCTTCCACACAGCTAAGACTCCTACCTTTGATAGTGTACTCATTCATCCCGTTGGATCTGCCAAAATGGACCACAACACATTTATCCACATTGAAGTCCATCTGCCACTTCTCCGCCCAGTCTTGCATCCTGTCGATGTCATGCTGCAACTTTTGACATCCCTCCAGACCATCCACAACACCACCGACCTTCGTGTCATCGGCGAACTTACTCACCCATCCCTCCACTTCCTCATCCAGGTCATTTATGAAAATGACAAACAGCAAGAGTCCTAGAACAGATCCCTGGGGCACTCCACTGGTGACCGACCTCCATGCAGAAAAAGAGCCATCCACAACCACCCTCTGCCTTCTGCAGGCAAGCCAGTTCTGGATCCACAAGGCCAAAGCCCCTTGGATCCCATGGCCTCTCACCTTCTCAAGAAGTCTTGCATGTGGGACCTTGTCAAATGCCTTGCTGAAGTCCATGTACACCACGTCCACTGCTCTTCCTTCGTCAATGTGTTCAGTCACATTTTCGAAGAACTCAATTAAGCTTGTAAGGCATGACCTGCCTTTTACAAAACCATGCTGACTATTTCTAATCAACCTAAACTTCTCCAAATGCTCGTAAATCTTGTTCCTCAGAAGCCTCTCCATCAGCTTACCAACCACTGAGGTCAGACTCACCGGTCGGTAATTTCCAGGACTATCCCTGTTCCCTTTCTTGAAAATAGGGACCACATCCGCAATCCTCCAATCCTCCGGAACCTCTCCCATCTCCATCGATGACGCAAAGATCATCGCCAGGGGCTCTGCAATGACATCCCTCACCTCCCACAATACCCTGGTGTACATCCCATCTGGTCCTGGAGACTTGTCTATCTTGATAGCATTTAAAAGTTCTAACACATCCGCTTCCTTAATATCTACATATTTACATACTTAATATCTACATACTCAATCATGTAACAAAAATATAAGAAATAGGTGCAAGAGTAGGTCATTAAGAGTATCAAACCTTCTCTGGCATTGAATGACTGGCTGGGCAAAATTCAGGCAGTGCAGCCATTCTCTGGATCCAAGAGATCGCAAAGGAGGGCATGCCCCCTTTTTATGGCACTAGCTAATGTAAAGTAGGTGAGTATAAAAGCTCCATTGAAAATAACAGGCCAGGGATAAAATAAGTGTCCAATGTACATGGATGGGATTTGGAGATGGGAGTGGTGTCAGACATCAGGGATAACAGGCATTGGGATAGGTCAGACATGGGGAAATTGAGTTTGGGGTTAATGTGGGGGTGGGATTGCACGGCACCTTTAAGAGGTGATAGTTTGTGAGTCATGTGACCCATCCAGGACCTATCGGAACAGAGAGTACAAACGTCGACTTATGGAGTGGTAGAAAGCGAGTCCAGGAAGGAGAAACCCTAATTGCAAACTAGGGATTCAGAGGAACAAGAATTGTATCAGTGTTGAGTTTGTGTATTGTTTAGTTGCTGTTTTTCAATAAATCACTGCTGTCATTTAAAGCTCCCTCATCATGTTCTCTGACACTGCAACAGAGGGATATTGGGAGATCGGACATCATGGGAGTGGCATGGTAGGAAATGGGGAGGGTTGGGCATAGAAGGTGTTGCAGGGGGGAATCTGACATCAGGGATGGGATGGTCAGATATTGGGGGATCAGACACTGTGGAGAGATCAGACTTGGGGGAATGGGGGTCAGGTTAGTTAGGAGGAAGTGGGCATTGACCAGCCTGGTCAGGTTGGTGGAGCTGGAGGTGAGGGTTTGAGAGGTGAGACAGTGATCAGTCAGGTCAGGTCAGGTCATAAGGGAGAGTATCCAGCCCGATCGAGTTGGTGGGGTTGGGGGAAAGGGGGCTCAAGTTGAAGGGGAGGTGGGGAATCCTGTGCAGATGGGGAATACTATGGTGGGGTTGGGGGTGGGGGGGTGGAATTGGTCTGACAATGAAATGAGTTACATTGAAATGAAGCTCCTTTTTCTAATTCTGTCAGAGAGTTATTAGTATAGCTCTGGCAGAACCATCCATAGTTACCAATTTAAATCGCTCTGTTGGATAGTTCCCAGCCCAGTATAATTGTCCAGGGGAAGTTAGTGCTTCTAGACAATTGTCATGTAAACCATTACTGGGCACTTCCCCAATGCAACTTTGGTACAAGCCTCACCAAAGCTAATGCTGGGGAAACAGGAAGTTATGAGTGATTCTGTTAGAACACGTAATTGCATTTTGGTATCTCATCGCAGAAACATAGGTTACAGGATAGTGTAAAGCAAACAGAATAAAGTCTTTCACTCTCCCCGGAGGGCTGAGTGTCCATCTTGTTTCATCATGGTGGAATGGAAGCTTGTACATTGTGGCAGTCTGACACTACTTCATTATCTCAAAAGGATTTCAGCTGATACTTAACATTCCAGCCAGAAAAATAAAAAAAATTAATTGATGTAATTTTTAAAAAAACACATCATTGTAACAACTTTTGAAATGAAAAGATGTTTATACTGTATCCCTCTCCACCTGGGCTACAAGTGGTGGTCACTTACATTCAGCTGACAGCCTCTCTACTTGGCAGGGTGTTTTATCCACCATTGGAAAATGCTGCTGGCCTGGTAAAAAAGCTTTTACTAGGACATCTGAATATTCAGATTTTCTTCTTGCCTCCTCCTGATGGGAAGCCAACCATAACTCTTCTTGCTATTGGTAAAATCCCTGACAGAGGGATCTGATCAGGAAGCTGAACGAACCTGATGGCCCTTTTCCTTCAGCACATCAGTTGTTTGTCCTGTTCTGTGGGGAAAACAGGTGCTTAAGCGTGCAATATCTTTTCGCTCCAACTGTCCAGTGATCCAAATGTGGTCATGCTTATTTCATTCTGGTCACTTTGGTAAGTTCGTAGCTGGTAATCCTCTCAGCCAGAGTCCTATTATTCAAGTGATTATATCTAATGGTTTACTATTATGTGTTGCTAACTTTGGTATTGTGTCAGTTGCCAAGCTGCTATGACCATTGCTTATTGTGATGGTACAAGTCAGCCATTTTCTTTGGTCATCAGCTAATTACTCCCAGGTGCAATATTCAGTGTCTATAGCCTACATGTCATTTTTGAAAGCATCTGTGAAGCACAGCTTTGGGTGTCCAATTGGTCATTTGACTCTGGCTACCTCAACAGAAGCTTTCATCATGCAGTTACACATGAGCCAACAAAGCCACAGATGGTCCATTTTTTTGCAAAGATTTTCTTTCTTAATGTAAAATATTTTTGTTGTGACTTATGAAATATCCCCAAGTAGAATGTTCGAAATCCTAAAAACTGAGTGAAAAGATTTACTCCAATTTATCTGCTAGATCTTTTGCTAATAATAAAAAATTTATTTGAAAAGAATAATTTTTCTCTATTGTGTCAAAACCTTTCACCATGTTGAAAATTACTTAACCTTCTATCTTCAAAAGACAGCAGCCTAACTTTTACAACCATGTCTCAACTTAAGTCCCTCATTCCTGCTAACATCCTAGGAAACCTTCTCTGTAACTTTTCAAAGATCTTTACATCTTTCCCAGAAATGTGATGCCCGGAATTGTAGACACAATTGTCTCATTGAAATCTAAACCATGATTGATAAAGTTCTAGCCTGATCTCTCTTATTTTATATTCTAGTCCTCTATTTATTAAGCCAATAAGTTTTTTTTAACCATTAATCACTTGCTCTTCTACCTTTAACAATATGAGTACATGGACACCAAGGTGTCTCTCCTGTTCTATATTTTCCAGAATTGTGCTATTTATAGAACTTGGACTTTCCATTTTATTCCCACTGGGCATTGGTTTAACTTGGATGCCTGGTTTATGATATGGAGTGATGCCAATAGTATGGGTTCAATTCCCGTACTGGCTAAAGTTATCCATGTAGGCCCTACCTTCACAATCTTGCCCCTCAGTTGAGGTGTGGTGATCCTCAGGTTAAATTACCATCAGTCAGCTGCTTCTCTCTCTCTCAGTGGAGAGCAGCCTCTAATACTTTGGCAACTTTTGTTATCCCCCTGAATGCATTGCTTCACATTTCTGTGCAGTGAACAGCAAGTAAAATGCTTCTTCTATTTAATCACCATGCCTACCTCACCCTGAAGTATATACCTGTCTATGGTTTTGCCAAGGGTTATCGCTCCTTTAATTGACCGAGATAATTTTGAGTGGTGCACTCTCCCTTTGGCCTCTATTCACAACACTTTCTTGGTTTATTTTTACCAAACCACTTCTACGTTCAATATAGCCAGTTTATTTACCCACAATTCCAAAGTCTTTAATCTTCTATAATAGTGTGAGGTATGAAGCTTAATCAAATGTGAATCCAAATACATTTACTGACAGAATAACCCTCAAAACTAATTCATTTCCAGAATGCCAACAGATTTGGGAGATGACCAAGTAGTTTTAAACTTTCCTGATTGTCCTGATCCTCATTTTTTGGATGAAGTCTGATAGTAGCTGGGAAATTATTGTATTATTAGCAGTTTAGTGATAAATAAGCATCATTAACTTCCATTCATTTTCTAAAAACCTTGATACTCAAAGACAAATATGTTTAATTAAAATTTGCAACTAAAAGCAAGAAGAGTGATATGTATCCTTGGCACTCTGTGGTCCTTTTTCAGATTCTATCATCTACAAACTTTTGCTTATTTTACAATGATATGTATTCTAGTGAGAAAAAGTTGTTCTGAAAAGTGGCTGAACCATGTTCTTAATAGGTAAGAAACATTCATTTTAAATTTTTTGTTCAATTTCAAGAAATTTTCATATCTCCATTTATCATTTTGAGAACCATAGTTTAATATGCAGGAGTTTTAGGATGCAGGGAATATTCAGAAAATACTCTTCTGCAGCTGATGTTAATCTTTATTGGTATTTTAAAATTATATAATGTTAATTCACTGCCGGTACTTGAGGATATTATCATGATGATAATCTACATCTGTTGAGAATTATTATTAGAAAATGAATGAGAAAATGAAATGATTAGTCTTTGGAGATACACTTTCAGGGAATAGTAATTCTCTAAGGACTCAGTATATATTTTGACATTGAAATAAAAATCCATGTTTACTTTAATATTTGTAGTTGCCTCCACAGTTCACATCTTATTAGATCAGCTAGATCAGATACTTTCCACTAAATTCTACCATTTGCATTCCTCTAATTTTGACATCTGCCTGTTTTCATTTTAGGTGAATCTTGAAGCAAAAATTTAACCAAATAACAAGATTTCTTTTAACCTTCTTCATGCTGCTGGTGTTCATTTACCTGATGTATCTGAGCAAGCCACTTCTCTCTACAGATGTCTGGTTGGCATTGAGAAGGATGCAAGACATTTGGGCTTGGCACTTCCTGTATATATGTAGACAGTTAATAGGCAATACATTCTGCATTGCATTTTTGGGCTGTGTACCTGGCATGCAAGAACTATTTATTGCCACATTCATTCCTAAGTCCTGCCACTACGTATGCATCATTAGCCATAGCCAAAACCTTCTGCCAAACATTTGCAGTACCATACCAAAGCCTTCTGCAGGTTAGAGGGGAGGTTCTGGGATGACAACAAGCTAATGTTTTTCTTCCTGGCAAAATATTTGCCATCAAACACTAAACGAGTATCAGGCACTCTGCCACTCCATGAATTGTCTCTATATTTATGTTGTTATCTATTGGTTTTAGCAGCCATTTCTATTGCCCACATATCGAAATAATTTTCAGCTTTACCACTTTCATAGTGAACTGAATAGTAGATCACTTGCCCTTTATAAAACCCACCCCATTTTCAATTCTGTTAATTTCAAGCCAAGTTAATTTCTGTGTTGCTAGCATCAGTCATCAAAAAACAAGTGAGGTGCTGGGAAAGGGGTTATATAGGATGGGATTATGATGAAAGTGATGGCTTACTGGTATTATACTAGGTTATTAATCCAGAAACTCTGCTTATATTTTGGGGACTAGGGTTCAAATCAGGCCATGGCAACTGGTGGAATTTGAATTCAATTAAGAATGCACTGATGACTATGAAGTCATTGTTGATTGTCAGAAAAACCCATCTGGTTCACTAATATTCTTTAGGGAAGGAAATTTGCCATCCTTATCTGGCCTGGCCTACATATGACTTCTGAGCCACAATAATGTGGTTGACTCTCAACTGCCCTCTGAAATAGCTCATCAAGTCACTCAGTTGTTCAAGAAGGCAGCTCACCACCATGTTCTCAAGGGCAACTCGGGATGGGCAATAAATGCTGGCCAGCCAATGATGCCCATGATCCTACAAACAAATTTTAAAAAATGAGGAACAAAGCAGTAACCTAAAGGTAATAATGGTGATTGTAGGAAGGATAGTGGTGACAATCACAGGGGATTACGTGAAGAAAAATGGAAGACCATTGTCCACATTCTTTTAACACTCAACATAAAAGTCATTGGTAATGAAACATCACTTTTATCTCTACCCTGATGCTGCCTGACTTGCTGAGTATTTCCAAGATTTTCTCTTTTCATTTCAGAAAATTTTCAACATCTGCAGTTATTTTGTTTTTGTTCTTTGAATGTGGATTAGGATGAAACACTTCTGCAGCTTTTAGCTCTGCATTAAAGAAAATATCTTTTAAAACCTTGCATTCTAACAGGCACTCTCTCAAAGAGCAGCAAATAAACCTGGTGGTTTTGTATACAGCTGTTTCAAACACAGTATTCCAATCTTTTAGCCTTTAACAATTTAACGCTTCCAGCTGGTAATGAGCATACACTACCTCACCATTGTACCAGAGATTAAGGTGATCATTTAGCAACCAAAAACAATGTTACACATCCAAATTTCAAGGCCAGAATGTTTTAGTGATGTACATTGATGAATCAATACTGTATAGGATGACAGAACACCATTTTCAAACAGAATTGATTTTTGTACGCCACTGGAGATGGAAGATGAGGTTTTACCCTTAATGTTTCATCCTAATGACAGAAATGACTAATGGGCAGCATTGCACTGAAGTGGTGGGCCGGATTATGTGTTCACATTAAAGGAGTGGGATTTTAAGTCACTCACTTTGAGTCAGAGGTAAAAGCCAAAATTAAGGTTAAAGGTTACAAGTTAACACCTTTGTATATTAAGGTCAATGAGACTTGTGGAGCTTTATTACTTATTTGTATTTGAGGATTAAACTCTTTTTTCAATGTTCTCAGTCCATTTGTTTTATCCCAGAGCCTCACAACATTTTATTCAAGAGACAGTGTGTGCTACATCTTTATCCTTGGCCTCCACTAATGCTGCTGTGAAGCCATCTATTTAAAGAGGTGTGAATTGACTCTTAACTCTGAATCCATGGGGAAATACCTGCTTTAATAGTAGCATCGATATTCACATCTCTATATATGGAGGATTGTGAACATAAACTCACACTATGTTGAAATTGGGCTCCAATGATTTGTTTTGCAGTATTTTTGTGTGATGCACTGTGTTAGCAATGGTTTGACCTTGATAGCTATTTGTATGACTTATATAGTGAATGTTAGAACAGTGTCACTACTTCTCAAAGTGAAATGTCTCAAATTACATGCACTGAACATGCCTGTGTACTGGGAGGCAGAGCAATACTACTTACATAATTTAATTAGCATCTGTATTGCTAGTTAACTGTAAGGCTGTATGAAATACAATGTCATCAGAATGCTTGTAAATTTGGGCGGCACGGTAGCACAGTGGTTAGCACAACTGCCTCATATCTCCAGAGTTCTGGGTTCAATTCATGGCTTGGGTCACTGTCTGTGTGGAATTTGCACATTCTCCTCATGTCTGTGTGGGTTTCCTCCAGGTACTCTGGTTTCCTCCTACAGTACAAAGATGTGTGGGTTAGGTTGATTGGCCATGCTAAGAAATTGCTCCATAGTATCTAGGGATGCGTAGGACAGAGGGATTAGTGGGTATAATATATGGGGGTAGGGCCTGAGTGGAATTGTGTTCGGTGCAGACTTGAAGGGTCTCTCCCTGCACTGTAGGGTTCTGCATCAGACTAACCACTCAGTCACACTAGAATTGAATCTATTATTAGGGAGATTTCTTGTCTCTTTTATACTAGCAAATAGGAGCTGTGTTGGTTTAAAAGTTCACATAACTAATCCTGTGAAATAAAGAAAAGTTATTTTAATTGGAGACACAGATGTAAGCCCAGAAGGAAGAAAAAGTCAAGTAGCCGATGTTTGGTCCATTGGGTTTCATGGAAGTTACAACATAGAAATAGTCCATTTCACACAACCTGTCAGTATCATCTTTAATAACTTACAACACTGAAAATTTGATGATATAACCTACACTGCAATGTCTGTACTCCAGAATGCTTGGGAGGAAGGCATTTCTGCCTTCACGACCTTCTCAAAGGCAATTAGGAATGGGCAATAAAAATATTGGTCTCACCAGCAACACCCATGTCATGTGAAAGAATAAAATAAAACATTGAACAATTGAGAAATGGATCTAAGAAAGTAAGCTGTCAATTAAACAACATTTTATCTTGGCTACACCTATTTCAACAGATATATGGATGTCTAAGCTCTCAGACAAGCCTCATTGTGCATTCTTGGCTTGAAATCTACCTTGAAACATAGCTCTTTGATTGCATCCTTTTCCATCTCCCCTCCTCCTATTTGGAGACATTAGAATTACTTGTACTTGACAAAAACCATTAAATTAATGCCCAGAAAGGCTTCAGAAAATTTTAATGGACTTACTGCCATTAACAACCATTTAGTCCATAATGTTAACTTTGCTGCAGAGCCACATATTGCCAGTCCTGGATTTGCATGCATGCTCAAAATAATTCTGCATAACAGGAGCCAATTTTTCTTTTCCCAATGGAGTTGATCAGGTGGCAAAATGATAAACTTCAGTTTTATCTGGAAAAGCAATTTTCCTGTACTTTCCCTACTCCAACTATTTTTATGTGGAATTTTCACAGGTCGAAAAGGCAAAATACACATTTTGCATCTGAGATTGGGGTCCCAATTGTGAACACTGTAGGAAAAAGTTATTTCCTCCCAAAGCACTATTTTTCTGTGCTGCTCAGAGTTCACAAAGCACTAGAGAAGTATCTCCTTGGGGAAGTTTTTGATCACTGGAGGGAAGTCTGCTGAGGGCTAGGTTCACCAGGTTGAAAACAGAAATGAGGGGATTAACTTATGAGGAGAGATTGAATAGACTGGGCCTGTACTCGTTGGAGTTTAGAAGGCTGAGGGGTGATCTTATAGAGACATATAAGATAATGAAGGGGCTAGATAGGATAGAGGTAGAGAGATTCTTTCCACTTAGAAAGGAAACCAGAACTAGAGGGCACAGCCTCAAAATAAGGGTGGGGGGAGTGGGAGGGGTCAGTTTAGAACAGAGTTGAGGAGGAACTTCTTCTCTCAGAGGTAGTGAATCTCTGGAATTCTCATTGAAGTGGTGGAGGCTACCTCATTGAATATGTTTAAGTCATGGATAGATAGATTTCTGATCGATTAGAGAATTAAGGGTTATGGGGAGCAGGCAGGTAAGTGGAACTGAACCACTTCAGATCAGCCATGATCTTACTGAATGGTGGGGCAGGCTCAAGGGGCTAGATGGCCTACTCCTGCTCCTATTTCTTATGTTCTTATGGAACATTCTGTGAGATAAGTATAAAATGTTTTGCACCTTCAAATGTCATTATTTGATGTTGTATTGCAGTGTAGATATATCTTTAATGCAGTGATTCATCATAAAGATCTGCCCTGGAAGGTAAGTTGACCCTTACATTATTGTTATTCATTACAGAACTTTTCCAATTATAGTAAGTGCCACAACTAATTAAAACATATTTTTAAAAAGTCCTATCAGCCTTGGCTACAAGCTGTGGCTATTAAAAGAAAACTTCTTTTGAAAATTGAAATAGTGTGGTTGAGGGGCAGGGGCGGGGGCAATGATTCTCCCAAAAGCACAGAATTGGGAAAGCTATTCCAGATCATGACAGTTCTGTCAGTTCAACTTCTCACTCAAATCTTCCCACTCTGTGCACTGCAGCAGTCCCAATTATGAATCTCATTAAAAACCCAGGGGGAATGATCCCTATTTGTGCCAGAGTCTGAAAGTTCTGGAACTCTGTGCAGTGGACCCGATCTATCAGACTCCTTGTTTGCTGGCTAGCTCAATTGCTAGCCAGCTCAGGACCCTCACAATGCTGTCCCTCCAGCTCTCCCCAATGGCCCAATCGCGGTCTTCACATCAGGTCCCAGGCCAACCCTGACCCTCCCATCCTGGAGTTCCCCAATGACCACCTCCATAGCAGCATGGCAATCCACCAACAGCCTCTCCCTGGCATACCTGCCCCCCACTAACCCCTGCAGGATCAGAGCTCCCCCCAGGGAGACCTTACCCCTCTAGCAGACCACCTTCCCCAACCTGCCCCAATTGTTGCATGTCCTCTATTCCTGACCAATTCCAATGCAGAGTGGCAACGCGGCACCCTACTTCCCCAATTGCCCTGCCCACAATAGACCTTGGCCTCTTGGCACTGTCCATTTCCTGGTGGGCACTGCAAGGTGTCCTGTGGCATGGGCACTTTGCCCCTTGGACAGTGCCAGAGGGCACAGGTTGGCAATGCTATGGTGCCTGTGTCCAGTGGCACCACTTCCCCACTGCCCAATCTCCTGAGGAGCCCCGATTGCCCATTCTGGCAAGATCTCCCACTAGTTCCCCAAATGTGGGTAGCTACTCTAATACCCGCCGGAATGAAATACTCTTGGCGGGGTGGGAAATTCAACTGGGATTGGTAAGTTCCCGATAATTACATTTAAAATACATTTAAAGCATACTAAAAAAAGATTCAAATTACTTACCTGTCTTCTTGCCAGTTTACTGGCTCTAGGAGATGCACGTGCATTCCCAGCGCACGCGCAAATCCTGGAACAAGGCTGGCAACACTCATCTTCCACTCCGACCTGCCAGAAAAGTTACAGGTCAGGATAGGAGAATCGCGGCCAAAGTCTCAGCACCTGCTCTCCTCCATTCATTGATAATACCATGCTTCAATATGAAAATGAGACACCATGCTGTTCTTTCAGTTTTATACAAGCTTTGTTGTAACAGCTGTAATTACCATGAATGCTTGACAAAGTTTCAAAAGATCTCAGATCAGCAGCTGATCTATTGATCCAAGAATAATTGAATCTTTAAAGAGGCTGTAATGACAAAATTTGCCTTTGAGGTAGACTGTCATTTATTTACAGGGCCTGTTTCCTGTGCTGTGTTCTAAAAGACATTTAAAGGTTCACAATTTTCAGTCAAATTTCAGTGATAGTGTGCTATGAAATCAGGATTTTATCAGATTATTAGAAGTTTAATTTTTTCCCAATGATTTTAAAATAATTCCCATTGCTATTGCATGGCTCCTGGGGACTGTACATACTACAGTTTGTACTTGCTAGGTGAGTAATTATGAAGGCTAAATGGGAAGCATGGTAGTAGTATGAGGGTACCATGGGGAATCCAAAAGGGCCATGGACTGGCATGGGGGCCAAGCAAGAGGTGAGGGCGTGAGAGCTGAGGATTAGGGGGGCCTTTAAGTGATATTGGAAACTGGGTTTCTGTATCGGAGAACCAAGAAGGGGTTTCTGATTGGTCTGCCTCCACACCCATACTGCTTATGGACTGAATCACAGCTCACAAAGTGCATTGTGAATCTGACTCGTGAGGGTTAATCATTGGTTGGGCAATGGGATTGGGTTGTATGTCTGGTGCTAATAGAGGAATCAGGGATGATGCAAATGAGGGGAGAAATTAGAGATTTCTAGAGATTGAATTGGGGTCTGGTGGGGCTAGGGGATTGGACCAGGGCCTGTTGATATGAGGAATCAGAACTTGATGAATGCCTGTAAATTCTTCCATCACCTCACTCCTCCAATCCATTGAACAAATTCTCAGCTCCTCTATACTTCCTTATTCCTTTGAGATTGGCCACTTGTACATCCCACCTTCCCCCTTGCCTTCAAACACCAACTACAACCCCTTCCCTAAGTACTTCAATTTTCCAATCTCTTTCTTCCTTGAATGCCCTCTCAAAAACCCTACTGTTGATGACTCATATAATATTTGGCTCTAAGTTATTTTTGTTCTTATAGCTCTGTGAAGCAATCTGGGATTCTCTTCCACCTTAACGTTGTCATACAAATCTAACTTTTTGTGTTTCTTATGCTGACAGCAGAGCTCAGCCAGTACAGATTATATGCACACACACAGCAAAATTGTGTACTAGTGTTCACAACGTCATTGCATCATTTGCAGAATTATTAGAAATCCAACATCACTGAAGGAAAAACAAAGTATAACAAAGATTTTTTAAGCACAGAGGATCCATATTATGATATTAATTTGATTTTGTATACAGTTAGTGTCCAGTATGACACTTTATTTTTCCTTATTTTTGATTAACATTTTGTTCTTCCTACACTCCTATGTTTCTGTGAGCCATGCATCGTTTTAAACATTAAGAGCTTTGAAGCAATTTGCTTCTTGATGTTGATGACTGATGCTTGAACATTGACTGTCTGAAGCTCAATGAGATAAACTTTGGCTTATGGTTGCATTAGCAGCAATGCCTTTATACAAAGAACAAAACAGCACGGGAAACAGGCCTTACGGCCCAACGAGCCCGCGCCGCCATCCCGATGTTCCCACATCTACCCGCAATCCCTGTCCATGTTTATAGATCTATGTATTGAAAACCAAATTTGAGACAATTTAGGGAGAATTTGTTTTGCCAATTAGCCTAAGAGCACATCTTTGGGATGTGGGAGGAAATCGGAGCACCCGGAGAAAACCCACGCAAACACGGGGAGAATGCACAAACTCCCACAGACACAGGCCCAAATCCACATATCTGCATAGCACAGCGTTAGTCACTGAGCTGTCGTGTTGCCCATCAAATGGTCAAGCATACACTAACGACATGAAGCACTAGGATACTCGCGAAAAAAAATCCAAGAGCAGCCCTCTCACGACCCATCGCGTGTATGCCCCTTGCTAGACAACAAGGTGGACCAAAGCACCTGGAGGATAAAAACAAGTACATCAATATCACCTATTTACACACTTCCCAGGGACTCCCAAAGCTCATGATCCCTATTTTAAATCAGTTTTCTATACCCCTCCATTCCCATTCTGTTCATGTGCCCATCTAAGTATTTCTTAAATAACTCCAGAGTACCTGCCTCCACCACTTTACTTGGCAGCGCGTTCCATACCCCCACCACCCTGTGTGAAAAACTCCCTCTAGCATCCAAATTATACCTTACTCCCCTCACCCTAAGCCCATGACCCCTTGTGCTATTCGAGTCCATCCTAGGAAAAAGCTTAACCCTGTTTACTCTATCTATACCCCTCATAATCGTTATGAAGTACTTTGGGATTTTTTTCTATATTAGAGATCCTGTATAAATGGAAGCTTATTTTGTTCTTGTTACAGACAAAAATAATTCATCTTATTACTTCAACTAGAGAACCAACCTCACTATGGCTGTAACCTATTGAACTTTTAAACAACAGATTCAGGATTATTTATAAATTGCAGCAGTACTGAATCAAGTAAGTTCACTTCAAAGCTCTTAATGTTTAAAATAATGCATGGCACACAGCAACATAGAAGTGTAGGAAAAACAAAATGTTAATCAAAATTAGGGAAAAATTGTTATACTGGACACTAACTGCATATAGCAACAAATGAATATTATAATATAGAACCTACGCACATAAAAAAAAACTTTGCTATACTTTGTTTAGACAATTACATGGGCAAGATGAGTATAGAAGGAAATGGGCCAAATGCAGGCAATTGGGACTAGCTTAGTGGTTAAAAAAAGGACTACATTGTCAATTTGGGCCAAAGGACCTGTATCCATTCTGTAAACCTCTATGAATCTATGATTAAATACTGAAATTCATGCTCGTGCAAGGGCTGCCATATATAGAGAGTTTTTTTAAAGTGATTTTGCACCAGCTGAAAATCTATCGAAAAGTGTAAGCTATGTTTAGTTATCAGAATGGCAGAAATCAAAGTGGGTTACATTTTTCAATCAAAATGTGTTTGTCACTCCTCAGGAAAGAGACTTGGAAGATCAGATTGGTCATGTTGATGGCATTGTACTTGTGTTTTCTCCTGTAATACTCAACATGAAAAGCTGTAATGGATTCACTCTTAAGCAAGTCTTGGTTGTGGGCAGAATGGTGGCACAGTGATTAGACTTCTTCCTAACAGCACCAGAGACCTGATTTGATCCCGGCTTGGTCTGTGTGGAGTTTGCATGTTCTCCCCATGTCCACATAGGTTTCCTCCGTGTGCTCCAGTTTCCTCCCACACTCCAAAGATGTGCAGCTTAGGTTGATTGACCGTGCTAAATTGCTCCTAGTGTCAGGGCGACTAGCAGTGTAAATACATGACTTTTCAGCGATAGAGCATGGGTGAGGGTTGTTGTTGGTGCAGTTCAATGGACTGAATGATCTCCTTCTGCACTGTCGGGGTTCTATGATTCTATGAAAACATTATTGCCCAATGTTTGTGAAATGCTGTCTGATTAAGATGTTCAAGTTCTATTCTAGAACTAAATGAATCTAGGCTGATACTTGAAAATAACGTTTAGCACTGCATTACCAAAGGTGATGTGCTACTGGTGCATATGAAAATCACCTGATGAACGTGTTGAACTTTAATCTGATGGTTGAGACTTCTTACTTGCCCACTCCAGTCCAATGCCAGCATCTCCATATCAACATTAAACTAAGGCTTCCTCTGATTATGGTTATAAAAGACATTTCGGTTTAAATTAACTAGCATGCTGGTCAACACTTAAATCTCGACTAGCACTGCCACACCATATTAATTGGTCAGTTAACTGGTCAGCCATTGGGGAGGCAATGGCCTAATGCTATTATCACTCGAATATTAATCCAGAAACTCAGTTAATATTCTTGGGATGTGAGTTCGTATCGCACACAGGTGGTGGTATTTGAATTCAGTAAAAAGAAATCTGGAATTAAGAATCTGCTGATGACTGTGAAACCATTGTCAGTTGTCAGAAAACCCATCTGATGCATTGCTGTTCTTTAGGGAAGAAAATCTGTCATCCTTAGCTGGTCTGGCCTACATATCATTCCAGAATCACAGCAATGGGGTTGACTCCCAGCTGCCCTCTGAACTAGGGCAACTAACGATGGGCAATAAATAATGGTCAGCCAGTGATACCCATGTCCCTTGAGTAAAAAAAGTAACTCATTTGTTATTTATGGGATCTTGCTGTACATAAATTAATACATTTACAACAGTGATAACACTTTTGAAGTATTTCAGTTTCAGATGCCCTGAGAAAGGCAGCTTTTCCTTTCTTTGTCAATGTAGTTTTGACATTGTGCTGCGATGCATGGAGTTGAAGATTTGGTACTGACTACCTGAATTTTCCACCCCCTTGCAGGACACTGTTGCAAACATTGGAACATTTACTCCAAGTCTGCGTAAACTCCATTAGATGCATATCCAATGTACATCTCCAATACCTCTCAGTTGTTTTGTTGAACTTTCAGATCTACTGAAGATTTCCGATCTTGGATGTGATTCCTCTAAGCTGAAGCAAATCTTATGAAATCTTGTAGCGAGAAGCAAATAGATGTCTGCACAATGGCAAGTTATCTTCATCATTGTAATCTGACCAATGCTTAAATGCTGGTGGAGTTAGCCCATTTCTTTTTCAGTGAACTCATGTTGTACGTCACTTATTTCTGCACATTTTGCAGAAATTAAGTTTGTTTCTCCTCACTGGTGAATGCTTCAAGTTAAAAATTATGCTATGTGCTGAGCTAAGACAGTCTGCAGGGAGAGGCTGACTTGCTGCAGGCTCCTGGGATATATAAAATGTAAAGGGAGGGTGATGAATGCATGCACAAAGTTAGACATCCTGTTGTTACACAGAAAATACGTGGCGCCACAATAATTGGTTTGCACCTGCTGAATTATGTTTGCACAACTAAGGTATAGAATTATAATTACACAAACTAGCCTCTGATGCAGAAAAGAAAGATATCCTAAGGCATTTTATAGAAATCCAATCAGACAAAGTAGGCTTTGAGCCACAAATGAGTTATTACGAGCTTGGTAAAAAGAGATGGGTTTTAAAGAGGGTCTTAAATGAAATGAGAGAAGTGGAGAGATGCAGATGGCTTTGGGAGGAAATTTTAGGGAGGGAATTTTGGAACATTGATGTAATAAGTCTTTGGAGGCAGAAGTTCCTTCACCAAAATCCCTTTATTTACAATTCTAAAAGCAGTACTATCAGTCAGCAATCTATTTTCAAGAGTGCCAGAGGAACTGACACTCGTGGTTAAATACAAAGAAATACACCCTGATTTGCTCATCAATTGACTCTTTATTAAAGGAGTTCATATTTTAATTGGCAAATCTCAAAGGTCTGATTGAAGTCAGTACAATGGAGACCAGACACGGCGAGGCATAAGCTGCCAAAAGTGAAGCAATGGGATGAGGATGCCAGAATCAGAGGAACCAAGAGTTCCAAAGTGTTAGGTAGTTGGAAGAGGTTAAAGCAATAGGAAGTGTAACGAAACTAAGACTTCACACAGCGGGTGAGATTCTCTGGCCTCTCAGCCATGTGTTTCTTGCCAGCGATAGGTAGTGTGTTACTTGCTAGTGGCAAAATTTTCTGGTCCCACCAATGGAAATTCGGGTTGATGTCACCCCGGCAGGAAATCCATGGACAGAGTAATGTATGAACAGAACTTGAAATGGGATAGAATACAATGTGCAGACTTTTGAATGCACTGTTAACAGAAAGAGACTATAACATGTTGACTCACACAACATTGGAATAATGAATATGTAGATGGAAAACATGTGTATGCGTGTTTTGGCATGAGATTGCTAGGCAGGAGTAGAGCCGATGATGCTAAAGAGGTGGAAGTAGGGAATGTTTCAGGCAAAGAGACGAAGGCATGTGGTATTATCACTGGATTAGTAATCCAAAAACCCAGGAAATGCTTTGGGGACCTGCATTTGAATCCCATCAAAAGAAAACTTGAAATGAAAAGTCTAATTTTAATTCCTTATGTTAGACCATCAGAAGAGAGGATGTTCGCTTATGTCTGCACAATGTTCAGCATCATTAGTAATTCCTTAAATACTGAATTAATCAGTGTCCAAATGCAGCGAGTCCTGGACAGTAACCAGCCATGGGTGATAAGTGGGAAGTAACACTCACACCATGCAAGGCAATGACCATCTCCAAAAAGAAAAAATCTAACCACTGCCCCATGACATTCAATGGCACTGCTGTCACTGAATACCACCTCCCCCGAAACCCCCATTCCTCTCACACACCCCCTACCCCCCACTCCACTTCCCCAACAATCAACATCGACATCCTGGGGTTACCATTGATCAGAAATTGAACAGGATTAGCTATATAAATACTATGGCTACAACAGCAGGTCAGATGCTAGGAACCTTGCAGTGAGTAACTCATTTCCTGATTACCCAAAGTCTGTATACCCCTATAAGGAACAAGTCAGTAATGTGATCTGAATGCAACTCCAAAAATATTCTAGAAGATCAACACCATTCAGAAAAAGCTGCCTGATTCACACCCATTCGACAAATAGATAATCCCTCCATCACTGAAGGACAGTGACAGCAGTTTACAAGATTCATGCAGGAACCCACCAAAGCTCCTTCAACAGCACCTTCCAAACCCACAACTGTTACCATCTTGAAGAACTAAGACAACAAGCACATGGGCTGGAACTCTATCACAGAATTGGAGCGGGCGAGGGTCTGACAACAGACATCTCCATTGACCTTGAGCAGGAATTTCTGGTCTCGCCTGAGTAAGGCTGTAAAATCCCACTCATGGCAACACCAGCACCTAGACACATCCTGACTTGGAAGTATATCGCCGCTCCTTCACTGTCACTTGGTCAAAAATCCTGGAACTCCTTAATTGTGGGTGTATCTACACCACATGGACTACAATGGTTCAAGAAAGCAACTCACCATCACCTTCTCAAAGGCAATTAGGGATGTGCAATATATGCTCATCTAGCCAGCAACACCCATTTCCTGTAAATAATTATAAAAAATTAACACTGTATTAGAACCTTGGCCTGTGGCCAAAGAGGACATGGACATTATTTACAGTCTGGTTCAACCTGAGAAAGTGACCAAGGAGTAAGATGAAATCGGGCAAGAATCAAACATCTGTTTTAGGGATAAAATAATTTGGTCTTCCCAGTGTTAAAGTGGAGAAAGTTATGATCAATCGAAGACTGGCTATGAAACAATGGGATACTCAAAAGGGATCATAATAACCTCAGAATAATGGAAGAATGGTAGGCAGTTCAGTCTCTTGACCCTGTTCCAACATTCTATTAGGGCAAATGCATTTTGTTTAGAGGGTGAGCTCTGTATTGTCAACATACATGGAAACTCTGCCTCCATGTTTCAAATGGTACCCACAAAGGATGGTGTATAGCTGGGAGAGAGGAGGAAGTGAGGAATGGATCCTTGACTCAGAGATATTGATGTGGATCCTTGACTCCACAGGTAAGAATTGCCAGAGATTCATTGGTGACAATTCAATATTCAGAATGAAACCAAGTGAGTGCAGTTCTATCGAGATAAACAAGAGAAAAAAGGCGTGGTCAATTATATCACCCATGAGACAAGTTTCTGTCAAAGATAAATAGGAGTTGAAAATATTGAAGAACAAGTTCTTCTTTATCTGGTAATAATATGATACTGCAACATAAACCAATCTTTTCATATCCTTGACATAATGCCACATTGAAGCTAAATCATGTATTCATCTCCTGTTTGTAACTGTAAACAACCTTAAATAATGGGACATATTTTTAAGTTAGAAACCATTTGATGCAGGATGTCAAAGCTTTTCCTCAATATCTAAAGCAAATCCTTTCTACACACTGTCATTGTGATATCTTAGTATATTTCACTCTCAGAAGCTAATAACTGCATCTCTGATATCTAACTGGGATAAGAGAACAATGAGAATTATGCCAAATATGTGTCTAAAGTAGTAAATCAGGAAGCATTTTTATAATAGCTCATTCTTATTTAAAAGCTTGAATTCCCCATTCAACAGTTGAAACTCTATTTAAAGAATGATAAATAGATCACTCACAAATACTATGCTCTGCCAGGATATTTGAACTATATAGTAGTATATTGTGGAGTGGTCCAGCTGGTTATTAAGGTTCATTGGTTCTTGTATTATCTAGGAATTCCTCAATTAAAATGTTGTGTATACTGCATCTAAGAGCAAGATTTGATTAGGCATGTTACATCTAGTCCCTCTGATGAATTACAGACTTCTTTGGTATTGCTCTGGCAATTTTCCAACTCCCAAACATGCCATTTGATGTCAAAATCTTGTGATGTTTACGGTAATAACAATTAACTGCTTGTTATGGAACTGACATTGTAGTTGTATGGAACAGAACTGGGGTTGATCAACTTTGAATCACATTTTTTCTTCCCCTGTCCCTGTTTACACAATATCTTCTCTCATGGTCAAATGATAGTTTCTATGCACACTACTGTCCTAATCACAAATGGATAATTAAATGGAGCAAACTACAAAATAAACATTTTTTGTTATATATCTTAATGAATAAAAATCCAGTATCTTCTTAGGGTTATCCTACAAACCTCTAGAAAATTTTTAAAAGATTTTTACGACAAAATATTAGTTCCATTAGTATTGTGTCATTTCCAAATTTTGAAGTTTTGCCTTAATCATCAAAATATATCATGAAAGGCAATGTCCCTAATATTTGATACATACTTAATGTGTATATATGATATTTTGAATGAGAGATTGTTTATTCAAAAAACAATATTTTGTTTGTATTTTACAAACCTTTCAGTTTTTGTGTGATCCAATTTGACTATTAATCCAACAGCAAATTCGAGTTAGGATAAACTCGGAAGATTAGTTTATTTCATACATTTAAAACTCTCAAAAAGAGGTGTTAGTAACATCCCACTTTGCATTCACATAGTAAAGAGGAATGGAAAAAAGGAGTCTTACATTACAAGGACTACAGAAAATTAATCATTATTGCACGTGAGTTCCAGAGCCCCACAGTCAGAGTACAATGAAAAGGTTTTCATTTAGATTTGGGGATGGCGCCAGAGAACTGGAGAATTATGAATGTTACATGGGATAAATCCACCAATTTTCGGTCAGTCAGTTTAATCTATGACAAAGTTACCAATCTTTGACACTTGTGGAATAATGAAGGAAAGCCTGAATGGATTTGTTAACTAACTTTGGTTGAATTTCTTGATGAGGTACAGAAAGAACTGATGAGGGCAATGTGATTGATGTGGTGCAAAAAGACTTCTAAAATACTCTGGATACCGTATCACATAACAGGCTTGTTACAACTCATGGAATAAAAAGGAAAGAATGGATACAAAATTGGTTCAAAGACAGGAAACGTAGAGCAATGGTGAACAGTTGTTTTTCTCCTTGAAGGATTATAGCATCAATATTAGGATAACTGCTTTTCATTATATATGTTGTTGACTTGAAGATGGAAGTCCAATTAAGGTAAAACTTTGCAAATGACACAGTACTAATATTTTGAGGTAAATGACATTCACAATATTTTACTGATATTACAGTTAATATCACTTCGGGGAAATGTAGTGAACTGTGGGGAAGATTGTGAAAGGCTTGAAGACGACATAGGCTGTTGGAATGGTTGAGTATGTAGCTGGTTAAATTTTATGCGGAGAAGTGTGAACTGAGATATTTTGATAGGAAGAAACTGGATATGCATAGAAGCCAAAAGATAAAATTCCAAAGGGGGTGCAGGAGCAAAAATTGTTGAAGGTGACAAGGCAGATTGATAAAGTTGTCAATAAAAATGGAATATTGGCAGAAATAAGGAAGTTTTGATGACATTTTATATAGAACTAGTTCGACAATATCCAATATCTGGTGTCTTGCAAATGCGTTGCAGTAACTCACAAGGTTTCTTCAACAGCATTTGTGATCTCTACCAGCTAGAAGGGCAAGGGCAGCAAGTGCATGGGAACAGCACCACCTATAATTCCCCTCAAAATCCACATCATCCTGACTTGCAATTATATTGCTGTTCCTTTGCTGCTGCTTTGTCAAAATTCTGGAACTCTTTCCCTAACAACACTGTGCGCATGTCTACATCTCATGGAATGAAGCGATTCAAGAAAGCAATTCACCATCACCTTCTCAAGGGCAATTAGGGATGGGCATAAAAATGTAAGCCTAGGCAGTCACTGGCTACTTCCCACAAAGAGTTTGAAAAGTAATTCTGGACACCTCATTCAGGAAGGATGTGAAGGCCAAACAGTGTATTGAAAAGATTTACTTGAATGATTCCCAGGGATGTCAATATATTGGAAAATCAGAGCTTGTTGTCCTTGGAGTGGAAAAGCATGAGAGATTTGATATTTGATAGAGGTATTCAAAATCATGAGGAAGTCGGACAGGGTACAGCATAGAGAGAAACCTTTCCCTTTGATAGAAAGGTCTAAAACCTGGAATTAAGGTGAGTGGTAAAAGATTCAAAGATAACATCTTCCAACTTTGTCAGCGCCTGGGACTCTGCTCCTGCAGCCCTGAATGGAGACTTGGCTGAGAGCCAAACGCTCTGTTCTTGTTGGCAGCAGTGGTGGGGTGAGAGAGATCAGATAATTCTGGCCATGGAGAATAAGTAACAGTAATAATAATCATAGACCCAAATAGTGGGAGGAAGGGCATTTGGCACAACAATTTCAGCCATAACCATATCCTCATGTACTCCACGTTTACCCCATTAATCCTTCTAACCTACACATCCCAGAACATTAAGGGACAATTTAGGATGGCCTGTGCACCTAACCCACACATCTTTGGACTGTGGGAGGAAACCGAAACTCATTTGGACAAGGGAAGAATGTGCAAACTCCACTCAGACAGTGACCCATGCTGGGAATTAAACTCAAGTCCTTGGAGCTGTGAGGCAGCAGTGCTAACCACTGTGCTGCCCCATATGCCACCGTACCACCCTGAAATGCATTGCTGGCATTGTAGACTCAATTGTGACATTGAAAAGGGAACTGGTTAGGTGCTCAAAGGAAAATAATTGCAGGTGGCAAAAAGTGGAATGAGCTGGCTTGCTCCTGTGGAAAGCCCGACATAAACTCAAAAGGCTGAACAACCTTCATCTGTGCGTAACCATTCTTTGGTTTTGTGTAAAGGTAGAACAAATGCTTCATAAAGAATGATATTCACAATATTATGCCAATATTACAGCTAATATTGCTTCATGGTGGCAAAATATCACAAGTATACACTCAACACAAGGATGTAGGAAGCAGCAAGTTTTTATTTCAATCAGAGAATAATCCTGTGTGTGAAAACAAACAAATCCTAATCTGGCAAGCCAATTCTAAAAGGTGTAAAGAAAAGCAGAAAAATTGGAAGCACACTGAATATATGTCATTGTTTCAGTTTTCTGTGTCAAAGAAGCCTGGATTCCTATTCCTTCTTCAAGTGCCATGCCCGAAGGCAGTATTGGCAACCAATGGGTTGGTTCATGGTTAAATTGCAGCAGTGGTTTGTCATTGCCTTCTGCATTCTGGCTGACCAGAAAACTCTCCCACATTTATCAACTCTCATTAACATATTTGATGGATTTATAAGCTGTTAATCAACCTGTTTCACCAATTTATGCACACGCTGACCTGGGTCATCAAGTCTCAGTGTAGGATTTGAACCCAGAGTTCTTGACTTAAAAGTAGGAATGCCAACACTGCACCACAAAACCTGCTAGATTATCTACTACCGGTTATTTGTTGTTCCTGCAAAGTTAGGTAGTCAGTTGAAGAAAATGGTGCGCACTCCATTCCAGAATAATACTGTCCTAACATAGGCTGAGAAACTGGACAAAATGCGAGCCAACAATCAATTACTTAGTGTGACAACCTGAAACCACACCAAGATTTGAGATGGATATCGTGAAGCAGTTAACCAGCCAATTCTAAATTTCCTTAATTACCATACGTTGTCTCAAATCCAACAATCTAAAAACTGAAGTTTTCCGAGAGTTGGTCATCTTTAGAACATACCATGTATCAAGTTTAATTGGGTACAATAAAAGAAATCTAATTAATCTGGACAATTCAGCTAAGCACTGCATTGCATTGTGAGACACCTGACTAGTAATCCCTTTCATCACCTGCACATGCAGCTGTTCCAGCACTCCGAATGACCTTTGACCGATTCAACTAGGCTTGACCGAAACTGCCCATGACATGAAACATCCGATCCAAAATCTGGAATCCAGCATGTCCTTAGTCCTAAGCTTGCCAATTTTGAGCCACTATACCTATACTGGGAAGTCTGAAACAATTACTTTCACTCACCTCTACAAACTTCATTCCCTCTGCATTGAGCCTGATTTTACCATTGCATGCGCCTGTTGTCAGATGCAAAAACTTGGTAAAGTTGGGTGTGAGGTGAGTAACACGATCCGTACCCTCTTCATGCCCGCTCTCCCTTTACCAAGGTCTGAAAATGATCACAACTGGGATAATGCACCAAACAGACGCGAAGGCCATTTAAATACATTTGCATGTATTTGATTTGACTTAATGCCTGCATGCCCAACCTTACCATCACTTGCCCCTTTACCACTACATTTGTCTATCCAAAGTTAGTACAAAACTGGCATGCTCAACGAAAATCTGATTCAGGCACTCCAGTGAAGAAGTAGGTACCTAATATCTGAACGCTCTCTGCTGGAAATCAGTATGTGGGGCTGGGGGGCGGAGGGGACGGGGGGCAGAGTGGGAGGTGGGGGAGAAGGGGATCCATTGCCACTCTGCCTGAAATCAGTGGAGCGGAAAGGGCTGGCTGCTGCCACTCTGTCTGATTTCAATGAAGGGAAAGCGGGTCCACTGCCACTCTGCCTGAGATCAGTGGGAGGGAAGGGGGAGGGGCCTGCAATTGTTCTTGGGGGGGGTAGGGGGGGGGGTGGGGGTGGTTGTGTGCGCACAGATAAGGGGATTGTAATGTTCAGGCGAATGGGACAACGTCTGTTAGGGCCGGGGGAGGCGTTATCCAGCCTGGGAGGGATGTGTTGGGGAGTTGCATTCTATCTTTTTATTTGCTGCACATGTGCAGTTGGAGGCGCCAATTGGAGTTGCAGGATTTTGTGGGCATAAAGCCCCACCCATGGGCTTCTGCAGCATGAAGTTGGATTAGAAACGCTCCCAGTTTCAAGTCTGCCCAACAGTTAGAATCAAAATGATAAAATGAGGCCCATTGATTCCATTCCTTTCTCTAGCAACTGTCAGAATTAATCAAACTGTTGGCAACTATGGTGTCATATTTGGTCTTGAGACGATCCTCTGACCATATATCCTCATCATCATCACTAAGACTGCATTTTTTCCAAATCCTTAATGTTGTCTGACTCATAGAAACATAAAAACTAGAAGTAAGAGTAAACAATTTGCCTCTTTGAGCTTGCTTTGCCATTCATTTTGATCATGGCTGATCATCAAATTTAATACCTTAATCCCACCCTTACTCCCCATATCGCACATCGACTTAGCCCAAGAACCCTAATATCTCATTTCTTTTTGAAATCAAGCAACGTTTTGGCCTCTACTATTTTTCTGTGGTAATGAATTCCATAGATTTGCCTCATTCCCTGCGTGAAGAAATTTCTGCTCACCTCAGTCCTCAAAGAAGAAACGCTGAAGGTAAAAAAGGAATGAACTCTGCAGTGATTAGTTAATGGATGGGGATTACAGTAAGAATAAATGGGCACTTTCAAGTTAGCAGACTGAAACCAGTGGAGTGCCGCAAGGACCAGTGCTAGTTATTAACTATATTAATGATTCAGATGAAGAGACTAATTGTAATGTATCAAAGGTTACCGATGACACTGGGATGGTAGGATATGAGGAAAATACAAAAGGCCCAATTTTACCATCAAATTATGCCTGGTTTCAGACATACAAACTTGGTAAAGTCGAGCATAAGGCGAGTAGTGCGATCTGCGACCACCTCCGTGCCTGTTCCCCAGTTACCAAGCATCCAAAAGGGCCGTGATTGGAACAGCAATGGGCACAACAGCAATTTCAATAATTGAAATAATTGGCTGAATACTCAACTTTATCAGCACTTTTGCCTTTACCACCATGTTCGCCCATCTAGAATCAGTGCAAATCAAGCATGCTAAATAAAAGTCCAATTCAGACACTCCATCAGTGAGGGTTAGTGAGGAGGTAAGTACAACGGCTCTCTGCTACTCACAGGTGTCCTGTTGTTGCGGCTATTTTCTCTCTCGGGTCAGTGGCAGCCCTGTGATTGTGTGTGGGGGGGTGAGGGGCTGTTGCTCTGCAGGGTCTTGGATGTCCAACTTGCAGCACAGACCCAGGTCTCAGTGCTGACCTCAGTCTTGCAGTGCTGCTGGATCCTATTGCAGTGAGCTCACTTCCAGCTGAAGGACGTGCACAAAGTCTTTTCAAATTACACTGCTGCAGCCTCCCAACTTTGCAAAGAAGTGTGATTATGGGGAGCATGTGGCTGGGGCAATTGAGAGAGGCTGTGATTGTGGGGAGCATGTGATTGGGGGGGCTGTGATTGTGGCAGCATGGAGCTGGGGGAATTGGGGAGGCTGTGATTGTGAGGAGCATGTGACTGGGGTAATTGGGGGGGTTGTGATTGTGGCGAGCATGTGAATGGGGGAATTGGGGGCTGTGATTGTGGGGAGCATGTGGCTGGGGGAATTGGGAAAGATATGATTATGGGGAGCATGTAACTGGGGTAATTGGGGGGGACTGTGATATTGGGGAACATGTGTCTGGGGGAATTGGAAGGGTATGGATAGTGACTGTTAATGTGTTGGAGGCAAGCATCATTCCTTAGCCTCTACACGTTTTCCTCTCCGTCTCCCCTCCCCTCCCCTTCAGAGTGACAAAATGGCTTTTTCCACGCAACCAACAGATCTTGTTGTCCTTTTAGTTGCTGCTCAAGCTGGAAAGGAGGGGCAGGAGGAAGAATTGCAGTCACAGGAGGCCCAAGAGCATCCGGATCTGTCCCTGCAATACAGGATACATGATTAAGTGAAAGGGAGGGAGAGGAATCCAGGACGCCAAATACATAATTCACATGACTCCATTGAACATAGAACCAAGAAAATTACACCTCAGGTACAGGCCTATCAACCCTCTGATTTGTTATCCATCTTATTTGTAACTGCATCCCTCCCCCATCCTTCCGGGGACTATATGCCTCACATTGTTGTAGAAATGCCCCTTAAAGGTCAGTATTGTATCTGCACCCATGACCTCCCCCAACAGTGAGTTCCAGGCACCCAGTACCCTCTTTATGCAAATAAACATGCCTCATATATTGTGCCTCCGAGAAGTTGCCTCAAAGTGAGTGGAGGGGTGACAGATGCTCAAGGCTTGATGGCAGCCCTCATCTCCTCTTCTCTGGAGAGTTCAGCACCCACTCCTCAAAGGAGGTGAGGACTCCAAGGTCTGGCTCAGCACTCCCTGTCTTTGCCCTCTCACAGGTATTGTGCTTCGTCTTCTCCTGTGGATACGGAAGGACCCATGAAAGAAATGATGACGTGACTCCTGCAGAGTATCAGATCGTGGCCATCAGAGGGTAAGCACAGTAGGACCTGTTGGGGGTAAAGAAAGAAGATACTTGGGGGTCAGGTGCTGGAAGTATGCAGGGTGCTGTGGATGGAATGATCTGGGAGAGATTTGGGGGAAGATGCAAATTGGAGCTCAGCACTCACTCTTGCTGCATGGTTGAGATAATTAACTTTTTCCCAGCACTGCTTCATGATTCGGGGGGGGGGGCCGGTAACCTGGCACTGATCAAGGCAGCAATTTCCTCCCAGGCCACATTTCCATCAGCCCCCCTTGGCCTGCATCCTCTGGGAGGAAAGAAGGATGCAGCATAGGATGTGTACTGCATCCAGTAGCCTCCCCAAATCACCATCAGAGAATCAGGGGGCTGGTCATGCACACATTCAGTGTAGGAATGCCTGCTTGTTTATCCATTCTTGAACTTTTAATGGAGTTGTCCCTCATTAAGGAGATCAGCTGCAGGCTGTTTGGTGGAACATTCCAGCAAATTACATGCAGTTTGCTTTTTAACATTGGGAGGAAGGTAAATGAGCACTTGCAGGTGTGCTGATGGGGAAGTGGGTCGTTGAATCAGTGTCTCAATGATTGGGAAGAGGGAAGAGAGAGGGAGGGTCTGGGGCCAAGGGGGATCACCCTGCCTGTTATTTATCAGGTGGAGGGGGGGCGATTGGACCTCTTAGCCTGAGATGAGTGAGGAGGTGGATGGTGGGGGGGTCTGCTACCACCTTGCCTGAGATCGTTGGGGGAAGGGGGTCGTGATTGGTCTGGGTAGTGGGTGGAGGGTTCAGTAATGTTATGGGGATGAGGCAATTTCTGTAGGGACCAGGAGAAAACATTACCTAGCCTGGGGCAATATGGTAGGGGAGCTGCATTCTTTTTTTGTGAGCATGTACAGTTGAAAGCACCGATCAGTGCATAGGGTTTTGGGTGTGATGAGTCCCACCCACAGGCTTTTATAACATGATTTGGACTCGCTGAATTTTTTTCAGGCAGGGTGTGTATGGGGGCACTGAAGAACATGTCTAAAGGTCAGATCTGAAACACTCCCAGATTCAAGTCCATCCAGCACTTAGAATCAAAATGGTAAAATCAGTCACAAAGAGGCTGCAAAGAGATATAGGCAGGTTAAGTGAGCAGATGGAGTATGATGTGGGGAAGTATGAGGACATTAATTTTGGTAGTAAGAACAGACAAGCAGAATGTTTTTTAAAAGAGGTATAACTTCTAAATGTTAATGTTCAGAGGGACAAGGAACAAAGAAAGTTAACATGCAGGTACAGCAAGCAATTAGGAGTGTTGGTCTTTACTGCAAAGTGATTGGCGTGCAAGAATACATGCTAAATCTTGTTATAATTACATAAATTCAGAATAATTTATACAGCTCTCTGCTGCTCAGACCTGGCAGGAAACTCAGCAACCGGAGATTCACGGAGGCCATGGTGCCCATTGGGAGCCTAACTGGGCTCCGCAGCAGGCTGGGAGAATTGCACCCCCACCCCTTCCCCCCCCTATATGTTTCTATTTTCTTAATTTTTCATGAAATGTTGGCTTCTCTGACTTGACCAGCATTTGCTACCCATCCCTAATTACCCTTGAATTGAATGGCTTTCTTGACCATTTCAAGGACATTTAAGAGTAAACCACATTGTTCTAGGCCAGAGGTAAGGATGGTCAATTTCCTTTCCTTTCCTAAAGGACATTAATGAACTTGGTAGATTTTAATGACAACCAATAATTGTTTCATGGTCACCGTTACTGAGATTAGCTTTACAATTCCACACTCATTTACTGAATTTAAACTCCATCAGCTGCTGTGATAGGACGTGAACCCATACAAAGGATTTGTCAGGGTTTCTGGATTATGTTCTAAAACATATTCTAGGAAGGAGTCAACACTTTCAGGATGTTTGTTTTTTTAAAGTTTTATTTTACTGATCTAAAATTGTTAAAAAAAAAATTAAATCAAAATGAGTTGGGCTTAAGGGGAATGACATAAAAAGAAATCATGGTGCTGGTCTGTTACTCCTCACTTATTAAAATGAATGGGCAGAAAGTTATGTACTGTGAGTAATGATTTCCAGGAGTGCGCACACACAGTGAATGTCACTGCCTGCTGGGGACTTGGGAAATATTACTGTAATGAAGTTGCTACAGTGGCTTGTTCGCTGCCCAAGTAAAGTCAATAGGTGGAGGGGAACCTTTCATTTCTTCACGCTGACTCACGCTTGTGAGAGCTGATTTCCTTTCATTCTTGCCGAGGCCCTCTGCTGCTGACATGCCATTTGCCGATTAGCAGACAGCAACAGCTGCTATCATGCTCACACACCCAGTCAGTGATGCTTGTGTGCGTGTGGCAGGAGACAGCAACATTTGCAAGTAAAGAGCACTTCCAAAATATGAAAGGTTCACCAGATTTAATACAGGATTTAATAAGAGCCTTTAAAGGCAGCCTTCTCTTTTTTTTGACTATTTTGAGTTTGGCAGCACTCAGTGATTGTGGCTGATATTTTCCATTGCGTGCCTGTTAGTGCCTCACTAGCAGCTGTGAAAACATTGACACAAGCTTCATTTTCTCTGATTTCCTTTCAGCCCTCTCTGCTTTTCTTCTCTTCTCCTCCATGGCCACTGGCTCATTTTGGGATGCAGTTCAATGACTGTTAATAATCTGGTGATATTTCAACAGGAGAGAAAGATTTCCCCTGTGCAGCATATGTGAATATGTAAAACAAAACAAGTTTATGATATCGTTACTGATTCAACACAAGAGAAAGTGTTATCCCAAATAGTCATTCTGAATGATTGAATTCTAAATGGCAAGCGTTGACAGATTAATCAAATGTGGAGGACATGTATCCTTATCCAAAATCCATACACATGGGGAGTCAGTGAATTACCATAAACAGGAATCCCAATTGTTTCCTCGACCTTTGTGTGTGTGGGGTTGGTTGTGTTGTGGTGTGTTTTTTTTTTTTTTTGTTGGGTTGTGGGGTTTTTTTTGTGTTTGTGTTTTTTTTTTGTTGTGTTGTGTGTTTTTTTGGGGTTTGTTTGGATTACAGGAACCCACCTGTCATACCAGATGAAAATATATCAGACTTTGAACTGTGGGTAACTCTACAAGTTTACCCAGTGAGTGACAGTTAGGAAGTTAGAAGTCCAATTCCTAGGATTTGTTGTTGTATTTCTTCTCAGCACCTGGTTTAGGGAGGAGAAAATACATCAGAGTTTATAATAGCTCCCCACTTGCGGGGAGTTGGCAACCTGCTGGAGTGGAGGAGGACCAAGAAGGCCCCCAGGAGGTTGGAGTATGAGAGGGTTTCCTCTGGGCATTGTCAGCTCGACAGTGCCAGCCTGGCCCCCTGACTCATTCACTTTCGGTATGGGCATCAGGATAAACATGGACAAGATGTGATGCTTCCCCACAGTAATAATATTCCTGTGATATTCAATAACACGTATGCTCAACTGATGAACTATTCTCAGATTGGGATGGCACTGCAGAGATCAGTGTTGGAACACTGCAAAATTGGGTCACTTAATGTATAGAACAGACTCTTCCTCATTATGGCTGGTTTAATAAAAATTACTAGGGAACTTATGTGAAATTGGCTGCTTGGATAAGATCAGAGTGTGGCTGACCGAGTGGAATTTTGTGTAGTATCAGTGGACCCACCTACTGACTTAAAAAAATACAGGGGTGGGGGAAGCCCATCTTCATGTGGTTGTGAAGCCTCAAGCTATCTTTAGGGGCTGTTAATTCTGACCCTGAGGGTGAGAATTTCAGCCAAGCCGCTGCCTATTGAATGGATTGGAGGCAGTCCCCAACAAAAATTGTTGCTGGAGACCAGATCAGATGGTAATCAGGGATTTCACTGGGGCCAGGTTGGCACATCGTGGTGACGAGGAAAGGGGACAATTTCAGGAAGAAGGAATGAGAAGAATTTGTGTATGTGTGGTTGGAGGGAGGGAAGGAAGGAAGGAAGGAGTTGGCCTCTGTTAGGCACAGCATGCCTGAGAGGGATTGATCTCCCTGAGCCCTCAATATGGCTGCAAGAGGAAAGTACAGTCATTGGCAGGAGGGGGACTTTAAATGGCTACTAATAAGCTGCTAAAAAGCCTCAATTGATTCAAGGGCAGGCAGGCGACCTAATGCTTCCCCTCCATTGCTAAAATTCCAGAGATGGTGGGGAGGTGATGTGTGTGGTGCCCCTGCCCTGCCATCCAATTTTGAGCTCTTCTGTCTCAGCCTGATGGGATATGTAACATTCTATCCAATGGTCCCTCTAACTTCCCTTCACTATACACAGTTCATTAGTTGTACTGTGTACCTTTTAGATTGTGCTTGGTTGTGCAACTGTGTATCTTATAGGGTTCACTGCTTGTGCACAGCCTGTTTGTTCCTTTGGTAGCACATTCTGAATGCTGTGAGGCCATGCTTTCATGCTGTTTAGAAGGAACATTGGTGACTGGAGTCCATATATCTTGTTCCCTAGCATGGCTGCAGAAGGGGAGAGGAGTAAATTGATGAAGAATTAAAAAGAATCTAGCCTACGTTAGTCAGTGCCACATAAATTGACAATGACTCATTAATCTAAGTTAGAATGAAACTATTGATCCTAAAGGTAAAGGTGCATGAAAATTGGGCAACCATTAACAACTCCTAATAAAAGACTGAACAAGATGAAGCAACCAAATAACTGGCTTGGTGGCACAGTGATTAGCACTGCTGCCTCACAGTGCCAGGGACCCGGGTTCAATTCTGATGTGGGTGACTATCTGTGTGGAGTTTGCACATTCTCCCCGTGTCTGTGCGGGTTTTATCTGGGTGCTCCGGTTTCCTCCCACAGTCCAAAGATGTGCATGTTACATTGATAAATCATCCCTTAGTCACGAGGATTAATAGGGAAATACATGGGGATTGTGCCTAGATGAGGTTTCTTGTTGGTGTAGGTTCGATGGACTTAGTGGCCTCCTTCTGCACTATAGGGATTCTGTGATTTCTATGGTTTATGATCTTTCACACACCACTGTCTCCTTTGCTGAGATAAGTACAAACAGCTAAAAAATAACATTCTTTTTATTCATTCATGGGATGTTGGCATCTTTGACTGAACCAGTATTTGTTGCCCATCCCAAAATTGCTCATGAACTGAGGCATTTTAAGAATCAACCACATGGTTGTGGGTTTGGAATCACATGCAGACCAAACCAGGTAAGGATAGCCTATTTCTTCCACTAAAAGATATTAATGAACCGGAAGGATTTTTACAATAAAGTTTTCATGCACATCATTAGACTTCTAATTCCAGATTTATAATATTCAATTTCACCACCTTCGAGGGTGGGATTCGAACACAGGCCCCCAGAACAATACCCTCATCCAGTGGCAATGTCACTATGCCATCCTCCTGCATTCATATCACATTTTAAATAGTCTGAAGTAATAATTAACTGTTGTTAAAGAGTCAAAAAAACTATCAGTTTACTTGTTGACCTTGTTCCCAATTTTTTTTGTGACATTCTGCTGCATTGGTGAATCAAAGAAAGGACTATTTGCTCATCCTCTAGAATGTTTGGCTTAGGTCTTGGTCTCCTTATCCCCCCTAATACATATCAGGTCAATAAACAGCTAACCTCAACCACCTAAAATACGGCTGAAGCAGACATCCCTCTGTTTTCCTTTGTTTTTCCTCTCCTCCCCACTTATGTTTCTCTTCTGCCACACAAGGATACCCCCCTATTTACCACCCCACACAAGAAAAAACTAGCACAAATAATAATACATAATGTATAAGAAGAAAAAAGTCCTGGGGACAACAAGTCAACAAGCTACAAGATAAGGCAAGGCATCACAGGGGCAACAATGCTTGATGTGAGCCAAAAGAAAAGTAGCAGAGCATTCTCTGTCTGACTCCAAAAACCTAACTCTCCCATACCCCTGGCCCCCTCCCCTTTCCCCACCTTGGAACAGGTCGTCAGCCTAGATTTTGGTCTGCAACCTGCTGGAAGATTAGCATAGGCAACATGCTCATTTTAAAAGTTGAAACAAATAAACATGGTGAGTATGAGGGTAATGGATCTCACTAAAAATGCCAACTGTATCTTGGGAATATGTTTTGTGGCTATGTTTCAGAACAATCAGCAAAGACAAAACCTGTTCTGTTTGTCACCTCACCAAGAATGCAGAAAACTATGACAAAGGAAATGTTATAATTTCTGAAAACACACTGACCAGAGGTTATCCATTTTGCTCAACCTTTGATTTTCAAGTTGTAGGGGGGAAAATTTGCGTGAAATAGGAACTAATAACAAGAGTTGTTTTACTGCAGAACTACGGTTCAATCCTCTAAGGCAACCCTCCTCACAATAACTTCATTGCAGTGTTAATGTAAGCCTACTTGAGATACTAATAAGTAAGTAAATTTTAAAACAACTAAGTTTAGTTTCTGAACTTCTCAAAGATAGAACAATTTAAAATAAGAAGGCAGGGGAAATCCTTTGACTGATCAGGAATCATGAGTCAACATTGAATCACTCTCAGTACTGCATGACTATATATAATTAGTTCAATTATACTGTGCATAACTCTATCCCTGTTTTACAATAGGGTTGATTTCCAGAATTTGTTTGCAACAGATTTTTCAGAAATCCCCTTTCCTAATACTTACACATAAAAGCTCTCATTAAAAAAAAACTGACTTTTTGGCAAGAGAATGGGGTGGATTGTTGATGATAGGGGTCAATTTAGCCCCAAACCAGCATCTCCTCTTTTCAGAATGGCATGCCCTATTAAGTGCCAACCCAGGATAAAATGGCCAACGGCGGATTTCCTCCACATTCCAGAGCCCTGTGGGCAGAAGTCCTGCCTGCTGAGAGCTGCCAGTCAGAGATCAGCTACTCTATAAATTGGCAGCGCCATAACGAGGTGATAGCTACTGATAGTAAAGTATTCACTTGAGACTCTGGATTGCCTGGGGACCCAGGTCACAATGCACAAGTGAGTGGGAGAGGGATTCCAGGAGTGTGTGTGTGTGTGTGTGAGATGGGGGAGGGAGAGGGGGTGGATCTGACACCAAGGGCAAGGGTTGGCACTCAGCAGGCACTTCCATCCTGATTCTAGGTTTTTTGATCAGACACTGAGTGGGACTTGGCAGTCCGCAAGCCACCCCGATAGAGCTTCCTTTTCGGGCTTCACACAAGGTGAGTACTCTGCCTGCTGTACCAGCAACATCTCGCAGAAGCAGGATGAGGCTCTTAAGTGGCATTAATCATCAACTAAAAACATGTGAAATTGCACAATATTGCACGAGAGTCAGAAATGTATCTACTGAAAAAGTACCTGGATGTGCACTTGGCATGTCATAACATTCAAGGCTATGGTATTGGTAAATGGAATTAGGTGGGAGGTCAGGTGTTTTTCATGTGTTTTTGGAAGACTTGATGGCCGAAGAGTCTCTTTTGCACTCTCTGATTCTAGGTTGATTTCTGTTAGATGTTTGGTATTAGAGACAAAATGTAAAGAATTTGCTCCAACAGTAAGTGTAAAAGCTCAAGAGAACCCAAATTCCCACAAGAGAAAAATATTTATTTGAAAAAAATGCAACAAACATATATTTTTGTTAACATTATTCTGCTAGTTGTCAGTTGAGATGAATTGTTGGCTCTCTTGCTATTAAATTGGATCGTCACGTGTTCACACCCCATTTCAGATCTCTAGCAGTTAATTTAAGTTCACACTTCAGTTAAGCACTGAAGGATTATTGCATTGTTAGAAGACCTGAAACCAAGCTCCAGTCTGCCTGCTGGGATAAATATAAAAGGTCTCATAACACTATTTTGAAAAAGATAATCAATTTCCTAGTGTTCTGGCAACACTAAATGCCCCAGACAATACTATTAATAATATTTAGCCATTGGCTGAGCCAAGGAGATTATGGTGAGATAGATCTCCACCAAAAATGTGGCCTTTAATTAACCTACACACCTCTTTGTAGCATTTCATAGAATCATAAAGTAGGATCATAGAATCCTTACAGTGCAAAAGTAAACCATTTAGTCCATCCAGCCTGCACTGACAACAATCAACTCAAGCTGTATCCCCATGACCCCATATATTTACCTTGCCAGTTCCCCTGACTCTAAGAGGCAATTTACCAATCTATCTAACTGCATATCTTTGGAGTGTGGGAAGAAACTGGAACACCTGGAGGAAACTCATGCAGACACAGGAAGACTACGCAAACTCCATACAGACAGTAGTCACTCAAGGCTGGAATTGAAACTAGGTCTCTGATGATGTGAGGCAGCAATGCTAACCACTGTATCACCCTACCATCCTTTAATATTATTTTCTATGATAAGTCAGCCCACAGTTGAAATTTGCATCCCTAAATGGGCCCTATTTGTGTCTCTCCTGCAGCTAGTAGGCTATCTTTATTCTGGCATACCACCTGGTATTCTCTGCCATTCTGAGGTCAAGGGGACTTTCAGCCTGGGTGATCCCTTCTCCCGCCATCAATTGGAAAAGGGACCAAGCCTAGAGCAAGGCAGAAATGCCACTGCAAATAAGGCCTATCAGGCATTGGGTACCGTGATCAGGACTCAGTATGCACAAATCCCACCATAAACTTGGGTTCTCCTGTGGCCCTCCTGCCTGATTTATGATGGGAATATGCGAGAACTGTTGCATATTGTTGTTTCAGCAGTTTTGCTGTCCATTAATAATGTGTTTGAATGTGTGACAGTGACTATACTTAAAAAGCAATTCATTAGTTGTAAAACACTTCATGTATCTTCCTTAATGAATACCTTTTAATTTATGTAGCCACAAGTTAATAGCGTTGGATGCCACGCAACAAGAATGTTATATCTGTGTTTGATGACCAGGAAAATAGTGCAGGCTGCCAGCCCAGATTTCTCCAGCACCTTAACCTCTGAACATGTCCTTCCCAGATTTATTAGTGATCTAGCCTAGCAACACAAACAAATCATCCTTCAGTTAAGGGAAGCTATTAAGTGGTAATCAGCAGGAGGTTTCCTTGACCTGATGCCGTGAAACAATGTTGAGGACTTCTCAGATAATGCCTTCCTAGCTACATAGAACATAAAACACTACAGCATAAACAGACCCTTTGGCCCACAAGTTGCGTCAATCATATCAGTACCTACCAGGCCATAGAACTATCTGTAACTCCCAATCTCATTAAATATATGACATCGCTGTTCCTTTTGTAGGTCTGTCCTGTAGGTGGGGCAAAATATACCCCACAAATGGTGATGGAAAAGTCTAGTACATTGGCTGGAAGGTTTGATTCAGTGGGAATGATTATATCAGGCTGTCACTTGACAAGCCTGTGGGACAGCTTCCCCTTTGTTGGTAAAAGTTCCCAGATATGATAAAGTGTTGTTGACATGGCTATCAAGCAGCAATTATTCACTTCCACCAGAACCACTTGGCCCCATGCCTTAGCCGTGGTCCACACATACACAGTATGTTGGCACAGTGGTTAGCACTGCTGCCTCACAGCGCCAAGGACCCGGGTTCAATTCTGGCCCAGAGTGACTGTCTGTGTGGACATGACGTGGACATGCTGGTGTTGGACTGGGGTGGACAAAGTGAGAGGTCACACAACACCAGTTTATAGTCCAACAGGTTTATTTGAAATCACAAGCTTTCAGAATGCTACTCCTTCATCAGGTGAAATGACTGTCATTTGATACTTGGTCAATCATTTAGGATTTCCCAACAATCCAACTGCATCGTAGTCATTTGTGCAGATCAGTTTTCATTTCCTTTTGAACTGCATTCAAATTTTTAAACAGACAAGTTTTAATCTCATGTTCTCCAGGTTAATTCAGGCCTCCGTATTGTTCATTCATCATCATAACCAATACTTTACCATATGCATATAGAACAGGAAGTGCCAGCACTCACTGGAATTCAGAAGAATGAGGGGAGATCTTATAGAAACATAGAAGATTATGAAGGGGATAAGATAGAAGCAGGTATATTGTTTCCGATGGCAGATGAAACTAGAACTAGGGGGCATAGTCTCAAAATAAGGGGGAACAGATTTAGGACTGAGTTGAGGAGGAACTTCTTTACCCAAAGGGTTGTGAATCTGAGGAATTCCCTGACCAGTGAAGCAGTTGAGGCAAGGAAAGATAAATTTTTGAACAGTAAAGGAATTAAGGGTTATGATGAGCAGGCGGGTAAGTGGAGCTGAGTTCACAAAAAGATCAACCACGATCTTATTGAATGGCAGAGCAGACTTGGGGGGCCAGATGGCCTAGTCCTGCTCTTAGTTCTTAAATTATGTTCTCAACCTCCATCTACTGGCAGGTGCCAGTGACGTGCCAATTAGATAGCAAGCCAATCAGATTTAGTAATGTGACCCCATCCTGAACATGAATAATTAGAACATGTAAGGATTTCAAGTCATTGGTATCCCCATTACCATTACTTTTGCTACTGAATTGGGGCTCAAGATTTTTAATCCCCAAATAATTGCAAGCAAGCCCAAATCTTTTATAGTATTAAAAAATGTTGGAAATACCTATCAAGTCAGCCTTGCAATTATATTACAACAAATAGGTGTACCTGAAACATTTTTTTTATTTTTCCATAGCCTGACCTGATGAATGTTCTATTTCTATTTTTTTAATTTCTGATTTCCACATCTGTTTTAAAGTCCAGTCTTTCCTTACCTGCCATCTACATGCACGCACAGTTCGAATATGCAATCATTGGATAGTTATTAGGAACCAGAACGGGAATCTTGGCCAACTTTCCGCTCCTCACATAACACAGAAGCCAGATCAAAATATTTTAGCACAGCCCTGAGCTGAAATCACCACGCTCAATAAACTGAACCTACTACCCTGCAAGATCTACTTTTGCTAAGCTGCCTACTGAGTAAGTTTGCTGAGCTGCTGAGTAACAACCACATGAAGCGTATAACCTTTATTGAGTGAAAGTTAGGGAAAGACATTCACAGAACAATTATACTCTCACCATCTAAAGCTGAAAATGTTTCTTTGTTATTTTGGAAACATTAAATTGGAACGCAGAGATGAGAATAAATCATTCTGCTGTCACCATTAAGCCCTATTCTAAGTACAACAAGTCAAGATGGCTTTACTAAAGGGAAATTTTGTTTGACAAATTTATTGGAGCTTTTTGAGGATGTAACTAGTAGAGTAGATAAAAGGGAACCTGGTGATGAAGTATACCTGGATTCCAAAAGGCAGATGCCACTCAAAAGGTTAATAGGCAAACAAGGGCTCATGTTTGGGGGTAATATATTAACAGTAGAGGAGTGATTAACAGATAGAAAATGGAAAGTGGGTATAAACAGGGTTTTTTTTCAAGTTGACAAGCAGTGAAGTGCTTGAGGCCTCAGTTATTTACCAAATATATCAATGGCTTAAATGAAGAGACAGAGAGTAATGTATCTAAATTTGCTGATGATACCACATTAGGCAGAAAGACAAGCTTTGGAAAGGCCACAGAGTCTGCAAAGAAATCTGAACGGTTTTAGACGAGTGGGCACCAAGACAACAGATGGAATATAATGAAAGAAAGTGTAAAGTTATTCACTTTGGTGATAAGAATAAAAAAAGCAGTATATTTTTTAAAAGATGAGAAACTTCTAAGTGTTGACATTCAAAGATATTTGGGTGTGCTCATACAAGGAATGCAGAACATTTGCACACAGTTGCAACAAGTAATTAAGAAGGCAAATATCATGTTTTCCTTTATTGAAAGGGGCTGGAGTATAAGAAGAAAGAAAGCTTACTACACTTGTATAGGGTTTTGGTGAGACTGCGTCTGTATTAATGTGTGCAGTTTTGGTCTCCACATTTAAGAAAGGATACACTTGTATTGAAGGCAGTGTAGCAAAGGTTCACTGAATTGATCCCTGAGGTGGGGGTGTTGTCCAATCATGAGATGCTGAGTAAATTGGGCTTTTATTTGCTGGAGTTTTGAAGAATGAGAGGCAACCTTATCAAAATCCACACAATTCTAAAAGGGCTTGAGAGGATAGATGCTGAGAGGTTGTTTCCATTGGTTGGGAAATCTAAAAAGTGGGATCACAGTCTCAGGATAAGGGACCAATCATTTAAGACTAAGATAAGAAAAAATTACTTCATTCAAATATTAGGGATGAATTAACAGACCTTCCAATTAAGTCCTAATTTGATATAAATTATCCAATAAAAGTCAGTTATATAAAGTAGCTACAGGTGGCATTGGGAATTAAGGAGTAATTGTATGTGGAATTGAATCAAAAAAATAAAGGTAGTTTATGAAGAACCTGAACCCCTGTCTCCTTTACTGAACTACAACTGAGAGACTCAACCATCAAAGGGTTGTGAACCTTTTGAATACCCAATGCCAGAAAGTTGTGGGTGCTCCAATGCTGAAAACATTTCAGGCTAGATACGGATTTTTGTTCACTCAGGAATTAAGGGACGTGGGAAGCTGGGTGGGAATTTGAATTGAAGCCCAAGATCAGTTACAATTGTATTGAATCAGACGCAATGGGCCTTGTGGTTCATTCCTGATCCAATTTCTTATGTTCCTTTGTTCAATTGCAAAGGCTTATGCAATGCCTTCTGTAAATTTGGCTGCCCTCAGAAATTTGTCCCCATCCTCCACCTGTTTCACAATAATTTACAAGCTGCAATCCTCATCAATGGAACCACCAAATATCCTATTTTAGCAAAACGTGAGATCACTCAAGACTGTACCAGCAATACCAACTCTCTTTGCTGCAATACTGCACCTAACCTCCAGGAAATTATGCATATGCATGGAGATTATCGACAGAACAAATGGAAACTGTTCAACTTCCACCACCTCAAAACCAAAACCAGTCAGATTGTGGGATCTTCTGGCCCCCTGAAAGTGACCTCTGCAGCAGTTTCCCTGGTAGCAGAGTGGGTGAGCCACACAAATCATCATTGATCTTGGTGGGACCAGGACTTCCCACTGGCAGGCAATGGTGATCCACCTTTGCCACTGGAAAGCATGCTGTGGGGGACTGGAAAATGCCAACCATAGACCTTCAGTATGAAGTTGATGCACATGTGTGTGCTCATTCAGAAATTTAGCTCCAGATCATTGTCAATTCTTTCTCTGAAAAACATGAAAAAGTGGACCTTTCACAAAAACCCCGAAAATAAAGGTCCTCTTTCAACCAGTTCTCACAATGCAATGTCTTCCCCCATCCATTCTGATCAGTAGTAAGATTCTGAAAAATATGATTTAGTTTCCAGATCTTCCGAACCTTCTCTTGACAAAGGCAAAAATAGACAACAAAATTTAACATCGCCTTCAGTTTGCTAGCTCAGAATTTGGTTGATTGAGAAGAAGTCTACTTGAGGTGCAGGAACTCAAACCCATGATTGAAGTTATGGTTTATTGTGAAGTAGTGATTCCCATGATCCTATATGCTTCAATAAAGCAGCCAATTACAGTAGCACCTCAAAGCACTGGAAATGTGCCATCAGTGTTGCCTTCACAAAATTCTCCAAATTTGTAAGACACGGCTCCAACCATATCATTGTCCCTTAACCAGCTTGTCCAACAGGGAGGCAATTACTGTTCAAAATCATGGGTGGGATTTTCTGGCTGTGCTGACCCAAAATCAGAAAAATCCCATCAAGGTCAACAGCCCTTTCATGATCTACCCCACCCGCTATGATACCTGAGGCAAGAAAACTATCCACTTCCCACCAGGTTTGGCAGATACGTCATGTCACTTGAATGTCTGACACCAGATTCCCAAAGCAACGTGGAACTCAGTTAAGGCAGGTGATTCTCAGGCAGATAGCAGAAATGCCATAGGGATATCCTCAAAGCGTTCCTAAAGCCACGGACCATCACTGCCATCCCTGCTACATGATTGGAGTTCATGGATTGTGACCCAACAATACGGAGGAGATTTGTTTGGGAAGGCACAAACCACAGGTTAAGACTTCATTAGAGCATGCAATAGTACCATCAACATACCTTGCAAGATACTCCAAATCCATTGGCAAGAATGAGGCCCCTATAGCATTCCAGAGGCAAAGCTGAGGCACTGGACAGAGCGCTTAAACCTCCAAACAACTCATCAGCCTGACTCGTCGAGCACCACCTTTCCTGTATGTAACAGAGTCTGCCGTTCATACATCAGACTTACTATCTATTTAAGAACCTACTGAACCAAAATGGGAGTAAGTCATCTTTGATCCCAAAGGATTGGCTAAGGAGGAGAAGAAGCTAATTACAAGACTGATGATTGCTAAACTAAGAAACAAATTGCTTTCATATCATACTTTGTACATCTTGGAAATACCTCAAATAGCCAATTAACTGCTTTTGAAGTGTAGCCAATTTTGTTTTGGAGACAAATGCAGCTGATCTGTATGTTGCAATAAGATAAAGATGAATCAATTGCCATTGCATCTGTTTGTGATTGTCATGTAGATATTGGCCAATTCACAGCAGTTTTTTGATGTAAAGATCCAAGAGATATCTCATACCCATCTGAAATGCAGAATCAGCCTGCTGTTAATTTTTAATATGACAAACAGCTCCATTAGTAAATTCAGCACTGTTTTAGTACTGCACTGAAGTAAGTTTTAGAACATAGAACATTGAAAAACTATCGCACAAACGGGCCCTTCAGCCCACAAGTTGCACCGAACATATTTCTACCTACTAGGCTTACCTATAACTTTCAATCTTACTAAGTCCCATGTACTCATCCAGAAGTCTTTTAATATACTGCATTGAATCCACCCTCCACCACTACTGCTAGCAGCCGATTCCACATACCTACTACCCTCTGAGTGAAAAACTTACCCCTGACATTTTCTCTGTACCTACTCCCCAGCACCCTAAACATGTCTCCTTTTCTGGCAGCCATATCAGCTCTGGGAAAAAGCCTCTGAGAGTCCACTCGATCAATACCTCTCAACATCTTATACACATCTATCAGGTCACCTCTCATCCTTTGTCTCTCTAAGAAGAAAAGACCGAGCTCTCTCAACTTATCCTCATAAGGCATGCCACCAATCCAGGCAACACCCTTGTAAATCTCCTCTGCACCCTTTCAATAGCTTCCACATCCTTCCTGTAATGGGGTCTGACCAGGCTCTTATACAGCTGCAGCATTATCTCCCGACTCCTAAACTCAATTCCTCAATTGATGAAGGCCACTACACCATATTTCTTCTTAACCACATCCTCTACCTGCAAAGCTGATTTGAGAGTTCTATGAACCTGGACCCAAGATCTTTCTGATCTCTCACACTGCTAAGAGTCTTACCCTTAATATTATATTACTTCATCCCATTTGACCTGCCAAAATGAACCACCACACACTTATCCGAGTTGAAGTCCATCTGCCCCTTCTCCGCCCAGTCTTGCATTCTATCTATGTTGAGACATAGAACTGAAATGAAGTCTGAATCCATGAATTTGTAATTCAGAGGTTAGACTGCTGTGACTCAGCCAAGTTGACAATATTCCAGATACATGCAATAATTTGAGAGAGAAAAAACAAATTGCATGTAGTAAAATTATGTGTCATTACCGAACACATTATTAAGTTTGTCAAGGATTTGCACCAATTTTTGAAAAATGATAATGGTATTTGGGTGTGGCTGGAAAAATCAGTTTTTAATTGTCTATTCTTTTAGAAATGTAATGATGAGCACATCTTGAACCATTGCAGTCCTTGTGGCATTACACCTACAGTGCTGTTATGTAGGGAATTCCTGGATTTTGGCCCAATGGCACAAACAAAAAGTGATATATTTTGAAGTCAGGTTCGTGGGTGACTTAATGGGTACTTATAGTTGATAGTGTTCCATGTGCTTGCTTTCTTTGTCCTTCTGGACAGTAGAGATTGTAGATTTGGAAGGCGCTGTCAAAGAAACCTCATTCATTTGTTGCACAGCATTTTTTAATGGTGCACACTCCAACTACAATGGGTTAATGGTGAAGGGAGTGGGTGTTTAGAGTGATGGATGAGCACCAATCAAATAGACTGTTTTGTCCTGCTGTTGAGCTTTTTGAGTGTTGTTGAAGCTGCACTCACCCTGGCAAATGGAAAGTATTCCATCACACTATTGATTAGTGCCTTTGCAGAGGTGGCCAGGCTTTGGGGAGTCAGAAAGTGAGGTTCTCACTGCAGAATACTGAGTACTACCTACTCATGTAGTCGCAGTATTAACATAACTAACCAATTAGGTTTCTGGTCAAAAGTGACTCCTAGGATGTTGATATGGGGGAATTCTATAATGGTAATAACACTGAATATCAAAGAGAGGAGGTTTAACTGTTTCTTGTTGGAAATGATCAATACCTGGAACAATGTTTCTTGCCATGTATCAGCTCAAACCTGAATATTGTCTGTGTTTGCCGTATATGAATATGGAGGCCTTCAGTGTCTATGGAGTTGCAATGGTACTGAACACTGTGTAATCATTAGACAACATGTCATTTCTAACTTTGTTGAAGGGCTGTCATTAATGAAGCAGTTGAAGATGGTTAAGCATAGGGCAGTAGAAACACCTGTATCAGTGTGTTGGGCTTGAGGTGATTGATCTCCAGCAATCACCAGAATCTCCCTTTGCTTGAACAAAGGGTCCAACCAGTGAAGATTTTTCCTTCTGATCCCGATTGATTTTGATTTTATGAAGGATCAGTAATGCCACACTTGATCAAGTGGTGTGGAATCTAACAACCAGGTAAGAGCAGCTTTGGAGGCAGGAAACATCTGCAAGTAGATAGTCCAATGCATTCATGCCTCTGAGTGCTTTTGCCAGAAGTTCACTCAGTTTGGCACTGGCTATTCACTGGGCAGAGATGGATAGTCAATTAGGATTACTCACTTGAGAGCAAATTTGAGGTTCAGTTGGTATCTTTTGGGTCAATCATCCGAAGCATGCAGAGTAGGCAGATGGTGATATCAAGTATTGTTTTAGGCTTCTGTTTTGGAGCTCATCATTCCAGCTATAAGAACAACTTGTAGCAACGTCATAAAAAATTCCAACGTGCTTCACACAAGTCAAAATATGACTCCAGGCCACATTGGGAGATTTTAGGGCAAATGACCAAAAGTGGTAGGTTTTAAGGAACATCTTAAAGGAGGAAAGTAAGATCAAGGGGTCAAGATGTTTAGTGAAAGTAAAATTTAATGCCCAAGAAGCTGAAGACATAGTGGAGTGATTAAAACTGGGCATGCTCAAGAAATCAGATGACAGCTGATATCTCAGAGGTTTATGTGGATGGAGGGGATTATTGAGAAAGGAAGGGGCAAGTCTGAAGGAATTTTGAAACAAGGCTGAGAATTTTAAAATCAAAGTGTTGCTTTGATACAGGTCAACGAGTCAGAGTGAATGGGATTTGGTGTCTGGAGGAGGTGAGAGTGGCAGAATGTTGAACAGTTGCCATTCAAAAGCAAAAGCAAGAGAAAATTAGGTGGCACAGTGGTTAACACTGCTGCATCACAGTGCCAGGGGTTCAGGTTCAATTCCCGGATTGGGTCGCTGTCTATGTGGGGTTTGCACATTCTCCTATCTCTGCATAATTTCCTCCAGGTGCTCCAGATTCGTCCCATAGTCCAAAGATGTGTGGGTTATGTTGATTGGCTATGCTAAATTGCCCCTTAGTATCAGCGGGTTAACATAGTAAATAAGTGGGATTATGGGGATGGGGCATAGGAGGATTGTGATTGGGCCAAATGGCCTTTTTCTTTACTGTAGCAACGCTATGATTCTAAATCTGAAACCTGCATAAGTTAGTGAGGGTGGCAGGACATGTTAAGAGAGAGGGTAATAAAGCATTCAGCATCCTAGGCTTTATTAATAGGGGCATAGAGTACAAGAGGGAAAACATTATGTCAAACTTGGATAGAACACTAATTTGGTCTCAACAGGAGTATTGCATCCAGTTCTTAGGAAGAATGTGAAGACATTAGAGAAAGTGAAAAAAAGATTCATGAAAATAGCTTCAGGGATGAGGAACTTCATTTCTGCAGGAAGGTTGGAGAAGTTGGAACTGTTCTCCTGGGAGAAGAGATGGTCGGGATGAGATTTGATAGAGATATTCAAAATCATGAAGGGTTTGGACAAAGTAGATGGGAAGGAACTGGTTGCATTGATGGAAGGTTTGAGAAGAGAGCATAGATTTAAGGCAGCTGCAAAACAAGCAATGGCGACATGATGAAAATGTTTTCATACAGTCGGAGCAATCTTACTGGTTGTTCATGCCACGCTTCTGCTGCAACGAGGTCGGAGAATTTGGCACCAAACCAAATCTCTGTTCACTGCAGTGGGATGGGAAAATCCCTCTGGTGTGAATGGTGATAATATTCCGGCCAGTGAGTATTTAGGAGTTGGGATTCATCGTCTGGGAATATTAGGGGCAAGCTTCATCAAAACATTCAAGAGGAGATTGAATTGCCATCTGAAACAAGAAACTGTCAAGCTACTGTTAAGAAGGTGGGAATGGCATTAGGTGAATTGCTTCTTCGGAGAGCCAGTGCAGACACAAGGTACAAAATTTTCTTGTCCCAGAAAATCCTAAATGAAGTGTCAAATGGTCTCCTTCTGGCCTGTAACCTGTCTGATTCTGTATTTGTTTATTCATTAATACCAATTTTAAATGATTCAGGCGTCACAAGGTTATCACTGGAGAAAACATTTTCAAGCCTTGTTTACAGCTAAACATCACAGAGCAAGGACATTAGCACTTTCCATTATCAACAGCTTAGGAAGTTATTGCAGTGAAGAACTCTGTGGGAAGGTCACCTGTTAAACAAATCCATATTTCTACACATGTTGTGTGGTCTGAAATTTGCATGAGATATAGAGTTAGCCTCACATTTGTAGCCGGATCTTCCTAAGAATATACCGATTGGCATAATTTTGTAAAATGACTTTTGAATTAAATTTTTATTATACTGTAATGATTAATAGTTTTTTCCTAACTTTCCCATCCTCCTTCATCTACTTCAGAAATGGTTATTCTTCATGTGTGAGTTTAAATGTGAAAATACTTGTGTGCTCAGGGTTAGTGGGAGGTGGTGTGGGGGAGTGGGGTGGAGGGAAAGCAAAGATGTTGATCTTGATAAATGTCTATTTCTGATCTTGGTTCTGTGCTGACCTCAAATCAACACATGAGTATTACCAATAGGAGGTCACAGCATGCAATCTGGAGTGTACTTCTTGACTTCTTTTTCTTCTCCATAGTGCAACGATCCCTTTATTGTTGTGATAGCACTATCTGCTTCATCAACAATTTTAGAGTAATGAAAAAACAGTTGGTGAATTTTAACACTGGTATTTGGACTTGACACCTGTAGAATGGAAGGTTTGATTGCACAACTAAACATTACAATTATATAGAATATAGAATATAGAACAATACAGCACAGAACAGGCCCTTCGGCCTTCGATGTTGTGCCGACCAAAATAAAAAGCAATGCCCCTCCTAACTAAACCATTCCCTTCTCATCCATATACTTATCAACTAACCTCTTAAACGCCACCAAACTTGGCGCATCTACAACAGCTGCAGGCAGGGCATTCCACTCCCTAATCACTCTTTGAGTAAAGAACCTACCTCTGATATCCGTCCTATAACTCATACCCCTTAATTTAAAGTTGTGTCCCCTCGTGCTAGCTTTCTCCATCCTAGGAAAAAGGCTATCACTGTCCACCCTATCCAAACCTCTAATTATCTTATATGCTTCAATAAGATCCCCCCTTAGCCGCCTCCTTTCTAACGAAAACAACCTCAAATCCTTCAACCTCTCTTCATAGGACCTGCCCTCCATACCAGGCAACATCCTAGTAAACCTCCTCTGTACCCTCTCCAATGCCTCCACATCTTTCTTATAATGTGGCGACCAGAACTGCACACAATACTCCAAGTGCGGCCGCACTAGAGTTTTGTACAGTTGCAACATGATGCTGCGGCTCCTAAATTCAATCCCCCTACCAATAAAAGCTAAGACTCCATATGCCTTCTTAACAACTTTATCCACTTGACTGCCTACTTTCAGGGATCTATTGACACATACACCAAGATCCTTCTGTTCCTCAACACTATTAAGAGCCCTACCATTAGCCCTATACTCTACACATTTATTGTTCCTGCCAAAGTGCATTACCTCACACTTTTCCACATTAAACTCCATTTGCCACCTCTCGGCCCAGCTCTGCAACTTGTCCAAGTCACTCTGTAAACTAAAACACCCCTCTTCACTATCTACCACACCACCAACTTTAGTATCATCTGCAAATTTACTGATCCATCCCTCAATACCCTCATCCAGATCATTTATAAAAATTACAAACAGCAGGGGCCCCAAAACAGACCCCTGAGGCACACCACTCGTCACCGAACTCCACGATGAATATCTCCCATCAACCACCACCCTCTGTCTTCTATCTGCCAGCCAATTTCTAATCCAATTAGCTAAATCACCCTCTATTCCACACATCTGCATTTTCTGTAGAAGTCTTCCATGGGCCACCTTATCAAACGCCTTACTAAAGTCCATATATACTACATCAACCGCCTTACCCCCATCCACCTCTCTGGTCACTTTCTCAAAAAACTCAATGAGGTTAGTAAGGCATGACCTACCCTTCACGAAACCATGCTGACTATCCCCAATCAATTCATTTCTCTCTAAATAACTATAAATCCTATCCCTAATAATTCTCTCCAATACCTTGCCCACCACAGAAGTAAGACTCACTGGCCTATAATTCCCAGGAAGGTCTCTCTTCCCCTTCTTAAACAATTGTGAAGGCACAAAACATTACAGTGAAGGTCAGGTGGGGATTCCATTCCACAGCACTTATATAATTACAGTGAGGCCTCAGGAAATTGGGGATCATTTGGGTATTTGGCATCCGTCTTTAAAAGATTTATTTAGTCTCAATCCCTGCTTCTTGTTTCAATGTTGCTTTTCAAGTATTTATCCACTTCCCTTTCAAAAGCTTTTATGGATTTTGTCTTTACCTCTATTTCAGGTCATTTATTATTCTACATTCCTTACTTAGTTCATTTATTCCCTGTTCAACTGATTACTACTGCCCACCCTCACTACAGGTTATATGAACAAAAATCTGTTAGTTGCAAAATTTAATTAAAATAAAAACAAAACGTTATGGATTTGGATGTCTGAAATAAAAACCAAAGCCAAATATTACTCTTTTTCTGAACTTAGGAATTAAATTGAACTTGAAGCATGAACTCTGTTTCTCTCTTCACAGATGCTGCCAGACCTGCTGAGTTTTACAGAACTTTCTGTTCTTATTACAAAGTTCCTTTGCTGGGGTAAGGCATGAAGTAATTGCCGAAAGGCAATTGGAGTGACAAATGTATGAGTTGCTTACCAAATAAGGAAACACTGGTTACTTCACAGCAGTAAAACTGGTTCCTTCAGTACTATTTTCAGCAGACCAAGAAAATTAGTTCTGTCACTTCAAAATTACGTGTTTCCTTTTCACCAACTCCAAAAGTCCACACAACGTTTTTAGTACTTTTTGGTTTTGCTTTGGCTGCTGTCACATCTATTGTAACATTTAACTGTAACGTTTAGAAGGAATTAAACCGAATATGTATCTAAAGTGACATGATGACAACATTATACTCTCTTCAGTCAAGAAAATAAATAATTTGTTCCTGAAGCAAAACTTGGTCTCAAAAAGAATCACTTACGTAATATGGAAGTACAAGCATTTATGAAGTAATCTTATGAAGTAATAGATATTGGCATACTAATAATATTGATAATGATGATGGTTGATTAGGAAGAGACGTGTGATTGTTGCTGGTGCGACATCGGCCTGAAGCCTAGAATCATTGCTGGATTCCAGGCCATGGGTGAATGGTGGCAGCAGGGTAGGGTGGGGTTGTGGGGGGAAGACAGTCGGCAGCCAGTACAAGGATTTGACTCTCATTCTTCCCTCACTTCCTGGTGCTGGATCACTCAATCAGGCACTTTGGACAAGGGAACACCTGTCTCACCCCAACATCCACCCTCCAAACCATGACACCAAAATCAAACTTATATAAGTCTGCTTGTCATTCTCTCTGAATGTGGAGAACTGCCACCCATTGTGAGGCTAAACCCAGAAGCGACATAATGTGCGGATGTGGCCCGTTTCTGAATGGAGGGTTGTGACAAGTGGTGTTCCTCAGGGATCAGTGCTGGACCTTTGCAGTTTGCAATAAAAATAAATGATTTGGCAAAAAATGTAACTGGATTGATTAGTAAGTTTGCGGACGACACAAAGGTTGGTGGATTTGCGGATAGTGATGAGGACCATCAGAGGATAGAGCAGGATATAGATCTGTTGGACACTTGGGCGGAGTAAATTTGCAGATGACGCAAAGATTGGCCAGCTGGTTAACCGTGAGACAGAGTGTTTTGGGCTACAAGAAGATATAGATGGAAGGGTTAAATGGACAAATAAGTGGCAGATGGAATTTAACTCTGAAAAGTGCGAGGTGATACACTTTAGAAAGAATCATTTGACAAGGAAGTAGTCAATGAATGACATGACACTAGGAGGTTACATGGAACAAAGGAACCTTGATATATTTGTTCATAGATCTCTGAAGATGGAAAGGCATGTTAGTAGGGTCGTGAAACAGGCATATGGAGCATTTGTCTTATTGAAACTTACATGATACTGCAAAGCCTGGATAGAGTGGGTGTGAAGAGGATGTTTCCACGAATAGGAAAAATTAGAATCAGAAAGCACAATGTCAGACTTAAGGGACTTTAGACTTTAAAACAGAGATGAGGAGAATTCCTTCAGCCAGAGATTAATGAATTTGTGGAACGCTTTGTTGTAGAAGGCTGTGGAGGTCAGCTTACTGAGTGTCTGTAAGACAGAGTTAAAGAAGTTCTTGATTAATAAGAGAATCAGAGGTTATGGGGAAAAGGCAGGAGATTGGGGATGAGAAAAATATCAATCATGATTGAATGGTGGAGCAGATTCGATGGGCCGAGTGGCCTAATTTTGCTCCTATGTCTTATGGTTTTGTGGTCTTATCTTTGTTAATTAAGGCATAGATTACAAAATCAGGGAAGTCATGTTGGAGTTGGATAGAATTTTTGCTGAGGCCACAGCTACACTACTGTGTGCAGTTCTGGCTGCCACATTATAAGAAGATTATGAATGCACTTGAGGCTATGCAGAGGAGATTCACCATGATGATGCCTGGGATAGAACATCAAAGTTATGAAGAGAGGTTGAGATGCTTATGTTGAGCTTGTTGAAGCAGCGAAGACTGAAAGGTGACCTGATTGAGGTGTATAAGATTTTGAGGGGCATGAACAGAGTGGCTAAAGAGTAGCCATTCCCTTTAGTTGAAGGATTAGTTGCAAGGGGACGTGTGTTCAAGGTGAGAGGCAGATGGTTGTGAGAACCTCTGCCCCTCACCTTCAGACAGTGGTGATAGTCTAGAATGGGCTGCCTGGGAGAGTGGTAGAAGCAAGTGGCCTCACATCCTTTAAAAAGTTCATGAATGACCACTTGACACATATAACATTCAGGGCTATAGGCCAAGTGCTGGCAAGTGGGATTAGGAGGGAGATTATGTTTCTTGTGTGTCGGAGCAGGTGCAATGGGCCGAAGGGCCTCTTCTACACTGCATATTTTATGATTTAAAGTAGAAGCAGATAGAATAGAGGCTTAGATTAAGCCCCTTGATTAAATGACCTCTTGCAACCAAGCTGACACTGGGGCTTTAAATTCCACACTTCATGATAGGAGTATTTGGTGGTAATAGTGTGTGAAAAGGGAGTGCATGTTGCTGTGGCGACATACAGTTTTACATGCATGTTGTAGGATGGAGCAATGGACAGTTATGGTAAAAGTCCCATTCTCTTTCCGCACATGGGAGGCAATGGTCTAATAGTATTTTTGTTAGATTATCAATCCAGAAACTCAGCTCGTATTCTGGGGACTGGGTTTGAATCCCACCACAGCAAATGGTGGAATTTGAATTCAATAAAAAAAATCTGAAATTAAGAATCTACCATGAAAGCATTGTTGATTGTCAGAAAAACCCATTTTAGGGAAGGAAATCTATCATCGTTACCTGGTCTGGCCTACTTGTTATTCCAGAGCCACAGCAATGTGATTGATTCGCAATTGCCCATGGGCAAATTATGGATGGGCAATAAATGCTGACCAGCCAACAATGTCCATGTCTACAACTGAATCAAAAAAACATAACCAACTAGGAATACCTTGCACTCTTACCATCTGTTATTGGTGTGTGTTGGAACAATTTACACATTGCTAATTAGCCGTGTGACTACGTTATGAATGCATCTTGTTTGATCAGGAAGTCCTGAAGTGGGTTTCTGGCTCAGGAATTGCAACACAGGGCCTCCTCAATTGTTGGCATGGTATATAAATATAGAACAATGATACTGGCTTCCATTGTCTCTCCTGGTGGCCTCATTAAAATTCTTGTGAGTGCAGCCACATTCTCTACATGTCGCTTCTGGCATTAATGGAATGTACCACCTCCTGATAACTGCCTGGTCCCACCATCCTGTTAACCTGATAGCTATCTCATTGAAGCAGGCAGTCTCTCATGACTTGCATTTGTTTCTCCCTTGACAGGAAGACAGTGCAGTCAATATTCCAGACTGCAAGTTTCTTTAAGGTTTTCGGGGCAAAAGATTGAAGTGCATTCCATTTGGACTCACAGTCTAAACTGCGTTCAATTGGTCCTTGTATGATATAGTGCTAATAGCTTTGAAATCACTCAAGGCTGTCTCACCACATAATTAACTTACTAAGTAAAAGATATTTGTAGTTTGTTTTCATGGTTTATGACATAATCTGAAGTTCTTTGTGAGGTTACAACTTCATAATCACTCCTAACAATTAGCTATTCGTCGAATAATAGTTTCATATGTATTGTGATCATGTAGCACAACAAAACACTGAAACATTTGATCTTTCCAAGACTACTAATGAGAGTCCATGGTCAGCATTCGGGATGGTGCTGTTAATCTTCTGTAGCCTTTGCCAGATGCACATATTCAACCTCTTGAAATTTGTGACCAACACCCACAAAATGCTGTAAAGCTTTTGAAATTTACCACAAACATTTACACAGTTGCCAACGCCAACAGAGATAGCCCTGGATTCACAGTGATGCCAGCAGTTTTTTTGGAATCCATTCATGACAATTTATAAACTTGCTCCTGCCATTGTCAAAAGGATGTTGCCAGTCCCTCCAATATCCACAGATATAATCAATGAGAATGAACACAAACCAAAGTGCACTGCATGGCATAAAGTAAGCATTCAACAGATAATTCAGACAATGCTGACTAACATCATCACAGTTTGCCTTAATAAAGAAGGATGACGCACTGTGGCTGGCACTATGTGAGATTGGGTAAGATGATTATTACTAATAGAGTTTCAGAAGTGCTCCATTAGTTGTTGAAATATATAAAGAATTATGCTGAAATGCTACCAAGATGCTGGCAGCATCCTCAGGATGGTCCACATTGTGATGGTTGGTCTTATAAGAACAACATGCCTCTTTTTTACTCTTTTTTAAAATTAATTTTAGCTTTTTTCTTCAATTAACATCTTTCAAATTGGCATGGATAAGTTGAGCCATAGGACCTGTTTCCGTTCTGTATATCTCTATGTTTTGGTTTACTTCTTTAACATCTTGCATCCTATGTGGACAGACAGTTTTGTTTGCTCCTATATCTCATGAAAATGAAAGGTTGCAGGTTAGAAATTCTAATAGCTTTGCAAATAATGGGCAATGATTTGTTCTGGTGTTGTATATCAGAAAAATATAACCAATTTATCAAGAGCAGGTTTATGCTAAGTCACAGAATGAATTTTCTTCCTTAGCATCTTTATGCACTGGATTCACTGTTAGTATCACCAACTTGTGTGTTTTATCACACAACTTCAAATTTTTCCATTAGTGCAGCCAAGTTTTGTCAACCAAATTTGTCCTTCTGGGTTTTGCCAAGTTCTGCTGTTATAGTTTTAAGCTCTTGTTCCTGAAACCGAGTTCTGCCAAGTGGACTACATCTTGTATTATTGTCAATGAGGGTTATTAAAGAAAAATTCCTCTTACTTTCCTCTCCTGAAGGCAGTAACTTTTGATTGTCTACAGATCGACATGCTACTTGGCTTAAATAGCTATATTTTCCATTTTCTTCCCTAAATGCTTAATTTGCTGTTGTTCTATAGCCTAAAGTGGTGTTCCACTGCTTTTTCTCTTACTGTTGGTTATCATGTGATGTGAGATTTTGACAAGGGAAAATCAGGGGCAAACAAATTTTTCCCTGAATATCTTGTAAGCATTTTCTTTTATACCAGAATCAAAGATGTATTCTCACAAAATCATGAAGCTAATATTATAGCTAAGCACAAACAGCATAGTGAAAAAAAACTTCTCGAAAGGAGATAATCAACAATCCTTATCATTTTAATGTCATTCATGATACAGACAACTGCAGGAGGTATGTAACCAAATGCTTGCCTAATTGCCGATTGGTAAGGGCAGGAGTATAAATTCAGAAAATTATCATCATAAACAGAGCAAATGATGAAGGGCTGTGGTATACAATGTATTTATCACACATGGCGCTGATTAAAGCTAACTTGCAACTTTGTCATTTGCCCAGTTATCAAGGTCAGCTGTTTCAATATAAGTCATAGACCATGGCTCTTTCTGAGATTTTCTTCTATGTTCATTTCCTTTGTGTTAAAATTGTGAGCTAACAATTACCTTAAGCGAAGAAAATGAAAGTGCAATAAAGCATAGGAAAATGAATGCGTAGCTTTAATATAACGTGTATAATCCAGTCCCAGCTGAACTGATTATTTCAATTCTTTGCGTGACTGATTTAATGAAAACAAGCTGATGTGTTCCTTTAGAAATCTTAGCCAGCATCCAATTCCTGTCACCATAAACATCAGCAACATGAACAGGAGAATTCTGATTTTTTAGAAACTAAGTTAAGAGATAGCAGCTTGAAGCAGCTCCTGTAAATTATTGATGGTTTTACAGTTTGTACACTTCTGTAATCGGAATAGTATGAAACTGAATTGTGAACAACACATGAGATTTATATATCATTCGAGAACTACAACTCAATAAATTGATCCCTCATAACTTCTTTGCTATGTTCAGGAAGATAGATACGCTTCATTTTCAGTGTAATAATATATACTTTTTGCAATATAGAACTTAACAAATATCAATTCATTTAGGAAGTATATCTGATCTATGATGATTCATTAGAATTTATATTATCTATATTTATGTTACACTATCATAGATCATTGTAATTAGATAAAATCTAGACATTTTGTATCCTTCTGCTGAAGAGAAAGCCCAGTAAAAAGTCTCACAACACCAGGTTAAAGTCCAACAAGTTTATTTGGTAGTAAAGGCTTCTAGTTTACGAGGTTTGCCCCTTTGTCAGGTGAGTGGAAGTTCTGATCTACTGAAGAGAGAGCCACCAGTTTTCTCATTGCTTTGCAGGTAACACCTTGGATATGAAAATATTGGAAAGTGATATAGTGCAGATCTCTATTGCATAATTAGATTGGAGGAATGGGTTAATTGATCCAAAACCTTTGCTCATTCTTCCTGGGCAAGATACTACTGGCTGCAGATATCAGTTGCATTCACTATTAATTTCTTGCCCAGCATAAGACATCCACGGAAACTTTAGACAATCCTGGTCTCAGTGTAAGGCTTGATGAGGTACTTTTTGCTGCTTACAAGCTTTAATAAAACATGATTCTCTGAGGTGCAGTACATCAATATTGGTTTACCAGCATGCTGCACAACACAATGGTGGGGATAGTGACTTAAATTTGTGCCCCTCTTGTTGGTTAAACTGCCAGAGGAAGGCGGTAAAACTAATCACAAGCTTGCACAGTTTATACAGATTACAGCAACAAATCCTTTCCCTACCTGCCTACTCTTTACTCAGGATGTAACATAATTAAAGGTATGTCTTTTGGAGCAAGATAATGAGGGTGGAGGGGAGTTCCTTGCCCTTTTGCACAGTGTATGCTGTAAGGTTAGATACTGAACAATACAGATGTAGAAGGTTCCTCAGATTCAGTCCTGGGTCTGTCCTGAATTATATAATCACAACCAGAAAAGCAGCTGCACAGTGGGTGTACAATAATTAGAATCTATGTCCCCAGGCTAAGGAGGAGAAAAGTCCTCCTGCCCTTGATTACTATCCAACAACCTTGATTGCAAATTGAAAATTTATAAATGTCAGGTAAGAATAGTGTCAAGCTAAGATATATCTCCATATTCTAATGGTCCACCAACACTCTGTCCAGGTTCACTCTTCAATAATCATCAAACATGATGCCTGTGGAACTTATTACAACATTCCTTCAGGGGGAAAATTCAGAATAGGATAAGGATAAATAAGATTATACTATTAAGTAAGTGTTCCTATTGGTCAATATGATGCACACAAGTCAATATGTAAGTTAGCATGCTTTTAGTCTTCATGTGCTTGTTTGCTTCTCATTTAATACCACTGGCCAGGAGCGATATGAAAAGGAAAGCTAAATGTCTGTCAATACACAGCCTCCTCATTGGCAATGCAAGGAGGCTACGCCCTTGTGGCCCCAGAATAAAGCTTTGGAAAAACTCAAGAAGAGGTCAGACCTCCAGACGTGCAGCATGCAGACTATAATGAGGGCATCCACTGGTGCTGACAAACCAAACTTCCAGCTTTGGGTAAATAGCCTTAGGGCCTTGTGAATACCTTGGAAGAATCGAGGTTCTGGCAAAGTAAATAAGGAGGGTTACCAAAATAAGGTCTGGGTAGGATTGTAGTCGATGCAGACTTGATGGGCCAAATGGCCTCCTCCGGCACTGTAGAGATTCTATGATTCTATGATAAAGGCTAAACGAGTAAATACTGACAAAATATCTGGAGCGGAGCCCGAATGCTGACAACTGCCTCACTCCTGAATCTTGCCTGCTACTTCTACAGGCAAGCCCGTGCCAAAAATAGTGCTGTGCATTCCTTTGGACCCAACTGGAGAGATTGAGAGCGAGCCTCACCCTGATGTTTGGACAACCCAAAGTTTCCATAAATTTTATCCAAACTTGTGCCATGTTGAAGACATCTAGGTTGGAATTTTCTGATCATTCACACCAGCAGGATTTTCCTATCCTGATACAGTGAACAGAGATTTAGTTTGTTGCCAGATTCTCCATCTTCACTGCAGCGGGAGCATGACAAGAACAGATGATAAGATCGCACCCTCTGTTTTCACTGAACACAGAGTTGAGTACAAGGAGCATATCATCGTTTCATGAGATGGGTAGATTATAAATGAAGAAGGCTTGTAATTATTAGTAAATAGGATTAAAATATAATCGTTTCACTTATTGTTCTCTAAAATAGATGTCCCCAAAATTTCACTGTCCAACAGGAGGAAGACAGTCTCTGAACCACATGGAAATTTTTACAAGGCAATTGGATGAGAATTTGAAGAGGATAATTTGAATGGATATGGGGACAAGGGACAAAATTGGATAGTTCTTTCAAAGGATGACACAGCCCTCATGTTCTATTTGGCCTTCTTTTGGTGCAGTACAATACTTGATTCTATTCTTTGATTCTGGAGTTTTTGTACATGTCTTATTTCCAAAAGAATTGTAGCATAACTGGAAACAAGAGAAGGACAAAAGGATTATGCAGAGGTGGGGTGGAATGTGTTGGGGGGTGCTGTATAAATGCTGACAGGTCAGTCACACAGCCATTTAATGGCCATTGGGTTGTTAGTTGGCTTGAGGCAGGCCTTTACTTCAATCAGGACGTAAGTCCCATCTTCAGAAGCAGTAGCCATTTGGACTTCAGAAAGTGCAGATGGAAGAGAGCTGAGATGAACCAGTAAGTAAAGGTTATTTCAGGGTCTCCCGCGAGCAAGTTGCAGTGAGAAAGCAAAAAGGTGGAGGGTGGAAATGCCCTAGTGGACACAGAAAGAGGGAGGAGAAATCTGGCTATGTGGGGGAGGGATGGTTGAAGTACTTGGGAAGTGGGTCACCAAAGGCATGAGGGAACCCAAAAAAGAGGCACCTCCACTCTGCCACGTCCCCCTGACCAGTCACCAGACTGCCCAGTAAAATCTGTCAGCTGGGCAATCGGTGTAGACTTCAAACCAATGTCGGCAGTGGCAGGAGGAAGCCTTTAGATAGCCAATTAATGAGCTATGGGCAAACCATGATCAGGCAGCATACTGGTTAGTACTGCTGCTCACAGCTCCAGAACCCAGGTTTGATTCCTGGTTTGTGTCAATGTCTGTGAGAAGTTTGCACATTCTCCCCATGTCTGTGTGGGTTTCCTCCAGGTGCTCCATTTTCCTCCCACACTCCAAAGATGTACGGGTTTGGTGCATTGACCATGCTAAGTTGCCCTGTACTGTCACGGGATGTGTAGGTTGGAGGGATTAGTGGAATAAATATGTAGGGTTGATGGGATAGAGCCTGGGATGGGATTATTGTTGATGCAGGTTCAATGGGCCAAATAACCTCCTTCTATGGATAATGCCTTCCCCACAGTCAATAAGATATGGTAGGAGTGGGTATGGGCAGGTAGGCACTAAGAATGGTGTTATTGACTATTATGTATGCACCCATTGACTTTGGATGCATAAAGAACCACAAGTAACCTGATAACTTCAACACTGGAGAGCTCTTTATTAGAGATGTTGTAATAACATTGTTCCCTGGTCAGATGCAAGACTGCACATGGTCCCATACTGGAGGACCTAATCGCTGGGGTCATCAGACCAGCACTCTTAAGGAGGCAGTACGCACCTTAAACCCCAACATGCATATATATTAATATAGCACATTGGCCTAGTGCCTGACTTAACAGCTAAGCCCATCTGCCAAACCAGTTCTGGGCTGGAGTGTGGGGTCTTAAACTCCAGCTCAAAATTATACATGACATAATTGCATTAGCTGCTGAATAGCTGACAATGTCAACATACAGTCAAAATGAAATACTGTAATATTACATTTGGTGGACTCTATGACCACAGAGATATATTAATAATGAATATTGAGAGGAATTTAACCCATCATCTCTAACAGATGATGTGTCAGCTAAACAGTAAGTCCGGAATATTGTATTGCACTAAGATTGGAAACAAGTATATACTGAAGTGTACTTTTTCACTTCCTCCAGAGCTGTAGTTCCAGAGGAATAATCCCAGTATTTCAGAGGATTGCGTGATAGTAGTATTGTGATTCTTGAACAAAAGTATGTAAAAGAAAAGGGTTTAATCACAATTAAATTTGACAACTATTTAAAAGCTCAGAAACACCAAATAAACAATGGCTATTTCCCAATTTGTTAATATTGACTGTTGAGAAGGAAGGTCCATACCTTATGGAATGAGCCTCATTGAGATATAGCAAATGCATGAACTGTTTGAAAGACACAACGTTCCATAGGTTCTGGATACAGATGAATTACATTGGCAGAAATGTTTGGTGTTATATGACATACAGGAGATAAATTAATAATGAATATAGAGAGGAATTTAACCAGCAGTGTCATAATACCATATCAAAGGCCTAGAATCAGTATGACATCTTTAACAGATTAGATCTCACGTGGTGTTGCTTACAATTAATCTGTTCACTGTACACAGCATAAAAGTAGTATAAAATGTATTAAAGTCATGCATCATATAATTGACCCAAAGCAAAAATATTGCTTGATATTGAAAGATAATTGCCTGACAGTAAAAATATTTCCACCTACTGTTTTATAAAATGTTGGGGTGAAAATATTTTGTTTTTCTCACCAAATCTATTGCTTATATTCCAATTCATGAAATATTTTACATATTTAATTATATAGCCCTGCTTTACATTATGCATTTGTTTAAGTGTTTTTAGAAGAAGTGCATCTACTTTTATTTATATCTCATAGCTGACTTGTAATTCTTGCAGTAACAATCTTAGAGGTGTCAATGGCCTCAAACACTCCTATTGAAATATCTCCAACGAATAGTACCTTGAATATTTGGTTATTGACCATGGTGCAAGTGAGGATTTGGCTCAAAATGCAAAATCTAAGAGCAACTCATTTACAAATCTTTTCATTGCCTTAATGCAAATGTCAAGCACCATCAATGATACAAAAATATCTTTAGCACAGTAATGTTTTCAGCACAAAATGAAAGTTAAATCCACATAAGCCTGCATTTCATTTAATGTCACTCGCCTCTCTTGTAAACAATCACAATCTTTGTGTCCTTTGCAACTTATTATCCAATATCTAGTCATATGATAGCGTGACTTAGTGGTCATAACATTGAAAAATCATTGTTTATGTAAACTGGCTACTGTAATCTCACATGACCCACATCAGTTACTCTTATTTTTAGAAAAACTGAAAATTTTGCACTCTAGTTGCAAGAAAGACCTATTTAAATCAACAAGCTGGTTTATCTCTTATACATGTAGCATAGAATAATGACTAGTGAACTTATTTTATAATGGCTTGCACCATATGGGAAAATCATACCTTCCCATGAGACACTTTATTGATTTGCCTTTTCCCTGAATCTAGTTAGCAACGGTGGCACGGCACCACTGTGGTTAGCACTGCTGCCTCATAGTGCCAGGGACCTGGGTTCAAATCCTAGCTTGGGTTATTGTCTATATGGAGTCTGCACATTCTCCCTGTGCCTGCATGGATTTCTTCTGGGTGCTCTGGTTTCCTCCCACATTCTGAAAGACTTGCTGGTTAGGTGCATTGATTGGAACAGGCGTTGGATAGTGACAACTAGAGGAATTTTACAGTAACTTCATTGTGATGTTAATGTAAGCCTTATTTGTGATTAATAAATAAACTTTAACACATTAAGAAGAGTCATATCTCTTGCTTTGCTATTCCTCCAAAAAGTTTCTTGACCTCTGAATTTATCCCAGTTTCCATGTCTGGAGTTTAGTAACTTGAGCATCCAATTAAACTTACCACCTTGAATCATAATCTCCCCCAGCCACAGCCTCTGAATGATCTGTTCAGTCCAACCCTTGCTATGCTTAGTAAGGAAGAGCCTTCTGACCTTCTGATGTTACATATACCAGTATCACTAGAGGACAAACTATCAATTCAAATGCCAGAATAAAACTATCAGTACCATCCACTGCTTAAAGATAACAAATAAAATTCAATTAAAAAAAATAGATAAAGTATTTAGTGACGTGTACTAGACTTGCTGCTGATACACTTGTTTCTGACAGTTGAAGGCTATGGTGATGTTCTTTTTTCTTGTTAGCTTTAAATCTGGACTCCCTTCTTCTAGTCTGCATGACTCTTTCTCACAATCTGTCAGTCTTGCACACTTTGAACTGAGTCCTTTTTTTTAATTACCTAATAATCTCAAGTTCTGCCTCTTAATTTGGAAAACATTTAAAAGCATCTCTGCCTCAGTTTTATTTTAATTTATAAATATTTTAAATCACTTTTATGCCACCAGTTCACATCAGTTTTCCAAGGGTTAACTTCCAATTTAGTCAGCGTCAGAAGTGTGGCACGTGAGGATCCTCCGACAATAACTTATTATTAGGAGTTTAACTTTACTGAACAATATCTAGTCATACAACAGGATGAGCCAGGGATTTTGAAATGATGAAAATTCTGAATGCCAAACGAACAAGAAAATGGGAAAGAATGGCACCTTTTTTTTCAGCAAGCTCTGAGTCGCAAATTAACGGCACTCAGCGCAAAAAACACTCAGGTGCGATTCTGGACAGCGGGGGGAGTTATCCTCAGCACTGAAGCTGGCAATAGAGCAAATGGGGTGCCATTGTTCATGTTCTCCCAGCAAAGAAATCTCCTGTCCACTCCCCCATTCCCCGTTCCCTATGCTGGCTCCCTATACTGCCCCTCCCCACCACTACCTATTGCTTCTTCTGCTGATCCCCCACCTATCACCCACACCCTCCAAATTGATCTCCCTCCTTTCTCTTTGCCTCCTCAGTCATTGTCCCACCTCCTCGGCATTGGACAGTTTATGGTGTCCAGTGGGTACTGCCAAGGTGCCCAGCCATGTCCTCAACCATGTGGGGGCTTCAAATAGTCTCTGATTGCTCCCCAGCAAGGCCATCACTTTTGGTCTCTTCTAGTGGAGACCAGCTATGATTTTTGCCGGTGTGAAACTCCCCAAACAAGCAGATAAGTACAAATCAGTCTGGACAATAATATCTGGGACTCACTGACTCATTCACATCAATATTTAAATTAGCTTTGTGCCCAGAATGGATTTCACCAGCAAAACAGAGCCAGTAAGAGTATGAGGCGAGAAACTGGAGTGAACCTGCTTCTTCGCCTCTCATGCAGTCTTATCATCTCACCTCACCATAGGATGCATAGGACAAGGTCGTAAAATCATGCCCTTTGTTCTGTTAACTGGATACTATTATTTTACATGAGTTCCCAAGTGTGTTTTCTTGATGCAATGTTGGACATGTATATACTGTATTGAGATGAAGTCATTTAAACCAACAAGCTAATTTTAAAAAATGTAATAAGTGAATAGAGTAGCAATCATAACAAATTTTACATTACTCCTTGTAGCATGAAAAACAAAGCCGAGCTACTTATTTATCTCAGTGAGTTAAATATACTTTCCTGACTAGCATTCTGTTGGAGATTAGTCAGCACAACACTTCAGCAAATTAAGCTCGCTCCTCTGATCTTGTCCCAGAAATCTCCCCTATTTCTGCATAACATGTTCAGCCCAACTTCTGCTATGTCAACATCACAAACTTAAATATCGCTGACAAGATTGTATAGGGGAGGCAGTGGCTTAGTAGTCATTAATTCAGAAACCCAACCAATGCTCTGGGGAGCCGGGTTCGAATCCTGCCATGGCAGATGGTGGAATTTGAATTCAATTAAAAAAAATGACATTAAGAATCTACTGATGACTGTGAAATCATTGTCAATTGTCAGAATTGTTCATTAATGCCTTTTAGAGAAGGAAATCTGCCGTCCTTACCTGGTCTGGTCTACATGTGACTCCAGGGCCACAGCAATGTGGTTGACTCTCAACTGCCCTCTAGGGTAACTAGGGATGAGTAATAAATGCTGGCGATGCCCATGTCCTGTGAATAAATAAAAAAATGTTCATCTCTCTATTATCTCAAACCAATATAAGTTAGCACTGCTGCCTCACAGCTCCAGGGACTGGGTTCAATTGTCAGATTGGGTGACTGTCTGTGTAGAGTTTGCATATTCTCCCCTTGTCTGCATGAGTTTCCTCTGGGTGCTCCAGTTTCCTCCCACAGTCCAAAGATATTCGGATTAGTTGGCTAGCCATGTTAATTTGCCCCTTGGTGGTCTGGGATGTGTAGGTTAGATGGATTAGCAGAGTAAACATGTAGGGATAAGGCCTGATGGGATTGTTATCAGTACAACTTGATGGGCTGAATGGCCTCCTTCTGCACTGTGGGGATTCTATGATTCTATATTGGTTTCTATACTTGGCTTATCACTTTTTAGAAGTCATTAAAATACCTAGACCTCACTTCTTTGGTGGCTTCAGACATTCCTTTCATCAAAATTACTGGCGGTTTCAGGGAGCATTTCTTAGAACGTGAAACTCATCTGATATCAATTTCAAACTTTTCCATATTTCAGGTTCTGTTCCTTGCAAAAGAAAAAAATTGCCTGGCACTCATGTGTTGAGAATAACAACACATTCTAGATGTTATAGTTCTGTAGCCTCTGCATCTTTTTCCATTGCATGCTATTGACTATAACTCAGTGGCTGAAATCAATGACAAGCATAAATCCTCAAGTGGAGCTAATGGCAATGACTAACTTTTTCTCAAAGTTAACGCAGCTTTGTAGGTGGCGGCTACCTGGGCAATTTTTACATTGTTGTAACTGAATAGGAACCAGCTAGTTAGAGACCATGTGTTTTCAATTCCACATCCAGGATTTTGTCGGGGGCCCATAACTTTTGCTGCAGCCAATGCACCCACTAGATTCTTAATATCACGTTGAGTCCATCAAATTGGCTTGAAAACTGGTATCTTTGATGGCAAGGGCTTCAGCATGAGGATGCAAAAGATTATTGATTTGGTACTTCTGGCTGAAGAAATTTGCAGAAGCTTCAGTCTAGTTATTAATACTGAAAGACCACGTTCTGCATTGTCTATGGAACATCTGCCTTCTGTTGGTTATTTGCTCACTACCATTTACAACTAGATGTTGCAGGGCTGCTCATTTTACTGATAAGGGGATTGCTTAGCCCCATATGTAGCACCCCGATTTCACTCTTTTGTTTGTGTATATATCTAATTCAATCCTATCAAAGTCCAATTCAGAGTGCTGGCAAGTGAAATATTCCTGATCCAACCTGACAAAACAGACTCTCACCTTGTCGTGGGCTTGATCTACATGATCCAAGCTGATTGGAGTAAACATTGCACCTCCTCCAAGGCTTGATCTCATTTGCATTTTAGCCAAAAGATTACACTGCCGCTTTTAAAAAATTGCTTCAAATAAAGCTACAATGTAACCTTATGATTTCACCCAACTACTGCATGTTGATACTACATTTGATCTTAGCCAAAAAGCTGATTTCACTATTTGACATACATGCAGTCTTAGGTTGTAGCTTCACTGGGTTGCTACCTCCTTTGATGTTACTGCTAGGTATGTTTTCCTATATGCCTCATTGCATCAGATTGCTGGCCCATAACATTACAGGTTGTGAAGGAATACAATTCTGCTGCTGATGGCCCACAGCTCTCACAGGATACTGCACTGAGTTGCTGGTTCTGCCCCTGACTAATTTCACTTTATGTACTGTTATGCTGCATTTTGGAGGGTGTTGTGTGAAAATTAATGTTAAGTAGGGGAAAAAAAGGTTGTGAACAGCACAATCAAATGGCATTAATGCAATGGTTCTTGGCCTATATTACACGTTTGAAAAATAAAAATTTGAAAAGGAATATTTCATTTTTGGTTGGAATTTCAACCAACCAAAAAAGTATTTGCATTTCTAATGTTGAAAATTCTGGGGAGGAGAAAGATTGCACAATAAAAACAATTAAGTTAGGTATTAAATTCACTAATTCTAATCCTGAAGGTTCGGTGTTTTTTAATTCCTCACTGAAAATAGGTCAGTGTTGTTTGCCTTAGCTTTCCTCACTGTAAAAGCAGAAACAGCTGCATTGAATTTAGATTGAACATAGAAAAGACAGATCATCCAGCCTGCCTTGATTGTGTATAGATAATCCGTTATCACCATAACTAAACACTCAAAATCTTCAATCCGTTCACCCACCACTACTGCTACCCCAACCCCCCAACTCCTGGTTGCACTCATCTGTTTCTCCAAATCCCACATTTCAAAAGCTTATAAACTAGGATAAATTTCCATTCGTTAGTAGGCTTGTGGGTCATCAGCTTTGTATCCAGCTTTCATGTCAAACCTTAAAATATAGGTATTGGGAGGCAGTGTGTGCGTCCAGGGGCATCCGACAACTGAGCTCTATCCTGCACCCTGCCAGACTTTCACATACATCCAGCTTCCAGCAGGGGGAAGCAGATAGCAATAGGCCAAAGTCACTTTTCCTTTCACCTCCCTCATGACTGTGGCCAATTGAAAAGCCCATGCTGATACTCTGGCAGGAAGCAAACCTGGAAATTCCCTGGGCTGTGCCTTCAGCTACTTGTAGAATTTTACATTATTATCTGCTTTTGGAAGAGAGGCGGCAAATAAAGGTGAAATACTAAGCACAAAAAATTCAATAGCAAAACATTTTTTTATTTTACACGAACAGCTAAACAAAAAAATTAAACCATACAGGACATGGAACTTTTATCTCCTTAACAAAATCTACAAAGATAATTACAGCACAAAACTTAAAAAAAGTCTGTACACGGTCAAGGAATAAACCTTACAAAAAACATTAAATATTGCACTTGGTTTCTAGAACATTTTGGATTTTTTTAAAATATTTATTCCTAATTTTTTAAATCAGGAAACTAAATTGAATACTGGACTACAAAGTCCTTTTTTCTTACATTAGGGATCAATCAATATTGAAAAAAATTTATATAAAAGGAAACATTTTCGCACCAATTCAGTTTCAGCAATGCATCTATATCTGAAGCATTGAGAATTCCATTCAAATAACTGCACTCAAAAGCAAAGAGAAACTGAGCATCCTGAGTAATGATGACCAGCCCTTTTTTTGGCTAATGGAGGCGTGCAGAATAATATTGATCAATCCCTTCTTAATTTTTGTAGTTTTTCTTGTATGGAATCAGGTTTCATACCTGCTGCAGAACATAAGCAAATGTTGATCCCTAATTTTGAAAAAAAAAAGAGAAACGAGAGTTGCCCAAATGGAAACATCAAATGCCCTATAATGCCAACTACCCCACAAAATAATCTGTAGATCAGGGGCAATTGCAAAGTGTTGTGAAGCTCAATGCCGTCCCTCCACACTGCAGCAGAACAATACACAGCAGAATAATCATAGTCAAACCCTTCTACATGTCTATCCCATGTTTGTGCTGCACTTGTCAATGCAGAACAGCATATTTCAGTTGCATTTGGATTCTTTACAAAAAGGCCACTCATGGAATAAGATCACTTGTACTCAATCCTACGGCTGATCGAACTGGAAGAGTTTGACGTTCATTTGCAACAGAAATGCCCGTGACTGGTTCTAAAAGTTTCAATCTGGGTGAAACTTATAGCATCCAATACTAAACAAAGTGTTCAGGTTCTTCAGACTTTTATAGATGATATAGAATTGCTAGATTTCTTTTTTATTTTTGGAAATAGGTTGGCCAAATCCTGGCCCACTTCACCGGAAGCAGGGTCACAAAATATAGAAGGGAAAAAAAATAATGCTTTGTGAGTGTAAATATTATGGTCAGATGGTGGTGGTTATGGGGGAAGATAAAGGAATTCAAAAATCCATCCATATTTTGGAAGTGTCCCTTGCTTTAAAACAGTGCAATTTAATCAAAACACATTTGAACAAAAAAGAAAATACCAACAATTTGGCAAGTGACAAATTCACCTGAGATTTAAGTGTTTTAGGCAGTCTGAAACACAAAACTACTCTGTATATTGTAGAAATGCAACAAATAGGAGTAACAACAAAATACATAGCCTCCCAACAATAGAAAATTAACCCAGAATCTTCTCCGCAACCTCATTCCAGGTTTTTTTGATCAGTTGCTATTCTACTACAATAGGCTGCAAAAGAACGAATATTGGCTTGAAGGCATTTGATGTTTTAAAAAGAAGCCACAGTAGGTTGGTGTTGCAAGTCCTGTCTGAGACGACAATACTGAGCACGTGCAAAGCAGGTACAGTCCAGGCTACATAACATCAGTGCATTGTCAGTTTTGTACGCTGCTGACTTGATCTTTTTGAACTGTGCAGACCCCATTCGAAAAGAGAAAGAAAAAAAAAATCAGTAATTGGAAGTCTGCAGCCTGCGATTCACCACAACCAGAAGTAAAAATAAACAGCCATCTTCAAGACTGAATGGAATATGAAGCGCAACACAAGCACTGAATAATATGTGCAAATTTCTGTTGTAAGGTTGAGAACCCCAGTAGAATGGTGTGAATGTCATGAGACTGTGGCCACTTGTCCACTTCAGCTGCTTCTTGGATGTGCCGCTTGAAAGTGTTAGGATTTCCTCCGGCATTTTTTGGCAGCTTTCCGTCTAAGCCACAGATTTTCGGTTTCATTAGCACAAATTATCTCTGTCTTATATCCACTGTTATAAAACATCGCCGCCCTTTTCTCTTTTGCGTCTCATCCTTAACAGTGCAGCGATGCACTTTTAAAACCATCGTGAAAGAATAGGCTCGAGAGCCACAGAAAGCCAAATCAGCGGGAGGAACAGCATGGGCTCATTTCTCGGTTCTGATTCGCCTGATCTGGATTAGGGTCAATCTGTAAAACAAAATGCATTCAAAGAATAAGTAAATGAAACAGGCCGATCTCCAGCGCATAACATCTTGAATCTGAACAACAATAGGTAGCACACGTAGCAAAGAGCCTTGCAAACATCCGTCTCTCTAATCCAGTGATTGCTATTAAGTGATCTAATCTGAATGGCTCGATATTTGACCCTGGTCTATGTCTTAACCAGATGAAAGCAGCCACAACTCAGCGTGCCAGGAGAGGAGGATGGAAAACCAGGAATGTCACCATAGCAACAAAAGGAAAAAATATTGGTTTGAAAAGGGAGGCAGAGTCATAGAGGTTTAGAGCATGGAAACAGGCCTTTCAGCCCAATTTGTCTATGCTGTCCAGTTTTTACCATTAAGCTAGTCCCATATTCCCCCCATAGCCACCCATCTTACCCATGCAACTGTCTAAATGTTTTTTAAAAGAGGAAATTGTACCCGCCTTGATTAATGCCTCTGGCAGCTCGTTCCAGACACTCACCATCCTCGGAGTGAAAGAATTCCCCTCTGAACCTTCACTACCTCTCCACTCTCACCTTAAACCTATCTCAGACTTCCCTACTTTTAGGAAAATGTGCTGACTATTTACCTTATCTATAGCCCTTATTATTTTATAGACCTCTATAAGATCACCCCTAAGCCTCTTACGCTTCTAGGAAAGAATGGATGGGATTGGCTTATTATAAAGGATAGTCAATGGTGGAGATGAATAGCAGTTTCCAATTTTTTATTCTATCCAAAAATCCAAATTCAAATTCCAACTGAATCCAATTCACAGTCATGACAAGAGAGACAAACAGGATGATGATGACATGATGAGATACTGACCCCATCCAAGATTTGATCTGACACTTCATCTTATCCAAAAGGCTAAGAAGGTTTTCAAAAAGTGCATCAGGTGGCACCTTGCTTTAACCTCATCAGCTACCCTGACCATTGACTCTTGCTCCCAAGAATCCCAAGCCTTTAATTTTGTTAAATATGTAACTGATAATTCATCTCAAAATCTGGTATTGCTGAAATTTGAGAACATTAGCATATGCTACAAACTTAAAACCACTAGAAATCAGCATTAGCACAGCCCAAAGACAGTGATGAATGTATTCTATATTCGTTGAAAGAATGACAAATTAAATATTCAAAGACACATTAGACGCAAATCTCCATGAAAATGCAATTGCAAATGTTTTTAAATTCAACTCATTCTGATGTAATGTAAATGCATCCAAAAAGTGCAATCCAGGTTTTGATGAGCAAAATAGTAAAATAAGCATAGAGCAAAGCCAAAAGGAAAAAAAAGAACTAACTTATGCACCGTCATTTAGAACTGAGGAGACACTGAGTTTTGTTAATGAAGGGTGAACAGTTTGAGAGAAAAGTTTCAATTAAGGAAATGATTGACCTGGACTCTGGTACCAGAGATATAATTTCAAAGGTTTGACACGTCAATGCAGTAAACAAGGACAGAAGCAAAATTGAGGAGAATGGCTGTGAAATGGATCAACACGTAACACAAGAAATTGAATGCAGAAAATGTGCAAAAAGCATTTAGAGGCGTTTTAAGCGAAAATAGAATCCTGCTTGGGGTGGGGAGGGCAGTGGAGAATGAGGTGAGAGATAATCCAAGGGGATAATACATTTGAAAACTGGCAGCACAAAAATTGAGAAGGCTTTTATAAAGGATATAGGATTTTGGTTTTCTAAATGCAGAAGTATGGGTTTTGCTATCATGCAACATCATTTAAATAATGGAAATTGTACAAATGATCAGTACACTATGCATGATTCTTTTCCTTTCAGTGCCACTGAAAGCTCTGTTGCAGAGTGATGGGACATTAATTAACACTTTTAAAGTTGGGCTTCCACTGCACCATTGGATGTTCATTTTAAAATATTAGTTTCTGAATGAGCTGCTCAAGGGGCTGGAAAACGTTATCAAAATGGTATGTGGAAGCTACCCTTCTCCAAGATAAGGGGTCAGAAGGGGCAGGACTGTTCTGTCCAAGCCCTGTAAGGAAATCACTGGCCTCTGCCCAAATCTTTCTTTCCATCACAGGCATCCCTGACCACCTGACAGGACAGCCACCTTCTGCTGCCAGTTTGGCTTCAGCCCAGTGAGGCTTGAAATGTTAATGAGGTCCTTGCCCTCTCCCTTACCAGCTCGATCTCACTTGCAACCTTACTATAAATATCAGGGCCATTGAATATAAAAAAAAAGCATGTTAAGCCAATCCTTTGTAAATCACTGATTAGAAATCCACTGCAGTAGAGTGTTCAGTCCTGGGCACCAAATTTTAAAGGATGACAGGGTCTTGAAGGTAACACAGAAAAAAGTCAGTCAAGTGGTACCTGGAATGAGGGTTTTAGTTACTTGATGGGTATGGGCTGGGGCTGAGTGCAGTGTGTTAAGGTGAGATCTAATGGAGATGTTTAGAATGAGAAAGGTTTGGTTGAGCAGAGAAATAGTTTCTACTGGTAACAGAGGTGGTAATTAGGGGCCCACACATTTAAAATAATTAGCTCATAGGTCAGGAGTTGAATCATGGGGAAATATTTTGACACAGAATGTTTGGATTATCTGGAATGTATGATGGAAGAAGGTCCAAACAGAAGGAAAGTTTTCTAGGCTGTAGAAAGTGGAACTAATCCGTTAACTCTTTCAAACATCTGGTATAGAATGCTGTTCTTTGCTGTAAGGTTTTAAATTTAGGGAGTGTAACAACAAGCACAAGTCACTTTAATTTCTTTGATCTTTTACATTGAAAATGATTTAAGAGATTACATGCCCTGATGTTCTGGACATAGCTGCCTATATCTAAATGCCTATTGAATTAATAAATCCATTGAAAAGTAGAAACTAAAAATTACTTGTCAGCCTCACCTGTGACCTTCCTTTTGAAGGGATTAGCTCATATCTCTGGTAAAGGAGATAACACAACCAAATTCTCAGACTTGCTGCTGACGAGCTGAGGCACTCACTGACACAGGTGCATTTTGGGAGCTGCCACCCACCAGTGTGACAATGAGGCATTTTTCAAATGGTTGGTGCAACATGGTTTTACATGAAACTCATGCCCAGGTGTCAGTCAGAACAGGTCTGCACAGGGAATGCCTTTTTGGCATTTCTAATACTTCACGTCTGAGCAGGTTCAGCTCAGAATTGAGAACTATCTACCTTAATTTCATATGTTTTACACAAGTTTTTCATTAACATCTATTTGGTATACTTAAAATTCCAATAATAAGGGGAGTCTCCATATCCCGATTCTTGCAAAGAAGATGAAAGATCCTTACCTCTGAGTACACAGGTGGGGGCTGGTACCTAAATTCTTGGATGTAGGCAAACAATGGTCCCTCAAACACTCTTTCTAATTCATCCCGCACTGCTGTGGTGGCCAGGTTATTTCGTCGTTGCTGCTCAGACACAATTTCTGCATAGCTAGGTGGAGCTGAAATGAAAACAGTCGTGTGTTATGATCTGAAATAGTTCAATTTACTGCAGCATCACACAATCCTATTTTATGAGTTTAACATCCAGCAGGAACCTCAGTAAAACATTCGTTATGTCATGGTTGGTTTTATTCATAGTTTTTGTCCTGCTTTGCCACCCCTTCAGGCACAGATTCTTGCTGGGGTATAGTCGCAAAAACCATTGGTTAATCTCCCGTACATTGTGATGCTTCACAAGGCACCACAAAACAATAGATGTCAGGAAGTTGGTCATTCATTCTGTGCCATGGAAGAATTCATGATTTTTCCTTGTGGCTTGGACAGTCACATGTCCAGGAATGTCATCAGGTCAAGCTTCAGGTTGCATAGCGGAAGCTGGAATCACCACAGGGCATCCACGAGGCCCAGAGCTTCAACAAGTGCACGTTTCTGAAGATCATTACCTCAAGTATTGACAAATAATTACAAATATTGACTGGAAATGTTATAGTTCAAGGACTTTAGATGGGTCAGTTTTTGTCCAATGTGTGCAGGAGGGTTTCCTGACACAGTATGTAGATAGGTCAACAAGAGACGACGCCGCATCGGATTTGGCACTGGACAATGAACCAGGCCAGATGTTAGATTTGGAGGTAGGTGAACACTTTGGTGATAGTGACCACAATTCGGTTGTGTTTACATGAGCAATGGAAAGGGATAGTGTATATCGCAGGGTTATAGATGGGGGAAAGGGAATGATGATGTGATTAGGAGAGATTTGGGATGCAAAGGATGTGGAAGGAAACTGCAGTGAATAGGCACAATTGAAATGTGGAGCTTGTTCAAGGAACAGCTACTGCATGTCCTTTATCAGTATGCATCTGAAAGATAAGGAGGAAGTGGTCGAGCAAGGGAACTGTGGTTTACTAAAGAGGTTGAATCGCTTGTGAAGAGGAAGAAGGAGACCGACGTCAAGATGAGACATGAAGGCTCAGTTAAGGCGCTTCAGAGTTACAAGTTAGCCAGGAAGGACCTAAAAAGAGAGCTAAGAAAAGCCAGGAGGGGACATGAGAAATCTTTGGCAGATAGGATCAAGGAGAAGTTTTCTATAGGTAAGATTAGGACCAGTCAAGGACAGTAGTGGGAAGTTGTGCATGGAGTCTGAAGAAGTACTAAATGAATATTTTTTGTCAGTATTCACACAGGAAAAAAACAATGTTGTCGAGGAGAATACTGAGATACAGGCTATTAGACTAGACGGGATTGAGATTCATTAGGAGGAGATGTTTGTAATTCTGTAATGTATGAAAATAGATAAGTCCCCTGGGCCGGATGGGATTTATTCTAGGATCCTCAGGGAGAATAAGGAGGAGATTGCAGAGCTTTTGGCTTTGATCTTTAGGTCATCATTGTCTACAGGAATAGTGTCAGAAGACTGGAGGATAACAAATGTTATCCCCTTGTTCAAAAAGGGGAGTAGAGACAACCCTAGTAATTGTAGGCCAGTGAGCCTTAAATATGTTGTGGTCAAAGTTTTGGAAAGGATTATAAGAGATAGGGTTTATAATCATCTAGAAAGGAATAATTTAATTAGGGATAGTCAACACAGTTTTATGAAGGATAGGTCGTGCCTCACAAACCTTATTGAGTTCTTTGAGAAGATGAGCAAAGAGGTGGATGAGGGTAAAGCAGTTGACGTGGTGTATATGGATTTCAGTAAAGTGTTTGTAAGGTTCCCACGTAAGCTATTGCAGAAGATTGAAGGTGATTTAGCGGTTTGGATCAGAAATTGGCTGGCTGTAAGAAGACAGAAGGTGGTGATTGGTGGGAAATGTTCATCCTGGAGTTCAGTTACTAGTGGTGTACTGCAAGGATCTGTTTTAGGGTCACTGCTGTTTGTCATGTTTATAAATAACCTGGATGAAGGCCTAAAAGGATGGGTTAGTAAATTTACGGATGACACTAAAGTCGGTGGAGTTGTGAAAGTACTGAAGGATGTTGCAGGTTAAAGAGGGACGTAGATAAGCTGCAGATCTGGGCTGCAAGTGGTAAATGGAGTTTAATATGGAAAAATGTGAAGTGATTCACTTTGGAAGGAATAATAGGAATACAGGGTACTGGGCTAATAGTAAGATACGTGGTAGTGTGGATGAGCAGAGGGATTTCAGTGTCAATATGCATGGATCCCCAAAAGTTGGCACCCAGGTTGAATGAGTTGTTAAGAAGGCATACGGTGTGTTAGTTTTTATTGGTAGAGGGTTTGAGTTTTGGAGCCATGAGATCATGCTGCAGCTGTACAAAACTCTGGTGCGGTATTGCGTACAATTCTGGTCACCACATTACAGGAAGGATGTGGAAGCATTGGAAAGGGTGCAGAGGACATTTACCAGGATGTTGCCTGGTTTTTTGGGAAGATGTTATGCGGAAAGGCTGAGGGACTTGAGGCTGTTTTCGTTAGGAGGTTAAGAAGTGACTTAATAGAGGCACATAAGATGATCAGAGGATTAGATAGTGTGGACAATGAGTGCCTATTTCCTCAGCTGGAAATAGCTAGCATGAGGGGACACAGCTTTAAATTGAAGGGTGATAGATACAGGACAGACGTCAGAGGTAGGTTCTTTACTCAGAGAGTAGTAACAGTGTGGAATGCCCTGCCTGCAACACTGGTGGACTCGCCAACATTAAGAGCACTTAAATGGTCTTTGGATGAACACATGGATGATACTGGAATAGTGTAGGTTAGATGGGCTTTAGATTGTTGCACTGATCTGTGAAACCATCAAGGGCTGAAGGGCCTGTAATGCATTGTAACGTTTACGTTCTACGTTCAAGAGCTTAAAACATGCAGAACAGGAAGGAGTGACAGTCAAAAGGACAAGGAAGACCAGGGAGGAATCCTGACAGCATCTCATTGTCCAACTGGTACTTAGTTCTGAATTGGTGACTGATTATCCCTCTAGAGAGTGAGGCCTAACCCAAGTCCACTAAATGTTGTGCCTTTGTTTAAAAAGAGCTTCAGGGAAAAGCCTGGGAACTACAGGCCAGTGAGCCCCACATCTGTGGTAGGTGATTTGTTGACAGGTATTTTGAGGGACAGGATCTACAGGCTTTAAACTATTTAGGGACAGTCAGGATTGCTTTGTGAGTGGAAAATCATGTCTCACAAATTTGTTTGAGTTTTTTGAAGGGGTAACCGAGAAGGTTGATGAGGGCAGTTCAGTTGATGTTGTCGACATGGACTTTAGCAAAGCCTTTGAAAAGGTAGTTTGTTGCGCAACGTGAAAATTTCACAGGATCCAGGGTGAGTTATCTAAATGGATACAATATTGCCTTCTTGACAGAAGCCAGAGAGTAGTTGAAGAAGACTGTTTTTCAAACTGAAGGCCTGTGACCACCAGTGTGCCTCAGGGATCAGTGCTGGATCTACTGTTGTTTGTCATTTATATTAATGATTTGGATAAGAATATAGGAGGCATGGTTAACAAGTTTGCCAGTGGACTGACAAATGGCAGATGGAGTTTAATTTAGATAAAGATGAGATGATGCATTTTCATAAACTGAACCAGGGGAGGACTTACTCAGTTAATGGTAAGGCATTAAGCATTGTAGCAAAACAAAAAAGTCTCAGGGTACATGTTCATAGCTCCTTGAAAGTGGAATCACAGGTCGACAGAGTGGTGAAGATGGCATTCAGCATGTTTGGTTTCATTGGTCAGAACACTGAATACAAGTGTTGGGACGTCTTGTTAAAGATATTGGTAAGGCCACTGTGTACAGTTGTGGTCACCCTATTACGGAAAGGATATTATGAAACTAGAAAGAGCACAGAAAAGATTTACTAGGGTGCTACCAGGACTTGATGGTTTGAATTGTAACAAGAGGCTGGACAGACTGGGATTTTTTCCTCTGGGGCGTAGGAGGTTGAGGGGTGATCTTATAGAAGTCTATAAAATAATGAGGGGCAGAGGTCAATTAGATAGTCAATATCTTTTCCCAAAGGTAGGGGAGTTTAAAACTAGAAGCACAGATTTAAGGTGAGAGGGAGAAATACAAAAAGGTCCAGAAGGGCAATATTTTCACATAGACGGTGGTGAGTTTTGGAACAAAAGGCAGTCATAGAAGCGGTTACAATGTTGTCTTTTAAAAAGCAATTAGACAGTTACACAGGTAAGATGGGTATAGAGAGATCTGGGTCAAATGCCGGTAATTGGGATTAGCTTAGGGGTTTTAAAAAAACAGGCTTGGACAGACTGGGCTGAAGGGCCTGTTTCCATAATGTAAACCTCTGTGACACTAAGTGGCTTGGGTGTACAGGCAGGAGTTGGAATGAAAAATGGAAGATGACTCGATAGAGAAGCATCCTTCTGTGTCTGGAGCTATGACGCCAGGGTGGCATGTTGTTTCCCTGGTGCCAGATGTCATTGGAGTGGCAATAGGACATTGAGGGGATTGAGCCAACAGCCAGAAGACACACTCCATATTCGGCACCAACAATATGGATAGAAAAATAGATTTCTGCAGAGTTTAGGGAGTTAGGGGATTGAAGAGCAGAACCTCCAAGTAATCTCTGTATTTGTCCTGGTGCAATCTGCTTGTAAGTTCTAGAAATTGGAAGGTAGAGCTGCTGGATATGTAGCTGGAGAGATGATGCAGGAGGAAAGGTTTCTGAGGGATTGGGGCTGCTTCTGGAGAGCGAGACCTGTGAAAGCTGATGGGTTACACTTGAAGGAGGGCAGGGACCATTTTCCTGCAAGCAGTTTTGCTAACGTTGTTGGCAAAGATTTCAACTAACTTGGCTGGGGAAAGGGAAGGCAAAGATGAGATTCAGAAGGGAATAGAATAAAGTTGGAAATGGAAGTTGTGGAAAGGAGTGGAAGTGTGGTTGCAATGCAGAGGAAATGAAGGACAGAAAATCAACAAATGAGTCTGACCACGCTGAATGGTTCAATGCAAGGCAAACACACTGATAATACAAATCAACAGTTGAGAATATAAAAGCTTAAAATGGTAGCTCAATGCTCCTGCTGATCGGGTTTACAGAGGAGATGGGAGAGGGGGGAGGATTAAAAAGGAGGAAGGTTCTAATATTAATTGCAGAAACAATGATCGTTCTGATGAGAGAGGATGATATGCAAGGAATAAATGAATCCATATGGATTGAACTGAAGAACATTAAAAACAGGCAATTACACCATGGGAATGCACTCAGGAAAGGGGGGGGTGGAGTTTGTTAAAGGGTCAAGTGTAACCCTTCAGCTTTCACAGGTGTCACCTTTCCAGAAGCAATTGCAAACAGTCAGAAGAAAATGAAAATGCAGATTCCCCAAGAACAATGGGGAGGCCAATTCAACTAGCCCAATATTAATTGGGAGAAAATTAGTGTAAAAGACACAGAGGGAGACAAGTTCTTAAAATACATTCAGGAGAACAGAAGAATTTTTTTTAAGCCAGTGTGTAGCAAACTTAAAGAGAGGAGCCGTTCCAGGCTTGGTTTCAGGCAATGAAACTGGGTGGATGGAAGTGGTTATAGTGCAGTTAGATTTAGTGCAGTTCCATCAGCACATAGATCAACCACAAAAAATGTTCAAGTTGGGGAAAGCTTAATTTACAAAGCCAAGATGTGATTAGGTGGATGGAGACAGTTACTTGAGGCTAAGTTAGTGCTAAACCCATGGGAGGAATTCAAGGAAGAGACAGTGAGGGCTCAGAGCACGTGTGCACCCTTAAAGTAAGAGCTGACAAACAAATTCAGAACCCCCTGAATAAGAAAGTGCTCAAAAGGAGATGATAAAATGAAGGGAAGCATATAACAGATATCAAGGACCCAATACTAAGATCTAGAGGAGTATTACAATGCAAGGTAAAAATCAGAAAAAGGAAACTACGAAAGCAAGAGTAGGTACAAAAAAAACATTAGTATCATGGAATGCCTAAAGTGCAGAACAGGCAATCTGGCCTATTGAGTCTGTACCGACTCTCTGACACAGTATTTTACCTAGACAATCTCTTTCGCTCTTCTACATTTACCATGGCTAATCCATCTAATCTACCCATCTTGGGCCACTCAGGGTTAATTTACTATGGCCAGTCCATTTAACCTGCATATCTTTGGACTACACGCAGACACGGAGAAAATGTGCAAACTCCACACAAGACCAGAATTGAACCCATGTCCCTAGAACTTTGAGGGAGCAATGTTAACCACTGTGCCATCCTTCACAAGTAAAATCAAGCAAAACATACAGATGTTTTATAAATACATAAAGAGCAAATGGGAAACTAAACAGACAGTAAAGGAGCATAAAAGCAATGTGTGCGTACAGAAGCTTTGGTATGGTTCTTAATGAGCATTTGGCATCCACTTTCACAAAATAAATGGATGGTACAGCCATTGCAATCAGAGAGGAGTGTAAAATATTAGATAAAATTAAGCAGTGACTGAGGAAGTATCAAGAGTGATAACTATCAAAGTGGATAAGTGCCGAGGCCCGGGCAAAATGCATCCGAGACTGACATAGTAGAATGATTGGCCATCATTTCCAATTCTCCCCGGCTAAAGATGTGGTGTGGAGATGCCGGAGTTGGATTGGGTAAACATAGTAAAAAGTCTCTTAGCACCAGCTCAAAGTCCAACCAGTTTATTTGATAATAAACTGGTTGGACTTTAACCTGGTGTTAAGAGACTTCTTAAAAGTGTGGTGCCAAAGATTCAACAGACAGCTTCATCACTGAATAAGAAATAAAAGGAGAAAAGACACAGAATTACAAGCTAGGTAGCCTAACCTCAATTGGTGGAAATTTATTGGAAAAAATCCTGAGGAGCAGATTAATCTTCATTTAGAACGACATAGATTAGTTAAGGGAAGATTTTGTCTGACTAACATGACAGAACTCTGAGGTGATAATACGTAGGGTTGATGACGGCAGTATATTTGACTTGGCATACTTGGGATTTTAAGCATTTTTCTTAAAAGTTCCACGGGGCAGTCAGGTCACCAAAATAAAAATCATGGGGTTCATAGCAAAGTGATAATTTGGGTGCAAAATTGGCTCAGAGACAAGAAGCAAAGATCAATGGGTGTTTTTGCAACTGGAAGGTTAAACTACTCGGTTTCTATGTCAATGATTTGGACTTGAATGGAGGCAGGTATGAGTAAGAGGTTTGCAGATAATACAAAAATTGGCCATTTATCTGATCACAAAGAAAAGAATGGTTTAGTCAGGTGGGCAGAATAGTGGCAAATGGAGTGCAATCTGGAGAAGTGTGAGGTAATGCATTTGACAAGAACAAACAAGACTAAGAAGTTCATAATAAATAGGAGGGCACTGAGAAGGATCTTGAAGTGAATATCCAAAGATTCCTGAAGGGGCTGGACAGATAGATAAGGTGGACAAAAAGGCATACAGATTTTATCCATCACAAATCAAGGCATGGAATATAAGAGGTAAAGGGTTAGGCTGAAACTACGTAAAACATTCATTAGGCCTGAGTTGGAATAAGATGTGCAGTTCACCTCATTATAGGAAACATGATTTCACGAGCGAGGGCACAGAGGAAGTTTATGCAGATGCTTTCTGGAATGGGTCATTTTATTTGCAAGAATTGATATGAATAGGCTAGGTTTGTTTCCTTTGGAGAAGTGGAGGCTGAGGAGAGACACAATTCAAGTGTGTAAAATTATTAGGGTTCTAAATAAGGTGGATGGGAAGGTTCTATTCACCTTGTTTGAGGAGTCCATAATTAGGTGGTATACATTTAGGATTACAGATAGGCTTTACAGGGCACTGAAGTGGAATTTCTTTCACTCTGGTGGTGATCTGAAGCTCACTGTCTGATGGTAGCTTCAGAAACTCCATTGATATGTAAAGCAGCATTTGACATACACTTGCAATGCTGTAACCTACAAGATTATGGACTATGAGCTGGAAAGAGAGGTTACATAGAACCCTTCTTGTTGACTGCCACAGACATGATGGGCCAACTAGCCACCTTCTGGCCTCTAAAATTTCTGAGTAAAATGCATTCCTGTTGCATCCAAACAGTCACATGTTCATTTTGCCAATGGATGCAGAACATTAAGCCCGACCGATTTATTTTTAAATCCACCACTCTGGCCAATTGCAATGCAATAAATTGAATTGAATTACCTAACTCAGCATAGGCCAGTATTCCAACATTGAACCTTCTAGCTAGTCTAACTAATTGCTACACAATGTGTGATCATTCAATCCAGTAAGCCAAAGAAAAGCTTCCCTCTAATAGATTACAATTTTTGCCAGAAGTTCTTCTTACCTTCAGGTCTTTCAGGCAATGCGAGGCTTAACCAGTTCAAATTAACGCTACACTGGCTGCTAACGCTGGATGTTCGGCTGCCAAAAGGATGCAAGGGAATCGTACCAATAACTAGCGGTAAATTCAGAGTTAAATTCATTGCTCCAGGGATATCCACATAGACCTAAGAAAAAAGAAAGTTGAAAGCTTTAATCACCAACACTTGTTTTTCCACCCCCCTCCAATTTTTTCCCCTTACTCTTCCACTTGTGCTGGAGCAAGGTGCTAACGGCAGCTGTACAGCCCTGTGGCACTTCACTCAAGTGACTAATTTTCACACAAACACCTGGTTACTGAAGATCGGTGATCTATTCCATTATTGGGGTCCAACTAATCCAGTTTCCAACATATCCATCCACATGCACTTACAGCATGATTCTTGGATAGCAATCTGGAGTGGGAAACCTGATCAGTTTTGTTTTCTCCATATTAAAGAGAAAACTACCATCCAAATCCTGGAACCACCAAGGCCAAAAGTAGTGCCTTCACCAATGGCTGGCAGATATCACCTAACCCGACAGAGCTGGAATCAAAACATGTGAGCTTCACGGCACAATATGTGGCACAATTCAATAACATACGTTGTGTGCATTAAGCAATTGAGCTTTAGGCGAAGGCATTGCAATTTACCTCTGAACGTCGTGTTACTGAAAAGAAAGTTAAACTACAATACTTGTGTTCAAAAATGTATCAGTAAATTCTTTGTAAATATACATTGGCCTCATTTCTCAAAAGTCATAGGTTGCAACTCATCCATCTTGCACGGCTTCTGAAGGACCGCTATAATATATTTTTGAGCCATTCTTAGTGGGATGCAAATTTCAAATGAAGATTCCCCCTCAAATATCATCCCCTCTCTCCATCAAAGACGGTGATCCTTTTTGTCTGATAGTCTACTGTTGCCCAAGATTTCACCCAAATACCCATTCTTCATTTAGGATCCTAGATAGGGATCAGTTGTAGACTATGACTGACATTTCAACCAAATATGATCTTGTTCCGAACTGACGTTCGCATGTTTAAGATAACGGTAGAGGCACTGAACAGTGATCAGGAAACACCAGCTTGGATTGATTTCCAACCACAACCCTCCCCCACCTTACCCTCAGCCAAATTCAGAGATATCCAAATTATCCACTTTGGCTGAGATCAGCTTAACTCAGCAAAGGCTAAGTAATTAGATTAGTAACTTTGATGTTCCCTGGTTCAGTATATAATGTTTTTACCCTTTAGGCTTCTGTGTTAGCTCTTTGAAATGCAAATATGAAAATGAAATAAAATTGAAAGAATGCCTTTGTATAAATGCCTCACCCATCAGGGAGCTGAAAAATCTTGCATGAGCTAAAGATTGTCAAGTAAAAGGGGAAAATACATTGATAAACAATTTCCCAAGTTTTACTACAGGGCTATTTTCAAATTCAGTACATTGCATCCATCACCAAGTTATCCCAGTGTTCTACAGGAAAGAAATTTTGATTTGACAACACAGCAACAGGTGATGTGGTTTGCGATGACACAGTTACTACTGAATTCCCCACAGGAAACCACAGTTCCCTCCAGCACACACTTTTTTTTTGCAGAAGGACTTGAATTGACATTAGTTTCTTAAATTTGTAATGCATCACAGAAACGTACCCTTGAATGGACACAGCAAACTAACCCACCAAGAAAAAAAAATGCAGCAGCATTTTAAACTAGCAGCTCCTAGAAAAGGGACAATTCTTCTAAAATATAAAATGACACTATTCCCAAGACAGTGTGTCACCAATCTCAACCGGGCCAGTGGAGGAGGGATAAGTGGAAGCTAACTGTCTCCCCATAAAAATAATAAAAAAAAAATGTTTTAACAGTTTTAAAAACAGGGCAAGTCACCCCGCGCACCTCCTGGCAGCCGGTTACAGAGCGGCATTGGCCTGGGAGCAGGTCACCTTCACGCCCTCTTGGCCGGGATGTAGTGCGTGGTGATCTAGAGAAGGGAGAAAATAATTTTTTAAATGGGAAAGAAATACATACAAACATGAAAAAAGACATTTTATTCATTTTTTTTCCCTTCATCTTACAAACACCTACATACACAAACGTTACCTGTGGAAAAGGGAATTTTGCGCTCCTCAAACTTACAGCAGGAAACCTAAAAAAAAAAGGGTTAGGAAAAATATCAACACTGTGAAAATGTCCCCCTCAAGTTATCTGGGCTTTCCTCAACAGCCAGATTCCCAGCCTTGGTCAAGTTATAAGGAAGGAAACTGGCTGCGAAAGGATCCCCACCTATCTTGGGTGTTTCTAAAAAACTAAACACCCTATTCAAATATCAAGCTAGAGTTGGGTGATGGGCAAAGAGAAGAAAATTAAAAGGTGAGGGAAAACTAAGGCAAGAAAAAAAGATGGTAGCACAATAAAACCTTCTTTGAAGGATCAGTGCCACCAACGAAATCCTTTTCAACGCCCTCATTTTGCAACGGAGCACACAAAACAGGAATTCAAGAGATCACCTACCGTCAGTGAGTATTCCACACGAATTATACTGCAGTCTACAATCGAGGGTGACACAGGTGGAATTTTCAGTAGTTTTCCATTCCAACTTTCTGTTTTTCCAGATGACAATGAATCACCTCGCAAGTTGGCTACAAGGTGTTTAACTTCTTTCATTTTCCCTTTGGCAAAGAAAGTCTGTGTTTGGTAAATGGCTGCCTTTGGCACTACCATACGGGAAGAACAATTTTCAATTTCAGCAAATATGTGAATTGATTCACCTGCACAAGAAGAGCACATCCATACACACAAATGTAAATTATATTGTGCACTATATCTGGAATGTGCATTGTGTCATTTGAGATAAGAGTTTACAGTTTTATTTCAATAACATCTAATGCATCAACTTATTGATCTATGCTATTCTGTATTAATAATAACTGTGCTTTAACAGGCATGTATTAAAATGACAACGTGAATAGCACTGGCCTCAATGTTAACAATGGAAATCAGGAGCCATTTTGCTCCTTTCAGTTAAAACATTACTGGGAGAAGTGATTTAAAGAAACAGATTTTAATTAATTTATTGCAATTAAAAGACAAGATTTGAAAACTATAAAATTTGGAAAACTAATTAACTATAAATTTGATCATTACTGTTATAGAGAATCTGCGCAAATCTCTTTGGCCCATGCCGAGATGTGGTCCCATTACCACCAGCAATTCCTCTGGTAGTGATCTGAACATGCAGACTGGTCAGTCTGGTCCTGACAAAGACAATAACTGCTAGCAGGCAATTTGATAAATTTAAGAAAGGCTATTCAATGACAGCCAAACCTAAACCTCTCCTGAATCAAAGAATATATATGTGCACCTTCCAGTAAGGGTGGTTGGAAGCAGGGATAGTTGGATAGCAATTTTGGAATGCGAAGCTTGGCTAAATTTTTGACTTAGTCCATACACACTGAAATCAGTTGTAGCACCAATATTGCCGCCTGGCTGAAATCAGTTAATTTAGCATAGACCAAGAATTTATTTAGCTTTCAGTACTCCAGATTTTTACCTGGTGTGTAGCCCTTCCGTTCGATTTTGGCACTTAGGGATATTGGGCCTGAGGAACAGAACCAGCAACAAAGAGTTTTCTCTTTTGTGCCTGCCTGTGGTGACTGCAAAAAGAACAGAAAGCACAGTAAATACCCCTGCTCCCCTTCAGAATAGACAGTCGCTCAGGACGTTATATGGAGTTGTATTAATAGCAAAATGCCTGAAAATCTCTGCTATACACTTTTAAGTGCAAGGCATTAATGATTGTACAGAGAATTTTACTACAGGCATTTTTCAAATTGCACATTGCACAGAGTGCTTAATGTCAAGTCTCCAAGCTGGTGCACAGTATCCCACCACCCTTAATGGACAAGTTAAAATTATCACTGAAACACCACTGGTCAGAAATGTTTTAGTTGTTCTGGACTGTTCAGAAGTTCCAATTTTGAGCACTGTTCTCAAAAATACTTTTGACTGCTATGGCTATTTAAAAAATAGCAATCAGTGTCTGGGTCTAGAAAAATGTGTGGCAATTAGGAACTTTTATGAAAATCATATTAATTATGTGCATTGGTTTGGTTAAAGAAAAATCTGTTCCTGGTCATTGCCCAGTCCTGTACTGCAAGAAATGCAAGTACATGCCAGTTACTGACTGGATAGAATATAGTTATCATGACCTCTACACTCGAATGGTCTTACATTTCTGTGGGTATACCCTTTCCTACTTGTTTTGACACTTTTATGACCTGAATTGTGGAAATGCACTGCCTTTGACCAGGGAGAACTAAAAGATTGCATTTTTTCACATGTGCATCTTGTTTCTGTTTCATAATGCATCTATTTTTGCTAGAACTGTTCATTAAACAAATAAAAAATGCATTTAGAATTAAATTATTTTTAAATATCTGAGCCAAACTAGAATGTGACAAAGTTGAATTGTTGTCTGTCTTTCACTTCCAATTAATTGGGTTTGCAGAAGTAAAGTTTGCATAGCGTTGTGTAAGTGGGGGTTACAATTTCTTGCGCTGATAAGTATTTTTAAAACATAATGAATGTGTCTGCTTTGTAAATGTTCTTGTCTCAAGAACCAATTGAATCTAATTGGCAGAATTTGTAGCACTACAGGAATTAAATAGATTTATAATTTTATGGAAAATAACCAAAATAGTTCTTAGGTTATATTTCAGTTTAAGCAAAACCAATGCAAGTCTTTAAAATAATCATCTATACTACAGCTTAAAGGACCGAAAGCTGTAGGAGCTAAAACAATAATTGTTTCACAGAAGTATAACAGCAATTTTTTTAAAACTTTTTCTAATAAGCTGCTTCAACCATCATTTTCTTTTATTGTAACCTGTTGGTTTCAATTATTGGGAGCCTATATTAACATCTTGCGTCCTTTTTAGATTGAATTAAATGTCCATGATTGAACAAATCTGTGCAATTTTACATTGGTTAGTTTGCAAAAGCGTCAAGCACTTACCAGCAACAATGGAGTGTTAATGTCAATGTGTTCAAAGACTGTAAATTCCTTCTTCACTTTCATTACCAGCATCCATGGCCTGTGCAGTTCTGCTTTCACCCAATAGCGCACACTGCCATATTTGCCTTCAAAGGAGGTAGCTAATGGTCTGCCAGGTGTAAAAAAAGATCGTAAGAAAATAGCCACATGTACTGTGGTACTTATTTGTAACAGCAGTCACCTTCCTTAGGAACCAACTGGGGCAAAGCATCAGTCAAAAGTTATGCAAGAAATTGTTTGAAAATTCAGTCAGTTCAGTTGGTTTAAATAATTTTGATCACAATATCTCAGATCCTTTCTTTCATCAAACTGAAAATCCCCTATGAATACTTTTAGATATGTAACTGTAGCAAGAGAAGAGGCATAAGCTAGAAGAGAGATAGATGTACAAGATTATGAAAGGTATCTATAGCAAAAATGCAGAGAGGATGATTCCATATAAATAAAAGGATCGTCACTAAAGTTCAATTGCAGGATTCAGAAGAAACATGTTCATCTGCACAGTTGTTAGAATGTAGAACATGCTACCACAGGAAGTAGCAAAGGCAATCAGCACAGATGCACTTAAGGTGAAGATAGATCAAATCAAAGAGAAAGGAGTTGAAAGTTATGTTGAAGGGGTCAAACGAGGTGGACTGACAGGGGACTCATATCAGCATAAAAACCAGCATGGACCAAATTGCTCATCTCTGTGCTGTATATAACATGTATATCAACACTAAGGTGATTACCTGAAATGGATCAGTAGAAAAATTGAGGGGTGGCCAGAGCGTGGACACATTAACATCTCCTCTTTATAGAATCTTTTTTTTTAAGCTGTTATTGAGAAACGGGGAGATTAAATGGGCTGAACAGGCTTCTTTAACAGAACCTCACCCAAAAGGCTTTGTATGAGGAATAAGTCTCAGGTGAGTAAATCTGTGGTACAAATTCATATTCACATTTTTGATTTGCAATTTACTTTGAGAGACATGTCATATGGAAGCAACAATAAAGAAAAATGCAAAATCTTACATTTGTGGAAGCTCAAAGCTGAATGGATATTCATGCCTCCCTGAAGGTATAATGGTGAGGTCTTCTTCAGAGTCATCATCATCTGAAACGATTAAATTAATTGAAGCAGCAAATCAATTATTTTGTTAGTTACATAAACGTTCACAACTAATAAGCAAAAGAAATCGTAGTGCATCAAGATTCCTCAGAGTTACTGAGGAACCCAACTTGGGGAAATATAATATTTATATTGGAAAAGAAACTTCTGGACAACATTAAAACCAAGTATTAATGCAAGAAATGCACTTGAAACAGTCTGGAAAAGTGAGCATGAACATCAAAAAGAATCTGAAGGAAGCTTGCACAAGCCCTGCTCTAGTTTACAATGTCAATGTTTTAATAGGACTGCTAACACCTGTTTTCTCCAATAATTTAAAATAATTTAAGAATGCGGGGTTTACTGGCAAACATGTCATTTATTGTCCATTCCTAGTTGGGGGGGTGGGTGAAGCTTCTTTATGACTTGCTGGTAACAGTTCCACTGAGCGGCATAGCTACAAGACATTGGGAAAGGGAATAGTTAAAATTCAACCACAAAAGATATGGGGCTAGAATCTCACATAAGCTAGCCCAGGAACAAGGACTTCCTTCCCCAAGAATGCATTATTTGATTTTTCTTTACTGCTGAAACTATACGGATAAGCTACATTAATCAAATGTCAATTATATAATCTTTGTCAGTAGAGGGGCAGTGCATGTAGGCCAGAATTTTAAAATCTAACTCAAGCAGCAAGCTGCTAAACAAAAACTAGTGATGGTCTTACTGTCTATAAATAGGCTGTAATAGTAGTTAGCAACGTCCCTTCTTGGTTTGTAGTAACTGACAGCAACGAGCCCGTTACCTTTCCAGGAAATGGCGAAGGTACAATACAGTAAGGTAAAGGGGTAAGGCTTTAGAGTTACTAGGCGATCTTCGGCGTTGTTTGAAGTGCTCCTATCAGGAGGCACAAAGCTCCGAACAGCTCCACCCTTGCACAGCTACAGTTGAGCCTTTCGGGATTTTAATTTTAAAGTGATAAACAATTTGACCTTCCTTATTCTCCGCAATGACGCGACTGTTTGAGACCATATCGGGTCCTTTCCACGTTCAGGTACACGGCTACTGACAAGCATGGGGATTTAAAGAAAACGTCAGCAAATTCTGCAACAACCTGATGCTGCTTTCCATTTACTGAGACCCTTTACCAAACTGCACCTGCCTGGTAAAACAGGGATTCCTTCAATCTTTCCCCACATTACACTGGAGATTAAAATCAATAGTTTATTTTTTTTAAAAAAAGAGTCAAATAATAACTAGAAACATGCAATCCCAACCTCGTAATGCAAAAAGAACAATTTTATATTTATTCGTCATTTCAAAAAGAATACAAAAGCAGAAATATTGAACAACAATGTTACATTTTTTTAAATTAAAATGTTGCATTGATTAAAACCCTCCTGTGCAACTTTGTTTCTCTGCAAGATTCTGCTCGGGATTCAATGCCTTTCTTCCTTCTCCCTCTGTTCTGCCAGCTCAGCACGCTAGGCTTTGCAGTGAAGCGGTAAACAAGTAGCGAGCTGTCAATCAGCAGCAGCAGGCAGGCAGCGGAGAGAGCCGGCCTGAACCGGAGTGAACAGCCCAGAGCAGCCGCAACCACATGGTATACATCAGCTCTGTGCAACCTAACCTGCTGAGGGAGAGACTGGAGCAAGAGGGAGGGACTTACAGTCACAGCACATTGTGCATATTCTGCAACGGCTAACATTGCAATTGCTCCTTAATGCAGAAAATTGTTTGCACAGGATTTTTTTTTACATTTTGGCATTTATTTTTACATCCAAAAATAAATGTTCTGGAACCATAATTTGAACAATTATTGAATCAAAATGATATTTTTTTCAGGGAAGGAAAGATTGTAACCACTCAGGAATAAAATGGCAACATGATACAAAAATTCTAAAGCAATGTTGCACTTCTGCCACGTCCCCTGTTCGCTCAATCCATGCTTCTCTAATAAACCTTTTAAAAAAATAAAAGCCTTGAACTCTTTTCTCTAGAGGATTTTTTTAAAAAGCTTGACGGCTGGAACAGAACTAACAAAATGATGGACAGCTCCACTGGCCAGTGGAAAGTTAACAGCGCCTTAGCAACAGTGTTAACAAACAGCAGCACCAATCAGCAGGTCGGGGAGGGGCAACTGCAACAAAGCTAAGCTGAACCACAGAAACTTGGGTGAGATATAGAACACGAAAGTTCATTGTAAAAAAAAGCAGAAACTGTAGTACAGTGAATGCATATCCATTGTGACTATTAGATGATGCACACTATCGATTGGAAAATGGCAGAAATAGTCAAAGTGTGTTTGAAGAGATCCTGTCTAAGTGTTCGAGCTAATAATTGCTCTTAACCCATTAATTGAATTGCCACTGAGAATTCAAACTGGATGTATAAATACACAGCTACATATATGTATATACACACAATACTGTTTGCAATATATTCGTAAATGTCCATAAAATTGCATTTAATTGACAATTTTATAGTGAAAGCTTTGACAATTGAAATATTGTGGGTACAGTATCAGGATCCTTACATTAGTGTTGAAAAGGTTTTTAAGGAAAATACAGATTTTTATTTGGTTTTATATATATAACATATATCGAAGGTGCGAAGCAGCTGTTGCAAATTGTTTTTCTGCAAAATAGCATTAAGTCATCCTCACCATCTGACGATGTAAACCAATGAGAGAAGAGAAGACTCACAGCCCACCCACCCCCCCTCTCCCCCAATGCTTGTCCCAAACAGGATTGAACCGCTTTGAACAAAGGGTGGAAACTTAGGAAAACAACCTTTTTTTAAAAAAACATGTTACCAAATGTACAATGCATTTACAATTATTTAGTATACGATTTACATTTATAATAATATCGGATCAAGAGATGTCATGATAGAAATCCACAATATAAAATATCCATTTTGATGTCATTGCATCTCATCCAAGTGATATTGTCAAATGATAATAAATGTTCCTGTAACCTCTCCTGCATAACATGCAAATAAAATACGATCCCAATACATCATATAATTAGGTTTTTTTGCTTAAAACAAAAGGAATCAATTTCCGAAAATATATCTGGGCTGTAAATTCCAAGGACTAAGTGTGGAAGCCATTGCACACATAGTACATTACATAAATTACTGCAATTCTGAAAAGACATTGGGGAATTTCTATCGTAACTCACACAATATCGTTGGGTTCTTTTGGCAGTTCTTGGGTTCGAAATCGAAGCGACATTTGTTTTATAAAGAAAAGCTTCGGTGGATGAAGTTGGGTCGACATTATTCAGTAGAGAAGTCATTTTTCACGTGTATCACATTTATACTCCGGGATGACGGGCATGATCAGAGAGACAAAAAAGGGGGTTAAACCCCATGAATCGGTGCAGTGCCATTGCAACAAAACCGGCGAGATATTGACACGAAAATTTGTTTTACCAGGATTTGTTATCCACCCCTGTGCAACATCTCGCCACTCAGTGGCAAACAAATTGGCAGTGAAAGGTGAGCCACAGGATACCGAACTTTTACATCTGTGAAGTTATGTCGAATGGATTTTTGTTTTATCACATATGTTAATAGAGTGTTTTATAACATAATGAAACACTCAACTCCAAATATGCAACGAGCTGCCCTGCATTGCTCCCATTTTACAGTAGGGTTACAGTAAGCTCACAAAGACGATGAACAATACAAACTTCCAGGCCATATTGTAAGACTGATTCATTACAGTTTCCAAGCTTACCTCTCTCGTGTCCGATTAATAGGTCTTTGTGGTTGAAATACTCCACTTCTTCAGTGTAATTCTGAGTGTAGGCAGTATTAGAACCGGCATTTCTCGATTCCGTCCAGCGCACTTTCGCTTGTCCTCTCGCATGGATCGTAAGAGATCTCACCCTGATTTCACCAGTAACTTCTATAATCACCCGCCCAGAGACTGAATCTCCGCTGGCATAGACGGGGATATTGTTATCATTGGGACAGTCATAGCTTATTGTAAAACTCTTCACCTTCCCCAGCACCATGGTTATATATCTATACAGATATAATGTCTTGTATGTGTGTGTGACTATAAAAAATGTACAAAAAAAAATGAAGATCTGAAAAGTGGGATCTTCACCACTGATCAATGCCTTTGGCTGCAAAAGCTGCAGGCGCGACCACTGCAATATTAAAAAGAAGCATCTGGATCTGGACAGGCAGAGATGCTGTTGCCCAGCTTTTGGTCTGTACAAAAGACGGGGATATCATACCTACCACCTCACTTAAAACGGTTTTTGTGAAAAACAACCTCAGTGCGCCTGTGCATGATTCACTCTGCTTCCGCCTTGAGAATGGAGCTGGTGCCAGCTGATCAACAGCTGATCGAGGTCATCCCTTCCCCCCTCCCCTCCAAAGCTCGCCTTTTTGCCTTGATCGCAGCAGACCAGGGGCAGGAGGGACGGAAACAGTGAATAAAACACCTACTTTCCAATTTTTTGCACGCACTTTACAAACAAGAATTACATCAACCTTTGCAATGTATGTCTGCAAGGTGATTTTTACACTAATGCGGTGACAAAAGGCAATGAATTCGGCCAATTCTATGCACAAGGCGCCACTCTCCGGCTTGTTATGGTAGCACATTGGAGCACGTAGCATACATCCGCAGCACTCCCGTGTTGCATTATTCGTCTCTAATCTACGAATGGAATTTGAATACTTTATTCCACACCTTCAAATTGGCACAATCGTTGTCGAATGATAATATAAATTAATAGAAAAATGCAAAAGACGGCTGCTGCAATAGTTGTACCCCCGCAAAAAAACCCTAAAGCGCAAGATTCGGCTTCAGTCTCTGTGCCTTGACGACACCGTGTGGCTGTTTCAGGTTATAGACAGTTACAAATTTATTCTGTAAAAGTTAGGGCTTAGTTTCCTTTCTCCCACCTCTTAACATCTGCTAAATTCATTACAACGTTTCAACATTTCTCTGCCTTCTCCCGCATGAACGTTTGCAGCCCCTCGCTTTTTTAAACCCTTTCATTTGTTTAATTTTCTTTTTCAAAATCTCATACACAGCTGTCAAAATGCTACATATAAAAGTCATGTAACATGTTTTCGTGTTGCTATTCTTTATGCAGAGGGTTATAAAATTGAACAAGATGAAACGTATTCACGCAAAATGAATTTGGCTTGACTTTTTAAAATACTTCAATATAGGTGTAGGGGTAGACCATTCAACTTCTGGAGCCTATTCCTACATTCATTAGCTTATAGTTGATCTGTATCTCAGCTCCCTCTGTCTGACTTGGTTCGGTGTTGTTCAATAACTTGCCTAACAAAAAACAATCAATCTCATTTTTGAAATTTTCAATTGATCAAATGGCAGTTCTTTATTTTGAAGTGTGAGGAGGGTGGGTGGCAAAGATTCCAGATTTCCAATTTCCAACGTGATGAAGTGCTTCCTGATCTCAGGCCGTAAAGCCCAAATCTAAATTGAAGGTCATTCCCCTTTCCACACTACTGGAAATAGATTATCTCTGTTTAGCCTATCAAACTCTTTAATCGTCTTAAATAATAAGATACCTGAAATATCTTGAAGCAACTCTTCAATGCATACACTATTTGACAGCATGATTAGGAGTACAATAGTGTAGTAATTACACATTACTGTGGAGAAAAGGCCTGGATTACCAATCAAGACAATATGAGTTCAACTCTCACCAGGGCAGCTAGCAAGCAATTAGGAAGGCAAATGGCATATTGGCCTTAAGAGGATTGGAGTACAGGAATAAAAAAAAAACCTTGCTTAAAATTGTGCAGGTTTGTGGTGAGAACATATCTGGATAACTTTGTGTAGTTTTGGTCTCACATTTAAGAAAGCATATTGGAGGCAGTACAGTGAAAAATTATTAAATTATTATCTCGGACAGGGGAGTGGTTTATGATGAAAAATTAAGTTATTCAGACTTATATTTTCTCAAGTTTAGATGAATGAGAGATCATCTCATTGAATTTTATTTTGGGTGGAAGCTGGAGAAGTGACCATCCTAGGCATGTTAAAGAAACCATCCCCTTGGTATACACTGGATCTGCTCAGGTGAGGAGGAATACAACAGATAGCTACAGACTCTGAAAGACATCCTTGTAAGAACAGGATATGGCACTCAACTCATCGGTAGACAGTTCAGATGCACCATAGCGAAAAACTGCATCAACCTCCTTAGAAGACAAACATGGGAATGATGGACAGAGTGCAGTACTTCCCCGGAGTGCAAAAACTACAACATCTTCTTCGAAGCCTTCAACATATCATCAATGAAGGGGAAGATCTCACCAAGGCCATCTCCATACTCGCACTACTTGCCTTCAAACAACCATGCAACCTCAAACAGACTAATGTTCGCAGCAAGCTACCCAGCCTTCAAGAGAAAGCCACACAACCTGCCACAGCAACCTCTGCAAGATGTGTCCGATCATCAACACAGATACCACCATAACACGTGAGAACACCACCCAACAGGTGCACAGTACATATTCATGTGACTTGGTCAACGTTGCCTACCTTATACACTGCAGGAAAAAATATCCTGAGGCATTCGCAAGACCATACAGACATTACGACAATGGATGAATGGACACTGCTTGACAATCACCAGACAGGAGTGTTCTCTTCCTGTCAGGGAATACTTTAACAGTCACGGGCATTCAGCCTCTGATCTTCGGGTAAGCATTCTTCAAAGTGGGCTTCAAGACACATGACAATGCCGAAACTGATAGCCAAGTTCCGAACTCATGATAATGGCTTCAACTGGGATCTTGGATTCATGTTACACAACGTGTAATCCTTACCAATTGCCCTGGGCTTGCAAAATCCTACTAACTGTCCTGGCTTGAAACAATTCACACATTTTTAACCAGTGATTATCCCTCTCTCCATCCGCATTATCTGCATCTGTAGAGACTTGATTACCTGTTAAGATTCACATTCCAACCATTATCTTGCAATTGTTCCTTTGTCCATTTATACTGTGTTTGTGAACTCAACTCTCAAAGAACAAAGAACAACACAGCATGGGAAACAGGCCCTTTGGCCCCATGGGCCTGCGCTGCCCCCTCGCGTTTCCACTTCCACCCATGACCCTTGTCTACATTTATAGAAATCTGCATTCATCTGATGAAGGAGCAGCATTCCAAGAGCTTGTGATACCAAATAAACCTCTTGGACTTTAACCTGATGTTGTGAAACAGTGAAGGAACAATAATATAACTCCAAGTCAGGATAGTGAGTGGTTGGAGGAGAACTTCCAGGTGATGATGTTCCTACGTATCAGCTACCCTTATCTTTCTGAATGGCAGAGGTTGTGGTTTGGAAGGTGAGTTATGAGGAGCCTGGCTGAGTTCCAGAGGGGATAGCTTCTGTGTATCAACAGCACACATTGCTTCTATTGTGCGTTGGTAGTGGAGGGAGTGAATGCTTGTGAAAGAAATGGCAACCAAGCAGGCTGCTTTGTTCTGGATGATGTCAAGCTTCTTGAGTGTTGGAGCTGCACCATCCAGGCTAGTGGAGAGTATTCCATTACACTCCTGACTTCTGCCTTGTAAATTATGGACAGATTTTGGGGAGTCAGGAGGTGAGTTACTCACCACAGGATTCTTAGCCACCGACCTGCTCTTAGAGCCACAGTACTTATATGGTTATTTCAATTGTGTTTCTGCTCAGTAGTAATACCCAGGATGTTGATCATGGGTGACTCAGTGATGGTGATGCCTTTGAATGGTAGATTCTCTCTCTTTGGAGATTTGTGGCATTTGTGTAGTATGAATGTTATTTGCTACCTGTCAGCCCAAGCCCAAGATATAGATGATCCTGAGGGAATTTGATGTGGGTGTTGAGAGAGATTGTTTCTGCTGGTCAGGGAATCTAAACCACGGGACACAGTCTATGTATAAGGGCCCCATCAATTAGGGCTGAGATGAGGAGAAATTACGTCACTCAAAGTGAACCTATTCAGTTCTCTCCTCAAGACACTCAACAATGCTCCATTGTTAAATATATTTAAGGCTAGCTTACTTAGACTGATTTTTGGTGTCTCAGGGAACCAAGCGATCTAGGGACTGGGCAAAAAAGGTGGAGTTTGGTGCAGCCCAAAATTAGTCAAGATCGCATTAAATGATGGAACAGGTTCATCTGGCCATTTGGTGTACTCTTGATTAGAAACATAGGAATTGGGAGCAGAAGTAGGCAAATTTAAATCTTTCAGCCTTCTCTACCATTCAATCAGATCATGGCTGATCTCTCCCTGGTCTCAAATTCATCTCCCTACTTGTTCCCCATATCCCCTCATCTCTTCTTAAAATTAGAAATAAATCTAACTCCTTTTTGAAACCATTCAATGATTTTGACTCCATCGTGCTATGGGGCAGCGAGTTCCACAAATTCACCACCCTCTCTGAGAAAGCACCCTCTACTGCTTCTCAACCTATATCTGTGACTGCTTGTTCTAGATTGCCCCATAAAAAGAAACATTTAGTCTACATTTACTTTATCAATCCTTTTTAAAATTTCATATACCTTGATCAGATCCCCTCTGATCCTTCTAAAATCCAGTGAGTATAAGTCCAAACTGTTTAATCCCTCCTCACATATCAATCCTTTCATCCCCATTCTATTGCTTGCATTCTTTTCTTGAGAATTTGAATTCCATTTGTAAATAAAAGTTTGTAAATAAAATGCTTGTATCATTAGAAGTGACAATACATGTGGTATTTTGTAAGAGCTGATCATTTGTAATACTGTCGTCTCCGCTGGGAAGAGTGAATGCAGTGTACCATAACATGGCCAATTAAAAGTAGTATCTGTGTGAATGATTTCCAGACCTAAAACACTGCCTGAAAGATGGTGAATAATCAAAGACTAGAGAGCACCATCACACACTTTGTGGAATTCTCAAAGTTAAAATTGAGGATGTTTTGAATGTTTCAAAAGATTGGTCCATATGCACACCTTACATTCGTGAACAGTTTGGAGAGTCAGCACATAATATATAATATGGAGGTGAGTGCATTTTCATTCCACAGGTGTATGAACTGTCAGCAGATATAAATTTTGAATAGTGTATGTAATTGAATAGAAAAATGGCAAAATGTTTGAGATCAACGAAGGAATGAAATTGATGTATTTATGAATGATGACTTAATATTTGGAAGGAAACAAATAAAATAGCGATGGGAATAAAGTTAATGCTTTCCTTCACCATTATGAGGCCAGATACCTTCGATACAATCCCTAACCAGATTCCAGTCCAATGAAGAATGCTGAAGTAATTAAGATTCTGGATTCCCAATATGGCATGACGAAGAATGAAAGTGTTCTGAGAGTTGAATTATGAACATAGGAACAAGCGTAAGCCATTTGGCCCATCAAGCCTGATCTGCCATTCATTTAGATTATTTCTGATCATCTCCCTCATTACTACTTTACCATCTCCATATTCCTTGATATCATTTGACTCCAAAGATCTATTGATTTCTGTCTTGGCTGTATGCACTGATTGAGCTTCCACAGCCCTCAGGGTAGAGAATTCTGAAAACCTACTGCCCTCTGACTGAAGAAATTCCTCCCCATCACAGTATGAAATGACCTGCCCTTTATATTATGTTCCAAAAACAGAAAATGCTAAATAACTTCAACAGGTCTGACAGTATCTGCAGGAGAGAATAGAGGCAATATTTTGAGTCAGGATGACCTCTTTACCTTAGATTATGTTCCCTGGTTTTAGACTCACAGGCAGGGAAAACATCTTGTCTACATACAGCTTGTCACTCCCTATAAGATGTTTGTAAGTTTCAATGAAGTCAGCCCTCATTTATGAAAACTCCAGGAGTATAGAGCTGGTCTCATCAATTTCTCCTCATAAGACAATCCCTCCATCTAAAGATTTATCTGGTAAACATCTGTTGCATTCCTATCATGGCAAGTATATCATTCCTTAGATAAAGGGACCAAAACTCCGCATAGTATTCCAGGTGAAAGTTTGCCAAGGCACTCCCCAATCTCCCATCATTTAAGAAATAGTCTATCTTTCTGTTTTTTTTCTGTTATGTGAATGTTTTAGTTAAAATTTCCCATCAATTTTATAGAATATCTCTACATTTACAAGTAATTATCTGGAGGTTAAGTGCAGTATTGTAGTGATGATAGTGGCAAAGAGAGTTGGTGTGATGACATATTCTTATTTGACCCCAGCCTTCATGGAGATAGGGCTTGTGGTGTTTAAGTGGTTATGATCATGGCTTGCATGTCATCGTGATTCACAAAGGATGGTAAAAAATTTCTGAGAAAAGCCAAATTTGAGGAGGATACCTCCTCTGTAACTCTTTACAATTGACAGAGCTGGGAGCCAAGCATGAAGGGGAGTTCACTAAGAACAGGGAGGCAGTCAATGCTTGTTGAAGAGAACATTTTGACGAACTTCTCAATTGAGACTCTGAAAATAGAGATAGACAAATCCCAATTACTATTCAGACGAAGAGTTACCTTGACTTGAAATGTTGGCTGAGTTTTTCCAACATTTTCTGTTTTTGTTCCAGATTCCAGCATCACAGTATTTTGCCTTTATCTTAATGTTCTTAATATAGCTGAGGAAAAGCACACCTTATGTGTGTTCAGAGGAGGTGATGGCCTAGTGATATTATTGCTAGACTATTAATCAGCTAATGATCTGAGGACCCAGGTTCAATCCTGCCATGGCAGACGGTGCAAGTTGAATGCAATAAAAAAATCTGGAATTAAGAATCTACTGATGACCGTGGAGTTACTGTTGATTGTTGGGAAAACGCATCTGGTTCACTAATGTCCTTTAAGGAGGGAAATGTGCTGACGTTAACCTGTTCTGGCCTACATGTGACTCCAAAACCATAGCAATGTGATGGATTCCCAACTATCCTCCAAGAGCAACTAGAGATGGGTAACAAATGCTGGTCAGCCAGCAATGTCCCATGAACGAATTTAAAAAAGTAAATTAATGTATAGTTTCCATTTCCAACTGTTAGTGCAACTTATATGCTGCTGATTTTTTTTTTTTGCTTTGATAGATCAACACAAACTAGATTGAAACTGCACAAAAACAATTTCCCGGGGATTCTTTCTGCTGCAAAATATAGACAAGTCTTAATTGCCTTGGCTGGATTCAATCTGCAATTCCAGATGTGTTCTCATCCAAATGATAGTATTCATGCTAAAGATGGGAATTCCTGTGGATTCTTGGTTGTTCAGCCTTGCTTCCCACATCTTCTATCAAAGCTTTTATTTCCATTTGAGAAAGACTGTCTTTCATAAATCAAACCTCATCCAACGTAAAGACATGATATCCAGCCAGTACCATCTTGGAACTCAGGCGCGTGTACTAGCACATGTTAAATACATTTATTGTTTCTAATACATCAATGCAGATAGGGTGGTCTTCAATGGAAGCAATTGGGGTCTCACCCACCAGCTGGAGTGTCAGCAAGAGCCAGATGTTGTCTCTTTTTGGGAAGCCCCACTGAATCAAGTATAGTACAGAGGCACCAGAAAAGCCTCTAATCAGAACATTTGGACTTTAAGGGTTCAGCCTTATCTCACTCATCATTTAGAATGTCCTCTAGTTCCAGTTCTACATGAATTAAACTGTAAACCCAAGACTTTCAATTTGAAATTTTCCAGCATGTTTGCATTCTATAGTGCAGGCTGATGCTTTCTCAGCAACAAATTTCAGGCGACTATTATCTCACAATTTGCTTAAAATAAACTTCCATGATAGCGTCACTCAGGGATATTACAATAGTGCCCCTTTGCAAAATGTTTAGTTGATCAGCAGTTTTTGTAGAGTGAGAAAAGCTACATAAACCTTTCAGGTTGATGCTATTCCAATATTCTGCTTAAAAAACTTGTGACATGGATCAATTTTATGACCAAGGCTAAAGTCCCACCGCTGTGACTGAAAGTGGTGTGACCCTACTTTGATCGCCTGCAGGACCAGGGAGGCATATTCCCATGATGGCCAATTAAGTCGCAATACTTGGGACGCTGGGGTCAGAAGTGGGTTGATGAGGGCAAATGGCATTGTTGCCCTAGTGGCGGTGATTGCTCCTTAGGGCCCTCTGAGAGTCCTGGAGTACACAAAATGTAGCTCCTCTTCAAGCCCACTGGCCTGCTGCCAGATTTCATGGGACAGTCTCCTCTAGAGTTGATGGACTGCTCTGCCATTGATAAAATGCCTGTGGAGTTGGCAAGAGGCCTTTATTTGGTGATGTAAGTGCTTCAATTGTGTGTCCAGTGAACAGCATGTCTGTGAGCTTCCCTGCTGCAAGGAGGCAGGAGGACCTCAGATATGCCTTTAGATGCCTTCCCATACTATTTTTCCAGCCTTCTCACCTCTCAGCTTGTTCCCATAGGACGAATAAAAGTCCTTTCTTAACTATGTTGCCAAAGACGTTGCCTGGCCTGGTGAATATTTCCAGTAATTTTTTTTTAAATGTGATTTCCAGCAACCACCTATTTTAATTTTGTATTCCCATGTAATCTGGATATTTGTATTTTTCACAGGTATATTTTTTCAATTTGTCCAGTGAGGGGTTATGAAAATATGCAGTGAGGCTTGAAATGAATGATGAACATTCAGAGCAACAACAATGATGAATAAATCTACTTCATTCATTCACAAACAGACAGAGATCAAAGAAATTCACAACATTCTGAACATAAGAACATAAGAAATAGTTCTTATGTTCAGAGTGTTGTGAATATTTACATTTTTTTTATATTCATTCGTGGGACTTGTGTATCACTGGCTGGCCAGGATTTATTGCCCATCCCTAGTTGTCCTTGGAGGGCAGTTGAGAGTCACCCACATTGCTGTGGCTCTGGAGTCAAATTGTAAGCTGCACCAGATAAGGATGGAATAGGACCAGGAAGGGGGGAAGTGAATATATTATCTATATATTCACGATATTATAATATTAACTGCATTTAGTCTATATTCTCTTTTAAGCCTTGTAGTCATTAATTGCTTAAAAAATTCATAAGTAACTTTATTTATTTATTTGGTTTGGAAAGATGGTCCCATAAATGAATGAAAGATAGTGTGCAATTTGTACCTTTAGTTCTTGGGATTCCTGCGCATGTGCTGGCCAGACATTGGCTGCACTTGTGTAGCTGGTCCATTTTCACTGCCTTCAGTCTGGTAAATGGCCCTGTGCACATGTATAGTTCATTGTTGAATTACTTTCATCTTGGAAATTTGTTCTGTCCTCCTGCAGAGGGGAAAAATAAACCAAACTGAAACAGCGCATAAAGGAGGTTTGGTGACTTGGAAGAAGAAAGCCATTCCAATGAAGGTGTCCCAAGGAGCAGGATATGGGAAGAGAACTGATAAAAATTTTCAAATAATGATGATCCCAAATCAAGAAGGAGGGCAGAAACAAATTCTTGAAGATAGTTCCAAGCCAATGAAGAAGGACAGTGTGATCATACTGTGCTATTGATATACTTTAAGGGGACTATTTAGTTCTTTTTCTATAAGTAGTCAGTATGTCTAGCAGGCACGCAGCTCACTTGCTGGGAAAGCAGATTAATTATTCATTTTAGACTTGTAGTATTTACTTAGAAGAGAGCAAATGGACTCTTGTTTATAACAGAAAAGGTCCCCTGGATATTTTTTTGATTAAAGAAATGGAAGGTGGATTTAGGTATGTAGGGTTGTGTAGAGCTAGGTCTGTGGCAAGGAATTGTTGCTGGTTTAGTTCCAGTTTAGAGTTCAGTTTCTGGCTGTGGTTGATTACGATGTAAAGATGCCGGCATTGGATTGGAGTGGTAAGAACTCAGTAAGAATTTAGCAACACCAATTATTAATCCAACCGATTTATTTGATAGTAAAATAGCGAGCTTTCAACACTCCCGTGTCTTCATCAGGCAAGTGCAGTGTTCTGGTCTGCAATAGCACACATCAGCACAGACAGTCAGAGATTGCTGATTAGAATGCGAACAGACAGAAGTCTGCAAGCTGCTTTGAAAATCAGAACTGCTCTGATAACTTCAAGGCTATTAACACAACATGTAGAAAGTATGCCTGGGTTTGCTAACTGTATTTAAAGTGGCATTTGACTCTAAGAGGAATGATGGTTATTTGGAACTGAAATAATATTAAGTCAGAAATTAGAGTTGTTTCCATTCATTATTCAACTTTTTTCAGTTGTTAAAAGTTAATCTGCTTCATTTTGTTTGAGATACATTTAACCTATATTATGAACAGAGCTTGCTTTGATAAAAGATCCCTAATTTGTCAGTAGAATTACTCCTGGAGCAAAGGATCCTATTCTCACAATTATGCCAAAATAGAAAAAAAATGTTAGGTCTAATTTGGCTTCATGATATATCCTGAGGTTCGGGTCCAGAACCATAACAGGAACCGGAAACAGGTCTTGTTGAGTTAAGTTCAAAGCAAGGAGCAAAGATAAGTGCTCCAAATTAAGAAGGCATAGCCACAAGGAGCAGACTTGGAGCAGAATGGGCTTGAGAGATGCCTGAAAATCTGAGGAAGCAGCCAAAGTTTGGCAACTCCTAACTGTGGGCCTTTGGAGCAGAGTGTTCTACTTGACATGACAGAATGAATATCTGAGTGTGTACATGGAAAGTGAAATTTGTACGTACATGAAAATCCAGGATAAAGCAGCATGGTTTTACAGCCACTGGGTATCAGAGGGGAGTTGTTGAAAAAGCCATACGATCTACTTTGGATGACATGTGTCACTTCATTTTGGAACATTGTGAATTTAGCTATTAGTTTATATGTTCTGCATCTATTTATGCTGAACATTAGAGTATAAGATAAATAATCTTTATGACTTTGTATATATCGGTAAAGGTATAGTTGGAGCAAAGGAATAATGTGGTTTGTCTCAATTATTGGTCCAACTTTTTGTCCAATGTAATATAGTTCATTTTTAGAAAAGAATCCCTACAGTACAGAAAGAGACTCTTCAGCCCATTGAGCCTGCACCGACCACAATCCCACCCAGACCTTATTCCCTTAACCCCACACATTTACCCTGCTAATCCCCCTGACACTGAGGTCAATTTAGCATAGCCAATAAACCTAACTTGCACATCTTTGGACTGTGGGAGGAAACCCGAGTACCCGGAAGAAACCCATGCAAACACGAAGGTAGTGCAAATACACACAGATAGTGACCTGAGGCCGGAATTGACCTGGGTCACTGGCGCTGTAAGGCAGCAGTGCTAAACACTGTGCCAGCCATGTTTAATAAATGTTTTATTCTTTTGTCAAATCATTGTCAGCAGACTCCTGTAAATCTGTTCAGTAACTGTCCTTGATGGTTTCTGAAAGAAAGTTCGGGTCTATGAAACTAGGTTTCATCTCTGAACAGACTTGTCCAGCATTGTCAGCTGGGATCGTAGCAAAAGCTTGGTTAAAGAAAATTGGTTTTAAGGAGCATCTTAACAAGAGGAAAGCAAAGTAAAAGATGGGAAGGTTTAGAAAGGAAATTCTAGAGCTTGGGGCTTAATCAACTGAAGGAACAGCCACTAATGGTGGAGGAATTGGAATTTGGGATGCTGAAAAGGCCATGGCTGGAGAAGCACAAACATTTGGGTGGCAGAGTGGTACAGTGGTATGGCATCAGGGAACCCTGGTTACATTCAAACCTTATCTGTGTGGAATTTGCATATTCTCCCCATTTCTGCCTGAGTTTCCTCCAGATACTCTTCCCATGGTTCAGATGTGTAGATTAGGTGAATTGGCCATGCTAAATTGCCCCTTGGTTTCCTGGGATAATAGGGGGATTAATGATGTTACAGGGATATATCCTCTGTGGTAGTTAGTGAAGATTCAATGGGCTGAGTGGCCTCCTTCTACTGTATAAGGATTTTATGATCTGGGTGGTTACAGAATTGGAGGTGATTAAGAGAAAAGAACAAAACCATGATGGGATTTGAAAACAAGAATGAGAATTTTTAAATTGAGGCATTGTTGGACCATGAATCAATTTAGGTCAGTGTGCACAATAGCAGCGTCCTTCTTTATAATGTTCTTTTATGCCATTAGAGGAACTAAAGGAAAATATGTTGCTGACTTATCTATTCAAATATTGGTTCAGCAGATAAGATTCCTGTTGGGCAGAGCAATTGGAAAATGCACCCCATGACGTCTGTGTTTTAAGATTGTGTTTAGCTGAACAGATAAATTGGATGTGGAATTACAAAATAGCATTATTTGGTGTCAGTTTAACAATACAATTCTCTATCAGCAATTCAGGTTTATGTTGGTTTAAAGGTAATGAAAAAATTAACAGCATTCAATAAAATGTGACATATTAGATTATGTAATTAGCTAAATTAGACTTTTTCAATTTATGTAGTACAAAAAAAGGTGTCAATTACACACTGCATTCCCTGAACGTTTTGTGGCTAGCTTGTCTCCTTTGCTTGGTCTAAAAGAGGATTTGGCAGCGGAACTGACTGTGCAAAACTTTTTGTCAGCAGGTGGCAGCATTAAACACCCTCAAAGCTCAAAGACACCGAAGGGTGAAAACTGATGCAGAAAATCTTGGGAATAGATAACAGCATTCCAGTCAATGTTTCGAGGGGACAAGACTGTCTCATGAAGCTGTGTCTAGTAGCACCTTTCTGTGTCACCCTCAATGCAGCAGACGCTGTGTACAATCATCTACATGTAGCAACCCCAGTGAAGACCAAAGGGGCACTGAATGCTGGCAGAAGCACAACAACTTTAAATGATTCCATCTATTTCAATGCTGAGTGTCTCGGAGAGATACTGCTTATGGCTAAGTATCCAGATGGATAAGACATGTCAAACAGCAACTATGTGTTTTCCACATTTAACAGTGATTGTGCTGTCTTGGGAACTTGCTGTCTGCTTTAATCTGTAATAACTCCATGTCAAACACTATGGGTGAGATTTTTCATGCTCCCCCACCCCAACCCCAGCATGCGTTTTGTGGCAGAGGCCATCAGCAAGATTTTCCAGTCCTAACGATATCCATTGTTCGCACCCTGCACCACCGGGGGAAGCTCACCGCCAGTGGAAATGACCAGAAAACCGCTATGTTAAAATTAGGAAGGCTGTTTAAATAAAAGCAACCAAGCACTTTGAAAAGTAGGAATATTATGATAAATCTGTAACAAACCTTGATTAGGTCACATAAGACAAAGCAGAATTAGGCCATTCGGCTCATCAAATCGAATACTGCACGCTCTTGCCATCTTACGAAAATAATAGAGACGCTAGAGAAGGTGCAGAGAAGATTTGCAAGGCAGAAACCAAAGCGTGTGGGTCTGTATATCAGGAAATAACTAACAGGCTGTCTTTCTTCTCTTTTGAAAAATAAGAGGCTGATACTAAATTAATAGAGATCCTTAAAATTATGAAAGATTTTAATAGAATGGAAAAGAACAGAACAGGGATGCTTGTGCTGCTTTTTTAATGCAGCAGACCAACAGATTCTAGCAATGGCCAATTTGCACTGGGTCCTGGGCCTCCACATGTTTCCCAGCCTACATTTTTTGGTATTGATGGATCCACATTGAAAATCAGTGTAACAACGTAACCATGCGTTAACATACCTTAACATCTAATTAGTGGGTGCACGACTAGAATCTCCGTCACTGCTAGCATCTCCCCCCTCCCCCCGCCACGCTTGCGTGACATCATGCTGGCGGGGTTTGCAGCTGCTGTATAAAAGTCACGACCTGGCATGGCAGCATTGAACAGGAGTATATAGGTAAACTTTGTGGAGTGGCAGCTCCCAGACTGCAGAGGAGGTTGGAAACAGGGCTTGGAAACTTTCTACTTGTTATGGGGGAGTTTTTGGAGAGCTAGAAGTGCTATCCCCAGGCCCAGGGATGCTCCATGTAGTCTGTGTGCTCCTTTACTGAGTGCTGGTCAAGCTGCCATCTGCAGCCACTGGGCTGTTCCATTTCTCTGGCTTAGAGTGTGGTGAGGATCTGGATTGAGTGTTGGAGTTTGGAGGCTGGGGTTGGTGGGGCAGGTGGGGGGGGGGGTGGTGTATAGAGAAGTGGGGGGGCTAATCGGTTGAAGCAGCTGGTGTTCCAAGCAGGGGTGTTCAAGTTAAAATAGACACTCACCCTACAAGTACTCTGCAGTGAATGGGAACCCATCTTGTGATAATGAAGAGTCTTTCCCGTGTGCCTGATCTGCAACACATGCCTAAAAGGGAATACTATAGCTGCATTCATGGCTCAAGAGTGTGCAGTGGTCATGCCCATACACCAATTTGCATGCTCTCTCTGCCAGCTGTGTTCACAATGCCAATGGCAGGCAACTTAATCAGGTGACATATGGCACCATAGATTGTGTTGTAGTGTCAGCATCTACAAGTGTTAGGGTCCTAGTGAGGGATGGGGGAGTGGGTTGGGAGGTGCTCAGGTAATTGAAACCAGTGAGTGACATTAATCTATCAATCTCTCTCTCTTACTCCCACCTTGCAGAATACATCTTGGTCTCACTGATTTAGAGTTGTCCACCATGACGGTAACTGAGGAAGTGGAAGGTGTGGGGATGCCACTCCAGGAACAGTCAGTGGCAGGCCCTCTGGAAGGAGGGCAGGGGGCTGCTGATGATGGCCATGAAGTGGGAGTGCAGTCTTCCAAAAGGTTGGTCAGAAGAAGGAAGATGCGGAGGTGTAGGTGGCACCAGACCAGAACATCATTCAAGGGTTGTCGGAAGTAATAAGCCATTGCAGGCTCGAACTATCTAAGGACACGGTGAGCCACCTGTGTGACGTGCTCATTCACCTGGCACCTGAGGGGAGAGGCAGCCATGCACTGCCAGAAGACATTAAGGTGATGGCAGCACTTAATTTCTACACAATAGTGTCGTTTCAACATCTATGGAAGCTCTCAGTTCTCAGTCTACAGATGTGTTTCCAGGTGACAAATGTTTTGTTCACCTGGGCAGGTCAATACATTCACTTTGATGTTGGATAGGGTCAGCAGCAGGTCCAGGCTGCAGGCTTCGCCACCATTGTCAGATGCTCCGTGTGCAGGGGTGTAGTGGACGGGACACACATTGCCCTGCAGTCCCAGTGAGGTGAAGGGCAACCATTAATGAACAGAAACAGCTTCCACTCCTTCAATATACAAATAGTACGTGACCATCGGATGATCATTATGCAGCTCTGTGCACGCTATCCAGGGAATGTTCATGACTGTGCTGAGTCGGTCAGATATTTCTGGGTTTTTTGAATACCAGTCCAAGCTGCCGGGATGGCTTATGGGAGATATGGGCTACCCACTGAGGTCATGGGTAATGATGTCTGTGCAGAGGCCTGAGACCAAGGTGGAGACCCACTACAATGAAGCCCATGCTTCTACCTGGTTCATAGTCGAACATTGCATAGTCCTGTCGTAGATGTAATTCTGCTGCCTTTCAGTATGACCTTGAGTGGGCCTGTCACGTTATCATCGTCCACTGTACTCTTCACAACACTCATTTCTCATGTTACTTAAACTGATGCTCCTTTTGAAATTTGGTATTTTTGCATCTGTTCTAATGAGTGCAAAACAAAAAACTTTGACATGTCTCTTTTTTACCAATCAATATATGAGTACTGTACTCCAAACAACCATTGTCAATTATTTTAGAGAAGCAAATTAGAAGAAAACAGTCCCAATCAGAAGTAAGTATAGATGATATAGTTAATACAGGAAAGCTTAACAGACATTACAGGAACTTGTGAAAGCAGTGATTAAACAGCACATTCCTGTACATGCAAGATTACTATACATACTCACTGTATAACAAGAACATTTCAATTTTCTGATTTTTACCTAACATTTATTAGCCCTTTTGTTCAATTTTAGCATTTATGGTTATTGAGTCTGAGACATAGCAGCAGCAGCAAATAGTTTTCTCATCTGTAGCTTCCTGTGGTGTCTGAAAGATCAATAGAAAGCTTAGTAACTAATTTTGCTTCCATCAAGCTAAACTCTTTCAAGATGTACAATGGCTAAAGAGTTCCTCTGTTTGAAGGGTGAAGCAGCATCATTGACCTGTGTTCAACAAACCAGGTTAAAAGTTTTGTTAACAAGTAACACACCAATGACATCTTCTCACATTAATAACAAATTAACTGAAAATCTCTGGCTATATAATTTCTAAATTAGTGGTTTATCCAGAGAGTTTTATTACAGGCATATGGGTTTTGATATTTATGGGGAGGCAGGGAGGATGATGGGATGACTGAAAATAGCTGAAGAGCACAGCAAAGTCAGGAAGAGGCACTAACGAATTTAATGGCAGGACCTCATTATCATTGTTTTCTTCCGTTTTTGGCCACGCAGACAGCCAAAGTGACAGCCAGGCTGACTGCTGTGGGAAAACTATAATCAAGGAACTATGGAGACATTCCCCAACAATCATGGGTGGCATGAGACAGTGACAGGAATCAATAGAGATTGTGACGTAGGGACACCAATGGTTCAGGGGCTTGGGCATGAGGTAAAATTGACAGTGATTGTAGCAGAGAGGTTGTGTTCTGGCTTAGAGAATGACTCTATAAAAGAGATGCTACGATTGACAGAGGAGAGGTTGTCGGCTTCCTTCAGAGTAGTGGGGTGGGAAACATTCCTACTTTTCTTGGCCCACAAACTGGAAGTAACGTGTAGTTTGTGGAGTCAGACATCCTAGACTCTGACTCCCCACTTCTTTACTGAGTACCCTGAGCTCTGGGGAATCATCTGTAAAACTTAAAGATGGCTTCCAACTGTGTTGTGGGTGAATGATATAAATGTACTGATGCAGTGTCCTGTCTCTCCATGGCGCAGTGTTTGGGCACAATAAAACTCTAAGTGCCAATTTGCTATGGGATTGGAACTCCATTCTCTGTTCTTTCGGCATTAACTACTCCATCTATTCCCTAACCTGCCCATCATGGGGTTGTGAAAATCAAGTTTGTTAATTCTGCTGGAATAGACAATGCTGCTCCCATATCCAATGCATCGATCAACAATTATATTCCTCCTGATGAACAAGCCCAAACACTCATAAATCATTGATGTGAAAGATCTCTATAGGTTTTATATATTCACAGTAAAATTGATTAAAAGCTAGAAATAAAGCACCATTTACAAAAACTCCCCATTTTCATGAATATTCATGTGAAGTTTGCAGAAATCATTAAATTGAATATGAACACAAAGGCAATTGAATCTTAGTGGGGAAGGGGAGAGAGTGGTGAAGCGATCAAATTTATTTAAAATCTAATGAAGAATTTGAGCGATTGAGAGAACTGTCATAGTGAAGGAAATCAGTCAGATTTCAAATCATAAAAAGTTTATTAAGTAGATATTCTGTTTGATCTGGCTGGCCAATGGGCATGGAGTGGAAGACATGGACCCTATGCCATATTGAAAGCGTGAGGTGAAAATCATACTATGGAATGTGCTGCTGACCATGAAGGACTCTTGAAGTTCACAACTGCCCTTCCTGAGAGCCTTCTAGTCAAAGATAGATGCAAGTTCATGTAGTCTACTGCTTTGCATTGCTATATTAAAGAGAGACATCATCATGGAAGCCTTGGGAGCAGCAAGATTCTTGGGTACAACACTTGAGCCAGCAGGAGGAAGAGGAAAGGTTTGAGAACTTGCAGAAAATAACCTATTGCTAGCCTGTTTAGTGCAACCTGGATGGATGGCTTATATCTGGCACTCAGCCCACATCTTACACAATACAGTTGTGGAAATTAAGTTACGACAAACAACTCTGTTAAGTAATGGAAAATGATTATTAGCCTATGAGGCCAGTGCCTATGTACTCAGGATAAGAGACTAATACAATTTATGTCAATTCCATAAACACTGCACTCCAGGCCAGGGCAAGAGGCACATGACATGCAGAGGCCGCTGGGATCAAATAAATTGCTTAATAGGAGCTGTAGGAGTAGAGTTAAGAGAGAAATCGGGAGGGCAAAAAAGGGGCACGAGATAGTTTTGGCAAATAAGGCAAAGGAGAATCCAAAGAGCTACAAATACATAAAGAGCAAAAGAGTAACAAGGAAGAGAGTAGGGCGTTATCTCCAATTGCAAAAGGAGCTTGATCAATTGTGCTAATGGGCTGACAGATGGCAGATGGAATTTAATTTAGACAAATGCAATGCAAATGTGATGCATTTTGGTAGATTGAACCAGGATAGGGTTCAATCTAATTAGGGTTTAATGTAGGGTGCTAGGGAGAGTTACAGAACAAAGAGATCTGGGGATACATGTTCATAGTTCCTTGAAAGTGGAGGCATGGTGGACAAAGTGATGAAGAAGACATTCAGCATGCTTGACTTCATCGGTCAGAACATTGAATGCAGGAGTTGGAATATCTTGTTGAAATTATGCGAGACATTGGTAAGGCCACACTTGGAATACTGTGAGCATTCTGGTCACCCTATTATAGAAAGCATATTGTTAAACTAGGAAGAATGCAGGAAGATTTACTAGAATGCTACCGGGACTTTATGGATTGAGTTATAAGGAGAGGCTGGATAGACTGGGACTTTTTTCTCTGGAGCATAGGAGGCTGAGGAGTGATCTTATAGAGGTCTATTGAATAATAAGGAGCATAGATCAGCTAGATAGTCAACATCTTTTCCAAAGGTAGGGGAGTCTAAAACTAGAGGGCATAGGTTTAAAGTGAGAGGGGAGAGATACGCAAGTGTCCAGAGAGGCAATTTTTTCACACAGAGATGTTGAGTGTCGAGAACAAGTTGCCAGAGGTAATAGTAGAGGCGAGTACAATTTTGTCTTTTAAAAAAGCATTTAGATAGTTACATGGGTACAATGAGTATAGAGGGAAAAGGGCCAAATGCGGGCAATTGGAATTAGCTGAGGGATTTTAAAAAAAGGTGACATGGATAAGTTGGGCCGAAGGGCCTGCTTCCATGCTTTAAACCTCTATGACTCTATGACACAGGATGCAAACAAGGACAATTTACCATGACAATTATTAAATAACAAAATAGGATGCTAATCAGGGGGACAGTTTTCTCTTGGTTAAGTAAGGGCAACTGGCTATTCTGTGATTGATGGACTATGTCTGCAAATTAAGGATTAGAAAGTTGCTCATTTCTTATTTGATGTAATTAACTATAACTGCTAAGCACCTGTATGGATCGATGGAGCACCATACTGAAATTCACTGTTCACCATGTCTGTTCGTCTTGCTAGCAGGTTAATAAAAACCTTGAAAGATTTGAGTACTCACTGTGCATTGTTTGGGTTAATCCTTAACACAGTCCAGGGGCGCCTCAGATGGTTCTCAGTTGCCTTCACATTATGTTTCACACAGTTTCCAAAAGCTTGTGATTCTAAATAAACCTGTTGGACTTTAACCTGGTGCTGTGAGACTTCTTGCTGCACCCAGCCCAGTCCAACGCTGACATCTCCACGTCAAAGCTATAACAGAATACCCACTATTTTCTTCTACTTGATTTCCTTTTTTAAATCCCTAAACTACAGAAGGAAGCTATTTGGCTGATCAAATCTGCACCAAGCACAATTCCACCCAGGCCCTATCCCCATAATCCTCATTTTACCCTGCTAATCCCCCAATACTGGGGTGAATTTAACATTGCCAATGAACTTAACCCACACATCTTTGAACTGCGGGAGGAAACCAGAGCACTCAAAGGAAAACCACGCAGACATAGGGAATTAAACCTAGGTCCCTGGCACTATGAGGCAGCAGTGCTAACCACTGCACCATCATGCCTCCACTTATCTACCATTCCCTCAAATGCATTTATACTACTTGAGTTACTCACTTTCTGTGCAACAAATTCTATTTTCACCATATCCGGATGAAAAATTTTCTTCTGAATTCACGATTTTACTTTGTTATATTGATGGCCTTTGGTTTGCTCTATCCTCCAGTGGAAACATTCTCTTGGTGTCTACTCTAGACATCTATCAGGTTATATATTTCCTTCTCTTTTCAATAGTAAAGAGACCAAGCCTGTTCACCTTTTCCCGTTATCTTTTGTTAGTTTGCCCTGTGGTCAGGGCAAAAAGGAATCTTGCTGAATATCGATGGCCGAAATTCCCACAACAGGATCATTGAGGCTGTATGGACAGAATCTTCTAAATAGTCAGTGCAAACTCTCCCACACCAAAAGCAGTCACATGGTGTGAGATAAAGCTTGATGATTTCACAAGTGATCAACACAAGTCCTGTTGTCAACATCCTATCCTGTCAGAGCATAACGAGCAAGGCTCCTGTGAGGACAACAGGGCAAAAATAGCAAGACTTCAGCGAGAAATGTGGGCGTAAAAAAGATTATTGTAACTGATAACATTGGAGGCAATGTAACAGGGAAAGATCAATAAAAACATAGCAAGTCTCATCATGAATACTTTGGCCCTTCTCCAAACATTACAGCAACAATATACTCTCAGCCACTATTTCTCCAGGATCAAAATCCACTGGCGGACAATTTTAACTTTAATCACCAGGCAAATACAGGTGGTAGTAAATTGGCAGCCTAGATTGCACCTTATCTAATTTTATTTTTCATTGAATAGATTCTTATCAGTGTTTTTCACCCAATGAATGTAGCAAATATCTCCGCTGCGCAGAGGAAAACAATCTGTACCTACTATGTTTCAAATCATGGAAGGTACCCTGAAGAAGAGAAGCTCTCTGCTTTGACACTTATCCAAACACTTTCAGAAATACAACTATTGCCAAAAGCAGAAGGGCAGTAATATTTCAGGACAGTTTCCAAAAAAAGGTTGCTTGGTTAAAATGGTGAATGAATGGTGTAGCATTATAGCATTCCAGTTCAAATCATACTTCTCTATTTGTGTGGTAATCTACTGGTTGTGTCAACTTTTTTCTGAGTCAGATGTTTGTGGATTATATTCAGCACAGGCTGACATAAGATTGGCAGTTCTGTATCGTTTCAAGTTTGACATTAAAGCTAAGACCCTGTCTGTCTACAGGTGGGTATTAAATAAATCCATGTCACTATTTGAAGAAGAACATAGAATATTCTCAGTATGCTCACAAACATTCCTTCCTCAATCAAATCCAGCAAAAGGAGACTAACATTTTCATCATGTTCATGGGAACTTGCTGTGTACTTATAGATTACTATCACTGCATATTCATAAAGACTGCACTTCATATTAATTGACTGTCAATTAATTTGGGACATATAAGCAAACAAAAAACAATGGAAATGCCTGTGCTTGTACTGTAATGCAAACAAATCTAGCATATAGTCAGAGAGCAATGGGGATACATTTGTTTATTTAAATTCATGAACATTACTGTTACAAAGGTCAACACTAAGTGGGCAATACAGGTATTTATCAAAATCAAAACAGAATTACATTTTTGAATCATGGTTTGATCACAGCACACATATCAGAGTCAGCAGGATATAGCTTCAAATCCATTTATCACCCAACGATTGAGAAGTGTGGTCAGCAGGTTCTCAAAAATCATACTGCAGCACACAAAGGACGCACGTTTCCAAGATACAATGAAGGTGCCAGAGAACTATAATAACTCTATGCATTATCTGTAAAGGAACAATACTGTATTGCACAAAATAAATTAAAGCAAAACCACAAGCATGTGGTAAACAGCAGGTCCCAACCGGTACAATGGAATAATGGACCCACTCAGGTGCCTATTTTACACAGGCTGAGTATATGAGCCTGGTTAGTCAATTACAAATCCTATGTTCAATGAGTGCTACGAGGAAGTCAGTCAGTGATTCCCCATGGAAGTCATGAGGTTTATCACAGAGACATTATGAACTGCATCTTTAGGACACCCAATAAGTGACCCAGAAGTCAGATCCCCCAGTACAGACATATCCTCTAAAAAAAAATGTACAGCTAGACTGCACGAACAGAGAGACCTAGAGATTTGTGTATATTGATGGTGATGCCATCAATATACTCAAATCACTTTTAGGAAGGTGATTGAAATGGCGTATGGAAATCTGGGTTTTATAAATAGAGCCATAAAAGTGCAATAGAAATGAGATACCAACAAATCTTTATAAAACACTGGTTTTGTTTCAGTTGGAACGTTGAGTCTAATTCTCAGCATTACATGTTAGAAAGGATGTGAAAGCGTTAGAGAGGCTGCAGAAAAGATTTATGAAAATGGTTCCAGGTATGGAGGACGTCAGTTACATGGACACATAGGAGAAATTGGAGTTTGTAGAAAAAAATTAAAAGACAATTTGATAGATGTGCTCAAAATTGTATGAAGACAAGACTGAGTGAATAGAGAGCATCAGCAACCAATTTCAGATGATGACATAAGAATCAACATCAAGGAAAAACATTTATGATCAGCAAATGGAAACACTATCATTTGCAAGCCATGTGCTTTCCTGCCTTGGAACAATACAATTGTTCCTTCACTGTTGTTGGGTCAAAATTCTGGAATTCTTTCTCAAACAGCATTGCAGGTATTCCTATAATACACGGATTGTAGTGGTTCAGCAAGCCAGTTCATCACCACCTTCTGAAAAAGCAATTAGGGATAAGCAATAAACGCTGAGCTAGCGATTGATGCCCACATCTCATGAACAAACCTGGAAGAGGTTTGTGGGGCTACGGGGTACACAAGCCTAGTTGAATTGGACTTACTGATGTAGATGTGACAGGTTGAATAAATTCCTTCAGTGTAGTAGCCGTTTAACAATTTTAATTGAATGGACTAATCTAAAATGTAGTAAATACCATGTTAAATTACACTTCTATGAACTTCCGTTTGCAGAAGGATGAAGCTGATTGGATATTCATGTCTGCTGGGAGGCAGAATGGTAATGTGTTCAGAACTACCTGAAAAAAGCACATGCTAATACATTAGTTATTTAGAAATAACAGAAAAAAAATTATATTAATTCTACTGCGGCAAACAACTGCTGGCATTTCTGTTTCACAAGTGGTCCCACACAAAAGAAATACTGCCTTGCTGGAAATGAAATGTCATCACATTTAAATTTTCTGTGTTGCTCCCAGAGATGGAAGTGATTGGGTTGGGAGAAAGGATATGTTATTGAGTGGGAGTTGAGATGAAAGGACTGTAACTGGCTTTACAGTTGTGTTTTGATTTGGGTGAAAAGTACTGATGTGCAATCTTTTTCAAGGATATTGGCCCTTAAGAGAACAAACAAAAGAAGGTGAATCAATAAATCATTGCCCTTTTTGAAGGATTGGAACACCTGAGAGAAGAGGGAAATTATTCATTGCAACTTTCAATGAAAATGTTGATTGAAAATGGCCAGAAAGTGACTAGAATGATTCTCAGATACACTCACAGCATTATTGGGCTTTGTTGTAATTCGACTAAATATAGAGGAATTAATGAAGAATGCTCACAACATAGGCAGTACGTCCACCATGCCCACTCAATTTTGGTGATGCAAGGTATATACTGCTTTGAAGCACATATCTTGTTATAGTAAGAGTGGGCTGTAAATGCTGCATACATTTGTAATTAACGAACAACAGTAAGGGTGGATTGTATTTGTGGGGGGTGGTGGTTAAGGTGTGGAAAAGCCTTTACATTGAAAGACATTCTGCAGTTCTTGATAAGGTGGCATATTTAATAAATGGTGAGCTGTTGCTGCAGAGATATGTAGGAAATAAGAGTAAGGCATTTGGTTCTTTGGATCTGCTCCACAATTCAAAAAGATCATGGCTGATCTTTCACTTTATTTCCCTGCACCATCCCCATGTGCCTTGATATCTTTAATATCCAGAAATTGATCAGTCTCCATCTTGAGTTTACTCAATGAGAATTCCAAAGGTTTATCATGGTCAGAATGAAGAAATTGCTTCTCAGGTCTGTCTTATGTGCCCTGGTTGTAAATTCCCCAGCCAGCTGTAACATTCTTCCTGCATCTACCCTCTTCAACTCTGAAATAATTTTGTATGGCTCAATAAGGTCATTTTTCGTTCTTCTAAACTCATGAGAATACAAGCACAGTCTCCTCAATCTCTCCTCATCAAACAATGCTCCAGGTGTAGTGGCATCATGGCTCTCCATAAACTTTATAAAGTTTTCTTATTAATGTCACAAGTTGACTTATATTAACACTGCAATGAAGTTACTGTGAAAATCCTCGAATTGCCACACTCCAGTGCCTGCTTGGGTAGACTGAGGGAGAATTTATCATTGCCAATGCACCTAACCAGCATATATTTTTAACTGTGGGAGCAAACTGGAACACTTGGAGGAAACCCACACAGATACATGGAGAATGTGCAGACTCCACACAGATAGTGACCCAAGCTGGGAATTGAATCTGGATCCCTGGCACTGTGAGGCAGCAATGCCAACCACTGTACTATGGTGCTGTCTTGTAGCAAGAGATCTTTATCTCTATACTCAAATCCTCATGCAATAAAGACCAACATACTATTTCTCTTTGCAATTGCTTGCTACACCTGCATGATAAAATCACTGTTGACAGAGTTCTGCTCTAGAGATTGCAGTGGAAATTTTCAGAGCTCTAGCCTGGTCGGTGCAATTTGACACATTCAGCCCTTTGAGCCTATTCCATGATTTTATGAAATTATGGCTGATATAATTGTCGTCTCCTCTTTCCTGTTTACCGTTTGACACCCTCATCAACCAACAATGTATCACTTTGTGTTAAAAATATTCAATGGGCTGCCTCGAATATACTCCAAGCAAGAGAATTTCACAGATTAAAAATTCACAGGGGAAAAAAAAATTCTCCTCATCACAATCTTAAATGGGCGACTCCTTTTTAAAACTGTTTCCCCTCATCTCTTGCATAAGGGGAAACATTCTTTCAGTATACACCCTTTCATGTGCCTTCAGGATCATGTACAGTGGATAGCTTCACAGCACCAGGGATCCGGGGCAAATTTAAACAGCACCCATTTCCCCCTTTGCCAACCATCCTTATTTTTGTGTTGAAGTAATAGAGAAGGGAATGCAATGGATGTTGCTTGTAAGGATCTTTGGTAAGTATTTGACACAGGACCATGTAAAAAGCTGGTTAGCAAAATGGATGCTGTTGGAATGGGAAGGTCATTATCAAACTGCAAAGGAAGATGGCTCGAGACAGACTATAAGATGGTAGAAACAGTAATGTTTTACAATGTTTATGCTAGGACCAGGTCTAATAGACCTTGGATATTGGAATACAAAATAAAATTACAAAACTTACCAATTATACCGAGTCCGGAGGAGTAGCAAACATTGAACATGATACTAATTAGCTACAAGAGGACATAGATCAATTTCAGAACCATGGTAGCAACCCACTGGTGGCATTTGATATTGAACGACATGGTAGTAAGCATTACTGCCTCATAGCACTAAGGATCCGGGTTCAATTCCAGCCTTGGAATTTAAGCCTCTGCATGGATTTTACACATTTTCCCAGTGTCCATGTTGGTTTCCTCCAAGGGCTCTGGTTTCAGGTTAGAGTGATCCTCTGGGTGCCGGCAGAGACACAATGGGATGAATAGTTTCTATCTCCACCTTAAAAACTGACTTCATGACAGTGCTCACAAAGTTGAATGATAAGTGAATCATCTGTGCAATGGCAGCATTTGACATTGTGAATGTGTTGATAAGTTTTTTTGAAGAGCAGGTGCCTTGTAGCAGCTGGCCACACATGTGAAAGAAACATTCAAACTGGATAACTAGCCATGCTGGCCTGCTGGTGAAAGGAAGCATATCACAGTATCAACAATAGATATTGAATGAACAGTGGAATTGGAGGCCTGGTGTATGGAGGAACGGACATGGGATGTGGGTCAGCTGCATCCGGTGAGAGGTTTGACAGAGGCATGGGAATGACTGACTGCGAAAAGGAAATGATACACAGATAGCAGAATAGTCTCCCCAGCACAGTTTCTCAGGGGTTAGCATATTAGACTTGTTGTCTGTCTGAGGATACAAAAACAAAGGTTGGATTGCACAATGCATCACTTGAAGGGGGAGAAGGTGAAATTTTGCATCAGGCTTGTGATCATAAATCATATACAGAATGGACGTGATGCCTTGCTTTATAACAGTTCTGTCTTTGACAACCTAGTTTGGACAGAGAAAGGAAGGTGGATGAAGGAGCTGTTTGTGCCAACTGAAAGCTCATGCAGAGATCCTCGTGACCTTTTCACTGGACAGACAACCAGTGGTAACAGCATCTGGAGGGACTGTGTAAGAGGCACACTGAGGAAGCACTCTAGAAAACATCTCACACTCACAATGAATGATTTCATGCCAGAAACTTTCTCCAGTTGAGCAGAAGGTTTTGTTGTGTGGATTAGCTTGCAAGGCGGCCAAATCCATCTGATAATTGTCATAGTCTTCGGGAAGGTGACATTTTATTGATCATATTGTGACAGAGGCAAGTTGTACGTGTTGCCGGTTGTAAGGAAGTTCCTCAGGGCTGCTGCCACCATAGTAGGGGTCATCTGCAAGTATAATGACTATACCTTCCTCTCAAAGTTCATCTAGGATCCAGCATGTCAATTCCTCAAGGACAGTTTCAGATCTGGCATGCTTAAGGCAGGTAAGAGTTGATACTTGAACCCATTTGCAGGACATACCACTCCATGTGGAAGATCATGCTAAGGAATCTGATGGAAGGCATTGGTTAGATCTGTTGCAATGATTTGTTTCCACTAGCAGCCATGCACAAAGTTGAGTAAACATCTGGCATGAGGAAAGGTTAAGTCTTACTTACCCTCTGACATTGGTGATTTCTGTGACAATTTGAAATCCCTCTTTGATTTCAAGTGAAATGATGAGTCAAGGTATTCCACATTGACCCTCATATCTCTGGGACAAGCAAAAGCTCCAAGGTATTTAAAGCCATCATAGTTTTGTTGCAAAAGGTGAAACAGTTCAGTGATCCTGGAAGGAGGAAGTGGCAACACAGATTTGGCATCTGTAGGTATGTAAATCTCATCTAAAAGCTTGGGAGATGTCTGCCTTGACAGATGTCTGGATCTTGGTTCGTGTCATACCACTACTTCATTCGATGTGCTAAGATAAATAGGACTTGGCAAACGTAGAACCAGTATGAGTGACATTCCCTCACTCTTGTCAAGATGTTAACTGCGATGACTGAGCTCTCTTTCTGATTCTGATACCTCTTCTCTGATTGTGATCCCTTCGGCCACTGTGAATCTGAATCCACAGAGACAGAGGCCATGCCAAGTTCTCCCTCTGTGTACCTGAGTAGGTGCTGGAGTGTGGCGACTATGGGATTTTCACAGTAACTTTATTGCAGTTAAATGTAAGTCTACTTGTGACTAATAAATAAACTTTATTTTTAAAAAAGCTATCCCGGTTTCTCTTCTCCCATGTGAAACCATTACTAAAATGAGAGAGAAAACTGAGATCAAATATCAAAGTGAAAATTAGATTCTGATACTAATGCTCAAATGAATTGACTGTCTTGATCATTCCCAAGCACAGCAGTTTTAGTACCCATTGCATGGCTGCTAAAGTTTCCATGGATAGACTACTGTAATATTGTGGACTAAATCGAAGTTAAAATCAGAATACATGTGCCAAATAAACACAATTTCCCTCGTAGACGGCGTGAAACACTCTGACACTGTCCCCACACCAGTAGCTGTATTAATGCTCAGTTTGACACATATACAGTCCAAACAGTTGTTGAAATGAAACTGCCAAATTTGAATGCAGCTGCCATAGCAACAGATCATTGGACATTCTCTCTTCCATCTTCCTCCATCAGGAAAAAAGATACAAAAGTCTGAAAACATATAAAAACTGACTCAAGAACAGCTTCTTCTGTGCTGTCATCAGATTCTTGGATGGTCCTATCCTATCACTTCTCTGTTTAAATGGGTGATTTCTTATTTTTAATTAGTGACTTGTAGTTCTAGAAAACATACTTTCCACATCTATCCCATCGAGACTCTTCACTACTTCATATGTTTCAATCATGTTGCTTCTCATTCTTCTAAATTTCAGCAAATACAAGCCTACCCTGCTGACCTTTTCCTCATAAGGCAACCCACCATTTCAGATATTAATCTAATAAACATTCTCTGAACCGCTTCCAATGCATTTTAATCTTTCCTCAAACAAGGAGACCAATACTGTACGCCATACTTCGGATGTCACCCCACAAATGCCCCTGTATAACAAAGAGAACGAAAGAACGAACAAGAAGTACAGCACAAGAACAGGTCTTTGGTCCTCCAAGCCTGTGCTGATCATGGTGCTGCAACTAAAAAGAAATTCTGCTCTATTCCCTCCCTATCCATGCACCAATCCAAATGCTACTTAAATGTTGCTTATGTGCTGCTTCCACCACTTTCTCTGGCAATGCACTTCATTCGCTCATCATGCTCTGTGTGAAAAGCTTCCTGTTCATATCCCTTTTAAACTTTCCTCCCCTCACTTGAACCTGTGTTCCCTTGTAATTGACACTTGCACCCTTGGAAAAAGCTTCTGACTATCCACCCTGTCTATGCCTCTCATAATTTTGTAGACCTCTATCAGGTCTCTCCTCATCCTAACTGAAGCTCCCTGAGGAAAGGTTGGAAAAACTTTATTTTCACTTAAACATCTGAGGAGCGACCTGATACAAGTTTATGAAAATATGAGAGGCATGGATGGAATGGATAATTGGGTTTTTTTTTCCCAGGATAGAAATGTCAATTACTTGGAAACATAAGTTTAAGGTAATAAAGGGAAATTTTAAAGGAGATGTGAGAGGGTAATTGTTTACAGAGAGGGTGATAAGTGCCTGGAATCTGTTGCCTGAAGAGGTGGTAAAAGCAGATACAACAGCAATGTTTAAGAGGCATCTTTACAGATGCATACCCTTTAAAATTGATTGCTCTCCTCATGATACTGCCAGCATTTTACAGAATGGAAATCTCCCAAATACTTATAAAAAATATTTTTTTAACTTTAAGCACTGATAATTTAATTATTCAATTTGCATGAGTATTTCTGAGGGTGAAGAAGCTCCAATGATGGTCAATAGTAAATATGCATGTTATGTTTCTGGATGGTGGATAACTGACAATGGCACCCTGCTGGTGAGACCTGTATTTGCTGTTATCTAACACAAAGCAGTGGCAATGATTTCCAATCAGCCGTTGTTTTTCATCTGGTTTTGGTCTATTGCACCATCGTGTGGCCAAACAGTGGTATTGAATGTAGTGACAAAGAGAGAGGGAGTTTTCAGAGGGGAAGGTATCTGGCTAATGGCAGTTCCTCTGTAACTTCCACAGATTCCAGTGTTGTTTGGGCTTTGAATTTATGGATGATAGTTTGGCGCCAGTGAGACTGGGGCTTAGTTGATGTTGGGAGTGAGGAAAGATGGTCAACTGTTAGGAGACATGATGTAGAGATTAGTCTACCTAATACATTGCAAGAAAGGATGTCCTGAAGCATGCTACATTGGGGAGACCATGCAGACACTACGACAGCAGATGAATGAACATCGCTCGACAATCACCAGGCAAGACTATTCCCTTCCTGTGGGCGAACACTTCAGCAGTCACGGGCATTCAGCCTCCGACCTTTGGGTAAATGTTCTTCAAGGGGGCCTTCACGACACACAACAGCACAGAGTCCCTGAGCAGAGACTGATAGCCAAGTTCCATACACATGAGGACGGTCTTAACAGGGATCTTGGCTTCATGTCACATTATCTGTAACCCCCATGACTTTCCTGGGTTAGCAAAAAACCTCACTTACTGTGCTGTCTGGAGACAATACACATCCCTCTAACCTCTGCTATTAGCCACTTTAAGACTTGAATAGCAGGTTAAGTGTAAGGATTCGCATTCTAATCAGCAATCTGTAAACTGTGTGTGCTGATATGTGTGCTTTTGGAGACCAGAACAGCTCATTTGCCTGACGAAGGCCACAAAGGCCGAAAGCTCGCAGATTTACTATCAAATAAATCGGTTGGATTTAAAATTGGTGTTGTCAGACTTTACCAACTGTTAGGAGGTCAGCCATTGCTGTCATGGATTGAGAAGCAATGATCTCCCAGCTGGTGAAATGGAATGGACCAGACTGTTTTGCATCATGCAGAGGTTTAGGTCATGTACGGAAGCTCAGGCTAACATTTGTTCTCTCGCAGTGTTTTTATTGTCGAAGCTCTGAGCAGAGCACTTATTTTGGGAGTTTTGTATCAGGGATTGGAATGATTTGGTCTACCCAGCGTAGCTGATGGACCATGGCCAACGCTTTGATGCTGGGAATGTCAGTCTGACTGGCGAATGCTGACATTGAAGATTCTATTCTGCCACTGGTTTGCAAGAATTTACAGTGGATGCACTGTTGGTATTTTGCCAGGGTTTTGAGAAGCCTGTTTTACATTGTTCATGTTTCTAAGGAGGGTGGTATCACTCCTACTCTGTGGACCACGAGCATGATGATGGGCCTGAAGTCTTGGTCTTCAAACTCTCTCCTTCTTAGGTGCTTGAAGGCTGTTCAGGCAGACTGATGGATGCTCTTACTGAAAGTAGGCTTAATTTTTTAAACATTTATCCTGAGACACTGGGCATCGCTGGTTGGCCAGCATTTGTTGTAAGAAGTCTGACAACATCAGGTTTAAGTCCAACTGATTTATTTGTTAGTAAACTGGCAAGCTTTCGGGGTTTGCCCCTTTGTCAGGTGAATGGAGAGTTCTGGCCTCAGACAGAGCATATAACAGCACAAACAGTTTACAAATTACTGATTAGAATGTGAGTCTTTACAACTAACCTGCTATTCAAGTCTTAAAGGGGCTGACAATGTGAGTGGGAGGAGCATTAAGCCCAGGTTAAAGAGATATGTATTGTCTCCAGACAGTACAGTAAGTGAAGTTTAACAAACCCAGACAAGTCATGGTGGTTACAGATAGTGTGACATGAACCAAGATCCCTATTGAAAATAAATTCCACACACATGAACACAGAACATAGAACATAGAACATTACAGCGCAGTACAGGTCCTTCAGCCCTCGATGTTGCACTGGCCAGTGGACCCTCTAACCTAAACTATTCCAATATCATCCATATGCCTATCCACCGACCATTTGAATGCCCCCAAAATAGGCGAGTTCACAACTGCCGCAGGCAGGGCATTCCATGCCCTCACCACCCTCTGTGTAAAGAACTTGCCTCTGACATCCGTCCTATAACTACCACCTCTTAATTTAAAGTTATGTCCCCTCGTGTTGGTCATCACCATCCGAGGAAAAAGGCTCTCACTATCCACCCTATCCAGTCCTTTGATCATCTTATACGCCTCAATTAGGTCACCGCATAACCTTCTTCTCTCTAATGAAAATAACCTCAGGTCCCTCAGCCTTTCCTCATAAGGCCTTCCCACCATACCAGGCAACATCCTGGTAAACCTCCTCTGCACCCTTTCCAATGCTTCCACATCTTTCTTATAATGCGGCGACCAGAACTGTACGCAATACTCCAAGTGCGGCCGCACCAGAGTTTTGTACAGTTGTAACATAACCTCACGGCTCCTAAATTCAATCCCTCTACCAATAAAAGCTAACACACCGTACGCCTTCTTAACAACTTTATCAACCTGGGTGCCAACTTTCAAAGAGCAATGTACTTGTACCCCAAGATCCCTCTGCTCGACAACACTATTAAGGGTCCTTCCATTAGCCCTATATTTCATATGCCTGTTATTCCTACCAAAGTGAATCACCTCACACTTATCCGTATTGAATTCCATTTGCCACCTCACGGCCCAGCTCTGCAACCTATCTATGTCCCTCTGCAAACTGTAACATCCATCCTCCCTGTCTACAACTCCCCCCACTTTGGTATCGTCAGCAAATTTACTAATCCAACCCTCTACACCCTCATCTAGGTCATTTATAAAAATGACAAACAGCAGTGGCCCCAAAACAGATCCTTGAGGTACACCACTTGTAACTGCACTCCAGGTTGAATATTTCCCATCAACCACCACCCTCTGTCTTCTATCAGCTAGCCAATTCCTAATCCAAACTGCTAAATCACCTTCAATCCCATGCATCTGCACTTTCTGCAGTAGCCTACCATGGGGAACCTTATCAAACGCTTTGCTAAAATCCATATACACTACATCAACTGCCTTACCCTTATCTACCTCTTTGGTCACCTCCTCAAAAAACTCAATAAGGTTTGTGAGGCATGACCTACCCTTCACAAAACCGTGCTGACTATCCCTAATCAATTTATTTCTCTCTAGATGCTTATAAATCCTATCCCTTATAATTCTTTCCAAGACCTTGCCCACAACAGAAGTCAGGCTCACTGGTCTATAATTTCCAGGATGGTCCCTACTCCCCTTTTTGAACAAAGGGACAACATTTGCCATCCTCCAGTCTTCTGGCACTATACCTGTAGCCAACGTTCCCTACAGTGAATCTTGTAGTTGGTACGCATGGTTGCCACCATTCATTGATAGTGGAAAAAGTGTATGTTTGAGATTAGGGTGCTAATCAAGCGGGGTTAGTTGGTTTAACATCTGCTGTTGGGAAAATGTCCATTATAAAGGATATAATAGCAAAGCCTTTAGGAAAATATAATCAGGCAGAGACAGCATGGTTTTCTTAAATAGGAAATTATGCCTGACAAATCTGTAAAAATTCTTAAAGGTGATAATGAGCTGGATAGATAAGGGGAGACCAGTAGATGTAATATACTTGGATTTTCAAAAAGCATTTGATAAGGCACCACAGAAAAGGAAAGATAAGAGCCCATGGAGTTGCGGATAATATTATAACATTGCTGGAGCATTGGCTAACAAAAAGAAGACAGAGTTGAGATAATAGGGGAATTTTCAGGATGTCAACCTGGATGCCTACAAAGATCAGTGCTGGGGCCACAATTACTTACAGTATAAATGACTTGTACAAAGGAAGTGAATGTACTGTTGCCAAGTTTCAGGATGACACAGAACAGGTGGGCAAGCAAATAGTGAAGATTACACAAGGAGTTTAGTGGGTAGATGGAATATAATGTGGGATATGTGAAGTTATGCAATTGTAGGAAAAATAAAGGGGTTGAGTATTTTTTAAATGGAGAAAGACTGCAGAAAGCTGCAGAACAGAATTATTTGAGGGGTCCTCGTGCAAAAATCACAGAACTAGTATGCAAGTTCAACAGGTAATTGGTAAGACAAATGGAATGTTAATTTTTATTTCAAAGGAAATGAAATATAAAAATAGGGAATTCTACCTTAAATTGTGCAGGGCATTAGTTAGAGCACACTCGGAATACTGTGAACAGTTTTGGACTCCTTATCTAAAGAAGGATATATTGGCGTTGGAGGCAGTCCAGAGAAGGTTCCTTAAGTTGATATGGAGGGATTTTCTTTTGAGGAGAGGTTGAGTAGGTTGGGCCCGCACTCAATGGAGTTTAGAAAAATGAGAGGCAACCTTATTGAGGGCTGTAGAGGTTTGGTTGTTAAATATATTGAAGACTGAAATGGACAGTTTTTAAATCAATATGGAAAATGAAGGTTATGGGGATGAGGAGGGAAAGTGGAGTTAAGAATTATCATATCAGATAAGTAAGAGCTCTCTGAATGGTGGAGCAGATTCGATGGTCTACTTCTGCTCCTTTGTCTTGTGGTCTTCTGATAACACACCTATCCACACAGTCCAACCCTTAATATATATAGATCATTGATCATTCTTGTTGGTCGCTCTCTTCACAGTTAATTTCATCAAGTGCAATCCAATTTGGACACTTTCCGTGTTTCGTATTTGAATCTAATATATCTGCAATACTTGTTGAAAAGTTTTGCTTTGTAGCGGAAAGATTGGATTATTGTTGTATACATTTTTCTATTACTGTGAAATGCTTTCTAACATGACCAAGGTAGAAGTGTCAGATATAGGCCAGATTTTGCATTACAAAAAAATTTTGCATTACAAAATCTGGCCTACATCTGACACTTCTACCTTGGTCATGTTAGAAAGCATTGCACAGTAATAGAAAAATATATACAACAATAATCCAATCTTTCCGCTACAAAGCAAAACTTTTCAACAAAAATTGCAGATATATTAGATTCAAATACGAAACACGGAAAGTGTCCAAATTGGACTGCACTTGATGAAATTAACTGTGAAGAGAAAGGACTCAACAGAGATCTTGGCTTCATGTCACACTATCTGTAACCCCCATGACTTGTCTGGGTTTGTTAAACCTCACTTACTGTACTGTCTGGAGACAATACATATCTCTTTAACCTGTGCTCAATGCTCCTCCCACTCACATTGTCAGCCTCTTTAAGACTTGTATAGCAGGTTAGTTGTAAAGACTCACATTCTAATCAGTAATCTGTAAACTGTCTGTGCTGTTATATGCTCTGTCTGAGGCCAGAACTCTCCATTCACCTGACAAAGGGGCAAACCCTGAAAGCTTGCAAGTTTACTATCAAATAAATCAGTTGGACTTAAACCTGGTGTTGTTAGACTTCTTACTGTGCTTACCTCAGTCCAACACCAGCATCTTCACATCAGCATTTATTGCCCATTGTTAGTTGCCCTTGGAGGGCAGTTGAGAGTCAGCCACATTGCCGGAGTCATATGTAGGCCAGAATGGTAAGGATGGCAGATTTCATTTCCTAAAGGACATTAGTGCATCAGATCAGATTAGTGCATAAATCAGATTGGTTTTTCTAACAATCGACAATGATTTCACAGTCATCAGTATATTCTGAATTCCAGATATTTTTAATTGATTCAAATTCTATCATCTGCTGTGGTGGGATTCAAACCCAGATCCTCAGAACATTACTTGAGTTTCTGGATCAATAGTCTAACAATTATACCACTAGGCCATAATTTCCTGTATTTGTACAATGTCTTATGTGTATCACCTTAAAATCACATCAGATAGTTTTAAAGGAAGATATTTCAGGTTATGTTGGTACATAGTCTCACGAATTAATGAAATAGCAGCATCAATATCAAACTCAATCCTAATAAGTTGCTCTAGGGATCACCTAGAGTTTATGTGGTTAACTCTATATACATAAAACATTCAGTTAGAGCTCTACATTACTTTTCTAGACATTTTCTTCTTCACTCATAATTCTTTTCTTCCATATTATAAATTCTTTTTGTAGAATGCAACTTATTCTATTTCTTGAAGGTACCCAAATTCTTCTTCTGAATATCCTTCTCAAGGGAAGCTGGTCTAGTCCAAAAAGCTTTTGTAATGTGACCCATTTTACCACAATTTCTGCAGTCACTATCCTTGCCTGAGCATTCACTCATTGAATGGCCCATTTTGGTACATCTGTGATATTCCTACTGCTGCTTTAACTTCTCATGGGCAATTCCTAATTTGAGGATCTTTAATCCTGCATCAAATTGGTTTAACAGCCAGTTTCATTATCACTGCAATTTCTACTGCTATCTTTAAGTCAAAGCATGTTAAGTAAGAAATTTTCTTTGGATAGTCTCATTTTGGAGGCCACAAACTAAGCATCTTGAAGAATATCTTCAAATGACTCACCAAGCTCTCAATATTGTGCTAGTCTTTAAAGGTTGTCATAAACTAAGCAATGCTTTTGCTTTTCACTTGATGCCTTCAGCGGAAACTGAACCATTGAACCTTATAGTCAGAAATGGGAAAATTCATAAATGAATAAAAAATGGCCGAGGAATTAAATTTGTGCATTGGTTCAGTCTTCACAAAGGAAGACATGAATAATGTGCCAGAAGTGCTGAGAGAGACAGATTTCAGCGAGGACCTGAAGGAAATCAGCATTAATAGAAAAATGATTTTGGGGAGATTGATGGGATTGAAGGCAGGTAAATCTCCAGATCCTGGTAATCTTCTTCCTAGAATATATAAGGAAGTAGCACTAGAAATCGTAGATTCATTGGTGGTTATTTTCTAAAAGTCTTTGAACTCTGGAATAGTTTCTACAGATTGGAAAGTAGATAATGTAGGCCTGCTATTCAAAGATGGAGTCAGAGAGAAAATAAGGAACTATAGACCAATGAGCCTAAAGTCAGTACTGGGGAAGTTGCTGGAGTCTATTTTCAAGGATTTCATAATTTGGCATTTGGAAGGCAATGCCAAATTAGATTAAGTCAGCATGGATTTACAAGAGGGAAGTCATGCTTGATGAATGTACTGAATTTTGTGAGGATGTAACTCACAGAGTTGATGAGAAGAACCAATGGATTTGGTTTATTTAGACTTTCAGAAGGCTTTCAACAAGGTTTCACAGAAGAGACTATTAAGTAAAGTTAAATATATGGGATTGCAGATAAAGTCTTGACATGGATAGAAAGCTGGTTAGCAGATAGGAAACAAAAGGTTGGCATAAATAGGTCTTTTTCTGATTGGCAATCAGTGACTAGTGGGGATTCTGCAAGGATCTGTGCTAAGACCGCAATTGTTCATATTATATATTAATGATTTGGAAGAGAGAACTGAATGTATTATCTCCAAATTTGCAGATGACACAAAGTTGGATGGGAAGCTGAGCTATGAGAGGATGCAGATATGCTTCAGTGTGATTTGGATAGGCTGAGTGTGTGGGTATCTGCATGGCAGATGTAGTATAATGCGGATAAATGTGAGGTTACCCACTTTGGTAGCAATAATAGAAAGACAGATTATTACTTGAATGAGTTTAAATTGAGGGAAGTGAATACTCAATGAGACCTTGGAGTTGTTGTGTATCAGTTGCTGAAAGTAAGCGCATAGGTTCAGTACAAGAATATAAAGACAAGTGATATGTTTGTCTTGTAGTGAAAGGATTTGAGTATAGGGGTAGGGATGATTTGCTGCAATGATATTTGATATTGCTGAGATCACATCTGATTGTGTACAGTTTGCTGTCTTTACCTGAAGAAGTATGTCCTCACAATAGAAGGTTTACCATCCAAGGATGGCAGATCCCATATGAAGAGGAACTAAATCGATTAGGAATATATTATTAAGCAACACAGCACGGGAAACAGGCCCTTCGGCCCAACGAGCCCGCGCCGCCGTCATACCAAATACATTATCCTATTTTAATATTCCTATATAATAATATATATATTATTCCTAATATGGAAAATTTTCACCATAGGGACAATTTGTTTCCCAATCAGCCTAAGAGCGAATTTTTGGGTTGTGGGAGGAAACCGGAGTGCCCGGAGAAAACCCACGCAACCACGGGGAGAACGCGCAAACTCCCGCAGACACCGGCCCAATTCCAAGTGTCTGCACAGCCACATCGATAGTCTCTGAGCTGTCATGGTGCCCTTCAGGTGGTCCACATAAAGCACTCATATACGACATGAGGTACCAGGCAACCCATGAATCAACATCCAAGAGCTGTACCCGCACCACCTGCCAAATGCATGCTCAATGTTGGTCAAGTATGGACCGAATTACCTGTGGAAAAAAGCCGTAGTTAAACAGTCCTAATATATACCTCTATCTGCATACCGCTCATGTGGCTGTCCAAGAGACCCTTAAACAGCCCCAGCGTGCCTGCTCCCACCACCTTACTCGGCAGTGCATTCCACACCCCCACTACCCTTTGTGTGAAAAACTGCCCTCTAATATTCGTCCTATACATAGCCCCCCTCACCCTATGGCCATGACCCCTCGTCCTATCCATTTCTAAAGGTGGAAAAAGTTTACCTCCATTTACTCTATCTATACCCCTTATAATCTTATACACCTCTATGAGATCCCCTCTAAGCCGATGTCTTTCAAGGGAAAACAACCCCAGTCTATTTAATCGTTCCTCATAAGACAGTCCTTCCATACCAGGCAGCATCCTGGTAAACCTCCTCTGCACTCTCTCCAAGGACTCCACATCCTTCCGATAGTATGGAGACCAGAACTGGGCGCAGTATTCCAAGTGAGGCCTAACCAAAGTTGTATACAACTGCAACATCAAACTCCTACTCTGGATATTCACTGGAGTTTAGAAGAGTAAGAGGCGCTCTCATAGAAACTTATAAGATTATGACAAGGTTAGACAGAGTAGATTAAGAAAGAATGTTCCCAATGGTAGGGGAATCCATAACTAGGGGTCATATTTTGAGAATAAGAGGTAAACCTTTTAGAATTGAGATGAGGAGAAATTTCTTCACCTAGAGAACCATGAGTGTTTGGAATTCACGAGCACACAATGTAGTTGAAACCAAAATGTTGTTTGATTTCAAGAAGAAATTAAATATAGCTCTTGAGGCTAAAGGGATATGGGGGAAGGAAGGATCAGGATATTGAATTTGATGATCAGCCATGATCACAATGAATGACAGAGATGACTTGATGGGCTCCTCCTGCTTCTATTTTCTATGTTTGTATTCCTCAATGGTCAATGATTTTGGAGAGTAATACACTACAAGGATCTGTGATGATACTGTGCCTTTAAGATATGTGTTTTAATCATGTTCTTTTGCAAGCTTTTACTGGCAACATTTTGGCTGTAGCCGGTCTCTTTTAATTGTTACTGAAGCAATCTAATAGACATCTTATCTCTTTTTAATCTGGGCTAATGCAATGTCTGAAATTTTGGAATTGCTGGGTGAAACGTAATTCACAGGTTAGGTGTTGCTTGGGGACAGTTTTTTTTCCCATAGAAAAGTTTAAGGTTTTAGTTTCATTTTGCTCAGATGCTGTTTGGATGTGATGGCTGTCTCTGGAGTTGAAAGTTTTGCTGCCTGTGAGCTGCTGTTAGAAGCTACTGGAAGAAGGTAGTGCATTTTTCTGTCTCTCTCTCTCTCTCTGTCTCTACTGGCATGCTGTAAGTTCCAGGGCTGGGAAACCTCAAAGTTTTAATTCAATATCCAAAAGACCAATTCACAATCGCTGTTAAAAAGCTGCAGAATCCAGCTACTTGCTTTCTGTACCAAACCTGGAAAAAGGTGTATGATTGAGATGTTGTTTGACTTGAAACATCATAGTTAGCTGTTAAGGTTTATACTATATCATGGTTGTTTCTTATGACTGGTAAAAGTTAGCTGATTTTTCTAATTATATATTAATTTTGTTCTCAAATAAACTATGATAAAAGCTTTCTAGTAGGTCTCTTGAATCATACCTTGAATGAAATACCTTATGCTCACCCATGCCAAATTCAAACATTAAAAACTTAGGAGATAAGCTATCTTCATGAAACACCTTAGAGTTTCTGGGCTGGATCATAGAAGTCATTGTAAGTTTTGGTTCCTAGCTTTGCTGAATGAACCAAGCTCTGGAGCAAATTGAAGGTTTTACTTCCTACTGTACTGACAAAAACTGATTCAAGCAACACGTGTGCAGTTTTATTCACTTGTTTTCTGCACAGGAACTCCATGATTCATTTACTTTATTTTTCTTGTAGTCATTTGGACTCAAGACGGCTCAGTAAATATTTTTGTTTACTATCCCAGTTCAGCACTCTCTTTTTTTACCCTGGGGACCCTGGGGAATGTATACCTTTCAAACAGCCCCAGCCATAAAGCAGAGCATCCCTTCTTTTCAAATACGCTGAGATACTGCCTGGAATTATACCCTTCTCTGATCGGAACAACTTCCTCATTTAAAATCATGTAAAGAGTTTTTCTAGGTGCGGTTGTGAGTCTTCTCCTTTGTCACTACTCACTGTGACATACACAGAACCTCCAGCTTAGAGGAATCTACCTGATTTCTTTTTCATGATATTTATTTTTCTTTTCTTATTGCTTTATGTTCCTACACTGGCATTTCAATCTTTGATATTGTCAATTTTTGCCAGCCTTCCAATACTCAAAGTGTGAGGGCCCACAATGTTTTCTAAGTTTAAAATCTTTTCTCAATATTCTTGACAAAACAAAATCCAGATTCGTCGCCAATTTTCAATTTGTCTTTTTGTAAGTTCGAACTATTTAGGGATTGTGGGATTTTAACAAAAAGACAAGGTGTTTGTATATGTAGGTTTATTGAAAGAGATGTTCTCTTCACCAAGACAGAGGTTTGTGAAACATCCCAATGACATCACCATCAAACCATGTAAAATCATAGAATCATACACTAAGAAGGATACCATTCAGCCTATCGAGTCTGCACCAACAACACCCCACCCAGCGCCTATCCTCACAACCTCATGCATTTACCCTAACTAATCTCTCAACATTAAGAGACAATTTAGCATGGCCGATTCACCTAACCTGTACATGTTTGGACTGTGGTAGAAACTGGTGCATCCAAAGGAAACCCAAACAGACACAGGGAGAATGTGCAAACTCTACACAGATAGTGACCCAAACTGGGAATTGAATCTAAGTCCCTGGTGCTGTGAGTCAGCAGTGCTAACCAGTGTGCCACTATGCCACCCAAAAGTTTATTTATTAGTTACAAATAAGGCTTGCATTAACATTGTAATGGAGTTACTATGCAATTCCTCTAGTTATCACCCTCTGGCACCTACACGTGTCAATACATCTAACCAGTACTGTGGGAGGAAACCAGAGCACCCGGAGAAAATACAAAGACATGGGGAGAATGTACAAACTCTACACTGTGAGCCAAGCTGGGAATCTAAACCGGGTCCCTGGTGCTGTGAGACAGCAATGCTAACCACTGTGCCACTGTGCCCAGATCTTACTGTGATCTTAATGTGACCAGATCTTAATGTAATCCTGCAAACACTTAAACATATAACACGAAGTATCAGCAAAAAGGACGATTTCAAGTCATTTGGTCATCCAAGGTTGGAACTATGACTAACAACTTCTTTCATGATGTATTTGCCCTTAAAACTTCCTCAACTATAATATATTGCGTCATAGTGTTAAGTTAATACTTCATTACTGATATTGGGTCTTGTCTGATACATAGTCAATTTAACTTCAGTCCTTAATTGCTCTGTTTCTTCTTTGGATGTAAGTTTCTAGATGTAAGGTGATCTAGCAATGATCTGGCAGCTGGACTGACTGTGTAGAAGCTGTGTTTGTCACCAGGTCATGATGTGGAAGTGCCGGCATTGGACTGGGGTAAACACAGTAAGAAGTCTCACAACATAGGGTTAACTTTAATAGTCCTGGTTAACAACAGGTTGGACTTTAACCTGGTGTTGTGTGAGACTTTTTATTTTGTCACCAGGTGTCAGCATCAAGCACTCTCAAAGCTCAAATACATCATAGGGTGAAGCTGAAGCAGAGAATCCCGGCAACGGATGACAGCGTTCCAGTGATTGATCCTTGAAGTGTGTCTGGTGGCACTTTTCTGTGTAGCAGAGATTGTGTATAATCATCTACACGAGGCAATCCATGTGAGGACCAAAGAAGTACTGAATGCTGGCATAAGCATAACAACTTTACGTGATTCCATCTATTTCAATGCTGAGTGTCTCACAGAGAGACTGTTTATGGCCAAGTATCCAGATAAATAAGGGATGTCAAACAGCAACTATGTGACTTCCACATTTAACAGTGATTATATTGTCTTGAGAACTTGCTGTCTGCTTTAATCTTTAATAACTGTACATCAAACATTATAGGCTGGATTTTCCACACTCCCACCCAGTGCATATTTTGTGGCGCAGGGTGGGCTGCCATTGGCCATCGGCAAGATTTTCCAATCCTACCGATGTAAACTTGGGTTCCACTGTTCGCACCCTCCACCGCCGAGGAACTTGCAGGAGAGGCTCGCCATTAGTGGGATTGACAGCAAAATCTCTGTGTTAAAAATTAGCAAGGCTGTTCAGAAAAAGCAAACTAAACACTTTGAAAAATAGGGATATTATTTAAAGCTGTAACAAACTTCAGTTAGGGCACATAAGACCATAAGACATAGGAGCAGAAGCAAATCATTCAGCCCACTGAATAGGGTACTGCAGAAAGTGTAGAGATTATTTACAAGGCAGATACCAAAGTGTGTAGTTAGGTACATCAGGGAATAGCTAACAGGTTGGGTTTCTTCTCTCTTGAAAAAACAAGAGACTGAGAGTGAACTAATAGAGGTCTTTAAATTACAAAAGATTTTTATAGAATATATACAGAATATTTTCTCTTGCGGAGAACAGCACAACTGGATGCCATCATTGTAAGATAGTCACCAAGAAATCAGTATGGTGGCACAGTAGCTAGCGCTGTTGCCTCACAGTGTCAAAGACCCAGGTTCAATTCCAGTTTCAGGTAACTGTCTTTGGAATTTACACATTCTTCCTGTGTCTGTGTTGTGTTTCCTCCAGGTGCTTTGGTTTCCTCCCACAGTCCAAAGATACGTGTGTTAGATTGATTGGCCATGCTAAATTCCCCCTTAGTGTCAGGGGATTAGCAGGAAAAATATATGGGGCCACAGGGATAGGGCATGGATGGGAAGACTATGGTCGGTGCAAGCCTAATGGGTCAAATGGCATCCTTCTGCACTGTAGGGATTCTATGATTCAATGATGATTCCATGGTAACTCCAATGGGAATTCACAACAAATTTCTTTACACACAGAGAGCAAGAATGTGGAACTTGCTACTAAAAGGAATGGTTGAAGTAAATAATATAGCTATTTAAGAGGAAACTAGATGAACATTTGAGAAGAACAGAATAGATGGCTCTAGAAAAGATGGGAGCAGACACGAATAGAGACTGCTTGGGTCAAATTACCTGTTTTTGTTCTGTCTCTACTATGTGACTTTTGTAAATTGTCTTTATGTAGCACATTGAATATAATAGTGTTGCAACGTGCTAAAACAAAATTTAATGAAGAAAGTTTGGGAGAGATGATCAAAAGTTTGGTCAAAGTCTGAACCTTGGTATCATGTCAGATGTAGACAAGGACAGCTGCAAGTAGAACAGACGATGCCTGGTCAAGTTGAATGACCTGTTTCACATCTTAATAAGTGCTACAATGCACTTTGCAGGAATGTTAAAAAAGACTTCAATATTGAGCCACATAGAAGAGATGATCAAAAGTTTGGTCAAAGGGATAGATTTTAAGGAGAGTCTTAAAGTAGGAAAGTGATGTAGAGATACCGAGAGGTTTGCACAAAGAATTCCAGAGTTTTGACATAATGTATTGAACTTGGAAACAAGGTAAAACAAGGATTTTTGGAAATAATTCCTTTTATTTAAAATTTATCAGAAGAATACAAGAACATGCTGGTACAGATAAGCCACATAATTATCCAGATCCCACACAAGTATGACCATATCTAACTCTACTCTAAGCGCAGATGAATATAAACAAAAAAGCTCTTATGTATGAACATGCGGAAAATGGTCAAAAGTTTGGCAGTGCCTTTACATAACTTTTTAAGTTGGAAATGAACAATTTACCCTCATGACTGTAGCCCCCAGAGTTTTGAAAATATTCATTATATCCTTTTTCATGGATGGAACTCGATAACACACTGATCATCAAACTCTGACCCCCTAATCCTCGACACCCCCACAAATGGGAATATTCTTTCTGAGTCCACTCTATCTATCTCTGTTAGAATTTTCTAAGTTTCTATGAGATACCCCTCTCACTCTTCTAAACTCCAGTGAATACAACCTAACCAATCTCTTTATATGATAGAAATGCTATCTCAGGAATCAGCCAGGTAAACCTTCGCTGTACTCTAGCTGGATTATGGCAAGGCCATCCTTCCTCAGATAAAGAGACCAAAACTGCACCAATACTCCAGGAATGGCCCTGTACAACTGCAGTAAAACATCCCTATTCCTATGCTCAAATCCTCTTGTTATGAAGACCAACATACCATTTGCCTTCGATATTGCCTGCTGTACCCACACACTTACTTTCAGTGATTGATGCATGGAACACCAGGCTTACACAAAGTATAATATTTCATTCCTAAGAAATATTCAGCAGTATTTTACATTGAAAACTTTTCTGATCTTGTAAACCATACTGGTACTTTCACCAGGATTCTCTGGCCTCGTTGTAGCATTTTTCTCATTATTGCCTGAAATACCTGTTACCTCATCTTGTATTCTGCTCTTTACAATAGCGAACAGTTTGCCCAGATCTTTTTGTTAATTCCCATTGTAAGTTAGGTAAGTTAAGTTAGGCCATTTAGAATTGTGTTTTCCAAAAAAAAAACAATCCAGGGCCCTTAATGTTCTCTGATAAGTTAAAACCTCATATTGGATCAGCAGATATATCCTCCAGTTAAATATTGGGAAATCAATGATCTCTGCCACAAATTACATTCTCAGGCCTTCAGATCCATCCTGCTCCCTGGCAACTGTCTGAGGACTAAATATTTGCAAACTCGGACTTGTATTTTATACATATATTGACTTCCGGTTAAGCAACACCTTGATTTTAAAGTTCTCATCTTCAATTTTAACTTCTATATAGCTTCACCCTTCCTATCTCTGTAACCTTCAGCTGTACAACTGTCCAAGATAGTGGTGGAAAGCACTGTGCCTTTGGCCAATGATGTGATCTTGTGGTCCCGCCAGTCAATGGGATTTCCTATGCTTTCGACCTCACACTACTGGGAAATGGTGCAGGGTGTGCCGTTGGCAGGACCAGAAGATCCAATCAGCATGAACAGCCGAAGACTGTGCCCCTGGAGTTTGGTTAAATTACAAACCATACAGTGGTTATCTGCATTCTTATACAGTGGAATGATTAAAATGAGGGATCTTATTTGGCTAAAATTCAAGAAGCACAGATATCTTGGACAGTTGTACAGCTGAAGGTTACAGAGATAGGAAGGGTGAAGCTATATAGAAGTTAAAATTGAAGATGAGAACTTTAAAATCAAGGTGTTGCTTAACCGGAAGTCAATATATGTATAAAATACAAGTCCGAGTTTGCAAATATTTAGTCCTCAGACAGTTGCCAGGGAGCAGGATGGATCTGAAGGCCTGAGAATGTAATTTGTGGCAGAGATCATTGATTTCCCAATATTTAACTGGAGGATATATCTGCTGATCCAATATGAGGTTTTAACTTATCAGAGAACATTAAGGGCCCTGGATTGTTTTTTTTTTGGAAAACACAATTCTAAATGGCCTAACTTAACTTACCTAACTTACAATGGGAATTAACAAAAAGATCTGGGCAAACTGTTCGCTATTGTAAAGAGCAGAATACAAGATGAGGTAACAGGTATTTCAGGCAATAGTGCTTCTCCCAATGAGCAATACAGATGTGGAATCAGACACTTAGCTGTGAATATTGAAAAAGTTAATGGGTGCAAGTCTCCCAGCCAGCTGCGCTGCTGTAGCAGCTTAATGGGTCAGGAGGCTTCAGCAGAGGCTGTTCAGTGGACTCCCTGCTGGGCCACAGCCTCCACAAGTTCTCTGGCTCCAAATTTCTGATGCAGAGCTGATTTAAATATTTAGCTCCTGAATGTCTCAGGGTTCGCTCACATCTGCTGAGAATGGTTCACTCTTGCTGGTTTAATCCTGCAGCCCACTAACGGAGAGCTGGCGGCTTGACTCTGCTGGAGGAGACAGAGACCACTGAGACTCCCTCCATGAGCTTGAGAGTGGGCAGTGCCACACTATGTGCTTGTCTCTCCCACAGGAATAGGCCGCGCGCCCAGATTTTCATTATGAATCTCGCTAGAGTGTGGGAGATTCATTCTGAAAATCATGTTATATTAAAAAAAATTGGTACGAGTTACTCCCGTTTTCACATGAATTCATCATTTAGAATTTGTTTGGGAGAATTGCCCCCAACATCAACAGATTCAAGAGGCAATAGGGAAAATTTACATCTGCATTGCAAGATTTGACAATGTGGTGAAGTTGAACTGCCTGCCTGATAGAGAATCCATTTTATCTTTACTTGATTGACAGTGGTGAAATGCAACTCAAGAGAGCTTATAATGAGTAAAACGTTGCTTCAACCTCATGTACGCATTGTAGTGGAATCAAAAATATATCATAAACCATAAGCCCTGTAGAGGGAAGATAATGAACGATACAGTAGAACAGGAGTGATCTTTGAGACAGGACAGGCTTGATGGACTTACGGCTTTGTCTCATTCATAAAATGTTTTCTGCTTTACAGAGTTTCCACTGAGCCTTATCTCAACTTCAAAACCCCAGACAAATGTCTGAATACTTGCAGTTGGGTTTGGAAGATTTTTTAGGCTTTTTTTTAAACATTTGTATTAATTTAGTTAGTTGCTAAATATATGCCAGGGCAAATTGGAGCTAATTAGTTAGGAAAACAGCACACAGCAGCTGTTCTTGAACAATAACACAGCTCAATTATATCAAAAAATGAAAGGTGCATTTTGAGAAACACACAAAAATACACTCTAATTAGAATACTTAAGTACAGCAGATTTTTCATGTTAGACCTTCCATGCTAAATAAAAATGTAATAAAAAATGTAAGACCTGGAATACAACAGACCAGAAGCGCTGTAGAACTACAGAAATCCTTTATATATAGAGAACAATTTAAATATATATGGTGACTTTAGCATAATTAAATGTCTCACGGTGCATTATAAAATATGACATTGAATCTCATGAGAAGATGCTGGGCTAGACTTTTGCTCCCGAGGCAGTTAGAATTAACTCAGGAAACTCTTGGAGAATTGCCCAAAACAGTGCGATTTGCATTCCAAGGCTGGTCAAAGAAGCATCGTGGATTTGAATCCAATTGACCTGGATACAGCTTGGAGGCAGCCATAGGAGTTATGGAACATAGAAGTGGGCTGATAAATGGTCCATTTCAGTTCTCTGCAACTTTTTAACCAGTTGTTTCATTAAATGTTAGGTCCACTAATGTTCATACCCCTTCACTCATTCCCCATGCCTATATATACATGCCAACTCATGCCAACCTGTGCTTCCACATTCATGGTCATAGTCCCTTATAAGTCCATGCCATTGAGTGCCAACTTATGCTGACACATTCTCTATGCACTATCCTTTACCCTTAAACCCTTCTGAATGCCAACTAACTCAGTATCCAAGATCAACAGGCCTCAGGAGTCATGCTGAGATGAAATAAAATAATGTTTGTAGTATATAAAAAATGTAAAACAAAACAGACCCATTCAAGTAAGCCCATTCATTTTAATATCCTAAAATATTTAATTCCTGATTGAAAACAAATATTTATATTTATATTATGTTAAATATATTATATTAAAGACAGCCAGTTTTTTGACATCTTCTTCATGCTGTCAACTTACAATCACTCTACTACTCCACACTTTGCATGGCACCTCCCATTACTCCGCAACCCCGCAGAGTTATACCTCCTTTTCCCTCGCCAGCAACAATAAGATCTTTTGGCATTTTTAAAAATTTCATTCAAGAGATATGGACGTTGCTGGCCAGGCCAACATTTAATGCCCATTCTTAATTACCCTCGGGAGATGGTGATGATCTACCTTCTAGATCCTTAGCAGTCCATGTGTCGTGGAAACAACCATAGTGACGTTAGGGAGGTTGTTTCAGGATTTTGACCCAGTGAAGAAATGGCAATATATTTCCATATCAGGATTATGAATGGCCTGGGAGAAAAGCTTGACACCATTTAGTAGAAAGCAGCCCACTTAATTTGTACCCCACCTACAGCATTCACTCCTCCATCACAGCAGTAGCAGTGTTAAACATCTACAAGATAAATTATTCCAATGTATCAAGGCTCCTGGTGATGCTGTTCCTATGCATCTGCTCCCTTAATCATCTAAAAGCTTTAGAAGATGCATCTAAGGAGCCCTGGTAAATTGTTCCAATGTATCTTGTAGATGATTCACATTGCTACTACTGTAGTGGAGGGAGTGAATGCTGTAGATAGGGTACAAATCAAGTGGGCTACTTTGTACCAATGGTGTCAAGCTTTTTGAGTGTTGTTGGAGCTGCACTCACCCAGGCAAGTAAAGTGCACTCCATCACGCTCTAACTTGTATAGATTGTGGACAGGCTTTGGAGAGTCAGAGGTGAGTTACTTGCCACAGGACTCCTAGCCTCTGACCTGCTCTTGTAGCCACAATATTTATATGGCTATCCAGTACAACTTCTGGTCAATAATTACCACCAGACTGTTAATAGTGGGTGATTCAGAAATGGTAATGCTATTTGAGTGGGAAGGGGCATGCTGATCTTTGTCCCACACACCTTTTAAAAAGGCTCTGGAATTGCCACAACTCTAATAGTCTGGTCTATTAGTTCAGATGACCAAAAACTTGGTAGACATTGTAGGTTTTAAGTTGTGTTTTAAATGGCAAAGGTGATGTAGAGACATATAGGGATGCAATTCCAGAATTTAGACTCTTGGCAACTGAAGAAGCAGCTACAATTGGTGGAGCAATTACAATCTAGGATGCTATATGCCAGAATTAAAGGGGTGCTGATATCCCAAACCTTGGTGTGGGCTCAAGGAATTGTAGAGATAGGGAAGGTTGAGACCATAAAGGAAATTGAAAACATTAAAATCAATACTTATAAGAAACAAATGTTATTCAGTGAGCACATTGCGATGGGTGAATGCTATTTGCTGCTTGTTAAGGCACTGACAGAATGTGGGAGACCAGCCAGGATAATAGTTAAGTTAAAGGTAACAAAGGCAAGAATGAGGGCTTCAGCAGCAAATAGCTCAAGAAAGGGACAAAGTTGAAGGGTATGAAAGTGAAAATAGGCAGTTTTAGTGATTACGCGGATATATATTTGGAAGCACATTTCAATATCAAAAATGACACCAAGGTTGGCTTAATCTCAGACTGCTGTTAGGGAGAAATATAAGAAAACATCATTAAATATGAATGAGATGAATAGAATGCAAAAGTTAGTTTGAAAGAAATCTCCACAAAGATAGTGAGCCTTAGGTATAGTAATACGAAAATGTATGTATGCATGTGACGCCATTGTATAAAAAAGGAGGTAGGCAAAAACTGGATACCTATAGCCAGTTAGCTTAACTTTTGTAGTGGAGAAAATGCTTGAATCCATCAGCAAAGCAGAAATAGCGAGATATCTGGGTAGGAACTGTCTTCTTGGGCAGATGCAGCACGGGTTCATGAAAGACAGGTTCATGTTTAACTAATTTACTGGAATTTTTTGAGGACATTACGAGTGTGGTAGACAATGGGGAATCAGTAGCTGTGGAACACGTAGATTTCCAGAAGGCATTCAACAAGATGCCAGATAACACATGGAGGATAAGATAAAGTTTCGTGGCATTATGGGTAATGTATTAGCATGGATGGAGAGAAAGCAAACAGTGGGGATAAATGGGTGTTTTTCTGATTGGCAATCAGTGTTGGGATTGCAATTGTTTACAATTTAGAAAGGTGATTTGGAGTTGGGGACCGAGTATAGTGCGTCAAAGTTTGCAGATGACACTAAGTAGAGCAAAGTGTGCAGAGGGATATAAATAGTTTAAGTGAATGGGCAAGGGTCTGGCAGATGGAGCACAATGTTGGTAAAATGTGAGGTCATCCCTTTTGGCAGGAATGACAGCAAAATGGACCATTATTTAAATGGTAAAAAATTGCAGCATGTTGCTGTGCAGAGGGACCTTTGTGTCCTTGTGCACATACACAAAAGGTTGGTTTGCAGGTGCAACAGATAATTAAGAAGGCAAATGGAATTTTGTCTTTCATTGCTAGAGGGATGGAATTTAAAAACAGGGAGGTTACTGGCACTGGAGAAGGTCCAGAAGAGCTTCACTAAGTTGGTGTATAAGATTATGAAGAGTATGGATAGAGTAAACAGTTGTAAGTTTTTTCCTAGATTGGAAACAAATATTACGAGGGCCAGGGGCTTAGGGTGAGGGGGGGCGAGATATAATTTGGATGTTAGAGGGAGGTTTTTCACACAGAGGGTTGTGGGGGTATGGAATGCACTACCAAGTTAGGTGGTGGAAGCAGGCACACTGGAGTTATTTAAGGGATACTTAGATAGACACATGAGCGGAATAGTGATGGAAGGATATTGAAGACTATTTTAAATAGGGATCAAGAGCCTTGGGACGTTCCTGGGAATGAACTGATTTCTACGGACCTTCCAACATAATTTCCTAGCTCATTTGCTTTACTTTTGAGCTTGTGGGGATTCCCTTGAATGTGTGCATAAGATATGCATGTTATTGATGTTTTCCTCTTTTATTCCACAGGTGCTTTGGTCCGCCTTGTTGTCCAACAAGGGGCATACACACAATGCATCATGCAAGGGCTACTCTTGGATTTTTTGAGAATAGCCTAGTGCTTCACATCGTTAGTGTATGCTTAAACTGGACCAGTTAATGGGCAACACGACAGCTCAGTGACTATCACTGTTTGCTGTGCACATGCATGGATTTGGGCCGTATCTGTGGGAGTTTGCGCGTTCTCCCCGTGGTTGTGTGGGTTTTCTCCAGGTATTCCGGTTTCCTCCCACAACCCCAAAGATGTGCTCTTAGGCTGACTGGTGAAACAAATTGTCCCTAAATTGTCTCCCCAATCTAGTTTCCAATGTGGATTTCCATAAACATAGACAAGGGTCATAGGTGGAAGAGGGAACTCACGCTGTTAAATTGGCAGTGTGGGCTTGTTGGGCTGAAGTGCCTATTTCCCATGCTATGTTGTTCTTTGTTCTTTGTTTCCAGAGTTGAGAAGGTTGACTTATGAGGACAGGCTGTGTAGACTGGGACTATAGCCATTGGAATTTAGAAGAATGAGGGGGGATCTTATAGAAACATATAAAATTATGAAGGGAACAGATAAGATAGAAACTGGAAGATTGTTCCCACTGGCAGGTGAAACCAGAACTGGGGAGCATAGCCTTAAAAAAAGGGGCAGCAGTTTTAGGACAAAGTTGAGGAGAAATTTATTCACCTAAAGATTTGTGAATCTGTGGAATTTCCTGTACAGTGACGCAGTTGAGGCTATCTCATTGAATGTTTTTAAGGTAAAGATAGATTTTTAAATCGTAAAAGGAATTAAGGTTTGGTGAGCGGGCAGGTAAGTGGAGCTGAGTCCACAAAAAGATCAGCCATGATCTTACTGAATGGCAGAGTAGGTTCAAGGGGCCAGATGGCTTACTCCTGTTCCTAGTTCTTTTGAGTCATGGTATTAAATAGTGGTATTATGATAATGCAAGACATATATAAATGTATAAGGAATCAATTAACTATTGAAATAAAAACTACTATGGGGAAGACTCTGAAAATATATTCAAAAGAACAGAACCAGCACATTACAAAACACAATACAATTGTTCATGCGACAGCTGAGTTAGTGTTCAAGCAGGTAGACTGTTTCATTTACAGTGACTAACTTAACAACTACCATACCCACATGCACAAAGAAATAACATAATACAACAATTGTTATGCTCCATTCTAAATTAAACAGATTTTTGGAATGAAGTTGAATTATGTCAAGTCTGCAACCAAAGAGCAAATATAAACCTCAATCTATCATTCCTCTTAAGCATTTCATTCTGTTGTCTGGTATCCCAGGTTTTGCTTGGTGAATAAAAAGTCAGAGTTCCCTGGAAAGGAAAGGATTACAGTGTAAGCATCTACCAGATTGTTCTTATTTAAGCTGGATTAATAAAGAATATCTATGATTGCTAAATAAACTATAACAAAAGGTCATCATTCATGTGAGAGTATTAGGTAACACCTGCTTGTAGTCTGGTTTACCAAAAGATCTGTCTAGTTGCATCAATTTACTGGACACCATATCTTGTTGAGATAATGTCCTTAAAGCAGTGATGTTCTTCAATCAAGTACCCCCCTTCCTCTGCTGAATCTGAAGCCAAGAATATCCTGCAAACCTGATTAAATAGCATTTTCAGTGATAAAGGATACGAGCTAAATAGTTTTGTTAGAGACTCTCAAGGACTGATGATTCACTGATTTACAATTTTGTTTTGTTGTAACTCAAACCTCTGGAATCTATAGCTCATCTGTTGTGGTAGGTCAATATTCTTTGCAGGCAAGTCTAAGCAACGAATGCCGGCAGGTTGCCAATGTTGGGTGTATCTACAAGTCACTGAATTGAAATAAGCAAATCCTTGACAATGATTTTACCTTTCACAGGTTGCAATGTTCAAGTGAAAGCCTACTAAGGGTATGATACCCAGAATCACTGTAATTGAATCTGGTTTTATGGTGCACCCAAGCTTTTCTGAAATTGGGGAATGTCTATCCCTGTGATTGTACTTGTAACTTAACATCTCCTCTGATGTGCCCATGTAAGAATGTAAACCAGCGTATTTTAGTGAAGAAGGCCTGTGCACTTTAATAATGTTGAATCTTTCTCTCAGAAGACTAGCTCAATGCAATTACTGACCTCTCTGCTTGTCATCTACATGCAAAAAGCAACAGCAGTAGGCCATTTAGTCTTTTGGGCCATTCAATATGATCACATCTGATTGTCTACCTCAATTCACATAGCTTTGTACTTCTTGTCAGACCTTGTGCTTACCTGGGGGTCCTTCAGGGACTGTATTATTAAAGCTGTTGTAATTCATACCATACTGAGTATTAAAATTGGTAGCCGGGTTGCTGAAGGAATGCAAGGGAATTGTACCAATAACAATTGGTAAATTAACAGTTAAATCCAATGAGCCTGTGATGTCTAGGGATACCTAAGAAATAAGAAACAATCTTTTAAGAATTAAAAAAAAGCATTATCGCCAACAATTTTTTTTTCAAATACACTTGCTTCTTTTACTCCTGCTCTACAGAGGGCAGCAACTTGTGCCAGTAAGTTTCCATATTACATGGCAATCTGTCCTTGAGACTAGCTTCCATAAGAATGCACAAATATTGGACTATACAATTATTTATGTCATTACCAGAATTCTAAATTGGCTGTCCAAATCAGGCACAAAAATGTTTCGGTTTATCTTGAACACTCATTAAGCATCATTAATCTGCTCTGAAAACAACAGAGAGACACATCAAGCTTCCATTCTCATCACTGGGTTTAAAATGAGACACAAGCTTATTAGTGCCGGTACAAAATAATGATGTAGAAAAAGCAAAGATTACATGCTGGGTTCTGGGAGGAAACCAGAACACCCAGAGGAAACCCACGCACACACGGGGAGAATGTCAAACTCCACACAAACAGTGACCTAAGCTGGGAATCGAATCCAGGCCCCTGGAATTCTGAGGCAGCAGTGCTAAGCACTGTTTTTTCATCTAGAGGATGACGGGAATCTGAAAATCTCTATCTGAAAGTATGGTAAAAGCGGGAACCATCACAACATTTAAAAAGCATTTACATGATCCTTAAAACACCATATCATACAAAGCTTTGGACTGAGTGCTGGAAAAGAGGATTAGAATAGATAGATGCTTGATGGTCAGTGCACATTCCATGATTTCAGATTCTCATCACCCTCTGGGTGAAATAACACAATGGCACTGTGGTTAGGACTGCTACCTCCCAGCTCCAGGAATCTGGGTTCGATTTCTGGTTTGGGTCACTGTCTGTGCGGAGTTTGTACATTATCACTGTGTCTGCATCAGTTTCCTCCAGATGCTCCTGTTTCCTCCCACAGTCCAAAGAAGTGTGGGTTCGATTGATTGGCCATGTTAAATTTCCCCTCAGTGTTCTGGAATGCGTAGGTTAGAGGATTAACGGGGCAAATATATGGAGTTACAGGGAAAGGGCCTGGCTGGGATTGTTAATAGTGCAGACTCGATGGGCCAAATGGCCTCCTTCTGAGCTGTAGGGTTTCCATGAAAAAAACATAGAAACCTTGAGGATTTTCCTCAAATCCCGCAAATCTTCTGCCCTTTAGCTTAAACCTATGCCCTCTCTCTTGAGGGGAAATGTTTCTTCTGATCCACCCCATCCATATCCCTCACAACATTGTACAGCTTGATCATGTCCCCCTTCAGCCTTCTCTGCTTTAAGAGAATCCCACCCTAACCTGCCTTCTCTTTATAGCTGAAGTGCTCCAGTCCAGATGACGTCCTGATCAATCTCCTTTGCATCCTTTCCTATAGTGTGGTGACCAGAACTGCACACCAGCTGTGGCCTAACAAGTGTTTTATACAGCTCCATCATAGGGTGGGGGAGGGGAGGAGAGGAGAGTGGAAGGGGTGGTGGGGGAGGGCAGGGTGGTACCTTCCACTGCTGGCCACCTTTCTAGATTTTTTCTTATTCTTTTATGAGATCTGGCATTGTAGCTGGACCAGCATTTATTGCCCATTTGTAATTGCTGTTGAACTGAGTGGCTTGTTCGACCTTTTCAGAGGACATTTTAAGAGTCAACCACATCGTTGTGGTTCTGCCATCACATGTAGACCAGAGCAGGTAAGAATGGTAGTGAACCATACGGGTTTTTATGGTAATCGATGAAAGTTTCATGTTCAGCTTCTGTGATGACTTTAGCCAGCCGAATGAGTTGGCTTGCTGGAGTATGATGAGTCATCGGTCATGCTCGGTCCCAAGCACGCACACAGTCTCGAATTGGCACAGGTGTGCGGTGAGATCCTGCCCGAGCGTTTCCCTGCTCAGATTTTCACATTGACCCAAAGCCTAGACCCCCCTCCACCCAGGTCAGGTTCTGCACAACATGTGCGACCTCACGGAAATGTCCTCTGTGTCCTTTTCTGCCACACAGAGGCATTTCCTGTATGGGCTGCTACTGCATGTCTTTCACTACTGCGTCCTTGCCTGTCACCTGCATACACCTTGGCAGGCCTTGTTGCCGGCAGGTGGCAGAGGTCCCCAGTGGAGGTCCCTCTACAGAGAGATCTCCCCCAATTATCTTGGGGTCCTGGGGTGGAGAATACTGCACGCAGCAGTTCCATACAACCGTAAGTTTTTTAGGTTCGCAGGTTCTCAAGCTTGCCCCTTCTGCGTCTTGTGGAGTCTGTGGACCATGTCTACGTTTCATGTCTGAGGGAGTGCTCCCTTTTTGTTTTTCTCAAAAACTTTTTTCTGATGTTTTGTTTGAATTCAGTCCCATGCTCCTGATCCACGGGCACCTAGTGCGGACAGGCAGGTCGGAATGACGATCTCCTTGTGAGTCTGGACATGGCGAGGCACGACATCAATAGATCCAGGCAGCGGGCAATCAACAGGGTCATCCATCCCGACTGTCTGTCCCTCTGCCACATCTATATTTGCAGCCATGTGTCCCTGGAGAGGGAACATGCGGTGTCCACGGGCGCAGTTGATGCCTTCCATGTCTGTTGGCCACTGCAAGGGCTGGAGTACATTATAAAGCCCGACAATCCCATTTTGACTTGACATTTTAAGTTTCTTTCATGATTAGATGTTGGTTCAGGCTGCTAGCCCTCCTTTTGGGAGCTGCCCTTTTTAATTTGTCCTTAAGTTAATTTGAATTCATTTATTTGGTTGGTATCAAAAGAAATACGTCATACATCTTAATTAATGGTTAGATCAGGGAGGCTCATGCTCACTATTTAAAGCAGGTGTGTCAAACTCCCAGCCTACATTCAGCAGGGAGCAACTAGAGAGCTGGCTGTGTAAAAATGTGTGTAAATAAACTTGATGACGGGACATTTGCCTCCATGGAGTTATTACATCTTCAAACCTTTCATTCCAGATTTCACCATCTGCCATCGTGCATTTGACACAGTGAGAAGTCTCACAACATCAGGTTAAAGTCCTGATTTATTTGGTAGCTAATACCACTAGCTTTCAGGGCTTTGTCCCTTCATCAGGTGAGTGGGGAGTTTGAACCAGAGTATCACTCTAGGTCTCTGGATTATTAGTCCAGTGACAATGCCACTGTGCCATTACCTACTTATAGCATCCCTCATGAGCAAGATCCCTTGTCTGCCTGGACTTGTCTCAGCCGACAGCTTCTCACCATCCGCTTAACACCACTACCAGTATCCTCTCCCATCTCCATAGCCCCCTAGGTCCACTGAGCTAGCATCTATATTGGTATGACTGCTTCTAGTCTTTTCTTAAAATCATTTACAGGATGTGGGGATCACTGGCTAGACTTTATTGGCCATCACTAACTTCCCTTGAGAAGGCGATGGTGAGCTACCTTCTTGAGCCACTGAATTCCTTGAAATGTATGTACAACAATAGTGCTGTTAGGAAGGGAATCCCAGAGTTGTATCCCAGCAACACTGAAGGAACAACAATATAGTTCCAAGTCAGGTGAATTACTTGGAGGAGAACTTCCAGGTGATGGTGTTCCCATGTGTCTGCTACTCTTGTCCTTCTAGATGGTAATGGACAACATGGGTTTGGAAGGTGTTGCCCAAGGAGCCTTGGTGAGTTCCTGCAGCGCATCTTGTAGGTGAAACACGTACGTGCCACTGTGTGACAGTGGTGAAGGGAATGTTTGCAGATGGGGGTGCCAATCAATGAGCTGGATAATGCCAAGTTTCAAGTGCTGTTTGCAGCTGCACTCATCCAGACAACTGGCGAGTATTCCTTTGCACTTCTAACGTGTGCTTGCAAATGGTGAACAGGATCTGGGGAGTCAGGAGGTCTGTTACCCACCATAGGATTCTTAGCCTCTGACCTGTTCTTATAGGCACAATATATATGGCTAGTCCAATTAAGTTTCTGGTCAATGTTAATCCCCTAGGACATTGACAGTGGGGGATTCAATGATGATAATGCCACTGAATGTCAAGGGGTGAGGGTTAAATTCTCTCTTACTGGAGATGGTCACAGCCTGGCACTACGTGACACAAATGTTACTTGCCACTGGTTAACCCAAACCTGGACACTGTTCAAGTCTTGCTGCATGTGGACATGGAGTGTTTCAGTATCTATGGACTCATAAATGATGCTGAACAACGTGAAATCATCAGTGAATATCCCATTTCTGATCTTATGATGGAGGGAAATTAATGAAACAGCTGAAGATAGTTGGATCGAGGACACTATTCTGACAAAATCCTGCAGTGATGCCCTGGAACTGAGATAACTGACATCCAACTATCACAACCATCTTCCTTTATGCTAACTATGTCTCCAACCAGTGGAGGCATTTCCCTTTGATTCCCTTTGTCTCTAGTTTTGCTGGGGTTTCTTAAAGCCACACTTGCTCAAATGTTGCTGTGATGTCAAGGGCAGTAATTCTCACCTCGTCTAGAATTCAGCTCTTTTGTCCATGTTTGAACTAAAGCTGTAATAAGGTCAACAGCCAAATAACCCTGGCAGAAATCAAACTGAGCATTTTTGCTAAGCAAGTACCACTTGATATCACTCTTGGTGACCCCTTCTCTCACTTTACCAATGATCAAGAATAGACTAACGAAGCACTAATTATCTGGTGGGATTTATCCTGCTTTTGGTGTACAGGAGTGACTTTCCACATTTCTGGGTAGATACCAGTCATGGCTGTAGTGGAACGGCTTGATTAGAACACGGCAAGTTCGGGAGTACAAGTCTTCAGTACTGTCACTAGAATATTGTCAGAGTCCACAGACTTTGCAGTATCCAATACTTTCAACTGTTTCTTGATATCATGTGGAATGAATTAGATTGGCTAAAGACGTGCATCCGTAATGCTGGGGAATTTCCGGAGGAATCAGCTGTGGCAAATGCTCCAAATGCTGTTGCTGGGATGAGAGAGTTATCAAAGAACAAAACAGCACGGGAAACAGGCCCTTCAGCCCAACGAGCCCGTGCCGCCTCCCCGATGTTCACACCTCTACCCGCGATCCCTGTCCATGTTTATAGATCTATGGATTAAAAATCAAATTTGACACAATTTAGGGAGAATTTGTTTTGCCAACTAGCCTAAGAGCACATCTTTGGGATGTGGGAGGAAACCGGAGCTCCCGGAGAAAACCCACGCAAGCAGGGGGAAATGCGCAAACTCCCACAGACACAGGCCCAAATCCATGTATCTGCACAGCACAGCGATAGTCACTGAGCTGTCGTGTTGCCCATCAAATGGTCCAGGTCAAGCATACACTAACGACGTGAAGCAGTAGGATGGTCTCGAAAAAGATCCAAGAGCAGTCCTCCCACGACCCATCGCGTGCATGCCCCTCGTTAGACAACAAGGTGGACCAAAGCACCTGTAATTAAAAACAAGTACATCAATATCATCATCTATTTACACACTTCCCAGGGACTCCCAAGGCTCATGATCCCTATTTTAAACCAGTTTTCTATACCCCTCCATTCCCATTCTGTTCAGTGCCCATCTAAGTATTTCTTAAATAACTCCAGAGTACCTGCCTCCACCACTTTACTTGGCAGCGCATACCCCCACCACCTTCTGTGTGAAAAAACTCCATCTAGCATCCAAATTATACCTTACCCCCCTCACCCTAAGCCCATGACCCCTCGTGCTATTTGAGTCCATCCTAGGAAAAAGCTTAACCCTGTTTAACCCTCTATCTATCCCCTTCAAAATCTTGTACACCTCTATCAGATCTCCTCTAAATCTACGTCTTTCTAAGGAAAACAGTCCCAATTTGCCTAATCTCTCCTCGTAACTCAGACCTTCCATACCAAGTAGCATCCTGGTAAACCACCTCTGCACTCTCTCCAGAGTCTCCACGTCCTTCCGGTAGTAAGGCGACACATTATCCCCACATTATAAGAAAGATGTGGAGGCATTGGAGAGGGTACAGAGGAGGTTTACCAGGATGTTGCCTAGTATGGAGGGCAGGTCTTATGAGGAGAGGCTGAGGGATTTGAGGTTGTTTTCGTTAGAAAGGAGGCGGCTAAGAAGGGACCTTATCGAAACATATAAGATGATTAGAGGTTTAGATAGGGTGGACAGTGATAGCCTTTTTCCTAGGATGGAGAAAGCTAGCACGAGGGGACACAGTTTTAAATTAAGGGGTGATAGTTATAGGACGGATATCAGAGGTAGGTTCTTTACCAAAGGGTGGTTCGGGAGTGGAATGCCCTGCCTGCAGCAGTTGTAGATGCACCAAGTTTGGTGGCGTTTAAGAGGTTAGTTGATAAGTATATGGAAGAGAAGGGAATGGTTTAGTTTGGAGGGGCATTGCTTTTTATATTGGTTGGCGCAATATCGAAGACCGAAGGGCCTGTTCTGTGCTGTAATGTTCTATGTTCTAGAACTGAATGCAGTATTCCAAATGAGGTCTAACCAGCGTTTTATACAACTGCAACATTAAAGGCCAGCTCTTGTACTCTATACCCCTTCCTATAAAGGCTAGCATACTATATGCTTTCTTCACAACCTTCTCCACTTGCTCTGCCACCTTCAGAGACTTGTTCACCTGCACCCCCAGGTCCCTCTGCGTTTCTATACTCTTAATAGGTCTACCCTTTATCATATACCTCCCCCCTACATTCTTTCTCCCGAAATGCATCACCTCACATTTATCAGGATTGAATTCCATCTGCCATCTGTCTGCCCCAAGCTACCAGCCTATCAATGTCCCGCTGCATCGCCTGACAATGCTCCTCACTATCCGCAAGTCCAGCCATCTTTGTATCATCTGCAAACTTGCTGATCACTCCACTTACTCCCTCTCCCAAGTCATTTATATATATTACAAATAGAAAAGGTCCCAGTACCGAGCCCTGCGGCACACTAGTGACCAACCTCCAGCTAGAAAAACACCCTTCCACTATTACTCTCTGTCTCCTATTACCAAGCCAGTTATTTATCCATCTAGCTACCTGTCCTTGTATCCCATTTGCCTTGACCTTCTCGACTAACCTCCCATGAGAGACTTTGTCAAACACCTTACTTCATTCAGGATCTCTGCCATTCCCTCGGGCTCTAAGCAGAGTTTCCCTCCTCTGTCCCTAAGAGGTCTGATTTTTCCTCTAACCACCCTTTTATTCCTAACATAGGAGTAAAAAGCCTTTGGGTTTTCCTTAATCCTATCTGCCAAAATCATTTCATGCCCCCTTTTTGCCCTTCTAACTCCCTGTTTGAGCTCCCTCCTACTCTCTCTATATTCCTCCAACGCTGTCTCCGTTCCCAGCTGCTTCGACCTATCATACGCTTCTCTTTTCTTCCTAACCAAGTCCTCTATATCCCTAGTAATCCACGGCTCTCTAATCCTACCTTTCCCATCTTTCCTCTTGACCAGCACATACTTATCTTGCAACATTTTCAGTATTCCCTTGAAAGAGTCCCACATGCCTAGTGTGGACTTACCCTCAAACAACCATTCCCAATCAGTTTCCCTAAGTTCCTGCCTAATTCGACCGTAGTTAGCCTTCCCCCAATTCAGCACCCTGCCCCTAGGGCAACAAGCATTCTTTTCCATCTGTATCCTGAAGTAGACAGAATTGTGGTCACTGTTAGCCACATGTTCCCCCACTACAACATCAACCACCTGCCCTGGCTCATTACTTAGAACTAAATCCAATATAGCCCCTTCTCTAGTCGGGCTAGCCACATACTGTTCCAACGATCCTTCCAGTACACATTTTACAAATTCCTGTCCATCCAAACCCCCAGCTCTAGGTACTTTCCAATCCACCCTAGGGATATTAAAATCTCCCACTATAACGACTCTGTTCTTTCTGCTCCTATCCAAAATGTCTTTACATATGCCTTCTTCAACTACCCGTGTGCTGTTGGGTGGCCTATAATACATCCCTAGCATAGTAATTGCCCCATTTCTATTCCTCAACTCCACCCACAGCGACTCCACTCCTAACTCCTCTGTATTGTCCTCCCTCTGCACCGCCGTGATGCTCTCCTTAACTAACAACGCCACTCCCCCACCTCTTCTGGACCCTCCTCTGTCACGCCTGAAACACTTATACCCAGGAATGTTCAGTTGCCACTGCTCCCCTTCCTTTAACCACGTCTCTGTCACTGCAACCACATCCAAGTTCCTTGCAAACATTAAGGCCCTAAGTTCATCCGTTTTTCCCGTTATGCTCCTCGCATTGAAACAGACACACTCCAGACCTCCAAGACCACTCGGAACCTCCTTCTCCCTGGTGCATTTCTTCTCGTCCAAGCTTGGTCTATCTCCCATCTCGCTCTCTGCCGAGCTATCAGTCTCAGCCCCTCCCCCCCCTCCATATTAGTTTAAATCCTGCTGAAACACTCCAGCTAACCTCCCAGCTAAGATACTCATACCCTTCCCATTCAAGTGTTCCCCATCCCTTCTATACAGGTGCCCTTCTTTCACAAAGACTTCCCAGTTATCCACAAATACGAAACCCTCTGCCCTACACCAGTCCTTGAGCCACGTATTCAGCTGTAGGATCTCATTTCTCCTGGCTCCGCTATTACCCGCGCCTGGAAGCAGCCCTGAGATCGCCACCCTGGTGGCCCTGCTCTTCAGCCTACCCCCCAACTCCCTGAACTGCCTTCTTATATCCTCCCTGCTCTTCCTTCCTACATCCTTCTCTCCTACGTGTATAATCACATCCGCCTGGGCCCCCTCACTCTTCAAAATGCCCTCTACTCTGTCTGACACATCTTGCACCCCTGCTCCAGGGAGGCAAACTACCATCCTGGAGTCCCGCCTTGGACCACAAAAGTGTCTATCTATTCCTTTAACCCTCCCATCCCCCACCACTATCTCCCTTCTAGTCCCTTTCCTCCCCTTTGAGGTACTCTGTGCCTCCTGCCTTGCCTCATATCATTCAAGTAGATTGGCTGAACACTCTCTGAGGCACAGTTTCCTCCTGAATGAGGGATGTATTCCTGCCTCTGGACAATTAATGCTCCTTGGAGTGTTAAGTGGCTGTGGTCATGCTGTGATTGGCAGAGATTAGTTTCCTGCTGACTCTTAGTTTCTCAGTACTAAGAAACTTAGTAGTTTCAAAGTGAGAAACTATTAAATGAGAAAATCAAAGTCAAGAGAAACAGTGGGGTGAGACTAAAACAGAAAATGCTGGAAAACCTCAGCAGATCTAACAACATCTGCAGGGAGAGAATACAGCCAACATTTTGAATCTAGATGACTCTTTGTCAGAGCTAAGAGCAAAGAGAATCAGCAAAGATTCATACTATTAGGCTTGGGATGGGGAGGAGTGTGGAATTGGACAAAGGGAATGCAAATGAGGAAACAGAAAGCTGAGAAGGTGCTCAGGGTGTGTATTAAGTGATCAGAATGCAAGAATGGCAGAACAGAGGTACAGATTGTTAAAGGAATGCCTGAACAATGTGGCAGTTGCCCTGAAAGGGGGCAATGGGAAGATGTGGAGGGAGAGGGTGTGAAAAAAAGGAGGGCTGGAATGGAGGAGTGGAAATATAGAAATGAAAAAGGATGATAAAATGAATGAATAGGATGGAATGAAATGAAATAAAATGAATGGAAATTAGGTGAAGATGAAGGAGAGAGTTCATCCACTGAAGTTGTCGAACTTAGTGTTCAATCTGGAAGGTTGTAAACTGCTATTCCTCCAGTTTGCATTGGGGTTCACTGAAACATTGTGAAAAGCCAAGAACAGACAGGTGGATAGGAGAGAATGATGGTGCATTGAAGTGCATTAAAAACTTCGATTTTAAAGCCCTGGGCATTATCGTGTGCATTGTCAGCACTAAACAGTAATTGAAAAACCACCTACCGTCAGTGAGTATTCCATCTGGATAATGCTGCAATTCATCAGTGTGGGAAGCACAGTTGGAATTTTCAGTTCCTTTCCATTCCAACTTTCCATTTTGCCAGCTAAAACCGGTGCACCTTGTAATTGGGTTACAAGTTCTACAGCCTTCTTTTTCCTTCCTTGAGCATGAAAAGTCTGTGTTTTATAAATGGCTGCTTTTGGAACCACTTTGCGGGAAGAATGATTCTCAATTTCAGCAAATATCAGAATCGAGTCACCTGCAAAAGCAACAAATCCCACTGTGCAACTTATTTGATATATTCCATCCGGACTGTGGAACATTTGCGAGTACTGTTGGGAGGAGTTTATACTAATTTGGCACAGGAGAGGGCACAGATTTAGCAGAATAAGAGCACAGTATCATACAGCAAAACAAACAAGTAAAAGAGAGTCCAGCTGTATTAAGTTTCAAGGGCGTAAGGCCTGGCTGAATGGCCTCTAATGCCAGGAGTATTGCAGGTAAAATAAATGAGTTGAGTGCAATGATTGATACGTGAAGTGTGATATATTAGCTATCACAGAGACATGGTTGAAGGAAGGACATGACTGGCAACTCAACATTCCGGGATATAGAATCTTCAGGCGAGACAGGGGACAAGGTAAAAGAATAGGAGGCATTGCATTATTAATTAAGCCCTCAGTTATTGCAGTAAGGAGAGATAATATCTTGGAGGGGACATCAAACAAAGTTTTGTAGATAGAGTTTATGAATAAAAAAGAGGTACAACATTATTAAGTGTTTATTATAGACTCCAGATGGTCAGAGAGATATTGAGGAACAAATACGTGCTCAATTTGTGGAAATATGTCAAAATAGCATTATTATATTAGGTGATTTCAATTTTTCCAACATTAACTGGGATATAGATAATGTTAAGGCTTGGTTGGAGTAGATTTCTTGAAATATGTATGGGACAACTACTTAAATCAACATGTGGAGGGTCCAACAAGGGAAGGCACTGTGCTGTACCTGATTCTGGGAAATGAAGTTGGACAAGTGATTGAGATGATGCTGGGAGAGCACTTTAGTGACACTGATCACTACATGGTATAGTTTAAGCTGGTTATGAACAAGGAAATAGAGAAGTTGCAAAAAAAGTTTTGTATTGGGGGAGAGTGGATTTTAGTAAAATAAGCCAGGATCTGGGCCAAGATCCACTGGGAACAGCTCAAATGGGAAAATCTACATAAGAATAATGGAGAGGGAAATGGGGAGGGTGCAAGCCAGCATGTTCCCTCCAGGTGATAGGTAGGAATAACAAGCCCAGAGAACCATGATTGACCAGAGATAATCAGGATGCAATGAGAAGGAAAAGAAAGGCTTTTAAGAAGTTCAAGAAAAGCAAATCATGGAGACATTAATGAGGTAGTGAACATACAGGGTGGAGCTTAAGAAAGCAAGCCAAACCAGCCCAGCCTCAGCTGAAAACTTAACAGGGCAGTTTCTCAATCAACAGCAAAACATTGGAAACTCAAACCAGTTGTTCATCTAAAATCAGGCAGACTGGAATCATCAATCACAACGGCTGCAAGGTTTGATCATTGACTCCTCATGGAAGTCTACTCGTATACTTTTTTTTGCATACTTACTTTGGACTCAATTCTCACTTCTAATCGATATGAATGCAAATACATGTGTTTTATGATTTCCTTGCCTTTAGTAGTTAATTACTCTTGAATTCAAGATTGCCTGATAAAATTAGCTTCTTTTAAAACACAAATATTGGGATAAAACAAGATATCGCACACAGGAATTTTTGTTTTTCCATATTAATTGCGCTGTAACCAACTGAGGGGGTTGAATAAAGATTGGGAGCAACTTCAATCCTGGAATCATAAAAATTTGGAGTATCCTAGCTGCAACTGAACAAATTGAGGGATATTGTCTGGGATTTTTTTTTTGCAAATTGTAGCTTGTGCATGATAATTCTCAAGGAGGGTGAAAATTGAGAGATTTCATCCGGACTTACAAATTTGGGGAGCCCCGCCAATTGGCGACTGGTTGTAAGATTCTGCAGTATATATTATCAACCGCATTGTCCCAGTCGAAATGTGGGGAAGACTTCAACAGAATTAATTCTATAAGTTTAATCACTTCTGTCTTTGATGTAACGTTATAGCAGTTTGACATAAAGTTGTTCAAATCAGTAAAGTCTTCATTGCATGCCTTAGACTTGGGGCTAAATTGTAAATTGATCAATGTAGATGGGACTTAAAAATGTGGACACATTCAATCAGAATATTTCAATTGTCACAGAATTAGAAGTGACCCATTCTTAAATCTTCAATTTGTCCCCAACTCACTGTGGTCCATCAGTAATATGTAGCTAGACCACTGTGCCATCTTTTCTAATCATCCATGTTGGAATGCGTGGGAATTCTTCCTTTTGGTCGATGTGACAGCAGGCCAGGAATACCTATCCCCAAATGCATGAGCAGCCCTTGGCAGACAATCCAATCCACACACGTGACCAACAAACACACACACATATGCAAATTAACATTTCAGAAGTCACATGGTAATACTTAAGGAAGAAACTGATTTTACCATTGTGTCATGCCCGTTTTTGGGTATGAAAACTTGATAAAGTTGGGTGTGAGGTCATTAACGTGATCCGCACCCACATTCACGCCCACTTTACCAAGGCCCAAGAATGTCCGTGATCCGATTCGTGCCCAAAACTGGCACCACGGTGATTTAAATGCAGTCATTTAAATTGAATTAATGGGTTGTTCGCTCAACTTTACCAGCATTTCGCCCTCCACCATCACGCTCACGTGTCTGGATTAGGTGCAAAATAGATCTGGTTGGCAAAGATCTGTTTTGGGCACTCCAGTTTCTGAACAGATAAGTTCCAACCGCTCTTTGACTCAAATCAGTGCTGGGAGTGGTGGGGGGAAGAGGGTGGGGGAGATGGGTCAGATCATTCTTTGGTGAGGGAGGAGGAGGCAGCTCAGATGTTTCTCTGGTTGGGGGCGGGGGAGGGAAGAGGGAGGCCTGATCATTCTCTGGTGGGGGAGTGGGGGAGGGGTAGTTAATTCCATCCCATCACATTTCTAATTCTGATCATTCCTGTTATAAATGCTACTTAGATTATATTTCACTTGCCATGAATGTTTTTTTTCACTACACCAGCAAGTTCAGAAGTAGAAGAAATTATCTTATTACGATTTTCCAAATAGTCTTCTAAACTTGGAAATGCAGCTCTTAGAATTTACTGCAAGTTGGCTGATGCTTAACATAATCCCAAAAGTTGTTGAATCAAGCAACAGTTATTTGTACATGCACTATATGTTTCACTGCATAACTTCAATAAAGGCCTCAGTCTGTACCTCGGTGGATTTTGCAAATACGGGCAGCAGAGAGAAGGAATTCCACAGAAATAATAATGCACGTGTACTCAGTTAGTGGAAGTGTCTAAGTACTTGACTATGACTATGTGAAATAGATAGGGGGAGGCCAGATGGATCTTTGGTGGTGGTGGGGCGAGTAAGGGGGCAGGGTCAGAGAGGTCTGCTGCCACTTTGCAGACGATCGGTAGGAGGGGAAAGGAGGCAGAGGGTTGAAACCAGTTTTGGTAGTGGGAGTTGGGTGGATAAGGCGGAGAAAAGTTATGTTGTAGGGATGGGGGTGATATCTCCCAGGCCGCTTTATCTGCTTTTTGCAGCCCAGGAGCAATATGATAGGGGCACAATTTTCGAATTTTTTTCTCAATGCACATGTGCGGTTCAGAGCTCCAATTGTTTCGGGAACGCGAAGCCCCGCCCACAGCACGATTCAGACCTGCAATTTTTTTTCCAGCTAAATGCATTTGGGGGTGCCTGAAAGCAGATTCCCAAGTTGGATCTGAATTGCGCCTTCAGCACTTCGGATGAAAATGGTAAAATCAGACCCTGAGTCTCCATTCCTTTTTCTTGAATGGTGTAACTCGGGAACTAATTGGTTCTCACAGCTGTAGACCTACAATACCAAAATTATTGATCCTCCTCCAAATATCACAGTGAGGTGCAAAACAATTTAAAATTCATAAAGAAGTGTATGAACATCTTGAACATGCATACAAGATGCTAAAGATTCTGCAGTGAGAGGCTACAGGTCAAATCTCATTCAGTTTCAGATAGATGATGATTTTGTGTTTTGCTGAAAAGGGAGACATGTTGTTGAATTATTTTATCTTGCACTCATTGGTACAGGCACAAGAATGCCAAATTTCAAAAGGAGTAACAGTTCATACTGCATAAGAGAGTACTCATGCATTGGCAAGTCGACTCTGATTAGTTGTAGCCATGGGAGTGCACCAGGGAACTACTGTTCCCCATGTTTTTATTTAATTCAGAAAAGGTGCAATGTCTAGAAATGTTCCTTTAGCTGCAGAGAACAGGTTCCTGAGCATGAATATGTCTAGCTTCTGTAGGTGAGATACATTTTGAGCTCAACAGATGATCTTAAGTTTTTTGTTAGTGCAATCCTTAAGCATTCTTGGGATTGTTTGACTGGTGTTATATAGTCAAGGAATCACATTAAATGTTCCACATTATGTTCTGAATTTCCCCAAGCAATGGCCATAGTTGAGTAATATTTCGAATTTTAAAAGCATGAGGGACAATATCCTCTGGTGCATTCTCCACACAAACTCTGCAACCAGAACAGCCTTGCCAACCAATCAGCACACTTTTCTCATGCAGTATAAACTGATGCTCCTTTTGAAATTTGACCTTCTTGCATCCATTCCGATAACATGTTCTCCTTTCACCAATATATGACCTCTCTACTCCAAGCAACTGTTTTTAATTATTGCAGAAAAACATATTACAGGAAGGAGTTCCATTACAGATAAGTACATAATAGCCGTGATGTGGAGTTCCCGGTGTTCGACTGGGGTAAACACAATAAGTAGTCTCCCAACACCAGGTTAAAGTCCAACAGGTTTATTTGGTAGCAAGGACTTTCAGAGCACTGCTCCTTTATCAGATGTGTGCACTCACCTGATGAAGGAACAATGCTCTGAAAGCTCGTGCTACTAAATAAACCTATTGGACTTCAACCTGATGTTGTGAGACTACTTGCGAAGTATAGATGGTTTATTTACTATATGAAAGTATTACAGTGGCATGGTGGCACAATAGTTAGCACTGTTGTATCAGAATGTCAGGGTTCAACTCCAGTGGCAGGTGACTGTCTGTGCGACTATCTAGAGTTTGCACATTCTCCCCGTGTCTGCGTGGATTTCCTCCTGGTGCTCCAGTCTCCTCCCACACTCTAAAGATGTATACATTAGTCGGATTGGCCATATTAAATTGCCTTAGTGTCAGGGAGATTAGGAAGATAAATACGTGGGAATAGGGGTGGATAGGTTGCCTCCTTCTGCATGTAAGAGGTTCTATGATTGAAATTGTGTGGACTGGGAAATTAATTAGCAGTGCTTAAACAGCAAGTTCCTGCACATGAAGGGTTAGCACAGATATCCTCAGTATGACAATTCTCTGATTTTTTACCTGGCGTGTAGCCCTTCCGTTCAATTTTTGCATTTAGGGTTATTGGGCCTGAGGCACAGCAGCAGCAACAAATAGTTTTCTCATCTGTAGCTACCTGTGGTGTCTGGAAAATCAACAGAAGGCATAGTAACTATTTTTATTTCCATCAAGCTCAACTTTTAGATTATCTAAATAACTATATAATTTTTAAATCAAGGTATATTGGTTTGTCCAGAGAGTTTTATTACAGCAATCACAGGTGATGAGAAGGGATGGCAGAAATCAATGGAGATTGTGACATAGAAAGGTCAGTGCTTTGAGTTTGGAGTAGGCTAAATCAACAGTAATTGAGCATTGTGAAAGATTGGTGTATGCATGAGAGGACAATTGCATAAGAGAGATTTATGAGGAGCAACTGACTAGGTTAGGATTGTTTTCACTGGAGTTCAGATGAATGAGGGAGGAGATATCATTGAGATTTATAAAATTCTAACAGGACTAGACAGGGTAGATGCAGGGAGGATATTCCCAATGGTGGGGGAGTCTAGAGCCGGGGTTACAGTCTGAGAATTCAGAGGATACCATTTAGCTTGGAGGTGAGGAGACATTTCTTCACCCAAAGAGTGGTGAGTCTGTAGAATTCATTACCAAAGAAAATAGTTGATGCCAAAACTGAATGTAGCACCTGGGACAAATGGGATAAAAAAATTATGGGGAAAAAGGAAGATTAGCCTTTTGAGTTGGGTGACCAGCCATGATCGTGATGAAATACGGAGCAGACTCGATGGGCCAAATGGCCTCCTGCTGCTCCGATTTTCTACGTTTCTATGAGAGATGCTATCATTGTCAGAGAAAACATTGATGTCTTCCTTCAAGGGCCAAGTGGGGGAAGCATTCCTGCTTGGCCACAATGAATGCTGGAAGTGGCACTTGGTTTGGGAGCCAGACATTCCCTCCTTTCCCTGTCAAATATCCTAAGCTCTGGGAAATAAAAGTTTACAGAGGTCTCCCTAGTGTCCCATGGAAGCCCCAGATAAATATATCAATGCAGTGTACCATCTGTCCATAGTGTGATGTCTGGATGACATAGATGTAATAGTATTTCATATTAGCCTGCAATAGGTATTTAGAACATCACTTTATCTCCTCACAATGTGGCTCCTAAGCTTGGCGCTGGGCAGTCTGTGTGATCACCTTCTGTTTGCATCTGAGGACAACAGACCTAAACTCATCCCGCACATTTATGAATTGCTTGCAGTTACATGTTTATAAATACTGTATAACCATAATGTTTGAATGATTCTTTTGGTGATAACTTCCTGACCTATGCCCCATCTGACCAGTATCATAATCTGCAAGTTTCTCTCCAAGCCAGTTGCCAACCTGAAATTGATATACATCTCCATTCCCTCACTATCGCTGGATCACTGTAGGGGTACCTACATAGACTGTAGCGATTCAAAATGACAGCACAACATCAGCTGCTCAAGACCAATTCAGGGTGAGCAATAGATGCTAGCCTAGACAGTGGTGCCCATATCCAATGAAAGAGTGACAAAAAAAAGTTGAGGTGATGTTTAGTGAGTGAAGAGCATGGTGCTAGCAGTTTGCAAATTGACACCTTGATTTACCAAGTAATTCTATGATTTACGTGAACCACATAATTCCAAAGGACTTACCAACAGCAATGGAGTATTGATGTCAATTTGGTCATATACTGTAAACATTTCCTTAATTTTTTTCCTTATTTTCCATGGCCTGTGCAGTTTGGCTGTCATCCAATAGCTCACGTTGCCATGGGCACCTTTGAAAGAAGCAGGAAGTGGTGGTCTATCAGGGAGAAAAGGCATCATGGGGCATCAATAACACATAATAGAATACCAATTTTAATTGTTTAACATCAATAGAATAATGTGCATTGCTAAAGTTATCCAAATCAATCTTGAAAGATTCTGTGGATGGATTCCCCTGCGAGCGAGAATGGGATATTTGGCATTGCAGCCAAAACTCCATTTGCTTTCAGCCGTGAACGTGAATGGAAGATTTTGACCTATGACTTTGACTTCCTCCGATCAGACATTAGTATGCAATTCCCACTTGATTTTGTGGTTTTCAATCCATTATTTGGAAAGTGAAATGAAGCACTGAAACAGTCCATGCTAGCGTTTATGCTCCACTTCAACCTCTTTCCACATTTCTTTACCCAACTATATCAGGATAACCCATCATTTCCTCCTACTGGATATAATTTATTTCCTACTTCCTTAAGTAGCATCTATATCATTCTTCTCATCCATTTCATGTGGTAACAAATTCTATCTTCACCATTTCTCACATTGACAAGCTGTGGGATACTGCAAGGATCAGTACTTAGGCCCCAGCTGTTCACCATATTTATCAGTGGGGCAGCCAGGGGGCACAATGGTTAGCACTGCTGTCTCACAGCGCCAGAGACCCAGGTTCAATTCCCAGCTTGGGTCACTGTCTGTGTGGAATTTGCATCTTCTCTCCACGTTTGTGTGGGTTTCCTCTGGGTGCTTTGGTTTCCTCCCCCAGTCTGAAAGATGTGCTGGTTTGGTGCATTGACTCGAATAGATGCCGGAATGTGGCAACAAGGGGATTTTCACAGTAACTTAATTGCAATGTTAATGTAAGCCTTACTTGTGACTAATAAATAAACTTTAACTTTTAACTTTGATTTGGATATGGGGACCAATTATCGTGTTTTCAATTTTGTGAATGATACAAAGCTAGGCAGGAATATGTATAGTGAGGAAGACATAACGCGGCTCCAGCAGAATTTGGACAGATTTGTTGAGTGGGCAAGAACATAAGATTCCAGTTTAGATCTTACTTCTCTATCTGGCAAGTAACCTATTGTTTGTGCCAATATTTTTTTGAGGCAGATATTTGCAGGTTCAATTCCTGCTGCAGTAATTCAGCATAAAACTTAATTCAGTTCAGTAATGTTTTAAACCTGATATTAAAACTGACACCCTATTCACTTACCAGTTGGGTATTACAAATTACATAGCATCATCTGAAGAGGAAAATAGAATGTTCTCAAGCATGCTCACAAAAATTCCTTCCTCAATCAAATGCAGCAAAAAGGATCTCCATTCTGTTTATGGGATCTTGCTATGTACTTACAGATTACTACCACTGCTCACATATTCATAATGACACACTTCAAATTAATTGACTGTCAATTAATTAGGGACAAATAAGCAAAAAAAGGAATAAATAAGAATGGAGAATGCCTGTGTTTGTGGTAATTTGTTCTCACAATAAAGGTAGTTGAATGCATTGTCAAAAATGGATGTTCTGTTGACAATAAAGTAATAAAGCTTACAAACAATAATAACTCAGCAACAGATAGAACTACAAAAATAGGAGCAACTAGAATTTAGATCTTGCCTGCAGAACACTGTCTTGCAGGTGAAAAGCCCTCCAAAGCCCACACATGCTCAGACATCTCAACATTGCATTCCAGCTTAGATCTTATTTCTCTATCTGTCGAGTAATCTTTTGGTTGTGCCAATGATTTTCAGAGTCAGACATTTGCAGGTTCAATTCCTGCTGCAGTAATTCAGCATAAAATTTAGCTCAGTTCAGTAGTGTTTCAAATCTGACATTAAACCAGTAAAACAATTACGTTAGAGAAAAGGCTTATACAACACTGTACTCAGAATGATATTCTGTATTAGAATTACAATGGAAACAAACATCACGTATGGTGAGAGAGCAATGGGGATGCATTTGTTTATATGAACTCATGTGCGTCACTATTGGAAAGCTGAGCAGTATTGATCAAAATCAAACAAAATTGAATCATGGCTTAGTCATAACGCACATATTGGAATCAGATGGATGTAGCTTCAAATTCCATTTATACCCAACAATTGAGAAATATGGTCAGCAGGTTCTGAAAAATCACAGTGCAGCACACAAACAACACATGTTTCCAAGATGCAATGAAGGTGCCAGGGAACGATTCTGAACTGCACCTTAAGGACGCCCAAAAGATCCAGAAAAAAGATTCCCCAGTATAGACAGAGCCTTTAAAAGAAATGTGTATAACCCCCAGAGAGACTTGGGGGTTTTAAGAGTATTGAACACAGTGCAGCATGTTAGAAAAGTGGTTAGAATGGCATGTGGGGATCTGAGTTTTATAAATAGAGCCATAAAAGTGCAAAAGAAGTGAGATAATGAAGGACATTTATAAAACACTAGTTTGGTTTCAATTGGAATATTCGGTATAATTCCGGGCATCAAATCTCGGAAAGGATGTGAAAACATTATACAGGTTGCAGAAAAGATTTATGAAAATGGTTCCAGGGATGAGAGAATTCAGTAACATGGACAGGTAAGAGAAGTTGGGGTTTATAGGGAAAATTAAGATGCAATTTAACAAATGCGTCCAAAATTAGGAAGGGCCCAGATAAACTAGATAGAGAGAAGCTGTTCACATTGCTAGAAAGACTAAGAACCAGAGGACACCAATTTTAGAGGATTGGCAAAAGGATCAACAGTGACCTGAAGGAGAAATCTTTATAATCAGCGAATGCATGGAAACACAATCACCTGCAAGTTTCCCTCCAAGTCATGTGCCCTCCTGACTTGGAACTATATCGTCATTCCTTCACTGCTGTTGAGTCAGGATTCTGAAACTCCCTTTCTAACAGTACTGTGGGTGCACTGCACCATATACACTGCAACAATTCAAGAGGACAGCTGAGCAACACCTTCTGAAGGGAAATAATGCTGGGCTAGCCAGTGACATCCACATCCCGTGTACAAATGATTAAGAGGTGGGAGTGCATAGAACATAGAACATAGAACATAGAACATTACAGCACAGAACAGGCCCTTCGGCCTTCGATGTTGTGCCGACCAAAATAAAAAGCAATGCCCCTCCAAACTAAACCATTCCCTTCTCTTCCATATACTTATCAATTAACCTCTTAAACGCCACCAAACTTGGCGCATCTACAACAGCTGCAGGCAGGGCATTCCACTCCCTAATCACTCTTTGAGTAAAGAACCTACCTCTGATATCCGTCCTATAACTCATCACCCCTTAATTTAAAGCTGTGTCCCCTCGTGCTAGCTTTCTCCATCCTAGGAAAAAGGCTATCACTGTCCACCCTATCTAAACCTCTAATCATCTTATATGCTTCAATAAGATCCCCTCTTAGCCGCCTCCTTTCTAACGAAAACAACCTCAAATCCTTCAGCCTCTCTTCATAGACCCTGCCCTCCATACCAGGCAACATCCTGGTAAACCTCCTCTGTACCCTCTCCAATGCCTCCACATCTTTCTTATAATGTGGGGACCAGAACTGCACACAATACTCCAAGTGCGGCCGCACTAGAGTTTTGTACAGTTGCAACATGATGCTGCGGCTCCTAAATTCAATCCCCCTGCCAATAAAAGCTAAGACTCCATATGCCTTCTTAACAACTTTATCCACTTGACTGCCTGACATTGTGGCTGAGGCAGCTTCAAAGGAGAACTGGATAAGCAGAGGAAGTGAAAAAGTTTGCCTGTGTGCAGTGGAAAGCAACCTAGTTGAATTGAGTCCTGCTGGTATCGATATTACAGGGGTTGGATAACTTCCTTCCGTACTGTACCCATTTTTTGATCCTAATTAGATAGCTGGTTAAATAGACCAATCTAAAACGCAATCCGTACTATATTAAATTATACTTATACCAACATACGTTTGTGGAAGTATAAGGCTGAATGGATATTCATGTCTGCCAGGAGGTAGAACGGTAACTTGATCAGAACCATCTGGAAAAAAAGCAAATGTTAATGAGTTAGTTGTATCGAAATGGAGTTTTGTGCAGTTGCGGCGTGGCGTTGCGGTTCCGAGGTTCAATCCCCCTACCAACGGAGGCTGGGACTCCATGTGCCTTCTTGGCAACCTTATCGACTTGACTGCTTGCTTTCGGGGATCTGTGCACAGATACGCCGGGATCCCTCTGCTCGTCGGCGCTGTTGAGGGTCCTACCATTGGCCCTATACTCTACACATTTATTGTTCCTGCCGGGGTGCATTGCCTCACACTTTTCCACATTGGACTCCATTTGCCACCTCTCAGCCCAGCTCTGCAACTTGTCCAAGAAGGGATAGGACCTATAAAAGGTGAAGGGGGAAAAGTCTGTATGGAACCGGAAGAAATAGCAGAGGTGCTTAATGAGTACTTTGCCTCAGTATTCACGGTGGAAAGTGATCTGGGAGGATGCACTACAAGTTTGCGGCAGACTGAAAAGATTGAGTATGTAGATATTAAGGAAGCGGATGTGTTAGAACTTTTAAATGCTATCAAGATAGACAAGTCTCCGGGACCAGATGGGATGTACCCCAGGTTATTGTGGGAGGTGAGGGATGTCATTGCAGAGCCCCTGGCGATGATCTTTGCGTCGTCGATGGAGACGGGAGAGGTTCCGGAGGATTGGAGGATTGCGGATGTGGTCCCTATTTTCAAGAAAGGGAACAGGGATAGTCCTGGAAATTACCGACCGGTGAGTCTGACCTCAGTGGTTGGTAAGCTGATGGAGAGGCTTCTGAGGGACAAGATTTACGAGCATTTGGAGAAGTTTAGGTTGATTAGAAATAGTCAGCATGGTTTTGTAAAAGGCAGGTCGTGCCTTACGAGCTTAATTGAGTTCTTCGAAAATGTGACTGAACACATTGACGAAGGAAGAGCAGTGGACGTGGTGTACATGGACTTCAGCAAGGCATTTGACAAGGTCCCACATGCAAGACTTCTTGAGAAGGTGAGAGGCCATGGGATCCAAGGGGCTTTGGCCTTGTGGATCCAGAACTGGCTTGTCTGCAGAAGGCAGAAGGTGGTTGTGGATGGCTCTTTTTCTGCATGGAGGTCGGTCACCAGTGGAGTCCCCCAGGGATCTGTTCTAGGACCCTTGCTGTTTGTCATTTTCATAAATGACCTGGATGATGAAGTGGAGGGATGGGTGAGTAAGTTCGCCGATGACACGAAGGTCGGTGGTGTTGTGGATGGTCTGGAGGGATGTCAGAAGTTGCAGCATGACATCGACAGGATGCAAGACTGGGCGGAGAAGTGGCAGATGGACTTCAACGCGGATAAATGTGTTGTGGTCCATTTTGGCAGATCCAACGGGATGAATGAGTACACTATCAAAGGTAGGAGTCTTAGCTGTGTGGAAGAGCAGAGGGATCTTGGGGTCCGGGTCCATAAGACTCTCAAATCGGCCTCCCAGGTGGAGGATGTGGTTAAGAAAGCTTACGGCGTACTGGCCTTCATTCATCGAGGGATTGAGTTCAGGAGTCAGGAGGTAATGCTGCAGCTTTATAGGACCCTTGTCAGACCACACTTGGAGTACTGTGCGCAGTTCTGGTCGCCTCACTATAGGAAGGACGTGGAAGCTATTGAAAGGGTGCAGAGGAGATTTACAAGGATGTTGCCTGGATTGGGAGGCATGCCTTATGAAGACAGGTTGAGGGAGCTGGGACTGTTCTCCCTGGAGAGACGAAGGTTGAGAGGCAACCTGATAGAGGTTTACAAGATGTTGAGAGGAATAGATAGGGTGGACTCTCAGAGACTATTTCCCAGGGCTGAAATGGTCGTGACGAGAGGGCACAGATTTAAGTTGCAGGGAAGCAAGTACAGAGGGGATGCTAGGGGAAAGTTTTTCACTCAGAGGGTGGTGAGTGAATGGAATCAGCTGCCATCGGTGGTGGTCGAGGCGAACTCGCTGGGGTCTTTTAAAAGACTTCTGGATGAGTATATGGGATCCAATAGGATTGGCGGTTATAGATAGGTCTATGGCTGGGTAGGTTTTGATGTGTTCGGCACAACTTGTGGGCCGAAGGGCCTGTTTGTGCTGTAGTGTTCTATGTTCTATGAAATATCAAAAAAAGTCATGTCATGAGCTCCACAGGAATTAATTATGCAAGTACACAACTGGTAGGATTGCTGTCTCTCAAGTAGTCCTTTAGAAAACATGTAGTATTGTGCTCCTAATGCAAGATTGCAATTGATTTTAAAATTCTCAGAGTGATCAGTTTTTAATCAGGGGTATTAAGTGTTATGGAGAGAAGGCAAAAAAATGAACTTAATAAAGTTAGATCAGCCATGATGTTATCAAATGCTAGAAAAGGCTTGAAGGATTGAATAGCCTTCCCATATTCCTATTTCTTTTGGTCTTAAAAGCATTGTCTTTGAGTCCAGCTCAGGGTCTTTAACTCCCTGCAAATCCCAGTAAAGTGCCCTGAAAGCTTTGCCAAGTGAAAACAAAATAAGCATCGACATTATTGTTGCTGTTGTTATTATGATGCTTGCAAATCCCTTAATGAATTAATCTAATGTTAAACTTCGCTCCATTCACAAAGCATAAGAAGGGATAACAATTGTTGGTACATTTATGGGCCAGACTCTTTGTTATTTGATACTAATGGACGTTGAAGTGATGCCACAACAACTGCTCGCTCTGGCATTCAGTCAGCAATTCTTGATGCTGAAGGATTTAAAAGCATGGTCTTGAATTTTACATAGACAACTTTGCCACTTTAATGTAAATTTCCTACTCTCCTATCCCTTGTGGCATCTTCCCTAGTTGGTCAGGCCATCAATTCCAAAATCTGCTGAAAGTACTTTGTAGTTATTACTGGATAGTTGTTTGCATGCATAAGCTTTTCCTTTGTATCACTTCTTTATGATTACCATTGTTGAGGCTGGAGATTCACCACATGGAAAACTAATCGGTGCCAGGGATCAATTTCAGACAGACAGATGAAACGTTTAAACCAGTTTTCTGCACATCCCCTTTACCAACAGGGATTGAACAGAGATATGCAGTAATATGGAAAGAAGCTTGAGCTGCTAGGTGCACTTGAGAAAAATTTGCAGCTTCTGTTTGTGATGTTCAACTCAAGCTGGAGCCAAACCTCAAAGCTTTAATTTCAAGGAGTTGGCAAATTTTTTTTATTAGTACAAAGTTTATTATTTATTTATTAGTGTCACAAGTAGGCTTACATTAACACTGCAACGAAGGTACAACGAAAATCCCCTAGTCACCTTACTCATGTTCCTGTTCAGGTATAGAATCATAAAATCATATAACCCTACAGTGCAAAAAGAGGCCTTTCGGCCCATCGAGTCTACACTGAACACAATTTCACCCAGGCCCTACTCCCATATCTCTACATATTATACCCAGTAATCCCTCTAAGCTATGTACCCCTGGACACTAACGGGTAATTTCTTAGCATGGCCAATCAACCTAACCTGCACATCTTTGGACTGTGGGAGGAAACCGGAGTATCCGGAAAAAACCTACACACACACAAGGGAATGTGCAAACTCCACACAGACAGTGACCCAAGCCGGGAATTGAACCCAGGACCCTGGAGCTGTGAACCATGTGCTAACTGTGCTACCATGCCACCCCAACTAGACTGAGGGAGAATTTAGTATGACCAATGCACTTAATTAGCATGCCTTTCAGACATTGGGAGAAAACTGGAGACCGGAGGAAACCCATGCAGTCAAGGGGAGAATGTGCAAACTCCACACAAACAAGCCAGAAACCGAACCTGGGTCCCTGGTGCTGTGAGGCAGCAGGCTAACCACCGTGCCGCCCTCAATGCTTCAGGATGTGGTTTTATGCAAACAAAGTATGCTCTGGAAATCAACTGAGTACAGCAGATGCTTAGACTTGTATTCAAATGGCAAGACCTGAACAAGGTTGATGGAGCCCTTGTTGAAAGGGCAGAACCCTGTGCACTGACCAAAGCACAACACTACCAGCAACAACTCTGTGACATATTGGAATCATGATTTGGGGATACCAGTGTTGGACTGGGGTGGACACAGTTCGAAGTCTCACAATATCAGGTTGAAGTCCAACAGGCTTATTTGGAATCACAAGATTTCAGAGCACTGCTCTTTCATCAGGTTTATATATATGCCATGTTGATGAAGTCTAACTCTCCACTCACCTGAAGAAGGAGTAATGCTCCGAAAGTTTGTGATTCCAAATAAATGTATTGAATTTTAACCTGACAATTTAGGGAGAATTTGTTTTGCCAATTAGCCTAAGAGCACATCTTTGGGATTTGGTTTTTAATCCATAGATCTATAAACATAGACAGGGATCACGGGTAGAGGCAGGAACGTCGGGGTGGCAGCGCGGGCTCGTTGGGCTGAAGGGCCTGTTTCCCATGCTGTTTTGTTCTTTGTTCTTTGTTCTTATTGGAATCACAGCTGGACACAAAACTGATGAAGTGTGAACTCAGGACAAATAAGTACTCCATCAAAGGATGGTCCACATGCACACCAAACAATTCCATTCTCAGAGCAAAGAATAGAGAGGATACCTCAGCATTGTTGATGATTTACTCTATATATCTTGAGGAGATATAATAGTATAAAGGTTAATTCCAGTTGTGATATCTTAAGGAGGCACAATATACATCACCATTTCTATCTCATGCAGATTTCATGGCAAGATGAAGCTAGAGCAAGTTATTTCTTAATAAAATGAAAACTTTCCTTACTTCAATAAACTTCGTGAAAAGTCTATATTAGCACTGAGATATTTTACTATACATAATTGTGGTGGGCAGAACTCAAAATTCATCATAATAGTACTGGATCTTTACAAGAGTTTACCAGAGTTAATTTTCAAGCAGGGAACTGGCTAACAAATCCTAATGATGCTTTTTGGTTCCATAATGAAGTTATTAATAATTTTCCCTTCTTGTTTTCTTGGTTCCTAGCATTGATCATTTGTTATCCCAGTAGATTTTGTTGAAAAGTATGATGAGGCTTATTCATTTGTGAATACTAACTGATCTCCAGTGCTGATTGAAATGAACTTATTAGGAGCCACAAGATAATAAGGGTTCTGGTGGATAGATGGATTATCTAGACAAAGAAAATGTATATCATAGAATCATAGAACCCTAGAGTGGAGAAGGAGGCCATTTGGCCCATCAAGTCCGCACCGACCACAATTGCATCCAGGCCCTTTCCCCATAATCCCATGCATTTATCCTAGCTAATTTCCCCAAAATGGGGAAATTTAGCATGGCCAGTCCACCTACCCTGCACATTTTTGAATTGTAGGAGGAAACCGGAACACCCAGAGGCAATCCACGCAGATATGGGGAGAATGTGCGAACTCACACAGACAGTGACCCAAGTTGTGAATCGAACCTGGGTTCCTGGCACAGTGCTAATCACTGTGCTACTGTGACGTGATAATTGTAGTCTATAATTGTTAACATTGTCAATAAAGTCTAAGTGGGTGGCACAGTGGCAGTGGATGGCTTATTGGCACAGTGGTTGGTCCTGTTGCCCTACAGTGATAGGGACCTGTGTTTGGAGTCCCGCTTTAGGTCACTGTCTGTGTGGAGTTTGCACATTCTCCCCATGTTTGCATGGGTTACCTCCAGGTGTCCGGTTTCCTCCCGCAATCCAAAGATGTGAAAGCTTGATGGAATGGCTATGTTAAATTGCCCCATAGGGTCGGGGGACTAGCTAAGGTAAATACATGGGGTTGCGGGGAAACAGCCCGAGGTTCAATTATGGTTGGTGTTGACTTGATGGCCCAAATGGCCTCCTTCTATATGGTGGGATTCTATGATTCTCTACAAACAAAATCACCAACTTCTTGCATTCTTTCAATTTACTGACAGGCTTTCCAATGCTGTCTTCTGCGCAGTTATGGTCACACTCAATATGATTACTGAAGACTAAAAGTTACTTCAGTGGGAAATATTGTTCTTTTGTATGCACTGATGGTGAACGATCAGAGACTGCTGTTGAGATTTGATGAGACTTGTACCCTATGAACAGCAATGCCCACAGACAGCACAATGAATTAACTTAGAAAACCTATTCTGGAGCAGCTGTGTGTGCTGCATTATGACCCCTTTCTGCTGGTCCTGCTCTTGCCCCTGTTCAGTACTTTAGACTGTTCTTCTTACCCAGATTCTTAGAACACATGATTTCAGTCTTGTATGATAAATAATTTGGTACAAACACATACCAAATGTGTTGTTATTTTCCCGTCAAGCTCGCCACAGGAATGGTATCAGGTGGGACATGAACTATGCAAAGATCCATTGATTTCAGCGATTTTCCAGTCTTGGTGTGAGCGCAGCTGGAAAAATCCCATCCATACAATTTCTCAAAAATTGCAGAAATTAACGGTATTCTCACAACAGGAATGTGGTGCAAGTCTGTAAACATTTCTCAAGGATTGCAGAAATTAAGAACAGCTGTACAGATTTCCTGTTTGCTTTGATTTGGACTGGCAAGTTAAGAATTTAATAGAAGCCTGTGTCCATTTCTCAAGAGATGCATTATTGTGGCTGTGTAATCTCGTACAGGCAGGGTTCTGCTTTTCTAATTGTCACATAATGGGGATTCAAACTTTGTGAAGGGAATATAGGAACAGGGATAGGCCATTCAGCCCCTCCAGCTCACTCCATCATTTAATAATTTCATGGTTGGCCTAACTTCACGTACCCACCCTTGGCCCATATCCCTTGATATACCTGCTCAATAAAATCTTCCTATTTCAAACTTAAACTTAATAACTAAATCAGCATTTACTGCCATTTGAGGAAGAGAGTTCCAAACCACCACTCTCTGCATATAGATTTGTTTTCTAACATTTCTCCTAAATCTTGGGCTGGCATTTACCATTCTGCTGCTAAGTGTTATGTACATGACTGTTAGATGGTATGAACCAGAAATAAAACCATCATCCCAAGCCATTGTGTTGTAAGTAAACAATGGGGTCAAACTGCAGCATCTACATTTCTCAACTGCATTTAATCTTTTAAGAAGTTGGAGAAAGTACAAACAGAACTTTGAACCTCTTTCCAAATTCATTATTTGAGAAAATCTGGCTCAAAATTGCAAGATCTCAGTCCTTTTAGCTGGGGCCACACCTGCCAGTCCTCCTGTGCCACCCATTGCCACAACTGAAACAAGCGCAGACCAGATGCAGCCTTTTCAGTAAAAGTGGGGCAGGTGCTGCACTCACGTCTCCTCCCAAAAAGAGAAAAGAAATGAAAGAATCGACAAATGCAATTGGCCAGCAAGAGTGAATAATAAGATGTATCTTTCTTCAATGGTCCAGGCCACTATCCTCTAGATAAGCATGGCTGCTGTTACCAATGTGAAAACACCTTTTCTTTCTCATTGTATTGGTCAACGTGATAAACAACCAAGAAGCTGACAATGCAGAATCCCGACATGGCGACTCAGTCCCATGCTCAGTTATACCTTCTCCATCAGTGACTGTAGATAAGAAATCTAAGCCATATGTCTGGGGTCCCTCATGTCCAATCTTTTGCAGGAGTTTGCAGTTATTCCACCAGATTCCTTACACCCCCCCGAGAATTACATAGGACCAACTCAATAATCCAGGGACTTGATTTTATTTTAATAAATGCTAATAAATTAGTTATCAAAAACCAACATGAGCTCATGGCTTGTCATTATTATGTTGTATGTTTGCCCTTTATATAATTGACCCTTGCATTGTAATCCTGTCTATGTGCCAAACATTTGTTGAGGTAAAAATATGAAATTTCAACGCAGCTGCCAACACAACAGTACAAAGCAATGGGATATCACCATAACACCAAAACAAATAGTAGCAGAATTGGGCCATTTGGCCCATCAAGTCCACCCCACCATTCAAAGAGGTTATGACTGATCTGATAATCCTCAATTATACCTTCCCACCTTACCCCCATAACCACTAATTCCCTTACTGATTAAAAGTCTATCTCAGCCTCAAACATACTTAATGGTCAATTGTGATAACGAATTCCATAGATTCACTACTCTCCGACCGAAGAAATTCCTCCATCTTTGTCTTAATAGGGTAACCCATTACTCTGTGATTATGCCCTCTAATGCTACACTCACCATGGGAAACAATCCTCAGCATCTACCCTGACAATTCTCCTAAGAATCCTATATGTCTCAGTTAAGGTCACCTCTTATTCTTCTATACTCTAATGAGTAATAACGCACTCAACCTCTCCTCATAAGAAAGTCCTCCATACCTGGGATCAATGTAATGAAAAAAATAAAATAATGCAGATGCTGGAATCTGAAACAAAAACAAAGACGCTGAAAATCTCAACAGGTCTGACAGCATTGGTACAGAGAGAATAGAGCTAATGTTGCAAGTGAGAAGGACCCTTTGTCAGAGCTAAAGACAAAGAAAATAGGACAAGATTTACACTATAAGGGCGGGAGACAGGGGCTGTAATTGGAATGTAAATAGTTATGATAAAGGCAAAAAAAAAGTGCTGAGTGTCTATTGAGAAATCAGAATATGTGAATGGCCGAACAATGGTCGAGGTTGTTAGAGGACAACCTGAGGCATGTGGCATTTGATCCTGGCAGGGGGTGGAGGGGGTGGGGGAGCAAATGGGTGGAGTGAGAATTCAGAAGTGGAAAATAAAAATAAGAATATGAAGTAGAAAAAAAATGAATGAATAAGATAAAAAGAAGAACTTTTTAAAATGGAAATTCATCCTTTTTTCCTGTTTCATATTCTTATTTCTATTTTTTCACTTTGAAATCTTGCTGTCATCTTGACTTGGGAGGTGTGGGGTGGGGAGCGCTGAAGAATTTGGAAGACAAGTGCCACATTCATCAGGCTGTCTATTGACAATCTCTTAATGGATGCTTTCAGTATTTTTCATCAGTCTTCAGCATTAGAGACAAATGCCACACGCCAACTACTGCTTCTCTCCTCACCAATGCTCACAGTATAAATTTTGTCCTATTTTCTTTGTTTTTATGAAGGGCCATCCAGACTCGATTCTACTCTCTCCCCATAGATGCTGTCAGACGTGCTGAGATTTTCCAGCATTCTCTATTTTCATTTCAGATTTCAGCATCCACAGTATTTTGCTTTTTTTTGTCATTAGCTATGATGAAGGGTCATTCGGCCTCAAAATGTTAGCTCTATTCTCTTTTTACAGATGCTATTAGGCCTGCTGAGATCAACCTTCTCTGGACTACTTCCAATGCCGGTATATATTTCCCTGGAAAAGGGGACCAAAACTGTTCACAGTATTTCAGGTGCAGTTTACCCTGTGCCTTGGATAGTTTCAGCATTTTTAACAACCTGTCCTGGTTCCCCATACCAACGGTATATTTAACGGTATAAGTATAGTTAAGAAAGCATCAACACCTCCTTATGAAAGGCAGTTAGGAATAAGCACTAAGTGCTAAGTTCACCATTGATTCCGACATCCCCTGAACAAATCTGAGAGGGAAAATTTGCAGGGTTATGAGGAAAAGGTCCAACCAATTCAGCCTCACTGTGTAGACATGATAGGCTGAATAACTTTCTTCAGTGTAGCAGCCATTGCAGCTCAATGTCAGTAAAACGAAATAGATAGTCATCAGCTTCAGGAAATGTAATAGACAAAATGCTCCTGTCTACATCAATGGTGATACAATGGAAATGGTCAAGAGCTTCAAGTTTTGATGTGTTCAGATCACCAACAATCTGCCCTGGTTCTCTCACAATAATACTATATAATTAAGAAAGCCTACCACACCTCTGCTTTCTCAGGAGTCTAAGGAAATTTGGTACGTCCACGACAACTCTCACCAATTTTTACAGCTGCAAAGCACTTTATCTGGCTGTATCACAGCTTGGTATGGCTCCTGCTCTGTCCAAGACTGCAAGAAACTACAAAGGATTCTTAACAAAGCCCAGTTCACCACACATATCAACCTCCCATACATTGATTCTGCCAACACTTCCCACTGCCTCAGCAAAGCAGCCAAAGATGCAAAAGTCTGAGGTCACAGCTACTGCCATCAGATTTTTGAACAGACCTGCCTTATATTAAGTAGATCTTTCTCTACACCCTATCTATGCCTGGAACACTACATTCTGCATTCCCTCCTTCCCTTCTCGATGTACGGTATTTGTCTGTATAGCCTGCAAGAAACAATACTTTTCAATGTATATCTAATACATGTGACAATAGTACACCAAATCAAATCAAATTCCTTTTGAAATAAAAGGCCAGCATTTCATTTTGCTTCCCTATTGCTTGCTGAAGTTGCATGCAAGCTTTGGTAAGTTATGGACAAGGGACTCCCAAATTCCTCTGTGCTATGATAACTCAGGTTCCCTGTCACCTGAGAGCAATAACCTACAGGCAGCATAAAGTCACCAATGACACTTATAACTATCTTTACATCAGTAATATAAATCCAATTCATGATGACAATTTCTGGAGCAACTCCAACATGCCCAAGCCTCCTGGAATTTGTCCAACTCATTTCACAACGAAAAAAACAGGAAGCTTGTGGCTCCGAGCTTTTTTTTTCACTCCTGTAAACTCAGGACTGGTTTAACGCTGTCAACAGTATCATTTAACCTGTTGCTCATTTGCAAAAAAAAACTTTAACATACAGTAAAAGCAAACTGCTGCCGGTACTGGAAATTGGAACTGAATCTCTGGGAAGGTTTTTTTGTTAATGGTGAAAATATTGGGTTGGAGAAACCTTCCAGACTTTGTTCCTACCTCAGTTCATCAGTTATATATATATAACTATATATATATATAGTTTATATATATATAAACTATATATATATATAGTTTATATATATATAAACTATATATATATAGTTATATATATAAACTATATATATATATATATATAAACTATATATATATATATATATAGTTTATATATATAAACTATATATGTATATAGTTTCACCAAAACTATATACATATTGGTGAACCCGCACTGATAAATTGTGATTCACTGAAAAGGAACTGTTGTCGATTTCAGATGTTTGAGGTTTCTTTGCAATGCAGAGACGCACTTACCCAGCAGCAGTTCTTTGTGTTTGAAATATCTGATCCGCTGAGAGTAGCTTTTGCTTTCCGAATCCGATCCATTCCTCTCTGTCCAGTGAACATCGGCTTCTCCCTTGGCATGAATTTTAAGGGCTTTCACCTCGAGCTCAGCATCCACCTCTATAATAATCCGGCCGGAGACCCATTCCCCGCTGGTGTAGGTGGGGATGCAGTTGTCAACAGCACGATCATAGAGGATGGTAAAACTGCTCACTTTCCCCATGACTGCGGCCGAAGCGCTGAGATGCAATTCGAGAGCATCTCTGCACTAATGGGTGGAAGATGGGGCGGGTTCTGGATGGTCAGAGAGACATGAATTCAACGAAAGACACAAGCACCACACCCCGTTTTGCAGTTGCCGTCAGCGCTCCGATATTTGCGCAAGGTTTGAGAAATAAGAATGTCACAACTGTTGAATCATTTCTCAAAACGCACACTTTTTTATTTCAAAGGTATATTTCATTTACTTTATTCACAAAAAAACCCAAATCAACTTTTGCAAAAACATTACAAACAATGCAAAAAAACTATGCTTATTTACACATTGCATTCATTACATTTCATTGCTTAAAACTATATACATGCCTCAGATTTTACTGTATGCGGTTATTTTTCAGATTGGCACAGAGTTACACAGGCCGAGTTACACAAGGACGCTGAGTTCCCACCTCATTGAAAGGCTTTACAGTGTGGCCTTTCCCCATTGTGCCTTTGCAGTGGCTGCACCAAGCTTGAGCGTGTCCCTCAGCTTGTAGTTCTGGATCTTGGAATATGCCAGTCTGCAAGACTCAGTTGAGGACAAGTCTTTCAACTGGAAGATCAGCAAATTTTGGATGGATCAAAGTGCGTCCTTCACCAAGTTCATGACCCTCCAGCAGCAGTTGATATTTGTCTCGGTGTGCGTTCCCGGGAACAGCCCGTAGAGCAAAGAGTGCTGCATCACCAAGCTGTTTGGGACGAACCTCGACGAATACCACTGCATCTCATTTCAGACCTTCTTTGCAAAGGCACATTCCACAAGGAGATGTGCGACTGTTTCATCACTCCCGCAGCTGATTCTAGGGCAGCATGTGGTGATGTTGAAACCTCAAGCGTGCAAAAAGGATCTGATGGGTAGTGCCCTTCTCACCACTAGCCAAGCCAGGTCTTGGTGTTTGTTTGTGAGTTCTGACACTGACAGTCTGCTTAGGGAACACACACTCCTTATTGCAATTCAAGCATATGCAGCTAAATTCTCACAATGCTTTCAGAAAATCCCCTTTTTCAAAAGAGCTGGTGGAGAATGCAAGTTACTTACACGGAGATCATATTACATGATTAATCTCTTACACATTGACTGGATGCAGCCAACATGGATTACAACTTTGAATGGTTTATTATAAGATCATAAAAGCTTTAAAGGTCATTTATTAGTCACAAGTAAGACTTACATTAACACTGCAATGAAATTACCGTGAAATTCCCCTAGTCGCCACAATTTGGCGTCTGTTCGGGTCAATTCAAAAAGTGGAGGAAATCCACACAGACAAAGGGAAAATGTGTAAATCCCACACAGATAATGAACCAAGCTGGGAACAAACCCAGGTCCCTGGCACTCTGAGGCAACAGTGGTAACCACTGTGCCACCCTGATCTTCAGCAGCTCTGACACACCTTGCCTGTAGCCACACTGGTGAGAACTCCCAAGCTACCAACATGATACTTCCTGTGTACTATATGGTAATATATATGTGAATACACAATCTATATCTTCTCCATTTCAGTTGGGATGATCCATTCTCATGTGCAAAGAACAATGTTGAAAGAATATTGAACATTTTAATTGCTCAGAACATGAACTTGTACCACCAAAACAGAAACAAAGCCCAAGCATATCCTTTCCAACACCCTCACCTTTTAACAAAAGGTATGCACGTGTGCCTATATGTACACCTAAGTCAGTACATAGTCCTTGAGCTTGGGACTCAGCCCCCAGAGTGTGTAATTTACACCAGTTGTCTATGTTGGAATACACCCGGGTTACTGTTCACATGGTGAATGGCATCAGGCATGGCATGCCTGGAGTGTGCACAGCGTCTACTTTGGTGGCAGAAAAAGGCTTCATTTCCGTCAGTGCAAGGGACGTAGATTGTGGACTTCTACGACAAAGAACAAAGAACAATAGAGCACAGGAACTGGCCCTTCAGCTCTCTAAGCCTGCGCCGCTCATGCATTTGTATTCCTCTATTTCCAGACTGTTTATGTTTCAATCTAGATAAGTCTTAAACAATCCCAGCATGTCCGCCTCAATCACCTTACTTGCCAGTCCATTCCCGGCCCCCAATATCCTCTATATAAGATACATCCCCCTGACATCTGTGTTGAACCTTGCCGCCTCCCCCTCACCTTGAACTTGTGAACCCTTGTGTTCGTCACCTCCAACCTGGGAAAAAGCTTCCCACTATTCACCCTATCTATGCCCTTCATAATTTTATACACCTCTATTAGGTTGCTCCTCATCCTCCGTATTTCCAAGGTGAACAACCCCAGTTTACCCAATCTCTCCTCATAGCCAAGACCCTCTATATCAGGCAACATCTTAATAAACTTTTTCTGTGCTCTGTCTAAAGCCTCCACATCCTTTTGATAGTGTGGCGACCAGAACTGGACGCAGTATTCCAAATGTAACCTAACCAACATTCTATATAGCTGCAACATCATATGCCAACTTTTATACTCTATGCCCCCTCCAATAAAGGCAAACATGCCATATGCCTTCTTCACTACCCTCTCCACCTGTGCTGCCACCTTTAAGGATCTATGGACTTGCACTCCCAGGTCCCTCTGATGTCTATACTCCTAACGGTTCTGCCATTTATTGTATAGCTTTCCCCTACATTAGATTTACAGAAATGCATCACTTCACATTTGTCTGGATTAAATTCCATCTGCTATTCCTCCACCCAATTTTCCAGCCTATCTATATCCTGCTGTATTCTCTGACAATATTCATCACTATCCGCAACTCCAGCAATCTTTGTGTCGTCTGCAAACTTACTGATCACCCCAGCTACATCTTCTTCCAAATCATTTATATGTACATCACAAACAGCAGAGGTCCCAGTACAGAGCCCTGCGGAACACCAGTAGTCACAGACCTCTAACCGGAAAAAGACTTCTCCACTGTAACCCTCTGTTTTCTACAGTCAAGCCAGTTCTCCACCAAAATAGCTAGCTCACCTTTTATTCTGTGAGATTTAATCTTTTGCACCAGCCTGCCATGAGGGATCTTGTCAATTGCTTTACTAAAATCCATGTAGATTACATCCACAACAGGTGGCAGTATTGGGTTAGGTAACTATAACAGATAATGGTAGTTCCTGACATACAGGGCATCATCTGAGATGACCATGTGACTTGTTGGGAGACATGGCTGTAGACCACTGCCAGTTTGTCATAGCCACATGTATTTGCATTTTGACTGTCCAGCTCAGTTCTAGAACGTAGAGTTTACAGTGGTTATGATCATTGTATCTTTTTGTTATAGTTTCATGTGGGCTTCCCTTACATTTGTTTCTACTTTGGGTTACAACAGAGTGTTGGTGACAACGATCATGGTTTTCGTGTATCTGGTGAGCATTCCGTGTGCGAGGGAAGGCAGAGCCTCTCTCGGCAGATTAGACAGACTAAATAGTGTGGTATACAAATTTGTATTGTGGAGGCATTTTTTGTGGAGGTGCTTTGCTGAATGTACTGCTTACTCTGCCAAATCATTCAACTGTAGGTTAGAGGCTGATGTAATATGTTCAAAATCATCTATGAGAAAAGTCTTTCAACTCGTTACAGCCTTTGTGGAATGCCATGTGCACCTAAGCATTTCTTCAGCTTTCCAATTACTGTGATGCCCATCATGTTGAGCAAGTAATCAATTTCACAAAATCCTGCGTATTAATTAACTGAGAATTATCTTTGCAGTGAGTGACCATGGAAGCTCTGGGACTTCATGCAGATAAATGGTTCTGATGAGGCTTGATGCATGATGCATATTTGAAACTCTTCCTTTTCTACATTACTGTACAATGAAGACCAGTACCTTACTTCCTTTGCCTTACACTTTGTTGCTTCTGCCCCGGGTTCCCTTGATGGAGCTGCTGGGTGTGTAGTTCTGCAGAGAGCTGGGAATGATGAACCTCTGGTCATGTAGTATCCGTCCTTCCTGCATAGTTAACACTTCTCCCATTGCATTAAAAATGCAGAGTTCATGAAGAAGCCTTTTAAACATCATGGAATATCCATTTATGATGATGTCATGGAGTTATCTGCATGTGTGATCACTTGCAGGGCAGCTTTGAGACTCCACATTGATTTTGTAAGCTCATTCTTGAGCACAATGTTCCCACTTATTGTGGATGTATGCTCAAAATGGCTAGACATCTATGAAATGAAGTCCGCAACTTCTTTTGCAACAGTGGAAAAGTTAAGACAAATCTTTGCTACCAATAGTTTGCCGGAGGTGTGACAATGGGATAGCATTTACCAGTGAGGAGTTCCAGCATTTCATATCATTAAATGGCATTAAGCATATCCATGCTGCACCTTACTTCACCTCCTCAAATGGACTGGCTGAGAGAGCTGTGCAAACTTTTGAGCAGCCATGCAGAAGCAACTACCACCATTCCTGCAGACCAAATGTATTACCTATAGAACCCCACATGACCACTGGAGTAACTCCTGCCAAGTTGCTAATGGATAATTGAACAAGGTTGGGCTTAGAGTTTCCAGGGTAAGGCAAAGCAAAGTGTGCAAAAGAAACATTATGTTTTGACAAAGCCGAGAGAACATTCATCATGGATAATCCAGTACACATTAATAATTTTGGGATACATCAGAGTTGGGTCCCAGGTATTGACGCGGCCTGGACAGGTCCTGTATTGTATGAAACAGAAGTTCAAGGTAAACTATTGAAAAGCATACAGATCACTTGAGAAAAAGGAAATTGCATAGACAACCAGTGGGGATGCCATCTCTGAGTATGCCACCAGTGAGGTTGTTGCAGTTGAAAGCAGTGAGGAAACTTACTCAGCCTGAGGAAAAGTCGAGTAGTGTTCCTGTGGGAAATGGAGAAGTGATCTGTACTGATACACACTGACAAGCTGAAGTCCCATTTCTGAAAGTCAGACCAAATTTATTTCTGCTGATGAGGCTCTCCCTGTTGAGTGTATTGCTTCCAGAGGGAGAAGAAATCCCCAGACTGACTTTTTAATGGACTGGTGTTATATTGTAAATAGTTTAACTTTTGTTGATATGTATTAATAAGAGACTTAAAATAGGAGGGGTGTTGTAGTAAGCCCCTTTAAGAGGTAAAGTTTCAGAGGGGCATGTAACTCATTTGGCCAATTGGGTGGGAACAGATGAATCGTTCGCCTGAGCACAGGTTCTCTCAGGCAGTCTGGAGACTCTGTAGCATCTTTCTCATGCTCTATCAGTAGTTATTCCTGTTAATAAATAATCCTTTAACTACTCCACTTGGTAATCACCATTCTTTCCAAGGTATTACAGTATATAACCATTGTCTGGTACAGGTCTGGGACCAGCAGTGGGTCAGTTTAGCTCAGTTGACTGGATAGCCAGGTAATGATTCAATTCCGTACCAACTGAAGTTATTCATGAAGGCCCTCTAAAACTGCGCTCCTTAAAGAGGCTCGCTATGACATCCCTCTCCCTGTAAGTCCCTTATTAAAACATGCCAACAAAAGTTAAAACCTTCTCAACTTTACCCCTCGCCTGAGGTGTGGTAATTAACCTGATAATTAAAAAGCCACTTTGTCAAGTGGTATAGGATACTTTTCAAAGTAAGAGATGCATTGGAATTCTCCTGGTTTCATCCTTGCTGACCCCACCATGGGCCAAAGGTCAAGGTGCCAATTACAAATGTGTGAAATGTTTGCAGTCACTTACTGATCACCCCTGCAGTACACCTGGTGCAATAAAGTTGCCATAGGGCTTGACAACCTTTAATTCTCAGGTTAAATCACCACAGTCAATTCTCCTCTTCAAAAGGGAGACAGCAGCCTATGGTTATCAGGGCCTTTGGCAACTTTATCATTGCACCAATTCCACTGCAGAAGTGGTCAGATGATGACTACAAACACTGCACACATTTGTAATTGGCACCTTGACTATTGGCACCTTGACCATGGTAAGGTTAGGAAAGGGGAAACCATGCAAATCCAATGTGTCTCTTACCTTGAAAGGCATCTTATATCCCTTGACAAAGTGGCTTCTCTGGCAAAGAGTGAGCAGCTGCCACAAAATAAATCTCTGCCACTTACGGCGGTCTAGCTCTGCTAGAGATGGCACAGATGAGAACTCTCATTGCTTTAACTTTCAAAGACTGATCAGTGCAATGAATGGCCAGCCAGGAAATTTCCACAATAGAGCACACAGTGTAGAGTAGTCTACTTCCAATTTTTGCAGGGTCAGCAGTCATTGCCATCTGACGTGACCTCACTGGAGCCATATCCAAATATGGACAGCATCATAATCACAATCAAATGATGAGAATCTGTCATTTAAGGTATTTTTCACATATTGCAGCTTGGCCATTCTATGAATAATGGATGGACAATCACTGTTGCTTTATGTAATGGCAGGAGATAAACTAAATAGCCTGTGCAATTGGTCACAGGAATCCAAATCCTTAAAAGAGCGCCAATCGCCATTGGACTGCCACTGTGCTCCTGTTTAATTGTACCAAAGTACTGCATTTTTCACCAGAACCTTTGAACTGGGCCACTTTAGGAATGTGGAGCTATCTGCATTGGGAATTTTTCCTCATAGTGCAGAATCACTGGGGGAAGCCAATCCCTTTTTATAGCACTTGCTGCTATATTCTGGTTGTTTAAAAGGTCACAAAGCCACTTTGAGAAGGTATAGAGAGAACACAAGTGTGTAAAGTAAGTAGGTGAAGGAGCATGGTCCCAGGTTGAGTTGATGGGAGGGGTGGGTAAACTGGCCAGTAGTTGGGCAAGGGGGTAAATTGGTAGGGTGGGAGTTAGGCGAGGCATAGTGTGGCTTGTATAGTTACTCAGATGTTACAACTGGTTTTAATAGTTCTAACATTTCCTGGATAAGAATTTTGGAAAGTATAGGTCCCATTCAAAGTCTCTGACTTGTGTTTTGAAAGGTTCCAGACACAAAGGGATTGCATTCCTTGAGTTTGAATTTTCCAGGTAATTTCTATGCAATCTGTGTTTGGGGATTTACGAAGAATCACCCAGTGCATCTGGGTGTACCTCCAGGGTACACACATCCAGAGATCCAAAGTTCTAGGCCAGGATGATCAATTTCACAGCATTTTAAAAAAATTCCACACATGCCACTTTCATAGACTAACCTGGATGCTCCTACAGTACAGTATGACAGGCCGGCTGTGGTAAATTGTAAAAATGTTGCTTTATTTATTTATGAAGGTGTTCCCATTAATATGTTGATTGAGTTTTGTGGAGAAGTTTTGAATTGCATGTTTGATTGTATTGTAGATAAAAGGTTAAGCAATTTCCACAGAAAGCTACTGCTTGCTGTTCTGATGCCAAAAGTAAACCTGAATGGCATGGGAACAGAAAATAGTACAAAAATGGTAAGGATGGGCCTGCAGTAAAATGGCCAGGCCACACATATGCAAGGATAGCGAAGTCTCACGTAGCTGGGAAGATGCACATACGCAGACCTCAGGTGGGAATAGAAGTATAGATCTTGAGAATTGCGGCATAGAGATGGAGGAGCCACAGAAGACCCTGGAGAGAACTGAAAACAACGTTGTCCACGTCCAGCAGCATGGACCAAAAGCAGTTGCTCAACTATTACCGATTACATTCTTTCAACTTGTTGCACTGAAATTATCATTATCTGTTGCTTTTTTTGTCATATCCCAAAGTCTGGGATATCCAATGATATCTCATATCAGGGGATTTTACAGTCTTGCAAGCCTAGGTGGCACAAGACTAAAACCACCTTTGATTTGTGAGAAACAGGATTCGACCAGCCATAACTCACTGACAACAGCAGATCAGAATTCTGCAGAGTAACCTCTTGACTCCTCAAAGTCTAGCATTTACATTACTTGAATCAAGCCTACTTGATTCCCATCCCATCTGCCACCTTCAACATTCACTCCCTCCACCACTGACGCACAGTGACTGACAGCAGTATGCACCATCTACAAATACACTGTTGCAATTCACCAGTACTCCTTCAATAACATTTCCAAATCCATGACCTCCACTATCTACAGGGAACAGGGCAGCAGGTGCCTTGGATACTACCACCTCCCTAACAGCAATCTGGCACCATACCACTTCACCTAAACCACATGGACTGCAGCACTTAAATAAACAGCACTATATCACCTTCTCGAAAGCAGTTAAAGATGGGGAATGAATGCTGGCTTGCCAATGTTACCTATAAGCCATGAATGAGTGGAAACTAGACAAGAATTAGTATAGTGCTTTTTGAGGAGGATTTTAATTTTATCCAGAAATGAATTGACCAATAAGTTAAGCAGGTTTACTAAACTGATAATATATGAGGCCTTTTATTGTGCCCAATAGAACATAGAACATAGAACATTACAGCACAGTACAGGCTCTTCGGCCCTCGATGTTGCGCCGGCCAGTGGACCCTCTAACCTAAACTAGTCCAATATCATCCATATGCCTATCCACCGAACATTTGAATGCCTCCAAAGTAGGCGAGTCGACAACTGCTGCAGGCAGGGCATTCCACGCTCTCACCACCCTCTGTGTAAAGAACCTGCCTCTGACATCCGTCCTATAACTACCACCTCTTAATTTAAAGTTATGTCCCCTCGTGTTGGTCATCACCATCCGAGGAAAAGGCTCTCACTATCCACCCTATCCAATCCCTTGATCATCTTATACGCCTCAATTAGGTCACTGCGTAACCTTCTTCTCTCTAATGAAAATAACCTCAGGTCCCTCAGCCTTTCCTCATAAGGCCTTCCCACCATACCAGGCAACATCCTGGTAAACCTCCTCTGCACCCTTTCCAATGCTTCCACATCTTTCTTATAATGCGGCGACCAGAACTGTACGCAATACTCCAAGTGCGGCCGCACCAGAGTTTTGTACAGTTGTAACATAACCTCACGGCTCCTAAATTCAATCCCTCTACCAATAAAAGCTAACACACCGTACGCCTTCTTAACAACTTTATCAAACTGGGTGCCAACTTTCAAAGAGCTATGTACTTGTACCCCAAGATCCCTCTGCTCGACAACACTATTAAGGGTTCTTCCATTAGCCCTATATTTCATATGCCTGTTATTCCTGCCAAAGTGAATCACCTCACACTTATCCGTATTGAATTCCATTTGCCACCTCACGGCCCAACTCTGCAACCTACCTATGTCCCTCTGCAAACTGTAACATCCATCCTCGCTGTCTACAACATTGTAGACACCTGTCTACAATGGGTGGTAAGCATAGTAAAAAACATGGAAAAAGGGAATTAACTTTTAAAAAGACAGGTCCAGACCTTGGAAATGAATGCACCACTAGCTTAGACACTATGACATATATTTCCAGGTGATGAGTTTGATTATAGGTGTACCTCTAGACCACTAACCCTTCTGAGTGGCAAAATTGTGTCTATGAGTGAGGTCCCATTAAATTGGGTCCCATCGCTTTTTGCGCATAGTACCAATATTTAAAACTGAGACACACAGAGATAGAGCAGTATAAAAAGCAAGTGTCACTGGGAGCCTTTACACTTGGTAAAATGAAAGATTGTTTCCACTCATGGGTAAATGAGTTGATAGCTCTAAATGTAACAGTTGTTGGCACAAAACTACAACAAGAAACACACAACTGCCCAAACTTTATAAGCAAGCATGTTGGCCTAGATTTTGTGCCTTGTGTCAGAATGATGCCACTCATCGCTGACCTTACAGGTTCAAATCAAGAATGACTAAATAGGTAGTTCTGTATTCCTTGGAGTTTGGAAGAGTGATGGGTGACCTTATTCAAACTTATCAGATTCTGAGGGAGCTTGGCAGGGTAGATGGTGAGATGTTTTCACTGGTGGGAGTGTCTCGAACAAGGAGACGTAGCTACAAGATAAAGGGCTGGTCATTTACAGTTGAGGTGCATAGAAATTTCTTCTCATAGAGAGTGCTGAATCTCTGGAATTCTTTGCACCAAAGGGTAATGAAGGCTGGATCATTAGAAGCACTTAAAGTGGAGATGGATAAATATTTGATGGATCGAGGAACAGATGGGTGTGGGAAAATGGCACAGTAAAGGAGTTGAGGGCAGCATAGATCAGCGGTGATCGTATTGAATGGCAGGGTACATCTGAAGAGCCTGGTGGCCTACTCTAATTTTCACAGTAAAGTTAAAGTTTATTTATTAGTCACAAGTAGGCTTACATTAATACTGCAACGAAGTTACTGTGAAAATCTCTTAGTCGCCACATTCTGGTGCTTGTTCGGGTTCACTGAAGGAGAATTTAGCATGGCCAATGCACTTAACCAGCTTGTCTTTCAGACTGTGGGAAGAAATTGGAGCACCTGGAGGAAACACACACAGACATGGGAAGAACGTGCTGACTCCACACAGACAAGCTGGGAATCAACCTGCATCCTTGATGTTGTGAGGCAGCACTGCTATATACTGTGCCACCTTAGTAACTTCATTGCCATGTTAATGTAAGCTTACTTGTGATTACTCAACAAATTTTTAAAAACTTTAAATTTTGTGTGTTATAGAGACCTGCACACAAACATCAAGCAATAACTTTAGTCTGGATTTCACGTTACATTCTGTTGCCAGCTTTAGGAGATTTCTAGCGTTCAGCAACAATAATGTCATCAAAAAGGATAAGGAGTCAATTACATTAAAAGTGGATCCCCCAAACCGGTTCCATTAGGCCTAGGATGCCCGAGCTAAAAAAAAACCTTCTGCCCTTACTGGATCTGTATCCCTCTATTCCCTCCCTGTTCATGTACCCATCCAGATGTCTTTTAATCGTTGCTAATGTGCCTGCTTCCACCACCTCCCCTGGCAGCGCGTTCCAGGCACCCATCACTTTGTGCATGAAAAACATCATGCACACATCTCCCTTAAACTTTCCCTCTCTCACCTTGAATCTGTGCCTCCTTGTAATTGACACTTTCACCCTTGGAAAAAGCCTCTATCTATCCTGCCCTCAGCCTCCATCTTTCCAGTGAAAACAATCCTCCCTTATTCAATCTCTCCTCATAGCCAAGATCCTCCAGACTCATGAATCTAAACTTGCTCTAAAAGTGAAATTAAGATTGAGATAGAGATTTAAGTAGAACTTAAAATATCATTTTTTTTAAAGTTTTGGATTTTTAAAATCATATTTGTGAAATTTAAAGTTTCTCAATTTTAAAATACGTTTTTCATCCTTTAATACTAATTAATCCTTTAATCCTTTAAACCCTACTTGCGTCTCTTTCAATGAGGCACCATTCTGAATGACAAAGGATTTTTAAGTCAAGATTACAATTGCAAATTCATACCATGTGATTTCTCAGTTTTAATCTAGGAGGATCTTTAATCAGCACGTCCTGTGCCGGAGCAGAGATGATGAAAGCTTCCCCCGTTTAGCTGCGTGACATACGGAGACCAGGAGTTGCTGCCAGTTTCTTCTGAGCAACAGCAAGATCCGGGTCATTGTAAACACAATCAAGTATTTGCAAATTATATAGTAGCTCCAACATGATCATGCCTCGGGGAAATCCCCAATCCTATGACAGCTGGTACCATGCAAAAAAAATGCAGCTTGTGCCCTCGAACCTGTACACGTAAAGTGAGAAGTGGTTTAATGTTGTCAACAATATCATTTCGAAGTTTCCTATTTGCAAAAACTTAAAAGATGCAGTCAAAGTAAAATACTCCGATTGGTGGGAATCTGAAATAAAAGTACAAAGTGCCGGAGTATTTCCAGCACTTCGTGCTTGTTTTTTTTTAAAGGTAAAAATGTAACGTTGCCCACAACACATCCAGACTTTTCCCAGTAATGGCAGGCGGATTTACGTAGAGCAGTTCAAATCCGTAGATAAAGGAGTCAAACTTACCAGCTCCGATGAGGAAGTACTGGTGTTTGAAGTATCTGATCTGCTGTGTGTAGTGTCGAGTGCGAGAATTGGAACCCGATTTGTGTCTCTCCGTCCAGTGAACATAGGCTTGTCCCTTGGCGTGAATTTTAAGAACTTTGACTTCGATCTGAGCGTCAAGCTCTACAATAACCCGGCCGGAGACCCACTCCCCGCTAATGTAGGTGGGGACGCAGTTGTCAACAGCACGGTCATAGAGGATGGTAAAATTCCTCACTTTCCCCATGACGGCGGCCGAGGAGCTGAGATGTAATTCGGGGTCATTGCCAATCGGTGGAGTCAGCGGCGGGGTTTCAACCGAACGGAGCCACCACCCTGTTTGGAGTTTTAAATACTACGCCCTTGCAATTATCTGTAAACTAACTCTTTCTATTCTGAGAAACTGGCATGGCAGGATTATAATCTAATTTCGCAAAACACACGCACAGTTGATTCATGGCAATTCCGTCTTACTGGAAGGGGAAAGACAACTATATTTTCATGATTTGATTTATTATTGTCACATGTATTAGTATACAATGAAAATTATTGTTTCTTGCACGCTATACTGACAAAGTATCCCGCTCAGAGAAGGAACGGAGAGAGCGCAGAGAAAGATCAACTTAGTACAAGATAGGTCCATTCGAAAGTCTGATGGCAGCAGGAAGAAGCTATTCTTGAGTTGGTTTGACCGTGACCTTAGACTTTCAAATCTTTTTCCTGCAGAAAGTGGAAGAGAATATATCTGGGTTCTTTACTTATGCTGGCTATTTTTCCAAGGTTGCAGGAAGTGTACACAGAGTCAATGTATGGGAGCTTACCTTTTGTAGTTTCTTACAGTTTTGGGCAGAGCAGGAGCCTTACCAAGCTGTCATACAACTAGAATTCTTTAGTTTTATATCTCTCCTGTTTTAAGGCAGAGAATTATATTGTCCATATTTTGTATTATAGATAGCATGTTAAATGCCTTCTGTTTTAAATCAGTATTGGGTGCAACCTGTTCATTGCCTGTTTGTGCTTATAACCAGTGCTATTTAAATGCTGCTACACTTCTTGAAAGGACATACTTGGCAACCACTTTCACTAATGTTGATCTGAGGAATTGAATGACCTCTAGGGACTGCTTAGAGTCAGTACACTGATCAGCATTTAAAAACTCTGCCTGAACGAGTGCACACTGCACTAACTGACTTCATTAGTAAGCGTGTAGAAAACTGTGTGACGAAGAAGCAAATCTGTGTGTTTCCCAACTAGAAACATGGATGAATCAGAATATCCACTACCTGCTGAAGTCCAGATCTGAGGCATTCAAGTCAGGCAACCCTGAACTATACAAGAAAACTCAGTAAGAGTCTAGCAACACCAATTTTAAATCCAACCTATTTATTTGATAGTAAATCTGCTAGCTTTTGGCATTTGTGCCTTTGTCAGGCGAATGAAGTGTTCTGGTCTCCAAAAGCACACATATCAGCACAGACAGTTTACAGATTACTGATTAGAATGTGAATCCTTACACCTAACCTGCTATTCAAGTCTTAAAGTGGCTAACAATGTGGGTGGAAGGAACATTGAGCACAGTTCCAAGTAAAATGGAATGCATATTCTCAACTTGCACTCAGGACGCAGACCAGCTGCAAAACTTTGCCAAGCAGATGAGACGAAGAAACTACACCATTTACATGCACACCAAGAACAGGAAACTTGAAAAACTCAGCATCGCCACCAGCAACAACCAAGCCTCCCTTGGCACCACAGTAGAAAACAACACTACCACAGGGAGGTCCATTGTCAACTTGTCAGACTACACACTTCAATCAGAGGAAATCGAAGTTCTCAGCCAAGGGCTCAATTTCTGTCCCATTACCAAAATGGACCCCATCAGTCTCGCAGCGGACACAGAGGAATTCATCAGGCGAATGAGGCTGCCTGCGTTCTTCCACAAACCCCAAGAGGCCAATAGCGAACTCAATGAGACCGCTAATGAACCAGAACAGCCGACAGAGGGATCCGCAGTGCAGCAACTGAAGAGGAAGGAATCCAATTGGACTCCTCCGGAAGGCCGCTGCCCCCAACTGAACATGTATACCCAAGCCATCAGGAGGTGCGTGAACACCAGATTCATCAACCACACTTACAAGACAGTCCCGAACATCACTCAAGTACAACGCAATGCTATCCGTGCTCTCAAGACTAACCGCAACATTGTCATCAAACCAGCAGACAAAGGAGGTGCCATCGTCATACTGAACAGAACAGACTACTGTGAAGAAGTGTACCGACAACTAAACAATGAGAAACACTACAGACAGTTACCAGCAGATCCGACCAAAGAACACACTCGTCAACTCAACACTGATCAAAACTTTTGACCCGGACCTTTAGAACACCCTCCAGGCTCTCATTCCACGTACTCCCCGCATTGGAGATCTCTACTTCCTCCCAAAGATACACAAGGCAAACATACCCGGCCGTCCCATCGTATCGGGCAATGGGACCCTGTGTGAGAACCTCTCCGGCTATATCGAGGGCATCCTGAAACCTATTGTACAAAGAACCCCCAGCTTTTGTCTTGACACTACGGACTTCCTACAGAAACTCAGCACACATGGAGCAGTTGAACCAGGGACACTCCTTGTCACAATGGATGTCTTGGTGCTCTACACCAACATCCCCCACGACGATAGTATTGCTGCAACTGCCTCAGTACTCAATGCCAACAACTGCCAGTTTCCGCATGCAATTTTACAACTCATCCACTTCATCTTGGACCACAATGTCTTCACCTTCAACAATCAGCTTTTCACCAGACACACGAAACTGCCATGGGGACCACATTCGCACCTCAATATGCCAACATCTTCATGCACAGGTTCGAACAAGACTTCTTCACTGCACGGGATCTTCAACCGAGGCTATATACTAGATACATTGATGATATTTTTTTCCTTTGGACTCATGGTGAACAATCATTGAAACAACTGTATGATGATATCAACAAGTTCCATCCCACAATCAGACTCACCATGGACTATTCTCCAGAATCAGTTGCATTCTTGGACACACGCATCTCCATCAAGGACGGTCACCTCAGCACCTCACTGCACCGCAAACCGACAGACAACCTCACAATGCTCCACTTCTCCAGCTTCCACCCTAGACACGTTAAAGAAGCCATTCCCTACGGACAAGCCCTCCGTATACACAGAATTTGCTCAGATGAGGAGGATCGTGACAGACACCTCCAGACGCTGAAAGATGCCCTCGTGAGAACAGGATATGGCGCTCGACTCATCGATCGACAGTTCCGACGTGCCACAGCGATAAACCGCACTGACCTCCTCAGAAGACGAACACGGGACACGGTGGACAGAGTACCCTTTGTTGTCCAGTACTTCCCTGGAGCAGAGAAGCTACGACATCTTCTCCGGAGTCTTCAACATATCATTGATGATGATGAACATCTCGCTAGGGCCATCCCCACCCCCCCCACTTCTTGCCTTCAGACAACCACGCAACCTCAAACAGATCATTGTTTGCAGCAAACTACCCAACCTTCAGGAGAACAGTGACCACAATACCACACAACCCTGCCACAGCAACCTCTGCAAGACATGCTGAATCATTGACATGGATGACATCATCAAACGTGAGAATACCAGTCACCAGGTAAACGGTACATACTCTTGCAACTCGGCCAATGTTGTCTACCTAATACGTTGCAAGAAAGGATGTCCCGAAGCATGGTACATTGGGGAGACCATGCAGACACTACGACAGCGGATGAATGAACATCGCTGAACAATCACCAGGCAAAATAGTTCCCTTCCCGTGGGCCAACACTTCAGCAGTCACGGGCATTCGGCCTCCAACCTTTGGGTAAATGTTCTTCAAGGGGGCCTTCACGACACACGACAGCGCAGAGTCGTTGAGCAGAGACTGATAGCCAAGTTCCGCACACGTGAGGACGGTCTTAACAGGGATCTTGGCTTCATGTCACACTATCTGTAACCCCCATGACTTGCCTGGGTTAGCAAAAAACCTCACTTACTGTGCTGTCTGGAGACAATACACATCTCTCTAACCTGTGCTCAATGTTCCTTCCACCCACATTGTTAGCCACTTTAAGACTTGAATAGCAGGTTAGGTGTGAGGATTCGCATTCTAATCAGTAATCTGTAAACTGTCTATGCTGATATGTGTGCTTTTGGAGACCAGAACACTTTATTCGCCTGACGAAGGCACAAACGCCAAAAGCTAGCAGATTTACTATCAAATGTATCGGTTGGATTTAAAATTGGTGTTGCCAGACTCTTACTGAGTTTACCCCAGTCCAATGCTGGCATCTCTGCATCATCTATACAAGAAAGCCAAATATGAGTTACAGAGATCCATTAAAAATCCATTAAAGATAGGGAGGACAGATAGGAAGGAAAAGGATGTGGGGTAGCTCTGTTAGTAAAGGATAATATCAGGGTGGTAATGAGAGATGATATAGGCTCCAAAGAGCAAAACGTGGAATCATTGTGAGTGGAGATAATGAATAGTAAGGGGAGAAAGTCACTGGTAGGTGTGGTCTATAGACCCCCCCCAAATAATAACTTTGAGGTGCAGCAGGCTATAAACAAGCAAATAATTGATGCATGCAAAAACAGAACAGCAATAATTATGGGGGATTTTAACCTGCATATTGATTGATTGATTCAAGTTGGACATGGTGGGCTTGAGGAAGAGTTCTTAGAATGCTGTTAGTATGGTTTCCTTGAACTGTATGTTACAGAAGCTACAAGGGAGCGAGTTATCTTAGATCTGGTACTGTGTAATGAGGCAGGTAGAATTAGGGATCTTGTGAGGGATCCTCTTGGGATGAGTCATCACAATGTGGTTGAATTTCTGATGCAGATGAAGGGTGAGAAAGTAGGGTCCCAAGCCAATGTCCTCTGCTTGAACAGAAGGGAGTATAATAAAATGAGGGCGGAATTGGCTAATGTAGACTGGGGGCACAGACTGATTAGTAGGACAGCTGAGGAACAGTGGAGGATTTTTAAGAGATCTTTTTCAATATTCAATAAAAATATATTCCAATAGGTAAAGAAGGACTGTAAGAAAAGGATAACTAGCCATGGATATCGAAGGAAATAAAGGAGAGTATTAAATTAAAAACCGATGTATACAGAGTGGCTAAAAATAGTGGGGAATTAGAGGATTGGGAAAGATTTAAAAAACAACAAAGAATGACTAAGAAAGCGATAAAGGAAAGATAAAGTATGAAATTAAACTAGCTCTAAATATAAAAAATAATAGTAAAAGTTTTTACAAATATATAAAGAAGAAGAGACTGGCTAGAGTGAATGTTGGATCCTTGGAGGACGAGAGAGGGGTTTTAATGGTGGGAAACGAGGAAATGGCTGAGACTTTAAATAAGTTTTTTGTGTCGGTCTTCATGGTGGAGGACACAAATAGCTTGCCGAATATTAAAGATAGAGAGTTGGTAGGAGATGAGATCCTTATTACAATTACTGTTACTAATGAGGTAGTGCTTGGTAGACTAATGGGACTGAAGGTAGACAAGTACCCAGGACTGGATGGAATGCATCCCAGGGTATTGAAAGAAATGGCAGTAGTAATAGCAGATGCGTTAGTAGTTAGTTATCAAAATTCGCTGGACTGGGGAAGTGCCGGTGGATAGGAAAACAGTTACTGTTATGCTGCTATTTAAAAAAAGGTAGCAGACTACAGGCAGGTTAGCTTAAAGTCCATAGTTGGGAAAATGCTAGAATCCACCATTAAAGAAGAAATAGCAGGGCACTTAGAAAAGAACCGTTCAATCAAGCAGGTGCAGCATGGATTCATGAAGGGGAAGTCATGTTTGATGAATTTACTGGATTTTTATGAAGATGTGACTAGTGTGGTAGACGGGGGAAATGGTGGATGTGGTGTTTTTAGATTTCCAGAAGGCATCCGATACGGTGCCTGACGAAAGGTTGCTGGAGAAGGTTAGGGTACACAGAATTGGGGGTAAAGTGTTAGCATGGATTGAGATTGGCTATCTAACAGGAAGCAGAGAGTTGGAATAAATGGGTGCTTTTCTGGTTGGCAGTTGGTGACTAGTGGCGTGCTGCAGGGATCAGCGCTGGGGCCTCAAATGTTTACCATTTACATAGACGATCTGGATGAGAGGGCTGAATGTAGGGTAACAAAATTTGCTGATGACACGAAGATGAGTGGAAAAACATGGAGGACGCGAAAAATCTGCAGAGAGATTTGGATAGGCTGAATGAGTGGGCGAGGATCTGGCAGATGGAGTATAACGTTGGCAAATGTGAGGTTATCCACTTTGGAAGAAATAATAGTCGATGGAATATTATTTAAATGGTGAAAAGTTGCAGCGTACTACTGTGCAGTGGGACCTGGGGGTCCTTGAGCACAAATTGCAAAAATTCAGTCTGCAGGTACAGCAGGTGATCAAGAAGGTGAATGGAATGTTGGCCTTTATAGCGAGGGGGATAGAATATAAAAGCAGGGAGGTCTTGCTGCAACTGGAGTACCGTGTGCTGTTTTGGTCCCTTTATTTGTGAAAGGATATGTTGGCCTTAGAGGGAGTACAGAGAAGGTTCACAAAGCTGATACTGGAGATGAGGGGGTTAGCTTTTGGGCCTGTATTCGTTGGAGTTTAGAAGGCTGAGAGGGGATCTTATAGAGAATTACAAGGTAATGAAGGGGCTAGATAGGGTAGAGGTAGAGAGATTCTTTCCACTTAGACAGGAAACCAGAAATAGAGGGCATAGCCTCAAAATAAGGGCGGTGAATCTCTGGAATTCTCTGCCCATTGAAGTGGTGGAGGCTACCTCGTTGAATATGTTTAAGTCACGGATAGATAGATTTCTGATCAATAATGGAATTAAGGGTTATGGGAGCAGGCGAGTAAGTGGAACTGATCTACTTCAGATCAGCCATGATCTTGTTGAATGGCAGGGCAGGCTCAAAGGGCTAGATGACCTACTCCTGCTCCTATTTCTTCTGTTCTTATGTTCTTTTGCCAAAGACAGTACCAGACCAACCTGAAATGCCAGGTTAGCCACACAAACCCCCGCCTGACCATAGCAAGGTCTGCAAGAGAAAACAGGCTACAAAATGAAGGCAGATAAAATCCGCAGCTCCAAAGCATCCCTTGCCAATGAGCTCAATGCATTCTAAGCCTGTTTTGAGCAAGAGGTCAGTGAAAGCATGCCCTCCATCCTGGAAGCTTCAGATGAATGTCTATCCAAGGTCACCATTGCTGATGTCAGAGTAGCCTTTTCAGAAGTCAACCTATGGAAAGCGACTGGCCTGGATGGGATACCCGGGCGAGCACTCAGGTCTTGCACATAACAGCGGGCGGGAGTATTCACAGACATCTTCAACCTCTCTTTACAACGATCTGAGGTCCCTACCTGCTTCAAGAAGATATCTATCACCCGATATTACAGAAAAGCCAAATAGCGTGCCTCAATGACTACAATCCGGTGGCTCTGACATCCATGAAAGGCTTTGAAAGGTTGGTCATGGCACAAATCAGTTCCTGACTCCGATACTGCTTGGATCCACTATGGTTTACCTATCACTGCAACAGGTCCACAGCAGACACCATCTCCCTGGCTTTACACTCAACCCTAAATACCTAGCTAACAAAGATACCAATGTCAGACTTCTCTTCAGACTATAGCTCAGTCTTTAACACCATTATTCCTATAAGTCTCATCTCCAAACGTCATGGCCCTGTACATGTAACTGAATCTGAGACTTTGGAATCCTCAGACCGTAGTCAGTAAGGACTCCACAATCATCCTCAACACCAGTGATCCACAAAGCTGGATCCTCAGCCTCTTCCTATACTCACAGATAGAGGATGTGGTTAGGAAGGCATATGTACATTGGCCTCCATCAATTGAGGGATTGAGTTTTGGAGTTGCGAGATAATGTTGCAGCTTTATAAGACCCAAGTCAGACCTCTCTTGGAATGCTGTGCTCAGTTCTGGTCACCTCATTACAGGAAGGATGTGGAAGCAATTGAAAGAGTGCAGAGGAGATTTACAAGGATGTTGCCTGGATTAGGTGGCATGCCTTATGAGGATTAGTTGACAGAGCTCGGTCTTTTCTCCTTAGAGAGAGAGAGAGACAAAGGATGAGAGAGGACCTGATAGAGTTTTATAAGATGTTGAGAGTATAGATCGGATGAATTCTCAGAGGCTTGGAATGGTTGCTATGTGAGGACACAGGTTCAAGGTACTGGGGAGTAGATACAGAGGAGATATCAGGAATAAGTTTTTCACTCAGAGAGTAGTTGGTGAGTGGGATCGGCTGCTGTCGATGGTGGTGGAGGCAAATTCGATAGGGTCTTTTAAGAGACTTTTGGATGAGTACATGGGACTTAATAGAATTGAGGGTTATAGGTAAACCTAGTAGGTAGGGATATCATCAGTGCAACTTGTGGGCTGAAGGGCCTATTTATGCTGTAGTTTTTCTGTATTCTATGTCTATTCTCTTTGTACACCTCTGACTGTGTGGCCAAATTCCCCTCCAACTTGATTTTCAAGTTTGCTGATGACACACCTTTGCGGATCAGATCTGAAACAATGATGAGGCACAGAACAGGAAAGAGCTAGAAAGTCTAGTGAACTGTTGCAATGACAATAATCTCTCCCTCAATGTCAGTAAAATGAAGGAGATCGTCATCAACTTCAGAAAGCATAGTGGAGGGAATGCCTCTGTCTACATCAAAGGAGATGAAATCGGAATGGTCAAGAGCTTCAAGTTTTTAGGTATCCAGATCACCAACAACTTGTCCTGCCCCTCTATGCAGACATTACTGTTAAGAAAGCCCGCCAGTGCCTCTAATTTCTCCAGAAGGTAAAGAAATTTGGCATGTGTGCTACAATTCTCACCAACTTTTACAAATATACCAAAGAAAGCATCCTTTCTGGTTGTATCACAGCTTGGTATGACTCCTGCTCTGTCCAAGACCATAAGAAACTGCAAAAGGTCATGAACGAAGCCCAGTCCATCACTGAAATCAGCTGCTCAGTACCTCAGAAAAGCAGCCAGCATAATTAAGGTCCCCACACATCCCGGACGTATATCTTCCACCTTCTTCCGTTGGAAAAAGATACAAATGTCAGAGGTCAAGTATCAACTGACTCAAAAACAGCTTCTTCCTTGCTGTCATCAGTCTTTTGAATGGACCTATGTCACACAAATTGATCTTTCTCTACACATTAGCTGTGACGATAACACTATATTCTTCACCCTCTCTTTTCCTTTTCTCCTATGTACTCTATGAACAGTATGTTAGTCTTTATAGCGTGCAATACTTTTATAGCAATACTTTTCACTGCATCATCCTAATACATATGACAATAATTAATCACATCAACCTTTATCTTTTGTTTCTTCTAGGGTTTTGCACTCTTTTTCAGATTTCGCTTTTTGAGCAGGCGCAGAGGATCTTTTGTCTTCAGCTTCAACTCCAATTGGCCTGGCCAACATACAAATCAAAATCATGCATGTGTGGCTCTTTCCCAACTGGCACATGAACAGGAGGTCCAAGATTCATTAGGTTTTGCAGATGCCAACCACAGGGCTGAAGGGAAAGTTAGTTTCAGTTTGATTACATGCATGCAATTCTGCCAAAAAATCTACATGTCGAATTTGTTTTAAAACTGGAGTAAATCCTGTTGGGTTTTCAGCAGGCCTTCCAAAATGAGTCTCCCACACTCTGTGCATCACAGAGAGCCATAGTGTGAATCACGATAAAAATAAGGGTGCAGGACCTATTCCCACTGGAGACCAGCAGCATGAGCAGGCCACTGCACATTCAATAATCTATCAGAGTGGAGATCGGTGCATGTGCAGAAGCCCCGCACTGCTGGCCTTCTGATCGCTGACTAGTTCAATCGCTAGCCAGTCCTGTGACCCCGCAATATTGTCCTACCAATCCCCTCACCCCACCTCCCTCCCCAATCGCTGGCCTCTTGGACATGTCAGAGCCATGCTCGAATTCCCTCCTCTCACCTCCATGAAATTAACAAAGCAGAGCAGCAGGCTGGGAAAATTGTCCCCATGAATTTGATATTAGTTTAAATCATTTTCATGGCACACTTTTGGAGGAAGGAGGAGGGTCTTCTCGGTACATTTTGTATCCTGTTGAACTTTGTGTCACGGATAGAGAAATAATTACATAGCTGTGTTTTCAAACTTTGCAGGTGCTTTCTGATGTCATGTTTCACACTGTTTAGAAACTGCATTTCTGCAAAAAAACCCGACAGATTCACAGGCGAGTTCTGAATTGATTTATCAAGTCACTTGGCTTACATCTCCATTTTCTTGATCATTGTTTCTATTTTGTTCTGTACATGAAAAACTGTCACTGACTCTGCAATAAAATCATTGCTTAAGGTTATCTACAGATTGGGAATCACTGTTTGACTGCCTGGGTTGATAATTTTATACGGATTGATGTGGAACTCTGTTGGGTTCTTTCATCACCATCTGCAAATTCTGAACAATAATGAGTCAGTTGACCTGATTTAGTGTCTACTGAAGGTGCAATTTATTGACCAAAGCTGTTGGGAATTGTGGCTGCTGTGACTAGTTCTGGACCTGCTCTCAGCTCAATCTCTTTTGACCTGACAAATAAATTTTCCCATTTAACCTATTGCTAAGAAATGGAGCAGAGTCCACATTGGGTGGTTCATCATGAGCCTCATCTATGTTTTTACTTTACGTGACTTCCTCCAGCAGAAAATTGGAAAACAATGTGTCATTTAACCCAAAATTTCTGTTCCCTTTGGACGTGTCCATTATTGTAGCCACCCTATGCCCATATGCAATCTCCACATTTTGATCAGATGAGTGATCAACAGTGCTGAGGAAGTTATGCCGTGTTGACTCATTACTTACTTGTATAAGCTTGATGGAGATAATAGATGAGAAGTTGATCTGCCCCTGGGAATTAGTGGTCACTAATGCATTATCAACAATCTTTATTATCAAGAGAGTTTTGCAGCTCTCGCTTCTATTCTCTGACCATGTTGCCAAGTTCAGAAACAGTTTATTCGGTCAGGTGACATATCTTTGTCATTACATCCTTTACATTGTGCAAGGTCCCACTGCAGCCCAACTCAAATTACACAATTGGTTGTCTGCATTGCAGTGAAGTTCTTCAGACTTTTTATCCATTTATCATTCATCCCTTTTGAATCAGATTGCGTGGTTTCAGTTTGCTCATGCCCTTTAGACTCCAAGATAGCTAGCAGTGACACTAAAGGCCAGTTCAGTGCTGCAGCCAAAGGAACCACCTCCATGTGTGGAAACACAGCAACAGGACTCTGTAGCTCTTCCTGCAAAACCCAGTGCAGTGTTTGGATAAGCAACATCACGAGTCATAGAAATTAGAAGCAGGAGTAAGCCATTCAGCCCTTTGAGCTTCTCCATCATTCATTTTGATTATGGCTAATTATCAAATTCAATATCCTGATTCCCCCCATTATATCCCTTTAGCCTCTTAGATAATCTGGGCACCATAGCACTGTAGCACTTGCCAAGGCCAAACTCATTCTGGTATCTTTCATAATATTTATTGTATTTCTTAAATCTGCAATATCTGTCTTGCTTAATTTCTTCAGTGATTTAATCATTGAGACTCTCTCCTTGTCACACAGCACCAAGTGCACTAAATATTTTTGCAACATTTTTGCACCTCAATATCGTATAACTTCATTTCTTCAAAAATGTGTTCGTCTAAATGAGATAAACGTAATTGCATTCTGTTTTCCCCATGGGCCACCAGTGGTCTACAATCTGTGCACTCATTGACTGTTCAGGTACCAGATCAGAAAGCCCAAGGTATTATGAAGCCAGACTAGACTCTAACAATTTTTTATTTTGGCATTAGGGTGAGGGTGAGATGTTTCACTCCAGACTGGATTCTACTAACTCACTTTTATCAAGGTATACTTTATTTAACAACCCAATTTATTTATAACAAATGAATTAGCTTAACCTTTAACACTTGAACAATACTTAAACATGACAAGATACAAGTCTTATCTGCTAAACTGAGTTCCAGTCAAGCAATATTTTTTAATAGGCTTAAACTTCTCTTTAAAATTAGTCAGCAAAGCACAGGTATGCTTGCTTTGACTCAGATTACCAGGTTTGGAGCTTACAAAAAGCCTTTGGACAGAAAGAGGCTTGCAACTTCTAGCCAGTCCCAGCAGCAATTGCTTGTATTTTGAAATGAAAATTAAACTGAGCTTTCAGGTAAGTTTAGCTCCTGCTATTAATCCCATGACCCTGCCCCTCTCAATCAACGTAATCAAAATCTCACATGCATACTGAGTCTAAAATCTCAGAAGAACCTAAGTAAAAGGCGCATTACTTCTACAAAGTAACACCTTCCTAGCTAAAATCAGTTGTTAACTTGTATTCCAAGCAAGTGATTCATTGTTCTCAGATAAATCAACTTTTGTAACAAAACAGTACTTAAAACAGCCCCACCTTATGCATAAAGTATATCAAAATTGCACAGTATCATCACACTAACACACTTCCTTCTTTCCTGCAGGAGACAATAGAAAAGGATTCTTGTTGGGGTGGTGGTAGTGGTTGACAATTTCCCACTGCATGTTTTAACATCCTGGAGAAGGCAATGTAGGTCATATGTGAAGGAACATTGTTGCAGCATTACTGGTGTTATCAGTTAAGGACAAAATCATGTCAATAGTGAGAAAATATATTTGCTCAGAAAATCTAGATATCGAATCAGTCTGTGCAGAAATAAAAAGCGACAAGGGGCAACAAACATTATTGGAAGTTGTCTGTAGGCCTCCAAACAGTAGTTGATGACATTAAACAGGAAATTAAAGATGCTTGTAACAAATGTGCTACAGTAATTATGAGTGGCTTTAATCTACACATAAACCAGGCAAATCAAATTAGCAATCAGATTGGTGCTTGAATTCCTGGAGTGTCTACAAGATTTTTGTTTTAGACTAGTATGTGAAGGAACCAACTAAGGAACATGCTATTTTTGATTTAGTTTATATAATGAAAAGGGGTTAATTAATAATTAATTAATTGAACGACAACAAGAAAAGCAGTCAACCATGGCTAGCAAAATAAATTGAGTGTATAATGGAATACTCTCCTCTTGATGACTGCATCTCCAACACTCAAAAAACATGAGACCATGCAGGACAAAGTAGCCCATTTGACTGGCATCCCATCAACAAACATTTGCTCCTTCCACATCAATGCATTGTAGCAGCAATGTGTATCAAGATAAACTGCATGAACTCATCAAGGTTCCTTAGGCTGCACCTTCCAAACCCATGATCACTATATTCTAGAAAGACAAGGGCAGAAAATGCAGGGGAACATCACCACCTGGCAGTTCTCCTCCAAGTCACTCACTATCCTAATTTGGAAATGTGTCGAAGTTCCTTCATTGTTGCTGGATTAAAATCCTGGAACAAGTCCCTAACATCATTGTGATTGTGGGTGTACCTACACCACATCAATTGTTGCTGTTAAAGAAAATAGCTCACCATCTCCTTCTCAAGGGCAATCAGGGAAGGGCAATGAATGCCTGTCTTACCAATGAAGTCTAAATCCCTTGAATGAATAAAAAAAAGTTATTGTTGTACGGGGTCCTTTAGAGAACAGAGACCATAACATGATAGAATTTTTCATTTGGAAGCAAAGTGAAGAATTCTAATCTGAAACTAGAGTCCTAAATCTAAGCAAAAGAAAGTGTGAAGGTGTGAGTTGGCTGAGATAAATTAGGGCACTTCATTATAAAGCATGATGGTGGATAGGTAATGACTAATAGATAAGGAGCAAGTGTGCATTGCAAGTTATATATCCCTTTCTGATGGAAAAATACAATCAGGTAAGTGGTCCATCCACAGCTAATAAAAGAAATTAAGGATTGTATTAGAGGCAAAGAGGAGTCAAATAAAGTTGCTGGAGAAAGTAGCCTGAGAATTGGGTACAGTTGAGAATTCAGCAAAAAAGGATGAAGAGATTGATTAAAAGGGGAAAGAGTACAAGAGTAAACTTGCAAACAATATTGAAGCAGATTGTAAAATCATCTATCAATGTGTAAAAAGAAACACAATTGGTGAAGACAAATATTGGTCTTTTACAGTCTGAAATTGTAGAATGTATAACAGAGAACAAAGAAATGGCAGAGTAATTAAACAGCTACTTTAGTTCTGTCTTCATGGAAGAACTTTCCAGAAATGCTAGGGAACCAAGGGTCCAGTGAGAAGGAGGAATTGAAGAAAATTGGTATTATTTTTAAAAATTGCTGAAGAAATTAATGGGGCTGGAAATCAATAAGTCCCCAGGGCTGATAATCCACATCGCTGGGCACCAAAGGAGGTGGCCATAGGAATAATGGATACATCAGTTTTCATCTTCCAAAATTCTGCAGCTTCTGGAACAGCACCAGCAGACTGGAGGTTGGCAAATGTAATCCTACCAGTGGAAAATGGAGGGAAGGAGATAACAGGCAACTATAGACCAGTTAGCCTAACATCAGTAGTAGGGGCAGCTTTTGTAAAGGATATAATAATGCGCGTAGGAAATATGAATGGGATTAGACAAAGTCAACGTGGATTTATGAAAGGGAAATCATGTTTGACAAACCTACTGGAGGTTTTGAGGATGTAACGAACAGAATAGATAAAGCATGTTCAGATTCCAGAACAGAACCCTGGCTCAAAAGACTGCCTTTACTTTCTTTTCAAGGAACAGAATCATAGGACCATTAATTAGTTTTTAACAGCAAGAAAAGTATTTATTAAACATGAAAAGTTGGATTATAATACAATACCACTTTACTTCCCCCTTAGCTTCACAAATATAGACAGATTTAGTATGTCTTAAACTAAAATGATCTCAGTAAAGAAAATCCCTTTAAATACACAGACTGGCTCCCAAATGAGTGCCTGTGGATTTCTTCTTAGAATCCCGCCAGATGATCTTTATACTGCAAGCCATATTGTCCCAATAATCTCCAGTTTCTATACAAATGAAAAACTAACATAATTTAATGTGGTGAAAAGCTCACTGTTCTCTGTAATGGTGTCAATACTCTCACAATGAAGTGTTCTTGGTTGGTCAGTTTGCATTCCAATTTATTTATCCCCTTCATGCTCCAAACCATGGAAAAATTAACTGGCCGTGTGGCTGATGGCGTGGACAGGCTGATGTAGCTTGAATCTGCAACATTATGCAAAGTGGTTTCGTTTGCCACACTTGTTGCAGCATTTGCCAAACAGCAGACATGGCGTATCCTGTACTGCAAAAACCTTCAACTCTGTGCTGCTGCTTTCCAATTGCTCATTCAGCGTATTGAAGTTAACAGCAGACTCCAAGGTTAAATCTTTCTCATGAAGTTTCTGCTTGAGGGCACAATCACTCTAGAACCCACACGCAAAGTGACCTCTCACCTACCTATCAGTGAGCGTGCCAAAGTTGCAGTGTATGACTAAATAGACACCAAACATTTGGTTGGTTTTATTGAACATATGGCTATCCAGTATGATGTTCTTTACTGACATGCAGATATGCTTGAATTCCCCCTTCCATTTGAAAAACAAAGGACTGGTGTTTTTCAACCACTTACATTTAGGAAAATGTACACCTGTACTTTCTTTATCTGAGAAGTTGGCATCATAGTAGGTACACCATGCATTCAGTTCTCTGTGGCGTTTTTATCAAACACAAGCAGGTCGATATGGCAAACTCCCTGTGTCATTCTGCCACCTCCTGACACCATATAGAAGTATTGGATCGGAATAATCGATGACCAAGGACTAATAACAGGAGATGTTTCTTAACAATAACTGAGCAGCTCTTACATAGTCTGTCCCTGCCCGGGAGGATTGCCATGCTCCTGACACTATTTTGTATCCATGTCACCCGAACATCCACATGACCACTCAGCCTATAGTAAGCCGTCTCAGAGACACTTTTCCAGCTATGTCAGTGGCACCATCTCTTTCGGGAGATACCAATCCTTTAATTGGGCCAAAGGCATTGAGAGCCTGATTGCCATGGATAATAGGATGGGGAGCTCTGAGGCAGCCAATTAGGAGGTGCCTACAGGAATCCATGTCTGATTCCCAACACACCTGGACTGAAGATCCACGCTTAATCCTGACACTAGTGGGAAAATCTTACTCTTATTCTCTCTCATCTCTTTAAATTTCAATTCTCCTGTTTGTTCTCTTTGTAAATCCTCTTGAAATTGATTGCTCTCCTCATGATACTGCCGAGATTTTATTGAATGGAAATCTCCCAAATATTCCTAAAAACTATTTTTTTAACTTTAAGCACTGAAAATGTTGATTATCCAAGTTGCATGAGTATTTCTGAGGATGGGGGAGCTCCAGTGACAATAAATAATTTCTGGATGGTGAATAACTGACAGTGGGCTCCCTGCTGGCGAGACCTGTATCTAACACAAAGCAGTGGTAATGATTTCCAGAGTTGTTATTTTTTACCTGATTTTGGTCTATTGCACCATCATGTGGCCAAACAGTGGTATTGAACTTTGATGATTATAAAAAAACTAACAGCAGCTGAACTGAGTAGGATTACATTTTCAAACAGGTTGCTCGTGTAATGCAACTCTTTTTCACATGGCTTTGGAAGCAGTTGTAGTCCAATGTTGAAGCTTCATTTGATGCAGTGTGAGTGTTTATGATGCTACTGGAAATTGATCTCTCGGGGCAAAAGTTCAGATTCTACATGATTTGATTTGATTTGATTTTGATTTGATTCATTATTGTCACATGGGAGTCCTTGTTCGTGATTGTCTTAGTGTTGACATGCAGGTTCAGTTGGCAGTTAGGAAGGCAAATGCAATATTAGCATTCATGTGGAGAGAGCAAGAATACAAAAGCGAGGATGTACTTCTGAGGCTGTAAAAGACTCTGATCTGACCCCATTTGGTGTGTTGGGCCTCGTGTCTAAGGAAGGATATGCTGGGCTTGGAAAGGATCCAGAGGAGGTTCACAGGAATGATTCCTGGAATGAAAAGCTTGTCATCTGAGGAACAGATGAGGACTCTCCATCTGAACTTGTTGGCGTTGAAATGGATGGGGGGTTCTTATTGAAACTAATAGAATACTGTGAGGCCTGGATAGAGTGGACATGAGGACATTTCCACTCATAGGAAAAACTAGAACCAGAGGGCACAACCTCAGGCTAAAGGGACGATCCATTAAAATAGGGATGAGGAGGAATTTCTTCAGCCAGAGAATGGTGAATCTGTGGAACTCTTTGAAGTGGAAGGCTTGTGGAAGCCAGGTCACTGAATGTTTTTAAGACTGACATAGGTAGGTTTTTGATGAATAAGGGATCAGGGATTAAGAAGAAAAGGCAGAGAATGGGGATGAGAAAAATATCAGCCATGATTGAATGGCGGAGCAGATTCGATGGAATGAATGGCCTAATCCTGTCCCTATGCCTTATGGTCTTATGATCTTATGTATTAGTATACAGTGAAAAGTATTGTTTCTTGCATGCTGCACAAACAAAGCATACCATTCATAGAGAAGGAAAGTTGAGAGTGCAGAATGTAGTGTTACACTCATAGCGAAGGGTTAGGGTTAGGGTTACAGTTAGAAAGTTTAGAGTTAGCATAGAAAAAGATTAAAAGTGTGAGGTAGGTCCAATCAAAAGGCTGATAGCAGCAGGGAAGAAGTTACTTTTGAATTGTTTGGGGCGTGACCTCAGACATTTATAACTTTTTCCAAAGGAAGAAGGTGGAAGAGAATATGTCTGGGGTGTGTGTGTGTTCCTTAATTATGCTGGCTGCTTTGCCAAGGCAGTAGGAAGTGTGGACAGAGTCAATGGATGAGAAGCTGGTTTGTGTGATGGATTGGCTACATTCATGACCTTTTGTAGTTTCTTGCACACTTGGGCAGAGCAGGAGAGATACCAGTCCGTGATACAACCAGAAAGAATGCTTTCAATGGTCCATCTGTACAAGTTGATGAGAGTTGTAGTGAACATACCGAATTTCCTTCTCCTCCTGAGAAAGTAGAGTCTGACTTCGATTGTCTGACTTGGATAGCCAATGACTATTTGAGCCGTTTTCCCATGTTTCACTTGTGGAGCAAGTAGTCCTCATCCCCGACCTGTCCTCAAATGATTGAGGATTATCCCAATTTTCCGCGGAATGTTGAGTTTTGGTGGAATTTTTCAGCTCCTTCCTCTGGCAAGATCTCTGGTATACATGTTGAAGTGAGCGACTGCGGTGACTGATCTCTCTGGGAGCCCATTGTCGGTTATGCACAGGTAGTTGATCTGACCTCCACAGTGCACAAGAAACTTTTGGTTGCTGATTATGAGTTGGTTGGTTGTAGAGTTTTGGCACAGTCGATGATTTTGAAAAGTTTTATTGAATCATAGAGTGCTACATGCAGAAGTAGGCCATTCGGCTCATCAACTCTGCATCGACCACAATCCCACTCAGCCCCTATACCCATAACCCCATAACTCCATGCATTTATCCTAGTTAGAGTCCCTGAAACATCGGGTTAATTTAGTATAGCCAATTCATCTAACCCGCACATCTTCAGACTGTGGGAGGAAACTGGAGCATCCGGAGGAAATCCACACAGGCAAAGGGAGATCATGCAAGCTCCACACAAACAGTGTCCCAAGCTGGGAATTGAACCCAGGTCCTTGGCACTTTCACATGCATACCTGAGTGCTGCGCTATGTCATGGGCATTGGAAAATAAAGGTGACTCCTGTCTGCAGACCTTTCTGGAAACCAACCTCAATGTGTGAAGTCAGTGTCAACACCTGCTCTGAGCAATTGCAACCTGTGCAAAAAGTTGCCTGTTGCAGGGGGAGGAGGGATCATCACTTCCAGAGTGAAACTCAGTCTGTTTAACAGAGGCGTTTCAGAACTCTTTATGCATTGAGAGCTGTGTGATGGGCTGGTAGCTTCATGAGTCATCGAGTGGTTTCCCAGACTTGGCAAAGGTCATGATCTTGCTTTGAAGTCACATTTTTGGAATGGTGCCTGTGCTGCATACATTGGTAAACAGCTTTATTATAATTCCTTCCCTGCGATCAATGCTCTTTGGGAATACTGTAGTAAATCCCATTAGCTCCTGCTGCTTTGCCTGACTTGGTTGCTATCCGTATTCTGGATTAAAACCAATTAACACAAATTGTTAAAAAACTAAGGGTCAAATTAAAGGGGCAGTCCCTGAAAGGATAACTTTTCACTGTATACTAATACATAAGACCATAAGGCATAGAAACAGGATTAGGCCATTTGGTCCATACAAACTACTCCATCATTCAATCATGGCTGATATTTTTCTCATCCCCATTCTCTGCCTTTCCCCCTTAACCCATTCAGGTAGTAATCTGCCTTCTTGTTTTTGCTTCCAAAATGAATAATTTCACCTTAATCAATTTATACTGCATCTGCCTTTGATTACCCACTCACCCAAACTGTCCAGATCATCTGAAGAATCGCTGCCTTCTCAACACAGTTCACCCTCCCACTCAACTTGGCAGACCTTAGACAAAAAAAATCAAATCACAAATGAAACTTAAGGCATCAAATCAAAATGCGATGAAGAGGGTTAATAATGAACCCCAGTTCCCTCAGTGCTCACCGGGGCTTGGTTGCTGTCGGAGTCACTTCCTCTTGTGTGTGTCTGGGTTTGAGAATACTTCCTGCTCGTTGGCAGTCTTCAGAGATGCATCAGCACTATTTTTACCATTCACTGATCCTCCCTGCTGGCATTATCTTTGAGTTATGTGAGCAGTTGCTTCTGGGCTGCTGGTGTAGTTATTCTTCTAAATTCATTTAAGGGTCTTAGATACTGCTAGCTAGGCATTTATTCCCCATACTTAATTGTCCTTGAGAAAGTGATGCATTCTTGAACTGCTGCAGTCCATGATGTATAAATGTGTGCCCAATGCTGTCAAGAAGGGTGATCCAGGATTTTGATCCTGCAACAGTGAAGAAACACCAATATTTTTCAAAGTCAAGATGGTGAGATTCTTGAAGAGGAACTTCCATTGTGTCTACTGCCTTCATCCTTTGATAGTAGTAGCATTATTTTGGAAGGTGCTACTTAAAAAATCTTAGTGAGTCCCTGAAGTGCAATTTGTTGATTGTGCACACGGCTGCCACTGTTCTTCAATAGTAAATACTATTTACAAAAATAGTAAATGTTTGTAGATGGAGTGCCAATCTAGTGGGCTGCTTTGTTTTAGGTAGTGTCAAGCTTCAAGTGTTGTTGGAGCCGCACTCACCCAGGCAAGTGGAGAGTATTCCATCATAATCCTAACTTATATAAACATAGAAAATAGGAATAGGAGGAGGCCATTTAGCTCTTCAATCCTGCTCTGCCAGTCATTATGATCATGGCTGATCATCCAACTCAATAGCTTAATCCTGCTTTTTCCCCATATCCTTTGACCCCATTTACCCCAAGTGCTATATCCAGCCGCCTCTTGAATACATTCAATGTTTTGGCATCAACTAGTTCCTGTGGTAATGAATTCTACAGGCTCAGCACTCTGAGTGAAGAAATGTTTCCTCACCTCCTGTCTAAATGGTCTACTCTAAATCCTCAGACTGTGACCCCTGGTTCTGGACTCCCTCAGCATTAGGAATATCCTCACTGCATCTACTCTGTCTAGTCCTGTTAGAATTTTATAAGTCTCCATAAGATGCATTCTCATTCTTCTGAACTGCAGCAAAAACAATTCTAATCCAGTCAGTCTCTCCTCATACATCAGTCCTGCCATCTCCGGAATCTGTCTGGTAAATCTTTGCTGCGCTCTGTCAAGAGCAAGAACATTCTTCCTCAGAAAAGAGGACCAAAACTGTCCACAATATTCTAGGTGTGGCCTCACCAAGGCCCTGTATAATCGCAACAATACATCCCTGCTCCTGTATTCAAAATGTCTTGAAATGAAGTTCGACATACCATTTGCCTTCTTTGCCACCTACTGCACTTACATGGTTGCTTTTGATGATTGGTGCACAAGGACACCCAGATCTTGCTGCATATTCCCTTCTCCCAATTTATAGCCGTTCAGATAATAATCTGCATTTTTTTTTGCTTCCAAAGTGAATAACCTCACACTTATCAAAATTATACTGCATCTGCTATTGATTAGCCCACTCACCCAACCTGTCCAGATCATTCTGAAGGTTCGCTGCCTCTTCGACACAGTTTGTCCTCCCACCCAACTTTGCTATCATCTGCAAACTTTGAGATGTTGCATTTTGTTCCCTCATCCAAATCATTAATATATATTGTAAATAGCCTGGGTCCCAGCACCGATCTCTGTGGAACCCTACTAGTTACAGCCTGCCAATTTGAAAAGCACCCTTTAGTTCCTACTCTTGGTTTCCTCTCTGTAAACCAGTTTTCTATTCATTTCAATACACTTCCCCCAGTCCCATGTACTTGAATCTTGCATGATATTCTCTTGTGCAAGACTTTGTCAAGCATTTCTGAAAGTCCAAATATACCATGTCAACTGGTTCCCCCTTGTCAACTCTATTAGTTACATCTTCCAAGAATTCCAACAAATTTATCAACCATCATTTCCCTTTCATGAAACCATGCTGACTCCATCTAATCCTGCCACTGCTTTCTAAAGGCAGTTGTCTACATGGATTTTAGTAAGGCGTTTGACAAAGTCCCTCACGGGAGGTTAGTCGAGAAGGTCAAGGCAAATGGGATACAAGGACAGGTAGCTAGATGGATAAGCAACTGGCTTCGTAATAGGAGACAGAGAGTAATAGTGGAAGGGTGTTTCTCTAGCTGGAGGTCGGTCACTAGTGGTGTGCCGCAGGGCTCGGTACTGGGACCTCTTTTATTTGTAATATATATAAATGACTTGGAAGAGGGAGTAAGTGGAGTGATCAGCAAGTTTGCAGACGATACAAAGATGGCTGGACTTGCGGATAGTGAGGAGCATTGTCAGGCGATGCAGCAGGACATAGATAGGCAGGTAGCTTGGGCAGACAGATGGCAGATGGAATTCAATCCTGATAAATGTGAGGTGATGCATTTCGGGAGGAAGAATGTAGGGGGGAGGTATATGATAAAGGGTAGACCTATTAAGAGTATAGAAACGCAGAGGGACCTGGGGGTGCAGGTGAACAAGTCTCTGAAGGCGGCAGAGCAAGTGGAGAAGGTTGTGAAGAAAGCATATAGTATGCTAGCTTTTATAGGAAGGGGTATAGAGTACAAGAGCTGGCCTTTAATGTTGCAGTTGTATAAAACGTTGGTTAGACCTCATTTGGAATACACTGTCCAGTTCTGGTCGCCTTACTACCGGAAGGACGTGGAGACTCTGGAAAGAGTACAGAGGAGGTTTACCAGGATGCTGCCTGGTATGGAAGGTCTGAGTTACGAGGAGAGATTAGGCAAATTGGAGCTGTTTTCCTTAGAAAGACGTAGATTTGGAGGAGATCTGATAGAGGTGTACAAGATTTTGAAGGGGATAGATAGAGTAAATAGGGCTAAGCTTTTTCCTAGGATGGACTCAAATAGCACGAGGGGTCACGGGCTTAGAGTGAGGGGAATAATGTATAATTTGGATGCTAGAGGGAGTTTTTTCACACAGAGGGTGGTGGGGGTATGGAATGCGCTACCAAGTAAAGTGGTGGAGGCAGGTACTCTGGAGATATTTAAGAAATACTTGGATGGGCACATGAACAGAATGGGAATGGAGGGGTATAGAAAACTGATTTAAAAAAGGGATCATGAACCTTGGGAGTCCCTGGGAAGTGTGTAAATAGATGATGATATTGATGTACTTGTTTTTATCCTACAGGTGCTTTGGTCCACCTGTTGTCTAACGAGGGGCATACACGCGATGGGGGTGAGAGGATGCTCTTGGATCTTTTTCGAGAGTATCCTACTGCTTCACGTTGTTAGTGTATGCTTGACCTGGACCATCTGATGGGCAACACGACAGCGCAGTGACTATAGCCTGTGTCTGTGGGAGTTTGCGCATTCTCCGTGCTTGTTGTGGTGTTTTCTCTGGGAGCTCCGGTTTCCTCCCACATCCCAAAGTTGTGCTCTTAGGCTAATTGGCAAAACAAATTCTCCCTAAATTGTCTCAAATTTGGTTTTTAATCCATAGATCTAAAACATGGACAGGGATCGCGTGTAGAAGTGGGAACATCGAGGTGGCGGCGCGGGCTCGTTGGGCCGAAGGGCCTGTTTCCCATGCTGTTTTGTTCTTTGTTTTTTGTTTTGTTCTTTGTAAATGTTCTGCTCTAAGGTCCTTGATAATGGATTCAAGAATTTTTCCTACAATCAATGGTAGGCTTACTTATCTATAATTCTCTGTTTTCTCCCCACCTCCCTTTTTGAATATTGGAGTGACATGCTACCCTTCAATCTGCAGGGACATTCCAGAGTCTATAAAATCCTGAAAGATGACTATTTCTACAGCACTTCCTTAAGTACTTTGGGATGTAGATTATCAAGCTCTGGGGATTTATCGGCTTCAATCCCATCAATTTTTTCAGCAGCATTTCTCTACTAATATTGATCTCCCTCAATTTTTCCCTCTCACTAAATCTTGCATTCTCCAACATTTCTGGCATTTAATTTGTGTCCTCTTTTGTGAAGACAGAGCCAAATTATATACACAGTTGCTTGGCTATTTCTCTGTTCCCTATTATACATTTCTCTGTTTCTGATTGTAGGGTACTTACATTTGCCTTCATCGAACTTGTTCTCTTCATGTATCTAATAGAAACTCCGTGTGTCAGTTTTTATGTTCCTTGTAAGAATACTTTTGTGCTGTATTTTCTCCTTCTTAATCAATCCCCTGGTCTTTCTTTGCTGAATTCTAAACTGCTCAGATCTGTTATTGTTCTTGGCCGATCTGTATACTTCTTCCTTGGATTGGATGCTCTCTCTCATTTCCTGTGTTCTGGAGTATCTGCCTATTGACTTGTTCCTTATAGATATTTGAAAGGCTTTGAGGAATCAGGAGTTGAGTTACTCACTGCAGGATTCTTGGTCTTTGACCTGCTCTTGTAGGCACAGTATTTATATGACTAGTCCAGTTCAGTTTCTGGTTAGTGTTAATTCCCCCAGATGTTGATAGTGGGGAATTCAGCAATGGTACTGAATGTCAAAGGATGATGGTTCAATTCTCTCTTATTGGAGATTGTCATAGCTTGGTATTTGTGTGGCACAAACATTGTCACTTGTCAACCTAGGCCTGGACATTGTTCAAGTTTTGCTGCATATGAATATAGAATGTCTTAATATCTGAAGACTTACGAATGATGCTGAACATTGTGCAATTGTGAGTGAACATCTTCTGACCTTATGATGGAAGGAAGTCATTGATGAAACAGCTCATGGTAGTTAAGCCTAGGACATTACCCTGAGAAACGCGTGCAGTGATTATTGACTTATAAATAGTGGCATATTTTCCAATTTCTCAGTTTTTCTATGATCCAATTCTCTATGAAGTTCCAGAGATGGGATGAACTAAAAGGGTCAGGTTATTTGCACACATGTAAACATAAGAAGAAGGGAGTAATATGGCCTCCTTTCCATTCACACAGTAGAAGTCGGATAGCGAAAAGAAAGAGGTACGGGCCACAGACAAAATAAAAACTATTCTTTCACAAGAGGTTGGAAAAAACTCAAAGCGCAGTGGTGTATATTTTTACAGAACTGGCAGGCTAAAGACTGATGTTGGATAATTTGGGGAAGATGGTGAGCCAGAGAGAGAGGGAGAGAGACAGGAGTGGAAGATAATTACCACTGATTCAGTCTCTGGTAGGGGGAAGGCCATGAATATCACAACCAGAAAACTGCTACTGTGACCAATTAAGTGCCCAGTCAGATACCAACCACCTTTGCAGAAGAGAAGGAATATATTCAGGCCTGTGAGGACATTTTAGAGTAGTACAAAGATGTGCAGGACAGAATGTAAAAAAATTGCATAAATAACTGGATAAATAAACATCTCATAAGGCAGCTAAAGTTGCTATTTTTGTTGAGACTGGAATGGATATAATGAAGAGGATTGGATATAATGAAGTGGATTACAATTCTAGCCTAATTTTGGAACTATGCTGGATCACGTATACCTCTCGGATGATCATTCTTGCTTGAGGTTGAGAAAGGCAGGCCTCACAGACAGTGAGATGGATCTCAAGAATTGATCTTACTTTCTCCAAAGGAAAGAAACCACCAGAGAATATTACCTATCTCCAGCTAATCATTTAAACAAATCTAACTGGAAGCAGCCCATGTGCAAAAGCAGCAAGACCTAAGTGATATTTAGATTTGGACTAACGAGTAGCAAGTAACGTTCACAACACACATTGCTGGGCAATGACCATGTCCAACAAGATAGGATCCAACCATCGCCTCTTTGATATTCATTATCATCATTGGATCCCTTACTGTCAACAACGTGGGAGTTAGTATTGATCAGAAGCTGAACTGAACTAACCATATAAATACTTATGACAAACAATTACCTCCTGCCTCCAAAGCCTGTTCACTACCCAGAAGGCACAAGTCAGGAGTGTGATGGAATATTTCCCACTTGCCTGGATGAGTACATGTACAATAACATTGAAAAAAGCCAGGACAGAGTAGCCAGCTTGATTGGGGCCCCATTCAGCACCTTCCAAACTCATGACTCCTACATTTAGAAGATTAAGGACGGCAGACAGATGTGAACACTACTGCCTGGAAGTTCCCTCCAAGTCACTCAACACCCTGACTTAGAATTAGATTGATATTCTTTCACTGTCACTGGGTAAAATCCTGGAGCTCCTTCCCTAACTGCACTATGGTATATCTACACCACATGGACTCCAGCAGTTCAAGAAAGGGACATTACCACTTTTTCAAGGACAATTAGGGATTTGCAATAAAGTCTGGACTAGCCAGCAAAGCATATGCATGTGAATTAAAAAAAACAGCATTCACAAGACCCAAATAACAAATTTTTCCTTTTCAACTCAATGTGTTTCATGAGAAGCAATGACCCTTTAAGTTCCATGCCTGGCATATCATGACATTATCTTTATTTTGTCTTGCCCTCTTTTATTTACCTATTGACATTAGACTTAAACAAACTAAACCTTGTCTTGGGAAGGTGTGAAAACACTAACTGGTAAGGTAAGCAACCTTATGTGGGTTATGGGGTTACTCTAAAAGAGAATGGAAAATTGTCCAGCTTGCATCAAACAGAACCATAGAAATTACTGCTTAATTTGTTGTTGAACAAATATTTCTCCAAAGACCTCTGCACAATCATTCTCATTCTGAGAAACGCTTTTCACTAACTTCTCAATATCACTATCCAGTTTTGGATGCCAAAAATAGATTCTTGTTACAACTTTCATACAGGTTTTCCTTGCTAAACTTGATAAGGTTCCACTAACTATCTCTCTATAAACCTTAGTGGAGTAACGGTTCTTAAACCCTGTGGGAAACATACTTGATCAACACAGTTCATTTCTATGTGTGAAATACTCCTGCAATTTCCCATCACTCTTTAGGCCAGTCATTCCTGACATAATTGAGCACTTTACTGAGCATCCGTGTAAGGCACTTTACTCATTTCTCTGGCAGACATTGGCATGTCATTTGTAATTCACAGGTAACTCCGTGGTTAGAAATAAATCGATCTTCAAGGGAAATATAGCAAAAACATGTCTACATTTGCATGATCTGTTGACTTACAATATTTAATCTCATATTAATAGACCATCAAAATCAATGCCCATCTCAGAAGTCATGTTGCCAGTATGGATGGCACTTCCTTCTTCAAACCAAATATGAGGGACCAGAAAATCCTGCCATGGCTCCATCCATATATACAATGAACGGGCAAGAAATGCTGGCGAAGCTAGCAATGCCCACTTCTCATAAATTAATTTAAAAACATAGGTTGTGAATCACCGACTTTGTTTTCCACTGTGACAGCTGAAACTTATCTTTAGCCCTATAATTCTCATTTTCCACGTGTTATATTTCTCGCTCTCTGAATGCAACTCTTGATCTTCTTGCTTGATAACACTAATTTCTATTTTCACATCTATCATATGTGCATTCAAGGATTCCAGATTCCTGAACTAAATTTAGACTTGTCATGTCAAAGGTCATTGTTAGTGTTCTCTTTAATCAGCTTCTCTCTGCAGTTGAAGCGCTCCTCTCAGACTAGGGCAAGGCAATGGCCAAGTGATATTATCACTAGAGTATTAATCTAGAAACTCAGCTAATGTTCAGGGGACCTGGTTTTAAATCCCGCCACAGCAGATAGCAGAATTTAAATTCAATAAAAATATCTGGAATTATGAATCCACTGATGACCACAAAGCCATTGTCGATTGTTGGAAAAACCCATCTGATTCATTAATGTCATTTAGAGAATGAAATCAGTCATTCTTACCTGATCTGGCCTATGTGTGATTCCAGGACCACAGCAATTTGGTGGATTCTTAAATGCTCTCAAACAACTTGGGTGGGCAATAAATGCTGGCCAGTCTGTGGAGCTTATATCCCATGAATGAATGGAAAAAGGACTCAATGGGGATTGTGCACACTAAGGGATACAACAAATAAAATATTCATTGCATGGCAACTGCAAGAGAAATGCAGGGAACTGCTCCAATCCTGACACACCATATTCTTTTGACCACACTGTCAACCATGAGGGACTATGAGCCTCCTTTTCCATTTCGCCTGTCCCCATCAGATTGTCACCTTCCTCCTCCACCTGCTCCACGATAATATGGAAGCTGTGACCCTGACCAATGGATCCACCACAGATGAAATTTACACTTGGACTGGGGTCGAGCAAGGCTGTGTCATTGCACTGACATTCTGCTTGACTTTTCTTGCTGCAATGCTCCATCTCTCCCTCAGCAAGCTCCCTGCTGGAATGGAACTAAACCATAGAATATACAGGGAATCTGTTCAACCTCTGCCACTTGCAGGCCAGATCCAAGGTCACCCAATTTTTTGGCATTGAACTACATTATGTAGATGATGTTTGCATCAGCGCAAACTCAGAGGCTGAGCTCTAAGCCATTGCCAACATCTTCATTGAGGCATATGAAGCAAGGGCTTTACACTGAACATCCTCAACTACCCTGCACCTGATACACAGTGCTGCCCCTCGGTCACCCAAATCCATGATGAGACCTTGAACAATGTGGACAACTTTTTAACCTTGGGAGCTCACTGTCAACAGGAATGTATATCCACATTAATGTTCAACATTACTTTCATTGTGCCACTGCAGGTGTTGGTCACCTGGGGAAAGGTGTTTGAAGGCCTGGACATCAGGATCAGAACTGATATTTTGGTCTAAGAGGTATGGTACCTGCCCTCTTATATGGTTCAGAGATGTGAATTATATACATGGGTTCTGCAGGGTGGTGTCCTGGGCCCAACCATCTTCAGCTGCTCATCAATAACCTTCCTTCCATCATAAAGCCAAGAGTAGGATATTTGTTGATGACAGCACAACATTCAGTATCATTCGCAATTCCTTCAATATTGTAACAGTCCATGTCCAACTGCAACAGAATCTGGACAACATTCAGATTTGGGTTGACAAAAGGCAAGTAACATTCATGCCACAAAAGTGCCAGGCAATGACCATTTCCAACAAGAGATAATCTAACCATTGCCTCTTGACATTCAACAGGATTACCATCACTAAATCCCACACTACCAACATCCTGAGGGTTACCATCGATCAGAAACTGAACTAGACTAACTACATAAACACTGTGGCTATCAAAGCAGGTCAAAGGCTAGGAATCCTGCAATGAGTAATTCACTTCATGACTCTCCAAAGCCTGTCCAAAATCTATAAGCATACATCAGGAGTATAATGGAATACTCTCCACTTTCCTGGATGGGTGCAGCTCCAACAACACTCAAGACGTTTGACACCATCCAGGACAAAGTAGCACACCTGATTGCTACCCCTTCCACAAACATTCAATCATACCATAAAGGCAAAATACTGTAGATGCTGAAAAACAGAAAATGCTGGAAAAACTCAGTGGGTCTGACAGCATTTGTGGAGAAACTGTAGGGCCACATTTTGAGTTGAAACCAGGCACTCCAACACTGCCAGCCTGGCATCCTAGCACTGCCCACCAGGCACCGGGTAGTTCCAAGAGGTAGGGCCTGAAGGGGGAAGGATCTGAAGGGGAGACAAGGCATGGAGAGCAGTCTACTCTGCATTCGAGATCATTGGCTGTTGGAGGGAGGAGTGGTTGGTCGTGGCAAATGAGTGCAGCGATTGGCTAGAGGGGGAGCTGCATTTGGAAGCAGTGATCAGCCTGTGAGAGTCGAGGAAAATGATCAGCCGGGTGGCTCCTGATCAGGTGTGGTGATCGGGGGTTGTGAGTGGGTGGGGAATTGGAGGAGGGAATAGGGGAGAGGGAATGCAACGTCTGGGTTGGAGGATTGACAGATTCTCAGTGTACTCTTGTACACAGTGGGAAATCAGGGCACATGCAAAATAGTGAACTCTAATAGTTTGCAGCCAGCTTCCCAGCGTGAATAGACTCTGTCCACTCCTCTTACTGGCCAGAATCACATTGAAATCATCTTTTTCTAAGTGTCATAAGATAGCATGTGGAAGTTCGTTCAAAAAATGGGTGCGACTCTCTTCTGTTTGCAAGCTTGTTCAGGACATAGAATTGTTTAAGTAAGGTTGCCACCTTTGTCTTTCATTTAATAAAATGATTTACATAAGGATAAATATTTTCTACAGGAAGTACGAGTTCTTGTTTCTCCTAAACCCCTTACAGGCTTGAATTTTTTTTTCTAACTTATTGGTATATCAGTTTAATACAGATAGGCTCAAAACCACATGAGTAGAAATTGTAAGATTTTGGCTGGTGTGGTAATTCAGGAGTGAATGTGTTAGGGCAAGTTTTGAGTATAGCTCTGCTGGGTCATTCATATTTCCTGATGATGGATATAGACATCATCCATGGGAAATTCAAAGATCTGCTGAGTGACATTTTTTTACTGTTCAGCTCATTAATTATTCATCCGTAAGAAGATGGGTGAATCCTGTGACAGTTTGGACAGGGCAGTCTGCCTCACCGTTACCTCATGGTGTCAGAGGTCATGGGACCATACTTAATCAATACCGGGGACATCCATTCACTCATTGCAGACCTGGAGGTTCAGATGACTCAACAAAAGAAATGTCCAAAAGAAGAGAACAACTTTCAACCCCATGGTTCAGCGACAACTCTCTGTAGATCCTTCTCCTGGCTGTCCAGGATAGGCAGAGGTGTTGTTTGCTCAGGATGGGAGCAGGAGTCAATGTAGAATTATCATAGTATGCCAACAGTGCAGAAGGGGGTCTTTCAACCCGTCGAGAGTACTCTGACGTTCTACCAGAGCATTATATCCAGGCCTTATTCCCAACCTCACAGATTTGCCTCACTAATTCCCCCTAACCTACATATCTTGGGACATTAAGCGTCAAATTAGCATGGCCAATTCACCTACTGTGCACATATTTGGACTGTAGGTGGAAACCAGAGCACCATTGTAAATGTTTGAGAGATAGAATTCCAGAACAACTTTCTCCTTTGAGGATCTCCTTATCATTTAGAGATTCCAACTGGCTTGCTTTGATATAATGGATGGAACAACAATTATTCTTCTAGCAGAGTCTTGGCAAGTCTGTTGAATAAACAGTCAGCTGTGTTACAAGTGCTGCAGTCGCTAAGGGTGACAGTTACTGGGCTTGTAAGCCCGCAGGTGTGGTATTTATTAAGTATGAAAGTAAAAGGCAAACCTTACGGACAGTCAGCAGGGTTTTAAAAAGAGCCAGTCGATTCAAATTATCCCCCATAACATCTGTAAGTCTCCTGCTACTTCAGGTCAGTTTAAATATTTCTAAAAACTAAAAAAATGTACATTTCACTTTTAATTATGTTCCATTTAGACTATGTTATTGTGTTTTCAATGATATGACTTTAACTTGGTAAATATGATGTAGGGCCAGTCAGACCATTAATTTTTGGAGGAATAGTTCAAATTTCATGAGTTTTAACAAATTATAAGTTTATCCATTCAATTTTGAATTCACTGTGATCTTGCTTGTTAATGTGTACCGTGGTCAAATTCTTATTATGAATGGTTTCAGCCTTTATCTTTCTATAAACCATTCCTTCAAACCCTGTCTCATGAAAAGAAAATAGCAGATGGAAGATACAGGGGATCATTCTTACTAGCCTTGTGATCATAGATGATAGAATCTCCACAGTACAGAAGGAGACTATTTTCCATCAAGTCCACAGCTACTGCAATCCCACTCAGGCCTTATTCATGTAACTCCACATATTTACCTTGCTAATCCCCCTGGCATTAAGTTCAATTTAGCATGGCCAATCCATCAATCCACACAACTTTGGATTGTGTTGGGGGGAGTAGGGTGGAGGGATATTTGTAGAAATGGCAAGGGTGGGAAACATGGTGGGTGGGATAATTTAATTAGAAGAGAGCTGAAATTTTGCTTCTCTGCCCATGGGTTGAGATGCAGAGATTGAATCTTACAGTGCAGCAGGAGGCCATCCAGCCCATCGAGTCTGCAGCAATCACAATCCCACCCAGGCCCTATCCCCATAAGCCTATGCATTTATTCTAGTTCATCCCCCTGATATTAAGGGTCAATTTAGCATGGCTCATTCACCTAACCTGCACATTTTTGGACTGTGGGAAGAAACTGGAGCTCCTGGAGGAAACCCACACAGACACGGAGAAAACATACAAACTCCGCACAGACAGTGACCCAAACCAGGTATCGAATCCAGCTACGATTCTCGCCAACTTTTACAGATGCATCATAGAAAGCATTCTTTCTGGTTGTATCACAACTTGGTATGGTTCCTGCTCTGGTCAAGACTGCAAGAAACTACAAAAGGACGTAAATGTAGCCCAATTTATCACACAAGCCAGCCTTCCATCCATTGACTCTGTCAACATTTCCTGCTGACTTGGTAAAGCAGCCAGCATAATTAAGGACCTCACGCATCCTGGACATTCTCTCTTGCACCTTCTTCCTTTGGGAAAAAGATGCAAAAGTCTGAGGCCACCAATTCAAGAATACCTTTTTTCCTGCTGCTGTCAAACTTTTGAATGGACTTACCTTGCATTAAATTGATTTTTCTCTACACTCTAGCTATAACTGTAATCTTACATTCTGCACTCTCCTGTTTCTTTCTACATGAATGGTATGTTTTATCTGTAAAGTGCGCAAGAAAAAATACTTTTCACTGTATAATAATACATGTGATAATAATAAATCAAATCAACTTACTGTTTATGTGGATATTTTTGTTCTTCCCACTGTACTGATGACCCCATTCTCATTGTTAATCTAATCCCTCCACTTCTCCAGGCCACATACACCCTAACTTTCAGAGACCCTCTTCTCAAATGAGGCTATCCAATATCGTCACATCCCACCACCATGACTTTAGAATTATCAACTAACAGGCTCTAAGAAAGAGAATTAATTGCAGGAATTCTACAGCTTTGCCCACCATGGAATCAGAGTGGGCGAGGGGCAGACTACACAGATGTCTGTTAAACTCAGGCATGAATTTCCAGTTTTGCTCATTCAAGGCTGTAATATCCTGCCCAACAATTCAGTTCAGTGATCTTTGGTTGGAATCTAGGTTGGACATCAAGAAAATAACAACAGGTGGGAATAAAGTGGGAATGGGGCAGTAAATAAAAGAATGAAATACTGTGAGTGGGAGCCATTTAAAATTTATCATGGTACAGCTCTTGCCTTAGGTATTCCTCTAACTTCTAATGACTAGAGCATCCTCTTCTGCACTGACTGCTCTTTCTCCTTTCACTTGTCCATCAATGTGCTACTGCAGTCACCATTCATAATGTTAGCACACAATTAAACTGAACCCTGTGTGACTGTTCCATCCTCATCACTAACTGTGCCAACTCCCTTTGCTTCTCTAACAGCAGATGTCTGTTTTGAGAGATAATATGCTGCATGTAATAAATCAAAGGCTACAGAATTGGCTTGATTAGCTTTCCACGGCTAATTATCAAGTCAACATTGAGTACACTCAGCTACTTCTGTTCATCTTGCAATAGTGCATGTGGAAAGCATTCAATATAGCTTTCAGGATTATGATAAAGATTTGTCTAGGCAAACTCATCAAGCTTAGGTATACTGGGAAATTTTGAGATGCAAGATTTGTGAGAAAATGTATTGACCATATCATTTCGAAATCTACTATTCCATTATGTTCTTATGCATAATCAATTTTGTTCCCAAATGTCAGTAAACAATGCTTTTTAAGTGAAAATTAGTGGTGCATTTCAATCCATGTGGTCTTTGGCATAGTTAGAATTTTGTTGTATAACAGTTTAATTTTTAATTCAGTCTCATTGCAAACAGAAGACTTTCCTTATTTCTAATAGGTGGATAGTATATAAAAATACCAGTGCTTTTCTTGATTTTACTATTTTAACCCAGACCTGTGTGTTCAGGGAACAATTTCTGAATTTGAAGATGATGAAAGAATTGGAACTGTTGTGAACTGGGAGGAGGATGGTAAGAAAACTAAAGAGGATATGGACAGGGTGGTGAAATGAGCAGACATGCTGCAGATGAAGTTTGACGCTGAGAAGTGTAGAGGGATACATTTTGCTCAGAAGAAAGAACAGGTAATGGAAAATAAAGAATACAATTCTATTGGCAACACTCGAAAAAACAGATTTGGGCGTACAAGTGCATAAATCATTCAAGGTGGTAGGACAAGTTGAGAACATAGAACATAGAACATTACAGCACAGAACAGGCCCTTCGGCCTTCGATGTTGCGCCGACCAATATAAAAAGCAATGCCCCTCCAAACTAAAACATTCCCTTCTCTTCCATATACTTATCAACTAACCTCTTAAACGCCACCAAACTTGGCGCATCTACAAGTGCTGCAGGCAGGGCATTCCACTCCCGAACCACCCTTTGGGTAAAGAACCTACCTCTGATATCCGTCCTATAACTATCACCCCTTAATTTAAAGCTGTGTCCCCTCGTGCTAGCTTTCTCCATCCTAGGAAAAAGGCTATCACTGTCCACCCTATCTAAACCTCTAATCATCTTATATGTTTCGATTAGGTCCCCTCTTAGCCGCAAAGAAAGCAGTTAATAAATTGTGTTTAATCCTATGTTCCATGCATAGGGTCACAGAGGACAAAAACAAATAAATAATGAATTTTCATAAAACACTGGTTCAGCCTCAATGGGAAGGATGAGAAAGTTTAAGAAAAGATGCAGAAAGTATTTTCATGAATGATTTTAAGGATGAGAGCCTTCAGTTATGTAATGAAACTGGGGCTGTTCTCCTTGAGGAAAAGAAGATTCAGGGGAGATTTATTAGACAAATTCAAAATCATTAACGGTTGGGATAGAATAAATGGGGAAAAACTGTTCCTATTGACAAAATGTCAAGAACTCTAAGGAGATTAACCAATGCATCAGAAGAGACATGAGGAAAAGTCTCTTTATGCAACAAGTGGTTCGGTTCTGCAATACACTTCCTGAAACAGATTCAGTTGCAATTTAAAAAAACGAAATGGATAATTATCTGTAGAGAAAATATTTTACAGGGTTACAGGGAAAAGACCGAGGAGCGGGACTTGCAGAGTCACTGTTGTAGGGAACAGGCACAAAGATGGAGTGCTGAATGATCTCCTTCTGTGCTGTAACCATTGTATGATTCTAATAAATATCCATTCAAGGAATTTATAAACACATGAGGGAGAAAGAAACTGAATGTTATCTCAGTAGGGTGATCAAGAATGCTTGTAAGAGGCTTGAGTGGAGCATAAACAACAATATAGCTGGGCCGTGCCAGATGGACTGTTTCTGTGCTGTAAATTCCATGTAAAACTGCTGCTCCGACTGTCTCACCTGAGAATCACACTGCTGCTCTGGATACCTCATCTGAGATTCACACTGCTGCTCTGGCTACCTAACCTGGGATCCACATTGCCGTTCCGGATACCTCACCTGGGCCCCACACTGCTGCTCCAAATATCTAACCTGGGATCCACATTGCTGCTCCGGATATCTCACCTGGGCCCCACACTGCTGCTCCAAATATCTAACCTGGGATCCACATTGCTGCTCCGGATATCTCACCTGGGCCCCACACTGCTGCTCTGAATACCTGACCTGGGATCCACATTGCTGCTCCGGCTATCTCACCGGGCCCCACACTGCTGCTCCGGCTACCTCACCTGGCATCCATGTTGCTGCTCGGATACCTCACCTGGCATCCATGTGCTGCTCCGGATACCTCACCTGGGCCCCACACTGCTGCTCTGAATACCTAACCTGGGATCCACATTGCTGCTCCGGATACCTAACCTGGGATCCACATTGCTGCTCCGGCTATCTCACCTGCCCCACATTGCTGCTCCGGATACCTAACCTGGGATCCACATTGCTGCTCCGGATACCTAACCTGGGATCCACATTGCTGCTCCGGATACCTAACCTGGGATCCACATTGCTGCTCCGGATACCTCACCTGAGATTCACACTGCTGCTCTAAATACCTCATCTGAGATTCACACTGCTGCTCTGAATATCTCATCTGAGATTCACACTGTTGCTCTGAATATCTCACTTGGGCCTCACACTGCTGCTCCGGATACCTCACCTGAGATTCACACTGCTGTTCCAACTGTCTCACCTGGGATCCACACTACTGCTCCAGATACCACATCTGGGCTCCACACTGCTGCTCTGGCTACTTCACCGGGGCTCCACACTGCTGTTCCTGATATCTCATCTGGGACTCATACAGCTGTTGTGGCTACCTCTGCTGGGTGTCACCTTGTCACTCCAGCTGCCACATGCTCCATTCCCTGAAAATAGCCTTCAAAATTTACCTTCCCGTTTTCTTCTGCTTGTGTATTCAAGTCAGTTTCTTTTTGACTTGAATTTTGGGGAGGAGTGAGCCTATGATTGGATCTGACCAGGTTTACAACATTTTTCCAACATCAGTCACTTAAATGTCCATATTTCGGAGGTTGTATTGAGTTTACAAATTTACTTGAATTTGAAGCTGAGGATGTGTCACCATGGTGTGCTCTAACAGCACTATGTCACTATCATAAAAGTATTGTGCATTAAATAGAACATAGAACATTACAGCACAGAACAGGCCCTTCGGCCTTCGATGTTGCGCCGACCAATATAAAAAGCAATGCCCCTCCAAACTAAATCATTCCCTTCTCTTCCATATACTTATCAACTAACCTCTTAAACGCCACCAAACTTGGCGCATCTACAACCGCTGCAGGCAGAGCATTCCACTCCCGAACCACCCTTTGGGTAAAGAACCTACCTCTGATATCCGTCCTATAACTATCACCCCTTAATTTAAAGCTGTGTCCCCTCGTGCTAGCTTTCTCCATCCTAGGAAAAGGCTATCACTGTCCACCCTATCTAAACCTCTAATCATCTTATATGTTTCAATAAGGTCTCCTCTTAGCCGCCTCCTTTCTAACGAAAACAACCTCAAATCCCTCAGCCTCTCTTCATAAGACCTGCCCTCCATACCAGGCAACATCCTGGTAAACCTCCTCTGTACCCTCTCCAATGCCTCCACATCTTTCTTATAATGTGGGGACCAGAACTGCACACAATACTCCAAGTGCGGCCGCACTAGAGTTTTGTACAGTTGCAACATGACGTTGCGGCTCCGAAATTCAATCCCTCTACCAATAAAAGCCAAGACTCCATATGCCTTCCTAACAACCTTCTCGACCTGACTGCCTACTTTCAGGGATCTATGCACATACACACCAAGATCCCTCTGTTCATCTAGACTACTAAGAATCCTACCATTTGCCCTATACTCTACACATTTATTATTTCTGCCATAGTGCATTACCTCACACTTTTCCACATTAAACTCCATTTGCCACCTCTCGGCCCAGCTCTGCAACTTGTCCAAGTCCCTCTGCAAACTATAACACCCCTCTTCACTATCTACCACTCCACCGACTTTAGTGTCATCTGCAAATTTACTAATCCATCCTTCAATACCCTCATCCAGATCATTTATAAAAATTACAAACAGCAGGGGCCCCAAAACAGACCCCTGAGGTACACCACTTGTCACCGAACTCCACGATGAATATCTCCCATCAACCACCACCCTCTGTCTTCTATCTGCTAGCCAATTCCTAACCCAATTAGCTAAATCACCCTCTATCCCATACATCTGCATTTTCTGCAGAAGTCTTCCATGGGCCACCTTATCAAACGCCTTACTAAAGTCCATATATACCACATCAACCGCCTTACCCCCATCCACCTCTTTAGTCACTTTTTCAAAAAACTCAATGAGGTTAGTAAGGCACGACCTACCCTTCACAAAACCATGCTGACTATCTCCAATCAATTCATTACTCTCTAAATAACTATAAATCCTATCCCTAATTATTCTCTCCAACACTTTGCCCACCACAGAAGTAAGACTCACTGGCCTATAATTCCCTGGAAGGTCTCTCTTCCCCTTCTTGAACAATGGGACCACATTCGCTATCCTCCAGTCCTCCGGAACCACACCCGTAACCAACGACGACCTGAAGATCAGAGCCAGAGGCTCTGCAATCTCCTCTCTTGCCTCCCAGAGAATCCTAGGGTAAATCCCGTCCGGCCCAGGGGACTTATCCAACTTCAAACCCTCGAGAATATCTAGCACATCCTCCCTATCTACTTCGATACCTTCCAGTTTGCTACCCTGTACCTCAGTGTTCTCCATAACTACATTTACATCACCCTGCGTGAATACCGAAGAGAAATATTTATTCAGTACCTCTCCAATCTCCTCAGGCTCCACGCACAACTTCCCACTGCTGTCTATGACTGGCCCTAATCTTGCCCTAACCAACCTTCTATTCTTAACATATCTAAAGAAAGCTTTAGGATTCTCCCTAATCCTATCAGCCAAAGTCTTCTCATGTCCTCTCTTTGCTCTCCTCAATTCCCTCTTTAGCTCCCTCCTGGCTAATCTATAGCTATCCATTGCACTAACGGAGCCTTCAATCCTCATCCTGACATAAGCCTCCTTTTTCCTTTTAACCAGCAAATCAACTTTTTTCGTACACCAAGGTTCTCTTACTCGACCATTTCCTCCTTGCCTGACAGGGACATACTTATCAAGGACCCGCAGCAGCTGCTCCTTGAATAAGCTCCACATTCCAGATGTTCCCAGTCCCTGTAGCTTCCTAGTCCAATCTATGCACCCTAATTCTCTCCTGATGGCCTCATAATTACCCTTCCCCCAGCTATAACTACTGCCCCCAGCTTCATGCCTATCCCTATCCATCACTAAGGTGAACGTAACCGAATTGTGGTCACTATCACCAAAATGTTCACCAACCTCCAAGATAAGATAAGATAAATCTTATCTTATTCAGATAATAAGCCCAATGAACTGAGTCTCAAGCATTGGATGTCAATAAGTCTCTTTTTCACCTTGTACAATTTGCACTGCAGTTGTCCTATTACACATTTATAAGATTCTATAATTCTGATGAAATCTTCCAATTGTTTGTTTAATTAGTTTTGATGTGTCTTTGCAATTAATACAATTGCTGCTTTCCACCATTGGATGGATGCACTCAGGTGCACCATGTGATTAGAGAGGCATTGCTATAGTGACTGTGAGTTCATTTTGGGGAGGAGCAAATCACAAATTATATCAGTGAATGCTTAAAAAATAATAAATCCTTTGGTAATTGGAATATTACAATTTTGCCCACCTAACACTGACTATCCTCCAGGAAATAATTTATATCAAGTTCTTCTCAGGTTGAAATAAGCTGCTATACAAATGCAAAGTCTTTCTGTTTTTTTGCGCCAGTACAATGCATAAATAATGGATACAGCAAGCTCTGCAAATGCTTTTGAATAAAATAAATGTGTATTAAAAGGGAGTTCCACCATCTGAAACAACTTTGTTCTAGTGTTTCAAACTATAAAACTTTACAAGAATAATCACTTGAGAGTATTCATTTATGAAGAAATGATAGGTGAGCTTTATTAAACAAATTCAGTTTAGATGTTGGCAATAAAGGTTGAGCTTGGATAAATGATTTTTTTAAAATAAAGATTAATAGATCGGCTGACATTTTTGATCTTATGCCAGTAGTCAATAATTTTAATACTTATGAGCATCTGTTGGGAACTCATTGCTATAAAGTTATATTGTTGCTTTAGGGTGAATTTTAAATGTCTAAATAGTAATCAATACTGAGAAATTAGCTATTGATTTAGAATAGTTTTATAATAGGTTATGTATTGCTTTGCTCTTTCGAAATTTCAGATATAGCCAACTTGGGAATTGCACAGTAAAGTTACTGTCATAGAATTAAAGCGATCAACGACCTCAGGTACAAGTTTTCATCACCATGTGAAATTATTAGGTTTAAATCTGATTGCACAGCTTTTTTACATCCTCAGGGGTTGTGCTTTAATTAGAAAGGTCAATGTTAAAAAATACAACCAGGACATAAATATTTAATAACACTAAGCGTATTACTGTACATAGCAGGGAACTGTTTGTACTACTATGTTTCATACATTTGAAACTTTGACAAGTACTTTCTTGGAAGTAGTTGTGGTATTTCTATGCAGTCGAAGCATTTAGTGCAGGCTGTCCCACTGCTAAATTAGATTTGCACTTGTTTTACACCTGAGAAGGAGATGCTACTCATGTCATTTTCTATCCCTTGCTGTCTTTTTTTTTTACTTTTCTCAATTTCTTTCCTACTTTCAAACTTTCCTGATTATTGTATTGTTTTGAAGAAGACATTTTCCATCTAAGGCCAGAATCTTATTGCTGTTCACGGCTGTGAGATTTTCTAGTCCCGCTGTAGTGAACAAATATTTAGCTGGGCACCAACTTTTCCGTCCTCGCTGCAGTGATAGCAGGCTGTGAACAGCCAGTAAGATTGCGCCCTAATTCTTTCCCCCAACCAGAAGTGCAGCCAGACTGCTGAATATTTCTAGCATCTTCTGTTTTTACTTCAGGTTACAATTGCAACAAATTCAATCTTCTATTTGCTCCAGTGGTGTTTTATGGAGTATCTAACTTCATGTTATGATCTGTTTTGCTGCAAATAATGGCAGTTTTATTTTTCAAGACCTAACAGGTCAGAATGATCCAATATGACAATTATTTGACTGAATATATGTTCATTCCTGCAGTTTGTGTGATAGTGCAAGTACTTACAGTCACATTGCTGGTTGTATAAAATGGAGTCAGTTTCCTCAGAATAATTAAACATCCGGGGCTGAATTTCAATTTGGAAGAAGTTCCCAGTTTGCAAACTGCCTTCACAGGCAGCAAGAGGACACAGCAGCGTTAGCCGCCTGGCCTTCATTTAAATCTTGCTGGTTTTAACTCTTGGAGTGGGTGCAGAGGTTACCAGCAAGGAAAATTTAGGAACTATTTAGCCACCCTCCAGCTTCTAGGTAAGTAGGGAGGTGACAGCCTAGTGGCATTATCGCTAGACTATTAATCTAAAAACTCAGCCAGTGTTCTGGGATTTGGGTTGGAATCCTGCCACAGCAAATGGCAGAATTTGAATTCAATAAAAAATATCAAGAATTAAGACTCTACTGATGACCATGAAACCAGTGTCAGAAAAAGACATTTCACAAATGTCTTTTAGGGAAGTAAATTTGCTGTCCTTACTTGGTCTTCGCCTACATGTGACTCCAGAAGCACAGCAATATGATTGACTCTCAACTGCCCTCTGGGGGCAAATAGGGATGGGCAACTGGTTAGCCAGTGACACCCATGCCCAATAAATGAATAAAAATAAATAAACAAATGGATTTGTGAGTGTCTCTTAGAATGGAAGGGACAAATTTGTTCCTTCTGGTCATAGGAATGTTTTGACCTGGATGTCCTCTTTATCCTCTAACCAGCTGCAACCTGCTTAGTGAGAAAGCCAATTCCTACTCAGGATCCTAGTAAAGTCCTGTTGATGGCCTACTGGCACATTAAGAAATCTATTTTTACAAATTGGTGGCCTCCTGCCTCCTTTCAGTGAATACTTCACTGAAATTCAGTATCCTGCAATTAAAATCTGGAGAGGGTTGAGTTGTAAGTGTGTAAGTAACTAGCTCATTTTTAATTACCACCTGCCCGGTTGCCATGGGACATAAGTTAAAAATCAATCCCATGAGTTGGCATTCTGAGAATGTGCTCCTGCAAAACCTTGTTAAGTTTATTTTCACTTTTAAGATATTAAAATATGCGGCACAGAATGAAATGTTTACATTGCTGACTTGTCAATCCCTTTATCATGTGTGATCCCATGGGCTGTGTGGCAGAGAAGTGCCATAGGGCAGTTTGACAAATAATAAACAAAAACCTTTGGAGATTTTACGGGAGGCTTCCAATGCGGGCTGACACTGAGGTGTCCACTTTCAGAAATATTGTTATTATTATTATTTTGTATTTCAGAATGCAGAATTGACCACTGAACCAGGTAATGTTGCAGATATAGCAGAGGTGGCCATGTTGTTAACATTTGGTATTTCCTCAAATTTATTGCTAATATACAGGAAATGGTCATATTTATGAAATAATATCAGATATAATATTGGAGTGCCTCTCAATCAAGATGAACTTAAGAACACAAAAAAAGAAGTACTGGACTGCATTTTTGGGGGTTTAAGTATTAACAGTGAATGTATAAGCTTTGAACAACGTAACTGTGTCATTGTGCCAGTGATGAAGAACAATCTGAAACCACAGAGGCAGATAGAATTGAATGGACATTTTGAAACAAGTTCTGACTTGTAAATAAAAAGGCCAATTTGGAAAATTTTCCTGTTGTGACATGTCAGCTGCACAGTTAAGCATTTTTGTGTTTGAATGTTTTTCCATGAAGAGATCTATAAAGGATCAAAACTGGATATGACGGGCCATCAGTTACAAAATCACTTAACAAGAGGCATGAAAGGGCAAAAATGGGAAAAGATTAAGGACAAAAATGTTAAGAAGATAATGCTCAGCCTTTAATTGCTCTTGCAAGCAACACATTTCAGAAGTAGTAAAAGCTACTGAGGTAAGCTGCTAAATATTGTGCATCCAAAATATTACCTTTAAAACATGGTTACACACCCAGAATGTTCATTTTTCATAATCCAGAAAAAATGATTTTTGGAGGCTGCAAACGACATTGAAATGTTCTGTTGCACTGTAACTAGACTTAGTAAGATTGAGGGTTATAGATAAGCCTAGTAGATAGAGATATGTTTGGCACAACTTGTGGGCCGAAAACCTGTTTGTGCTGTAGATTTTCTATGTTCTATGTTCTACTTTATAATTTCAGTCTTTCTTAAAAAATGGGTCCCACAATCAACAATGTTCAGATGTCTGTTTCAATATATAAAGCATCTTTGGGGCGTCATTCATCAAACCAATTGTTACTATTGTTTTATTGGCAATAGTTGATTTGTGGCTCAGAAAGTGGCACTCTTGCCTCTGAACATAACATTCCAGATTCAAGTCCAAGACTATGGCTTGCTCATGAAAATTAAGACTCCCCTCCAGTGTGGCGATAAGAGAATGTTGCACTGTTAGAAGTACTATCATTTGCACGAGATGTAAAGTGAGGCCCCCACTGGGTCGATGTAAAAATGTAACGACACTTCAAAAACTACTCATTGTCTATTATGTGCTTTGAGATGTTGAGTGGTCATATAAAGTATAATACAAATATAATACAAACATTCTTCTTTAATTGGCACACAGTATTTTAGTGACAGGAATGAGATAAATAACCCATTTATCTGCTTTTTTTTAGTGTTTTTGGTTGTGTGTTAAAAGGATGCTGGGAAGAATCACTGCTCTCCTTCAAAAAAACTGCTGTGAAATCTATTCTGTCCACCTATACTGGTGTTGGCAACCATGATAACAAGAACTTGAGTTTGCTTAAAAAAGAGAAATGTCTTATACTTATCAGGAAAGAGGCAAGAATGCCAAATTTTCAGGAAACAATTGCTGCATGACAAAATGGGCACTAATTGTTTGACAAGCTGGCTTTCATTGGTCAAGATGTAGAGATGCCGGCGTTGGACGCTCGCGAATTTACTATCAAATAAATTGGTTGGATTTAAAATTGGTGTTGTGAAACTTTACTTTCATTGGTCAAGACATTGTTGTGGTGAATGCAGGGATGGTCCTCCATATTTTTGTTTATTCAAAAAAGATACAATGTCTGGACATATTTCTTTTGACTTGAGAGGACAGGTCCCTGTATATGATATGATGAAAGATGTATATTTTTATATTTTTGAGATTATCTTTTCTGTGTATTTAAAGAAAATGGTGTGTGTGTGTGTTTGTTTGTGTGTGTGTGTGTGTGTATGAGAGAGAGAGAGACCAGGGTTAAATAAAATTTACTAGTGACAGATAGTCTATGTGATCTAAGAGATGTAAGGTGTTTGGGCACTTGTAATAAGAGGTTATGGTGGGTTTGAATAACAGTGCCCAGTAACAGGGGTACTGAAACCAGAAGGTGTTTTGACTACTTTATTCAAACAAGGCACTTTAATACTAGGTTTTGGTGGTTCTACATTATTGCCACCAGCCAGTGCCATTGACACGGAGGTGAGTGGAACAAGGCATGACCAATCAAATTATAAAAGTCTTAAGTTATTATCTTAGTATGCAACAATGACAGTTATAATGAAATAAATTATGACAACCTGCATCAATTAGTACAGAGCAAGCATACTCATGAAAAGCCAAGTCACCATCAAAGAAACAGAAAGAAGTGTAAATGAAATAAGGAAGTGCAAGAGAACTGGGATTTAGTTTTACTGTAAGCAGGTGCTATTGTTTCAATCTTAGGACTGAAATAAGAGCAAGTTATGTAAAACCTCACTTATTGAGGTTAATTATTTCCACACAAAATTGTATATAAGAATATTGTAAGTGCCTGTTTGTCTTTATCCCACAGAAGGTGGTACGGTACAGCAGTTAGCACTGCTGCCTCACAGTGCTGCGGATCCGAGTTCAATTCCTGGCACAAGTCACTGTCTGTGTCGAGTTTGTGCATTCTCCCTATGTCTGTGGGTTTCCTTCAGCTGCTCTCCCACAATTTGAAACACGTGCTGGTTAGGTGCATGAGCCATGCTAAATTCTCCCTCAGTGTATCTAAAAAGGTGCCGGGATATAGTGACTAGATGATTTTCACAGTAAGCCTATTTGCGACACTAACAAATAAACTTTAAGAGCAAAGTCTTGTTTCCTTCTGAACAGAACACTGCCACACTCCTTTGACAATAATGAGAAAGATTTATAATATTATTGTTTTCTTTTACAGCATAATATGGCAAGATCATCTAAAAAGCTCCTGTTTGTTTGGGGTTCTGGGGAGTTTTGGCAGAATGGACATAAAACCCCACATGACATCTGCGCTAAAGATGGCAACTTAACAACATTTGTGGCTGAGACATTGGGGACAGTCAAATTCTGCGTGTGTGGATCCAGCCATTCAATAGTGGTAACAGGTGAGAGTGGAATGTTTTGTCCTGAAATAATCGGCACATAAGTTAAATGAGTCATAACAATAAGTCACTGTTTAGGAAAGAACTTATTGAATAAAATGCAAGTTCAGCTCATTTTGTTGGTACATACAAAATTGATCATCAATGTCTTTAACTGACAAAATGTCATCCAGACTCTAAATATTAGCTCTGTTTTCTCTCCACAGTTGTTGAGATTTTCCATCATTTTCTGTTTTTATCTTTATTTATAAGTTTAGTATGATCTATTTTATAGGTGATTTGTTTCAATGTGCTGTACCACTTGTAAAGTGATATACATTTATAGTAATACACACTTTGACCACTTTATTACTGTCTGGACTGATGCCGATAAATATTCTGAATGCTATTGAGTGCGCACCCCTTTCAAATGCATGGGTTAATAAAAGTCGATGTTTTCACAAATACATGGAAACCTTTCCTTGTACTGTAAATGTACAATAATACATTCAATTTTTCTCATTTTTCAGTCAATTCCTCTATTTTCAGCATTGTAAATTCTGGGGAAAAGGTTGTGCAAATTTAGTTCTCTTGGAATTGTTTTAAAAATCAAGAACTGTTTTCATATTGTTAATATCAAATGGAGTTGTTTCTCTCCAATATATTGAGGGTGAAATTGGATTAAGCCTGCAATGTGAAATAGGGTCAGAGAGAATCAACAACTGATTTTTGATCAGGCCTGTTTTTATTTTCCACTGACTTGGAAAATATTGCCAAGGTTTTTCATTTCAAACCAAAGCTTGTTTTCAGCATGTCTTCACTCACATACTGTTCACCTTTTGCAGAACAGTGGGGGAAAATGGTGGAAAGAATCCCAAGCTGATTGTCAGCACTTTGAACTGTGCTATGAACATTCCTTTCACAGCCACCAAGTCCTGACATTAGATTTGTCCACAAGTAGAGATGCTACCACTGTGCCACACTACATCTTATATAAAGTAGCAGTGAGAATACAAGCCACAGCTACAGGACTTGTACTATTGTTCCGTGAACTTCAGTGAAAGGAAGCTTGCATACAATGAAAAATTTGGCTACTAATACAAGTCCATATCATACAGCTGTTGTAGGCCTTCACTCTCAACAAGTTTTGTAATTTACAAAGTTTGCAATTTGCAATATTTGAGACATTTTCTTAAAGAGTAAATTGCACTTCTTTAATAAACATCAAAAAATGTAATCTGACATATCGGGGCAAGTATTGAAAGCGATTGTTTTGCATTGGGAAAACTATGAGCTAGATCTTATCTGACCCTGGTTGGGTGTGTTTTTTGTGGAAAGACATTTAAAAATAGGCCTGGTTTTATCTTGTCCATAAGCCAATTAATCCCAATAGTACATTGCTCTTGCCATAGTAATGTTGGCTTGAGCAGTGTGCAGGAGGAGGCAAACCATTTTGAAAAAAAAGATATGAAACGGATGGAAAGGGTTACTATATTCAGGGATTGTCTCTTGTGCATTAGGAGATAGCTCTGTTAAGATAATACATCAAATTCCTTGCAACGCAGTCTACTCTCCAAAATGCAATCCCCCCCATTCCAGCCCTGACTGCCCTTATGACTGCCTCCCTAAACTGGCTGAACATTCCCCACCAAATACCCTGGTCTTACCTTACTCCAAGATGCTTTGAGCCTTCATCATGGGACTGGTTGCAATCATGGCAGCACCCATGACAGAGCTGTTGTTGCTGCCTGGACTGCTGGAGCTGATAGCACAATGAAGGGCCAAAGTCCCACAGTCAAGCAATTCAGCCCAAACATAGTACATTATGACTGCAGAGTAAGCTGTCGTAGAGAGAGAAAGCTGTCTACTTTCCATATAGTATGCAGTAATATGTCTTTGTATGCGAATATATAAAATCACTCCTTGTCCTTCCAGTTCTCCCGGTCATGCACTACCTGCAGTCAGAATTGTTGGGGAAGATTCTAGTGACAGGATCTATAACATTTGGAACTGAATGGTCTTATTAGCGACAGACAGCATGGTTTTGTAAAAGGGAGATCATGTCTTGCTAATTTGATTTGAGTTTTTTGAGGAGGTGACAAAAATGATTGATGAGGAAAGGGATGTGAATGTTGTTCACATGGACTTCAGTAAAGTATTTAACAAGGTCCCTTTATGGCAATGTTGTACTTGTTAATTCTTAGATATTTTCAACCAGTTTGCTTACTCTTAGGTTTGTCCCCCGTGTCCTTATTTGCAAGATGGACAAAGGACAAACACAAGTAAAGGTTCAACGAGTTTATTAATAATAACACTATTAATCCTTAAATTACCCACATAAAACAAGAGGATACCCCAGATTTGAGTATACTAGCTGCAAAGATTGTTTGGTTAAATCTGCAGGCTCAACTCTCTAAGTCCCTCTGGTCCGTTGTCACAAAAGTAAGACTCGATGGCAGCTTCTTCCTTCCTTCCTTCTTTGGTCAGTCTTCCGGATGGTCAAGGATCGCCTCCTTCATTCAGTCTTCGCTGCTGGTGTTTGAAAATGTGTTCCTTTATCCCCTGCTTGCCTTTCCAGAAAATTCTCTGGCTTCTGGCTAATGTGGTCCTAGGAGGGAGTTCCAATACCCAGTGGATTTCTTGACAGGTCACCAGGGTCTGCCCCCAGGTGTCCATTTCCATGCTGTTGCTTACATGTAACCTGTTATCAGATTAACCTTCGGCAGGAACTCTCGGTGACAGAAAGTCTGGCCCGATCTGGGCTTCTAATAGTAGATCAGTGCATTTCAATGGAATGCAATGGTCTCCTGCTAAGTATCAGTAGGGTGCAACAACCTTTGATGGGTGATTGATGAATCAGGCCCAGACATATTTGTGTAATGTAAAATTGGCCTGCCCAAGGTTTGACTGTTTTTGATTTTAATATGCCCAATTCTTTAATCTAGGATATCCAAATTTATCAGCCTTAAAAGTAGACCTTGTTTATATTACAGCAAGCTGGTGTGAAAGGTTAAATCACAGAGGATCAAAGGTGAACTAGCAAGTTGGATTCACAATTGATTTGATCATAGAAGGCAGAGCAGTGGCGGAAGAGTGTTTTCCTGAATGGAAGCCTAAAATTAGTGGTGTTCCACAGCGATTGGTGCTGGGACCTCTGTTATTGATAATATATAAATGATTTGGAAGAAAACATAGCTGGTCTGATTATCAGGTTTGCAGATGGTACTAAGATTGCTGGAGTTGTGGATAGTGATGAAGATTGTCAGAGAATATAGCAGGATATAGATAGGCTGAAAAATTAGGCAAAGAAATGGCAGATGGAATTTAATCCAGACATATGTGAAGAGATGCATTTAGATAGATCCAATTCAGTTGGGAGCTATAAAACAAATGGCAGACCATCAGGGACATAGACACACACAGACCTGGAGTACAGGTCCACAGATCCTCAAAAGTGACAGTACAAGTAGAAAAGATGGTGAAGAAAGAATATGGCAAACTTGCCTTTATCGTGCAGGACATTGAGAATAAAGGTTGGCAAATTATGTTACAATTATATAAAACTTTGGTTTGGCCACATTTGGAATACCGTGTCTAATTCTGATCGTCACACCACTAGAAGGATGTGGGGGCTTTGTACGGAATACAGAAAAGGTTTACCAGGATGCTGTCTACTATGGAGGCTATTAGCTCTGAGGGGAAATAGAATAAACTGGGATTGTTTTCCCTGAGAGACAGAGGCTGAGGGACAACCTGTTAGAAGTTTGTAAAATTATGAAGGGGAAAGATAAGGTGAACAGTGGAACTTTCTCCCAAGGCAGAAATGACAATTACAAGAGGCACAAGTTCAAGATAAGGAGGGAAAAGTTCAGTGGAAATGTACAGGAGAGAAGTTTTTTGCACAGAGAATGGTGGGGGCCTTGAATGCACTGCCAGGTGAGATGGTTGAGGCAGATACATTATTGACATTCAAGACTTATCTGGATAGACATGTGCACAAGTGGGGGGTAGAGGGACACAAGCAGTTGGTCTAGAAAGGACAATGTGATCGGCACAGGCTTAGTGAGCCAAAAGGCTTGCTCCTATGCTGTATTGTTCTTTGTTCTTTGTTTTTGTAAAAACCAAGATAGATGAACTGTTCCCATGTTCCTACCATTTGAGTTCCTGAGAAACATGGAAGTACCAGGAATATGTTCCCTGTTTGTGTTTTTTCTTCCTCAACATAGTTGCCATTGATGTTTTAGTGAAGGATTTAACACACTTTCCCTTTGTAATACTGTACATTGATCTCACAACTAGGCTATGTGTACCAAGAGATGCTGATATTTCTGAATAAGCTAAATTTGAACATAAGAAAACAGAGGATTTTGCCAAAATGTATGTTAGCATTATTGCAAGATGAACTGAAGATATTTTTAGATGAATGCAATTGTTTGCTTTTCAATAATATGATACTGACTCTTGTTGACTTGAGAATGTGAAGAGTCGGGCTGGCTATACTGCCATCCTAACAGATAAGTTCTTTGTCTCTGGTGGTAAGAATAACAATGTGGGTGTGCTGGCATTGGACTGGGATCAACACAGTAAGAAGTCTGTAAGAAGTAAAATGTAAGAAGCAAGAAGTTACAATAAGACAGTCTTAAACCTGGTGTTGTCAGACTTCTTATGGTAAGAATAGTGACAGATATCTAAGATTTTATCTCTATCCTGGTGGCCGTCATCTGTTTCCCAAACCTCTCACAAATGAAGAATAACTGGAACCTTGTCCTCAGAATCAATAGATATGATGCCATTTATGTTCTGTGCTTGGTGCTACAATTATTTAAAAATCAAATCAGATTTAACATGTTTCTCTGTGGAAGGAAAGTTCAGCAAAAGACCTCAATTTTATTTGTTTGAGCTTTGCGTAACTTTCTGGTGTTATCCTGGCTGTCATATTCATCTAACTTCATGCCAGCAGGTCAATTGCATAGTACACAAAGATGCTGTCTAACTGTTAGAGATGCTGGGCACAATTCTCCCAAAACAATTCTAAGTGCTGAACTGGTGAGAGAAATGGTGTAATTCCTGATTGTCTTTACAGTGGGAGTTCAGGCTCAAATTTCCCATTCTGTGCTCTGCAGAGATCACAATTGTGAATCTCAATAAACGTTTGGCGGAGCGGGGCCTATTCACACTGAAATCTGTCAGTTTCAGGCCTGTATGCATGTGCAGTGGCCCCAAATGATCATACTGCAGTTTGCTGGCCAACTTGATCGCTGGTCACCCCAGGATCCCCGCAGTGCTGCCACTCTAGCGCACACTCTTCTCAGCAGTGACAATCCACCTCTCCACCCCTCCAGCAGACCAACCCCCCCAGTCCCAGTTGTGACTTCTCACCAACCCCAACTGACCCTACTGGCAGAATAGCAGCAGGAATCCCACTGACATCTATTGCCCACAATAGGCCCTGCCAACTTGGCACTGCCTGATGCCAGGTAGGCAGTGCCAAGGCAACTCCCGAACATGAGCATTTTGTCCCTTCGGCAGTGCCAACAGTCACAGGCTGGCACTGCCAGGTGCCCATACTCAGGGGCATCAACCCCTGCTGCCCAAACCCCTGGGGGGTCCTTATGGCTTCCCTTTCACTCTAGTGAGGTTTCCTGCTAGTTCCCTGCGCGTGGGGAGCTACTCTAAACCCCTGCAGAATGAAATACTCCTGGCTGGGTGGGAGATGCTATTGGGCCTGATAATGATATTTAAATAAGATTAAAAACATTTAAATCACTTACCTGTCTTCCTGCCGGTTTCTGGTATGGCCCTGACTATGCCTGCTGTCCTGCTGTGGGAGACGCCCGTGCACCAGGAACACATGCATGAATCCTGCAAAATGGCCGACACACTCATCTCCCAACCTGACAAGCCAGAATAGGAGAATCGGGCCCGCTACCTTTTAGATGAATTTGAGACTCTGCCTCTCCTCTTAAATGAACAAAAAAAATCCCACATTACTATGTGAGATGAGCAGGAAATCTGTGTTGGTCAACATTTATCCTTTATCAACATTAATAATATAGATTACCCTCTCATTAATCTAACTGTCATTTTTGGGGCTACATTGTGTGTAAAATGGTTATTGGCTTTTTTTTAACTTTGCCATTTATCCTACAAAGTTATGGGAACATCCTGAGTTTGCAAAAGACATTGTATAAGTCAGTGTATCTTCTTGTTTACTGCATGCATACTGGGAAAAACATTGCAATTGTCAATTTTCCTGTGGATAGTCAATAATAACTCTGATTTTATGAAAACAGTCAATTTAAAAGTCACAGGACTCTTAAGGTATTTTTGGAAAGGATACTTTGTTAAAAAAAAAATCACATTTATTACACGATTGTTATGTGGAAGACTTCTAGCTGTCTGAATGCCCAGAACAAATAGCTTACTTGAAGAACAATGGTGCAATATTTTCATCAATATTTCAGGAGCAATATTTTGGCAATTTTCTGGGGGAGGCCTTTTAGGAGTGGATTTAGAACAGGACAGAAATTCTGCATAACTATGGATGTTCTCTATACCATGTCCTAAATTACCTAGTAAAGAATATTCTGATAACAGCAGCAAGCAGCGGTGTCATTTAAAATGCTGATGAGTCCTATAGGCCTAATGATGATAGAGTTACAAAAAATGTCAATATGCCGGGAACACTTGTGTTCTCCCAGGGAACGTGAACAGAGAATAATCATGAAGTAGCTGCTCAGCTAGTGAATGAAGTATAGAGTGTTACAAATTTTAGGGAACCCAACACACTTACAAGTCTGGTAAGGAGGACGGATTTCAATTCGAATGAAAATCACCTGGTGTCTACAAATTGACAGTTGGTCCACCACAATATTTTGCAGTTGTGTAGAATCTATCCGTGTGATTGTAGTTGTAAAATCAATTTGTTGTCCCCATTGCTGTTGATGAAATTTGACTCATTGGACCCCGACTGCTGTTTGGTATACAGCAAAACATATATTTTTAAAAAATGTAGTTAAATGAGACTTGTCTATGTGGATTTAATTTCACTGGTGACAAATGTCACTAACTGAACAAAGTAAAAAGAACAGGTCTAACAAAGGAAAAAGCTTATGTTATTTTAAACGCTTAAGCCATGAAACCTTTATGCAGCTTATCAATACCTAAATTTTTGTTTTGAAGGAAGTAGAGATCTATGCATTGTAGTTCTATTAACAGTTGCCTAATAAATCACAGCTGATATCATTATGAGACAATATTCTAAGCTACAACAATACAAATGAAATAATATGAAGGCAACAACTGCTAAATTTTAGTATGGTGCCAGAGAATGGCATTATCCATCAGCAAACAACAGCGTAAAATCTTAGCTAACTATACTTCTTTGGGAATTATGAGATATCAAAATAAGGGAGAGTAGATTTTGGACTGAGTTAAGAAGGAATTTCTTCACCCAAAGGGCTGTGAACCTGTGGAATTCCCTGCCTGGTGAAGTACTGAGGCCACCTCATTTAATGTTTTTAAGACAGGAATAGACAAGTTTTTGAACAGTAAAGGAATTTAGGTTTGTAGTGAGAAGGAGCTGAGTCCACAAAAAGATCAGTCATGATTTTATTGAATGGTGGAGCAGGCTCAAGGGGCCCAATGGCCTACTCCTGCTCCTTGTTCTTACGTTCTTATTATGTAGATGATCAATTTCTTTTAACTGCAATGGTGGTTGAACATAACTCTGCATTACTTGAGAAAAATCATCTGTGGTCATCTTGGGATTGGTGCATAAATTTGTCTTAAGGTGTGCTTGTGAAAAGTTATTTTGAGATACAGCCCAGAATTCACAAGGCTCTACTAGTAACAATTTCAGCAACAATATCTATTCTGTAGAAAAATGTGCTGAGGCATCTTATAGAGGCACCAGGAAACATACAATTGTTTTCATGATATCACACAATTTTGATTCTTTTCTTATTTTATAAAGTAGAACAAAAGTGTTTAATATTCATTATTTGATAATTGCTGGAGAGTAATTTATCAATTTCCATATCATTAAAAGTGGGTTTGAATACCCAGATGAAACACTAATCAAATCCTTTGAGGCAAAGTGGAGGAGTTCCCCTTTACGACCTCTATCGTATGGAAGAAGAGCTTGGTCTGGGTCTCGGTGTTGATTTCTGTTTTACTCTTAATTCAATCTGCTTTTTCTTCTATCTTTTGCTTTTCACACATCGAGCCTATAAAATTATTTCTATGCTGAGAAAACAATAACCACAGCAAAACCAGCAGTTCTCCAAGACAAATTAACATGAAGAATGTGAACAGTTAAAAAATGCGTATTCTGATGAGTTTTGACACAGAAGCAGTATATATAAGGAATATTTGTGATTTTTTTTTTAAAAGCTCAGTGGAATCTGAAGTTGTTTATTCAGAATGTTTTAAAAAAGGACTTTTAAGTATATACATCAATTGTAAAGGGATCCATTGTAATTTACTTGGAATAATACAACCTACTCATCCATGTAACCTGGTGATCTTTGGCCTGGAAGCAATATCAACAAAAAGGATGTTAAGAAAGAAGTGTATGACTGGGAAACACAAAGGCGGATAACAAGCATAGAAGCTGAAGGATGAAGGCAATCAGCAGACGGAAAGAGAAAGTAGACAGAGATAGAATGAAGGACACTCCTGTCTTGAATTGGTGTGACATGTTGTAAGCAAGAACAAAAATTTTGATATTCTAGCCAAAACTTCATTAACCTTCAATGGCACCAGAAAATCCCAGCTGCGGATGATGTTGGAAGATTTTAGCCTGAGATTTCTCATGTGGAGAAGCAAATCATTCTCAGGGAGAGGTCAGTTCTTCCGTTTGGTGGAAAAGGGAGTGGGAACTCTTGGAAGTATCATGAGGGCTGGCTAAAAGGGTCTAAAACTAGGCAAGCTACGTGAATAGCTTAGACATGTTAAAGAGCTGGGTGCTTCCCAGAAGTGGCCAAATGATATACAAGGATGCTTTTATTTGTTAGTTGAAAAACAATTATGGAAAGCTACACCGTCAGGACTGCTGTGATCCAAGGGCAAAGTAAGTAGTCTCACAACACCAGGTTAAAGTCCAACAGGTTTACTTGGTAGCACAAACTTTCGGAGCATTGCTCTTTCATCAGGTGAATCACCTGATGAAGGAGCAACAAGTCATCAAGTGAACTTCAAAAGCTCATGCTATCAAATAAACCTATTGGATTTCAACCTGGTGTTGTGAGACTACTTACTGTGCCTATCCCAGTCCAATGTTGGCAACCACACATCATTTGATCCAAGGGCGAAAGATTCATAAAAATATACGTAATTGACAATAATTGCGATGATAAGATGAAAACTGCTTTTGATTAGGACTCCTGAATTACCCTGCATGAATAAAGAACATCATATTATGGAATTATAGCTACACAGTATAATATTTGTGTAGGGAATATTACAAATACTTTAGGTTGTATAAGATGTAACTTCATTGTATTGACAATTTGAAGTGAAGATTATGGATGGCACAGTGATTAGCACTGCTGCCGCACAGTGCCAGTGGCTCAGATTCAATTCCTGGCTTGAGTCACTGTCTATGTGGAGTTTGCATATTCTCCCTGTGTCTGCGTGGGTTTCCTCCGGGTGCTCTGGTTTCCTCCCACAGTCCGAAAGATGCAGGTTAGGTTCATTGGTCATGCTAAATTCTCTTCACTATATCCAAACAGGTGCTGGAGTGTGGCAACTATGGGATTTTTGCAGTAACTTCAATGCCATGTCAATGTTGGCCTACTTGTGACACTAACTAGTTAAATAAACTTAAAAACACTTTTAGTTGAGGTATCATTTGCCTGTTCATTTATGCATAATTTACATTGGTTCTGGTTTGTGTTAAAGTAATAACTACATAAAGTGAATCTTCGTGGTAATTTCCTCTTTTGGGGATCTTGCAATGGATTTGGTTATTTTGGTTCAGAGTTCTCCCAAGGGAATTGTAATAATGTTTTATAAATGAAAATACTAATTCCAAATAACAATAACTGTGCCAAGTAATTAAACAGTTATTCACATCACAAATTAAATTATACACTAATTTTCAACTGCTGCTGTCACCATAAGTGTTAACCTGATTATTTTAAATGGGCTAATGCCTGAGGTAGAAGAGAACACAGAGGGACCTTATAATAGCCTGTATTGGTGTAATACTGATATATACAGATGTAGTCCAGTTATTTGTGCAGAATGTGGTTTAGTTCAATGTAAAGGTGCGGTGGGCAGCTGCGGCGATGGCAGACAGTGTGGGCTTCTATGAGGGATTTTCTGAGTCAGATTCTACTTTGGTAGAGTCTGAAGAGAGTTTTTCACAGGAAGAGATGACCAATGGTTCTGCCATCAAGCATGTCCTTCATGTATCATCTGCAAAGAGCCTCAAGAGCTTGTGATTATGTTTCCTGGCACTTGATACGAAAGAAAGAGAAGGCAGCATGAACGATTAATAGCCCAACTTTTTGAGCTATCATTTCTATGAAATTTCAAGTAACCCAAAACAAAGGGTGGGATTCTCCCAAAAAATTTCTTAAGCATCGAATTCACGTAAAAACTGGAGTAAATCCAGTTGTGTTTTTCAACAGGATTTTCAAAATGAATCTCCTGCATGTGTGCAGAATTCACAAGCATGAATCACGCAAAAATCAGGAGGTGGGGCCTATTTCTGCTGGCAGGGCCGACAGTATAGCACTGAGCAGGCCATTGCGCAAGTGCCAATACATAGAACATAGAACATAGAACATAGAACAATACAGCACAGAACAGGCCCTTCGGCCTTCGATGTTGTGCCGACCAAAATAAAAAGCAATGCCCCTCCTAACTAAACCATTCCCTTCTCATCCATATACTTATCAACTAGCCTCTTAAACGCCACCAAACTTGGCGCATCTACAACAGCTGCAGGCAGGGCATTCCACTCCCTAATCACTCTTTGAGAAAAGAACCTACCTCTGATATCCGTCCTATAACTCATACCCCTTAATTTAAAGTTGTGTCCCCTCGTGCTAGCTTTCTCCATCCTAGGAAAGAGGCTATCACTGTCCACCCTATCCAACCTCTAATTATCTTATATGCTTCAATAAGATCCCCCCTTAGCCGCCTCCTTTCTAACGAAAACAACCTCAAATCCTTCAACCTCTCTTCATAGGACCTGCCCTCCATACCAGGCAACATCCTGGTAAACCTCCTCTGTACCCTCGCCAATGCCTCCACATCTTTCTTATAATGTGGCGACCAGAACTGCACACAATACTCCAAGTGCGGCCGCACTAGAGTTTTGTACAGCTGCAACATCATGCTGCGGCTCCTAAATTCAATCCCCCTACCAATAAAAGCTAAGACTCCATATGCCTTCTTAACAACTTTATCCACTTGACTGCCTACTTTCAGGGATCTATTGACACATACACCAAGATCCTTCTGTTTCCCAACACTATTAAGAGCCCTACCATTAGCCCTATACTCTACACATTTATTGTTCCTGCCAAAGTGCATTACTCACACTTTTCCACATTAAACTCCATTTGCCACCTCTCGGCCCAGCTCTGCAACTTGTCCAAGTCACTCTGTAAACTAAAACACCCCTGTTCACTATCTACCACACCACCAACTTTAGTATCATCTGCAAATTTACTGATCCATCCCTCAATACCCTCATCCAGATCATGTATAAAAATTACAAACAGCAGGGGCCCCAAAACAGACCCCTGAGGCACACCACTCGTCACCGAAATCCACGATGAATATCTCCCATCAACCACCACCCTCTGTCTTCTATCTGCCAGCCAATTCCTAATCCAATTAGCTAAATCACCCTCTATTCCACACATCTGCAGTTTCTGTAGAAGTCTTCCATGGGCCACCTTATCAAACGCCTTACTAAAGTCCATATATACTACATCAACCGCCTTACCCCCATCCACCTCTTTGGTCACTTCTCAAAAAACTCAATGAGGTTAGTAAGGCATGACCTACCCTTCACGAAACCATGCTGACTATCCCCAATCAATTCATTTCTCTCTAATTAACTATAAATCCTATCCCTAATAATTCTCTCCAATACCTTGCCCACAACAGAAGTAAGACTCACTGGCCTATAATTCCCAGGAAGGTCTCTCTTCCCCTTCTTAAACAATGGGACGACATTCGCTATCCTCCAGTCCTCCGGAACCACACCCGTAACCAACGAGGACCTGAAGATCAGAGCCAGAGGCTCTGCAATCTCCTCTCTTGCCTCCCAGAGAATCCTAGGGTAAATCCCGTCCGGCCCAGGGGACTTATCCAACTTCAAACCCTCGAGAATTTCTAACCCATCCTCCCTATCTACTACAATACTCCCCAATTTGCAACCCTGTACCTCAGTGCTCTCCACAGCTACATTTCCAGCACTCTTCGTGAATACCGAAGAGAAATATTTATTCAGTGCCTCACCAATCTCTTCAGGCTCCACGCACAACTTCCCACTGCTGTCTATGACTGGCCCTAATCTTGCCCTAACCAATCTTCTATTCTTAACATATCTAAAGAAAGCTTTAGGATTCTCCCTAATCCGATCAGCCAAAGTCTTCTCATGTCCTCTCTTTGCTCTCCTCAATTCCCTCTTTAGCTCCCTCCTGGCTAATCTATATCTATCCATTGCACTAACCGAGCCTTCAATCCTCATCCTGACATAAGCCTCCGTTTTCCTTTTAACCAGCAAATCAACTTTTTTCGTACACCAAGGTTCTCTTACTCGACCATTTCCTCCTTGCCTGACAGGGACATACTTATCAAGGACCCGCAGCATCTGCTCCTTGAATAAGCTCCACATTCCAGATGTTCCCAGTCCCTGTAGTTTCCTAGTCCAATCTATGCACCCTAATTCTCTCCTGATGGCCTCATAATTACCCTTCCCCCAGCTATAACTACTGCCCCCAGCTTCATGCTATCCCTATCCATCACTAAGGTGAACGTAACCGAATTGTGGTCACTATCACCAAAATGTTCACTAACTTCCAAGCCTAACACCTGGTCTGGCTCATTGCCCAGCACAAAATCCAATGTAGCCTCACCTCTAGTTGGCCTATCTACATACTGAGTCAAAAAACCTTCCTGCACACTCTGCACGAAAACTGACCCCTCTAACGAGCTAGAGCTATAGCTATTCCAATCAATATTAGCAAAGTTAAAGTCCCCCATCACAATTACCCTACTAATTTCACTCCTAATCAGAATTGACTTCGCAATCCTTTCCTCAACCTCTCTAGAACTATTATGAGGTCTGTAAAAGACTCCCAACAGGGTGACCTCTCCTCTCCTGTTTCTAATCTCAGCCCATACTACCTCAACAGACAAGTCCTCATCAAACTTCTTTTCGATCACCGTGATACAGTCTTTGACCAGTAACGCCACGCCTCCCCCCCTTCTACCCCCTTCTCTACTCCGACTAAAGCATTTGTACCCCGGAACCTGCAACATCCATTCCTGTCCCTGCTCTACCCAAGTCTCTGAAATGGCCACAACATCGAATTTCCAGGTACTGGTCCAAGCTGCAAGTTCCTCCCCCTTATTGCGAATACTCCTTGCATTAAAGTATACGCATTTCAAACCATGCCCCACCCCACCCGTACCCCGCTGTGTTTTACAACTCTCTTCTATAACCCCCTTACTCTCATCCCTCTCAGCACCCCAACTACTTAGGATCCCACCCCCCCCCCGAATCAGTTTAAAGCCCCCATCATAGCCTTAGCAAATTTTCCCCCCAAGATATTAGTCCCCCTGTGGTTCAGGTGTAGACCATCTCTCTTGAAGAGGTCCCACCTATCCCAGAATGAGTCCCAATTGTTAAGGAACCTGAACCCCTCCCTCCTGCACCATCCACGCAGCCATGAGTTCAAACTATCCCTTTCTCTGTTCATCAGCACGTCAGCACCAAGATCAGCCCCACACTGCCGACTCTCCATTTGGCTCCACCCTATGTCTGGTGGCACTTCCCGATGTCTGGTGACAGGAGTGATGGGAAATCCGGCTCCTGGAGATGCGCGGAGGCCATGGCACCCAGCGGGAATCCTGCTAAACAGCCTCTGCTTAAGTCTCCTGACTCACTGCGCTACAAAAGCAGCACTGCAGGCTGGGAGAATTGCCCTCAATATGTTTTGCACTGACAGTCAAGAAATGGATGGCAAAGTGTACTGGCAAGTCAATCCAACAACCCTGCCCCAGTGTGAATGGGACAAACATGAATGCATTATACTGTTGCTGGGGCCACTTTCTCTTAAACTTCCATGTTAAAAATGTGCAAAATGCTGTTTCTTAACTGTTCAGTTTCTTTTTAATGTGAAGCAAATGAATCTCCATGGAATTTTCCTAACTTCCTGCCAGAAATATGCTGTTTACCGATACAGTGTAAGCATTTGATGGAGACTCCATATTGATTGTGTGGTGAACATTGAAATTGAATAGCAATAATACAACAAAATAAGCAAAATTTTGTCACTTAGGTAGAGACACAACCTTTGCATCTTTCTGATGTTCTTCCTTCATTCGTAATTTTAGAATTATCATTCCCCTCTTTTCATATCAGGAAAGATCCTTACTCGTTCCTTTATCTGTAATCTCATTCAGCCTCAAAACTTACTGAGATATCCATATTCCTTTAATTCTGGCTTTTTCTGCATCTCCAATTTTAATTGGCCCATCATTTGTGGCTATGCAATCAGTTGCCTAGGCTACAAGCTCTGGAATATCCTCCTTATATCTCTCCACCTCACTAGATGGATTTTCTCTAACACATTTCTGAAAACTTATCTGAAAACAAGTTCTTGGTTGACTGACCAAACATCTCCCAATGTCTCACAGTTCATACTTTGTTTTATAATGCTCTTGATTTTATAATGCTCCTACAATGCTACAATGCTCTGGCATATTGGAACAGAGGTTAGCACTACCGCCTCATAGTGCCAGGGACCCAGGTTCAATTCCAGCCTTGGGTGAACGTCTGTATGGAGTTTGCAAGTTCTTTCCGTGTCTGCGTGGGTTTCCTCCAGGTGTTCTGGTTTTCTTCCACAGCCGAAAGATGTGTGGATTAGGTGAATTGGCCATGCTAAATTATCCCTTAGTGTTCTAAGATATGTATGTTAGATGGATTAGCCATGGTGAATGTTATGGAGTTTAAGAGATAGGATGGTGGAGAGTCTCTGGGTAAGACATTCTATCAGAGAGTTACTGCAAACTCAAGAGGCCAAATGGCCTCCTGCTGCACCGTGGTGCTTTATATAAATATAAGTTCTTGTTGTCAGCGTATCATTTGATCACTTCATGGTACACATTCTGTCAATCTATCGTCATGTCTTCCTTGCATGTTCATTTTAGTTTATTTCTAAACCCACTTAATTAATATGAAAACTTGCCTTTAGATTTTGCAACAATTGTAGTCTCAGCATTTGACTTCCTTTGATCAATAACCATCATACTGTGATCAGTCAATGACCAGAACAATGTGATCAAATGGTCTGCTTATCAAAACTACATATAATATGATTGAACTGGTTTAAAAAAAAGCCTGTTGCAAAATCCACAACTCACTCCATTACTAGTATCACTAAAAACATACTCATTTCAATGTTCCCTCAACGAAAAATTATGACCCTGATGATTGTTTCAAGCTGCTGTCTAGAATGCAGTTCTTATCATTTATTATCTTCCTTGCAAGTGAATTGTAATTGAATGTCAGTGGTGATCTGACCTTTTAAAATTTGAGCATTTAAAAAGCAACAACAATTTACATTCAGATAGTACCTTTAATGTAGTAGAATATCTTAAGGTGTTTCTTGGGGGTGTTAAACAAAATTTGACAAGGAGTCTCATAAGGAATAATTAAGCACTAAGACCAAAGTTTGGTCAAAAAGGGTGGTTAAAGATATGTCTTAAAGGAGGGAAGAGAGCCTGAGAGTGGTATATTTTCCTATTCATTCATGGGATGTGGGTGTCATTAGCTAGGCTAGCATTTATTGTCCATTTCTGAATGTCCTTCAGTTGAATGGCCAGCTAGATCATTTCAGAGGCTGGTTAATAGTCAGCCATATTTCTGTGGGATTTGGAGTCACTTGTAGGTAGACCAGTTAAGATAAGGTTTAGGAAGGGAATTCCAGAGTTTACAGTCTTGACAGCTGAAGGCATTGTTGTCTGTGGCAGAATTCCAAATGGGGAATTGCCAAGAGGCCATAATTAGAGGATTTCTGATCTTTCAGAAGTTTGTAGGGAGATTATAATAGTAAGGAGGAATAAGGCCATGGAAAAATTCGAATGGAATGACGAGAATTTTAAAATAAAGATATTGCTTAACAGGGAACCAATATAGATTAGAAAGCACAGGAGTGAAAAATGAACAGGACAAATAGTCTCATGCCATGACTGAATAGATCAAATCGAATACAAAGGAACAACAGAATCCAGCACTGACCATAAGATACACTACTTCCAATCATTCTGTAGTTCTAGCAACATCCATTCACACTAATCCTTCATTGGCGAGGCGACTTCTTGCAAGTTGTACCCAGCATACTTCAAATTCTATGTCTATATCAATGGGGGATGAAGTAAAAAGGTGGAAACTTTCAAACTTTGAAGTGTGCAGATCACCAGCAACCTGCCCTGTTTCCCCGCTCCCCCCCCCCATTGCAGACACTATAGATACGAAAGCCCACCAACACCTCTAATTTCTCAAAAGACGAAGGAAATTTGGCATGTCAGCAACAACTCTCACCAACCTCCACAAATGCACTATAGAAAATATTCTTTCTGGTTGTATCACAGCTTGGTATGGCTCCTGCTCTGCCCAAGATCGCAAGAAAATACAAAAGATTGTGAATGTAGCCCAATCCATCACGCAAACCAACTTCCCATCCATTGACTCTGTCAACACTTCTGGCTGCATCAGCAAAGAAGCCAGCATAATTGAGAACTCCGTGCATCTTGAACATTCTCTCTTCCACCTTCTTCCATCGGGAAAAAGATACAAAAGTCTGAGGTCACGTACCAACTGATTCAAGAACATTTTCTTCCCTGCTGCTGTCAGACTTTAGAATGGACCTACTTTGCATTAAGTTGACTTTTCTCATGTAGCTATGACTGTAACCCTACATTCTGACTCTCTTGTTTCCTTCTCTGTGAATGGTATGCTTTGTCCGTACAGCACACAAGAAAAAATACTTTTCACTGTATGTTAATACATGTGGCAATAATAAATCAAAGCAAGTCAAATCAAAAAAAAAAAATTCCTGTCCATCAACCAACTTTCTAACTGGACTATTGGTTACCTTAGCACACCTTGAAATTTTGAACAAGCCCTTTGTGAGATATGTTGTTGAATGATTTCTGAGAATCCAAATCCAGTTCAACTGTTGCATTTCCTTCATTCATTCAATCAGCCAGTTCTTCAAAATTCAGTTTTTCCAGTAAATCCACACCAACAGTCTTCAATTAACTTCTACATTTTGTGTGGGCCAGTGTTTGCAATGTGAATTAGCTCACAACAGTCACACGAATGAAAATAGTTTTTTAAAAACCAACAAATTTCTGTGCAATTATCCTACATTCTAACTATTTGAGTGGTGGATGCTATTACTTCAAAATCCTGGAATATAAGTCAAAATGTGATGAAGAAATGGAAGTAGAATTCTCGGTCACGAAAATACATAAAGGGCAGTTTTAAGTCACTACATTTGTCATACGTGAGCTAAATGGAAAAATGAGCTCTGGTCTCCTGCAGTCTTAGTACTTTTATATCATGGACAGTAAATCATTTGAAGGAAAAAGCTTATATATCATAGTAACAGAATGAGCATACCACAGAATCATTACAGTATAAAGCTATTGTTTTGATTTATTAAAATGGTTCTGGCTGACTTGTATTAAATCATGATAAGTGATGTGACATAACAATTTCGCATATCATGTTTCTGTCAAACCTATGATGGCAAAAAGCATTGTCATTAGATGATCACTGACAATAAAAAAAATTCTTGAAATGAGATTTATTATGAGTTTTAGCTTAAGAAAGGTATAATTCTTGTCTGATGCTACTTATCAAAATGCTGTAAATCTGTTACATATAAAATTCCTAACTAGACCATTTAAGTTTTTGACATAATGCCAGGCTAAGTAGGTCCTTTGCTCGTTGATGGTGGCTCATGAGCTAAAACATTTACTTAACCTGAACAAGAAAGGTAATGTTGTACTTTGACCGACACAGCCACAGCTATTACTGAGACTAATTTTAACCATACATCATTCCTGAAACAACTATTATACCTTGTTTACTGTGATGTCTTTTCAACTCATGCTGGGTTATGTTTGAAGTTTCAATCTTAAACAGCTGAAGCCTCCCCCATAGGTCATTGTGTACTAACCTGCACTGTAGGCTATTAATATCCTTAAATAAATATTGGACAGAACCACATGGTGGATAATGTTAGGACAAACAGTCAGAAACAGGTCCCCATTATCTTATTAAAGCTCTTGATTCACTTAAAGGCCTGAGATTTACTGATATTTACACTTTATGTCATATCCCAGGATACCAAATTTCATTACACTTTGTCAAAGTTATTGTTATTAGTTTGATACTCTCATATATTTTATTTCTAAATCTGGACTAACCAACTCTAACACTGGCAGCAAGTGCGTGGGTTGTGTTAACTGGCTGATAACTGATCTTTCTGTTCATAGCATCCGCATGTACCTGCCTCTCGCCTGAACTTGCCTCTTACTACGGTTTTGCTCCTTTTTTCTTTTATGTCATCTCCAAATTCACCTTATCCACGAGATGCACCCCCTGTTCCCTCAACTCTCTTCCCACTAAACTGCTGATCATTAAACTTTCCCTCCCGGTCCTCATGTTAGCTGGTATTATTAATGGCTCTCTTTCTTCATGTGCTGCTGCTCTGTTCTTTAAATCTGCTTTTATCATCTCTCTCCTCAGATAAACAATCCTTGATGCCATGCTCCTTACAAATTATCAGCCATGTTCAAGCATTCTTTTCTCTCCAAAGTCCTTGAATATGTTACCATCTCCAAACTTGGTGCCTAGCTTTCCCAGAATTTGATGCTTGAATTTCTCAATCATATTTGTGCTCCTGCCACAGAATTGAAAGGAGTGCTATCAAAATCAGAAATGACATCCTATGTAACAAAACTAATATATCCCCACTTATACCTCTTGACCTGTCTACAGCTTTGACATGGTTGGCAACATGATCCTTCTCCAACACCTTACTACAGTCAACCAGCCAAGTGGAACAGCATTAACCTGTTTTCATTCCTATCTATCTACTTGTAACCAGAGTGTTACTTGCAATGGCTCTATTCCTGTTGCTACTCCATTACTTTAGTGTCCCCCAATGATCTATTCTTGGGTAGCTCCTATTTAGCCTCTCAGCAACATCAGTTCAAGCACGGCATGGATTTTCACTTTTGCACTGAAGACATCCATATAAACATACAAACATAAGAAACAGGAGCAGTGTAGGCCATTTGATCCCTCAAGCCTGTTCCACCATTCAATAAGTTCATGGCTGATTTGTTTGTGTTGAGTTCCACATTCCCATCTACTCCTCATGACCTTTGCTTCCCTTGCCTAACAAGAATCTATCTACCTCCGCCTTAGAAATATACAGTGATCTGCTTCCACTGCCTTCTGAGGCAGAAAATTCCACAGTTGCGCAACCCTCTAGAGAAAATATTCTGCTCTGTCTTATAAGGGCAAACTCTAAATTTAAAATAGTGCCTCTAGTTCTGGACTCAGTCACAAGAGAAAACATTGTTTCCATCTTCATCTTGTTGATGCTATTCAACATCTTGTATACTTCAGTTAAATTAGGCATCCAAACTCTCATGGAAAAAAGCCCAGCCTTTCTCATTTTTCCTCATTAGACAACCCACTCAACCCAACTATAAATCTACTAGATCTCCTCTAAAACACCTTCATCGTGCATCCTTCCTTAAATCAGGAGATCAAAACTGCACACAGTATTCGAGATGTGGTCTTACTAACGTCCTATATATCTAAAGCATTACATCCTTACCATTATGTTCAATTCTTCTAATAATAAAGTGGTCTATTAGCCTTCTTGATAACATGCTGCACCTGCATAAGAACACTTAGTGACTCTTGCACAAGAATACCTAGATCCCTTTGCACTTGGTATTCTGCAGTGTTTCTCCAGTTAAGTAACATTCTGCTTTCTTACTCTTCTTGCCAAAGTGGTAACTTCACATTTTCCCACATAATATTCCTTCTGCAAGATTGTTTACTCAACCTATCTATATCCATCTGCACATTCCATATGTCTTCCTCAGAACGTACTTTCCTATCTTTGTGTCACCTGCAAATTTTAATACATTGTCATCACTCTCCTTATCCATAGCATTGATGTAAATTATGAAAAGTTGAGACCCCAGCACAGACCTGTATGAGACTCCATTTGCCATATCTGACTAATCAGACAGAGATCCATTTATACATACTCTCTGTTTTCTGCCATACAGCCAGCCAATTATCAATTCAGGCAAATGAGTTTTTGTTTTTGCAACAATCTTTGATTAGTGCCTTATGAAATACTTTCTGGAAATCTAAATACAGTACTTCTACAGGCCCCCCCTCTGTCCACAGCACATGTCACTCCTCCAAAGAATACTAATATATTTAATAAAATCATACTGATTCTCCCCAATTATCTTGAAGTTGTCTAAGGGCCCAGATATAATCTCTTTAATGATTAATTGTAACACCTTCCCCACTTCAGACATCAATCTCTTCCAGCAGGACCCAGAGATTTGTTAGCCTGCAGCTCCATCAATTTGCTTAGTACATCTTTCCTAGCAATTTTAATATCACTGATTTCCTCTCTGTACCCTATCCCCTGATTTGTAATTGTCATTTTAATGTTTCTTGTGTTCTCTATAGTGAATAGAGCAGCAAAATATTTGTTCATTTCATAATTATGGGCTATGAATTCTCCATTCTCCCTCTTTAGAGGACTAATGCTCACTTTACATATGATTTTCCTGCTTAAAAACCAGCAGAAAGTTTAGTTATTTATTGCCACAAGTAGGCTTACATTAACACTGCAATAAGTTACTGTGAAAATTCCCTAGTCACCAAATTCCAGTGCCTGTTCGGGTACACTGATGGAGAATTTAACATGGCCAATGCACGTAACCAGCACATCTTTCAGACTGTGGGATCAAACCGGATCATCCAGAGGAAACCCACACAGAAACGAGGAAAACGAGCAGACTTCCGAAAGACTGAGACCAAAGATGGGAATCGAAACCAGATCCCTGGTGCTGTGAAACTCTTGCTGCATGTTTTTAAATTCCTAACAAGCTTTATCTCATACTCTAATTTCTTTTGCTGATTAAATATTTAGTCATTCTCTGCTGTCCTTATATTCTGACCAATCATCTGATTTGCTACTCATTTTTGTGCAGTTATGGGCTTTTTTGCCTAAAGTGTGATGGTTTTCTTAACTTCTTTAGTTAACTATGAATGACAGCTCTTCCCTTTTAATGTTTTCTTTAGAGCAAGAACATGATTATTCTGAGTATTCTGAAATATACCTTCAATGTTTGCCCCAACTTAATTGATCTATCCCCCAGCCTTATATCCCAGTTCACTTCAGTTAGTTCTGCTTTAGTGCCACAGAGTTGCTTTTATTTAATTTTAAAATACCAGTCTTACTCTCTTTCAAACTGGATGTAAAATTCAATCATACTGTTGTCACTGTTACCTCGAGTGCTTCACTCTGAGGTCATTAACTAATCCTGTCACACAGACAATACTTAGCCTAAGGTAACTTGCTGTTTGGTTGATTCCAGAACATGCTGTTCTGAGAAACTTTCTTAAAAGCATTCTAAGAACTTCTCGTCTCTCATCAATCCAATTTTTTCAGTTTAATTGTAGATTAAAGTCATCCATGATTATTGTTGTTCCTTTCTCATAAGCACCAAATAAATCTCTTGTCTATTTTTCCCTACATTGTGGTTAATGTGGTTTGTAGACCATTCCCACTGGTGACTTCTTTTCTCTTCTCTTCATCTCCACACAAGTTGATTCCACATCCTGATCTCCTGAACCAAGGTCATCTCTAACAATTGCACCAATGCCATCCATGATCAAAAATGCTACCCCTCTACCCTTACCTCGCTTCCTATTCTTTTTGAATATTGTTGGAGAGAATAATTAGGGATAGGATTTATAGTTATTTAGAGAGTAATGAATTGATTGGAGATAGTCAGCATGGTTTTGTGAAGGGTAGGTCGTGCCTTACTAACCTCATTGATTTTTTTGAAAAAGTGACTAAGGAGGTGGATGGGGGTAAGGCGGTTGATGTGGTATATATGGACTTTAGTAAGCGTTTGATAAGGTGGCCCATGGAAGACTTCTGCAGAAAATGCAGATGTATGGGATAGAGGGTGATTTAGCTAATTGGGTTAGGAATTGGCTAGCAGATAGAAGACAGAGGGTGGTGGTTGATGGGAGATATTCATCTTGGAGTTCGGTGACAAGTGGTGTACATCAGGGGTCTGTTTTGGGGCCCCTGCTGTTTGTAATTTTTATAAATGATCTGGATGAGGGTATTGAGGGATGGATTAGTAAATTTGCAGATGACACTTAAAGTCGGTGGAGTGGTAGATAGTGAAGAGGGGTGTTATAGTTTGCAGAGAGACTTGGACAAATTGCAGAGCTGGGCCGAGAGGTGGCAAATGGAGTTTAATGTGGAAAAGTGTGAGGTAATGCACTATGGCAGAAATAATAAATGTGTAGAGTAGAGGGCAAATGGTAGGATTCTTAGTAGTCTAGATGAACAGAGGGATCTTGGTGTGTATGTGCATAGATCCCTGAAAGTAGGCAGTCAGGTCGAGAAGGTTGTTAGGAAGGCATATGGAGTCTTGGCTTTTTTTGGTAGAGGGATTGAATTTCGGAGCCGCAACGTCATGTTGCAACTGTACAAAACTCTAGTGCGGCCGCACTTGGAGTATTGTGTGCAGTTCTGGTCCCCACATTATAAGAAAGATGTGGAGGCATTGGAGAGGGTACAGAGGAGGTTTACCAGGATGTTGCCTGGTATGGAGGGCAGTCTTATGAAGAGAGGCTGAGGGATTTGAGGTTGTTTTCGTTAGAAAGAAGGCGGCTAAGAGGAGACCTTATTGAAACATATAAGATGATTAGAGGTTTAGATAAGGTGGACAGTGATAGCCTTTTTCCTAGGATGGAGAAAGCTAGCACGAGGGGACACAGCTTTAAATTAAGGGGTGATAGTTATAGTACGGATATCAGAGGTAGGTTCTTTACCCAAAGGGTGGTTCGGGAGTGGAATGCCCTGCCTGCAGCAGTTGTAGATGCGCCAAGTTGGGTGGCGTTTAAGAGGTTAGTTGATAAGTATATGGAAGAGAAGGGAATGGTTTAGTTTGGAGGGGCATTGCTTTTTATATTGGTCGGCGCAACATCGAAGGCCAAAGGGCCTGTTCTGTGCTGTAATGTTCTATGTTCTATGTTCTGTTGTATAGCCTTAATATTCAGGACCCAATCCTTGTCCTCCTGCAGCCAGATCTAAAGTCTTTAATTTTGTCTTTTTGCTATCTTTGTAACAACTAGTTTTGATTCTTTGTACATTCTTAGGTTTTTTTTTCTCTATCCCTTCCTGCCATTCTCTGACCCTCATTTCCCACATTACTATTTTCCTCTCTTCCCTCATCTCTATTCTTGAATATTTCACAACTTTCCACATTTGATCCCTTGCCCCCACTATTTAGTTTAAAACTCTATCTACTTTCCCATTTGTGCAGTTCACAGGAACAATGGTCCCAGTATGATTCAGAAACAGACCATCCCATGGTACAGCCCTCACTTTCCTTAGTGCTTTTGCCAGTGTCCCACAAATTGGAACTCACTTCTACTGCACCAGTATTTGAGCCACATATTCACCTCTCTAATTTTATGCACCCTATACATATTTGTACACAGTTCAGGTAATAATTCAGCTCTCTTTCACCACCATGTTTCTTGACTCCTCCACTGTTGGTAAATTTTCTGACTGTTTATCTAGCATGTATTACTGAATACGCATACATCTCCCCCAATTTAGTGTTGGGACAACAGAAGCTATTGGGCTTGATTCTCCCAAAAAAAAGCTGAGTGCTGAATTTGCGGGAAAAATGGTGTTAATGATGACTGTTTTTTTCAGTGGGAGTTCAGATCTGAATCTCCCATACTCTTTGCATTGCAGATGTCACAATTGTGAATATTGTAAAAGCTCAGGGGAGTGGGGTCTACACAACCTGGAGTCTGACAATTCCGCGCCTCTGCTCATGTGTTCAGTGACCCCAATCTGTCAACCCACCATTTGCTAGCCAGCCCTGACTTCCTCCATCCCATTCCCCCATCCCAGAGTGCCCCAATCCCCAGCCATACCCCCCTCCAGCATTGATAATCAACCTCCACCCCAGCAGACTGCCCCTGAAAGACGGTTACACTCCCAGCAGGCCACCCACACCTCCCTGTCCAACCCATCCTCATTGCTGGTCTTTCTCCAACTCTGACCAAATCCCAAAGCAGAGTGGCAGCAGGGCCACCCCTCTCCCACCAGTCGTCTCCCAGGCTTTGCACACAATAGGCCCTGCCCCCGTGGCACTACCACATGCCCAGTGGGCAGTGCCAAGGTGCCCCGTGGGCATGGGCACTTTGCCTCTTGCGTCGTGTTGGGGAAAGGCTGGCACTGCCATGGTGGCCATGCCCAGGGGGCACCACTCCCCACTGCCTGACTTCTGGCCTGGTGTATTCAGTCCCATGCCCGATAAAGACATATAAATTACATTAAAAACTGATTAAAATCACTTACTTGATCTTCCCGCCGGTTTCCAGCATGGCCTCGACTGTGCCTGCTCTCTGGTGATGCATATCTCCCAATACATCTCCCAACACAACATGCCAAAAAACTGACGCGTCGTGATTCAAGAATTGGGCCCATTGGTTCCTGATCCATTCTAAACTTTGTTCCCTAGCTACTGACTCCATCCTGCTCCCTGACAACCATCTGACACGAAACCAGTCTGTTCGCAACCTTGGCATGAGCATCCAGCCAGATATTCACATCATCACTAAGCCCACCTATATCTACCTCTGTTACATCCTATTCCCAGGGCATTCATTGTTCAGTTCATCTTTGACTGAAACTCTCATTCATGCCTTTGTTACATCTGGAGCCAAACTACTCAAACACACCTATGACTGATCTCTTATATTCTACTCTGTCTGAAATTGCTACCCATTTCCCAATGTACATAAAGTCCATTCCACAACATCCATGAGTTCACTGATCTGGATTGGCACCCAACCAAGAAATGTCTTGTTTTTAAAATTCTCATTGTTTGAAATCCATCCATGTCCCACTCTCTCCCTTCCCATCTCTGTGATTTCTTCCAGCTTCACAATCCTCCAAAACTTCTGCCCACATCACATTCAGACTTCATTAGCATCCCCAATTTTAATTGTTCTGCCATCAATGCCTGTGCCTTCAACTGTCGAGGCCTTGAACTTTGTGGTTCACTCATCAAACCTCTCTGATTTTCTAGTTCTCTTTCCTCCTTTAAATTTCTCCTCAAAATCTATTTGACCAAGTTTATGGCTATTTGTCTTCACGTCAGCTCATGTGGCTCGCTGTCTAATTTTGTTGCATAATGCTTTTATGAGGCACCTCTGAATGTTTTATTAGATTAAAAGTGCAATATAAATACAAGCTGATATTGCTGTTTATAGAGAAATACAACTGAAAAGGTTTTGCCACGTAAAATAGATTCTCTCCTCTTTCTGTTTTCAGGATTGCAAAGACAGGTAAAGAACTCAAACAGCTTTCTATTATATTATAATATGCAAATAATATAACAATGCCATTATTAAATTTTTCGTGAATGTTTTTAGACTTCATGTCACTTTCATGGGATGCTCTTACAAACAGGCAACTAAGGTGGATGGCTGTGAAAGTACCTGGTTTTAAATGGTCAAAAATAAGATTCATTAAGCAATCTTGAGGCCATTATTAGCAGTTTTCTATTTCTCTTGTTACATATATTTTTATGCACACTTATTTCCAACATTTCTTCTATGCTCACTGTTCCATTACTGACACCAATCGGCTCACCACTGGGAATGCTTCAGTCTGATTAGAAAGAAGGCAAGAATTACTACCAAAAGAATTCGTGTGAATTTAGGTTGCTCTGAATTTATCTACCAATGCCTGTACTCCTGCACTGGAATATCAAAATTTGGCAGATAGTTAATGCATTAAGAGACTTCAAGCTTGAAAGTAAGTTTTGACAGCAGCTCAGACAGCACAGGCATGTGCAAAAGCTTGACTAACAGTTAGGCTGGATGCTTTCACAGAAGTATTGCAAATTACAATGATAACTTCTAGATGAGGCATTAGATTGATTCCCTGTATACCTGATCCTGTTGACATAAAGGCTGAATTTTCCCAATTTAGTTTTTTCTGAGTCCTGAGGAACATTTTCAGGTCATGAACTGGATCACTGGAGTAGTGAGCCTCGAGATTAATCTTCCCCAGGGGAAACCAATAAAGAACCTGCCTCGAGGTTTCCTCACCAATTACAGAGCACTGCATTTTGGCTGAAGAAGCATTTCTAATTAAAGAAACCACAGCATACTGCACAGACACTCACCAACACTTGGATTTTTGGCTGCAACAACCACAGGAATGTGGAGAGGATTGAGATGATTGGCCTCAGGTATCCCACTATTATCTAGAGATCTAGCTGAGGAGCTGAAGTGAGGCAAACTCTCCTAGGATGAAGAGAATGTGGACAGATTCTTCAACCAAGCAGACATGGAGGAAAATGTCCGAGATGATGAGTAGTGGCATTGATGCCCCTCCAATCTGGAGGGTTTGAACCAGGACATCAAAAGGAGTTGTCAGGTGAGTGGTGTAACTTTGTCAGGTGTCAGATCCCATACTCACGAGGATGTTAAGAGGTATAAGCAGGCTAACTGAGTGAGCAACAAGTGTCAGATTATAATATGGAGAGGTGTAAGGCAATTCACTTTGGTAGCAAACATTGGCAGACAGAGTTTGTTAAAAAGGGTGAAACCTCTAAATGTTGTTTAGAAATGTTCAGGGTGTCCTCTTACAGCAACACAGAAAGTTAGCACATAATCAGCAAGTAATTAGAAAGGCCAATAATGTGTTGGCCTTTACCACAATTTAGGTAGCGTGCAAGAATAAAGAAGTCTTGCTGCAGTTTTCTAGTTTTGATGAGAGTGCTGGAGTGCTGTGGGTGGTTTTGGTCTCAATTTTTAAGGAGAGTCTCTTAAGATTGTCTCACATCAGGTCACATTTCAGCAGAGTATTTGACCCCATCTCTTTCTCTCTCTCTCTTTCTCTCTATGGATTTTAATCCTCTGTACATCATTGGGGTTGGTTTAATTCAGATGGCTGGTTAACGATGCAGAAAGGCATGAACAGTATGGGTTCAATTCCTGTACCTGCTGAGGTTAGTCATGAAGGCCTGCCTTCTCAATCTTGCCTGCAATGCAGGGATTCTCAAGTCAAATCACCACAGGTCATCTAGGACTTTACATTTTTTTTCCATACTCCCAGTAACATTCTCATGATTATTTCCTGTGTAGAGCTTTCCGGTCTTCCCAATGCCCTTTCTCCATCCATTGCTGCTGCTCCCTATTGTAACTTTGTTTCCAATGCTCAGAATTTCTACTCTACATCCTCCTATTAAAGGGACTGGATCAAGGAAGATACTCAGAGCAAGTGATCATTTAGAAAATGTGAGAAAAGTTTAGGATAGAATTTTTGGTTGTATTGCATGGTCTACCATATCGAAAACAGACAAATATCTTATATAGTTACACCTGCAGTGAGAATTTTGTGTGAGAATTTTGTGTGAAGCAGGAAGATGACTAGAATAATAGTTTCGTTGTTATTAGTCATGAGGACAGGCCTCAAGAGTTAGAGTTATTTATACTTAGTGGTGATAAGATTGAACTTGTGAAATGTTGATGGAATTGTTTTTTTGAGTGGTTAGATTAATTATTCATTCACTCCTCCTTCCATCAATGCAAAGTGACAGCAGTGTCTACAAGTTGCAGAGCAGAATTTTGCCAAGCCTTTATCAACAGCACTTTACAAACCTGCAATCTCTATCACCTAGAAGGACAAAGGTAAACCTCTAACAGCAGTCCCTCTTCAAGTCAAACATCATCCTAACTTGAAAATATATCACAATTCCTTCAGTATTCCTGGGCCAACAGCACTGTCAGTGTGCCTGCACCACATGGACTGCTGCAGTTTAAGAGAGTGGCCCGTCAATACCTTGTGACTTGTTACACTAGTCGAAACATGCTGACATCCCATGAATGAATATCAAATACAGCAAGGCCTACAAGTTGCAGGCATATTCATTTTGCAACGTGCTAGTGGGACCTAATAGCAATTTTCCAGCAACATTCATTTATTGAAAGATCAAGTGACAGATTGTGGATGATTGTGGAGTCTAGATGAGTGATATTATCAATAACTTCTAGAGTCACATTGTCAGCATTCATTAATGGTGATATGGCAATGTTCTGGCTTGTGGCATTTATAGATGGGAGAGTGCTTTGCATATGCTGCTGGAAGCGGTGCTCAGTATATTATAGTTTGGCATGGAAATGGCAATGTAATATTAACTGGACTGACTTTAAATAAGTGATATGTTGCAATTTTGTCGATTTTTCACAAGCATTCGATACGGTGGATAGAGAAACCCTCTGGAGAGTGCTCAAAATTTATGGATGTCCAGATAGACTGCTCAAGATGATCAAACTATTTCATGAGAATATGTATGGCAAAGTAACTATTGAAGGAGATATCAGCGAAGCCTTCAGCATCAACCACGGTGTAAAGCAGGGATGCGTACTTGCTCCAACTTTGTTCACACTATATCTTGCTGCAGTATTGGAAACAATGGGCCAAAATCTGGACAAAGGTGTGTACGTTAGGACTCGCTCAGATAGAAAATTGTTCAACCTCTCAAGACTCAAAGCCGCAACCAAGACGAGAAAGATATGTGTCAGAGAACTTCTGTATGCAGATGATTTAGCCCTCGTTGCCACTGATCCAAATGTGATTCAAGAAATTGTAGACCACTTCTCATCTGCTGCCACTCTTTTTGGCCTAAGAATCAATGCCTCCAAAACCGAACTCCTGTACCAGCCTCTGCCTCTGTGTAATGAAACCCAATCACCAGTCATAAAGATAAGTGGGCTAGCGCTGAAAAACACTGAGTCCTTCACTTACTTAGGAAGCGCTGTAACCAGCACCAACTTATCGGACCTGGAAATAGAAAGGAGGATTCAATCAGCAACAAAAGCTTTTGGTACCTTGCAGAAGTGACTTTGGTCCCGCCATGACATTAAAATGTCAACCAAGGTCAAAGTGCATAATACAGCCGTTCTACCATCTCTACTTTATTCAACAGAAACGATGACATTGTACCGGAAGCATATCAAGAAACTAACCAAGATACAACTCAGACACTTGCGACAAATATTAAACATCAATTGGCAAGAGATGGTTCCTGATGTGGAGGTATTCAAACGAGCTGGAACGGTCAGCGTAGAATCGCTCATCACAGCCTCTCAGTTGCGCTGGACTGGCCATGTCATAAGAATGAGCGACGATCGTTTGCCCAAAGCCGTCTTCTATGGTGAGCTACATGAAGGAAATAGAAAACATGGTGGACAGAAGCTGCGTTACAAAGATGTGCTCAAGCGCCATATGAAGAACACTAACATGGATGTCAACACCTGGGAGAAGGATGCTTTGGACAGAAGAAGTTGGCAATGCATTGTCAAGAAGACAATCCCACTCATTGAGAAAAAAAGGCAGGAAAAATATGAAGCAGACCACGAACGCAGACATTTTGTTACAAATCAGACAAATCACAGTTGCCACCAATGTGGGAGACAATGCCGATCCAATGCAGGCCTTATAACACACCAACGTGCCTGCAGAATCTAAACTTCCAACACAGTCAACATCGAAATCGATGGACGGCCGAAGAGAGAGATGTTGCAATACCTCTGTCCCAATGCAAAAGCAAGATGCCACTCTAAATATCCCTAACATGAGTCTTAGTAGCATAAGTTAGCATCTCCATTTATTTGAGTGAACCTACTACCAGAAGTTGACTTTACAGTAGGGGCTGTGTTCTCCTCCTCTCAGTATAAATGTTCGGGGTGAGACTTGCCCTGTTTAACAGCTTGCCCTGCTTTAATTTTTAAGACAACAGTCCTTTAATTAGTATGAATTGGAGCTTCCATCCATTACTAACCTGTTTCATAGAGCTGCAGCCAATTGGAGGTTATCAGCTCTGTCCACCAGCACTGCACAAGTCAAAGAGGCCAGGTGCCATAATTTACGGATCAACCTACCAATTTTCCCATCCTCAGGTGGCTGGTAAAATTCAGCCCCAGAATTTTGGATATGGTTTCCATAGGGCATGACTGTGAGCTGGACTGTCTGCCTGCCCCATCACTTTTCTAGCAGCAGAGCAAGACTTAAAGAATTTTGGCCATAATATATATAAGACCAAAGCTGGAATTCTCTGGTCTTGCATGCCCTGCTACTGCTGCCAGTGAGAATGGAGAATTTAATGCTCAGCCAAATCTCCATTCACAGCAGTGGGACCGGTGAATCCCAGCTATGGATGATGTTGGTGAATTCCAGCCCAAGAGCAGAATTTTCCCAAAAAAGTGCCAGATTTTGACTGAAAAATCTCCACAGAAAAACAGACAGGTTTTCATTCCAGATCTCCTCACACTTTGTCAAAGAAAAGCATGGGGACATATTTTGCCCCATCATTATGGATGGGTGGGGCATTATAGAGTCAGCAAGATCAACTCCACAGGATCTGAATGCCATTTCTAAAGGGTATTGTAATCTCAAAGGAAAGTGACAGGCTCCTCCATCCTTCAGTCCCCCAGTGGACATTGCAACCATCGCAGACAAGGGAAACACTCCTAACCCTTGACCAAGAAAAGCAAATTCTACTTATCACTAAATATGCTGGTCATTGCCCACCACTCCCCCTGTACCTGCCACATCAGAGAGGCAGATTCCCTCACCCCCCAAGTGCATCCATCGTCACTGTCATCAGCTCTCACCACTAATTGCTGATATAAAGGCTCACCATCAAATAATGGGATCACCATCAAAAGATTCCTGAAACCATGTCTCTGACCACTCAAGGGCTACATTGACCTCTGTGCCCCAGCTTGGTCATCTCAACTGATGGAGACCAGTAGTGATTCCGTCAGCAAAGGGGAGGGGGCATATAACACTCACAGAAGTGTGCATTAAGCCAAAAATTTAGTTGATTTCATGGCAAGCAGATTCTGGGCATTAACCTGATTATGTCACCAGCGGGGGAGAGGATGGGGAGTGAAATTGCCCACTGCAAATTCCATCATGGCCCTTTCACAAGAGTTTGCAGCCTTAACAATATTTGGATTGTGACGAATAGTTCCTGAAAATCCCATCCCGCCCACCCCAAGTTTTTGTTGTTACGCTTGAGGTATGATGATGTGAGAAAGGATTAATGGAAAAATAATACATAATATTTACAGGAATATTGCACTCTCATAGGCTTACTTTTGCATCAAATAAAATAATGGGCACCAGAGTCATCCTTTGTAAATAAGACAGTAAAGTATATTTTTCAATTCCAGTATTGAAAGATAATCCTCAAAGATCTCCTTCCAGATAGAACTCCTGAGGTTTGCCCGAATGATACATGGTTCACCATTGTCCATATTGGACTAGTTTCTGGGAGCATTCACTTTAATAATGTATCAGCTATTAGGGAGACATTACTAAAGTTTAGCAGTTGCATTTAAAATTTGTTTAGAGTTTTTACAAATATGTAGGTACTTTAAAAGTAAGTTCAAACTTTCTGTTGTCCATACAAAGCAAAATAACGATGGAAGTAAGACAGCTTTTGACCAAGTCATCGATTAATGATATAATAAAAGTCCTGAACAAAGTGTTAACTTTGTTTAGAATCACAAAATTGTTCAGTGCAGAAGGAGGCCATTTGGCCTATCGAGTCTCCATCCCACCCAGATCCTATCCCATAACTCCAAGTATTGACCATCAGTAGTTGCCTTGACACTAAGGGCAATTTAACGTGGCCAATCAATTCGAACTGCACACCTTTGGAGTGCAAGAGTAAACTGAAACACCCCGATGAAACCCAAACAAATGCAGGGGGAATGTGTAAACTCCACACAGTCATCCAAGCTAGGAATTGAACTCAGATCCCTGGTGCTGTGAGACTGCAATGCTAACCACCGTGCTGCCATGCTAGCCATAGATGTTGTCCGACATGCTGAATATTTCCAGCACTTTCTGGTTTTATCATGGATTAACAAAGCATCCATAAAGTGCCTGAAATGGACACAAGGAAGTTTGTCGTTTTTAATGCCCCTATATGCGTTCCCCAGAGAACAATGTTATATTCTACCTAGCAGGAAATAATAGTTGCCACCAGTGTTGTACACCCCACAAGTGCAGTGGGGTTAGAGATATACAAGGTGTTGATATATGTGCTGTCTGCATCATGTGGGAATAGATTTGTCTTTCAGAAGCTGCAAAGGTATTATTATACAGTAGTAACCAAGTGGATGATTCAAGAATGTACGTCAATCAGCTTTACTCATCTCGTTCCTTCATTACATAGCCTACATACTAATATTCTAAAAATTATACTAACTTTGTAATATAACAGCAACTTCAGGGATGTCACAGTAGTGCAGTGGTTAGCACTGCTGCTCCATAATGCTAGGGACTAGGGTTTGATTCCTAATTTGAGTCACTGTCATGTTCTCCCCTTGTGTGCGTGGGTTTCTCTGGGTGCTCCATTTTCCTCCAACAGTCCAAAAGGCGTGCTAGTTAGGTGCATTGGCCATGTTAGATTCTCCCTTAGTGTACCTAAAGGTGCCGGAGTGTGGCGACTGGGGTTTTTTCACAGATGATAAGATGATTAGAGGTTCAGATAGGGTGGACAGTGATAGCCTTTTTCCTAGGATGGAGAAAGCTAGCACGAGGGGACATAGCTTTAAATTAAGGGGTGGTAGTTATAGGACGGATGTCAGAGGTAGGTTCTTTACCCAGAGGGTGGTAAGGGTATGGAATGCCCTGCCTGCTGCAGTTGTAGATGCGCCAAGTTTGGTGGCGTTTAAGAGGTTAGTAGATAAGTTTATGGACGAAAAGAGAATGGTTTAGTTTGGAGGGTCATTGCTTTTTCCTAATTGGTCGGCGCAACATCGAAGGCCGAAGGGCCTGTTTCTGCGCTGTAATGTTCTATGTTCTATGTAACTTCATTGCAGTGTTAATGTAAACCTACATGTGACATAAATAAAAAATATTCCAAATGCGAACACATTCAAAATGCAACTGTCAACTGGAGACTTTGCCATACTTGATTTCAGTATTGATGAAAATGTTTTCTCATAAAAATGTCAGCAACAATTAATAACAGAGCACAGTACATAAAACAAACTGGGAAGTAAAAAAAAACTGAAGAGCCTCATTTAAAAGTTTCATCCCTCATGGAGCTTCCCTTAAGCCCACTTCAGATAGTGAAAGGAGTTCACAGCCTGTTTCTATTCTATACGGATGGAAAATCTTGCCAGCCTCATTTCAATGCATGTAATGTGCATTTACCAAGGCTCATTTCAGTAAGACCACTTTAAGCTACTTTAAAGACCAACTGGAAAATCACAACTAGCATTAAGATTCTGCTGATCTTGCTTTAGGGATCTGTTCCAGTCCCTTATCATCTGCTCTGTTTCTTCCACCACTATTCTTATTACTCAGGAATTATGCCCTGTTATGTATTGTACAGTGATAGCAATAAGAAAAGTTACTTCATACACATGGCATGTGGAATTTTGTAACATCACAACAATTTAATCAAGATCTATGCCCAGAGATGTCTGCTCATGCATTGGTGCTATAGTGGGAGAAAAAGCCTGCTTTTACTTCTTAAATTTAGAAATTGCAATGGATTGTACAAGCCAGAGAGCTAAAATTTTAAATTTGTATCAAGTGTAACAATTTTACTGGCAGCTCAGAGGCACAGTTTGATGTTAATCTGCGCTCCTCTATATATGTTTGCGGTCCATTAAAAATATGTAAAATATCCCAAGGCCAGAAGATCAGTCAGTTATAAAAGAGCATTGTATGATAGATGGAACTCCTACCAGGTAAAGATACAGCTTGATTCACATGGGCAGTAAGTCTGGGCTTGTACAATTAAACAGCTGCGCATGTAATGGGAAACAATGGCCTCGTAATATTATTGCTAGACTATGAATCCAGGAACTCAGCTAATGTTCTGGGGTTCTAGGTTCAAATCCCACCATGCCAGATGGTGAAATGTGAATCCAATAAAAAATAGAATTAAGAATCTATTGATGACCATAAAGCCAATGTTGATTGTCAGACAAACCCATCTGATTCATTAATGTTCTTTAGGGAAAGAAATCTGCTGTCTTTACCTAGCCTGGCCTACATGTAATTCCAGAGTCATAGCAATATGGTTGACTCTCAACTGTCCTCTGAACAAAGGCAACTAGGGATGAGCAATAAATGCTGGCCAGCCAGTGATGGTTATATCCCACGAATGAATAAAAAACTTATGTCCTTTTATGATTAAATATCTTGCTATTTCCCATTCTTCATCATGCATGAAAATTAAGTCATATTAATTAGCAAAGATCATGAAAATCTTATGATTTGTTTTTGATAATTAAGTTGAATATATTGTCATCTATTGATTTATTAGCAGATGACTGATCCAGAGCAAGGATCAATTATTTTCTGGATCAAACATAGCCATGCAAAATAATTGCTGTTTTATTTCTACATGGCAAAATGATAGGTGCATTTGAGCAAGTTGCTACCCTGATATAAAAATACATTTGGGAGATAAACATTTTTTCTTCTACTGTACGCCATGACTTTCTTTACACATTATCTTCTATAACTAATAAAACCAATGCATTACTGAAGTTCTTACTAGCCTAGAAATATCAGCACACAAAGCTTTAATCTGAATGCAATATTGTTTTGTCTACAGCATTAACCAATTTATTCTTTAATAGGTTATCTCATCCATTAAAATAGCAGACAAAGGTAATGTCATCAGCATTACCTTATGGCTCATGTAATAAAGCTTGTTTTTAAGTCACTCTTATTATAATAACTATAAGAATTTTGGCTGAGCTAATTCTAGCCTTTGCTCCCAGCCAGTTACTATCTGATGTGTGAAAATTAACATTACTATTTCAAACATTACTTAAATACATTTCCTTTGCTGCTTTCAAAGTGCATTATCTTTGATAATCATTAATTCATAATGCTTTCCCCTTGTAAAATCCTAGTTTGCTTGCAATACAATCTTCAAGGGATTCTGTGTCGGAATGGAATCAGAGACCTAGTTAAAGCATGAGAGAGAACAACAGTGCATTAATCAGCTCTCTGCCCCTTATTCTACCATTGAACCTGCTGGGGACTGCATTATAACCATTAGTAGATAGATCTCTTGTGGTAGAGCTTTCAAATTCAAATAGGGTTCTTAGACTATGTGACCCTGCTGGGAATTAATCCCTGAGGGCAAGCCAATCAAAATGGATAATTTATCTACTAATATTCAACATTATGAAGTAGGATTATAGAATAGATACACTATTGCTAAATATATTTAGAATTTATGGTATTCTTTCAGTGAATTTGTTACTTTTTATTTTATTCTGTTTCTTTTGTGTATGAATCTTCCTTCACAGACAAGCTGCCAAAGAATTCAAGGTAAAGATTCAGAAATTTGTGGAAACCATAGATTTTTAACAATGCTATTCATTAATATTATGGGGTGAAGTTCCCATGTCACAGTTGGTGTGCCTTTTAGCAGCTTTTACTTGTCTGGCTGCTTAGTGGAATGCTTTACAATAATTCCTCCCTGGGAGTGGGGCGGGGAATGCTTAGGTTGCTCATTTTAACATATTACAAGCCCACCTCCTGTTCACAATGACATTTAGGCTGTTCATATAGAAGTCGGAGGCAAGGACCACCAACCATAACAGAAAAGAAAACCTTTAAAAAGCGGTTTCTTGATTAAAAAATATCATTAAGGAATCTCAACTTAACAGTCACGCAGGAAATCTTGAAATTTTACACAAATGTCTCCTTTCTCGCAGTATTATAGTTAAAGAAATTGAAAGGACACCATCATTAGGAAATTTAGATTTTATATGTGAATTGTAAAAATGCACTTGTTTCAAATATGATATAATGGTGGGATTCCACATTGGTGGGTGCCAAAGGTAAGTGCAATGCATTCACCACGCTTGATACATACTTCCCAATTCTCTTTTCTACTGGCCAGTTTAAAGACTCTTTACAAAAATATGCATTGAGTGAATGTGGTGAAAATACTTCCATGAATAGGAGAGACTGGAATCCAAGGACAGAGCCTCAGAGTAAAGGGTCAACCCTTTGGAACTGAGATGAAGAGGGATTTCTTCAGCCAGAAGGTAGTGAATCTATAGAATTCATTGCCACAGAAGGCTGTAGAGGCCAGGTCATTGAGTGTATTTAAGAGAGAGAGAGAGAGAGAAAGAGAAAATTCTTGACTGGCAAGGGGATCAAAAGTTATGGAGAAAAGGCAGGAGAATGTGGCTGAGAAACATCAGCTATGATCAATTCGTGCAGCAGACTTGATGGGCCAAATCATCTAATTTGACTCTTATATCTTATGGCCTGATGACTTAGTTTTTTTAAAATATTATTTTATGGAGCCATGAAGAGGAGGACTGCTGCCAATCACGATTGAACCCATCCCTGTTGTCCTCTCTCATAGAATCATAGAATCCCTACATTACGCAAGAAGGCCATTCAACCCATTGAATCTGTATCAGCCATAATCCTAACTAAGCCATATTCCTGTAACCCCACGTATTTAGCCTGCCAATTCCACTTAGAGTAGGGTCAATTTAGCATGGCCAATCCACCTAACCTGCATATCTTTGGGCAGTGGGAGGAAACTCAGAGGAAACCCATGTAGACACGGAGAGAACATGCAGATTCCACATAGACAGTGATCCCAGCCAGGAATTGTACCTGGGATCCTGGGTGCTGTGACACTGCAGTGCTAACCATTGTGCCACTGTGCCATTCTCATTGCCATAATTTACCTGAGGGCTGCCAACAGTGAGGCAGACAGTCTATATTTGCATGCTTCCATTGGGTGATTTGACTGTGAAAGTGGAACGGGTGCCAGCTGCTTATCTTGAATATTCAAAATTAATTTCCTACACTCCCCAGACTTATACACTCTGGACCTTATTAGCATCTTTAGGCCACTCTGCCCCCTACATTTATTCCCCATCTATCACTAACTTTAATGAAGAGCATTGTGTTTTACATTTCATATTTCAACAATTTCACAATCAAAAGCATGCCATGCCTATCAATTTAATTCCATCATAAATCTTTTTATAACTTTGAAATTCTTTGAAATAAAGGAGCAGCTTGCAGTATTTTAGCTGGCTAAATGTAGATCCTATAGATAAGCCAGTGTAGGGGCAAGGGGAGGGATTCAAACAACCCTACCATACTTTCCGTTTTTATTATTGGTCCACTTCTTTTAATAAAATCTGTCTTAGATGACTTGATGGAACAAATAAAGAGTGTTCTTGCATAATCACTCACTCCCAGAGTTTGACCGGTGAAAATCAATCAGTCAGGCTTGTAGTCCTAACTGTTCACCAGGAATTAACAGTTGACAGTAGTGAAGTTATTGCTCAACTTTTGACATGTAACTATCACGTTTGTCCCTTAGAGTTTTATCCAACTAGGCTTTTTTTTATATTTTGTTTTTACTTGGATGAATTGATCAAGGGAAGTAATAATGTTACTACATGAACTCTATTGTTCACACTGGAAACACCAAAATACAACCATCATTTATTTTGTTTGGTCTGGATTATTTTTCATTCCTGCCAGTACTTGAGTATCAGCTTGTTTCCTTGTGGAAGAAAGGTTGTGTGCACACGCGTACATATAGAAAGATCTGAATGAATCACTGTGCTTAATGTTTCTTCTCACTTAACTCATCTTTAGTCGTTAATATTGATTTTTTTTAATCATGGAATTTGCTTTTCATATCACCTATTTAATGAAAAATGCATGCGGCTTTCCGAAGCCACAGAGGTAACTGGGTATTTAAAGGCTGTAAACGTGTACTGCTGCAGGGAAGAACGGCTGGGAGTGGAGAAAATGGATGATGCCAGAACTGTTCTGATTTTTTTTGCCGTATTAGAAATACCCATAGAATACCTTAAGATTGTGCAAAGGGCATCCTGGGTCTCAGCTGTATCAATGGTCTCTTAGGATGTCCATTATACTGAACCATGTGGGGTCTGAAAGAAAATAGAAACACCAAAACAAAGTTGAAAATGGCTGTTAATTTAAACAATAAGAATTAAACTGTTGATTGCTGGAAGATGCAAGTAAGCATTTTCTCATGAAGTAGATTTTGCGTGAAGTGTTCAGCTGGTAGTGGTAATATTTGTAATACATGCTTCAGTATGATTAATAAAGAAAGGGAAATGGCCTCTACCTATGAAATAAGCAATATTAGTGAAGCAAAATTTGATTTTAGCAGACAGGTTAGTTGTCTTGATGGTTGAATGCAGGCACTGACAGAAGGTGGGGTTGTTATAATTTAAACAGTCAGTTAAGGATGATACGTTGAGTACTGTCAGCCTAATGACAGTCCTTTTTAACTCCCTTGGACTGACAGTGACAACTCTGTACATTACTGCATATGACAAGGTTATTGTCTTACAGTCATGTCTCAGTACACTGTTTCAGTTTTATTCTTTTTAAACTGTATGATAATTTTGCAATAAAAAACATTCAAATCCATTTCGAATTGTGAAGCTAAGCATTATAAAGTAAAATTTAAGAAGTCTTTCAACAATTAACACTCCCAAGTAAGACAAATTCAAATTTTGTGTTTTATGAGATTAACCAATGATTATCACACAATTTAGTTTTAATTTTATGAGTGATCGATATTTTTTCCCTGCTTCATAATTTTGATTTACTAATGCAGCCCTCTTAAAGTTCAAAAAAAATAAACAATAGGACATGAAGAAGCTTTCACATGAAAACTGCAACATTTTTTTATATACACCAGGTGGCAACAGAGGACTTGAGATCAGACTTTTCTCCTATCTCACGAGGAACAGACAGCGATATTAATGTCAGTGTCCTGCCAGTGCAGAGTGTAAATTCTGCTTTTGAATGAAAGAGCAATGCAAATAGATAAAACAGTCTCAGATTTCTCACACTGTAGTCGCTGATTTTTGTCCCTTCGACATTTTGGAATAATACAAATTAATATTGTGCGTAACTGCAGAAAACATCTGTTTTCATTTGCATTAATGTTTCACAAATACGTCACATTCAACCAAGTCAATTGAAACCTTTTTTCAGTTAACGTAAGATGGCAGATTGTTTTTTGCTTTTTAACATTTATTGGTCAGAATTCTCCGACCTTGCCTGCAGCTGCGATTATCCGGTCTCGTTCCTGTGAATGGAGATTCAGCTGAGCACCAAATTTTCCGTTCTCACTACCACTGGTAGCGGGATATGAGAGACCAGAAAATTCTGGCCCTTATTTCTAAAGTAATCTTTGTAAGTAGCTGCTATTTACAAAATCTTTTCAATTGACACCATTGTCTGAGATTCCTGTCCTGATTCTCAAATGCATGCAACCCTTGTGTAGTTTTTCTGTTCAAACATTAATCAATTTATACATTAAATTAGCAGATCAAAAATTGTGCTTGTGGAAAAAGTGAGGGAGACAGTAAAGGAACTACTGTAACTACTGTGATTAAAACTCAAATTTTAATAAATAGTGTTGCTGTACCTATTCAAATATTAAGAAATAGTGTTGCTGTACCTATTGGACTGATTTCTGCCACTCAGAAGAAATAAATATTGCAGCCTCACATCAAAACAATAGCTCAACCAGGAAGTTAGACATAACTTTTGAGGAAACATTTTTTGCACCTTACACGGTTCATGTTGGATGATTAAATGTAGCAGACTATTGAGAGATTAGGAGCGGTTGCCTGGAAATGGACTGGAGGAGTGGTTAATCAGCTGATCACAACTCACTTAGCTGCTCTAATTCAAAAATAGTGAAATACTGTCCCATGAATTGGAATGAAAACAGATTTATTTTCTTCTATTGTTAAATGAGAAATATGGAGTGAACTGAATTGCACAGAACTGTTCGACCAGGCGATTCCGCTCCATTGCATTGCTTTCCTTTGTTCAATGCCCCTTGCTTTCAGCATAGCCAATGCAATCACAGGATTTCTGTGTTCAGAGCAACTTGAATTGTTGCCATTTTCTGTGGTAAGAATATTAGAAAAACCTCCGCAAAAAAGTTCACGTCCACAGGGTTGACTGAAGGCTTTCTGCTAATTTTGCGTGTTCACATGCCTTCAAGGAGGCTCTCAAAATTAAGGTGGATCTATTGGCTGCAAGGCAATTGTTAGGCATGGTTCGAATAAAATATCTTCTCTGTGAACCAAGGAACACCAACCTAGATAGGAAAAGAGTTTTGCAGATAATTCAAAAGTCATTTTTAAGTCACCCACAGATTGATATGATAATTTCAAACACCTTTCCTTGGTAATGAGCCTATTTTCATGTTTATTAATCAAAGTTTACTGAGTTACAATTCTCCACTGTATCAAGATGTATTTTTAAACCCTTAAAAAAATTGAAAATGCTGCTCAGTGATGCTAGTTCCTGGTCAATTCTGCTTTCAACATTTGAGAGGGCAGAGGATTTGGTGACCTGTCCACACAGAAGTTATGATTGTTTTTGGGGGCTGCAAAAGTAGTGGCTGTGCCTGTGGAACTGCAGCAAGATGCGTTAAAGAGGCTGGGGTAATTGGAAGCTGGGGGAGATATCTTCTGCCAAGTTGGAGCTGGATTCCTCCATGCTCTTCAGTACACTCAGTGTTGCCATGGGCTCTGTCACACCAGTTTCATGATGCTCTGAAAGGCTTAGGAGATGATATGTCCTGGTAGTCCTGCTTCCTCTCAGTGGCAATGGCAACCTGGCCCTGCAAGGAAGAGGTAGAATATCAATCAATGTGTTGCCATATTTTAATAGCTGAAGGCGTGTGGTAACAACAGTCTGGTATGAGTCTGGTATCATTGAAAGCTGTATGGAGGTGATATGGAGTATCTGGATATTAGGCAGGAGTCCTGAATGCTATGCTTTTTGGTGAGTGAGGGGGATATGGTGAATTGAGCACCATAAGATGTTGGTATTACAGTGGTTATGAGTTTCTCTGAAATTGCATTCAATAACCTTGACATTCTGTATCATTAAACCATTGGCATGTATTATAGCCATTGGTCCTCCTTTAATTGATTTCTTTGGACACTTCTTCCTATTTCTTTCATAGGACAGTCTTGAACCCCAACATAAACATTTCCTGTCTCCTCCTGACCATCTCAGTGACTAAAGCATCTGCAACACATCTATGAACCAGGGAGACCCAGTGAAAGGAGAGATTTCCATTTGTGCTATTTATATATGCAGCCAATGTCACTGCAATAGACTTGCAGCAGTTCCATTCCAATAGTTGGAACTTCACTTAAAGGGGAATCGGCTAGCACCAATTGCTCACTGTATACACCACTCAGTCCCTGTTGGGTACACAGGCAACCCAGCAATCCAGATCTTGCTCCAACCAGCACTATGAAAGGGTAATGAAAAGGCAGCATCATAATTGCATGCTGCCTGTCTCCATTGGAACAAATATTGGCAGATCACAACCATAACCCTTGTGCCTGAAAATGGACTTTACAATGTTTTAATCCCATGTGCCTACCCTTAACGCTGGATACTAGTTGTGTATTTCATAAAAGATTATCTTATGAATATAACTAAGTATACTCTAGATAATCAAATTGAGTGTAATGCACATTGTTATCAATATTTATATTTTTTAGTTCAACTAAAAGTCAAAATATGGCTTCTATGTAAATTAGCACTACAGTGGTTATAGATGCAGTTATTGTCTTGATTTCACAATATTGATATGAATTTAATTAATGTACTTATTGGCCCATTTAACATGCACCAGGATGCAATTAAAATAGCATGTGCAAGGAAATCAGAGAGCTTAGTTTTACTGATTTGGAAATGCAACAAGCAAGACGGTGTGAGGAATGTCAAAACAGTATTTCTGGAACATACATGGCATGGCCCCACACAGATTAGCATCTAATTATTAATAACGCAAATATATGACTGTTACATTTAAAGAATTAACAATTTGCCTGAACTGCCTCAAATAAATGAAGATTACAATCTGAGCAATTTTAAATAACAACAGTGTTACCATATTTTATCTATGAAACAGCAACAGATACTGGAGGGTTCAATACTATTCATGTAAAGAATGACCTTCTGAAACTGCAGTTGCAGCATTTCAGAGTATTCACATCTATGTGAATGTTTTGATAGACTTGGTAAGATTCTGTATAAATGAAATACTTTTTTTTGCTTTTTAATGGATGGAATCTTGGATGTTTAGTTAGTGAGTATTTTATGACGATTCTGCATCTCCTTGGATATACAATCTGCAAAATGGCCCTTTTATCAGAGCTCTTGCTGCCTTCCGCAGCTGGTAATGGTTTAAGGAGCACATTTGCTGTGTTACTACCTTGTTAAGGCTGTTTCAGTGGTTGGGTCTCGGGGAGGTCAATACCAGGATAGTTTTACTCTGAACCCTTGATGTGCAGAATGAAATGGAGGACATGTGGAATTTCCACCCTATTACACTGCAGGGTGCCTTGCTGCTCCAGGTCTCCCCTCCTACAATGCAATGTTGCCAGCAGTATAACCAATAAAATGTTTCTCACTAAAAATAATGAAGGGCAATGCTGGAATAAAGCGTTAAATGTAACATTAAGCTAATCCTACATGTGAATTTGATTCACTAGACTGCTACCAATTCAAAGAGTGTTTAGAATTATACAATGGTATTCAATGTAACACTGCAAAGCCAAACATATTTCAGTTTGATTGCACTGGAGATTGCCAAAGTACAATCATTGCAGTTATTTTATTATACTTTTTAAGCTATTTTTCATTACAATCAGGAAAAATGAATAATATCGAGAGTCATTAGAATGTGGAATTTGATACCACATGGAGTGGTGGAGGTAAACTTTTTGTTTCATTCATTCTGGAATGTAGGTGTCATTGGTTGGCGAGCACTTTTTGCCCAGTTCTGTTTTCCCTTGAACTGAATGGCTGATTAGGCCATTTCGGAGGACATTTAAGAGTCAACCACATCTCTGTGTAGTTGCAATCACAAATAAGCCAGACCAGTTAAGGATGACAAATTTCCTTCCATGTAGCTTAGATACATTTAAAAACAAGCTAGATGGCTAATGAGTGGGTTTACCAGATTGATTCCTTGAATGACCAGACTGACGCATGAGGAGAGTTTGAGCTGTTTAGGATTGCTGGAGTTTAGAAGAATGAGAGTGGATCTCATTGAAACTTATAAAATTTGAACAAGGCTAAACAGGGTAGATGCAAGAAGGATGTTTTTGATTGTGGGGGTATCCAGAACCAGGGGTCACCTTTGAAGATACAGAGTGGACCATTTAGGTCACAGATGAGGAAAAATATCTTCACCCAGAGAGTAACCAGTCTATGCAATTCAGTACCACAGAAGCTAGTTGAGGCCAAAACATTGAATGTTTTCAAGAAGTAGTTAGATATAACACTTAAGGCAAAAGGAATAAAAGAATATGTGAGGATGGTGGGGTCAGGCTATTGAGTTGGATGATCAGCCATGATGTAGAGATGTCGGCATTGGACTGGGGTAAACTCAGTAAGAGGTCTGACGACACCAATTTTAAATCCAACGGATTTATTTGATAGTAAACTTGCTAGCTTTCGGCCTTTGTGCCTTTGTCAGGCGAATGAGAACACCTCATTCATCTGAAGAAGGCACAAAGGCCAAAAGCTAGCAAGTTTACTATCAAATAAATCGGTTGGATTTAAAATTGGTGTTGTCAGACCTCTTACTGATCAGCCATGATCATAATGAATGGCAGAGCAGCTTCAAATGACTGAATGGCTTTTTCCTCTTGGAGCTTTCCTTCTGCTCCGATTTTCTACGTTTTTATGTAAATGAACTCTGAATTGAGGTAGGATTCGATGAAGTAAAATGGGAGGAAGTTCATGTGAAACGCTGACATATCAGAAGAGCTGAATTGCCTGTTTTTGTGCTTTAAATTTGATGTAAAGCTATGTAATTCTGTGCTTGTTACTATGATGTTAGTGTATCTTAAGAGATTTTGTTTTTCTAAATCATGTTTTCTGCTGTTGTAAGCAAATCCTTTTGGCTTCCGTTGTTCTCATTATGACACTGGTTTGTTGGAGAAGTCTTTTTATTGATGCTTAAAGTTTGTTTATTTTTACTGGGATATTTATGACTCTGCATTATTAGGAGAAAAGCTGGTTGGCTGGTCAGGTGACAGGAGCACTTTTGTTTTCAGTTTGAGCTGCCATTTAGTTTGGTTTTAGAAGGGACATTAATTTGGAAATTCTCCTGGTTATCTGAAAGCAGAGTTTTGCCTTTCTGAAGAGGGAAATCAGCTATTGGTAGTTTGCCTGGAGTCCCCGGTATTTTGGGATATTGCTCTGACTTCAAACTTCTCCCGAGTCTATCCCAAAAACTGCAGACGACATCTAAAGTACACAATTCCAGCCCCCCGTGTGCATTAGTCTATGCTGTGTTAAACCTGTTTTGAAGGGTATATTTATAGGATTGGTTTGATTAGGACAGCGCTTAAGGATATTTTGATGTTGTTTGTCATTGATAGAAGATATTGCTAATATTCTTACCATACAAGTTAACTATAATCTTAAATAAAATGTGTTTGATTAAATCTCCCAAGTGGGTCATTTGAATCATTTGAAACCTAGCATGTGTATCCTGCCAAATTCAAGATACAGAATTTATGATCCAGACAAGCTCCATAAAACACTTTGGAGTTTCTGACCTGAACCATAACATTACTTATGGTCTCAGTATTAGTAAGAAATGTGCAAATTAATAGCGTGCATTTGCACATCATATTGACAGTAATGGGAACCAGAGATATAGGCTAAAAATTAATTCACACCAGTTTCCTGGGCATAATAACATTGATTCACAAGTTGCCTACACCCACACTGCTAAGCTCCCCTACTGTGTACTTAGGCAGCTGACAGTACAGCTCTGCTTAGCCCAAAGTTACAATCATTTAGATGAGGAGACAGCATGGAAACGTAGTGCTGATTTGATGCACATTCTTGAAAGTTCCTGTCAAAAAGCATGGAACAGTGCAGTTCCAACTTAACACATGACATTACATAGAGCTTGGAGCCTATATTTTAAAAATGGCAGTGATAGAAAAATTAAACAGCAGTTGCAGACCTTTCCACCATTTGGTGCCCGATGGTTGATGTTTCAGCTTCCATCAGAACACCTAATTTCTCAGCCCTGCAATGGAAGCTCAGATTGAGATCATGAAGTCTACAGTTTCTGCCACCCAGCTTAGACTGCTGCCATCATAGTTTTCAGTGTTCAGAAGACATGCAGGGTATCACAGCAGTCCACCAATCTGTCCGCCAACATGGAGAGGTGATGGCCTAGTGATATTAGGGGGTGTGTTTCTTGTCAGTGGAAATGGCCTTCTATTGGCCAGGTCCCACCTGTGTCAATGGGATTTCCTGTTGTAGACATCCCTGTTGCTGGGAAACCCACAGCAGGGATTTAGCATTAGTGAGGTGGGAAAGTTCTGCTGGCAGGAACAGTTAGGGAATTCTGGCCTCTGTTTCCACCTGTGCTCCTTGTTCATATGTAAAATGTTGGAAAAACTCAGCAGGTCTGGCAGCATCTGTGGGGAGGGAAACAGAGCTGATGTTTTAGAGCTTTGAAAAAGAATCATACAGACTGGAAACATTAACTTTCTCTCCATAGATGCTGCTGAACCTTTCCCAGTACTTTCTGTTTTTATTTCAGATTGCAAGTATCCACTGTATTTTGCTTTTGTTTTACTAATCCTTTGGCTCCTTTCTAACTTTATTTTTGTTATGTAGTATGCCTTGGAAGTAGAAAAGTTGCTTTTCACATGTATTGTGAAAGAAAAGTAACTAGAAAAATGAAAAAAACTGTTCAGTTTTGAATTATTAATTAATTACGCTGGTTAATTGCACAAATGTTTAGAAACATGAATGTTTTTTCTTGTCCTTATCCCATGCATAAGTTTGGTTGCAGGTTTGATTTTTGGAATCAATCTTTTGAGGTTAGTCTCAGGGCAAGAGTGTTTATGTTTGAGTAAAACCAGTTTAACTCTGCGACTACTGCTTTCAGCCTTTCTGAAGATGTTTTCTCCTTGTAGAATAACAGAAACATATCTCTGAATCCCAATCAATTACTTACTAATGAGTCGTCCTTTTAATGATTACCAAATGCCAAACTATGCTTTATACAATGTATCTCTGTGTATTCTGTGAATGGTAATAGTTGAGCAATTAGCCAAAATGAGAGAGAGTGAGAGAGAGAAATTGTGATAATTATTTACATATGTGTGTTATGGTTGTGGAACACAAGACTCCCGCTTACAGAGGAATCAGCAAATGTCAAAATGAAATTACAGTGGAAGGTCACAGGGGAGGCAAGGATTGAGTACACCAGTAACCTGTATGTTATGTACATGATGGCAATAAATCCTTATTTGGCACACTTTGTTCCCATTTTCCTGATTTACAACTCTGTAGAATTGTCTGCAATTTCTGACTAATAGTGATCTGAGGAAGCTAATTCAAACTACCCTGCTAACAATTCACCTCATTACAATTCTGCAATCGAGATCTCTATACTCACCCCAAAGCAACAACATTGTAAAAATTTGTCCAAAAGTTTCTTTGGAAATGCACCACTCACAAATACGAGAAAGAAATGAAAATACTGAAAGAAATTCTAAAACTTGATTCAATCATTTGATTTCTCATGCATGTTTCAAGAGGCAATCACAAATATTTAAGATAGCTACTGAAAAATGTATTTATTAATTAATGGAATCAGATTGTCTTCACAAATATTAATCCCTGTATATTCACAATGTAATAATATTATTTCACCATCTTATTGATGAAACAGTAAGGAGTCTCACAACACTAGGTTCAAATCTAACAGGTTTTTTTGGTAGCACAAGTTTTCGGAGCACTGCTCCTTCATCGGGTGAGTCACTTATTCACCTGATGAAGGAGCAGTGCTTCGAAAGCCTGTGCCAACATATAAACCTGTTGGATTTTAACCTGGTGTTGTGAGACTTCTTACGTGTCCACCCTAGTCCAACACCGGCATCTCTACATCATTATTGTTGAAAGGAATAGAAATACTCCTTGAATTCCATCTGTGCACATTACCCAGTAACTATGTGCAGATGGTGTTGATTCTAGGGGACAGGTTGCCGCATGTAAAAAAGTATGTTTTGGTTATTTTAACAAGATTTATTACAGTAGTCACAGGTAAGTACTTCAATATTAATGGTAATTGCTGTTAATACTTCAAAACAAAAACAGTGATTGTAGGTTAAAACAACCATGCAGCTATTTCTCCCATATGTGCTCAAAACACAACATTGCAAGGTTATTGTTCAGCAACTAATTTTGATTAAATATTTAAGTTGTGTTTAATAATATTTCTATTATGTCAGTTTAATTGTTACAATCTGAAATCATGGAGTGAGTTTTCCAAAAGAGCTGGTCAATAACATTTTAAATTCAATTATTCTTTGGATCATTTTGTGCCTTAAAAAATAAATCAACTTCTGGAACTGATATCCTGCAGCTCACCTTGATTGGCACAACTGGGAGTTTATACTGCAGAAAAATATTAAAGAAGAGTTAACTCAGTTGGTGTACCAACAGTATGTCACAGTTGGTATTTTCCACTCAGCGATAGAGGAAATGATAATACATAAATAATTGTGCTGCTTTTTATCATGTGCATAAGTAGTAGTCCTAATCTCAGGTATTCTGTACCCTTTCTCAATTGGTCTCTTTATTCAGCTGTAAGCATCTATGTCGTATTTTGTGGTATTTTTCAACTATGTAAAATGAGGAAAAGATTTGGGGGCATACTCACTTGTTTTCTGTTCAATTCATACACTGTCGTTGCTAAATTTGACTCTGTAATGCCACTGGTTTCAGTAGATGATTTAGAGTTGACCTGCCATTATGAACCTCACAAGTCCCATTAAAGCACTCCCTTAAGCGTGTTTTACTAGCCGACCACCCCAAATCCAATTTGCACAATTTAAAAGTATCACCATTCAAGTTCCAGGTGAGATGCTTTAGACTTTCCTTTGCAGCTACAGAATTATTGGAAGTAGTTAGTGATGGGAAATGTTGCTTACATGCTACAAAGCAGTACATTTTCAGCAATAACCTGCTCAAGATGTTCAGTTTGGTTTTGACAAGATTTGGCCAACGTCAGATATCATTGAAACCCTGGTCCAACCTTGGACAAAAGAGCTGAATTGTAGAGATGATGTCAGAATGACTGTCCTTCAATGAAGCATTTGATCCAAGTGTGACATCAAGGATCTTAAGCAAATTTAAAGTCAATGGGAATGAGGAAACAAACCCTTTACTGGTTGAACTAATACGGAGCACAAGAGAAAATGTGTGGTTGTTGGAGGCCAAACAGATCAGACACTGGACGTCACTGCAGGAGGTTCTTGGGGCTGTGTGCTAGGCACAATAATATTCAGCTGCTTCAATAATGACCTTCTCTCCAACGTAAGGTCACAAGTGCAACATTCAGTACCAGGAAATGAAGCAGTCTGTGCCTGCATGTAGCAAGAGTTGCCCCTGTTCTTTGTCACCGGTTTCAACCAGAGCTGTAAAACAGAAGAAGAACTGTATTGCCAATGGCCATCAAGGTCACCATGGCCCTTCACTTCTGCACCTGAATTTCTACACCTTCTACATCTGAAACCCTCAACTTGAAAGATTGGTAGGAGCAGGCAACTTCACGACTTTTAAGAAGCAATAGATAATCACTCTAAATACCATAGCAATGGAAGTCTACAAATCAAGTTCTAGAATACGGAACCAGAATAGGTAGGTGCTTAATGGCGAGTACAAAGACTGAAGGGCCTTTTCCTAGGCTGTTAATCTCTATTACTTCATAAAAAGCAAGAGTGTGAGACATTACCAATATCACAGTTTGCCATGCATCACTGCATCAGGGAGATCACTGTGATCCTATATACAAGGAAAGGGGATGTTTTTCTCTTCTCTCAAAATAGAATTTTTCTTACTCATTAGTGGGACATGAGCTGGCCAGTATTTATTGCCCATCCCTAGTTGCCCTTGGAGAGCAGTTGAGCGTCAACCACATTGCTGCGGCTCTTGGAGTCACATATAGGCCAGACCAGCTAAGGAGGGCAGATTTCCTTCCCTAAAGAACATTAATGGCTCAAATGTTTTTTTTTCTGACAATTGACAGTGGTTTTATGATCATCAGTAGATTCTTAATTCCAGATATTTTTATTGAGTTCAATTTCCATCATCTCCTGTTATGCAATTTGAACCCAATTCCCCAGAACATTAGCTGAGTTTCTGGCTTAATAGCAATAATACAGTAGGCCATCGCCTCTCCCGTCTTTGAAGCAATCAAACTGAAGTGCTTGCGGTATGACTATTTTCTTGTTGAAGACTACTAAGTTGTCAAAGATGGTAAGGTGCTTGCACTGTTCAAAGTACATAAGAACATATGAATTAGATGCAGGAGCAGGCCACTCTGTTCCCTGAGCCTGCTGTGCCACTCAATAAGACCTGCTTGAAGCTTCAACCACACATTCCTGCTGACTGATAACATTCCATCCTTTTGTAGTATTGGATTTAGTACATAAGAACATAAGAAATAGGAGCAGGAGTAGGCCATCCAGCCCCTCGAGCCTTCCCTGCCATTCAATAAGATCATGGCTGATCTGTAGTGGTTCAGTACCACTTTCCTGTTTTCTCCTCATAACCCTTAATTCCCTTGTCAATCAAAAACCTATCCACTCTTGACTTGAACATATTCAGCGAGGAAGTCTCCACCACCTCATCAGACAGAGAATTCCAAAGATTTACCACTCTTTGCGTGAAGAAACTCCTCTGCAACTCTGATCTGAACCGCATCCCCCTAATCTTGAGGCTGTGCCCTTTAGATTTAGTCCTGCTATCTTTGCTAAGCGGGAAGAGTCTCTCAACCTCCTACCCTATCCATCCCCTTCATTATCTTATACATCTCTATAAGATCCCATCTCAGCCTTCTAAACTCCAAAGAGTACAAACCCAGCCTATTCGGTCTCTCCTCACAATCTAATGCCCTCATCTCTGGTATCAGCCTAGTAAACCTTCTCTGCAGCCCCTCCAAGGCCAATTTGTGGGAATATTATCTGGCCATTCTTCCAGACAATATTGCCAGACTTGTTGTCATTTTTCATCTCATTGCTTGGCCTGTTTATTTCCTGCCAATCGTTGGCAGTAGTTATGTTATAATCTTGAACCTTCTCACTGACACTATATTCTGACCCTCTCCTTTCCTTCTCCTCTATGTAGTCTATGAAAAATATATCTTGTCTGTATCTGTACAGTGCGCAAGAAATACTTTTCACTGCATCCAAGTACACATAACAATAAGATATCAAATCAAATCAATCTACATCCCCTTCTCTCCATTGCACTGAATTGGCACTTGCAGCAAATTCCAGACTCCAGCATGAGCAGCATACATGATGTGGACATGATAATGATGTCAGCTCACGCGAGTGACAAGTAAGAGAGATCCGGAAGGGGAAGAAGCTCCAACCTTGATTAGAGGTACAAATGTATAATACTTACTGTAAATAAAGAGTAAATGTTTAAAAGTATTAAATAATTTTTATCTCTTCTGAAATCTAGGCATATTATGATCCAAAATTACTGACCATAGTAGCACAAGATATTTCATCTACAGGTTTGTGGACAGTTTTATTTCAAATGCAGAGAGACAGTAAGCTTAGACCAGTCTACTAGGTCACTAACAGAAACAGAACAATGACACGCCATAATAGAAGCAACGGGCAGGCAACTTTTAGATTTTGTTATGGCATTGCGTTTCAAAATCCAAACAGGCCATAAACCATGAAACAGATCCTACAGAATGTGAAAGAAATTGTGAAGATGCTGCACAGAATTTGGTCATTCAGACTAAGATTGACAAGATATGATTCTATCACAGGGGTATGGAGAAGAGAATTATCAAACAACGGCAGGCATACTGCCTCACTGTGATGGATACCATTACAAGGAACCAAACTAAAAGATTTGCAGTTCAGTGAGGAAACTGAAGCATATAAAACCTCTAACTCAGCACCTACCAACTACTGCCAAAAGGGGGCTGGAAATAAAACAAACCTTTCACTGAGATGAATAATAACTCCAAATCTTAGTTATAACTAAGGTGTAGAGAAAGATCAGCTTAATATAAGATAGATCCATTCAAAAATCTGATGGCAACAGGAAAGAAATTTTTTGAGTCGATTGGTATGTGATCTCAGACTTTTATATCTTTTTTCCAAAGGAAGAAGGTGAAAGAGAGTATGTCAGGGGTGCATGAGGTTCTTGATTATACAGGCTGCTTTTCCGAAACAGTGGGAAGGTTAGGCAGAGTCAATGGATGGGAGACTGGTTTGCATGATTGACTGGACTGCATTCACAATCCTTTGTAGTTTTTTTGTGGTCTCAATCAGGGGAGGAGCTATACCAAACTGTGATACATCTGGAAAGGATGATTTCTGTGGCATATTTGCAAAAATTGGTGAGAGTCATAGCAAACATGCTGAATTTCCTTAGCTCCCTGAGAGTAAAGGGTGAACAAAATTGCTGGCACATAAAATGATGGGGACGTCCAATTCTTCTGAATTGCACTATTCTGTAAAATTCAGGGTTTTATTGATAGAGCCATGTACTCAAGATCCAAAGCTGTTCAAGAAATGTAAACTTCAGCTACATCCATGTCTTGGTGTTGAACAGGTCAATAGCTGCTTCATAAGCAATGGTCATTATTTCTTCAGTTTAAGATAATCCATTATATTTAAGCTCTTAGAAGACTGGTTGCTGAGAGAACAAGGCTGTCGTCTTCAACCTTATTTTCATGACAGTGAAATCCAGGTTACTGAAACTGCATTGAGGTCCATGCATCCACTACAGATAATTAATGATCTGCATTGTCACTGCCAATGTAAGGTGGGTAGGGAATTTGGGATGTAATAGCTTTTAAAAGGTTGCTGCTGATTTCTGTTGCATTTGCCCTTTGCAATTGGCTGCTGAAAAGAAGATGGTTATGCATGGAGAGTCAAGTGTCAGACTGTCCTATTTTAATGTGGAGTCTCTGATGCAGATGCATGTCAGAGAAAGATGTCAATTTTGGGGCTAAGGGAAACCTACCCGAATACATGTACAGCAAACATGACAAACAATTGCAAACTGTTCATTCGATAAATCAAAGGGCTAGATGAGGAAGAGGTTGCCCTGTCTGAGATGGAGTGCTGAGGTATTGTGACTGAAATGAATGCCTATATCAAGAACGAGTTCATGCTATGACGCTGAATCAACACCACGGAAGATACTAGACCACCACTTCACATCTTTCATTACAAACTATGATGTCTCTAATATTTTCTTTGCTTCACAAGTGTTGCATGCTTTTCATCAATTCAATATGGATACCTCAAGTGATTTGCATACCTTATTGTCTTTAATTCACACAAGATGGGACGCAGGCTGGACATTTGATTATAGCTCACAATGCACCTAAATGCTGAAGGCAGCTATTTCTAAAGGATTGGATTGTTGCTATCACCAAGAGAAAAGCTGTCATGGTGGTAGATGATTCAACAAGCATTGTCTACATTCAAAATATGAAGGATAGGAGCATTGGAGGATGTGGCTGAAGGAGATCTTGGTGGTTTTGCATCTTTTCAATAAAATATTAAGTATGTAGTTTAACATGCTTGCCTTTCATTCATCATTAACATGGTGATACATCTGCCCAGAAGCAGCATGACACTCTGGCCTTGCTATTATGAGTGGAACCTTTTCTTATATAGCTCATTCCAAACCAGAAACATACTATTAATCATATTACATACTATAAATTACATACCATAAATCATAACCCGGACATTCTTTCTTCCACCTTCTTCCATTGGGAAAAAGATACAGAAGTCTGAGGTCATGTACCAACCGATTCAAGAACAGCTTCTTCCCTGCTGCTGTCAGACTTTTAAGTTGGTCTTTTTCTACATCCTAGCTATGACTGTAACACTATATTTGGGTTTCCTTTTCTATGAACAGTATGTTTTGTCTGTACAGTGTGCCAGAAACAATGCATTTCACTGCATGTAATACATGTGACAATAACTAATCAAATCAAATCCATGGTTAAGGCTGCTCACTAAACACTAGGGGTGTGCCTTAGACTTGTGTTGGACCTATTGCAATCGTCCAATTTCTGTTTCAGATGCCTTGGATAAATTCAGTTGTAAGTGAAGCAGTAGTAATTTGGTTCAAATGCTTAACTAAGTGTTCTTATTTATTGTTTCCTCCTTAAATTTAGTGTTAATATTGGTCTGATTATGCTTCTGTGAAGCATCTTTCAATTTCTTTCCTCCATGAAATATGTTACGTACATGTGAGTTTTTGTACTTTTGTTTTAATTTATATGGCAGTAAAAGTTTCAAATCAGTGGAAGCAGAAATCCTGCATTACAGAAAAGATTTTAGTTTCTCTGAGGCTGCTTAAAAAATGACTGTGGGTCATATATTTTCATTCAAGGTGGACTTCCAGCTCATTCTTTACCTTTGCCACAAAGGAATGATTTATGATTCACAAAATGTATTTTCATTGTGCTTTGGTAACCCTTAACTAATAACTTGATTTTTGGGAAGGAAGTGAAATTCAATCCATAGAGCATAAGACATGACTACACATGTAACAACCCGTCCTGTAGAAAGGATTTGTGTCAGCTTTAGTTTAATTTCTCGTAATCTTGTCTTGAAATTTGAAGGTTATAGGTTCAAATCAGAGGCCAAGACATGATCACATAATTTCAGAAACTTCAGCACGTTACTGCCACAGGCACAGAGTTCAGCTTTATATCGAACTCTGGCTGCTTGCTCAGGTGGAAGGATTCTGTGAAGCTATTCAAAGAAGAACAGAAGTATCTCCCATTATTCTTGCCATAGCACATCTCTCAGTTACCACCAAAAGCACATGATCCAGCCATTGATTACATTGTTGTGTGACTTGGAGCACAAACATGCTGCAATGTTTCACTCGGCAAAAATGCTTCAAAAGTATGTCATTTTGAAATTCTCGGAACACTGTCATTCCCACACAGTTATTCCTACAGATTTAAGGAAAATGAACACTTTATTTTTTTAAGAACTGCATTGAAATAAAATGCAATTGAAGATGTCAGGTGACATCCCTTCCTGTCTGGCACTATACATAAAACTGGTAAACTGGTGGTGGGCAACCAGTGACCCACAGGGCCACATGAAGCCCATCTAGGTTCTGAATGTGGCCCATAAGACATTTTGTTGACAATTGCCCAGGTAGAGGGTTGCCACTTTCTGCTGATTTCCATCCACATAGCTTTTTCTTACTGGTATGATTGAAATGATACACACAAAAAGCAAGGGCAACTGAAGCAAGGTGCACATTGATTGCACATAACATTGACGGTGAGAGCTGTGTGTTTCCCCTGTATCCGAAGCATCAATATTTCTTTTGTTTTCACTGTTTGAAGTTGATGACAATTCTACTCATATATGAATAATTAAGCATTTTCTATAACTTGTTATGAAATATTCAGCATATATTCAATTCCATTCATAGGGTCATGTCTAATCCAGAAGATCAACTTCAATTTTGCAGCCACTGAGATGAAGGAGAGCCACTCATGTGTGATCCACTCAAATAGGTTATCCATCACTCTATTAATATTGGAAGTTAGCAGCTTATTATTAAAATGTAAATGCCCTTTTCTTTGGGACATTAAAATGCAAATTATTTTTCCAGTGCATTTTAAAGGTTGCTATTGTCCAAATATTCGCACAATGGCCCTACAGAGTTGAAATCAACAAAATGAGTGTGAGGAAAACCCATGCCACCACAAGGACACAAAAGAGGCTGAAATTCAAACTGTATTGGGTATCAATCCTTCAGTTGTCAGGGATCATTTGAAGAAGAGAATAACATATTATAGTCACCTGATAAAATCCATATTGTGAACATTTATGAACATTCATTTTGAGAGCAGTCTCATTTCAGCCAGTCTGGAAGACAGACCCTAGGCAGGATTTTACAGCACCACTCATCCCAAAACTGTAAAATCCCACCTGTGATCAGCAGACCTTTTAATGCTCTGCCTCATACCTGCTCCAATTCTCATGGTGGGCATGCCAATAGAACTCCGGCCAGAGACTCAGAGAGAAGAGTTCTCACCCAGAAAGCAAAGGACCTTGCCTAGAATCCACTAACAAACAGAAAATTGGATCGAATCATTTACGTCCCAATCCGAAGAACCAAGCTATATCTTTGCTACAAGGGCTCAAAAACACCTTGATTGGAACAGGGCCAGAAACTTGGCACTGCCAGTAATAAGCCATGTGATAATTTTATTTGTGTAATGTAGAATTATGGGATGCTGGAAAGGAGACCTCTGGAAAAAGTTATGTTACAAGATAATGAAGGTGTAACTGAAGCATTAGTGGACAACAAAGGAAAAACATTTGCCATTTGGAATAGGAAAGAATATATTACTCTCTACTATATTTCCAAAATCCTGTTCCGCCCATGAAATCTACTTAATCAATTTCTAATGTTCAGTTTTATTGGGATGATTTTAATCAAGTGGGCTCTTGGATGGGGACTTCACCCACCAAAATCCCATATCAGGAAATTACAAATGTATTTTCTCTGATTTTTGGTCCATTAATTTAATATATAAAATCATGGGGACCATCGCCTTAGTTTCCCATATGCTCCTGCCAGACAAGGCTAGCGTATCTTCATTAAGTTGGTCCTAGTACATCAAGATTTCATATCCTATCCTGAGTTGGCTCAGTTGTGAAACAATACTTTATAGTCTACATTTACTGAAGGCCATTAGTTCAAAAATAAAAGCTGACTTTAGCATTGTTCTCACTATGAACCGATGAGGTCATAAACATAAAGTTTGTGACATTAAAAAAAGTCCATCCTGATAGCTGTGTTGTTAGCAGGATATGTGAACTTTTGGTTACTAGACTTCCCTGAACCTCATCTGGATTGTGAACAAAATAATGTTTGAATCTCAAACAAAATTTAAGCTAAGGTATCACGATTTGTTTCCATTCCATACACATCTTAAATTGATGGCAGATTTTGAAATATAACTATAAAGGAAAATCTGCTTAACTATTCATCTTCTATGGAAATAAAAGTAAAATTGCTCCTAAGTAAAAGTACTTCATTATTTAGTGTTCAGAAATTCATAAACATTCTAAATGAATTGAATTTTCTTCTGCTTAATTTAAGAGCAATTCCATTTGGATGTTAACCATTGTATAGATTAATATTAAATATTTAGCAGTTTGTAAGTTGAATATTCTTCTGAAGTAAGTGTCATACTTTTAGTAAAACATTTTGGATTGGGCTGTAAAGAAAGATACTCAGATTTTTGTACTGTGTTAGAGTGTTCCAGGGTTCTGAGCAGCCTGTTCTTCATTACTACTCAGACATTGAACTATCTTTAGTGCTCAAAATATAGAAAATAAGAACTAGAGTAGGGCATTTGGCCCTTTGAGCCTGCTTTACCATTCAGTGTGATCATGGCTATCCTCTGTCATAAGCAATAAATTAAAAAATTAGACATAGTATTCCAATTATCCTTAGAATCCCAATCTTCACTGTGTTTTTCAACTACTTCACTTCAGAATGTAGCTGCAATGTTAGAAAGGCTCTTCAACTTCAAATTTTGTTTGCTGAAATGTGGAAGCTTTTGTTATGCCATTGTCTGAATACTAGTAACACCAAGGCTTGAGCACATACATGATGTCCATTTGTAAATATTAACACTTCATCAGTAATACAATTTATCTTCTTAGCGAATGCTAAGTCTCTAAGCCAGCAGTTTCTTCCAGTCCTGCTGTGTTGAGTACAGATAGGTCTGTGCTGAGTCTGTGTATTGGACACGTTTCTCTGATGTGGTGCATAGTTTGCTGTCTCCCACATGTGAAGGAGTGATGATTGCCAGGATAGGGAACAATAGAGTGGTGTTGAGCACAGTGTTCCAGTAATGTTAAGACATGGTAACATTCAGCTGAGTGTCATCCTCTGTATGGAGGATGATCTTGAGCAAAGAGGGCATAGTATTCTGCTACTGAGCGTGCAAATGTTAAAGTTTGGAGGACAGTTGAGCCACATTGAGCTAGCTAGTTTGTCAATCAAGTTGTTTCTGGATTTGAGCTTGGTTGTAGATGTTTTTAGATGTTTGCAGAAGATCAGTGTCCTATTTAAGGTCACTCTGAGGTATATTGGAGTTGGGTGGTTCTTTAACTTGTAGCCATTCATTTGGAAGTTGAGCTCTTTAATGGCTTTTATATCATAAAGACGGAATAAATTGGATACTGTTTTGTCAAGGGCTTAGCTCAAGTCACTATGTGTTGCAGTATTATTCACATCTTTACAATTCCTTGTTTCAGGTCCAATAGTACAATTATAATCTAAATTACATGCCCATCCTTATCCTGCTGCAATGCTCCAGTGAAGTCCATTGCAAGCAAGAGGAGCAGAACCTCATTTTCTGATTGGTATGTTGCAGCTCTTGGGGCTTGATATTGAGTTTGGCAATTTTAGATTTTGACCTTTTGCTTTCATCTTAAACCCTCTTTTTAAAAACAATTCCTTAAGTGTATTGCCTTAATGCAAATCCCACTCTCACACCAAGCCAACTGTCTTTTGTTCTTAAAGTTGCTATTTTTTGTTGCAGTTTCTATGGTTCTAACACATTTTCCTTCACTTCAGTTCTGTCGAGGAGTCTAAGGACTCAAAACATTGGCTATAACCTACTAGGATGGCAGTGTCAACGGTGGGTCCCTTTGAAAGCCCCGTTGGGAGAATTTACCTAATGTGTGGAATGGGCATTGTGTCTGCATTGGGGTGGGAGAGGCGTTGTTTGTGAAGAGGGGTGGGAGCAGAGCCTTTAAAGAATGTTGGGGCAGTGCCAGTGACAGGGAGTCTTGATGCCAGGAAGAGTGGGGGTTGATATGTTGGAGCGAGGTTGTTCCCCTTCTGAGTATGGGGACTGGGGGTTGCTCCCTTGCCTGCTAGGAGGTCACGATCTCTGTGGAGGTTTGTGGGAAATGGAGGGTGTCACAATGTCCAAGAGGGAGGGCTTTAAACATAACTGAGACTGAGGTGCCCTTTTAAAAGTATGCACCACTCTCAAAACTCCAGCATTGCTGATGTGTTTAGGCCCTGCCCCTCCAGCCGGCTGTGTAATCTTTGCCAGCATTCTGAAATTGCAGAGAGTGCTGTTAAATTAGGAACAAAAAGGTGATGGTGAAGTTTGCAAGTTTCACACAGTTTTTCTCTCCTGATCCAGCACTCTGAGCAATCCGTTAACACTTGATCCTCTTCTAATAGATGTTAGGAGACTTGCTTAGTTTTCCAGTGTCCTCTGACCATGTTTCAGCTTCCAGCATCCGCAGTATATCCACAGTATTTGACTTAGTTGATGATGATTGTCAGAAGCCCTTCATTTGGAATATTTTCTTTTGTAAACTGTTTTTCTAAGAACGTACTATCCAAGAATCAAAGAGAGTTGCTGCTGACAGTTTTCCAGCTCTTTAAAAAGGCCACTGGGGGTATAGTTTAACCTGTGCTGAGGTTTCCTGTCTCACTCATGAGAAAAAGTTTGGGGAACTAACCCCTATGCTCGGTGGCCACCCTGCAGCCAGTTCTAACACACTGAAGAGTGTTAAGTAGCTGGAGGTGGGTCATTCTGGGGAGGAAGTCCCACATTTAAGAGCTGTTGGCTATCTGATTGGATGGCAGATCTCTAGCCCTGCATCCATCAGGAGTGGTAGCCCCTATTGGGACTGCATCCAGTACTCCAGAAGAAGAGCAAGGAGCGAGATTAAAGGTAAACCTTGGCAGCTGTTAGTAGCACCAGTACACAGGGCCCTAACAGTGGTGAGTTTTTCTTTATATTCATTCATGGTACATGGGCATTGCTAGCCAGCCAGAATATATTGCTCATCCCTAGATACCCCTGAGAAGGTGATGTTGATACAACTGAGTGGTTTGCTATGCCATTTCAGAGGGCAGTTGAGAATCAACCACATTCTTGTGGCTCTGGAGTCTCATGCAGGACAGGTCGGGAAGGACTGGAGAGTTCTTTCCCTAAAGGGGCATGAGTGGAATTGACAGTGGTTTCATGATCATTAGTAGATCCTTAATTCCAGATTTTTTTTATTGAATTCAAATTCCAGCATTTGCCAAGACTTGATTTGAACCTGAATCCCCAGAACGTTAGCTGAGTTTCTGGATTAAAAATCTAGTGATAAAAATATTAGGCCATCATCTATCCTAGTGGAAAGACAGTAGAGGTTGAGGTACAAATGCAAGGCAAGGGAAGGCTTCCCATCACACAAAAAAACCCCATTTGCTTGCCAGCTGAAAAGTTGTAGCTGAGGGGAAAATGAATCTCAATTGGTGATTAACTGACCACTTACCAGCCTCAATTTGGGTGAGGGCAGATGGGTTACTCTAGGCCTCTCCCACTACATGTAGAATTGTAGCAAATTCAGCAACAGATGGGCAGGTAAATCAACAGTAGAATTTTCTGGGCCACCTGCTGCAAACCTGTCCTTTGGAGACAGTACAATTCTGTCCTAGTAGTGTAAGCTATATAAGACAGCAAATAAGTTTTGTAGTTCTTCTGTTAGATTGCATAACTTAATGCAGAATGACTGAACTTGAAGAACAAGCAATAGCATGGCTTATTTTCTTATACCAACACTAAAGCGGCCAAGGGTAGTTCCATCTCATAGGATGGAATTTATGGAATTTTCAGAATCAGCCCTAATAAATTATTTGTAGTATGCTCCTAGTCTATAGTGCTTGATGCTGGAACCTCATTGATAAAGCTGAATTTAAGTCAGTAACATGTTCCAGGAATTACTTTATATGGAAATAGATGGAAGTCTGCTTTTAGTGTGCTATTAAGTGCAGGAAGAGATGAAAATATTATATGGGCAAAATAAGAAGTGGCAGACTTGGAAGCTTGCCCAACAGTTGGAGTAGCACAGAAAGAAATAACTTATATTTATATAGCAACCTTCATGTCCTCAGGAAGTTTCAAAGCACTTCACAACCAATGAATTACTTTGGCATAAGGTCACTGTTGTAGAACATTGAACATAGAACATTACAGCGCAGAACAGGCCCTTCAGCCTTCGATGTTGCGCCAACCAATTATGAAAAAAAAACATAGACCCTCCAAACTAAACCATTCCCTTCTCTTCCATAAATTTATCAACTAACCTCTTAAACGCCACCAAACTTGGCGCATCTACAACTGCCGCAGGCAGGGCATTCCACTCCCTAACCACCCTCTGGGTAAAGAACCTACCTCTGATATCCGTCCTATAACTATCACCCCTTAATTTAAAGCTGTGTCCCCTCGTGCTAGCTTTCTCCATCATAGGAAAAAGGCTATCACTGTCCACCCTATCTAAACCTCTAATCATCTTATATGCTTCAATAAGATCCCCTCTTAGCCGCCTCCTTTCTAACGAAAACAACCTCAAATCCTTCAACCTCTCTTCATAGGACCTGCCCTCCATACCAGGCAACATACTAGTAAACCTCCTCTGTACCCTCTCCAATGCCTCCACATCTTTCTTATACTGTGGGGACCAGAACTGCACACAATACTCCAAGTGCGGCCGCACTAGAGTTTTGTACAGTTGCAACATGATGCTGCGGCTCCTAAATTCAATCCCACTACCAATAAAAGCTAAGACTCCATATGCCTTCTTAACAACTTTATCCACTTGACTGCCTACTTTCAGGGATCTATTGACACATACACCAAGATCCTTCTGTTCCTCAACACTATTAAGAGCCCTACCATTAGCCCTATACTCTACACATTTATTGTTCCTGCCAAAGTGCATTACCTCACACTTTTCCACATTAAACTCCATTGGCCACCTCTCGGCCCAGCTCTGCAACTTGTCCAAGTCCCTCTGCAAACTATAACACCCCTCTTCACTATCTACCACTCCACCAACTTTAGTGTCATCTGCAAATTTACTAATCCATCCTTCAATACCCTCATTCAGATCATTTATAAAAATTACAAACAGCAGGGGCCCCAAAACAGACCCCTGAGGTACACCACTTGTCACCGAACTCCACGATGAATATCTCCCATCAACCACCACCCTATGTCTTCTATCTGCTAGCCAATTCCTAATCCAATTAGCTAAATCACCTTCTATCCCATACATCTGTATTTTCTGCAGAAGTCTTCCATGGGCCACCTTATCAAACGCCTTACTAAAGTCCATATATACCACATCAACCGCCTTACCGCCATCCACCTCTTTGGTCACTTTTTCAAAAAACTCAATGAGGTTAGTAAGGCACGACCTACCCTTCACAAAACCATGCTGACTATCCCCAATCAATTCATTTCTCTCTAAATAACTATAAATCCTATCCCTAATGATTCTCTCCAATACTTTGCCCACAACAGAAGTAAGACTCACCGGCCTATAATTCCCTGGAAAGTCTCTCTTCCCCTTCTTGAACAATGGGACCACATTCGCTATCCTCCAGTCTTCCTGAACTATACCCGAAACCAACGACGACCTGAAGATCAGAGCCAGAGGCTCTGCAATCACCTCTCTTGCCTCCCAGAGAATCCTAGGGTAAATCCCGTCCAGCCCAGGGGACTTATCTAACTTCAAACCCTCAAGAATATCTAGCACATCCTCCCTATCTACTTCAATACTTTCCAGTTGTTCTGGAAAGTATTTCCAGAATATGTTGTAACATAGGGAAATGAGGCAACCAACTTTCATATAAGGTGCCAAATTTGATAAATGAGTAAAAATCTGTTTTGGTGGTATTTATCTACGGATAAATGTAGCCAGGTCATTGAGGAGACTTCCTCTGTTTTTCCTCCATGAAGAGTCCCAGAGTACTTCAGTTAACTTTCAACTGAAAACTGACACTTTGAACATTATTATATTCCCTCAGTATGTAACTGTGACCGTGTTTTCTAATCTTTCAAGTAGGGCTTCAGCCCAAGATCTTCTAAGTCAGAGATAGAAATGCTATCTCTGAACCAAAATTGAAATGCAGCGTATTTCAGTGTGGTTACTGAAACAAGGCTACCCCAGAATACCTCCCTCAATTGAGGAACAGTTCAGCAGGTATCTAGGGGGTGAAATCTGTGCAGACTGCCTGCAGCTTCTGAGGGCATTGACAGAAGAAGATATTAAGAAATAACATTAAGAAATCTGCAGTGGAAAAACTGCTTAGCTGTACCATACTACAGATATGTGCTTCAAGCATGCATATCACTGACTGCTGTGTATTTACTGTTGGTCTCGGTTAAGTCCTCACATTTGGCTACTGTTGCAAGGATTTGTTCACTGGGTCTCACTAAGAGGTCCAGAGGCTTGTAAGGTTGAACTGTAGTGTTCATTCACAACAAATAACTACATACATAAGTATAGGTATAATCCAAGCTATGAAATAACTCCATGCTTACTGCTATGCAGGCCTTTATGACTCAGGTTGCTTGTCATATGATCTTTATATCACACTGTGGACAGTACTATTCACCAGTCTCACATTAACACTTGCTGTGCAAAAATCACCTTTGTACTACACCTACAGATCTCATTGCTTTCCAGTTCATCAATTATGTTATGGGTCATGTTTAGGATGATCCATCCCAAGCAATCCACCCCCATAACTTGGTAGCTGAGTGTCTCCAGGGATTGGTTGAACATGTGGGTGTGTACTGTGTGTGTGATGCTCAGCTTGCTGGTCATCATAAGATTCTTTGTTACCGAACTTTATCACACATCTTATTTTGGGGCTATGACTAACTTGCTGACATACACAATAGTTAAGTGGCTACTGTCAATTACTTCTCTAATTTGGGAATGTAGCAATGAAGTAACTTATATAAAAATGATGGCACAGAAACGGGCCATTGGCCTGTCAGATTTCCAGATGTCTAGTCTTTATGCTCCAAACTAAACAACTCCCATCCTACTTCAGCTGAACCCAGAGGCATTTTTTCTACTTTTTTTTCTCTCATGTATTTATTTAGCTTTCCTCTAAGTGCTGCTTGATCAATGAGATCCCAGCATCAAGGCAGTATAGAACAGAAGCATACTACAAATGATTTGTTAGGCTGTTTCTATTCAGTTAGCCAGGTTGATTTATTCATCAGTCATCTGTTTGATACTTGATGAGAACATGATACACCAATTAAGAAAAGGCAGAATCAACAACGTTGCAAGAACAGATGACACTGCAGCCACCTTCATTGCCATCTACATGATAAATGGTTTTTCATCAGTGTCCTTACATCAAATGACACTGACCTAAAGCTGGTTACATATTGAACTGTTCCCATGGAAGTATTTTTCCACTTACCAGGTTGGCTGGTCTGCAGGCATCATTGGTGACATAATGGCAACTGTTGCTAGTCTCACCCTGGTTCTTGTTGATCTATCATACTTCACCAAGCATTTTGTGTTCTTTGCCATTTTAATCATTAAAAATTCACTCAACTCGCTGATCACCACAAGGCTCTTTATTGATGCACTTTATCATTCCTTCACATCCTGTGGAAGTCTTTACTGTACATGTTTCGTGTCTACCTTTTTAGGTTTTTTTGCTCTGTTGGAGTCTGGAACATTATTGAATTACAGTCAATGTTACACTGAAATTCCAGACAGTATAGTGCTTTCACCTTTCCCTTAAATCCTAGTTACTGTTAGAGGAAAGAAGTTGAAACAAAAAACACTTTGATGAAAACATGTTTCATACATGTGCCAACAAAAAAAAAACAGAAGCCTGGACTAAAACCATATGACAAAACTCGAAATAATAAAAAGCTTTGACCCATTAAAAGTTCCATATCCCAGAGGCACATGCCAATTGGCCGGCCCAATCCCAGTCTTTCTGGGTAGAAAATTGTGAGCTATCATTTTTATTTATTGTGACACTTAAATTAAGTTATAGCTCCTTTTTTGGCAATATCACTTTAAACTTGTCTAAAATGTCGTCCGAAACAGATTTCCAAACTGTCTTTACCTCTTATGTATTGAGCCAAGTACCATTACTGAGGATAATAATAAAGAAAAGACTTGTGTTTGTTGGCTTGAGGGGAAAGATGAGACAATAGGAGTGATTTTAACCCAAAACCTCTCTTCCGGGAGTCATACTTACCTTTATGTCCAAAGGGAGACTCCCATGACAGGTTCATGTTTGTGTGATCCTGTTTTAAACCATGACAATGTGATATCACTTCAGTGCAGTGTCAATAGAAGGTGGGAGGGGGTGTTTGCAGATGCGGGGAGGTGGTCAATATCTGATGAGGGGAAGAGTTAATAATATTAAAATTTACTGAAATGCATATAAAGCAGTGTAAACTGATTTTAAATTTGCAACTTTATTCCAGACAATGTTAGGGAGAGCTGGTTTAATAAATTAAAAGTATTCATACATGTGCACGAATAGATGTAGTCCTGAACTTAATACACATTAGGGGCACTGACACCCTCCATCTGACAGCACTCTATGTGACCTTAGTTGAGGTTTGTCCAAAATGAAGAAATGTTTTTACTACAGCATCACGCTGATGAGCACAAAAATTCAAGAAAATAAAGTAAAACCGATTAATATATTTTAGATGAACAAATATAGGAAGCAGTGGCCGAGTGGTATTATCGCTAGATTATTGATCCAAAAACTCAGCTAATGTTCTGGGGACTCTGGTTCAAATCCCGTCATGGCAGATGGTGGAATTTGAATTCAATTCTTTTAAAATCTGGAATTAAAAACCTAATGATGACAATGAAACCATTATCGATTGTCAGAAAAACCCATCTGGTTCACTAATATCCTTCAGAGAAGGAAACCTGGTCTGGCTTTCATGTGACTCCAGAGCCATAGCAATATGGTTGACTCTCGATTGCCCTCCAAGGGCAACTAGGGATGGGCAATAAATGCTGGTAAGCGACATATCCCACAAATGAATAATAAAAAAAAAACTAATTTCTTAAACAAGCCAAAATATTATGATTGCAGTCTTAAGCCCACTTTGAACTAAATTCAAGTGGGCATTGTTACCAGGCAAGGGTGCAAGAACATACATTTCTCTTTGGCTGCATTATTAGCAGAAGCATGAAAAAAGGTAGAAGGGGAGATAGTGATCCTCAGCAGGAGGATAAATCAATCTAGGGCATTCATGAAACAATTCTCCTATCCTAACCTCTGCATAAAACAACATATCTGACATCTTCATTTCATCCTTACTGAAAGCAGCTGTCTGCTGCAGCCACAACTGCAAACTTAGGCCAGGGTAAGGAGAGATTGGCTCTGAGGGTGACCATCACCATGAACTTTTCTATGTCTGGATCCTTCTTTACGCTGAAACCAGGCCTGTCACTAAGCGGGGGAGGAGAGGCCATTAATGTGATCCGCACCTGCATCCGCACAGATGGCCGCTTCGAAACCCGGGAATGGTGGCAAATCGATTTGCGCCCCCAAAACGGGTACAAAGGTGGTTTAAGTGCATTTGTATGCATTTAAATTGAATTAATGAACTGCCCATCCAACTTTATCAGCATTTCCCCCTTTATCACTTTGTTTGCCAATCCGGAACCGCGCTGCTATAGACCTGCTAAATAAAAGTCTGAATTGGGGCTCCAGCTGGTGTAGAGATGTGTTCAGAGCTTCCAACAGCTTCCTGACTCAGATTAGTGGTGGCGAGGGAGGCGGGTTAGATCATTCTTTGGTTGTGTGTGTGAGGAGTGGGGTGGAGAGAGAAGAAAAGGTGGGTCAGATGTTCCTCTGGGGGAAGGGAGGGGTGTTGGATAAGGACAGACTATTCTCTGGGGGAAGGATGAGTGAGATCAGATTGTTGTCTGGGGGGGAGGAGTGATGATTGAGGCCCAGACCATTCTTTGGCAGGGATGAGTGAGACACGTTGTTGTCGGGGCGGGGGTAAGATGTATCTCAAGTGGGGGGATGTAAGTGGATTTCTGGCGGGGAAGGGCAGACGGATCTCTGATGGGGGGGCAGATATATCGTTGCTGGTGGCGTGGGGGAGGGCTGGGTGTCTACTGCCAGACACAGGTAGAAGTAGATTGTGTTGGTGAGGGGTGCATTTATATTGGGATTCTCATTCCAGGTCTAATATGACATCAAGATTGCAAACAGGTTAGGTTAGTCTCAGACTGTTATCAAGGAAAGGATTGAAGGATTAGGGAATGGAGTTTGGAACTGGGATCAAAGACTTTCCACTATATACATAAACAATATTCTGACGATGATTAAATAGATAAGAATAGAACCTGATGAGAGCAGTCCCATTCAGTTGGATGACAGCAGAGAGATATTTGAAAAGGATAGTGTACTTAACCATGGCAAAGGCTTTATGGAGATTGAGAAGGATGATGAAGTACCTTTGTCACAGTCACGTAGGTTGTCATTTGTGACTTCTATAAGAATAACTATGAAGTGAGATGGAAACATGATGGGTGGGATACAAACATGGAGTTTTGGGAAAGATGGTCATGGAAAATTGGAACACATTCAGGAACTTTGGAGAAGAAAGGAAAGCTTATGCTTAGCAATAATTTGCAAGCTGATAGGTTCAGGGAATGTTTTTTTCTCAGGAGGAGCTGATGATGGCAGATGTAAAGGAGAAGGGGACAGTATCCCAAGAGAGAAAGCTGTTACCTATATCAGCCAACCTGGGAATGAAAGCAAAATACTTCAGATCATAGAATCCTACAGTGTGAAAGGAGGCCATTCGGCCCATCAAGCCTGCACTGATAACAATCTCACCCAGGCCCTTTCTTAGTATTCCCATATTTACCCTGCTAATCCCTCTGATACTAAGGGGCAATTTAGCATGGCCAAACAGTCTAACCTGCACATCTTTGGACTGTGGGAGCACCCGGAGTAAACCCACACAGACACAGGGAGAACCTGCAAACTCCACACAGATAGTCACCCAAAGTCAGAATTGACCCCAGGTCCCTGGTGCTGTGAGGCAGCAGTCCTAACCACTGTGCCACCATGCTGCCCCAATAAAAATAAAAACAGAAGGCGCTGGGAAAAAAAACTCAGCAAGTCTGGTAACATCTGTGGAGGGAGAAACAGATTGAACATTTTTGATGGGATTTTATGGCCTCGCTCAAGCGAAACCAGAAATTCCCACCTGAGGTCAACAGACATTCCGTAAGGCAGTAGAATTCCAGCGTTTGAGTCGACTATGGAACTGAAGAAAGGTAGAAATTTGATGAGTTTTCTTTTGTTGAAAAAGGGGAGGTTCAGGTGGAGCAAAGGGAAATGTCTAGGATAGGTTAGAGAGTGGGTTGGGGTCCATTAATTTACAACAGATTTGAATCAGAGTATCTGCATCCCAATACAGCAGATTTTACATTCCTCTGTTCCTTATCAAATTTTTCTTTCAACAGAAGGTGAGTAGTGAGAGGGTGGGTTCAAGCGACAGACATGTCGCTGCAAAATTACATCCATCATGTGACCGTGTGTCATCCCAGCAGGAAACTCTGCCAACTGCTTTCTGGTTTTCTCCCATGTATCTGTATGTGGCCATTTTTGAACAGCCAATGTTTCCTCATAGATATCCTAGGTTTAGAAATTAGTCTTGAACCCTTTCCTGGACATCCTCGGATGCTCAGGGCAAGACTTACAAAAATGGCAGGCTGTAACCAACTAGCTGTCTATTGAATCTCACTCTATGTTTAAAAGCAGTGTAGAGACTTGCAAGCTATGATTTGGCCATCCCTGGGATAGAGACATGGTTATGTAAAAAATTAGATACATAAAAACTTATAAATAAAGGGAAATAGAGAATGGATACAAGATATTGGAAGAAGTGAGCGAGACTTATGATCAGGGGTCCCGTAGTGGGACCTTATAAAAGCTGTGCCTTTTATAAGTGACTCTCTCTGTGTGAGTTCAGTAAGCAAAGGCATTAACCATTGACTGTTCTGAATTCCCAAATGTTTAATGGATAAATTTTAATGTTTCCTCTGATTTGAAGTAGAGCTAAATGTAGCTCCCTCTTACACTGTCTGTAAGGTCTCTCCCCATCTTGGTGTAATTTTTGTGTGTAATTTTCCCACTTCAAGTAACTTTCTCTCTATCTTATAATGGAATGCAGCTTTCTCTCTGGATTAAACAGGGCAGACTCAGAAAAGATGTTCCCAATGCTGGGGGCATCCAGAATTAGGGGTCATAGTTTGAGGATAAGGGGTAAACATTTCAGCACTGAAATGAGGAGAAATTTCTTCATCCAGCGGGTGGTGAATATATGGAATTAAGGCCAAAATGTTGTCTGATTTCAATAAGAAATTAGATATAGCACTTGGGACTAAAGAGATCAAGGGATATGGAGGGAAGAGGGGAACCAGGATATTAAATTCAATAATTGCCTTGATCAAAAATAAATTGTGGAGCAGGCTTAATAGACCAAATGGCCTACTGCTTCTAGTTTCTGTATTTCTACATCTGCTGTGCAGCCTGCTTCTCTTTGCCTTAGCTTCATCGCTCTTTCAGGAAATTGTTTCAAAGTTCAGCTGGACTGTGATCACAGGTAATGTGCAATGCAGATCTATGACCAGTTTCAAAACAAATGTATAAATAAAACTGGCAACTGATCATTGTTGTGCTTTTCTTGAATGCCTGTCTTGTGTGTGCTTTTGCCTGCCCCAGTGCTGCTACACATTGCTCCCTCAGTGGCCATAACATGGCTGGCGGAAAGTTGCTAAATTGCATTGGAAGAAGTTGCAGTGGAGAATAACCTCAATACCTCTGCACCTGGGAAGCTCAGCTTTTTGGACTACATCATTTTCGTATAGGTGGCAGCAATCCGCAATGGCTGGCTAAGAGGCAACAGCACGGCTTTTGGGATGGAAGACAAATACAACCATTCTGAGAAAGGAACCACTTCTGCCCCCAGGGACAGTGTCTTAGCAATCCTAACAACGTTTTGGAAGGACTGGAGTGCTGTAAGCCCCTTTGAACACGAGTATCTGTAGATATGATGGAGCTGTCTGAGTTTGCAAGACAGCCAACTGCGCTTGCATGACTTCAGAAAAGAATCCATTGCAGGAGCCAGATGTTAACTGATTTTGGCTTGTGAGACAATGGAAAATGAGACAATTGGCCATCAGACACAGCATAATGTTGGTGTTTCTATACTTATTGATTTGCTCATCAGTTCAATACAGGAATCATCCAATCTCTGGTGGCTGCCAGCTCAGACTGCTGCCTCACAACTGCAGATATCACTGTACAAAAGAGTTTGCAGGGAACTGCAAAGCTTGCCCTAAAAGCACGGGAAAGCAGAAAGCTGATTTTGCAGATCTCCCAATCTGAACAGAACATGAAAGGGAACCCTCCCTGTACTAAAGGCTACAGACAATGATGTTTGGTGGTTTTAGAACAAAAGAAGTAATCTACCTGCTAATAATAAGAAAATAAGCTGAAAAGTTTTAAGAAAATTCTGGTCCTGAAGTGGACTATGCTGGCTGTAAGCAAAATTAACAAAAAGAATAGTACATCAAGAAAGAAAAACTAACAAGTGAAGCAGCTAAGAAACAAAATAAAAATGCTGCAGAAATCATTAAAGAAATCTTTCACCAGGTAAAAAGAGAAATTGGAGTTTTCAAAAGGTCCAAATGGAAGAGCTGCAGATTCCTGCAAAAATTCAAGTCGCACAGACAGAGAGAGTGGAAGGGAAACAGCAGCTGTGGCAGTTAAAAGAAAAGTTGACTTGTCTTAAAGTGGTAATGCATTTCAAGTTGTATAACATTTAGTAAAACAACCACAAAAAGGAACTAAGGACAGGGACAAAAAAAAATTAGAGAGGGCCCTAGATAGAGGGCAACTCTGAAAAGAGAAGGCAACTCTAAAAAAGGGGTCCATAAGCAATGTAAGAACTCAAAGGAAGAAACTGGAACATCAAGAAAGAGGCAAAGCTGGAGGTCAGAAGACGTAAAAAGTCCACATGCAAGAAGCAATGCCAGACGCAGAGTAGTCTTTAAAAGTTCCCTGAAAAGCAGGCACAGAGAAACCCCAGAGATGGGAGTGCCAGAAGCAGGGCAACAAAAGACCTCAGGAAGGCAATCAAAGACCCAAAAGAAGGGCATTGAAAAGTATGTGCTCAGTATAACTCCAGCCAATAGAAAATGTTTCTCCTGATGCACATTGACTCTTGTTTTGGTAGGTCTCTTGATCCCATATTCTGTCAAATGCAGACTTGATATCAAGGTAGTCACTCTCACCTCACCTCTGGAATTCTGCTATTTTACCCATATTTGACGCATGAGTTCAGGAACTAAATGATCCTGTTGCAAGGCCTCCAATGCAAGTGTCGAAATAGCTTGCTGCCTACCCTCTATCATATTGTGCCATTATTCTGCTGTTTGCAGATTGGAAAGAGTTGTGGAAGGACTTCTAGCACTTGCTCAACCCAAAAAGCACCTACATCACTCTTTTAACATCTCATGATCTTGCAGCCTCTGATCAGGTGTAATTTAGTATGGTGCTTAGCACAGGCTGTCAGCTACAAACATTTAAATTTACAGGCAGTATCATATTTATAGTACCTGCTTTGAAAAAGCGATTTTTGTGTATTTTGATAGTAAACAGAAACTTCAAATTTCTTGGCAATTAGCAATTCAGAACAGCAATGAATATCCTGTTTATAAATGCAGGGATATTACAATATGAGTAATTAATGAGTTTGCATGTCCTTGTGCTGTTTCTCTCTCCACTACTGTAATGGGAATATTTGATTACAAATCCATTTTTACTATAGTCAAAACAAACATAAATGTTTTCTATTGCAAGTAAGATTTACGATCAGTAAAATCAGTAAAATGCTTTAATGATAAACCTAAAAAAGATACAAATTTATTTGTGTGATACTGCAATTTTAAAATATATTTGCTCCACAGAAAAAATATGATATTATTGCATTGTAGCACAGTTTTATTCAAACAATGACTTGCACCACAGAGCTGTTGTAGCCTGCTTTTTAGTGTATTTTAAATGTAATGTAAGAACCTTGAATTTTTAACCTCAGTAATCACTTATTCAGTAATTAGTTTCCTGTTTGTTCGGATGTAGTTACTAAATAAGCACAGAGTTTATCTTTATTTATTTTTATCATAAATAATGCAGATATTATCAGACATCCCCGGTGCATATTAACCATTGCAGTTGCATATCTTCAAAAAAATAATTTTAATCGTATATGATATATTAAGTAATTTCAGTTCAGGAGTACAAAAGATGACAGTGTTACTCCACTGATCATGAGCAGACAGTCTTAAACCTAATATAACAACTGCAGTAGTTCTATCTTGCCATCACATCGACCACTATTATAGCCAATTGAGTCTGTCAGACATTTCAGTCACTCCCTGAAGTACCTCTCAATTATAGTTGATCTCTATTAACCATTCTTGCACTTAATTCCCTCTAGGCTCAGAGGAGGTAAGAAAGTTATCTTAAGATAGCTCCATGGTAAATGGTCCACACCTTAGTGCAGATTTACCTAAGGTTTATTTATTCCGCAGCTCAGATGATAGATGAGATCAATAATATGCAGAGTATTTCACTCTCTATACTATAGCAAGACTGAAAATTCCTGATCATAAATAAAAAAAGTATTGCAATTTCATTATAGTCACACTTGAGTGTTATGACTGACTTTATTTTACATTTATTTTTATTTTAAAATAATATAAATCAAACTAATGTACCCTTTTCAGCTCTCGCCTACTTTTTCCAACATCTACACAAATTGTAATTAACTATTTACCGAGGCACACTCAAACACTTTCACTTTATATTTCACAAGTACCTACTTGAGTTACAATCTCAGCACTTTCAACTATCATCAGGATTTAGTTATTATGTATAGAAGAATTGGAAATAACTGTCAATCTTATTATGAGCAGGTAAGGAGGGTAAAAATCACTGCCCTATCCCAGCATTCCCGTTCTGACCGCAGCAATGCTTTTATTAATTTAAAAGGATGAAGATATTCACTCAATGCTTAACCATTTAAGTGCTGATTGCAAAGAAACCAGTCAGAGTTTAAAACACAAAGAATTCATTTTTATTGAGCTAAAAATCCACCCCTAAAAATAGTTAAAGAAGTGAACTTGTGTTCACACACACACACACATTTACAATCAATTTAAAAATTCAGTGCTCGTTGGTAAAATACAAGACAGTTCATAGCTTTTGAGTTGTTCGCTTCTATCTGTGGCTGATAGAGAGAATCAGCCTATCTGATTTTAGACAGCATTAAAATTTCCACCTTCTACAAGTGTCAGGGTGAACCACCTCACTGCCCCCCATCTCCACCCCCCCCCTGCCCCCCCCCCCCCTCCTTCTCTACCGCCACCACAGAAATTTGGGGGTGGGTTTGCTACTCCACGTCATAGGCATCTGGGTTCTTCCCTTCCTTCCCAGTACAACACACATAACGGGAACGTGGCCCAGGTGAAAGGGAGTTACCACACCCCTACCAGAGCCTATTTGGTAGTGCTTTCTTCATATGCCCCCTGCAATACACACTTGACACTGCCACTTGGTACCGGCCTGTGTGTCTTTCCCCGTTGTATCTAAGACATGTTATATTATTATAAGCAGACATACATCATGGATTATACTTTCAGTGTAGGTACAAGAACTATAAATGAAACTTAAACATTATATTGATATTTAGCTCATTATAATAAATAAAAACTTTGGTAAAATTATTAAGGGTTCAGAGTGAAAATGGCAACAAAAAGAGCCTTTGAAAATGAACATTAAATTCACCACTACAAAATATGTCAAGAATGAGTTGAGTGATTTTAATTTCTGTTCATGAAAGTGAGGGATTTTAAAAACTAGGGAATAGAACATATTTTATTTCAGACACTAACTATCAGCATTAAGCACTTCCAGTAAAGCTCCCTTTACTGTACTGTAACAATATGCCTCATACTGCTCCAGTGTGACATTTTTCCATTTCCCACACCAGCCATTCTCTCTGAATAGGTCTGCCAATTAGTACTAAATTATGGGAATGTTTTTGTTGTAGGTCAGTGCCCAAAAGGAATTAGATGGAGAATGCTCAAACTCATTTTATGTCAGGTCCATACTAGTCAAAGGAGATTTTCATCTCATTAAGCGAGACTTGAAGCCAGTACACAGAGATGAAAGTGTCGAGCATAGAGCATTGTGTCATGCAGTTCAGCCACATGTACAAATGAAATCTTTGGGTGGATTTTATGCTGAATCATATAGGTTTACAGCATGGAAACAGGACCTTCAGCCCAACTTGTCCATGCCACCCAGTTTTTATCACTAAGCTAGTCCCAATTGCCCACATTCAGCCCATATCCCTCTATACCCATCTTACCTATGTAACTGTTTAAACGCTTTTTATGAGACAAAATTGTACCCGCCTTGGCTATTGCCTCTAGCACATCATTCTAGACACTCACCGCCCACTGTGTGAAAACATTGCCCCTCTGGATCCTTTTGTGTCTCTCCCCTCTCACCTTAAACCTATGCCCTCCAGTTTTAGATTCCCCTACCTAGAGGAGGGGAGTCTAAAACTCCCAGTGCAACCCCGCCTAATTAGCCAGCATGCCTTGCTTTATTTTTTCAGTCAATGCCTTTGATTAGTCCAAGGAAAACTTCCGTCCATCTTCAGGGTGATGCCCCACCTCAGTTGGGTATCAGCAGTTCTGCACACCGGCAGCACTAAGCAGGAGCAGTGGCTATGGCTCTGAAGTGCTGTTCAACTAAGGCAATGACCCTGGTACAGAGATACCGTTCAACTAAGGCAGTGATACTGATATGGGACCAGGCTGATAGATCACAGTGGAGAGAGGGGAGTAAGGGTGGATGGCAGGGGAGGGGGGAATAGTATGTTGGACAGAGCAGAATGCTGAGGATGGACATGAGGAAGGTATCAATTTGATACATGGGGCCTGGAAAGGAGGTACCCCGCTTTTTACTGATCAGCAGTAAACCGGGCTACGTGTTTTGTACAGAGCTCTCCCACTGCCTGTCACATCAGAATGGTGGTGGAATGAAGCCTTTAATTGTGCATCAATTGCTCACTTATGACCCTCAATTTGGCTACTGGTGGGCAACACACCTGATGTCTTCTCTGTGCCTCATAAAATCATGGTGGGGGTGGGAATGTATGGACTTGTGGTGGGCACATTGCTAATGGACAGTACCTTCATTTGCAGTTCATACACCTGCTTTTCCACTCACAGGCAAAATTCAGCCCACTGTGCAGTTAAAGAGGGCATCATGGGGGCTGCAGTTCAAATTTGATTGAGGAATTAGGCAGTATTAGATCCCATTTGGTAGCTTGACCAGTTAACTTCAGTGGAGAGAAAAATCAGACAGTGACTGGTCTGCACCCTCTTATTGAAAACAATCAATTGGCGTGGTTTCAACTAACCTACAGGGAAATCTGTTCTTTGTGTAGCACCACAGATGCGTCACAGTAGCACCATAACACATAGTGTTCAATGCCCAGATTTTGAAGTGATGATGATTGCAAAGCTGTCAGACCAGAATTCTCCCAAAAAAAATTCTGAGTGTCCAATTCATGTGAAAACTGGACAAATTCGTGCTGTTTTTTTCAGTGGGAGTTCAGAGAAGAATCGCTGACACTCTGTGCACTGTAGAGGCCACCAGCATCAATATCAGTAAATTTCAGGGGCAAGGAACTATTCCCACGAGAGGCTAAACCAACACGCTGAGTAGGCGACTACACCTGTGCTGATCTGTCAGCCCCAAGATCAATGCACGTGCAGTGGCTCTTCACTGCCAGCCTCCCGATTGCTGGTCTGCCCATGATGCTTGTAATGCTAGCCCCCTGACTATTTCTGGGCTCAGCCCCAACCCTAACCCCCATACAAGCCCATCTCAATCCCTGGCCCCCTTCACCGATTTCCCCCCCACCACTGAACAGTTACTCCCCCCTCCATAGTTCTGACCCTCCCTAGTAGTGCCAACCACCCCAGCAAGCTGATTGCCTCCCCCAGCTGACCGCACACTGCCCCCGTCCACCCCGATCGCTGGTCTCCCTCCATTCCGCACTGATCCTGACTGAAGACTGGGTAGCTGTACACCCTCACCTCCACTGATCTCCCCCTAGGCCTCACCCCAAGAGACCCTACGCCCCTAGGCCCTGTCCTCTGTATGCCTCACCCCCCTGTGGGCACTGCCCCAAGTCTGATGGGCAGTGACAAGGTGCCCTCTGGGCATTGACCTTTGCCTCTTCTGCAGTTCCAAGGGTCCCAGGCTGGCACTGCTAGGGTACCAATGCCCAAGGGCACAATCCCCACTGCCTCATCCTCTGGGGGACCACAATTGCCCCCACTTCACTCTAGTGGGATCGGGCCGTTAGTTCCCTGCAAATGGGAAGCTACTGTGATCCCCATTGGAGTGAACAACTCTGACAGGGTGGGAAATGTTAGCAGGTCCAGAGACTTCAGTCCCAGCCCACTAATTCTATTTAAATAATATTCAAGTGACCATTGAAATGGTCTTTGCACCTCCTCAGTCATTTCCAGTGTGGAGCAGACGCTGCCAGAAATCTGATACTAATGGGGCACAAGCACATGCATGAATTATCTGCTCGTGATTCTCCCAGCCCGCTGTGCTCATTTTTCAGTGCAGCGGGATGGAAGAATCACCCCATCAGTGTTCATTGCTACTACCCTGCTGAAAGTGATACCAATGACGAGAGTTCATGCTTGGACAGAATAACATAGATATTTAGAGGTTGCTTTCAATGGTTTTGTGCTCCTCGGAAGATGTGTTATTGAGGTTCACACACACACACACACTCACACACACACACAACACAACACACACACACACACACACCACACACACACACACACACACACACCACACCACACACACACACACACACACACACACACACACACACCACCCTCACCCCAGATTGCATTCAATGCACAATCTAGAAATTGATAAGAACTTCTGTTAGTCTCGCTATTAAAACCCTTGAAAAAGTTCCTGTTGTTGAGTGAAGTGCAACCAGGTTTTTAACGGCATTGCTAAACATGCTCACTGTTTAAAGTTAAAGTTTATTTAATAATGTTACAAGTAGGCTTACATTAACACTGCAACAAAATTATTGTGAAAATCCCTTGGTCTGAAAGATCATGTGAAATTTGTGAAGTGTAAAATTTTTCTGTTATGATACAAAAATTCCACCTTTTCAAAACGATAACACATTTCTTTTTGAAGTTTGCTCAAAGTATTGTACCTTCTATCTAAATCAGAAGCATTTATTTCACTATTTTAAATATTTAGATTGCAAGTGAAGGGATTCAGTACTTTTAACTTCCTAATGTTCTCTAAAAACACTTCAGGATGATTGGTTGCCTACACTGCTTGCTGACATCACTACTGCTGCTTGCCAAGATGCCCTAAACATTCCTTTGATTCGATGCCACCTGGAAAAGGGTGAACCACTGCACAGAGAACTTTAAATCTTTGTGGACAACTCTCTTGGAGTTCAGCTGCCAGTGCCATTGCTTCAGCCTGATACAAAATCCAGGTCATTAAGTGTGAACTGTAGCTCAGATATTTAGAAAGTTGCTATGATATTTCATTGTACATCCCTGAATTAAAACTGCATTAGTTTAAATGATCTAGAAGTCTGCAAGGCAATGCTGCACAAACAGGATGCTTAGGATTTCCAGAAAATGTAATAAATGGAAATTGCACAAAGGAAATTAATGCAATAAATGTTTAAGGACCTGAGCCATTAAGTGATTATAAGTAAAATTGTGACTTAGAATAAGAAATATGGCAGAACCATAAAATACTGCTTGTGGTGATGCACTTAAGCTCAGTTTCTATTAGGCATTATAGTAAATAGGTACTGCCAGAATTAAAATGACACCAATTAGATGGATCATAGATTTCAGATTCCTGTGGCTTAATGTATTGTTTTGAGAACAACCCACAGAAATTTACAGAACTCTATTTTTTATGCTAAATGTCATTTATTTAATTATTTTCAAAATGGCAGTTAGAACTTAAAATCCTCCCCATACTGTGCCATACAAATTACAGCTTGCAGTTACGCAATGCTTTTAACGTAGTAAAATGTTCCAATGCACTTTACGGGAGAAATATTAAACAAAATTTGATACCAAACCAAATAAAGAGGTGTGAAGATACATGACCTAAAAGATGTTCAAAGAGATGTATTTATGGAACATGTTCAAGGAAATGAGTGAGAGAGGTTTCGGGAAATGAAATCCAGAATTTAAGCCCTCAGAATTTGAAGACACAGCTACCAAAGGAGAAACAATTACAATCGGACACGTATATAGGACGGAATTGAGGAGTGTAGGGATCTAGGGCTGCAGGAGGTTACAGAGTTAGGAATGGGAGGAGCATAGCAACATAGAAGCCAGGAACAGAAGTAGGCAAATTCAGACTTTCGAGCCTGCTCTGCCATTAAATCAGATCACTATCATGGAATTTGAAATCAAGGATGATAATTTCAAACTGAAGCATTGCTGACACAAATGTTACAAAACAAGGAAGCCAGTTAGCCCATCATATCCTTGCTAATTCTTTAGTTGGTGTCACCTCCTTTAATCATATTTCCTTTTTTTAATATATTATATTCTTTTTCAAATGGCCACCCAGTCGCATTTTAAATGATGTCATAATATCTACTTCAATAACAGATCACAATACAGCATCTCATGAAAAAATGTCTTCTAAGTTGCTCGTTCAAATCATTCAGAATTTCGGTCTTCTTGTTACTGATTTGCCAAGCAGTGAAAAGTCCTTTTCCCTATTTAACTTTTCAAACATATCTGAGTCAAGAAAGCTACCTAACTAACTTTCCTTATATCATACCAGAATATCTTTATTGTATTTTTTGATGGTAGTCTGGCTGAAATTTTCCAAGCCTCTGTAAGTTCATGGGATCTTACATGTATCCATTTATTTGATAATGTAAGTGCATTACTTGTGATTTTTTGGCCATAATGTTAATAGGCCGTATATCACAGGCAATGCATTTCTACATTTCCCACTGATGATCTGGGATCATAGAATTGGATGCAGCTCTGATCACCAGACTACTAGCAGGGTGCAAAGTGGATTTACCAGGATATTCTGGGGGGTTTTACGTATGAGATGTTGTATAAACTTGGATTGTTTTCACATGGAGGCTGAAGGGTGACCTGATAAAAGTCTACAAAATTATGAAAGGCATAGATAGGGTAGCTAGTCAGATGCTTCTTCCTAAGGTGGAAGGGTTGGCTACAAGGTGGCACAGTTTCATTTGAGAGGTAGTAAGTTTAAGGGAGACGCGTCGGAAAGTTTTTCACACAGAGAGTAGTGGGTGCCTGGAACGCACTGCTGATGGAGGTGGTGGAAGCATAGAAATATGAATGAGAGGCAACAAAGAGATAGAAACTGCGCATTGGCGCAGGCTTGGTGAGCCAGAGGTTCTATACTGATGCTGATTGTTCTAAATAAAAATGATTCCATCTCCTGTCATTGATAATCATAGAAACCCTACAGCACAGAAAGAGGTCATTTGGTCCATCAAGTCTGCACCAACCACAATCCCAACTGGGCCCTACTCCCATATCCCTACGTATTTACCCCCTAACCTATGCATCTCAAGACACTAAGGGCAATTTTAGCATGGCCAATCAACCTAGGGCTCTTAATAGTGTTGAGGAACAGAAGGATCTTGGTGTATGTGTCAATAGATCCCTGAAAGTAGGCAGTCAAGTGGATAAAGTTGTTAAGAAGGCATATGGAGTCTTAGCTTTTATTGGTAGGGGGATTGAATTTAGGAGCCGCAGCATCATGTTGCAACTGTACAAAACTCTAGTGCGGCCGCACTTGGAGTATTGTGTGCAGTTCTGGTCGCCACATTATAAGAAAGATGTGGAGGCATTGGAGAGGGTACAGAGGAGGTTTACCAGGATGTTGCCTGGTATGGAGGGCAGGTCCTATGAAGAGAGGTTGAAGGATTTGAGGTTGTTTTCGTTAGAAAGGAGGCGGCTAAGAGGGGATCTTATTGAAGCATATAAGATGATTAGAGGTTTAGATAGGGTGGACAGTGATAGCCTTTTTCCTAGGATGGAGAAAGCTAGCACGAGGGGACACAGCTTTAAATTAAGGGGTATGAGTTATAGGACGGATATCAGAGGTAGGTTCTTTACTCAAAGAGTGATTAGGGAGTGGAATGCCCTGCCTGCAGCTGTTGTAGATGCGCCAAGTTTGGTGGCGTTTAAGAGGTTAGTTGATAAGTATATGGATGAGAAGGGAATGGTTTAGTTAGGAGGGGCATTGCTTTTTATTTTGGTCGGCACAACATCGAAGGCCGAAGGGCCTGTTCTGTGCTGTATTGTTCTATGTTCTATGTTCTATGTTCTAACCCGCACATCTTTGGACTGTGGGAGGAAACTGGAGCACCCAGCGAAACCCACACAAATACGAGGACAATGTGCAAACTCCACACAGACAGTGACCCAAGCTGGGAATTGAGCCCAGATCCCTAGAGCTGTGAAGCAGCAGTGCTAACCATTGTGCTACCGTGCTGCTTGAGGAAAGATGATGAAAGAAAATTTGAGAACGTTACTGAGAGCATCATTGAAGTGAATAAACTCTGAATCAGCATTTATAACTATGAAAGAGGTTAAAGAAACAGAAAATCCGCTAATTGAAATGATATTTCATTCTACTGTGTCTTGATGCCTGGACTAAGAAACAAAGAACTGTGCAGTTTGCAGAGACTGACCAAGAAGATAAAGTTAACACTAAGACCCAGTGTTGCAGAAAAGGCGATTGCAACAAAATGGTCTTAATGGAAGATTTTGCATGATTCTTTCTGCAAAGGCACTGGGACATTGATAAGTTAGTAATTGTGGTCTCTATTAGTATCTATTTAATTAATGTGTCAGTCAGATCGTATGGTGAGATTAATAAACAAAACAAGCAAAACATGTTAAAATTATTCTTTACATGCGAGTCAGGCAGGTTCTTATAAGACTATTAATTTAGTGATATTAGTCAGAGCTGGCTATAAAATTACAACAAAATGGTTTGATGGCATTTTAATTTTTCTGCAACATTCTTTCTGCCCAAGTGTGTCAACTGTTTTACTTGAAAATTAGACTTATTATTTGTGGTTCATGTGCATTAATGTGCGTGGGATTTAATAATCAAACTTTTTAATTGCTTTCATATGCCTGCGTTTTTTCCCCCTTGCATAAATCTGTCAGATTAAATCTTCACAGAATTGAGGCAATTACACAACATTGTTTCCTTATGATGTTAAGAGGAAGCTAGTGACATTACAGATTCTTGAAGGTTAAGTGTGTTTTTCTAATTTTGAGGTAGATAAGTCAGTGAAATATTTATGGCTGACCAATTACCTGGACCACAATCAAAGGAAATAAACTAACAGCCTCAGAATTTGCGGTCAGAGAATCATGCGCTTGGTCACCGGTGCAGCTTGTTTTGATTATCCCTGGAAGTTTGGTGGAGTGGAAAGCAACAATAGAATCTTTGTTTCTGCTGCTTAATGTGCCAGAGGAAGTTTATATTAAAAATTGTAATTTACAACGCCAACACCTTTTTGTCACTTCATGATAGCTAAATAGGAGTTCTTATGTTATTTTTACAGCGAAAATGCTGCAGCATCAGCAATTACAAGCTTCACAACATCTTAAGCATTTTATCCAGCTTTATAACCGCATTAATCTTCATGGTATTGACAGTGATAATAACTGATGATTCAAAAGAGTGCAATTATCAGAGTGAATCTGTGACACATGTAAAATGACTTGTCCATAAATTTGTATCCTACAAAATAAAAAAAAATGAGTTTTTCTCTTAATTAATGAAACACTGCATATCAAAACCACTTTGCATATTTGAACATTGCTGCAGTGTTACCAGTTATGTGCGTCAACAGGAATTTATGTTATCCTTGCAAAATGCTGGAAACGGCATTGTGATACAGGAGCCTGCAGCAAGCACTCATCATAATTATATCCGTTTCTTAGTATGTGATATGGCAAAGGTTAGTTCTGTGCCCGAATGTTTCAAGGATTGCCCTAATGAAGACTGCCACACAAATGCTGAGTGACCAGATGTGCTTTCCCACCATGCTCCGTTTTATTTCAGATTGCCAATTTTTATTTCCAGCTCTTAACTTTAATTTAAATATTTTATAATTCAATAACATCCATTGTTTTACTTTCTTAAATCTTTTCTTTAACAGTATAATCACCGCTGTTATGTTTTGCTTTAAGTCTTCAGACATACTAGTTCAGAATGCAAGAAAAATAAATGTCACTGATTATTTCATTGGTCTCAATGAGGAGGAAGAGTGAGTGCTTTCTATAAAGGACAACTGACTGGCATCAATTGTTTTATACTTCAGGAGTAAATTAAACATTACTCCTGCATTCCTGATAGCACTTTTCCTTTTATTCTGCAAGAATTTTGAATATGTGTGTTGCACATGGGTAGCCAAGGCCAACTATATAGTGAAGAGGTTTAAAGGGTTTGGGATCATGTCCTCTTGTGATCATTTTAAAGATATTTTTAAAGTTATTAGTCACAAGGAAGGCTTACATTAATACTGCAATGAAGTTACAGTGAAATTCCCTTAATTGCTACACTCTGGTGCCTGTTTAGGTCAATGCACGTCTTCCAGACTGTGGGCAGAAATTGGAGTATCTGGAAGAAATCCATGCAGATATGGGGAAAACATGTAAACTCCACACAAACAGTAACCCAAGCTGGAAATTGAACTTTGGTCCCTGGCGCTGTGAGGCAGCAGTGCTAACCATTGTGCCACTGTGCCACCTATGCTGCTGTTTTAGACAGCATGGTGGCACAGTGGTTAACATTGCTGCCTTGGTGCCAGGGACCAAGATTTGATCCTGGCCCGGGTTATTGTCTATGTGAAGTTTGCCCACTCTCTCTGTGTCTGCCTGGATTTCCTCCGGGTGCTCCAGTTTCCTCCCGATTAGTCCAAAGATGTGTGAGTTAGGTTGATCGGCCATGGTAAATTGCCCTTTAGTGTCATGGGGAGTAACAAAGTAAATACCTGGGGTTATGGCTTGGGTCGGATTGTTGTCAGACTTGATGAGCTGTGTGGCCTCCTCTGTGCCGTAGGGATTCTATTAATTCTATGAATGAATGTGAGCAAGCCAGGCAGAGGGAATTCATTTCCTATTTTAAAAACATGCACTTCTCCTTTTTTGTGATACCATTTTGACTTGGACAGAACTGATGCAATTTGGGAAGTATAAATGTAGAGTTGCTTGGAGCATTGCACATTAAGGTCTGATGAACAGTGACACAAAACTGAAAAGTTACAGTAGGTGCTCCAGCCAACTGTAACGGTAGAAAAAAAGCAGCTGATTGATAGTTGAAACTTGGGTGGCCTAAAGGCACCTCCAAGCATTCTGGTAATTGGTGATTGGCAAGAGGAAAAATGCTCTGGACAGCAGAGCCCCAGAGGTTCCTTGTGGGAAATGAAGAACCTGAAAGGAAGTTTCAATAACAGGGTCTGACTCTCCTCTAGTCCAAGTTCCATTAAGCAGAATTGTTGCTGCAAAGTCCCATACAGTCGATGGTTATAATATTGCCAACACCCTACGAACACCTATATGATCCAAACAGATTTTAACTTCTAATGCACCTGGCACTTGCAAGGATGTGCTGGAGGAGGAAGTTAAAATTCCTTCTTTCCTCTGGATTTTGCCAGAACCAATTGACTCTGGATGTTACGGCAATATGGATCCAGAAACGAATGCAAGAGAACATCAAACAGAGTGACACAAACTGCCCTCATCATCAAGTCAATATTTAAGGAAGTAAAGATCCAAGGGATCTGAGCAATGTAGAGAATTGACTCTGAGAGACATTTCAGAATGAAGTTTGAATTTGGGGAAGGTCAGTGATAGCATCGTGTAGCTGGTGTGCATTGAGCATTTGTCTTTTAATATCAGCAATGGTAAACTCAAAGCCATAGTCCTAATATGGAGCATATTTTGGCTCTCTGTTTTCGATGTTGGAATCACAACTTGATACATGCTTGCGCCTATTCAGATTGAAGTGGCCACATGTTGTTATGAGGTAGATACCACTGGAGTCTGGAGGTGATTAAGGTCAGAAGCTCTTTATTACAAGGATGCTAGGAAGTGCTTCAGCAAACCAAAACAGGAACTTTTCCAGGAACGTAAGTGCAAGATCCATCTTCTTTGAAGAGTGGTGAACAAATATCTAGAGACATAGAACTTTCTTTGTTATATCAAGATTGAGCTGAATCAAAGCCTTCCAATGCATTTAGGGGGCATTTCTATGAATGCTTCTGCTGCTGAAACACTGCATGTGCTTCACAGATAGTTGCAAGTGAGTCTGAACTCCTGGGAAGCAGCAGTGTGTCTTTGTGATGCTGCTTAAGGTGTCCCTAATCAAGCAAATTTCTCAAATTTCTAACCCCACAAATGTACACGATTTTATTTACCTATCTTATACTCCTTCCCACATAGGTGTTATGAATGTAATGACAATACCAGGTTGTTTTGATTCATCTCATTCTGACAATTTTAGAGGACCATTGCTCGCAGCCTGGAGGCAAAGGTCTCAATTCTCTTTTAATACAAAATAGAACCCAGTTCAATGAAAGCAGAAGTCAGGATAACAAAAATGCCAACATGTTGTTAAAAAGAGAAGACCACTCTGACCATCCCTCCCTTTCAAAAATATAGGCTTGAAATTTTAGAATGGTGGTGATGGAACTATTTCTGTTTTGGAGAGTCAGTAGGTAACATGTTCCCCCAATTCCGACAACCCAATGTTATATTTTGCTCTAACAAGCATTGATTGGCAGCAGGCAGAACCTCTGTCCTCAGTTGGATGGAAATCTCACCTTGGAGAGCTGCTGGTCAATCAGATTGGTCAGCAAATATCCAGTCCCTCTAGGTATAGCACCGCAGTAGCCGAAAGAGCAACATGTCTGTGACAAAGTGTCAACACATGGAATTCAGGTAAGTGAGAGGGATCCTGGGGAGCTGGGGTGGGGTGGGGGTGGGGGGGTGGGGTGGGGTTGTTGGTGGGAAGTGGTGGGTAGAGGAATCCTGTGGAGAGGACTTTTGCAAGGGAAGTGATGGGGGCATTGGAGGATAGGCCAGGGGCTGGCAGGATGGGGAAGGTCAGGAGGTGTCTAATCACTGAGGGGAGGATGCTCCCTCCCCCTTCCACCGAAGATTTAGGATTTAAATTGTTTCTATTTCCCCACCCCCAATCTATCTAGTCCTACAAGCTGAGGATAGGCAGGAAAAAGCTTTTAATTGGGGCAAGGTCGGGCATTGTAAAATTGCATCTAAATTGGGGCAGATGGGATCGTGGAGAGAATTCTGTCCATGCAATTTTACACTCCCCCTCCCCCACAGTCTCAAAACCTGCTGGTGGAGAGGCGGGGGGAGTGGTGTGTGCGGGAGAGAGGGGTTGTAAAATTCAGACCAGAAGCAGTGAAATCAATATGTTTTTGCTTTAGAAAACTCATCCATTATGTGATTCTTTTTTGCTGAAAAATATGTTTGCCATTTTCTTTACAGATCAAAATATTTTTGAGAATTTGAATTCACAGATTAGCCTTTAATCTAACATTTGATTTAGCAGCTGGGGGAAATATTATTTATTTTTTATTGGATAAAAGAAATTGCTTCTATGCCTAGAAATCAGTTTTGCATTATAGCTGTGCAGTTGGATTCTGTTCGCATTGTTCATTGGATGATAGTGTTATGCTGAGACAGATATTGTTCTGTTGGCATTGAATCTGCAGTGATCAAATTTACATCTTTTTCAGTGGAAATCAAGGCTACATCTGGAGTAATCGGAATAGCACATAAAGCCATTACTTCGTCTTTGTTCTATTTATAGATCAATTTAAATGAAAAGTTCAAATAGTGAAGGAGAAGAATTGCTGAGATACTGGGTGCTGGGTTCAAAAAGTCTCTCTTGACACTCTAACATTGACAGTTTATTAGTAGGTTCCCTCAACCAGCGAGATGTGTTCAAGGACCCTCTCTGGTCTGAAAGGTCAGCTGCTTTTAGTTGTGCACTAGCAGAATACTAATACCGTTCTTATTCAAATTACCCGATACAGCACTTATTAAATTGATGGCCTTGTGCACTAATTTAATACTGTCGCCGTTCAGAGGAAGACCAGAGCTGTACTCTTTGCTGAATTAGGTGCTTCTGAGGCAAAGTTCAACAAGAGGCTCCAGTTTTGGGCTGCATTTTCCCACCAAATTAGCAGTCAGAGGCAGTGTATAATTAATTAGCACAAACCAGGGAAAGCTTGTCATTTAATAAGGCTTTTTTATTTCCACATTACACAAACAGTGGGAATTGATCCATTAAGTGCCTAGCTATTAATGCTGTTTAATGTATGTCTCCTTGTTAAATTGAGATGTCTAGTTACGTATGTTCAGTATTTAAGAGCTCCTAGTGGATTGTGCAATGTTTGCTGAGATTCTGGGCTATGTATTTCACTGAATCAATAATGGGTTCATTAGTGAATTTGAACATGGCTGATTCAGATGAATGGATATTCACTGCAGGACTTGGTATGGTTGTGGAAACCTTCTATTGCTTTGTTTCTGTTGAACTACCATCATGCTGTTTTGTTTCTGTAATTGCTCAGTGATGTAACTAATTTATTTCAGGATTAAAGTTATGCCACAAGAGTTTTAATCAATGTGGAAAGGCCATTTTGCATTGCTAATTGTGACTTTTTGTTTGCTAGTCGTAATATAGAAGAGAAAGGCAGAGCACATGTTCCACATTGAGTGAATATATAATTCATACAAAATACTTCTCATGGTGTTATCATGTCATCCTTGTTTTAAAAGGGACAGTTTAAAAAATGATTGATGCATTAAACGGACTGGGGCATAGCTCCTGCACTTTGTAAATCAGTAAATAATTTGATTTATTAAAACATCAGTTATTAATAGATCAGACTAAATTGTTTGGAACAAATTGTTCACAGAAATAAAGAAGTGACAAAGAATAAAAAATGTTCAAGAATTCAAATGAAAACATGTAACTGCTATTGGAAACAGCTGTCCTGTGACTACAGAGAGAGGAAGAGGAAAATAGGTTTCTGGCAAATTGGCAACTGGCTTTTATTTTTTCATTGATTTCCAAAATATTACCAAGATTTTAAATTTTAAATCTTATGAAAATGACAGCGAGACTAGGGAATGAGTTTTTAAAGACAGGTTGAACTTTGTACTGTGAACTTCAGTGGTTTGGGAAGGTAAAACAATGACTGCAGGTTCACTATGAGGCCATTTCACCCCCTGAAAGTTTAGTTTCAAAAGCACAATATTACTTTCAATGTTGTAGCTAAATATTAGTTACAGAATTATATTATGACATAATAGTAAAAGACAACTGACTGTGGCCAGTAGAGGATTAAAAAGTGTTTGGGAATATTAAATTTTAATGCCTTTGAAAAATAGCACATTGTGAAAAGGATAACCAATTTAACAAAATATTTATAGCACACAAACAGTGATTTCAGTTAACTTTTCATGCTTCTGCCAGGGCTACACAACTTCTAACCTCATTACATCCTCAGCTCAAATATGGACAGAAGAGCAGAATTTGCGGTGAGATCTCAATGAGGTGAGATACGATTTGATCGAGTGTCTTTGCAATATTAAAGTCAATGGGAACTGGGGGAAAACATCCTAACTAGTGAGAGTAATACAGTAGCACATAGAAGATGGTTGCTTTTGTTGGATGCCAACCATCTCAGCTCCACACATTGCTGCAGAAACTCCTTAGGGCAGCATCTGGGCTCAAACATCTTCAACTGCTTCATCAATAACCTTCCAACACAAGGTCAAAAATCAAGATGTTTGCTGATGATTGCTATGGGTGGGGTTCCTCCCCCTCCACAGTGTGTTTTGCAGCAGTGGGAGGTGGGTGTGCCACTGTCGTCAATGGGGTTTGCCTTTGAACACAACCCTTATACCAGAAAATCCATAGCGGAGGTGTGCCTCGGTAGGACTGTAAGATTCTGTCGGCGTTAACAGCAGCAAGATTTTGGCAACAAGATTTTGGTTCAGTATCATTTCCAACTCCTCAAATATTGAAAGCAATCCGTGCTTGCATGTAGCAAAATCTCAACAACATTTGGGCTTATGCTGATAGATGGCAAGTGACATCGATGAGGCACCAGTGCCAAGCAATAACCATCTTTAACAAGAGAGAATCTAACCATCTTCCCTTGATATTAAACATTATTACTATCACTGAATTACCTATCATTAATGATCTGGAGTTTACCATTGAATAGTAACTTAACTGGACCATTCTTTTAAATAATGTGGTTACAAACACAAGTAGAGGATGGGAATTCTGTGCCTGATAACTCACCCCCGACTCTCTAAAGCCTATCTACCAGCTACAAGGCACAATTCAGTAGTATGATGTAATACTTCTCACATGCTTAGATGAGTGCTACTTCAACAACGCTCACAAAGCTCAACACTATCCAGGACAAAGTATCTCACTTGATTGCTACCTTGATCACCACCTTAGATATTCAGTCCTTCCACCACTGGCACACACTATTTACAGTTTATAAGATGCTCTACAGCAATTCCAAAACCATGGCCTCTACCATCCAGAAGAACAAGTTGCAGAATGCATGGGAACACCACAATTTGGAAATTCCCCTCCATTGACTCGTGACTACATCAGTGCTGCTTCATTGTCCTTGGGTCAATCCTGTACCTCCATCCCAAATGGCACTGCAATGGCTCAAAAGGCAGCTTGCTACCACTTTCTCAAGAGCGATATAGTCCTTATCAACAATGGTCAAATTTCATGAATGAATTTTTAAAATCTTGATTAAAAAGACAGATTAGGTAATATTGAACAATCATTTCATCGAATTCAGATGGCAAAAGATTCTTGGATCAGTCTACATTTGTCAAGTTTAAACATTAATTGGCTGAAGTCATTCCCCATAGCCAAATAACATTGCATGCTTTTCACTTATAATGTTCTTTTCACAGTTGTTCATTATAGTTACAGTTCATATCTTCCACGTTTAAAGAATGCTAATTGATTTGTGACTAATGCCTAAGACAAATATCCACAAGGGTTGACAAGTTCTAAGAGAATTCAAGGCCGAAACCTTGATTACATCATGCCCATTTTTCAGGTATGAAATGTGTTTTGAAGGGCTAATATGGCAAAAAACAGGCACTAGCAGGAAGCATGTTGCTTACCATGTTTGATCAGGCTCTGCCATTGGTATCTAGGAGATGTACTGGAACAATTAATGGAGCTCACTAAAGTGGTTAAATAGGGATACTTTTCTTCGCTAAGATCCTGAAAAACATGCAAAAATGATGTCAGAAAGAAAGACAAGTGCAGAATGTTATGGCCTCGCTTGGCCCGAACTGTAAAATGCCATCCGAGGTCAATGAACCTTTCCATTGTCTGCCCTTCACCCGCTCCAATTCCATGGTAGACGAGAGAGTAAAATTCTGGCCAGCATCTTTCATGGCCTTGGGATATTCCAAATGCAAATGCAGTCACTGTTGTACTGTAGGAATTTTGCATGCAGAGACAAACAGCAAGTTGATAAAGACCAGATAATCAATCTAGTGATAAAAGGTAAAGGTGCACAATGTTACAGGTAGTGTATTAGCATGGACAGAGGATTGGTTAAGTAACAGAAAGCAGAGAGTGGGAATAAGTGGTGTTTTTCTGGTTGGCGATCACTAGCGAGCGATGTGCCTCAGGGATTAGTGTTGGGGCCGCAATTGTTCACAATTTTTATTGATGACTTGGAATTGGGGACCAAGTGCAATATCTCAAAGTTTGCAGATGACACTAAGCTGAATGGTAGAGCAAAGCATGTAGAGGACACTGAATGTTTGCAAAAGGATATAGATAGTTTAAGTGAGTGGACAAGGCTCTAGCAGATGAAGTACAATGTTGGTAAATGTGAGGTTATCCATTTTGATAAGAATAACAAAATGGACTATTATATAAATGTAAAAAATTGCAGCATTCAGCTGTGCAGAGGGATCTGGGTGTCCTTGTGCATGAATCACAAAAAGCTGGTTTTCAGGTGCAGCTGGTAATTAAGAAGGCAAATGGAATTGCTAGAGGAATGGAGTTTAAAAACAGGAAGATCATGTTGCAACTGCATTAGGTGCTGGTGAGGCCACACCTGGACTACGGTGTACAGTTTTGGTCTCCTTACTTGAGAAAGGATATAGTGGCACTGGAGGGGGTGCAGAGGAGATTCAGGAGGTTGATTCCAGAGTTGAAAGGATTGGCCTATAAAATGACACTGAGCAGACTGGGGCTATATTCATTGGAATTAAGAAGAACGAGGAGGGATCTTATAGAAATATTTAAAATTATGAAGGGAATAGATAAGATAAAGGCAGGTGAAACCAGAACTAGGGAGCATAGCCTCAGAATAAGCAGATTTAGGACTGAGTTGAGGAGAAACTTCTTCACCCACAGGGTCGTGAATCTACGGAATTCCCTGCCCAGTGAAACAGTTAAGGCTACCTTGTTAAATGTTTTTCATGCAAAGATGGATAGGTGTTTGAACAGGAAAGGAATTAAGGATTATCGTGAGTGGGCAGGTAAGTAGAGTTGAATCCATGAAAAGATTAGCCATGATCTTTTTGAATGGCGGAGCAGGCTCGAGGGACCAAATGGCTTACTGCTGCTTCTGGTTCTTATGCTCTTATAAATATCAGCCAGGGCACTGGGGATAACTCCCCTGCTCTTCTTTGGATTAGTGCTTTAACATTCAACTGAGGGGGCTGTCAGAAACTTGGTTGAACATTCCTCCTTAACTGTGACATTGGAGTATTCGGTACCACACTGGATTGTCAGCCTTGACTGAGACTTGAATTAATATCTGACTGAGATACCAGCTGAACCATGGTGATAGTATAGAAATACTATTCACCCATTCCATATCAATTAGATGCTGCCTTATCCTCTTAAAGACTTCTAGGTAATTTCTGGGCTTATTTTATCCTTTGAATTTAAATTTGCACCCAGCAGGTCAATCTTTTTTGACCTTGGAAGTCATTTCATTGCAGTCATTGGTGTTCTTCATTTAGAGTTGCAGAGGGACAGGCAGCAGTGAAAAGACAGGAGAGAGAATGAGACCTGGAAAAAAAGCTACAAGGAGGGAACCTGCTTAGAAGGCCACATTCTGAAATTGCTTTAGGCAGTATTTCCCAATCTTCAGGTGTTCCCAAGCACCAATATGTTAGGCATCAACGCTTCATCAAGAAAGCTGTCTTTGATCTGTGTCACCCACTGCAGCCACAGCTGGAGCCTACAACTAAGTCATAGCCTGCATTGTCTGTTACTGCTAAAGTTGTTTTACTCTTGATTTTTATGCCATGAGGCAGTTCTAGTTTGCCATAGGTAACACCTGTAACATGAGGCAAACTAGAACTGCACACTATTTCACCAGGGAATTGACAGGTACTTTCTACACCAGGGGAAACACCTGTGTCACTCTCCTGCTGGACTTCGTGAAGAACAAAGGAAGATTAGATTTTACTTGCTCTGGAGTTTTCTCTGTGTCCAAGGTAGTGTAGATGGCAACTGCGATGATGTTCCCATCACTAGCAATTATCACTGAATTAAGATACCAGATGTATAGCTGTATCGTTGATTACCATTTTTGCTATTTTAGCTCAACTTAGCAATATGGACTCTGTTCCTTCTCATTTGCTTACAATTTTTAATCTCAATGCTGGCTCTCAACCTCAGCAACAACTGTTGTTGGATTCCAGATTTTCATGGGTCCTGTACTTGTACCATTTGGCCTCACAACAACTCAAATGATCATTCTCCATGCTGTTTAAGGTGTTGACCTCTTTATGAAGAAGTCACATTGACTCAAAACATTAACTCTGTTTCTCTCTCTGCAGTTGCTGCCAGACCTACTGCAATTTTTCCATATTATCTATTTTTATTTCAGCTTTTGCATTTGCAGTATTTTGCTTTTATTGAGCACTTTCTCCTTGTGTATCAGTAAGTTGTTGTTTTATATTATCCAAATGACTAGGAGGAAGTATCTTGCTTGGCAAAAGTTGTCTTGTACTTTCTGTTATTGGGTAGCTCTACAAGTTATTTCATACCTATTTTGAGAGCTGGGGTTCGGAGTGACAATAAAGCAAGGTTTGGGTCTTCCTGTTTCTGGGCATTTTATGAGGGTTTCCATGAGAACCTGGATCTGCCTTTCTATAAAACTGATCCTCCTTGGGTAATGTGAAGATGAGGTAAAAATATTGAACACATAGAGCGGAATTTTCCCATCCCATCTACCACAGGAATCAAAGCTGGTGTGATATGGACCGTGCAAAGATCCATTGATCTTAAACAGGATTTTCTGGTCTTGGGTGAGTGTGGCAAAAAAATCCCACCCATAATATCTGCTAAATTTCTCAAATCTTTGGAGGTGAATTGGGTTCCATTATCATATATTACTCGATCAGGAATCCCTTGCTCAGCAAACAGAACTTGGACTGTTGAGATGATCAAATGAATAGGATCTTTGAGCAATAACCTGCTACTATAAGTTACTATCCTTGATTGTGTGTGACTAACTCAGGTCACGTCTAGGTGGCCCTTCCATAGCTATCATCTCTGTCTGCCATATATTTTTGTATTTCTGGCATACATTGCAAATGGAAACCTTTTTTTTGATGTCTTCATAGATTTCTGTATAGTGTGTATGTGAGCTAATGCTGAGTTTACATTTCTCCCCTCCCATGTGGCCTTCTTGTAACTCCTGGAGTAGTCCTCTCTGTGTCATTTTAAGCACAGTGATTCTAAATCCAACCAAGACAACAACATCTTCAAGTGAGGTATCACCCCTGGCTGATCATTACTGGCTCATTATTGGCTGTGTTTTCTGTATCTTATCGGACCTTGTCTTTACACCTAATTCTTGTCTTCTCCATCTCATTTCCAAATGAGATAGGCATCTGCTGGCATAATTCCTCTTCCTGGTTTGTCATTCACACTGAAATTGGAACTCTGAAGCTTCAAGAGTGTTCAAACCTTAGATTACAGTACATACTAGTGTTTGATTAAACTGAATTGTTTACTTTATTCATGTGTGCTGGTAGTTTTACAGTCAAGACTGGTTCACAATGCTATCAGTTTCATCATAAATAACAAGGCTGTATCTGTGCTGCTAATGAAAGATGTGATGGTGCATCTTCTAAGCATTTGATGACCAATGTCAAGAATGCTGGAGCAGATCTTGCCTCTGGAATGCACAGATCTGCATTGGAGAACAAAGCACATTTTCTCTCCCCACTCTTGTTTGACATGTCTCCTTTCTGCCCTATGCTTAACGCCAAGCTCAAGGCTTTCTTTTTCTTTCTGCACTTCTGCTTTACCATCAGTGATTGCCCAATTGTGCTGCTCTCCAGCCAATTCCACCACTTCCTCCTCTGCAGTTGTGTGTCCTAATGTTGGACAACCCCCTCCTTGGCTTTGCTCGTTCTTGGGAGTCATGTACTGTTTTCTCCTGCAGACAAACAGGGAGAATGAGTCTCAGCTCAATGAACACCACCCAGGGACACCACTCAGTGGTCTCTGGCCCTACTGACGAGACCATCACATCAGATCCCCTTAGGTAGAACCATTTCTGATCCTCGCTGGTGAGGACCTCTACCAGTGACGCCATTAAGGCAAGTGAACCCAGACGATTCATCCTAGGGCTCACTAAACATCTTAAAATGAATATTTAAATCAGCCTCATGCTCTTCCTGGGTGCAAAGCTGATCATGCCAGAAATCCAGGGCTGATCACATTGTGAAAGGTGAGAAACCATGTGTGAACCTGCTTTCTTACATTTCTTGATATCTTACTGACTTGCCATGCTGATCGATTGGCGTAATAAGCTAATAAGATCAATCCCTATGTGTGTGACGTACAACTTCATTAAAATATTTAAATGAGTGATCCACTCAGATGGTGGTGTAGTGGTAATGTCACTTAACAAGTAAACCAGAAGCCTAAGCTAATGCTGGGGAGACATGGGTTCAAATCCTGCAATGGCAGCTGACAAAATTTAAATTCAATCAGAAAAATCTGGAATTGAAAGTTATTCATGGTGACCATGAAACTATCACCAATTGTCATGAAAACAGATCTGATTCCCTAATGTCCTTTACGGAGGAGAAATCTGCCATTTTTCTGCAAATCCATAGCAATGTGGTTGATCCTGAACTATCCTTTGAAATGGCCAACCTGCTCAATTCAAGGGCAATTAAGGATGGCCATACTAGTGATGCCCACGCCTTATGAAGCAATAAATAAAAATCAATCAACTGGAGTGGGTTAGTTGCTTACCTCTCTGTCCATCTCCAATTAAACAGGAAGTAGTTGGACCACTCTTGATCGGTTTGAGTTTCTTTTTACATTTTAATAGCCCATCCGATCCAAACGTAATGGTCCAAATATCAGAGCGTTAAAATTACCTCCTTCATATGAGAGTGTTAAGAGATAACAGGTGACATTACTAACAGCTTCAGCTATTTTCTAGAAGTAAAAATAGTTCCCTTTGTTGCTCTACGTGATTTGATGTTGCTGCAGACTCAGGCATACAACGAACTGAACCAGTGGTGTGGTAGGAATAACTGCACCATAGTTTGCAGAATCAAGGAATTATTACCTGACAGAACCCAGTCCATGGAAAACCCTCAGGACTTTGTTATCTTACAGGTGCGGGTGCAGCACCGTGGCACAGTGGTTAGCACTGCTGCCTTACAGCACCAAGGACCCAGCTTCAATTTCTGGTTTGGGTCTGTTTGGAGTTTGCACATTCTCCCATGTCTGTGAGGGTTTCCTCCAGGTGCTCCGGTTTCCTCCCACAATCTGAAAAATGTGCTGGTTAGGCACATTGGCCATGCTAAATTCTCTCTCAGTGTATTCGAACAGGTGCAAGAGAGTTGCGACAATGGAATTTTCACAGTAACTTCATTGTAGTGTTCATGTAAGCCTACTCATGACTAATAAATACACTTCACTTGAAGGTATAGACTATAGGCTGTTACTGTCATTAGCTGAATTAGCAACACAGGATTTCAGAGCTAATTGAAGGGCTGAAAAACCAAACATAGGTGCTGTAGATTGACTTGTAACTATGCACATTGCCATGTCCTTGTACTGGCAACGCTTAACAAGATTTGATCATTGTTCATCTGTTTAGAATTGCCGGTGATATAAGCTGACCTGCGAAGCCAACGAATGAAAATATGTGAATAACATAATGAAGTAACTTGTTTGAAAATCCTTTCTTTGCATCACATCACCAATGAAAGAGAATTTATGCAATGTTTAGTTTTAATTGTAAATCACAACTTGTGTTGACTTGTATTTTACATATGAATTGAACTGCCTACTTTATAAGATATTACATTAAAGTAAATTGTGATGAAATACATTTGTGTCCCTATGTGTTATGCAAGTTGGCATTTTAAAGCATAGGATGTGCCAGTGTTTGTTAGATTTTTCCTGCATAGAAAGAAAGGTGATACCTCCTCGGAATGTTGTGATAGGTCATCATATCAGTTCAAGGGTCAGAGAACAGCAGTTCTGGGGCAGTCAGTTTCATCAGAAGTCAAGAGGAGAGGAGTAGGGGTAAGGAGAGTCCCAAATGAAAAGGTGACACAGAGAGGTCCCAAAAAGAAGAGCCCCAGATAGGGGACAGATATAGGCTGCTGTTAAGGTAAAAAAGTGGGGAGAAGTGAAACAGGCTCCAAACAGGAAACAGATTAAAAGTAGCAGACTTTATGTGAAGAAGGCTCAACTGGAGCCCTGAAATTCTATGAAGACAGCAGAAAACTGGTGACTCCATGCTGTGGGTTGTTGGGGTAAAGGTACCCCTTTTGGAACAGTGGTGTTCTGCTTGATGCAGCTGAAAAGCTGAAGTTGCACTTGTGTACATATCTAGAAATCTAGAGAAATGGAGAGAAGATTGAAATGCCCTGAGATGGATTATCATTGATACTGTCCAAGTTGGAACGAAATTTGAAGAGTATTTCAAGGTGAGGTCTTTGAAGATAAAAACAGGAATCCCTCATAAGTGAGACAGAGCTTCAATGAGATTGGTTGACTTAGTGATTAGTGATGAGAAATATATGCATTCTGCCTTGGTTGCATCTATCATCTATTGTGTAGTGTCGTGTGCTCAACCACACTTTGCTTGTTAATGCACTCATATTAACTAGAGTATAAGTTAGATATTGTAAATTGTTTTATCTTTCTGACCTTGTGTAGCAAAGTTTACTTTTGTTTGTTGAAAGTCTGCAGTATTTTGTGGCTTTGTTCACAGAATTCATTGACTATAAAACAAAATGTTATTGGCTCCTAACCAGATCTTATCAAAAATTTGGGGGTACGGTCTAGCACCAAAATAAATTATTTAGAAATGCTTCTTTGAGCCTTTGGTGTTACAATAATTTTGTAAACACTGATTTCCTTCAAATTCACTGGAAGACTGAGTAAAGCTGTCTTTTCTCATGAGAATTGATTACCAGGTAGTCTGCTCAGTAGTTTTGTGCGACTGTTGAATAAGGTCTGTTCCTTGGCTGCCTATATCGAATCATTGAACTGCTGCATGGCATCCTGCCAATTTCTTCTTTGAAACAAGAGATTGTATTCAGCACAATAACAATCTTTCCCACAATGCTTTTGTATAAGTTCTAAGAGTTAGAGGCTTCATGTAAGTTCATGGCACTCTCCATGAAACTGGTGTTTTTTGATTTGATTTATTATTGTTGCATGTATTAATATACAGTAAAGGTATTGTTTCTTGTATGCTATACAGACAAAGCATACTGTTCATAGAGAAGGAAAGTAGAGAGTGCAGAATGTAGTGTTACAGTTAAGGTTAAGGTGTAGAGAAGGGTCACCTTAGTGTGAGATAGGTCCATTCAAAAGTCTGATGGCATCAGGGAAGAAGCTGTTCTTGAGTGGGTTGGTAGGTGATCCCAGACTGTTGTATCTTTTTCCTGACAGAAGAAGGTGCAAGTGAGAATATCTGGATAGGTGGGTTCTGTCATGCAAACTTCATTTCATAATTCTTGATAACAATCTAAATGGGGTACTGGTTAGCTTGGTTGGCTAACCAGTATGTGAATCAGATTAACAACAACAACAACAGGATTCAATCCCAATTTCCCTAAAATTGACTTACGACCTATCCATGGTAAAAAATTACAGTGTTTCACTGTGGTTTGGTGAATAATCAGTAACTACCTTACTTTGAGCAGCAAATTGAAGAAGCAACTCCACAAGTGGTGGTGTATAAAGATGAAGTGTGTTGACTGGTGTACTCAATATAATTAATGGCTTTGCATAATTTTCTGAAGTTATTGTCAAAAACATCATTTGTATGTCCATTGAAAAGATGAATCGGTCTTTTGTGATTTTGTTTGAGGCCTCTGTTCTAATCTACATTTCTATCAGTCTGTAAAATATCTATAGATAATACTGGACATGTTTTTCATTCTACTTCAATTTCACACCCCTGCCATTGTTAAAATTTTAAAACTGTTTATGAATTATATTCAAATGTAGTTGACATTTGATTGTCCTGGATAATTTAATGATTGATAATGGGTTCATCTAATACAAGTCCATTTTTGTCACTCATGAAATATTATGAAAGACTAGTCCGGACATGGAAATTATATTAAAATGACATCAGTTACATCTCCCCAGGTAGATTTGCAAGCGATTAATATTAGAATGCTGATTTTCAAAGTCAGCACATTAACCAACATACACCCGGGCACTCTAGCAGTGGCCAGGCTAGAGATTTTAGATTATAGCGGAAGAAAGTGTCCTGAAATACTGTTGAGTTTAAGAGAATTTTATTTTTCATGTTCAGCCTTACAGCAGCTTGGTTAAGTTAGTGGCATTCTTACATCAGAACAGTTATAGGTTCAAGCCCTAATCCTGGTTTGAGGACATAGTCTAGGTGGTAACTCAATACAATATTGAACGAATGCTGTACTATCAGAAGAAGGAACTCTGGCTTGGCTCATTAGTTTGATGTTTAAAATGTCATAGCACTATTTAAAAAAGAATAGGTTGTTCCCTCCTTTCAGCAAGCATTGCGATTAGCAGGGAGTAGATGGTATAATGGTAATGTCACTGGACTAATGATCCAGAGGCCTAGGCTATGAGTTGGGTTCCAATCCCATGCCAGCTGAGTGGATTTGAATCCAGTTAATAAAAAATCTAGTCTAACGGTGACCACAAAGCTATGTGGGAGGGAGATTTTATGCTTTTAAAGCTATTCTCATAGTGCTAAAATTTAAACATTCTTTTATCAGTATGAACAAGTTGATGTTTATGGAGTTGCGATGACTCAGTGAATCACTTCCCACACGCAGAGCAGTTGAACAGTTTCCCTCCGGTGTGAGTGCGTTGGTGTTTCAGCAGATCGCTTCTACTTCTGAATCTCACAGTCAGAACATTTAAACAGGGAGGTAATGATGAAGTGGTAATGTCACTGGACTAATAATCCAGAGGCCTAGGCTATGGACATGGGTTCAAATCCCATGGCAACTGATTGAATTTGAATTCAGTTAATAAAAAATCTAGTCTAATTGGGTGGCATGGTGGCACAGTGATTAACATTGCTGCCTCACAACACCAAGGACTCAGGTTCAATTCCTTGGGTCACTGTCTTTGTGGAGTTTGCAAGTCCTCCTCATATCTGTGTAGGTTTCCTCCCATGGTCCAAAGATGTGGAGGTTAGGTTGATTGGCAATGCTAAATTCCCATTAGCATCAGGGAGATTATAAAGGCAAATACATAGGGTACAGGGATAGGTCCTGGGTGGTATTGTTGTCGGTACAGGCTCAATGGGCCAAATGGTCTCCTTCCGCACTCTAGGGATTCTATAATTCTATGATTCAGTTTCGTTATCAGTGCAAACTTGTTAACGTTACTTACAGCACACTGTCCAATTCATTACAAACAAAACCCAGCAAGTTAGAGGCTGGGAATCTGTGATGAGTAATTAGACAAGTTAATTCCATCAACCATGTCCACTATCAACAAGGCAAAAAGTAGGAGTGCAGTGCAATATTTCCCATTGGCTGGCTGAGTGCAGTTCAACGTTCAGGAAACTCAGTAACATCCAAGACAAATCTTCTCATTTGACTAGCACCTCATCCACCATCTTCAACAGCAATATGCACCAACTACAAGATAAACATAAATGTGAGGTAATATACTTTTGAAGATCTAATACAGAGAAGAAATATACAGTAAATGGCAGAACCTTAGAAGTATTGATAGGTAAAGGGATCTGGATGTAGAGGTACACAGGTCACTAAAAGTGACAAGGTGGAGAAGATAGTCAAGAAGGCATAAGGCATACTTGCCTTCACAGGCCGGGGCATTGAATTTAAAAATTGGCAAGTCATGTTGCAATTTTATAGAACCTTAGTTAGGCTGTGCTTGGAATATAATGTTCAATTCTGATCACTACACTATCAGAAGGATGTGGAAGCTTTGGAGAGGGTACAAAAAAGATTTACTAGGATGTTGCCTGGTATGGAAGGCACTAGCTATGAGGAAAGGTTGGAGAAACTTTCTTTGTTCTCACTGGAACAACAGAGGTTGAGGGGTGACCTGATAGAAGTCTACAAGATTATGAGAGGCATGGAAGAATAGATAGTCAGCAGCTTTTCCCCAGGATGGAAGAGTCAATTACTAGGAAGGCACAGGTTTAAAGTGCGAGGAGCAGAGTTTAAAGTAGATGTACAAAGCAAATTTTTTTTTACACGGAGGGTGATCGGTACCTGGAACTTGCTGTCAGTGGAAGTAGTAGAAGCAGATACGATAGTGACTTTTAAGCAGCATCTTGACAAAAACATGAATAGAATGGGAACAGAGGGATCTGATCCCCAGAGTGTTGCGGGTTTTATTTCTGTAGAGTAGCATGGTTGGTGCAGATTTGGAAGGTCAAAGGACCTGTTCCTGTGCTGTAATTTTTTCTGTTCTTTGTTCTAATTGCAACAACTCTCCAAGGCTTATTCGTCAATGCCTCCCAAGCCCACAGACCTTAAGAATAATAGCAGCAGGAACTCGGGAAAATTGTCACCTTCATTTTACCAAGTTGTACACTGTCCTGACTTGGAAATATATCACCATTTTCTCACTGCTATTTGGTCAAAATCCACTCGCTCCCTGCACCAAATGAACTGCAGCTGCTCAAGGAAGCAGCTCAGTACTACTTCCTCGAGGGAAGATAGGGACAGACAATAAATATTGATCATATCCAATGAACAAATAAATAAAAAAACAGTCTGTTTCAGTCTCATTCATCATTTAACAACTCAACAGGATCTATGATCTGCAGCAAATCAGTTATACTAGAACTGATCTTATGTCATATTTAGGCGAATAAGGGAGAGTGATCCACATGCCTCCTGAATCACCTTATTTGTCCATCCCACTGCATTCAAGGATATGTGGGCATGTGCTCCACAGTCCCTCTCCACTTCTCAACATCCTACAATTTATTGTATTCCCTTTTATCTTGTTTGCCCTCCCTGAATTCATTACTTCTACATTGAATTTGCTGACCAATCCATTAGAATCTCCCTGAAGTCTACAGTTTTCTTTCTGACTACCAAACAGAGCAATTTTAAGTTTTAGTTACAAGTTTCTTAATCATACTCCTTAACATTTCAGCCTAAGGCTGGGATTATATCAGCATGCCCCGGTTCCTGATGTTGAGACTATGTAAGTATCCAAGCTGTATGGGTCAACAGTGGGACCATGGCAGCATTTTAATTGGTGGTCACCTGTTAAAGGAGAACATTGCTGAGATGTCTGTCCAATTAAGGATGGCAGTAAGAGCTCTCCGGGTTGCAGGTCTAATTAGAGGGCTGACAGTCTGCAGCTTTGGCAGCACCACCAAAAGGGATGATCATTTCTGATATGCAAGGAGATGGAGAGATGCCCTTGCAGGGCTGGTGAGAGATGAACTGATCTGCTGGGGCCAGACAGAACCAACATGGTGATTGGAGGTGAATAGGCTGGTGGGGATAGCTATTGGCTGAGACTCTTCTTTGGACCATGGAGTATCAAGAAATGAAGCCCATCACCCTCCTACTAGCTCAGAAGAACATAAGAACATAAGAAATAGGAGCAGGAGGAGGCCATCCAACCCCTCAAGCTTGCTTCACCATTCAATAAGATCATGGCTGATCTGTAGTGCTTCAGTACCACTTTCCCACTTTCTCCTCGTAATCCTTAATTCCCTTGTCAATCAAAAATTTATCTTCTCTTGACTTGAACATATTCAGCGAGGAAGCCTCCACCACCTCATCAGGCAGAGAATTCCAAAGATTCACCCCCCTTTGCGTGAAGAAACCCCTCTGCAACTCCGATCTGAACTGCACCCCCCTAATCTTGAGGCTGTGCCATCTAGTCCTGCTATCTTTACTAAGCGGGAAGAGTCTCTCAACCTCTACCCTATCCATCCCCTTCATTATCTTATACGTCTTTATAAGATCCCTTCTCAGCCTTCTAAACCCCAAGGAGTACAAACCCAGCCTACTCAGTCTCTCCTCATAATCCAATGCCATCATCTCCGGTATCAGCCTAGTAAACCTTCTCTGTACCCCTTCCAAGGCCAATATATCCTTCCTTGATTCCGGCAACCAAAACTGCACACAGTACTCCAGCTGTGGCCTCACCAGCACCCTATACAGCTACAACAGAACCTCACTACTTTTATATTCTATCCTCCTAACTATAAAGGCCAACATTGCATTTGCCTTCTTAATCACCTGCTGCACCTGCATACTGTGTTTTTGTGATTTGTGCACAAGGACCCCCAGGTCCCTCTGCACCGTCGCATGCTGCAGCTTTTCACCATTTAAATAGTAATTCTTCCTACCATTATTCCTACCAAAGTGGATAACCTCACGCTTGCTAACATTATACTCCATCTACCAGGTCCTCGCCCACTCACTCAACCTATCCAGATCCCTCTTCAGGCTTTCCATACCTTCCACGCAATTTGCTTTTCCATTCGTTTTCATGTTATCAGCAAATTTCGTCACTCTGCACTCAGTCCCTTCCTCCAGATCATCTATGTAAATGGTAAATAGTTGAAGCCCCAGCACCAAACCCTGGGGCACTCTACTAGTCACCAGCTGCCAATCAGAATAGCACCCATTAATACCTACCCTCTGCTTCCTATTAGACAACCAATCCTCCATCCAGTCTAACACCCTATCCCCGACTCCCTGAACCTTAATCTTCTGCAGCAATCTTTTGTGAGGCACCTTATCAAATGCTTTTTGGAAATCCAAAAACACCATATCCATCGGTTCCCCTCTATCTACTGCACTAGTCACTTCCTCATAGAACTCCAATAAATTCGTCAAGCACGAATTCCCCTTAACGAATCTGTGCTGCGTTTGCCTGATCAAACAGTTCGTATCCAGGTGCCTTGTTGTTTCTGCTTCAACAACAGATTCAAGCATTTTTCCTACCACAGACGTTAAACTAACCGCCTATAATTCCCTGCCTTCTGTCTGCTACCTTTTTTAAACAGCGGCGTAACATTAGCTGTTTTCCAATCTTCCTGGCACTTACCCGAAGTCCAGAGAATTCTGAAAGATAATTACCAGGGCATCCGCTATCACCTCTGCCATTTCCTTGAGGACCCTGGGATGCCTTTCATCCGGTGCCGGGGACTTATCTGCCTTCAGCCCCCTTAGCCTATCAAGCACCACTTCTCTAGTGACTGTAATCTCATCAAGGACCTCATGTCCTATCACCCTTCTATCCTTAATAGCTTAATATCCTTAAAGCTCCTTTTGGGATTCTGCTGGGAAATCATGATAGTGAAATTGATGGACTCATCACATGGTGAAGGGAGGGGAGAGCTGTTCCAATGCTCATACAATGCTGGTTGTCTGGCAAATGGCAAAAATTGGGCCAATTAGTTACCTGAATACCTGGTACTGGGTCCTGTAGAACCCTACTGCAAAACGCCTTGCAGTCACAAAACATCCACCAACCCTTTGCTATCTACCACTGAGCATTAAATCAGTTACAAGACCTCTCTTGCTGGGATTTGTTTGGTGAATATATACATGTGTTGCAAATTTTTGAATTTGTAGCAAAATAACCAGAACTAATCCAGCAGAACAAGCCGATGATTCAAACTGGTTTTGGAACAAGAACACTCAGGACTCAATGTTTTGATCTGCAGCATTACAAAAGACGGTGTTACAGAAGCCAGAGGCACTCTGAGTGGGACATTCAGCATCTCTACTGCTTCCCATGCTGCCCATGTAATGCTTCATGCTGAGAAGGACAGACATACAGCTTTGCTCTGCTTGTGCCAGAAGCTTGACAGCTGGTCTGTCATGATTTCAAACAAAGGTTTATTTGATGCTTGGTTTACAAAACTGGATCTTGTAGGTCCACTCAACACATTTGCTTAGCATTCAGCATAAGAACATGTGTTCAACTGAAAGAGGGGCCCAGATCTTGACTTATTTCAAAGATCAAGCGCTCAACTTGCTAAGGTAGTCTAGAAATATCTTTGCTGTTGCACCTTGCCAGCACTGTTTTGAGAGTGAATATCTGGATTTGGTAGGTGTGTTACTGCATTCTCACAGTCAGGACAGAGGATTTAGTGACTGGCACCCAACAACTTGGTGCTCATATTCATCAGTATTCTTCTACCTACCGCCCCATTCTGTCCTCGTCTGACTCTGTTGCAGCAGAATTTGTCTGCAACCTCACATTCCAGTTAGTTAGTACATAAGCAATTTTTTTCCTCTGGCTTGGCTGCTCCTGTGCCAGGTCGCCCATCACATTTTGATCCCAAATCTCTAAGATACATGCAATGCCAGTTCCTGAACTGATGGCTGTAAGCGTCAGATAAAGTGATGGGGATACTTTGTGCACATCTCTATTGCATTGTTGCCCTTGTTCTTTCCACTGGGTGTGGACTGGTTAATTAAGTGGTAATCCTTGGGCACTTGGCAGTGGGAGACTAGAGAGGAAGATTGGAGTGAGGGCAAGAGTGAGTTGGAAAACAGAAATAGTGGGCACAGCATTTGAAGCTTATTTTCTACAGTAGTATGTTATTCGTCCAATGAGAAAGGAGGCATTGTTAGACCTGTTTTTTTGGGAATTGGATGGATCAAGTGGATCAGATGTCAGTGCACAACATTTCAGGAACAGTGATTTATGTATCATAAGGTTCAAGCTGGTTATGGAAAAGGACATAGAACAATCTAAAGAAACGAGAATTAACTGAGGGGAAAGCCAACTTCAATGGGATGAGAATAGATCTGGGCCAAATAAACTGGAGTCAAAGGCTGGCAGGCGAAACATTAGTTGAATTATTTCGAAGAAGAAATTGTTTGGTACATTCGAAGTAAGTTCACTTAAAAGAGAAAAGTAGAGTAAACAAATCCTGAGCTCACTGCATGATAAAAGAAATAGAAATTAAGTGGCACCTTCTAGAGCAGCACAGTGGACATCTCGACATCTCCAGTCTGCCACTCACAAATGTATCAAGGAGGTCACAGCTGCCGTGTATGCAAGGGCAGAGATGTCTATAAACTTGGACCAGGTTCAGGTCAGAATACCAGAGCCAAATGCAAGATATCATTGACCGCACATGTAGCTCTTTGGTCACATTGTGGCAGCAGCACCCTTTCTTATCATCACACTACCTCTAGGTGCTTCCCATAACACTACAAGACGAAGAAGAAAAATTAGGTCACTTGATCCATATACTCTGCTCCTCCATTTAATCATGGCTGATTGAATGTTGCTACCTGCACTCAGCTCCTGTCATTTAAGATCAAAGAACGCAGGAAGGGACAGCACAAGAAGAGACCCTTTGGCCCTCCAAGCCTGTACCGATCATGATGTCCTCACCAAGTTAAAGAAAACCTTTCACTCTTACTCGATTTGTATCCCTCTATTCTCTCCCTATTCATGTATCCATCCAGATGCCTCTTGAAAGTTGCTGATGTACCCGTTCCACCATCACCTCTAGCAGTATGTTTCAGGTACCCATCATTCTGCACATGAAAAACTTCCCCTGCACTTTCACCTTGAACCTATGCTCCCTTGTAATTGATGCTTCCACCCTGGGAAAAAGCCTCTGACTATCCAGCCCATCTTATATTTTTGTAGACCTCCCCTCAGCTTCTGTCTTTTTATGGTTGGTGCACCCTTCCCCTTCTGAATGCCAGTTCACTGAGGTTTCTGTGAGGTGCTGGATAATTTGGGACTTGAGTTGATAAGCAACATGCAGTTGGGAAAATATTCATTCACCATATCGAATTTCAAAAAGGTAAAGAGATTTCTCTTAAGAAACTAAATATTTCAATCAGTTGTTTTGGTAAAATCTAATAACAATGACTTTTTCGTCCAATTTACAAAATGTCTCCTGTATATTATGATGGAATGTATTCAGTAAAATTTGCTGAATTTATTTTACTTCATCAATTATTTACTGATGCATTCATAATTCTTAGTGTTTTGGGTTATTTTGCATGATTTTCTTATTTAACAGATCGGCATTCATTTTTCTAATGATTTGAAATCTGTTTCAGTGGTGTAGATTGAGGAATTATAAATTATCACAATTGTGGTATTGCAAAGTGCTATGCTAGGCTCCTATGCTCACCTAAACAGGACTGTTCACACAGACCAGAGTCTTGGCAGGCTAAAACAACTAATCAAATTTATTTATTAAATACCCCAACTTAGATTGATGCTATGGCACAAGACAACTGGAATTTAGTGTTTATCAGAGCTCACTCCAGCCCATCTCTAACAGCTAGCAAGCTGTTGGAATGATAACAGCCTTCTGCAGTAAAGCAAAACTCTGGAAAGTGACACTATAAATGCACAGATTATCTTTTTGGAAGCAAAATGTCATCTCAGCCTGTGGCACACAGGGAATTTCACGTGTAATACATCAACCAATTATCGATAAAGCACTAGGCCTCAGAATTCAACAGAAAATATAGAACATGAGAAAGTCTCTATTTAATTCTTTAGAAGAAGGAAAATTATTAGATTAAATGCATTGCTAGTCAAAATGTAATTAAGGTATGTTTACTAACTTCCTACATGGTTTTCACGCTTAGTGGTTAGCCAGTCTTAAAATTCAAACATAATTGCTGTGATCATTTACCCTAATATTACAAAGATACTTGTAAAGATCTACTTTGTGTAGTATTTCTTGCAAAATTATAAAAACAATAGCCAGTGAATTCTGTAGAACATCTGTGCAATTTGTGAAAAATGATAAGAGGTTGAGGAATCTCTGCGTAAGTTCTACCAGGTTCTTTACTCCAAGTTTACAATTTTTTGTGAGTGAGCACAAAAAGAAAGGTTAAAGTTTCAATCTTCACTACATATACAGTGAAGATGAAAATCTACCCCTTCTTTCTTTTACATAATTCGAGACAGAGGTGACTATGTTTCTCATCTGTGATGTGTGACAGAGTTCAGTGGATGGGTGGGTGACTGCAAAGCACAACCTGCGCCCCAACAATAGGACAGGATACTGCAGATGATTAAGTTTGGGGTGGGTTTCTGGCTTGAGATTTCCACTTCATGCATTTTCTCTCTGCCCCTAATTTGTACTTGCTTTCGAAGGCAGCCACAGCATTTTTTATTTGATTGTTTGAGGGATCTGGGATGAATTTCTACCAAATTCAAAGTTGGTATCAAAATTGAGTGAAACTTTCAATTTCTTTGTAGTGCTTCTTCTGGCTGCTTTGAGAATGCATCCCAGACTCAAGCTTTCCATCAAAAATTCACTTTGATAAGTGGGTGCCAGACATTCTAGTTGGATGATCAGTGCAACTCAAACTGTATTGATTGCCATTCCAGCTTGGGTGAGCACCTCAGAATCTCGTATTGTTTTCCTGCCATTTGATCTTTGGAAGCTTCTGAAGGCAGCTCAAGAGAAAGTGGTTGAGCTTCTTGGTATGATGCTGGTACATGGTCCAAGTCTGTCATGCAGAATAGGCAGGATTAGATTTTTAATTTGGTAGGCAGATTTACTGCTCTTCATGCCCAAAAGTTTGACCGAGGTAGTTATGATCTTGTTACATGCCAGCAACCAAAAGAATTCTTACCCCAATTGTAGCTGGGATTTAAAATACAAATGAAATACTGTTGAAATGTAGTTGTTGTTGCATTGTAAGAAATGTGACTGCCTGTTTGTGCACAGCAAACTATAAGACCACAAAACCATCAGAAATAGGAACAGAATTCAGCTTTCAATAGGATCATTGTTGATCCAACATTCTTCATGTTCACTTTCCTGCTCTTTCCCCATAACCTTCGGTTCCTTTACTGATCAAAAACCTATTTACCTTAGCCTTAAGTATGTTATATGATGTAACCAATGATGATATTGGAATCTGTTACAGCATAACCAATAGTAACATGCTGTGAGAGTCAGCTGACTGGATAGATAATGTGACAAACAGCAAAATGATGTTGTAATCAGCTGACACAGGGTAAATAGAAAGCAGATGGCGATTGTGGGGAGCTTGTGTGCCCCAGGATGTGGCCTGAGTGTTGATGTAATGAAGTTTCTTTATTAAACCTTTTTCTTTTGGTTTATTTTGTGAAGTTATTTCTATTATTGCTTGCAACTGAAGTATCCTTACTGGATGAAAAAAATATACACAAGGATTCTGCTCCCACAGTTCTGTGTAAAAGGAGTTCCGAAATCTCATAATCCATAAGAGAAGAAATCCTTCCTCATCTCAGTCTTAAATTGGTGCCCCTTTATTCTGAGACTACACCCTTTGGTCCTTGATTCTACCTTGAGAGGAAATATCCTTTCAGCACTTACTCTGTCAAGCCTTTTAAGATTTCTATATATTCCAGTGAGATCATTTCTCATTCCTAAATTCCATTGAGTCCAAACCTGCTTTACTCATAAGACAATTTCTCCATATCAGAATCATCCAAGTAATCCTTCTCTGAACTGCCTCATATTGAGGAATATCTCTCCTCAAATAAGGGAACCAAAACTGCTCACAGTACTTCAGATGTGGTCTCACTAGTACCTTGTAGCAAGACTTCCCTACTCTTATATGCCAATCTTTTTGAAATAAGGGCCAACATTCCATTAGTTTTCCTGATAACCTGCTTCACATATGTGCCAGTTCATTATTGCCACAAATAACCTAATAATGACCAGATAATCTTTTTTATGATATTGATCGAGGGATAAATGTTGATGATGACACTGACGATGACACAGAGAATTCCCTCGTTCTGCAAAGTAGTGCCAAGAGTTTCTTTTACATTTACCTATAAAAAGAGATGTAGTCTTGGGTTAACACCTCAACCAAAAAGCACACTTTATTAGCCCCACATTTAATTTTGAGCTCAGGTTCTGGAGTGGGGCTTGAACTTAGAATATTGTGGGTAGAATTCTCCAGTCCTTCCCGCCAGTGGATCTCCTAGTCCTGCTGAAATTGACTCCTGCCACAAGTTCTCCAGCAATGGCATGGGCGAGTAATGTAAATTGCATTGACTTCAACAGGATCATAACATCCTGCCAGCAGTCGATAGTAAGCTGCCTCTGCTGTGGGAAAACCTGCCACGGGGGCGGTGGAGAATTCTGCACTGTGACTCAGAGCAAGAGGGTTACCAACTGAACAATGGCTCTCACTAAATTACTATGTGGTTACAAATGTCTCCCCACACATTTCAATGGCCTGTTTTCTGTCAAATTTGCTGAATTTATTTTATCTCATCAATTATTTATTATTCCATTTATCACCTTACGATGGTTTAGGGACAGCAGGTTTACACATATTTGCAGTACTGGAAGAACCTTTGGAATAATAACTTAATTCCTTACCAGATACCTTTGCTACCTCAAAAATAAACATTGATGTGTATTCAGCTTTTAAAAACTGATGAAAACTCTCACAGTAGAAAATATTAACCGATTAAATGTACTCAATTGCAAATAATGCCACTTACCCTGATGTTATTTAGAACGTAGCATCGGTTTTCTGATGGCTCCCTTCTGACTGAAAAGCAATGGCAGGAATAAAGATACTGTCCAAAATTGTGGGTAATTACTACCTCCATCTTTATCAGCCCTATATTCAGAGATATTACCATAAGGTAGCACTTCAGTGCAAGCAGGGTCTTGGAGAAGTAATAAATCAGTCCAACTGAGTCATCATTGTCCAAGACATCTGAACCGCTGAACTGTTCTGGATCCCACAGAGAGTGTGAAATCACTTGACCCCCGGCATTAACCTTTGCTGAATGAATAGACACTGCTTTCCACATCATGGAACAAAGGCAGAATAGTATTGATTAAACACCACGTTCACTTGATATTAAACACTGGCTGAATTCACGCCTTGGTTTTGCACTTCCAGGGGAGAAAGCTGAGTCTCGAGAGAATGCATGTTTGTAATTCAGAGCAATGTTTTCTTGCAAAGTTTTTTCTCCACTGATCAATAACTGACTGCCATGATCGGCTATAAGTATGTATTGTTGATTTTGACCTGTGTACTCTATCACCTGAGGTGAGGGGTCACAGTATGTTACTAATGCTGTCATGGTCGTTCCAGGCATAAATTGTTTTACTGACCTTAATGCAACCCTTCAAGCGCTGAGTAAAATCTCATCAGATTTGCTATGCGCACTTAAAAACTCATAGGGCCTTTGCTTTGATTTAAGGAAGGTTGCAGGTTTGTCAGCTGCATTTGATAGTTGATCATAATTCTTGAACTTGTTAACGATGTGCCCCAATATTTCTGTATCAAGTTCGTCCATGTTCTGATGCACCATCATGTTCATTGCCTGACAAATGTGTGCATAATCTCAGTATAATTCTGAGTTTGGTATGGACCTTCGTGACAAGATGTGCACAGTACGTATTGAATTGGAACCTGATACGACATCAGATCAAATCACATGATTTAATCCAGAAGCCTATCATGTACTGTCAATAACAACTGACACTACAAAAATATTCTTTGCAATAACTATACTATACTCTGCTCTCACATGAATTCCAGTTGGATATATTCTATAGAATAACAGATACTAATGGGCTTGGAGTACTTAACATATATGTTTGAGATGATGGTGTTGGTGATTGATCTCAGATTGTTGTTATAACCTGATCTGGATTTCTTCAAGTATTAACTGCATTGTAATAAAGTGCAGACTAACTGTACAAAATTGTTTTCTATTTGTTGCCATGCTATTGAAAGATTAAATGTTGGAGTAAGCATATAACGTTCTGAAGATAATTGGTTTTTAACCCTTGAGCATGAAGGGTGACGGAATCTGCTCAGTATAATGCCCGTACCGCTATTGAGTTGTCTCATCAGTTCTGAAGGAAATACACAGTTCTGACTGACAGCTTGATTTTAGCTTGACTGGGGTTTCGGCAATATAGCTTGTGGCATTTAGTCTCTTGCTTGGATTGAAACATTCTCCTTCAGAAGTGCTTTTGGTCAATGAATGAACTTTTCTCAACTTGAAAATTATAGAGTTGGATTCAAAGGAGAGGATGGGGGAAGCAGAGCAGGGTGTCATGACAAAAATATTAAACAAATAAAGTAATTTGGACAATGAGTTATGTCAAAAAGTTAAAACGGAGAAAGAGAACGATTTCTCATGAGGGATAGATTTTCATCAATGCAGCATTTCCTCAACAACATATGAAAAGAAAATAATTGATAGACCATATTTTTACATCTTCACAATGTCCAAAGAGCATCACAGCTGAATCACTTGACAGCATGGTGGCACAATGGTTAGCACTGCTGCCTCACAGCACCAGGGACCCAGGTTCAATTCCTAGCTTGGGTCACTGTTTGTGTGGAGTCTACATGTTCTCTCCGTATCTGCATGGGTTGCTCTGGTTTCCTCCCACGCTCCAAAGATGTGCCTGTTGGGCATATATGCCATGCTAAATTAGCACTTAGTGTAAGGAGATCAGCTAGGATAAATGCACGGGAATATGGGGCAGGGCCTGGATGGGATTGTGGTCAGTACAGACTTGATGGGCTGAATGGCCTCCTTCTGCACTAGAGGGATTCTATGAAGTAATTATTTTGTGTAGCTGTTGTTCATGGAGGCAAATGTGGTAGATAATTTTTTGACATTGTTGGTTGAAGGAAGAACATTGTCCAAATCATTGAATGGAAACATGATGTCTTCTATACCTGCAAAGCCTCCTGTTGATGTCTCATTCAAAAGGCTGCAGTGAAACTATTTGCTTAAATCACAAAGTGGCACTTGAATCTTCAACCTTGTAACCATAAGAATGCCTTCAATTGGACTAAACTGATTTAAGAAATGATGAAAGCTGAGTAGATTTAATGATGCAGTATCAAAAATTTTTTCAGAATCAATATGGTCTGAAATTCCCCAGGACTCTGCCAGATATATTCTTGTGTCCATGGAAGATTTGATCATCCTGGTCTATACATATCTTCACAGGAAGGAAATTGTTGAGCTTGTTTTTTTTAAGGAACCAAGTAGGGCAGCTTTAATTGAATAGTTTTCAGCTGATTTTACACTTGCAGTCGACTGAAGCTAAGAATTTATTTTTAACATATCGAGGCCTGATGAGTTTAAAGTTAAAGTTTATTTAGTAACCACAAGCACACTGCAATTAAGTTACTGTGAAATCTCTTAACTGCCACATTCTGGCACCTGTTTGGGTGCACTGAGGGAGAATTTATTATGACCAATTCACCTAAACTGCACATATTTGGACTGTGGGGGAAAACTAGAGCACCTAGAGGAAACCCGTACAGACACAAGGAGAATGTGCAAACTCCACACAGACAGTAACCCAAGCCAGAATCGAACCCAGGTCCCTGAGATTCTTGGGGGTGTGAGGCAACCATGCTAACCGCTGTGTCACTCTTATCTGTTATTTAGATTTTATCTGTGTCCTTTAATTTTGCATTTTGCATTCAGCTCACGTAATCTGCCAACATCTAGATCATCTTTGGTGAGTCTCAGTGCGTTAAAATTTTCTTTGCTTTTCACCCCACAATTATAACACTCATCTGCTTAACAACGAGTTGCATGGGAGGTAACAGAAAATTTTATTAAATCTTGTATTCAAGTGTAGCCTCACCTACTTTCACTATCTCCCCATCATATTGTGCACTCTATAGACTTTCATCATGTTAAATCTTATTCCAGGCACTCTTTCACTTCACTCTTTCTCCAATCATTGAAATTCTGATCACAATGTTTCTAAATACTTTATTTCCATCTCAGCATTTTCTTGAATTTTGATCTCTGAAAGAACGCGTCAACATCAGGCCCAATTTTACCGTCACATTGCATCCATTGTCAGGTACAAAAACTTGTTAAAGTCGGGTGTGAGGTGAGTAGTGCGATCTGTGCCTACCTCTGTGCCAGTTCTCCTTTACCAAGGCCTGAAAATGGCTGAAACGGGCACAACAGCCATTTAAATGCGTATGCATGTATTTAAATTGGCTTAATGGATTGCACGCCCAAATTTATTGGCACTTCCCCTTTACCACCATGTTTGCCCCTCCAGAATTGATGCAAAATAGACATGCTCCATAGAAGTTTGATTCGAATGCTCCAGTTAGTGATGAGGTAGATACCCAGTGTCCGATGGCTCTCTGCTTGAGATCAGTGGGGGGCAGCGGGGGTGGGAGTGGAAAAGACAGTGAGGGAGAGGTGTGTCTGCTGCCAATCTGTCTGAGATAGGTGGCGGGGAAGGGGATTTCACTGCCACTCTGCCTGAGATCAGTGGACAGAAAGAGTGATTTTGCTGCCACTCTGCCTGAGATTGGTGAGGGAAAGTGAGGGAGTGGCTGTGATCTGTGTGATGGGACTGGATGGATAAAGGGGTTAGTAATGTTGTGGATATGGGGCAACATCTGTGGGAGCCAGGGGATCATTATCTGGCTTGGCAGGAGAACAATATTCTATCATTATTTCTTCTGCGATTAGAGCTGCAGGGTTTTGGACACGTTAAGCCCCATAGGTTTATGCAACGCGATTTGGACGTGCTGATAGTTGTGCAGGTAGAGTGTGTATAAGAGTGCCTCAGAACGGGTCTAAAAGTCGGATCAGAAACACTCCCACTTTCAAGCACTTAGAATTGAAATGGTAAAATAAGCATTTAGTACCATGCAATTCTGGTAATTTTGATGCATGCAAAATATCAATAACCTGAAATCCATGATAATACTGAAAGCAGCAACTTGAATAACAAATACTGTGAGATGCCTGCTCACACAGTGGAATTTAACTTTTAAAGAAATCAATACATTTCTGAACAGGTACCAACACCTTTTAAAACAGCTACTATTTGTATTGTAAGTGAGGAGACTTCAAAGTATGCAATGTGTTAATTTACTTTGTACTTTAAAAAAATCCTGATTTGAGTGTAATCCTGCTTCAAGAATGCAAATAGTTTGGCATTTATCAAGGTTCATCTGAATAAGCATAATCAAATGTTAACAACCCCTCTCTGATGCATATTCTATTCCAGTGATTTGAAGAGATAATCTAATGCACAGAAGATTATGAACATTAATATTTACACTAACCAAACAACTTCAGATGACAGAGTGTTATAGAATTAAGCACAAGGCTAGGAGTACATTACTCTAAATATTATGATCTACTTAATTAAAATAAGATTTATAAATCTTACCCTAATCCTTCTGCCATCATATTTGACTGTCATATATTGACAGAGACAAGCCGATTGGGTGGCAAAAGATATTTTATACCAGATTACACCTATTGTGGTGCCATTTACACTGAAGTCACAAGTATAAGTAATCACCCAATAAGAAAAAAATACATGAGTTTGTTAATTGATTGTAAAGCAAATTATGTACAATAATATGCAATTTATTACCGTTAATACATGAACATGCATTTCTAGGATATTTCACAAATCTTACAGATACTTGCTGGTGGTGATAATAAATATGAAAAGTAAAAATATGAAAAGTATATAAAGCATAATATCATAATCCACAAAAATTAACTGGTTATATATCTTAATTTTGTAAAGTTAAATTATAGTTGCATATATTTAGAAATAACACTCTGGTTCCCCAGTGTCACATTTTACCCAATGATGTACTGGGGAGTTCCTCTAAGAAGTTCCCATGTGAAGGTTTACCTGGCAATTGTCTAAATTGCGAACTTTCACTGGACAATTGCGTTGGACTGGTACCCATATATTGGTGGCAATTGAAATCATTAACTTTTGATGGTTTGCCAGTTTTACCATGCTAGTTACTATCAAAGAGTTAAAGGGAGAAAGAAAGAATCACTTCCAACTCCAAAATAATTAGTTAAACACCTAGATTCAGCCTTGTGTGGGACATCCCCCACACACACACATGATATCCCAGTGGAAGGACTGCAGTAGGGCTAAAAGGCATCACCTTGAGTATTTATTTTAAGCAAGGATCACATGGATAGTGCCCTTACCACTGATGCCCATGTGCCTGCTGTACCATTGAATGAGGTCAGTGTGAGTAGTTGAGGGTTCATCCATTCCCTGCATTGCAGGGCAGTCCTCAGGTGAAGGCTGTGAGCACTGACCTCGCTGGAGACTGAAGTGGGGGGGGGCAGGTTGAGTAGAGTTGGGCATGGTTCAGATCACCCTCATGCCTGCGTGGTATGTGCATCTGTGAGGAAGTCACCTGTTATTTGTGGGTGAGGAAGAAGGATGCTCCTCATTGGTAATGGTTTCGTGGTGTTCCTGTGGTAGTGTGGGAGTCACCATTTATGTTTTTGTGGTGAGGGGGGAAACTGTGTCCTAGCATGGATATCAAGTCACCATTTAAAAATGGTGACCCTGTCTCAGAACAGCAGGGCAGGCTGGCAGGTTGTCTGCTATGTATGAATTAGTATCGATCAGGTGGGAGAATCCTGCTGCTAACGCCAGCAGGAAACGTTCCAGGTTTCTTGCTGGCATGGGCACTGAGACCCAATTTGGAAGAATTGTGGCATTAGACATTTTTGGAAAAATTCCAACAATTCCGTAAATTTTGTCATGATTTGTTATGATACAGAGTTTTAATGAACAAGCTCTTCTTGTTCACTTTTGAAGTCAATTTTCAAAATAGTTTTTAGTCTCCTTAATAATAGTTATAATGCAAGAGAGAGCATACAAGAAGAAATAAATGGGGTATATCTGAAAGGTATCGTGATAATCATAAGTGACTGTTATATATTTAAGTAGTTGTATGATTCACTGATCTTATCTGCACACACTTACGATACAAAAAAATCATCGATCAGAGTGGCATGATAGTGCTGATGCACTTTTACCTTTACCTATCTCTGCCACCAACTAGGTTTGTATTTTATATTTATCTTGTATCTTTATATTTTATTAGAGATCATTTGCCTGTGACAGTTTCTTAAGTTCAGAAACATACCAGAAACGATCATGCAGTGGAGGAGATGATGGATATGGTATTGAAAGGAATGATAGCTGGAATGCATGATTTAAGACATATGTGTCAAGAAAGCTTGAGTTTACCGAGCAAGGTCAGTGCCTATTGTTGGGAATCTAGGTGATCATTCCTCTGAGTCTGCATGTAAGACTCCTTGAACAGCTACATGAAGGATATCCTGGTTTGGTCCAGATGAAAGAATTAGCACACAGTTATTTTTGATGGCTAGGCCTGGATACCCTGATGGAATAAAACATGGACAGTGCTAGTCCTGTGCACAAATATCAAATACATCACTGTTGACTCATATATATCTTAGGGAGTGGCCTAAAATGTCATGAAAATGATTACATGTAGCTTTTGCTGGTCCATTTGACAGTTCATAATTAATGCACATTCAAAGTGGCTGGAGTTGATTTCATGAGATCTACTAAACTGAACAAGCCATTGATAAACTTGACATAATCTTTGCAAGATTTGGTAAACCAGAATAGATTGTTAGCAATAATGATTCACAGTTTATTTCACAAGAGTTTGAGCATTATTTCAAAATAAATAGTATTCAGCATATAATATCTGCACCTGTTCATCTATCAACCAATGGATTTGCGGAAAGATTCATACAATCCTTGAAATATTCTTTAGGAGTTTCAAGACAGCAAAGTTCATTTTCACATTGTGGTCATAGCTTTTTGGAATCTTATAGAAACTACTTATGTGAATACCCAAAGTTCACCTGTGTTAGTACTCTTGAAGAAAAAGTTGAGAGCTATGTTTGATTTGTTATTATCTCCAAAAACTTCAGAGATAGTGGAGCATCAATGAAAATCTCAAGTTGCTAGATGAGAAGTGAGAGCAAAACAACACTAATTTCAAAAAGGAGATTGAGTGTTAGCACGTAATTATGCCATGAGTGAGAAATAGGTATCATCATAGTTATAGCAAAAGTGGGTCCAATTTCTTATATGGTTCAAACTGAAGATGAACTTGTTTGGTGATGCCATGCTTATAAATTATTATCATCTCGAAATGCTTTCTCAGAATCTTCTCCAGAAGTACCAGCATCTTTAGTCCGTAGTGTTGTAAATACTACTACAGAAGACTATTTGAATCTGAGTTGCCAATGGTTGTGTCTATTCCACTATACCACATGAAAATGATGCAGAACTAGTTCCAAGAGAAAAAGTGTCCACTGAACTTCCAAATCATACTTCTAGGGTTAAGATAGCCAAATTTCAGAATGTTGTATACAACCAAAAAGAAATAGACATCTACTTGATTGACTTCTTACTGACTGTGTGTAATGATTAATGATACATACTACAGTGTCTGATCCAGCTAATGTATCAGTCTATCAGTCTACCAGTAACATGGAGAGCAGCAAGAAATACACTTGGTTGAAGTTCCGGCATTTTGAGTCCAAGAATGGTTATTTCTAACTTATGAGAGCCAAAAGACTTAATCATTTCATTTTTGTTCTCACCCTTTATCCTTTTCTCTGTTTGCAAAAGAATAATGCAGATTTGCATTTGCAAAAGAATTGCAGATGACACTAAAGTCGGTGGAGTGGTAGATAGTGTAGAGGGGTGTTATAGTTTACAGAGTGACTTGGACAAGTTGCAGAGCTGGGCCGAGAGGTGGCAAATGGAGTTTAATGTGGAAAAGTGTGAGGTAATGCACTTTGGCAGGAACAATAAATGTGTAGAGTATAGGGCTAATGGTAGGGCTCTTAATAGTGTTGAGGAACAGAAGGATCTTGGTGTATGTGTCAATAGATCCCTGAAAGTAGGCAGTCAAGTGGATAAAGTTGTTAAGAAGGCATATGGAGTCTTAGCTTTTATTGGTAGGGGGATTGAATTTAGGAGCCGCAGCATCATGTTGCAACTGTACAAAACTCTAGTGCGGCCGCACTTGGAGTATTGTGTGCAGTTCTGGTCCCCACATTATAAGAAAGATGTGGAGGCATTGGAGAGGGTACAGAGGAGGTTTACCAGGATGTTGCCTGGTATGGAGGGCAGGTCCTATGAAGAGAGGTTGAAGGATTTGAGGTTGTTTTCGTTAGAAAGGAGGCGGCTAAGAGGGGATCTTATTGAAGCATATAAGATGATTAGAGGTTTAGATAGGGTGGACAGTGATAGCCTTTTTCCTAGGATGGAGAAAGCTAGCACGAGGGGACACAGCTTTAAATTAAGGGGTATGAGTTATAGGACGGATATCAGAGGTAGGTTCTTTACTCAAAGAGTGATTAGGGAGTGGAATGCCCTGCCTGCAGCTGTTGTAGATGCGCCAAGTTTGGTGGCGTTTAAGAGGTTAATTGATAAGTATATGGAAGAGAAGGGAATGGTTTAGTTTGGAGGGGCATTGCTTTTTATTTTGGTCGGCACAACATCGAAGGCCGAAGGACCTGTTCTGTGCTGTAATGTTCTATGTTCTATGTTCTATGTTCTAATGCCTGGCATATCCTCAGTATTTCACTGACAGCGTTAGAGGGATTGAGAACATGGCATATGAGGACTGGCATGGCATATCCATGTCTTACTCTTCTATAATACAGTTCTCCAGTTCATTCTGCACTATTGCACTGATCATCAATTATTAAAGATGAAATGAACCAATGCCAAATTTTGCTGAATTGTCTGCATGAAGGGAACCTTTGAAGACTTACTGCGTCATTTCTTAATTAACTTTTTGCCACATTAATGCATCTTAAAGAAGTATTTCGCACTCTGGATTGCCTGGACTGCAGGCATTCAAGAAGGCAGCTCACCACCACCTTCTCAAGGACAAATAGGGATGCTGGCCTATTCAGTGATGCTCATATTCCATGAACAAATAAATAAAAAAGAAGGAATTTCTGCCAAAACCAAGATTACAGCTTCAGAAATGATCACTCGCCAGCAATGCACAATTGGCTTTAAAAATCTCAGAATCAAAATGCTGTGATTAATTACTCATGAGATATTGGTCATAGTATTTCCTGAGACCTCTCATATTTAATCCATTTCTTCTCTTGAGATCTTATCTCGGGCACTTAGCATGTTTAGATGTGTGGATAATTCTGTCTGAAATGGCAACAACTTCTAGCTGATTTCACTAATGTAAAGATGTTGTTCACAAATTTAATCTGCTAAGTTGATAAACTAATTAGATGCTTTACATTCTTTACATCATTTCTGGCTCAATGTGAAATCATAAAACTGATGTGTGGATTATTTTGTATTTGTGAAAGCATACAAGAGGAGCAACATATAAGTGCTACAACGATAATTTAACACATATCAAAATAACGTTGAATCAGATTTGAAGTTGTCTTATTTATCATATGCTTGTAAATAAGATAACTTGTTACTTGGAGAGCAATGTGTTCAGATCCTTCCTCAGTAACTCAGGATAAACCACTGCATGTTAGCAGATAGAGTGAAAACAGATTAATTATACTTGTCTGACATTGCAGTGACTAACTGGATTTTTTTGGGCTACAAAAAATCTTATTAAAATTCATTATTTTCCTGTTGAAACGCTATAAGCATTAAAACTAGGACATGCTTTCACGAGAGGTGAGATAAGTATGATAAATATCTCTACCAGGTGAGGTGGACTATAACCCCTTCCCAAGATTAACAATTTTGAGTTATGCAACAAATATTTATCTGATAACAATGGACCACTACTATACATTTACAAAAGTGTATCAAATAGCTGTGCACTCACTTTTATTATCAGTGAATGCCAGGCTCTTCCCAATGCAATTGCCCTGCCATGACTATTACTTTCTAGGATGCTGCCATATACTATTTTGCAGCATAGAATTAACAGTGAGTACATCAAAGAAAATTTTGATAAAGCATCATACTTTAGTTGGGCATGTATTTTGTTGCTGATATTTCATGTTGTACATTATCATACATTTTATTTAAGTGTGCAAAAATATTTAATTAACCTGAGGTGCCACTTTATACTTTTTAAATAAACCCTGCTTAAGTGATTGCACTATGTAGTGTAAATAGAGAGAATATTGCAATGCTACTGTACTGAATGCACAGGATCGATTTTAACTGTACCCTCCTGATAGAAATTGTTCAGGTAAGCACTTAAACTCAATCAAGTGTTTTACTATCTGAATCCTGCTGCCTTCAGTTTTAACCAGTCCTTCAGATCAGGTGGTAAAGACACCCATCTGAAGCCAGTACATGTGTGTTTTACATATGTAGACCAATGTTCAATGAGATTAAAGGCTTCAGCCAGGAGCTCGAATGGGGAAGCAACTATGACTTTCACATCAGAAAAAGTCAAGTTGTGTTTGCTAGAACTTGGGAATTTTCCCCCATGAGCAATCACTTTTAATATCAGTTGAATGCTTCTGAGCACTTCAAAGGTAATTAAATGATCACTGCAGATGTTGTTTCAGCACTGCTATTTCATTTGACGTCAATTGATGACTAATGATACTGCAATAGGGAAGTCAAATTCTGACTTTTGAACATAGATGATCACAAATGAACATGCAAGATGCCCACTGGATGCTTCTGAATGCAAATGATGTTAACACTTTCTTGTCAGGTTATTTGGTGACAATCCACAGGCCTTCCTGCTATAAACCTAATTGGGGTGGGGGCAGGCAATTAGTAATGTTCTACCCATCACTGCCCGATTAATACCTACCCCCCCATAAGCAAACCCACCGCAAGACAGGGCACAAAATTTTACACCTTCTGTCTGGTTTATTTCTGATTGTATTTAAATCTATCTTAGTGCTTTTGGGTACTAATTGATTGTGCAATCCCACTATTTTCTATTTCAATTTCAGATCTTGTCCACTCACATTTTTTAAAAAAAATCTATAGCCATTTGTTTCAATCATGAATTGGTGACAGTTTTTAGTATTAATTGATTTTCCGCTGATTTATAAAAATGTAAGTGATGCATACTAAATTAATTATACAACAACTGCTTGTTTCTTCAGTTTCAATTGTGAAGTATGTGTCCAATAAGTTTAAAACTAAGGAGGGCACATGGCTTACATTTTGTCATCAATGCAAAACAATTTAATCCTTAGTATTCCGTAAAGTTTAATTTCAGCTTTAAACAAAAGGTTAAGGTTTAATTCTTAGCAATGAGTCCACCGTAAAATATCTAATATAGATTTTACATGATTTGATTTTGACATTTAAAATGCACTTGTGTTGCATATCACATCTAGAAAAGGTTTTGTTTTCCAAATAAGTAATACATTATTGATTAATTTTGTAATAGCATTAACCCCACTGATAAAGTATAGTGTATAAGCTAAATGTTGGTTCATTTTGAGGTTTGAAACGTGACAGTGCTTTGTAGCAGTGCTCTAGAAATAAAAACTATAAATATAAAATGGCATAAGATTTGACAAAGAACAATAGGAATGTTCCTATTGCATTCAGGGCATCATTCTCCCTTTATAGCATGACTTGAACAATTTATCCAGTTCTGGGCAGAATCGCATTATATAATAGATAATATCAAAGAGTTTAATAAAAATAAATAAACAGGGGTTGATGGTAATGTCACTGGGCTAGTAAGCCAATAGCCTGTTCCAAAGATCTGGAGATGAGAATTCAAATGCCACCAAAGTAACTGGTGGAATTTAACTTCAAGTAATAAATCTGGAATATAAAGCTCATTTTAGTAATGGTGAAAACTATCATCAATTGTTGTTTTGAAAAACACATCTGTTTCACTAGTCTCCTTCAGAGAAGATAATCTGCCATCCTTAACTTGTCTGGTCCATATATGACTCCAGGCTACAGCAATGTGGTTGACTCTGAAAACCTCTCTGAAATAAGCAAGCAAGCCATTTAATTCAAGGACAATATAGGGATGGACAACAAATGCTGTCATCAACTTATGCCTCAGAATAAAATAAAAGGTTACAATGGATGTGTTTAGCAACTTCCTTCACATAGGTGATTGCATTGCCTAAAGCTAAGTTGTATATTGCTCGTTGCAAACATAATTTAATATTCTCAGGAATGGATTAATTAGAAAAAACTGCTCAGCAAGATTAAATGTATTTCTGTTATACAACTGTATGAAAGTAATCCATTCAATAATTCATCAGTATTTTTAAAAATACAAATGCATTTAATTCTGTACTAACTGAATTCCTCTAAGTTGAAATTTCTCTGCCTGCTGTCAATAGCACCTTTGCATTAATTTTCCTGATGTGTTATTTCAATGAAATCATTAACCTGTTATTGATCCAGCTATAATAACACACACAAGGATTTGAAATAAACAAATGCAGTATAAGAATGCAGAGGCATTTTCCACCTCTGGCATAAAAGCATTTGCGCTATCATGTCATGCTGATAGAATTTGTTTATAAGCACTATAATAATTCCTGTTCACCAATTAGGTAAATAATAAGCATTCTGCACTCTCTCATTTCCTTTTCTATGAATGGTATGCTTTGTCTGTATAGCGCACAAGAAACAATACTTTTCACTGTCTGCTAATAAATGATAATAAATCAAATCAAAATCAAAAAACGCAATGTTTATTATATGTAATTATAATACAGGGGCTTGCAGCCTTATGGCTGCAATCAATTTCTGAGAAGATCCTGGAATGAGCTCACCAAATGATCCCCCACCCTGCTCCTTGATTGATTCTCCAGGACATGTAACCCTTATTCTGCAGATGGATACTTAAAGAGACAAGCATAGTATTCCTCCTCCTCCAAGTCCTCCTTCTCCTCCAAATGTCAGTACACAATTTACATAGTCCAAAATAATTAAACATTTAGAGCATTTTTTTAGTCAATTAGAAATTAAGGGCAGAATTCTCTGGCTGTGTTCATCTAAAAACTGGAAATTCCCACCCAGCTGTCAATGTGCTTTCACATTGTCCACAATTCACCCGCTAAAGTTCCAGTTGGGGTGGGCTGGGAGAATTTTGACCTAAATCTTTCAGAGGGTTTCCAAATCTTTGTGGAGCTGCATAACTTCTACGTCTGGGATGTTTCCACAGGATTGCTGTCAGCTGAAACTACAATGACAGCTTCAGGCACTGGCAATTCAATATCTGTTTCCATAGAAATATCTGCTGTGCCTGTCACAGGATGACCAGCTACTTCAATGCTTGGATAGTCAAAAACATTTCCAGATGGCAATGTAACTCCAAATAGCAGTACTGGCTGTGGGGACAAATCTAGCTCTCTCAAATGGTTTATGCGTTTCTGGATGGTCCTTTTTTCTTTGTCCACTAAATAAGACAGGGGTTCAAATTTGGATACAATGACTCCAAGGACCCAACATGTCTCACTTTCAAAATTCCTTACATACACAATCTCACCCACTGAAAACAACTTGAAGGAAATGTTCTGAAGAAACATGTCATCTGTAACTTTGAATTTTCCTTTCTTTTTCCAAGACCAATTGGCCCTGCTGTATCAGTTAGGTTGCTTTTTATGTTTATATCAGTTTTCCCACATTTAGGAAGTTTTTCAAACATTCATTTGTTTGTCCACTGAAATTATGTATTGCTTCTTAATACTTAGTTCACGTGTTAGCATTCTGCTATCATTTATTTTCCTGAGTGGACTGGGAGGTTAGTAATGTGTATGTGTATTCATTTTATGTTATTATTTATTGAGCATGAATTAAGTATGTTTTGCAAATAATTAATTACAACATTCAAATGTGATTTATGATTTTACTAAGATAATTAATGATACACATCATTTTCCTTGCATAATTAGAAGTGCAGCACCTATCCTTAGCACAAAATGATAATGATCTAGGAAGCAACAGGAAGCAACTAGATAATTTGAATTGAAATCAAAGTCAGTTATTATCAGTTTCCTTTAGACATCTGTTTAAACATCAGTTCCTGCTGCATCATTATCAATTTGTTGTAAAGATACATATACTTTCCACTTAGGCTTTAATCTTCCTACAAACTTCTATTTCAGCTTTCAATAATATACCTCAAGCTGGCCTTTTACTTTGATGCAAATTTTAAAATAGAAAGAGGCAGTGTGGAAGCATTTTGTTGAAACAATTATAATTTTATTAGATTCAAGATTATTATGGAAAAGGACAAAGATGGGTCTGAAATCAAAGTTCTAAAGTGGGGGAATGCTGATTTTAGACGAATGAGGGGGAATCTCATAGAGACTTATAAAATTTTAACAGGGCTAGACAGGCTAGATACAGGGAGGTTGTTTCCGAATATGGGGGAGTCCAGAACCGGAATCACAGTCTGACAACATTGGCTAGATCATTTAGGATGGAGATGAGGAGACGTTTCTTCACACAAGGAGTGGTGAGCCTGTGGAATTCATTACCATCGGAAGAGTTGATGCCAAATCATTGCATGTATTCAAGAAGCAGCTAAGTGTAGCACTTGGGATGAATGAGATCAAAGGTTGAGAAGAAAACAGAATTAGGCTATGAGTTGAATGATCAGCCATGATTGTAATGAAGGGTGGAGCAGGTTCAAAGTGCCAAGTGGCCTCCTGCTCCTCTCTTTTATATGATAATAAGATCAGATATGATTTGGCCAGAGTGAACTGGGAGCACTGTTAGGTAAATCTGTGCTGGAATAACTTGTCACAATAAAGAAAAATGGTGGGACAACAAATCCAGTGAACCCTGGACATCAAGGGGTCTAACAGCACTTGATTAAGAAAACAGGAGGCATTTGATAGATATCCAGGGCTCAAAACAGCAAAAACCCTATAGGAATATAGAATATGCCAATAGGGAACTTAAGAAGGCAATTAGGAGAGCAGAAAAGGGATATGAAAGAATACAAGCAGGAAAAGTAAAGGAAAATCTTAAGATGTTTTACAAGTACATTAAGGGGATAAGGATAAATAGAGAAAGAGTGAGACCCAGTAAGGAGCACAGTGGAGCAGAAGGATGTAGTTAGGGTTCTAAATGAATACTTTGTATCAGTGTTCACAAGTGGGAAAGACAATATAGATTTGGAAATCTAGGAGAAGGATTGTGATGCAATTAAAGGAATTAACCTAGAAGTGGAGAGATTCTGAGTGGTTGGATAGGCTTAAAAGTCGATAAATCTCCTGAGCTGGTTGAAATGTAACCTAGGTTATTGAGTGAGGCAAGGAAGAAAATAAATAGCAGGGCTTGGGTGGCATGGTGGCACAGTGCCAAAGGCCCAGGTGTCTCACAGATCCAGGGATCCAGTTTGATTCCAGCTGGATTACTGTCTCTGTGTGTTCTCTCTGTATCTGCATGGGATTCCCCTTGATGCTCCAGTTTCCCCTTACCGTCTGAAAGATGTGCTGGTTAGGTGTATTGACCATGCTAATTTCTCCCTCATTGCACCCGAACAGGTACCAGAGTAGTGCTTAATTAGGGGATTTTTACAGTAACTTCATTGCTGTGTTAATGTTAGCCTACTTATGAAACAAATAAATAAACTTTAAACTTTAAAATTTTCAATTCTTCTCTAGTCAAAGGAAAGGTGCCGGAAGACTGGAGGACTGTCAATATGGTACCATTAATCAAGAAGAGAGAAAGGGATAAACCAGGAAACCACAGACCAGTCGGACCTCAATAGTGGAGAAATTATTGGAAGCAATTCTGAGAAACAGAATTAATTTGCATTTGGAGAGGCTGGAGTCAATCAGGAATAGTCAGTATAATTTTATTAATGGGAGGTATATTTGACAAATTTAGTGAATTTTTCAAAGAGGTGACCAAGGGCAATGTCCTTGATGCAGTCTACTTGGATTTCAGCAAGGCTTTTGATAAGGTCCCATATGTCAGATTGATGGCAAAATTAAGAACCCATGTAATCCCAGAAATCTTGGTAAATTATATCCACAATTGGCTAAGTAGCAGGTCCAGGGGAGATTTTCCAACTGGAAGACTGTGTCCAGTGGCTTCTCACAGGGATCAGTGTTGGGGCTATGGCTGTTTGTGGTTTATATAAATGATTTAGACATGAACGTAGGAGGATTGATCAGTAAGTTCATCGATTAAATGAAAGCTGGTAGGGTGGTAGATATTGAGGAGGATAGCCTCAGTTTACAAGAGGATATAGATCATAAAATCATAGAACCTTACAGTGCAGAAAGAGGCTATTCAGCCCATTGAGTCTGCACCAACTACAATCCGAGCCAGGCCCTAACCCCATATCCCTACATATTTTACCTGTTAATACCTCTAACTTACGCATCTCAGGACACTAAGGGGAAATTTAAGCTTGGCCAATTAACCTAACCCACACATCTTTGGACTGAGGGAGGAAACCGGAGCGCCTGGAGGAAACCCACGCAGACACGAGGAGAACATGCAAACTTCACACAGACAATGGCCCAAGCCGGAAATCAAACCCAGGTCCCTGGAACTGTTAAGCAGCAGTGCTAACCATTGGGCTACCATGCTGGCCCAATGGGCTGGTCAGATGGACTAATCAGTCAAATGGAATTCAATTTGGATATGTTTGAGATGTTGCACTTGGGCAGGTCAAAGAAGGTAGAGGGATAGATGATGAATGGCAGGACCTGGGAGGTACCGAAGATCAAAGAGATCTTGATGGGCATATGCACCAATTCATTAAGGTAGTAGGGCTAATGAATAAAGTTGTTTAGAATACATATGGTACTCTTGCTTTATTATATGAGGCACAGATTTTAAGAGAAGGGAGGTTATGGTAGAATTGTATATTGTTGTTTGGCCCACAGCTAGAGTAGTGTCAATAGTTCTGGAATTGACATTATAGGAGAGATGTGATTGGAAAGGATGCAGAGGAGATTTAACAGATGTTGTCTGGGTTGGAAAGTTTTAGTTATGAAGAGAGATTGGATAGACTGGTGTTGTTTTCTTTGGAGCAAAGGACACTGAGGGGAAACATGATTGAGATGTATAAAATTAGGAGTGGCACAGATAGAGTAGATAGGAAGAAACATTTCCCCTTGGTGGAGGAATGAATGACTAGGGAATGTAGATTTAAGGTAAGAGGCAGAAGGTTTAGAAGGGATGTGAAGAAAAACTTTTTCGCACCAAGAGTGGTAAGAGTCTAGAATTCACTACCTGACAGGGTGCTGGAGGTGAGATTCTTTTAATACTTAAGAGGTATTTAAATGTGCACTTACAATGCCAAGGCTTACGATGTCAAGAACCAAGTGCTGGAAAATGGGATTAGAATAGTAAGGTGGTTTGTCTTTGACCAGTGCAGACATGATGGGCCAAAGGGCACTTACCTGTGCTGTATACCTCTGAAGGATTGTTACATACAGCTTAGTGCCAAACCTGCTGCTGAGTCTCATTAGGAGGCCTAAGTTTGTCAGAGATTAACACTAATGAGAACTAACCTGCAATACTTATAGCCAGCCTGCACCTGAAAAGAGATGCATTCTGGCTGGAGCAGATGTTAAAGCTGGTTGCAAAAGACACTCTGAACAAGAAGAGTGATAACGTTGTCACAGATCAGAATGCATACCCTGAGATGGTCTGACACGACTCTGCATTGGAATAAAGTGGACAGGAAGAGAGACAGCTTTTACTCACAGAGGTCATCCAGACAGAAACTGAGAAGGCAGTGAGAGCAGTGAACTGGAGCACAATTAAGGCATTGTGATTGCTGTCAGGATACCTGGCATTAGCCTGTGCCATGTGCTGAGCATGATGACACACCAACTGCACATTCAAGGAGTGGAAACCTTTCTGGTGATAGTATATCTCTGCATTTAAATTTATAGCCTGCAAAGACAATGGCACTGAGCACCATGGGGAAACCCCTAAACTGGCAAAGGCATGTGCATGCTGCATCTTCTTATCTCTGGTCAGAAAGAACAGAATGTACTTCACCTTGACAAAAAGAGTCACCTCCCTTAATTTCTCCTGTCTGTTCTTCTAAAGAACCTGTGTTTATTTTGCTATTTTATTCTACTTTATTAACTTGTAAAGGCTCTTACAATCTGTCTTTATATTTCTATTGGTTTACTCTCATTCTAGTTTTCCTTTTTCACCAACCTTTTGATTGTCCTCTGCTGGTTTCTAAAACATTTCTAATCATCCTAATTGTGGGTAGCACAGTGGTTAGTACTGCTGCTTCATAGTGCTAGGGACCTGGATTTGATTCCTGGCTTAGGTCACTGTCTGTGTGGAGTTTGCACGTTCTCCCCGTGTCTGCGTGAGTTTCCTCCATGTGCTCCAGTTTCCTCCCACATTCTGAAAGACATGCTGATTAAGTGCATTGATTTGAATAGTCGCCAGAGTGTGATGACTAGGGGAGTTTCATAGTAACTTCATTGCAGTGTTAATGTAAGCCTTATTTGTGACTAATAAATAAGCCTTAAAAAAACTTTAATCGTAGTACTTTCTTGCAACATTATACATCTCCTTTAAATCTAATACTACTTTTAATTTCCTGAGTGAGACATGGATGGCTCTTTCTCACTGAGGCGGTGTTCTTCAATGCAGTGTATTTTTGTTGAAGATTTTAAATTGTTTCCTTAAATGTTTTCCATTGTTTAGTTACCTCCATACCTTTTAGTCTTTTTATTCAATTACACTTAGCCAGTTCTTTACCCACCATGTGTAATGGGCTTTGTTTAAGATTTTTGTTTGTGATTGGATTATATCATTTTCAAACATTGTATAGAATACCATGACATTATGATCACTATTTCCCAGAGGATCTTTCAATACAACATTATTAATTAACCCTGCTTCATTATACGATACTAGACCCAAGATAGCTTTATTTTTTGTCAGTTCCAGATCATTTTATTCCAAGAAACTGTCACAAAAAAATTCTACAAAAGCATCTTCTAGACCACTCTTGATGGCTTTAAAGTAATAGGTAGTAGGGTATCTACAAAAAATACAAGTAACCTCAATATAACCAAAATAGGGAAGAAGAGCATCAGAGAGAACAAAATAAGGGACATATTTGAAAGCAAGGGAATAACATGAATTATAGAACAGGAGCCTAAAAATACTTAAATATAAATTGAAAGGATATCCTACTGAAAGTTAATTAAAATGTTTGTATAACAATGCAGACAATGCCTGTAATAAAATGAGGATCTAGAAGCAATTATGTGTTTGGATGAACCAGACATAGTAAGGATTACTGAGACATGGCTGCAGAAAATCAGAACTGGGAATATAACATTTCAGAGTGTAAGATATTTAAAAAGGACAGAGATGCAAAACAGGGAGGTGAAGTGGCTATACTTACTGAAAATAACATAATGGTAGGAGATAAAGGGATACAGATATCAGCAAGACAAGAATAGAATCCATATGGATAGTTATAGAAGATAAAAAAAAGGATCAGTTTCATTATTGGTTATGTCTACAGATCATTTAATATTGAAAGGGAAGTGGAAGAAAAATATGCAGAAAAAATTAGGAATTGAGTAAAGCATCTAGAAAAATAATGATAGGGCATTTCAACTGCTCTGAAGTTAGTTGCATAAGGAGGTAGGTGAAAGGTTAAGAGAATAAAGATCTTATCATGTATACAGGAGTCCTTTTTAACCAACATGAAAAAGGCAAGGAAGATTTGTTATTAGATTCATTAATGGGAATTGAGCCAGAGCAGATAAGAGAGGTAAATAATGAACATAACATAATATACTTTAAGATGATAAAAGAAGGACTTAGGTATGACAAAAAAACAGATTAATAAAATGATTGATTTTTAAGGGGTCAGAAAAGAAATGAAATGAGGAATTAAATTGGCAATGATGGAGAACAGCAATGGGAAACATTGAAAAGTGTGTTCAACAGAATGCAGGAAAAATATTATTCTGTGAAAAGAAAAGATCACAGTAAACATTAGTGAGTCACCAGAGAGGAATAAAGACAAAAGGGAACAATCACAAGGCAGGAAAGTGGCATTCCTGAGAAACATAGACAGCAGAGGAATATATAATAAGTGAGAATATGCAGAGATTAATTAGAAAAAAATTAGGAAAGCAAAGAGGAATTATGAAATTAAGTTATCAAGGAACATGAAACAGAATCAAGAATTATTTTACAAGCACATCAATAAAAAATGAGAAATCTGTGATGAAAACAGGACCATTAAGGTAATGACAGGATAATACTCCATGTAATAATAGAGAGATGGCAAAAATGATTTCATTTTTTAATTAGCAGGGAGATTGAACAGATAGACATTAATGATGTGATGACTAATGAGATAAGCATGTTGAAAATAAAAAAGAAAAGTTATTGAATAAACTAAACTAATTCAAAGAGGCTAAAGTCCTTGGTCCAGATGGATTGCATCCATATATTTTAAAAAATTCAAGGGAAGAGATTGCAAAGGCGTTGCCACTCAGAATTAATAATCTGTAGGAGAAAGGTATCGGGTGAAATCTTATCAAAAAATGGAAATGTTGTTTCTGGCAAGAAAAAGAAAATGTGTTTCAGCCAAGAATCTTGCATTGCTTTGACCTTTCATTCTACAGTTTTGCGGGTCTTTCAGTAGGCATTGTGCTTAGATAGTGATGACTCGTTATTGAGCTAAATACTGTAGAGGCAATGGTCATGATACTCCCAAAAATGTTCTAAGTGCTGAATTAATGGGAAAAGTGGTGTACACCACAATTGTTTTTTCAGTGGAACTTCAGACTGGAATCTCCCACACTCTGCAATGCAGAAGTCACAATTGTGAATATAATTAAAAGCTCAGTGTGGGACCTACTCTGTAACATACATTCTGACTCTCTTGTTTTCTTCTCTATGAGTGGTATGCTGTATATAGTGTGCAAGAAACAATGCTTTTTAGTGTTTAATAATACAATAATAAATAAATCAAATCAAATCAAAGAATTCACAGTGGAGGCTGACAGTTCTAGCCTCTGTGCATGTGCAATGGCCCTGAACTGTCAGCCTCCCATTTGTTGGTCAGTTCGATTGTTAGCCAGCTTGGGTAGCCCATAGTGCTGCCCACCCAAGCCCTCCCATGGTCTGATAGCAGCCCTATCCATTTGCATGCCAGCTACATCTCACCTCCCATCTCGGAGGAGGAAGTGCCCCAATCTTCAACCCCCCCCCAGCAGTAATGATCTCTTCGCATCCCCAGCAGACCGCCCCCTCCCTGTTGACCTCCCTTCCTCTCCAGCCCTCCAGCCTATCGTGATCGCTGGCCTCCCTTCAACTCCATCGCCCCTAAACTTTGCCCCCATGAGGCCACAACCCCTACACCTTTGGCACTACTCCGTGCCCAGTGGACAATACTAATGTGTCCCCTGGGCATAAGCACTTTGCTTCTTGGCCACTGCCAGGGGCACATGCTGTCACTGCCAGGGTGCCCATGCTCAGGTAGCACCACCCCCCCTCGGGAGGACACTGATTGCCCCCTTTCACTCTAGTAGGGTCATCCCATTAGTTTCCAGAAAATGTGGAGCTAGGCTGAACCTCACTGGAGATGCTAGCGGGCCCAGACAATTCAGTGCAGGCCTGCTAATCACATTTAAAAAAATGTAAAATATATTAAAATAACTTACCTGGTATTCCTGCCGGCTTCTAGCGTGGTTCTAACACCACCGGATATCCAGTGCAGCGTGACGCGCACACATCAGGAACGCGTGCGTAAATCCTGTGAATCAGCTGACAAAAATTAGCACGGCGAGATGGGAGAATCACCCCCAATATTTCTTCTCCAGTCATTTCTGGGTCACTTCATTGTTTTCGTTGAACAATCTTTTGGGTCCCAAAAGGTAGGTCCAGGATTTTCTAAAGCAATAAAGCGCGTTGTTGCCCTGATGGTCATCCACTCATTCTTAATGCTGTGAGTGTCCATTTTCACTCTACACAGGTGACTCTTGAGTTTCTCAGTTTCTTCATGACTGCCTGTTTGAGTCTTGAGACATTGAGACAAAGACACCTTCATACCTGGGGGACACCAAGGGACATAGATCTAGATGTTTAGCTTTAATATGATAAGATGGTGGATCACACGTGGCTTTTGTTACATGCCTGTTCCTTTGACTGGCGATGACATAACCAATTACTGATTAATAGAAAAAAGATGCATCTATGGTGCATTTCTGTGACTAGGGAGGCAGGAACTACTTTGTTAATGAAACGCTGGTGCTCAGCATATATCTTCAAAAGGAGACTATTGTTGCTCCAACTTAGCATTGTTTCTTCAAATTAGCTCTTTCCATTTCTGCTGATCTGCACCAACTCTTGTATTGAAGTCACATTCATTCGAGAATGCTGGGCTCCCCTGAAAGCTTGATGAATGAATGCTCAGCAGCAGAGCAGTTGTTCATCAGACAGGATATGATGATGGACTAAATCTTGCTTTGTAGATCTGGGTATAAATATTACATGTAAAGTGGGTGAAAGTGCTGTGAAGAAGACTTGACTTATTCTCCTCAAATATGAAGATTACTCAATGACAGTAACTTCTCTATTTGGATCTGTCTAGGCTGTTTTCATATTCCAGGAACCACAGTTTTCCTAACCAGCCTTTTATGTGGTACTTTATCAAAGGTTTCTTCAATTCCATTTTGCCAACATCCATGGCATTTCCCTCAGCAACATTCTTATTAAAACATTCAATTAGAAAAGTCTGTCTTTTACAAATCCGTGCCTTAATTAACTCAAACATCTTCAAGCTCTGTTAATTCTTTCTTTAATTATTGTTTCTAAATCCTTAACTATTACTGATTTTAACCTTATAGTTATTTGGAATGTCCTTACAGTTTATCATTAACAAGGTGTCATGCTCACTACTTTCCAATCCTCTGACATCTCTTCTTTTATATAAATTGCCATTCTATTCTCATATTCTGTCCTTGATAGTTTTATTTTCCTCTTCCCTTCCCATCTTAAATTATTGTATTTTGCCTGCTTCTTGCTGGAAAAATTCATCTGGCATGCATCTCCCTTTTTGTTTTGTCATATTCTCCATTTTATTCATTGCCAATGAGCTCTGGCTTTTGTTCCCCTACCTTTGTTAGAATGTACTTAGTGCATGCTTGAAGGATCTCCTTCTTAAAGATCACCCATTGTTCCAATACAGATTTTCCTACCTATCGTTGGTTCCATTTCATCCTGGCTAGTTCCTGTCTCAGCCCACTTAAAACAATCTCTTTTCCAATTTAGAAGTTCTATTTTAGATTATTGCTTGCTAACCTCTATGACTGATCTAAGTCTTATGATATGATGATCACCTTAACCCAAGTGTTTTCTCAAAGGCATTTGCCCATCTTATTCCTCACCTTCAGAACTAGCAATGCTTTCTTGGACCAAGAACACACTCGTCAGAGATGTTCCCCTCTCCCAGTTAGGGTGACCACAATTTCAAAACTCAAAAACCAGGGACACATTGAAAAGCCTTGGGAAGTTAGTGCTCAGGATACATGTCAGAAGGCCAATGGCTGGATTTTGGAGGAGGAGTAGTTGAAGGTAGGCAGTCCTGTGATGGTGTTTGTCAAAACATGTCCAGTCAAAGTCTGCAATCCTTAAGATCCCCAGTTATTGAAGACAGCTGTTGCAAACTGCAGACATTTTTTCAATTACACTTTGACCTCATTTTCTTAAAAATGACTAAACCAAGGTTTCATTTGTCATTGGATCTCAGAATTCTCCATTCCGCTCTGACTTTATTGCACAATGAACAATAGTAAGACTATCCTACCTGAAAACTTTGACAGAATTCAGCACAGATTAGTGTTAACTTACATCAGTTGTGAAATGCTGCATTAAAACATGATTTTTAAGTTTATGACTAACCAAATTAAGGAACTGATCTGAAACCATGTCAATTGCAAATACTTATCTGCCTGGTACTGTAGAAATCACAACAACTGTGAACAACAACCATTCAGCTGACATCATTAGTGTTAAGCCCCTCATGATACAGTATTCAACTAGCTTCAAGTGCATTCACAGCAAGTGTTTTAAACACAAATAACAAGTGGCAAGTAATATTTGCAATACAAAAATGATAGGCAATGACCATCACCAATAAGAGACACTCTAACTAACCATTGCTCCTTGACCTTCAATGGTGTCACTATCACTGAATACCCCACTGTCAATATCCTTCGGGTTACTCAACTCTACTCACCACATAAACATAATGGCTACAAGATCAGGTCAGAGGTTAGGAACACTGCAGCGAGTAATTCACCTCCTCATTCTCCATAGCTTGTCCATTATTTATTTACGGGGCAAGGGAATTGCTGGCTGGCCAGCATTTACTGCCCATCCCTTGAACTGAGTGGTTTGCAAAGCCATTTCAGAGGATAGTTGAGAATCAATCGCACTGCTGTAGCTCTGGGGTCACATGTAGGCCACACCAGGTAAGGATGATAGATTTTCTTCCTTAAAAGGCATTAGTGAACCAATTGGGTTTTCCAACAATCAAAAACGATTTCATGGTCATCAATAGATTCTTAATTCCACAGTTTTATTGAATTTAAATTCCACCTTCTGCTATGGCGGGATTTGAATCCAGGTGCCGAGAACATCAGCTGAGCTTCTGGATTAATAGTCGAGTTGTAATATCGCTAGGCCATCACCTCCTTTGTTGGAAATTAACTAAGTCACATGCAGCCAGTGCTTGAAAATTTGTCCGGCAGCAGTGTGGTACATCACAGTAATTAGTATGGATCAGTCTGGTAGTGAATACATCCATCTCCCAATTTCCAGCATTATGCAGTATAGAGGTGTAGGCCTGAATTTTATGACTGTTCTCGTGGGAAGGATCTTTTGATTTCACCAAAAATGCACAAGGGTTTCCAGGCATGTGGGGTCCAGCCAATGGGAAATCCTGTTGACAGAGGCAGGACCAGAAGATCCCACCAATGATACCCCTTTTGCACACGGGGACAAGATTGATTTAACTAAAGACAGCACACACCATGTATTCAGAATTTTAAAAAGCCTTTCTCTCCCCATCCCATCTCACATTAATCCCTTTGCCACACAGGTCCAGCCATCTAACACACAACTCCTCATTCTTGCCACTCCCTCTAATCCAATAACCTCTCACATGCTTACTGTTCCAGACCCCAACAGATAATCAAATACACTGTCCTCTGGTCTCCAGTTCTCCTCCACTCTCCCATACTGTCCACTGACTCTCCCCACTGTCTCCTGACTCTTCTCCACTCTCCACCACTTTCCCCCGGCTGTCCTTCACTCTCCACACTATTCCCCACTGTATCCAGTGTGCTCTGGTTCTCCCCCATTCTTCATATTATCCCCTGGCTCTGTCCACCACTCTCCACATTATCCCCTGGCTCTCCCTTACCCTTCCCCATTGACCCTGTTGATTGGCCACTCACAGCACTCTGACAGGTTGGACAATCAAACACTGAAGGTTGAACTGACCAGGGCAGTGAAAAGCTGTCCCATTCAGAACAAGTCTGTTTAAGAGGGAAAAAAAATCTGTCCCCAGTATCCACTCTGGCTGCGGCAGTGACCTGATATAACCAATTAACAATCCTCTATAATATAACTCATCAATTTCCTTGTGAAATTGGAACCTTTTTCATACAGGTATTAGCAAACTAATTTGCAAGTCATTCTGAAAGAAAAACAACTTCCAATTGCATGACATACAAGCTATTTAGGAAAATGTTTATAAAATGTCACTATATTTTTCTATTTGGTACAAATATTTTACATTGCAATCAGATGTCCATTACACATTGCAAACTAATCCAAATGATACAATACAAATGAACGTCCTGGGAATAAATGATGGAATCCTCAACTTCTGTTAGCATTCTTTGTAAGTAGTAGCTATGGACACATTAGCATTTAGACTGATCATATAATTAACTTTGAATGCTTTGTGAATCCAGAGGTGCATTTGGCAAAGTCATATGACATCCGGGTCACTAAGTCCATGATCTCACATTATGTTATATTGCAACTGGGCTAACACTGCATTCATGTAAGGTTTAAAAAAAAGAAATTGTTTAAAACTCATGGGATGTGAAAAAAGTGATCTTGGTAGTGTTTGAGGGATTGTGGAACTTGTGTTTTTGTTTTTGACCACCTACTTCTGGACAAGACCTGATTCAAGATTTTATGGCAGGTCATTGCTGACACTTGCAACTTCCTTCTCATTGGACTAAGTGGATACACATTACCATTGGGCAGCAGGGTTCCTGTCACTGGGAGGAACCCAAAGTTCTAATATCTCTCCTTCTGGAACGGAGAGAAAGCAAAAAGTTATAGAACATAGAACATAGAACATAGAACATTACAGCACAGAACAGGCCCTTTGGCCTTCGATGTTGTGCCGACCAAAATAAAAAGCAATGCCCCTCCAAACTAAACCATTCCCTTCTCTTCCATATACTTATCAATTAACCTCTTAAACGCCACCAAACTTGGCGCATCTACAACAGCTTCAGGCAGGGCATTCCACTCCCTAATCACTCTTTGAGTAAAGAACCTACCTCTGATATCCGTCCTATAACTCATACCCCTTAATTTAAAGCTGTGTCCCTTCGTGCTAGCTTTCTCCATCCTAGGAAAAAGGCTATCACTGTCCACCCGATCTAACCCTCTAATCATCTTATATGCTTCAATAAGATCCCCTCTTAGCCGCCTCCTTTCTAACGAAAACAACCTCAAATCCTTCAACCTCTCTTCAGAGGACCTGCCCTCCATACCAGGCAACATCCTGGTAAACCTCCTCTGTACCCTCTCCAATGCCTCCACATCTTTCTTATAATGCGGGGACCAGAACTGCACACATTACTCCAAGTGCGGCCGCACTAGAGTTTTGTACAGCTGCAACATGATGCTGCGGCTCCTAAATTCAATCCCCCTACCAATAAAAGCTAAGACTCCATAAGCCTTCTTAACAACTTTATCCACTTGACTGCCTACTTTCAGGGATCTATTGCCACATACACCAAGATCCTTCTGTTCCTCAACACTATTAAGAGCCCTACCATTAGCCCTATACTCCACACATTTATTGTTCCTACCAAAGTGCATTACCTCACACTTTTTCACATTAAACTCCATTTGCCACCTCTCGGCCCAGCTCTGCAACTTGTCCAAGTCACTCTGTAAACTATAATACCCCTCTTCACTATCTACCACTCCACCGACTTTAGTGTCATCTGCAAATTACTGATCCATCCCTCAATACCCTCATCCAGATCATTTATAAAAATTACAAACAGCAGGGGCCCCAAAACAGACCCCTGAGGCACACCACTCGTCACCGAACTCCACGATGAAAATCTCCCATCAACCACCACCCTCTGTCTTCTATCTGCCCGCCAATTCCTAATCCAATTAGCTAAATCACCCTCTATTCCACACATCTGCATTTTCTGTAGAAGTCTTCCATGGGCCACCTTATCAAACGCCTTACTAAGGTCCATATATCCTACATCAACCGCCTTACCCCCATCCACCTCTCTGGTCACTTTCTCAAAAAACTCAATGAGGTTAGTAAGGCATGACCTACCCTCACGAAACCATGCTGACTATCCCCAATCAATTCATTTCTCTCTAAATAACTATAAATCCTATCCCTAATAATTCTCTCCAATACCTTGCCCACAACAGAAGTAAGACTCACTGGCCTATAATTTCCTGGAAGGTCTCTCTTCCCCTTCTTAAACAATGGGACCACATTCGCTATCCTCCAGTCCTCCGGAACCACACCCATAACCAACGAGGACCTGAAGATCAGCGCCAGAGGCTCTGCAATCTCCTCTCTTGCCTCCCAGAGAATCCTAGGGTAAATCCCGTCCGGCCCAGGGGACTTATCCAACTTCAAACCCTCGAGAATTTCTAGCACATCCTCCCTATCTACTACTATACTTCCCAATTTGCAACCCTGTACCTCAGTGTTCTCCATAGCTACATTTCCAGCACTCTGCGTGAATACCGAAGAGAAATATTTATTCAGTGCCTCACCAATCTCTTCAGACTCCACGCACAACTTCCCACTGCTGTCTATGACTGGCCCTAATCTTGCCCTAACCAATCTTCCATTCTTAACATATCGAAAGAAAGCTTTAGGATTCTCCTTAATCCTATCAGCCAACATCTTCTCGTGTACCCTCTTAGCTCTCCTCAATTCACTTTTTACCTCCTTCCTAGCTAATCTATAGCTATCCATTGCACTACCTGAGCCTTCAAGCCTCATCCTGACATAAGCCTCCTTTTCTTCTTAACCAGCAAATCAACTCTTTTCGTACACCAAGGCTCTCTTACTCGTCCATTTCCTCCCTGCCTGACAGGGACATACTTATCACGGACTCGCAGCAGCTGCTCCTTGAATAAGCACCACATTCCAGATGTTCCCAGTCCCTGTAGTTCCCTAGTCCAATCTATGCACCCTAATTCTCTCCTGATGGCCTCATAATTACCCTTCCCCCAGCTATAACTACTGCCCCCAGCCTCACGCCTATCCCTATCCATCACTAAGGTGAATGTAACCAAATTGTGGTCACAATTCGGTTATTATGAGTAGTAATGGCTTATTATGTGGATATGGAGGATGTCTGTGAGGCCTGGGTACTAGAGAGAAATGGAATGAAGTTGAGAATGAGCATTGTCTATCTAGATAGGGATGTCTTTTGTTTGATTTATTATTGTCACATGTATTGGGATATATTGTTTCTTTTGCACTACGTAGACAAAACGAGTGCACTGGGGGGAGGAAAAGTTGCAGAATATAACACTACAGTCACAGTTAGTGTGTAAAGAATTATAAACTTAATATAAGGTGGGTCTATTCAAAAGTCTGATGGTAGCAGGGAAGAAAATGTTCTTGAATTGGTTAGTACGTGGTCTCAGATTTTTGTATCTTTTTCCCGATGAAAGAGGCTGGGGTCCTTGATTATGCTGGCTGCTTTTCTAAGACAGTAGGAAGTGTAGACAGGGTCTTTGGATGGGAGGGTGGTTTGCGTGATGGACTGGTCTACCTTCATATGCCAATCTCTGGTACGCAGAAAGAGAGAGAGAGCAAATACTGCAAGTTCTGTGGAGAACTTTGCAGAGGAACATACAAAGTAAGAATTTGGGGCTAAGCATCTAAGTTTGCTATGCCTTGCACCTTCCGCATCCTCCTGATAGCCTTGATCCTAATGGTGTGCTTTCTCCAATTTTGAGGGACCCAATTCCTGCTGCTGATTTCCTCACTCATTTCCATCCACGCCTACTTGTCTCAAGAGGCTTTCCTCTTCCTCCCATTCTTTAGAAAGTCTATCTCACCGCAATTTTGCAGATCACACTGCAGGAGCTCCAGGTAAGATTAAGAGACCTGGGTGAAGCAGTCTTTCCAGGTTAGACCGCATTTGGAGTAGTGCGTTCAGTTCTGGTAACTTTACTATCGGAAAGACCCTGGAGAGAGTGCAGAGGAGGTTTACCAGGATGCTGCCTGGTATGGAAGAACTGAGTTATGAGGAAAGATTGGGCAAATTGGGGCTGTTTTCCTTAGAAAGATGGAAAATGAAGGGAGATTTAATAGAGGTGTATAAGATTATGAAGGGTATAGATAGAGTAAACAGTGGTAAGTTTTTACCTAGACTGGATACAATAATTACGAGGGGCCATGGGCTTAGGGTGAACAGGGCAAGATATAATATGGATGTTAGAAGGAGGTTTCTCATACAGACGATTGTGGGAGTATGGAATGCGCTGTCAAGTAAGGTGGTGGAGGCAGGCACACTGGAGTTATTTAAGGGATATTTAGATAGGCACACAAGCTGAATGAAGATGGAGGGATATAGGAGACTGTTTTAAATAGGGATCAAGAGCCTTGGGACATTGCTGGGAATCAATTAATTCCTATGGACTTCCAACATATTTTCTAGTTCACTTGTTTTACTTTTGAGCTTCTGGGGATTCCCTTGAATGTTTGCACAAGATGTGCATGTTATTGATGTTTTTCTCTTTTAATCCACAGGTGCTTCGGTCCGCCTTGTTGTCCAACAAGGGGCATACACACGGTGGGTCGTGTGAGGGCTGCTCTTAGATGTTTCGAGAGTAGCCTAGTACTTCACGTCGTTGGTGTACGCTTAAACTGGACCAGCTGATGGGCAACATGACAGTTCAGTGACTATCACTGTTTGCTGTGCAGATACATGAATTTGGCCCAGTATCTGTGAGAGTTTGCGCATTCTCCCCGTGCTTGTGTGGGTTTTCTCTGGGTACTCCAGTTTCATCCCACACCCTAAAAATGTGCTCTTAGGCTGATTGGTGTAACAAATTGTCCCTAAATTAGTCTCCCCTCAATCTGGTTTCCAATATGGAGTGGCATAAGCGTAGACAAGGATCATGGGTGGAAGAGGGAACTCACAATATTAAAATGGTGACGCGGGCTTGTTGGGCTGAAGGGCCTGTTTCCCATGCTGTGTTGTTCTTTGTCTCCTCTCCATTCAGGAGAAGACTGCCTTCTCAAAAGTCCATGTGCATTATACTAATCCATTATAACCTATAACAGAATTGCTTTAATTGGAATTCCTTCCTTTGACAGTTCCAGTATGTGATTTCACCCTCCCTCTGATTGGCCAGGGAACCCAGAATCTAATGAGCTGGTTAAGAAATAATTATAGCAGAGCCCACTGGTGAATTGGGTGAGTTCCTGAACAAGTAATGGTCCCACAGTCAAATTGTCTCCAAAGTATCTGCAAAGAGATAGAGACATTAGATGAATGGCCAAGCAAGTGGGGGCGAATGTGGAGAAATACTTTGATAGGAAGAACATAAAAAGTGAATATTTTTAGATTGTGAGAAATCGTTAAATGTTGATGTTCAGAGTTGATTTGGGTGGCATTGCATCAAAAACAGCAAAAGTTAACTTTTAGGTACAGTAAGCAATTAGAAAGTCAAATGGCACGTTGGTCTTTGCTGCAAGTGAGTTGGAGTACAAGAGTAAGGAAGATGAGGACAGTTATAAGAGCTGTTTCAATGGAATTGGATGGCCTCATTATGCATTATTGGCTGGGAGCCCAGACTCATAAAAGGATTATCTCAGTAGGGGGTTCTGTTTTGACAACTGGAAAGAGCTATTGACTTTGCTTGTTTGGCATCTTTAAGTAGTTATAATGGGGTGAATTTTACTTTGAGAAATGGGGACTGTTGTGGTTTCAATGCATGTTTAAAATCTGGCGAGATGACATTAGGCTGCTAATCCAAAGTCATCTTGCCAGTCACCGATAATATGGAAGTGGCGTAAGTGCCAAAAATGGCAGCACACCCATCATTTTTAAAAATGAATTAAAGGTCAATTTAGCTTGTTAACAAGCCAATGGACTGGTATTTTACATTGCCCTTGACATGGGAAAAAAACTTTCAGCATCAGGTATGAAGAATTGTTGCAAAGGTGGATAAAAATGTTGTAAGTGGGACCATTGGCTAACTTCAGCAGAAGAGTCAGCTGAAGGAGTTTGGAGAATTCACTAGCTTTGTGCATTAATTTAATAATAGTTTTGAGCCTTCATTGTGAGTTCTGTGTCAAGGAAGGGCACTTGGAGATAGATTTTAAGTGAATTTCCTGCTTTGCTGGATTGGGCCTTGAAATCAGTGTCCCAATGACTCAGACACATTTTGAAGGAGGTTTCTTCTTCACTGAGGAAGAGAAGAGGAGAAGGAGAAGAAGGAAGAAAACTGGCTAGGGACAGGTTGTAGTCCAGAAAGTTGTGGCGTCTATTGTTGAGCAAGAGTCTTTGAAGGGAAGATATAAGCAGCAGGTAGGTAGAAGCATTATCCTGTCAACAGTGTGTAGCAGCAAAGGATGATATATCTCTAAATATTAGAGTGGCAATGCATGAGAAGACAGTGTCTCTGAGAGACTGTCACATCAATCTGTGATGTTCTGACTGGGAGATTTCATCACATTGTGTTGGTGGGTCTGTGACATTGAAGGACACAGTGACCCTGATTTTCTTCACCTCAGGGTACTTCCAGGCATCATTTGGAGACCCTTGTAGGATATTGCAGCCAGTGGCTTTTCATTGCATAGATAGGTTTTAATAGACTCACTGTTCAGGCATGCCCCTGACTTCATTTCATTTTGCAATGGCAACACTAGTCAGACAGACAAAGCCAGAGGCTTTGGTAGTATTGCAGGCTTTTCAAAGGTGGAAAGGGTAATGGATTGCACATGTGTGGCAATTAAAGTGCCTTCTAGACAGCCAGGAGTATTTGTTAACAGAAAAATCTACCATTCATTCATATGCAGCCGTATATGAATATTTACATACTGCATGCACGCTTGCACTATTCTGTCCTGAGAACATACTGAGACATTGACAGGTGCTAGGGATGGTCTGTGGACCAGAACTTTTGGATGATTTCTTCTGGGAGACAAAGATACCACCTGAAGAGATGGCTAATGATCCCAATCTGCAATCTGCGCTCTGAGCCAGAGAGGAAATAAAACAAGCGATGTACTTTCACAAGGAGCAGCGTTGAGCAGACTATTGGCTTTGATGTTTGCATCGGTCAGCTGGTACTCTTCAATACTCTCCTGCTTCAGTCTCATTATGTGCATTTCATAACTTGGTGCTCCGGTGAGGGGAAACTGTGGCAGAGGAAGACCAAATGGAGTGAACCTCACACCTTCCTCCAGTGAGAGACTGATGATGGTTATGGAGGGCCAAACTCAGCAGATTATTAATGAGATACTGGGTATGCACTCTGATCTGCACTCCATTGCCCTGCTCTGAGTTTTTTTGTCTAGAGATAAGACAAAAGGGGGATGAGGAGCCTAGAGTCACATCCAGATCTTAATTCTTCTCAGAAAGATGGGAGGACTGAATGGACTCATGGCAACAGAAGGACAGCTGCTGCTGCCATTGGAAGATACTTCTCAGGATATTTTTGGTGGATATTTTCTCCTCCACTCCTCAACCTTTGGACCAAATGCTCCAGAGTGCCACAGTGATAGCTGACTGCTAGAGGCCTCCAGTAGCTAGACTTGCAACAAGTGTGAGGATCCTTAGAGCCAACTTGCCATACCTATGGAGGTGTATGTATCTGCACCAGTGCTAGTGCAGAGCAAGTATGTAATGCTGCACTTTTTGAGATTCCCCTCCTCCTCCGAGATAAATAACGCTCTCAGAGCTAATGGCTCCAAGTGCTGACATTTGTCTTGTGGGGAAAAAAAAGTCAAGGAGAATGAGGGTCATCATCATCATTAAAGGTGAGGTCAGAGGGACACACTGTCAAAACACACGCAGGCGTCACTGGGAGATGGTAACCAAGGTGTAAACCTTAGTCTCTTCAAAATTGAGATGCACCTTCCTCCCAGAATTCCGTGAGCCTCCAAGTTAATCCTAGCTCTCTGCCACCTTCTCCTGTAACTTCATCTCCCACCCCCTCCTCCCCATCCTTCCTTTAGCACCATCTTTGCAGGGGAAAGCAATGTGCCCTTTGCAATCTCACCACCACTGGACCGTCCTCCAACCTCACTTTGTTCATTGTGACTCCACTGAATCACTGCCAGCTCCACCATTTCTTCCTCAACAGGAGGGGAAAATGGACATGTTTGCTCAAATAACCGCAGTACTGGTCTCCTCTCAGGCATTGTGCGCCCTCTTTCTTATTAATGAAATGGACATTGTAATGAAAATACTGTGCTACAGTCAGACTTTTAAATGTGTGGACAACAGGTTCTTTGACAGAGTTCAGTATTTCTCAATGCTCTTCGCTGACTAACTTGGTCCATAGTTCCCACTATCATGACCACTGCCACCACCACCCACCCCCAAATTCCCTTGTCAGATGGAGAGTGGCATGTCTGCTTCATTGCTACCTTGTGCACTTGGGTCAGACACCTGGCAATCCTGTACTTGATACATATCACACTCTCACATCTTTCAGAAATGGTTAAGCATTCAACCCGGCAGATCGTAGATGATCATTGAACTTCTAATAGCACTGCAACCAACTTGTTTGGATGACCCCACAGTTACTGACCCCCGCTTCCCCTCCCCCCTCCCTGTGCCCTCAATCCAGGCTTCTTTGGTTTGGCTTGTTGGTCTCCTTTTCCTGTCAACCAGCATGAGGATCTCCCACTGATTATTCAAAGCTTGCAAGAGGGCTTTCAGGTTCTCATCACCAAACCATGGGACAGTCCTCAGTTTTGGTTCCTCAATAACTAATGGTTCCATTATAATGGCCATTTGAGCAGGAAGAAATAGAAATAGAGGATAGGATTTGAACTTTTCTTAAACATTTGTTATTCATAAGGGAAATGGGATAGATGTGTTGAAATGTTCTTTCATTAGTGGCAGGGATCCTGAATAGTTCACTGCCAACATAATGGTCAGCTACATTGAAAAACAAGCTCCTACCTGCTGCTGTTCAGGTCATCATTTTTAGAAAAATCATAAACCTTCAAAAATAATGTTTTTTTTGAACTATCTGAAAAGGAGATGACCCCACAAATTATAGAATCTTTATTTTCTGCTTTCAGCTATGTAATAACAATTTTACAGACATCATTAATTTATTCCTGATTTTTATTTACTAGCAAGATTTCAGTTTTATTTATCCAAGAAAAAGGATCATTACTAAATCAAAAGACTTCAAGATTTTCTGAGTACAAACTTCAGCCTCCAGGGCACCAATTCTGCTGCAGCTGCCACAAACCAGTGCTAGGGTGCCTTTTAATCCTTTAAGTGGGTGGCCACGATTATCCCATTTGTCTGCAGGCAGTTCATCATCTTTCAGCTGCAGTTGGATACACCGCCACTATATTGCTCAGCAGTTGACTGGCATTTCACTGGGCAGTGATTTATTGGCCGCAAGGCAGAGAAGGAGTGGGCAATTCTGTCGGACTTCTCCAACAACGCTGAGAAGCATAAAATTTACCTCAATAAGTTTTTCTATCCATACTCTATTTTCTCAAAGTTGCAATGTTTTTCTCTGTATAAGATTAAGAGGTGTGACATTTTTGAAGCCTCTGTTATTAATACTTTACTGAGCTGTTTGATTGAACTTTTATAGAGTTGTAGAAGCAGCAATTTTTTTAAAAGATAAATTGTAAAATGGTGTTTTATCCTGAATATTTCCACACATGCCGTTGTTACTAAATGGACCATTCATTTTGGACATAGTGTATAATGAATGAATGAGTTTGGAAGGGCCACAGATTAATATGGAGGGCATGGGAAATGGGTAGGAGAGGGGTGTGAGAGCTATGAAATGATGTGCTGGCTGAGAGCTAGAGGGCTTAACAGCCTTTAATGCAACTTGGATAACGCTTTAGGGAACAAAGCATTCTGACCTGACTCTCTCTGCACTCACTCTGCTTCCCATGCAGGTAGGCCTAACAATATCTCACTTTTACCCCCTAGAGTGAAGATTGCAACATTTTGGGGGAGGGTCTTTACAAAAGTATGTCTGATGAGTTGGAAAATTTCTAAACTCAAACGACCCATCTCAGCAATGAAAATTCAACCCTGGGAATTGTTTTTGTTTGGTTGGGGAGTCTAGAACTTGGGGGCATAGTTTCAGGATAATGGAATGGCTACCTGAGATAGATAAGGAAAGATTGCTTCACTCAGGGGATTTTGAATCTTTGGAAATCTCTAACCTAGAGAGCTGTGGAAGCTCATGTGATGCTTGAGAATGTTCAAGGCGGAGATAAATTTTTGGATTCTAAGGAAATTAAGGGATATCAGGCTGGAAAGTGAAGTTGAGACCAGTGACAATCTGATTAAATGGCCAAGCAAGTTCAAAGACCTATGGCCCCCTATTTCTTATACTCTTAAATATAGTGGCTGTTATTTTTCAACGATTACGTAGAGCAGATTAGTAATAACTTTACTCTTGAAATCTTACAAGTAAAGAAAAATCAGGAATAAATGAATGATAAATGTAAACCAGTTAGTTATAATGTAGCTGAAAGCAGATACTAAAGATCCTATAATAAGGTTGCCTCCTCTTCAGATACACATTATTTTTGAACATTTATAATTTTTCTAAAAATGCCGACTTGAGGATATCTTCCTGAGTCAGTATATTGCAGTTCTTGACATGGTAACAAGAGGAAATCATCCCCATAGATCACTTAAATTGAGACATGACAATAATGGCTGTGCAGAAAAAACAGAATAATGCTGAAATGTAGCCTATTAATAACGTACAAATGATCATTAGACTAATTTTTAGCATTTTGTTTCCCCTCGTCGTTTACCAATGAGGAAGGCCTGATTGATTCTATAGCACTTTCTTCTTGCTCTCTCACCTCAAGATTTTCTTTTAAGTACAATGCAGGAATGGATTCAAGGTATAAAGTTTTATATTCATAGCAGAGAGCTTAATTTTTCTTACAACCATTAATTTAATTGTGTAAAGGTTACAGATCTGAAATAATAATTCTAACAGAAGGACATGAGAACTAGGAGTAGGGGTAAGCAATTCAACCCTTTGAGCCTGCTCTGCTATTCAATATATTCAACTCTGATCTCATGTTGCCTTTATCAATTGAGGTATAGATTACAAAAACAGGGAAGTCATGTTGGAGTTGTATAGAACTTTGGTGAGGCGACAGCTAGAGTACTGTGTGCAGTTCTGGTTGCCACATTATAAGAAAGATGTGATTGCACTGGACGGGGGGTGCAGAGGAGAGTCACCAGGATGCTGCCTGCCTGGGATGGAACATTTAAATTATGAAGACACGATGTGTCAGCTTGGGTTGTTTTTGTTGGAGCAGAGAATACTGATGGGTGACCTGATTTGAGATGCACAAGATTATGGACAGAGTGGATAGGGAGCAGCTGTTCTCCTTGATTGAGTGGTCAGTCACAAGGGGACATAAGTCCAAGGTGAGGGGCAGAAGGTTGAGGGGATGTTACTCAGAAAGTAATGACAGTCTGGAATACACTGCCTGGGAATGTGGTGGATGCAGGTTGCCTCACATCCTTTAAAAAGTACCTGGATGAGCACCTGTTATGCCATTGCATTAAGGGCTATGGGCCAAGTGCTGGCAAGTGGAATTAGGTGGGAGCTGAGCTGTTTCTTACGTGTCGGACTCGATGGGCTAAAGGACCTCTTTTGCATTGTACGATTCTATGATTCTATTTTGGCTTCATCTCCACTTTTCTGCCTGTTCCCTATAACCCTTCAGCCTGTTACAAATTAAAAACATACCTATCTCCCCCTTAAATTTCTTTAGTGTTTCAGTGTCCATTGCACTTGGGGGTAGAAAATTCTATTAATTCACAACCTTTTGACTGACATTCCTCCTCACTTCTGTTTTAAATCTCCTTAGCCAAAAACTATGGCTTCTCATTCCAAAATGCCCAAAAAGGGGAAACTCTATCTCTATCCTGTTAATCCTTTAGCATCTTACATATCTCAATTAGATCTCCCCTCATTCTTCTAAACTCTAGCAAGTATGGGCCTATACTGTTCACTCTCTCTTCATAAGGCAAGTTCTTCATCCCTGGAATCAACCAAATGAACCTTTCTGAACTATCACTGGTGCATTTACACCCTTCCTCAAGTAAGTGCACAGTAGTCCTATACGGTTTCACTAATATTCTATTCAGTTGTAACAGTTCCTGTTTTTCTCTCTCTCTACAGATGATATCAGATCTGCTGAGTATTTCCAACATCTTGGGTAGGACTTTTCATCCACACTCGCTCCAAAACTGGAAAATCCCAGTCAAAGGACCTTTGCATGGTCCGCATCGCCCTATGATTCCTACGGTAGGCAGGAGGGAAAAATTTGCCACCTTATCTTTTTATTTGTATAAAATTGCTCTTGTACTACTTTAACATAGTTGATAATCTGAAATCACATTGCTGCTATTACCAAGTAAAGGCACTTAACACAGGAATTGCTGGAAGAAATAAAGCATTGTACAAAGTGGATTTCAGAGTAGCCTGCTGAATGACAAAGTTATACTTTGTTTTTTCCCATTTACAATAATAGCATATGCCTTCTCAGCAAAACGAGTCTATTAAAATACTGAATGAAGTATGACTATACCATTTTAATTGATACTTAAGTTTTAGGTATTATCGAGCACTTATTAAGAATTCATTATTTCTCCCTGTCAAAAGTTGATTTGTGTAAATTTAGAAAAAGTTTACCCAATATCAGCTCCACCTCATTAAATTATTATCAGCCTAGGCAGCTGCAGTCAGCTTTCTTTTCTGCTCCTACTTCCCCTCACCCCAACCCCAGGCTGACACATTTTATTTTTATGTGGCCTACGAATTATTTGCATACCTCTGGGCATATAAACAATGGGAATTAAAACTCTGCATCTGTCTGTCAAAACTTGAGTTGTCTATGTAAAAATCTCAAATCATTTTGTTTAATGATTGACTAGGAATTTATGAGTTGTTGAATATTATAGCCTTGTATATTTTTACACTGTACCAGTTCCTTTGTGCGTTTCACTGGAAAAGTCGGACATGTTGAGTGCAGGTAACTCATAGCTGTTTCAGACATCAGAGTGTATACATAAGCAATTGGAGGGAGACAAAGGCATTGCAGAAATAGTAATGATTACAGTAATTGCAAACTGTGCTTGAAATGGCAGGAAATAGAGAAATTCACATTTATAGCAATTAAAACAGCTAGTTAAATTGAAAGAAGTGCCTCCATTTTCAAGCGCCCCCTCGCTCACTTACCTTCCATTGATTCTTGCTGCCGCTTTCAAACTGGCACGTATCTGATTAACCCTCCAGCTTTGAGGGGCAGCCCACCACCCATAATTGGACAGTGAGCGCACCCTCTAGCATTAATTGGCTGCACTTGGGAAAATCTCATTGAGTGAGTGTTTCCCACACAGTGCAGGTTTCAATCCATAGAAACATACACAGAAAATAAAACCAGGAATAAGCCATTCAGCCCTTTGAACCTACTCTGCCATTCATTATGATCATCATTTATACCTTGATGTTGTTAGCCCCAAGAGCTCTATCTAGTTCCTTCCATTTTGTCCACATATTCACCACCCTCTCCTCACTTCAGTTCGAAAAGATTTACCCCTTATCCTCAGGAAGTGACCCCTAGTTCTGGATTCCTCCATTCATGGGAACATTCTGTCTGAGTTTACCCTATCCATTCCTGCTTGAATTTTACATGTTTCAATGAGATCCCCTCTCATTCGTTCAACACACATTCAATCTGATTCAGAAGCCCTCAGTGACAAAATTGCTCAGTGTTTTCTTGAAATGTTTGTTAAATTCCAGTTTGGCCATTACTAACAAACAATTATTTTTTTAAATCTGGAGGTACTGTTAGATAATGGAGATATGAATTTACTCATTATCATAGAATTAATAGTAGAACCGAGTCAAATGTTCCTTGCTGCAGAATGTTTATTATAGTAGAATAAGGTTTTATCAAGAAAGATATGGAAATTAAATCTGCAAGCTTATTTGACTTTCTCATTGTTGAAGTTAGGCCTCGGCTAGCTGCAGTTCACTTTTGGCAGACTGGCAGCCTGTAAATCTAAAGCATATGGTTTTTGTTCATTATGCTACGGTATTTGGTGTACACAGGGAAGTTAACTTAAAATTATAGAATCCCTACAGTACAGAAGGAGGCCTTTTGGCTCATCGAACTTGCAATGACAACAATCCCACACAGGTCTATCCCCGTAACCCGATCCATTTATCCTGCTAATCCGTCTGACACTAAAGGCAATTTAGTAAGGCCAATCAACCTAACCCACACATCTTTGGACAGTGGGAGAAAACTGGAACACCCAGAAGAAACCCATGCAGACATGGGAGGACATGCAAACTCCACACAGACAGTCACCCAAGGCCAGAATTGAACTTGAGTCCTTGGCATTGTGAGGCAGCCGTGCTAACCAATGTGCCATCATGTGAGGTAGTAAAGATTAGGTTCTACATACGCTGATCATCTAGAAAATCAGAACTAAATATTCAACTTGCTTTACATGTTTCATCTTCTACCTTTTGAGGCAGTGTGCCGTGCCTTATGTACACCTCTGCCGGATGCAAACCTCTATTATGTGCAGATTCTGTGACTGTCCTGATTCCTTTACAATAACATGTAGTCAGTTTTCAGTGCAAGTCAGTTACTTGCAATATTTTGACTTGTCTGATCTATTGATTGTAACAAAGATTAACTCTGCATAAATCTTGGAGACAAATCTCCCAACCTGCTGTGCTGCTTGAATAGCCGGGGATCATCAGCAGAGGCTGTTCCTGGTGCTTCCCACTGGGCACCTTGGCCTCCACGGGTTTCCGAATGTAAGATTTCCGGTGTAGTCAGCTCTGCACCTTGGCACTGCCTAAGGAGCAAACTGGCAATGCCCAAGGAGCATCATGGCACTGCCCATTGGGCATCAGGCAGTGTGAAGGGGTGGGCCCAAAGGGGATTGAGGCCTATTGGGCGAGTGATCGGGTGTTAGAGGACGAGAGTCCCGCTGCCACTCTACACTGGGATCGCTGGCAGAGGGAGGGAAAAGGACGATCGGGACTGGCCATTCTGTGGCACAGTGGTGGATAGTGTCGGAGAGATTGGGACTGCCCAGGGGTGGGCAGGAAAATTGGGAAATCAGGGCTGGCCAGGTGGGGGATAGATGAGATTGGGATTGGCTGGGACAGGGGGAAACATCAGGGCCTGTCCAAGTAGGTCTGAGAGGCCAGAGATCAGTGGGTAGGGGAGGGAGGGTCAAAAGGTCAGCAGTGGTGGGTTGCAGGGCTGACCAGCGATTGGGCTGCCCAGAAATCTAAAGGCTAGCAATTGAAAGATGGGGGGTGCACTGTGCATGCGCCGAGCTCTGTGCTGACAGATGGGCACATGCACAGTGCCCAATCTGCGCCAGATTACTGGTTTCTCGTGTGGGGATAGGCCCCACCCCCTATATTTTCAGAGGAATCACACTAAGACTCTCAGTTTCAAAGATTCATTCTGAAAATCATACTCAAAAGACTAGCAGGATTTACTCCCATTTTCCCACAAAGTGGGGACTTTGAATTTTTTTGGGAGAATCCTGGCCGTTATTTTTAAAATTGTGATTTATTTGTTTTTTTTCCTCATGCTTGCTGTTGTGTTCACTTGCCCACGTGATGCTATGAAACAACATGACCAATTACTGCCTTTCAGGCCTGTCTTGTTCAGCTTCATTAAAAATAAATAGAAATATGGCTAAAGAAAACTCCTATCTATTGTTACCTACAATTTTGGTTTGAAATTCTACTTGCAAAATGTTTGAACCTGATTTTGGAGACTTGTTTATGGAAAAGAGAAGCTCTGAATAGGTTGCATTTTGATTCAATTTCTGATACCCTGTGATTGACGTTATGATATAATTTAAAGAGTCTTCAAAAATTGAAGAGGACTTTTATTATTGAAGTAATGCGATAACCTATTGTAAAAAAATTGGGCTTCTGAAAATTGACTAAACAAATATGATTTTCCATGTCTTGTGTCGTTTTCTGAAGGAAGCACTCTTTTTATATTGTAAGGTGGTTGAACGCGGCAAATAGAATTTACGTTGGCCAGGTTTCACTACGGTTTGGCTTTAACAGTACCTCTGCAGATAAGAATGCCAGCATACAGCTACTGTCTAAGCTCTAAATAAAACTCGACCCATGCAACAGTCGATGCGTCAAGTGTTGCGAACTTGATTTGAGCATTTTATGGTGCTCCAGTCAGCTGCCTATTGAAAGTGTGATCAGGTAGTTTAAACTGTGACTGGCTGTGTCAACAGAAGGAAAGTGGAGGATTAGTTGTCATGGCAACTGCAAAGTATCCCTGTTTGTAGACAGACAAATTCTGCTACATCTGAAACTGATTGACAGGTCTATTCCTTTGCAACTGACCCATAGAAATTAGCAAGTAAAAGTTATTATACTGGGCTGTATTGAAGGGTTCTCAATATCTTAAAGTGCTCTTGTAAGTTCTTCTGCTACATTTGCATGAGAAACCTGGCAGGGAATGTTCCGAGGTTCATATCTATGGTTTGATAGTTTCTTTGTGGGGGAGTGTTGCTGGTGAGAATAACTTAATTTTCAGTTCTGTCTCTGACAGAACTGTTCGAGCATGGACTGGGGGGGTGGGCTGGTGGGGGGGGGAAGGAACACATAGACACACATCAAAGGATGGCTGCAGAATAATATGCTATATTTTAGAATTAAAAAAATGCTTTTGAGAAATTTTACAGTTTTTAACCAGTGACGTATGTTCTTTAAGTTATAGTGAGAAATTAAATCATTATCTATGGATGAAAGGTTAGGCCCCTGTTCCAGAACTTCTGCACAGGATATAATTAAGAGTATAAAATAAATGATGAAAAATGCTTTAAACCTATGTGACAGAGAACAATTCATCAACAGGATATGAAGGATAATGCTGTTCCTTCAAAGGCAGATAATATGGTTAAAGTAGCAAATATCATTTCATTGAAAGGAGAAGATTTTTTACTTTTCTTGGCTACTACTTCTGGGTGACTTGCAAACAAAAGAAGATATATATATTTTTTTAAATGCAATACAATTTAGTACATTGCCTTTAGAATAAAATGCATTATGTAATAGATCACTTTTTAAGTTATTTGCCTGAAAGCCTTGCAATTATTCTGTCACTTAAATCGGCTTACACATCCACAGCACTTTTTACTGTGGCCTAACACTTTTGAAGAGGCCTGTGCTTATCCTATCAAGAAGCTGATCAAGCAAAGGGCTGTGATTTTTTTTGTGGCTTTTGACAGCCCAGGCCGCCATGCCATTCACGAGCTAATTATTGTTTTGCAGGGGGGCAGTCACTACTAGAAAGAGTGCACAAACTCCTTGCTTTTTTCTATATCGAACAGAATTGAACTGCTTGAAAAGGCTTTTCTTTCCCCAAATGCATGAGTGTGGCACTGAAAGAAACAGCTGAGATTTAAGATTTTGAGAATGATGGAATGCATGGCTTAACTGTACGGAGCAATGGAGTTTGCATCAAACTGCTGTCATTTTACAAACTATAACACTGATGGGATGAAATAAATATTTATACATATAAATAAATGAGCATTATAATTAATTGCTCATAGCGCAGTGTATTTTATTTTCTAAGACACTGTCTGTTTATTTCTCTCTTTTTTTTGTTGATTAGCTGACATGGAATAGATTCGATTTGGAAAGAACTATACTTGCTTATTAGCAATTCTGCCGTGGTCTGATAACTCATTTTCTATTTCATAAAAATTAGTGTCTTGAGACAGCATGAATTCAGAATGTCTGCAGATGTTGGCTATCTATGGATTTGTTTATGTCAAGCTCCTTGGAATATTTGAGAGCTGTTGTTTAGATTAGCTATTCCAGCCAGTTATTTAAATAATTCAGCCTTTATTTTCTGTAAATAAGTTTGCTTCTTTAGTGACAGCCGATCTATTAAATTCAAGATGTTGGCTTTAGTATAAGAAGATAGTATTAAACAAAACAAAAATCAGTTTGCAAATTAACCCAGTAAAGCTGTTTAAATGCACAATCATTTAGTGAGCAATGCCAGACATGCTTTTGGTGACAGTTACTGATGTAAAACTTAGCCGCTTTCTATTAGGAATTGGTTTCATATCCCTCTCTTTGTATAAGTGCTTGTTCTCAATGGCCTTCTGTGTTCTTTCAGGATTTGTAAGGGATTTTGATTTTTTTCCCACAGTTATTGACCATGTGTACTTTTCACATGATTTAGAATAGGGATCCCCATATAATCTTTATCTCTGCAAATAGAGGAGGTAACCAGCTGGACGGCTGGGATTTTTCCTCCCTTACTATAAAATACTTTTGAGTGTGAAGTTATCGAAGCATTTGCCAGAGCCAGGAATGTACACAGAAGCCAAACATGGGATAGCATGGGGTTATATGCAACAGTAGGGGGCAATGTTGTTCCATGAGTAAGATTGCTGAATTTTCTTTTGCATGTCTTTTTACTAGTGGTAATGCTTTTGTCCAAATGCTGCATTGGTATAAGTGTTTCATTTGTAATATAAGAAAATTATTGATAATGCCAGTTGGCCAATGCACTAAAAACAATAAAACCGATGAAAAATCTTCTTCCTTTTTTCCTTTTGGGATGATGGTTTGATTTTAGGTAAATGCTGTATGATGTCTGAGCATCAAAAACTAAATTACAAATAAACCCCATTCAATTTGTAATCCTCAATATTTAATTGTTTTTTAAAAATTCAAGCTGAACATAAAGCCAGTTAAAAATAAAAAGCATTATTGTAAATGATACAAACTATTTTTGTAAATGATTTCAGTTTGGAATTGTCCTGTACAAACATACAATTTCAAAAAAAGATGGTTTCTGAATGCTACAACGTTGAATGCACGCTGAAGTGTTTCCCTATGTTGTAAAATATGACTGAACTCTGACACCACCACTGAGTTGAATATCTAAAAGATAATTGTCCCTGCAGCTGCCCCAGAAGTAGAAGATGAAACATGTAAAGTAAATTGAGTGATTGGTTTATATTTTCTCGATGAATAGGGTCTGTACAAACTAACCTTTACTACCTCGCACAGTGGTTAGCTACCTCAGAGCGCCAGGCACTCGGTGTTCGATTCTGGGCTTGGGTCACTGTCTGTGTGTAGTCTGCACTCTCTCCCCGTGTCCGTGTGGGTTTTCTTTGGGTACTCTGGTTTCTTCCCACAGTCCAAAAGACATTCTGGCTAGGTGCAGTCGCCATGCTAAATTCTCCATCAATGTGTCCCAAATAGGCACCAGAGTGTGATGACTAGGGGATTTTCACAGTAATTTCATTGCACTGTTGATCTAACCTATGTGACACAAATAAATTAACTTTAAAACTCTCAGAGTTGATCACACTTTCGGTGACAACCATTGTAACTTTCAGATTTGCATTTATCCTTCTAACATTCCAAAAAAAAGAACAAAATTGTAAGGCTGTAGCTGGGTCAGTATTAGTACTTAAAACATTTGGTAAAGACAGGAATACATTGAAGTCTTCAAAGGAATTTCCAAATGTTGAGTCTAGTAAATATAGAAAATTAAATAAAAGGTCACTGTCTAATTGAAAGCTGGACTGGTGGGATGGCTAAGAATAGAAATGAGATAAATTAGGGAATCAAGAATAACTTTGTATTGGCCCAATAACTAAAAGGGTGGGGGAAAGAAAAAAGTAAAGTTCAGGAATTTGGATATGTAAGTACGATCGAGAGTACATGGGGAGAGAAGTAGTTTCAGAAAAAAAGGCAGCCAATTCTGCAGACTTTTTGTAGGACTTGCCAATTGCCAACACTTACTAGAGTTGCAATGCAAAAAAAATCCTTCCCCTTATCGTGGGCAGAATGAAAGATGGGCCTTATGCCAAACACAGTATGGCCAGACTAGGAAGTCCCAATCTATCCAAAATGCTTGGAAAGAAAAAGATGTCACAACAGGAGCAGGGTTATGAAAGTTGGAGCGTTTACTGCATCACTGATCCTCTTAAGTGGTGAAGGAGTTCGCTGACTGATAACCCTTCAGAGAGTCTCAACTTCTGTCACAAGGGTAGAGCCAGCACTTTTCAATCTGATTTTCTTCTCAAGTTGGACTCGGTCCGTTCCTGACCTTAATGTTCTGAAAATAGCTTCTTCATTGGTAATCATAGAAGTTCCTGCCAATCAATTGCCAATAGACTCACCTTATAAAACAGAAGGTATTAGATTTGTTGCCCTCAGTGTTTTTAATTTGCTCTTGGACTTGGCGTTACATAATTGCTGAGTTCCACAAGTATCTTAGTTTAGTTGTTAATTGCAATGGATTAAAAGTTAATTATTGATCGCCATGGTGATCACTTTCATGTAAAGTGCAGAATTGTCGATTTAGAGGAAACCTCATATGTTACTAAATTGCAGATAAGAGCACTTGTTGGTAAAAGAGATAGACATGAGTAGCTTTAATGTGCAAGATATAATGCCAGTAAGTGAACATCCCATTGATTGCTAATGGATTACGAGGGTACATTTGAAAGGAGAGCTCAAGAGATGGGAATGTGTTCCTGTGTGGCACCTCCTCTACAGAATTGCTGCAGCGGACATTCTCCCTCAATGTTAGACCATCCAAAGCAGCACTTCAAGGGATATTAAGCGATCTAAAATACTATTTCTTTTCTCCTTGCTAGTCATAATTACCCAAACTGTATCAAAATAAAATGCAGATGTCGTAGTCAATGTAAAGCCTATTTTTCAAATATGGAGTCATAGAGTCATACAGACTTACAGCATGGAAACAGACCCTTCAGCCCAACTTGTCCATACTGTCTTTTTTTTAAAACCCCAAAACTAATCCCAATTGCCCGTTTGGTCAATATCCCTCTATACCCATTGTACCCATGTAACTATCTAAATGCCTTTTAAAAGACAATATTGTGCCCGCCTCTATTACTACCTCTGGCAGCTTATTCCAGACACTTACAATTCCCTGTGTGAAAAAAAATTGCTCCTCTGGACACTTTTGTATCTCTCTCCTTTCACTTTAAACCCATGCCCTCTAGTTTTAGGCTCCCCTACCTTTGGAAAAGATATTGACTACCTAGCTGATCTGTTCCCCTCATTATTTTATAGACCTCGATAAGATCACCCCTCAGCCTCCTGCACTCCAGAGAAAAAACTCACAGTGTATTCAATCTCTCCTGACAACTCAATCCATCAAGTCCTGGTAAATCTGTTTTTTGCCCTCTTTCCAGTTTAATAATATCCTTTCTGTAATCGGGTTTGCTCACAGTAATTGCACATAGTATTCCAAGTGTGGCCTTACCAATGTATTGTACAACTTCAACAAGACATTCCAACTCCTGTATTCAATGTTCTGACCGATGAAACAAAGCATGCCGAATACCTTCTTCACCATTCTATCCACCTATGACTCCACTTTCAAGGAGCTATAAACATGTATCCCTAGATCTCTTTGTTCTATAATGCTCCCCAATGCCCTACCATTAGCTGAGTCTGTCCTGTCCTGGTTCAATCTCCCAAAATGCATCACTTTGCATTTGTCTAACTGAAACTCCATCTGCCATTTGTCAGCCCACTGGCCCAATTGATCAAGATCCTATTGCAATTGGAGATTAACTTTTTTCACTGTCCACTATGCCACCAATCTTAATATTGTCTGCAAACTTACCAAACATCCCTGCTATATTCTCATTCAAACCATTAATATAAATGACAAATAATAGTGGAACCAGCACAGATCCGTAAGGCACACTGTTGGTCACAGATCTCCAGTTTGAAAAATAACTCTCTACAGCCACACTCTGGCTTCTGTCAAGAAGCCAATTTTGTACCTATTTAGATACGTCACCCTGGATCCTGTGAGATTTCACTTTACGTAACAACCTACTATGCGTTTTCTTGTAAAGGCCTTGCTAAGGCCCATGTAGACAACATCAACTGCACAGCCGTCACCTATCTTCTTGGTTACCCCTTCAAAAAACTCAATCAAATTTGTGAGAAATGATTTTCCACTCACAAAGCATTGCTGTCTGTCCCTAATCAGTGCTTGCATTTCTAAATGCCTGTAGATCCTGTCTTTCAAAATAGCTTCCAACAATTTACCCACCACAGATGTAAAGCTCACTGGCCTGTAGCTTCCAGGCTTTTCCCTGCAGCTCTTTTTAAACAAAGGCACAACATTTGCCACTCACCAATCTTCTGGCACCTCATCCGTGACTATCGATGATTCAAATATCCCGACTAGAGGATCTGCAATTTCCTCCCTAGTCTCCCACAATGTTTTGGGATACACTTCATCAGGTCTTAGGGATTTATCTACTTTGATACGCTTCAAGACTTCCAGAACCCCCTCTGCTGTAATAAGTACACACCTCAAAACATTACTCTTTATTCCCCAGGTTGTGAGATAATAGATTTTTTTTTTTGCTTTTTCTTTAATGAGCTTTTTAGTTTAGACAAATTCCATCAATAACTTAATGAAAAGTTTTATCATTGTAAGCATGAATGTTTATTATAAACTTATTTTTAATTTATTGTACTTGTAATAGAAGGAAGATAAGAAAGGCTTGCATTCATGTCTTTGTATATATGTTTCAAGACTCCATCGTAAAAACTCACTAATAATTCGTTGATAAAACCAGAATCAAAACTCAGTCCTTCAGAGTGTGATCTTTATATTTTTACACACATATAAATCCTCAGTGCAGACAAAAAAGTGGGTCAATCACAATATATGTTATCTGTTGACTGAAACTCCTATTTTTCAATGTTTTTGAATCTCTTCCATGTCAATGTCATTGGATATTGCCTACCACTCATTTCATGCAAGGTAAATAGAGCACCTTAAATTTATAACTGGAGCAATTTGTCCTTGTCCTACTTCAGGCACTGGATAGTGTTCAGAGGTGGGTCAGAATTAAATATGCAACATTTATCCAATGCTGTAATCTCAGCCCAAATTCTATTCTAATCAGGCCCAGAAGAGGTCCAAAAAGATCACTTTTTAAAAAGTGTCTTGCATTGTGGGGTCAGTGGAAAAAGAATGTTTTGCTGAACCAACCCCACAAGGCAGGTTTCAGCCACCAAAATCCTAGGGTTTACATTTGTCTTGATCATAAGACCGTTAAACCCCAACCTGATGACTTACTGGAGGGTCAGGGTCTGGTCTTTTTGTTTGTAGGCCAATTGCCTTTTACTGCCAGTGCAGGATGCAAACCTATCTGGGTCAATGCAGATAAAGTCTGGGAATTAAAATCTTCCAGAGCTCACCTTGCTGAGGACAGAATATTTGCACCCCTCACAACTTCAATTCATTCTTAAAACTGTGCAACTTTTCAAGAAATAGATGCTAAAGGTGGTTAAGGAAATGAAGGATAAAAGGATAAGGAAGCATGGGATTAGGATTACTGTGGCCATGGGGTAAAAGCACCATTAGGCTTAATAACCTGTTATAATTACTATATAATTCCATGGAATTGAATCCAGTTATCGAGGCAGCAATAAAACTGCCCTTGGCATGTTGTTTCAACTGCCCACAGCCAGGTGAGTGATGCATATTCCATCACATTCCTAATTTAAGCCTCGCAAATTATCAACTGCAAAGAACTTAATCTTTGTCCTGTATCTGTGGCTGTGGTGTTGGTACAACTATCTGGTTTAGCTTCTGGTCAATGGTAATTTAAAATTATTAAGATGAGAGGGAGAAAGAGACAGTCAAACTCCACTGACTTCCTTTTATCATCCATCCATAACTAGAAAGTGTTTTTGAATTTGTTTTTAAAAGCACAGACAGTAGCATGAGGCACTAATAATCCACAGCACATTCAGATTAGGATGAACTCGGTGGGGTTAATTTATTTTCCACATTCAAAACCTATGAAAGGAGTCTTTGCTACATCCCACTTTGCACATGGATGCATGAACACACACACACAAACAAAGAGTGGGGAGTTGGGGAATAGAGCAAAAAATTTTGACAGCACAAGTACCACACAAATAATGAGTCTTAATTCATACAAGGTCCAAAGTCCAAAGTCAGAATCCAGTGAGAGATTCTTTCATGTAGGCATTTGAGATTAGTTGGCTGAAGACCCAATTTGTAGGATTCACTTTTTCAACTGATACCACGAGATTAAGTTGGTATACAGAAATTGAGTCGGTTTAGTAGGCAATGATTTCAAATCTTCCAGCTGAGTCATGTTAGATGGGCATGTTGTTCTTTGGGAAATTGAGGAGCAAATATATAAGGAGATTACAGATAGCTCCAAGAAAAATAGGGTGGCAACTGTAGGGGACTTTAACTTTCCCAACATTTTCCAACTGACTTGGACAGCCATAGTATTAGGGGTTAAATGGAGAGAAATTTCTTGAGTGTATTCAGGAGGAATTTCTCATTGTCTATGTGGATAGCCTGACTAGAGAGGCTGCAAAACTTGACCTGCTTTTGGGAAATAAGGAAGAGCAGGCGACAGAAGTGTTAGTGAAGGATCACTTTGGAACCAGTAACTATAATTCCATTGGTTTTAAGATAGCTATGGAGAATGATAGGTCTGGCCCAAAAGTTCAAATTTGAAATTGGGGTAAGGCCAATTTTGATGGTATTAGACAAGAACTTTCAAAAGTTGATAGGGAGAATCTGTTGGCAGGCAAAGGGACATCTAGTAAGTGGGAGGCTTTCAAAAGTGTGTTAACCAGGGTTCAGGGTAAACACATTCCTCTTAGAGTGAAGAGCAAGTCTGGTACAAGTAGAGAGCCCTGGATGACTCACGATATTGAAGTCCTGGTCAAAAAGAAGAAGGAAGCATATGACATGCTTGGCAGCTGAATCCCTTGAAGAGTATAGAGGTTATCGAGTAAATTTTAAGAGAGAAATCAGGAGGTCAAAAAGGGGGTATGAGATTGCTTTGACAGATAAGGTAAAGGAAAATTCAAAGAACTTCTACAAATACATAAAGGGCAAAAGAATAACTGAGGAGAGAGTAGGACCTCTTAAGAATCAACAAGATCATTTATGTGCAGATCCACAAGAGATGGGTGATATCCTAAATGAATATTTCTCATTAGCATTTACTGTTAAGAAAGGCATGGATATTAGTGAACTTGGGGAAGTAAATAGTGATGTCTTCAGGAGTGTTAATATTATGGAGAAGGAGGTGTTGGAAGTCTTAAAGTGCATCAAGGTAGGTAAGTCTCTGGGACCTGAGGAAATGTACCCCAGGATGATGTGGGAGTCTAGGGAAGAAATTACTGGCCCCCTAGCAGAGATATTTGAATCATCAATAGCCACAGGTGAGATCCCTGAAGATTGGAGGCTAACAAGGTATCCTAAGAGATAGGATCTACAGGCATTTAGAGAGGCAAGGACTGATTAGGGACAGTCAACATGACTTTGAGAGTAGAATATTATGTCCCACTGATTTGATTGAATTGTTTGAAGGAGTAACCAAGAAGATAGATGAGGCAGTGCAGTTGATGCTATCTACATGGACTGTAGCAAGGCCTTTGACAAGGTACGGCATGGTAAGTTGTCGGATAAAGTTAAATCTCATAGCATTCAGGGTGAGGTAGCCAATTCAATACAAAATTGGCTTGTCAGCATAAGACAGAGGGTTGTTGTAGAGGGCTGTTCAAACTGGAAGCCTGTGACCAGCTGTGTGCCTTGGGGATTGGTGCTGAATCCACTGTTCTTTGTTACTTATATTAATGATTTAGATGAGAATTTATGGGACATGGTTAGTAAATTTGCAGATGACACGAAGATTGGTGGTGTAGTGGACAGTGAAAAAGATTATCTAGAACTGCAATGGGATTGTGATCAATTGGGCCAATGAATATTGTGTCATTTCTGGTTGCCACACTACCTGTAAGTTATACAAGACATTATTAAGGCCACACTTGGAATACTGTGTACAGTTCTGGTCACCGTATTATAATTTTTTTTTATATACTAGAAAGAGTGCAGAAAAGATTTATAGAATGCTATAGGGACTTAATGGTTTGAGTTATGAGGAGAGGCTGGATAGACTGGAACTTTTTTCCCTGGAGCGTAGGAGGCTTAGAAGTGATTTTGTAGCAGTCATAAAATAATGAGGGACATAGATAAGGTAGATAATCAACATCATTTGCCAAAAGTAGAGGGAGACTAAAATAGGTTTAAGGTGAGAGGGATGGGATACAAAAGGGTACAGAGGAGCAATTTTTTTCACTCAGAGGATGGTGAGTGTCTCCAGAGGAAGTAATAGAGGTTGGTACAATTTTGTCTTGTAAAAAGCATTTTGACAGTTACATGGGTAAGATGGGTATAGAGGGAAATGCAGGCAATTGGAACTAGCTTAGTGGTAAAAACTGGGCGGCACAGACAAGTTGGGTAGAAGGGCCTTTTTCCATCCTGTAAGCCTTCATGATTTTATGGTGCTGTGGAGATTTAGACATGGATGGTTGGGCCTTCATCTGGATGCAAGTTGATTTCAAACTGATCTCCACTGAGTTTTCCAATCCGCCATGGCGAGCCCAGTAGAAGATTCCGCTGTAAATTCCAACTGGTGTAAAAGCAATTTTTGGATCTCCTACCAAATTCTTTCCCCACCCACCATTGAATACACCAGTAGAGGCTTGGAAAAATTCTACCTATAGTGTTGGAGTTCTTTTTGTGTCGTAAGAACCTGCCAAAATATTGGCATTAGGGTTTCTGTGATTTGCAATAACAACAACTACTATCGAACTTCTATGTATTAAAATGGCCCAAAGTACTTGTGCCAATGAAAGTCAAGTGAGATGTCTTGCCATTCTTTTGCTCACAATAACTAATACTAGGCATACACATTGAAGAAATGTTCTTTAGCCAATGATGACATTATCGAGATCCTGCTCATTGTGGTTGCGTGAACTGCTTCCTTATTAAAGAAGATGTAAATGATGTAGAACACTTTAGTTCTACTTTTTAACCTAATGATGTAGGCAAGGTCATTGAAGAAACGGCTGTAGATAAATCATAGACTCATAAAAACAAGCATTTATTGTGTTTTACTATGCCTTATTTGCCTTTCCCAAGTGCACTAACTCACCTTTCTCTAGATAAATCCTAATTTGCAATTTTCTGCCCACCTAACCAGTCCATTTGTATTATACGATCAGTTTTTGTATGGATCAAGTTGAGCGAAGATCATTGAGGAAATTCTGCAGTGATGTTCTATAGCTGTAACAGGTGGACTTTGATAATTACAAACATCTTTCTTTGTATTAGGTATAACTCCATCCATTGGAGGCCTTCACTTGCTTTCCCCCATTGGCCTTGGTTTTCCAGAGATTCAATCATACCCTTGATGGTTGCATGTGTAACTCATTGCAATGCCATCTACATGAAGTTTATGAGGACAGAAGCCAAGTCTTCCTGGTGAAACCAAACTGAGTATCAGAAAGTAGGCAATTGGTGAATAGATGATATAATATACTGATCCAGAATTAATGTGTGTCCTATATTATTGAAACAGTAATTTCCTTCAAATGTTATTAAAATACAACACAGAGAAATGTCACATAAATAGAATAACTAGTGTGTAAAAATGGGGAAAACCTGAATTTCATACCTTAGCATTTTCACTTGTCAGTCGGAAATGTTCTTTATTTTATGCTCTGAGTCTACTAGCTATACCAGAGGTGGAGAGTATCAAATTTCCATCGATAAACAGGGTAGTGTTTTCACACATGCAACATGTCAAAGTAATGCCATGATACTATTTAGACCTCAGCTGAAATATTGTGTACATTTCTGAATGCCAAATTACCACATAGGTGTGAATGCATTTGAAAGAATGCGGAAGAGGTTTACAAGAATGGTTCCAGGAATGAGAAACTTCAGATAAGAATAAATTAGAGAGGTTGAAGTTATTCTCCTTGGAGAGAAGAAGGCTAAGAGGAGATTTGGTCAAGATGTTCAAAATCATGAAGGGCTGGACAGAATAGAAAGGGAGAAACTATTTCTGCTCATAAAAAGATCTGGAGCAGGAAGCACAGATTTTAAATGATTTGCAAAATAAACAAATGTGATGTGAGTGAAATTTTTTTCATACACAAGTTGTTTGGGTATGGAATGTGTTGCCTGGAAGTACGGTGGAGGCAGTTGCAATCAAATTATTCAAAAAGGCATTAGATGATGACTTGAATAGAAACAATGTGCAGGAGTACGGGGAAAAGTCAGGGAAATGGCACTAAGCCATGATACTCAGTTGGAGAGCCATGCAGACATGATGAGCCAAATGGCCTCTATCTGCACTAGAACAATTCAGTGATTCTGTGATACAGTTGGATTTTGTAGCACTGTGTTAAGACACATTAGTTTTCTGAGTCACAAGCATTTCAGACCTTGCAGTAGACTTGCTACTTACTGAGTTCAATTCTTGACTGTTCTCTGACCATGTGACAATAAGCATCACTCTGTGGGCAGTACCATTCTCCATTCCCACATTAATCCTTGCTCTGCCGTGTTGCCTTTAATGGAATAGTCATCATATGTATTTTCTCTGGCATTTATTTAGTGGCACCTTCAAAATGTCAGTTGTGATTCATGTTCCAAGATCCAGCCGTACTTCAGGGTTGAGCTTTATTTTGAGTTTATTATCATTGTCATCAGTAGGGTTACATCAACATTGCAATGAAGTTACTGTGAAAATCCTCGAGTCACTACACTTTGGTGTTTGTTTGAGGACACTGAGGGAAAATTTAGCATAGCCTATGCACATAATCTGTACGTCTTTGGACTGTGGGAGGAAACTGGAGTACCCAAAAGAATCCCACGCAGACAACATGCTAACTCTGCACAGTGACCCAAGCCGGGAATCGAACCCAGGTCCCTGGTACTATGAGACAGCAATACTAACCACTACGCCACCAATCAAAGCTGATGCTCCACTGCACTACTGAGGAGAGTTTTGCAGTGCTAGAGGCACTACCTTCTGGATGAGAATATTGGATGAGGCCAGGTCTACCTGTTCATGTGGATGTAAAATATCTCATGGCACTATTTTGATGATGTAAAGATGCTGGCGTTGGATTGGGGTGGTAAGAACTCAGTAAGAATTTAGCAACACCAATTTTTAATCCAACCGATTTATTTGATAGTAAAATTGCGAGCTTTCAACACTCTGTGTCTTCCTCAGGCAAATGCCTGAGGCCACCAAATGCCTGAGGCATTTGCCTGAGGAAGACACGGAGTGTTGAAAGCTCGCAATTTTACTATCAAATAAATCGGTTGGATTAAAAATTGGTGTTGCTAAATTCTTACTGACTATTTTGATGAACAGCAGGGGAGTTATCCCTGGTAATTTGGCCCCCATATTTGTCTATTAACCAGCATCACAAAAATATAAACAGCTTATCTAGCCATTATCACATTGCTGTTTATGCATTCTGACATTATAACAGTAAGTACACTTCAAAAGTATTTCATTGGCTGTAAAGTGCTGACAGATGTCTGGTGGTCATGAAAAACACTATATAAATGCAAGCCAGCTTCTTTTCCCTAGACCAGAGTTGACACAAGGGCGCCCCGGGTTTGAGAAAACCAGTCAGACTGAACCTTGGACTTTGTCTTGCACTAGAATTCAAGTGCTACATTAATGTCACTGCAAGTTTAAATTGGACACACAAATTTTGAAATAATAAAAGTAGTAGAGTGGAGTAGCTGCAGGAACCAGCATAAACAGCACAAGGAAAAGGAAATCAAATTGAATTTATATCTGTTGATCTGAAGTAAATTTCTACTCAGATGTAATTTGGATATTAGTTTGCTTGAAAGAAATATGGTTTAACACAAAATGAAGAAAAAAAAAACTCCTGTTCCACTTATGGTAAATATAAGTGAATAGATTTGCTGTGACAATATTTATATAATCTAATAGACTACCTGTAGCATTGCTCATTTATTTGGCGGTGTGGAACACTGGGTAAAATTTAATGTCACCACCCAACACCTCCCCAGCAGAAGTGATTTTGGAGGTAGAGGAATTTAATCAAGTAGAGATCCTCTTCTGCCTGATTAAGCCCCACCAATGCCAACTGAGGCCTTTACATGGGCAATGAATGCCTACTTAAGGGTTTCATCCCAACCCGATCCTAGTCATATTCAAAAAAATCGCTGCACAAGGAGCCTGAGAAAAAGCAAACACAATAGTGGAGGGACTTCAAAATCAGTCAGTGTCTGATCAGGGGACCCAGAATCAAAAAGGGAGGTCACTGTAAGCCAGTCTCTGCCTTCAACTCAGACTCCCTTTCTCCCTACTCCCCTGACCATTAATGGCAGTGGAAATTGTTGATATGGGCTCCTACCATTTCTCTTGACAGTGGGTTAAAACCCCCTTCGCCAACATTAAATTTCACCCCCAGTATATTATACATGTCATTGGTACTGCCAATTTTCCACAAGAATTGGCCTGGGCTTGAGGTTGGACTAGTTTTGAATATGTGCTTTCTGAGTTTAGAAGCTTTTCCATTGCAACTCATATCACTTTTGGAGACTGCTTGCACATGATTAGTTTAAAAGATTTACGGACCTCCTAAAACAATGGATAAAAGGTCCTGATCTAAGTGTGTTACTACCTCCTTTTCCATCATTACTCCCTCTGTTTTTCCTTCTGCATTCCTCTCTGGGACGGGTCAAGGGCAAGTCCCTTCATTTTCCAGCTGTGACTAATTGCCCAAGTTAGTAAAGCAATATATCTAACATTCACTGTGGCATTTTTGGAATATAAGTCCCAGGAAGCCATCTTTTTTGCTGCAAAGTTGCTCTTTTGGTCTCAATCCAACTCCATCCAAACCTGGAAAAACCCAAGTTACCGCTGTAAAGTTTGATTTTTGGGTCTCTGGGCCATAATTCCAGTCTGGATCCCCAACTAGTGCTCAAGTCTACTCTTAGGACAATGGTATGCTGATCTCACAGATTATATGCTGAATTCTTTTGAAGAACTGAGGTGCAGGAAACTCATCTGTCACTTACATGGATGAGCATGTGTGGGACACATATTCCATTCCCAATAGTCCATCCTGGAAAGTACAGTACCAAATAGAACCCCACGTATTTGCTTTGGTTTTCAACTATTCTGAAATCCTGGTAAGTGTTAGATAACAGCTGTGAATTTTCAAGTTTACAAACATAAAGGTTTTTAAATGATATTATTTAACAATGCATCAGATCATTTCAATACATTTATTTCAATATAGTTATTTTGACAGTTGAAGTCAACTGAATATATTATTACTTTGGATTTTCACATTATATATTGTTAATGCAAGAAGTCATATTGAATGTTACACATTGTTAATAAACTGTTTATATGTATTTGTGGATTTATTTACATCTGAATAATATCCCGGATATCAGCTTAGCTGTAATTTGAAAATATTGTATAAATATTAATGCAATCATTTCATTGCAAGTGAACAGTGTTTTGGGTATATGTACCTACAAAAGAGTGACAGTGTGATTCAACAGTCTGGACAATGACCTGACTTCTAAATGCATAAATGCAATGAATAGTATTGTAGTACCTCACTACTTTTAACTCAAACTGGAAGTATAACAATCCCAGTGCAGGGTATAAAATTGCATTTTACAAATGCATAATTTAACGTTGTAAATTTACTGCTCAGTAATGTTAACATTAGAAAATGGCCGACACTCCTGTCCACATCAATAGCATTAAGAATGATCTCTAGAGGAAAATAAATTGTCGTAAGTCCAGGCACACACATGCAGGAATTCATCCTGCAAATTACTGGACAACTTAGAGTTGATGGTATAGCTGAAGCATACTTGGTCACACACCAAGGGTGGAATCTGCAGTACAATTGTGCAATAATGTTCAGTTAATAGGAAGCATGCAATGAATGCTTTCAAGTATCTAGTCTCCGTTAACGTGGTAGCATCAATTGTAGTAATCTTACTGCTTTGCTATCAAATAATTTTGCCTCTTAATTAAAATTTCTTTGTTAATTGATCAAATACATTTTTCTTTTTAGATGTGCTTAGTATGCTTAGGATACTTTCATTCCAAGTCCTCTCACACTGTGAAAATGGATGTAGTTTACCCAACAGTGCAAGTTGCAATATTGCTCGGTTTCATGTCTGTGATTTAAATTATTGAGTTTATGATAAGTAGTATTCAAATGAAGAGATGCCTTGTATTGGGATTCATAGAATCAAAGAATCCCTACAATGAAGAAGAGACCATTCAACTCAATGAATCTGCATAAACTCTCTGACAGAGTATCTTACTCAAGCCACTCACTCCCACTCAATCCTTGCAACTCCACACATTTACCATGGCTAACCCACCTAACCTAGACATCTTGAGACACTAAGGGGCAATTTAGCATGGTCAATCCATCTAACCTACATATCTTTGGAGTGTGGAAGGAAACTGGAGTACCCAGAGAAAACCTATGAGACACAGAGAGGGCATGTGAACTTACACAGACAGTCACCCAAGGCTGGAATTGAACCTAGGTCCTTGGAGTTGTGAGGCAGCAGTTCTAATTACTTGTGTCCCTCTGTGAATTTCAGTTGTGCTGTTTGATAATGGGGGTATGTTTATTACTGATGTTCAACGTGCTTGATTAATTAAGCCTTTGAATGGATTCAGAGAAAAGTAAATGTAGAAAGACTGGAAGCTAGAACAGAAGCATGGAATGGATACTTTGAAGCACTGTAAATATAGCCAGTTACGCATATATGAACTAAAGTCATTCTATACTAATTCAACACATAAAATTTGTAATAGGAATAGTTAACCTTTTTCAAATCTATTCTATGATTGTTGTATATTTTCTGCTTATATTTCAATGTTAAGGAAAATTCACATGGCTTTCTTTTTACCATTGCTGTGACTTTTTTTAACATCTAGGGGGGAGTTCTCCAGCCTCTCAGCCACATGTTTCTGGATAGTGGGAGGTGGCGGGATTTTCTGGTTCTGCCACTGTTGACGGGATCTCCTATTGATCTCACCCCATGCTGCTGTAAAACCCACAGGAAGGAGGTGCAAATGGGGGACGGGAGAATCCTGCCTAGGTGAAGGGCTGGAGAATTCCTCTCCCTTGTTTTGAGTTTACACAGCAGGCTTTAAGTGTCTCCATGCCAGTTCACCTTTGCTGTAACCATAGCAACTTTTTTAATTATTGAAGATTTTGTGATTCAAAATAATGTTCAATAAATCACTTCTGTCAAAATAGATGCCTCCCATAAAATACTCTTTACAGTGTCCCAGTCCATTTCTGCTTCTTTTTGAAGGCATTATTGGGACACTGTGAGGTTTTCATCTTCCAGCATTGAACGATTTGTGCCTTATTAAAAACATGGAATCATCATAGTAACAAAACAATTGTTCTGTTTGCCCTTTAGCAATGACTTTGGCTTTACTTTGTCGTAATATGGGGCTCCCTATAATAGGTAATTCCAGCATGGCGAAGATCCTACTCTTTTTTTTCAGCCTGGTTATGAGTGTGCCAGCGTGCCAGACTGTTATTGTGTTACATTTTTTTGACAGATTGGTGATGTTTCGTCAAGCAGAGGTTGACCTGCCGTAATGTGGTTTATTGCCACCTTGCCAGCGTCCTGTATAAAATTTATTAGCAAGGATCGGGTTGTTTAGTTATTACAGTTGATTTTTTTTTTCCCCTACCATAATAGCTGCTCATATTGTCTGGGACCATACTAACAACAAAAGGATAAATACACCTCGTACAGTAGGTCCCTCTGGTTATGCCTTGAACATGACACATGTCAGCCTATGATAAATTGGCTCGGTGTCTGTTCAATTTCAAATGCAAAGCTCTGGAGACGGAGGTGTTAGGAAGCAGGCATAATTCTGGCGAGCGGAGGCCTCAGATGCATGGAATTAGTGTGCATAGAACAGATAAGAACGAAAGGAAGTTTGTGCAGGTTTGTCGACTTCCTGGGGTTGAGGTAATATTGGCAGCTGTTAGGTGTGTGAAAAAGCAGCTGCAAGCACGATAATGAATGTAACTAAAATTTGAAGTGACAACTGTATCGGACGCATAGGCTGTCTTGTTCCCCCATTTGCACCCATTTGCATGCCAATTAAATAAAAAAAAACAAATATTGGGTTCTAGGATTTATTTGACAAATAATCTGTGGGGCTTAATCAGTACAACTGGGCTGAGCAGGTTTGGCTCCCTGACAGATGCAGCCTTTGGAAGATTAAAACACAGGACTGATCCAGATTGTTATCTGGTGCAGAAAGCAGATAGGAGTTTCAATTACTTTATGTCACTGAACTTTATAAAAATTGAGGAAGAATTCCATTTAACACTGTTTCACTTAGATAGCAGTACTGATATTATGTTTACCATGCAGTGGCAGAAATAATTGAGAAGGATTTTTTTGTGTGGGAATCTGGAGATAGGAAATATGAGTGTCTTGGTACTGCTTCATTTCACATTTTAGCTACATTTTTAATTTTAATCCACAAACAACATACTTGTCTGCATTCCCCTTCATTGAGAGAATCAGTCAAAACCACTATTGGTCTTGAAATATAATAATGTAACTGATGAGTTACTTCCTAAATCTTTGTAATACCTAACATTCCTATCAATTAGTAGCCATTTATGGCTGGCTCGAATTAGATAGCTTTTGTTTTATATTTCTTATTAAAGTTTAGGCAGCATATTTACAGAACTTTGGAATTTTAAATTTTGCACTTTAGGTATTATTATTCTTTGTGATTTTTTTAAAACTACTTTTTGGAACACAATGCATAACTGGCATAATTTGGTATAAACCAATATTGTTTTATTCTCTGGGTGTTCGCGATAATTCCACATTTCGGGAAAGTGATAATTAACTGCAGTGAAAATAAAAAAAATGTTAACTAACTGTGGTTAATTATCGCTTAATGGTACAGAGTATTGGCATATTTCAGAAATGTTCAAAAGCAGACCCCACAGATTAAATAGAAAATTTAGTAATGGTACAGCACTCCTTCAGTCAGGTGAAAGACTATTGTAATTCATAGGCACTAAAGGAACATTCTGATTTTTGTCATATAGCATTTTAAAATTGATTGTGTAGGTTTTATTGCATCTTTCCATCTCATAGAAAATGGTCTGTGTGCTTCCTTTGGACAGCTGTTTGCACGTGAGAAATTATCTTTGTGTTTCACAGACAACATGGATATGTGTAGATTAATAATTCATGATCTTTTTATAAATGTACTACTGTATCCCCTGATATATATATATATATATATATATATAACTATCTGTGAGTGTGAGGGCTGTCAATATTTTTCAAACTGATCTTGTCACCTTTTAGCAAAGTGCTATTTCATTATAATATTTAATATCAAATCATCAACTTTTACTTTAAGGTCTATTTCTAGTTTGTGAGTGTACAAAATTGGAGCAAGACATTATAATATATAGGTTGTCACCCCTTTGGAATTTCTGATTTGATCTGTAACTAGCACATTGAATCACACTGAAGGCTGGGTCATTAATACTTAATTCTTACGGAAACAAAACTTGTTGCTGTATTGTTGTCACTTTTATGGTAGTCTACTGCGCACTTGATTGGCTTGTGCGTTGGAACATTAGTTTCAAATTATAATCCATAAATTACTCAACACTAGTATTTGTGTAAGTGTTAGATATGCCTTAATTAATTATGATTGTGCACTGGAAAAGGAAAATATAAATTTCTTACTTTTGTTGAAATGAATTATTGGATTGATAAGATTTGGCATCGCACCTTTTAGCGCAGGAACCTTCCTTTCAGCTTCAATCGAAAATACAATTTTTTCTACTTACATTTTATTCATGACCTGAACTACTGATTAGGTATGCTGTGGCACAGAAGAAAACAGACAGTTCCCCCTAAGTATCACAACACAGTGTTATTGCTATTTGGCTTTTTTATATCCACAGAGAGAAAGCTAGATTGAGGTTATTTTATGCTTGGGTTGTTTCAGTTCCAGCTTTTTCATCCGGTGTGCAGTTCACACTTGTACACATTGTAGTCGAGTCAAAGATAGTCACAGGCCTAGCGACAGTGTTCCTTTGACTGTTTTGTAAGCCGTTCATCGTGACCGCTGGACTTAGAAGGAGATTGTTCTTTTTCCAAGCATGTCTCTCTCCTTCTCCTGCAGTATTGGGCTGCCATAGGGTGTCACGTAGCTTCACAGTGTGTTTGTTGCACATCCGGACGTCGGTGACAGGATCTCATGAATTCCAGATGTGAATCTGTCATAACTGACTTAATCCTGATTGGAGGAAATGGAGGAGCACCACCAGATGAGTAGAGTAATAAAAAAACAAATGTGAAAAAGAATTAATCCTTCCCAGCCCAGCCAGAGGCAGATTTTCAACACTGATTCGACTTCTGCAGAGGTGTTTGTGATTTGTCCTGAGTGGCCCCTATTTGGAGAAATGTGGCTTTATTTTTCAGCTGGAGAACCACAGAGATGGGGAAGTGGGGAGATGGAAGCCAAACTGTCTTGTTGCAGATCTGATGGTGTTCAGACGTAAAACAGCCACATGCCGTTTTCTTTATGCGGTTTAAATGGAATTTTACCCCCTGTAAGTCCCAGGAATCCAGACAATGCCTAATAATCACTTTAACTTATTTAAAAGCATCTGCAAAGGAGAGAACTATAGTAGATTTGAGGTGTTTGGGGAGTTATTTAATTGAAAGTCTCCGGTATTTATATCATATTGTGATACCATGAAATGCACATGGAATAGCTTAAAATATATAATAAACGCACTCGTTATACAGAAAAGACAATGTGGAGTGTGTATACACCACATACTGCAGTAATAATCATGATTTTAAAATTACCATAATAGGTTCTTTGAAATATTAAAGAGAGGCCAATCACAGTTCTATATGGGTCACTGATATTTCAAATAACACACACATACATCCTATTTATCCACAGCATCTCTCCTTGATCTAAGTATAAGTTAATGGTTTTTCTGTAACTGGGGATCACAGTGTATATTAGATCAGGATATGGACAAAACCCATGTTACAGATGGCAGGATGTGTCACTGAACTGGCAGACTGGCTTTGTGAACTTACTGTGTGTTGGAGTGTGGGTTTAGTTCATGCCAAAAAAAAAATTACTTATTTTCTGAAACAGAAATTCCAGAAATGATTCAATTAGATAGCCAAGTCCTTTGGAAAACAAATAGTCCCACTATCATCATTATTATATCCAGATGAGTGAAATATTCTATTGTGTATGTATTTCAAAGTACATTTTCAGTCTATAATGTGTGCATTTCATATGTTACAATGTGTGTTTCATTATATGGGATGTTTGAGAGCCTACCTTTCAGAATAATGATTTTATCACTAAGACTCTGCTCATTATAATATTACTCAGACTTTTCTGCTATATTCTTCCAATTTGATAGCAATCTCTACAACTACAATGGCGTTATGACATTTGTATGAAATAAAAAAAAACACTGCACTTGTGAAAACTATAACCTTTCTACACTGTAGCAGATGTGACAAGGTTGGAGAAAACTTTTGAACTCTTAATAAGGGAGCTTTATTTTTTTTTAACCAAAGAACCAGCATGCTTGAGCTCTTTAAAAAAAAAAGTCCACTTAAGAGCAGAAAATGCACGGTGGGGTTGAAACCTTTACAATCTCAGTAATGTCTATACTTACTACATCATAGACGTTCTTGGACTTCTTGACTTAAACTTTGCAAAATAACAACATGCATGAACAAGTATTGCAAATAACTGGCAGACTAATGGCAGAATTGTTCAGAGTGGAGTGTCTGAAGGTGATGGGGCTGTGGGGGAAGGGGGCTGGATGTGCGGGAAATAGCTGGCAGTTCCTTGATGTATTCCCATCACTGGGGAGGTTTTCTGAGGCAGGCACGAATGTGGGTCGGTTGCCTGCTCCAAGGTGGCGAGCTGCCAATTTAAATAATTAAAACCCCAATGAGGGACAATTGAGACGGCCTGCCGGCATTTTGCCAACGGCAGAACAACGCCTGGCCGTATGGGGAGGCCGGCAACTTAATTGAGGTTCCATCCCCCAAAGAAGGGGGCCACAGGCATTAAAAGTTACCCTCGTTGCCACATTAAAAATCAGGTGGAGGGGTTTCAGGTAGACAGCCCTATTGCCTTCCTCTTAAATAAGGATCCATTTCCAGAAGCAATTTGAGGTGCCCTCACCATTTTTTTAAAACTGGCCCAGCCCAGCAGCACCCACCTCTCTCAGTGGGGTTGTTGAGGCTTCGGAGTTGCTGGTTCCCTGATTGGGCTGGCAGCATCCTTAATTGGTCGGCATGCATGGAGCTGGCAAATTAGAAGGCTTCTCTGGGGATGTAGTTTTGTTGATCAGGCATCCGGTAAATGCTGACTCAGTATCTCAATTTGGTACCAATGTCGGAGTTTCAAAATCCACGCGATGATCCTGCCCTAAATATCAAGGTCATTTGCAAGAAAGGGTTAAGATTGTATATGCAACTAATTGAGATAAAGTCTTGGGAACATTCTTTGTTTTATTACTAAATTTTCATTTCTGGAACTATAAGAATTTACCAAATATTAATTTTGTTTTATAATCATTTTAATCTTAAACCTGTTGGAAAAAATGGCACACTTTGCAGCCAATGTCACAGGTTATTTACATTCTCAGCCAGTTTTAAAGTAGATAAAATGACAGCAATGGATTATTTTGTGTTTAGAGAATGGTTACACATTTAACTGTATCATGGACATTATTTCCATTCTGAGCTATTTTATAAAATATTTGCAGCCTAACAAAATTTTAACAGTAGAAAAATATTATCAAAAAGTGGCAGTGTCAAGATACTGAAAATTAAGACAAGATTATGATGTTTTCAAGTAAACATTACAAATAGAAAACAAATGGGAAGAAGATCGATCATAATCTGTTGGGTTAATAAATTAAAAATTGGTTTCAATCTACGAGTCCATATGTACTGTATATTGTAAATGCCACCTTGAGAAATGCTCATCAATCACCGTATTTCAGTGATTTGACAAAGTACCGGGGAAAAAAGAATAGAATTTAAAGTATGCCTTGTTTCAGGAAGCAAACACAAATACCAAGGAGCAAAATTACAGCCTGCTGTTCCAAGTCCACAGTGAGTCATTTGTAAATTATAAGTTAAATCATATAGACTATTCAAACTCAAGATTTCAAGTTTGAAATTACACTACGTCATTTTATAACATACAATGAACCAATCAAGAACATGTTAGTTTCTGTACAAATACAGGGTACAACATTAGTTTATGTTAAAGAAGTTAATTTGCATCGGAGGTGATGTATACTTCCCACCACCAATATTATCCAAAAAAAGTCCCAATTTTAGCACCTAAATGGAAATTAAGTGTGATTAGGGCTGAAGCAAAGCTGACCTCAGTGGCAAGGCTGAGGCTGGTTTTAACTCCCAGATGTCATCAAGATTCTTCCTGAAATCTCCTGGAAATTACATATGTCTAGCAGACAAGAGTGTAACATTGGCTGGTAGGAGATTGATGCTGGGTCCCAAAAACTCAGCAGATTTGCCTCTGTTTAAATAGTCCTGTTATCTGATTTCCCCCCCCTCCACCCCCACCCCACCCTGCCAGGGAGACAAGGGTAGGAAGGAGCTAAGCTACCAGAAGCAGATTGTAGGTGGCCAAAAAGGGTGGGCAAGTACAAAGGCAGTTGGTTAGAAGGTTCTCCACAGTTCTCCACAGACTTAGGCCCAGTTTAAGAAACTGTCGGGCGCTCCGATTTTCATCCCTCACTATCTCCATGGCCCCCTTCATGCCAACATGATTACCATTCACATTCCACGCTTCCTCATACCTTCTTTCCATTTCTAAACCAATTTATGTGCACCCAACCATCCCCATACCCCTTCCGTAGCCACCCTACAAATATTCACCATGAGGAGATTGCAGCATCCACGTAGAGGTGATAAAAGATCTAATATAGCTCTCACTCATACATACCTGATAGTGAAAATAATTCCCACTTATGAAACCCATTCAAAAATTTTAAATCTCCTCAAGTGGTTAGTTTTTTAGACAAACAAACACCTTCTATTTAGACCCCATGATAAGAACGACTAATCCTTTAACAACCTTTGGCACTGATCTCCTGGTCTGTGGATGGTCGGAGTTGCAACTTCCAATGGTTAATTCCCCAGCTGATCAAGCCCTCCTGAAAATGTTTTTAAACTCTATTATAACTTTGGAAAATTGAAATTTATTATCCTGGATAATTACCTTGGAAATGTAACATGGAGAAAAAAACAAGTAGCAGGAAAGATCCAAGCTAAGTGATTGCAGAAGCAGATTGTGGGTGGCCGTACAATAGGTGGCTGTACAACTGACTCCTTACATGACTTCTTATCCCCCGTCCCCAGCTTGTCCAATCATCTCAATTCTCACAACCTTCCGATTTCCATCCTAACCTTCATCTCCTCCCAGACTGGCAATCCCCCCAACTTCCCCCACTCTCTGACACCCCACTCCATCAATTTCTGACCCCTACATTGCACATTAAGGCTTTGAAACAGCTGAAGTCACGTCAGTTTGATTTCAGCACTAAGTTGAAATTTCCCTGCTGAGTTCAGGCTTTCCTCCTATGTGATTCACAGTTTATCCCTTTTTCCCTGTGGCAAAAATTGTTTTCCCAACTCTATGAAAATCCAGCCATAAATCTTTCCCTGGGGGAAACAGAGCAAGAATTCTGTTCCTCTGTCCCCACATTGAAAGGATTCAAGTATGCTTTGGCCAATTATGGCAATGCCCCCCATGTCCCCCTCCATGGCAATGGCATCATCTGCTCCCTCCACCTATGCCATCACTCCTCAGTCTGGACCTGACTGACTGGCCAGCCCTGTCACTTCAGACTCCATTTATCTAGCTGCGAAGACTCTCGTCCATCAATGTGGTTCTTCCTCCAGCTCCAGTCTCAGCATTAGCCATTGTTCCCAATGGTGTTGTTGAAGCTGCTGGAGCTGTTGGGGGACCAGGTGACCATCCTTAATAGGGACAGTCGGGTAGGCCAGCTTTGCGGCCCAATGTGGGACCTCTTCCATTTACATTAAATCCAGCCTTACACCATTTTCACCTGATGCCATTTTACATTTACTGGAATGGTTTTGGATGATCCATGGAGATAAATGAGCAGAAATTTGAGCCACCATGCAAGTGGGATTGCTGCATTATTGTGAAGAAAGGCTGGAATGTTGAGGTGCACTTTGGAATGGAAACAGAATCCTCTAATTCTGCACCTAATGTGAGATAAATGCTGACTCAGCCTTCTCTTTCCATCTTCTTGTGTCCTACCAAAAAGTTTGGGCATATCTGAGGGCATTTGCAAGCCTTCCAGAGAGCTTCATGTGGGTCACCCCTTTTAGGCAGATATGGATTTCATTGTGGAACTCCAAAAGGTCCCAAAGATGTAAAATAACAAAAGTAATCGATCTCAGAGGGACAGATTACCTTCTGATTCTGACCCAATGTTCCCTATGGCATAAATGCCAACCTGAAAAACATGGAAAAGGCTGCCAAGAAACTGTATCAGTATATAAAAGCTTGAAAGAAAAAAATGACAACACAAAATAAGTGCAACTGAGAGAAAAACAGCCCTGATTAAGGCCTATGACCAAGACTGCTGCTTCAAGGCACCCAAAGAAGTTAAATTTTTTTCTGTTACAATGCTTTTCAAGCAATGTGTTAATGATTGGAACTATGTTCCATTTTTTAGGTTTTTTTCTGGAAAATGAAATCCAGTAGCCTACAGAGTTCTAATGCAACTGCAATGCTCATAAACTTATTATGATTTAAATTACAACTCTGCTTAATTTCACAATCGTTCAATTTTTTGAGTGGAACAGTACACAGAAGGACAAGTTCCCCTGTATGTGGCAGTTTTTGACATGTTTGAAGGGGCATGGGAGTGCTGATAGTATGAAATGTATTACTTAGCAGAGAGTGAGAGCTTTTGCCCCAGGGAACCTGGATTTTTGGCAAAGGAAAGATTCACAGTTGAAAGATCTTTGGTGCATTTTCCGATGTTTGAAATGTATTGTGATGCAACATTTGGAACCAAAATAATTTATTGTGGAATTTTTATTTGGGAGCAGTTGCAATTTTTAATTTATTCTCATTTTATTGTACACTTTGAAACTATTTCATAATGAGTAAAACACAGCAAATGCATGTCTGCACATATCAGAGCTAAACAGATATGTTCTGTTCTCCTATTCTCCTTTTGAATTGTTTGGTGCCCTTGCCAATACATCCACTTCCAGCAACACCATGAAAGCAGATTGCCCGGTCATTTATATCATTGCAGTTTGTTGGTTATAGCAAAATTGGTTATCACATTTGTCCATATTGCAAAGGGAAACTCCATCAGCATTGTGGAATCAAAAGACAGTTGACTTATATATAACTGTGGGGACAGGAATGGTAGAACTCTTAGAGACACAGGTTGCTCAGGCATAAATCTGAATCAGGTGGCAATCAGGAGACCTGCTGCTTTCTTTTAGTGGTGTTACTCTACTTGTAGTTTAGCTTGGTCGGACAGTCTAACCTATTTATGGTGGCAACAATTTCCGTGCCCTCGAAGCTTTTCCTTTCTTCTGCAAATTTGGCAGTGAGGGAGGGTAACATACAAGGGCTGCCATTGAGTTTTGGGTTGCGTGGCCCCTGATGGTTGTTTCAAATCTGGTCGGGAGAAACCATGACCAGTGAAGAAATCCACAGAATTCTGCAGGATTGTGTGTATTTTGGACAAAAAACTCACTAAGTGACACGTTGACAGTCACGCTTTGCCAAGGGAATTTTTCTTAATGTTTAATGTTTTTGCAAACTGACCACATGCCTTAATTTCCAATATATATTCAGGGTTGGGAATCTTTCCACACAGCTTCTGATACCCTACAAACCAATGTGTAATGTGAGTAAATTCTTCCTAACTGCACATTTGCTTGCTTGCATACTCGATCATTCTCATACTCACACCTACACTCACACACGCCCATGCACTCTGATAGCCATTCAAAAAACAGTACAGCACAGGAGCAGGCTTTTCAGCCCACCAAATTTGCACTGACACATGACACTTTTCTAAATGAAAAGCCTTTGTTCCTATGTGGTCCGTATTCCTCTATTCTCTCCTATTCATATATCTGAAAGCTCGCTCTCACACTTACTCTTACATTCACTCACTCACTCTTATTCATTCACACGCACACTTCCCACACGCTCAACCCTTCTCTCACTTATTTGCTCTCACACTCACTCATTCATTCTTACATTCATTCACATGCTTACTTTCACACAAGCTCACTCTTATATTCATTCTCCAACTGACTCATCCATTCTCATATTCTAAACATTCACTCAGTCTCACACTCACATACTGACTCACATTCACTCATTCTTGAAACAGGATTTTATGGTCTCGTTTGATCTGAGACTGGAAAACATCAAGGTCAACAGACATTTCCATTGTCTGCGCCTCACCCGCTCCGATTCTGAGGTGGGGGGGGTAGAATTCTGGTATTGGACTCACTCACTCTCAAACACACTCACTCTTACACATACTGACTCTCACAATCATTCCCATATTCGCATATTCTCACATTCACTCTCCCACTCATATTGTCCACTCATACTCTTAAACGCACTTTCTCACACCCACTCTCTCAGTCCCTCATTCACTCTTACACTCACTCCCTCACAAACACACTCACTCACTCTCACTCTTACACTCTCACACACCAACATTCTCACACACACTTACTCTTGCATTCATACTCACATTCACTCACTCTCATGCTTATTATCTCACCTGCTCGCTTATACTCATTCATTCTCATACTTACTCATGCTCATACTCATTCTCACACCCACACTCTCACTTACACTTACCCTCAACTGGCTTACTTTCAGACAGAGAAGCCAGATCCAGGGCTACATATTGTTGATGGATTAAGGGGAGATCAGGAAGAGCTAGGTCACGGACACCATCATCTAAGGGGATGCTCCAGAAGAGATCAGGAAGCCACTGACCATGTAGTGGTAAACTATACAGAGGGATTAAGTGCTTTACCTTAGCTCACACTCCAGCAACCTCCAGACAGGTTTGAAAAGCAAAGAAAGCACCTCTCAACAATACACAAACACAGCAAGACCAGGAAAGAAGGGTCTGGGGAATTTGGTGCATCTTATTCGGCGAATGATTGCTGTTGATTTCAATGATTACAACTAGCAGATTAAATTGTAAGTATTGAGAAGGTATCCAAAGAAAGACTGAGACATCCAGAGTCAAAAACTGGGAAATGAAAATTTTACCTCTGAGGACAGATAGACCTTGAGAAAAATCAAAGATAGTTTCCAGATGATTGTGCCACACTTATGGTTATTCCCTATACAAGTAAATCACTTTAAAATACTGTAATGTATGAAAGAATTCTTGGGAGGAATGTAAGAAGTAATCTTAAGAATCTGACATTTATGTGTTAACTTAATCATAATTGCTTTATTTAATTTGTTCTACAAACAATAAAGTTTGTATCTTGTGAAACCTTGTGGCATGGTTCGGTTTGGAAAAACAGGGTGTTCAGATTTCCCTTTAAATGTTCATGGTCCCTGTTTGAATCGTAACAGCATCAAGGCAACAGGAAAAGTGGGGCAGAGCCATATGACCTTTCCTTAGGAAGTGTCAAGCCCAGTCAAACCCCTTTGCCCTGCTTGACCAATGTAAGAGAAAGCTTCCATTCCAAGATATCAGGCAAAGACATCAGCTCACGTGGTTTGCGACATAGCTAACTGAAAAGTCGAACATCTTTTAGTTGTGAACAACTTCTCACATTTCAGAGAAATAGCACAGTTGACGCATACCCTGTTACAGGATATGGTGGAACATCTGAAATCAATATTTATGCATTACGGAATATCAGAACAGGGAACTGATAAAGCATCACAATTTTCATCTTTGAACCCTGACACATTTCTAAGTAGAATGAAGCCGTTCTCATTATAGCTCATCCCAGATAGCTGTTAAGTACTAGGGAGGTGGATAGAGCAGTGCAGAATACAAATAGCCTGCTCAGCAATTCAGAAGATTCAAATTTTCATCTTAAAATACCATGATACATCACTGACAAATGGATTTAATCCTATAGAACAATTCATGAGCAGTCAATTAAGACCAATTCCACCATATTCCCAGCAAGCCTCAATTCCACATGGTCAAACTGCAACCGTTTCAGAAAAAGAGAAGCTTGTAATGGTACATCAAATGGGAGACTTCAATTCATGACATAAGAGTGATGGAGCTTCTAAAGCTGAACATTTCCATTACAGACAGGGAACAATGATATGTGAGCCATTCTTGCCTCAAGCATTTTATGCTAAAATGTCTAAAAGGTTCAATGAGCTGGAGTAAAACTCTTACACCCTTACCACACCTATTTGTAAAAGGATAAGGAGGATTACCAAGGTCACTAGGTCATTGAAAATATCTGGGAGTGGAGTGGCAACTTCCAGACTCTGGAATTTTATATCCTTCTGATCAGTGAATGTAAGGATAATAATAATTTAGAATTAGACCTCTATGGACTTTGGAAATTGTAAAAAAAAGTTATGTCAAGCTGACAGAAAATTAGGGGGGGGAAATAAATGAATTTTTAAAAATACATAAATTATTTTAACACTTGTTTCTCTCCAGATAAACAGGGATGTTTTGTTTTGCAGATATTGTGTCACTTGTTCAGAAAAGGACAAGGGAGTATGTTTCACACTGCTATTTTGAAGAATGGGGCCTAAAGACGTCACCCACAATAGGCTCCACAGAGATTGGGATTTTTAAAGGGCAAAAAATAACATTCTCCCCACCTCACCATGAACGCAATGAGGGCTACCCCCTGCCACCCACTGCCCTCAAGCATTCGTCCAAAATCAGGTCTATGTTGGGGTGATGGGGAGGTTGGCTGGAGGGAATTCTCCACCCCCCTTTTGAGTAGGCAGGAAAGAGAGTGGAGGAGGAGAATTGAAGGGAGTCCCAAAACGGATTTTATGCCAGTTGGATTACCCTACTCAATTGTCCCTGCCACTGACAGTGACATAGCAGGGTTCCTATCATGCAGTGATGAGAAATCAATTTGAATACATTTAAATATGATCATTGGGCCTCCTCACTGTAACAAAGAACAAAAAAAATTACAGCATAGGTACAGGCTCTTTGGCCTTCCAAGCCTTCACCAACCATGCTGCCCGACCAAAATAAAACCTTCTACCCTTCTGGGGATCATATCCCTTTACTCTTATTCTATTCATGTATTGGTCCAGGTGCCTCTTAAAGGTCATTATCATATTACATCCCTCCACAATGGAACATCACCCCCACAGCATGACGTCATGTTGGCAGGATTTACGACAGGCTTTTAAAAACATAAAACTGGCAAACAGAGCCAGCCAGGGAGCATTCAATGTAATGTATTCTTATGTGGCTTGGTGTTTTATGTAAAACACCTTGGGGCGTTTTAATGTACTCCATAAATATAACTTGATGTTAATACACATAGAAGTGCCTGCAAGGTATTGAAAGCAAAAGAAAACATGGATGCAGTCTTCCAAGCTTGGAATTCCCAAATCTTTGATCTGGTGGGAAATCAATGAATGGGTACTTATTATTTCTCCATATTTGTGGTTTACACCAAAGACGGTCACTTATTCCTTTTCAAGATAATTGGGACATATCCATTACTTCCTTTATACAATGATAGAATTAGTTATTAGTTTCTGAATAAGGAATAACATAAATCTCTGACATAGACTTGGATACCAATCTGGAACTGATTTATCACCAAAGTCACACATTCTTGGGTCCCTGGATTAACTGTTTCTGGAGAGTTGCCATTCACAGTTGACTCCTGGCACTTATGAATTTTTCTTATTAAAAGTAAAGTAATAAATGTTCATAAGCATGAAAACCAGGCAAACATCTTCATTAATATATTAGATTCAATCAGTTTACTTCAGAAAGAACTATATGTTACTTCCAAAGGAATCATGTGCCAAGCCAATCATCCTTTCCTGAATGTTGGGAGTGATCTTGAGTCTGCACTTGCGCTTGTCATTCGTGCAAATGCTGGTGGGACTCAAGATCAGAAGTCGCAGTTCTTGCTAGTGGGAATGCAATTTTGGATCTTCTCTGTCCCTCACTGGTCATACTATCAGGTTCATGCCCATAAAAGTGTGAACCTGCTTTCCATAAATTTGTATGTATTTAAATGTTATTAATCCACTCCCTCACCAGATATTGACCACCTTCCCACAAATTCACATCATGTCGACATGATGTTATGTCAGCGCAGGTGCCAACAGGTATACCTGTCATGGAGTCTCTCCTGAGGCCTAAGATTAAGTATAGCCCCAGGGGGAGAGGGATGTGATTAGGCAGTGATGGAGGTGGGTGCCAGCCCAGACTGTGTGACAGAATGATGGGGAAAGGTGGCAACAATGGGGTGGATGGCTTGGGGGAAGAAGAGGCCGATAATTAGGGGTGGGGCAGTGAAAGGAAGGGTATTAATAATCGGGAAGGGGGCATTGGTGAGGGGGTGAGGAGAAAGTGCTGATGACTGGGGGGGTGGGGAGAAAATGCTGATGATTGGGAAGTGGGGAGAAGGTGCAGATCATTGGATGAGGCAGGGAGAAGATGCTGATTATTGGGAGAGGTGCCAATGATGGGGGGAAGGGGGAGCAAGAAGAAGGTGCTGATGATTGGGGGTGGGGAGAAGATGTTGATGAGTGAGAGAGGTGCCAATAATTGGAAGGGGTGGGGAATTGGTGCTGATGATTGGAGGGGCAGGGAGAAGATGCTGATGATTTGGGGAACGGGGAGAAGGTGTTGATGATTGCGGTAGTGAGGAGAAGGTGCTGATGATTGGGGGGCCGGAGAGAAGGTGCTGATGTTTGGATTATGGGGAGAAAGTGCTGATGAGTGGGGCGGCGGAGAGAAGATGTTGATGATAGGGAGGGTGGGGAGAAGATACTGTTGATTGGGAAAGTGCCAATGATTGGGGGGAAGATTATGGGGGTCATGGTGGCAGGAAGGTACCAGTGATCAGGGTGGGAGGGAAGGTGCATGATCTGGGGGTTGGTGGTGGAGAAGTGGTTAGGGGTGGGGAGGGGAGCCCCTTTGACCTCCATGGTGGGCTAGGGCTGGGATTGGGGTCTTGTTTATTCAGGTTATGATTGGGCTGCCCTTTAAAGATGGCACCCTGATCTCTGTGCAGCCGGCTTTGCTGACATGTTGAGGCCCTACAAACTTTTATGATAGCATGAAACATATCCCCTTGTTTTTTTTTTGGCATAGTGTTGTAGAATCTGGAACAAAATACATTGTTTTCCCACTGGAAACAACATTCTGCTAATTTCTGATAAAATTAAGGCCATTATTATTAGGGATGTTAATTAATCACAATTAACTTATGTGCTTTAATGTCCTCATTTTCAAAACATTAACATTTTTAATGTGTTATTCGTGGAAGATATATGAAGTGATGAAAATGCACGGAGTACACATAGAGAGAGAATAACAACAAATAAGTCAGCTTTCATGAAAGTTATAAACAACTGCCACATATATTATCAACATGATGGCCAGGACTGGTAACTATAAAGCAATGCCAACAACAACAACATCAATGAAGTATATGATTAAAACCCATATTGATTAAAATGATGGCTACAAACCTTTCCTCTGTAGTGCAACTGGTTCTAGTGCCATGGAAAACCAGAACTCGTAGTATGATGATTCACCTGCTTCTGGCTGCTTTAAGCATGGCCTACATAGTGCACCATGACTGAAAGGACACTGTTGGGCATTACATTAAGTTTGAAATTGATTTAATTCAATCAGAGTGTCTCAAATGTAAACAAAGGAAACTGTGAGAGCATGAAGGGCAAATTGACTATGATTGATTGGGAAACTACATTAAAAGGTATGACGGTCGGCAGGCAAGGAGAAACATTTAAAGAACTTACACATTGTTAACAACAAAAATACACTCCTTTAATACACAAAAACCCAGCAAAGAAAATGTTCCAAACATGGCTACTGAGAGATCTTATGTATGCTTAGCCCTGTTTGCTTTAGTTTATGCAAATGCTTCGTCTATGCAAAGATCTCATTTTATGATATTTCTGCCTATGCAACTAACTCTGCTAAGTTTAAAAAATCAACTGTTAACTTAACTACATTTTAAAATTTGAAGATTAAAGATTAGCTGAAAATTGACTGCATTCCCGAAAGGTACACAATTCAAGTAAACAACAGCAGCTGCAAGAATTGTTTTTCTAAGTTGGAGACAGACTGCAGAAAATATTTCCAACAGTGAGCGATGAGTTGGGGATAGTAGGGAATGAGACAGGGAATGAAGTAAATTAGGCAGGAAATGGGGGATGAAGTAGGGAATAAGGTAGGGGATGTTGGGGATGAGGTAGGGGATGAGGATGTGTGTTTAGTGTTCAGTTTGAAAATCCTGTTCAAGCTCAGTTCAGGGACTGGCTAAGCAGCTAGTCTTGAAATTTGTTTTTTCTTTTCATTTCTGTCACGTTATTTTCTTACACTCTGTTCAATAAAATAAATTCATTTTAAAACCCCGTACAAGTGCTGTTGCCTCATCTATTCAAAGGAATGAATGGACCCAACATCTAGTAAAATAAATCAAAGATTGTGGTAGATTTTAGAAAGGGGCCTATAAAGATGTCAAAACATGGTAAGCCTGAGAATTGGAAGCATTATAAAATTCTGCAAAGGAGAACCAAGAAAAAGATTAAGAAAGGAAAAACAGAATGAAAAAGTAACCTAGTGAGAAATATAAAAGTGGACAGTAAAAGCTTATAGAAGTATACAAAAAGGAACAGATTAGCAAAAACAAATGTGGTTCCATTACAGGCAAGAGAGTTTTTAATGAGAAACTATTGCTGGATTTTGCGAACAGTTTTAAAAAGAATGTAATGTTGATTGGGGAGGTTTAGCTCTGAGGTTGGTAAAAATTGAGCAATTTAGAACTGGGTAAATTTAAAGAGATCGGCTGCAATCTTACCAGCATTCACGCCGGCAGAATTTTCCCATCCCACTGCAATGAACAGAGATTCGGCTAGCTGCCAAATTCTGTGACTTCACTGCGGTGGCAGCATGGCATGAACGGCAGAAAGATCACACCCATTGTGTGCAACCATTAAGTATTTAACTATATTTCTAGTCCACTTCTTGTTAAGAATCATTGAATTCCTACAGAGCAGAAGGAGGTCATTTGGCCTATTGACCCTGCACTGACAACAATCCCACCCAGACACTTTCTCCATCAGCCCACTTATTTACCCCTGATGCTAAGGGGCAATTTAGCATGGCCAATCAACCTAACCTGCACATCTTCGGTCGGTTGGACAAAACCAATGGCACATGAAGGAAACCCACACAGACAGGGGGAGAATGTACAAAACCCATATAGACAGTGACCCAAGGCTGGAATTGAACCTGCGTCCCTGGCGCTGTGAGGCAGTAGTGCTAACCACTGTGCCTTCATTGTATGCTTTACTGTTTACTAAATATTTATTTTATTTAGAATGATCATAAAAACACTTCGGGCATCCTTCATTGATCTTCTTCACATTCTACCAAATTGACAAATACAGTTGAGAACAGCCTTTCCAAGTTTCCCTTCTGGGATAAGGAATACCCTAGCATTTAACATCTGTTTGTGTTCTTTATAGATAATAAAGAGTGTATCCTGTTACTGTATCCATTTCCAATTTCCGTTGTTATTAACATCTCAACTGAACAAATAATGTCCAAAGCAATTGAAACAATCTCTTTCCAGTATGGTTACATTTTAAGAATAATGGTTGCACAATTATTCTATTATTTCCTCATTTATGGAAGAGAAACATTCAAAAACCTTTTTGAAAAATAAGTGACAATGCAATTTTGAACTTTAATTGTAATTTAATTGTCACTACTGAAGAATATGGAATTGTTCTCTGCCTATACTAGTATTGGATGTATAGAATGATGCAGCAGCATGTTCATTTCAGAAACAAGCAAACATATGATTTTTTTTGAAGAAGTCTTCTATGAGAAGCAGGCGTTGTTGTCTGGGCCAGCATGTATTGCCCATCCCTAATTATCCCTGAGAGTCAACCACATTGTTGTGGATTTGGAGCTTCATGTAAGCCAAACAAGAGAAGCACAGCAGATTTCCTTCTCTAAAGTACATTAGTGACCCAGATCTGTTTTTGTGACAATCAATGATGGTGTTTAGTTTTTATTCAATTCAAATTTCAACATCAGCACGGTAGCACAGTGATTAGCACTGCTGCTTCACAATGCCAGGAACCTGGGTTCGATTCCTGGCTTGTGTGAATGTCTGTTTGTGTTCTCCCTATGTTTGTGTGGTTTCCTCTGGGTGCTCTGGTTTCCTCCCACAGTCTGAAGGATGTGCTGGTTAGGTACATTAACCCAAATAGGTGCTGAAGTGTGGTAGCTAGGGGAATTTCACAGTGACTTCATTGTAGCATTAATGAGAGCCTTACTTGTGACTAATAAATAAACTTCACTTTAACTTTTTAATATCTGCCATGGTGGGATTTGAACCCAGGTCCTCAGAGCATTTCCTGAGTCTCTGGATTACTAGTTCAGTGGCAAAACCAATACTCTATTTCATCCCATTAAGAAGTGAATAAAAATGCACATTAGGCAAACGTTATTCATTTTAACAATCCAGTTGGTGATTTTTTATTCAATGAGAAAACTAGTTCTCAGTTAAGTGGTAAAATGCAGTGACATGCAGTGTTGCAGTGCAAATTGTAATGTATGTAGAATGCTGGCATCTACATCTGTATCAGCAATCCCTGGGCTGTTTGGGATAGCAGACATAACCTTGAGTTTTCAGTACAGAGTTCAGTATTTTCAGATTCTGCATGCTTGTGAATATTGTGGTAACATCTGAATCTGAAGATGCTTTGCATTTAAAAACAACATGACCATTTATGATCGCAATCTTTGCTTTCAGAAATATAACATCCCTCCAATTAAGCTGATAATTTGAACACAGTAGCTATTTTTTGCCTGGAAATACAATGTATGCTTTCAGCGTTTATAAACATTGGCACTTAAATGAGACTTAGCCTTAATAGTTCATTAACTTATTGATGTACAGTTGGTGATCTCATATTCAATGAGAAAACCAGTGCTCTGTTAAATGGTAAAATGCAGTGAAATGTAATGTTGCAGTGCTAATTGTAATGGATGCTGAATGCTGACAGTATAATTATATTCTACATCTGTGTCAGCACATTCATAATATACATGTTATTCAAGTCCAAAAATGTCTAATAATACATAGTACAATAAAAGTAGGCATTGGCTTGCACAGTGAAGGTAGAAATATGTCTGATGCTATTAACGTAGCAGTGTTCTTTGAAGCTTTTACCCTGGATCAGAATTTCAGTTATGTTATAAATGTACAAGCAAATAAATGTTTAAAATGTCAATAGTTTAATGCAAAACCTGCCAATTGTAAAGTATCATCAGAATAACTGCATTTAATTGCTGCATGAGCGTAAGAAACAGATAAATCCGTTTTGATTTCTGTCTATGTAGCAGAGGGATGTTGCACTTCAAGATGTGTGCTGCCAACAGTGGTTTTAGCTAATTGATTTAGTTTGGATTTTGTATTACCTCTTCACAAATGTCAGGTTCTGCATTTCTTTTTACATGGCTACCCTAGAAGGCATCTAAGGCTATATAAATTCATTTTTGCCACCATATTGACCACTGAACCAATTCAGGAAATGTTCCTTTGTGCCACTAGGTTTCAATGATTAAATAATATTGTACATTTGGCAGCACTTCTCAAACATCATCTAATTACAAAGGTGGAAATAGGGCTCTTGTGTAAGTTTTAATTATCATTAAATAGAGACTACATTCTAAAATCCCTCTTCTGAGTTTGTGTTCTTCAATTAGCCATCAAATTGTTGGTTAGTCAAGCACATAACCACGTAACTGCCCAGAGTAGCAACTTCTGCAGACTTCAGAAGTGCTTTTTGAGTGAGTTATTACTCTGTTCCATTTGTTGTGTTTCTTGATAATAACTTGATTTCTTACCTTGATTACATTTCAGTTTTTCTTTGCTGCAACCTGACATTTGCTCATTTGGCTAATTGTTTCCATCATCAATCTATTTTCAGTTCTGTGTGTTGGACCAATTCACTTCTCCAGCCAATTAATTTCTTTTGCAAGCTCGGGTTGCATGAGTGAAGATCTTTATTGCATCTGCATTTCTACATGATATTTTCTTCACTTTTTTCTTACTGCTCCATTCTATGTCCACGGTATGTTTTTAAGTGTGGGATTTCTGCCTTTTTTAATAAAAACTAGTTGTTATGTGTCCACAACTTGGCTTGTTTGCACTTTTTGTGACTGAGTTCAAGATTATGGGTGATTTCAAGGGATAGATTCTATAAAATTGGGTGGATTATTCTGCCAATCTGACATCCAGGAGGTGAGAAAATCTACCCAATATTACTGAGTTTTATGAATTGTTCTTGACTATGCAATATTACACATCAACCAAATTGCACGGCTAGATTGAATGATTTTAATTCATCGAATCATAACAAATTATGGGACAGATGGAGGCCCTTCATCCCATCATGACTGTGTTAGCTGAGAAAAAGCTATTTAGTTTAGTCCTACGTTCCAGCTCTTGGATCGTGGCCTTGTAGATTATGGAATGTCAAATGTTTATTGAAAACTTGTTGCCAATGTGTGTTGGTGAACAAGTTGATCCTCTGATGGGTGACTCAGACCATTTTAAAGGCAGTGCTTCATTATGATTCCATGGGCAGCTGTGGGCACCCAACAGGTTTCTTATTGCAGCTTGCAGATTCCTATATGTTACATTAGCGTGTTGCATGAGGCAGTTGATCATGAAAGGAAGCTGCCTGGCACTGATCCATCCAACAACCTATTAAAGCTACAACTGGCTCCACTGGGATTTTATTTGCATAGATTAATGAGATTTCTGTCTAATTCTGGCCGAGACCTTGGCCACTCAGCAAAAAGGCCCCCCAAATACTGTACCACAGTCGATGCCTCAAGTCAATCCACTGCCTCCATTGTGATTCTGTTGCTACAAGACAAAGGGGCCTGGGTATTCATCTTGGACATAGAAATGACGTGGCAGTTCTAATCCTGCCACCTTTGCCAGTCTATCATGGAAAGATGCATGGGGAGGAGAGGAGGTATAAGAATGATTGAGGAATTGATCAATGTGTCATGGAGTGAATGATTTTCTAGGGGGAATAGTTTCTTAGAGTGCTGAAAAGAGTGAGAGGAATGTATTTACTGACAATAGAAGCAGTGAAGGGTGGTAAGAATATGTTGAACATGGGGGCTGGTGGGGTGGAAGTTGATGACAATGGAAATGCAATCGTGGTTCTTAGAGGGAAGGAAAGAGGTGAGAGCATGAGTACAGGAAATGGAACAGACATGGTCAAAGACCCTGCCAACTATAGCAGAGGGAAATCCTTGGCTGTGCAAAAGCACTGGTGTGGAAGGTGGCATTATCAGAACAGACGTGAGAGAAAGAGGAACTGAGGAAATGGAATTGAGTCCGGACAGGAAGCAATTAGTAGGGAAAGCAGTCAATGTAGACCTGTTTATGGCTTATTTCCAAAAGTTGAATCAGAGAACTCAAGAAAGGGAACAGCCAGAAATCGACAATGAGAATTTGAGAGCAGTGGAAACTGGAAGCAAAATTGAAGACTTTTCTGAATTTGGGGAGAGAGCAGAAAATAGTACAGATGCAGTCAGCAATGTACTGGAAAACATTGATGAGAAAGAGAGAACCTGAGTAGAAGTGTAACAAAAATAAACCTTCCTGAGGAGGCAATCGTGTTCCTATAGCAACATCTTTTATTTGTATGATCAAATTGAATCGAAGGAAAAGTTGTTCAACCAGGCAGAGAAGGGTGATGGTAAAGGATGAAGACTATGTACGTCTCCATTCAAGCAAAAAGTGGAAGCTCTCAGACATTTGTTGGGTAAGGGACATATGGAAGGATTGAACACCCTTTGTGAAAAGGAACCAGTTAGTGCAAAGAAACTTGTTAATGTGACAGATGATGATCAGAAGAGCCAGGGAGGTACTTGATAATATATCATGGCCTCAAATCCCACCAATTTCTCTCAACACTCCCCACCCCAACTGCTGCCACCAGCACCACCAACACTACCACCATCACCACCACCATCATAACTCTTGATTCCCTAATCAATTTAACTCAGCCTTGAATAAATTCAATTCTGGGGAAGGGAATTCTACACACTAATGACCCTCTGAGAGAAAGAACAGTCTCCTTATCTCCATCATAAAAGGAAAACATTTTACTTTTAAACTGTGCCCTCTTCTTATTGTCAAAACATCCTACTGGTATCCACCCTCCTTAGGCCCCTCAATATTTTCTATGTTTCAATAAGATCATCAAAGTCTTCTGAAGTCCGAGAGGTATAAGCTCAACCTGTTCAATTTTTATCATAAAATAAACAGTTCATCCGAGGAATGAGTCGAGTGAATTTTTTTTCTTAGTGTCATAAAAAGGCCTATATTAACACTCAATGAAGTTACTGAGAGAATCCCTTAATTGCTATATTCCAGCACCTATTCAGTTACACTGAGAGTGAATTTAGGATAGCAATGCACCTAACTGGCTTGTCTTTCTGACTATGCAAAAAAACCAGAGCACTGGAGGATACCCATGCAAATTCCACACAGCCAGTGACCTAAGCCATGAATCAAACCCAGGTCCTTCATACTGTGAGGTAGCAGTGCTAACCAATGTGCCACTGTGCCACTGTCTTTTCAACTGCTTCCAATGCATGATGTCATATAATGAGACAAAAACTTTGTCATATTCCAGATATATCTCACCAAGGCCATGCACAGCTACAATAAAAGTTCCCTACTTTTAAAGTCCATCCCCATGCAATAAACATCAACATTCTATTTGCCTTCTGAATCACTTGCTAATATTTTTTGAATCATGTTCAAGGACTCCCAAATCTCTCTGTACTACCAAATTCTGCAAGCTCCCTCCATTTAAATAATATGCTGCTTTTATATTCTCTGTGTCAAAATGGACACATTGTCCCATATTATGTTTCATCTACCAAAGTTTTGTCTTCTCATTTTACCCTTCTTGATACTTTTACAGATTATCTACCACTTCTTAACAACTTATTTTCCTATTTATCTCAAGGGCAGATTTTCTATGGCAATCGGATAGAACAGAGTAAAGCAGTTGGTGAGATTACAGGGAGATCTGAATAATGATTGGGATGGGGGAGAATTCGGTGGTCATCAGAGGGTTGATAGTCAGGGGGTTGAATGATGGCTGGAGGAATAAGTAAGATGGTGATCAAGGAAAAGCAGTTGGTGGTCGAGTAAAGCTGTTAGTGGTCAGTTGGGACCAGTGGTGGTTGGGTAAAACAAATACACTGCAGAGGTGTTTACAGGGTAGTTTATTGGACCAGGAGAAAAGGTTTCTGCTCCTTCTGGTGCTAAAGCAATTTTAAAAGGGTATTCACCTCCTGGAAACAGTTTCTATTGCCTTCCTTGAAATGATTATGTTTCTGAGGTCTGAGAATCCCACAGCCTGCTTTCAAAAAGAGAAATAACTATTAGAATGTAAAAGCAGTCTCATTATAATATTTAAAGAACTAACCTTCTTCCTGTGAATGCATTGGTCACTTCGTCTCATCCCAGCAGGGATGAGTGGACTGGGTTCATGTTCCAGATTTTGTTTATTTTAACCTTGGACGTTGCCCCAACCCATCCATTTTTGGAAATGAAAATACAAAGTTTATTATGTCATCTGTCCCAAATCTCTTACATTTAATCTCGTACTGACAATCTGCCACCATCCCCCTCCTCCACCCAATAGATAAATCTATCTTTCTTCTACCCTGTCCCACCCTCCCTCCTTTCCTGACCTAAAACAAGAATTATATTTGCCCCACAAACTGCAGTGTAACTGAAGAAAATAACTTTCTTTCACATAACTGCCTCTTAAAACTGCAGAGTGCCATTATTGATCAAATTCCCAACAATTTCTGCGTTTAGCAGGACATCAAGTTAGATGCATTAAATCAGGGTTTTATTGTTCAAGGAAGTTATCAATTTCTAATAATGTCAGAAATTGCTCCCAACATTGCTGTCGTACGATGAAGACATGTCAACAGCACCATTTTAAAAAGCGGCATTATCAGAACAGATGTGATGGTGGCAAAGGAACTGAGAGAATAGGATTAAGTCCTTCCAGGATGTGGGGTGTGAAGAGCTGTAGTGAAGTTGGCTGTAAGAGTCAGTGGCTTGTAATGGATATTAGTGGATAGTTTACCACCAGAAATGAGGACAGAGAGGTCAAGGGAGGGAAGAGAAGTGTCAGAGATACCATGCGAAGGTCACTGAGGAGTGGAAATTGAAAGGAAAGTTGATAAATTTTTTGAGGTCCAGCCAAGAGCATGAAGCAGAACCAAAATAGTTATTGATATAAAAATATATTGGGGCAGCACAATGGCACAGCGGTCAACAGTGCTCCTCACAGCACCAGGGACCTGGGTTCAATTCCCAGCGTCGGTCACTGTCTGTGTGGATTTGCACATTCTCCCCATATCTAAGTGGGTTTCCTCCCACAGTTCAAATATGTGCAGGTTAGGTGGATTAGCCATGCTAAATTGCCCTTAGTGCCGGGGGACTAGCTAGTGTAAATGCATGGGGTTATGGAAAAAGGGCCTATGGGAGATTGTGGTCAGTGCAGACTCGATAGGCCAAATGGTGTCTTTGTGCATTATAGGATTCTATAATTTTATGATTCTATACCAGTAAAAGAATAGCTGTGGCTGTTCTTATGATGCCACTTTCCAAAACGACACTACTGATGTGTTTTCCTCCTTCCTCAATCATGATTTTCCACCCACTGTGGTTGACACAGCTCTATACCTTAGCTGAGCCATGTCTGATCCAACTCCCATGCCACTGCTCTCACCCCCTCCTCCCTCCCAGAACCAGGATAGGGTCTCCTGTGTCCTCACTTTTCACCCCACCAACTTCCGCATTCAAAGGATCATCCTCCACCAAATCCAGCAAGATGCCACTAGCAAAATCATCTTGCCCTCACTCCCCCTGTTAGTATTCTACAGGGACTGTTCCTTCCAAGACACTCTGGTCCACCGCTCCATCATACCCAACAATTCACCCATGGCACCTTCCCATGTAATCGCAGATGATGCAACACTGGTCCCTTTACCTCCTTCCTGCTCGCCAACCTACGGCTCAAACACTCCTTTTAGGTGAAGCAGCACTCCACATGCACCTCCTTCAATCTGATCCACTACTCCCAGTGAGGTCTATTCTGGGGAGACTAGTGCAGACTGGGTGACTTTCAATCCAACAATAAGCAGTACCCAGACCCATCTTGTCACTGGCATTTCAACACAGCAACTTGCTCTCCTATCCACACATCTGCCTTTTGCAATGTTCCAGTGAAGCCTAGCGCAAACTGAAAGAATAGCACTTCATCTTCTGTTTGAGCACTTTACAGCCTTCTGGACTTAACATTGAGTTCAACAACTTCAAAGAATGAACTCTGCTCCACCTGTACATTTATATGAATTTATTTCATTTATTTTTATCTTATTCACCCATTTTTATTGCTTTATATTCTTTTTCTTATTTTTAATGTTCATTTCTTCCATCAGTTCCTTTGTCCACTTCTAAAACCTTGCTTTCCATCTTGTTCCTCCTCCCCCTCCCCCAACTTATTCGGGCCATCTGCTACATGCCTCAGGTTGTCTTTTGACTAACTTAGATCTGCCCTTTACACATTCCAATTTCTTAACTGACGCTCTTAGCACCATTCACAGCCTTTATCACCACTATTTACATTCCCTTTGTCTTTTTGTCTATGGCATCTTGGTCAATCACGCAAATCCCCCATCACCTCACACTTACATTATGAATCTCATTCTATTTTCTTTGTCTTCAGCTCTGATGAAGAATGATCCAGACTCAAAATATTAGTTCTATTCTCTCTCCATAGATGCTGTGAGACCTGCTGAAACTTTCCAGCAATTTCTGTTATTGTTTCAGATTTCAGCATCTACATTATTTTGCTCGTCTCGCAGGGTGAGAGTATTTGGTACAGCAGGGTTAATCTGAGACTGGAGAACAGTACATCCACAGTATGATGTAAGGGGACACATGTCATGAGACATGATCAAGAGTTTATGGAGAGAGTCAAGAAGAAGTCAATATGGAATTAGCTCATAGCTTGGGCAAAACCCTGTACAAATGTGAACAGTTATGTTTCACCAATGGACACTATTGTTCAACCTTACATTCTGTTGACCCTCTTAGTGAGACCTAGTGAACAAATTCTTGCAACAAAAAGTAATGAAGCTTCGTAGGTTATGTATGTGGGGAGAAGATGGGGGATGGTCAATTATAGAAGGACACATTTCATTTTCAATCAATTATCCTAGGTAAGCAGGCCATCTATTGTGATGTTCCGAAGTCTTGATCCAATTGCAGCAAAAAGGAATGTCAGAAGTAGACTATTTATGTTCTGTTTAATATAAAAATTGATCCTCTGATCAACATGGTTCACTCCAGGTTCTTTCATTCTGGTTCTTCCTGAATTTCATGTGTGCACGCTACCATTTGCTGACCAATCTGCAGAAAATAATAAGTCATGTGCTTTTCACAAAAGCACAACTTCTAATTTCCTTGCAGTGATCATGGTTATGTCTGAATACATATTAAAGTCGGTGGTAGTAACAAACTGCATTTATTTTCAGACCCTCTGGAGCATTCTATCAAATTATAACCAAGGTAATACAAGAGGAGAATAATAGCTACAATGTGCTAACTCCCACCAGGGGGGCACCTAGTGTATTCAGTTAACAATGTGCCAATGTCATTCATATCAATCACTGCTGTGTTCAAAACAATTCAGAGTTTTCTTAAACTCATGGTTTGATATTGCATTTACCACTCAAAATCACTGAAATGTTACAATGCAAAACAAGGCTATTCAGTCTATCAAGTTTGTACTGGTGCTCTTAAAAAACATTCTATGTATTTCCACTCCTCTGCCTTGTCCCAGTAATCTTGCACATTCTTCCCTTTTAATTAGCCATCAATTCTCTTTCAAACACCCTGCCTTCTTCTCAGGAAGTTTGTTCCAGAATCCAATCACTCTCTGGGCAAAAGCAAAATCTTCACATTACTTTCATTTATTTTACCAATTATTTTGAAATGGAGAAATGTGAGATGCTGCGTTTTGATAGGTGAATAATGCAAGAAATACACCATGAACAGAAGGATACCAGAAAGTACAGAGGACCAAAGAGATCTTGAGATGTATATCCCAAGATCCCTGAAAGCAGCAGGGCAGGTAGATAAGAGATTAAGAAGGGATATGGGATACTTGTCTTTATTAGCTGAGACATAGAATATAAGTGCAGGGAAGTTATGACGGAGCCGCATAAAACACTGTTAGGCTATAGCTGGAGTACTGTGTGCAGTTCTGATCATCACACTATAGAAAATTGCATGAAAAAGAATGCAGCGATTCATCAGGATGTTGCCTGCGATGGAACGTTTCAGCTATTAAGAGAGGATAGTTAGGCTGGGGTTGTTTTCCTGAGAGCAGAGAAAGCTAAGCGGGGGACATGATTGAGATGTACAAAATTATGAAGGACATCGATAGGGTGGATAGGGTAGAGTGCAGACCCAACATAGACAGTGACTAAGTCAGGAATCAAACCCAGATCTCTGGCACTGTGAGTCAGCAGTGCTAACAACAGTGCCACCGTATCATTCTAATATTATTATTAATGACATGATTTCTATGTCCTTAGTGAGTCCCAGAGGTTATTGTCCAGTTTTACTTGCACTTACCTACTCATTAGTCAAGCTTCTCACCGGTGAGAAACATAGAAGATCTCCATCATCGGCCATGAGGGATTGAAGGTCAATGAAGCCTTGGGTGGTCAGGATCAAGACTGGGCAGTGTCCATGGGACAGTGCCAGATTGACTTTGCCTACCTGACACCTGACAGTGCCCACCAAACACCATGACACTGCAAACTGGGCACTATACTGTTCCAGGGGCAGGGCCAAAATGGGAGTGGGGGGCTATGAGGGAGGGGGGGGGATGTTGGTGAAGAAAAGTTCTGCGGTGGTAGTGATTGGTGGGAGTAACCTCTAGGGATGATAAAGGAGAAGGGGGCAAGCTCTGATGAGATGGTGATCAGGAAGGGAAATAACTAACTTAGGCATCCTTTACAAAATGTGAGGCTGTTCCTTCACTAGCTGTGTATTTTAACAGTTGCATCCCTGTCCCTCCCTCCCAATAATGGTAAAGCTACCAGGACCAATGTTTCTACTTTAATCATGCCTTGAAATTGAGAGCTCTGAGGAACCAAGTGACAGTGGATTAGCCATGAATTCACATTAGTGTGTTTTATCCACACTACCCACCAGTAGGAGGTAAATCATGGACCTGTGACCTGATGCATATCACATGGAGTTGCTCATTGTTCAAACTTTTACATTGTATTATCACATTTAATATGCCAATCATTAATCTGTTCAATTTTATATAATTTTTATTTTTTTAACAATCCTTTTTTGTATATAAATATAACTCAGTTAACCTGTATTTTAACACATGAATGTTTTTGGTCTTGGTGTGATTACTTTCACACTTCGTTTATGTCAATGAACAGCTACCTGATTATATTACCATTTCTACAATGATTTTTTACTAACTCCTGCATTACAGCAATTAAGATTGTGAACATTAGTCATTAGTATAATTGCCAACATGAAAAATTAGCAATGACCTTTCCGGAAACTCTTTAGTCTTTTTTATAACCTAATCATCTAATTTGCATTATAGATAAGCTTTACCTGTCCTGTTATTTTCTAACTTGAGCACGGCTATTATATTTTATTGAATTTAATATATTTAGATTCACTTCTACATGTTTCTAACTAACATGTCTCATAAATAATATGTATTCTGAAAACTAACAACTGGAAATCCAGCATTATGAAAGTAATAGTTCCTTGGATATAAATATTCTGTTGGCAATGCTTTCAATTTAGGTCAATGTAACTGATGTATTAAGAATGACCTTCTACTTTTTTTTGCTGTAGTTTAAATAAGCTATGTGTAAACTAGATATCTTTGTAGTGTACAGGCCGGAACCATCAGACATCGGTGAGATAATGAAGTGGATTGTAACTCTAGCCCCAAATATAGACTAGCCTGATTAGAGAGCACTCCTCAACAATCACTCTCATCTAAGCTCAAGGCAGAAACTTCACACATGCATTTTTTTTGGTGCCCAGTTTTTTCTGTCACTCCAGAAGTTTCTGCTTTATGTATGGCCTCCAAGATTCAGCATCTACAGAGCATGCAACATCCAGGTGACTCTCTACTGCTGACCCTTCCCACAGCATCTGCTCTTCGTCACTTACAGTATGCGAATTTCTGGGTAGAATCTAGTGATGTTCGCACTGAAAAATGAGTATCTAAACTGGTGAATGGTTGCAGGAACCCTCTGACAGTGCTTAGAATGAGTGACCCCCCTCTATAGAATCATTGTCATCCTTCTGATCTCTTACAGGAACTTATCGGTGATTAAAGACATGAATTAGAACTCCCAAAGTAAGAATGTTTTCACTGATCATTTGACACATGATCATATGTCACTGGCTGATAACATCAAATCCACATGACTGAGTGTCATGTGCCTTATGGCTGACTGATATTTTATTTTGTGATTGAGTAACTGGGAGGTTCCCATTTTTCCATCTCAGATGACCAGGCACATTGAGGCTTGACTATTCTCCAGTGCCTCCTTTCAAGCTAGCAACTGCTACTTCCAATTCTCTACCTCTCCCCAGTATTCTGAACTCACTTAATCTGCAAGAAGGGAAAAAAGAAACTTATGAATGACAGTTATGGAATCTGTTAAATGGATGGATGGTTGGGGAGCATTTGTCAACAGTAACCATGAGGGAAGTTAAAGGCATTTCATTAAGATAGGAATGGATGTGAGGAAGTGCATAGACAATGAGAGATGGAATTACTTGCAAGGTAAATTGGTGTGAAGACAGATGGAATGGAATAGGCTTGAGAAAGCAGAGTGGGAGGGTTAACATAATACACATAATAGGAGGCAGCTAAATGTGTAATTATATGCATCGGCTCTATCCTGTTTTGCTCATTAGACCACTTTTGGCATTGAATCCACCAGCATGGCAGCATTCTCCTTACACTGGTAATTTCATGGGCAACCTTGTTGGGTTTCACTGACTGCCTTTATCTTTCCATCAGTAAGGAAGAATATTTCTTTATGGCTCTGATAACTCCAAGCAGCACATCCAATGAGGAATCATTAAAACATTTCTGCACTTTCTAATGCAAACTTCATGTTTAAATGGCAAAGGTGGAATCACTCATGCAGATCATCATCATACCGGCTCAACCTAATTGATTGCAAAACCCAGAAATGAAATATTATCTGATAGAAACATATAAGATTATGAAAGAAATAGAAAAATAAGATAACAGGAAGGTTGTTTCCACTGGCAGATGAAACTAGAACTAGGGGGTACTGCCTCAAAATAAGGGGGAGCAGAGAAGGACTGAGTTGAGAGGAACTTCTTCACCCAAAAGGGTGTGAATCTTTGGAATTCCCTGCCCAATGAAACAGCTGAGGCTGCCTTATTGAATGTTTTAAGACAAGGATAGATAAATTTTTCAACAATAAAGGAATTTGAATTAAAGGTTATGGTGAGCAGGCAGCTACGTGGAGCTAAATCCATAAAAAGATCGGCCATGACTTTATTGAATAGCGGAACAGGCTTGAGGGGCCAGATGGCCTACTCCTGCTTCTTATTTTCTTAAATAATGTGTTCGAGCTGAGGTTGAGTTAAAGTCTCTGACTGATTTGTGTACTTGTAGATTTCCAAGGCACATAGTTCATCGTCAGCTTCCTGGGTGTTACAAAGTTAAAATCCAGCCTCATGATTTCAGTTAGTGATAAAACTCCACAGAGTCTCAATTTTCACCAACCAGACAACAGAGTAATGGCTGAAATCTTCTGTCCTTATTTGCAGCTGGGATTCTCCAGTGCTGTGGAGAGTGAATGAAGTTTTGGCTGGAACACCAATTTTCTGTTTTCGCTTGCCATGGACAAAACTGGAGATTCCCAACCAACATAAACATTTATGATAATTTATGAAAGCAACAGTTATTTTATGGTACAGTAGTTGATGTTTAGATCATTGGCTGCATTTTAATTCTTAGAAAATAGGATCAATTTGAAAGTGAAATTGAATCTCGGTTTCCTAAAATACTTGTTTTAGTTTACCGTGCAATTTAACATAATATACTTCTTATTTTATGAATAAATATTTATTTCTGTCATTAGTTCATTTTATGTTTTAAAAATTTAGTTAGCTTTGTGCACTTGTTTAAGGTAGCAGATTAAAGAAGGATAAAGAGGTTTGAATTAAATGGTTATACACAGAAGGGTAATTTTGTTTGATAAATGGTCTTGGGCTCAGTCACTAATAATGCGAATTTTTAAGTAGTGCCTTGCTGATATGAAAAAGAGGTAGCATCATTATTAATGTCGAAACTATAGCATGTTTCGCACAGGGTTATTGTAGAAGGTCAGAGCATGTTTCTCTGAATTAAAAGCCATTTTAGACTATGACATTCCTAATCAACTCAGACCTAAGAGTGCACGGCTCTGATATAATGAGGGAACAATGAATTTGAATAAAAGGTCAGGTGGAGTGATTTATAAATGTTCTGCTGTACTATAATCGCATATATTGGCACCGTTGTTTTTGTTTGTAGCCCTTTAATTTTTCACAGTGATTTCAAACATTAAGGTATGGTATGTCACAGCAAATTTTGTAATGTCTAATAAATGTTGCATAGTTTCAATAATTTGTTTTTACAAGTTGTCAAATTTGACAACACAAGTAAGTAACTATCATTATAATACCAACTTATTTCTCCTTTTCTTTGGTAAATGTTTGTATCTTTGATCATTGAACGTCTTGGCTATAATATATACTTTCATGTGTCATATATTAGGTTAACATATGACTGACATTTTAATCATGTCTTATCACTGAAATTGAATCTTTGGAAGCACAGTTGAGTCGGTGAGTAAATATATTGCAGTGCATTTGAAAAGATATAGGTGAAAAGCAGGTGATCAAGTTGTATGCTTGTGAACATGTGTGAAATAAATGTTTGAAATGCACCTTCAATTAACACATTTGACAAAAAGATCTTATATATAGGATTTTAATACGTACAACATCAAAATGATACATCAAGGGTGAAATGAATCCATGACAGCAGCACAAAGTGAGCTCATAGAAAAACGGCAGCTGATTTTTTTTTTCACAATCTTCATTCCATTGAAGTTGATAGCATGATGATTCAAATTCTTTTTGGAGACTCAGTTCCTCGCCGCACTCATTTTGCTTACTTGATTTGTGATTTTAAAGCTTGACAATATTTTCCAATCCAATGAAAAATGAAACCTGGCATTATGTTTTAATAAAAGCAAAGCACTGCGGATGCTGGAAATCTGAAATAAAAACGAAAAATGCTGAATGATCGTGGCAGGTCTGGCAGCATCTGTTGAGAGAGAAACACAGTTAGTGTTTTCCCATCCTGCTGCAGTCCAACCAAATCTCCGTTCACTGCAGCATGATGGGAAAATCTTATTAGCATGAAGGGCTGTAACATTCGAGCCGTTAACTCTGCTTCTCTCTCTACAGATAATACCAGACCTGCTGAGTTCATCCACTATTTTCTGTTTTTACTGTGTGTAACAAAGTGCCTGTGTGCTACATGCCCCTGTTTCATGCTGGTGCCATTGAACAATTTCAGCCCAATTTTCAAGAAAAAAAGCCTTCAGGAATCACTTAAAATATTTGCTCCCAGTGGATATTTATCTCATGACAGATTGAAATACTGTGGTGAACCATCTAAATAATTTATGTAGCCTCCCTTAAATTATTTTCTTCTGATTTTTTTTAGAAAAGCTGCTAAATTTTCTTTATTTCTTTATTATTATCCATCTTCATCAACTGTTTAATTTGATTTGTTTTGCTTCCTAATTGCCTCATCTTTCTCTTTCCCTTATGCTCCCCTCTTTCTTTGGCTCTCTCTGTTGCTCTCCCTATCGTTATCTCTTTCTGTCACACTCCCATGTTGTAAGAGATATGGTTTGATCTGAGAGTTTGTTTGTCTTCACGTCAGCCTTTTGTAGGGCCGTTCATCCTACTTCTTCTCTGTCTTTCTTCAAGCCTCCCTCAGTCCACTTTCAACATCACCCATCCAGCTGATTTTGAGAATCCCTACAGTGCAGAAGGAGGCCATTCAGCCCACTGAATCTACACCAACTCTCTGACAGAGTATTCCACCCAGGCCCTATCCCTGGAACCTCATGTATATAACACACTAATCCCACAAAATTACACAGTTTTGAATACTAAAAGGAAATTTAGCATGTCCAACCCACCGAACCAGCATGTCTTTTGGATTGTGGGAGGAAACCAAAGCACCCAGAGGAAACCCTTGCAAGGGGATAACTTGCAGACTTTGCTGAGACAATGAACCAAGCTGGGAATCGAAGCTGAGTTCCTGGCATCGCTAACCATGCTGCCCCATCCCCTGCTCAGGAATACAGCCACTCAACAACTTCCTCAGCATTAGCTGTTTGCTATAATCATGTAAATGAGCAGGCAGCACAAATTCTTCATGCTGCCTTTATCGGAAGCAACTGACGTAGGTTAATCACGCTCCTCACATCTGTTTTCAGGTCCTACCAAATTTCGGTGCCCCCAACTCCTGGCATAAAATGTAATTGTCAGGCGTTTCCACTCCTACAGTGAAGATTTATTTTTCTTCATCTACTGATAAATTTCTCAACCCAGAGTAAGATTGTCTTATTTTACATTTAAGACAAAGAAGTCACATTGATTGAGTGAGTAGTACTTGCACCTTTGGTCAGAAGGATGCAAATCACAGAGAGTAGCTTAGCCACTCAGAATAGAGCGCATATCTAGGTTCTCATTTCTTTACAGCACTGATGGAACTTTACTGAGAATGAAACATCGTAGAGAAACACTATTCTGGTTAATATGTTTGGCTGGATAATGGCTGGGGTAGATTCAGCACATGTCTCCTTTTAGAGATTGTGACACTGGGTCAGACTTACTATGGCAAGTGAACTGAATAAAGTACTCTTGGAGCTTTTAATATCTATTTTATTTTTTACTTCTTGCTAGTTTTCTCTCATATTCCAAATATTCCCTCTTTTTTTTAGTTATCCTTTGCAGATGTCTAAAACCTTCCCAATCTTCACGGCATTATCCATCTTTTATTTTAACTTGAAACCACCCTTAACTTCCTTCTACAGGCAAGGATGTACCACTTTCTAGTAGAGTCTTTCTTTCTCAGTTAAATTTATCTATTTCAGAGTTATGAAATATCTCCTTAAATATTTGTCACTGCTTCTCTCCAATTTTTTTTTAACCTTTTTGCCTATTCTATGTTAGCCAACTTTGTCTTCATACTCTTGTAATTGCCTGTATTTAAGTTTGAGCCATTTGGTTATGGACTCACATTCTTTTCTCTCGAGTTGAATATAAAAATCTTTCATGTTATGATCACTCTTGAGAATCCTTTGTTGTCATGTTATTAGTCACTCTGTCTCATTAAGCATTACTTTTATCTGGTATTGTGAGACTTATTACTGTCATTATGCATTACCAGATGCAAAATAGCCTGCCTGTTGTTGGTTCTAGAACATATTGTTCTCAGAAACAGCCCCAAATATATCCTCCAGGCTATCTTTGCCAATTTATTATATCCAATTGATGTAAAGATTAAAATCACCCACAACCATTGTAGTACCTTTCTTAAGCTCTCATTATTTCTTGATGTATGTTCTAATTACCGTTAGAAGGCTAATAAAGTAATCCCACCAGGGGCTTCTCTCCTTCACTACTTCTTAACTCTAGCCAAACTGATTCAACATCTTGAACTTTTGAACCGACATTTCTTCTCAAGATTGTACAATCCTGTAGTGATTGATTCAGGGCAATCTCTGAAGGTGAATGCTTGGAAGAAAGGTAATGGAGGAGAGTTTATAAAAACTGTTACCGAAACCATTTCTTTTTGCCAACATCATGAAATGTAATTTGTTTCAAGATAGTCATTAGAAACAAATATGAAAAAAATGTAAAAACTAAAAATTGTGTTTTATTCTCAATTAAGACAAGCCCATTTTTGAAAGTCTACATCGGTTTCAACAATCTTACTCAAAGTGACTTCCAGACATTAAAGTATATATCATTCAGAATCTTTCTTTAAATGTTTAAAACCATATTTTGGGAGGAATATTTCTGCATTACTGAGGAATGACCATCATTTGCGTCTTCAAAGATTATCTATAATTAGAATTAATTATGTATTTTAAAGAAACTTAAAGCATGTACAGCATACATTAGTTCACATACATTCTCATTTTCTAACTTGTTTACCCATGCATAAAGCAAAGCAACACCGAATCGTAAATTGATAATGTGAAAGAATAATATTCAGCAAAATAAATCAGTAAGAAAGATAAATGTACAACATCAAGAGCCGTGAGAATTATTAACAAAATATAGTGCACTGTTAATTATCTTTGTGATTCTATTTGAAGGTTCATAATCTAATCACAAATGGGCTTTTACCATACCTGCACATTTTTGCTACCAGTTTTGGCAGTTTCAAACTGTGAATATTACAGATGACAGAAATAGAGCAAGATGGAGAACTGAAATATTCGATGCTGCTGCTGTAGGGTTGTTTCTTTGGAACAATAAAAAAATAAAGAAGCAAACCAAAATAACTCCTGTGGGATTCTATTAGATAGAGACTGGGATTATTTTGGTTCAGCTAACGGCACCATTGAAGTGTAGATCTATCATTACATGAGGGAAATCCACCAGTGAAAGACAGGTTCTTTGGGAATTTATCTCAAGTATCTCAGCTGAAGTAGAAATCATGCCTGTTGATATCAATTTGGTGTCTATCAGTGGGGTTATAGCAGTAGTAATACTTAATAATGCTGTGGCCAGTACATATGTGCAGTGCTGCATACTAACCACCATCAGTTGTAAAAGCTTTTTCTGGCTAATCTTGTTGTCTATCTATAACTGTGTTTTCATTGTGATGATGCTGATAAATAACATGGGCTTCCTGACTTACACTGGGGAAGAGGGAAGGGTGGGATAGTGGGGGGTCCCATGACAGAAATATTGCTCGACATATACAGAACATTATATTTTTTGTTATATTGCTCGCATTTTGTCAGATGCAGGTATCCCAGCATGGGTCATGTGTGGACTTAACTTTAGTATTACATGTTTTGCATTGTTCGATTTCTTTTTCTCAGTTATAAGAAGGGGATTCAGTAGCAGGAAGTTAATTTGATTTTGTAGAATTTTAACCCTACTGTGGAGTGTGTATTTTGTTAGATTTTATCAAACAAAGCAAAATTAAATGCAAAATAGAAAATCTGATATAAAAGTATTTCATCAGCACATTGCATGAGTGACATTAAAGCTCTTTAAATGAAGAGCATTTTATTGTGAATTTGAAAAATATGCACACCCTGCTCCTTTTAATGGTACTTTGTGTGGGTGTCAGCATGTCAAAATCTGTATTCAATATACAAGAGTTATTAACTTTTAATGCCACACCATTTTTCATGTATTATTAGGCCCTATGTGACCGTATTATTTTGAAGTCCATGTATAAGTAATTTGTGAGAATGCCTCTTAAGCACTGAACACATTTTCTTAACATTAATAAAATGCATTAATGAAGCTGTGCTCTTGCAATAGTTTATTTTAGAACAGTCACTATTTTTAGTTTGATAAAGTTTTCATACACCTATTCTGGAAATATTTAAACTTAGTCATAATTAAATATTTTTACCTTAGGTGGGTAGTATTTGGTGGAATCATATTTACTTAATAAATATTGGATTAAACTACATTTGAGACCTTGGTAGTTGAGTTTGGATACTTCCAACATGACTGGGCTAGGTTTCATCTTTCCTCTGTGTGACTGTCTTTCACCTTGTTAAAACATCTGGCATCCATCCAATTTTGGGAGGTGATGGATGGGAATTTGTCACTTCTGGATTGAACATCATTTAATGTGGCTGTGGAGGCCAATACATGAATGGCAGTTCACAACTGGCAGAAATTAATTTGTATTGGTCCAACATTGAGTGATTTTTTTTCCCCTTTAAGGAGGATCTTCTTTCCACCATCTGGCTGTTACTTTTGTCCTCTGCTTTTTCCAAGATCTTTCTGGTTGCTTGTCTCCAGGCACTCTAGTTAACTGCAAGGATTTCCCAGACATCAACTCCGATCCCAGTCAACTTCAGGTCTGCCTTGCAGACATCCTTGTAGAGTAGACACGGATGACCTATTGGTTTCATGCTGTTAGCAAACTCACCAAAGGGTGAGTCTACTGGTGAACATAATTCAACCAAAAGAGTTGTTGCTGCTTCAAGAGCCCTAATATGCCGGAGGTCTCTGCACCCTGGTATACTTCATATTTGGCACTTGGTCTTGCCAAGAATGGGCATTACTCATCTGAAGCAGCAGAGGTGGAATCTGTTCAAGTTTTCTGTGCTCTCCTAAGTTGTCCATGCTTCACTATTGCAACAGAGGTTGCTGAGTATACATGCATGGCACATACAGAACTTGGTATTTTCAATTAGTTTGCTGTTGGTCCACACACGAATTCTCAACTCTGACATGACAGCAAAGGCCTTGGTAATCCTGATGCTAATTTTAGCATCAAAGAACAGATTTCTGATAATTCAAAGTATGTGAAACATTGAATGTTTCCAGACAGAGGTTGTCGATGTGAGCGATCTATCTCTTGGTCCATACTTTAGTTTTCCTGATGTTGATTATCAGTCCAAACTCCTTGCCGGTTTGGAAGAACTAAACTGCATTTGCTGGTAGTGGACTTCAGTATGGGATGTTAGCATGGCATTATCAGGAAACAGCAAACTATAAGACAAGGACATTATACATTTTGTGCACAACCTTGCCAATTTGCACAGCTTACTGTCAGTTTCAGCATGCAAGTAGACACCTTTATTTGAGTTGCCTAAAGTGTAGAATAACAGCATAGAGAAAAAATGCCAGAGGATTGGCACCAGGATGTAACCCTGCTTCACCCCACTGCTGACCTTGAAAGTTTCAGATGTTGCTCCTTTGTAACTGATGGAACTGCATGTTCTTGTGAAAAGAAGAAATGATGCCCAGGGGTACAACCTAATTTCCACAGCAAATTAAACAGTCTCACTTTGCTGATCAGATCGAGAGTCTTGACAAGGTCTATGAAGGTAACATTGAGTGGTCTGCTCTGTTAGTAAGACTTACCTTGTATCTATTGAAGTAACAAAGTCATGTTGGCTATTTATCTACCAGCTCTGAAGTTGCATTGTGACTCAGGATTGATGTATGATGCCAGGGTCTGCAAATGGTCAACATAACCTGAGCAAAGACTTTCCCCATGATACTTTGCACAGAGATGCCTTAGTTATTGTTGCAGTCATTGTGATCTGCTTTATTTTTGTACAAGATGACTATATTTGTATCATGCCTTGAGGCACAAATATTTCCTTCCAACAGACATACAAAAGTTAATGGATTTTTCAATGTTGGCAGTTTACCACTGGCAACATGATCAGTGGCCTTGTTGATCTCTATGGTGGGCTCACTGTACAACTCTTCCATGACAAGAAATGACACTGACAACTTCTTCACTGACAACATTCTACATTGTGTAGCTTTCAAGATGGTGTTCCGTCCACCTTTCCATCTGGTTGCTAGGTGCAGCGATGATCTTTCCTATCGTTGTCTTCAAGGGGGATGGTTTGGTCACTTTTAAGCTTGTTGCTTTCTCAATTTCTTCACATATCAGGTTCCTCTATTTTTGTCAAGTCAGAATGAACACAATACACTCTCTTCCAGTGGCATAAAGAGCATCAGTTACCTCCCTTATTTAGCAGTGGGTGAAAAATGGGACATGTTAGAGATATCACCTGCATCAGCCCGGTAGGATCCCAAGACAAAGAAATTAATGGCCACAGTCCTCTTCACAGTGACTGGCAGTGTCAGCATAGGCCTGATCTAAGACTGCAGATTTATTTTCAAGTCTCTGCAGATTTTGGTAAGCATCCCTTTTGTAAAATGGAGTAGATGCGCATGCGCGCGCGCACACATACACACACACATACACCATTCCTTGTTCATACTGAGACAAAAGAAATGCACCATGAAGATCTTGGCCTTCTATGAGAGCTCTTCTCCCCTCCTTCCTCAGTGAGTAGCTTGTCCTCTCCTGTGCTGTATTTGTTCAATTACCCTTTCATCCTCTGAGCCAAAGGGGATACTTGTCATCACATTCATGACTGGAGGCAAGCAGTCTGTCTAGAATTCTTGAAGAAGAAACCGTGGCTTTTTCTATGTCCAGCATCACTCCTTTTGACTTCAACTTTAAACAACAGGAGAAAACTACAAACTCAGAGAGAGCCATCTGAAATCAATCAGCAATTAATCTGAAAGTAATTGATGATCCCTTTAAATAGCACAAGTGAGGGGGGGGGGGGATCCTTCCAGCATTCAGCTGCATATGCTTAAGAGAAAGAGATATCTAGAGCAATGAGGTCAAAAATGGCAGCACTGGCATCAAATCAGCTGACTGATGCCATGATGTGCCCACTCCCCTTACTGTCATTTAACACCTGCATTAATGCCCGCATCAAAATGATGTCCAGTATAGATGGCACCAGGAATATGCATAGACAATGCTGACACCATTTTGTTAACAAAGCAGCACTTATAGCTAAAATTACAAACACCATGGATTCAAATTAGGTGGCTACAATGCTACATTCAGTAGGTGAGGGACTAATGTCAAAACAGATTATCTGGTCATTTATCTCATTGCTGTTCATGGGACCTTGCTATGCAGAAATTGTCTGCTACCTCTATCTACATTACAACTGGCACTTCAATACAAAGATACCTTGTTGATTCTGAAGTGATTTGCATGTCTCAAGAACATGAAAGTGCAACGTTATTGCAAATTCTGTCTTTTCATTTTGTTTACTCTTACATATTAAGTAAATTGGCTCATGTGTGAAAAGAGTTGAAAGTTGTCACTCAGGACTTCCACTCTTCTTGCCAGAGAATCTCATAAGCAGTAAGAGGAAGATAAATAGTAATGGGGGAGGGCTTGCATTTATCAATGGAAGAAACCATTATTGACGTGATTGGAAGAGACACAGCAGTTCGGAGACACAGCAAGGTTATGGGCAATTTCCCTTCCCTTCTTTTCTTTCTGCTGGATTATTTGCACTCAATTACTTCTTGAAACAACTGAATGTAGCTAGCAAATTCTTGCCATCTAACAAACATTTGAATATTTGCACTTCAACCCTCTTCCTGAATACATCAGAAGATTTGGGCATGAGGATTACATAGACTGATGAGCAGCATTCTCTGCAACATACTAGAGGTTTCAACACAAGGTTGTGTACTGACTATACAGCTTGGTCAATGCACATAAGACACCTTGAACAGAAATGGATGGAGGTTATTGGAGTGATGCTGTTACTCGGAAGTCTGTATGGAAACAGCTACTTTCATACCAAACTAGATACTCTCAGAGTCAACAGAATCAAATCTCAGCAGAATGGTCTGCACTGCACCAGTCAATACTGGTTGAAACTCCACGATTGGATACATTCTATTGCTGAACCTGGGGATGCAGGTGATATCTCTGATACGTCCGATTTGTCACCCACTGCTGAATAAGGAAGTGACTGATGCTCTTTATGCCAATGGAAGGGAGTGCATTGTGTTCACTCTGACCAAACAAAACCATAGGAATCTGCACATGGCTTTGCCAGAATTGCAGGCATCTTGATGAAGTGCTTTGCCATCAACAATCCACATGTTGCTTTGAGAACTACACCTATATGCAGAAATGTACTCTGACTGCAAAAGGTTCAATTTCCTGTATATGCAGTTGGCGTATTCTGACAAGAGATTATCCAGACTGGAAACATTCGTTCTATTCTCTCTCCACAGATGCTGTCAGACCTGCTGAGATTTTCTAGCATTTTTTGTTTTTGTTGTAGTGTGCAACAATGCTCAGCATACATGCAAATGAATACCCAATATTCTGGTAGCAATCATGATACCTTTATTCTGCCCCAGTTCGCTATTCCCAGAGTGTTTGAATCACTATGTCAAACAGGAGAGTGGCTGTTGGATGTCAAGGACTATCCATGTGGTTCATGATGCAGATGCACAGCCCTACCACATATGGCCAGCATACGTATAATGAGAGCCATGGAGTCACAACACACATCTTTGGGCTGATCATTGGGGATCTTTACCCTGGAGGAACACTGCAGTATTAATCTGTCTGATTCATGGTGTAAGTGCACAATCTTGTTGTCAGGATGGTCTAATGCTAGCAACCAGGGAAAATGAATCTCCAGGCCTTTCTTTTTGCTTTTCATGCATTCCTGCTGCATGTGGTAAACTCCATATATTCGCCAAATGAGTTTTGTGTTCCTTTTTATCACTATGTTTTCCAGATGTAGCACAAGTAACAGCTCATGATAACTTTAAAATCAATATTAAATGGCCTGAAAACAGTACCATTTAAATATTTTCCATCACTAACACCAAAATCAGTCTTTCTTAATTCTGCTTCTGTGACTCTTCTCATCATTTTCAAATGCATGATAAAGCACGCATGAACTATATATTGTTACTATTAATCTGATGGCTAATGCACTGTTCTGAAAAAACTAGTGCATAAAAAATGGCAAGGCATAACTCAAAAGCATGTATATTGCATATATATACTGTTATCATTAATTTGATGGCTAATGCAGTGTTTTGAAAAATAGTGCATTAAATGATACAGCATTTTTAGGGCTAAGCTGAAAATAAATAGTATCACATTTTATAGAAATTCATAGAATTGTTCAAAATAACTTATATTTCATGTATTCCAGTATCACAGAAAGTAGGCAGCATGGTGGCACAGTGGTTAGCACAGCTGCCTCACAGCACCAGGGATCTGGGTTTAATTCCCGGCGTGGGTCACTGTCTGTGTGGTGTCTTCATGTTCTCCCTGTGTCTGCGTGGGTTTCCTCCGGGTGGTCCAGTTTCCTCCCACAGTCCAAAGATGTGAAGGTTAGGTGAATTGACCAAGTTAAATTGCCCCTTCTGTGTTAGGCAGGGTAAATACATGGAGTTACAGGAATAGGGCCTGGTGGGAGGGATTGTGATCAGTGCAGACTTGATGGACTGAATGACCTCTTTTGGGTGGAATTTTCTGAAGTAGCCAACTTGGTAATGTTTTACCCACTGTCTCGTTCATAGACAGTTCAATATTAATTCTAAATAGTCAAAGTAGTCAGAAAACAAACAAAAGTGACACAGAACAGCATAAGAGTGTAGTAAAATGAATACAGATCCCTGCTTGGTATAGTTGACTGAATTAAATAGTTGAAGTTAAATTTACAATTGTCTTTGACCCCTATATTGCATGAAGCTAGAAACAATATTTATGTGTCTATATCTTCATCTTCATATGCAATATATCTTGGGTGCATCTGGGATAAATTCATGTTTTTTTTAAATAAAAGTAATGAAATATTTATGCATTTAACTTGTATCAGTTGATAAGTTCTATCAATCAGTGCTGCTTATTTATGCAACAAAGGACATTTTTAATATGGTAGTTAAAGCACTGACTTTTATAAACAACATAGATATCCAATGAAAGAAATAATCTAAACAAATAGTTGTACGACGTTGATGGGTTGGATTTTCCATTGAATTTCTGCCAGTTGTTTAATAGGTCTGAATCATTAAAGTGAATAAAAGGAGATAGTAATACTGACTGCCTCTGGTCTATTGCTAAGCGGATGGCACCTGAGATTGATCTCTCTAAAAGAAGTACTGATGCCCATTCAGCCACATCAAAATGCAAAAGTGAACTTGAGATGGAGATGCCGGCATTGGACTAGGGTGGGTATAGTAAGAAGTGTCACAGCACCAGATTAAAATCCAACAATTTATTTGGAATCACGAGCTTTCGGAGCACTGCCCCTTCATTGGTTGACTCAGTTGATGAAGAAGCTGGGGCTCTGAAAGTTCATGGCAGCGATTCTCCCAAAAGTACTGAATTGGCAGGAAAACTGTTCTAAGTCCCGACTGTTTTGTCAGTTCAGCTTCTCACCTGAATCTCCGGACTGTGTGCATTACAGAGGTTCCAGTCATGGATATCATTAAAATCCCAAGGGATGCTGGAGTTTGACAGGCATGCACAGTGGTCCTGATTTGTCAGACCCTGCCCGTTTGCTGGCCCCCACAGCAGTTCCCGGGCCAATCTTGACACCACCCCCATCCTGGAATAGCCCGATACAGAGCCCAGCTGTTCCCCCCCCCCACCCCCCGCAGTGGCGAACTTGAAGAACCCCCCACTCACCCTGGTAGACCCACACCACTGGCCTCCCCCCACTCCCGATGTCAGATCTCCCCACCAGGAGGCAGCTCCCCCTCTGCTTCTCCCTGGCAGACCACCAGTCTGTCCCAGTTGCTGTTCTCCCTCTATCCCAGACTGATCCTGTCTGCAGAGCGGTAGTGTAAACCCCCCCACCCCACACCCACACCAATTGTCCTTAGGCTGCAGCCACAAAGAGCCAAGGTGCCCCCGATCATGGGCATTTTGTCCCTTGGGCAGTGCAAGGTGGCATAGGCTGGCATTGCCAGGGTGCCCCCAATTCCCCCTCCCTTATTTCAGCGGGGTCTCTAGCTAGTTCCCCGTACATGGAGAGCTAGTCTAAATCCCGCCGGAATGAAGTATTCCTGACGGGGTAGGAGAATCAATCAGGACACATAAGTTCCCAATAATCACATTTCAAACATATTTAAAATACATTTAAAAAAATTCAAATAACTTACCTGCCTTCCTGCCAGTTTCCAGCATGGTCTGATTGGTGACTATTCATCGGCTCTGCAAGATTTGCATATGTTCCTGGCGCATGGGCAGATCCCCGAACAAGACCAGCAACACGCATCTCCCACTGCGACCCCCCAGAAAAGTTGCGGGTCGCAATGGGAGAATCACGGCCCATGATTGTAAATAAACCTGTTGGACTTTAACCTGGTGTTGTGAGACTTTATAAAAGTGAATTTGGTATATTTCTCCGTTCCATCTTTTCTAATCAGGACATCAAGCCAGATCTTAATTATTATAGGAGGTAATATGAGCAGCAGGATGTTATCTCTTAAGTGAAGTGGTAATCATGTTTACTGGAGCTGAAGATTTTTCTTACTTTACCAATCTATTGATGATCGCTGTGTCATGTGTCAAAGATTCTGTGAAGACCGAGGCTAGTCTGTTTGGTAAACTCGGTAGGCAGTACAAATTGTGGAAAGGATTTTTCCAATGGAAATCTTTTCAGATTTATGTTTTGAGGGAGAAGGGGAGAGCACATTAGAAAAGACATGATTAAAGACAATAGAAAATGAATTCTCATGGAAGATGATGCAGAAGTAGTAAATCAAGCTTTGACTTCTCTGCAGCTTCAGAAGGCTGTGATTTTACTTCCCACTCCCACTCGAGGTTATTGATGAAAAATGTCCACTGATATCTAGGAAAAAGCATGATTTTTAACAGCTAAAGCCTCCATTGCCTTCAATTTCTTTATGAATGAATCCTGCCAGATAGCATTTGGTTACTTGCCAAATTGGGCAGACAGCAATTTGTCATTGCAGTCAATTGTTTTCTTCAGGTGAACCATGCACTTTGGATGGGATTAATGATGCCAATGGGGTCTTGTCTGCCAATTACAGAGCTGACTATAGCCCCATGTTACTTCTTTCCGGGAAGGCATATCATGCCACACACCACCCTTCCACCTGATAAAATGTCTCCCTCCACCAAAGTCATCACACACGATGGTATTGAATTTTGCACTTCAATTTCTTTGCAATGGCCTTGGTATTATAGGACACCCTCGTCGCTGCCCATACCATTTCCCTCATTACATGCCCCTCCCCACTCACTGGCTGAAAGTTGGAAACAGCCTGCCTTCAATCATAAATGGCTGCTTTGTAGCAATGTAACACTGAGAGCAGCATTAAATGTTTTAAGTAAAGGCTGTCCCTGTCTTGGAGGATATATTACCTTAGTGAGGTATCTGTAGTCTCAGCAGTACATCCGACTGTACTGCCACATGGGTGTAGTTGCTCACTGCTGGCAATGTAAGCAGTTCCATTTCTTGCAAAGTAGAGAGGAGGTGGGGTGCAAGCAATACCATCCCCCCCACAACCTCCTCCATAAAATCCAGTCCCTTGCCTGGAGCCTCTCATATGGAGATACTATAAGGAAGTCTCTAGCTAATAGGCTTATGGTCTTTCTCTGGATGGATATCAGCATCTGAGAGCAATTCTTGCAATGCATAGGTGCAAAGAGGTGCTACTGATCATTGTCATTACAGACCACATAATCTCTTAGATGCGTTGCTAGTCATGTGCAAATGTAGTAATTAGATTGACCCTTAAGAAATATATTGAAGCAGTAGCTACGAAGCTACAGTCATCTCATGAAGCTTCTTGTCTTTAAAACACAAGCCAATTCCCTTCAGCCCTAATTCCAACACTTCCATGAACGTAGCAGAGAACCTAAAGCCCTCCCTGCTACTAATCCCATCATATTCTCTCCCTTCTCAGGCTACTTCACACGTTTTATACTTTGCTTCTGCTGTTCAGAATAGCTTTCCAATTTGAAGAGAGAAGAGATTCAAATTCAACCTATTGAACTTATAACAAAGACAGACAAAGTTGGAAAAGCAAAGGAGTTCTGGTAGTATCTGTAGAAAGAGTTAATGGGCTCGATTTTATCATTGGGTGAAAACATGGTAAATTTTGGTGTCAGGCCATTAACACACTCGCACCTGCATCTGCGCTGATTGCCACTTTATCAAAGCCAGAGAATGGCAGTGATCTGCTTTGCTCCTAAAATGGGCACAGTGGCAATTTAAATGCATTTATATGCATTTAAATTGAATTAGTGATCTGCCTGCCCAACTTTATCAGCATTTCCCCCTTTACCATCGCGTTTGCCAATCTGGAACCGCACCTTAATGGACCTGCTAACCAGAAGTCTGAATCGGGCACTTCCAGCTGCTGAATACGTTCAGTGCTTCCAATGGCTCTCTGACTCAGATCAGCAATAGTGGGGGGGGGAGGAGAGAGGTAGGTCAGATCATTCTCTGGTTATGTGTGAGAGGAGGAGGAGGCAGGTCAGATGTATCTCTGGTGGGGAGGGGGTAAGGACTGATCATTGTTGAGGAGGGAGGGCTGATCGTTATCTAGTGGAGAGGGAGTAGGACGTGGATCAGATGCTTCTCTGGTGGTGGGGGGCGGGGAAGGTGAGTGAGGCCAGACCATTCTCTGGGGGGTGATGAGTGAGGGCAGATCATTGTTTGGGGGGTTGTGTGTGAGGGAGTAATGGGTAAGTGAGGCCAGACCATTCCCTGGGTGGCAGTGTGGAGTGAGACCAGATTGTTGTCTGGGGAGATAGGAGGGAGGCAGGTAAGATGTATTTCTGGTTGGGGGGAGGCCTGATCACTCACTGTGTGAGGACAGGTGGGGGTCAAATGGATTTCTGATGGGGGGGGGAAATTGCAGATAGGCCTCTGGTGGAGCATGGGGGTGGGGGGAGGTGGGGTCATCCGTTGCCACTCTGCGGGCAATCGATAGAGGGGGAGGAGGACAAGAGTGGCAATCAATCTGAGTAGCGGGATGGGTGGATAAAGGGGACAGCAGTGTGTGTGGGTAATGATGGGAAGCATAGAAAGGGGACAGTGATGTGTGTGCACTATCGTTCCCACTTTTTGCTCCTGGGCCACTTCCTTTGCTTTTTGCTGTCTGGGAGTGATCTGATATGGGTATGCTTTTCCAAATTTTTTTCCAACTGCGCGTGTGCAGTTCAGATTGTTTTGGGTGCCCTAAGCTCTCTTTGCAGCACGAACGGGACCTGCGATTTTTTTTCAGACAAAGTGCACATGGGGGCGCCTGAAAGCAGATTTCCAAGTCGGATCTGAATTACACCCAGATTCAGCATTTAGAACAAAGACAGTAAAATTGGATCCAATGTCTTGAGTCTGTGTGACTCTTCTTCAAATTATATCTTGGTAAAATGGCTAAGAAACTCAGAAAAAAATATATTAGCATTTGGAGAAGGATGTAGTTCTTGGCATCACTGGAAGTGAAAGGGAGGGAAAAACTGCACTGAAAATGGTTCAATGTGTGGATAGACTAGTGATAGCTTGATGCTTGCAGTTTCAAACCATGTTACAAACTTAAACAGCAGGCAGATCTTTTCATTGTCACTTAAGACATGGTAAGTGGTGTAAATTATCATAATTCAACAGATGTTTGACTAAACCAATAAGAAGATGTGCAATAACCTCCAATGACCCTTGACAAAAGTTACAGGCTGAACCTGAACGAGATAAATTGCATTCCAATAGAAAAACAAGTGCAATTGTACATAGATGTTTTGATCTTAATGAGCTTTGATCTTTCCAAGTAAAACTTGTGAATGCCACTGCATTTGACAAATACTGATGATAGCCAAGGTATCATGGAAAATTATTTTTCTCATCTCCAAATAGTTTAATTAATCCAGTAAGCAATTCAAATATAAATACTGATTCTGGAAAAGTAGTCATCTCCACCATGCTTTCCTTCTTGTGGGCCTTACATGTTTTCATGTTAAAACTGGATTATTGAATTTAGCAGAGAATAACTATAAAAAAACTAACCTTATCATGTTCACATGGTAAGTCAGCTCACATCAGTAAACCAGCAAGTTGTAATATCCATTTAAACCCTACCATTAATTATGTTTCCCCAGTGTCTGCAATGAATTGCCCCAACTAGATTTGAAATAAATCCCTGTACCAATTGTTTTATTTGGTCCTGTTTCAAGGGGTTATCATTAAAATCCAAACATGGTGGGAATTTTTATAAAATAATTCAACAGAAAATGCAGGAGACTTAGAATGGACAATCTGGTACAGAGAAACACATGATATTTAATTATGTTCTAATGATGAAAAACCATGAAATGATTTAGTTAGAGACCTTTGGCTGTGGTTTGCAACTTTGCATAAATCATGGTTTCTGGACAGACACTTGAAAATTACATTGAATAATGAATAATAAATATTACATTGGTAGCGTACATAGATGCCAAAAGACCAGCATTGTGGTTTGGGAAAAGTTGGAATTAGAGGTAGAATATTCAGCATTCTTTGAAGCTCAATTCTTTGTAACTTAATTATTTTCTGCTGCAGGTTAGATTTTGACAAACAGAAATTCATGGTTCAAATCTGCAACAGCCCATCATGAAATTCACTGAGAAAAAGCTTAGTAGTATTCTCCTTTGTAAATTGCATCTCTGACAGAATTTGGAATACACAAATATTGGAAACAGGAATAGACTATTTAGCCCCTTAAATATGGTCTGCTATCCTGACTTGTCAACATTGCAGCTCCATTTTCCTACCTTTGCTTCACATTCCTCGAAATCCTAAATTGACAAAAAGGGAAAATGCTCCTAAGACTTGGTTGCCCTGGCAGCATCTGTAGAGAGAAGAGCATAGTAGATGATCTGAATCTTCACTCCCATGCCAGGAACGAAGAGTTAAGATAATAATTCAGTTGGGAGATTTGTAGGAGTAGTGGGGGACAATACCGCAAACAGTGCAGAGGCAGGCTGGGTGGAAGGCCTGACTCAATTCACTGGCGCTTTATTGAAGCAATGAAAAATAGGAAAGCAAAGAACAGCCCTCCAACCCTCACTCCTTATTGTTGTTCTCTGGATGAAAATCAACATCTCTGAGCAATTCTTGCAATGCACTGGTTCAAAGCGACGCTACTGATCGTTGTCACTACAGATCGAATAGTCTCTTCCATGCTTCAACTCACCACACATTCTCCATGTTATCCCATGGTGCCTCATGTCCCCCACCCAGCCCATAGCTCTTCAATGCCAATCTGTGCGCTTCTACCCATTGCCATTGGTTCATCACACTCTTCGTACCTACCCATGCTCCTCAATCCATCCACATGGTTCTTTATATGTCCTTTGCCAATTTATGCCAAACCATGCAGGTCCTTCAACCATCATTTGTCCTTATATATATGGTGCCAGCTGACCCATTATTTACCGGGGGTAGACCTCAGAACCCATGCTGAGATTAAACAAAGTTCTTAAATATCCCATTGATGAATCCACTATTTCAAAAAAAGTCTACTCTCATTGATAAAAATCAATTCATTACATTTAATTTCCTTTAGTCCCTTATAAAACAAGTCTTAAAATTCATAGTCCCACTTTAAAGAGTTTATAATGTCTTAGAACTGTCAGGTGAATTGATAGTCATGTAGCACTAATTTTGCAACATAAATCTCAACTATGTTAACAGGGCAAAATAGCGGGCACTGATTTTTTTTAATACTACAATTTTTTCAAATATTTAAATGGCAAGAATTTCAAATGCCTTGACACTTTGATAGCTCTCTTTGAAAGTTTTGTTGACAGTTCTTTTTGACTGTTTTCTTGACTGTTCCAGTGAGCTTGACAGTTCTAGTGAGTTAATGCACTTCTTCTGCACATTCATATTTATGTTTACCGATCCTAAAGCACACGCTACCTCTCCCAAAAGAAACCTGACCTCTCTCAAAGGGGTCCTGGGACCATATCCAAAAGGATATCTTGCCTCTCCAAAGAACTCTGGCAGTTTTAGACCTTCTCCTATCAGGTCTGAAGTGCCCAAGTCATGTTTCTGACATCCCACTAATGAAAATCAGATCAGCCTGAGGTAGCTGCACTTTAACATTCACAGTTGCTTCCATGATCCATGTGTAACTCAGAACTCCCATTCCCCTCTATGTGAAAGTGGTAGGTATCGTGTTTGGAATTAGGACTTCTGGATCCAAACATCTGCAACAATTTTCACAAAGACAGAGAGGTGCTTCAACAAAAGTTCAGGTCAACATTTCAGCTCAATGATGTGTTAATGAAAGGTTAACTCCATGTGTGGAATCTTATTGCTCAACCAGTCAGCGAGATTTTCCACTCCTACTGAAGTCAATTGCATTCACTACATTTGAACAACTTTTACGGCCCTGGCCCTTCCAGTACTTCTCTCCACAGATGCTGCCTAACTTGCTAAGTATTTCTGTTTCTATTTCAGAGTTACCTCATCCACAGTATAGTCAAAGCACTATTGATCTATGTTCAAATCTCCAATTAATCCAATATCCATAGCCTCTGGAGGAGATTTGTAGACTTTTAATAACCTCTATGTGGAAAAGTGCTTCCTGAATTTACTCTGAATGGCTTAGTTCAAGATCATGTCTCCTAGGTTTTGATAGTCCCATCAAAGGAAATAATTTTTCTGTATTTTCCTTATCAAATCCTTCTAATGTTTTAAATTCTTTGTTCAAATTTTCCTGACCCAAGAAATATTTGCCAACTTCAGACAATTAATCTTCATATTTTATTCTCCTACAAACTGGTATTGCCAGGACCTGACCAAGACATGGTACAACTGAAGTGTAAGTTTATTTTCAAGTCTTTTTAAAGATAAAGAATAATATTCCATTAGCTAAAAGCTCATTAGCTTTTAATAACTGGGAAAGCACATGTATTCGTTGAAGTAGCATCACAAATAGGAACAGCAATCTTTGGGGAACATCCTTTCGTTTTTGTTATCAACTGAACTAAACTTCTTGGTATCACATTAAAAGATATTCAGTGCAAACATTAGCTCCAAGAATGTCTCAGTTCAACAGAGTAACAAGGAGTAACTGGAAGTCACTTCTCAGTTTCCTTTTTTTGTCCATTGTAAGCAATGAGGGATACATTTTCTGTGGTGATATATATTTTTTCTTGCATCCGTCCTCAATATGTCTTCTGTTTTGCAAAGCCTTTAGCAGAGACCTATTTAGCTTCATATCACTATAGGTTACAGCTGACATTATCTTCTAAACAAAGGATTTTTTTTTGTGTTTGGCCCCAGTGTTAAAAAATGTAATGATGTAGCTATCTTTACTGAAGCAACTTTCTCCTTTCTGATGCTGCATTTTTTTGTTGTGTTCTTACAAATAAAAGCAAGAAAGCATAATTTTTTCCATGCAGTCCATGCATATATCCTCAATACATGAGAAAATCTAAGCTCTCTTTATTTGGCCTTTACAAGATCTATAGAAAGAAACAACTTACATTTAGGATTGCCAAAGCACTTCTCAGCAAATGAAGTACTTCTGAAATACCATTACTTTTGTAATGTAAAGAATTATGGCAATCAACTTATGCTTGGCACAGCTTCACAAACATTAGTGAAACAAATCACCAAATAATCTGTCTTGTTGATGTTAGTTGAAGGATAAATGTTACTGAGGATAGTACTGTGGGGTCTTTAATGTCCACATAAGAGGACAGATGGGCTTAGGTTTACAATTTCATTTGAATGATGGCACTTCCAATAGCTCAAATTTAATTCTGCATTGCAACAGTTTCAGTCCGGACTGTGCAAGTCTTTGAAGTGAAGCCTGATCCCACGATTCTCTGATGTAGAGCTGGGTCTGCTATCACTGAGACAAATTGTCACTAAGAGGAAATAACTTGTATTTATGTTGCCCTTTTAACATCCCTGGAGTTTCCCAAATTTCTTCAAAAGAAAGTGCAGTCATTGTTGCTTTTGTCGTATTTGGCAAAGATGGGCGGCCACCAAGTAGATTAATAAATAAATGGTTTATTAAGGTAAAAAAGTGATATAAAGACTACCGTACTCCACCACTCCGGCCTCTGAACTGCAAAGAAAAACTCGCGCCCAGCTTCAGGATTTGTGCCCTCCAATCTGATTGGTCAAATGCGTCATATGATTCTCTGAGAGTTTGCTACCGGAGTTTTGTGGACGAATATGGCAGCTATTTTGTACAGTGCACTCTTAAGAATAGCCAAGGCGACAATTTGCCAGTCAATCTATTTCAGTGCTATTGATAGAGGGACAAATGTAGATCAAAAAACTTGGTTAATAACTTTGTTCTTCCTGTGTGGTTCCCTGCTGTAACCTTTTTCACACTTCTCATTGATGAGCCATTTAATCATTACAGATAACCCAAGTTCGATAATCCTGTGACAGGAGGTGCAATGATTGGGAAATGTCCAAAAAGTAACAATGAAAGAAGTTTTGAAAACCAAAAGTTTTGAAAATTTTTGTCATGGTGCAGTCATAGTCATTTTGATAAGAATGGTATGCAAAAATTGGAAAGCTTGGTAGGCATACAAAAGAATGGGCACAATTTTTATGATTGCAAAGGCCTGGCAGGAGGTCTATAAAACAAATCCTGACACAAAGGAAGAGTACAAAGGTGAGGCATGAATATAGTTGTTAATTAAGCAGACAGGTAACAGGTACACATGAAGTAGTAGCTGTTAAATGTGTATTTAGAAAAAAATTGTTGAAGTATCAAGCGGTATTGGCAAAAATCTATCAAGTAAGCTAGTAAAAAGGAATCTAACAAGATCATACACATTATATTTTGCGTGCTGTGACAAGAGAAAGAATATACAACAGGAAAAAAATTATGTGGGCTTATCAATTTGTCTCAATATTTAGATGAGGAATCTCATGAGGGAAAATCTGCACTATTTAAAAATAAAAAGATGGTCCTTATAAACGGTTAATGCTTGTGTTATACAGATCACAATGAGGACATCTGTGCCTGGATGGTAATAGTGGTGAAATGTTTGCAGAGAGGAGAGCTGAGAAAATGTCGGGACTGTAAAGATTGATGTACATTGCTAAACTGGTGCTGCAGCATATATTAATCATATACTCCATGAGTTTTCTTTTACAATGTCAGTGGTGTTCACAAATGGAACGGGATGCTTATGTCCTCTTAATATGACATCTGTTCTCTTTACAGAACAGTTAAAACTTAGAGTACCATAGGCTTGTAAACTAACTGCCACCATCTGCACAGATATGCACACAAAAGGAAAAATCAATAATGATTTTCTTGAGGATCCGCAAGGCAGAGCACTGAGTACTGCTGAGGAAGTGATGCCAGTTATGATAGTTGATGAGTTGCCAGCTTGTACGGGGTAAAGACCCAGCATGCTGACTGCCTCTGTTGCGTTGTATCAGGATGCAAACCTTGGCGAGCCTACTTTGGAGTGAATACTGGTGCTGCAGCAGTATTGTTGATTGTCTTATTTTAAAAAAACTGAAAGGTTAACAAAATAGTGTGGAAGCATTCAAAGTATGTATCACCATGTCCCATGTGAGTTATATCATGAAGCACCAGCTTTTTTAAACTGTAAGATGCCATCGAGTATATGTCAGCATGAGTGATATCTGTACAGGCAATCTCATTTAATAAGGAACCGTCATGACAATGTAAATAGCAACTCCTCAAAGTGGCTTGTGAACTAAGAATTTGTGTGTGTTTGTATGTATCCTCTTTTTAACTAGTGGGTGGTTTAATTTATAAATGATCAGCAGCAAGACTTTAATCTTAAACAAGATAAAAGTTAGTTTATTACAAAACTCTATGTAGGTTACTGAAGTGAAACTAATAAAGTTAGTAATAGAATATATACAAAGATTAAGTGCAATTAAAGATAAAAGATACTTATAAAGATGAAATTCAGTTCAGTGCTTCAGGATATCATTGCAAGCCCAAGCTTGCAGTTGGGTTGTTGGTTTCTGGAGTGAGGGTTGAAGTTAAAGTTTTGTGTTCAGCAGTTGTAAATTCTTCAGTGGTCAAACCAACTAGTCAGAGGTTGCTTTACAGATGGACTCAGCAGGGTTTTGGAAAAGTGTGAAGCCTACTTATTCCTCACTACTTCTCTGGTTACAATACTTGCAGATTGCTTTGACTCTTTCAACACAATGGCAGGTTTCTGAATAGCTTCCTCTTTGCCCTCCCTTAGCCAAGATCTCTTTCTGATGATGTCTCTCTGAGTTCTTCCTGGGGTTCTGCACAAAATGGCTGTTCTCAGCCAAACTTTATACAGTATAAAACTCAAAATGGTTGCTATCCCAAACTGTTGAAACGTGCTTCCGTTTTGGTATCAGGTTATCCAAGGTCTTTGAACAGAGGTAATCAACCTTCTAAATGGCTCAGCCATTACATTGAATAGCTCCTATATTTTCAGATTTACTACAGTAGGAAAGAGGTGTTCACATCTTCAGGTAAATTATTGTCGACGTTCACCATGTAGAACCGTACTTTTAATATCAAAAGTCTTCACAAACCTGGGTATGTCCATTTGGAATCCACTTGGATCCTTCAAGAAACTTGACAAATATTGCAGTGATAAAAAGTCAGGTGACTTTTGGCAGCCATTTTTAAAGCTCCTTGTATTCATTCAAAAGCAATATTAGCTTTGTTTTACAAAAGCTGGACTGTCGTACTTCCATGTTCATGACAGAACGGTAGGAGCATTTTTCATATTGCTGCCATGATGGTTTTGAGTCAAAAACATTGGAGTCAGAGGTTTCAAATTCTGATCAAATTCCCACCATGACAGGAAGCATAGTTGAATAGGCTGTGTGTCCCCAACTTGTGGAAGCCAGGCCTTCACCTAAATTAGAGAGCTGGAGTCATTAAAAAATAAGGATAGGCAACTCAGTGCTCACACTATCTGTCAATCACAAAGTCTGAGCTGTGCCATGCTATTCCTGTGGTGGTCAGAAAGTTCTGGAAGGATATCTATTCCAAAGGAAGAACTCGGGTATTTTTCCCAAGGCCTTAGCAAAATCATTGACAACTTTAATCCAGGATCAGTTTTTAAAAGTATCATGGGGGGAGTTCTCCCTTCCCGCCTGCCACAGGAATTGTAGTCCGGGGTGGGGGAACGGGGGTAGTTGCTGACCATGCAAAAATCCATTGGCTTCAGGCGTGATTCTTCGGTTTTAAGGCGAGTGTGTTTGGAGAATCCCACCCCATAAGTTTGTACCGTAGATGGCACTTCAAAAGGCATGAACCTTTGTTATAGTTGGAATGCACAGAAAATAAGTTCATGTTTACTGCAGTGTAATTTTTTAGAGTACAAAGGGAGCAGAATCCCTCCAGACTGGGTATTTCCAAATCTTCTATTCCAGAGAACAGAGATTTGTGTTAATTATGCCTGGGATCCAAATGAAATTTTTGGGTATTGTTGACTTCAACTCAGTGGAGAATAACTGTGAGCAACTGTGAGAAAGGTCCACAGGTTTATATAATCAATAGCGATCAATAGATATCATCAGGATATGGAAGCCAACTTGGATTATCACAGGAGTGGCACACATTAGGATCAGTTCTATGCTTTTACATAGCTGTGGAAAAATAACATTTTTCATTATTTCTCACAACATCCAGCTCACAATAATAGGAAACCCTCGTATCATAGATTAATCATAGAATGAAGCAATTAACATTTTGTATTCCCTCCGCCTAACTGTTCATTATGCAATCATCTACAAGTGTCATTTTTGAACCAGGGGGTGCCTAAATTGAGCCAAATAATTTAACAGCACACTTATGTATTCAGAGTAGCAAAACACATTAAACAATTCTTGAACTGCACAACTAAATTAGTTGCTTGATAATATGGAACTTTGAGTATTAATGAAAAAAAAGCTGCTGTCTCTTACATGCATGTGGACAGATCCAGATGTAACAAATTTCAAGGAAATAGCAATTTATGCTGCATAAGGCAAGGGTGCTGATTTGTCAGCAAATTGACTGTAATTGGTTGAGGCATTGTCATGGAGAATACACAAAGGATATATTGCCCCACACTTTTATTTCCTTCAAAACAGGCACAATGCTTGGTCACGCTCCTTTCACCAGAAGTGGACAGGTCTCTAGAGTGTGTATATATGTAGCTTTTAGGCCACATTGTGAATCCAATTGATAATCTTAAATTGGTTGTGAATGTAATTCTCATTGGGATTTTTCAGCAGTTGCTAATCAATTGTGGAATCACATCTAACCTTTGACATAGTTCAAATGTCTATTGCAAACTGCTGAAGGGCTGTGCTATTTGATCCAATCTGCCAGTCATTGGGATGTATAGCCTATATCTTGGCATTGCACAACACTGAAATTCATACAGTACATCTCTCATTTGTGTGGTAGGCAGGACATCTTTTTGATTTGTTGGCAGCATCCTGTGAGTGGAAAACACCACTGTGATGCTATTACATTGTAGCAGTGTAAAATGACTAGCTTCACCTGTTGTTCATGTTTTCAAGATCTCATTCGCTTCCAGGGGTAATCTGAATTAGACTGGACACTCCAAAGGTAGCAACATGTGGTTCATTAATGAGGATGTGCAATACACAATGAGTAATGATTTGATCAGGGTAGCCAATATCTTGAAAGATAGCTTTAATGTGCCCTGTTTTGCTGTGTATACATCGAGCCAAGGTTCGATACAAATTTAGTATAACTTTCTTAATTTTCAATTCTATCCTTCTAACAATAAAGCCCAGTGCTTTGAATTTTTTTTATATATGGACTTGCTAACCTATGGTGTAACTTTTAGTAATTGATATATTTGTGGCTTCAACATCCTTTTTCTCCTCTATCCCATTGTGCTACCATGTTTTGCTGATCTTGAACTTTATTGGCCAATTATTTGTCCTTCAAGTTTAATGAATGTTCTCCTGTAATTTCTTGCAGTTCCCTTCAACATTGGCTATTTCAATCCCCAACCCGTCCCACACCCATCCTAAAATTTAATTTTGAAGTCTAAATTGTTAATATAAATTGGAAACAGCAGTCCTGTCACTGATCCTTGTGGAACACTATGTCCTGTCTTCTGCAACGCTGAATGATTATCTCTTTACAAACTCTGCTTTTGTTCTTGGATTGAGCTCATAATCCATTCTGCAATTTGTCTCCTGGCTCTATATACTCTGTCTTTATCCATTGATGTGTTATGGGGCACTTTTTGGAGGTCTTTTGAAAACATTACATCGACTGCATTATTATTGTCTACTCTTTCTGTTACTACCTCAACTAAATTCATTAAGGTTGATCAAGCAATATTTTCCCTTTCAAAATCCATACTGGCTAGTCATTGTTATATTTTTCATTTCTAGTTGTCTTGTACGCATTGTGGGAACTCATTCCCTTATCCATTTTGCCTATCTCTAGTCTCCAATCAATATCAGGATTGTTGAATCCTCAATGTTTATTATTCTACATGGATCCACATGGATTGTAACTTGTCTTCCTGCAAACAGCATCCCATCTATTGTCATTATGTTATTCTTAATATGTACATTCACTCCACCTCTAGTTTTCTCCCGTCTATCCAGTTTTTGTGGCCTATGTTGGAAGAGGTGGCATTGCTAAGAATATGGAGGATCATTTGTTGAAAAAGTTTCTGAGTCAGGTTCCAAGTTGAAAATGTGGTAATGTGGTCTCTTTAAGGGATGATCCTTAGCAGGCCACATGAACAGACTGGCTCCTAAGGAATGGAAGTGCAGTAAGACAGGCCTTTATGGAATGAGGATATGTTTTAGTGACTGAGAGGAGTCCAGTTGGAACCAGGAAGGGGAAGGTAGCAGAGCTGTGCAATGTTCCTGTCAGACCCTTGGCTGGAATTTTACCGTCATGCCTGCCCCAATTCCAGAGGTGGGTGAGACTCGGAAAATGGCATTCTCCGTTGGCCTCGGGCGGGATCCTTTGAACCTTAGGCATGCTGGTAAAATTCTGCCCTTAGAGTGTAAATAGTTATCATTGTTTAATAAAGACTTCTTGTTATTGCAGCCACATTGAGTTGTCTCCAGTTACACTGCATGTCAAAGGTAATATCCCTGCATTATTGCCTGAGTCATATGCAAATTGATACAGGAGTATAAGAGGGAATATGTGGCTAAAAAGGGCCAGTGTGGGAAAGTGGGGTTAATATTTCTTATGACAGCAGCACTTGCTCAGAAGTGTTTTGCTTTTCTCAAACACCCATGCTGTGCAGTCCAGGCACACAATCTGCCTTGTCTTCAACTAGTTATTAATTAAATTAATTGAAGACTATATTCCATGCTTATTTTAGTTCAATCAAATGGTTTAAGCAGTTAAGCTATAATTTTAATACAGTAGGGCAGCATGGTGGCATAGTGGTTAGCATCGCTGTCTCAGTGCCAAGGACCTGGGTCACTGTCTGTTTGGAGTGCACATTCTCCCCATGTCTCTGCGGATTTCCTCCCGGTGCTCCGGTTTCCTCCCACATTCCGAAGATGTGCATGTTAGGTGGCTTGACCAAGCTAAATTCTCCCTCAGTGTACCTAAACAGGCACTGGGAGTGTTGGCATCTAGGGAATTTTCACAGTAACCTCATTGTAATATTAACGTAACCTCACTTGTGATTCATAAATAAACTTTACTAATATTTTTCTGTTCCCAATTTATACTTCTGCCCAGTTTAGATAGAGGATAAAACCTTACACTTTCCAAATGAATGCTTTTTGACTTCAGATCTCAGGCCTCCTGCTCCCTTTCATAGACCAATCTCTTCTTTCAGAGCTCTAAATTCTCTCACTCACTAAATTCTCTGATTTAAGTAAGTACTCTGTTGAAACAACTATGCTGCCTTTGCTTTCATTTTCCCCTCCACTCTCATTTCGCTGCAACATACCTGAAAAAGGCCATCACTGGCCTATTATACAATCACACTTTCCAAAGGAACATTCCTCAGCGATATTAACCTTTATAATTGCCTTGGCGATTTTTTGAAATCTTACCATTTGTTTAGCACCAGTTATCATCTGAGCTTCTTTTTCAACTTGTTTTCACATTGCCAGAAATGCTCAGAGCAGTTCTAAATGTAAATGAATCATTTGTTGGTGACATCCCACCAATCTTTTCTCACTTCTGTGCTTTTGTTAAGAGTAATGAGCAGAGGGAGTATTAAGCACCTGAGGGGCTAGGATTCTGTAACATAGTTCTTCTCTCTTAAGTTAAGGACTTAACAGAATCAAGTATTGATTAAAATGCTATGTCTTCCAAAGTGGTGGCCATCCTTGCATTTTACTGGAGATTGAATTTGATGCAGTACAAGAACGGTTAATCTCCAGTGACAGATTCTACAATTATTAGTTAATGCATTCTTCTAGGGAAGGCAATGGCTGAGTGGTATTATCGCTAGACTATGAATCCGGAGACCCAGGTTCAACTCCCACAGCAGATGGTGGAATTCAAATTCAATAAAAATAAAATTTGGAATTAAGAACCTACTGATGACCATGAAACCACTATAAATTGTTGGAAAAACCACATTTGTTTAATGAACGTCCTTTAGGGAATGAAGTCTGCCATCCTTGTCTGGTCAGGCCTACATGTGACTCCAGAGTCACAACAATGTGGTTGGCTCTCAACTGTCCTCCAAGAGCAACTAAGGATAAGCAATAAATGCTGGCCAGCCAGCAATGCCCATGTCCCGTGAACGTCTCATGTCTCATCCCCAGGAGAATGGGAATGAGAAAAATATCAGCCATGATCGAATGGCAGAGCAGACTCGATGGGCCAAGTGGCATAATTCTTCTCCTATGTCTAATAGTCTTATTAAAAAAAAATAGCCTTGGTTGTTTTTTGCTTTTTTGTCCTATTGACATGGCCAAGTTGGAAGCTAAAATCTGGAACCAATCCTCTATTTTTTGAAGAGAGACCCTAAGGATAATTTTGATAAAATTGTGCTTCATTTAATAGCTGTCAAATTTTTGAAATAATTTTTGTACTCTTACTTTCAGGGTTAGTATGTACGCTTTCCTTTAGAGAGACTTATTTTCAGTTTTAAACAGGGATCTGTAACCCATCTTGATAAAATCCTTTATCCAGTATCTCTACATCTAAATGTCTATATGATGAGGGAATACAGTAGAATAATAGTAATGTAACTGGACTAGCAATCCAGTGATACTGGCATAGTTCTATGTCACTGGACTAATAATCAGAATCCAGGGTAAGCTTCGGAAACTCGGGTTCAAATCCTACCATGACAGATGCTGAAATTTCAATTCAATAAAAGTCTGGAATTTTTAAAACAATTATTGGACTGATTGTTTTCTTACAGCAATCTGGTTCACTAATGTCCTTGAGGGCATTGGCTATCCTTGTCTGTCAGTTTGGCCAACATATGACGCCAGATCCACAGAGATGTGGTTGACTTACAAGTCTTTTGAAATGGCCAAGAAACCGAGTTAGTTCAAGGACAATTAGCATTGGGCAATAAGTGCTAACCTAACCTGTGATGCCACATCCCCTGGATGAATAAAGAAAACAGGGATTCACGTTTCAATTCCCATTGGAATTAGTAGAATTTAAATTCAATAAATAAATCTGAAATTGAAAACTATTCTCAGTTATGATGGCCTTGAACTCTGTTCAAGGGTGATTAGGAACCTGCAACAAATGCTGGATTTTTCAGTGATACCCATATTCCATAAGAGAATAATTAACATGTTTTTTGCAGAAAATATGATGATCAGATTGGATTTTAAAACCATTGAGCAATTTTGAAATTGAATGAATGCAATAGGTAATACTTATCACTTTTTGTCTATTTTAAACATAAATGTTTTAAGTAGTGAGGACTGTATATTCAATACACTTTCCTTTCTTATTGTGGCCTGCAGCAATCTCTTTAAGGATGTCTGATTAGCCTTCCATGGGCCGAGAACAGCTACCATTTTGTGACACCAAAGTAGTAGGCATCAAACTTGTGGCTCACCATGTTGGAAGCTCATGCAACTATTTAAGAACCGAAATAGAGATGCAGCACCTTCAAGCTGTGTAGACCATAGGCCAATTTAGCCAAGTACTATAAATGGAGATAATCTAACAATGCAGACAAAGGGAGGCAAAAGATAATTGGTTTCCAGATATCTTGGCCTGGAGTTTCTGCTTGATTGCACTGAGAATTTTGAGCATAATGTGGCTGCAATTGGCAAAATTGATATATCTGATCATGGAATTTTAAATTCTGCACAACTTGATTTCACAACCTTTTGAACTATTTTTCAAAAAATTGGCCAAATTTTTCTCTTCGTTGACTAAGTGTAGTGGTGCATGAGATTAGCAGTGAGCTTCCCACTGATTGGCAAGTTGGAAATCACACTCGATCTTACACTTTGTAGCTCATTAACTACACATCAGCCAGTAGCTCTCTGAATGAAATGGCGAGGTGGCCAGTGACTTGCCGACCATTCCATGACCAATGGGGTCAGAAGGTCTAAGAACCATTTATAAATGTCAGCCAAACACACACATTATTCACTGTGGCCCAGCTGTGTGGACAACCAAGGCTCAGGTGGCTCTAAGGAAAATTAAGACAGTGCCAGTGCTCAGCAATAATTCCCTTAAGACTCTTAATTGTAGTGTGCACCAGTATTGGCATGTCCTCTACTCAAGGGATGGTTCCAGAAGGTCCATCAACCTCACCTGTCTGCCTGGGAAGGGGTTTTGAGGATGGTCAGCTGGTGGGGCCCTTCCCAAGGAGCACCATGCAGCGCAGGAAGGGGATGAATTATTTCATCCGCACCATCAAGATAAGTCATCATTCAGCTCACTCAATGCACACGCATTGAGTGAGCTGAATGACCTTGGCATTTTGCATTCCAAGGTCATTCAGTTCAAGGATCTTACAAAATATTAGCAGAAGAAGTATCAGCATTGAAAGCCTATTCACTAGCGTTTCATCTATCATCCTGCATAAACACCATCCTCAGCCTTAGCGGGAATACTAAGCACACACAATAGACATGCAAGCTTCCAAGCCTCTGCTCCATCCTTTCTCATCACATTCCATCCCTTTATTTACATGCAGATTAAACTCACCCACAACAAAAAGAAGAGATCCCTGACAGGAGAAGGGATGGCACACATCCAGGATCTCTTCAAGTTTGAGGAGAATGCCTCTAAGTTTGAAGGCGAGGACGATGATCATTTCTATGGAGAAGGCACGATCAGCCTCTCCCAGCAAACCAGTCTTGTTGAGTCGAGTCCTGTATGAATTGATTGCATTTTGATATTCACAGTGAGCAACCTGCAATGTTGTATCTAGCCTGCTGGTGATCCTAAGTCTATCTGCTCTCTCTTATAGGCAACAGCAGGTCCAGATAGCCAAGCATAGGCAACTTAAGCCCCAACTCCAGGCCAGCTCAGAGGCAGATGTTGAGGATCCATTTGAAGAAGACCCATCACAGCATTCACTTGCACCCTCCACTAGTAGGGAGACAAACAGCCTGGTGGGTCATAGATCTAGATTAGACTCATGGAACATCTCACTGATATGTCTCCACAGCAGTCAGAAGCAGTGATACCCCAGGTCTCTGGCACTCAGAGTCTGAATCAGATTATGGGACTCTGCAAACAGCCATCTCTAACATGTTGGACATGTAATGACAGCTGGTAGAAAATCAGGCAGATTAGAGCAAAGGATGTTGGAGTCCATGCATATTTGTTCTAATGTTGTGGTTCTGACAAACAAGTACTTTGAGGTCTCCATAGGAAGAGTGGCATCCACCTTGGAGAGGCTGTTCCAGTAGGTTCTACTGGATTTGTGCTTGGACCTTAACTCCATCACCATACATATTGGTTGGATCAGTGTCTAGGTGAGAGGGGGAACAGAGCTTCTTTGTTTCCCTCCAAGTGCCTCTCCTCATGGAATCAGGCAGGGGCCCTCAGGCACACACAGGGAAGAAGACCTGCAGACCCATCCACTAAAGTGATCCATGAGTGTTCAACCTAACCCCAATCTCCTCTGCCTGTGATCCCATCACTGGAATGCTGAGGAGGATGAACCTGTCGTACAGAAGGAGATTCAAAGCAGGACAGGGCCTTCCACACCTCTGTCAAAATCATCAAAGTCGACAGGACAATGCCTCTGCCTCTGCTATAGGATGTCAGAGATGAACAAAGTTTGAGCTAAGAAGTGATATTCATTAAAAGACACATTGGAATTAAGTTTGTTCATCAGGGGCACATAGGAGCAAATACAAGAACAAGCAGTCCTACTGGGGACCAATAAAGAAAAATCCAACTTTAGTACACAGTCTTGAGAATAATCCCAAAAATGATTTTGAAGTATACAGGTTAAACAACAAGATGGCCCCACTTATGATTGTGTTGGTAGTAAACGATCGGCCATTCAGAATGGTGATGGATATTACTGCCTACACTGCATTTGCAAGTGGACAAACATTTTGTTATTTCCAAGGAGGTGTTCAATCTCAATAGTTAAGAAACACGATGGCAAGGCTAGTGACATATACTGGGGAAGCTTTAAGAATCCTAAGAACAAAACAGCAATTATCAGCTCAATTGTCTCTAATAATCATAGAGGGCCAAGAGCCCCATTTAATGGGCCAAGATTAGCTTCGCCAAATTAGATTAAATTGGACATCTTTACGATCAACAATGAAAACTTCTATGATACTTAAGAAAAAACAAGAGGTTTTCCAAGATGAGTTAGACAAGATTCAGGGCCTAAAATCAAAAATTTACACCCAATTTCTACAGAGCCTGACCTGGTACCCTGTCTTACCTGAGGAGCTTGAGTGTGAAGTCAAGTGTCAAATAGTGAGCATGTGTCAAATAGTGATCACAACTCTGTCTGCTTTAGGATATTAATGGAAAAGGACGAGACCTGCCCAAAAGGGAAGGTATTTAACTGGGGGAGGGCTAGATACAGCCAGATTAGGCAAGATCTTAAAGATACCGACTGGGATAAGCTTTTCGAGGGCAGGTCGACAAGGTACATGTGGGAGTCTTTCAAGGGAAAACTAAACTCTCTGCAGGAAAGATACGTGCCGGCAAGGAGGAAGGATGGGAAAGGTAGGATTAGAGAACCGTGGCTTACCAGGGATATTGAGGACTTGATCAGGAAGAAGCGAGAGGCTTACATTAGATCTAGGCAACTGGGGACTGAGACAGCGCTGGAAGCTTATAGAGAGTGTAGACGGGATCTTAAAAGGGGTGTTAGAAAGGCAAAAAGGGGCCACGAGGTGGCTCTGGCAGGTAGGATTAAGGAAAATCCAAAGGCATTTTACTCCTATGTAAGGAGCAAAAGGATGGTTAGAGGCAAGATTGGACCTCTCAGGGACAGAGGAGGGGATCTATGCTTAGAGCCTGAGGGAATGGGGGAGATCCTGAATGAATACTTTGCGTCGGTATTCACGCAGGAGACTGGCCAGATGTCTGTTGCTGATGTTGACAAAGTTGAGGATGGGTTGAGGGGAATAAAGATTACGAGGAAAGAGGTGTTGGTGCTGTTAGGCAGCTTAAAGACATATAAAGCTCCGGGTTCTGATGGCATTTACCCCAGGCTGCTAAGGGAGTTGAGGGAAGACCTAGCTGGGCCTCTGACGCAAATCTTTGTCTCTTCCTTGGACACAGGTGAGGTCCCAGAGGACTGGAGGATAGCAAACGTAGTACCGTTGTTTAAAAAAGGTCAGAGGGATCACCCAGGGAACTATAGGCCGGTGAGCTTGACTTCAGTTATAGGTAAGCTAATGGAGAGGATCCTTAGGGACAGGATGTATGAGCATCTGGAGCGCTGCGATCTGATCAGGGATACGCAGCATGGCTTCGTCAAGGGGAAGTCTTGTCTTACAAATCTAGTGGAATTTTTTGAAGAAGTGACAAAAACAGTTGATGAAGGACAGGCTGTTGATGTCGTCTACATGGATTTCAGTAAGGCGTTTGACAAGGTTCCTCATGGTAGACTGATAGAGAAGGTGAAGGCGCATGGGATACAGGGTCGGGTATGTAGATGGGTCGAAAACTGGCTCGGGAGGAGGAGACAGAGGGTAGTAGTGGAAGGCTCTTTTTCCGACTGGAAGCCTGTCACTAGTGGAGTGCCACAAGGCTCAGTACTAGGTCCTCTTCTATTTGTGGTCTACATAAACGACTTGGAAGTTGGGGTAGGTGGTGAGATCAGCAAATTTGCTGATGACACCAAGATGCTTGGATTGGCGGGTACAGAGGAGCAGTGTCAGGCAATACAACAGGACATAGACAGGTTGGTAGACTGGGCAGATAGATGGCAAATGGAATTTAATCCGGATAAATGCGAGGTGATGCATTTTGGCCGGAAAAAATGTAGAAGAGAGTTATAGGATAAAAGGTAAAACTATACGGAGCATAGAGACGCAGAGAGACTTGGGGGTGCAGGTTCACAAGTCTCTGAAGGTGTCCTCACAGGTGGAGAAGGTGATAAAGAAAGCGTATAGTATGTTAGCTTTCATAGAAAAGGGTATAGAATACAAGAGTAGGAGTTTGATGTTGCAATTGTATAGAACGTTGGTTAGGCCTCACTTGGAATACTGCGTCCAGTTCTGGTCGCCGTACTATCGGAAGGATGTGGAGTCCTTGGAGAGAGTGCAGAGGAGGTTTACCAGGATGCTGCCTGGTATGGAAGGACTGTCTTATGAGGAACGATTAAATAGACTGGGGTTGTTTTCCCTTGAAAGACGTCGGCTTAGAGGGGATCTAATAGAGGGGTATAAGATTATAAGGGGTATAGATAGAGTAAATGGTGGTAAACTTTTTCCACTTTCAGAAATGGATAGGACGAGGGGTCATGGCCTTAGGGTGAGGGGGGCTATGTATAAGACGAATATTAGAGGGCAGTTTTTCACACAAAGGATAGTGGGGGTGTGGAATGCACTGCCGAGTAAGGTGGTGGGAGCAGGCACGCTGGGGCTGTTTAAGAGTCTCTTGGACAGCCACATGAGTGTTATGCAGATAGAGGGATATAGTAGGACTGTATAACTATGGCTTTTTTTCCACAGGTAATTCGGTCCAACTTGACCAACAAGGAGCATGCATTCAGCAGGTGGTGCGAGGACAGCTGTTGGATGTTGATTCATGGGTTGCCTGGTGCTTCATGTCGTAAATGAGTGCTTTATGTGGACCATCTGAAGGGCACCATGACAGCTCAGAGACTATCGATGTGGCTGTGCAGACACTTGGAATTGGGCCGGTGTCTGCGGGAGTTTGCGCGGTCTCCCCGTGGTTGCGTGGGTTTTCTCCGGGCACTCCGGTTTCCTCCCACAACCCAAAAATTCGCTCTTAGGCTGATTGGGAAACAAATTGTCCCTACATTGAGATTCTTCCATATTAGGAATAACCTAAAATTAGAATAGGATAATGGAATTGTTACTATATAGTTATGACGGCGGCGTGGGCTCGTTGGGCCGAAGGGCCTGTTTCCCGTGCTGTGTTGCTCTAATCTAAAAAAAAAGAGGCTGTAAGAATTAGGCATCATAAGTCTTTTTCAGTTTTCAGAGTGGCAGCTCCGATTGTACTAGTGGTTAAGCTAGATGGAACCATCAGATCTACAAATTAAGTGTCAATCAAGCAGCAAAATTAGATTGATATCCATACAAAGAATAGAAGATTTGTACATCAAGTTAGCAGCAGGCTTAACTTAAACTTGATATGAGCCATGTGTATCAACAATTAGAGTTCAACAAGGCATCTAGAGAATTTGTTACAATCACCACCAACAAATGGTGGTTTTTGTTGCCACCAGTATTCCTGGCTGCCCTTTAGAGGGTCAGCACTGGATGCAATTTTCCAGTGCACGATGGAAAGCCTATCACAGAACTCTGCAAAGGTGTTGTCCATTCGATGATATGCCAACTACAAGAACATCCGAAGAGGAGCATCTGGTAAATCTCAAAGAAGTTTTAAAAAGATTTAAGAGTGAGGCTAAAAGGGAGAATTTATGTTCCAGGCTCATGAATAACGTATTTAGGATTCAAAGTAGACACAAGGGGGCTACACCCTATGGACAAGAAAATAAAAGCAATTAAGGAAGAACCGGCCCCCAGAAATGTGTCAGAATTGAAATCTTTTTTTAGCAATGGTGAATTATTGTGGAAAATTTATTCGTAATCCATTTACAGTATTGGCATCTCTACGCATACTGCTCAAGGAACAGTAGAGGTGGTATTAGAAAGAGCATCTGAAAGAGGTCTTTGAACAGATTAAACTTTCATCCTCTCTCTTAGTTCATCTTGAACACTTGAAAGAGATAATAATTACCTGCAATGTGTCTCCATATGGAATTGGAACTGTTTTTTCACACAAGATGCACGATGATGCAGAAAGGCCTATCACTTATGCCTCGATGAATCTGACTGATGCTGAAAAATTTTATTCTCAAATCAACAAAGAGGGACTATCCATTATCAGTATGTTTACTGATGATAATTCGTAATGGTCACTGGCCACAAACCTCTATTAGGCTTATATAAGAAAAATAAGGCCATTCCTCTTGTAGTTTCAGTGGGGATCAATACTGGGTTCTATTGCTAGTAGCCTATGAGTATACTTTCAACATAGGCCAGGTACACATTTCAAACTGGGATGCTTGAAGTTGCCTTTCCATATCCAAAAGAATACCATCTTCGCCAGTGACACAGGAATTGTTCTTGCCTTACACTTTCTCAATACGTTGCCTGTATCGGTGCGACAGGTCAAGTTTTAGATCCAAAAAGGCTCCATATTATCTTGCGTCAAATACATGGTCCTCCATGGCTGGCATTATGAAAGAAAGGATGAGTTAAGTTGTGAGGGCAGTGTATTATTATAGGGAGCAAATTGTCACTCCCATGCCAGCTAGAAAGTTATTGTTACATGTGTTACATTGTGCCCGTTCTGGGGTGATGAAGATGCTTGCATAAAGTTATGTGTGGTGGCATCAGGAATCTGGTCAATGTGACCAATGTTAAATGCAGCAAAGGTTACCATCTGCAGCCCTAATGCAACCTTAGGAGTTGCGAGGTTGACTACTGATTTTGTGGACCCATTCAGTGGCACCATGTTCCTGCTCATAATAGATACGCACTCCAGTTGGTTGAACATACGAAGTCCACATCCTGATAAGAAATAGTCAAAAATTGCGACACATTTGCCATCCATGGGTTACCTGAAGTGTTAATATTGGATAATGGCACTGCTTTCACTCGTGAAGAGTTCCAACATTTCATGAGAACCAATGGCATATTTGACTGCACCCTACTATTCTGTTTCCAATGGGCTGGCAGACAGAGTCATCCAAACATTCAATGCTGCCACAAAATAGAATATAGAACAATATAGCACAAACAGGCCCTTCGGCCCACGAGTTGCACCGATCACATCTACCAATCCACAGACCTATCTATAACCCCCTATCCTATTCTTTTCCATATACTCATCCAGAAGTCTTTTAAAAGACCCCAGTGAGTTTGCGTCAACAACCTCCGACGGCAGTCGGTTCCATTCACTCACCACCCTCTGAGTGAAAAACCTACCCCTGACATCTCTTTTGTATTTGCTTCCCTGCATCTTAAATCTGTGTCCTCTCGTAGTGACCATTTCAGCTCGGGGAAATAGTCTCTGAGAGTCCACCTATCTATTCCTCTCAACATTTTATAAACCTCTATCAGGTCGCCTCTCAACCTACGTCTCTCCAGTGAGAAGAGTCCCAGGTCCCTCAACCTATCTTCATAAGGCTGCCTCCCAATCCAGGCAGCATCCTTGTAAATCTCCTCTGAACTCTCTCAATAGCCTCTACATCCTTCCTATAGTGAGGCGACCAGAACTGCGCACAATACTCCAACTGGGGTCTGACAAGAGTCTTATAGAGCTGCATCATTACCTTCTGACTCCTAAACTCTATTCCTCGATTAATGAAGGCCAGTACACCATATGCCTTCTTGACGACTTCCTCCACCTGTGAGGCTGATTTAAGAGTCCTAAGGACCCGGATCCCGAGATCCTTCTGCTCTACAACACAGCTAAGACTCCTACCCCTTATATTGTACTCCTTCATCCCATTATTCCTGCCAAAATGGACCACTACACATTTATCCGCGTTGAAGTCCATCTGCCACTTCTCTGCCCAGTCTTGCATCCTGTCTATGTCCCGCTGCAACTTTTGACATCCCTCCAGACCATCCACAACACCACCGACCTTTGTATCGTCGGCGAACTTACTAACCCATCCCTTCACTTCCTCATCCAGGTCATTTATGAAAATGACAAACAGCAGGGGTCCCAGAACGGATCCATGGGGCACTCTACTGGTTACCGACCTCCATGCAGAACAAGAACCATCCACAACCACTCTCTGCCTTCTGCCGGCAAGTCAGTTCTGGATCCATGAGGCCAAAGCCCCTTGGATCCCATGCCCTCTCACCTTCTCCAGAAGCCTTGCACGTGGGACCTTATCAAATGCCTTACTAAAGTCCATGTACACTACGTCCACCGCCCTTCCTTCGTCAATGTGTTCAGTCACATTTTCGAAGAACTCAACTCGGTTCGTAAGGCATGACCTACAATTTTGCAAATAGTTCAATTGTTATTGAAATGTGTTAAAGAACTGTCTTCAGCCTTTCTACAAACCAAACAAGCCTAATTCCTGATCTCCCATAGACCAACAACTCATGTTACCACAGCTGTCAAGTTACTAATGGGCTTATTAGAAAAAGATTGGATCTTGCATTCCCTTATTTAGCGGGGACAACAGAAGCAAATTAGAACATAAACAACAAGCATCACGATTCCACATATATAAGAGAGGGCAGTTCAGGCAGACAACTTGATATATGTTAAGAATGATAGTGCTGGTCTAAATTGGATCCCTGAAATTGTCGTGCCAAGAACAGGTCCAATGTCATATGAAGTTCTTGTCCAAGAGAAAAGGGTAAAGAAACATCTGGACCATTTCAAAAGAACAGAATTGCACACAGAACCAGTGGGGCAATTCATGCCCTAGCTTGGCTTTCAGTGATATTGCTCTGGATGGAAATAGAGGAAGCGTCAAGAGGGAACTGGAGAAGTTATCTACATTGATGTATCTTTGTAAGTCAAGAGTTGACCCGTTGAAGTTCAAACTGAAGTTATCTTTACAATGTTGTAAATAGTTCAATCGTTATTGAAATGTGTTAAACAGGAACTCAAAGGGGAGGAATGGGGTTAGCATGCCCCTTTAAGGCCACTTCTCAGAGAGTTATGTGACTTGTTCAGCCACCCAGGGCAGAATGCGTGAATCTTGCAGGAGAAGCATGGGTTTTGCCTATTAGGAGTCTGGAGTAGTGGAGTACAGTAGCTTTTATATCGTTCTCTGCACATAGTTACTTACTTTAACAGACTGTTCATTCATTAATCTACTTGATAGTCTTTGAAAGATACTACACACAAAGAAAGCATTCCATGCATATTCAGACAAGTCCCTTTGATTTTTAGTTCAGTGAAGAATTTAGTACAGCAAAGAAAAAATTCATAAAATTGACATGATCTGAAATTACCCTGTTCACAGTTAAGTCAAATAGCCTGTACCAAACTGAAATGAAGTAATGGTACTGTTTGATTAACTGGAAAATGATGATGAAGCAGTTTTATGTTTCATTTCAATGTGTCCTCCTGCTTCACTAATTCTATGCTTTTAATTCTTCACTATCAGGATGTGGCCTAGTGATCATGTGACAGGAGGTAACTAATCATGGAAAATTTCCCAGGAGTCACTAATGGACTTATATAAAAGTCTCCACTGCGTGACCCAGCCTGTCCTATTGCCTTTTACCAGAGTGATGGAATAGTCTTCCTGATGCTATATCAAAATGAAGGCATAGCTTAGGAAACAGGTTTTTTAGGAAATCATTCCTTTCGATTGGTTTTCCACTCTAATTTTGAGCAATGCTAAAAAGACAACAGATGACTGAAATTATGGATAATTAACTGTATATTTGCTAAGTCTCTTCCCACAGGAAGACTATTTCGTTTATGTGGAATGCTGCAACTTCTGCTTGTTGTTTGAGGTGTGGATTTGGTAATATCTGGAAGAATGAAGCTATATTTGGGCTTTTGAGTTTGATGGATTTTCAAACTGTTTGTGGCATAGTTGGATGAACCCTAAGGTGCACACAACATTTTTGTATGTTTCTTTTTGTGGTAGAGACTACTTCCATGCTATTGAATTTAATGCCGTGTACCAATATAGCTGCCTGTGCAAATTCCACAGCTCAATCCTTTTGATCAGCTTGCTCAATGTCTCATACAGCTTTTAATATTTTGGTTCTCTCATCTTCAAAATAATTTTTTTCTGATATTTGCCACAGTTCCATGACCAACCAAAGAAGAACATTAGTACAGGCTAGTTAATGGGAGCTTTCCGTAACATTCACTCTTTTCAGACCTGGGATTAAACTTGTTGCACTCTATCCCAAACCCAAAACCAATTTCAAGCTGCTTGTCTTACCAACAGTAGCCATAAAGTAATTTTCCAGAGAGAAAGTGAAGCAATAATAGGGTTATGGTTCCAAAATGATCATGTGGATTATCGAATTGGAGAGCAAACCTGCCGCTCCTGGCTCTGGTGTAGTGATATTGTCACTGGACTGGTAATCCAGAAATCCAGGGTAATGCTGTGGAGATCTGGGTTCAAATCCCACCGTACCAAATAGTGAAATTTGAATTTAATTAAAATCTGGAATTAAAAGCCTAACAGAACAAAAAAGTATGCGTTAGGTTGATTGGCCATGGTAAATTGCCCTATAGAGTCAGATGGACTAACAGGATAAATACATAATGTTAAAAGGATATGGCCTGAGTGGGATTGTGGTCGGTTCAGGTTTGATGGGCTGAATGGCCTCCTTCTGCACCGTAGGGTTCTATGATTCTATGACCATGACACCATTGTTGCCTGTCGTAAAAGCCCATCTCGCAAAAGTCCTTTAGGGAAGGAAATCTGCTACCCTTATGTAGTGTGGCCTACATTTGACTTTAAACCACCAGTAAATGGAATTAAATGTCCTTTGAAATGAACTAGCAAACCAGTAGTTCAAGTGCAATTAGGGATGGGCAATCTTAACAAGTGACCCAACATGGCATGAAAGAAGAAAAAAAAACTTTGCCCTCTTATTTTTGATCTTTTTATGATCCGGAATCTGTTTCCCCTATGTGTCCCAGCTATCCTTACAACCCTTTTTATTCAAGGGTGAAACATTTGCAATTCTCTCATCCTCTGGCACCTCTCTTGAGTTTAAGGAAGACTGTAAGATTATGGCCAGCACCCTTGCAATTTCCACTCTTCCTTCCTTCAATTTCCTTGGATGCATCAATTGTATTTTCTACCTGACGCCTGTCATAAGCACACCTTTTCTTTATTTTTTGGTCAAAGGATAAGTATCCATCTTCATGACGATAAGAGTATCAAACTTTAACTTATGTCTGGATGCCAACATAATAAATTTCATTTAGCAGTATAAACATGAATGAGCTACGTAGCTCACCAGCATTACATCACTTCCAAACCACTGCTGTTTAATACATGCACACACTTCTGCTGAACTACCCCTCGATAGATATGTGTCCTCTAACCTCTAGGGGGCTAAGGGGAGTGGATCTTTACTGCAGGAAATCAGTAGAGACAGCCCAAATATAATGGCCCCACACATAGACATAAGTCACTGAAGTTACCATAAATTTGTGATCTTGGCACTCTGTGACAGGGCCATGAGTGCACATTACGATAGTTCAACAGGGCAAGCAATCTCAGCTAATCCCTTTGTCATGACATTTATGGAAGGGCCACCAAAGAATGAATGCCCAGCCATGTCTCACAGCTTTGTGAACACACATGTACCACTCATTTGAATATCCAATAAAGTCTGAATGCAAAAATAACACTGTAACCTTTAGGAATGAGATCTTTTTCCGTCCCCTTCAGTCAGCAATGATTGCCAACACAATGCATGCCAGTGACTAAATAAGTCCCAATAAATCCACATGCTGCATACTTTAATCAAGTAAAAGGAATATAATATGAAATAAATACATGAAGTGCACAGTGGCTGAATATCCATGTCATCTCTCTGAACTCTCAAGGTCTTAACTTTTCTCTTACACCCACTAACTTTGATATCCACAGCCATGATGCAGGCAGGCTGTTGAGTTTGATGTCCCATGTCTATGATAATTTTGGCAGAGTAGAAGTCTCATAATACCAGACTAAAACCCAATAGGCTTATTTGGCAGTACAAGTTTTCAGAGTCTCACTCCATCATCAGGTAAGAAGACTCCTGAAGAAGGAGCGAGACTCCGAAAGCTTCTGCTGCCAAATAAACCTGTTGGACTTTAACCTATTGTTGTGAAGCTTCTTACTGTACTTACTCCAGTCCAACGCCGCCATCTCCACAACATAATTTTGGCTGTCATCTTCTGGTGGGCTTAGGCCTTGAGGGTTACTGCCAACTGGGAGTATCATGCACGGGTGCAGGGCATCTTTCCCAGCCCTATGGACTGGAGACACTGAGATCACTGGCAGACAAGTGACTGCTCATCGTGGGTGTTCCCTGAGAGGACACCCCCAGGCAGCTGGTGTGTGCTTTTCCAACAAAGTGGTGTGCTTGACATGATACTGACTCCCTGAGGAGAAGGGGCAATTAGGTGAATGAAGAAAGTGAGGTTAAAGAGCGCCAAGTGGAGATGCTAAAGAATACTTCCATTGGCTTGGAGAGGTAATTGGTTGCTCCCCTGTCTCCTGTTTACAGAATTTGCATGCTTGTCCAGGCAGTTGTTTTATATTTTTCATGCAGACATTTCCTGCCCAGTCCTGCAACCTAATTACACCTGGCCTCCACCCTTTAAGTTTCTATTGTGAGTGCATACATTCAGGCTTCTGCCATGCAACCAGAATTTGCATCCATTTCTAGTTCCATCATTTAGGAACCTCACATTTAGAATTTAATTCTGCCCTCAGGAAGAATGAGTTTTGTATGTGCCACTAGCTTCATCTTGAAGGTTGTGATATAATGAATATCTATGGGATGCAAATACTGGACAAGAATTACCAGCCACCACCCAGAAGAAAAATAAAATAGTTTGGACCAATATTCTTATTTCCCCATTTTATTGATGTTCCATTGTAAAGCATAAGAGATCAGTTCAGACCTGCTTTCTTATTTCCCCATTTTATAGCTTTTCCTTCTGGGCAGTATTGAATTACTGCAGATGTAATTTCAAAAATTCAACCCAGCATCAGGAACCTGAAATTTCTGTTCACATCCAAATAAATCTGACTACTTTCCTCACTTCCCATTCCCAGAAATTCTATTGTATTCTGTCCAAAGTGGAAGTGAAGAAGCAACATGGTCAGAAAAGATGCTCTTTCAGATCCAGAAACCAGTTACCAGTTAAAGATTTTGATGTCCCGAATGTCTATTTGATGTAGTTATGTTCAGCAAAATCCCTCTGGCCTGTTCCAGCTCCACCAATGTGATCTCAATGAAACACAAACACTTAACATGTACAAAAACAACTGTCGAGCAATGTAACACACTTGGGGTGGAAGCAGCTCTGAGGAATTTCCCGACCACTTTGTAACTCTACAGATTTGGAAATCGCAGTCATAGAATCCCCACAGTGCAGAAGGAGGCCATTTGACACTTTGAATCTGTACCGACCACAATCCCACCCAGGGCCCTATTCCCGTAACGCCACATATTTACCCTGCTAATCCACTGACAGTAGGGTCAATTTAGCACGGCCAATCAACTTAACCCACACTTCTTTGGCCTGCACCTTACATCAACGTCCCAAACACATAATCTGGAGTTAAGAATCCTTTTGGTTATAATGTGTACTGAATTTATATATCTGTATCAAGGTTTTCCTCTATTCAATACTTCTATCAGCATCTTAAATGCATTCTTTATGTCCTGTATGAATCATAATTTGACTGCCATATGTTTTATAACCTTTTGCTCTTTGTAAATTTTGACCTTTGTACCAAAATCATGTTTACTATTAATATACACAGCATATTACCATCAGTAAAATCTCATCTGGATTTCAATGATTGTTTATATAGATCTGCAAATCAGTATAAAAGAATGATGACTTTGTGAATTTTAGTTAGCTGAACCAGGAATATTGCCAAGCTAACCTCTTGCTCAGTTTAAATGAAATAAGAATTTTGATTATTTTCTGCAAAGTAAGCTATTTTCTCACTTAGAACAATTCACATTCACTATATTGTTACCAACGTACTTGTGAAAAACGGTGCTAGAATAAGATTATTTTCACGGAGAATTAAACTTTTGGTCACCATCGTTCAAATACAAAAGTAGTGATGACTAAGTTGGAGAAAATCATGGCCAACTATGAGTGAAATTAAATGAGAGCTATCACTTGCATGCCTCATTTTTTAGAGAATCTAGAACTAGGGGATCATAGTGTCAATTAAACTGTCAGGGAGAAATCTCTTCACTCAGACATTTATGAATCTTTGAAATTCTTCAACCCAAAGGCTGCTGTTATTCAGTCATTAAGTATATTCAGTTCTGAAGCAGATAGATCTTCAGGCTCTAAGGGAATCAAGGGAGATAGATATAAAAGTGATGTTCAAATAATAGATCAACCATGATCTTATTGAACAGTAGACAGGTTTGACTGGCCACATACTCTCCTCCTGCTTCTATTTATTATGCTCTTATGCTATGTAACCAAATACTAATTAATAAATAAGTGTTATGGTACCAAGCTGCACAAACCAAGAATGTTAAAGCTCAAGTCATTTTCTAAGCTGGGATGCTGCAATCATTCTCAGGGCGTAATCTTACCAGCCATTCATAGAATATAGAACATAGAACAATACAGCACAAACAGGCCCTTCGGCCAATGAGTTGCGCCGATCACATCTACCAATCCACAGACCTATCTATAACCCCCTATCATATTCTTTTCCATATACTCATCCAGAAGTCTCTTAAAAGACCCCAGTGAGTTTGCCTCAACAACCTCCGACAGCAGTCGGTTCCATTCACAATGTATTCCATTCACACCAATCTCCCGCTGCAGTGAGGTCAGAGAAATTGACACGCAGCCAAATCTCCGTTCACTGCAGCAGGATGGGAAAATCTCACCAGCATGGATGGTGGGTATTTCGGCTTCATGTTTACAGTCTGTCCAGGGGAAAATTAGCTACATATCCCGATCCTGGTTGGATTCACTGCTGACAGTGTGAGTGAGGAAAATATTAAAGTCAATCGCCATACAACAGCAAAATACTGCAGGTGTTGAAAATCTGAAATAAAAACAAAAAACAAGGGAAATACTCAGCAGGCCAGGCAGCACCTGTGGAGGTTAAAGTCAAATCTGCTTCTTGTGTACCATTCCCCCTTCAAATCTAGCCAAACTTAGTTAATATTGTCCTAGCTGACATATAAAAATTGTTCATGGAGGGGAAACTACTGTAGATGCCAATGAATCTGTACCTCAACTTGAGGCAGGGCCTCAGGAGAGCCCAGGTAAAGGGAAAAAATTCATGCAGAGTATATATTGATAATTATCCAAAATCTTTCTCTGCTCCCAGGAGCCAGCAGAGCTAACTGTGTAAGTCATTAGGGCTGTCTTCTGCATCACACTGCATGTATGTCAGCTAATATATGCAAAAAAAACCTACTTAGCTCCTTATCGGTTATGTAAAATTAATAAAGCTTCACTCCTTGTATTTGGGAGTGAATGCAGTTCAGAGAGAGCTCAGCAGCATATTTTTGGTAGCATCAAACTGAAACCTATCTGGAAAATAGTACAATCACACACAGGAGATTATCTGTCTCAAATTGCCTGCAGACTTTACGATGCAAAATGAATATTCACTGTTGTGTGAGAGATGGAAAAGAATTGGCCCAGATTTTGCTGGAGTGGGCATCTTGCAGCTTGCCGCATTAGTCACAATTTTCCCTTAAGCTTCTGCTCGAAATATCTTTGCGCTGCAAGTTGCCGGGAGTGCGATTTGATAATGGTGCAGCAAGGGCACTGCGGCACGTGATTATCTCAGTGCAGGATGAGGTCAACAAGCTAGTTCCTTAATCAATGATATTAAAAGTTTGAAAAAGATCTGGAGGAAATGAGAAAGCATGAATTATCGTAGCATTTTCCCAGTCAGGTGGAGGCAGGTTATTTGTGGGAAGGAAAAGTCCCAGAATTTACATTGTTTTAGGATCCCAACATCATTGCACTCTCTTCCCTCTTTCCCTGGAGTATATTCCAAGTTATGTGAGTAACTAGTGGGAAAGAAATTGAGGTGAATAAATGGTTAATTGAGAGGAGTTTCTGTGAACCTGACAACCTGTTAAAGCTTTGGTCAAGTACTGGCTATTGAGAGACTGCTGTTCAAAGCAAATCTTCTCAGACAGAGTACTTTCATTGCTTATCGGAACAACATGGGAAAGAAAAGCAGTAGTATAGCATTCAGCCCATCCATCGAACCTGTTCTGCCAGTGAAGAAAATCATGGCTGATCTGATTGTGACATTAGCTTAACTTACCAATTTTTTTATTCATTCATGGGACATGAGCGTCACTGGCTGGCCAGCATTTATTGTCCATCCCTAGTTGCCCACGGGTAGTTGAGAGTCAATCACATTGCTGTGGCTCTGGAGTCACATATAGGCCAGATCAGGTAAGGATGGCAGATTTCCTTCCGTAAAGGACATTAGTGAGCCTTTTCCCCGTAACTCTCAACTCCCTTGCCGACAAACTCTGTTTAATTCATTTTTAATATGTTCAATAACTCAGTCTCCACTACTCACTGTCTAAGAGAATTCCAAAAACTAATGATTCACTATGAAAAGAAAGTCCTCCTTATTTCTATTTAAATAGACGATCCATTATTTTAAACAATGTCTCCAAGTTCTAGATCCCCATGAATGAAAACATTCTTTCAGCACCTATCACCTCAAGCCCCATTAGAATCTTAGATGTTTCAATAAGGGCAGCTTTCATTCTTCTAAATTTCATTGAGTACAGATCCAACCTGCTCAATCTTTCCACATGCAACTCAAATGCAAATGCTACCGAGAGAGTGCAGTGAAGGTTTACCAGACTGATTCCTAGGATAGCAAGTCTGTCATTTGAGGAGAGACTAAGTTGGTTTATATTCACTATAGTTTAGAAGAGAATCTTATAGAAATTTAGAGTTTAGATGGGATCTCATAGAAATTTATAAATTCTGATGGGTTAGACAGGGTGGATTCAGAAATAATGTTCCCAAAGGTGGGAAAGTCCAGAACTAGGGGTCAAAGTTTGAGGATAAGGAATAAACCTTTTAAAACTGAGGTAAGGAAAAATTTCTTCTCCCAGAGGGTGGTGAATGTGTGGAATTCACTACCACAGTATAGAGTTGAGGCCAAAATGTTGTATAATTTCAAGGAGAAATTAGATATTGCTCTTGGGGCTAAAAGGATCAAGGGATATGGGAGAAAGGGGGATCAGTATATTGAATTTGATGATCAGCCATGATCAAAATACTATACTCCTTATACACCTAACACTGTGTGGCCAAATTTCCCTCCAATTCAATTTTCAAGTTTGCTGACGAAACCATCACAATGGGACAGATCTCAAACGATGATGTGACAGATTACAGGAATGAGATAGAGAATCTGGTGAAATGGTGCAGCGATAATAATCCCTCCCTCAATTTCAACAAAATGAAGGAAATTGTCATTGATTTCAGAAAGCATAAAGGAAAACATACCCCTGTCTACAACAATGGGGACGAAGTAGAAAGGGTCAAGAGCTTCAAGCGTTTAGACATTCAGATCACCAACAATCTGCTCTCGTCCTCTTTTGCCAACACTATAATTAAGAAAGCCCACCAACGCCTCTATTTTCTCAGAAGACGAAGGAAATTTGGCATGTCAGCTATGACTCTTACCAACTTTTATAGATGCACCATAGAAAGCATTCTTTCTAGTTGTATCACAGATTGGTATGACTCCTGCTCTGCCCAAGACTGCAAGAAACTACAAAAGGTCATGAATGTAGCTCAATGCAAACCAGCCTCTCATCCATTGATTCTGTCTACACTTTCTGCTGCCTCGGCAAAGCAGCCAACATAATTAAGAACCCCACCTACCCCAGACGTTCTTTCTTCCACCTTCTTCCATCAGGAAAAAGATACAAAAGTCTGGGGTCAAGTACCAACTGTCTCAAGAACAACTTCTTCCCTGCTGCTGTCAGACCTTTGAATGGACCTATCTTGTATTAAGCTGATCTTTTTCTACATCCTAGCTATGATTGTAACATTACATTTCGCACTCTCATTTCCTTCTGTACGAATGATATGCTTTGTCTGTATAGTGCGCAAGAAACAATACTTTTCACTGTATACTAATACATGTGACAATAATAAATAAAATCAAATCAAAATGAATGCTGGAACAGGCTAAGAGGACCAAATGGCCTACTCCTGCTTCAATATTTTCAATATTTCATTCCAAAAATCAGCCTACTAAACCTTTTTTCAATGCAAATAACTGCTTTTGAAAATGTCCTTTCATCCATGGACAAGATTCTAAGTGACAATCATGAGAAGCTTTCCACTGACTACATTAAATTTCTATCAAAAGTAAACTTTTTAGAAAAAAACATGATAGGATATGGTTATCAGTTGCAAGATGAGCATTTACTGCCCTTCTCTAATTGTTCCTTGAGAAGGTGAAGATGAACTGCCTTTTTGAACTGCTGAAGTCTTTGTAGTGAAGTTAATCCCACAGTGTGATCTGATTTGATTTATTACTGTATGTATTAGTAACAGTGAAAAATATTGTTTCTTGTGCTCTATACAGACAAAGCATACCGTTGAGAAAAGGAAAGAAGAGGATGCAGAATGTAATGTTACAGTTGTAGCTCAGATGCAGAGAAAGATCAACATAAGATAATCTACCTAACCTAGTTTAGGTTAGAGGGTCATTAGAGTGGTTCCACTGGTTGGTGTAAAATCGAGGGCCAAAGGGCCTGTACTGCGCTCTAATGTTCTATGTTCTAAGTATGTCCTTCCTAAAGTGGGATGACCAAAACTATGTCGAGTACTTCTTGATGTTGTCTCACCAATGTCCTGTACAATTGTAGCAAGATTTTCCTCCTTTTATAGTCTATCTCTCTTGTAATAAAGGCTAAAATTCCATTCACTTTCCTAGTTATTTGCTACACGTACATGCTGAATGTTGTTGGTTCATATACAGGTACATCCAAATCTCTCCATATCACAACAATCTACAGTCTCTCATCATTGAAGTAATATCCTGCTTTTCTGTTCTTCCTGCCAAAGTGGACAACCTCATACTTTTGCAAATTATAATCCATCTGCTTTGCTTTTTTACCACTCAATGTATCTATATCCCTCTGTAGACTTTTTTAACCTTCCTACAATTTGCTTTCGTACCTATATGTATTTGGTAAATAAATGGTTATTCCCTTAATCCAAGTCATTAATATAGCTGAGGCTCCAGCAATGATCCCTGTGGCAGTCCATTAGTTACCAAATGCCATTCTGAAAATGACCCATTATTTTCCCCACTTTATGTTTCCTATAAGTTAGCCATGCTAATATATCATCCTGACAGCATCAGCTCTTATCATGTACAGTAACATTTTATGTGCCATTTTGTCAAATCCAAATAGTGACTGGTTCTCTTTTTTTCACCTTTCTTGTTCCATCATCAAAGAACTGACAAGAACTGCCAATTCCATAAATATTATTCACCTGTCTAGAGCACTTCACTTTCAGTTGAGCTTCCCTATTATCAGCTTTCAATATGGTTGGTATGGGATTGTTCTATGCAGATTCACCTTCCAGTTCTGCTAAAAGGCAAGAGCAGAAGCAAAAACACAAGCTGCTTTTTCCTCATCCACACGCCATCAGCAGGCAAAATCGGGTGGACGCCAAGATCCAGCACCAAGGAGATGAGATCATCTACACTGACTCTACAGACAGAGCACCTCTCTCAACATATCTGAATACCAGTGCCTTAGCAAGTTCAGGGTCAAATGGCAGTTTGCAACCCCAGCTTCTCTGATCAATTTATGAAACTGCTCTCGTGAATTTTTTCTGCACTTCTTGAAAGCCTTCATATCCTTCTTCAAGTGCTGTTCCCAGATTTGGACAATTCACTTTGAAATCAAACCAGTGTTTTTTTTAAGGCTGACCTTAACTTTCTTATTTGTGCGCCCATATAGTTCTATGTATAAATCCCAGAATCCTGTATGTCTTTTTGATTTGATTATTGTCACATGTATTAGGATGCAGTGAAAAATATAGAAGGAAAGGAGAGAGTGCAGAATGAAATGTTACAGCATAAGTAATGTTTAGGGAAAGAGCAACTTAATCGGAGGTAGGTCCATTCAAAAGTCTGATGGCAACAGGGAAGAAGCTGTTTTTGAGTCAGTTGGTCCATGATCTAAGACATTTGTATCTTTTTCTCAGTGGAAGAAGGTGAAAGAGAGAATGTCCAGGATGGGGTGGGGTCTTTGATTATGCTGGCTGCTTTTCTGAGGCAGTGTGAAGTGTAGACAGTGCCAATAGGTGGAAGGCTGATTTGAGTGATGGACTATTCTCATGAGTTTTTTATGCACCTTTTCGCCCCTTCTCAATTTTCCCACTATGATGATTTCTGCAGTTCTCGCTATTCCTGTACCACCTCTGGAACTTATTTTAAATAGCCTTTCCTCATTCTTCCTGCCAAAATGAATTACTTCACCCTTCTCTACACTAAATTTCATCTATCAAATGTACATCTATTCCATCAGCTTGCCTTTGTCCTCTTGGAATTTATCACTATCCTCCTCACAGTTTTACAATACTTCCAACTTTTATGGCATCTGCAAATTTTGAACACCACATCTGGATGATTAGTATGTAACAAGTAAAAGAGTGGACCTGGTGCCAACCCCCAGGAAAACTCACTGTTTTTTTTCCTCAAGTTAGAAAAAAGAAGTTCATTACTATTGCATGTTTCCTGTCACTCAGTAAACTATGTGCCAATGCTCTTCACTGCCCCAATCATTCCATGAATTTCAACTTTGCTGGCAAATCTGTAAATACACAAATTATCAAATGCCTTTTGGAAATTGATGTACATCAATTATATTCTACAATTCATCTTTATCAAATCTACCCTGGCTTTCTTTACCCAAAGGGTGGTTCGGGAGTGGAATGCCCTGCCTGCAGCAGTTGTAGATGCGCCAAGTTTGGTGGCGTTTAAGAGGTTAGTTTATAAGTATATGGAAGAGAAGGGAATGGTTTAGTTTGGAGGGGCATTGCTTTTTATATTGGTCGGCGCAACATCGAAGGCCGAAGGGCCTGTTCTGTGCTGTGCTGTTCTATGTTCTATGTTCTAAATCATATTCGAATAAGTGACTATTAATTTTACCCTGGATTATCAATTCCAAAAGATGTCCTATTACTGAGGTTTAAATGACTGGTCTGCAATTGCTAGATTTATCTTTACATTCACTTTTGAACAGGGCAAATACAATAGAGTTTTATTTTGAGTTTGAGAGTTATTTCGTTAAATTAGAAACTAGTGTCTTAAATTTGACTGAAGCAAACTATATAGATATGAGAAATGAGATAGTCATTTGGTAGGACAAAACTTCAGCATTGCTTAAAAAAAAAGCATTTTGTCAAAATTTTGATCTTACACTCATCAGGGCAATATCAAGAATACCTGTGTTGGAGGAAATAAAAACTTTATATCGTATGAGAAGAGAGTGCCAATTGGTTGTCTAGTGGATTCTGATTGGTTGAGGCATTGCCATGAGAATACACCACATGATGGTGACTGACAGTTAACTGCCAATAATTGTTTGAAATTTGAACCAGGCAGCTTAACTCTGATTGGTCAAGACATTGCCCTGTGGAATGAGCCAACAAATGACTATCTCTTCCCAACCTATCAGCATCCTCTTTGCATGTAGTATAAAGTTGTCATTTTCTCCAAAATTGGTTTTCTTTAATGGTTTTCTGCTCTATCTTAAAGATACTGTTAGATCAAAGGAAGAGATTTGTAACTTTGCTTATATGAGTAGTAAGTCTGGGGATTGGTAGTATTTTGAAATTCAGTAAAAGCTGACAAAGAAATTGGTACAAAAAGAGATAAGAGACCAAGAAAATAACCAAGCAAGAAACAAAGAAAAATATTAAAAGAATTTCTGTAGTTATGTAAAAAAATTAACAAAAGTAAAGCAGAATCAGAGATTGGGGAAATTATGATGGTGCAAACAGCCCCTCTGGCACCAAGTACACATCAAAGGAGGATTGGAAGTTCATGGTCAGGCACTTTTTTTATTCCCTGTCCCTTACTTTACATGTGATCCAGTTCTGGTAATATATCAACATTAAGAGCAGCCACGCTTTTCTAATATCTTCACTTTACCAACTTTGAGCCAACCCGTATCTCAACTTCTTCCTCTTATATTATGACTTTGACAATCTTCCTCCATGATAAAGACAATTGCAAATTATTCATTTACTACTTGAACCATGCTCTTTACCTCCATATGTCATTCATCTTTTTGGTCCCTAATCGACACTCCTCCTCTTACTGCTCTTTTACTATTTATATGACTATAGTAGATCTTTAGATTCCATTCAATATTACCTGCCAGTCTCTTCTCATATTTTATGTATCACGTATTATGCATTTATTTACCTGTACTGTAAATTTAATTAGAACTAATTGCATTCTCTCTCAGGCTGACCTCATCTATTTCTTATTCTTGTGCCATCTGTCTCTTCCATTCCTTTGTGCACCTTGTTTCTTTTTTCTAATTTTTAAAATTCATTTATGGGACATGAACGTCACTGGCTGATCACTATTTATTGCCCATCCCTAGTTGTCTTTGCTATAACTTGGTTCCCATTCCCCTCGTAAGTTAATTTAAATCCTCCCCTCTCAAAGTGCACGTGAAAAGAAATAAAGGGAGAAATAGAAAAAAATAAATTGGGACAGAGAGGGTGAAAGGAGACAAAAAGGGAAAATAAATGTAAAATACCTCTGAGAACAACTTACCAGCTGTAGAAATAAGACTCCATAATTTATATTGCTCCCATTATGGAGCAATTGGGTAACTTTGCCGGAATTAAATTGCATTAAAAAGGGTAGTTACGCTGTTAAGTACCAGCCATAACTTACAACAGTCAGATTAATTGGCAATTACTGTACAAATGCAACACCTTCATGGAGTTCATGAGAATATTGAGCAAGCTGTCATTTTTTCATGGTCAATGGCAGGGGACACAAATAGTGTGCTAACTTTTACCATTAATGTGTATCTTCCTCAACATCATTGTTGGAGGACTTAAGCATTATTAATGACGAACATCATTAAACTTGCCATTATATTGGCAGTAAATAGTAACCCATTGGTTATCACTGTACTTAGCAATGATATAAATTGGCCCATACTGGCTCTTTATCAAGTAATTTGGTTTAGCTTGAATCTTTAAGAATTAACCTAGAAACATTTGGCTTATAATTGGGAGCTTATAATTTCTGAATTGAATTTTGTGGAACTGTGATGTATTTTTGAGGTTAAGAGATGATTCTGCTGGAGTATGTTGAAAGGAAATCATGAGAGGCAAGTTGGAAGTGACTGCCTTGTGTTTGTTATTTAAAGAAACTTGGCTATACCAAATTTCACACAAATGATTATGAAAGGATGTCTGCCTTTTTCTTCACAAGCTTGTTGCCAGTTTTCTACACTCTGATGTAATCCATGTTTGTCCAACCTTTTCATTTGGAGGCCACATTTCCGTTCTTTAATTCTCATTCAAGGAGCCAATGAGCAAACTTTGGAAAGGTAGGGTTTGGCACAGCATGAAACTGAATTTCAAAAACCAGTTGAGGTATTAATCAAAGAAACAATTGCTGAGCAAAAATAAAGCAATGTCATAGCACTAAATTGTTAAATTAGAAAAGGAGTGATTAATAATAATAATGACAGTATGAGAGGGGTAGGGGGTGTGTGTGCGTGTGTGTGCATGTGTGTGCCAGATTCTCTCCCAGTCTCAGGGTGCTCACTCATTCATCTTCAATGTATATATGTGTTGGTGTGTGATGTTGAGAGTGAACGATAAACCTGAAATTATGAGTAAGGCAGATGCACACTTGCTGTCTCATTCCTACAAACACAGATACAGTTTGTTATAATGTATAATGTGAAATATGCACTAAGACATCTGAATTTGACAACCCAAGTGTGATATGCTTTGTACATCACACTTGTTAATTTTTGTGTCCAACGTATCAATTTGATGCACCTAGCATGTATGTGAAGAGATTTAAAATGCTTTCCACTTTTGTGTATCTGTTTGCATCTCATTTCCAGCCTACACCACTGGCTAACACAATGCAAAAAAGGCCAAATGTGAAAGTCTCTTCCTGTCAGGACACAATCTCTCCATTGGCAAGTTTTTAGCTGTGTTTCCTTGAGGCAACACATGGAAAGTAGCCCCCTCATGGCTACTGCTTAAAGCTTCAGAGCAATTTGGAGGAGCCAGTGGGATGGAAACATGAACCAAACTCCCAGCTGTGGACCAATAGCTCCACTGCTGCAGATACTTCAACAGAGTTGAAGATTAAGGAAGTAAACTCTGACAAAAAAATCTGGGGTGGATGTCGAAATACATCGTTTTACCCGCAACTCCCGCAACCAAGCTGATGCTAATGGTGCTTTGTATTCTATGGATTCAGCTGGGGAAGTTGAAAGGAACTTGCAGATGTTTGGTCAGTTCAGGGTCCCTATATGTTCTGCCTGTCAGCGGAGACAGCTGTTATGAGTCCAACTCAATGGCGAACGGGCACTATAGTGGTCTCAGGGACCATCATGTCGCACTGGTCAGCCACCATCCACCTCAAGTTGAGCAGCCCAAGATTATAAGGTGTTGGCCCACCATAATCCTTCTGCTGTAATTGGTGTCTGGAGTTTTGAGCTCTGTTCAACAAATGGATGGAATCTATTGCACCAGGAAAACAAGTTAAATAAATGAAAAGAAAGAAGATGCCCCAACTCTTCAATTTGCAAGTTGAATGTCAGCACCACATATATAGAACTGATAAGATCAGAATGAGAATCTTTGCTGATGACTGAACATTGTTCAGTCATCACTTGTGACTCCATAGTATTGGAGTGGCAGCCATGAGTACCGTCCACAAGATATACAGCAGGATCTCACTAAAGTTCCTGAAGCATCACCTTCCAAATTCATGAGTGCTATCATCTAGGAAGACAAGAACAGCGGATACTATAGAATATCATCTTTCTTTCACAGTTGCTGGGTCAAAATCCTAGAACTCTCTCCTTAACAACACTGTGGATATATCAACATCTCAGGGGCTGCAGTGTTTCAAGAACAGCTTACCATCACTTTCTCAAAGGCAGTTAGGGATGAGTAGTAAATGTTGACCTTGCCAGACTTGCCCACACTCTGTAAATGGAAAAAAGTGACTTGTGGCTGCTCGATTTGATGAGCGATGATCAACATAAAGTGAATAAGCCAAACAAAGTCAGAGATTCCCGACGAGAGAGCAGACTTGTGAGAGTGAATTACTGAAAGAAAAACATTACAGCCGGAATTTTACTGACCCGCCCACTACAGGAATCAGTGTGAGTGAGGGGCAGAGCATGGGAAGGCCCATTGACCTCAGGTAGAATTTTACAGTTTTGGGATGAGTGAGGCCATAAAATCCCACCTGAAATGTTCATCCAGCAGGGAAAGAATTCAGAGGAAATGCATGAGTAGGGTGTAAGCTATAAAAAAACCAATCATCATTTTTCTGCTCTATCTTCCGTACATTGAGAGTTGAGTACTATGATGGTATCTTGTACATGCTCCATTTTGCTTCTGCACTGTATGCAGGAGACACTAGTCAATCGATTCAAAGAACTATTGGTTTTTATCTGGGTTTAAGATCTGCTTAATCTAATATTCAGCATTTGTACTAAAATATAGAACTGGCAGGGAGAAAAATTAAATAACAAAATGTTCTCTCGCAGTTGATGTACGTTTGTGTCCACAGGTACAGATGTTGCCTGGAGGTCATTTGGAAGCACAATTCGATTGCAAATCTCCTGCCTGACTTTGTATTGTTGTCGTTATTCCAAGGGGGATCTCTTGAGCTTCCTGATCAAAGCAGTAGATACTAAGATGGAATATTAAGAGATAATAGATTGGCTAACGTCTGAGGGCAGCATTTGAAAAATGTCCTTACAAAGACAAGGTGAGGAGAGTTGACACCTTCATTGCTAAAGGCAGCAGTCTGCCCCCAACTGAGTAGCCCTTCACAGAGATCAGCTTTGTCCTCAGTGTTGAGACAAAACCAGCCCAGAAGCTGACTCCAACTGATCCACGAATGTCACCCTCAGCCGCCAGATCTCTCAGGTTACTGGTGTTGTTTATTGCATGTCTAAAACATCAGCAATATTATCACCAGTGGTTCCCATTTCCATTTTTACTAAGCTATACAGACAAGTCTACATTCTTAGATAACTCTAAATACGTAATTAGAATAATTTCATTCAGACTTTGTAATTTGTGGTTAGAACAATTTCAAACATGCACAACTCATTTTGCCTTTGTTTTCTGGCTGACATTTGCTCGGCATTTACCAAGTAGATAGAACTTAGGGTCAGAATTTCAAGGGGACTTATGTATCAGTATTTGATATCTCCTACATCAACACAACTTTTCATCAACAAATATGTCGTTAGATACCTTTCTGTCACAAACTACAAATGTAACATTTTAAAAATAGAGTGGTACAAAGCTAAGTAAGACTAAGTAAATGGCTATATTTGTTACACATGTTCCACAATTATTTTAGTCTGATCAGTATTTTAGTGACCAAAGCTTGTTGTTTTGCTACATGGACAAGAAAGTTAGTATTTTAATTACAAAGGAAAACTCTTGCAGTCCTTTTGCCTGAAGATTTGTGACATGCAGTTGTGCTGTAAGAATTTTTAGAAATATTTATTATGGCTGATGTTAGTAGTTATTTATTTTTGTTTGCTAGCAGATCATTTTACAAAAGCACTCAGGCTCTCCAGCATCAAAATTATAGCCACACTACTCCCTAGATATTACCCAGAAGCACTTGGAGGCTCTTAATGATTAATGCCATCACCGTCCAGCCACAAACCTTTCTGCTGCAGATAATGCCAGGCAGCAAGCACGCTTGACACTTTTAATGTATAATTAAGTAGAAAAAGTCAGCACGCGGTATGCAAATTTTTCAAAATGATAAATGATGCCATGCAGCAGTAGGGATTGATTTGGTGTAAATGAAACTAATTAAGGAAATGTCAAACATAATTAATAAAACAGGTTTAAGCTGCAAAACATTGTCAATTGAATGAATGAGGAGGCACTGGCTCCCATTGTTTCTGCTTTATTTAGGGCTTGTGTTTAGTTTGTTCCTTGCTCCAAAATGCACTTTCTCCACCTCACACCCTCGACTACCAATTCCCAGAGAGGGGGAAAATAAATTTGCTTGTCTCTCCACTGACTGCAGAAATTAATTGCTGAAATCTTGTCCCATCCAAGTGTTACATTCGCTCACAGGACATTAACATAACTAATTTGAAAGAACCCAAATGACTGAATAATAGAATGCTGTCAATGTGCGTGACAGTCTTTGGTCATACAAAATTAGCCTTGTTTCCTAACAGAAAGAAATTCTCTCGCCCTTTTTATATAATTTTTCCCTCTGCCATTCATTATTGATAAGCACAAAGGTTTTATAAATTACAAAAGAACGCTTGACCTATAATTACAGGGAGGAAATTAGGGGAAGTTTAAAAGTCAGATTTTAGTCAAGGTAATGATGCTGGAGACTTCTTGCTCTCTAGGGAGGTGAGGAATAATGGAATCTTCTATTTTTACGGATGACCTATGCAATGTTACTGCTGCGAATCCACTTTACCCTGCAGATCACTTTGTTAACCCAAAGAATGCCAACAAAATGGTGGTTTGTCTTTTGGGGCAGTTATTTTTTCTCATTTAGTTTTTAACAGGTTTACTTTTAAATTAATGGAATGTATTGATAACTTTGTCCAGCTTGAGACATCTAAGCAAAATCCGCCAACTATTTTAGAGTTGAAGTAAAGGAGCTTTCATTTCTTTTCTTTCGTGAAGTACAATAAAATATAAATATTTCAAGAAAGTATGCACAAAAATGAAGCTCTGACAATTATATTGGTTTGTCAGTGATACAAAAAAATAGTAGTGTGATAAAGTCATTTTTTTTTGGATTTATATCATGTTCAATGCTAGATTTTGAGAGGCTTTGTAACACAAAGTTTTCTTCTGATTGCCATACCTATGAACAATAAAATAACTTTGGTCAGACCTTTGTATTTGTTTTTTTGCTCTTGATCTCAATGATAACAGATGTCTTCGAAAGTAGCAAATATTGATGTACTTCTGTTTTTTACTTCATCTCCTCTTGGGATGCATGACCTCTTTCCAACCACTGTCTGGCTGAGATCAAGAACTCATTCCATAGGACAACATATTACTTGATGAAAAAGAAAATAAGAAATAAAAATCACTTAACCAGGTTAACTTACCTTACTTAAGTATCTTGATATATAACTTGATCTACCCACTGTCTGTTGACGAGCTATGTTTACTTGCTTCAATATTACTACATTATTTATTAAAGTGCAGATAATGGCTGGAATTCAGTGATCTCACATGCAGGCAGGATTCTCCGGACCCACTGCAGTGAATGGAGTTCTGGCTGAGTGTCAAATTTTCTGTTCTTGCTGGCAGCGATGGTGGGACAATCAAAATGGACCAATGTTGTTCATTTTCTTTTTGAGCTTTATAAACAGCTCCAGGTTTAAAAACTTAGGCATTAAAATCAGCCACTTCTTGGCATACTGAAATATAGCCAATTCTATATCTTTAAACATACAAGAACCAAAAATATTGGCCAGGGGCCAGGATGCATGCATCATTGAATAAGTTGCAACTGCCCAGGGCTTCAGCTATTAACTCTACCAGGATTGAAGAATCAAGGAGAAGTCCCTTGGTTTACATGACCTTGTGGTTATAGGCACACTGCATCTAAGCCACTTACTTTATCCCAGACATTCCAAACTGTATTGGGGTGTTGTCTGACCTACGCTGGAAAAAGAGCAATGGTGCATTTGTTTTTTTTTAAAGATACACAGGCATTGCTGGGAAAGATGAGAGGGGAGCAAACTGAGGGTGAATGTCAGTGATGTCTGCTGAGCTTTAAGTTTGAGGAGAGAGTGGAGAGAAAGGACAGTGTTTGACAGCAAGACATGTTGTTCAGCAGAGTGCTGGGCAGAACAATGGTAAGGAGTGGAGAGAGTGATGCTACCTGCTGCAGGATACTCACTTTGCTGGAACCTATGAGGCCAGTAAACCTTTGCTGCACTGGATTCGCATCCTCAACATTACATTTCAGCTACTGACAGACCTTGCAACCAGAAGCTACATCTTCTTGGTAAATTGGCAGGCCTCCTCCTGCATTCTCAGAGAAGAGAAATTCTGCATCAGTCATCACCTCCTGGGACAATTCTGTGAGCCAGGGGACAGTCACATCTTCAATTTAGCACATCTTCCACTCTTAATACAGCTCTTTACCCCTTTGCTGGATTGTATGCTGCAATCACTACTACTATTATAACCTTTCCCAGTATCCCTTTAAATAGAAGTTCGTCCTTACTTGGTTAGGTGTCTTTACGTGGACTTTTGCGTTAAAAGAACAACAGCAAGGCATACATTTAACAGTCGGGTACCTGGACTGAAAATGGTCCTGCTGAATCAGCAAGCTCTGATTGAAGATACTGCCTGATATCTTTGTTCAGTGACTGTGAGCTAAAAGTAGATCCTACAGTCTGAGTTCGTACAACATGCATATTTCTGACCATGTTTAAACAATATTTAACTAGTCAAGTGACAAGTTATTTTTTCCACTGAAAAATTTTTGAAAAAAAATTTAAGCAAAATTTAAACTTTATTTGGGAAATTTTATCTGATTCATGATCATATGAGTTAAGAGTGGAGGGATGAAGAATAAAAGTTGCATGTAGCTATACTCCCATCACGGGTTTCATTGGTTTCTGATTATAAATGTTCCGTAAACATCAACAAGTATATTAAAGAAAGGCTGTGATTATTATAATGCTTTCCATAACATCAGGATGTCACAGAATACTTTGCAGGCAAAGTAATAGTGCCAGCAATAGATATCTGTACAATATTCATGCAAACAGACTTTCTGACCTCATCTTAATTTTCATCAAAAGCAAGTTATTTTTAAAATAAAACAAAAATTTATATTTACATAACTCTTCAGGGAATGTAATAAAAAGATCTAAGGCAGGAAACAGAGAGCAGGAGTAAGTGAGTTCTCTTCTATTTGAAATATATATATTAATAACTTTGACAAAGAGACAGATGTTTGTATTGTACTGAGGAAAGTGGGAGCTATCTTATTGAATGGCCATCACCGAAACAGTGCTGAGATGTGTTCTGGTGAGTCATACAAGTAGGACAGTGAAGGGCTTTAAACTAAACAGTAGGGGCATGCTGTTCCTTTAAGATGGCATTGGAGTATTGCAACTTCTTGAGAACTATCCCCAGCATATTTTCTAATTCTATCTTTTATTCTTTTTCTATGCTTTTAAATCTGTAGTCTAACTTTAACCTCCCTAGTAATGTTATCTTTCTCAACAGCCTAGCTATGATTGTAATACTATATTCTTCCCCCCTCTCCTTTTCTTTTCCTCTTTGTACTCTCTGAATAGTATGTTTTGTCTGCATAGCGAATGAGAAACAATACTTTTCACTGAATCCCAATACATGTGACAATAATAAATCAAATCAATAATTAATCACATATTCCAAAATTTGATTAAGTTAAAAAGATGAGGCAAGAAAGCAAGATAGAAATAAGGGGAATAATGATCGGAGTATGGCAGGAAAAGACAACCTAAAAGTGCATCAGCAGATAAGGTTAGCAATCACAAAAGTAGTAAAAAGACAGAACTAAATGCTTTGCATCTGAATGTACAAAACATTTGTAAGGAAACAGATGAATCAGCAGCTCAAATGGAAATAAATGAGTGTTGTTGTGGTAATTGATTGAAACCACTCAAGTCGGTAAGTCGCAGTTACAGAGAATTTTATTTACGAGCATGCTTGGGAGACACAACTTGCTCATGGGGTGAATTTCTTATATAAAAATTGCATAACAGATTTTTATTTTTTGATTATCACAGTTACAGTATAACATCCAAATAAGCAGAATTATAAAGTTTATTTATTTATTAGTCACAGATAGGCTTACATTAACACCATAATGAAGTTACTGTGAAAATCCCCTAGTCGCCACACTTCAACACCTATTTGGGTACATTGAGGGAGAATTTAGCATAGCCAGTACACTTTGCCAGCACGTCTTTCAGACTGTGGGAGGAAACTGGAGAACCCAGATGAAACCCATACAGACACAGGGAGAACATGCAAACTTCACACAGACATGAACCAAGCCAGGAATCAAATCTGGGTCCCTGGTGCTGTGAGGAGGCAGTGCTAACACTATGCCACCCGAGGCTGCAAATATCCCCTTCATTTAACTGAAGTCTGTACTTTCTATCACATTTTTGCTTACCCATCCTGTGAAAGTCATTAAGTTTGTGATTGTTACTTTCCCACACCTGCATGCTGAGAAAGGACTCTAATCATTATTCTTTTAATGTTCTTAAATACATTTGTCTGCTTCAAAGCTATCAATATTTAATGTCAAATTATTTCAATTACCCCACTTCAGTATGATTTGATAGCTATTACAGAGACATCAGTGCAGGATGACAAAAAGAGGAATCTGAATATTCAAAGGTACATATGACAAGACCATAAACCCATAAAATATGGGAGCAGCATTAGGCCATTTCATCCATCGAGTCTGCTCCATCTTTCAATCATAGCTAATTAGTTTCTCAATCCCATTTTCCTGCCTTCTCCCTTAACCTTTGATCCCCTTACCAATGAAGAACCTATTTCTGTCTTAAATACACTTAATGACCTGGCCTGCACAGACTTTCCTCTAGCATTGAATTCCATAGATTTGCCAGGCAACAGCATAAGCTCAGAAAAGATCAGAGATATTTCTGTTAATTAAGGATGATGGCAACACAATAGAGAGGGATGATCTTAGGTTTGGAGATCAAGATCAAGATTTAGAATTGGGTAGAGATGAGAAATAGTAAAGGGAAAGAAATCATTTGTGAGGGTGACTTTAAAGCATCCTAACAGTATTCACACTGCAGGGTAGGCTATACAGAAAGAACAAATTGAGGCTTGTGAGAAAGGTACAGTGACGATTTTGGATGGTTTTAAGCTACATATAAATTGGTAAATCAGACTGGCAAAGGGAGACTGGATGGTGAGTTCATAGTGTTTTCAGGGATTTCTTAGAGATTAGACTTTTTTGGGGCAGTGCATACTGGAAAATACCAGTTAGCATCCTACGCTAGATATGGTAAAATGCAATGAGACAGGATTAATTAATGACCTTAAAGTGAAGGCATCCCTAGGTAACAGTGATTACAATATGATTGAATTTCATATTCAGTTTGAGGGATAGAAGATTATATCTAAGAATAGTGTTTTATATTTAAACAGAAACAATTACGAAGGCTTGAAGACAGTGTTGATGAAAGTGAACTGAAAAATTCAGTTCAGGATAAGTCAGTAAGTTTAAGTATTAATGTTACAAGAAGGCTTACATTAACATTGCAATGCAGTTATTATGAAAATCTCCTAGTTGCCATTTTCTGGCGCCTGTTCAGATACACTGAGGGAGAATTTAGCATGGCTAATGCACCTAACCAGCATGTCTTTCAGACTGTGGGAGGAAACCCCAGCACCCGAAGGAAACCATGCAGACCCAGGGAGAACATGCAGATTCCGCACAGACAATGACCCAAGCGGAATTGAAACCAGATTGTATACCAGCCATAGATGCAGTGATGGACATTGAAGGACATATTTCAGAATGTATTAGAAAATTTACATTTCAGTGATAAACAAAGACTCTGAAGGAAAGAAACAACATCTGTAGCTAAAGAAGTTAAAGATTGTAACAAATTGAAAGAAAAAGTTTATAATTCTGCAAAATTGAATATCAGGTCAGAAGATTGGATAGACTATAAAAAATAATAAAGAGTGACTGAAAGCCTGATAAGAGAGAGAAATTAGAGTAGTGGAGAAAACTAGCTAGAATTATGAAAATTGAGAGTAAGAATTTCTACAGTTACTGAAAAAAAGAAGTAAAGTGAGCATTGGTCCTCTAGAAACTGAATGTTAGGAATTAATAACTGAAAATAAAGAGATGATAAACGAATTGAGCAGATGTGTTGTTTGTCTTCACTATAGAAGATACAAATAACATCCCAGAAATAATTGTGAATCAGGAGATGAAAGGTAAAACAATTACAATCACCAGCGAAAGAGTACTGGAGAATTATTAGGATAAAATGTTGACAAATCCCCAGATCCTGTTGGACTTCATTCAGTAAGTCTAAAAATAAGAATAAGACCATAAGATATAAGAGCAGAATTAGGCCACTCAGCCCATCAAGTCTGTTCCGCCATTCAATCATGGCTGATGTTTTTCTCATCCCTGTTCTTCTGCCTTTTCCCCTTAACCTCTGATCCCCTTATTAACCAAGAACGTTTCTATCTCTGTCTTAAAGACGTACAATGACCTGGCTTCCCCAGCCTTTTTGAGCAAAGAGTTCCACTGATTCACCACTCTCTGGCTGAAGAAATTCCTCCTTATCTCTGTTTTAAAGGATCATACTTTTAGCCTTTGATTGTGCCCTCTGGTTCTAGTTTTTCCTACCAGTGGAAATATCCTCTCCATGTCCACTCTATCGAGGCTTCGCTGTATCCTGCAAGTTTCAATAAAATCCTCCCTCATTCTTCTAAACTTCAATGAATGCAACCCCAGAATCCTCAATCGTTACTCATACGACAACTCTTAATTCTAGGGATCATTCCTGTGAACCTCCTCTGGATCCTTTCCAAGTCCAGCTCAACCTTCCTTAGATATGGGGTCCAAAACTGCTGAGTACTCCGAATGGGTCTGACCAGAGCCTTACACAGCCTCAGAAATACATTGCGGCTCTTGTATTCTAGCCCTAAGCTGCTAAGGCGAGCCATTTGGCCTCCTTCTGCACTGTAAGCCTTCTATAACTCTATCTTGTTGTCTCTTTTAAGAGTCTGGAACTCAGGGACACAGTCCTTAAGAATAAGGCATCTCCTATTTATGACAGAAAAGAAGAATATTTTTTGCTTAGAGGATTGCAAGCCTTTGGAACTCTTTTTTCCAGAACATATTGGAGATGACGGTCATTGAACATTTTGAGTCAGACATAAATTCTTGTCTATGAAGAATATCAAAGTTTGTTTATTGTAGGTGGAATGTGGAGGTGTGGCCACCTTCAGATCAACCATGATCTTGTTGAAGAGTAGAGCAGGTTTGAGGGGCTGAATGGTTTATTTCTGCTCTGAATTTCCATGACACTATGTTTCAATCTAAGTTTGCTAAAAATGCAAAGCTAGGTGGGAATGCAAGTTGTATGGAAGACACCAAGAAATTACAAAGAGAGGTCAAATGAGTGAGCAACATAATGGAATGTGGAGTATAATATGGGGAAATGTGAGATTATTCAGTCTAATTGTGAGAATAGAAAAGCAAAATTTTTTACAAGACGTGGAAGTTGTAAGTGTTGCTGTACAAGGGAAGTTAGATGTACTCATGCAAGGAACACAAAAAGTATGCACACATAGATAGAGCAAGCAATTAGGAAGGCAACTTAATATTATACAAGAATAACTAAGTCCTGTTACAATATTAACATAAAGTTCAGACAAACATTATAAAGAGGTTTCATTTAATAGCTGTATAAACAAAGGGTCTAGAGCTGAATATATTGAAACCCGGAAGCAGGCTGAACAGATAATCATCTGGCTCAAATAGATGGTTAAGTTGTTTGTTTGTTAGGTCAGCCACATGTTCAGCCTCTGAAGCAGTCAAAAAACAGCAATGTAATCACCCTGATTCAAGAGTTTCTATCTGGCAGTTTTATAGATTGGTCTCAGATATGAAGGTTTTCTATGATGAAAAGATGGGGGTATTTGGTCTATATTCTCTGGAGTTCAAAAGAATAAGAGATGACCTCACTGAAACACACAAGATTCTGAAGAGATTTGATAAGGGTATAGACACTGAAAGATTGTTCTTTGGCTGGGTCATCTTGAAGTAGGCCAGTCTCAGGTTAAGCAGCCAACAATTTATGATTGAGAGGTGTAGACATTTCTTCACTCATAGGGATGTCATTCTCTCAAATTCTACACTCCGGAGGGTTATGGATACTCAATCACTGAATATGTATTTAGGGCTGAGATGGACAGAGCTTTGTTTTCTCAAAGTATTAAGGGATATAAGGAGCGATTGGGAAAGTGGAATTGAAATTGAAGATTGGTCATGATCAAAACGAATGATGGAACAGGCCCATTGGTCAATATGGCCTATCTCTTGGTTTTTTATGTTCTTATTTCCTATGGTAGGCCAGAGTTCTGGAACAAGAGGACATCTCAGATTAAAGGGGCCATTTAGAACTGAGATGAGTAGAATCCCTCCAGTCAGAGGGTGGTGAATCTTTGGAATTCTCTATTCAAGATGACGATGGAGGCTCAGTAGTTGAGCAACTACTCAGTCTTGAAAGCAATATGACTGTTACATGTTAAAAACATTGAGGGATACTTCAATAGTATACAAAGGGGTGTTAAAGTAGATTAGCCATTATCTCTTTGACTGACAGAGCAAGCTCAAAGGGCTGAATGGCCTACACCTGCTTGTCAGTTCGTATGTTCTTCTGTTCAGTGGTGCCAAAGTCAGGATCATGTTTATTTGTATTTTCGTTCTAAAGTACCAGTAACAATTCCAAAATATCAACTAATTAAAATGAAATTTGACTTGTGCTTTCTCTTGTTTCACTGTTTTAAGGATTGTGTTTGAACCAAGTGCCACTGAAAATAATGTAAATATGCTGCACATGTTTTGAAGACATGTTTTGACAGGGGAAAAGGGTGGAATTTTGTAAAGGACTATTGGGAGAAAAGCATATTTTGAAAAATTTTGATTTCAGGTCATATGTTGAGTGGAATTAGCATTAATTAATGCTGCATTAATTGCACTATAGAATGTAATTAGCAATCCTTTTGGCAAAATTAACCAATGTTAAAAAATTGAATTATTAATTGTGTACACCTTTTCTAAATTGCAGTTCAATTTGATAAATGAAAACAAAATTAAAGAAAAATATAATGGACAGACATTGCTATAGTCAGCCATCTGATGACGATTAGAATTTGTGAGACTTGGCTCTGATCCTTCAGCTCAAAACAAGATATACCCACAAAGTTGCAGGAAGTGCCAGGTGCAGTGAAGACCTAGCATTTGATTTAATAGGGCAACTAAATGGGCATTTCCCAGGAACTAAACACAGGAGGAACTGAAAAGGAAGGAATATTAATCGGGCAAAATCAAAATAATTCAGAAAGTAAGTAAGGACAAGGAACAAAGGACAAAAAGGAAAAAGGAAAAAGAGACAGAAGTAAGAATTTTTTGGACACTTGTTTTAATCACCTCTTCCTTTGAACATTGAAAACCTAAAGGAATGAGACACTATACTTGGAATAGTTAATTTTCAGTAGTTTGATTGGCAGTAATTGACAATTATCACATCGTTAAGAGGATACATCTGCTACTAATTACTAGCTCTGAATATCTGTGACAGTTTTAGTTAGTATCGACTCATCAATACAATAATATCAATGCATGTCAATGGTAAGGTAGAAAGCAAAATGCTCATTACACGAAGCTGACACAGAGTGGCTCAGCGTCAACAGCAATGTTTGGATATTAGCATTTTAACCAGGCATCTGCTCCTCACCTGAAGTTGCTCTACTATAAATAACATCACTAGTCACTGACCTTGCCAATATTTTGACTGCAAATTCTGGGCCAATCTCCAGCTTTGAACCAGGTTGTGCAATGCTTTGCTGGTAATCAGCTTGAGGGAATACACTGACTTTACTTCAGTGTTTATGAAAGTATTCATGTGGGTCATTATTTTCAGTTATATGAATTGCCAGGGCAGTCATTGAATAAAATAGTTATGATGATGCCCTTTGCCCCAAACACTCTGCCATAGATTTATGGTTTAAATTATTTTCAAATTGGCACACCTGGCATCAGAAGATTCGCTCTGGAGTTATAAATTCACAGTTACCCTTTCAATATTTTCAAGCTTACATAGAACATATACTTTCCAGAAATGAAACCAATTTTAACATTCTCCTATCATACTTTTTCTATTGCTATTTCCTTCAAATCTCTTCATTCTGTTTAAAATTACTATTTCTATCACTCACAGGTGTATTTACTTTTGGTATGTTCTTTCTGCTCAATTCCTACCAATCTGTTCTGTTCAGTGAGCTCTTGCAATACATCGTAAGTCCTTTAGACCTCTGAAAAACACAGTGGATAATGGTGAAAAATACAACAATGTGTCCATCTGCAACAAGATCTGGACAGTATTCAAGCTTGTGTTGATCAGTGGTAAGTAACACCCATGCCACACAAGTACCAGGCAGTGACTATCTCCATCAAGGGAAAATCTAAGTATTTCTCCTTGACATTCAACGGCATTACAATCACTGAATTTGCTACTATCAACATCTTGGGAGTTACCGTTGATCAGAAACTGACCTGGACCAGACGTATAAATACTATGGTGACAACAGCATGTCAAAGATTGGGATTCTTCAGTAAGTAATTCACCTCTTGACTCCCTAGAACCTGTCCACCATCTACAAGGCACAAGTCAAGATTGTGATGGAATACTTGTCTGGATGAGTGCGCTCCAACAACACTCAAGAAGCTCAATGACACCCAAGAGAAAGTAGCCTGCTTGATTTGCATCCATGTCAATTTAAGTATTCACCACGAATGCACAGTGGCAGCAGTGTTACCATTGATAAGATACAGTGCTGCAACTCACTAAGGCTCCTTTAACAGCACCTTCCAAACCCATGATCTCTACCACATATACAGTAGATGCATAGGGATTGAATTATCTTCAAGACAATTGAACTTCTTTTCCAATAGCCCTATCAGTGTACTTATATTGGGTGGATTGCAGTGGTTCAAAAAGGCAGCTCAAAGTCAACTAGGGATGATTAATAAATACGGACCTAGCTGGCAGAGCCCATATCCTACGGAAGAATTTTTTATTTTAATTTAGAAAGAGCAGTTGAGGCAATGGAAGTTGGAGACCAGGAGCATGAGCTGAGTGAGACTGAACAACTCCAGGATCAACAAAGCCTGGTCAGAGTTACAGATCAGCTTCCTGGAGAAAAAAGAAAATTGAAGTGTTACATTGCGGGAAAACAGATAAATTATTTCTTGTTGCATAATTCTTTTCTTCTTGCTAAACTAGAGCATTGCTTAAAACTAGCAGCTGGGAAATTAAAACAAAATTCAATCAGGGTAAGTATGACAATAATTGAAATAATAATAAGAATATTAGCACAGAAAAAGTCTAGAGGCATTAATGAATATTAATAGTTAAACAAGATATTAACTAGATTCTATGAGAGGGAATAGAGAGTTTTTTTTAGAAGCTGATAGAATCTGAGAGTTATTGCTCACAATTCCTGTGTCAGTGTGGGTACTTCAGGATTCATCTTGTGTCTTTCACCACCGTGTTTATTAAAGGGGAGTTTGAGTTTAAGAGTTGTGGGGTCTTGCTCCAACTGTACAGGACTTTGGTGAGACCACATTTGGAATATTGTGCCTTGTTCTGGTCACCTCACTATAAGAAGGAAGTGGAAGCATTGGAGAGAGTGCTGAGGAGATTTACCAGGATGCTGCCTGGTTTGGAGGGTAGGTCTTATGAGGAAAGGTTGAGGGAGCTGGAGTTTTTCTCTTTAAACCAGAGGAGGATGAGAGGCGACTTAATAGAGATTTGTAAGATGGTGAGGGGGATAGATGGAGTGGACGTTCAGAGATTATTTCCTCGGGTGGATGTAGCTGTTACTAGGGGGCATAACTATAAGATTCATGGTGGGAGATATAGGAGGGATGTCTGAGATGGGTCCTTTACTCACAGAGTGGTTGGGGTGTGGAATGGACTGCCTGCTGTGATAGTGGAGTCGGACACTTTAGGAACATTCAAGTGGTTATTGGATAGGCACATGGAGCACACCAGAATGGTAGGGGATGGGATAGCTTGATCTTGGTTTCGAACAAAGTTTGGCACAGCATTGAGGGTCTAAGAGCCTGGACCTTGCTGTACTGTTCTATATTCTATTTGTGTGGGAAGTGTCGCCAGCTATGTGAACTCAAGCTTAGAGTTCACAACTTGATGATCAATCAGTGTCAGTGTGAAGCTGAGAATATCCTGGACCACAAGTACTAGGAGATAGTCAATCGAAAAGCTAAGGGAGTCTAGATAAGTGGACGGATGGCTATTCAGGAAAAAAGGAAGAGGAAGGAAGTACAAGAGTCTTTGGAGTGTGTGTGACCCTTAAATCAGTGCAGAGCATTGGAGACAACTGGGAGTGTTGGCACCTTGAAAGTGTGACAGTCCAGACCATTGCAGTAACGAGCCAGAAATAAGTGAAGGGAACAGTAGAGTTGAAATGCAGATAGAAATGAAATATTGCAAATACTTAAAATCTGAAATATAAACAGAAAACGTTGGATAAACTCAGCACGTCTGGAAGCATCAGTGGAGAGAGAAACAGAGTTAATATTGAGTCTATATGATCCTTCCACAGATCTGAAAAGGGATAGAATGTGATGAATTATATACTTGGAAGGGAGTGTTGGTGATGAATGGAAAGTCAGTAAAAAGCCAGAGCTAAGGAGAGATTAACAAAGATGTCACAGACATGAGATAAAGAGGCTGTTAATGGTGCCATTAGGGACTGAAGAGTGTTAATAGTGGCAAAGGTGGAATGGTGAAATGTGTTAAAAGAACACAGGTCAGTATTCAGTAAAAACAAAATTGAACAAGGGGCAGTGGTCACATGGGCGAATGGTGGGTGTTGTGTTAAAACAAGCCGGGGAAATGAATAACAGAAAACAATGTATTTGAGGAAGAAAGATCAGAATAAATTTCTTAGAGTTCAGAAATAAAAAAAGGCATGATCACAACTACTGAGGTAATCTATAGGTCTCCAAATAGCCAGAGAGAGAGAGCAGCAAAACTGAGAAATTACGGAGATGTGTAAGAACTGAGTGACTTTAATTACCCAACCCATTAGCATTATTCCATGTTAAACACCACTTGGAAGGCGCATTGTGGATGGCAAAGGCACATAGTGTACCCTGGGTAGACATCTTCCATATTCATCAACAAGAGTGGCTCAGTAGCACTGCGACTGACTGATCTGGCCAAGTCCTAAGAGTGTTGAAAGCTCGCGGATTTACTATCAAATAAATCGGTTGGATTAATAATTGGTGTTGCTAAATTCTTACTGAGTTCTTACCACCCCAATCCAACGCCGGCATCTTTACATCAAGTCCTAAAGAACATAGCTGCCAGACTGAGGCAGGTAGTGAGACAATGAATAACCATCTTTATTCTCACAAATTTACTGATACATTTGTCTATGACAGTATTAGTAGGAGTGACCAGTGCACAGTGCTTGTACATAATGGAGGACAACCCTCCATTATGTTGTCTGGCACTACCACAGTTCTGAATGGGATACAGTGCAAAGTCTCACAACAGCAGGTTAAAGTCCAACAGGTTTATTTGGAATCATCAGCTGTCCCTTCCTTAGGTTAGTGGAGAGGTAGGTATCACAAACCAGCCCAATACCAGCATCTCCATATCCTGAGTGGGATAGATTTTAAACAGATCTAGAATCTCAAAGCTGGGTGTCCATGAGGTGTTGCGGGCTGTTGGCAGCATCAGAATTCTGTTCAACCACACAATCCAGAACCATATGGCCCAGCATAAGTAAATATATTTATTTATTAGTCACAAATAAGGCTTACCTTAAAACTGCAATGACATTACTGTGAAATTCCCCTAGTTGCCACAGTCTGGCACCTGTTCAGGTCAACCAGCATATCTTTCAGACTGTGGGAGGAAATTGGAGCACCCTGAGGTAACCCGAGCATACACAGGGAGAACTACAAACTCCACACAAACAATGACCCAAGGCAGGAATCAAACCTGAGTCCCTGGCGCTGTGAGGCAGCAGTGCTAACCACTGTGCTACCGACTGTATATCTCCAAATATATTCCCAAATGAACTTTTACCTTCAGGCCAGAAAAGCAATCTTGATTCAATGGCGGGTACAGGAAGGGTATGCCAGGAGCAGCACCAGACAAACCAAAAAATGATGTTTCAACTTGTTGAAGTTTCAACATAGGACTATTTCCATGCTAAACAACAGAGGGAGCATGTGATCAACAGAGCTAAGCAATCCCATGATTGACAGATAAAATCTAAGCTTGTCAATGCTGCCTTATCCAGTTGTGGATGGACAATTAGATAAATAACGGGAGGAGGAGGCTCCACAAATATCCCCATCAAGGATGGGAAAGCCCAGTGTAAACAACAAGATTGAATATTTGCAACCATTTTGAATCAGAATGGTGATCCATCTCAGCGTCCACCTGATGTTCCTGACATCATATCTTCAGTCAATTTGATTCACTTCATGTGATATCAAGAAACGGCTGAGGGGTCTGTTTATATCACAGCTTGGTATGTTTCCTGCTCTGCCAGAGACTGCAAGAAACTACAAAATAACTACGTGAATGTAGCCGAATTCATCACGTGAGTCAGCCTCCCATCCATTGACTCTGTCTAGACTTCCTGCTGCCTTGGCAAAGCAGCCAGCATAATGAAGGACGCTCCGCATCCCAGACATTCTCTCTTCCACCTTCTTCTACCAACCAACTGAAGAACAGTTTCTTTCCTCCTACCATCAGACTTTTAAATGGACCTACCTTGCATTAAATTGATCTTGATCTACGCCCAGCTATGACAGTAACACTACATTTTGCACTCTCTCATTTTCTTCTCTATGAATGGTATGTTTTATTGTATAGTACACAGGAAACAATACTTTTCACTGCGTGCTAATATATGTAACAATAATAAATCAAACCAAACAGTACAAAGGCTTTGGGTCCTGATAACATTCCAGCAATAATACTGAAGACTTGTACTCTAGAACTAGCTGTGCCCCTAGCCAGGCTGTTCCAATACAGTAAGACCACCAAGAAATGTAGAAAATTGTCCTGGTGCAAATCTGAGCCATCCAATTAACGCCCCATCATCCTTCTCTCAATCATCAGGAAAGTGATTGTTGACAATACTTTCAATCAGCAATTACTCAGCAATAACCTGCTCAGTGACGCTCAGTTTGGAACCACTCAGCTCTTGAATTCATTACAACTTTGTTCCAAAACATTGGCTAAAAGAGCCAAACTGGAGAGATGAGATGAAAGAAACTGCTCATGATGTCAAAACGGAAATGGGAAAGAGGACTGACTACAGGACAATTTGATTTGATTGGATTTATTATTGTCACATGTATTAACATATAGTGAAAAGTATTATTTCTTGCGCACTATACAATCAAAACATACCATTCATAGAAAAGGAAAGGAGAGAGTGCAGAATATAGTGTTACAGTCAATGTAGAGAAATGTAGAGAAAATCGAAAATGATCAACTTAATGCGAGGTAAGTCCATTCAAAACTCTGCTGACAGAGGGGAAGAAGCTGTTTTTGAGTTGATAGGTACGTGTCCTCAGACTTCTGTATCTTTTTCCTGATGGGAGAATGTCCAAAGAGCCAGCATTTGGTTAGATGGGCAGAATGGTTTCCTTCAATGCCATTATGACCCAATGCCTGAACTTTATACTTGTTGGGTGGTTGTGTTCAGCAGCCATGATGCCTTCTAGCTGTAATCAGACCCCAAGCACAATTAACTGGCAATAACAAGTTCAAAACTGTTGGCAGGTTAGTTTCCAGAAAGCATATGTGCTCTCCACGTCTATGGAAGAATGTACTTGAATTGGAGGCTATAAAACAAAGATCACGACTGGGATTCTACCAGCGTGCTGTGCTGCTCAAGCAGTGCAGCAGGTCAGGAGACGACAGCAGGAGGGTGGAGAGTGGGGGGCGTTGGTATTAAGAAATTCTGGTCATGAGTCTCCCAAGTGCTTTTTTTTAAGCGCGATCTGCTTCGTGACAGAAATCAAAGCGGTGCTGATTATCCTGTGGAAATTATTATCACTGAAGTTGGGGCTTGCATCCTTTGTTGGGGGGAGGGGGGGATTCCAATAGCCCAGTGATCAGGGATGGGGGGAGTTGGAAAGGCGGGCAATTGGGAGGGGCGTTCTGAGGAAGGCCAACAAATCGGGAGGCCAGTGATGGGGGAGGGGGTGGGAAATGCCTTTGTGCTGATCTGTACTGACCGATCTGCGCATGCACAGTGGCTCGGTTAGAATTATGCTGCCAGCCATTCAACTGGGATGAGGCCGTACCCCTCACTTTTCAGTGTGAATCAGTCTGAGGCATTTTGTAGTGCACAGTGTGCTGGAGATTAGTTCAAGTACGCCCAAAAAACAGGCGGGAAATTGTCCCATTTTTCCGCCCATTGGACACTTAATTTTGTTTTGGGAGAATCCCAGTCCATTAGTTCAGTCCTTCAGATGTGACGACTGCCCTGCCATGAAAGGCTGAGTAAATTGTGTCTATATTCCCCAGTCTTTACAAAGATGAAACATGATCCGATTGAAGTACACAATATTCCAAGAGGGTTTGATGGATTAGACTCTGAAATTGGAGAATGGAGAACGCAGAGGCATAAGAACATAAAAAATAGGAGCAGGAGTAGGCCATCTAGTCCTTTGAGCCCACTCAATAAGATCATGGCTGATCTGAAGTGGATTGGTTCCACTTTCCCACTTTCTCCTTATAACCCTTAATTCCCTTGTCTATCAGAAATCTATCTACCCTTGATTTAAATATATTCAACGAGGTAGCCTCCACCATTTCAATGGGCAGAGAATTCCAGAGATTCACCACTCTTTGAGTGAAGAAATCTGCATGCGCAGATCGGTCAGTACAGATCAGCACAAAGGCATTTCCCACCCCCTCCCCCATCACTGGCCTCCCGATTTGTTGGCCTTCCTCAGAACGCCCCTCCCAATTGCCCGCCTTTCCAACTCCCCCCATCCCTGATCACTGGGCTATTGGAATCCCCCCCTCCCCCCAACAAAGGATGCAAGCCCCAACTTCAGTGATAATAATTTCCACAGGATAATCAGCACCGCTTTGATTTCTGTCACGAAGCAGATCGCGCTTAAAACTCCTCAACTCCGCTCTAAAGTGCCCCGTGCCTTATTTTGAGGCTGTGCCCTCTAGTTCTGTTTTCCTTTCTAAGCGGGAAGAATTTCTCTAACCCAACCTATCTAGCCCTTTCATTATCTTATATATCTCTATAAGATTCCCCCCTCAGCCTTCTAAACTCTGAGTACAGGCCCAGCCTATTCAATCTCTCTTCATAAGCTAACTTCCTCATTTCTAGTTTTAGTCTGGTGAACCTTCTCTGTACTCACTCCAAGGCCAATATATCCTTCTACAAATAAAGGGACCAAAACTGCACACAGTACTCCAGTTGCGGCCTCACCAGTACCCTTTACAGTTGCAGCAAGACCTCCCTGCTTTTATATTCTATCCCCCTCGATATAGAGACCAACATTCCATTTGCCTTCTTGATCACCTGCTGTACCTGCAGACTGAGATTTTGCAATTCATGCACAAGACCCTCTGCACTGTAGCATGCTGCAGCTTTTCACCCTTTAAATAATAATCCCTCCTACAATTATTTCTACCAAAGTGGATAACCTCACATTTGCTAACATTATACTCCATTTGCCAGGTCCTTCCTCACTCACTCAGCCACGTGACTGTGAGGCACATTCTCACGATCAGAGGATCACCAATTAGGACTAAAACGGGGAAAATTTTCTTCACTCAAAGTGTTGAATTTTGTGGAATTCTGTAAGGCTATGGATGTTTTATCATTTAAGGTGAGATAGATGGATCTTAGGTCTCTCAAGAAGTTGAGATTATGGGGAGCAGGTGGGAAAGTAAAGTTAAATCTGAAGATCGGGCATAATCATATTGACTGGTAGAGCTGGATCAAGGGCAGTGTGCTCAACTGTTAAATTTTCCTGAGGGTATGAGGATCCTCATTCCATAAAACCATAACACCCCTTCAGTACAGAGAGGCCATTTAGTCCATATAGTCTGGACCGGCTCTCCGAAAGAGCATCCCTCCAAAAGATGCACTGACAGATTCTAGTTCACTCAATTTCCTAGGGTTCCCAATCCCAGTGCTTACACCGCCCCCCCCCACCCCACCACCACCAGAAATCACCCAGCTGGTCTCAAGTCGGGTGCCAACATTCTTATAATGTCCATCTAAATATCTCTGTCCCCAGAGTTGCCAAAGATTAGCCATTCACAAATTCCACCATTCATTCCCATTTTTCTGACACTCGGAACATCTAAATGCATCTAGCATGCCAGCACCCAGCAACTAGTCATATACATTACTTCCAATTTAGGTGTTTCCCAATAACTCCTGTTCCTCCTCCTCCCAGTCACCAAGGTCACCCACTATCTATACACCTTATAACCAATTCCACAGAATAACTACATAAGAAAGAGGAGGAAAAAAATACATCCAGCCCATTGAGCCTGTTCAACGTACATCCTGAGATTTGAAAAAAATACTTATCTGAACACTTAGCTGAATAAACTCAATGATAATTAAGGCCACATTTACCAATCTATTGAACCATCACATAATCTAAACCTGAAACTAATCTTAACATCCCCATAAAAATACAATGATAAAACAATAATTGGACTTAGTCAGTCACTATAAATCAGGATACCGAGTGACATATTTTTGAGTGTATAAGATAAAACAGTGCATGTTTTATCACTGAATAGGGTAAAACAGTGTATTCTTAAATTCAACATGAGCAACAATAAACAACATATTAAATACACAGACTGCACAAATGTTTGAAGAAAAGTTTCCTTTATTCCACTTGCATCAAAACAGCATAAACTCTCAGACGAAAAGATAGCTTCAAGAAACAAACAATTTATGGAATATTTTCACCGGTGATGCCCCATTTCTTCTGTCCTATTTGGGGTCTTGGCTCCTCAACACAGTAACTCACTGAGCTTATTTTTTTGTTCTAGCTCCTGACTGCAGTCCTGCTCTGTCTCTCTCTCTCTCTCTCTCTGTCTTTCCATTACAATTCTGGTGCCTCCTCTTCCAACTCATGCTCCCAGATCAGGCCCTTCCTCCACCCTTTGTCAGCCTGCTCTCTGGGTTTAAGCTCTGCCTCCAGCTTTTCCCAAGGCCTTCAACTCCTGTTCTGAGCTGAGCCCTCAAACCAACTCAGTCCACCTTCCCAGGATCCTCCTAGTTCCTTAGTGTAGGTGAGCCTAGTTTTGGGCTCCACTCTGAAGTTCGAAGTTTGAATACCCGGAGTGGGCAGAATCCCAGTTTCTAGTGCCATTCCAAAGTCAGCAGCTGGAAGGTGGGACTCCATGGACTTATTCATTTCTCCAATTAAACATATAAACCATGAAAAGTATTATTGGTCAACATTCCAGGAAAAATAGCAATGCTGGGAGAAAAAAAACACAACATTTATGGAGACAGCTTCTTTTTAAGAACATAAGAACTAGGAGCAGGAGTATGTCGTCGAACCCCTTGAGCCTGTCCGCCATTCAATAAGATCATGGCTGATCTTTTTGTGGACTCAGCTCCACTTACCCACTTGCTCACCATAACCCTTAATTCCTTTACTGTTCAAAAAATTATCGATCCTTGTCTGAATAACATGCAGTGAGGTAGCCTCAACTGCTTCACTGGACAGTTTTTAATGGTTCCAAAAGCCCTTTCTCTACATGGATTAGTTTTGTCTCAGAAAGAAAGAACTTGAATTCATGTTATTAATGCCTCAGAAGCATCCAAAAATGCTACACTGAAAAGGAATTACTTTGAAATGCAGTCACCATCAGGGTCTTCTTCTCACCCCAGAATTCAGATCCATGAACTGGGCTTTAAGTTATGAAATTTTCCCTTATGTATTCATGACCTGGGAGTTCACAGCTTCTGATTATTGCTTTCTCACCTCTCACCTTCACTTTCCTGCCACTCAGTTTTGCTTCCTCGCTGTTCACTAAGACTGGCATGTATGCTTGTAATGTTTCATGCCTTCTGCATTTTTATTTGCTGATGCACAACCTCACAGTCCAGCGCCCTTTGAGTGGCATATGGAGAAGTGGTCCTGATGTCTTCCAGCCATCTACATGTGCAAGTGCATCTCTCTGCATCCTGACTGTTTCCGACAAACAATAGTCAATTCAAAAAGTAAAAAAACTGCACAAAATATAAATTAAGCAAGTATTGAAAATAAAACAAAGCGAGTTCCACAAAAACAGCCACACAAAATCAGGTTGATAAAGGGAAAACTTACAGAAGGCACACAAAACACAAGAAACAAAAAAAGCTATGCACACCAAAATAGATGCACAAATTATGCAGGCATGTACAAATGATATGATACCAAAGAGAACAGCAACAGAAAGATAGAGATAATGAGATAACTACAAGAGCAAAGGTAGATTGGAAATCAGATGACTTGGCAAACAAAAATTAAAGAAAACTAGTCAGGAAAACTTGCAGTTGCATTCTGACTTGGAATGCAGATCAACATTTTGACATTCTTTGAACCCACTCCGCTTGTGCATGAAAAGCAGAAATCCAGGGAAACAGAATCCCAGGAGATGGGATCGCAACCTTGTGAAGTGGGCATTGTTGATATTGTCCAATGTGGAGCACATTGTGGAGAGAATTCCAAGGTGAAGACTGTAATTTCTCATGAGAGGGACAGAATTTCAGTGAGATTGGTTAACTCAGAGTTATTAATGTCAGGGTAGGTTGAGAGAGATCAAGGGGATCTTTGCCACATCCAGCAATTATTGTGCAGTGTGATGTATGTTTGACCACAATTTCTGTTAATTCACAGGCCCCTCATATAAGCCCTGAAATTAGAGTATAAGATAGGCATGGCAAATTGTTTTACAATCTTGACCTTGTTATAGAAAAGTTTATTTTTGTTTGTTCAAAACCTGTAGAATCTTTTTGTTGTAATCTATTAGCAAGTATATTGAATCGCAAACACTGTCTTTTTTGGATGGAAAGGGCTCAGTACTAGGAATCTCTCCCTTTCTCTTCTCAAGCCCCTAACATTAACATTAATCTAAGGCCTAATATTAAAGTTACTGATAATTCTTCAGTGTTTTTCTGTCACCTTAAATTTGGCCTCTTCCTTTTGTACAAAAAAAGTCCTCCTGCTGCACAGCCACCATTTTCCTGTCACAGGATATTGGCTTCCTCTTGCTGACAGAGATCCTCCTGGAAACTTAGCCTACTTTGCACATGCAGTGAATTTGGCACAGGAAATGAGTGAGAGTTGAGGCAGGAGGAATAAGAACACTGGGGAAATGCCTGACCTTATTGTGATGTATTGTGAAAAGTCTAGTCCAATGTCCAAACTTGGATGGAGACAGAAAGAGGCACATTAGGAGATAGGAAATTTGACACGGCCCATAATACCTGATTACCCAAGTCTGATCCCAATGAGATAGGCAGCAAACTGGCAAAGCCATGTATTCACTCCACCTGCTTCTTTTAAGAGGGAAGATGACAAGGACTCCTCTCCTTCAATACAGCATCTTTGTCATCTTCCTGACAAAGAATCATTTAGACTCAAAACGTTGGCTCTACTCTCTCCCCTCAGATGCTGTCAGATCTGCTGAGATTTTCCAGCATTTTTAGTTTTTGTTTCAGATTCCAGCATCTGTGTATTTTGCTTTTATCTTCCTGATGCAGCTACGCAAAATGAACTGTGAATGTTGGTAATGTTGCCTGCTTCCTCTTGGAAGGATCCACCGGGATAGGAATTTAGGATCATAGTGATCTTGATAGCCATTGACAGTGTCATCATCACCCTGCTGTGCAGCTGTTTCCCTGGTTGTAGGAGGTGGCCATCTCTTGATGAAATGCAGCCTCCGATTGTGGCTCAGGTAGAGGCAGATATACTCTCTGAAAACCTTTGTTAGGTTGGATCTTCTACTGATGCTGTTCCACCTTATCACTCTGTGCATTGATTCACTGTTCTTTTGTCAGTGGTCCATCTTCAAGTCATGTTGCAGTCCAAGAGGGACAGCAGTAATAGCCCCCATTACTAAAATCAGACTTTCTCTTGACAGGCTTTCCAACTCTGCTGACTTTCTGGTTAAAGTCCAGCATACTCTGATGCAAATTCAAAAAGCTTCTCTAAACTGCTCCAGTATCACTGAACATCATACTGCTTAATAGGATCATAGAATCCCGATAGTGCAGCAGAAGACCATGCGGTCCATCAAGCCTGTACTGACAGTTGCAGCCAGGTCCTATCCCTGTAACTTCACATTTTACACTGTTGATCCCCTCATGCTAAGGACCAGTTTAACATGGCCAATCAACCACTCCAATCTTTGGAGTGTGGGAGGAAACCAAGCAGATATGGGCAGAATATGCAGACTCCACACAGACAGTCACAAGGCTGGAATCGAATCCGGGTCCCTGGCACTGTGAGACAGCATTGTTAACCACTGTGCCACACAATCTGCAACAGCAAAACAAAGTCAAAAGCATTTCACTTGAAAGTTAAATGGTTATTCCTTTCAATAAACTAGTGGAGATGGATCTTAGAACTGATTGAATGTTCAGCTGAGAGTGACTGAGAGGGCATTAGCAGGATCTGCCAGAATCAAAGTGGTGGATTCGACACCAAATCAGTGTTAAATGCTGTTTGACGTCACAATCTACCTACTCTGCATGCTTCTGCTGCAAGCACAGCATGCTTGAGTTCTTAAGATCTGGCATATGACGTGGTGGATTGCAGCTGAAGTGGTCCAGCCGACATTTTTAAACTTACAGATTCTTTATTGCCAACACAAGAATGTTAAATTATGTGATCAGAGAATTGAACAAATAAAAATTTGTATACACATTTATAATTAGAGTGAAGATAACCAAAGGAACTGCAATGTGGAAAGAAAGAGACATATTGCATTTCTCTGTAATTTTTGTATGTGGAATTTTTAGAGGACTTGACTTCAGTAAAGTGATGCATAATTAACTGTGGATGCATGCCAGATTAAGAAAGTTCAGCTGCAGGAAAAAGAACAAGCATTGTTTTATATTTAAAAAGTTCTGATTAAAAATAAAACGGGTCATCGGTTAAAAATGAATGATAAAATGGTTGAAGTATCACAGCGTTCATTTCCAAATGAAATGACCAACTGTAAAGAGGTTTGGGGAGATGAGATTTCTTTCAGTTTTGAATTATTTTGTATATTTTGACTTGCCTACATTTACTTGTCCTATGTCTCTGCAATACTAACAATTGGCATGCTTAAGCAGCCCAGTTAGCTGCAGGCACGAATCTCGCAATGGCTATTAAATCTCATGAGTGGTCAAAAATGGGATGTACTCTGGCAAGATCTCAGTTTGCAACCTTCCCTAACACCCTTCCCACCACTGGTATATTAATCAGACTCATGCCCAACAAGCTTTAAATGTAACTTACAAAATGACACCCTGATCTCAGAATCCCAGCATTGCCACCACCATCCCAGTGTGCCTCCCCCCTTTCCCTTCCACTCGCCAGCAAAACACAGACTGGTCTTAAATTAGGCAAATAAAGTCCATGAGTTTACCCGATGCGACACTCTGCAATTTTGGGAAAGCTGCACCCAGTATTTTTCTTGTAGCTAACTAACATTGTCTTCCAGATAGTAGAGTTTGGTGAAGGACAGCAATGAGTATGTTCAAGAACCAATTGAATTGTTGCTGGAGTACCATGTTGATGATTTTAAAGACCAATATTTACAGTATTTCTGCTCCTACAGGTGGATTATGAATGCATCAGATACCAGCTTCCCTTCTTATTCCAAGTCCTCAGACTCTCTGGAGAATTTGATCATATTCCATTCATGAGTCTTCAGATTTAAGGTCTTCCTTGTTGTCATTTCAGAATCCATCTTTGTGTCCTCCATGGTCCTACACTCCATCCATATTCTCCTGTTCTTTTCCAAACTGATCCCGGTGCCTTAGTTAATGTTTTTTTTCTGCCTCCACCACCCCCATCCGCCAAATATTAGTCAAAAACTTCAAGTTTTTAGGTGTACCAACCACCAACAATCTATCCTGGTTCCCCCACGCCAACGCTATAGTTAAGAAAGCCCACGAACACTCTATTTTCTCAGGAAACTCAGGAAATTTGGCATGCCAGCTATGATTCTCACCAACTTTTACAGACACACCATGAAAAGCATTCTTTCTGGTTGTATCACAGCTTGGTATGGCTCCTGCTCTACCCAAGACCCCAAGAATCCACAAAAGGTTGTGAACATAATCCAATCCATCATGCAAACCAGCCTCCCATCCATTGACTCTATCTACACATCCCACCACCTCAGCAAAGCGGCCAGCATAATTAAGGAACCCACACACTCCAGACATTCTCTCTTCCACCTTCTTCCTTGGGGAAAAAGATACAAAAGTCTAAGGTTGCTTAATAAGTGATTCAAGAACACTTCTTCTCTGTTGCTGTCAGACTTTTGAATGGACTAATTTTGCATTAAGTTGATGTTTTTCTGCATCATAACTATGACTGGAACATTACATTCTGCACTCTTTCGTTTCCTTCTCTATGAATGGTATGTTTTGTCTGCATACATGGAAGAAACAGTATTTTTCACTGTATATTAGTACATGTGACAATAATAAATCAAATCAAACAGATTCCAGACACATTTCATCTGCTTGATCATTGTACCAACATCTTATTCAGTAATGCTTCACTAGTGCCTTCCTAAAATGTACAAGACAAAAACAAGGGATAATTTTCATATAAACTGTGCTGGTTGCAAGTCTACCATTGGTTGTACACATGCCTGATTTTAATCCAGTGGAAAGTAAAAGGGAGCAGAATGTATAACGGTCAACCAATCCATAGCTCCAATTCACATTTGCGTCCAAAGTGAAAATTACCCCCTGCTGAGACACAAGAATATTAGAACAGGGGTAGCCCATTCAGCCTCCCAAGCCTGTTCCCTCATTAAATTCAGTGACAGCCAATATGCATTTTAGCTCCGCCGGGTTCTGTAACCTTCCATACCCTCAACTTAACAAATGTCCATCAACTTTCTTTTTGAATTTTTAATTGACCTATCATCAACAGAAACAAAGAGAAACTGGGCAGAAAGTGAGATGGATAAATGTGAGGGGAATAGAGTGAGAATTGGATACACACAAATAAAAGATCATAATCTGAAAAGTGTGTGGGAGCTACACAGATGAGAATAAAACAAACAGAAATATTTAGCGAGTGGGACAGAGTAGAAAAAAATGCTGAGTTTTTTTTAAGTGGAAGAAATCAATAAAAAGATAGAAGATCAGAAAAAATTAACCAACATAATCATTGTGTTAAGAAAACTTTATGATGTGATTCCACCCCTTAATGCCTTAATTCTTAACAATATTGTAAGTCTTCAACTTGAAATATAAATTTGCAGATTTGCAATAATGGCATTTAGCATCCAATTTATAAAAGACAGCTTGTGCAATTTACAATTTTGCTGCAAAGCAAATTAAAATTGTGTGAGCTGCAGTAGACAATGCTGTTATTTTATTCTGATTAATGTTTTATTCGAATATTGTTTTGTTTTCCCTTGTGCGACACTCACTGTAAAATGCACATTACCCCATTGTGAAACCTTATCCATTTTATTTGCCATTTTGCTTAAGTTGTTTTAGAACTAGTGTGGTCTTTGAAATGAAAATAAATTTTAATTTCAATAAAGTAAATTCCAATAAAATAAATCAATGAAGAGAGAATACTGCTAGCCATAAGGAAATTTCAGTCTTCATTGCTGTAGATAGCTGAAGTGAAATCCTTTTGATAATTTTTTTTGTCTTCTTTCTAAATGCCAAGGGTTATGTGTCAAATATATGCAACAATTATTGCTGTGTGTTACCTTGGTACTGACTGAAATTTTATTCTTCTGACATTAGCGGGTAAATCAAGAGATGTTTTCCAAAATATTTGAGATCATTTTAGTAATAGTGACTATTGTTATCCTGAGGATATTATTTGGCAAATGCATCATGGGCATTTGAACCAGTATTGGCTGTATCCCAATTTGCTGCCTCCGTCCCCCGAGACCAATGTTTCTGCATAGTTATATGTCAGCTGAGTCACAGAAGATCAGGTATTTATAGAAAACATATGCAAAAGGTTGATGGCTTGTCCAATCATTAGCACCAGACACTGACAGCTAAATACAAATTGAGACCAGCAAGTTTCACTTTCTAGCAAATTTACTCTGTGAAGACTTCATTTTCCCATTTCATTTGAATATGTTCAGAGCTGCTCAGAATGTACAACTATACATATGGCATATTTTTTATTCTTGAAAGCTCATTATTTTACTGCAAGGTTAGTGAACCTAGACCACGAGGTACAGATTATCCAGCAAAGTATTAATCAAAATATACAAGGAAAATGAGATCACTGTGTGCTGCCAAACAAGCAGCAGCTTTTAGCATGGAACAAAATACATTCACTGCTTTTTATTAAAAGATATTATGGGTAATTTATCTGCAAATCACCATCTTAACACCATTAACTATCAAATAATTTAATGTACTCTCCAATAAAACAGCATTCAGACAATTTTTCAGGTTTTTGTAATGAATTAATTTGTTGAAGATATTCACTGCAACTGTATATCCTAATATAATGTTGATGGTTTTCTTAATGTTGAGAAGCAAAACATATTAATAAATAATCTTTTGGACTCCTTGAACAATGATGTTCATTTGGTTTATTGATGAAGAAATCTATACACCATATGTATTGATGCAGATCTTTATTATGTTCATGATAGAAATTTTATAAAGTTCAGTTATTACCTTCTGAATTATTTCTTGAAATGCTTCAAGCAGCAACAGGAAATTCAGCACAGTGTTCACAAAAACAATCTCCTGTTAACAAGCTCATTTGATTATAGTCACCCAGTAATCTAAATGCTAATAAGAATCCTGTTACTACTGTATTTACCAAAAGTCACAAATCTTATGTCAATAATGCTTTACCTAAACGAAATGCATATGAACCAATGTAATGAATTTCCTTCCATCAGCATTTAAAAGGGATAAACATAATCAAGTAAGACTATGGATTCTGATGAATAAGATACAAACTTTATATTTGTATATGTTGCAGGAAAATCAATTAACTCTTATTTAGCTCAGTTTGAGATTTGTGTAAATGTTCTTAAAATGCTATTGATATTTGCATTCTATGATAAATATTTTATCAGTAGAAAATAACTAGCAATGTTTACCTTTTTTCTCTGTTCTTCATTACCAATCACAAAGAATTTTTCTCTTTGCTAAATTTGAAGAAGCACTGTGCTAAAGGTTTAGTTATCTATCTGATAGCTGCCACTGTTGGAGCAGCTGGATTACTTTGTTGGAAGCATTATTGAATGTTCGAAGATGACACTGGAATTGTCCTTTAATTAAAGCTTTTATTTATTGATCACTTGCTGTAAGAAGATTGATCATTTTGGAAACCTGTGTCCCTTGTTTTCAGTTGCTATGGTCTTAGTATCCTTGGACAAACTAGCAACAGCTTAATTCTACAACAAAATAAGGAAGATATGATGGTAAAGGATGTATTTAAGTAACATACTTTAGACTGTAAATCCTGATAATTAACTAAAGATTATAAGTAGCTACTTTGTTGATATTAGGTGTGGACACACTTATATAATTGCTTGTCAAGGATGTATTGATTTCACTGTAAAAATAGTAATCAAAATGGCCTTATAATTCAAAAAATATAGTAACATATGTTATAGAAGGAATTATGTGCTATAGAGTGAGATGAAGGCTGTTACATAATCTTTGGGTTCAAATTATATTTAGAAGCTTTTTAAGTTTAATTTTTAGTTTATGATATATTCTGAATCCTCTGAATAGAATCCAGCCTTGTAATCCAAATATGAATTGGCATTATTTTCCATAGATTTGATAAAACTGGGTGAGAACCTGACCTGGTTGCCTTTCCAAATGTTTCAATTTAAGTCTTGCAGGAAAGTGTCTATCATATTGCTGCAGTGTCTTTTTCATGTAGTCGAATGCTAATATCACTCCATGCAGCATCAACGCACAAATGCTGAAAGTTCACTTCTCAGCTCATTTAAATTAGTTTAAATTTTTATTCAAATAGCAGACATTATCATGCAAATATGCTAAATGATAAAGGTAAGATATTGCAAGAAGAAAAGATTTTGTTCATCCTACAGTAATAGCAATAGTGTCAAATAAAATGTGTATCAGATTCATATGTGATTATAAAATGCAATGCACCAATGTAGATAAGCAAAATAAATGTTTGTTATTTATATGTTAACAGTTCTATTTAAATTTTGATAGCCTCCAATAATTTCTATCCTTTTATATAAAGTATCAAGCCTTCATTTTATGTAAGGTAGAATGGCAATAGTAATGGGAGCAGCAATAAAATAAAGATTAAATTAATGTGCACGTGTCTGTCTGTATTGGTAGTCTGATTAGGTGCAAATCAAACAATTCCTTCATGGAAGTCCCATGCATAAGAAATTATAGAATTATAAAATATGGAATTACAAAGCAAGCAAGTGCAAATTAGATGCTAGTGTGGCTTATTTATGGATACGTTTTGAACAAAACTTTTAACTACAGTAGTAAATTGAATTGCCCAGGGGATGCAGCTGCTAAGGGGTTAAATGTCTTTCTGTCCACTACGTTGCGAGACCTTGAATATGGAAATAAGTATTTTATTGAGAAAGAAATGTTATGTATAAGTAGTAGAAAGGATCTACCTTTAATAGAAAGATATAAATGCACAGCAATGCAGGGACGCTCTTCAATCTGCTTCTTCAAGTGTTCAAGTGCCTCGAAGACCATTTCAGCAGGGTGTGATATTTTACTCTCAAAATCTACATTGAAATGTAAATTACTGTAGGTGCTATGGTGCAGACTGTCAGGAATCTGAAATAAGTTTACCCACAGCTTAGGCTGTAGCCTAATGAGAATGAGATTTTTTCTCTACAAAGCTAACTTGTCAAATACGTAGTACTACAGTTCACGGCTGTACGCAATCTAAGCACTTAGGCATCAATGGTTTTTGAATAACAAGTAGAAATGGAAAATACAAAGGTGCAAAAATTTAGGCCAGCCACATAGTATTACTGACTGACCTGATGCTTTATTCCCAAGACAATGGGCAATTTGTTGAATATATCAACCAAGGTTTCAAGTCATTAATGCTGTTCATAATGCACTGCAAATGATCCAAAAAGGGGAATAAAAACTTCCAATCTCATTTGCTGATGTTTCTATTAGTCCTGTTCCTTGATTGATCTTATAGCAAGGCCTATATGTCCAAAATATCTGCTGGATCATTAGTAACAACCTCCCCCCCCACCCCGCCCAAATTAAACTTACACCTCTTTCCCAATTCCCAAATTAATCAAACTATCAATGGGCATTTCAGTCTGATATGACTCTGATGGGTGAAAATCTAACTTTGAACCATTGTGATGGTTGAATCATCCAACCATCCAAGATCCATTACACGAGGGAATCTTAGAGTAAAGTTAACCCTTTATTTGGAACTAGGCTTCAAGGCTATTTCTGCCTGTCTGATTTTTTTTTGTTGATTAATCTAGTTGCTGTGCATTTCACTGCGGTTTTCTCCTGCCTGATAGACCAGTATGGGGAAATCCATTTCGATGATTCTCCCAACTGTTTGCACTAAGGAAATATTGATACAAGAGGTGTCTGTTCATCAGTGACATCCAGTATTTAGACAACAGCAGAGGTGGCTCTGGGGAAACTATTGAAAAGGGGTGCACCATCACAGCCAGTTAGCGGAAGTGACATTTTTAGAACCAAGCAAAATTCTATCAAAGCACCTTACTGGCTGTTTTCCCACTGCAGGAGGCAAGCTGCTGCAATTCAATGCACCAATGCTGATGTATCCTCTGTATATATGTGACTCTGAGGCTGGAACTGTGAATAAAATTAGATGGCCTTTCAGACGTGGGCAAAGTCCTACATTATTGAAGATAAACCCTAATTGAGTGGAGGGAGTGGTTCAAATATGAACTAAATTATCTAATGTGCTACATGATTTTATTTTGAATTTTAATAAATACATAGTGCTTTACATTTTGCCAAAACTCTGAAATTTTTCTCAGAAATAAATTATATTAGCACATATCAATACGCAAATCCTGCACCTCTCTTTTTTGAGCCTCATAAATACTTGGTAAATGTGCCTTCTAATGTTGCATCAATGGTGCTGACTAAACAGATACCAGGTGTCTGAGTTTGATTTATGATACATGATTGGAGAAAGTTGGGATTTTCAGCCTTAAAAGAGGCACCTGATGGAGACAAGCAACGTAGAATGGTCAAGAGAAATTCAGATAATTCCTTCAAGCTAAATTCAAAGAGAAGGACAAGGAGACATTGGTTCAAAGCAGTAAAAAAAAAGCTTTGTGAAAATATCCACAAGTAGTACTCACTCACAAAGAGTGAGAAATAGTACTCACTCATAAACAGTGGAATTATCTTTCCCAATGGATTAGTAGAAATGAAAACCTCAGAATCATTTGACAAACAATTGGATGTTAGCGATTTAGAATCTCCCAAAATGAGTAAATTAAAACTGACTGAATGAATGTTGTAATTTGTGGTAATTGTTCCTTTAAGAGCATGAAAACAAAGTAAGGATCACCTGCCTTGAGTGGCCAATTGGAACTTAGTGGAGAAATCACTTCTGGAGGTGGAGTTCACTAGCCAAGAGACATGTAGGAGGTTGGGTGTAGCTGTGAGGCTGCTGTGTTCTTATTAATAAATCCTTTATTTGTAATTCATGAATGAAGTATGTGAAAGTTCATCATTGTAATTATTATCTCTGGTTGCAAATTACTCAGGAACATCACAAGATAATAAAGGAGGATATCAGTATGAATGCATTGGTAAGTCTGGATGTACTATTGAAGAAAAGGTCAATGGGATAGGGAAGATGAGCCACTGAGATATATTGCTGTTGCCCAAAAGAGCAATGACTGAGGCAGCTGTAAGTAATTGAAGATATCAGTGTTGAATTGTGCAGATTTGCAAATAGGATAGATTGGAGAATTTGGGACTGTTCTCCTTGAAGAGAAAAAGTCAAAGATGAGGTTTGATAGAGATGTTCTAAATGCTGAAGAAGTCAAGGAGAAATTGTTTTTACTGATAAGAGGATCAAGAATGAGACTGCACTGATTTTAAGTGATTTGCAAAAGAAGTAAATGTAATGTGAGGAAAAAGATTTTTCACAGTGTTTGTGTCTGGAATGTACTGCCTGGAAGAGATAGCTGAGGCAAGGAAGAGGGCCTTAGATGATCATTTGAATAGAAACGGTACGTAGGAAGTGAGGAAAAAACAGGGGAATAGCCCTCAGCCATCCTCAAGATGTTGAATCTCTTGTGAAGAGGAAAAAGAAGAATTATGTCAAGATGAGACGTGAAGGCTCAGTTAGGGCACTTGAGAGTTACAAGTCAGCCAGGAAGAACCTAAAGAGAGAGCTATGAAGATGGGACATGAGAAGTCTTTTGGGAGGTAGGATCAAGGAAAGCCTAAAGCTTTCTGTACGTATGTTAGGAATAAAAGAATGAATAGACTTAAGATTAGGGCTAGTCAAGGACAGTAGTGGGAAGTTGTGCATGGAGTCTAACATGATATGGGAGGAGCTAAATTAATATTTTTGCATTAGTATTCACACAGGAAAAAGACAATGTTGTCGAGGAGAATACTGAGATACGGGCTACCAAACTAGATACGATTGAGGTTCATAAGGAGGAGGTGTTATCAATTCTGTAAAGTATGAAAATAGATAAGTCCCCTGGGTCAAATGGGATTTATCTAGAATTCTCTGGGAGGCTAGGGACGAGATTGTGGAGCCTTTGGCTTTGATCTTTAAGTAGTCATTTTCTACAGGAATAGTACTAGAAGACTGGAGGATAACAAATGTTATCCCCTTGTTCAAGAAGGGGTGTAGAGACAATCCTACTAATTGTAGACCAGTGAGCCTTACTTCTGTTGCAGACAAAGTTTTGGAAAGGATTATAAGAAATAGGATTTATAATCACCAAGAAAGCAATAATTTGATTAGGGATCGTCAACAAGGTTTTGTGAAGGGTAGATCATGCTTCACAAATCTTGAGTTCTTTGAGAAGATGATCAAAGAGGCAGATGAGGGAAAGCAGTTGATGTGGTGCATATGGATTTCAGTAAAGCATTTCATAAGGTTATCCATTGTAAGCTATTGCAGACGATACTGGCTAGCTGTAAGAAGACAAGGTGATGGTTGATGGGAAATGCTCATGCTGGAGTTCAGTTACTAATGGTATACCACAAGAATCTATTTTGGGGCCACTCTTTTGTTGTTCGTCATGACCTGGATGAGGGTGTAGAAGGATGGATTAGTAAATTTGCAGATGACACTAAAGTCGGTGGAGTTGTGGACAGTGTGGCAGGATATTGCAGGTTACAGAGGGACATAGAAAAGTTGCAGAACTGGGTTGAGAGGGGGCAAATGGAGTTTAATGAGTAAAAAGTGTGAAATTGTTCACTTTGGAAGGAGTAACAGGAATACGGAGTAACAGGAATACAGAGTACTGGGCTAACTGTAAGTTATTTGGTAGTGTGGATGTGCATAGATCCCTGAAAGTTGGCACCCAGGTTGATAGGGTTGTTAAGAAGATGTATAGTGTGTTAGCTTTTATAGGTAGAGGGATTGAGTTTCAGAGCCATGAGATCATGTAAAACTGGTGCAGCCACACTTGGAGTATTGCGTACAGTTCTGGTCGCTACATTATAGGAAGGATGTGGAAGCATTGGAAAGGGTGCTGAGGAGATTTACCAGGATGTTGCCTGGTATGATGGAAAAGGTTTATGAGGAAAAGTTGAAGGATGACGTTTTTGTTAGAGGAAAACAAAGTCAAGAGATGACTTAATAGAGGCATACAACATGATCAGAGGATTAGATAGGGAGGAAAGTGAGAGCCTTCTTCCTCAGATGGAGATAGCTAGAACAAGGGGACATGGCTTTAAATTGAGGAGTGATAGACATAAACAGATGTCAGAGGTAGTTTCTTAACTCAGAGGAGAAAGAGTGTGGAATGCCCTACCTGCAACATTACTAGACTTGCCAACATTAAGGGCATTTAAATAGTCATTGAATAAGCATATGGATGGGCATTAGATTTGTTTCACAGGTCGGCGCAATGTCGAGGGCCTGAAGGACTACATTGTACTGCTATGTTCTATAATGCTAGTACAGATGTGATGGGCCAAATGGCCTCCTTCTGTGTACAACAACTTTGAATCTCCTGAAATCAAACCTGCAGTCTATTTGCACAGTGATGTAGGAGCAAAAGTGACACGAGTGTTGAAATTTTTGTGATGGGTTCTTAACGTATAATGAGAGGATACTTGGGCAGGATCAGTAAATTTATAGTTTGCTACTTTATTAACCTGTTCCTTAACATGCTGGTGAAGATATTAAATACACTGCTGAAATGCTTGAACATTTTTGTACAAAGGATTTTAAAATGGCACTCCAAGGTAGGTATCAACAGAAGAGGATAACACTTGATAAATATTCAAATAATTTTTCAGTTCAGATTTCTGATCGTGATTTGTTTCCAGAAAGTGCTCATGGCACCCATATCTTAATACAATATAGGTAAAGATAAGTTAAAAGATTAGTTCTTCAAATAGGTTGGATTCTTTCAATTCTTTCTACTTACGAAATGAAACGTCAGATGCACTCTTAGAAGTTCAAGCAATGGTCTCATTATTTGACTACAGCATAAGCTGCCACAAAGATATTTGTTGTATGCAAAATACTTTAGTAGGATGCATAAGGTACAAGTGGCAAAATGACCAACTGTGGCATAGGAGGAGGAAGTGGAAGATGGTGATGTGAAGTGACAAAACCTGATCTATCACACAGGAAGTGGCATAATTGGGTGAATGAGTTAGAAGCATTTTAATATGCTGATGATTGGCTAGCCTGTTGAACATGTATTTTATGGAAAGTTGAGTGTATTTGGCCCTCAAGTTACTTGAGTGCGATTGGCAAGCTCATACCTAATAGCCAAGTAGAAGGTGGTATAGGTACATTGACAGTGCTATGAGAAACTGAATAAACCGCGATTCAGTTCCAAGTCAGGATGCTATATGACTTGGAGGGAAACTTGCAGGTGGGGGTGTTCTCAGGCATCTGCTGCTCTTGTTTAGTCGGGAAATAAGAGTTCATGGGTTTGGAAGGTACTTTCAAAGGAACTTGAGTTGGTGGATTGGGCAGAAGGTGTGCACCATATGGGTGGTGGAGGGAGTGAATATTTAAGGTGATGATTGGGGGTGTTAATCAAGCAAGCTGTTTTGTCTTGGATGGCATTAAGCTTCCTGGGTAGTGTTGGAGGTACATTCATTCTGGCAAATGAAGATTATTTCATGAAACTCCTGACTTATACCTTGCACATGATGGGCAGCTTTAGAAAGTGAACAGTGGTAAATGTATCCTGACTAAACTTGACCAATTTGCAGTGACCCTTTTTAAATTAGGTGCATTATGCAATGAGATAGATAAAGGGGACCGGGGTAGATGATGAGTGTGGGCTGGGTGAGGGGTTCAGGGATAAGAAATTGAGTTATTCGACAAAGAATTCCAAACCTCAGACCTGGCCTCTCCACCTTTCTGCTTCAGTACCTATATACCTTTTTAACAAGGTTTTTGGTTATCTGACTGAGTTTCCTTGAGCTGGATTTTGCAAGGCATGGTCATTGCTTCCCTGACTAGAAAACTGCTTAACAGGGCAAGACATCTGTTTCCATTTCTGGGAGAACTCCTGTCTTAAAAGAGCTGTTGGCCAATCCAATTGGTGGGCAGTTCTGCAATACCAGCAGCACCAGAATTGAGTAGTGGGTACTGCTGGGATTGTATGCAGTCCCCAAAACAAAGGAACAATTAGAGGCAGAATTGAAAGTTTGTGTATTGGCAGGCTCTGGTTGGCAAATCCCAATGAGTAGCTGTTTCTTATTAATAATATAACTTACACCTGGTAATTTTGTTACTGGGAAAATAACACCTTTTGATTATTGGCTACTTTGTTGCTAGGCAAATTTCTACCTGTTGCAGATCCTATCCTATCATTTGTTACTGCTGTTATTCGGCAGATCCATGGCACAGCTGATATGTGCATGCATTTTCTATTATTGCAGACATGTATCATGGCTGGTCAGATTAAGGTTTCTGGTCAATGGTAGTCTCCAACGCGCTAATAGTGGGGCATTCAGTAATGTCAAGGATAGATACTTAGATTCTCTTTTGTTGAAAATGTCATTACCTGACACATTTGGTGCAAATGTTGCTATCAGCCTATCCCTGAATGATATCCAGGTATTGCTACTGATGACAAAAACTGCTTCAGTATCTGAGGAATTGCAAAGGATTTCTGACCTTGTGTTAGAAGGAAGGTCATTGAAATAGCTGAATAATGGTTGCGAGCCTTGATCACTATGCTAAGGAACACTTGCAGTGATATCCTAAGTTGAGGTGATTGGTCTCTCAGGACAACCATATTCCGTGGTGCTCCTCTTGATTTCAACCCAACTCCTATTGACTTCAATTTTGCTCTTTGATGCCACATTCGATCAAATGCTGCCTTGATGTCAAAAATAGTTATTCTCAAGACACCAGTTCCCAATAATAGTCATTATGCTCTAGGTTACTGGATGAATTTAGTTCTGTATTTAAACAATTAAAGGATACACTTTTCCCACCAATGAAGTAGTCCTTGGCTCCATGCATATATGGCAATCTCCAATTTATGCCTATAGCAAATAGGCATATTTAAGCTTCCAATTTGTTACTTTAATTCTAGCATCTTTTAGTAGATGTCTAGCCAGTTTCTTTGTAGGTGACTTTAGGGCAAGATGGTGGTGTTTTGCATGGCAGTGCCTTCTTGTGAAATGGGATTACCCATTGAGGGAGCTTTGCCATGCCTTTTGTTTTCAGCAATAGATCTTTATCTGTGAATTTGTGCATCCCCTTCATCTCGTGCACTTTCTGTCTGTGCAATCCACATTTGCACTTGCCCATAGTACATTATTTATCATGATTAGGTTGGAATTAATCTTGTTGAGTAACACTTTTTTCATGCATAGGTCAGTTATCTAATAGTGCAACCTAAAGCACTTTGCCAGTTGTGTATTCCTAATGGTACATAAAGTACAATTTTCAATAGCATTAGGCTTATGTTTGATTACACTGAAGGCATTATGGCATTCTAAAATATATTTTGCATGATGCATCTTTTTAGTGCAGTTCTGTTGCTTAGTAAGTGCAGATTGAAAAATCAGGGGCAGATGTCAGCTGACTGATTCCTGGCAGTGTGGATTTTTATGGTCATTAATTTTATTGACCGGAAAATCAAGAGGTTTTTGAATGAGCCATACTGATCCATATGGCCTGTTCTGTTATCTAACTACCTGCTGAGCACAGTTTTACACTTAGAGCCTTCTTTCACATAACTACCCTTTGTCTCTTTTTATTGACTGTTGATTTTAAGTGGTAAAATATTATGCAAAGTTCTACAATCTATCAAAACTGAAAGTCGAGAAAACACAATGCCTCTATCCACACCAGTTGTATCCATTCTTGAGTGGTCTACAAACAGAATGATAAATATCTTGCTTCTTCATATCGGGAAGCTGAGAGACCCAATTCATATGCTCATTGGAGAAATGTGCTGTGAACACTGGAAGGATATGCATAGTTTGACAACTCACCTGATAATGTTCAAGTGTTGGCTGAAGCTCTCCACAATCACGTTTGCAGTCAATTCTCGATTTCCACTTCGTCATACCGTCATCAATCTTTGTCATCCCAGCCATCACTTGATTTTGAAAACACCAATCTTTTCATTTGAGGTGAGTTCCAAGAAAGGAATTGTCCTGAAGCAATCAAGATCATTAACGTAATCTGTACAATTCTGTTTTTTCAACAAATTTGACTGATATGGAATAATTTCTAAAGTTAAATGTTCAGATTTATTGTGATTCTAATCCAATATTTATAAAATAGGAAATTGTTCACTGGTCTTTAGATGAACAGTATAATCAGCTCACCCGCAGTTTGAGAACTTGTCTTGTAGTTTAACTGTAGCTTCCTTCTTTATTTGTGAGCAGAATTACTTCAACAAGTACACACTCCCTCTTCTCTCCCTACACACAGTCAGTTCATGCGTGCATGTATATATAAAAGAATAATACCCGAACCGTTCCCCAGTCAGTAACAGCTGTGCTCACTTACAACTACAGGATGTACTTAATTGTGACAGGATTGAAACATTAACAACTTGGATTGGGCAATAAATGCTGGCCTTGTTAGAGATGGCTGCATCCCAACAGTTAATTTAAAATGTGTGGCTTGTTGTGTTTTTCATACTCACTGCATACAGCAAGGATTCATTGAACAATAATGTGGATTCTTTATTTGAAGATAAAATTATATATCTAATAGTATCTGGGACACTATGTAGAACGTGCCTATTCTATTGTACTGCTGCTCTGTTCTGTTGGGAGAGTACATGGAATTACACGTTTCATGGTGGATAGTGATGGAAAGCATTTCAAGATATTCCCTTTTAAAGGTTATGCTTCACAATAATCCAATTAACATGGTGAGTTTCATTCAGAGTAACTTTGGTCCTGTTTCAAATCTGTCATGAGCCTGAGAACTTAGGCCTCACTCTCCGATCCTGTTGAACTGAAAAGCTCAATGTGACTATTTGTGGATTTTATAGTGAGTTTTCAGCAGTGTAAATGTGTGCACAATTTTTGTACCTTGAGTTGCTCCTTCTCCCTTGTCAAGTTTTAATGGACTAACCCATCTTCCATCGCTTCTTCAAAAATTGTTATGTTTTCGAGGTGATCTATTGGCAAGTTGGCTCTGGCTAAAGCATTGCCATGGCGACAACTACAGTTCCCCTTCCCTTTGAATAATTCAGAAAAGGTGCAAAGCTTGAACGTGTTAGTCTTGTTTACAGAGAAAGGGTGTCTGTTGTATAGACTGGTTGAGTACAGTTTGTACTCTGCTTATTACAAATTGTCAGAGGACATATTGTTTGATTTAGTCAGCCATTCTGTATACCTGGTATTACACAGACATTGAAATTCATACACAATGTTGCTCAATTGTGTGATAGGCAGAAATCCATTTGGACTGATGGCAATATTCTCTCAGTGGAAAATGCTATTTGCATCTCGACTGAATAATAAGAGCATGCGGAAGTTGCTTAACCAATTGTTCAGGTTTTTGAGCCTTTGTTTTTCCGGAGTACTTTGAGATCAACTCAGCCCTTTCAAACAAAAAGTGGCAGTCTTTGGAACATGCAGCAGTTTCCCCTGATTTTCTAGTGTCAATTTTGAGAGTTCCTTGATGCCGTGTTAGGTCAAATGTTGTCTTGATGCCAAAGGCAGTCACTCTTCCCTTATCTCTGGAATTCATCTTTTTTACTTACGTTTTGACCAAGGCTGTATTGAGGTTAAGAACCCTGGTCAAATCTCAACTGAGCATCAGTGAGCAGGGGTATCGCTGAGTAAGTGTCACTTGATATCACTATCAGTGATTCCTTCCATCACTTTTCTGATAGTTTGAGGTTATAATCAGATCAGCTATGATCTTGTTCAATTGTGGAACAAGGTCAGACCCAAATGGTATACTCCTAACTTGTATGTTCAGATGATTGAAAGTCGATGGATATGGCAGTAACTAATTGAATTCGATTTGTCCTGCTTTTTATGGACAGGAATATCTGAGCAATTTTCCAAATTGCTTGGTTGATCCTAATGTAGTGGGACTGAAACATCTTGGTGACAGATGTAGCTATTACTAGGTACGAGTCTTTGGGACTACAGGTACCATCAAGATACCACCAGCATGTCTCCTGTTCCAGTAGAGGTCCAAACATCCTAGACCACTGTTACACGAATATCAAACATGCCTAGTGCTCTATCACATAACCATACTTCAGCAAATCAGACCAAAATGCTGTGCCCCTAGTCCCTGCTTACAAGCAAATGTCATGCAATGTTGGTTGGGAGAATTGATGATCTACAGGGCTGCTTAGAGTCAGAATGGTCAGTATTTAAATGAATGGGTACACCACTACAGTAACTCACTTCATCACAATACCAAAGAAAAGCAGCCTTAATAACTACTATCTGATGTGTCTGACATCCATTAACGTCAAGTGCTTTGAAAAATTGGTCATGGCACAAATCAATTTCCACCTATCAGACTGCCTGGATCCATTACAGGTTAGTCTATCACCACAATAGGTCCACAGCAGTCACCATCTTCCTGGCCCTCTAGTCGACTGTGAAACACCTAGATAACAAAGTTTCCTATTTATTGACTCCAATTGAGCCTTCAACACCATTGTTTCTATGAACTTCATCTCCAAACTCCCAGGTGGCCTGGGGCTCACTGACAACTCCTGCAACTGGATCCTGAATTTCCTAACTCACACACTGCAATCAGTAAGGAGAGAAACAACACACCCTCTATAATCATCCTCAATATCAATGCCCCACAAGGCTGTCTCCAGCCCCTTACTATACTCCTTGTATACCTATGACTCAAATTTCCTTCCAACTGAATTTTAAAGTTTGCTGATGATACTACTGTGATGGTTGGATCTCAATGATGAGACAGACTACAGAAAAGAACATGAACTGGTGCAACAACAAAGGAGATAGTCGTTGACTTCAGAGGACATGCCTCTGTCTACATCAATAAAGATACAATAGAAACGGTCGAGAGAGCTTCAAGTTTTTAGGGGTCCAGATCGTGAACAACTGTCTTGGTTTCCCTTCCTCCCGATGCCAACACTATAGTAAGAAACCCTTCAACAAGTCTACTTTCCAGAATGCTAAAGAAATTCGGTATTTATGCTGCTTTTCCAACACGCTCCAATTTTTACAGATGCAGCATAGAAAGCATTCTATGCTTTGGTTATGGTTCCTGCTCTGTCCAAGACTGCAAAAAAACTACAAAGGGTCATGAATGAAGCCCAATCCCAGACCATATCCCTGAAATCCCATGTATTTATCGTAGCTAATTTCCCCCCCCCCCTCCCCCAACACTAAGGGACAAAAAAGCATAGCCAATCCACCTAACCCATTCACCTTTCGACTGTGGGAGGAAATTGGAGGAAGTCCATGCAGACGTGGAGAGAACATGCACACTCTACACAGACAATGACTAAAGTCAGGAAAAAAAATACAAAAGTCTGACGTTATGTACAAACCTACAAGAACATTTCCTTCCCTGCTGCCATCAGACTATTTTTGAATGAATGGTTCTACTTCACATTAAATTGATCTTTCTCTACACCTTAGCTATGACTAACACTACATTCTGTACCCTCTCGTTTCCTTCTCTATTTTCGGTATGCTTTGTCCATTTAGTGCACAATCAATACTTTTCACATGAAAACACATGATAATAAATCAAATCAAGGTGGGATATAGTCTGTGTCCAAAGTTTTGCTGTATCCAATGCTTCCATCTGTTCCACATAGTGACTTGGATTGGAACCTCAAGAGGAGGTTCTTTAACATGGCAACTCTGATTTGAAAATGGTTGCAAATCTGGTCTTTTGCATTGTACTGGGCTCCTCCTTCACTGAAATAAGAACGCTTTTGGAGTTTTCTCATCGCATTAGTTGTTTGATTGTTCACCACCATTCACAATTGAATGTGATAGTACAGGTTTGAAGATTAATGAGAATCTGTGTAAATTGGATCGATCTTCTCTGGCATTTAGGAAAAAGAGAGATGACCTCATGGAAACATAGAAAATTCTGAAGGGGCTTTTATACAAGGCTTCTGCCACCTCCCTGACACAACAATGCATGGTAAACTGATATGTTGGGTGATCCCATCTGGAAGAATCTGCTGATTTAGAACTTGAGTTAAATTGAACTGCATGGCTTTGTGCAGCTGTAGGGCTGTAAATCCAGTTAGAGAAGATAGACACATTTCAGTGATCACCTCTTGTGTGAAACATAACTGCTGCAATGTGATGCAGTACGTCTTTTTGTCATGTTGACGACTGAGATAGAAAAGTGCTCCCTGAAAATTCTCGGTATGTACTCTTACTTATCAAAAGCCCTCCTGTGTGTTCCCTATCACTGTCGAGCTACAGCCCAAGAGGGGCTGCAATTATAGCCCCCAATACTGAAAGCTTGCAGTGCTGCAAACTCTGCCGACCCTGCTTGTCAAAGCCTAGCACTATTCCTTATGGAATGTAGAAACTTCCTCAAACTCCAAAAATATTGAACTCATTATTTTCACTCATTCTGCAGCAGTAAAATAAATAATCTGATCCAAAAGCTAGCTTTTTAAACAGTTCCCCATGGTGTGGCTGTGGGTGGAGAGTGGTTGCTTCTTAAAGCATATTTAGTTGGAACGGTTTGATCTGTAAGTTCCAGGTCAAGTGTCAAATTAGCAGAAAATACCATTTGATGTCAAGGTCTGCCCACTCTGCATAGCAAACCTGCGCTAGCCTCCTAACAATCATGCCATGGTACACACCAGAAATGTAAAATAGAAAGCCATACAACCACCATTTCCCAGCAGAATCCTGTAGCTCTAGTATCAGCTGCATGAAGGAGTCAAATTTTGCAGTCAACACAATTTGACGTGACATTGATGGAAGCTGCATTGATCACAAAGATGTTAACCAATAATAGGTTAGCATCTTCACAAAGACAACAAATAAACTTGACATTTGTCCTGTAGTAAACCACAATTCCAAAGTTATTTGTTTTTTCATTACCTATCCATTACTGATGACTTGTCTCTCTAACTTGTAGTGTTTTCAAATATTGTGTTTCTTTCTATAAAGTCATATTCGGCACTATGTCTGCTCATGTCTGTGGATTTATGTATTACTATCTGGAATCTGTTTGCTTTTTGGCTGCATCATGAAAGTGGCATTATAATTCTATTTAGGGAAAAAAAACACACAATGATGAGATAGAAGAACAGTAGTAGAATAGACAAATATGGATGTAGACCAAGATTCAGTTGACAGCAACAAAATTAAAATATCACATGGGATACTATTAGATTTATTTTAACTGCTGATAGTCTACTCTATGGCACTCACAAGATGGCCCAATGGAACACAATATCCGAGTACAATATACACTATTACTGAGATTACGTGAAATGATAATTTGATTGATAAACCACGTGTATAAAGTTGTATGGTACTTAATATCAATGTCATCTGAATACTATAGACTCGTGTGTATTTTTTTAAAATTCATTCATGGTTGAGGGTGTCACTAGCTAGACTAACATTTATTACCCATGCCTAGTGGCCCTTGAGAAAGTGATAGTGAACAGCCGCTTTGAACCACTGCAACCATGAGAAGTAAATAATCCTGCAATGCTGTTGGTGGGGAGATATGAAATGGAGGGAAAAATATTTTGTTTTCCTTTTTTGATATACATCGAGTTTTCCCTGTCAATGTTTCTCATCCTCTCCTGAAAGGTTCTGCTGATTGTGATCGCATTCTGGTTGGTCACTTGCATGATTTGACAAGTGTTTGCAAGGTATTCAACCATAAATGTACCAAAGCCAATTAATTTAGATTGGAAAAAGCAATGAGCCTTGTGGAAATTTGAGCCAATATCTATCTATTGAAAAAAGTTCTTTAGTTGGGTAAAATGTACAGCCATGGTGGATTATTGGTTACAAAATGTTTTCACGGAATGTGGGCATCGCAGGCAGCCAGCATTCGTTGCTCAGTCCTAACTGCCTGATGGCAGTTGAGAGTTAACCTCAGTGCTGTGGGTCTTAAGTCACGTGTAGACCTGACCGGATAAGAATGACAGATTTTCTTCCCTAAAAGACATTCGTGAATGAGAGGTTTTTCAGACAATTGACATTATCAGCACATTCTTTAACTTCAGATATCTTTTATTGAATCAAATTCCATCACCTGGTGTGGTGGGATTTGAACCTGGGTCCCCAGGAAATGAGCTGAATTTCTGGATTGACAATCTAGAAATGATACCATTAGGCCATCACCTCCCAAATCTGGTGTTGATTTTATAATTGACAAAATATTCTACCTGTTATAATGTACTAAAAGGTCAATTTATTTGTTGCTAAACTGTCAGACTTTTAAGCAAATTCTGTGTATAAAACTACATGTATTTGGCCTCAAAACACAAAAATCTCTTAATAGAGGATAGGATTACTTTAAATGCAGTATCTAAAAATGCTTGTATGATACAATTTTATCTCCATTGTTTTTATCTTTGCATGCTATTTGCATCAGTTATATGAACAAAGGTTATTTAACTCCGTATTTTACATCTGCCAATGGAAGTTAATAAGAAACAACCAAGTATGAAATCATATGTGTGTGGGCTTTTGGAAAGGAGATTTGAGCTGGCAATTTTCCCAGGATTGTGATTACTGATGGTGTGCGATACTAATTGTGTCTATTAGTTGTTAAATTTAGTATGTTGGTTGTGTGTTGTTGAAAAGTCATTATTGTTATTGAGATCACTGTTACTCCTGTAGATGGCATAACTCCTATCATTGTTTGTGACACACAATTTCTGTTCATTTATACTGAGAGTATATCATTTGCCTGTGGTACAATATGGCCACCAGGGTCCCAGTAACCAATTAACTTTTATTTGTGAATCTTTTTTCTCACTAACAGACATTTCTGTGTCTAGAATAAAGGTTCAAACACTTTTTTTTAAACACATTAGCAATTTTTTTAACCATGATTAAAATGATTCAGTGACCTGCCTTTTTTTTTTGTTTCTTTTTAATGTCGGCTTGAAGTTTATATTCCAAACAAAAAGCTTGAACTTGATATTTTTATCAGAGTCTGCTGTGTTGCTAAGGGTTGAACTTGGACTGTGTGTTAATATGCTTAATTCATCACTACTAATAGTCAATTTTACTAATATTTTTCTACATTACAAATTTCAAAATGTTTCAGTTGCATTTTCACGGGCAGAAAGCTGTTGTTAATTATACATCTGTGCTTTGCTATCAAATGGAAATAGTGCTAATTCCTTCACTTGTAAGTCAACTATCTTAATTGACAACTCTACAAAGTAGAAAGACAGGATAGGCCTGATTTTAACAGGGCAGCTTCAGATCACTGGCATGAAGTTTGAGCCTCATTTTAAAAATGCACAGTGTCCCCTCAGCCAAAGCTAGTGGAAATAACATTCAGGAGTGGATAATGTGCTGAGAGCAGGGTGTTGGCAGGAATGCTAAGGAATTGTTCTTATAGATTCATTCTGTAAGGGTGGCAGAATTTGAGGAAAAGGAAAGATCGAGCAGAAGACGCTCAAAAGTCCATCGCAAGATCCTGAGGAGCAGATAGTGGGAAAGTCAAGTTGAAAGGGCAAGGGAGAGGATGGGAATTCTGAAGACTATGGGTGGGATTTTCTGTCAGCATGCACACCAGGACCAGAAATTCCCACAAAGCTCAATGGATATTCTAAATGGTCCACCAAATTTTCTGTCTTGCTCGCTACAATTCCCGTGGTAGGCAGGTAGGGAAATTTCCAGCTTATATTTTCCCTGTAACCACCATTCATTTGAATCTACTTGTTGATGCCTTCTTTCTGGCCACAACATACCATCCCACCTTCTATCTCAACCCAGAAAGGCAAAAAGGGAATGCAGATTTTGCTCTTTCACAATGTTAAAGCATCCCAAAGTGATTTTTTTTTTGCCAATGAAGTTCTTTTACAAACTAGTCATGCAGGAAATGTGGCAACCGATTCGTGCACACCAGATTTCCATACAAACAATGAAAAATTGACAGAATTTGTGTTCAAGTTTGAGAATAGATGTTGTATGGCGTTTAGTGTCCATTGGTTGTCTTTTAATATTGCCTTGGGATTTTTTTAAAAAATCTACCTTGAGGGCATGCAAGGTCTTGTTTTAACGGGTCTCCAAAAAGTGGCACCACCAACAATTCAACACTCTTAGCACTGCACAAAAATATCCAGCTATACTTTGCACTCATGTCTGTAAAACAGACCCAATGAGCTGAATTACATTAACACATCTTTCTTTCCCACTTCCTCAGTTTGCTGTTTCTTTTTCCAAATATAACAAATACAGAGGTACGTACAATCAGCAATACTCCCATGGTCAGAACAGTGGCATTATCACTAAATGGTGTGATAGAAAATGGAGCAAAAGCAATAGAACAGGGAGAAAATTGGGAAAATATAATCACTAAAAGGAATAAAAATTAACATTTTGCTTAACTTGCTAATAAGAGTTTTTTAAAGTAAGAAGCCTCAAAATGGCCGATGGTACTGTTCAATCAGTGCTGGCTTTATGCAGGGAATGAAAAGCATTGCATTTTTCTAGCCTATAAGAAGGTATGGAGGGAACCTAAACGCACTAAGTATTCCACATTGGCTTACATTGTCTCTCTGGATTATAGCATGAATGTTTTAGTTAATGGCCTGGCCAGTGTTTATGTACCTAACAGCGATGAACATAGCTCACCATAGAATTCACCACAGACATGCGGTGGCTGGTGACCTAAAAGTGAACCACAAGTTTCGCCTGAATATAAATTAACGTGACGAAATTGGATTTCCAGTGCTTTATTGTCCACTTATATAATTTGATGGGATAACTGGTAATAAGGCTTGTTGAAAATATACGTATTTGGTGAGCCTCGTCTGCACCCTTAAATCCCAATCATTGCTCTTTTTAAATGCTCTATTAGTGCAGCTCTGTCATAACTGAGATTCCAACTCAAATCTCTCAAATTTCTGTCTCTGCACTACCCTTTATTAGGTCATCCATGAGTTTGCGTAACTAAGCTATCTTGTTACCATGACTACAAACCCATGGCTACAAATCTTGCAGGCTATGTCCTTCGTTTAAACACACAGCTTGTGTTGACATGCTCCCTCAAAAATGCTGCTGCTGACTGTATTCAGAAAAAGACAATCAAACAAGCTTTTCTAGCATTGGATATTTCAAGAAAGTGCTTTCACTACTCAAAAAATCTGGCAGCATCTGCAGAGAGGAAAATAAGAGTTAATGTTACAGGTCTGTGACCTTTCATCAGCGGTTCTGGTCATAACCACCTATAAAATTAACACTGCTGTTCTCTTGCCATTGCCATTTATATTTTATTTCTGTTATCTGCAACCTTTTACTTTGTTTAGATGTTTCTACTTGTTCCTATATTTGCCCTGGAAAAGCAGTCGAAGCTTTATAGGAGGCCATTCTTGCTGTATTAGTGGACAGCAAAACTAACAGCAGTACAAATATTAACATCAAAGTGAGCACAGGAGGAAATATAGGTGTAGGATGGCTTTTCCCAGTGACTGGGATTAACTGGCCAAAAGAGGACCTTTTGTATGTCTCAGAGGAGTAATACGCGAGAAGGCTATGCTTATTTTTGACCTTTTGTAGCCTCCTGCAAGAACAAGAGCCACCTACTCCCAATAGCCATGGGAGTGAAACTCTATTGAAGATCTTTGTGAGCTGTTATCCAGAAAATTCTCCTGTATCTACCAGCCTGCAGTTGATATGACCAATGCCTCCCAGTGAATGAGAACAGCCAAAATAAGTCAGCCTAGGTCTTTGTAGCTTCTCTCGAGTGTAGGGTACTATTGAGGTTGCTGTCAGGACATCACAGGACCAACCAAGAGCTTCTATAAACAGGAACGGGTTTCACTCCATTAATGTGCAGCTTGTAAGTAATCACAACCAAATAATCATGTAAGTTAGTGCCAGGTTCCCAGACTGCTGTCACAATGCATTTATCCTCTGTCATTCAAGGACTCGCCCACACTTTACCCGCAGTAGCTTGGGGAGAAAGGTTACTCTCTTCTAACATGACAGATGACATCTCCTCAGCTCCATCATGTTTCAGCAGCTCAGGCACAATCAAAGCCATGGCACCACAAGGAATATCACTTGGGCTCACTGCGGAGCTCTTGAAGCAAGTGTTTAGGTGTTTGGATAGGTTCCAAGCTTCCTTGCAAATATTCTCTGGAGAAAGTCTCCTGCATCATTCGGCTGTATCTTGAACAATGTTGAAAAAAAGCAAGTATTGCAGCTCAAGAAATCAGAGGTGCCAGAAGACTCAATTAGGGGAGAAATAATTGGGCAAACATAGGGGAGGGACAACATAGCAATACCATACAGCCAAAAATGTAAGGGCGAAAGTTTCAGTTGTACTGTCAGTCCTTTCCCCTTAAAGCTGAAATATAACTCTCGCTATTAGTTGTCTAGTTAACTTCATTCACCACTCCCTTAACCCTGCATTGTATAAGTAAACATATTAATCAAAGATGTGCTGGCTCAGCAGATTCACAAGCTGCTCCATAAATGCAGAACCTGTGCCAAGAGAAATGAAAATTTTAATGTGCACCCAAACACAATCAGTTGCTTCAAATCATTAATCATCTAAGTGTCAACTCACCTTTTTTTTTAAAGGTTTACTCATTGCACTTTTTCAATGGAATACTTTCCACAGGATTGATTTATGCAGAGTTGATGACAATCTGCTTTGGATAATGTTGGAACATTTGACCTGCTTCTGGTCAGTGTCATGGTGCTATTTGAAGGGGCCAAATTAGACAGTTCCAAATGAAACAGGGCTTATAATGTGCAATTATCCCCTCACCCATTCAGTGTGATGCTGGCAACTCACCAACCTTGTGTTCCCCATTTATTATCATGATCATAGCAGATTTGCACTGACTGCATGCTATTATTGTGAGAGATTAGTACAAGTTAAAGTTAGTTTGCACTACAAAAGTTCAGCGTGCACCTACAACATCATGTTTGGAGGAGTATGTGTCCTGAGACAAGTCTCTCTGACCTGGTAAAGGCAGAATAATTGCACAATATGGTGAAGAATGTGCTCCAACCTTTCAGAAGCTGCACTAGAGACTTTGGAGGAGAAGCAAAAGAAGGAGTGCTATCACCACAGGGGACTAGGAAGCTCCCCAGCCAACATTTAGTCACACAGAAGGTAGCTATGGCAGTCAAGATTTAAGCTCTGAGGACTTGATAATCAATTAAGATCAGTGAATTTCTCTTTAACCACTATATCCCCAGGAACTGGACCACTTGCTTAGACGTTGTTCAACATCGTACATTCCATAACCCGCATACCAACTACTAATCAAACCCAATTCTTGCATAAAATTCAAAGCTGTGTCACCCTCCCATTCTTTGCAATGTTCAGGCCTCTTGCAGCACACTCATTAACCACATATCCCTATCTCTTATAGGGCAAGGTGGTTCAAAGACAAAGGGAACAGGAGCTACCTGGAGAGGGGAGACACCATATCCCTATGAGGGGAGATTGATTGTTTTTCATCAGTGAAACAGAATTGCTGAACTGACCAGCAGCGGGGCTGAAATCATAGAAGGTGATGAACACTTCACACACCAGTCCACCCTTCTCTTTTATCCTCCAATCTATTCTGATCTATAAGCTGCAGATGATGTATGGACCAATTGTTTCACTGTGCAATCTCCCTACATCATCCCCACCCACTTCCTCCATCTCTCACTACACACTTTCTCTGTATATTTCTTCCTTTGGACACTTAAACTTCAACCTGGCCAGACAGCGATTTGAAGAGTATCAAGGCACTAATGGTGAAAAAATATCTCTTACGTACATACACAAACAAGAAACGGGAGTAAGCCATTTAGCTCCTTGAATTTCCTTTGTTATTTGACTATATCATGGCTGATAACCTCATCAGCATTCCACCTCCTTCTATAACCTATACCCCTTGCTTTTTGCCTTAAAACATTCAATGACTACTTCTGTCCACTTTTCAGGAAGTAACCTCTGAGTGAAAATGTTTTGCTCTCTGTTTTAATGGGGAGACCCTTTATTTTTTAAACGGTGACACCTAGTTCTAGATTCTCCCACAAGAAGGAACATCTTCTCCACATTCACCATGTTAAGACCCCTCGGGATCTTGTATGTTTCAGTCAAGTCACTTCCTACTGTTCTAAAATCCAATGGCTACAAGCCTAGTCTGTCCAAGCTTTTCCCCAGAAGGCAACCCGCATAAATCTGGTAAACCTTCTCTGAACTACTTCCGATGCATTTAATTCATTGCTTAAATAAGGTTTTACAAGGCTTACATTTAACACTGCAATGATGTTACTGTGAAAATTCCTGAGATAACTAATACTGTACACAGTATTCCAAATATACCCTGTACAACTTTTGTATTCAATTTCCCTCACAATAAATGACTATTAGCTTTCCTGATTTACTTACTGTATCTGCATATTAGCCTTTTATGGTCCATTCACTAGGGTACCTAGCTTCCTCTGCACCTCTCAGCTCTGTAATTTCTCACTATTAAGCTAATGAGTTTTATCCTCATTTCTCAATTTCACGTTAACAGTCCAAAAAATGACATGCATAAACAAGAGGACTTTCAGGATCATCCTGGAATACAAAGATAACTGCTGTTTGTCAGCAACAACATATATCTTCTTAAACTACTCTCTCCTGAACTCTTCACCCTCATCTCTTACAATAAGTGCAAGAAACCGATGGGCTTCTATGTCACTAGAATCGTGACTATCTGATCTGCTATCTCTATCAAGACTCTCCTTTCTGGCTCGCCAAACTTCCTTTGAAAGATCCCTTTTGCCCTTGCCCTGAACTAGTATTGGGACAGAATGGCCCTCAGCTTGAGTGCTCAAAGGAGGAAGTGGCCCACAGAAGGCCTTTTAATGCCAAAGGCTGTCCCCTTGGAAAGCCCTTTCATTCCTTCAATGTCTTCCTTCCTTCCAAGCACCACCTCTTCATCATGGCCTGTCACACTTGCCTCAATTTTGGGCTCTCCCCCATTATTGCAGGTCCCAAACGCCAATGCTTCTAGTGGCATTATTTAGACTGAAAAGCTGCAGGTTCTCCTCTCCGCCAGCAGCTCATGGAGGTGAGATCATCATTTTGAATGGAACAGATTCTCTGACATCAGGCATTAAACTACCTGAAGTGAATTACAGTGGGGCTCCCAGAAATGGCTATGGATTCCTAGTTTGCTATCCTGATCATTAAATTTAGCCCAATGAGGCACCAGTCACTGAGTGCTCTACAGCCAGGGGAGAGAAGATAAAGCTCTACAGGTGATAGCCTGACAAATTGATGTTGCATATGAGCCCTGCAGAGAACTCAGATACACACTTTTGAGGAGTAAACTGCAGAAGATGGCCAATGGCTGGGTGTACTGGAGGCCTACCAGAAAGCTTGTATATGATGTTGAAGAGTATGGAGGAACCTGGCACCAATTCCTGCAGAACGTAAAGCCCTCTCGCAATACAGTCCTTACCCTGCTCTGACATTGACTATGGTTGCTGTGAGTCCCAGACTTCAATAAGGACCTCCTATAGTAAAGCAGACTATTTCTGTGCTATTTATCCTTCTGTAATATCACATCCTTCACCTGAGGTTCTGATAGGTGAATTACCGTGTGAAAATCAAAGGCAGATACAGACTCCTGTTGAGAGTCCATCTCCCCATCTGCCTTCTCCCTCTTCCAGCAACTTGTCTTCTGTGTGACCTTTGCTAATTCTCCCAATCTTACTGTATTCCAATGGAAATGTTTACTACTGCACCTGCATCTAGGAGTAACTGATTTGTATAGAAATGTTAAGTTCAGGGAAATGTTCTTCATCACCAGCCATACCACTCTCCGTAGGCATGTGCAATTCGAGAAAATACTATACATCTATATAATCTAAGACACTCCATAGTTCCCTTTGTTTGAGCACTATAAGTCCAAATGTTGTAGTCCATCAAAAAATCAAACTCAGTCATGCCCCAGTACATTATTGAAAGAAAATCTCCCACCAACAGTGTCCTTAATATCACAACTTCAAACTTGTGTACATTTTCATCTATAAAAGTGATTTAAAATCCATGGCATATTTTCAATAAAATCTTGAACAATACAGATTGGTAGCTGAAATGAGTGGGTTGCCTCTTGAGGAAAGGTTGAAAAGGCTGGGCTCATTTCTATTGGAGTTTAGAAGAATGAGTGGAGACTTGATTGAAGTATGTAAGATCCTGAATGTTCTTGTCAAGAACAATCGTGGAAAGGATGTTTCCTCTTGTGGATGAGTTTAGAGCTAGGGAACACTGTATTAAATTGGGGGTCACTCTTTGAGGACCGAGATGAGGTGAATTTTGTTGTGAGGGATGTGCAATTTTGGAACTCTCTGCCCCAGAAGGTAGTGGGGGAGGTGTTACTGAAGAAGGCAGAAGTAGTTGGATTCTTGTTAGAAAAGAGAATCAAGGGTTATCGGTGGTAGATGAAAATGTAGAACTCAAAACACAAACAGATGAGTTATGATCTTATGAAAGGTGGAACAGGCTCGAGGAGCCCAATGGCCTACTTTTATTTTGTACGTTAGTATGTATTGTCAATGCAGCACACGATAGTTATTTTTGGGCTGTCACCTTCTGTCGATCTCTTATCTGCTGAAACTATTGATGAAGTCTTGCTAGTTTTCTAAATTGGGATACTTTGGCTGGATGGAGCTGGCTATCAGAGCGCAATCAATTAACAATTGTGGAAAAGCTGCCCAAGGCAAGATACTTTTTAGATAATTGCAAAGTAAGCAATCCTGTTGTATATTAAACCATGAAAATCTGTTGGCATACAAACAACTAATTGTTTCCTTTTTATTCATCCTTGCAGATAAAAACAGGATTTTCAGCTGGGGTAATGGAACCAGTGGACAGTGAGTAGCTCTGAAACCTTTTTTTTGTGATAGTTCAGAAGACTACCTTGATAACCAAATTAGCTGAATTCTAAACAAGGGCAGTTTATGTATGTTAATGCCTGGTGAAGAGTTTTGCCAGGTCAAATTTTCAATTGTGTATTTATGCCCGAAGAAGTTCCTTTTGTAACCATGATATTAAGTTAGCCCAGGCTTTTGTATGAGATGGAAGTGGAAAACATTTTTCATTAAATTTTTAATTATGCATACCAAATAAACCTGTTTGACTTTAACTTGGTGGTGTGAGATTTCTTACTGTGCCCATCCCAGTCCAATACCAGCATCACCACAAGACGATCACAGTGCCAAAGAAAGGGAATTTCTGGAGTGCATTTGAGATGGTTTTCTAGAGCAATATGTTGAGGAGCGAGCCAACAAGGGAGCAGGTCATCTTAGACTCGGTGTTTTGCAATGAGAAAGAATTAGTTGGCAATCTGATTGTGAGAGAACCCTTGGGAACAAGTGATGAAAATATGGTGGAATTCTTTTTTCTAGGTAAATAATGATGTAATTGATTCTGAGACCAGGTTCCTAAATCTTGATAAAGGTAACTACAATGATATGAGGCATGAATTGACCATGATGGACTGGGAAACATTACTGAAAGGAAAGACAATGGATAGGCAATGGTAGGCATTTAAAGAATGAGTAAGTGAACTCCAGAAGTTGTTTGTTCCTGTTTGGTGTAGGAGTAGTAAGAGAATTGTGGTCAAACCTTGGCTTTCAAGGGAAATTAGAGATGGTATCACATTCAAGGAAGAAGCATATGAATTGGCAAGAAAAAACAATAAGTCTGAGGATTAGGGGCAGTTTAAAATTCAGCAAAGAAGGACCAAGGGATTGATTAAGAAGGAAAAAATAAAACATCAAAGTAAGCTAGCAGGGAACATAAGAACTGACCGTAAAAGGTTCTATCAGAACATAAAGAGAAGATGGTTGATGAAAACGAATGTAGGCCTATTACAGTCAAAAATGGGTGAATTCATAATGGGGAATAAAAGGCTGAGGATTAAATTTGTATTTTGCTTCAGACTTCACAAAGGAAGTCATGAATAATATATATCAGAAGTTCTGAGATGAGCACGTTTTAGTGAGGAGCTGAAGGACATCAGCATTAATAGAGAAATGGTTTCGAGGAAATTGAAACTGGATAAATCTCTAGGTTCTGATAATCTTCATCCCAGAATAGTTAAGGAAATGCCCCTGGAAAAAGTAGATCCATTGGTAGTTCTTTTACAAATTCTTTTTGGATTCTGGAGGGTAGCTAATGTAAGTCTACTGTTCAAAAAGGAAGGTAACAAGAAAACAGGGAACTATAGACCAGTGAACCTAACGTTGCTACTGGGCAGTCTGAATCTATTACTTGTGTCTATTTTCAAGGATATTATAATTCGGCTTTTGGAAGGCAGTGGTATAATCAGACAAAGTCAGCATGGATTTATAAAAGGGAAATCATGTTTGACAAATCTATTGAAATTTTTTAAGGATGTAACTAGTAGTGTTGACCAAGTGGATATGGTTTATTTAGGCTTTCAGAAGGTTTTCGACAAGATCTCAAATTACAGATTATTATGTAAAGTTAAAGCACATGTTATTGCAGGTAATGTCTTGAGATGGACAGAAAGCTGGTTAGCAGATAGGAAGCAGAGAGTTGGCAATCAGTCTTTTTCTGATTGGCAGTCAGTGACTAGTGGGAATTCTGGGGATCTGTGCTAGGACTCCAGCCGTTCATATATATTAATTATTTTGAAGAGAGAATTGAATGCATTATCTCCAAACTTGCAGATGTTACAAAGTTAGATGTGCAGGTAAGCTGTGACGAGGTTGCAGAGATTCTTCAGTATGATTTAGACAGGCTGTGTTTGTGGGCATATACATGGCTGATGCAGTATAATGTGGATAAATGTGAGATTCCACATTTGATCGAAATAATCGGAAGACAGATTATTGTTTGAATGGGTGTAAATTGAGAGTGGTGGATGCTCAATGAGACCTTGGAGTCCTCGTGTATCAGTTGCTGAAAGTAAGCACACAAGTACAGCAGAGAGTAAAGAAGACAAATGGTATGTAAGGCTACATAACGCGAGGATTTGAGTGTAGGGATAGGAATGTTTTGTTGCAATTGTGTAGGGTGTTGGTGAGGCTATACTTAGAGTATTGTATGCATTTTGGTGTCCTTATCTGAGGAAGAATGTTTTTACTATAAAAGGGGTACAGCGAGTGTTTACCAGGCTGACTTCTGGGATGCCAGCTCTGTCATATACAGAAGATTAAATCAGTTAGGATTATATTCATTGGAGTTTAGAAGAGTGAGAGGGAATCTCATAGAAACTTATCAAATTCTAACAGGATAGATTCAGAAATAACATTCCCTATGCCAGGGAAGTCTAGAACCAGGGGTCATAGTTTGAGCAAAAGGGGTAAACTTTTAGAATGAGGTGAGGAGAAATTTCTTCACCCAGATGTGGTGAATGTGTGGAATTCACTACCACAAAGTAGTTGAGGCCAAAATGTTGTCTGATTTCAAGTAGAAATTAAATATAACTCTTGAGGCTAAAGGGATTAAAAGGGAATCAGGACATTGAATTTGATGATCAGCCATGATCAAAATGAATGGCGGAATAGGCTTGAATGGCCTATTCCTGCTTCTGGTTTCTATGAATCTGCCTCACCCTCCACACTCTCAGTAATATATTTTCAGATGCTAACCGGTCATTACATAAAACGGTTCTTCCTCGTACCATGTAATTTTGCCACTCGTTTTAAATTGTTGTCCTCTGAATATTGATCCTTCCACCAATGGAACAGTTTCTTCCTATCTATCCTGCCATGATTCTAAATGCCTCTATTAAATCTTTTCTCAACCTCCTCTCCCCTGAGGCAAACAGCTCCTTTAAATCTATTTATATAACTGAAGTTTCTCATTCATTGAAACATTCTCATGGATCTTTCCTGAACCCTCCCTAATGCTTTCATATCATTGTTAAAATGTGGCACATACAACTGTATGCAATTCTCCAGCTCAGACCAAACCAGTCTTTTATAAATGCCAACCATAACTTCCTTATTTTTGTGTTCTATGCTCCTATTCATAAAGTCAGCAAAGTTTTACAACACCAATTTTAAATCCAACCAATTTATTTGATAGTAAATTCGCGAGTTTTCAACACTCTGTGTTGAATGCAGTGTTCTGGTATGCAATAGCACTCATATCCACACAGACAGACAGTTACAGATTGCTGATTAGAATGCGAATCCTTACATCTAACCTGCTATTCAAGTGTTAAAGTGGCTAACAATGTGTGTGAAGGGAATCCTGAGCATTGGTTAGAGAATTGTGTATTTTCTCCAGACAGCACAGTAAGTGAGGTTTTTTGCAAACCCAGGCAAGTTACGGGGGTTACAGATAGTGTGTCATGAAGCCAAGATCCCTGTTAAGACCGTTCTCGTGTGCGGAACTTGGCTATCAGTCTCTGCTCAGCAACTCTGCGCTGTCGTGTGTCACGAAGGCCCCCTTGAAGAACATTTACCCGCAGGTCGGAGGCCGAATGCCCATGACTGCTGAAGTGTTCACCCACAGGACGGGAACTGTTTTGCCTGGTGATTGTTGAGCGATGCTCATTTCATCCGCTGTCGTAGTGTATTTGCCTGACGAAGACACAGACGGTCGAAAGCTCGTGAATTTACTATCAAATAAATTGGTTGGATTTAAAATTGGTGTTGTAAAACTTTACTGAGTTTACCCCAGTCCAACGCCGGCATCTCTACATCATGACTCCTATTCATAAAGCCCAGGATCCCATATGATTTTATGCATGTTCCCCTTCGATCCCATTATTCTTGCACCCCCTTAAGAATGGAGGCCTTTTACATTTTTGTTACCTCTCCTTATTCTTTCTATCAAAATTAATCACTTCGCACCTCTCCATGTTAAATTTTAACTGCCACTTGTTTGCCTAGCACACCAATTTGTCTATATCCTTTTGTAGTTAACCCTCCTCAGAGTTCACCAATGCTTCCAGTTTTTGTGATCTGCACACCAAATCTAGATCATTGATATGTATCAGGAAGAGCAAGGTTCTAAAGCTGACCCCCTAGGGAACACACTCCTCCAGTTTGGTTACATTTAAAATTTTAATCGTCAGTCTAATCTTTTCTCCAGTTGGTCAAGGTAATGATCAGCCCATAATGGAGCTTACGCAGTTTACCTTCCATTTGTTCAATGTGATTCAACCTGCAAGTTTGTTGATGCTTAATACTATTATATCGGGTTATTACTTCTCATGGGCACTATCAAAGTTTGAGCTTCACTTGTACTTAAAAGTGGATAGTGCTAATAGTTTGACATATGCTGCATCAAATATATCACTTTTCTCATCATGATGCTTCGGAATATTAATTAGATCCTACCTGCTGCAAATCTTAAAACTTTAATCGAACAGGTAGCCCATGGCTAAGGTAGTAATCACTTTTAGGAATGCAAGCTTCTTTCCTCACCAGTTTCACACCGTTTCTGCAAAATAATTATTGGCAGTCTAACTGGTAGCTCAATAGCCTTACCAGAAGCCTCTTCACTCCTGTTGCTGCCTGAAGGGTGTGTATATAGTTGCAAGAGGTAATTAGATTCTTAGTCTTGTCTAAATGATGGTGATGTGCTATTGAATCCCTGTGTACTGAGATGCTGTTGAGTTCCTGGAAGAAGATGGTCCGTCCTACTAAATTAAGCTTTACTTCCCATGACCTTCATTGATTCTAAAAGTACAGCCAAAGTTGACTATATGTAGGTCAGAACCTGAAGGAAGTCTCCGAAACCTGTTAGCAATTGATTCTGCTTGGAGCCAGCTGCTGTCTCGTATTGTATAAAGTATAGCGGCTTGCTCTGTTGACCTGCCCTTGTGCTATCCCTGCTGTGAACTAGAGGATTATGTGACTGTGGAAGCTGATAGCTAGCTTTCCTGTTACGATTCAGGTGCCCTTGTCCACCTGCTTGCTTGTTGTACTTGAATTTCTATATCCTGTGGGAGTAGCATTTTCAAGGGACTGAAATTACCATTGATGCTGGGAAACATTATTGCTTAGCTGAAAAAGTCATGTAAACTTCTTAAATAACACACCAGCGTTATAATTTCAGAATAAGGCTTGCTGTTAATATTAATTCATGTCTTGGTGACTTGATTCTTTTACTCTACTTTCGTACTGTCCATTTTACATCAGGATACATCAGAAATGCACTGCTGTTTGTTACCTAAATTGAGTCTATTTTCTTCATGACTGGTAAATTTTCTGATATAAGAATGATCTATTGAATTATGATAACTACCTACAGATAGGTTTCAATGCTGAGGTAAACTTTCAATTATGATCAGATTTGAGACCAATATACAGGGTTCTTCATTTTTACAATGCACCAAATGAATAAAGAATATTTGTATAACTAATAAATGAAATACAAACTATTTTAACCAGTAAAAGTGCCAAAAGTCTCGCGTATGCAAAACTTCCTGCTGAAATTTGGTAACATTGAATTTGATCTTTTTCTCATTTCAGTTATAACTGAAAACCAATCAATTCATAAGCCTTTAATTTAGTGGCTAGTAATCCAGAATATTAAACATCTGGAATATTAAGACCATGAGATCTGTCAATCACTATGGCAGTAATATATATATATGTCCACATCATCCGTGAATATATTGGCACTTCAAAAAGTAATGCATCTGTCTCTTCACCATCAAATACTAACCAACAGGTTAAACTAGCAATAAACACTATAGCCCTATGCTGGCTAAAATAAGGTCCTCTTATTCTCCCGTAAAAGCATTACAAATATTTGAAATAAAGTATTTAATTTGATTTGGTTGAATTTTTGCACATATAAGTAATTGGGCCAACATCTACTATATCTGGACAAAGCTCATTTCATGCATGTTTATCTCTTGGAAATTCCTAGGCTTGGCTGTGGAGATAAGGAATCAAAACTAACCCCTGTAGAAGTGTTTTTATCATCAAATCCTGGTTGTGGAATCTGTGACACATTGATAGCCGGCGTGGCCTGTGGGAGTCGGCATTCCTTCATCTGGACTGACAAAGGACATTGCTACGGTTTTGGAAACAACTTCTATGCACAATTAGGCTATGATTTTCGTAGGGGAAATTACAAAGAAAACCAGGTATGCATTACTCTTATCACTTTTTTGTTTTTCCTCATACTATCAGCTGGGATTCTCTGGCGGCTCACACGCCACTGCCCCTGCCACTGCCAGCAAGAACGGAGAATTTGGCACTCAACCACATCTCCATTCACTGCAGCAGCGTCAAACCATCCCAGCTATGGGTGAGGTCAGAAAATTTAATTGATTATCTCCTAATTGGTCATTTACTTTTCATGAGATTTTGCATTAATTTTTTTCCCCAAACTTGGAGACGCAGCGAAGGAACTTTTCTTTACTTACTGAGTCATTTGCACTCAAACATTAGGTGGTAGTGGGCAGAAAGTAAAATATTGGTTTCTCCAACTCACTCACCACAGCTTTTACAAGTAGTCTAATTTTCTGAGCTACATTAAAAACTGCAGGGTTAAACTGCATTCTGAAATATGAAAAGCATTACAAGAAAAAATGAAATTGGGAGCAAACAAAAGGAAGAAAGGCTTCGTTCTTGTAAAGCACTGTACATCGCATCAAGAAGTCATAAAGTACTTTACAGCCAATGAAGTATATTTAAACTACAGTCACAGCTGTAATGTAGAGAAACATAGGATCAGGTGTAGTCCATTGAGTCCCCTAAGTCTGTTTCATCATTCAATTCCTTTTCCTTTAATTCCCAATTTGATTGTTATTGTTCTGCACGTCAGCCCTATTTACCTGTCTTTGATGTAGATCCCTTGATACCTCTGCTAAACACACAGTCTCAATCTAAAACATTTTAATTGATGCAGAATCCAAAACCTTTTGGGAGAGGAAGTTCTTCCCGACTTGTACTCTAACTCTGATTTTTTTTAAGATCATGCCCAGTTAATTTTGAATTTCCCCAGCACAGAAAATTGTTTTTCTGTCCTAAACCCTTTACATTTTCAACAACTCAATTTGGATCACTCCTCAATTTCCTTCATTTAAACAACTACAAAGCACGCTTAGGCAACCCATCCTCAAAATTTAAACCTTTTAAGCTCTGGCGTCTCTGTTCTTCTTCCTTCTAAGATCTCTATTTATTTGTTGCCCAGTACCGAAAGTAATGGACAACAAATCCTTACAGATGCTGTCAGACCTGTAGAGATTTCCCAGCATTTTCTCTTTTGGTTTCCGATTCTAGCATCCACAGTAATTTGCTTTCACCAAAAGTAAAATGCCAGCCACCTTATAGCAAGGCCCCATAACTATATGGAGGTAAATAATCAATTAATCTGTTTGTTACCTTGGCTATTGGATAGATATTGATAAATGCACCAGGAAAATCTCCTTGACCTTCTAGAAACATTGTTATAGTAGCTTTTATGGGCATCTTGGAGGGAAGATGTGATCCTGGATAACACCTATAGCTCCAAAAATGCAATGTTCCATCTGACTTGTGAATCTAAATGTACTGCTTAAATGTTTATATTGTACTTAACTTGGCAATCTTCCAAACACACATGGAGCTACAGTGTAGAGTAATAGGAGTGGAGTGGCAATTCAATGGTGGTAAATCTTGAGAGATTTAGTCCAGTATTTCTTGACAACAATGAATTTTTCAACCTTGCCATCCGATATTGTTCCTTCACATCAACCACAAGTAGCATCTGTCCAAAGGTGACTATTTCAAATGCTCTCAGTTAAAACTATATTGGGACTTGGGAAACAATTGTCAGGAAATTGGCAGATGTTTTTCTCTACGTTAATCTATGTGAAATAAATCACTTCCAGGAATCTGCCTTTAAGCCAGGCTCAGAAAATGGCTCATCGCTGTCTCCTAACTAAAATACAGTCTGAAGTATACAATGTTATATATTGTGAATTATCTATGGCCTGGAAATATGGTTCCTTGCAGCATTCCCTTACTGCAAAGTCGATCTGGATGAATCTTGCTTCTCTCAGTTCTGCAATAAAGGTGCAGTTTTACACAAAACACAATTTGTAAAATAGGCCCGACTGGACTGCTGATTTGTATATTTAATCCTGAACATCTATGAAGGAGCTTTACCAATACAATGTATTGCACACTTCCTGGACCATGTTGGACCATTGGCCACATGTTTTCTGTCTGTAGAACGCATGCAGAATGACCCAATCTCTAGAACTCGGTGTTCTTCACCAGTGGGTTTTCCTGCTCTAATATTTAAAATTCTCTGAAATATGAAAACAGTAATGAATGGTATGGAAACCTACCTTTGAAATCTCATTGCATTTCAAACATAATTTTAGAAAATAATTTGTTTAAATCCTTACTTTTTCAATGCAAGGTGTAATTTAGCAGATTTAACATAGGTTTTGTTGATATACAAACAATATGGAAGCTTTTACTGATTTAAAATGTACATTGCCATTTACAACAATAATTATACCATCATCCAAGTATATTGTCATTGAAACAGTTATATAGGTTGTCATGCACCTTTGCAGGTGGCTGATCATCAAGTATTGGCTCCATAGTAGCAGGTAGAATGCTGTGGAAATAATCGATTTGTAACATATGTCATGTCAAAGTATACAGCGAAAATGACCCAAAGGCTTTAGAAAGAAAGAACCTACATTTATCTGCTCTTCGTGCTTTCAAAACTTCCCTAAATCCCTTGTGCATATTTCTGTAATAGTAACTGTTGCTATAAGCAGTTTACACACTGCAAAAACCCAACAACTGCAACAAAATAATAGTAGGGAATAAGTGAAATATTTCAGATGCTAGCAATCAGAAATGAAAGCTGAAAACAGGTTTGTTAACTTGTCAGGCAGCATCCTTTGAGTGTGCAAGAGATAACTGACATTTCAGATACAAAATCTTTCCTCAGATAATCAGATTTTTTTGGGCGGGGGGAGGGGGAAGAGTGTTGGCTAAGGGAGGAATGGTGACCAGAATTCCTTTGTTTTTCTTTGAATGGGCCAGGAGATCTTTTATGTCCAACTGAACAGATAGGCTCCCATTTTAAATTTCCTCGATTGAAACTCCATCAGCGATGCACTGAAGTAATGGTTTAGATAATCCTGCAGTGAGATTCAAAGCCATGGCCTTGTGAACCCCAAAATGTGCTGCCAATTTCTTCTGTTTTAAAGTACTTCACAGACTATTTCTAAACTTTGCTCTGCGTTTAATGACTGCATAGGTAAGATCATATCCAGATCTGATTTATTTCAGAACTCTCTGGTTTATTGTACATTCTCCACATTTCACAATCTTTTGTTCAACTATTAGGCTATCCATAAACCATGCTGCATCACACTTCACCAAATTGAGCTTTGAAGTGCTGTATTCATTCATTTCATTCTGCAACCTGCCCATAAATCCCTATTGGAAACAGTGAAGAAACAGGCTGCTCCAACATTATTAAAAATTATCCTACGTTGCATTCAAGTAGTTTTCTAGTTATTCATTGTAGACTGATTTCTAGGCCACCTTTACACCGGATTGGCTGCTCCAGACTTCACATTTCATGCATTTTTACTACAGTGATGTTTTAGTGTTGAAGGAACTATATGACTTCAAGTTGTTGGAAACTGACTGCAGAAGTAAAAGGCACTATAAACACACCCATTCTTTTAAAAGATAAAGTCGCCATATTCTCAGATGTCCATAGGCTATTCTCTTCTTTAGAGGGGGAAGGTTGACTAGTGGTGATTTAACTTGAGGATCATAGAAACGTAGGACATTACAGCACAGTACAGGCCCTTCGGCCCTCAATGTTGTGCCGAGCTATGTCCAGTTCCAAGATCAAGCTATCCTATTCCTCTAATTCTGGAGTGCTCCATGTTCCTATCCAATAACAGCTTGAAAGTTCCTAAAGTGTCCGCCTCCACTATCACAATAGGCAGTCTATTCCACACCCCAATCACTCATTGAGTAAAGAATCTACCTTGGGCATCCGTCCTATATCTCCCAAAATGAACCTTATAATTATGCCCCCCCAGTAACAGCTACATCCACCAGAGGAGATAATCTCTGCTAATCATTCTTCTGGTGACAGGCAAGGCTGAGAAGGCAGATCTTTGTGAATAACCTCAGCTGGTGCAGGAATTGAAGCCATGCAGTTGATGTCGCTGTGCATCACAATGCAACAAGCCCTTATGAGATCTGTATTGAGCAAATAACTGACATCTTTCAACAGAGGTCAAAGTGAATCTTGCAATATAGGCCTGTGAAGATTTCCAAACTTCTTGTCATTGTTTGCATGCTCTACAATGTTATTTTACAAGAGTAGGCAAATATTAGAGCTCACAGCAAAGGAAGAAGTGGAGGTGCAAGAGTAAAGAAAAAGACAGGGTACCATGGATGTTGAGGAAGAATCAGCAATCCCAATGGCTGCCAGAACTTTACAGCAGCAAATAATTAAAAAAAAACATTTTGAATTATAGCTTCCCTCCATCCCATTCCTCACAATACCAACATTTCCTTTTACCATTAGTTGCAAGCCATCCATCCCCAGAATTATGTTGTCAATTTTAATTATGATAATTTCTCCACCTATTAGCAAACAAATGCCAAAGTGCATCCCAAAGAAACAGCGTAGTCCAAAGAATTAATCAAACTTTTTTTCTTTTTTTTTTGAATTGAAAACAAATAAGTTAGAAAACTGCCTTTGGTAAGAGTTTTCTTTTGCTTAGTGTGTCTACAAGGTGGTATCTGTGGTTATACAACAGGAGATGGTTCAACTAGATAAGGTTACAAAGAAGGCATATGGAATACTTTCTTTCATTGACAGAGGAATACAATGTAAAAGTTACGATATAATATTGGAATTGTATAAAGCACTGGTGAGGCCACAACTGGAGTATTGTATGCAATTCTGGGTCATCATGTTACAGGAAGAATGAAATTGCTGTAGAGAGGGTGCAGAAGAGGTTTACGAGGATGTTGCTAGGGTGAGAGAAGTGTAGCCGTGAGGATAGTTTGGATTGCTTGGGATTGTTTACCTTGGAACAAAGGCAGGCGAGAGCTGATTTGATGGAGGTGTACAAAATTGAGGGGAAGAAATAGTGGACAGAATAAAATTGTTGCCTTTGGTGACAAATTCTTTAACCAGGGGACATAGATTCAATATAATTGGCAGTAGGTGTAGAAGGGACATAGCACAAAGGGTAGTGGGTGTCTGGAATTTGCTGCCTGAGTTGATGCTGGAGGCAAAAATCCTAAACTCTTTTTGAAAGTGTCTGGATCTGCACTCTAAGGCACTTTGGGAGAGAATGTGGGCTCTAGGCATCTGAAGGCAGAGCAGTCAATGTTGCAGTAAAGAATGCAAAGAGTGCACTATAAGCTACAGGGCCGTAGACTGCGTGCACGAAGGTGAGATTAGAAAGGGCACCTGGGTGATCTTGAGCTGGCATAGACAAGATTGACTGAATAAAATTCTTCTGTGCTTAATATTTTGTGGTTCTTTGGAAGGCAGCTGATCATCTATTGAAGGTGTTTGAAGTGGCAGTGGAGGGTGACCTTGGATCTTTGTTAAAGAGTCATTTTCATTGCTAGATATTGGTCTGGTCCACCTGACTGCCTGGCTCCAATATGGGCATGGCTTTTGGAGCATTCATGGGAGAAAGACTGCCATCCACTCATGAGACTCCAGCATGTTTCTCTCTAATGAAACTTGCCTTGGTACTTTTTCAATTCTAAAAATGAACAAAGTTCGGAAAGATGTGACCATTCGGCCAACGTATCCAAGGTTTATTTCATATTGCGCAAGCTGAAGGAGATGTTGGAAACTAAAGTCACACTGGCAGTAATTTGAACTTCCACTAGAACTGTTACTGAAGGTGTCATAACTGAGTGGTGTGCTGGAAAATATATGAAAATGACAACTGATCACATTTTCCTTTGCCTTAACGTCAGGGTAGTTTAATTTATGCAGAGCTCAAAAGTAGCCTCAGCTCAAAGTGAAGAAAGTAACTGAGGATGATCAGGAGAATAGAATATGGTAAGTGGTAGCAGGAGGAGGGCCTGTGAAATGTCGTGCTGTGATTGGAGGAAAATGACAGCAAGCAGGAAAAGGAAAGCTTCAGAGCACTGGAACTACAGATGGTGTGATATATTAATTTGCTTCATTACCTCCGGCTATTGTTACTGTCAACTCTTCTTCATCCATTGGAAAATGCAGCTTATTCTTCCTTATTGTCTTGTCAAGGAATTGGGTTGTCCTTGTAAAGTACATCCTAGTCACCATCTTCCCTCCACAGCAGTAACTGCAATCTATGATTCAAAACAAAGTGCGACTCCTTTAAGAGATATGGGTTGCCTTTACTTATTGATTGGAAATGACACTATCCCACACCTCATTCAATAAATTACCAATGATCATAATTAAATGGGCCCCTCCTTATTTTCTCTCTAGCCAACACTAGTGCTACAATCCCCTTGAATTTTATCAATATTCTATCACCAGCCTCTTGCGCACTCTTTGCATCCTTTACTGCAGCATTGACTGCTCTGCCTTCAGACGCTTAAGAGCCCACATTCTCTCCCAAACACATTTTAAGAAAAGACCCTCTTTAAAACTTGGCTCCATAGCTTGTATTTGGTTAACATATGGCTTCTTTTTTCCCTTTGCATTTTTGTGTAGAACTGTAGAACAGTGTTCCTTGCATGACATTGCATGACTATGTGCATGACATTGATATGATGAAGAGTTATTAGAGGATTGGAGAGATCACCAGGATAGACTCAGGAAACAGAATATTAAAGTGAGATAGAGTTAAGAGAAAGAAGAGGCTGGAGATTGGGTACGCAAAACAATAAGTGAAAATAAGTATAAACTGGGGGGTGGAGAGGAGGATGTCAGAAAAGTGCAAGTAGGTGAAGAAGGGGAAAAATTGAAACAACTGTATGTTAGAAAAACATACAGAGTGTGGGGAAAATAAATAAAAGTAAAATAATGAATAGACTAAAGTGATGAGAGGGAAAAAAAAACATTCAATTTTTTATCAGTGAAAAAGATTACAGAATGAAACTGAGGAAGGGATAACTGATTACACAGATATGCTGTACTATGGCTTGGCATGTGTCCAAGTTGCTATTACACTAGCAGGAAGAAGTGGATACTGATCCTGTACTGAAATTATAACTGTAGATTTAAAAAAAAAAGCAGGCCAAAAATTGTAGAGGAGACAAAGATTAATTATCTCTGTGCATACACAGTAATGTTTGCATTACAAACAAATTATATTTGCTTGTATTTAAACAGTGCATAAATCTGACACATGCAGATGAGTAAGCTGCAACGCCTGTTCAGGATGAGTGAGCACACTTGTTTGAATGTCATATTTATCCCTGTACTTTGTCAGAAAATTAACTTCTTTGGAGTTTGTACTTGAGATGAGCATATGGTTGCTGATCTCAGGAGATGACAGCCTATCCAAGCGATAGCTCCATGCGGCTCCAGCAGTCCTCCGTTGGCAGATGCTTTGGGCTTTTCTGCGATTAAGCAGAGATCATCACTGTTTTCTTTGAGCACTGCTGAGCCTTGTACTCTGAAGTGTTTTGTTAATCACTGTCTGCCTTCGACAGAAGCTGCCAAAGCTCTCATTAAGTTTGAATTCTGAACTGTCATGCTCGGATGACGGAATTTCATCCCTTTTCTGCATGACTGGGATTTATCATGGAAAGATGCCAGTTAGAAAATCCTGACACTAACATTTATTTGTTTTTGCACTTCAACTAACAAAAAAAAATTTTTTTTTGTTTTGTTTCTGTTAATTCCAGAAATAGTTAATTTGCCCTCAACCACTCATTATTTTCCAGTATCATTTTCTTCTTCTAAAGTTAAAGCAATGCCTGGTCCCAGTTCATATTAGCAGATTTCTACACATCTGCCCATTTTGACACTGTGCAGAATATTTCTAATTTCTGTCATAAGGTTTTCGTATTAGTGTTCCACTTTTTTAGACCAAGCAAACTCAGCATAAGTAAAATAAATTCTTTATACCAACTCCAACTATTTGAACAATATTTTTTTCATGCTTCTGAGTTTTTCGTCTGACTGATTAGTTCCATAGGTGCAGAATGTCAATCTCATCCTAGCATTTCTGTCTACCTTGTAGGGAAACAGAAGTTTTTTGTTGAAACAGGATACCAGATCAGGCCGTAAGAATGACTGTTTTGTTCCTACATGCCTTATATCAATAGAATAATTCAGGTTGTTGTTGTTAATAATAAATCATGGTAATTTGTGGGTCATAGGACAAAGCAATGTGAGAGAAACTAGAAGATGGCTAGATCAAGTGTTGCTGGAAAACATTAACCTCAATTCAATTCCAGATAACAAGTGACTGAATGGGTCTGTTGACAGCTGCCCCTATATTTGCTTGCAGTTGCTCAGTGGAGCTTTTGATGCTGGTTTGTCTGAGCCCACTGCCAACCAGTTCCTGTCTGTGGTAGGTATTCAAAGGTGGCCATATCTATAACACCGTGCAGGCTTAGATTGTACCCTGAACCTCAGTTCCCTTATCTTGCAGAGAAAAATTGTGTTCTCAATAACTACTTTAAGATTCCAACAAATTATTTAAAAATGTCCCAGCAGTTTATATATTGTACATTATTCATATATGAACAATAGACTTCTAGATGAAGAAATATTATTCTGACCCTAACTAAAAATGTTTAGATTGTTTGTTTAAAGTTTAATTTGTTAAACTGAATTCTAGATGGACGTGGGAAGTGAGGGCAAAGTACAAGCCTGACATTAATGGCAAGATTGACAGCATCTTTGAAAAGTAACATAACTCAACAGCAGAGTTGAATTTGTTTTGGGTCTTGAAGGTATTGAACGTGTGATGATTTTTTTTATTGCAGACCAGAGAAGATTCACTCAACTGATATCTGGAATAGTTGGTAGATTATCTTAAGAGCAAAGCTTGGGATTGTATCCATTGGAGTTTAGGAGAATGAGGAGATGACACTTTGAAACATCTTGAGGTGACTTGAGCAGGTAGATGCTGAAAGGAGTTTCTCTTTGTGGGACAGGCTAGGGGATCTGCTTGGGGTCTTTTCTTCAAGATGGGATAACAAGACAATTTTCTTTCAGAGGGTCATGAACTTTTGAAGTTCTTTTCCTAAAAGTGCTGGGGGCAGGATCAATGAATATTTTTAAGACAGATGTAGGTAGATTCTTGACTAGCAAGGAAGTCAAAGGTTTTTGGGAGTAGGTGGAAATTTGGAGTTGGGGTCATATTCAGATCAGCCATGCTCTTATTGAATGGCAGAGCAGCTCGAGGTGCCTATTGACTTACTGCTGCTCCTGGACAGAAAAAATAAGCTGCTTTATTCTATGGCCACAAAGTAAAACAAAAAAAAAATTAGAAAACCATCAGTGCAATATTGCTTGGCCTTCATTTGTCTGTTGATTTGATATGAAGCTGTTTGGTTCATTGAGTTGCTTTGCTGTCAAATTAAAAATGACCTTCACTGGACTTGGATATTTAAAAGATGGCCTATTACAATTCAGAACGGTTAACAATATATTTAGCTTCACAACACAACAGTATCTCTCAAGTTGTAAGTATATGTATGTAAACATATAAACTTATTTCTGTACATCATATAAATGCTGGTAATAATATCAATGTTGGCATAAAAATTATGTTGACATAAGATGTGAAAATCAAAAATGAAGATAATAAAATGTAGAAATTATCTTTTAAAAATAATTTAAGTGTTGGAGTTAATGATTACTATACTTATTTACAAAATATTCAGGCTGTGTCAGAATGATATCTGATTCTGGTCAATGTCTTCTCTGTCCTCCCCAAGATCCTGAACATCCTTCCAGAGGTATAGTGCTTAGAATTGGAAACAATACTCGAGCTGGGCCTCCACCAGTGATTTATAAAGGGTTAGCATGACTTTCTTGCTTCAGTACTCCATGTTACTCAGTAGATTTTATTTGAAGGAATAGTATGCTTTACTTCATGTAGTGAATGTGTGTAGTACTGTTACTTCTGTATGAATATTTTTAGCTTACTAGTTTATTTTACAAGGCATGGCAAGATCAAATGTAGCCTGCAGGTGAGGTTAAAGGTCAGGGCATAATTACGCCAGGATGTACAAATGTAATTTGGTCCCAATTTTAAAACAGCTATATTCTGTACGTTGGTATAAATTTGTATCTATGCATTTACAATGAAATTGTCTGTTATAAACTTATTGCCCAAATTACATGATCTTACTTTTGTTTCAAAACTTTGATCAGTGTTAACATTTGAAACTCTTAAAGAATTTAATGCATAAAGCAGATGAATTTCTCTGGTTTTCCATGCCACTGAAAATGAATAAAATTATTCCAATTTTTTGTTATTGCCCATAAAGGGTCCTATTACGGATGATATCAGAGAATCCCACCCAGTGTAACCCACTCTCCTATTGAAGATTCACTTCACATTGAGAAGAATGCCAATATTGAGCAATTCGTGCAGAAGGTCATTTGATCCAAAGTGGCTTGTAGGAAATCATGGAGAATGAATATTCTGATTACAGTATTGTTACACAGATTTTGAATATTTTCTCTTTGAATGTATCTCCTAGTGTCATTTCACAAGTTTTCCCCTTACCACTGTCATTTATGCTAGCAGGGATGGAAGTATATAGAAGGCCTTTTACAACTGTGTGACTTTTGTGACCTAGGTCAATAGTGTGCTATCTGAACATAGCTAAGATTAGTTAACCCAATTTTAATCCTGCTTCTTAAAAGACTGAGGACTGGTCAGATTAAAATGACGAGCATAGTGAAAGTTTTACAGTTTGAATTACATTTCAAAATGGAGGAAAATATTTATCTTGGATAAGATTCTGTGTTGTTGCTAATTCTTATCTGTGAAAGCATTCTTTTTCATGTTTATCATAAAATCTCACAATTTCCTATTATGAATTGTTGCAGATTTGTTAAGACAGGTTTTGTGATATGCTATCATTATTTCTTTCTAATAAGTAAATGTAAAAACATAAAGACTAGGAGTGGGTATAGATCATTTGGCCCCTTGAACTTGCTCTGCCATTCACTAAGATCATGGCTGATCTTTTCTTGGATTCACCTCCACTCACCTGCCCGCTCACCATAACCATTAATTTCTTTACTATTCAAAAATTTATCTGTCTTTGTCTTAAAAATACTCAAAAAGGTAACCTCAGCTGCTTCACTGGGCAGGGAATTCCATAGATTCACAACTTTTGGGTGAAGAAGTTTCTCCTCGACTCAGTCCCAAATCTGTTCCCCCTTATTTTAAGGTTATGCCCCTAGTTCCACTTTCACCCACCAATGGAAACAACCTCCCTGCTTCTATCTCATCTATTCCCTTCGTAAGATTATGTTTCTATAAGATTTCTCTTTCCTCCCTTTATTCTTCTGAAATTTCATTGAGTATTGTCCCAGTCTACTCAGTCTCCCTTCGTGAACCTTTTCTGCGCCCTCTCAAGTATATCCCTTCTCAAGTAAAGAGACCAAAACTGTATACATTACTCGATATCGGTGAGGCCGACACCTTATACTGCTGCACCATAATATCCCTGTTTTTAAACTCCATCCCTCCAGCCATGAAGGACAACATTCTGTTTGCCATCTTAGTTACCTGCTGCACCTGCAAACCAACTTTTTGTGATTCATGCACAAGGACATCCAGATCCCTCTGCACAACAGCATTGCTGTTTTTACATTTTTACCATTTAAATAGTAGAACATTTTGCTGTTATTTCTATTAAAATGGATGACTTCACATTTACCAACATTGTACTCTATCTGTCAGACCCTTGCCCACCTAAACTATCTATATCCCACTGCAGATGTTCAGTGTCCTCTTCATGCTTCACTCTCCCATTCATTTTAGTGTCATCTGCGAACTTGGACACACTATACTTGGGTCCCCAACTCCACATCATGTGTGTAAATTGTAAGTTGACATATAACTTTTAAAACAAATTAACCAACTAAATAGGTTTTGTAAAATGTGCTATTTTCTAACACAGCAATTATTTTAAATGCTCTGTTATTTCTTTGTTTATTTTAATGTTATTAGTTCAGATTAGCTTGCATCACATTTATGTTTGGGGCTGTCCAGTGATTCCCATCAGAGACTATTGTAACACTTCTCTTCAAACTGACTAGCTGACTTTCAGTAGATGACATTTATAATGGGATTGACTATTAATTCTGTTAGCTGGTTGAAACCTTAGATGTTGTAATCCAGCCACTGTAGTCTGCTTGAACTAGATAAATCTTCATGTACAGCTCTGCTCTGTGGCAAGCAACAGTTATGATAGGATACATTAGAATATGGCTTTTGGCACTACAAGACTTGGACATACAAAAAAATTCTGATAATAATAGATAAGAAAATAGAGACATGCACAGGAGCGGCTATTTTGCAACAAGTGTAAGATGCTGAGTTCATCACATATGCTGAGGCCAGCTGTGATGTTTAATGGTAGGTGTGCACGGGACTGCTCAATATATTTGTATTCTCTTTTCTACTGTTTGTTCTACTATTCATCTGTCTGAAAAGTTAAATCCAAGAAGATTTTTTTTACACACAGGCCTTCTCAGTAACTTTGAATCCATGCTCTACAGCTGTGATGTTGAACCCAGTAAATATTTCATAAGTGATATGCCTATAATCTGAGACAATAGAAATAATATTTTGTTACATCATTTTGATTTGCATTCCATATAATTTGTTTACAGTGTTATGCACAACAGGAATGTAATTACATTATTATTCATTGACACTGCTTATTTCTTCAGTGCATTGCCAGTTTTTCAAGATTGGAAGTTATGAATTTTGCAAAACAAAATCTGTTTGAAATACACTTTTTAGTTCTGAAAAGTTTCAGCTATTAAAATGTCTAGATTTGAAACTCCAATCTCACCTGAATTATTAGAAATGTGCAGAAGAGCAGGTTTGCAGATGTTATAGATTATGCAACAATTGAAATGGGAAAGATAATTTGATATTCAGAGGGTTAATAGATTATTGAACAAATTTGGTAGACTAATCTCCATATGGATGTGTCATTGACTACATGCAGGACTGATTCAATTGAAACAGTTCTTTTCTTAGTGGAGATATTATTGGCAATGAATCAAACTTGCAACGTTAGCAAAATTCTATGCATTGTAAAAATTCTAAATAAATATGGAACAGATACAGGCACAAGATACAGCAGAATTTTCAGGAATCCCATTCTCCTTGGGATAAAATGGTGCAAATTATGTTTATGCTGATTTTTTTTTTTGTGTTACACTGAGCTGCATTTTTCCTTTTGACCTTGCCGTGGGGCCAAGTCTTTGTTCTGCATGTCATTTTAATTTTCAAATGGCATTAATAGGTGGAAGGGTCTATAGCTGAAAAATCTAGCTGGTGTGTTATTTTTCCCTATTTTTTTTTCATGGTGCGAATAACTAAGACATTAACATAGCTAGAGCCAAATTACCAGAGGTGAGTAATTCAAAGGCATAGTGCACAGAACAACATGGCCTTGGGATATGCTATTATCTGTGTATGGAACAGAAGAAGAAAGAAAAGCAACATAGGGCATAGATGGAGAGGATCTATTGGTTTGTTGGAAGCTTATGGTCTCTGTTGAATTGACAGTGCCAAAGCTCATTTTGCCTTCGGAGCCTGACTGTTTTAAACTTCTGTATGGCACAGAGTGTGAATCTAAGGAGATTGAATCTTTTATTAGTACTCATTTGCTAACGTAATAGTGAAGGTGACATTTTTCAACTGCTTTGCTAGTAGCTTATTGCAGTCGTCTGGCACCAATAAAATTGCTGTGAAGTGTCATTAGCAGATCACAACTTCATTGGTTAATCAATCAACTCTGTACAGTTGCTTCCCTCTGAAGAACAAAATCAAGCAGAAAGATAGCTGTATAATTAGCGGATGTTACAAGGGTTCTGAAACAATCGATTTATAGTGTTAAGAATTTAAGGAAATACCGAATAAGGAAAGGCCATTCAGCTATACCAATCTACTACTTCCAATGAGCCAAGTGCAATTTCCCCAAATTATTGCACCTTTTCACACATTTGTGTTACGTGCATTTTCTGAGGGAGTAAAAAGACTGCAATTTTCCTGATCCAACTATTGCCACGGTAGATGAGGAAGACCAACAAAATATGGAACTGTCCTTCATCACAACTATTTATAGTATGTCCATTCATATCATTTGGATTCATCTTCAATTGAAGTTGTTAAACTGCAAAGTAGGATTATTTATGTACATATTCAGGAAAGTGACTGACACACACAATTATCATTGTGCGTTGATCAACGTACAGTTCTTCAAACAAAATATATGAATACTAAGTCAATTATGCACCTTCGTCCTCTGCTCTCTTTCAGTAAATGAATTATTGTTATATAATGGGGAGGTAACCATTTTAATTACCAACACACATACAGCAAGCAATGAAAACATTAATTATAGATTGAAAATTCATAAATGCTGAACCAATGTCATCAAACTGTTCAGTGCTATTGAAATTTACTTAAACAACCTCCAATATTTGAAATCATTTTTAACTTCAATGGATCTGATTTTGTTGTAATTTTGTGGTAATTATGATAAAACTATGAATTCCACCTTCATTACTCCCTGAAACTAATAGCAACTTCTGGAGTCTAAACATATGTAGTTAAATGTAGACATCCAGAAGTTATGGTCAATGATTTAATGCTTCTCCATCGAGTGCTCAGTTGAAGCCCACCCAGACAGTAATCAATAAGAAATCACTAAACTAATGAAAACTTGTCCTTTTACACTATTACTATCATTGTAAAAACCTTTGAAAATGTTACGTCTTGCTGTCTCAGATAGAAATGGGCATTTAATATTGCATCACGTCTTGCAATGAAACCAGACTGTAAGCAGGTCAGTACACTTTTGTATATAATAGATGATACGGATAACATTTTGGTTACCCTGGGGATCAATAAGAGTAAAGTCACTAATACCAAAGTAATTGATCCATTGTAGACATATTTCAGTCTCCACAAGAGCATTTTGCATGGAACATGAAAAGTTCAATAAACGTACCCAGAGGCATGGTGAAAGCAATGTCACATGTATTAATGACTTGTATCAATTAGCAGAAGAGTGTGACTAAGGTAATCTAAAAGAGGAGCTAATTTGTGACCTAATAGTTATTGGAGCAATGGATGATGCTTTTTTAGATATTTTGTCATCTTGAGATGACTTGACACTCAGAAGTGAGTAAACAAGCTGAGACCAGCAGTCTGAACAAATCAGTGGTCAGAGGAAAAACAGCCCCGTAGAATGACAGATGTAATTGAATTTGTCAAACATAAAAAAAGTAAAAAAAAAAGGAGATATATGCAACATGAAAACAATTGATGGTGGCAGCCTAGCTGTTGCTATGTGGAAGAGAAGGGTGCGAATTTAGGGACTGTCCTGCCAGTGCAAAAAAGTGGCATATTTTCAGGCAGTATGGTACAGTAGAAAAACAGGCAGAACAAAAAATATTTTAAAAGGAAACAAATTCCATGAATTTGAAGATTCACAAAACATTGGAATGCCTTCCTTAGGGGAAATTGAAGAAGTTTGTGTAGAAATTCAGTTAGAAGTTCACAGGGCATACTTGGCTGAGCTATGGTTAAACAAGAGATTTCTTCGGTTATCCTACATACAGTCACGTAGACTAGAAATAACAGAGATAAAGGTTCTGGGAGAATTAACCAGTACTTCAAAATATAGAGAGGAATTTATTATTGAAGTACCATACCCAGATCAAGATCACAGTCATTCATTTTTTAAATAGAAAAACTTGTGTGAATTGAATCTAAACTGCAGAATAGAAGAAATGAAGAACAACAAAGATCAATCAGGAGACTTCAGAGCAGAATTCCCAAAGTTGTTTGCAGGATTGGTAGAACAAAAACAATGCATCATAAAACATTAAAGCCAGAATTAAAACCAATATCTTAATTACACCCAGGAAGATTCCATACACTTTATTTCCAAAGGTAAAGAAAGCATTGACTCAATAATTAGACAAGGAGTCATTTCACTCATAAAAGTCAATTAGTTGGTGGTCAAGATGTGTTCTGAAGCCAAACTGTTCCATAAGAATATGCATTGATTTCTCACAGTCCAATAGACCTGTACAAAGAAATACATCAAATGTTACCTGTAGATGGGTATTTTTCAAAATTAGGGAAGAACTCTATATTCTCCAGATTAGACACTAACAGCAGAATCTGCTAAATACACTAGAAGACGAGTCCAAGTTTGTCACAAGTTTCATAACACCATTTGAAGAACCTGTTTTGACAGGTTACCCTTTGGAATAACCCTTTGGAAGCACCAGAGGTTTTTGAAAGAACAATGGAAAATCTTCTGGAGGGCTAACAAGGTTGTTAGCCACATGGATAGTGTGTTGATAGACTCAAGCAGGGCATGACATGAGAATGACAACCTTGCTGAGAGGGCAATAGTCATGAGTCTTCACAACAAACAATCCAATTTCTTGGCTATGTAGTGAGTGTATCAGGAATAAAGCTTGATGCACTCAAGATTAGGGTCATGACAGAATTTCCAGCTCTAAAGAACATTCTAGAGTTGCAAATGGTCATGGGATTGGTGAATAAAGTGGCAAAATTTCTAAAACAAAACTTTACAGACTTCAACAAGCCACTACATCAATTATCATGCTAAGACAATGAATGGTAATGGAAAGAAGCACATCACAAATCATTCCAAAAAATCAAGGAGAGGTTGATATCATCAAAAATATTATGCACAGGGATTATTTAAAATAGCAGAAGTCACATCCTTGACAAGATTGGGGCAAGAAAATATAGAAAATGTAGATGAGTCTATTCAGCTGAATTGTTAACAGATACAGAAAAAAGAGACATATTTGCATAAGAAAATATTAGCAGTCAAATGGCTACATTGCAAGAAATGGCTATCCATCTTGGATCTTCACATTATGATAGAAATAAACCACAACCATATAGTCACGGGACTGAATTCGACAGATCTTGCAGCGATTCCATTAAGAGTTCAAAGGTTTAAATTAAGATTAATGAGGTTTGATACTCATATGGTATACGTTGAAGGGAAACAGCACATAGCAGATGTATTATCAAGTAACAAAACATAATCCTGTAACTTGCTCTTTTGAATTTGTGGAAGAAATTGAGGATTTTGCCATAATGACAGTCCATACATTAGCAGCAACTACATGAAGATGGAATGAAATCAAGAGGTTCAAAACTCAGACAAGAAAGCGTATTTTCACGCCCATGCTGTTTTTCACCCTTTGAGGGATCATGGTGGGTGCGAGTGGAAGGATTCTCAAGCTGATTATTAACTCATTGAATCATACTGAATGTTCCTTCAGTGGCTAACAATGCTGGCATTGGACTTGAAACCAGAGTTTCTAGTCCAGAGATAGGCACAACACCACCGCGCCACAAGGCCTCTCTGAATGAGGTATGTAATGGGAACTTTACATTGCAGGATGGCCAATGTATATATTACAATCCTATTTTGAGACCATATTTCAAACACCTAACTGTGTTTGGTAATTTACTGATTGGAACAGAGTGAAAACAGAGACCAGAGAGATTGCAATCATCACAAATGAAAGAAGACACAGAAGAGTACTGTGGCCACCTTGTATAGCAAAGCAATAAAAATAGCAATGATACCTGTCAGTTATGGGCAACAGTCTGCCTAACTTGGAGTGATCATGGTGATAGATGAAGGACCAAGTCTTCTTTGCCTTGATTGGATTAAGGAAATCAAGATAAATTAAACCAATATTTTCCAAGTTGGGAAGCAAGATTGCTTGAATGATAAAGAGATTTGAGAGTGTCTTCAAGGATGAATTACACTAAATAAAAAGCATGTAAATGAAGATCGATGTGGACCCAGAGGCAAGTCCTCAATTCTTTGGGGTAAGACCAGTATTATTTGCTTTGAGAGAAAGGAGGTACTAAATTAAAATGATTGGAGAAACTGGGCATCATCTATTCAGTTCTTGGAATGGGCAGCATCTATAGTTTCTATATGGAAGCCAGACAGGACTGTCTACATCTATGGTGATTGCAAGTTGAGAGCTAATCAGGCTGCCAAGTTGGATAAATGTCCAATCCTGAAGATTGAAGATCTGTACACACAGCTAGCCAGATGTCAGTCTTGTACAAACCTGAATATGAGATATGCATAGTAATAACAGAAGTCTGAGGGCATGCACCAACGACTCAAGAACAACTTCTTCCCTGCTGCCATCAGACTTCTGAATGGACTGACCTTGCATTAAATTGATCTTTCTCTACACCCTAGCTCTGACTATACCACTACATCCTGCACTGTCTCATTTCCTTCTCTATGAACAGTGTACTTTGTCTGTATACTGCACAAGAAACAATATTTTTCACTGTTAATACATGTGACAAATCAAATCAATAACTGGAATTAGACAAACACTTCATATCCCTACAGTGCAGAAGGAAGGCCATTTGACCCATCGAGTCTGCATCAACTCTTGAGTGTCTTACCCTGGTCCTCTTCCCCATCTTGTACTGTAACCCCACACGTTCACCATGGCTAACCCATCTAGCCTAAACACCTTAAGACACCAAAGGGCAATTTAGCATAGCCAATCCATCTAACTCGCACATCTTTTGGACTGTGGGAGATAGCCAGGGTACTTAGAAGAAACCACTGCAGAACATGTGAGCTCCATATTGACAGTTACCTAAGGCTGGAATCAAACTCTGATTTCTGGCACTGCGAAGCAGTAGTGCTAACACTATGCCACTGTGCTGCATATTTCCTGAAGTTATATCATAAAGAAGGGTTGTTCCAATACACAGTGTTGCCTTTTGATGTGTCTTCAGTATGTGTCAATTTTGCAGAGGACAATTGAGATTCTGCTGCAGGGGCTGTCACTAGTTGTGGCATACCAATATGACTAGATCGACAGACACTAAGCATCTATCAAACGTGCAATCGAGAGGGGTGCAGAAGAGATTTCAAGAAGCTGATGTTCACCTCAAGAAGGAGAAATGTACTTTTCAAGCCATATGAGGCAGCCTATCTGAGATGCTGTGTCGATGTTCAAGAATTACCCCCCCATGTTAGACGAGCTCTAGACCATAAACGAGACAGAGGTCTCCAAAAAAATACACAAGCTCAAGTCATTTTTGTGAATGTTAAATTGCAATGGGAATTTTTTTTACCAAACTGTGTCAATGTTATTGGCCCCCTTGCATATTCTGCTAGAGAAGCACCAGCATTGGACTTGGAAGACTTCCCATAAAAAAGACTTCCAACAGAATAATACTGTTGCTGTATTCTTCAAAGTTGTTGGCAGATTTTGATCCATTTAAGGATCTGGTATTGACCTGTGATGTCTTTCCATATGGCATTGTTGTGGTGTTGTCCCAAGAGTTGGACATCGTATCTGTAAGGTCAGCAGGGTCTTGAGAACCCTCGAAGTGGCCAAAAGAGCTATTCAGACATTTGATAGTTTTTGCTGTCCAGAAATCCCACCAATACTAATATGGTAAGCTCTTTACTATAGTTTCTGATTATTAACCATTCTTGGGTCTTTTCAAAAAATGATGTGGAAATGCTGGCATTGGACTGGGGTAAGCACAGTAAGAAGTCTCACAACACCAAGTTAAAACCCATCAGATTTAATTGGTAGTACTAGCTTTCGGAGCCTCGGGCTCCTTCATCAGGTGAGTGAGGACTTGTATTCTCAAACAGGTCATATACAATCACAAACTCAATTTACAAGATAATGGTTGGAATGTGAGTCTTAACAGGTAATCAAGTTTTAAAGGTACAGACAATGTGAGTGGAGAGAGGGTCAAGCACAGGTTAAAGAGATGTGTATTGTCTCCAGCCAGGACAATTAGTGAGATTTTGCAAGCCCAGGCAAGACGTGGAGGCCATAAATAGCGTGACATAAACCCAAGATCCTGGTTGAGGCCATCCTCGGTGCGGAACTTAGCTATCAGTTTCTTCTCAGTGATTCAGCTTTGTTGTGTGTCATGAAGGCCACCTTGAAGAATGCTTGCCCGAAGATCAGAGGCTGAATACCTATGACTTTTTGAAGAAGAAAGGGTTATTCTGCCAATTGTATCAGCATGAATTAAGCATTGGGCATTAATTCTGCCTGCAAATGAATATATGTTCAAGCACTGACTTGGAACACACAGACTAAATGCAGATTTATTTAGCTGCCTATCTTTACAAGGAAGTGTTATAGATTTTCCAATACTGCAGGAAATTGTCGTGGCATTGAATTTTTTGGAACATTGCCAGTCTCAGCAAAGCAAATGAGGTACTGAACCAGTCGAGATCCACTTCTGTCCAAAATGATACCCAAGAAATTTACAAGTTGGGCCAATGAGTCAGTTTCTGAAGAAATGAAACAATTTATTACCCACAAGGCTGAATTGAGTTGCCAGGATGACATCATATCTTGGGGCCTGTATCTTGGTCATCCTTGTACCAGGCAGAGATCCACTAATAATGCAATTAGACAATGTTCTCCAGGCATCTCAAAGATCAAGATATTCACTAAAAGTTGTGTGGTGGCCTGGTATTGATGCCAATATTGAGAATTTAGTCAAAAACTGTGAACTGTGCCAATTACAACGAAGGTTGCTTGCTGCAGCTCCATTGCATAGTTGGGAATAGCCTGGCTGGCCATGCATATGAATCCTCATTTGTTGGCCCATTTAAGGGCACAATGTTTTTGTTGATGTATATTCTAAGTGGATGGACACTTTGAGTTAAAATCTCCTATATCACATTCTACTTTTGAAAGATTACACCAATGGTTTTTCATCCACGGAATACCTGAAATCAAGTATCTGACAATGGATCAATTTTGAATTTCAAAACTTCGCCACACATGTAAAACTGATTTAGAGTTCAGCTTTGCCATCCAGCATCCAATGGACTACTGAATGAGCTGTCCAATCTTTTAAGTCTGGCTAAGGAAGCAGTCAGAGAACCCTGGAGACCAGAATCTTATGCTTCGTCCTTGGTTACCAGACCCCTCCATATGTAACAACTGGATTCTCACCAGTGGATATGTTAATGAATCATTATCTCAGAATGAGACTGAGCTTTATGTTTCTATATTTGCCAGGAGGGCAGTGGCTAGCCGAGTTAGTCAGAAGGCAAGTCATGATTCATGTCAGTCAACACAGTTATTTACAGTGGATGATACCACGTGTGTGGTGAATTTTGATTGCGGGTTGAGTTGGATCCCTGGAATTGTTGACCCTAAAACTGAACCCCATCTTATCAAGTAGACACGGAAAGAACAATCATCCGAAAACATATCAACCATTTTGAGAGAGTGTGATGACCCAGCAGCGGTTTTGCCACCAGGAAGTATATTGCAGCTGTTTTAGCACAGAAATAATTGGTCATTCTGTAGCAGGTATAATCGGCATCTCCATGGAAACTGATTAGAACTAAACTGCTTGTGCCTGAAGGGTCACCTGTTATTGTGGTTTTGGATAATTAAAGCACTCTTGTAGAACTGCCCCATATAGAGGAGTTAGAGTCTTTGAGGTTTACAGCATGGAAACGGGCCCTTCGACTCAACTTGTCCATGCTGCCCTTTCTTTTTTAAAACTGTTAAGCTAATCCCAGTTACCCGAATTTGGCCCATATCCCTCTGTACCCATAATATCCATGTGACTACCTAAATGCTTTTTAAAAGACAAAATTGTCTTTGCCTCTACTATTACCTCTGGGCAGCTTGTTCTAGACACTCACTGCCCTCTGAAAAAAATTGCCCCTCTCTCCCCTCTCACCTTAAACCTATGCCCTCTAGTTTTAGATTCCCCTACCTTTGGGAAAAGATATTGACTATTTAGCTGATGTGTGCTCCTCATTATTTTATAGATGTTATAGAGTTTTATAGAATTATTCTACTCCACAAGGATTTGGAAACCCCTTAAAGACAATTGACTATGTTCATGTACTAAATGTTTACTTATTTGGGACTGTGTAAATTGAGTATAAATATTTGTGTAAAGAGAATTGAAGGGGAAGGGGACAGGGTGATGGATCATCCTGGTAAATGTGGACTTCTAAACTGAGTCATCTCAGGAGCTGATTGTAGCCATGAGGTTACAAGCCACTGTATGGTTTGACCTATGAATAAACAAGTTGTGTTTCCCCTAAGCTAGAGTCATAGAGGTTTACAGCATGGAACAGGCTATTCAGCCCAACTTATCTATGCTGCCCTTTTTAGAACATAGAACACTACAGCACAAACTTAGCCTGCGATGGGGCATTTTAAATTCTAAGATAATCTCAATTGCTCACTTTTGGCCTATATCCCTCTATACTCATCTTATCCATGTAATTGTCTAAATGCTTTTTAAAGAACAAAATTGTACCCACCTCTACCACTACCTCTGGCAGCTTGTTCCAGACATTCATCACCCCTCTGTGAAAAAATTGCCCCTCTGGACACTTTTGTATCTCTTCCTTCTCACTTATGCCCTCTACTTTTAGACCCCCCAACTTTTGAGGAAAGATATTGACTATCTAGCTGACCTATGCCCTTCATTATTCTATAGACTTCTATAGTATTACTCTTCAGCCTTCTATGTTCCAGAGAAAAAAAGTCCCAGTCTATCCAGCCTCTCCTTATAACTCAATCCATCAAGCGCTTCTAGCATCCTAGAAAAATCTTTTCTGCACACTTTCTAGTTTAATAATATCCTTTCTACAATAGGATGAGCAGAACTGCACATAGTATTCCAAGTGTGGCCTTAACAATGTACAGTACAACTTTAACAAAATGTCCCAACTCCTGTATTCAATGTTCTGATTAACGAAAACAAGCATGCCAAATGCTGCCTTCACCACTCTGTCCACATGTGACTCCACTTTCATTGGAGTTATGAACACACACTCCTAGATCTCTTTGTTCTGTAACTCTCACCAGCTTTCTACCATTAACTGAGTAAATCCTGCTCTCATTCAATCTATCAAAATGCATCAACTCACATTCATCTAAATTAAACTCCATCTGCCATTTGTCAACCCACTGGCCCAATTGATCAAGATCGCATTGTAATTGGAGATAACTTTCTTCACTAACCACTGTGCCACCAAGCTAGTGAACAAACATCTTTAAACAAGACAGCGGACATAATTGTTTTGATTGGTTATGTTTTAGCCTGAACTCTGCAGTGTTATAAAATATTGACAATATTCCAATGAGCATAGTTTGTGATTCCAAGTGAACTTTTTGAGTGGACTGCATTCTCTAATTCACAAATGGTAATCCAGCACATCCTATTGATGATATCACAATTACTATAACTAATTGCCAGAAATATTTAAGAAATATGTTTTAAACTTGGTTTTTTGTGTTTAAGTGTTTAACCTGTGCTATAAATGCAATGTGCAATGAATAGCAGAATATCTCACTGTATTTCATTTATGCAGCTGGGTTTTATAAATCTCTTTCGAAATTATTATTCCTGATTTGTTAAAACATCCCCATTGATTGAATAAAATGGGGATTTCATTATATACACGCGTTTGCTCTTTGCAGCATCAAAGTAAAAGCCACACATCTATATTGATTTATATTTGTTTTCACATTACAGAGATTTTGCGCTTAAACATTTTGGTCTTTGAAATTATGTGCATAATGGAACAAAATTATGTGCATAATGGAACAGAATTATTATTTTTTTTGTACACTTGCTTAGTACATGTTGGTAAGGTATTTATATTATGGAAATTGAAGAGTTAATCGCTCAGGTATAGAGACTATGAGAATGCCAGTTGGCAAAAGTTAGCAGGTAGCTGTCACAGTAAATGGCAGCAGCTGCTTGGAGTTCTAAAGAGCATGTCCCAGTCAGAACTGAAAACTGATGGCATCTACATTAATACTACCTTAATGGCCCATCTGCTGCTCCGTAGGGTCCCTAGCTGCAGTATGGAGTCATAGGCATTTGACAGGCAGTCTCTGTATGCCAGAAGTGCATCATACCACATGTTTGAGACTGCACTGTATCATTCTGATCTGTCAAACTTTCTCAGTCATTTATCAGGCAAGAAGTTGTAAAGTTTTTACACGCGAATGGCTTTTGACATGAGGGAAGCCATTTTGGCAAGGAACAGCTCAGGCTGCATGTCACTCTGCTCAGGAAAAGAGACTTGATACTTGATGAGCAATGCTGTGCATTCAGGAAGATATTATGACAGGCACATAGGAAAAATGAGTTCATCTGACAGTCAACAGTTCAATGTCAAGTGCATTCTTTGCAAAAGCAATTGCTGTGCCTGATGATAGTTCTTCAGGTTGTATAGTGGTGTGGTTGTAATAAATGAGTGGGTATGCATTATTAATGTAGAATGCAATGCCAGATAAAGTTTGAGCATTTGACTCAAGACAGAATACAATGGGATAGAGAATATTTCTGCTTTGCACCTAGTTTTCCAGCCTGTAACTAAATGCAAGACATCATTTAGGAGTGAAACAGCATGTGTCCAATCTGCACAGGCTCTGGTCCCACTGGCAAATTTCTGTGGCCCATCTTTTAGTCTTTCTTTGATCTGGCATGTCATCTGAATCAGATGGGTAAAGGCATGAGAAGCAAGCAAAAGAATGGGCAAGTGATCAAGAAAACAAAAAAAAAGCTGGCAACAAGTGATAGGTATAGATTGGAAAGCTATCCGGAAGAAGGGAGAATCTCAAAGTCCATCAAGTACTGCCAATAGCCTTGTACTCCAGACAGTAATCTCCATACCTCTCATCCTACTCCTGATGTAGTTACAGTGGTGAAATGAGAGATTCTCTTGAGGAAATCCAGTTTCTAGTCAGTAATCAAAAATAGAACATGAAAGAGAACATTTTTATTTATCCAGAAGTATTCATCTATGATGTGTTTGATAAGTACACGCTAACTTGATTGCATTGTTAGAAGATACTTTTAATCACTATTTAGTTGATCATTGGCTAATTACAGTAATCCTTGGTAACAATTGAATCACACTGATTCATGTGAATAAAGGACATGCTGGGCAGACTTTCAAGATTAGATGAGGCGACACGATCAATGCATACTTGAGTAGAGAGGCCTGAGACCAACCTATAACTGGACCTTGGGCCTCATCTACGTATTTGGGGTGAGCTTCCATAGAAAGTTCACACCATGAGAAAAAATGAATTTTGAGTACCGTCCCTTACTAGCAGTGATCCACCGGTAGTTTCCAAGGCAAGATACGACATTGTTGGAATGGTGCTTGTTAGGACTGTGGACGAAGGGGAAGCATTCTTGTTTTCTTTTAAACAATAAATTAACACTTTTGTATTTTTCACTGCCATAGAAGCATCAATTAATTTCTGTCCTGCGCGTCAATAGCTTATTTTGTAAAAGGATGTTAGACCCTCGTATTGAAAACATCAAATGCTAATCATAGAATCCTACAGTGCAAAAGGAGGCATTCGGCCTACCAGATCTGCATCAATCACAATCCGATCGAGGCCCTATCCCCACAACTTCATTCATTTACCCTAGCTAGTCCCTCTGACACTAAAGGAGCAATTGAGCATGGTCAATCTATCTAATCTGCACACTTTGGACTGTGGGATGAAACGAGAGCAGCCTGAAGGAGCCCACACTGACACAGGGAGAATGGGCAAACCCCACACAATCAGTGACCTGAGCCGAAAATCAAACCTGGGACCTTGGTATTGTGAGGCAGTAGATCTAACCACTGTGCTGCTGCTTTGAGAAATTTGCCCCAGATGCATAAAAATATACTCTCCATTTTGGCAGTGAGTTCAATGTTAAATTACATTTGGATGCAGTCTGTCCCACTACTAAATAGTTATTCTTTCTTCTTTCTGCTTGAAAACCAAATACTATGCCACTTTTTATTCTTGTGTCTAATGATAGTTACCTAAGACAGATCCTGTATTCATTTGCAAAGTTTTTTTCATTCCAAGAAGTTTGAGTTCTGTAATTGCAAAATACATACTGTTTATGTTTTAATAATAATGATTCTCAGAAAATTACATTTATTTGGATGTTTCAATTTCTATTTCTGTTCTTGAATATTGCAAAACAAAGAGGTGTTGCCAAATGGGGGTAGGGCCTGGGTGGGATTGTGTTCGGTGCAGACTCAATGGGCTGAAGAGCCTCTTTTCTGCACGATAGGGTTCTATGAAGATTTTCATCATGCATTCCTTAGGACAAATACAAGAATACCAAATTTCAAACAATCTCAACAATTTTGTACTCCAGGAGAACAGATGCCAATTGATTAGCAAGCCTCCTCTGGGTGAGGGAAGGCCTTCGGGAAAGTATAGACTCCTCGGGTTATGTTCTCTTCTTCTTGGATCCTTCACTTCCACCAAACTTATTCCTTAAGTAGGGTATGACATTTTGGCTGGCATATTTCTCAGTGGTGGATGATAATGAGGATGCCAATGGGGAAAACACTGGCAGAGCCTGCTGACTTTTCTTAGCCTGTGATGAGACATTCAGTAAGCATTCTGCTTTTTGGTGATCCAATGAAATGCACATGTTCTCTGGCAGTGCAGGATCCTTTGATTGCCAGTTAAGTCTATGATTTGAAATGTATTACGTTGTTGGTTATATATTGCTGTTTTCCAGGTGTTAGCAGACAATCCCGTTTGTTGGCATCCATTCACCCAAATGCATTGCAAGGTAGCCTCTGTCAGCTGGAATTTCAACAATTAGAGTTGACTGCATGTGTCAGGCTCAGATGGTAAGAATTCCCCCAGGCCATATTAAAGTCTTAGTATTTTATACAAATACACAGATGGTATACAGATTTTTATAGAAACAATGACAGTTTTTTTGGCTCTAACATGGCAGTCTTCAATCATTTTTTTTCCTTCTGTTTGAAGTCATCCCTGATCAATATGCATTCTTTGCAGATGGAATCCTATTCCATTGATTTGATGTATTTTACTCCTTCAAACCCACTGGCAACATTGAGCTGAACAGCTGTTAATAGTATTGAAGAACAACTCAAAAGAGTCAGGAAAACAATTGTACAAACAGTGCAAAAAAAGGAACCGCAAGTCATGCAGTCAGATGAAACTAATTGCAATTGGAATAAGAATTCCTTTGATTGTTCTTACATTGAATTTGCAACACTCTTTGGCAAAACCAGTGTGTGTTGGTATATTTCTTCCACACACTTGATCCCATGTTTACAATTTCCCTTAATCAACCAAAGAAAACCCTCATAAATGTAGGTACAAGATTGCTACATGTAGCAGCTAAAGGATTCTCCAATTATTAGAAATTGGAGTGAATTAAAGAATTATAGCAGAAGAAGAAATGGAGCAAAATGTATAAAGGAGGTGGAGTACAGAAGACCTGACAATGTAGGTACAAATGTCTTTGGGAATTTGGGAAATGACAGATGTCTGGAATTAATTTTTCACGCCAGCAATTAAAAATAAAAACAGAACTTTTGGAGTTTATTCTTTTAAAGTCAAAGCAAATTTCAAATCTAGCTGACATGTTTTAGGGATCAATACTTGGTGTTTTACAGATAAAAAATTATGGATTTAAGCATTCTGTAAATATGCAAAATGTCCAATGCCTGAATGATATTTGTTAGCCTCACATTCAGATTGTTCATTATGCAATTTCACGTGTTATTCTAGCTATATGGAAGAAAATTTATGGGATTAATGTTATGGAGGTTTTATCAATATTTGCCCAAAATTATAAAAAATAGCCATTTGTCCAAAAATTGGTTTGTGCCTGACCTTGCACACCAAGCAGAAAATGTGAACCAAACCTGATGAACAAATGGACATTTTACATTATCATGGCCTGCTGGCATTGCCAGTTATCTAAATCATTAAGGAAAACAATTGTGAGTTTGGGGCAAGCAGAATTCTGGCCCCTCGGCGAACCAATGGTTTAATTTTTCGTTCTTCGAGTGCTCGTACTGAGTGTGGAAATGGGCAAGGAATGTGCTCCTGGCTTCCAGTGACTTCTGAGCTGGACTTCGCACCAGCAGACCAATTAACAGGCAACCAGATACAGTGAATGCACTGGTGGGGAGGTTAGGAAGAGGGCAAGTGCTGGAAAAAGGGAGGGTGCAGGCTGACACTTCCAGTGTGCTCTCTTGTGGGGCTGCCACTTTGGAGCTGCTGACCTATGAAATAAAAAAACTATGTCATAAGTGTCTAGGTAACACAATCATACACAGAACTCAGTCCCATCCTGGATCAATGTTGCAACTTAAACGTAAAGGCCACCTTGCTAATCAGTCTGTCTGCCAACTGTAGACACGGATGGACAACAGAAAATTCCAGTTTACTGGTGTTTAATTTAAATTGGATTCTTGATTGACGGAGAGCACATGCCTGATATCTTCTGGCATAATTTCACATGCTTTGGGGTCAGGTGCTTGCCTGAACTTTAGACATAAAATTCTGTCCAAGCATATATGGAGGGAAAGTGAAATTTCCTCCATTCAAGATCTAATTGAATGTTGGAGCAGGCTCAACCGATCTTTGGTTTTTGTACAGCTCCTATCTCTTACGTTCTGCTGCTAAGGAAGAGAATTGGGATGAGATTTTTGATGAATGGCAGGAACTTGCAGGCAGAAGTTTGGTTTCTCTGTGCCTCAGAATCCTGAAATACGCATTGTGCCCAAATCTGCTGGGGTAATGGGTGTTGCACCTATTTCAAGCAGGTACCCTGGAAGTCAACTCCCTGGAGGCCCCACCCAGACAATTTGTAGTCAGTATGGAATGTTTGCATGCATACCACACTCTATGTTGGACCTTAGATCATAGCTGAAAAATGAATGTTGAGGTCCTTCTGTTTGTCAAGCATAAGATTACATCCTCAAAATGTCCCAAACTGCTTCACAGCCAACCAATTAAACCATCATAATATCATTATTATTGGCAGAAAATAGGTGCACAGCAAGATTCCTCAAACCTGTAAAGGAGTGAACGAGTAATTAATCTGCTTTAGTGGTTTTAGTTGAGGGATTGGTGTTGACCAGAATACCAAGAAAAGCCTCTTCTCTTTGAACTATGTAAGGATTCTCTTATTTAAATAGATGGGTTTCAATTAGTATTTCAGCAGAAATATTGTTCTCTAGCTGCACTGAATGTTGTTGTTCTGCCTACCCTTTCAAAACAGAAGATTAAAAGAATTAGAATACTTGGGGCCAAATTCTCCAACCTCCCCCCGGCTTGGGTTCTGAGGTCTGCTGCAAGGAATGGATATTTGGCTGAGTGCCAAATTCTCCATTCTTGCTGGTAACGGCACTATGGTGTGAACGGCCTGAGAATTCCAGTCTTCCAAGTGTAGATACGCATGATTAGTGACCCAGTGACATTTGGAGATTGTTATTGCTATATTCATACAATTCAGGTTCAAGGACCCCTCCATGAAGTCTCCCAAGTTTTTTTATCATGGCATTTATCATCCCTTTTTTCTCTGACAATGCTCTTCGCTATTGTTTCCCTCCCCACCATCCCCCTTTCCCCTACCATTTAAGCCGATATACTTTTCCCGATCTCAGTTTAAGCTGATACTATTCTTCCACACGGTTCTTTCAAGCTGAAATTATAATTCCTCTTTCCCCTTTCACCCTCCCATTCAAGCTTGCATTTTAATAAGTTGGCTGTCCTCTCTACACTTACCCCCAACTTTTTTATTCATGTTGGGACTTGCCTTTGTCCAATCATGGAAGTGTCACCCAGCTTTTAATCTGCAAAATTACTGGTCCTGACTTTTTCCCACCTGCCCTTTCCAACTCACTATAGTATAATTCTATATGGGACTATTCCAACTCCCTGCTGTTTACTTTCCTGAGACTTAATATGGTGATTCTCAGCTACAATAGTCAGCACCCCAACAGAATTGCTTTGAAACTGTGGAACCCTCCTCCTGCAGAGCTGTTTTATCGAGATTCTCTCCTAGCAGCTTGTTTTTTAACAGGGCGACTGCTTTTCCTGTTCATTTTGCTCTGCAGGGGTATTGTATTTCCCTGTTTGCAGGAACCTGTTTGAAGGGAACCTATTCTTGCTTTAGACACAACACAAAGGCATGGGAATAGGAGAAGGATATTGGGAATTGAAACGTGGAGGCAGTTCAGTTAGAAATTAACCTTCTCCATTCTCTGTAGCTCTTGACAAAATGGAATTTGACCAATGACATTTTATTAAGCTTTATTCATGTTCAGTCCTTTTACTATCTGATTCTGCACAAAGTACATCCTTTCTTATTCTTAACCATTATTCCCTTTTGGGGAAGGGGAGACATGAAAGAAGTGACATTCTTGAAGATTTTCTGGAGAATCTGTATAATTAGCTAAACTTAAATAGTTTCTTCATACAACTTATGAAATGAATGGTCATTTAATGCAATAAATAGTATATGACAGGAAACATTAAAAGGAAAGCCCTAGCGCATACATATATTTTATAGCACCTTTTATGATTCGGCACATCCAAAATCTTTGTACCTGTTCCAGTACTTCTGGATTACAGCCATTGTGGTAATGGAGGGAAATGTGACAGCCAATTTGGGCACTGCAAAATCTCTGAAACAGTGCTGTAATCTTCTGTCTTTGGTGACATTAGTTGAGGGATAAATGTTGCCCAGGACACTAGGGTAACTCCCATGCTCTTTAATGCTACCCTTGAATCTTTTTGTGTCGACTCAAGAAGGCAGACATGATCTTGGCTCTTTATCTCAGCCAAAAGATTGCAACTTCAGTACTGTAGTGCTATCTCAGGAGTTCAGTGCAGTAACAGCTGAGATACTGCAAGTTCAAGTCTCCAGAAAGGGATTTGAACCCACAGTGTTTGGACTTGGAGACAAATGTGTGGCTGCCACTGTGCCAAAGCTTTACACCTGATTTAATAGGTGTGTGGGCTTGAGAATGAAATCAGATAGGGGGTAATGCGTGAGATTCTGTCTTCGAGCTAGAACATTTTGAAGTTACTTTGAGGAGGAGCCAAAGCAAAATGTCTGTTTATAGACTGCCTGTAAGTAGCAGTTTTAATGCAAACAATTTTGTGACAATGAAGAATTAATAGCAATGAGCTTCTAATCATCTATAAGAAATGATCTTAATCTCTGAGTGCAAGTTCTTCCTCCATTATACTCTGAACTTCTCTATTTGTGATGTTCTGAAAAAGTACACAGAAATGACACCAGGATTAAACTGACAACCTATATAAGCAAAGCTGAAGATGACTCCTAGCTTTATTAAACTCCTTTGTACTCTATGCTTTTAAATGCTATTGATCTACATGTTATTTTTCACAAACTTCCAAGGCAGCCCAAATATTTATTCAGATATCTGGGTGACAGCAGAGTATCAGCAACGTGCTCAGCTTTTTGTTGGCACTCTAATCTAAGCTTCTAGCTTTAAATTGTCCATTTAGTTGTGGTGCAAATACCTAGTAAATTCAGGGATAAGCAAAATGTTTGGATTTGACACACACATTCAGGGAGTATTGACTGTCTCAGTTCTTTGACATTTGTAGCCATTTCCTATGTGGTAGTTACAATACTGTCTTACAAAAGAAATTGGAAGAATATTGTATCCTCGGAGAAGGCTTAATTTTGTGTGAAGTATGTTTGGGAAAAATATATTTCCATGTAATCAGGGAAAATATAAAGTCTCTTCTGCAAATGCCCCTTAAAGAAACCTGTCAAACTTTTGGCTCATCCTTGGACTGAATGGATTTACTGGAAAAGGAAATAATCTTATGTGAAGTGAATGCAGCTCAGTCTGTAGGTGAATATGGATGAGATTTCCTACATCCTCGTTATTGTACTGGCTCCTCATAAATGTGGGGGGAATTACGGACGAACAAAATAAAGCTGTTTTCCTTCTGAAATGGCAGTTAAGATAACTCGAGGAAACATCATTAAATGGGAATGCAGTAGTGGCCTTGACAGTTCATCCTGACTCTGTATAAAATTTGTGTCATTTTCCTGAGCCACTTAAAATCAGCTTTGATAGTCTTCAGATTTTTGCCATCAACTCAAAATGATTAGATTATCAAATCGCTCCTGAAACATACATTGAAGAGGAAACAGGATAATTGCAGTTTTTTTTTCAGGTTGTCTGTGAATAAGGAAAGATGTGTTTTTTTTTATCCCCCATTTAGCATCAGAATTATTCAGCTATATTATCACAGTTAAGCCCATGTAACTCGGATGTATTGGACCATGAATAGTCTGATAATGTGACACTAGAGGGCGGTCTTAAGTTGCCGTAGACATCTTAAAGAAACATACTCCTCTGTCCATTCGACAACTGAAAAATTATCACTTTGTACATTATGATGACTGTGTTCTTGAAGTAACTTCATTGCAGCCCTACAGTTAGCGTTCTTGCATCAAATTTATTGGCTTAAGAAGTAAATTACCTTTGATAGTGCTGTTTAATTTACAATGATAAAATATAAAGAAAAGGCAGAAATGGTTTATATTTAAGTGGCATGATCTAAGAACGTCATGATCAAAGGGGAAAAATATTCCACAAATTCAAATTTTGACAAGTAGGTTATTTGGAGATATGATTCTAGACAGGCATTATTTCGACTGTATAGCCATTGTAAAGATTCGGGGTCAGAGAGATATGATAAAAATAATAAAATGGCTCTTTTTAAACAAGCAGATTGTTAGATATATGTCTCCAAAGCAGTAAGAGAAACACATTACAATGATCTGTTGAATCTTCACCAAATCTTGAGGAGGAAAAACAATGAAGCAATGCTGCAGAATGAATGATAATTAAACGATTACTCTTGTTCTAACAAATATTTCTTTCCATATTTGTACAATTTTCTAATTTGTGATTTTTGTCAATTTCAGAACAATGCAATATAGGTGAATCGTATTGTTTGAGTGCAAGGAAATCATTATTGTGAAGTTATAACTGGCAGATTAATTCCGATGACATCAGTGACTGGTACTTCATTTTAAGTTGGTTAAATTTAAGATTGTTTTGAAGTGCAATAATTTGTGGTCATCAAGTGTCATTTCACTCAAATACAGAGAATCAGTGATGATCAAAAGTAAAATTAGTTTCAAAAAGTTCAATAATCCAGCCTGTCACTGCAATGCAGCACTGAGGGAGTGCTGCACTGTTGAAAGCACCATCCTCTTAGTGAAATATTAAACTTCTCAGGGAAGCATAAAAGAATCCATTGAGGTATGAAAAAAGAGACCAGGAGTTCACCCAAGTTTCCTGATCGATATTTTTCTCTCAAGCCACAGCACTAAAAGCAAAATATCATGCTGTTTAATGGAATTTACTATACACTGGCTACTGTTCTTCTCCCAACATACTGACTATAGAGGGAACTTTCCAGACAAGGGGTAATGAGTTTGCCTTCATGCCAGGAATTAAATCCCCAGCAACTGATGTCAGGTAGAGATCCCAACAACGTACTTCCCTCCATGTGGCTCTAAAGGCAGGATTGAAAGCAAATGGGGAACCCCTTGGATTTGTTGGATAAGTTATTAAAAAAGCCAATTAAGATTTAACCCCCATTTCTTAATTTCCCAGCTATAACATTTGTTTCCCAACCTGTCAGCAACTTGACAGGGTCACAGGGGTGTGTGCAGCAGGAAAGGATTCTTTAGTGAAACTAACATGCTGGGAAGACTTTGATCAGTTACACTCAAGTATACCAGCCATAGCCATTGAGTGACTCCAATTCAAACTGCTACTTTTCTTTGAGACAGTACTGTCACTGCTTGACGTGTCATTGACAACTTGTTGGAAGGCACTTCACCTGCCTAGTATCTCACTCACATTCAGCTGCATTCTCCCGCTGCTTCCCTTCACCCTTAAGGAGAATTGCAAAGTCTTGGGTACTTGAGAGATTTTTGTGGGGCCAGTAGAAACATCAATGCACCTCTTGACCTCTCAAAAGATTATTTATAGATTTTTATTCCTTGGTTTTACAAAGAGCTTGTAGTTGTCCTTTAAAAAAACAATGGATGTCAATGGGCAGAGGTTACACTGCACATTTTTTTGCTGCATAGAATCATGATTTCCAAAAGACATTGAAACTCCATTCCAAGTAACATAGTAAAGACTGTAATGTCCATGGAAACAGGGCAGGCAATGGAATGAAACGTATCCCAAGTAATTTCTGATTGGGCAGCATGGTGGCACAATGGTTAACACAGCTGCTTCAGTGCCAGGGTGAAGATGTGCAGCAGGATAGTGTAGTTGAATGTGAGTGGCATACTAGGCAGGTGAAGTACCTTTCAACACTGAGTTGAGAGAAGAAGTGATTTGAATTGTGGTCACTCAATGGCTGTGGCTGGATCTTTTTGGTCTAACTAATCAAGTCTTCCCAGCCTTGGTTGTCAGTGTGGAGTTTGCAAGTTCTACTCATGTCTGCATGGGTTTCCTCTGGGTGCTCCAGTTTTCTCCTACAGTGCAAAGATATGCTGGATAAGTTGGTTGGTTATGCTTAATTGCCCCTTGTTTCAGCAGACAGGCAGTGGGGTAAATATGTGAGGATAGAGCCTAGATGGGATTATTGTTGGTATAGATTTGATGGACAAAATGGCCTCCTTTGCACTGTGGGGATTCTATGAAATATTGAACTTGTCAAATGAAAACAAGCTTTAGTAGAGTTTTGAATTCATAAAGGCATGGCATTTTATTCCTCTGTTTCACTATTGGGCTGGTCCAAAGGTAAAGGTTTTTGTGCCCTGGAAAAGCATTTTGATTTTAGTGGGAGACAGAATTTTGAGTTGGCCTCTGGGCAGTTCATGAGTTATTCAAGTAAACTCCCCCCGAAGGCTAAAAGTGCTCTACAAAATGGCAATTATCAATGGATTTTTTTTAAGAGAATGATGGTGAGAGGGACATATTTTGTTGAGAACAACTCAATATATTAGTGGAAGCCATTTTTCTAATAAACAGCAGCTGATTCCTATTAATGAACTTCAAGCTTGTAGTTCTTACATTTTTGTGTGCAAACAAGCACTTACTTCTCTGAAATAATGATTTTCAGTTTCATTTTCATCAGGATCGGCATCCTAAATTGGTATCATAGAAATCAATAGTTTACATCACAAGTTACACAGTGATGATCCATTTAAAAGAATTTACAACTACTTAATTATCTCAGTGACTGTTTAGGAGGCACTGTATCCTGTTTAATTAGAAAACTAAATTAAATAGCTGATGTATGGCGAATACATGATTTTACTTGTTGAGACAAGAGTGTTGAGGGTTAGTATTATTATAATGAAAGTTGCCTTGCATCATTTTTTAGCCTATTTTAAAATTATCTGCGTATTAAGGTGTATACAGTACAATGGTTTTATAATGGAGTGTTACTAGCAATACTCCCCATCATTCATAATTTGACAGGCTTACCTTTCTGAACTAATCCCAGAACATTTGTTTTTGTCAAAAACTTACATGCTTGGCAGCAACTCTTACTAATAAATCAAATGCAATACATACTAATGTGCTAGCAGATCGCCCATAATGTTCACAGGGTAGTTACAGCTGAGAAAGACTATTTGGTCCACTTTACTTTATCTATCCTGAAATTGGCATCGCATTGTTTCTTAAATGATTGCTTGGCTTTGCCTCCACAACTCTACCTCAAAGTTTATTCCATATGTTGACTATTCTTCCGCCTTTGTCTGCCTCCACACCAGTCTCAGCCTCTAAAACCCTTTTCATCGCTCCACCCCTCAGCCCATCAGTCATTGTGGTTTTGATGGTCTCTGTCCCAACTTTTGTAACAGTTTATTATAACAATAACAGCTTATTCTGATGGATGAGTAAATTTCAGTGCCAGTGGCACAACTAACAGTCTATCAGATTCGTTAAACATAGCTATGTTCTGTCATGTACTGCCCAGTCCACAGACAGTGCAGTATTTCAAATGTTCTGGTTTAAATTCAACTCTTCTTTTTCCTATTAATAGTGGGAGTCCTTATGTAGCTGACTCTGTCATAACATGTAAAGACTTTCTTTCATTGGGCAAGATTCCACGTTCCCTTTAGCGTTGAGCAGTTTTGACCACAAATGGAAAATATTGTGACACAACGGAAGTCACTTTTTATGTTGGTGTGAAAGTTTGCCACAATCACCCCCTGCCCTACCAGTGGTGTGTTGCATTTCCCGCTTTTTAATGTTGAGAACCTCGTTAAAATTTAGTTCTATTTCATTATCAGATGTATGTGTTAGTCATAACTCCCTTTCAAAAAAAAGTCACCCACGATGGGGTGATATAGAATGGTGTACATCATGACTGGCTTCAAAAGGCACATATCTGACCAGCACTCCTCCTGAGGGGAGCTCAGAGGGGAACTCAGAGTTGAGTGTATCAGTTACAAAGTGGCTCCAAGTACTAAGGGGCCTAACTTCGAGGAGCGACTTTGACTGGATGTAATTGGGCTTGACTTGAGGGAGACCAATGTAACAGTGGAAGGGTACTGTGGGCCAAATGGGAGAGTATTGGCAGGTATTCTCTAGGTTACCAGATGGATATTGTACCAGGGTATTGAAGGAGTGACTCCAGCGTATTGCAGAGGAGACCCCAGGATACCTGGGGCTTGGTTGAAAGAGATCAGGATGCTATTGACATCTCGATGATTTGGTACTTAATTGCAGAGAAGCTGGCGTATTGAGTCATGTTGGGGGTAAGGGGCACAGAGGGGTTGGTGGATGCATTTGCTGGTTGACTTGAAGGAGACTGGGGTGTTAACTTGGTATGTCCTGCGGGTCAACTCACAGAGAAACCATGTGGGGTTGTTGAATGGGGAGGAGAGATTGGGTGTTGCCTCTGGGGAGCTCAGCGGTGGAGTGTACTGATTGAATAGGGAAGATTGGAATTGGGGGAGACCTGTGGAAGACTATCAAGTGTGAAAAGCAACTTTCCTGATGATGCCTTCTGCTGCTGGGTCATGGGCTTCTTGGGAGGGCCTCAGATGGAAAGGAAGCTGGGGCAGTGTGATGGGTGGGTAAGAAATCATCATGGATTGACAGTTCTACTCAAAGCCTGGAGAAGAGGATTGGGCTTGTGGAAATGGGATATTAACAGGGACAGGGTTAATAGAAGACAACATGGTGGTACAGTGGTTAGCACTGCTACTTCACAGCACTATTGGATTCAATTCAGGCCTTTGGTGACAGTATGGAGTTTGCACATTCTCCCTGTATCAGCGTGGATTTCCTCCAGGTGGTCTGATTTCTTCCAAAGATGTGTATGTTAGGTGGATTGGCTATGTTAAGTTAACTTTAGTGTCCAAATGTGCACATTGGGTGGATTAGCCATGGGGAATAGGGTGGGCCTGTAAAAGGTGCTCTTTTCAAGAGTTGGTGCTGAATCAATGGGCTGAATGGCTTCATTCTGCACTGCAAGAATTCTATGGTATGTCAGTGATCAGTCCCCTATTGCAGCTGAGATTATTCAAATATAACATTAACTAGTCAGACATTTATTGCCCTCTGAAGGTGTGTGTGTGTGTGTGTGTGTGTGTGTGTGTGTGTGTGTGTGTGTGTGTGTGTGTGTGTGTGTGTGTGTGTGTGTGTCGCTGGATGCTGCTCAGCAGTTAAACCTTGACGCATTAATCTCCAAAATTGCTGTCTGACATAATATGCCCCTACCATTGGCCAACTGAGTGAGTAAATACATTCCCTTGGAATGACTGGCAATGACAAACCACCTGAGGGGAGTGGTTCTAACCTTTGGCTTTGTGCTGAGCTGCATCTTGACAAATGCCCCCCCAGAGACCAAGTTGACCATGAAGCTTTGGGCAATGCCTGAAATGAAAGTTCCGGATGCATGGAGTGAGCAAAACTGTGGCCACTTAGTTGTGTGGTATGGAGCAAGGGTGATCTGGGATCTTGTCCAACTGGCATGCAAATGAAGGCATCAATGTGATGGCCAGGATATGAGTCACTTGGCTTCAAGAAGCCACTTCAAATGATGAATGGGTAAAGAGTGGTCATGAGGTGACAAATGCTAATCATCATACTGCAGTGAGGAGAACATACAAAACATGGAGCCCAGTGATCTTCCTGCCATTCTTTTAGCTCATCAACAGGAGGGATGATGATGTGATTGAAGGTACCTGGCTTACTAAAGGCAGGAGTAGAATCATGATGAGAGATGGGTACCTGCTCTACACTCGGAGGGTAAACCCAGACAGCCATCACTTGGAGGTAGCTGGCTGGACACAGTGTACAATTGCTGCCTCACATACTTGCAGATGTCCAAGAAGCTGTGTCACTGAATACTACACATGTCCAGGGATCTGATTTATCACATCTGCCGCCTTCTGCAGGATTTGACACGATGGGGACTTGGCATCCACTGCCAGTGTTGCTGAAAGTTACTGAGACGCGTAATTTTTACACCTGGGTTTCCTTCCAAGGCTCCACGGGTGATCTCGCAGGATTTCACAAACATCTGCATGCTACTGCATCCAGGAGGTGACAACCATAATCTTTGTGGGCAAACAACTTTGTCCCTTTTGATTGGGATCAGACAAGCCAGGATGCGAGAGCGATGGGTTTTGCGCAGATCTCTGGTTTTCCACAGGTGCAGGGTACAGGAGGCACAGCTTCTGTGGTTTCAACTGTATGAACCTCGAGGGCTTTCACTGACTGAATGCATCACCAAATGCATCCTGCTGGTGCGTGCTTGATTCCCAGGCAGTGTGTGTGACTCCTACATTCAGAGGCACCCTCCGATCACTGTCATGTTTCTACAGACAGTGCTGCAAGTTTGGCTCCTCCAGGACAAAAGGCTACTTACTGTGGAGATGGCAGACAATGCCTGTGCAGAGGCCACAGAGTGAAGCTGTGACAAAATACAATGAAGCTCATACTGCAACACTCACTTCAGTGGAGCAGACTATAGGGATGCTGAAGATAAGGTTCCAGTGCTTGCACTGGCTTGGTGGAGTCTTCAATACAATCCACAGAGTGTACTAGCTGCACTGGCCCTGTAATGGAGGGAAGAACTGCCTTAAGAAGAGATGGAAGGAGTGCTCTTTCTGATAGGGATGTCGAAGGGTTGAGAGTGTCGGCTCTGAGGCAATGGCGACGTCAAGATGGGGCAGTTGAGGCCGGGACCTGTTCATTGCCCTCCGTAAATCTAGTGACAATGAGAACATTCAGTGAGACATCTCTTTATCTTCCTACAGCTTCCAAAGAACAAAGAAGGAAGAAAATTACAGCACAGGAACAGGCCCTTTGGCCCCCGAAGCCTGCAATGACCATTATGCCTGACTTAACAAAAAAAACCCTTTCTTTCAAGGGACCAGATCCCTCCATTCCTATTCATATATTTGTCAAGATGTCCCTGAAAACTCTCCCTTTTATCTGCTTCCACTACTACCCCCAGCAGCGAGTTCCAGGCACCCACCACCATCTGTGTAAAAAAAAAAAACTGCCCCGTACATCTCTCTCAAACTTTGCTGTTGCACCTTCAACCTATGTCTCCTAGTAACTGACTCTTCCACCCTGGGGAAAAAGCTTCTGACTATGCACTCTGTCCATGCCTCTCATAATCTTGTAGACTTCTATTAGATCACCTCTCAATTTCCATTGCTCCAGTGACAACAAACCAAGTCTTTTCCAAGCTCTTGCTCTTTCAAAACTTTTCCCACTAATCTGCTGGCCACCAAATCCTCCTCCTTGGCTTCCATACTAGGTGATATCTTCTGTCATCATTTCTCTCCACAAAAAAAAAGCAACCTATCCTCCCTCCGCCCTTTCAAACTATAATTCCATCTCCAAACTCTCTTCCTCTCAAGTCTTTGAATATTTTAATAGGCAGGATTCACTGACCTCCCCTCAGCATTTTTCTTAATGATGGGACGGGTGTGCTTTTCGCTGGCAGTGGGATATTTTGGTTCTGCTACTGTGGCAGGAGTTGCACTGATGGTGAGTCAAGAGAATCCCACCATCGTGAACAAGTGGGGAATTCTGGCCATAGACTCCCGAATCTACGGCCCTCTTTCCATAAATTTCACAATTAAACCTGTCAAGTTTCTATCCCTGTAATAGTGCTGAAACAGCTCTTACTAAAGTCACATTTATTTTCTCTGTTCATTGAATGTGGGTATTGCTTGCCAGCATTTATTCCCCTTCCCTAATTGCTCTTGAGAAATTGGTGGTGAGCTGCCATTCTTGAACTGCTACAATCCTTGTGGTGTAGGTACATCTACAGTGCTGTTAGGAAGATGATTCCAGGATTCTGATCCAATTACCGTGAATATATTTCCGAGTCAGGATGTCGAGGGCTTGGAGGGGAATTTTCAGGTGGTGATGTTTTATATGAATGAGACAAAGGTAATATTTCCCCTCATCTTTCTCCAATTGTCTGTGTGGACTTTGACACTGGGATCACATCATCCTCTTCCAAAGCCTTTCCTCCATTATCCAGCTGAGTGGGACTGCTCATGACTGGATCATTCTTGCCTATCTAAGCATAGCCACAGAATCAGCTGCAAAAATCACCTCTTCTTGATTCAAACATTATATCTGGTATTCTCCATGGGTAAAACCCTTTGATCTCTCCCTGCTTTATTTCTCAGCTATATGCTGCCCTGAGGCATCATTATCAAAATGTCAATTATTGACCTGATTTTCCTCATCACCATCTTATTTAACCACTTCACTGTCTTTATCTTTCAGGGTGCTTCTGACATCCAGACCTACTGAGTATAAATTTCATCCAATTAAATATTGGGAAGATCAAAGCCATTTTTGTCAATCCATTCTGTAAATTCTATTCCTTAATCAGCCCCTTTCCTCTCCCTGACAAGTATCTGAGACTGAATCACATTGTTTCAAGCTTTTTCATCCAAACATAAGCTTCTGACCACATATCTGTGCCATCACGAGGCCATTTTCACCTCCATAACACACCCAACTCCACATCTGCCTCAGCTTATCTGCTACTGAAATTCTTGTCTATAATTGTGTCATTCCTACACTCAACTATTCCAATGTCCTCCAACTGAACCTTCACATTTTACCCTCTTGTGAACTTAATGCCATAGAAATTTTTTTCCATGTCCTGACTTACAGTAAGTTCCCTTCCTAACTCACAGACTACAATCAATAAGGATAGGCAACAACACCTCCAAGGTCATTCTCAACACCAGTGCCCCACAAAGCTCAGTTCTCAGCACCCTACTGTACTCATACACCTATGATTGTGTGATCAAATTCATCTCCAATTCGATGTTCAAGTTTGCTGAAGACACCCCCACTGTAGTGGATTGGATCTCAAACAGTGACGAAACAGAGTACAGGAATGAGATAGAAAATCTAGTGAATTGGTACAGCAACAATAATCTCTCCCTCAATGTCAACAAAACAGATTGTCATCAACTTCAAGAAGCATAGAGGAGAACATGTCCCTGTCTACATCAATGGGATGAAATAGAAAGGGTCGAGAGCTTCAAGTTTTTAGATGTCCCATTCAATAACATGTTGTCGTCCCCCCATGCTGACATTATAGTTAAGAAAGCCTACAAATGTCTCTACTTTCTCAGAAGACTAAAGAAATTTGGCATGTCAGCTATGACTCTCACCAACTTTTACAGATGAACCATAGAAAGCATTCTTTCTGTTATATCACAGCTTGGTATAGTTCCTACTCTGCCCAAAACTGCAAGGAACTACAAAAGGTCGTGAATGTAGCCCGATCCATCATGTAAACCAGCCTCCCATTCATTGACTCTGTCTATACTTCCCACTGCCTCGGTAAAGCAGCCAGCATAGCTAAGGACTCCATGCACCCCTAACATTCTCTCTTCCATCTTCTTCCTTCAGGAAAAAGATACAAAAGTCTGAAGTCATATACCAAATGACTCAAGAACAGCTCCTTCTCTGCTGCCGTCAGACTTTTGAATGGATTTGCCTTGCATTATGAATGGTATGTTTTGTCTGCATAGCGTGCAAGGAACAATACTTTTCACTGAATGTTAAAACATGTGACAATAATAGTTCAATCAAATCACCCATTCCCCTGGTATTCACCTGACTTATGTATTCATTCCCGATTAAGGGGAGAATTTTCCCAAGTAATGACTAAGGGTGAGATTCTCCGACCCTCCTACTTGTTGCTTCCTAGTGGTGGAAGGTATCGTGCTGTTTGGGATTGTCTGGTGTGCTCTGTTGACAATGGGAAATCCCACTGATGTCACTCCATGCCACCAAGAGACTCATGGGCAGGTATATGCAATCTACAAGACTGGAGAATCCTGCCTGAGTGAATATTCAGAGAATTCAGCCCAAGCATCGTAATGGCAAGAATACTGGAATGCTCCGTGCTGGTTTATCACAATTGCCCCACACTGTCACTTTTTTGGAGGGTGCTGAGTTGCGCACTGGTACTGAGGAGTGCCAATGAGCCCAGCACTATTTCGCAAGGGCCCCCAAACTCTCTCTGAACTGGGAAATCCCTTCCCTCTCCAACCCCCGCAGGCATTGGGACTGCTGCCTCATCTGCAGTACATTCTCCCACCCCCTCTGCAACATGGGCCACCAACATGCAGAGGTCCTGATGATCCATAACTTCTGACTTGACCCCCCACCAACCCGCATGACACCAATTATGCCCCCCTTTTAGACCTACATCTGCATGACATTGCCATCAATGCTTCTCCCCACCCCCTCCCCCACATCTTAGACTGCCATCATAGACCCCAATCAAGCCCTATCCCCACTTGAGACCCACCCTGTTAGCACTGTTCTGACACACTGACAGTGCCAAACTGGCAGTCCCAGAGTGTCTGGTGAACACTGCTAGTGTGTCAGGTGGACAATGCCTAATAGGCACTATCTGGTCCACTTGGGGCTTCAATGACTTATGCTTCACCTCCCTTCCCTACTGCTGACATGGCTATCATGGCTGGTCTCTGCTAGTGCAGACCAGTACTGATTTGGGGCAATGTGCCCTCCTGTCTGAAAGGTGGGTATACACTGGAAGGGGGAATGATTGTAAATTGAACTTGAAAATAAGATTGAATTCTGAGCATTCTGAGATCAGGTTTCTGCCAGTGGTAAGTGGCTGGAACAATTGCAAACCATTTCACGCTGGGCAAGTTTTCAGCCCACAAATTATTTTCTAGGATTGGCGCAATCTGTGCCAGGAATGGCAAGATTTTAAAAATCACCCCCAAGGTATGCTTCAGTGTTAATGTTTTCACCTTTTGTTTTCAGTTCCTTTTGTGACTTCACCCTCCCCTATCTTTGTAATCTCCTCTACAATCCTCAGAGATAGTTACATCCTGGAACTCTGTGGAACTCATTGCCACAGAAAGCTGTGAAGACCAGGTCATTGAGCCTTTTTAAAATAGAGGTAGTTAGATTCTTGATTAATAAGTGGATCAGGGATTATAGGGAAAAGGCAGAAGAATGAGGATGAGAAAAATATCAGCCATGATTGAATGGTAAAGCAGACCTGATGGGCCGAGTGACCTCATTCTGTTTCTTTGCATTATGGTCTAACTCTGGCCTTTTCAAAACCTTTGGCCCTCATTCTGACTTCACCATTCTGATCTTGCCCTTGGCTGTCAAAACTCTAATCTTTAAATTCCCTCTTTTTCACTTTTTTGCCTCCCTTCCATATTTAACGTCTTTAAGAAGCTTATTAAAACCTATCCCTTTGACCAAATCTTTATTCATCTGTCCTAATATCTCCTTATGTGGCTTGATGACATATTTTATTCTGTGATGCCTCTGTCTCTGTGGTGTGCCTTGGGATATTTTCTTATGTTGAGTAGATGTTGTCATTGTTGATATATCCGCTGGAATTTTGCTGCGCTGCCCGTCACAGAACCAAAGAACAAAACAGCACGGGGGAAACAGGCCCTTCGGCCCAACGAGCCCGCGCTGACACCCCGATGTTCCCACCTCTACCTGCGATCCCTGTCCATGTTTATAGATCTATGGATTAAAAACCAAATTTGAGACAATTTAGGGAGAATTTGTTTTGCCAATTAGCCTAAGAGCACATCTTTGGGATGTGGGAGGAAACCGGAGCTCCTGGAGAAAACCCACGCAAGCACGGAGAGAATGCACAAACTCCCACAGACACAGGCCCAAATCCATGTATCTGCACAGCACAGCGATTGAGGAGTGGACAAAGGAAATGTCCATTGACCTCGGGTGGGAATTTCTGGTCTCACTTTGATCGAGGCCATAAAATCCCACCTTTCAGGTGCAATCCGTATTTCTTCAACAAGTCACATTTAAGAGCTATTGTTCTTTTATGGCCTTGATTGAGTATCTGCCAAAAACAATCTTCACACACACTCCCTTGTGCTAATTTCTTTTATTAAATTTATTAGAATTGTCCTTGGTCTGCCCATTCCTGCAGGTCATTTTAGAACGTTTGTTTCTCTGATTCTACTCCTGCATTTGTGAAGCTTAATCAGATGGAAATATTATAGGAAAACAAACCTCAATTCCCTGTTTGATGTTGAAATGTTGTTGACTTAAATGAGGAAGAGAATTGGGCTGAGACCTGAGTTCTGGGTAATTCCTGCCTTTAGCCAAAACCTGATGCAGATTGTTGTGCCCACACTGACACCAATTCTGCACAGTGCCAAGAAATTCAATATCTATCAAATCATCTCACAGGGGATGTCGAGTTGGGAGATGGCTTATCAGAGCCCACTGTGCCAAACCTTGTCAACAGCCTTTTCCACATGCAGGAACACAGCCAACATGCAGCCGTTCTTATTAAAAGCTCAGAGGATATGCTCTGATAGTCTTAGTAAGTTGTCATGGATGCTTCTTCCTCTTCTGAACCCTTTTTGGCTTGAAGTCAATGTCCTTGATGTGATCTTGGAAGTGGTGTTTGATAACTCTCACCAGCAGCTTTCCAAAGCAGCTTAGCAGGCTGGCAAGCTGGTAATTGCAGCAATCATGACAGGCTTTGCCTAGTTTGTGGACTGTGGTGATGAAAAGTGATATTAAAGCATTACAGGAAGTGGTCCAACACTGACGATTTGTGTAAAGACACAAGCTATATGATTCCTCTATAGTTATTTTCCATGTATTTTGAGTTATCATGGAGTAGGAACAGAATAACACCAAATAAACTATTCTGCACCACAAATCTGCTTCACTATTCATGGTTAATCTGTGTGCTAACTCCATCTACTTGCTGTGGATCCATAGTCTTTAATATTCTTGTTCATCAAAACTCTGATCAATTTCAGTTTTTTCAATTGATGCAGCCTCGACAGAGTTCTGAGGGAATGACTTCCAGATTTCATTCCCCTTTGAGCAAATAATTGATTCCTGGCAGTACCCGTAAATTTGAATTTTATAGTAATGCCCCTTTGTTCTGGTCCTTCCTACTTGAGGAAATAATTTCTCTCTCTCCATTCCATCAATTCTTTTAATCACTTACCTCTTCCAGTAAGCTTCAGTACTTAAGGGATTACAAGCCCAACCCCACAACCTGTCCTCATAATTTAACCTTCTTGTCCTGACATGGTTCTTAATAATCTATGTTGCATCACCTCCAATATATCCCTCCTGAGGTGCTCTGGATACTTTACTTCCCGCGATCAGATTAAAAACTATACCCATTTCATATCTCGTATACAAGAGGCTGCACCGTATTTCTCAAAGATAACTGAAAATTTCCAAAGAATCCCTCCAGTGCCATTCAGCCCATCAAACCTGCACCGACTCCACATCTTGCCCAGTGCCACCTTATCCCCGTAACCTCGTGCACTTGTTACCTAACCTACACATCCTTGGTCATTAAGTGGAAATTTAGCATGGCCAATCCACTTAACCTGCTCATCTTTGGACAGTGAGGGGAAACTGAAGCATCCAGGGGAAACCCACATAGACATGGAGCGAAGGTGCAAAGTCCACACAGGCTGTGACCGGAGGCTGGAATCAAACTCTGATCACTGGTGTTATGAGGCAATAATACTAATTACTATGCCACCCAGAACCTCCACTCACAGTCCAGTGTGCAGGTCAGATCTAAGGAAACTTTCTCATTTATGTTTTCAGCATTGAATAATCTATTATATGGGTTTTGTTTCCAGAATTTGACAGCGTTTTATGTGTTCATTATATTTCAGATTTTCTGTTGATTTGTCTGAGCAAGGACAGAAAATGACAATAACTTGCTCATTTTTCTGTTGTTAATTCAGTTGTGCTATGTTTTGATTTTTCACATTGTCATTTGAATAGTTGATTGGTAAATTGATATTTAAGTGCTAATTTGAACTATTTATTAACTTTTCCACCAAAGATCTGTTGTCTTTCAAATGTACTGCTGTGAGGCGTAATTGCTGAAGATTCATACATCTCGTGTGTGATGCTCCATAGTCACATTTTTAGGGATTCATTGATGCTGTATGCAGTTTTCAGGTCGCGAGTGGATGTCCTGAGACATATTCAACTTTGTCTTGACAAGTTCTATCTCTCTTGTTCCTTCTATTTTTACTCCCAAACATTTGTACAAGTAATGCCTCGCATCTTTTCCCATTAGATTCTGTCATTACCAACCAGTCCACTTTGCAAATCTTGTCGATCTCTTCATAATATCTTGACTTTCTTCTCTTCCAGATTTTAAAAATAGATTGTAAGACCTTTTGCAAGTATGTAAAAGGACAAGAATAGCTGAAATAAACTTTGACCATTTGAATAAAAACAAAATACTGTGGATGCTGAAATCTGAAACAAAAGCAGAAAATTCTAGAAAATCTTAGCAGCTTTGACAAAGGATTACCCAGACTCAAACATTGGCTCTATTCTCTCTGCATAGATGCTGTCAAACCTGCTGAGATTTTCCAGCATTTTCAGTTGATTATTTGGAGGCAGATATCAAGAGTGATTGAGAAAATGACAGAAATGTGACACAAATATTTTTTGCCTGTCTTCAAAGGAGAAAATACAAATTAATAAAAGAAATAGAGGGTGACAAAAGGGCTGATAAGAGTACAAAATATAAGGAAGGCGTTCTCCACTCCCTCTGCCACCACTAGCCACACCCCCACACTCCTCTCCCCCCCCCCCCCCCACCCACACCCACACACACACACACACACACCCACACACACACACACACACACACACACACACCACACACATGCATTCCCCCCCCCCGGTCCCTCTCCACCTCCCCCCTTTTCCTCCTTCACCTCCCCTCTCCACTAGTGCTCTGGCACAAATCAATTTATGGTCAAAGAATCAGAAGAGATGGGCCAAATGCAAGTTGTACTATGAATAACCCCTTTTGGGATGCTCTCCACCCATCCACAGTACTGTATTTCTGTGAGCATGAACTCAATTAGTATATTTACAGCAAAATTTCATGTGATTAGTTCCAGCAATGAAAGGGTTGTCCAATGGTGAGGTTGATTGGATTGATACACTCTGGAATTTAGAAAAATCAAAGATGATCTTTATAGAACATACAAGAAGGAAGCAGTGATATAATGGAATTGTCACTGGACTAGTAATCCAGACATCCAGCAAAATGCTCAGGGGTTCAAATCCCAATATGGCAGGTGATAAAATTTGAAAGTCTGGGATTAATGTTCTGATGGCAACCATTGTTGCTCGTTGTAAAAACCCATCTGACATTCACTAATGTCCTCTTAGGGAAGAAAATCTGCCGTTAGAACATAGAGACAACTTTAGGGTAAAGGATCGATCATTTAGGATTGAGATGAGGAAAAGTTGCTTCACCCAGACCTATGCATCTTTGGAATTATCTATTTCAAAGGGCTTTGAATGCTCCATATTGCACATTAGGGACAAACATACAAAGACTTAACTTACCGAATTTCTTATGTGTATGTTTATTCTAATTAAAAAATTATTCTCCTATTTAAACAAATACTTGTCTTACCTTTATCATATTTAATGGCAGGAATGATGCTAGAAAGAAGGATTCTCATTCTAGACACATGCACACACTGAACTGAGAATAACGTGAGAGTGAAATTAACATTGAGGTGTAACATCATTCTTATGCTAGTTAAGAGTCAGTCACATTGCTGTGGGTCTGAAGTCAAATGTAGGTCAGGCCAGGTGCAGATGGCAGATTTCCTTCCCAAAAGGACATTAGTGAACCTGATGGGTTTTTACAACAATTGATGATAGTTTCATGGTTACCAATACTGAGACTAGCTCTGTATTCTCGATTTCATTTGAGTAATTATTGTTCCCATGGCATAAATAGTTTTTAAGAATACTTATTTTTGAAAAGCACATTGAAATATTTTAAAATCTATCAAGTCTGACTTAATTATATTGTAAATGTAGAGAAAATAGACTTTCAATTTTATGAGAATGGGATATGTATGATGTATTTTCTTTACAAGATCACAAATTCTATGTAGTATATAAAATACTCTCCACTGTTGCTCTATTCAATATCATCTTCCTTTTTCCATCACATGTATCATTGAGGTCAGAACATTTTAGTGGGCTGCAAACCATTATCAGACTCAAATGACAACTAATTGTACATTAAATAATATATACAACAAAGATTTGTGGTATACCACATATTAATACAATTGCCTTCAATAGTTCAGTCAAATCAATGACATATGCTTGTTTGAGTAAATATCTGTCAATATTGTCTGAGGAAAAATAGTTAGAGAATGAAAATTTGAAATGTCAGCACCTCCTGTACTTCTATATGTTGTCATTTTAATTTCATTTCTCTAATACAAAATGATGGCTTTATTAAAAAAATGTATTATTAATGTTCAAGCATTTACTTTTGGGTTCATGTAAAAAGCATTTTTTTGAAAAAGCCGGAAAAGTGACAGTTTTGTAAATCCTTTACTGATTTACTTTACTGATATAAAATAAATGATATGGAAGCTACAGATTATAAATTTTCTCAACAATGACTATCTAACATTATCCCCAATAATAAACTGATTTTTTTTAGAAACCATGCACGCAACTCATGTAATACATTTATCTCATAATCCATTTTTCTCAAGCACAATTAGAAATGGGCAACAGAAGTTGGCTTTTCCACCAACACCCACATTCCACAAAATAATTTTGTGAAAATTATCACTGCACATTAGGTAAATATTGGCTATATGTGGCCTCTAAATTAAGTCCAGTCGCAATGCGTGGAAGCAAATAAACTCAGGGTGAGTTTGTAGTGAGAAAGCACAAATGAGAAAATGCTATATTGACATTTATTGTTGCAATTTTGATTTGGTTGTCTCACTTTTTCCCTATTATTGGAATTCTTCATCAAATTGTTGCATGGAATAGGAGAAATATCCTTCCCAATTAATTCTGTCCTTGGGATTCTGGTTACAGTAATACAAAATTTCTTTGAGTCATCCTAATTTGAACAAAATTCCTCTGTAGCACCATCAAAATAATGATTTGGTGTCCAGACCATGGTAGAGAGAATTCTTGGCCTTTGCCTTTGCTTTTGTTACAATATTATTAAAATAACAGAAGTGAGGAATGTACTGCAAATGTGTTGGCCAATATATGACAACCACCGTGCAGTGGAATGTTCATTTATTTAACTTGTAAATCAACAATTCTCCATGAATTTCTGACATAATAAAAATTACAGATTTAAAAAATATATGAAAACCATAGCAGTTCTGAAGATGAATGGAAAAAGTTTCTTTGCATTAAAATGAAACAATATTTTTTGCTACCTGTTTTTATTAATTTGCCTTTGTGTATCAAAGGAAGGAGTGTTTTAGCTGGAATAGAAACAGAAAATGCTGAGCAAATTAGGCAGTATCTGTGGAATAAAAAACAGAGTTAACTTTTCAGACTGATGGCCTGATAATCTCACTATTCAAAAGTTAGAAACATGATGGATATTAAGTAAGAAAAAGGATGAGAAAAGAAACAAAAGAGAAGGTCTGTGTTACGATGAAAGACAGCCAGGATAACCAACAGTCCCATAATAATCATGCTGTCTGCCCATACCTTGGGTTGCCACTATCTGGTTTGCTGTTTGTTCTATATTCTGCATCAATTTTTTTGCACATGCTCAGTTATACCTGTGCATGATTAGCATCATCCCCTCCCAATGCTCACTGTCCACTTCCGAGCAACTGGTACAGAATGGAGTCCCACCCCTCCACAGCTCTTTCAGCCACACTATTCTGGCAGCAACCCCTCCCTCCCCAATCCCTGATCATACAGGTTTGGCAACATTCCCATTCCCACCCCCCACCCCCCCCACCCCTGCCATCACCACCCAGCCTGATCATTTGGGTCTGGCAACAAGCCCCCTCCTCATTGCAGATTTGAACCAATGCCAAAATGTGATCTAAACATTGCAGCAGGAGTTGCAACTCCTAACTCCTAACTCCTCTCTTCCCCTGAAGAGAGGGGAAGTTAAATGGCAAAAGTGATGATGGTGGAAGGTCACTGAGTAATTAAGGGAACCAGAAGTATACCTTAACCTGAGGAGATGTGAATGGCAGTTTCGTGTCTTTATTTCAGATTTCTACCAATTGTGCTTGCTTCATGTGACTACTGGTTAATGCAGTTTGGTTTGTTAGTCTATGGTTGGAGTTTAATTAATGTAAGATGCTGTACATTTTCACAAGATAGACTTTTATCTGCTAGGAATTGGGTTTAGGGAACCCCAACTCATTTCACATGAGGTCTATACAGTTTAAATGGATGTCATTCGTTCCACACTTCACTGAGTTCAAAACAAAGCAACAAAAGAATCATCTTCAAATCTGTGCACCACCCAATTTTTCAAATACATTAACCATTTTATTTCCTGATAAATGGTGGCATTTTCAATCAGTGACACTCAGTTAAGTACATAAAATTCATCTTCAGTGACAAGTGTTGCACACTCTGGTAAAAATAGAGCAAAGATTGTGAGCTTGGGCTATATAAAATAAAAGATACATCAAGATAATTTCAAAGGTGTTATCCAAGAATTTAACAGATAGCTGCTAACCAAACTTCAATCTTGTTCTGTCATATCAGTTAAAATTGCTAATATGATTATTATTCAGACTCTTATTTATTCACTATAATGCTATTATTCCAATGAAAGTCATCTCCAAATGCTGTGGCCTGAACCTTAGCACCTCCCTCTGCAAATAGATCCTGAGCTTCTTAACACTAATACCACAATCAGTAAAGATAGGCACCAATACTTCCTCCATGCTAATCCTCAACACTGGTGCCCCACAAGGCTGTGTTCTCAGCTTATACTCCTTATACACCAATGACTGTGCGGCCAAATTTCCCTCCAATTTGATTTTCAAGTTTGCTGATGACACCACCTTAATTGGTCGGATCTCAAACAATGATGAGACAGAGTACAGAAATGAGATAGAGAATCTGGTGACCTTGGTGTAGCAATAATAATCTCTACCTCAATGTCAACAAAATGAAGGAGATTGTCAGGAAGTGTAGAGGAGAACACGCCCATGTCTATATCAATGGGGATGAAATAGAAAAGGTCAAGAGCTTCAAGTTTTTAGATGCCTGGATAACCAACCACTTGCCCTGGTCCCCCCCATATTGACACCATAGTTACGAAAGCCCACAAATGCCTCTACTTTCTCAGAAGACGAAGGAAATTTGGCATGTCAGCTATGACTCTCCGACTTTTACAGATGCACTTTAGGAAGTATTCTTTTTGGTTGTTTCAAACTTGGTATGGCTCCTGCTCTGCCAGAGACTGAAAGGAACTACAAAAGGTTGTGATTGCTGTCCAATCCATCATTGATTCTGACTACACTTCCTGCTGCCTCAGCAAAACAGCCTGCATAATTGGGGATCCCATGCACCCAGGACATTCTCTCTTCCATCTTCCTTTGGGAAAAAGATTCAAAAGTCTGTACTACCCGACTCGAACAGCTTTTTCCCTGCTGTTGCCAGGCTTTTGAATGGACTTGTTTTGCATTAGGTTGATTTTTCTGTATACCCTAGCTATGCCTGTAATGCTACATTGTGCACTCTCTGATTTTCTTCTCTATGAATGATATATTTTGTTTGTATAGTGCGCAAGAAACAGTACTTTTTACTGTATGTTAATAAACGGGACAGTAATAGATCAAATCAAAAAGGCATAGAATGATTAATCATTAACTGCAATTCTCTATAAAGATCGCAGAATATTTTTTGATTTGATTTATTATTGTCACATGTATTAGTGTACAGTGAAAAATATTGTTTCTTGCAAGCTATACAGACAAAGCATATCTTACACAGGGAAGAAACGAGAGGGTACAGAATGTAATGTTGTAGTCATAGCTGGGTTTTAGAGAAAGATCAACTTAATTTGTGGTAGGTCCATTAAAAAGTCTGATGCAGCAGGGAAGAAGCTGTTCTTAAATCAGCTGGTACATGACCTCAGACTTTTATATCTTTTTCTTGGTGGTAGAAGGTGGAAAAGAAAATGTCCGGGTGCATGACAGCCTTAATTACGCTGTCTGTTTTTCCAAGGAAGCGGGAAGTGTGAACAGAGTCAATGGATGGGAATTAGCATAATGTTAGAGGAGACCTTTCCTCCTTCAGATTATCTGCCTGATACTAACACAGTTTATTCCTAAATTAAAGCAATCTATGGTTAACGCTAAATTAAGATGAGGATTTATCTTTTGTGCTTCATTGAAAGTACACTTTAATGTTGCATCTGTCAAAAAAGTGAAAATTTGAACTTTTGAGCAGTGAACCCTGTGTTGCTGAGGTTTAAAAATTTGATGTGGTGCAAAATTAGAATTTCCAATATAAATGCAGATGATTTAGAGAAACAAAAATAGTTTTGATAGTAATGAAATACGTTGCTAGCAATCAGATTCAATGGTCCTTCAGCTTAAAATTCCTGTGAAGGAGATTTCTTCTAATAGGGTTATTGAGACGTCAAAATTACAGATGTTTTCATTTTTAACAAGGTACAAGGACAGGGCGCAATGGAAATGTGTATTCACAGCTAGCCACAACCTCTGTCACCTGTTCAGATAATTTTTAATGACCTTTTCTCAGGTCAGTAAAACTATTATTGCACGTCGATTGAAACCCACACACAATTAAATGTGTGCTACTCTGCTCAAATGTGAAATCAATGTACAGTCTAAATAGCAGAAAACACCCTTGTAAACTAATTATCACCTTAACAAAGGATATGGCGATACAATAATTGGCATTACTTCTGTCAGTCTCTGTTAATACAGGGACTTGAAAAATTATTAGTCGATTTAACCTAAACTCAGTATGTAGGGTCAAAGAGGCCAATACCTCAAAAAAAAACTCATATTGGATCTTATGCTGTGGTTTGGGAATAGTGGATTTTTTAAATAATTACAAAATTATGATATCATAATTATTCATCTGCAGGAATTGAGATATTGCCATTACTGACCCCTTCGTCTCCACAATTACTTACTAAAAATCCAATTCCCTCAATTCAGTTTCTTACCTTGCTAGTTAGTACTGCTATTGTATCCTGAAGACAAGTTTCTTTTTATTTTAATGGGGACTGATAAAGTAAATGTAGATCAAATTTTTCCTTTTATGGGGCAATCGAGAACAAGATGCAACAGGTATAGGTTGAGAGGTGGTAGATTTAAAACTAAAATGAGGAGGAACTATTTCCTGCAGAGGGTTTGTGAATTTGTGGAATTTTCTGCCCCATTGCGCAATGGACTCTGAGTCATTGAATGGTTTCAGATTTCCAGAATCTGCAGGATTTTGTTTTTTGTGATTTTCCAATGCTTCCTCACAGAACTGTTGCATCCTTAAAGAGACCTTTGCTGCGATATTATTGAGTGTTTTGTAGACCATAGTAGAGGGATGATGCCTTGTTTGCAACTATATCTGTAACTTCATTCTGTGTACTTTTGTAATTTTATCTCTCTCCTATGACTGTTTTTGTTGTAGGTCAGGTATGGGAGTGCTCAGAGTAGCTAAGGAATGAAAGGAAGGAGCACATCTCACTATTTGGAAATGCTGACTCTTCCCTTAAAGCCCCATTGAGACTTTACAAATTGCCACAGTAGAATGTAATCATAGAATCCTATAGGGCAGAAGGAAGCCATTTGGCCCATCAAGTCCCACTCAGGGCCTATCTCCATAACCTTGTACATTTACCCCAGCTAATACCCTTGACACTAAGGGGTGATTTAACATGGGCAATCTATCTAACCAGCACATCTTTGGACTGTGGGAGGAAAGTGGAGCACCCAGAGGAAACACATGCAGAAACAGGGAGAATGTGCAAACTCCACACAGCGACCCACTCCCTGGCACTGAGGCAGAAGTGCTAACCATTGTGCCACCATTGTGATGTTTTAATTGAAGTTTGTGAACAATGAAAACTTGCAACCACAACTATTTTCTGGTTTGACAACTCATGCAGATAATTCATTTCTCTCTTCAAGGTTATTTTGAATCTGGTGTAGTGCTGGGTATTCTGAAGGAGGATGGTCAACCGTCAGATGTAGTTCACATTGACACCAACAGCATAAATAGAAAGAGGGATGTGGACCTGCAGCAAGAACTTAGTGAGTTAGGTAGGATATTGAAAAGCAGGAGTTCTCCAAATGCTGTAATCCCTGGATTATTTCCAGTCCAAAGTGCTAGTGAATATAGAAGGATAGAACAGATGGGTGAAGAAATATTGCACAAAGAAGGATTTTAGCTTCCTGGATCACTGGGTCTATTTTTGGGAAAGGTTGGACTTATCCAAATCGGAAGGCATTTGAACCAGAATGAAATCAACAACTTTGCAGGGAGGTTTGCACAAGGAATATGGCAAGTCTGGATGATATTGTATTGCAAGGAAGATTGCTAATATGGTACAATATTCAAGAAGGGAAATGGAAACAAACCAAGAAATTGCAGGAGTGTCTAACACTCGCAGTAGGGAAATTATTTGAAAACAATCTGTGGTCAGAATGAATCTTCTCTTGGAGAGGCAATGATTAATCAAGAATAGATAGCATGACTTTGTCATGGAATCTCAAAATCTTACGATGCAGAAGGAGGACATTTATCCCATCAAGTCTGCACCAACCACAATCCTAATTCCCATACCTCGTACATTTACCCTCGCTAGCCTCCCTGACAGAAAAGGCAATTTAGCATTGCCAATCCACCTAGCCTGCACATCTTTGGACTGTGGGAGGAAACCGGAGCACAGAGAAAATCCATGCAGACAGGGAAGAACATGCAGACTCTGCACAGACAGTGGCCCAAGCCAGGAATCGAACCCGCATCTCTAGTGCAGTGAGGCAGCAGTGCATATCAGTGGAAGATCATGCCTAACAAATTTGATTGAATTTTTCAAGAAGGTGACTGGAATACTTTTCATTTGCTTGGTATCAAAAACGTGGTAAAAGAGTAAGAAAATATTCTTTTTTAAATTAAATATTAAACCTGTTTAAATTATAGTATTCACAACAATCACTGATTCAAAATAGTTTGCTGCTACAGTTAAAAGCTTTATTTGCACACTTTACCCCAAGTATATTTTTAATTGCACCTATCTCTTTCTCCATTGTTGCAAACAATTCTCTTTAACTTCCTGTCTATTCGGATTTGTGGGATCAAATTCTCAGTAAATGGGAAACTAAACATTTTCAAGAGCTTTCATGATTTGCATCATAAAAGTTTATGATTCGTATTTTTAATGAGGTATTGTTGGTGAATAGCAATCATTTATGTGCAGAAAATGTAATTTATATTCAAAGAGCTGTCTGAATAATTATAAAGTTTCTGCTGCTACATGTAGAAGATAAACAGATAAAGAACATGGTAAATGTGCTAGTCACCCTCATGGCGAGCTTGAACTGTCAGAACAAGCCTGGACTAGGTCGGGTTTCATTGCGCTCATCGGAAATGTAATGCATGTTAGGCAATTAAATAAAGCAGGAAGAATCTGCTGCTCCTGTAAATTTCTTTTTAACAAGTTCTCAGAGAAATTTTCACACTGCCATTGTGTAATCAGTTTGCTTTTGAAAGAACTGCTTCCTAAAAGCATTTCACTTGAGCTGAAGAGGGAAAGAAATTATTTATTGTATAATTTTTGTTATGAACAGGAACCTGGTGTTGTTGTAATGTAAAAATTTGAAACTACACATTTGTAGATAACATAGAGAAGATAAAAGAAAGGTTTCAGTTATCAGGTTACATCTATTTATCTCTTATAAAACTTATCTCAGAGTAGTCCCTGTAGTTTACTGAATGAATGAATGAATATAGCACTTGACTTTCTATTGAGATGTACAGACAAAGAAAAACCTGGTTTGGTCCCCACACAGTTTTACATTAATTGATCTGAATCAGAGAATGCAACAGGGATCAGCAATTGGTTTTAGAATCCCTGGAGGCAAACACAGCTAGTGTTGTCGCTTTTGATTATTATCCAGTAACCCTTACTAGAATAAGCACATATATAGAAAGTGGCAGTAATGATACCTCCTTCTAAAATAATCATGCTGTTTTACTCCTCCTGCACCTGTTTGTGTGTTTGATTTGTGTTTGAGTTTATTTGTGTATATCTCAATTTTCATATGCCTGTGCGTGTTTGTGTGTATGTGTTCATGTATTTGATTATAGTCTTGCATGTTTGAGTGCATATCCTTGTCTCTGTGTGCCTCCTCCAACATATTTCATGTTAACCTGATTAACACATCAGAAAAACTACAATCAAACAGGGACTTGAAGGTTGAATCCTCAGATTAAAAGTCTGATGCTCTATTAACTTGGCTAACTCAATATTGACTGTAAGGCCGGGATTTTCTGCACAAATGTAGTTTCAGTAGAATGTCATTATCAGGTTGTCTCACTCGGATGGTTTACAGCAGTACAATTTGGGAGGGAACCAGACCATCATGATAAACTTGCTCAGATAAAAGCAAAATACGTAGATATTGGATTCTGAAACAAAAACAGAAAATGCTAGAAAATCTTAGCAGGACTGACAGCATCTGTCAGCATCTGGAGAGAGAATAGAGCCAATGTTTCGAGTCTGAAATGTTCAGAGCTGGCAAAGAATCATCTAGATTCAAAATGTTGGTTCTATTCTCTCTTCATGGATGCTATTAGACCTGCTTGGATTTTCCATGATAATTTTGCTGCTGACATCTATCCTCCTTTCACTTTCTCACTTCCTGTGTTTACTGTCTCTTCCATGTGCTGCAAAACCCTCTGTTCATTGGAGACGTGATGGCCTAGTGATATTACAGCTAGGCTATCAATTCAGAAACTCAGCTAATGTTCTGGGATCTAGGTTTGAATCCCACTATGGCAGATTATGGAATTTGAATTCAATACAACAAAAATCTGGAATTAAGAATCTACTGATGATCATGAAACCATTATCATAAAAACCCATTTGGATCACTAATGTCCTTTTTAGGGAAGGAAATCTTCTGTCCTTACCTGGTCTGATCTATATGTTACACCAGAGTTACAGCAATGTAATTGACTTTCAATTGCACTCCAAAGGCAATTAGGGATGAGCTGCAAATGCTGGCTAGCCAGCAGTGACACAGTCCCATGAATGAACAAAAAACAAGCTCAGGTTTTGGGAGGCACCTCTTACCAATATCAATCATATTTTTGTTTATACAAGTAATGACAACTGGTTGCCATAAGGTGTGCTTAAACACGGGGATGATGACATGGTTGTGCACCAAGCATTTTATATCAAGTGGAACTTGGAGTGCAGGATAGAGCTGCACAGAAAATGAGGAGGCTTATAACTGGTCTGGACCCAAATTGTACAGCAGCACCTAATTGTCCAGATATTTTTTTAATTGTATTTATTTAAAATTGATCAATGAAAGATTAGGAAAAAATATCTGCTTTTTGGTCATTGCCATTTTCCAGGTGGCCAGATTTGAGGTAATCTACATTAATGATAGAATGATAATGATATTTTCTTTGACAAACTAAAATAACCCAAATCCAGTTTTATATGTTGTATTATGGATGATCGATTAATGATAATGTGGTAGGACAAAATACCTCATAAAATAAATGCAGCAAGAGGGTTTGATAGAGGTGTACAGAACTATGAGGAGGCTGAATAGAGTAGATAGAGAGAAACTGTTCCCACTCGGAAAAGAAGTGAGAATGAGAGGACACAGATTTAAATTGATTTGTAAAGGAAGCAAATAGAACGTGGGTGAACTTTTTCACACAGTGAGTGGATCGAGTGTGGAATGCACTCCCTTGAAGTGTGGGGGGACAGATTCAGTTGCGCTTTAGAGAGCATTACATGAGATACAGGGTTACGGGAAAAGGCGGGAGTTTAGCACTAAGTTATTAAACCGTTATGACATGATGGGCCTAATGGCAGCCTCCTGTGCCATAACAATTCTATGATCCTGCATTGTCATATACTCAATGAGCACTTCATAGTCAGGATCACAGGTATATCTCTGCCTTCAGATTGCTGATAACATTGATTTGAAACTCTTCACTTCCTTAATATTACAGCTGGACTTCCGACTTTCTTTTAAACGTTTAAAAGAATCATTTATTTCAATTAGTGTCAAAATCCTGGATCTCCCTTCCTAACAGCATTGTGGGTGTACTTACACTACAGCAGTTCAAGGAGGCAGCTCACCATTATCTTTTTAAGTTCAATTAGGGGCGGACAATAAGTGCTGGCCCAGTCAGCCACATCTACACTGTTTTTTAATCACATATAAATTTTGTAAGTTAGCAATGTTAGTGAAAATTGGTAGCTCGGGTAGATTGATCATCTGTTGTTGTGTTCGCCGAGCTTGGCAATTGGCTTGCAGACGTTTCGTCACCAAACAAGGAAACATCGTCAGTGCTTAGCTGTGGGTGTGTTCCTGCATAGTACCTACGTTTATATAGCAAATTGAACAGTAGTAAATCTACTTGCTTTTGATTGGTTAATTGCAATGACCCTAGTCCTATTTGATTAATTAATTGTTGAACTTGCTGTGTTGTGATTCCATCATTTCAGTGACCATGCTCCACTTTGGTTGTTTGATCTCTCTGTGATTCTTTTTTAGTTCATTCGAGGTCCTTGTCTTGAAATTTGATTGGTTGCTTTTTGGGATTCGCTGGAATTGTTGCACCTGCATCCGATCTTGTCCCTTGAGCGCCTTGCGGGTCAGTTTGAATCTTAGTGCTGAGTGCTCTGATTATTCAGTTCTTTCCTGCGCAGCGGTTGATACACTGGATCAATATCTATATGCCGATTGATTGCATGTTCGGTTGAGTGCCAAGCCTCGCATCGGTGGACCTAAATTCTGCCAAAACAACCGTCGCAGAATTGTTGGATACACATGGAACCTCGGGTGGATCTCTTGAAAAAGAAGATATCTGCGAACTCCTGGACCTTTGCCTGACAACATATTTTGAATTTGATGGAGACTACTATGAACAACTCAAAGGTGCACCCATGGGCTCTCCAATTTCTGGATTCATTGCAGAAGTCAGTATGCCGAAACTCAACCCAAAACTGTGGGTCCGCTACGTTGATGATACATTCACCATAATCAAGAAGAGTGAGCTGGCAAGAGCAAACCAGTCACTTAACAACGTCTTCAAAGACATCAAGTTCACAATGGAAACGGAAAACAGCGGCAAACTGGCCTTCCTAGACGTGCTTATTTCGAGAACCTGAATGGTGAACTTCACACCGAAGTATACAGGAAAGAAACCCATACCGATCAGATCCTGAGTTATCATAGTAGCCATCCCAAATGCCACAAACGCAGCTGGATTCGGACCATGTTCAAGCGAATTGAAACACACTGCAACACAACAGGAGCCAAAGTAAAAGAAGAAAAATGACTGTACCAAGTCTTCCAGAAGAATGGCTATCCAAGGATCTTCATCCGGAGATCCTTATGTCACACCAACTCGGCATCTACTACCACCAGTACAGGAAATAGAAGAGTCACTCTACCCTACATCAAGAATATTAGCGAAATGATAGCAAGATAACTACAACAACACGGCATAACTGTGACGCACAAACCCACAAATACACTTCAACAGGCACTCTCAAAACCAAAAGGACAACGAGAAACATTTAAATAAGACCAACGTCATTTACAAAATTCCCTGCAATGAATGTGAAAAGCACTACGTGGGACAAACTGGAAGGAAACTATCAACCAGAATACATGAACATCAACTTGCAAGCCGAAGACACGATCCATTGTCATTAGTATCAGTCCATGAGGACCAAGAAGGACATCAGTTCAACTGGAATAGCGTGACTGTGCTAGGTCAGGCAAAAACGAAGAAAGAACGTGAATTTATCGAGGCGTGGCACTCAACCAAACATGCGATCAATCGGCATGTAGATATTGATCCAGTGTATCAACCGCTGCACAGGAAAGAACTGAATAATCGGAGCACTCAGCACTAAGATTCAAACCGACCCACAAGGCGCTCAAGGGACAAGATCGGATGCAGATGCAACAATTCCAGCGAATCCCAAAAAGCAACCAATCAAATTTCAAGACAAGGACCTCGAATGAACTAAAAAAGAATCACAGAGAGATCAAACAACCAATCAAAGTGGAGCATGGTCACTGAAATGATGGAATCACAACACAGCAAGTTCAACAATTAATTAATCAAATAGGACTAGGGTCATTGCAATTAACCAATCAAAAGCAAGTAGATTTACTACTGTTCAATTTGCTATATAAACGTAGGTACTATGCAGGAACATACCCACAGCTAAGCACGGACGATGTTTCCTCGTTTGGTGACGAAACATCTGCAAGCCAATTGCCAAACTTGGCGAACACAACAACAGATACATTTTGTAAGTGTCAGATTATTACTTTGATAGTTGTCTGTCCACAGACTGTAATTGTAAGTGGAACATGAACATTTAAAACACCTATGTTGTTGCAAATTACTGTACTTAGGAGTCTTTTACGTTAGGAATTAAAAGATTGACTGGATTGTACGCTAAATATTAACAAAAAAGGGAGGGTTAAGGCACTAGAACCATGAAGACTTCAATTTAAAATACTAAAGAATGGTTTCCTCATTGACATGAGATAAGCTGTGTGTCAACTAGCAGGTATTGCTCATTGTGGCTGCCTGCCATGTCAGTACTATGGACTTTTTATAAAGAGCTTTCTTTTTTAAACTCTAACAATGGTAATATAAATTAATTCTATTACTCAGAAAGGTAGCATTTAATTTTTTTAAAAATTGAGAATGGTTAACTAAAGAAACGTTACTTTGCGGTTCTTCAGAGAGAATGATTTATGAATTATTTTGATATAGTGATTATCACATCTTGTTCATTTTGATTATATAAATACATGAAGGAATTGCTGGAAGATTTGCCTTTGAAATTTGCTAGTCATTTATTTAAATGAAACTTGCTCAGCAGAAGCTTTCTGCAAATAGTTAACACAATGAGGAGACCTCAGTGTTATACTGAATAACTGACTTAAGGTGATATCATTTGTATCTAGTAACTTACATGGATAGAAGCCTTTGTGTTACAGGCAGCCTTAATGTGATTTAGCAAGTTAACTACAAGGCATGAAATGAAAAGCAGGGTCCTTGAAAATAACTGATGAGACCAGGGTCCATGTAGTCAATCTGTTACTGTCATACACAGAGAAATGTACTTTTGACACTTTTTCTTATTAAGTGGGAACTTTGAGAGAAAACACATATTTTGCACCACATTGACATTTTAACTGTCCGTTTGCAATCCAAATTATTTAATGCAATTAAAGCCTTTGGGATAACATTGTAATAAAGACACAGTGAATCACTGTGCTCCAGGGGGGGAAAAAAAACACCATCTGGTATAGAGTGTTGGCTATTCTCTGCTACATTATAAAGCATGTACTTTTTCAATCGAGTTAATCCTCATGTTTCTTGAGTTTATAATGCAGGTAGTTACATTGACTTCCAGGATTTGAAGTTGTTAAGATTATTAGATAAGGCAGAAACATCTTTAAATAACATAATCATGTGATTATGCAATACTCTACATGCGTAGGACATCTAACAAATGCTTTTCACCTATCAGCCCCGTACAAGCTAATCTACATTAGCTCTGGGTCATGTCTAAATCCATCCAAACTTGCCGATCTATGCAAACTCTTCAAACCATCCAAGTTTCCAAGAACTTTGTGTTTTTCCAATTCTGACTCTTGTGCATCGTCTACTTTCAACAAAAGGTGATCAAATACAATATTGAATGCTAAAATGGATTATGAAAGGAAGCTAGCTGAAAACACAAACACTGACACCAAAAATTTCTGTAAATATATAAAGTGGAAAAGAATAGTGAAAGTAGATGTTGGCCCTATAGATGATGGAAATGGTGGGGTAATAATGGGAAAATTGGAGAATGATAGAGCCACTAAATCAATACTTTCTCTCTGTCTTCACAGTGGAAGATAATTCTGCCCCAAAAACTGCAGTTAGTCCAGTGGAACTTGGAGAAATTATTATAACCAGAGAGAAGGGACTCAGTAAATGAACACATTTTAAAAGTAGATCAGTCCCTGGAACCTGATGGCTTACACTCTAGGGTGTCAAAGGAGGTGACAGTAGAGATAGTGGATGCATTAGTTATAATATTCCAAAATTCCCTGGATTCTGGAAAGGTTTTATGAAACTCAAATCTTGTTTGACAAGATTTCTTTTGAATTCTTTTGAGGATGTAACTAGCAAGGTAGACAACGGGGATCCTGTGGATGTGATCTAACTGGACTTTCAGAAGGCATTTGATAAGGTGCCATACAAGAGAACCCAGAAGGTTAGATCCCAGGGATTGGGAATAGATTCATGGCTTGGATTGAGGGTTTGCTGAATGGTAAGAAGCAGAGGGTTGGAATAAATGGGTCCTTCTCCAGTTGACAATCTGTAACTCGTGGGTCCCACAGACCACAATTATTTACAATCTATTTCAATGATCATATAGAATGTTGGAATGGGCTCAAAAGGCTAAATTGTGCACTTTCGCTTCTAATTCCCATGTCCTATACCCCACCATTGACAGCCATATCTTAGACTGCCTAAGGCTTGAGCTTTGGAATTCCCCCCCTAAGCCTCTCCAGCACATTCTATATTTCTCAATGATTTTTTTTTTAAATCTACCTTTTCATCTTCAGTCCAAATGTCAGAAAACTCTTCAATGTGTCCATTGCAACAATGTTTGGTATTTTCTGACGCTACCCACCAGTGGGATCTTCCATTCCTGCTGAAGTTAACCCTCCATGATGGGTTCCCTGGCAACTGGGCTGGCAAGCCATGCAAAAGCCCATTGACTTTGGTGAGACCTATGTCCCCAGTACACTCTTCTGGGTATCTGGGTTACTAATCTAGCAACCACACCACTGCCTCCCCAGCTCTGTATGTATTCAGGACGTTATGGTTATTGTTGCTATACTAATTCCATAAATCTGCACTTTTAATAAAAGTGTGGCTCTTCTATAGAAGTTTGATTAAAATCAGACAATTCTTAATTCATTGTCTATAGTCATCAATCCATATCAATTTGTGGCTATAAGCAAAATAGATTCATCGAGGTTTATTGCATGGAAGTGTGTCCTTTGGCCCAACTTATCCATGCCACCTAGTTTTTAACCACTATGCTTTTACCAATTGCCTGTGTTTGGCCCATATCCCTCTATACCCATCTTACCCATGTAACTGTCCAATGTAGAGAATGACTATTTTTTAAAAGAAAACTTCTCAAGAAGGTTTTCCCACTTATCAAGTACTTTTTCTCAGATTTTCATGACTCTTGCATCAAAGATACAATGAACAAAAACAGCCTGGAAACGCATTACCATTATCTGTGAACTGCTGATAGATTATACTGTTCACTTTTTCATTTCTGAAATAATTTGAGCACAAATTATAATAAATTAATATTTACTAGATGATCTTTTTTATGTCCAGCAGTATTATGGATTAAAATCATCATATAGGACAACAGTTATTTTCAGAGCTTTACAGGAATTTGAATGAGAGAAGTAGCAGCAGCTTCCATTACATTGACAGGACAGTTTTCCCTTGTGCAATGCTATATTTTGATAAAATAGACATATGTTTCATTCTCTAGTAATGAAATCAGAGTCACTAAACCAAACCCATTATCCTTGAGAGTCCAAGAGCCCCTCAGGAATGTGTTTCTAGATTTGCTTTAAACACTACACAGTCTATTCCATTCACTTTCATATCTGTTATGTGTATAATTATGTAAAAGAAATTGTTTTTGAAAAGCTGATATTCTTTCCTATTGATTTGTACGGGAGTTTAGTTCTACTTTTAAATAAATTTGTGTATCGCTGTGTATGATACAGCACATGCTCTTTCTCAGAGTGCAAAAATTCAATGGTGCCTTCCCTAATATTGGAGCTACTCCAGACACTTGGACACAAATTCTCAGCTGATATTCCAGAACAGCATTGCAGTGGTGCCACGTGTTGCCTTTCAGATGAGATGTGAAACTGAGCTCTCTTCTATCATCTCAGATGGTAAAATTTCATGGCACTATGTCACACAAAGGAGTTCTCTCTTGTGTTATGGCCAATATTCATCCATCAACCAACAATTGGTCATCAACATATTGCTGTTATAGGCGCTTGTTGTACACAGATTGTCAGCTGCATTTCCTGCATTACAACAGTCACTACACTTTAAAGGATTATACACGGGTGTGAAGTGCTTTAGAATGTCTTGAGGTTAGATAAAGCATAACTGCAAATGTTTCTTTATCTGCTCTATGTGTGTAAGGTTTTAAAAGAAAACTAGATTTGAAAGAAGTATTTAAAAGAATGATTTTTGCATAGGGTTCAAAAGGTTCAGTATGAAGGCTAGATGGAAAATCTCTTGGTTTACAGTCGATGCACATAATGGAATTTAACTCCCCCCTTGAGAGCGGGGTATAGACGTGCTGGTAAAACTGTTGAATTGGGAGAGAATGAGGGAGGTGGATTACCTGAGTATCTGTCATCTTCCTGACTAAATCAGGTGGAGAAGATTGAAAATGACTGGAGGCCAATTGAAGCCCTTGAGTGGATAGTTAGCAGCAAAGGGATCAAATGCCACATTGAGAAGCTGCTCAATAAAAACTAGTTCCCCTTTGCCTTCCTGATTGGGCATCGTGTGGCCTACAAGTAATTCTCCTGACCTCATGACCTTCTTCTCTTCACCTTTCACCTGGTAAGGCCACAAACCTACCCCTACAGTCCAGGGCCTCTCCATGTTGGCTGAAATGGACCTGTTGCAGAAACGACTAACAATTCTGGTGGAGCTGTAACTGAAGAGCCATTAGCTTTCCAACTGGCTGGCAGTTCTTGCAAGTGGTATATCTGCCTTTAAAGGCACAGAAACCTTCACAGCTGGGTCTGAACTGCCTGTTTGCTATTAATTCCATCAGGGCTCAGGAAATAGTTGGAGTGGGCTTGGCCGTGGCTTTCCAGCTGGTAGATATGTCACAGTCATTGAACTCAACGCAGTGTACAGAGATAGTTAAAGCATGTACTGCAGCACAAAGCTCTAGCTATCAACTGTCACATACTTTGCACTTTCTGTTGGATTCACTGCTGAGGTGGCATGGTGGCACAGTGATTAGCAGGCATCAGGACCCCAGGCCCAATCCCTGGCTTGGGTCACTGTCTGCGGAGTCTGCACATTCTCCTTGTGTCTCCACAGGTTTCCTCCAGGTGATCCAGCTTCCACCCACAGACCAAAAGATGTGTTGGTTTGGTGCATTGGTCATGCTAAATTTTCTCTTTGTACCTGAACAGGCGCTGGATATGATAAGAGTTTACCAGAGAGTTATTGAAGAATTGATGGGCCAGATGGTGGCTGCTGTATTGTAGGATTCTATGGTATGCAAATACTAATGGGTTTTGCACTATGGAGAAGGAACAACACCTTGTGTCCTCAGCATGGAACAGGTAGATGTTTTTCTTCATGTACGTATGATGATTTATCATTCATACTATGAATTACATTGCCATAACTGACAATATTTATTTTACATAAAGGATACACTAACAGGTTTCTAACCCTACTTGTCAGAAAATAAAATATTGCTTTTAAAACAATACAATTTTAATAAATACAAACACATTTCAGCATTACTATGAGAATCACTACTGTTACCTATTCCAAAAATAAAAGCAGAATTCAGACAGCTATTCCATGTAAAACCTATTCAATGTTAACAGATCTACTAACTGCACATTACTCAGGAGTCTCATATGACATTCCGATTTTCCTCCATCCTACCTCAGATTCATAATCTCATCTGTTTAAGAGCTGTGTCAATAATTGTTACTGTTTCTGTTCCTATTGCTGGAAAGGAAGGAAAACTACTTTTTCAAGTAGTCACAATTACAGACAAGTGCAATGTGAATGGAGAAACAGAAATACAAAAGTAATATGACACAAGGTAGAACACAGTGATTAACTGATCCATCATACTTAAGATCAAAGAACTAGAAGAGATCTTTGATCAGATTGCTTTTGTTGATCACCAGTTATTGGTGCATTTTGATTTCTTTTGGAGAACTGACATGGGCATAATGGGCCTACTGGCCTCTTTCTACACTGTTAGATTCCACAGGGGACCAACTGGGATCTATTATACCCAGTTCAGAACAAGTCACCAATTTTAAGGAATTATCCTGTAACCAAAGAGTGCTTTAAATATATTTGATGCCATCTTAGCTCAGGCAATATGTTGACCACCTGAAACAGGTCTTCAGCCCCTGCTCTAAAATTAAGAAACACTGATCTGAGCAGGTATCAGATTCCATCTGTTCTCTATTCTCTGCACATGTAAACATTTTGCCTATGGATTCTTCAACTCCTGGTCATTATAAACAATTTGTCTTGACTTAGCTCATCAATCCCTTTTGCAATTTTTGAACCTTCTATGCTAAAGTCTTATTGAAATAATAAATGTAACTTAACCTGTGTTCACAACTAAGATTCCTGAGACATGGTATTATTTATGATGTTTTATGTTTTCATGACCGAGGACATTCATATTCTTAAATATATCATCCAGCTAATTCAAAATAACCTCCCCTTTATGGATAAGTACCAGCTCTCCAAACTGTTCTTTTCTAACTATTTCACTAATGAATCTCTTTAAAAATTTCAAGTAGATGTTTGTGTGTTTCATATTACAATCCAGAGTTGAGAATTGATTTAGTTAACTTGAAGTACTCAATTCCAGCATGACTAATATTGAACCATTCATCATGCTGTGATGATACTGTGCCTTTCAAAAATATGTGTATATCATCTTTCTTGTTTAAAATTCAGTTCTGGTTTGCAAGGTGCCAATCTTTTAAATTGGCAGCTGGGAAAACAGGATAAGTATCTGGGTTTTTTTTTAAGCTGAGCTAATGTTTACTTGGTTTTACACTGAGCCCTAAGTATAAAGTTTTGATTACTTGATTACTGTCAATCAATCTAATATGCTTCATGGGAGGAGCTAAGCTCGCAGAGAAAAACACAATTTATCTTTCATTGTAAAATGAATGCAGTTTTTTTGCTGCCTGGACTGCCAAATGGAAGTAATGTCTCTCTTTTCCTGAAAAGGCCTCTCTGATAACTCTAGGACTGTTTACCTAAGATGAGCAAGTGAATTTGTGTTTTGCTGACTAATTTTAGAGAGGGATTTAAGCCTATAAGGGGAATATTGCTTGAATTGGAATTCTCAGTGAGAGATTAGCAGTTAAGAAATGTACTTTGTCTTATTTAAATATTGTTCTATTGTTAAAAGTTAAGCTGATTCAGTTGTCATTATTAAACTGTGTTGTTAAACAATTTTTTTTGATAAAAGCTTCCCAGTATGTCATTAAAATCATACCAGGCATGAAATATAATATCCTCGCTGCCAAAATATCAAATTGCTGGCATCTAGTTTAACTTCATAAGGTACTTTGGGTTTTCTGAACTGTACCCTAACAATGTGTGTAGGTGGAATTTTTAAGTTAATTTATTACCAAGTATATTCAGTTCCAAAACAATTCACAGGGAGTAATATGACATAATTTGTTCACTCACCTGGTTTTTGCAGTCAGTAATGAAGTGATGCCAGTGCTATCTACCTCAATCCAAATGAATAATCACCCTCCCAAGGATTTTACTTTTCTAGTGCTAATTTCAATCTGAAACCAAGTAAAGGGATTTTTAAATATGTCAACAATTATATCATCACACCAGCTAACTGCAATGAAGAATTTCCACCAACAGCAAACCAGGATGTAAAATGAACTGATTATCCTTTTGCTTTTTATAAATTTTACAAAAATAAAGACTGGCAACTAAATGTACAAAGCTGAAATCCCATAAACAAACTTTAATGAGCATGTATTAAATGAAGCATTGGAATGTTCATTATAATGGAAACATTTGATATTATGCAAATATACAATTCCATGGCTGGAAAAGTTCTTCAGGATTTATTAATCCTTAGTATACTGTTAAAAATGCAGTTACACCTTATTAGTATTTGATTTATTATTGTCACATGTATTAGTAAACTGTGAAAAGTATTGTTTCCTGCACACTATACAGACAAAGATTACTTACATAGAGAAGGAAAGGAGAGAGTGCAGACTGTAGTGTTACAGTCATAGCTGCAGTGTCAAGAAAGATCAACTGTCTGATGGCAGCAGCGAAGAAATTGTTCTTTGTTGTTACTTGTCCTCAGACTTCAGTATCTCCTTCCCGATGGAAGAAGGTGGAAGAGAAAATGCCCATGGTGTGTGGAGCCCTTAATTATGCTGGCTGCTTTACCAAGGCAGTGGGAAATATAGATAATGTCAAAGAATAGAGGACAAGTTTGAGTGAGGGACTGGGCTTCATTAATGAACCTTTGTAGTTTATTGCTGTCTTCCACAGAGCAGGAGCCATATCAAACTACAATACAATAAGAAAAAAATGCTTTCTGTTATGCATCTGGTTGAGATGGTTTAATGGGACTGAACTGTATCTTTAATAGGGATGAACTATTATAGCCTATGTAGGGAAATTTTCATCAGTTCAGTGATTTCTAAAAGATTGCTATCTGTATGGTGCTAAAACAGTGCAACAGAAGTAGAGAATCATTGATTGCATTTCCTGGATTTCTGGATTTAAATACTTGTGAAAATAATAAAAGTCACTATCAATTCATAATTGTAGGGATCCTGTCAGTTTTACCATAATTACAAGCTTAAAATCCATGCCATTATGATATACTATGATATCAAATAATACCAATTACAAACTATACACAAGCATTATTGGATTAACAGGCATTCAGTACGAACTTCATTTTTAAAACTCTAAGTTTCTCGATATCCTTATAAATGATCTGGACAGCTGTTACAGTCACATTAAGAAATAACCCATGAGAAGAGTATAAACATCATTCTTGCACCCCAGAAAACTAATCTAATATGTGAAGCTAAATAGTTGTCGCATTAAGCTAACATGCCATGAACAAAAGGCTAATGGGATCTGTATATGTGCTGTCATGTTAAGCTTATGTGCCATAAGCAGACCATTAATTCTGTTTAGATAGAATAGAGAGTTTCTTCAGGGGACACTAAGATTCTTTTGGGCTTCTACTTTATAAATCGATTCACAAACAGATAGATGATGCATAGTATATCTGAACAAACTCTGTCCTGGAACCAAATGACAAGTAAATGTAAACTTGGGAACGGTTCTTGCAATTTCTGCACTGAATAGGACTGAGTAATTTGATTTATATTGCTACCTGAAAATGATATGATATTGTTGATATGAATTCTTATTCAAAACAATCAACTAGATTGGTATTAGGTGATAGTCTATTAGTGGTTAATTGCTATTAAGCCAGAAACTCAACTAATGTTTTAGGTCCCGGTTTCAAATCCTGCCATGTGGATGGTGAAATTTGAATTCAGTTTAAAAAAAAAATCTGGAATTAAGAATCTACTGATGACTATGAAACCATTGTTGATTGTCAGAAAAACCTATCTGGCTCACTAATGTCCCTTGGGAAGGAAATCTGCTGTCCTTATCTTGTTTATCCTACATATGACTCCAGAGCCACAGAAATTGGTTGACTCTCAAGTGATCTCTGAATAAGGGCAACTGGGGTGGACAATAAATGCTGAGCAGCCAGTAATACCCATGTCCCATGAATGAATGAAAAAAAAATGCCACAGTCAGAAAGAAAAAGGTTAAGTGGTGATTTAATGGAGATGTTCAAAATTACAACTGGTTTTGTTAGAATAAAGCATACTGTAACTTGCCAGTGGAAAGATCAGTAACCAATGGACACATTTCAAAGGTGATTGACAAAAGAAATCAAGGTAGCATGAGGAATTTATTTCTTTTACAGCAAGCTATTGTGATCTGAAATGCACTGTCTGAAAATGGTAGCCATTTCAGTTGTAGCATTCCAAAGAGAAATGGTCAAACACTTATAGGGAATAAAATTGCAGCTCTATTGGAAAAGAGCAGAAGAGTGGAGTTAACTGCATACATTTAAAAGCCAGCACAGATACAATAGGCTGAACAGCTATGAGACATATGGGAACAGATTTACAAGGACTGGTTTTTCAGTCATCCTGGGGTCTGCAGCCAGTGATGTGCTTGAAGATGTATAAAACACTCCCTTCCTCTTCTTTACTTGCAAATCAAACAGTGATAAGTGAACCACAGTCACCATCACATCTCGAGTTTAAAGCTTTTAAAGTTTTATTATTTGTGTCACAAGTCAGCTTACACTAACATTGCAATTACATTACTATCAAAATCCCCCAGTTGCCACACTCTGGCACCTGTTCAGGTACACCAAGGGAGAATTTAGCAAGGCTAATGCATCTGACCAGCATGTCTTTTGGACTGTTGGAGGAAACCAAAACATCCAAAGCAACCGTACACACAACAGGAGAACTTGCAGACTCCCCACAGACAGTGACCCAAGCTGCAATTGAAGACAGGTCCGTGGTGCTGTGAGGCGCCACTGTGCCACCATACCACCCTTTGCCTTTAGCCGATTCAAACATTAGATGCAAGTCCCATTAAGCCAAAATAAAAACTTGCAGCCAAATTAGAAAATTTATACTGTCAGCTCGGCAGGTGCCTCTTCCTCCTCCTGTGACAGCCCAGCCCAAAGGTCTACGACAGTAATTTTCCATCCTGGTCTAGCAGAACTCCCTGGTGGAAGAAAGCAAGCCTACCTCCTGCAGATAAATTGCCTCAGGGTCAGAAATGTAACCAGACTCTGGTCAGCAACTCTGGGATAGGCTAAATTTCTCCCCCAGAAGAGGTGTCCCTGGTTGCAAAAACCTTGACTTGTATCTCAGCATGAATATCTATGGAGTATCATTTTCATTGTTGTCTAATATAGTTTTCTCATGTAAGAATTAAAGATTTAGTTTTAAATCCATAAGATGCATATAATATTTTCATCAAAGTAACCACAGTGTAGCAATAATACATATTTTAATACTTAACTTCCCTAATTCTATAAACTATTTTCTCCCTTACTTTGCATAACCCCTTAAGCAAGAGGGCAGGAAAGCATCTGTTGTCAGGGCTTTGCCAATTCCAGTTTTGAACAAGACGCTGTTCTTTCAGTCCTCAGGGTGTATGCCTTCTCTGGATGCCATATCATTGCGAATATTCAAGGAGCTTTATCCTCCAAATGTCATTCTATATTTATTATGTATGGGTTGTAGGTTATGAACAGTGCTGAATCTGTGTAAGGATTAGAAAGATAAGAATACAAGAGCGAGGAAAGAAAATTCTTCCCATCTGCCTTTCCCTTCAATTGATCTCTTTCTAGAAATCACTGGTAGGTCATACTTGATTGTCCATGTTATATTCCTGTACTCTTTCAGGGAAAGAAGTACCTTATTAAATAAAGTGATTGTTATCAGTTTTCTCTAAATGAGAAAGAAAATGATTGAACAATAATTTATTTAAAGAAGTTCTCCTTTCCTTCTAATTTGATAAACTGGCTTCAAAAAATTGTTTAATTTTAATTTCCTGTGTGCACAATTAATGAGGCTATGCCTTGACATGTTTTAAGAAGATGAGGTCTGTTGCTACATACTGCTTGGGTATTAACATAGCATATAAAGTATCAGAAAATATTGATGATTTACAGTGTTATTCTCATCATGTTATGAGCTGTCATTATCTAATTGAATGCTTGTGGATAATAAAAAAAAATCAACCTTTGTTGCTGACAAGTAATTGTTGTTTCTCCAGCTACTTAATTTGGACATTTAGGACTTGTGTACCTAACTTCTTAGATACTTTAATCTGGCATGCATTTGTAGAAGTGTATCCTACTGAACTTACGTAAGAACACAACACATTTATTTTTAAATAGTGATGATATTGAAATGAATTATGGTGTAATATGATATTGAACATGGCAAACAGCTGGATAAATATTGTATAATATTACGTAAATATAGAATCCTATATTACTTTCCATTAAACAATATTATATCATCACTATGCTGTATAGTATTATTTCTATCAGATATTTTAATTTTACTGAGGTATTGAGATCCTTGCTGACATGACAACTAAGTGGCAGAAAAAGCGTATATGCAGGCTGCAGAATAAAAGACAAAAGATGAGGCAGAGGTCTAGGTGAATGGCTGCTGAAGATGCAGTACTGATCTGGCTTTGTTGAATCTTACATGGCAAATGAATTCTGATACCTCTGTTTATATATTTTTTCCTGAGATCAACAATTGGAGGCACCCTGAATACTGGTCAAGAGAAGATCCTGTACATTGATCTGTTGCGGTACTGTACCTTCACGTAGAATAGTTGCAAAATAAAATGGAAAAAATATCTCCGTCTTTTTCTCCTGATAGTACTCAATACGGTCCTTAAATTGCCACCAGCAATTTAATTATTCTCAGGTATGAAGTTAGATTGTAAAAACAAAGGAAAGAACATAGACGAAGACCTGTGCAACCCATTCAAGTAGATCATGGCTGACCGGTACCTTCACTTTATCTAACCTGCCTGGGTTCCATCAACCTTCATACCCTTCCCTGACAAAAGCAATTGACATTTTTAATTGTCCTAATTTCAATAAATTTTCAAAGGAAAGAATTCTGGGTTTCTACCACCCTTTGAATAGCCTGGCTCTTATTATAAGACAGTAAGAAGTCTCACAGTACCGGATTAAAGTCCAACAGATTTATTTGACAGCACAAGCCACTAACTTTCGGAGCGCTGCTCCTTGATCAGATAAGTGGGATTTTTGTGCTCAAACAGGGCATATAAAGGCACAAATTCAATTTACGAAATAATGTGTAGAAACTTGATGTCTGTGTCGACATGCGCAATCTTCTTGGAGATCGTCTCCACTTGGAGATCGTCTCCACTTGGAGCCGGCAGTTTGCAGTGTTGATGGTAACTGTGATATGGAGATATTGTCCTTGGACGTTTTTCTGGATATCTGCACTAGAGGAAATATTTCTTTCTATCGACCTGATCAAATTATTTTAAATATTTCAATTAGTTCTTATAATTGAAATAGCCTAAATTGTAACTCAGATTTTCACTTCCTCAATATCAAGCTGGTATTTGTCTATGGTAGAAAATTACATAGGTGAATGCCCATTATGTTGGCAGTGCCCTCATTCTGCAGTAGTCTGCTGTGCCAGCTTTATTTGAGACACTAAACTGATAGGTGACTATTGGGTCTCTAGGGCTATCTGCTGACAATGTGGCTGATGTCTCCCTTGTACAACCCATGCACCTGCACCCAGCAAATACTTTGTGGAAGTCATGCTTTTGCATGAAATCTGATAGAGCTGGCCATTCGTGTGCTGAAACAATACCCCTGCAGTGTGGGTTGCTGTGGAGGCCTGCAGTACTTGCAGAGCAGGTGTCAATATTCATCATGGTCTATGATATATGGCACAATCTTGCCATCCAAATATTGGAACTAACTCTTTTACACTTAACACCATTATTCTACCTTTAACAAGTCAGATTGAAATTCCACAGGTTTATCAGTTCCTCCTTCAGCCACAGAACACCTTCCTTTTTAAGCTGCATGGACAGGAACTTTTACAACACTGTTGCAGAAAGAGCAGACCTGCAAAATGCAACAAGCCATGCAAAACTCCATTGACTTTGGTGGGACTGGAAAATCCCACTGGCAGAAAGTCATTTCTACCCAAGATGTTACCCTGCTGCTCATGCATTCAGCCAATCTGCTGGTTTGGGTCTAAGTGGACACCAAGACCATTTAAAATAGCAGGCAGTAACAAGCTTATGTGCTGCCTGTCTTGCAATCAATGGATGTATGTTAATCAATCCATTGCAATTTTTGTGCCTGGTTTCAGATGCTATTGAATTTGTTTTGTGTTTTAAAAAGTCTTTGAGGAAACTTCTAAAACTAAGCTGATTTGTTTAGGGGCAGAGGCAATAATAGACACTTTAAAAACAATTATTTTCAAAAGCTTTTACAATTAGCTTTAATATATGAAAATAAATTACTGTATACCAATGTAACAGCAAATAATTTTGTAGAGTGTTTTTCAAAGTAATTTTTATTATAAATCTGGTCCCTTTCATGTGGAAGATTAGACACTCTGGGCCCTATTTTACCATTTTGATTTTAAGTGCTGGGTTGAAACTTGAAACTGGGAGTGTTTCAGATCTGACTTTTAGACCTGTTCTCAGGTATCCCCATATGCATTCTGCCTGAAAAAATATCAGGGATTCTGAATTGTGTTGCACATGCCTGTGAGCAGGGCTTAATACACCCAAAATCCTGCAGCTCCGATCGGTGCCTCCAAATGAGCATGCGCAAAAAAAAATGAATGCTGCTCCCCTGCCACACCCCTCCCAGGCCGAATAGTGCCTCCCTATGGACCCCACAGTCATTGCCCCATCCCCCCCAACATTACCGACCCCTTATCCCTGGTCACCCAGACTTATCGTAGCTACCTTCCCCCACCACCCCCCATTCCCACTCACTGATCTCGGGCAGAGTGACAGTGCAGCCCGCGCCCCCCCCCTCGCCCCCCACTGATCTCAAACAGAGAGCCATCGGATGCTTGGCACTTACCACCTCATGAATTGGAACACCCAAATTGGACTTTTGTGATGCATGTCTGTTTCGCGCCAATTCTGGATGGGCAAACACAGAGTTAAAGGGGAACTGCTGGTAAGGTTGGGCATGTAGCCCATTAAGTCAATTTAAATGTATGCAACTGCATTTAAATGGTTGTCGCGCCAATTTCGGGCACAGTCCTGATTGTGGCCATTTTCCAGCTTAGTAAAGGGAGAACTGGCATGGAGGTAGGCACAGATCATGATACTTGCCTCGTGTCTGACCTCTGCCAAGTTTTCACACCCAAAAATAGGCAGAACACGATGGTAAAATCAGACTGTCTCATTTAAAATGCTTATATTTTGCAGAGCAATGTTTGAAAATATTGCGTTGTGAAACATTGTCCAATTATATTGGTTCATGTCAGATTTTCTGTTCAGCAATACTTCTGAATGGAAACTTGAAAAGAAATGCAGTTCTCAAAACCAGGAAATTCTGAGTGTAATTTGTGATCAGAGAGCCAATTTTGCACAAAGCAGAAATTCTACTGCAGGAATATATTGAAAATGCTGCATTTAATATTAAACATTTTCACAGTATTTTTGTAATAAACTCAAATTGTAGCAGTTGTGTTTGTCCAGATGCAATATTTTTTGCACAACAAGTGCCAGCTAAAGAAGAATTAGATAGTACAAGAGAAAAAACTTTATTATGCAGAGGGCACCACCCTACCATTTACACAGAGGGTAGCGAGTATTGGAATTCACTGCCTGAGTTGATGGTGGAGACAGAAATCCTAAACTCGTTTAAAAAGTACCTGGATCTACACCTTAAGTGTTGTAATTTGCAGAGCTGTAGACCATGTGCTGGAAGATGGGATTAGAAAGGGCATCTGGGTGTCTTTGGGTTAGTATAGATAAGATAGGCTGAATGGCTCACTTCTATGCTGTATGATTTCTACAGTTTCTCTGGTTCTAAGTTGTTGACGTTGGAAGTTGATAACGTTGCAGGAAGGGAAACCACGCATCTCGGATCTGAATGAACAGTGCAAGTAAACGTGCACCAAGAAAATGTTGGAAAATCTCAGCAGGTTTGACAGCATCTGTGGAGAGAGAATAAAGTTTCGAGCCTGGATGACTCTTCATTAGAGTTCAAGTAAACATGCACCACCTTAACCAATTAGATTGAAACGTTGTGCAATAAAAAACTCAAACTGAGGGAAAGGTATAAATTATAGTGCATGAATTCAATGTCAGATCAGGTACATAAAGGGAAGGAAAATATGATTTTATAAGCAGAACCAAAATCCAGAGAGGAAGTTCCTCCTAATTCAACTTTTGTAGTTCAGGAGCTGTCCCTGAAGTAAATTTTCATGCATCATCAATGAGTTTAAGGCCTTAAAAGTAAAAATAGACTTCTTAGCTACTTTTTACTGGGGTGGCACAGTGATATGGTGGCTAATACTGCTGCTTCACAGTATAAGGAACTTGCATTCGATTCTGGCTTCAAGTGGCTGTCTGTGTGAAGTTTGTGTGTTCTCCCTGTGTCTGTATGGGTTTCGTCCGGGTGCTCTGGTTTCTTCCCACAGTCCAAAAATGTTACAAGTTAGGTAGACTGACCGTGATAAATTGCCTTTTAATGTCCAAACATGGACAGATTGGGTGAATTAGCCATGACCCACGAGCGGAAATATGGGAACAAGGGAGGAGTGTGGGCCTAGCTGGAGTGTTCTTTTGGAGCGTTGATTCTGACTCAGTAGACTGACTGACCCTTTTTTGCACTGTAGGAATCCTAATTTAGGCAAGGATGGACATTATTTTATGCAATTGGTTTTACATAAAATGCTGTACGTTTATAGATTGCTAAGATTTATCTTGGGAAAATCTTAAGATATTTTAAGTATATTTTTGGAAAGAGGATAACTGGGGTTCATTTGGGTCCAAGAGGACAATCTGTGAGAGGAGCCAGAGGACGTTGGCAGAACATTGAATGAATACTTCACATCTGTCTTGACACAAGAGAAAGAGGATGATGGTGTGGAATTCAGGGAGAGGGACTGTGAGGTTCTTGGGCAAATTAACACAAGCAAGGACAAGGTATTTGAGGTGTTGGTGGCCTTGTAAGTGGATTAATCTCCAGGTTTAGATAAATTGTGCCCAAAGCAGGGAGGAAATTTCAGACACTCCGACCTAAATTTTCAATTCCTCTCTGGCCAGAGAGGACATCACGGTAAGAAGTTTGACGACACCAGGTTTCAGTCCAACCGATTTATTTGATAGTAAACTCAAAATTTACTGTCAAATAAATCAGTTGGACTTAAAAACAATTCTCTTTTCCCAGTGATTATAATTGTTTTAAGTTTTATCTTTGCTTTCATCCCCTGATTCACAATTATTTCTTGATTGTTATTTGTATCCTCTGCAGTGAAGACAGATGCAAAACATCTGTTCAATTCACTCACTGTTTCCTCAATTACAATTATTAATTTTTCATTCTCACTCTCTCAAGGATCCGTGGTCATTTTTTTTACTCTTTACCTTTTTAACTACCTGTAGAAACTTTTACTATTTGATAATTCTGGCAAGCTTTGTCTCGGACATTAATTTCTCCAACCTTTTTAACCTTTCAGTCATTCTTTGCTGTTCTATATATTCTGTCCAAAATTCTGGTCTGTCACTCATCTTTGCACAACTATATGCTTTTTCTTTCAATTTGACATCATTCTTAACATCTTTAATGTGCCAGAGAAATGTGTCCTCCCCTTTTCCTCACATGAGTATATCTTTGCTAAGTACCCTGAAAAATCTCCTTAAAGATTTGCGACTGCACCTCCACTAACCTATCCCTTAACTTAATTTCCCAGTTCATCGAGCCAGCTCTGACATCATGCCCTCATAATTACTTTTACTTAAGTTCAAAACACTAGTCTTAGATTTACCCCTTTCTCCCCCAAAATGGATTGTGAAGTTCAATCATATTATGATTACTGCTTAGGAATGCCTTAACAATGAGGTGATTACTTAATCCTGTCTCATTGAACATTTCCTTAACTACATAGCCTGCTCTCTGGTTGGTGCTAAAATGTACTGCTGTAAGAATCTGTTCTGAAAACACTCTGCCAAACATATTTGGTTTACAATCTTCATTATCGATTAAAACCAGCAATGATTATCATTATACATTTCTCAAACTCATATTATTTATTCTGTGTATCCCAACCCACAATACTGGGTGGGGGTGGGGGTGGGGGTGGGCAGCGGCTGCTGTGAACCAAGTGACTTCTTAAATGTACTATTTGTCACCTCTACCCAAACTGATTCTACACCTTGATCTGAAGAACCACTTCTCTACTGCACCAATGCCATCTTTAATTAACAGAGCTACCCCTAGCTTTGAGTTTTTTCATGTAATTGTATGCACAATAATAAATGTCATGGGCCACTTGTTATTTGGCAGTATCTATATGCATGAACACTCCAGAATGATCACTTGGTAATAATCAACTGATTGTCTTTCTTTCCTAAGCAGTATAGTTTTACATTGTCAATTGTAGCACCCATGTAAGTGGTCTAGGTGGATCAATGCTGATGAGAGATCAGCTTTTCCAGGCTAATATGACTTGGTACCACACTGAACGACTTGTTTATCTTCATTCATTTTTAAGAGCACTGATCTTGGGATTAAAAACAATTAAATGCAAAACTATTTTAGAAAAAAGTGCAAAGATACATGAGCATAACAAAACTTGCAAATGCGGACAAAGGTAGAGTTCTTTTTAAATGCAGGCATCCTTTGTATAATTAACACAACATTTAGATTAGAATAGTGTTTATGAACTTTGTGATTACATTAATATTTTTGAATTATTAGATTTCAGACATCGTTTATAGCTCCACTTGTCCAACATGTACTAATTTGCATACCAGTAATTCCACTAATTATTGTAAGTGGGCTGGGGTTACTGCAGCAATGAATAAAGATTATCATTCACTGAGCCTTTGCGGCATCAATGCATCTAAAATATCAATCAAATTGATTTGTGACAAATAGTAACAAGGGTATTTTCCAGTTAAGTTACAGAGTTGATTTGTATTGTGTGTATTTATGTAGAGAATAATAGATGTTACAATGCAGTAACACACTTGTGGGATTTGAATGATGTCATAAACCATAAAAGTGTAAGTATATTTCAGCTCCAAACACATTCCTGGCTGCTTTTTATTCTTTATTATATGTACTGACTGTTTTATTTCCATATGATATACCGCGGATTTTCACTTAATAAATTTCAAGTGCTGAAGCTTTGATCATTAATCCTTCAATGTGAACTGTGTGGAACACATTGACTTTAGATACTAACTCAGTATAATGGCACTTCCTACTAGCTAATGAAAGCTACCCAACATGGCTTAGAAACTACCACTGTAATAGGTGATTTTGCATGCATATCCTCATATATGTTTTACTTACCTCTAGACTTGACTATTCCAACAGTCCTAGCCAATCTCCCACATTCTACTCTCATCTTACTTAAAATCATCTAAATGTTTGCAGTCAGCGTCTTTACTCAGTCAAAGTCCCATTCACTGATCATACGTGTGCTCGCTGAATTGTGCTTGTATTGGCTCTCAATCAAGCAGCAACTTCATTTTAAAACTTCTGGTTTTGTTTTTGGATACTTCCATAAGCTTGCTGGTCCCTACCTCTGTAATCTCCTCAAGCCCAACAATTCTCCCAGTTATTTTTCCTATTCTAATCCTAGCCTCTTCAGCATCATTCTAACATTGATGACTATGCCTTTGGCTGTCAATATCCTAAATTTTGGAATTTCTTCCCTTTTCCTGTTCACTTCTCTACACCTTTTCACTTCTCTACCACACTTTCTTCTTCTAACACACTCCTTAAATCTTTTTGATTTAAGTATAAAAGATGTATCCCAGAAACTTAAGTTGAACACACAACTTTATTTTCAAGGTCACTTCATTAACTGTCAGCCAGCCCATTGATCACCTTTTTTTTGCCCTTGAGACATTCCCTGTGCAGGTGTTGATTAGTTGTTCAGACCATGTGACCCTTACTCATTAAGGCAGGTCTTATAGTAACATTCATCACATCCCTTGCACTCTTTTTCAAATCCTTGTGAATTAAAAACATCACCAAAATCTGAGAAATAATTCCACTTATACTTAATCTTGAATTCTAATATGCACACTATACATTGGTTATAAATCAAGCCTTTAAGGAGAATATCTGTTTCTGTTAAAGCGACTTTATTCCATAGGATCAACATTAACAGGAACTGTAAAAACAGGTACCTCTTCTGGCACAGGCAGTTCATTACTATTTGCTTCAATAACGGTTGAAAAACTGGGTAAAGCTCATCCATAGTTGTTTACCATCTAAAATGATTTGAGCTTTTTGACCTATTCTTCCACAGGGCAAAATCCTTATGTGCCTACTTGGTGTCCCAGGTAGGTCACCTTGGTGGTTTGAAAGGTGTACTTCGCTTTCCTAAGGTGAACTCCAGTCCTCTAGAACATCTTTAACATGTCTTCTAAATTTTTCAGATGCTCACTCTATGGCGATCCAGTTACAAGGTATACTACAACTCATGATAATACCTGTTGCAGACTCTCCAACATCCTTTGAAATATTACACATGCCAAAAATGGACATGTGTACTGGAATAGGCATTTGTGTGTTTATTGTGACATACCTCCAGGAAGTATTGTCTAACTTGAGTTGCTGGTCTGTGTGATTCATATCAAGCTTTGTATAAGATTGAACCTCTTGTTAGCTTTGCACACAAGCCTTCAGCTTTTGGAATTGAATACTTATTCAATTTGTTGGTTTGATTAACTATTAGCTTATAATTGCTGTGAATGTGGATGGTCTGATTCGGTTTCATATGAGGAGAACAGGTGCTCCACATTTCAAAAATGGAACTAGCTGAATGATGCCTTGTTCATTCAATCTGTTTAACTCAGCATCCACTTTTCCTCACAAGGCATACAGTACCAGTCTTGACCTAAAGAACTGGATCAATGTAAGTCTCAACTTACAAGCCTTTGATTTTACTGAAATCATTATAGAAAATGCTATCATGTTTTCTTAACAATTCTGGCAGTCCGCCCGCCCAATCATGGAAGATCTCAGTTCATTCAACTTGATTTCTTTCAACCAATCATGGCCCAGAAGGCTTGGTCTTTCATCTGCCACTATTATTAGCAGGAGCTGGGAAAACAACTACCCATTGCCTACAGGTATTATTGTGATGCTTTTATTTTTGTTGTTTCTCCAATTCACATCTTCAGTTAGGCAGAAGTGCTGTCCAAGTTCAATTGTTGCATTTCCTCTCTTGGCTCCTGAAACGTGTGCTCACACATCACTGCAGCTGATGACCCTGTATTCGCCTCTATACTTAGAAACATCCCATTTGCATGGTGTCATAGTAATATGATCTAACTTAACTGCTTTAAGAATAAAAAGAAAGTGAATATTAGAATTCATGGTGTCAGGTTCTTTCAGATTGTAACATCTTGGCTGGTTAGTTGCTCGGCAGTCATGACTTAGCTCTGCACTGTTTTATCAAATACCTTCTTTCATGATAATAATGACACTCAATCTTCAGGAGCATGGTTACCCACACATCAGCAACAGGGTGTGGGGGTAAACATCTACCTGAAGACTGGGTGTCATCATTCTTAAGAATCAGTCTCTGATTGCCTCTGCGCTTTTGTGTTTCTTGCTTCATAACTGCTTATACAGTTTGGTGCCATGACTGATGCTCTAAATTGTATTTGATGCCATTTTTTGCACTCTGCAGTTCCTGTGAAGCTTTTTCAGCATTTTCCATGACCTGTGCTAATTTCATTGCCCGTTTGAAATTTATGTTGACTTCTGCTAGCAATCAGGACTTTATGACATCATAACTCATGACACAAACTAACCGATCACCCAGCATATCATTTAGGAGCACTTCAAAATAACAATGTTCTGAGAATTGCTTTAAATCAGCAATGTAAGTCATGATTGATTTGCCTGGGCCTCTCACCCTCAAATTACATTTGAATTGCTGGAGTATGACTTGGTGGTTTGGGTTGGAAATGACTTTTCAGTAAATCCATAAACTCACTGAATGATTTGGAATTGGGTATGCTTGGAGCAATGAGACTGAGAATAAGAACATAGGCCTAATTTCCACACAACTTCAGGAGAGTTGTTTTGTGCTTTGCCTTCTTTCCTATTTTGCTTTCTTGGAAATAAAACCCAAGTCGCTTGGTATATTGATTTGTGCCCTCCGTGGAGTTGAATGGGTCTAATCACCTGAAAAAAGATATTCTAGTGAAATCTTTTTAGTCTTTGTCTAAAACATGATACTCACAAGTACAGGGCTATGAGAAGCACCAAGATCATTTATCCTCATCACCAGATGTAAAGATGCACTCCAGAGGCTTCTCAAATTGTAACTTTATTTACAAGGTTTCTTCATTAGCTGTATGCTGCAAACTAGTGCATTGTACACTCTTTCTGATGAGGAAATCTCCTCTTGGAGATATTCCCTACATTAGGTGTTAATTGGTTGTTCAGACCATCTAACCCTTACTCAGGCTGATCACCATACCAAGCTTTTGGTCACCCTATTATAGAAAGGATATCGTTAAATTAGAAAGACTGCAGAAAAGATGTACTGGGATACTACTGGGACTTGATGGTATAAGTTCTAAGCAGATGCTGGATAGGCTAGGTCTCTTTTCCTGGAGTATAGGAGACATAGGGGTGATCTCATTGAGGTCTATATAATAATGAGGGCATAGATCAGCTAGATAGAATACATCTTTTTTTTCCCAAAAGAGGAGACATCTCCAACCAGAGGACAAAGGTTTGAGTGAGAGTCGATACAAAGAGTCCAGAGCGGCAATGTTTTCACAAAGAGGATGGTCAGTGTCTGGAGTGAGCTGCCAGAGGCAGTAATAAAATATTTTAAAAAGCATTTAGACAGTCACATGGGTAAGATGGGTATAGAGGGATATGGGCCAAATGTGGGCAATTGGAATTAGTTTAGTCGTTAATAACTGGGCGGCATAAACAAGTTTGGGCTGAAGGACCTGTTTCCATGCTGTAAATCTCTGACTCTAACTGTCCTAATATATCATGTAACTCAGAATAAGTTACTTGTTCCTTTGAAGTGCTTTGGGATGTATTACTGAATTAAAAGCACCATGCTAATGCAGGTTTTTATTGTTGTTGCTGTCATACTGTAATAGATGCAGTTCAGTGCTTAATTCAGGTTTCTGCATTGATTTACTGAACAAGAAATTTGATGAATGAAACTGCATCTTTTTCAGGTGCTAAATGGCATCTATATTTCCCAAATGGTTATTGTGGAAAAATATGTTTATGAGCCATTTTGCTGAAAGAGATCACTGAGAATAACCACCATTTGTTAACAATACCTATCTGAAATTGGAGATATCTCTCGTATCTTCATATTGAAACCACAGGTTATTGTTAGCCACCTTTTCATACCACCTTTCACCTCATTATCAATGTACAAATTGCCACCATCCTAATTGCACCAACTCATCACCGCCCCCAATACCTCCCAGTGATTCAGATATTGAAAGTGCACATACTACTGTGTTTGATTTATATATGATTTCCATGTCAACAAAATTTTCATGACCTTCAAGAAAGATTGCAATTTTATGTCTTGTTGTAACAGTTTTCTGTAACTGGACCATGAACCACTGCCAAGCCAACCTATCCTACCATCTCATACCAAGAACTGGCTCAAGTATATTTCATAAAGAATGCTTGCAAAGGTAGAAAGATGACATTTTTATCCCATCAGTGCAGAACTTGGATTCCAGCATTGAAAGGATGGAATACTAACTTGTTGTGGAACCAATTTTTAAAATCTGTTTTAAGTGAATCACAGAATTTTTACAATGCACAGAGAGGCCACTTGGCCCATCAAGTTTGCACTGGCTCTCTGGAAGAGTGTTCTACTTAATCCCACACACTCATCTGTCATCCCTGTAACTTTGTATATTCTTTATTTTTGGATAGCAATCCCTATTGAATAACTTGCTCGAATCTGCCTCCAACGTCTTCTCAGAAAGTTTGTTCCAGACTTCAACCACATTTTTTGGTGAAAACATTTCTCCTCGCATCAGTTCTACTCTTTTTGCCGATTATTTTGAATCCATGCCCTCAGGATCTTGAAGTTTCCTTTTAACCTTCTTTCTACAAGGAAAACAGAGCAATCTCTGCAATCTAACCTCAAAGTTGCAGTTGTTTATCCCTGGAATCATTCTTGTGAATCTTTTCTATACTCTCCAATGCCTTCATATCCTTCCTCTTAATTGGCATTCGGAACTGGATGCAGTACTCCAGTTGAAGGCTAACTAGTGTATTGTACAAGTTCAACATGCCCCTATTAATGAAACCTAGAATACCATATGCTTTATTAACTGCTTTTTTCACATGCCCTTTCACCTTCAATGATTTAGATACATATACTCTGAGGTTCCTTTCTTCCTGCACCTCCTTTAGTATAAATTAAAAGGAGAAATTCTATTCCTCTATTTTCTCCAGACCAAAATGAATAGCCTCTCATATGTCTGCATCAAACCGCATCTGCCACTTGAATGTCCATTTCACCTATACGTTTATGATCTTTTGAAGTTCAAGACTACCATCATCAAAGTTGACAAGGTTTCCAATCTTTGTATCGTGTACAAGTTTTGAAGTTATGTCCTTACACCACAGTCTAGGTCATGAATATCTATCAGGAAGAGCTAGGGTATCAACACTGACCTCTGGGGAACAGTAGATCTTCCTCCAACAAGAAAAACAGCCATGTTTTATTATTCTCTCTTTCTTTTCCTGTCACTCAGACAATTTCTTATCTAGTGCCTTCTATTTCTTTTATTCCATGAGTTAGAATTTTGCTCAGTAGTCTGCTGAGCTGCATGTATCAAATATCTATTGGAAATCCATTTGTAGATCAACAGTGTTGCCCTTATCATGTTTTTAAAAGACCTTGGGATTCTCTTTTATGTTAGCTGCCAGTTTCTTTATGTGCTCCTTCCTTGCTTTTCTGACTTTTTTTTTGTCTTCTCTTTTGGTCCTTCTCTATATTTAGCCTAATTCTCCATTGCATTTTCTGTCTGACAGTTGTCATATACCTACTACTTTCTTGTCATATTTAGGTTGCTCTAGATTTATTTACCGTACCTTTTTCCTTCAAGGGATTATATCTTGAATATTGTCTGTAATGCTATCCCTGAAGGTAGCCCAATTTCGTGCCGCTGTCTTTTCTGTCAATATTTGATTCCAACTCATTCAACTCGGATGCATTCTCACCCTATTGAAGTTAGAGTTCTTCCAATTAATTATTTATTTGCTGGACTGTTCCTTGTTCTTTTTAATGGCCAACTTAAACAATGATCATCACTCCTTAACTGCTCTTCCAATTGTATTTGATCTTCTGCTGCAAATTTATTCCCCAGAATAAAAGGCGGCACAGTAGCACGGTGGTTAGCACTAATGCTTCACAGCTCCAGAGACCTGGGTTTAATTCCTGGCTCAGGTCACTGTTTGTGCAGAGTTTGCACATTCTCCCCATGTCTATATGGGTTTCCTCCAGGTGCTCTGGTTTCCTCACACAATCCAAAGATGTGTGGGTTAGGTGGATTGGCCAAGCTGACTTGCTCCATTAGTGTCCTGGGATGCGTAGGCTAGAGGGATTAGCAGGTAAATATGTAGGGATACAGGGATAGGGCCTGAGTGGGTTTGTTGGTGTAGACTCAATGGACCAAATGGCCTCTTCCTGCACTGCAGGGTTTCTATGGTTTTTAGAACCAAGTCCCAGTGCGCCTGTTTTCTTGCTGGATGAGAAACACGCTGCTGCAGAACATAATCTTAACACACTTCAGGAGCTGTCCCCCTTCTTGTCATTTGCACTATTCCTATCCCAGTCTATATTTGGATAAGTTAAATCCTCCATTATAATTACTGTATGATTTTTGCATATCTCTGTAATTTCTTTGCAAATGTATTTCTTTACATCCATTCCACTGCTGGGTGGCCTATATACTATACCAATCAATGTTGTTGCATCTTTTTCATTCCCTATCTCTAGCCAGAGATTTGAGAGGGTCCTTTACCCCTCTGGAACAAACTTTGTTTTCGGTATTGTGATATCGTCTTTAATCAGTGCTGCACATTTGCATCCTACTTTTTCTTCCTTTCCAGTCTCCTAAATATCTTGAACCCAGGAATATTTAATACCCAGTCTTGCCCTTTTGTGAGCCAGGTCTTTGTTATAGCAATAATTGTCCATTTGTCAACCTGTGCTTGTAGTTCGCTTAACTTTAAAACCACACTCTGTGCATTCATATAAATGTGCATTAATCCTGATTTAGGTTTTTTTAACTTTCCCCCTGAACTCTGGTCCCATCTAATGACTTGCTGTAGCCTACTCTAGTTCTACCAAATTCTCCAAGTATTCTATTAAGCTTTTAACAATTGTTCATTGTACAAATGTGAAACATCCGGTGTAAACATTAGTTTGGGCCCAAATTCAAGGCTGAAAGCTTATCTGAAATTGGGAGTTGCCTAACTATCCTTTGCCAGAATTTGCTTCACTGGAAAGTCAGCCTTGTTTAGGATTGAATCTCATTGCCTGTAGTGACGCTTTGATATGTTTCCAGAGGAAGGCTAGAGTGGGTATTGAACATGAGAGAAGTGATGCCAGGATCATGGAGCCAGGGTGAGTATTCCTGTTGCTCCCAATTCCATTGGAAGGATTTTTAAATAAATATAGATTAATCTTTATTCAACAACCACAGGGGCTGATGAACAAATTCTTCTCAACAGTGACTAATACTGCTGAGGTGTCCTTCAATAAGCCTGATTAACATATTCAAAAGTTGAAATTAATAAACTTGTCATTGTCTTTAAAAGCCTAATTCTTAAAATTTTATCAATCTTGTAAATCCATTCTCAAGGTTTCTGACTTTCACTCAGTCGTTCATTTGCATGTTTGAGTATTTTATTTATTTCACAGCCTCAAAATCAAATAATATAGTGTAATATGTGCTCAGCACAAGCATATTCAGAAAGGGTCATCTGTAAGGAGATAATGAGTTCAAGTACATGAAATTTGTGAACTGCCAGGAGGTATTGAATCTACGCAGCAATGTAGAAAGTCAGTCAGGTATGTCCTGTACACAGAGAGCAGGACAAATACATTCCAGCCAATTACCACCCCACCAATCTACTCTCAATGGTCAGCAAAGTGATGGAAGCTGACGTCAGTAGTGCCATCTGGAAACATTTATTTAGCAATAACTTGATCACCAACACTTAGTTTAAGTTCTGTCAGAGTCACTTGGCTGCAGACCTCATGACTGCTTTGGTCCAAAAATGGATAAAAGAGCTGGATTTGAGGAATGAGATCCTTGGTATCAAATAGCATTTGATTGAGTACAGTACAGGAACTCCAGCAAAATTGAAATCAGTGGGAATCAGGAGTAAACTTTCTATTGGTTGGAGTCAAACCTATCAAACAAAAGATAGAGGTTGCTGAAAACAAGGAAGTGTCAAAACATTGCCGCTTCTCAGGATAGTGTCCGAGACCCAAACGTCTTCAACTACCTCATCACTGACCTTCCCTCCACCACAAGGTCAGAAATAGAGATGTTTGTTGTTGATTGAACAATGTTCAATCCTTCATTCACAACTCCCCCGACACTGAAGCAGTCCTTGTCTGCGTACTGCAAATCATGGACAATGTTCAGGCTTGGGCTGATAACTGACAAATAACATTTGCAGTGCACAAGTATGAGGCAGGGATCATCTCCAAAAATGATAATCTAATGATAACCTTTTGACTTTCAATGACAATTGCTGAATCCCTCACTATCGACATCCTGAGTATTAGCATTGAACAGCAACTGAACTGGATCATCCATGTAAATACTGATAATTAAAACAGATCAGAGACTGAGAATTCATTGGTGAGTAACTCACCAGCTGATTCCGCCCTCCCCATTCCCCTTCCTCCAAGTGATGGAATACTCTCCACTTTCCTGCAATAGTGCAGTTTCAGCTACATTTAAGATGTTAAATCTTATCCAAAACAAAGCAGCACACTTAACACCCCTCAACTCAAATATTCACTTCCTGCACCACCAATGCACAGCAGCAGCAATGTGTACGACCTACAAGATACATTGCAGCAAATTTTCAAGATTCCTTTGGTAGCGCCTTCAAGCCCACAATCTTTAACATCTGGACATTCAAGGGAAAAAATGCATGGGAATACCGCCAAGTTCCCCTTCAGGTCACACGCTAGCCTTACTTCGAATTGCATTGCCATTTCTTCATTGTAAAGGTAAAATTCCTGACCCTCCCTCCCTAACAGCACAGTGAGTGTCCCTGCACCACATGGACTCCACTGATTCAGTAAGGCCTAGCACTACCACCTCCTCAAAGATGATGAAGAATGGACAGTGATGCTTACATCCCAAGAAAGAATAAAGAAAGGAAAGGTCAGCAGCACCAACCTGAATTCTGGTTGAATGGTCAGCAGATCTTATCTCAGTTCATTAGGATTTGGACTGTTGAGGAGTATTATGGTCACATACTGCACAAACCTAATTGTTTATTTTTAACATTGATATTTTTAGACCTTGAACTTCTACATTTGATTTTTCCCCGTCCTGAATGGCAGTCCAGATATCAGTTTTCAATTCTGTCCCTTTGTGCACGTGGCAGTATCATTTTAAGAAGCCATTTGCAGTCTAGTTCAAAATAAGCATTCATGATCTTTTGGCCTTTTTGCAAAGCGAGGGCTGGAAACAGATTTTTGATCTGTATGTACTTACTACCAGTCTTGTGTAACTTTTTAAGCTGCATCTAACTTTCCTTTCCACTTTAAGCCTGAAGAAAAAAATGCAACATGGTGTAATTTTGTTCGCCTAGTCCCTTCTTGCTTTATTTAGCCCCTTCTTAGTAATATTGTCTGCATGATTTACCAGCTGAATGTAATCCCTGCCCTGAACGGCACAGCACAACGAAAAATGGAAGCTGTTAGCAGAGTGAGTAGCAAAAAAGTGTTATTGACCTATGCTGGCAGCCATGTGTTTCAATTATTTTCAAGAAACCATTTGTCAAATAAGTGAAGCGATGTGGGACGCCAAGTTCAAGCTGGGGTTAGTGCCTTTCCACATCAGATATGATGTATCTTCTGCAGCGGTTTAATTGAATTACTCAATTTATTTTTCAAGCAACAATGCCCTGCCTCAGACCCATGACAGCAAACAATTAAAAATCTAGCATGAGTTGAAAAAATCCTTAACTTTGCCTCGTTCTTTTCACAGCACTGCTACATTTTGTAGCATTTGGCCTCAATAATCATTTTTGAAATAAGTCAGTCAGGAGCTTACATAAAATGTCTTAATTGGGTCAGAAATTGAACTATTGAGCAATTCAAGAAATTTTTAAGTTTGCTAAATAAGCCTTGTAATTACCCTGCATAACACTGTGTAACAAATGTCATACGCAGATAAGCGAGAGGCCGTAAGCTTTTCATAAATTCCCAAATTATCTATGTTGGATTTCCTATTGCCTGGAGATGATTTACGAGCATATTGATATGTCCTTAAGGATTGTTTCTCAAGTTCACAGATGCAAATAATTAAGACACTAGTCATTTACTGAAAAAATAGAAGCCATGGGTCAAACTTGTTTCATCACACACCAAATTAGTGTTATATCAGTGATACGTATCAGATTAGTGTAAATATACTGTATTAAGGAAATTTCCTATAGAATTAGTTCCTTGTAAAGACATTGTGATTTATGGTTGGTTAGCCTGACCATGGTAGCAATGGGGTTCCTGATGTTAATTTATAACCACTTATTCATTGCAGATGTGTTTATACAAATGCCGAGTAAGATCTGATGATTAACACTTCAAAATGCTTCCCATAATCAGGGTTAATAAGTAATTTCTAAATTAATAAATTTACTTCTTTCACTTCACACTGTTGTAATTATAAGATCCAAAAATTAAATAAAAATGCAAATTAATTTAATTTTCAGCATTATTGTCTGAAATGGTCGTGTATTTATGGTCCGCGCAAACAAAAATAGTCTCATTCTCAGTTAACATTGCCATTTGGGTTTTATGTCCTTCCATTGCTAAAGATTCTGATGTCTAACAGAAAACTTAAATCAAGCTAATTGTTTATTTGTGAATTAATGGATTATTGAGAAATTGCTGTAACGTCTTTAAGATAAACAATATACTTCAGCTGGAATGGCTGTAAATGATGGGCTGGTTTTCACCTATTACCTGGGAATTGTGAATTTTCTGACACATGTTCCTAATTTCAAAAAGACAGTATGTTCACTGGAATTTTGATTTGATTTATTATTGCCACATGTATTAGTATACAGTGAAAAGTATTGTTTCTTGTGTGCTATACAGACAAAGCATAGTATATATGCAGAAGAAAAGGAGAGAGTGCAGAATGCAGTGTTATAATCATAGCTAGGGTGTATACAATGATCAATTTAATATGAGGTAGGTCCATTCAAAAGTCTGATAGCAACAGGGAAGAAGTGTTCTTGAGTTGGTTGGTACGTGTCCTAACAGAGAAAGGTGGAATAGATTATGTCCAGGGTGTGTGGGATCCTTGGTTATGCTGGCTGCTTTTCCAAGACAGCGGGAAGTGTAGTCAGTGTCAATGGATTGGAGACTGGTTTGCATGATGGACTGGGCTTGTTTCATGACTGTTTGTGGATGTTTTTGTGGTCTTGGGCAGAGCAGGAGCTATACTAAGCTGTTGATATAACCAGAAAGAATACTTTCTATAGTGGACCTGTAAAAGTTGGGGAGAATTGTAGTGGACATAGGGGATTTTTTTAGTCTCCTGAGAATATAGAGGCATTGGTGGGCTTTCTTAACTACAATGTGGAGATGCCAGCATTAGACTCAGGTGGGCATAGTATGAAGTCTCAAGACACCAGGTTAAAGTCCAACAGATTTATTTGAAATCACAAGCTTTCAGAGTGCTGCTTACCACTCATCTGATGAAGGAGCAGCATTCTAAGAGCTCTGATTCTAAACAAATCTGTTTGATTTTAACCTGGTGTTGTGAAACTTCATACTGTTTCTTAACTACAGTGTCAGCTGGGGGGGTAACCAGACAGGTTGTTGGTGATCTGGACACCTAGAAATGTGAAATTCTTGACCTCTCCTACTTTGTAAACAGTTGTGAAACAAGCTCAGTTCATTCTGCAAACTAGTCTCCAATCCATTGACACTGTCTGCACTCCCTGCTGTTTCGGAAAAGCAGCCAGCATAATCAAGGATCCCACATACCCTGGACATGTATTTTAATGTAGTCTCCACTATGCTTCCTGAAGTCAATGAGTATCTCCTTTGTTTTTTGACATTGAGGGAGATAGTATTGTCATTGCATCAGTTCACCAGATTCTCTGCCTCTTTCCTGTACATGTTACATCATTGTTTGAGATCTGACCCACTATGGTGGTGCCATCAGCAAAGTTGAAGATTGAGTTGGAGGGGAATTTGCCCTTGTGTTATGAGACTTTGTTATGTGCCCACCTCAGTGCAATGCCACATCATAGTTAAGAAAGCCCACCAACACCTCCACTCTCTCAGGAGGTGAAGGAAATTTGGCATGTCTGCTACAACGTTCTACTAACTTTTACGGGTGCACCATAGGAAACATTCTTTTTGCTTGTATCACATCGTGGTATGGCTCCTGCTCTGTCCAAGACCACAAAAAACTACAAACGGTGTTGAAAGAAACCCTTTCCATGATTCAATCTTATTATATCTGATATCCTTATTATTCCTATTCTTACAAGTTTTTCCCAGAGGCACCGTTGTGTATGAATGCCAATGTAGATAATGGCATATAACTTTAAGAAGTAGAAGACTGAAATCACAAAAAGGTCAGAATGTGTAAGGCTGAAGGTACAACCTCCATGTTAGATGTTCACTATTGCTGTGAACCCACCTGCTGATCTTCAGTATATTTGCAAGACTTCATGTATACCTTATGAGTCAGGCATGCAGCCAAGTAACCAATCTTTGTAAATGTTAGGATCCAGGCTAGATCAGGCGCAGACTTGTATAATATTGTTGCTGATGATAAACCTTGTGTAATTGTGTTCAACCAGAACCCTTGTCATCATTAATATCTTGCTTAGCATAGATATAAATCCCTTGAAATTCACAGTGAGACCTTTACCATATGTGATGGCAGCAGACTTTAAAAGACGACAATACCCCTTCCATTTAAACTTAAAGCTTTTAAATTACTTGCCAAATTTTGTAACTAGATAGAATACTCTCCCCATGATTCATGGCTGGCTTACCCAGCATGGTTCCCACAGCCTTCAGGAATCCACAAAAATAGCAAGAACAGGGGAAATTGAATTTGCAGCAGGCATTTGAATCGTGAAGCCAGTGTCATGTTAAGTGAGCAGTATGTCACAACCTGTCATGTCTCCTCACCTACTGACAATGGAAGATAGTGGGAATCAGGAGAGGATGTACAAAGCTGTGCCCCCTGCATGCTGCCTGTTTCATCTTCCTGGCATGGATGTGAAAATTCAGCCCAGTGTCTTTCATTTTAAGTACAATTTTTTTCAAAAAAGACTGGATTAGCTGCTGTCAGTCGCAACAAGTTGTTTCTGCTCTGATTGAAATAGCAGCACACTGCCACCAGACTTTCTATTGAGGCAGAAGTGTTTTGCCTTGGTTGAAGAGAGAGAAAATGTAAATCCTGTGGGATCTGTTTTTATTTCTTCATTGAAGTTTCAAGCTTCGAGCAAGAGATCAAACCAAACACTCCTTCAATTCCATCAGTGAAATCAGGACTTCACTGACTGGCTGAACAGAGGAACGCCTGGGACTCTGATGAATGTTTCCCTGGTATCCAACTAATTTTGGGGAAAAAAAACAGAACATTCTCTCCAATATAAGCAACTATCACTTGAAATGATGAATGAATCAGATCTGTTACAAAGAAGCATGCTGTTGTATGATCAGCTGATCTCACACAGAGATCTAAGTTTTATATGGTAGAACTTTGGGTTTATTTGTAACACATAATTATGTACATATATAGAGTATTGTCCAAGCTATGTGTTAGTTCCATGCTTGCTTCTACACAGGTCTCTGTCCTGTCCGCAACTGACTTAACTCTTAGATCATGTGCCTCTTTGCATCACACTGTGGGTAGTACTGTTTCCCAGTCCCGCAATATCTCATGCTATGCCAGATACCCTTTAATTACACATAGCAGAAAGGAAAGGAGAGTCGTCTTGCATTGCATAAAAGGGAAAACTATAAAGATCTCTTCCTTCTGTTCTTGAGCGAGATTTGAGAGAGATTTGAAGAGATTAATCACAAAAAAGCAGAATCAGGAAGGAATAGAGAGTGCTCTAAGATCACTGCAATAATTCCAAGTACAAAGGCTATTCAGGAAATGTTGCTTCACAAATTTTCCTTCTGTATCTGTCTTTCTGTCATATCAAATCTTTAATGCTAAACAGGAAGTGATGTGTTTGCATGAGATTTGTGCTTATCTCGTAAATGTTATTCTTTTGCTTGGAATGAATATGATATAAACAAACTTCAAATTTATTGAAATTTGTGATATTGAAAAAGTGATATTTGTTATCACTTTTTGTGTTTCTTGTTTGTTTTTCTCTCTTTCCCCTGTGAGCCATCTCTCTATTTTGTTTCATTTTTTAAATGTTTTTTCCACATGTTTTTACTTTGTCACTTCCTTCAATATTTTTATCTCTTTTAAATGTTTTTATTCCCCTTAGCTCCACAATGACTGCCATTACACCCACTCCCCAATCTCTCAAACTTAATTCAGCCTTGAATTCCCATGGACACTCTACATTTTTGGCCTTTGGAAGCCTCCCTCCTGAGGTTCCACCTTTGACCAGAGGGTCTCTGGCACCTTGAAATACCCTTCTTAATCACTCTGCTTTTCTACTGCATTCCTATCTGTGAAAAGATTCCTCAGAGTTTATCTTTATGTTTATGCATCCAGTGGATAGAACATAAAACATTACAGCACAGTACAGGCCCTTTGGCCCTCAATGTTGTGCTGAGCTATGTCCAATCCCAAGATCAAGTTATTCCAATCCCTATAATTCTGGTGAGCTCCATGTGCCTATCAATAATCACTTGAAAGTTCCTAAAATGTCTGAATCTACTATCACAGCAGGCAGTCTATTCCACACCCCAACCAATCTCTCAGTGAAGAATCTACCTTGGATATCCCTCCTATATCTCCCACTATGAAACTTGTAGTTATGCCCCCTAGTAACAACTACATCAACCCAAGGAAATAGTCTCTGCACGTCCACCTTATCAATCCCCCTCATCATCTTATCTATTATGTCACCTCTCATCCTCCTCCGCTCCAAAGTGAAAAGCCCCAGCTCCCTCAAACTTTCCTGATAAGATTTACCCTCCAAACCAGGTAGCATCCTGGCAAATCTCCTCTGCAATCTCTCCAATGCTTCCACATCCTTCTTATAGTGAGGTGACCAGAACTGAACACAATATTCCAAATCTGGTCTCACCAATGCCCGGTATAGTTGTAGCATAAACCCCACAGCTCTTAAACTCAAACTCCCTGTTAATAAATGCTAACACGCTATAAGCCTTCTTCACGGCTCTATCCACTTGAATGACAACCTTCAGAAATCTGTGGGTATGAACCCCTAGATCTCTCTGTTCCTCCATATTCCTCAGAAACCTGCCATTGACCCTGTAATCCTCATTCAAGTTTTTGCTACCAAAATGAATTACCTTGTACTTAGCAGTGTTAATCTCCATCTGACACTTTTGGGCCCAGCTCTGCATCCTAACAATGTCTCTTTGCAGCCTGCAAGAACCCTCCACCTCATCCACTACTCCACCAATCAGCAAATTTACCACCCACCCCTCAGCCCTCTCTTCCAAGTCATTGATAAAAATCACAAATAGCAGAGGACTCAGCATTGATCCCTGTGGTACACTGCTGGTAACTGGCCTCCAGTCTGAAACCTTTCCTTCCACCACCACCCTCTGTCTTCCATGAGACAGCCAGTTACTTATCCAATTAGCCAAATTTCCTTCTATCCCACACACCCTTATCTTCTTCATCAGCCTACCATGGGGAACCTTATCAAACGCCTTACTAAAATCATATATATAACATCGACTGCTCTACCTTTGTCCACACACTTAGTTACCTCCTCAAAGAATTCAATCAAATTTGTGAGACAGGACTTACCCCTCACAAAACCGTGCTGACTATCCCAGATTAAATTGCATTTTTCCAAATAGTCATAAATCCTATCTCTTAGGACTCTTTCCATTAACTTACTGATCGCCAAAGTAAGACTAACTGGCCTATAATAACCAGGGTCCTTCTTATTTCCTTTTTGAAGAGAGGAACAACATTCACCATTCTCCAGTCCTCTGGCACTATCCCCATGGACAGTGAGGACCCAAAGATCAAAGCTAAAGGCACCACAATCTAATCCCTTGCCTCCCAAAGTATCCTAGGATGTATCCCATCTGACCCAAAGGACTTATCCACCCTCAGGTTTTTTCAATATTGCTCATACGTTTTCCCTCAGAACATCTACCTTTTCCATCCTATCAGCCTGTATCATGCACTCGTGAAGATAAAAGATAAATCCTCAGGGATGGATAGGAACTTGCATTAGGAGGGGAAGAATCCAGCTGTTGGGGTCTGTATGGGTACCAATAACATAGGTAGGATTAAGAAAGGGAGCCTGCTAAGGAGGTTTGAGCAACTAAGGACTAAATTAAAAATCAGAATTACAAGGGTCATAACCTCTGAGTCACAAGCAAATTGGTATAAGGTAAATAAGATTAGACAGTTGAATGTTGGCTCAAAGATTGGTGTGGGAGAAATAAGTTTACATTCATGGGGTACTGGTGCCAATACTGGAGAAATAGGGATAAGCGCATTGGAAGAAATTCACTTGTCCTGCTGTCATATCTAAGTATCATACTTAAATAGCACCTGACATCACTGGCCCACCCACCGTTGAAGAAAGAAAATGGACCTCCTGAAGAAAGATAGATACCTTGAAGAAGATGGATCTCCAGGAAGATGCTGAGGCAGGATGATGGAATTCCTAAATCTAGAAGATCCCCATGAAAGATGCTCCCTCCACTCACTGCTGTGGTGGTCCTGGGTTCAGGGTCGAGACTGACCTCCAACCCAATCTACAGAGGCAGCTACAAACATTTTTCAGGTAAATCCTGAATTCTACACATGGTATTGTTCCAGACATGTTCTGGACTGGTGTTTTCCAACTGACATCGTGGATAATCAGGTGTCAGGAGAAGATTTCAATCTGGCCTTCAACTGCATCACATGAGCAAAATGCTCATTCACGCCAGCCACCGCTCTGACATAGCGGGCAATAACGGAAGATCACTGGGAAATTCACGTTGGCATAAAAGTGATTTTTGGGCTTCCAGCTGTACCACCTACAACTGAACCTACTGCGAGCATCGGGGAGAGAGGGCATGGGAAAATTCTCCTGTATGTCCCAATGCTATTTTACACAGTAGAGTCAGTGCAATGCAAATCAGTCAGCTATGTGAGGCAATTTGCAATCCGTGGGCTATCATTCTCTCCTCCTCTGCTGACTGATTTGCAGCAAAAGCAAATATTTATTTAGAGCCTTTAATGTAATGGAACAAAGTTTACCTTCATCCTAATCACTTTGTATGACATGTCATAACAGTATGTGTATTCACGTGCTGTCAATTTTTCAACAAAATCTGGGCCAACATTTCTTTGGAATGACCTGCTGAATTTTTTCAATATTTTTTCCTCTATTTTTAATTTATTTTTCTACCCTTTTGGTTTTAGATTCATACTCTCCATCGCACATCACTCTCTGACTAGTTGGCTGTGAACACTTCTTTTGGCCTCTGACTTTAACATGTTGCCCGTAGGGAAGCATTTCATCTGCCTTTATAGCATAATTCAGATTGGAAAATGACAGATTCAGACTGATATATTGCAGCTTCATATTCAAAGCACTGTGCCATCCTGTCAAAGTATTTGATGAAATGGTGCATCCATTTGTTTCATATCAAGTTTCAATGTGAAGTATATTATCATATTGTTGTATGTTGTTAAAAGCTGTTCAAAATGTTTGCCAAATATATTTTTTGCACAGACTTTAAGAACTATACGCCATTCAGAAAGTTCAGTGCCAGTTTAAGAGGAATAATTTCTGTTCTTGGCAGAACACCTTTATTTTATTTTACGGTTGCTGATGACACTTCTACTGTTCCAAAGTGACAATTCACAAAAGTGAAATAAAAATAATTATAATCATATTTGAATTATTATTTAATTGTCTGGGCCACGCACTGCTTTCCAGAATGATTGTGAACAAGGCATTATTAAAGAAATCATGAAAGGTCCCATATCTCGTAGCAAATGTCAAAATAAACTTTTACAAGTAGAATGAACATGAAGCTATGTCTTTTTGCTTATTGAGCCAATGCAAATAAGCACATACTACCATAATATTAAAGCCAGCAAAGCTTGTCCTATCCAGGCATCCACAGTACTTTTGAAGGTGAAGTTTGGCATATTATCAAAATGTACTTTGATGCCATCTAGAAGGACAAGGTCACCAGACATGCAGGAACACCATCACCTGGAAAGTCCTCTCCAAGCCATGTGCCATTCTAACTCGGAAACACATCGCTGTTTCTTCACTGTCCCTGGTTCAATATCATTGAACTTCCTTCCACACTGTGTATGAACTTGCACCACATGGACCGCAGAGATTCAAGAAGACAGTTCACCACCATTACCTCAAATGCAAATAGGGGAAGCAATGACCTGATGGTATTATCGCTAGATTATTAATCCAGAAAATCAGCCCAGGTTCGAATCCTGCCATTGCAGATGTGGAATTTGAATTCAATTAAAAAATATCTGGAATTAAGAGTCTACCGATGACCATAAAACTATTGCCGATTGTCGTAAAAACCCATCTGGCTCACTCACATTGTTTAGGGAAGGAAATCTGCCGTCCTTTACTTGGTCAGTCCTACATGTGACTTCCAGAGCCACAGGAATGTGGTTGACTCTCAAATATCCTTGGGCAACTAAAAATGGGCAATAAAAACTGGCCAGCCAGTGATGCCCATGTCCCACAAATTAAAAAAAAATAGGGATGGACAATAAATGCTGGCCTACCAGCAATGCTCACATCCCATAAATGAATTAAAGAAAGAATATAATTTATCTTTGGAACTTGAATAAACTTATTTTCTCCTATGATACCAATAACATTCAGTTTTCAGTGTTGCCTGAAATACAGAGTCATACACTACAGAAACAGGCCCTTTGGCTCACCACGTCTATGCAAACCATCAAATACCAATATCTACTAATCCCATTTACCAGCACTTGATTATAGTCTAATATGTCTTAGCAATTTAAATGCTTGTCTAGATGCTTCTTAAATATTGCCAGGATACTGCCCTCTTAGGCAGCACCTTCCATTTTACCACCACCCTCTGAGTGCAAAACATTTTCCTCAATTCCCCTCTAAACCATTTACTCCTTACATTAAATCTATACCCTCTGGTCTGATATATATCTGCCATGGGGAAATGATATTTACAATCTATCCTATCTATGCCTTTCATAATTTTCTATACCTCTATCAGTTCCCACCCCCCTCAGCCTCCTCTGCTCCAGGGATAACTAACCCAGCCTATTCAGTCTCCTCATAGCTGAAACTTTCCATCTCGGGCAACATCCTGGTGAATCTCCTCTGCACCCTCTCCAGTGCAATCACATCCTTCCAATAGTGCAGCGATCAAAACTGCACACAATACTTCATCTGCGGCCTAACCAATAGTTCATCATGTACCAAGACTCTGTTCCTATATTCTATGACCTGACTAATGTAGGCAAACATTCTGTATGCTTTTTTGCACCACCCTACCTACCTGTGCTGCCACCTATGGACTTGTAAATAAAGATCACTTTGTTCCTCAATATTTCCTAGGGACCTACTATCGTTGTGAACATTTTCATCTTATTAGACCTCCCAAAAGACATCCTTTCATACTTATGATTAAGTTCATTTGCCATTGCTATGCCCAACTTACCAGCTGATGCATATCAGTCTATAGATTAAAACTATTTTGTCATTATCAAAAAATAGAGGCTTAAAATAGAACATAGAACATTACAGCACAGAACAGGCCCTTCGGCCTTCGATGTTGTGCCGACCAAAAAAGAAAGCAATGCCCCTCCAAACTAAACCATTCCCTTCTCTTCCATATACTTATCAATTAACCTCTTAAACACCACCAAACTTGGCGCATCTACAACAGCTGCAGGCAGGGCATTCCACTCCCTAATCACTCTTTGAGTAAAGAACCTACCTCTGATATCCGTCCTATAACTCATACCCCTTAATTTAAAGCTGTGTCCCCTCGTGCTAGCTTTCTCCATCCTAGGAAAAAGGCTATCACTGTCCACCCTATCTAAACCTCTAATCATCTTATATGCTTCAATAAGATCCCCTCTTAGCCGCCTCCTTTCTAACGAAAACAACCTCAAATCCTTCAACCTCTCTTCATAGGACCTGCCCTCCATACCAGGCAACATCCTGGTAAACCTCCTCTGTACCCTCTCCAATGCCTCCACATCTTTCTTATAATGTGGGGACCAGAACTGCACACAATACTCCAAGTGCGGCCGCACTAGAGTTTTGTACAGTTGCAACATGATGCTGCGGCTCCTAAATTCAATCCCCCTGCCAATAAAAGCTAAGACTCCATATGCCTTCTTAACAAAAGGAGCTTATTCAAGCTCCTTTTCACAAAAAGAATGTGATAAGATTTTATATACTTGACAATATTTGTGTTAATCATTAAAGTTGATCATGTTGTCTTTACAGTAAAAATTGTGCATACAATCAATTTTGAATTCATGCTAGAAGTTTCAAAAAGCAATTACAATTAAAATGCTACGTCACATCAACAACTGGTAAACGAATCTTATCATCTAGAGTCACTTCTGATACAAACAATTCAAGGAAATAAAGTGTGACTTATATAAATGTATTTTTAGTGACATTGTACACAATTTTCCCAGCCCAAGGGGAGGCAATGCATGAGAGGAGTCAAATCCTCTGAAAATGATATTGGGTATGGAGGGTCTCAACAACATCTCGCCATCATTGTGTTTTCCCTGGGTCGGTGGAAGGGGTTCTGATCCTAGTGGGGAACTTCTATGGGGCTGGCAGAAAAGCAATTGAGCCAATGAAAAAGTCACCTGAAAGCCTTTATCACCATGGATTTCTGTCTTCCAAGTCGACACAGGTTCTATGCTGTATCTGCACCTCCCCCCAAGATAACTGAGGTTAGTGCATAGTGAGAAGAGATTCTTCAGTGAAACTAATAAGATGGGGAAGGCTTTAACCAATAACGCTGAACAGTTCCATGATCAGATGAGAGATTGTTTTTCAAAGTACTTCCTCTCAGAGAATTCTTTCACTGCTTGCCAGGTGATGGCCAACTCCTTCAAAGACATTTCACTTTTAACTTCGTTGCCCTGTTGTCTGTCTTCGATACGATAGGTATGGATGGGATCAGGTTATGAAGCTTTGCTTTCCACCCCTGCTGAGAGGCATGAGTAGAAACACACAACCAGAAGCAGCAACATGAGTACAGAACTTTTTTTCCTCAAGTGCATGCATTACAGAGAGGAGGGAAACAGAAATCCACCCAACAGGAGGTAAGAACCCCAACACAAGCTCCATAGGCAGAGAGAATCAATTCCCTTGACATGTCTGAGCATCAGTGCCTCAGAAAGCAGGTTGCTGATGACATTATTCGCCTCCTCCTAGAATAAGGCCCACCTCCTAGTGAAGCAAGTGGGTACACATTGTCAGCTAATGACAGAGTGTCTGTAACGGGAGCACCAATTCTGCCATCTTCTACCACATTTTCATAACAATCAGTCCCTACCATGAACCTTACTGCACTGCACCCCACCCCCTCCCCCACAACATTCTTATTTTGTATCTCTGCCTTTTACCAAATTTCGTACTTTCTTCCCCAGCAAAATGGAAGTGCTCATAATGGCTTGAGAGGACCTCATTACATCGGGTTTTTATGAAATGTGATGAGAACTTTGTGTGTGTGTGTGTCCAGGGTTAATTAAGCAAGAGGGAAGGCAATTAGAGACAGGTTTAACAGATGAAAGATGTTAAGTAGATGTATTTGTAATGAGAGGTTATGGTTCGTTTCAGGTACATGTAAAAAAGCTGGACCTAATATTAGCATTATGCGTTAAATGGGAAACCTGATTTCAAAAGAAAGTTCAGAGGTAGCAAAGAATATTTATATATTACAAAGGTTCTATGAGTAAATGGGAAGATATATTAATTTTTATTGATCCAGAAGTAAAGGCAAAACATGAAAAGTTTTTTTATATTTGGAGAATTTAAGTTCAAAGAAGTTTTTGAGGAGGATGGAACCTAAGATAAAAGGGGAACAACGTATTTCAGGAGGGATGTTTAACTGAGTTGCTGGCTGTTGGAGGAAGCCAAGAACACTTTGTATGTAAGTGCTGAAAAGGTACGAAAGTTTTGAAGTAGGGATACCCAGCGAGTATTAAGCCAGAAGAATGTTTGTTTTCCAAAAAACATTTATTTCTGAACCACCTTTTTGAATTTCATATCAGAGTGGAAGTGTTTGAGAAGTTGTGAAATGTATATCTTTATGAAAATAACAACAATTCATTGACTGGGAAAATATCACTGAATTTTATTGGTTAAAATTCATAAGGATGTTGTTGCCAAGAATTTAGTTTACTTGTCTGTTTTTGACAAAGCAGAGTTTTTTTAGGGTTTTCTGTAGGAATGTTTCACTACAAATTTAAATTTATGTAACAGGAGGTACGGTAGCACAGTGTTAGCACTGCTGCTTCACAGCTCCAGGAACCTGGGTACGATTTCCAGCTTGGACCACCGTCAGTGTGGAGTTTGCACATTCTCCTTGTGTCTGCATGTGTTTCCTCTGGGTGATCCAGTTTCCTCCCACAGTCCAAAGATAGAACATAGAACATAGAACGTTACAGCACAGAACAGGCCCTTCGGCCTTCGATGTTGTGCCGACCAAAAATAAAAAGCATAAAAAGCATAAAAAGCAAAAAGCAAAATAAAAATAAAAAGTAAAAAGCAATGCCCCTCCAAACTAAACCATTCCCTTCTCTTCCATATACTTATCAATTAACCTCTTAAACGCCACCAAACTTGGCGCATCTACAACAGCTGCAGGCAGGGCATTCCACTCCCTAATCACTCTTTGAGTAAAGAACCTACCTCTGATATCCGTCCTATAACTCATACCCCTTAATTTAAAGCTGTGTCCCCTCGTGCTAGCTTTCTCCATCCTAGGAAAAAGGCTATCACTGTCCACCCTATCTAAACCTCTAATCATCTTATATGCTTCAATAAGATCCCCTCTTAGCCGCCTCCTTTCTAACGAAAACAACCTCAAATCCTTCAACCTCTCTTCATAGGACCTGCCCTCCATACCAGGCAACATCCTGGTAAACCTCCTCTGTACCCTCTCCAATGCCTCCACATCTTTCTTATAATGTGGGGACCAGAACTGCACACAATACTCCAAGTGCGGCCGCACTAGAGTTTTGTACAGTTGCAACATGATGCTGCGGCTCCTAAATTCAATCCCCCTACCAATAAAAGCTAAGACTCCATATGCCTTCTTAACAACTTTATCCACTTGACTGCCTACTTTCAGGGATCTATTGACACATACACCAAGATCCTTCTGTTCCTCAACACTATTAAGAGCCCTACCATTAGCCCTATACTCTACACATTTATTGTTCCTGCCAAAGTGCATTACCTCACACTTTTCCACATTAAACTCCATTTGCCACCTCTCGGCCCAGCTCTGCAACTTGTCCAAGTCACTCTGTAAACTATAACACCCCTCTTCACTATCTACCACTCCACCGACTTTAGTGTCATCTGCAAATTTACTGATCCATCCTTCAATACCCTCATCCAGATCATTTATAAAAATTACAAACAGCAGGGGCCCCAAAACAGACCCCTGAGGCACACCACTTGTCACCGAACTCCACGATGAATATCTCCCATCAAACACCAGCCTGGATGTGTGGTTAGGTTGATTGGCCATGCTAAAATTGTCCCTTAGTGTCCTGAAATGCGTATGTCAGAGGGATTAGTGGGTAAAAGATGCAGGGATATGGAGATAGGACTTGGGTGAGATTGTGGTCAGTGTAGACTCGATAGGCTGAATGGCCTCTTTCTGTATAATAGAGTTACTATGATTCTACGTGTGCTTAAGTTTTTTTTCTGTTGAATAAATCTTTTAGTTTTTAAAAATTCAAAAGATATTACTGGCCTTCTATGCTTTTGGGATCAATTAGTGCTTCTTCCTCTTTTTCACAAAACAAAATGCCTATGATTAGTGAGATAGACCAACACCTTGTGCTCTGGATTCCTCAGCAATAACATCTGGTAGTGAGAAGCATGGGCTGAGATATATATGAGTATTGACTGACTTGATGGGAATATGTGTTGTCTGCAGAAAGAGGTGTAAGTGGAATACCAAGATTAGCAGATCTGAAAATTGCTCTGCAGGAGAATGTTAGGCAATCTGAAGTGTGGGGTTCGGCACTTTGGAACATTATTTTACTCATTGTTATAAGCTCTTGAAGACCTAGATCTTTTTAATGTCTCCAGGTTGGAGGGATTCAAAATCTGCTGCTGACTTTCTTAACAATTTGTGTTTACACCTGCTTGGTTGGAGAGATTGTTACCTCTTATTCTTTGCCATGCTCACCTCACCATAGCCCTTTAGATCACTAGCATGAACTGCAAGTGAGTGAATGATACCTGGAAAGCAACATTCCCTGGTCTTTTTCCACTCCTGTTGTTGCAGCAGCCTCAAAAATTCAAATTTTAGTGAAGAATTTTTAAAATTATTATTTATTAGTGTCACAAGTAGGTTTACATTAACACTACAATGAATTTATTGTGAAAATTCCGTGGTCACCACACTCTAGTGCCTGTTCAGATACACTGAGGGAGAATTCAGTATGGCTGATACGCCTAACCAGCATATCTTTCAGATTGAGGGAGGAAACTGAAGCACCCAGGGAAACGTACGCAAGCACAAGGAGAACATGCAAACTCCAGAAAGACAGTAATCCGAGGCCAGAATTAAACCCAGGTCTTTGGCGCTGTAAGGCAGTTGTGCTAACAGCTTTGCTACTGTCCCAATAATTTTAACCCATGCAGTGATTCCTTTAATTCATCCCTTCTCAAGGGGCAATTAGGAATGGACAATGAATGCTAGCCTAACATGCATTGTTCCACCCATCTTCCCGGATGGTTGGGAATTCTGGAGATGTCAGCAAAACGTATCTCTTTGGAAATCACTTTGCTGACCAGAAAGTAGTCCCTACAATTCACTGCAGGAACTAAGTCCACCTGATTCTGCCTTCACACCAATTTTCACGACTTATCATTCTGGCCACTCAATTAGAGAAATGAAGCAATAGAGGTCTGCCTGTAAGAGTGAATCACTAGATTCTGCAATTTTTAAATTGCTGGCTGTGAGCTCATCCACAATCACTGTTTCATAATGAGAAATATCCACAAGGCAGGTATTAAACAAGGAGGATCCAGTCTATGAAAGCTTGCATCTTCCAATTGCACTCTGATACAACAGAATTTCTAGCCAGCCATTGTTAAGAGGAATAGGCTATACAATTAATGTTACATTTATAATGACAATGGTTTAAGTATTAGTTTAAAAAAAATTGAGAGGAGGTGGCTGGAATAAAGGTTGAATGGAAGTGTTGTTAATTGGACGTTATAGCTTCTTTCCTGCTAAGCCTTCCTTTCATCTGTCTTTTTAATTATTTCATTATCATTTTGTACTGCAGTTCACAGTGAAATGACCAATTGTGTTTAAGTGAAAGCTAATTATTAGGACTGAATTATTGTGCAGTTTATTGATCCCTATGGTGGATTAAGGGCTTTAGGTTCGTCTAGACAGAATAGTTAGTGAAATGACAGAGGAAACATATAACACCCTTGGGAAGAATCCCCACGCTCAGTAAGCAATTAATGCCTGCCAGGTAATGGAATTTAAGTTGATACTAAATTCTGCAGTGCTTTGGCATTTCAACTGCCTTATATACACATTAGCCTAATGAACAAGAGTGCCTGAATGGGTTTCATGCATATCAATAAATTGTGGCGTTTTCCCCCTTTTTTTCAATCTCTTACCATTTGAAAAATGTGTCATCTTCTATTGGATTTTGATGAAAAATGAAATGTGCCATCCATATTGTTTATCTTTGTTCATTCGTGCCTCTTGATGGATGTGTATTAACAATTTCCATTTCCCAAAGAACTCTAATCTCCCTATGGATGTGAAAAGTATGTGGTGATAAACTAAAAAGAAAATGCAGGACTGCTGAGTAAGAAGCCAAACAAGCCATTCATCTCAATCCAGTTCTCTGAAAGTTTAAAAGCAATCCGTCATTATCTTGATGAGCAAGCCACGGCTTGTGCTAACCATACAATCCTTCGCAGCTATTTCGATGAGCGTGTCCTTGAGTGGACTAAGGAGAGATCAGACAAAGTGAATTTAATGTAGCCCTTTTTTTTGATGCCGCTCTCGTTCTCAAGGGCTAGTTTTGAACCACTTTCTGGGCAACTTGCCAATAACAGGACATTTCAAAGCAAATGCAATGTCTTTTATCCATGGAGAGAAGGCCAATTACGCAGCTAAAGGAAGACTGTAGTCTGCTAAGTACCAGCAACTGAACTGTTCTTTTACCTCCACTGTTGTGTTGCCAGACCAGCACAACTAATGCACTGCTGGTCTTTTGAATCCTCACTGCAAAATGAGGGTTGTCCTCTCTGTTACATCTTTCAACGAAGATGCTTTTAATAAGTATGTGCTGTATTTTCATCAATATCCCTTTGTAGGACAAATCCATGATTTGCAAGCTTAATCAAGCAGCAGAAATACGTACACAGTACTATTTAACATTGTTTTTTTTTTAAATGCTTTTCAAATCAAAACATTTTCCCACACATCACATTCTTGACACATCTGATCACACACTTGCTTTTGCTTCAATTTGTTTTTAAGTCAGATATCAGTAAAATAATGACAGATTATAGTGCAAGTTGTAGTTAACCAATGGATTTATGCATTTTGTGAAATCATTCCATTGCTTACAACAAAATTCAAGAGATTGCAATAAATTACATGAGCTGGAAACAAATGCAAGTGGTTTGAATTCTTTTTTCTGCTGCAATTTTGAAAGATGAGCGATAATTATCATGCATAGGGAAAGAACAGAACACATTTTTTTCAATCGGTCTTGCAACCTCATTTCAAACCTCATTTGATAGGAATACTGCATTCTTGTTAGTTCTTTAAAGAACTCTTCAAAACACCAGCCTTTATGTCTGACATAGAATTTTCAGACAAGGAAGGAAAAACTTGATTGCAATGATTTTTCCAGTCAATGGATAACTTGCAAATGATCAAATACAACCAATCTAACAGATTGAGACTTATACAAAATGAAGACAAGTGGTGCCAGAAAATCAAACATATGTTGGCATTGGGCAAAGGGCAAATGTGCAGGTCACAAACAGTTTCTTGACTTGGCGATGTATTTAAATTTGTAGTTTCAAGATCAAAAACTAAGGTTCAAAGCTCAAAGTAACACATGTATCTGTTTATAATACTGAACAGAAGTTATGGCATTCACTAATCCGCAGTTTTCCACTCCACATTTTAATGAGATAAAAATATTCACAAGCAGGTGAGTGCACAAATGTAACATCACAGCCAAAATATTTTGGTTGTGTGTGATATTTTGGATCATGGGAATTTAAAGACCTGAAAGACACTCAAATACATCTTATATACTCAAATAATACTTCTTGGTATCAAATAATACTTCTTGGTTACCCATTTGTACCATCGTTTGGCCTCCTAGCCAATTTCATATGCATTATTTAATATCAGGGCTTCAATTTTGTGAATGCGTCTATTATGTGGCATTTTATCACGGGCCTTTGTGAAAGTCCATATGCATTACCTTCATCAGTAGCCCAAATGAAAATTATTTTTGTCCAGAATAATGATTTCTAGAGGTTTTCCCAACATTGGTTGGCCGCTTTTACTGCTAGGGACCTCGATTCGATTCTCAGCTAGTGTCACTTTCTGTACAGAATCTGCACGTTCTCCTTCTGTCTGGATAAGTTTCCTCCGAAGGCTCTGGTTTTCTCCCACAGTCCGAAAGACATGCTGGTTAAGTGCATTGGCCATGCTAAATTCTCCCTCAGTGTACTCAAACAGCCGCTGGAATGTGGCAAATAGCGAATTTTCAGATTAAATTCATTGCAGTGTTAATGTTAGCCCACTTGTGACACTAATAAATAAACTTTTAAAAAACTTGAGGTTTATCTTTTCCTCTTCTTTGAACAAGGATAATAATATTCAGAACCCTTGAGTACGTTGACACCATTCCCAAGGAAAATTGAGAGATTGTGGCCAGCAGTTTTGTTATTTGCTTCTTCACATCGGCCAGGCGGCATTTTTTGATTGAGAGTTGCCAACTTCTTAAATAACTCCTCTTTCCTCAGCCTATCAGGTCACTCTATTTCCTCCTCTTTTACTGTGACATTGGCAGCACCTCTTCCATTCAGGAAACAGATATATAATACTCATCTAGTAACTCAGGCATGCTCTCATTTCTATTGAAAAGATTTCCTTTTTGGTCGATTATTGGCCAACGTTTCCATGTACAATTCCTTCAAATATTCATCCAATCAGTCCTTCAATTTTTCCACAAGATTCCGCTGATGGCACATCCTGCCATGTGTTTCCTGGCTGCATAGGATACAGTCAGTGAGAAATCCCATTAAGGGAGCTGGGGCCAGAAGATTCTGGCACCATGAACAGGGTGTCACCTCCGTCACAAGAAACGTGCAGTAGGAAGGCCAGAAAATTCTTCCTCCCATACTCACTGTTTCCTAAATTTAAGGTATTAAAAACGTGATTATGTTTCCTTAATTTGATTCCTTTAACAATCTTGAATTTGTCTTGAGCTGCCTTTTCTCCATACTAAATAGTCTCCAACAACTCCTATGGTTCAGAACTTACATAGAAGACAATTTTAATCCATGCTGTCTGACCACCATCATAGAATATATACATTTCACCTGGTTATACATTCCATTTGTTGCATGCTATTGTATGCACCTGCATGCCCATGTAATTTTAAGCTGCTCGGGAGATTAAGAATTAACATAGGACTGGAGAATAGCACTGTCCGTGGTATGATGCATAGAGTCACATGGTAAGAGACCAAAAGAACACACCAGAAGCAACTGACATGGGGATAGCAGGGCCACCTTTATGGCATTGCCTTTCAATAGAGCCACCGGCTTCTGGTTGGCAACATATGAGTGTGACCTGCACCTACAGGGTCCTTAAACTCAGTGGAAGGCTGACTGCTGTCAAGTAGAGTGCCTCTGAGGCACATAATTTGGTAGGCTTTCCCTAAAAAAGATGGGGCTCTGGTTCTCCAGCCAGTGGGTGAGACCAACATTGCCTCCATTAGATACTAATCATTTCTGGATATACGAAAATATATGTTTTACGATCAATAAACTACCATCACAGTTCTAAGAAAATGAACACCAGTAAATTTTCAGAGTAAGGTCCATAAACACCACATATCTAATAGGTAATCCATATTAAATGATTTTGACCAGAAATCTTTTACTCTTCCATAAGTAGTATCATGGGATCTGAACAGACAAATTAATGTCAGACTCAATTTAATACCTCCGATGAAACTATTGCCAAGTATAGTGCAAACAATTTTCTTTTAGTTCCAGCTGCCAAATTGAATCCAAGTTCTGATGAAAAATGTTGATAACATTGCAGGCTATAGCTTTTGGAGTTTTGATCACTCCATCATCAACAGGACATTGAAATCATACAGTATGCAATGTGATTTACTAAGATGTGAACAGGAAAAGGAAACCATTTTATATGGAGATGAGATACAGAGACTTTGATTTATGATCGTCACATGTATTGGGATAGAGTGAGAAGTATCATTCCTTGCGTGCTATACAGACAAAACATACTATTCATAGAATATGTAGGGAAGAAAGATAGGAAAAAATGCAAAATATAGTTTTGTAGTCACAGGTAGATGTAGAGGAAAATCAACTTAATATAAGATGGGTCTATTCAAAAGTCTGATTTCAGCAGGGAAGAAGCTGTTCTTGAGTCAGTTGGTACATGTTCTCAGAATTTTTTATCATTTTCCCAACAGAAGAAGATGGAAGAGAGTATGTCTAGGGTGCAATGGGGTCCTTGATTATGCTGGCTGCTTTTCCAAGACGATGGGAAGTGTAAATGGATTCAATGGATGAGAGGCTGGTTTGTGTGATGGACTAGGCTACATTCACAAACTTTTGTAATTTCTTGCAATCTTGGTTAGAGTAGGAGCCATACTAAGCTGTGATACGTACAGAAAGGATGTTTTCTATGGTGCATCTGTAAAACCTGGTGAAAGTTATGACTGACGTGCTGAATTTCCTTCGCATCCTGAGAAAGTAAAGGTATTGGTGGGCTTTCTGAACTACAATGTCAGCAGTAGGAGGTGTTGTTTCCTATCCCTTAATTAATAAATAGGAGCCTGACATAAGCTTCCCTGTTATCCAGATGTTCCAGTATTGAGTGTAGAGCCAGGGAGATGGCATTTGTTGGCATGTCGCTGTGATCTCTGGGCAGCATGGACTAAAATTGTCTTCTAGGTAACTTCTGAATCATCGGAGTTGTTGGAGACTATTTAGTATGAGAAAAGAAGGCTTCAGCAGTCATAATCATAGATATCAGAGAAGGCTTAAAGCAGTCATAATGATGGATGTCAGAGCCACAGTGTGACAGTCATTAAGATACGCTGTCTGGTTTTTGTTTTGGTATCGGGATGATGGTCATCATCTTGAAGCAGGTAGGGACCTCAGATTGGAATATGGAGACATTAAGGATGTCTGTGAATACTCCCACCAGAATCTGAGTGTTTGTCCAGTTGGAGCTGAAGAAGATTAAAAGAAGAATTAAGTTTAGGGAAAATCCCAGGATATTGTATAATTATATTAATGGGATGAGGATAACCAGGAAAAGAATAGAGTTCATTGGAGACTAAGGGAGCAATCTATATGTCCAAGAAAAAGATGTTGGTAGGGTGCTAAACAAGTATTTCGTATCTGTCTTCACTCAGGAGAAGGAGGGAGTAGGTATAGAATTTGGGGAGAGGGACTGTGAAGGTCATGAACAATTTGACATATGGGGTGGGATTTTACGATCTTGCTCTAGCAAGGCTAGAAAATCCTGTCCGAGGTCAATGGACATTTCCGTTGTCTGTCCTCACCCGCTCCGATTCCATGGTGGTGGGACAATAGAATTCCAGCAAGGGAATGAGGAGTCTCCAGCTCCACAGATATGAAGGAATGATCATTCTGATCGCACACAGGAGTACATATTTTGGACAGTTGATTCAAATTCCCTTGTGATTTGAGGTGTCTGAATTCAGGATTCTTTAAGATAGATTTCTGATCAATAAGGGAATTAAGGGTACCAGGTGGGTAAGTGAAACTGAATCATTATCAGATCAGCCATGATCTTATTGAATGGTGGGACAGGCTCGAGGGGCTAGATGGCCTACTCCTGCTCCTATTTCTTATGTTGTTTTGTTCCTTTGTTTGTCCAGTGATTCTCTTAAGACCATGTCCAGAACCTTCCCCATCACTGAATTGTTCTACAGGTGCCTTTGCATGTGAGATGATGTTATTGGTATATTCTCTACTTGGGAAATATATATATTGACATAGCTTTCCTATGATTTGGTTTTGTCCTGAATTGGCATTCTGAATAAAGCTTTGGTGTTGGCATGTTGCTGTGATCTCTGATATTTGATATCAGAATTCTGCACTGGTGGTATTCAAGGCCATTTTTATAGGCAACTATAAAAATGATATGCGAGACAACTGCACCCACCATATAGGGCAATGTGTATGCTAATTGAATTTTCAACTTTGGATTAAAATGGACCAATACTTCAGATTTCTTTAGTGCATCTTTAACTCCTTTGTATCTGCTTTCATATTCTTTCTTTCAATTGCATTGTTGGTAATCACACAATAAAGTATGCAGTGGTTTCAGTGGTGTTGCAAGTTTTGGAATTATGTTCAATAATTGTTTATGAACCCTAAATACGATTGCAACTGTGACACAATTCTGTGGTCTTGACACCTCCAGGATCGCTGTCATTTTCTTTGGCGCTTTATGGAGGCCATCTTTATCTATTATGTGACCTGGATAACTGTTCAATAATTTGAAAAATTTACATATTTTTCTTTCTCCACAGGAAGACTATACTTCTCTAGGTGCTCCAGTATTTCTTCTAAGTTTTGTAAATGTTTCTGTTTGTTTTTGCCATGATTAGAACATCACCCAGATAACATTGGATACCATTGAGGTCACTTAGGATTTGATCCATGTGAGTTTGCACATTTTCCTTCTGTCTGCGTGAGTTTCCTTCCACAGTCTAAAGATGTGCAGTTAAGTTGATTGGCCATGTTCAAATTGCCCCTTCCCCTTAGTGTCCTGAGATGCGTAGGTTAGAAGGATTAGTGGGTAAATGAGTAGGGATGTGGGCGTAGTGCTTGGGTGGAATTGTAGTTGGTGCAGACTCGATAGGCCAGATGGCCTTTTTCTGCATTGTCGGGTTTCTATGATTCTATAATAAGGAATAAAGCCATTGCCAATATTATGCTGAACAATAGGGATTTATACTGGAAGAACCCTTTGTGAGTAATAATCATTAGCCGTTATTGTGACTCAGTTGCCATCTTCATTTGGAGGTATCTATCTCACTGTCTATCTCACTGAACTGCAGATCTCCAGACAATGCAATGAATCCTCAATTAATAGTAAATGGAACTGGTCAACACACTGCACTGGATTTACCTTCATCTTGAAGTCAGTACAAATTCTTATAGAACCACCTCGTTTAACGACAGGGACAATTGGAGTTCCCCAATCGTTTGTGGTTACATTCTGTCCTTTACCACTTTTTCTACTTCCAATTCTACTTTTGGTTTAATTACATTTGGCACATTTCTTACCTTTAAACATCTAGAGATGTTATCAGGTTTGATCTTAAGTCGTGCTTCAATTACAGTCATCGATCCTAAAGTATTGTAGAAACCCTTCCCATACTTCGCGAGAAGCCTTTGTAGTATATTTTTGTCATCAACACATCAGTTAACTACTCCACTGTTAAGCTTGATTTTGTTTAATCTTGCTCTTCTAAGTGCAGGAAAATATTTTAATAGCTGCAGTGGCAATTCTGCTGATTGACCATTAGGCTTCTATTTCAATGAAAATATATCCCTTCAGTAGAACAACCTTCTTGGCATAAATTACAGGATTACATTTGATGGTTTTAGTGATAGATATTTGAGCTACTGATTATATATGTTTTCTGACTTGAATGACACAGCTGCTTCTGTATCTACTCCCATCTTTCCTTCTTTCCTGCTTAACTTTGGATAAGCCAAGAACATTTGCATATTCCTTGCATGAATAGAATACCTCTATTAAGTTCTTGAATCTTCTACACTACAGATTTTCTCCTCAGATATTTTGTCAACCGATTTTTGTAGATCTTGATGTGTTCTTGCATTTGACACATTCATTGTTTGAAATGTTTGTCATGTTCAACATGCCTTTGTTATGTGTCCTTCCTTGCCACAGCTTCACATTTATTTTCTCTGCTCCAATCTTCATATGGAGAGTGCTCATATGAGCACATCTATGACATGCTTTTATTTTAAGAGATTTCTTTCTGTCAGTTTCGATCTTGTGTATTTTGGCTCCAGTTCTAATTTGGGAGGCTTCTTTCATGGTCAATTTCATAGACACCAAGATCTCAACAGTAACTTTTATTGCGAAAGAATTTTGAGTGAACAATCATCTTTGAATTGTTTCATTTTGAAGTTCACAAACAAGTCTTTCTCACAGAGTATCTTTGAAAGCTGGGCCAAACTTTCAGTTCTTCGCTAGCCTCCTTATTGCTGTTACAAATTACAATATATTTTTACCATTTTTCTGGCTCTGTCAATGAAATCGGAATATCTAAGTAATTATTAGTGTTTTTGGTGAAAAATGATTTTTGAGAATCCTGCTCAGTTTGTTGTAGACTTTTCTACCAGGCTTCTCAGGATAGATAAAACTCATCAGTAGAGTAAAAGTTTTGTAATCTATTCTAAGGAAAGTAAGTACTTTACTTTAAGTTCATCTAGTACCCTGTTCGCTGTGAGATAATATTGTAATTACTTTTTATAAGCATTCCATGTTTCCACATTTTCATTGAACACTTCCATAGTGGTACCTTTGCCAGCCATTGCAGTTACTGGTTTTCTAAGATCATAATGGTTCTTTATTCCTCTTATTTCTTTACACTTCCTTTTCAATTTGTATTCTTTCTTCTGTTGTTTCTTTAAATTGATATGTTTTATTTGGAACTGTAGCTTTTCTTCATGTGCAATCATTTATCAAATCCAAAACAAGAAAATTAAAGTATTAATTCTTAGCTTTGATTGTATAACTGGTATAGTGACTTTCTCTTTGGTTCTCTCTCTCTTTTTGAGAACGAGCATAATGTTCATCTTATTGCATACAACAACGCACAATTTGGAATAATTTCCCAGCTTTATCAGTAAGTAAACTATTTTTCTTACTTTTTGTTGCATCTGCTCATTTACTTTATCTTTTTATGTAGTTGATTCACTGGCTTATATTTTTTGCTGGTTTCCTGCTTTTGACTCCATTCCTTCCAGGGTCATGGTCAAGAGGAAAAAAGGTTAAGATCAATTTGGAGTATTTTCCTTTAATATTAAAAAATAATCACTACCCATATCCTCGATTCCTTCAGCCAGTTTTACCACAGTGCAATGAATGCTGGTGTGGTCTTCTGAAAACTGTTTCTTAATGCCACAACCAGATCTGAGTTGATTTTCTTTTGACTATTTTGTTGGAAAATGATTCTCATCGCCAGTTTTGTCTAACACTGTGTTGAAGATCTCACCAGTTTTCATCTCTTATTGTTATATATTAATATGGTCAGCTAATGTATACAGCAAGATTAAAGGATGAAAAGGTTGCTACACAGTGGTTACTTAACCAACTAGTCGAGCTTTATTAGATAGGTATTACTTGCTCACAATCCAGAATATATGAGAGGCAAAAACTCGCAAAAGTCTCGCATGTCACATGACTAATGGAAACCCTACAGTGGGGGTGTGCCATCCTGCTGGTGTGAATGGCATCAAGATTTTGCCATACTTACTTCATTTAAAAGAGAAACTCATAAACATTTCAAGTAGAGCAAGTGAAGAAGTAGAATGAATTTTGATTGGTACTTGCAAAGAGCCTGTCCAAGCATTATGGCTTCCTTAAACTCTGTCGTTCTTCTAAGTCATATTATGAACATGAATAGCCCATACTCTGATTTCTGTGACAAACCTCCTACACTCCCTCTGGACCCACCCTTTCTCACTGTAGAAGACTAAGAAATAGAATCTAGAACAGTAATGTCCTCGGACGCAATCTCATCTGCCATTCACATCATGCTCCTGCTGCAGTGAAGTCAGGGAATTTGACAGTTAACTGCTGTCAAATCTCCGTTCAATGCAGCAAAATGGGAAAATCTTGCCAGGGCGAATGATGATAAGATTCTGGTCCTTTTAAATTTCCAGCTATGCCGACATACTTCCGTTCACAATGACTTATTCCTTCCTTTGATTTAGCTGATTTTTACTTCAGAATCTCTTCTTCATGCCTGTCTACATTGTGGATTAATTGTTTGTATGGCATATTCTGAAATGCTTTACTGAGATCTAAATATATCACATTCAAACATTGTCAGAAAGGTGCACCATTTCCTCAATGAGTTCACGTAAATTCACCAGGCAACATAAATCAAAACTGACTCTGTTTTACCACACCCTGCTTATTTTAAGGTATCTTCTAATAGATTACCTACAAGTTGATTGCTCAGCAGTTGATTTCTTTGGGATGGAGAAGACTGAGGGGGATTTAATTGGGGTCTATAAAATTATCAGGGGACTGAGGTAGGTGGATAGGAAGGACCTGTTTTCCCTCAGTGATGTCAATAATCAGGAGGATTGATTTTAAATGATTGATAGAAGAGTTAAAGTTGATTTGAAGAGAACTGTTTTCACTTGGAGGTTGCTAGGGAAAGCACTCAGCATTGAATTGTTGTGGGATACCAAACATGCTATTTACTCTTAATCAACCACTTCACTTGTTGAATCAGATGTTCCACCTTTTTTTAAATTTATTTGTGGGACAGGGGCATCACTGGCTGGCTAGCATTTATTGCCCATCCCTAGTTGCCCATGGGAAGGTGGTGGTGAGCTGCCTTCTTGAATCGCTGCAGTCCATGTGCTGTGGGTTGATCCACAATGCTGTCCGGAGGGAATTCCAGGATTTTGACCCAGTGACTGTGAAGGAATGATGATATATTCCCAAGTCAGGATAGCGTGAAGTTTGAAAGGGAACTTGCAGGTGATGGTCTTCCCGTTTATCTGCTGCCCTTGTCCTTCTAGATGGAAATGGTCGTGGGTTTGGAAGGTGCTCTCTAAGGATCTTTGATGAATGGCTGCAGTGCATCTTGTCGACAGTACACACTGCTGCTACTGAGTGTCAGTAATGGAAGGATTGAATGTTTATAGATGTGGTGCCAATCAAAGAGACTGTTTTGTCCTGGATGGTGTCAAGCTCAAGTTTTTTTGGAGCTGCACCCATCCAGGCAACTAGGGAATATTCCATCACATCCCTGACTTGTGCCTTGTAGATGGTAGATAGGCTTTGGGGTGTCAGGAGGTGACTTATCCGTCACAGTATTTCTAGCTTCTGATCCACTCTTGTAGCCATTGTGTTTATATGGTGAGTGCACTTGAGTTTTTGATCAATGATAATCCCAAGGATGTTGACAGTTAGGGATCCAGTGATGGTCACATCATTGAATGTCAAGGGACAGTAGTTAGAATGTCTCTTATTGGTGATGGTCGTTGCCTGACATTTGTGTGGCACAAATGTTACTTGCTACTTGTCCAGATCTTGTCCAGAACGTGTTGCACTTGAACACGGACTGCTTAAATATCTGAGGAGTTGCAAATGGTGTTGAACATTGTGCAATCATCGGCAAACATTCCCACTTCTGATCCTATGATGGAAGGAAAGTCATTGATGAAGTAGCTGAAGATTGTTGGGCCGGAGACACTACCCTGAGGGATATCTGTAGAGATGTCTTAGAGCTGACATGATTGACCCTCCACAACCACATCATTTTCCTATGTACGAGGTATGACTCCAGTCAGTGGGGAGTTTGCCCCTGATGTATATTGATTCCAATTTCAGTAAGGCTCCTTGATGTCACACTTGGTTGAATGTTGCTTGATGTCAAGGGATGTCACTGTCACTGTCAGTAAGAATATAGCAACACCAATTTTAAATCCAACCGATTTATTTGATGGTAAATTTGTGAGCTTTCGACCTTTTCGTCTTCGTCAGGCAAATGCAGTGTTCTGGTCTGAACAGTGTTCTGGTTTGTGTACAAGACGTACCTGGACAATTTTTCACATTTTTGGGTAGATGCCAGTGTTGTTACTGTACTGGAAGAGCTTGGTCTGGGAATGGCAAGTTCTGGAGCACAAGTCTTCAATACTATTGCTGGAATGTTATCAGAGCCCATTGCCTTTGCAGTATGCAGTGCCTCCAAACATTTCTGGATATCATGTGGAGTGAATCAAATTGGCTGGAGATTGTCATCTGAGATGCTGGGGATGACTGAAGGAGCTGAGATGCACCATCCACTTAGCACTTCTGGCCGAAGATTGCTGCGAATGCTTCAGCCTTATCTTTTGCATCGACGTGCTGAGCTCCTCCATCATTAAGGATAGGGATATTTGTGGATCCTTCTCTTCCAGTGAGTTGTTTAATTGTCCACCACCATTTGTGATTGGATGTGGAAGGACTGCAAAATTTAAATCCCATTGGTTGTGGGATTGCTTAGCTCTGTCTACTTGCTGTTTGGCAAGTAGCTTCACTAGGTTGACACCCCATTTTTAGATATGCCTGGTGCTATTCCTGACATGTCCTCCTGTACTTTCCATTGAACCAGGATTGATCCCCTGTCTTGATGGTAACAGTTGAGTGGGGTATATACTCAGCCATGATGTTACAGATTGTGCTGGAGTATAATTTGCTGCTGGCGGATTGAGGCGCATGGCGCACAGTGCCTCATGATGCCCAGTCTTGAGTTAGTTTGATCGGTTCAAACTCTGTCCCATATAACACGGTGATAGTGCCACACGGCACAATGGAGGTTATTCTCAATGTGAAGACAGGACTTTGTCTCCAAAAGGTCGTCACTGTTACTGATACCATCATGGACAGATGTATTTGTATCCAGCAGATTGGTGAGGATGAGGGCAAGTACGTTATTTCCTCTTGTTGGTTTCTTCATCATCTGCTGCAGACCTAGTCATGCAGTTATATTCTTTGGGATCTGACCAGCTCAATCAGTAGTGCTGTTGCCGAGCCACTCTTGGTGGTGAATGTTGAAATCCCCCATCCAGAGTGCACTTTGCACTCTTGCCACCCTCAGTGCTTCCTCCAACTGTTGCTCAACATGGAGGAGTACTGACTCATTAGCTGAAGAAGGATGGTGCATGATAGCCAGTGAGGAGTTTCCTTGCCCATGTTTAACCTGAAGCCATGAGACTTCTTGGGGTCCAGAGTCGATATTAAGGATTCCCAAGGCAATTCCCTTGTGACTGTATACCACTGTGCTGCCATCTCTGCTGGGTCTGTCGTGCCAGAGGGACAGGACATATCCAAGAATGGTAATGTTGATGTCTGGGATGTTATCTGTAAGATATGATTCCATGAGAACGAAGAACGAAGGAAATTATAGTACAGGAACGGCCCCTTTGGCTTCCAAGCCTGCACTGACCATGCTGCCCGACTTAACTAAAAACCCCTACCCTTCCGGGGACCATATCTTTCTATTCCCATCCTATTCATGTATTTGTGAAGTACGTGACAAGTACTTGAAAGTCATTACCATATCCACTTCCACTACCTCCCACTGGAACAAGTTCCAGGTACCCACTACTCTCCATGTAAAAAATCTGCCTCACACATCTCCTTCAAACATTGCCCCTTGCACCTTAAACCAGTGCTCCCTAATATTTGACTCTTCCACCCTGGGTAAAAGCTTCTGACTATCCACTCTGTCCATGCCTCTCATAATCGTGTAGACTTCTATCAGGTCTCCCTCAACCTCTATCACTCCAGTGAACACACATCAAGATTCTCCAACCTCTCCTCATAGCTAATGCCCTCCATGCCAGGCAACATCCTGGTAAATCTTTTCTGTATCCTCTCCAAAGCCTCCATTCTTTCTGATAGTGTAGTGACCAGAATTGACTATATTCTAAGTGCAGCCAAACTAAAGTTCTATAAAGCTGCAACATGACTTGCCAATTTTTAAACTCGATACTCCGGCTGATGAAGGCAAGCATGCTGTATGTCTTCTTGACTACCTTCTCCACCTGCACTGTCGTGACCTGTGCACCTGTACACTCAGATCCCTTTGCCTATCAATACTCTTAAAGATTTGCCATTTATTGTATATTTCCTATCTGTATTAGACTTTGCAAAATGCATTACCTCACATTTGTCCAGATTAAACTCCACCTGCCATCTCACCGCCCAAGTCTCCTATTGATCTATATCTGCTCTATCCTCATCGCTATCCGCAAATCCACCAACCTTTGTGTCGTCCACAAACTTCTAATCAATCTAGGTACATTTTCCTCCAAATCATATATATATATTACAAACAGCAAAGGTCCCAGCATGATCCCTGAGGAACACCATTTGTCACAGCCCTCCCTTCAGAAATGCAGCCTTCCACTTCTAATCTCTGTTTTCTTTGACCGAGCCAGTTTTGTATCCACCTTGCCTGCTCACCTCTGATCTCATGCGACTTCACCTTGTGACTATAGAATGACTATGTCAGGCTGTTGCTTGACTAGCCTGTCAGATAGCTCTTTCAATTTTGGCACTAGCTCCCAGATGTTAATAAGGAGGGCTTTGCAGAGTTGACAGGGCTGTTTATTTTGCTGTTGTCTTTTCCTGTGTCTAAGTTGATGCCAAGTGGTCCATCCAGTTTCATTTCATTGAGATTTTGTAGCGATTGAGACCTCTGAGTGGTTTGCTAAGCAATTTCAGAGGGCAGTTGAGTGTCAACCACATTGCTGTGGTTCTGAAGTCACACGTAGGCCAGACCAGATAAGAAGAACAGTTTTCCTTCCCTAAAGGAGATAAGCGAACCAGATAAGTTTTTCTGACAATTGATAATGGTTTCATGGTCATCAATAGACTCTTAATTCCAGAGTTTTTACTGAATTCAAATTCCGCCATTTGCCATGGTGGAATTCGAAGCCAGATCCCTAGAACATTATCTGGGTTTCTGGATTAATAGTTGAGTGATAATAGCACTAGGCCATTGCCTCCCTCACCTCCAGCAGAAAGAGCATTGCCAGAACCAGGAAAGCCACTGAGTGGTCCACTAGCGTTCTGATCAATAGGTTTCCACCCAAAGATTTAGTCAGGGGAGTTGGGAACCACACGCCTCAATCAAATTTGATGATGAATTCAACATCAAGATAGTTTTATTTCAACAATCATTTTAAGCACTTTTGTATGATATCTAACCAGACAGTGGGCGGAATTTTCCCTCCAAAATTCTAAGTGTGACAAGCCTGAAAGCCAGAGAGTTTCACTTTTTTTTCAGTGAACAACCCATGAAATTTTCCCACACTCTGTCAATTTTTTTGGCAGTAGGGAGTTTACTCCAGTAGAGAGGGTGGACCTAAACTCACTCTGGAAGCTGGTTGCTAACGGCAAGTATACCCCTGAACTGTACCCCCATCCTCACTCCCATTCACCCACAGCCATCGACCCCCATCCCCACCCATCCTAACATCCCCTTCCACCAGTGGAAACCTCTTCAAGTCATTGGCCTCTCAATCACGAGCTTCTCGATCCCTGGCCCTGACTCTCCAGTTAATGGTCCCACCATCAGACCGCACCCCCGATGCAGCATTCCACCCTTCCCCATGCTCTTATAGACCTCCCCCTTCCATTTGGCCCCATCTCTGTGATGTCCCACTCCTCAGGCTCCACTCTCTTGGCACTTTCCTCCAGGTGCTCTGGTTTCCTCCCACACTCCAAAGATGTGTGGGTTAGTTTGATTAGTTATGCTAAGTTGCCCCTTAGTGTCGGGGGGAATTAGAAGGGTAAATATGTGAGGTTATGGGGATAGGGCCTAGGTGGGATTGTTTTCAGTGCAGACTAGATGAGCTGAATGACCTCCTTCTGCCCTGTAGATTCTATGATTCTATCCTTTGCCATTTCCTGATGAATCCAGTTGTCAAAGTTTCCTCTTAGTTTCTTCTGGGGCTGCTGCCCTTTAAACTATTGGTGACTCTCTTTTGAAGCCAGCCTAGGTCAGACCTAGTACTTCCCCACCATCTGTGCTGCCTATCTGGCCATTTCCCATGCCTGCCAGCCATCAATGGATAGCCCTGAAAATACCATAGTTCAACTTGCGCTCCTGACCTGCAAAGCCATGCCACACCAGTTAACATTCCAACTTCAGGATACAGTTTTTATATAGGGAACATCAAATTCCAGCCAATGTTTCAGGCTGATGATCTTTCAGCTTTCTGTGTGACTTGCTCAATATTTCCAACATTTCCTGTTTATATCTCCTTTTCAACTGTTACTCTTGCAACTAGTTTTTTTTTAATCCCTTTGTTTTGTTTATACATCCTATAGGGTTTCCCACATAAACCCCATTGTTCTGTGCTTTAAAATGAAGTTGTTAAAATAATGAAACTTATTAATTTTAATGTCTAAGCTAGATGAAGGTTCTTGCAAGGAGGTTCTGTGGGGCCCAAAAGCACTCCCATTATTGTCCTGTGTGGAACAAGTGGGAGCGAGGTCTAAAGGCTGAGCAGAATGATTCAAGTCCAGCTGCTGATGGTGGTGGAGTGTTCCGCCAGCACAAATAATGCTGTTGTTACAGCAATGATCTAAATGTTGCTTATTCAGGGCTTTCAAATTCAATTTCTGGATCTTTGCAAGCGCAAAATATCATCCCATAGATAACCCACTGAAATGGAAAATAGCTCTGTTGTGCAGTTTTTTTAAAAGAGAGCCACCTGTATGTCACCATTTGCATTGTTTTTTTTCCCCTTTTCATACTAGTCTCTCTGAAGTATCTGCTAGTTGCTACATGATAACAGGATTTAAAATGTCAATCCTCACTTTCAGAAAGCCCTTCTCTGGGATTTTTGATATTTAATTCCAGAATTTGCCTAATTTCTTTCAGCCAATCCACTAACAACTTTCTGTACATAGATGTAATTCTTCTAACTTCTTCAAAGTGGTTATCACTGCTGCCTCACAGCACCAGAGACTCATTCAATTCTGCCTCAGGTCACTATCTGCCAGGAGTTTGCACATTCTCCCTGTGTCTGCACATTTTCCTCCAGGTGCTCCGGTTTCCTCCAAAAGTCCAAAGATATGTGGGTTGGTTTGATTGGCCATTCTAAATTACCCCTTAGTGTCAGAGGAATTTGCAAGGTTAAAAACATGGGTCTACGGTGATAGGGCCAAGGTGGGATTGTTGTTGGTGCAGGCCTGATGGGGTGAATGGCCTCCTTGTGTACTGTAGAGGCTCTATGATTCTGGGCACAATTTTTCCATCCTGTCCGTCATGGGAATCATGGCAGACGGGATACAGACTGTGCAAAAGTCAGTTGACCTTGGGATTTTCCGGTTTTGATGCAACTGCAGCTGCAAAATCCTGTCCTCTTATGTCTCTAGTTAGTGGACATCTGACCAGTACCTTTTCCCCCAACGTACCTTATCAAATCCATTGATAACTTCGAATGCAATATCATTGATACTTCTTAAAAACAAGCACTATATCAATTTGTTTTAATTTTGTCTTGAACTGAATTAGTGTTGCAATTCTGATATTTTTGATATAATGGGTTGTACAGTAAGGCAATCTTAGAATTGTCCAAAATTCCCTTAAAATCTTTCTGGTTGCTGATGAGATTGATTGCCAGTTCTAGTTTTTCTCCTTTAATAGCTTTTTCTTTGAAACAGTTCCCCAAAGCAGAACTCAGCTTATCAAAAGCCTGCATTTTCTCTCTCCGAATAGCTTTTTGCATACTGATCTGAACATGATCTCTCCAATACTTTGTGGGCAAAGTATTGGAGAGAATTATTAGGGATAGGATTTATAGTTATTTAGAGAGAAATGAATTGATTGGGGATAGTCAGCATGGTTTTGTGAAGGGTAGGTCGTGCCTTACTAACCTTATTGAGTTTTTTTGAAAAAGTGACCAAAGAGGTGGATGGGGGTAAGGCAGTTGATGTGGTATATATGGACTTTAGTAAGGCGTTCGATAAGGTGGCCCATGGAAGGCTTCTGCAGAAAATGCAGATGTATGGGATTGAGGGTGATTTAGCTAATTGGATTAGGAATTGGCTAGCAGATAGAAGACAGAGGGTGGTGGTTGATGGGAGATATTCATCGTGGAGTTCGGTTACTAGTGGTGTACCTCAGGGATCTGTTTTGGGGCCCCTGCTGTTTGTAATTTTTATAAATGATCTGGATGAGGGTATTGAGGGATGGATTAGTAAATTTGCGGATGACACCAAAGTCGGAGGAGTGGTAGATAGTGAAGAGGGGTGTTATAGTTTGCAGAGAGACTTGGACAAGTTGCAGAGCTGGGCCGAGAGGTGGCAAATGGAGTTTAATGTGGAAAAGTGTGAGGTAATTCACTTTGGCAGGAATAACAAATGTGTAGAGTATAGGGCTAATGGTAGGACTCTTAATAGTGTTGATGAACAGAGGGATCTTGGTGTATATGTGCATAGATCCCTGAAAGTTGGCAATCAAGTCGATAAGGTTGTTAAGAAGGCATATGGAGTCTTAGCTTTTATTGGTAGGGGGATTGAATTTCGGAGCCGCAACGTCATGTTGCAACTGTACAAAACTCTAGTGCGGCCGCACTTGGAGTATTGTGTGCAGTTCTGGTCCCCACATTATAAGAAAGATGTGAAGGCATTGGAGAGGGTACAGAGGAGGTTTACCAGGATGTTGCCTGGTATGGAAGGCAGGTCTTATGAAGAGAGGCTGAGGGATTTGAGGTTGTTTTCATTAGAAAGAAGGCGGCTAAGAGGAGACCTTATTGAAACATATAAGATGATTAGAGGTTTAGATAGGGTGGACAGTGATAGCCTTTTTCCTAGGATGGAGAAAGCTAGCACGAGGGGACATAGCTTTAAATTAAGGGGTGGTGGTTTTAGGACAGATGTCAGAGGTAGGTTCTTTACCCAGAGGGTGGTAAGGGTATGGAATGCCTTGCCTGCGTCAGTTGTAGATGCGCCAAGTTTGGTGGCGTTTAAGAGGTTAGTAGATAAGTTTATGGATGAAAGGGGAATGGTTTAGGTTAGAGGGTCACTGCTTGTTCCTAATTGGTCGGCGCAACATCGAAGGCCGAAGGACCTGTTCTGCGCTGTAATGTTCTATGTTCTATGACAAAAAACAATAGTTTTGAATATTCAGCTTCAGAATAAGTTGTTTCTGATTTTGATGCCACTTGTGGTTTATCATCAAGTTAATTTCATGGTAAAGAAATTAACTTAATGACAATTAACTTCTTTAAGGATAAAAGAGAACCAGTGGCATGATTTATTTAGATTTCCAGAAGGCCTTTGACAAAGTGCCACATAGGAAACTGTTAAATAAGTACCCATGGTGTTAAGGGTAAGATCCTGGCATGGATAGAGGATTGGTTGACTTGCAGTGAGTGGGGATAAAGAGGTTTTTCTCAGGATGGCAGCTGGTGACTATTGGTGTGCCTTACGGGGTCAGCGTGGGAACCACAACTTCTCATAATATACATTAACAATATGGAGGATGGAACTGAAGGCACTGTTGCAAAATTTGCAGATGATATTTCGAAGAACAGGTAGTATTGAAGAAACGGGGTGGGGGAGGCAACTGCAGAAGGACTTGGACAGGTAAGGAGAGTAGGCAAAGAAGTGGCAGATGAAGTACAATGTGGAAAAGTATGGGGTTGTGCACTTTGGATGGAGGCATAGACTATTTTTTAAATGGGAAAATGCTTAGAAAATCAGAAATACAAAGGGACTTGGGAGTTATTGTTCAAGATTCTCTTAAGGTTAACATGGAAGTTCAGTCAGCAGTTAGAAAGACAATTCAGTATTAGCACTCATGTCGAGAGGACTAGAATACAAGAGTACAGATATATCTTTGAAGCTGTGTAAGGCTCCGGTCAGAATCCATTTGGAGTATTATGAGCAGTTTTGGGCCCCATATCTAAGGAAGGATGTGTTGGCCTTGAAAAGATTCCAGGGGAAGTTCACAAGAATGATACCTGGAATCAAGAACTTGTATGAGGAATGGTTTGAGGACTCTGGGTCTGTACTTGTTGGAATTTAGAATGATGAGGGGGAAATTTATTGAAACTTACAGGATACTGAGGGGCTTGGATAAAGTGGATGTGGAGAGGATGTTTCCACTCGTAGGAAAAACTAGAACCAGAGGGCACAACCTCAGGCTGAAGGATGATCCTTTAAAACAGAGATGAGGAGGAATTTGTTCAGCGAGAGAGTGGTGAATCTGTGGAACTCTTTGCCGCAGAAGGCTGTGGAGGCTAGGTCATTGAGTGTCCTTAATACAGAAATCCCTTGATTAATAAAGGGATCAGGAGTTATGGGGATGTACATGGTTATGGAGAAAAGGCAGGAGAATGGGGATGAGAAAATTATCGGCCGTAATTGAATGGTGGAGCAGACTCGATGGGCCAAGTGGCCTAATTCTTTTCCTATGTATTATGGTATTATGGTCAAAAAATGGTGCAGTGATGAGAAACTACAGGAATATTTGCCTAATGGAGACTGCACTAGTTATCTGGAAACCCAGACAACTGCTCAAAACTTCAAGTCTCACCACAGCAGCTGGAGCAATTCAAATCCAATGAATGAATAAATCTGGCAGTTGAAGCTGATTTCAGTGATTATGAAACCATCAGATTATCATAAAAACACACTTGGTTCACTTGAGGAATGGAATGCCTACCTGGTTTGGTGACATGTGACTCCAATGACATGTTGATTCTTAACCAGCCAATGAAATAGCATAATAAGCCCCTCAGTCACAGAAAAGGTGAATAATAATAAAACCAGATGGATTTTTGATATTTATCTACCATTGGTCTAGCTGAAAAAGACACAACCTGCACAATTGATGCAGCAGTCCTCCTTACTAACACTTTGGGATTTCTGCCAAAATTTGGGAGAGCTGTCACATAGTGTATACTGCAACCTGAGATATTCACACTCAGCAAAACATACCGTACAATCAATGTCCTAGGTGTCTCCTCCACTATCAGCCTTGGGAATGTCTTGGCCAACAACAGGATAGACTAACCAGAGATGGCGGCATAGAGATGCACAACTGGGTGAGTCCTGATAACATCGCTTCTAGACTGCGTCTGCAGCATGTGCTCAGGGAGCCAACAAAAGGGAGAAACTGACTCAACTTTACCCTCCTCAATCTACCTGTCACAAAGACATTTGTTCATCACAGTTTTGGTATGTGTGACAACAACACAGTCCTTGTGGAGACAAAGATTAGTCTTCATATTGAAGACACCTTCCATCATGCCATATGCCTCCACCAAGGTACTGAAAGGGTAGATTCAAAACAGTTCTTAACATTTTAAAGCTGGGGATCAGTGTAGTATTGAAGGCCATCAGCAGATTTGTATTTAGCCACAATCATGGCCCAGCATATCCCTCACTCCATAATTACCATCAAGCCAATCAACACTGATTCAGTGGGGAGAGGATTGTTGTGCCCTATAAAAAGCTTGGCTGGGGGGAGGTAGAGAACTTAAGTAGATGAGAGGGTCATGGTGGGGACACTGCCATCTTCCCAATACCATCCCAATTGATTCTACTTTTGTTCACCCTATTAATTAAATGCCCCATCCACGATGTTGTTCCAGTATTGCTACAAAACAGGGTGTAATTTTTAAAAATTCTTTCATGGGATGTGGGTGTCGCTGGCAAGGCCAGCATTTGTTACCCACCCCTAATTGCCCTTGAACTGAGTGGCTCGCTAGGCCATTTCAGAGCGCAGCTAAGAGTCAACATCATTGCTGTGGGTCTGGATTCATATGCAAGTCAGACCGGGTAAGGATGGTCAATTTCTTTCCCTGAAAGGACATAAGTGAACCAGTTGGGTTTTTTTATGACAATAAAATAATAGCTTCATTGTCACCATTACTGAGACTAGCTTTACATTCCAAATTCATTATTTGGGTTCAAATTCTCCCATCCCTGACTTGAAACTATATTGTTGCTTCATACTGTCACTGAGTCAAAATCCTGGAACTCTGTCCCTACAACACTGTGGGCGTACATACACCACATGGACTGCAATAGTTCAAGACGGCAGCTCACTACCACCTTCTCAAAGGAAATTAGGGATAAGCAGTAAATGCTAGCTTAGCCAGTGATGCCCAATCCCATGAACAGATCAAAAAAAGATGTCCTCTCTGTAGTTTATTAGTCAACCATTTTACTTGGTTACATATGGTTGTCAGTAGTTTGAATCAGCTGACATGAAACGCTCAGGGAATTTACTGTACCTGGCTATGGATATGAAGGTACACAAATATTGACAAAAATAAAAACTTCCCATTGTTCAGGAAGACATCAGTATCTTCTATTCTCAACAGTGTCAATTTCTTTCAGTGTTAATGTTACCAGCTCTCCTGCCTGTAAGGAACCAGTTTGCCACTGATATTTATTTAGTCTAATAGACGCTGTGTCCTTTTGAACCCCAGCAGGCACAATCAATATCATCGCAACCAAAGGCTTGCTTGTAGAAAGCATTAGAACAGCACAGAAGGAAGTAAACACCATGAAAAGCTCAATGTTTATGATCTAGAATAAAGATGTGAAAGGCTGCCAAAGAGTACTATAAAATATTAAATAATCTCTAAATCAAATTCATGTTAAGGAAAGTCCGAGCAGACAAACAAAAATACAAGTTAGTGAAAAGGAAATTCTGAGCAGCTGTTAAATATTCAGAATAATCTACCTGTTTAGAGATGTCTGTTGTACTTCAGTTATAGCTTTGTTACACTCCAGCTTTTCAGTTAAAAGGCAGTGAGTTCAAATCTCACTTGACTTGAAGACAAAACCTAAGCTGACACTCCAGTGAAGTAATGAGGGAATGCTACTCCGTTTGAGATGCCATCTTTCAGATAATGTGTTCAGCCAAGGCCCTCTTTGTTCTTTCATGTTGACATCAAAGGTTGTGTGGTGTTATTCAAGAATGGGAGTGGGATGATATTTTGGTGTCTTGGCCAATATTTACTTCTCAATCAACATTACTGAAAAATAGATGATGGACTCATTGCTTTTGTGAACTGTGCATACGTGGGCTGTCATATTTCCAGCATTATAACAGTAACTGCCCTTTAAAAAATATTTCACATGTTGAAAAGTGCTTCATCTCATCCTATCATGCGATCTAAAGGCCCCATTAGTAATGGGTGCAAATCCTGTAATGGCTGCTAAATCCCACAAATAGCCAAAGGTGGGATTTGCGCTGGTGTGATTTCACGTTGAAATCTTCCCCACCCCCACTGGTGATGTAATCAGCTTATGCCCAGTGAGGGTGTGAATCTGATTTAGATTTAATTAAGTTTGAATATAATTAATGGACATGACATCATAGCATCAGCCCACAATTCACATGGGCATGAATCACTACTGGTTTTCAAAAGTGAAATCCAGGCATGCTAATCACAACAAGAGCATGGGGAGGTACCTGTAGGCCACAGGAGTTGAGGTGCATCCTGGCAGCTTTCCTGCTAAAGGCACAGCATCAAGGAAGCAATGCCACTGGAGCACATGAAGGAGGCAGTGCCAACAAGGAAACTCTGGCAAGAGGGAGGGAATCCTCCTCCATTGTGGAGAAGAGGTCCCCTTATTTATAGTGGGGGGAGGGGAAGAGAGGAGATCCCTGATGCCTGCTGGGGAGGGAAGGGGGAGGGGAAGGGGAAAGGGGTGCCCCAATATTGGCCATGCTTAGTGGAGGACCCCGATCTCTGTGAGGGAAGCTCTGATATCCATAGGATGGAGGGGAGCCTTAAATATAACTTTAAGATTCGAGGGCACTGATCTCAGAATCCAAGTGTTGCTGGTGTGTTTAGCCCCCTCCCTCTCTTCCCTCCCTGTTACTCCCCCTCTTCCCACCTCAACACCCCCTCTCGGCCCTGCAGCTTCCTCTGCAATCTTCACCAGCACTCTGACGAGCTTTTCTTCACATTGGCAACACTGAGATTCTGAGATCAATGGCCTCTGGTCTTAAAGTTATATTTAAGGCTCTCCTCCATCCTATGGATCCAATACACCCTCTAACGTTGTGAAATGCAATGTATAACTGAACATTCTTTATTTCTTCCTCAAGGCAAAAGTGACAAGCACGATTGTTTATCTAAAATATTGGAGCTGTGTTGGAAGAATTCCAGGTGGATTTTAGGAATTTTTGCCCTGGTTGTTCAATCATCTTTCAATGTGGGAGCTTCAATATGAGTCTTGTTCTTTGACTTTACTACAGTCTTTCCTGACATACTGCTGTATGAATCATGCTTGGATTGTCATGATCCACCTGACTAGTATTCTAAATGTTTGTGCTAAACAATCATTTGTTGCACAGAAGGCTGCCCTTCGACCCATTGTGTCAGTGTCCACTCTCTTGCCCAATCTCCATAGCTTGGAAAGTTCACTTCTTCAAGTGCCCCATCTGATTTTCTTTTCAATGTATTTATTATTTCTGATTCCACCCTGGTGGCCGGCAAGTTCCAGCTCGTTATCATTCAGTGCATAAGAGAGCTCTTCTTTAATTCCCCCTGCTTCTCTTGGTCAAATCGTTAAATCTGTGTCCTATGTCCTTGTGTATATATCCATGTTAAATCTATCACAATCTTCTTCACCGCCATCAAATTTCCCTTTGATGTCCTTTAGGAGAACAAATCCAGACTTCCAAACTGTTTTTTAAATTTATTCTCCCATGGGATATGGGTGTCACTGGCTAGGCCAAGCATTTGTTGCCCATCCCTAATTGTTATTGAACTGAGTAGCTTACTAGGCCATTTTGGAACACTGTTGGGAGTCAGCCACATTACTGTGGGTTTGAAGGAGATCCAACTAATTGTGGACAGCAGATTTCCTTCCATAAAGGGCATAGTGAACCAGGAGAGTTTTTCAACAATTGTCAATAGTTTCATGGTCACTGTTCTATAGTAGTTTTTTGATCCCAGGTTTAACAATTGAATTTAAACTCTGCAAGCTGCCAAAATGGAGTTTGAACCCAGGTCCCTCGAGCATTAATTGGGCCTCTGGATTCCTACTCCAGTGACATATCCAATACACTAAACTAACCTTGTAATGGAAACCTCCCATCCTTGGAACTATTCTGGGAACTTTTCTTTTCACCATCTCAAGGACTTTAAAGTCCCTCCTAAAGTGTGGTCACTGACAGTGATACTTCAATTGAGGACTAATCAGACCTTTGTCAAATTTCAACATAACTCCCCTGTTTTTTGTGGTCAATGCTTCTATTTATGAAGCTCAGAATTTCTTTTCTTTTTTACTTTCAGGTGTCCTGCTTGGATGATTAACCAAGTTATGTAACATAGAACATTACAGCACAGTACAGGCCCTTCAGCCCTCGATGTTGTGCCAATCAATGGAACAAATCTAATGACCTTCTAACCTAAACTATTCCAATGTTATCCATATGCCTATCCATTGACCATTTGAATGGTCTTAAAGTTGGCGAGTCCACAACTGCTGCAGGCAGGGCATTCTACCTTACTACCCTTTGAGTAAAGAACCTACCTCTGACATACACCCTATAATTATCACCCCTCAAATTAAAGCTATGTCCTCTCGTGTTAGCTATCACCAACCGAGGAAAAAGGCTCTCACTGCCCACCCTATCTAATTCTCTGATCATCTTGTATGCCTCAATTAGATCACCCCTCTTAACCTTCTCTCTAACGAAAACAAGTTCCTCAGCCTTTCCTCATAAGACCTTCCCACCACACCAAGCAACATCCTGGTAAACCTCCCCTGTACCCTTTCCAGTACTTCCACATCTTTCTTATAATGCAGCAATCAGAACTATACACAATATTCTAAGTGTGGCCGTACCAGAGTTTTGTACAGTTGCAACATGATCTCTTGGTTCTGAAATTCAATTCCTCTCCGAAAAAAGCTAACACACCATACGCCTTCTTAACAACCTTATCAACCTGGGTGCCATCTTTCAGGGATCTATGCACGTGTACACCGAGATCTCTCTGCTCATCCACACTACCAAGAGTTCTTCTATTAGCCCTATATTCTGTAATCCTGTTACTCTTTCCAAAGTGAATCACCTCACACTTTTCTGCATTAAACTTCATTTGCCACCTCTCAGTCCAGATCTGCAGCTTATCCATGTCTCTCTGCAAACTTTAACATCCATCCTCACTCCGACTTTAGTGTTGTCCACAAATTTACTAACCCATCCTTCTACACTCTCATCTAAATCATTTATAAAAATGACAAACAGCAGTGGCCCCAAAACAGATCCTTGTGGTACACCACTAGTAACTGAACTCCAAGTTGAATATTTCCCATCAACTACCACCCTCTGTCTTCCATCAGCTAGCCAATTCCTGATCCAAACTACGAGATCACCCTCAATCCCATGCATCTGTATTTTCTGTAGTAAGTTATGCAACAAGTTTGACTATACTGGTTCTCCATTTTGTATTTAATTTCTTTTCAATGTCATCTTCAGTACCACCTGTTAAACCTTTGATGAGCACAATCTCTTTGACAAATTGTGAGGTAAAATATATGTTCTCTATGTTTGACATTAAAAGAATGCTTGTTATCTGGTGAACTACAAGAAATCTAGACAGCTATTGAAGAGAGGGAAATGGCCACAACCATGTACTGCTGACATATAAATTTTATAAAATTAGCCAACTATGAGCTGGGTCAATGAGCATTGAGTAAAATGGAAAGAATGCTGGTTGCAAATTTCATTCAGTCTTTGTGATCAGAGATTTGCTGTGTAAACTTCAGTTTGCAGTTCACCTGTTTGCATGTTAATGCTGCCTTCAGCTTTTCATCATGGTCTCACTGCAAAATGCTCCAGCTTTTATTATATGCAAACTTTCTGCTTTTTGCTCTCATTTGTTCCTATTTGCTCTGTGACCTTTTGCACCCTGCACTATTCCCCAGAGTAATGATTGCAAAGCATCAAAGGGAATGAGAAAATGAGGGTATTTATAACATATTTTCTGTTTTTATTTTTCTTTTATCTTCTTTCCCGACCGATACAGATGAAGCAAATTTAGAATAACTTAGCTTTTCCTAGACTTTCCAAATTTTAGATATATCACTGTTTCTAGTTCTTATTTCCAGATAGTGAGGCGGCTTGCCATAGATATGTTTGCGGACGATTGTCCAGAGCTCTGATTTGTCTTCTGTCTCTAAACGGATTATTAGTTATTTGATAGTCCATAGTTGATCACCAGCCTGCACAATTTTCATTTCAAGTTCTTTATGCTTACTGCTCTGAAATTTCTCTGACTGATGAGAGTGGTTACGGATATGCCGCACAGAAACAGGAGTTGATTTATGAAAGATCCTGCTTGCTGCCTTCTGCCTTCACAATGCTAATTTCAACCCATGGAAAATAATAAGTTCATAACATAAAAAGTAGGAGTGGGTGTAGGCCAACAAGAGTAGCCCATAATACTATGGTGAGGATAAAGGAGTTGTAAACAAACTTTAAGGGAGCCAAAATAATCCCTTTTCTAATACCTTGCGCTGCCTCTTGACTTTATGCCTTGCCTTCCAATAGTAGTACTAAAGTCCAAATATAATACAAATAACCTTACTTTATTTGATATAGAAACAATGGAACTAGAGTGGATCATTGAGCCCCTTGACTTTATTCCATGATTCAGTTAGATGGTGACTGATTTGTATTTGAATGTTATTTATCCACTGTAATACTAAAGCTCTTCCTAAACCTTGCCGAACAGAATGCTTCAATCTCAGAATAAAAATATAAGACTTGTCAGAGCAAATGCCCATTGAGCCTAAACAAGCCCAGTTCAGTTTCACACTATTGCAAGATGTTTACAATGCAGAAATAGGCCGTTCGGCCCATCACTATAATTCTCACCAATTTTTACAGATGCACCATAGAAAGCATCTTTTTTTGGTTATATCACAGCTTGGTATGTCTCCTGCTCTGTCTAAGACTGCAAGAAACTGCAAAGGTTTGTGAACATAGTCCATGCCATCATGCAAATCAGCTTCCTGTCCAGTTAATCTGTCTTCACTTATCGTTGCCTTGGAAAAGCAGCCAGTGTAATCAAGGGCCCCACCTTCTCTTCCACCTTCTTTCTTTCAAGAAAAAGATACGAAAATCTGTGAACACCTGTCAACCGACTCAAGAACAGCTTCTTCCCTGCAGCTCATCAGACTTTTCAATGGACCTCCCATATATTAAATTGATCTTTCTCTACCGAAAAAATTTCAAGCGTTGAATTTGCATAAAAGCTGGAGTAAATCCTGCTGGTTTCTTCAGCGGGAGTTTCAAAATTAATCTTCCACACTCTGCATTGTAGAGTGCACTAGCGTGAATGTCATAAAAAGTCAGCGGTGGGACCACCAGCATAGCGCTGAGCAGACCACTGTGTATTTACCAATCTCAGTAAGAAGTCTGACAACACCATGTTTAAGTCCAACCAATTTACTTGATAGTAAACTCGCAAGCTTTCGGGATTTGCCCCTTCGGAACAAAGTGTTGTCAGACTTGTAACTGCGTTTACCGCAGTCCAACGCTGGCATTTCTGCATCATTTGCCAATTTGTCAGTGCTGAGATTGACATGGACAGTAGCCCCACATTGCTGACCTCCTAGTTGCTGGCTAGCTCAATGTGCTCCTGAACATATCGAGGCCAGCCTCAACTAAAGCAGTGCAGCGAGCTGGGGGAATTGCCACCCCACCCCTGAATTTATAACTGCAACACTACATTTTGCATCCTCTCCTTTCCTTGTCCCCTATGCAGTTTACAAACAATATTTTTGCCTGTATAGCAACATGTATCCCAATATATGTGACAATAATAAATCAAATCAAATCAGTGTGTTTGCACCAGCTCCCAGCATTTCACTTAGTGCAATTCTCCTGCCTTCTCCCCATAACTTCGAAAATTGTTTCTTTTAAATAATTACCTAATTTCCTTTTAAGTGCCTTAATTGAACCCATGTTTCCAGTCAGTGCATTCCGGATCCAAACCATTTTTGGTGAAAAAGTCTTTTCCAATAGTGCTTTTGCTTCTTCTGAAAATTATTTTAAATCTGTGCATTCTCATTCTCAATCCTTTTACGTGTGAGAACAGTTTTGCCCTATTTATTCTGTCCAGACCCTTAAGATTTTGAATATTTCTTTAAAATCTCCCATCAGCCTTCTTTTCTTCAAGTGAGAGCCCCAACCTCTCCAATCTGTTTTCATAACTGAAGCTTCTCATCTCTGGAACCATTCTTATAAACCTCTTCTGCACTCCAATGCATTCACATTGTTCTTATAGTGTGGCATCCAGAAATATACACAATGCTCCAGTTGAGATCAACTGGTATCTTATATCATGTCAAGTTAAAGGGTGTGGAATTATGGGTAATGTATTGAGATAGATAAAAAGCTAGTTAGCAGATAGGAAGTAAGAGTTGGCGTAAATGGGTCTTTTTTGATTGGCAAGTAGTGACTAGTGGGATACTGCAGAGACCTGTGCTTGAACCTCAGTTGTTCACATTATATATTAAAGATTTAAAAGAGGGAGCTAAATGTATTATCTTTAAGATTGCAGGTAATATAAATTTGGGTGGGAGAGTGAGCTGTGAGGAGGTTGCAGTGATGCTTCTGCATGATTTGACAAGTTAAGTGAGTGGGCATATGCATAGTAGATGCAATATAATGCGGATAAATTTGAAGTTATCCGCTTAGATAGCAAAAATATGAAGGCAGATGATTATTTGAAGGGTGTAATTTATGAGAGATTAATTATATCCTCAGAATATTTTCAAATAATTTCCTTACCATTGATGAATATGCAAAGATTATCAGCCCAGACAATATTCCAGCAATATAGCAAAGAGCAAAGAGCAACACAGCACGGGAAACAGGCCCTTCGGCCCAACGAGCCCGCGCCGTCGTCATAACTTTATAGTGACAATTCCATTTTCCTATTCTAATTTTAGGTTATTCCTAATATGGAAGAATCTCAATATAGGGACAATTTGTTTCCCAATCAGCCTAAGAGCGAATTTTTGGGATGTGGGAGGAAACCGGAGCACCCGGAGAAAACCCACGCAACCACGGGGAGAACGCGCAAACTCCCGCAGACACCGGCCCAATTCCAAGTGTCTGCACAGCTACAGCGATAGTCACTGAGCTGTCATGGTGCCCTTCAGATGGTCCAGATAAAGCACTCATTTACGACATGAAGCACCAGGCAACCCATGAATCAACATCCAAGAGCTGTCCTCGCACCACCTGCCGAATGCATGCTCCTTGTTGGTCAAGTTGGACCGAATTACCTGTGGAAAAAAAAGTCATAGTTAAACAGTCCTACTATATCCCTCTATCTGCATACCGCTCATGTGGCTGTCCAAGAGACCCTTAAACAGCCCTAGCATGCCTGCTCCCACCACCTTACTCAGCAGTGCATTCCACACCCCCACTACCCTTTGTGTGAAAAACTGCCCTCTAATATTCGTCTTATACATAGCCCCCCTCACCCTAAGGCCATGACCCCTCGTCCTATCCATTTCTGAAGGTGGAAAAAGTTTACCACCATTTACTCTATCTATACTCCTTATAATCTTATACACCTCTATTAGATCCCCTCTAAGCCGACGTCTTTCAAGGGAAAACAACCCCAGTCTATTCAATCGTTCCTCATAAGACAGTCCTTCCATACCAGGCAGCATCCTGGTAAACCTCCTCTGCACTCTCTCCAAGGACTCCACATCCTTCCGATAGTACGGCGACCAGAACTGGACGCAGTATTCCAAGTGAGGCCTAACCAACGTTCTATACAATTGCAACATCAAACTCCTACTCTTGTATTCTATACCCTTTTCTATGAAAGCTAACATACTATACGCTTTCTTTATCACCTTCTCCACCTGTAAAGACACCTTCAGAGACTTGTGAACCTGCACCCCCAGGTCTCTCTGCGTCTCTATACTCCGAATAGTTTTACCTTTTATCCTATAACTCTCTTCTACATTTTTCCGGCCAAAATGCATCACCTAGCATTTATCCAGATTAAATTCCATTTGCCATCTATCTGCCCAGTCTACCAACCTGTCTATGTCCTGTTGTATTGCCTAGCACTGCTCCTCTGTACCCGCCAATCCAAACATCTTAGTGACATCAGCAAATTTGCTGATCTCACCACCTACCCCAATTTCCAAGTCGTTTATGTAAACCACAAATAGAAGAGGATCTAGTACTGAGCCTTGTGGCACTCCACTAGTGACAGGCCTCCAGTCGGAAAAAGAGCCTTCCACTACTACCCTCTGTCTCCTCCTCCCGAGCCAGTTCTCGACCCATCTACATACCCGGCCCTGTATCCCATGCGCCTTCACCTTCTCTATCAGTCTACCATGAGGAACCTTGTCAAACGCCTTACTGAAATCCATGTAGATGACATCAACAGCATGTCCTTCATCAACTGTTCTTGTCACTTCTTCAAAAAATTCCACTAGGTTTGTAAGACATGACTTCCCCTTGACGAAGCCATGCTGCGTATCCCTGATCAGATCGCAGCGCTCCAGATGCTCATACATCCTGTCCCTGAGGATCCTCTCCATTAGCTTACCTAATATTACTGAAGACGTGCTCTAGAACTAACAGTAGCCTTAGTCCAGTCGTTCCAGTACAGTTACAACACTGACATTTACCTGACAATATGGAAAATTGCCGAGGTATATTCTGCTTCTAAAAAGCAGGACAAATTCAAATGGACCAATTATCACCCAATCAGTTTACTCCCAATCAGCAAAGTGTGTTGTTGACAATGTTGTCAAGTGGCAGTTACTCAGATACAACCTGCTCACTGACATTTCAGTTTTGGGTTTGGTTTCTTTGTGATGCCTTCTGTGTGACTTCAACAGGCTGCTTGCATCCCTCTCAAAACTGCTGAGATACTTCTAACTATTGCCCTCTGCTAAAGACTGCTCCACTTGCGTCCGTGCAGGAGCAGACTCTATCGTCAGGAGATAAGGAAGCATGCTGTCCAGGTACTGGCTGAAAAGTGGGAGTACTTTTGCAATTTGGTTTCTGCCAAGACCATCCAGAATCTGAGCTAGTCCAAACATAGAGCAAAGAGCGGAACTCAAGAAGTGAAATGAGAGTGACTGCCTTTGTCATCAAGGGAACATTTGATTTGAACGTAGCATGAAGGAGCCCTAACAAAATTGGAGTCAACAGAAAACTTGGTTATTTTACACTTAATCTCCTCAGCTAGGTCATTAGAATAGATTGAAAATAACTAACGCCCAGGTACTGATCTTTGATTTGATTTATTATTGTCATATGTATTAACATACATGTGACAATAATGCACTATACAGATAAAACAGTATTCATAGAGAAGGAAATGAAAGAGTGCAAAGTATGGTGTTACAGTTATTGCTAGGGTGTAGAGAAAGATCAACTTAATGCAAGGTAAGTCCATTTAAAAGTCTGACAGCAGCAGGGAAGAAGCTGTTCTTGAGTTGGTTGGTATATGGCCTCAGACTTTTGTATCTTTTTCTCGAAGGAAGAGGTGGAAGGGAAAATGTCCGGGGTGTCTGAGACAGCAGGAGGTGTAGACAGAATCAATGGATGGGAGGCTAGTTTGCATGATGGATTGGGTTCCATGCATGACCTTTTGTAATTCCTTGTGGTCTTAGGTAGAGCAGGAACCATGCCAATCTATGATATAACCAGAAAGAATGCTTTCTATGGTGCATCTGTAAAAGTTGGTGAGAATCTTCGCTGATATGCCAAATTTCCTTAATCTTCTGAGAAAGTAAAGGCATCAGTAGGCTTTCTTAACTATAGTGTCAGCATAGGGGGACCAGGACATGTTGTTGGTGATCTGGACACCTAAAACCTTGAAGCTCTCAACACTTTTTACTTCATCCCCATTGATGTAGATAGGGGCATGTTCTGCTTTATGCTTCCTGAAGTCGATCACAATTTCCTTTGTTTTGTTGACATTGAGAGAAAGATTATTGTTGACACATCAGTTCACCAGATTCTCTATCTCATTCCTATACTTTGTCTCATCATTGTTTGAGATCCAACCCACTACGGTGATGTCACAGCAAACTTGAAAATTGAATTGGAGGAGAATTTGGTCGCACAGTCATAGGTGAATAAGGAGTCTAGTAGGGGGCTGAGAACACAAACCTTGTGGGGTATCTGTGTTGAGGATGTTTGTGGAGGTGGTGTTGTTGCCTATTCTTACTGATTGTGGTCTGTGAGTTAGGATCCTTATGGCATTAATATATGACTATCTTTCTGAGTTGTTAATAAAGCTAAAATGAAGTAAGCTTAGATACAGTTGTGAATGCAACTGTACAAGCTCCTGCATTGTGACACTTACCTTACAGAAAAAAACATGTACAGACATAAAATGAATGCAAAGTATACCAGTTTAGGAGTGACACAACTTGCTCCAACTCTATGCAAATGTCCGTTCTACTTCTAAATTCATGGATTCTATTTTTTAGGAATCTGGCTCAGATATTTAGAAATTTTTTTGTGAAGAACAGAGCTACATATAAATATGAGGGAAAGTATGAAAAATAGGAATAGGAGTAGGCCATCCTGCCCTTCGAGCCTGCTCCACCATTTAATATAATCATGGTCAATCCTTCACCTCAATGTAATACTCCCATGTTCTCCCCAAAGCCCCTAATGCCTTGACAGTCCAGAAATCTACCTATTTCTTTCTTAAATGTATCCAGTGATTTGGCCTCCACAGTCTTCAATGGTAGAGAATTCTACAGGTTCACCACCCTCTGAGTGAAGAAGTTTCTCCTCATCTCAGTTCTAAATGGCCTACCATGTATCCCTGAGACCCATTGTTCTAGACACACCAGCCAGGGGAAAAAACACCCCTGCATCCAGTCAGCCCAGCCCTGTCAGTTTCAACTAAATTCCCTCTCATCCCTTTAGATTCTAGTGAATATGGGCCTAGTTGACCCAATCTCACCTCATAGGACAATCCTATCTTCCCAGGATATTTGTCAAAAGCTAATTGGGCAAAATTAGCACAATGGCACAGTGGTTAGCACTGCTGCCTTACGGAGATCTAAGTTTAGTTCCGGATTCAGGTCACTGTCTGTGTGGAGTTTGCATGTTCTCCCCGTGTTTGCAAGGGTTTTCTCTAGGTGTTGTGGTCTAAAGTCCAAAGTTGTGCGAATTAGACTGAATAGCTAAATTGACTGTACTGTAAGGGGATTAGCAAGGTAAATATGTGGGGTTACAAGAATAAAGCCTGGGTGGGATTGTGGTCAGTACAGACTTGATGGGCCAAATTGCCTCCTTCTGCACTCCAGAGATTCTCTGATTCTCTGAAAATTATCCCATGCTATTTTAAAACACAAAAGCTTAATGCATTTAACCACATTTCTTTAAGGGAGGTTTAATTTATTCAAACTAAAATTGTGATTTCATACAATAAGCCTGACTTGTGCATTCAATTCAAATCCAAGTTGAAGCTGTTTAACTCATTATTATTCACTACTTTGAATGTTTCCGCAAAGATGAGTAATGAAAGTCACAGGAGAAAGATTTGCAGGCAAATTTTGAAAAAAATGCTTTAAAAAAGTGCTTATCCTGTGTTTAGCCCTTCAAACACATAAGTCAAGATTTTAAATATGAATTTTGAATTCTGACTTAAAATACTCGTTAACCACAGAGCATCTTCAAATAATCAATCATCTTCTGTGCCCCTCTGTTTGTCCCTGATGTTCTTCCAGGTCAGTTCAAATTGGATTCAGCATCAAGTATGTTCATCAGCTTCATTGTATTGATGCTGAATCAATGGGCTCAAGAAATCAAAATAAGGGTTGGGGACAGAACTTCTAAATGGGCCACAGTAGAGCTAATTCCCACACAGCCTCTCAAATCCAATAACCGACTCATATAAAAAATAAAAGAAGGATTTCTCTATTGTTTTATACCAAGTATTCATTGCTGGACAAACTTATTATACATTTTAAGATAATGGAATTTTCCCATCCTGCCCATCATGGGAATCGTAGCAGGCGAGACACAGGCTATGCAAAGCTCTATAGGCCACGGATGGGATTCTCCGGCATTGGGATGAACAAGGCCAGACAATCCCACCCAGAATGTTCAATTAAATATAGGGCGGGATGTTTGCTTATTCACACAGGCTGCCGGCTGGGGAAATCCGTGTGCAGCTCACCGGCTGTACAGGTAGCTTTTCTCATGACATTGTACAGCAATCTGTGCAAAAGGAAATGGAGGCATGGCCCAAACCGTCATACTGGTGGGACAACACTGGGCAAAGCGCTGGCAACATCAGGAATCCCGAGACTGGCATACCTTTTAAAAATTGTGCCTCAATCTCCGATTTAAAAAAAACAATCTCCCCTACACACACGGAGATCTCCCCACCACACCGTGCCCCCCACCATAAACAGTCCCACATAAGACACATTCCCTCCAGAAAAGTGCAAAGGAAACCTCCCCCACAGACATGGAGAAGACACGCCATACTTCTTCACATGAATGAGAGGAACTCCCCCCCAACCCCCCACCTTCCAACGGAGCTCCCCAGTGGGATCTCCAGCACTTTCCCTTGACATTGCCCCCTGGCATTTGGCAGTGCCGGGGCAGTGCCAAGTAACTGCCCTGGCACGTCCCTCTGCCCCAGACACTATCGTTATCTGTACGCCCCCATGCTTGGTTGTCATTTTTAAAGACTTGCTGTAGAACTCATTCATTTGATTGATGGTGGTGAGGGGGCTCAGTCCAATGTGGGAGGCGGAGCATATGGCAGGGGAGCCCTTTAATAACATTATAATATATTTAATTGAGGTTTGTAGCCATTCTGGATGGGAAGGGGAAAATCTGAAAATGAGATCTCGCCAGTGTGATTCTCCTTTTCTGACAGTCAGAGAATTTTGTGCCCACATCATTGTTTGCAGGTGCAAAATCCCCGCTATAATACTTGATGTTCAGTATTTGTATCAAAAGTTGGTTTACAATGAGAACAAATTGCAGAAGTGATATTAGGGAGGTGTTTAATCAGATGGCTACCCAGAAAATACAAATAAAATTGCAATTAGTCAACAAAAAAGAAATCAAATGCAGATGATCAAGTTGGCTTCTCCAGTGCTACTAAACAGTTATAAAAACAGTAGAGATTTTCAATGCAAATATTTGGATTGTAAAAATGGTATTGGGATCACTAAAATCTCTTATTTATTGAAATTATTGATTTGTTAATATGCACAGTGCCCTGTAAATTATTGTGGGTTTAAACTGCACTTCAAGATTTTAGTTGACATGCAAGCAAGTGCAACATTGTTGGAGGCACTTATGAGTTTTAGTGCACATAATCCGTTAATCTCAATCAGGCTTCATCGCCTCTGGATTCTGCGCCATTCACCATCCACATTACCCTCAACCGTGTCTTGTTCACAGTCTTTCTATCTGTCTTCACGCACAGCAAGCTGGTTCACAATAAGAAGGAGAGAACCCAGAACCTTGGTGGAGGACCTGAGCTCAAGGTTCCCATGGACTTCAAGCCATAGAGCTGGCCAAGAGAAAATAGACTGTGCTTGCTCTGATAGTGAGGTTGGCGGCACATATCAAACTGAGGACCCTGCACTACAGCATCCATCAGATAACCATATCATGAGTGATTCCTCATGTTTCACAGTCACTTGTAATGCATTAATCAATTCTTTTGTTTCACAACTATTTGTCAGGGAAGCTGCCAGGAGCATCACTGAACCAAACCCTCAACTCAGCCCTGACAACATCTTGACTGAGGAACATGAGGACAGTGTCAGAGACATACACCTCAGCAGCATTTAGATCTAGAGTAGCTTTGGTATCACAGTCTGGTGAGCACAGTGCACTATCTGATCCATGGCACGTGAAGGCAGAGACATCTGCGGCCAACATCAATTGGAGAATTCCTGGAGGCCAGGGGCCTGCCCATGAGTCTCTGCTCTCAATCCTAAATCAATCCAAGACACCTGTTTATTCTTCAAAGCATCAGGGCAATGTGAGCATCTGTGCCACGATGCAGTGTCATTTGCAAGTTTCTGGGTGAAGTTAGAGGATTAGCAATGCCTGTGGTCAGTTTGATCCAGGGTAGAGGAGAGGTGTCCTTGAGGATCCTCAGCATAGAGGCTCATTCTTTTCCTGAATCAGCTAGCAATGAGGGCCTTACAGGTATGTTCTCAGTTTGGAACTATCCTCTCTGTTGGCGAGCTCTTCAGTGTGTTTTCCCCTCCCTATAACACCCTCCCCCAGTCATGTGTCTCAGTGCAACCTTCCATGCTTGTTACCCCCAATGGAGCCCTTGTTCTGCAGCCCCTTCCCTTCCCTCAGTCCTATCCGCATCTTTCCCCAATGGAGCCCTTGCTCTATAACACAGAAAAAGCTACCTTTGGCTTAATATGCTGTAGTAACTGTAGAGATTGCCTGTGCGTATACAGCATGTTGCTCTCAGAAGCCTGGTGCTGATGCCTGTGAGTGCTGCGTGATACAAGGTTCAAATGAACCAACCTTGGAGAACTGAGTGAAGTACAAGTTGCCAGCTGCACATCCCTCAAAGTTGTGAAACATGTTGTTCTAATTGCACACTGATGTGGGCTCTTAATCCAGTATGGACGGGTGATTCTGATAAGCAAGCACCAAAATGAGATGCTGATTTATGCTAATTATATTCACAATATTGGGTGGCAGCCTGCCTTGTTGGTTAAAACACACAATTGCTTCCTTGTTTCGCGTTGTTGTAAATCCGTTTTTGGGTCTTCCTGTGAGATTTTGCTTTTGCGCCCACCGTGAAGCCCACTGCGATCAGAAGCAGAAAATCCAACCAACGTGTCTTGGAGACATCCAAGGTCAGGATCTGATCATCACTATATGTGACTCTCTGAGCAGCAATCTCAGCATACACAGCTCCCACAGAGCTGACCATGACACAGTTCACTCCCTGCTGTGCACCAGAGCAAGGATACAACCCAAGAAGTTTTATCATTCAAAGCAAAAGTGCCGTCCTTCTATTAACATCAGCCATACTGTTGACCCGGATAAAACCAAAGCACCTCCTGTAATTCTTTAATCAGAATTTCCCTTATTCATTTTCGTTAAGATTCACTTCAGTTTTTCCTCACCATGTTCCCATATTAATTCTGTATCTATTATATTCCAAACTGTCTTGCATCTGCATGCCTATCCATCCTTCCAATCTTCATCTCCTTCTCACACGTTCTGTACTTTTATCACCAACTTTAAATGTTATTCATCATGCAGAGGGGAGGGGGAAGGAGAATATCCTTCACCATCTTTTCTGGTATTCCTTTCCACAACATTCCTAATCATTTGTTCCAGCATTTTATCGCACAAGTGTAGTTCTGCAAGTTTTTAGCATTTGATTGCAGACAGATTAAATATCATCTGGACAATTGCCTAACACTATTGCACAGACTCACATAGGTATGGGTTACCACTGAACCATTCTCAAGACCTTTAGTTATCTCGGGGCAAGAGCTCCTTATCCCACATCTTATTGTTTGTTTTTAACCATTCTCTCTTTTCCTAGTTCATGAGTGAGGTGATTTGAAAATAATTTGGTTGACATGGTTTCCAGAGTTTGGTTTCCTCTTTCTGCAATCATTGATAATTGGGGGTGATGAGAAATATAGGGTTGGTGTTAAATGCCATTTTATGTTGTAAAAACCAAGGGTGGAATTCTTTGGCCATTTATACTGCGAGGATTCTTCAGAACCACCAGCAGTGTGCCCCTGCCCACAGGTTCCTGACAGCATGGAATAGCTTCAAGGGGAAATCCTGGAATCACAGGATACTACAGTGTACAAGGGGCCCATCGAGTCTGCATCGATGCATGAAATGTCCTGACCTGCCCCCTAACCCCACTTGCCAGCCCTTGGCCCAGAGCCTTGAATGTTATGGTGTGCCAAGACAGAAATCCTATTGACAGGGACTAAAGAAGCCCAGTGAATGGCACATTGTCTCCTCCTGCCAAGAAGCACGTGGCTGGGAGATCAGAGAATCCTACCTCTACTCAGTAGATGTGATTTCTGATTACAATCAGGTTGGATTGGCATTCCCCACCTGCAGACCACTTCACTCAGTAACATTCCTTATTATTTTGCAGGAGTGCTGCAAATTTTAAATTATTGGCATGTTTTAAGTACAAATGTTTCAAACAATACATGACTTAAAAGATCCCATAGCTTTAATTTTATTACATTATTGTCTGTTTTGATGTTTCAAATTTGGTAAAAAGAAGTGACAATAAAATTGAAAATTGCAGAATTATTTTTTTTTTCTTTCCTTTTGCTCTTGTTCCTGTTTAGGTGGCACAGTGGTTAGCATTGCTGCTTCACATTGCCAGAGATCCAACTCAATTCCCGGCTTGGGTCATTGTCTGTGCGGAGTTTGCACATTCTCCCTGTGCCTGCATGAGTTTCCTCCGGGTGTTCCAGTTTAGTCCCACAGTCCAAAGGATGTGCTGGTTAGGTGTATTGGCCATGCTAAATTCTCCCTTAGTGTACCCGAACAGGTGGTGGAGTGTGGCGACTGGAGGATTTTCACAGTAGCTTCATTGCAGTGTTAATGAAAGTCTACTTGTGACACTAAAAAATAAATATTACAACTTTAGTAATTTTTTATTTTTGCGGCATGGGTTTTCATTTCTGCAGTAGAAAAGAGTGTTGGAGTATCAATACTCATTCAGTTAATTGGTCCTGTTTGAGTTGAGAGGCACAGATGGAGAGATGCATTCTGAACTATTTATAGGGATGATATAGTCAAGAGTGAAGAGTAAATCCTAACCTTTGCTCCCATGTTTCCTTCGAACACTTCCCCTGCATAGGGTGTTGGTGAGATCGTACCTGCAATATTGTGTTCAGTTTTGATCTCCTTATTTGAGAAAGGATATGGTGGCATTGGAGGCAATTCAGAGGAAGTTCACCAGATTTTGATTCCAGAAATGAAAGGGTTGACATATGAAGAGAGATTGAACAGTTTGAGCTTGTACTCGCTGGAGTTAAGAAAGATGAGAGGAGATCTGATGGAGGTATATAAAATTTTAAGAGAGATTGGTTAAAGTAAATGTTAACCAAATATTTCCTCTTATGGCGCAATCTCGAACAAGAGGTTACAGCTATAGTTTGACAGGGGAAGATTTAAAACTGAAATGAGGAGGAACTACTTATTTGCAGGGAGTGGTGAATTTATGGAACTTGCTGCCCAATAGCAAGGTGGATTCTGAATCATCAAAAAGGAAATAGATATATTTCAGATTTAAAAAAAGGGAGAGAAGGATATGGGGAGCAGGTGGGGAAGTGCATTTGAGACCAGGGAGAGATCAGCCATAATCTGATTGACTGTCAGAGTAGGCTCAAAGGCCTAGATTTGCTTACCTCTAATTCCATTGCTCCTATGTCAGATGAACATGCGAGCTTTTCTTTCAGTCATTTGCTCTCGTGCATTGTCTCTTGTTTAAAAGCTTTAAAAGGGCAGTATGGTGGCCCTGTGGTTAGCACTACTGCCTCACAACATCCAGGTTCTATTCATGGCTTGGGACATTGGCTGTGCGGAGTTCATATGTTCTCCCCATTTCTGTGTGGGATTCCTCCGGGGGCTCCGGTTTCCTCCCAGAAAGACGTGTTGGTTAGGTGCATTGGCCATGCTAAATTCTCCCTCAGAGTACCTGAAGAGGCGCCGCAGTGTAATGACAAGGGGATTTTAACAGTAACTTCATTGCAGTGTTAATGTAAGTCTACTTGGGACAATCATAAATAAACCTTAAATAAAGTCTCTATCATCCCGGATATCACTTCAGGTGAGAAGCAAGGTTGAGAAGATTGGAGAATTCATGAATAACTTCTGCCGGTATGGGAATTGAACCCACGCTCTTGGCGCTACCTCCTCTCGTGCAGAAGTTATGTTAATGGTCATCCTCTCAAGTTCCATGTTGATCGTAGCTGTCCTACATGCATTATCGATATGCTGCAAGGCATCAATTAATCCCGTACATTTGGAGTTACTGTTCCAGATTGCATATTGAAGAGTTGGCATCTTCTTGCTTTTTGTTTGTTCTGTTGTTTGTCTTGTCCATACAAGATACAAAGTTTATGGACTCTTAAACTCCTTTGTTTGAGTTAATGTTGGCGAGGCCCATATTTTTAGATTGAGGCATTATTGCATAGGTTTGTTTGTACAAAATTCTGATAATTGATTAAAGCTACAATAAAAAATCAGTTAGGGGGCCAGTTCGCTCAATGGCCAATACATGGTTCAGAATAATGCCAGTACAGCTTCAATTCCTGTTCAGGCCAAAATAGATTTGTGACCTGCCTCCTGAGAGTGGAAGGCAATGGCAAACTATCACTAATAAAAGCTGCCAAGAAAACAGTTCAGTATGAAGCATCAGCAGACAATGAGCCAAACTTGCCTTCGGGCGGAGAATGAATGAATGAGGTGATCAGTTAACAGGATGACCAGTGAATGGTAGTGACCTTAATTAGGATTCAGACCTAAGGCTTTAGTGGAAACAATTGGCTTAAATATTATTTTAGAGGACGTTTCTTAATATGAAGGAAGCAAAGCTTCTAGGTAGTATTTAATGTTCATTCATATGTAAAAAGGGACATGATAACTAGATTATTTGAAAAAAATAGAGGCCAAGGCCAGGGAAATAGGCTTTAAATTGCATCATGTATATTATGGCACTATTCACATTCTTCCATGTAATGTGTAGAATGGTTGACATCAGTAACATGGAATTTATTTACTTGGATTTCACGAATGTTTTCGCTTTTCTTGTAACTCTAATGCTGATTGATAGATTTTCTGTTCTGAAACAATATTTTTTCATCTAATTTGTTTTGCTTTAGCTGACCTTGAGGTGAAACAAACAGAAGACGTATTCCCTCAATTGAATGCCAGGTCCGAGGTGTTTCTCTTGCATCATCAGATCAATGAAAAGTAAATAGCCTACACTTCTTGTTTCACAGTGCAGTATTGATCTTTCTTCAGCTTTTGCTTCCCATTTTTCCCTGCGTCTTGTGTCTTTCAACCCTTGGGACTGAAGTGATTGCCATAGATTGGACAAGCTAACAAGCACATTATGATGACCTGTATTTTGTGACACAATCGCACATACAAGCATTGGTATAAAGCTTGCACTGCTTTGTGTTAAGATAATGGTGCCATTTTGTAATGGCACAAGGAAGACTACAATAAAGCAACTGGGAGAGCGTGTCTTGAGCTCTAAATCTGTGTCCAACTTTATCCTTTTAGCTGGAACCACACTTACTAAGGAGTCTGTCCTCCGGGAAAGTGAGCCAGGTAGCTTGTGGAGAACGCCATACACTCTTCGCTCTAGAGAATGGAAAGGTAGCGGCCTGTGGGTAAGTGATAAAATCATTCATACCAGCAGGAACCTTTTGGTTACAGAGTGATGTCCTATTAACTTGTTCCTATGATGTGAATAATTCCCTTTGCAATAATACAACTGATTTTCACCATAGAATCTTGCTTTGGTTTCATTAAATTTAACTTGTTTCCATTCAACTTCTTTAAAAGAGCAGAGTTTATGAGTCATTATGGCAATTTTTTAAAGGGAATATTGTTTCTCACATAATACGATAAAGATTCCTCAATGTTCTCAATGGTTAAATTGTATGAAGGAATAAGCTATAACTGCCACTCTTTAATGAACTGCTTTATACCGTACATTGCAGCTGAGCTCGATATTGATACAAAGGGATTGAAAAAACATTCTTATGCTGTCCCCAAAACCAAACAAACTTATTTTTTCAACTGTACAGTATTATATGGCACAGTAGGCACGACAACTTCTTCGTTAAATGATCTTATTATTAACCGTTGATACCTGAGCTTAAGATTAGCTTTTGTACATCTGCAATGCAGCTTTTCATTGACAGCGTTTTGCTGAAAACACCATTAGTTCCTGATTGAATTACTATTTGTTTCAAGTGTTGTTCGATGTATTGTTCCTTTTCTTTCTTCAACAAATGTCCAGTCATTGTTATTGTGAACTGACTGGGGTTCAGCATAACCCTGTGGGATCCAATTTATTATTTACAGATATAGATCTGAAGGAAAGAAAGTTGAGAAGTGTAAATCATGTTTGGGGTTAGCCCAATTCTATAACGATTAACACCTTCTGAGCTGCTCTGCCTCACAACCAGTGAGAATTGGAAAGGTTATCGGAAGGTTGCTTTATTATTAGCTTATTAACTGTCTTTTTTTTTTGCAACTATCAGTTCGCAGCAAAGTAACTGAATGACACACATAGATTGTGTAAGAGTAGGATATGCTGATTAAAGATTTAATTGAGCCTGTGCACATAGTCAGATGAAATGTCTAGTTAGTACCTTTCAGTTCAGACAAGTCATGAGTGCTGCCAAATGGTTCATCCTGTGAGGATGTAAAATAAGAGTCTATATGGCAGAAAAAAATTTTAAGTAATTTCAATAATATATTTAAAAAATCTCTACCAGATTGCAAACACTTTCTAAAATAAGCCTTTATTATAAAACATTTAATGATTGACATTCTGACAATAATACCATCTTGCATCAGTGTGGGTGCACTGTTTGTTTGTGTCTAGTATTCATTTTCTGGGAATCAGTATATCAGCCACTTTCTTAATATTTATCCCCCCCCCCCCACCCCCAACCCCTGCAAAGTGTCTTGCAGTCAGTGAGCAGCTACAAGGTCTGCGAGGCTCTGCAGTTGCACTTTAAGTTCTATGGCAAATTAGTTATACTTTGACTGACCCTCTGCACTCCGGCAAAGCTAGCATTAGAGGATACTGGTGGCTGCTATCACAGCATAATTGTTGGATTGCACCATGCAGAATTTCAGTGTACATCTTGAAAACCATGTTTAATCACTTTCCAAATGTTTTGATGAAGCAGCCCATGGTCAATGATATTGTCTATTCATGAATACTACAGACACTAGTTTTGGACATCCCAGCAAGTCAAAATATCTTCTCCATGTCTGCACCCTGACATCCTTCATAATTTTAAAGACTTCTTTCAGACAATCTCTGCATTTTTTTCTGGAGAGAAATGCCCCTGCCTGTACAATAGAAAGGAACTTAATTTAGTCTTGTTCCAGTCCACTTGCTGCTCTTATCCTTCCTAGTGGCGGAGATCATGGATTTGAAAGATGCCATTGAAGGGTCCTTGGTGATTTGCATCAGTGTATTTTGCACATATTACATACTGCAGTCATTGTGTTCTGATGGTGAAGTGAATGAATGTATAAGATGGCAGTAGATCAGCTGCCAATCGAATGGGTTGTTTTGTTTTGATAATAGAACATAGAACATTACAGTGCAGAACAGGCCCTTCAGCCCTCGATGTTGCGCTGACCAATTAGGAAAAAGCAGTGACCCTCTAACCTAAATCATTCCCTTTTTGTCCATAAACTTATCTACTAACCTCTTAAATGCCACCAAACTTGGCGCATCTACAACTGCCGCAGGCAGGGCATTCCATACCCTTACCACCCTCTGGGTAAAGAACCTACCTCTGACATCTGTCCTATAACCACCACCCCTTAATTTAAAGCTATGTCCCCTCGTGCTAGCTTTCTCCATCCTAGGAAAAAGGCTATCACTGTCCACCCTATCTAAACCTCTAATCATCTTATATGTTTCAATAAGGTCTCCTCTTAGCCGCCTTCTTTCTAACGAAAACAACCTCAAATCCCTCAGCCTCTCTTCATAAGACCTGCCACCTGCTTGACATCATCATAAGCTGATGTCAAGCTTCTTGAATGTTGGTGGACCCGCACTCATCCAGGCAAGTTGACTGTATTCCATCTGGCACATACCATGCAAAGATGTTGAAAATCCCCAACTTACATTATGAAATTTGAACCCTTGTCTTCAGATCCCTAATCAGGGGCTCTGGATTGCTTATCCAGTAATACAGCTGCTATATTATCATCTCTTCATGAATGGAAAACAAATGTTCATTTTGTCACTGATACCCACATTTCAAGAATGATGTGTTCCTGTTGTATTACACCCAATGAAAAGTAAATACACAGCACAGTGTTTAAATCAAGTATTATGTCGTGATACGTGTTAGTTGTCTGAATTAACGTGATTTAATTGCTTGTACTTGTGCTTTCTTTTAAGTGAGTGATATTTAATTTACATATCAAAGTGATTCCCTTTTGTAAGGGCGAAGTGAGTACTATAGATGTTGCCTATAATAGTGTAGCACTAATGGAATTTGACTCAAAATCATGGTATTAGACTAAGTTGCCAGAGTTTGTAAGCTCAATTCCTACTATGGCTAGCTATAGTATTATACTATAAATTACTATAAATGAATTAAATACATTTGTTGATTAGCAGCAAAGGAATAAGCTTGAAAGCTGTTATTGGTGCACCAGTGTGTAACATGATATGAGTGAGAAATCTGTTAGTCTCTTTGGAGTACCTTTCTGGATCTTATACCATATATAATTGTGTTAGAGATACTTTTGACCAATTCACATTATGAATTGTAACATAGTTTTCTGATCACCCAAGATCATTATCATTATCATCTGATCATTCATGGTCATTTCCTGAGCTTCCATGACACTTTTATAATATCTGAGCTTCTTTTGCGTACACCCACTTTTTACTATGGCGTTTCAATCTACTGACATTGGAAATCCTTATGCTATAATTAGCATTCCCCTGAATCAATACACAATATTCCCGAGTTAATGTTCACATAAATGTTGGGAGAAAGAAAATGTTACAAAATAAATTAAAGCCATTTACTTTTCTCCATTAAAATGGAACAAAATGGCTTGTACAAAAACAGCAGTAAAACTAGAAGATAATTAAGAAAAAAAAATAGATCACTCAACAATTGCATTGCTCATAAAACTTCCAAGTGAACTCACATCAGATAGGTGATGGTTACATTCAACTTAGTCTAGTAAGATGTGGTGTAATTTGTTTACAGATGGCTGCATTTGCTTTTAAGTAAAACTACTTTAAACAAGTCTAAAATGCTTTACAGTAAATTGTATGCAACTTTGAAGTGAGACAATTTGAGCTATATTGGACCTGAACAAGCTTCCCTGTCATCATTGCTGGCATGACTTCTGCAGCATTAACACGTGAACTGGAAAATGTACCCTTTGCAAGAGAATGGATAAATCTTTGTGGAAATTTTTATCTCAATTTCCATTCGCTTACTTAGATTTGGCTATGTTTTACATATTGCAGTCATGGTGCAAGTAGAATTATTTTTCATCACTGGAAAACTAATTTTGGAATTTTCCAGCCCTGCTTGCCACAGGAATCATAGTGGGCGGGACATGGAGTATGCAAAGTTCTTTGACTTGGATAGAATTTCCCAGTCCTGGAGCGAGCACAGCCGAAAAATCCCATCCAAGATGTATCATATGTGCTTTTATTTCGTCCTCTTTTGTTGAAAAATTTTGTTGCTAGATGATCAGTCAGCTTCATGACATTAAATTGCTTGGAAAATGTTAAAGTTCAATAAAGAATTTTTGGATCAATTTTAAAATGAATAACAATTATATAAACCATATTTGAACAGAAAACATGAAACTCAAGCTCACAGAAAAAGTTTCAGTAGCAAATCAGTAAAATAAAAAAGATTAATTTGTGACTACTGGACACTCATTGAAAGTGTGTAGTCCTTCTGAGGCTGTTGTAAACAGAACCAAACAAACACTATCATATATCTCAAAATAATTTGTTGTAAGCTGAAACTAGTTATTTCAATCATATAAATCATTGCAAAGGCCCATTTGAAATATTGTGTGTGTTTTTAAGCACCCTGCTACAAAGATCTTTGATGCCTTGGGGAAGGTTCAGAGAAGAACAACAGGATGATTTTGGCTCTGATTTATAAAGAGTGATTCACAGAACTGAACGTGTTTTCATTGGGAAAAAAAAGATTACAGGAGATATGTTTAGAAGCGTTTAAAATAATGATGTGAATGGATATAGTCAATATGAAGCAACTCATGTAACAGAACAAGAGGACACAAATAGACTCCAAGAAAAATATATTAAAGCTATGTCAAATAGATAAAATATTGAAATAGTAGAAATAGATAATAGATCCATAAGTATAGAAAGAGAAAAGACTGCCTTGGTTTTTCAAGTGGAGATTCATAAAAGGAAGTGCAACATTCCTTACCAACAATAGTCAATAGCTATTGCGAGAACACAATTTATGCTTTTTTATATAAAGACAAGCAAATCATTTATAATGTTGCACATGATACATTAGTACCTTTGCAAAGGAGGTAGTGTGGCAGTAAGAAGGTTGAGGAGAATTGAGACTCTTAAGTGAAAGAATTATTATAAAGGAGATTCAGATCTTTTCAGAGACAATTAAAATAGATGTTTCTTGGCCCTGAAAATTAACGAATGATATTTTCTTTACTCAGTGCAGATGGATAAAAATATTTGTGTCCAAAGATACACGGCACTTGCTGCCCAGTTTTAACCGGGTCTCATTGCCTCTCTGTTGGTGATCTGCTTATGTTCACTGATTGAAAGAGACAAAAAAAAATCTGGTGGTTCCATAAGCCATTTGGTGCAGGAAGGTCACAGTGGAGGAAGGTGATTTCTTCTGAAGGCAAAAGAAAGTTGGGCTCTGAGCAACCAATTCTTATCGAGCAAAAATAACTATAAACACGTTATATCAATTTGAAAATTGATTTACCATTTACAACATTGGTTGGAGCATTCTGCAGTGGCCTGCTAGTTAGGCCACACAATATGAAGGGCCAATGGATGTATGCTCTTTACTTTTGCAATTCAAAATTGCATTGGGTTATTTGAAAGCATGAGCTAGTTAATGAAGTCCCTATTTGTTTCCCATGCGCTACTCCTTCCAAGGCTGCAAAATGGCAGTAATCTGGACATTGTGTGAGTAGTGAACAGGGTGAAGGGAGTGATGAATGATGTATTGCTGTTTTAATTGTGCCATCCATACCACATCCCATTCAGCCTGGGAGCATGGACATAGGCTCTGGGATATTTCCAATTTCTTTTCATGGGACAACTGCAGCTTAATGGCTGGAAAACCAACTGCATGCATTGCACAATATATCGTAATGGAGTTCACATTTACGTTTTTATGAAGGTTGATATATTATTTTGAATATATGCATTCATCTTTTGTCTTTCTACCTTTGTACTCTGACCATGTTCTTTTTTGCAATTATGAGGCTAATAAGGTTGGTATTATTTGTGACAGTGTATTGAACAAAGAACAAAACAGCACGGGAAACAGGCTCTTTGGCCCAACGAGCCCACGCCGCCACCTCGATGTTCCCACTTCTACCCATGATCCCTGTCTATGTTTATAGAACTATGCATTGGAACCAAATTTGTGAGACAATTTAGGGAGAATTTGTTTTGCCAATCAGCCTAAGAGCACATCTTTGGGATGTGAGAGGAAGCTGGAGCACCCAGAGAAAACCCACGCAAGCATAGCGAGAATGTGCAAACTCCCACAGACACAGGCCCAAGTCCATATATCTGCACAGCACAGTGATAGTCACTGAGCTGTCGTGTTGCCCATCAACCTTGAACTGGTCCAGTTCAAGCATACACTAACAACGTGAAGCATGAGACTCCTCTCAAAATCCAAGAGCAGCCCTCTCACGACTCATTGTGTGTATGCCCCTTTTTAGACAACAAGGTGGCCCGAAGTACCTGTAGGATAAAACAGAAGTACATCAATATCATTGACAATTTACTCACTTCCCAGGGAACTCCCAAGGCTCATGATCACTATTTTAAATTTTAAAATTTTGGGTTAAAATGAAGAGGGACCTGCTCTGAATTTGGCCTGGCAATCTACTTAGTTGGTTTGATTGTTAGAGGTTTCCAGATTGTTTTACTGAGAAGAAGGTACAAGGTTTTTAGATTTGAAGTCAATGGCAGCAGCTTGTGTGTTAATAGTTGAGAGACTGTGAGATTCCAAAATCCCAGGAAAGTGTTGACAATGTCAATGTTAAGTTGTGCTTTAAACTGTTAATTTACTTCCAAAATGAAAAAGAGTTAGGCTCTTAAGGATAACTAACAGTATCTCTCCCTTGATACAAAGCCCATGTGATGCATGTTGCCATGGAAATGGGCTTTGAAAAGGGAACGATTTTGAAGATATACCTGAAAACACAAGCACAACTCGTGTGCCAGGGTCATGATGAGAGGGAAGGGGCAGCAAGAGGCTGAGGGGCTGTCTGGTTCACTGTACCATTATGCAAGTGGAAACTTGCTCTCAGATTAAAAAACAACAAATTCATGGGGAGCAAAGACAGGTAGAAAGCTTTACCTATAGATATAGCTAGAGAGAGGGATCTCCAGGAAAACTCATACCATGAAAGAAAGTTCAAGAGTTAAAAGTTTCCCAGCTGGAATAGAAACAGATTGGACATTAACTTGGGATCTATGAATCACCTTGGATCGGAGAATTGAATGCATACTTGAAGGATCATGTAAAGTATATCTGTATAGAAGAAACAAAGGAACAGGAGTAAGCCATTCAGCCCCTCAAACATACTTCACCATTCAATGAGATCATGGCTGATCTATGGCCTAACAACCTGCCCTAAGCCCATATCCCTGCTCAAGATAAAAACATGTTAATCTCTAATTTAAATCGAAGAATTGAACCAGCATCAATGCCATTTGAGGAAGATCTTTCCAAAGATCCACCACCCTCTGCGTGTCAATGTTTTCTAACATCTCTTCTGAATGGCTTGGCCCTAATTTTTAGATTATCGTCCCTAGTTCTAGAGCCTTCAACCGGTGGGAAACAATTTATCCTTATCCACCCTGTCTTTCCCTGTAAATATTTTGAAAATTTCTATAAGATACTCCCCTTCCCCAATCTTTTGAATTTGTCTAATTTAGTTAATCTCTCCTCATAACTTAACCCCTGAAGTCCAGGTGTTATTCTTGTAAATCTGTGTTGAGCTTCCTTCAGGGCTAAAACATCCTTCCAAAGTGTGGTGCTTATTCCTAATCACAGTACACTAAGTGGGGTTTAACTATGGTTTTGTACAACTGCAGTATAATATCTTCTTCCCTACATTCCAGCTCTTTTAGATATGAAGACCAGCATTCTGCTCTGTTTATAGCATTTTAAGGAGTGATGCATCTGAACACCCCAAATCTCATTGGACATTTAATTGTGTGCCTTTCAAAAAATATCTTGATCTATTAAAGATGTCAGAGTCATAGAAGTGGAAACAGGCCCTTCAGTCCAACTTGTCCATGCCACCCTTTTTTTAACCACTAAGCTAGTCTCAATTGCCTGTGTTTGGCCATATCCCTCTATACTCATCTTAGCCATGTAACTGTCAAAATGCTTTTTAAAAGACAAAATTGTACCCACTCTACTACTACCTCTGGCACCTTGTTCCAGACACTCACCGCCCTCTGTGTCCCCCTCTGGACTCTTTTGTATCTCTCTCCTCTCACCCTAAACCTTTTTTGATCTGAAATGGATAACCTCCCACTTGTTTATATTAAAATCCATTTGCTACATCTTGGTCCATTCACCCAATCTATCAATACCAGGTTGTAATTTTATGCTGTCGTCAACACTAGCTATAATGCTTCTTAATTTTGTGTCATCTGCACATTTGGTAATTGATTTTTTATGCCATTATCTAAGTCATTAATGAATATTGCAAATAACTGAGGCCCCACAACAAATGCCTGCAGAATGCCATGAGTCACATCCTCCCAATTTGAGTAGTTTTCTATTACTACATCTCTCTGTTTCCTGTCCCTCAATCAATTTCCTATCAATGACAGCAATTTCAACTCCACCTTAATTAACAATCTCTTGTGCTGAATTTTATCAAAAGCTTTCTGGAAGTCCATGTAAATTACATCCATCAACTTGCCTCTGTCCTCTCTGTTTGTCACCTCTTCAAATAATTCTGAGGTTTGTTAGGCATAAGGTTTGTTAGCCCTTCGTGAATCTATACTGACTCTCCTCGATTAACTGACATTTCTCAGGTTTTTTTGGTTGTGCTGAAAAGAAAAGAGGGGTTATTACAGACTGTGGTTTATAGTATAAGTTACCTTTAAACATAATGTTTAGCCAATAGTGATTTTAGTCTTTTGTAACAGTAAATGTCTTAAAAGGTGAAAACTTGTTGCGTCATCTTTTCAGCTATTAACTGGAAGTTTAAGTTTCTTTTTAAATGTTATTAATCTCTATGGAGATCATAGCAGGTTTAGTACTTCAAGTTGTGTTACTTTCTGATCAGTTATGTCCATATTTAAGTCTTTAACTCATCTTGAGATCTCTCTTACTTTCTGACCAAATTAATAGGTTAACAATTAAGCAATATCTAAATCTTATAATAGGTCTTGAATTAGGTGCTATTGTCACATCTCAAAAGTATCACAACTTACAAAAGACGTAAATGCACAATCTGTATCGTAAGATATATTACAAATAAAGCATTGCTAAGAAACCACATTGTTTGCAGCTGCAATTTAAATGCAATGTCAATCCAAACTCCAGGCCTGATCCAATGCTGTAATGAAGAATGAGAGACTCTCTGCCTCTCACCATTCCACTTTGGAGTCTGTTCAAGCCTTGACATCCAATTTATGTTCTGCAAGTTTAACACTGTAATGAAATAGAAAACAATTTTCACTGATGCTAAACATGTGTGATTGCTTCAAGATTTGCACCTATTTGCATACATATATTATTCATTAGCTACAACATCGAACATTCTTTTAAAAAAAAATTAAAGAAAAGCCAGCTGGTTCCTCATGACCTTGATAACCTGTCCTTGGCATGAAAGATGCCGCAGAATTTCAAGCAGCTGCCAACTTTAGAGTTGCAGGACACCAACATGTTCTTCCTTTCCCTGACACAAGAAGTGGTGCAGTATTGCTGTCTCATCGTGTTCTTGACAAACATCGTTCTGCAACAACAAATAGGATCTAATTGACATAAGGATGTGTTTATTTAGAACACTTCCCCAGAGGGTGATTAAACAGGTAGATCATTAGACCTCTGCTTTGTTGAATACACTTTGCTTTTCTTATTCTCCATTCACATGATGTGGGCAAGGCAAGCAGTTATTGTCCATCCCTAATTGCCTTTGAGAAAGGGTTGGCGAGTCACATTCTTGAACACAACTGAGTGGTTTGCTCAGCCATTTTAGTGGTTATTTCAAAGTCAACCATATTGCTGGAGGTGAGGAGTCACATATAAACAGACTGGATCTGGACATCAGATTTTCTTCTGTAAAGGACATTAGCAAAGGCACAAGGTTTTTATGCCAAGGCAATAGTTTTGTGGTCACCAGTTTTGATACTATTGAATTTTAAGGTTTTCCATTTTCCGTAATAAATGTGAACTCATACCTTCATCATTAGTTTCAACTTCTGAGATACTAATCCAGCAACATAATCACTCTGCCGCCATACCCCTGTTAAAGTGTTAAAGGTATGGAGATGCCGGCATTGGACTGAGGTAAACACAGTTAGAAGTCTCACAACACTAGGTAAAGTCCAAAAGTTTATTTGACAGTAAACCAACAAGTTTTTGCGGTTTATCCCTTCATCCGGTGAGTAGAAAGTTCTGGTCTCAAACAGAGCATATAAACAGTTGACAGAATACTGATTAGAATGCGAGTCTTTACAGCTAATCAATTCTTAAAGGTGCAGAAAATGTGAGTAGAGATAGCATTGGGCATAGGTTGAAGAGATGTGTAGTGTCTCCAGACAGGACAGTAAGTGAGATGTTGCAAGCCCAGGCAAGTCATGAGGGTTATAGATAGATAGTGCAACATGAACTCAAGATCCCAGTTGAGGCCATCCTCATGTGAAAGAACTTGGCTATCAGTTTGTGCTCAATGACTTTGTGCTGTCATATGTCATGAAGGCCGCCTTGGACAACGTTTACCCAAAGATCAGAAGCCAAATGCTCATGACCACTGAAGTGCTCATCAACAGAAAGGGAACACTTCAGTGGTCACAGGCATTTGGTCTCTGTTCTTTGGGTAAATGATCTCCAAGATGGCCTTCATGACATACGATAGCACAAAGTCACTGAGCAGAAACTGATAGCCAAGTTCTGTACGCATGAAGATGGCCTCAACTGGGATCTTGGTTCATGTTGCACTATCTGTAATCCCCATGACTTACCTGAGATTGTAACATCTCATTACTATCCTGCCTGGAGATAATACACATCTCTTTAACCTATGCTTAATGCTATCTCCACTCACATTGTCTGCACCTTTAAGAATTGATTAGCTGTAAAGATTTGCATTCTAATCAGTATTCTTTAAACTGTATATGACTTTATATGCTCTGTTTGAGCTCTCCACTCACCTGACAAAGGGGTAGACCCCGAAAGCTTGTAGGTTTACTCTCAAATAAACTTGTTGGACTTTAACCTGGTGTTGTGAGATGTTGTACTAAGTATTAAAGGGACAGACCAGATTAAATAAAACTTTTTCTAAGTTATAAAGGAGTCAGAGGTTTATAGGATGGAAACCAGCCCTTCGGCCCAACTTGTCCATGCCGCCCAGATTTTTTAAAACCCAAAGCTAATCCTATTGGACTGCATTTGGCCCATATCCCTCTAAAGCCATCGTACTCATATAACTATCTAAATTGCTTTTTAAAAGACAAAATTGTATCTGCCTCTACTATTACCTCTCGCAGCTTCTTCCAAACATCCACCACCCTCTGTGTGAAAAAGTTGTCCTTCTGAACACTTCTGAATCTCTCCCTTCTCACCTCAAACCTATGCCCTCTAGTTTTAACACTCCCCTACTTTTGGGAAAAGATATTAATATCTAGCTAATCTGTGTTCCTTATTATTTTATAGATCTCTATAAGATCATCCCTCAGCTTCCTATGCTCCAGAGAAAAAGCCCCAGTCTATCCTTTACTCAGAGGTTAGTAAGGGCATGGAATGCCCTGCCTGTAGCAGTTGTGGCGTCGCCAAGTTTAAGGGCATTCAAATGGTCAGTGGATAGGCATATGGATAACATTGGAATAGTTTAGGTTAGAGGGTCATTACATTGGTTCCACTGGTCAGCGCAACATTGAGGGCTGACGGGCCTGTACTGCGCTGCAATGTTCTATATTCTATTGACTTGCATTATGGTGACTTGCTAGCTTCCCACTGATTGTAATTGACAGGATGATTGTAGCAGCCTCCTCATCTGGACTGGCTTAAGACGCCATCAGAATCCTACATCCACCATTTGCATTTATCGGTGGGGCTTCCATGGAATTGTACCTGCTGCTAAAACCAGCAATGTCCTCATGGGAAATCAGTCAAACGCGAAACTGCCCCATTTCAATCACTCTTGCACTCCTCCTCATTGGCTGGAGAGAGTTAAAATTTATTCTCAGCCAACGTATCAGAATATGTTAGACTACTGATTGAAATAAATAAGGTTAAAGGAATATTAAAATATTGATTAGAGCTGCTTAACTTGAGAATAATCATGAAATAAAAATAAAGAACATGGATTTCTGAAGTGCCTTTTATGTTCTCGAAATGTTCCAAAACATTTTACAGCTGAGGAAGTATTTTCGATGTGTAGTCATTATTATAATGAAGGGTACCACAGCAGCCAATTTGCACACACCAAGTTTCCACAAACAGCAATGAGGTAAGTACCAGCTAATCTAATTCAGTGACATTACTTGAAAGGTAAATCTGACAGGACACAGAGGGTGTGCGGTGAATCCTCTGCTCTTCTTTGAACAGTGCCGTGGAATTTTTACATCATGAGAGGATTGCTGGGACCTTGGGTTTAACAGAAGCATTGCAAAGTATAAGCAGGACAGTGTAGAACTTCAAAAGGACATAAACAAATTGGCGGAATAGGTGGACAGTTGGCAGATGAAGCTTGGTGCACTGAAATGTAAAGTGATTCATTTTGGTAGGAAGAGCATGGATATGCAATTTAAAATAACAGGTATAATTCTAAAGGAATTGCAGGAACAGAGGGACATGTGTGTGTATGTGCATAAATCATTGAAGGTGGCAGGGCAGATTGACAGAGTGGCTAATAAAGCCTGCGATATCCAAGGTTTTATAAATAGTGGCATAAGGTGCAAGAGCTCTGAGGTTGTCCTTGTATATGTCAATTGTTCACTCTCAGCAGCATTGAGTTATGGATGCTGCACTTTAGGAAGGATGTAAAAGCATTGGAGAGAGTGCAAAAATGAATGGTTCTCAGAATGAGAGGAACCTCAGTCATGAAGATAGATTGAGAATTTGGGACTATTTTCTGTCAAGAAAAGAAGGCTGAGAGGAGTTTTGAGAGAGGTATTCAAAATTATGCGGGATCTGGAAAGCATAGATAAGGAGAAGCTATTCCCATTAATGAAAGGATCGAGAATGAGAGAGGACAGATTTAAAATGATTAGCAAAAGAACCAAAAGCGATTATGAGAAAAATCCTTTTCATGCAGTGAGTGGTTAAGGCCTGGAATATACTGTGAATGTGGTGGAGATAGGTTCAATCGAAGCATTGAAAAAGGAATTAGAATGTTATTTGAAGAGCAGAAATGTGCAGGGCTTTGGAGAGAAGGCAGGAGAATGGCTCAAGGTAAATTGTGCATTCAGTGAACTGGTGCAGTGGGCCAAATGGCCTCCTTCTGCATGAAAACACATCTGTAATTCATTGCAGCCTTCCGTCAGTACTTCATTGAGCTATCAGTTTACATTTGATCCTTAAATCTCTTAAGTTAGGCATGAAGACACAATTTACTGATAAAGGGGTAGGAATGTTATTACTGAGCCAAGACTCATGACACACTTTTAGTGACAGCAGTTGGCTGTTTGTGTCGAGAAGCCTTTGGTTCAGTATTTTCTGATGAGTGGCCTGGAGATGGTTCTGTGATTAATTATGCCATGCTAGCTATTTTGAATGCAATCATTTGAGTAGAAGGTCTGGCCTGGATAAATGTAGTGGTTGCTTAAGAGACTATTTACTCCAGCTGTTTTAGATAAGCCCTCTCTTGGCATGTCCATTGATCTGTGTAAGAGCAGAAAAGAAATATTTAAATGTTTCCCTTCAATTTCTCCATCTTCAAGTACATGAAAATCTTTATAATTTAATTACAAATGAACATTTATCCATTTCTTCCATCCACAAAGCCCTACAGTTTTCTTATTCTATCAACAAGTTATTTCACAAGTAGTGATGTGGGCTAGAATTCTCCAGCCTTGCCTCCAGCTGGGATTCTCCAGTCCTGCTGCTGTGAACGAAGGTTTGGCTGTGCACCAAATTTTCCTTTCTACTGGTAGTGGTAGTGAGATGTGTAAGATTGGAGAATTCCTTCCATGATTTTTATTTCCATTATTTTATCCATAAACCTACAAATTGATCATTTTGTATCTAAAGAAGAACTTTTGTGATTCTGGATAAATCAAGCTACTGGAAGATTTCCCTTGAACCTCAGTTTTATCAGGATTTGCTCGTACCATATTTCCTTCATGAGAGAAGCTTTGATATCAAATGTTTCCTCATAAATCAGATCTCTGTTGCATGTCCACTATTTGAAAAGCATTGCAATACACCCACTTGTGCATTGAATTAAAGGTATGTGGAGCAGAAAAATACAAACATACAAATTAGGAGCAGGCATACGGTATGTTTCTAATTGGAGAATTAGAGAATTTACATCTGAATTCCTTTATAGTTATGTTATGTGAAATCTGTGTAAGTCAAAAAAAAAACTTAACTTCCATTCCTTTTGATTTTGAAGTGTCCATTGAAAGAAACTGAAAGGATTGAGATTTCTGGGCCATCTTCCAATATTGATTTACTCTTTCCCATGTTTTATCATCAATGTCAAAAAGATGTTGCTACTTTAGTATTAATTCAGGATGGCTGTCACTGAATTTAGACAGCTGAATCTCAGAATTCAGCCAACTACTTTATCAGATTGCATCCATTCTCCAGAACTTTACAGCTTCATTCAAACAACCTGCTTGTTTTAGTTTTGTTCAATTCACTACAATTTTCTCAATGATTGCATTTTAAAACGTATAGATTATTGGTCAAGCACAGAAATATTCAGCAGGTTTGGCAATCTCTATCTGAGCTTACTTTTATTTTAAAGCATATCACCAGAAAATCTTTACAAAATCTGCCTTATGATTGCCTCTTGGCAACATGTCTGACCTTTACTGTTGCAAATTAAAATGCCATGCTTTAAATATATGAATATAGCTCAGAGGCATGTAAATATGAGCCAGAATTAAACATGTTAACCAAACTGATTATTTTGATGAACAATCTCTATACTAGGTTCAAAGTGCATGTATAGTATTTATTTTAGAAAATCTTGATGATAATGCTTTCTTCTAAATATGGAATACAACACACTATTCTCACACTAACCCTTCAACATTGTATAATCAATCAGTCACTGTGCTTGTATTGTTCGCTTGTATAAAACAGGAGGCATCAGAAATATATTTACATATAATATAAGCACTTTAAAGTTTGGGATACAAAATTAACTAACTTTCATAAACAGGCAGCAGGATCAGAAGGCACAATTAACCTAAGATAAAGGCAAAACACTGGGTATGCTGGAATCTGAAATAAAAACAGAAAAATGCTGAAAATCTCAGCATGGGTGAGGGCATCTGTGGAGAGAGAGTTGAGCCAATGTTTTGAGTCTGGATAGCCCTTCGTCATAGCTGCATGGCAGTGGCACTGATCAAGCAACTGAAAGTGAATAGATATTAATCATTGTCGCAGAAAGGTGACATAGTTACAACTTGTTGGGGAGATGGGGTCAGGTGGTGATACTTGAGCTCTTTCAGAAAATAGACAGCTTTTGTGTTTTCTACTTGTGATAAGCTCAGATGTTTCAACAGACTAGTGGATTTCTGGGATGGGATTCTAGCTAAGCCTCAATATGTATTTTTGACTGAAAAATACCTGAACACAGATAAAATACTGCTTTATTGACAGGTTTGACTCTATCACATCTGCCGTCAACTCCAGAATTTTTATTTACACAAGATTAAGATATGAATCCGTGACTGTTTTATTTTAACTTTGTTTTATACACTTTGTCACAAGGAGTTTCATTGATTCTCTACACTGTGTGGTGGTTCACTGGGCATGGCAATGTCAAAGCTTAGCATATGGAGAATAAAGGGGCTTGGAAAGTGATTGAGGGACATACCTTGACATGGGGGGCATAATGATTCATTGGAACTAGGTGGAGGGATACAACTTGGCGTAGAGAGCATAAGGGCATTTTGAACTTGTCTTTTAAGAGGTCCTCTCATGCAGACTATGGTTTATGACACCTTTGAGTATGCCTGAAGCAAGATTCATTGAAAACCTGGCCTAATTCCATGAAATTTAAAGTTTATTTATTATTCAGAAACAAGGCTTACATTAAGATTGCAATGAAATTACTGTGAAATTCCCCTAGTCACCACCTTCCAGTGCCTGTTCGGTGTCAATGCAGCTAACCTGCATGTGTCTCAGTCTGTGAAAGGAAACCAGACAAAATCCACATAGACACAGAAGAACGCACAAATTCCACACAGACAGTGACCCAAAGGTCCCTGATGCTGTGTGTCTCTGATGCATGTATGCCATCATGTCACCCAACCAGATAACTAGGAAATACCTATCCCCACAATGGAGCCAGCCAGATCGAAAGTGCTGGATGTGAGCTTTTGAAGCAACCCACATCCTTAAAGATCATTCCTGGAAATCTAAATCTCTAGAGAAAGAGTCAGGAATCCCAGCGTCAGGTCCTGACCACCACTTTTTAAGGGCTCCCAAGTCATCCTGACTCAGGAAAATGCAATTTATTATTGCAAAGTGACCAGAGCAGGGATTTAAACAAACAAGGATATTTGACATTTCAGGAAGAATCGAATGAAAGGGTTGCTTCTGCTAATTAAAGATACAGTCAATATAGTAATAAGAAATTATCTTGGTTCAGACAATGAAAATGTCAATTCAGTTTGGGTGGAGAAAATAACTAGAAAAGGAAAGAAATGACTAGTGGAAACAATGTCATGTAATTCTGCAAATGTAATATTTCCAAGTTTCCAAATTGGTTGGCAACACACAACTAGATGGGAATGAGAGTGGTGATGAGGATGTAGAGAGGCTTCAAAGGGATTTAGACATGCTCAGTGAATGGGCAAATACATAGCAGATGCAATATGACATGGATAAGTGTGAAGTTATCCATTTTGGCAGGAAAAACAGAATGACAGAATATTATTTAAATGGTGATAAATTGGGAAACGTTGAAGTACAAAACGAACTGCGTGTCCTTCTGCACCAGTTACTGAAAGCAAATGTGCAGGTGCAGCTAGCGGTTAGGAAGGCGAATGATATGATGTCTTTCATTGCAAGAAAATTTGAGTCCAGAAGGATGTCTTACTGCAGCTGTACAGGGCCTTGATGAGACCACGTCTAAAATATTGTCTTTTATTCTTCCATTTAAGAGCATCGCTGGCAAGGCCAGCATTTATTGTTCATCTAAATAACCTGTAAAAAAATAGAGATGAGAGCCTCTTATATCCCTGCTATCCATATAGGTACACCCACAGTGCTGTTTGGGAGTGTGTTCCAGAATTATGATCCAGGGAAGGAACAACAATATATTCACAAGTCAGGATGGTGAGTGATTTGGAAAGACACTCAGGTGGCATGTTTCTGCTGCCCTTGTCCTTCTAGATGGCAGCAGTTATGGTTTGGAACGTTCTGCCGAATGAGCCTTGTTGAGTTCCTACAGTGCATCTTGTAAATGGTGCACAGACTGCCACTGTGTGTTGGGGTGTAGGGAGTGCATGTTTGTAAATGGGGTACCAATCAAATGGGCTATTTTGTCTTGGTTAGTGTCGAGTTTTTTGAATGATATTAGAGCTGCACTTATCCAGGCAAGCGGAGAGTATTCCATCACACTCCTAACTTGGTGGTGTAGTGATTAGTGCTGCTGCCTCACAGCGCCAAGGATCAGAGTTCAATTCCCGGTTTGGGTGACTGTGTGTAGTCTGCACATTTAGAGCAACATTTTAGAGCAACACAGCACGGGAAACAGGCCCTTCGGCCCAACGAGCCCGCGCCGCCGTCATAACTATATAGTAACAATTCCATTATCCTATTCTAATTTTAGGTTATTCCTAATATGGAAGAATCTCAACGTAGGGACAATTTGTTTCCCAATCAGCCTAAGAGCGAATTTTTGGGATGTGGGAGGAAACCGGAGCGCCCGGAGAAAACCCACGCAACCACGGGGAGAACTCGCAAACTCCCGCAGACACCGGCCCAATTCCAAGTGTCTGCACAGCTACAGCGATAGTCACTGAGCTGTCATGGTGCCCCTCAGATGGTCCAGATAAAGCACTCATTTACGACATGAAAGCACCAGGCAACCCATGAATCAACATCCAAGAGCTGTCCTCGCACCACCTGCCGAATGCATGCTCCTTGTTGGTCAAGTATGGACCGAATTACCTGTGGAAAAAAAAGCCATAGTTAAACAGTCCTACTATATCCCTCTATCTGCATAACACTCATGTGGCTGTCCAAGAGACCCTTAAACAGCCCTAGCGTGCCTGCTCCCACCACCTTACTCGGCAGTGCATTCCACACCCCCATTACCCTTTGTGTGAAAAACTGCCCTCTAATATTCGTCTTATACATAGCCCCCCCTCACCCTACGGCCATGACCCTCGTCCTATCCATTTCTGAAGGTGGAAAAAGTTTACCACCATTTACTCTATCTATACCCCTTATAATCTTATACACCTCTATTAGATCCCCTCTAAGCCAACGTCTTTCAAGGGAAAACAACCCCAGTCTATTTAATTGTTCTCATAAGATAGTCCTTCCATACCAGGCAGCATCCTGGTAAACCTCCTCTGCACTCTCTCCCCTTACCTGCATGGGTTTCCTCGGGGTGCTGAGGTTTCCTCCCACAGTCCGAGAAATGTGCTGATTAGGGGCACTGGCCATGGTAAATTCTCCCTCAGCGTGTCTGAACAGACACTGGAGTGTGACAACTCGGGGATTTTCACAATGACTTCATTGCAGTGTTAACATAAAACTATTTGTGACACTAATAAACTTTAACTTTAAGACTTGTGCCTCATAGATGGTGACAGGTTTTGGGGAATCAGGAAATAAGTTATTTGTTGTTAGATTCCTTACCTCTGATGTATAATTGTGGCCTCCTTAACAAAGAAAGATTATACTTGCCACAGAGAGGGTGCAGTGAATGTTCACCTGACTGATTCCTGCAATGGCAGTCTTGTCACCTGAGGAGAGATTGGGTCAACTGGGCCTGTATTCGCTCATTTAGCAGAAATCGAGTGGATCTCATTGAGACATATAAAAATCTGACAAGGCTGGACAGGCTGAGTGCAGGATTGATGTTCTCCCAGCTGAGAGATTTGGAATAAGGTGGTCACAGTCTCAGAATATGAGGAAAGCCATTTAGGAATGAGAAGAAAAAATTCTTCACTCGAAAGGTGGTGAAGCTCTGGAATTCTCTACCACAGAAGGCTGCGCAGGCTAAGTCACTGAATATATTTAAGAAAATAGATAGCTTTCTAGACACTGAAGCGATAAGGGATATGGGAAATGAAGGGGAGTATGACATTGAGATAAAGAGTCAACCGCGGTCATATTGAAAGTGGAGCAGGGTCAAGGGGCCAAATGGTCTACACCTGTTCCAGTTTTCCATGCTTTTGTTTACAGATCACCTGTCACTGGTTACAGTATAGGACAGAGTAAGAACCAAGAAATAATGGGGCATGTAAAAAAAGTACTGCAATAATCATGAGAAATTTTAACCTTCACATAGATTGGAAGGATAAAATTGGTACAAGTAGTCAGGATGATGAGTTCAAATTTGGAACACACTTTTTTAACCATTTCTGGGATGGGTTATTTTTCTGTCAACAAGTCATCTGGAACCAGTCATTAAATGGCCAGCTTTTGACTTAGTAATTTGTGATGAAGCAGAAATAATTAATGAACTCATAATAAAAGATCTTCAATGTTAGAGTGATCATAATATGATAAAACTCATATTCATATAGTTAAGAGCAATAAATTTGGGTCAAAACCTAATGTCTTAACTTTAACAAAGCCATTTACAAAATAGAGTTGGCAACAGTGGAATGGGAAAATAGGTTAATAAACAAAAGGGCAGAGAGGTATTGCAGACATTTAAGGAGATATTTCACAACTCTCAGCTAAGATAATCACAATTGAGAAAAAAATGCACCAGCCACAGCTGACTAAGAAAGTTAAAGTTAGTATCAACTTGAAAGAAAAGATGCATGATGCAAAGACCAGAAAAAAGAAACCAGAAGATTGGGAAGATTTTAAAAATCAACAAAGGATGACTGGAAATTAATAAGGAGGGAAGAATTAGAGTGCGAGAGGAAACCACGGTGAAATATAAAACAGACAATAAGAGCTTCTGCAACTATAGAAAAAGGAAGAGAATAGCTAAAGTAAGCATTTGTTCCTTAACGGGTGAGATCAATCCCAGGAGACAGGTCCCAAGGACCTGGATACATTTCGCAAAAATTATAATGACCTTGCACAAGTGGTCAAGACCAGTGAATGTATCTTCCAGCAAGCCTGCTGCAGCCGCTGGAGTAGCATTACATAGGTTTTGACAACTATAAAAAATATAGAAACCACAAAATGCTTCTACAATCAGATCTATAGGTAATGGTATTCAGCCAGCAACTAATCTTTCAGAAGTTGATTATACTTTTAAACAGTTCTAATCCTTCCTGCTGCTGAATGTGTGTTCAACCATGCATGTTTAAAAGGCAGGGTTGCTGGACACTGAATCTCATAATGACAGCACTGGCATTAAATCAGCATTACATGCAAATTGACATCACAATCTGGTTTTTCTACATCCTTCCTGCAGGTGTTCCTGGTGTTTGTGCTAGCGCACTCACCTAAATGGTGTCCAGTGCAACTTACACTAGGAGTGTATACAAGTACTGTGGATTCAGTTTTGAAGCTAGAATGATATTTGTAGCATCAAAAGCCAATGTGAAGCCACACTGTGAACTGTTTAACTGATCCTTTCTCTATCTTATCTTCATAGCTTTGCTGTTTCCTTACATTATGGGGTTTCCACTGAAAAAATATAAGTTCCAAACATTCAACATACAGTTTGATTCTGTCTGTTTTGCGCAAGCATACTGGTCCACATTTCATTACTTACTCCTTGGGAAATTATTCTGGTGCAGATCCTTTCTGTTGCCTGAAACAAGAATCACCCGTGTAAACACTATATCCCCTTTGACATCCATCTTCCATAGCCTTGTTCTCATGCATACCAGTGATAAACATCAGCCTATCTGAAACAGCATTTCCAATCTCAAAGTGAAATGAATTAAGATATATTTCTGTTAATTAAAAAGCTCTCTGAGATATGCTTATAGTGAAGGATATTCTGGATTGCAAACCAAAGCAAAATATATTTTAACTTCAAGCATTTTTTGTGAAAATTCATTCTCTGGAAGTGCAGTAATTTTATATTGTAATTAAAATAATTAAAGCTGCTCACTAGAACAGAGCAAATGAAGCGTGGCTAAAATCAGGAGTATTAAAGTTGTCTGAAAGCACTGTGCAATAACATCTATGTAATAGATATTAATGAATCCACAATCTGGTTATATATTAATAAATATTATTTTTCTTTGTTTTTGCCAGAAACGGGCAGCAGCAATATTGACCTTACAGCATGATCAACATTAAAAATCAAACCAACTTCACAATTTGCCCAGAGGTTTTTTTTTTAATCAATAAGCTGGCAAATGCATGCACATTTGAATTGTTGTTTTAGGGAGATTTGCCCGTGACCTCTATGTCTCTGTTGAGAGACATCATTAGCTTGCCCTGTAGTGGAGGTTTATATAAACTGGAGCTATTTCAAGGGCTTTAATTATCACCAGCTGACATTAGCAGATAAATACTTGACTTGAAAAAGTAGGCTGCACGATTAATCATCAGATTTCACATATCAAATTAAAACAACATTTACCGCATATAGTGTCCTTATTGTTGAAAAGTCTCCATATGCTAAATAATGGATGATATGCTAAATTCTAGGTGCATGGACAAGTTGGGCTGAAGGACCTGTTCCATGCTGTAAATCTCTGTGACTCTAAGTAGCATATTGGAAAAATCTCCACAAGTTTAATCAAAGATAGGTTTTAAGGAATGTTATATAAAAAGCAAAAAAGATGAAGAAGCAGCAGGATTCAGACAATGAATTAGAGAGTTTGGAGACTGAAGGTGCAGCAGCATCTTGCAATTATACAACCACTTCAACATAGGAAAATATCTTCAGTGTTTTATCAATCAAAATTTCAGACCAAGTCACACGTAGTGATTTTAAAGCAAATAATAACATTTGCTCAAAGTTTGCAGACTACTCACAAGAGTGGAGACATCATTAGTAGTTTGTCAGGGAGCAACAGTTCAAAATACAGTGCATAATCAGAATAGACATAGGAGACTTATGACTCAGAATAGGTGAGAAGATTTAACATTCCGAGAACAGAATGATGATGCAGAGCAGTTTGCTCTCTGTAGTCTGCAGCAATGATTCTCCATCTCCCAACATTTCTCAAATTAACTGAGTTGTTAAGCTGAAGACGGAATGGATCCATCTTCAGGATGAGTTGACTAAGCTGTTCAACTGAAGCTAACATGGATCCACCTGGGGGCTTCTCCATCATTATGGTGTGCTCCAGGGATTAGTGCTGGGGCTAAACCTGTTAAAATTTATATCATGACTTTGAATTTACTGATGATTCAAAAATAGGTAGCAAAGTAAAGAGTACATGAGGAGGCTACAAAGGGAAATAGGTAGGTTAAGTGAGTGGACAAGGATCTGGCAAATGTGGGAAAAGTGAAATGTTCAACTTTGGCTGATGGAACCAAAGAAAAGCATTTCAATTAAATTAGGAGAGATTGCAGAGCTTTGAGATGCAGAGGAATCTGGGTGTCTTGGTATATGAATTGCAAATGGGTAGGAGGCAGGTACAGCAAGTAATTAGTAAAGCGAATGAAATGTTATTGTTTATTGTGAGAGGAATTGAATACAAAAATAGAAGGGTTCTGCTTCAGTATACAGGCATTAGTTGGTCTACTTACATAATTATCTAAGGAAGGATGAAAATGAGTTGGGAAGCAGTTCACAAAAGGTTTACTAGACTAATACCAATAATGGGAGGCTTGTGTTATGAGGAAAAATTGGACAGGAAAGGTTTGTATCTGCTTGAAGCGAACGAAATGACTTGATTGAAACCTTTAAGATCCTGAGAGGTCTTGACTGTGTTGATGTAGAAAGGATGTTTCCGCTTGTGGGGGAATTTAGAACTTGGCATAACTGTTTAAAATAGATACTTATTTAAGGCAGCGATGAGGTGAAATGTATTAATTCAGAGGTTTGAGTGTTTCTTCCTCAAAGGCAGTAGAAGCAGAGATGTTGAATTTTTTTAAAAGCAGACATGGATAGATGCTTGATAATTAAGGGGGTGAAAGATTATCAGGGGTGGGTGGAATGCAAAGTTAAGGTTACAATCGGTTCAGCCATGATTTATTAAATGTTGGAGCAGGCATCCTTTTTCCTAATTCCTATGTTCATATGTCGCTGACTTTGGTTGGTTAAAAGGTATGAATATTAGTATAAGAAATCTGTGCTTTGTTGTAAACTTGGGTTATCTGGACTAGCATCAGCATCTCCTCGACATAAAAACATTTTATCCCTAACCAGCTCAATCTGCTCAGAAAGAATATTTCCAATTGTAGGGAATCCAGAACTAGGGGTAAAAGCTTGAGGATAAGCAGTAAAATGTTTAAAATGGAGGTGAAGAGAAATTTCTTCACACAGAGGGTGGTGAATGTATGGAATTCACCATCATAGTATGTGTATGCGGCTATATTGTTGTCTGATTTCAAAGAAGAAAAAGATATAGTTCTTGGGGCTAAAGGGATCAAGGGATATGGAGGAAGGAGAGATCAGGATATTGAATTTGATAATCAGCCATGCTCAAAATGAATGGCGGAGCAGGTTTGAAGGACCAAATGGTCTTATCTTGCTTCTTGTTTCTATGTTTCTAATCTGTCTTATTTCATTGTCCCTTTCTATTGATAATTCCTCCTCCAACTTCACCAGCTAGAAGATTTGCCGTCTGTCTCTTTGTGTTAGATTTCTTATCTTTCTCTCCTGCTTTTTTGTTTCCTATGTCCTTGCCTGTAACTCTAATTTTATCTTGTGTTCTTCCAAACCTTTTCTGTTGTCAGGTCCGATATCTTCTACCTGCCCCAATTCTGGAGTGAGGCCAAAATGCTCAGCCAGTATTTAAAATTTTCTCACATTCGGTCTCACCTACTGCTTTAATTTATTTGATTCTTAAAGTTGCTAATTTTTGCCAAGTTAAATATTCCTGTTCTATGAATGTTTTTACATTAAATGCAGCCATCCAACTTTATAATGCTAACATGTGAGTTCTGCTACTGATATCCCATTTCTCAAATAAATAATTTCAGCCATTGAGTGTTTCTCTTTTTGCTGCTAATGTTTGCTTTTTCTGTCAGATTTGTTTCAGATCCTTGATTTTCCACTCAAATTCTGTTATAGACAATGACGGGAGAGAACGTAACCCTTATCTCCTTCCCAATACTGTCTGTAATTAGTGTGTTTCTGGAAGCAAAATGTGTATTCTTCTCAACCTCTGAGTATGTGGTCAACAGTTTACAATAATCAGCAGCAAGCTTTTGTGGGTTTGAAAAACATGAGTATGTGTTCATACATTCACTCCAAAAGTCTAAATGCTAGATCAGTTGGTCACACGCACGCATGCAATTGAAAAAGATACAGTTCAAGAGGATAGTGTATTTCCAAAAGTTGTGAAAAAAAATAGCAATAGTTCAAAATTTACATTTTTGATTCATTGTCAGAGAAACAGTTGTTGTGGGCCTGTTAGTCTAGGTGGCTTCAATAACTGGAATACGTCAGCATTGTTTCAGACTTCCCCTGAAGAGGTTTTTGTGTTTAAATCATGAAATTGGATACTTATGAGTTTTATCATATGATACTTATCAAGAATTCAAGTTCTGATTTGTGATCGCCAAAAAGGGATACCTGGGCAACTTTAATATGTAGCCATCTCCAGTTGAATAGGCATGGATGCTACTCATTTTGAGTCATCCAGATTCAAAACATTGTCTCTATTCTCCCTCCACAGATGCTGTTAGACTTGCTAAGTTTCTTCAGCATTTTCTGTTTTTGTTTCCAATTCAGTGTCATAGTATTTTGCCTTTATGGATGTTACTGCCTTTTTTGCAGCTACTGCCTCTTGCTGTGTTCTTCCACAAACAAAGTTATTTCTGGTTTTTGACATTTTTTGAAGTTGGGGAAGACTTCTCAGAATTTTTAACATTGTAGATAGGACTGAGATGTAGAAGCTATATCCCATTTTGACAGATCCAAATTTTGTCAATGTAGGAAAAGGCTGGAAGACGGGAAAGAAACCTGAACTCAGGAGGACCAGTTGGACTTCATGCTGAAAAATAGACCCCATTTTAAATGTTGCATGGACTCAGTACGCAATGTCGCAGTCAGAAATTAATCGACTAAACATAGATGCTTTTGAAGGGTGGATGAGGTCTGTTTAGCTGTCAAGATCTTTTTTTTTTATGTTGCCTGTGCTTGAAACTTTATAAAAACAGGCACATCTGCCATCTGAGAATTTTAAAAATGCTTGTGTTGGACTATTTTGATTAACAAGCCTCATTGAGCCTGGAAAAATAAATCCTAGCATATGTTGATGTATTTCCAGTTGAATTATTATTGACATTTCCCCAATGACGACAATTATATCATTATGAAAGTGTTTGCAACGGTACTATTATACTAGCAGTGAGCCCTGAGTTAATAATTTGATTTGCAATTTAATTGGCTATTAAAAGATTAGCTGTCTTTGATGTGAGATCTGAATAGAAGTTTTTTTGTGTGTTTTTGCAAGAGATTAACCACTTGAGGCAATGTAAAAGCTTTGAGCGGGTTTCTGGATTGGAAGTTTTAATTCACTATCAAATGTATAAGAGGGTGGGATATATCATATCGCTAGACATTTTTTTTCATCTCCACATGCCTCCTGAGGTCTGTCTATCGTTTGCAGTATTGATCTGGTATTAAGTTGGCATGTCACAGTCTATTACTTGACCAGCAATAATTATCTGATTCTGAGTCAGACTGATCTTGGATTGTGTTTGATCCTGAAATGAGTTTCTGACTACACATCATCAAGACTGCCTACTTCCACTTCCATTTTGATCCTACCTTACCTCATCTGTTATGCAAACTCACATCTATGCATTTGTTACTTCTAGACTTGACTACTCTAATGCCCTCCTGACCGGTTTCCCATTTCCCGGTTTCCCAAATTCCCCTCCAATTCAAGTTTGCTGATGACACCATTGTATATGTCGGATCTCAAACAATGACGAGACAGAGTACAGGAAAGAGATAGAGAATCTGGTGAACTGGGATGCGACAATAATCTTTCTCCATGTCAGCAAAGTGAAGGAGATAGTCATCAACTTCAGGAAATATAATGGAGGATTTGCCCCTATCTACAGCAATGGGGATGAAGTGATAATGATCAAGTGCTTCAAGTTTTTTGGTTTCCAGGTCACTGACAATATGTTGTAGTCCCTCCATGCCAACAATATAGATAAGAAAGCCCACCAACATCTCTACTTTCTCAGAAGAATAAGGAAAGTTGGCATGTCCACTACAATTCTCACCAACTTTGACAGATGCAACACAGAAAGCATTCTTTCTGGTTGTATTACAGCTTGGTATGGCTCCTGCTATGTCCAAGACCACAAGAAACTACAAAGGATCATGAACAAAGCTCAATCCATCACTCAAACCAGCCTCCCACCCACTGACACTATCTACACTTCTTGAAAAGCAGCCAGTATAGTTAAGGACTTCACACACCCTGGATCTTCTCTCTTTCACTTTCTTCCATCAGGAAGAAAATACAAAAGTCTAAGATTCAGTGCCAACTAACTCAAGAACAGCTTCTTCCCTGCTGCCATCAGACTTGAATGGACCTACCTTGCATTAAGTTGATCTTTCTCTACACTCTAGCTATGACTGTAACACTACATTCTGCATTCTCTTGTTTCCTTCTCTATGTAAGGTATAGAGCATAAGAAATAATTCTTTTTACTGAATATTAATACATGTGACAATAATAATTCAAATCAGTCACAAGTCTGAAACAAAGCAGGACCAATACTTTTACCCCAGAAGAAGAGAGTGAAAAGTGAAAGTGAAAAGTGACTTTTAATCTTTCTATGCACTTGTTACTGAATAATATAGCGATATTAGTATCATTGAGAAAGGGTTGTGAAAACAATAATGGCAACTCATTTTTTCAGACAGGGCTTGGTGTATGCCATGCATGAAGGGGAGCTTTAAAGAGTTTTGTTTTTTATTTAACTGAATTTAATTGAAGATAATTAGCAAATAGCCACACATGTTGGACAGACCAAGTAAGATGGCAGATTTCCTTCCTAAAAAACATTAGTGAACTAGATGCATTTTTATGACAAACAACAATGGTTTCCTGGTCATCATTAGATTTTGAATTCCAGGTTCTTATTGAATTTAAATTTCGCCATCATGAGATTTGAACCTGGGTCCTCAGAGCATTAGCCTGGATCTTTGGTTTACTAGTCCAGCGACAATACCACTGCCTCCCCTCTTAGGGCTATAGGTACTTTACTAAATATATTTCACAAATTAATAAATAAAAATAGATGGTAGGTCATTCTTCTTCACTCTACCCCAGTCAACACTGCCCAATAACCTCCTACACCCACTCCTATCCTCCCAAAACAGAGTGGGAATAAAAGGGGTCTCTGCTGGAACTAACAGATTATTTTAAATTGTACCTAATTTTCTTATTTACTGTAATGATTACATACTAGAATAATATGTGAGTAGATGATGAGTTCAAATCCAGCATGGCAAGTTTTGAAGTTACAATCAAAATGTTAAGAAACTTTTGAGTCAGCACCAGAAAACAATAACCATGAAGCTTACCAGATTGCCATAAGTATCTAACACATTCAACAATGTTCTTCACAGAATGCAACTGGCCATTCTTGCATTTTGTCCAACTTATATTTGATTCCAGCCCCATACAATGGAGTTGGTTTTCAATGGTCTTTTAGTGGACCTGGCAATCACTCACCTGTAAGTAATTGCAACATCATTCAGTGAAAAGAAATAAATTGGATTGACAAAACAGAAGGAACCTTTGCCTCATTGAATCTGAAATGATTATCTAGTAAGCATATGGTCAGAACATTCAAGCCACAGAGTAACAAAATGGCATCTATCAGTGAATTTTCTTGTGTATTCTGCCATCAAATCACAGTATGGGTAGAGTCATCAGAGGTTGGACAGGTGAGATGGTTACCTGTTCTCTGAGCAGTGAGTCTTTAATCTTACCTCTGGATCTCAGGAAGCCTCACAACATTAGGCTCACCTGGACGAAGAAATCTTCTGCTGATCCTCATTTAATGTATCAATTTTCCTTCATATTGAAAAATACATTTGAAGATGATAAAGCTGTACTAATCTTATATGTTTTTGAATTTGAACGTGAATAACTTACTAATGGTTTTAGACGTATTTTCTAATTTATAGCTCAAAGAAAAAAATTAAAATGGTCTCAATTCACATAAACTTGCCAGTTTTGCTGTCAAAGAGTAGAATAATAATACAAATGCTACGGTTGTGACATTTACAATTGTAGAGATACACAATGTAAAGGTATGGATTGTTATATTTATGACTCCAAAATATTGGCCTGGAGGACTGCATTATTCAGTGCAGAGACATGCACTTCTTAGCAGTAATAAACTGTTTCTCTATTACATAGAAAATAGCTTAAAAATATGTGACTTGTCAATCGTATCTTTATGGTGCACATTACGCCATAGAAATGGTAGTATTTTACTCCCTAATAAAAGCTAAAAGACAGAGATTGACAGAAAGAATATTGGGGCGTGCTGACAAGTAACACAGAAAGAAAAATGAGCACATCAATAAGAGAAGTGCAAGTTATAGGTCAGTGACCTAGAAGGAATTTTGTAGAATTTAACTCTGCAAGCTCCAAACTAGTCAGTAAGTTAAAAACAAATCATGAAAGTGTGACAATACTTGAATATTTTATCTTTTGTGACAATAACGAGGCACTAGCCTTTCTAATTTTAACAATATTATTTTATTTTTTGGTGTTGCTGATTCCAATGTTGGTTCTTTTCTTGATGCGAGCAAATATGAACTATGAATCAAACTGAAATAATGCTGTGGCCTTTAGGGTTTTTTTATGGAGTTAATCTAAATGCAGACAGGCATTGGAAAGTAGCTTAGGAAATTATTTTTTGCTGCAAGCATACTCCTTTATGACAACTTTGAAAATCTACTAAATGTATTAAAATATCACTCTACCACTTGACTAGAGTTTGTGACAGTGCAATTGTCCTGTTTGATGCATTCGACAGACAAATGAGTTAACCCATTGAGGCAGCAATTTTGTACTCGTATCATTGCGACATTTAAAGCAAAATATGTTGAGGTTTTACACTTCATCCTAATTTATTTATTCCATGAATATAATGAATTAATAAATGTTCTATGGGTCACAATAGTTCTCTAATTCTACTTTGTAAGACTCTGTAGAAGTGGAAATACAATCAGGTTTGTGAATATAATTTAAAGAAGAGACGTATTTTGAAAGCTGAATGAATGAAAGTTCCTGAGTAATAAGTACCCCAGATTTTTTCTGTCCATTAATTCATCTATTATTGTCAGCTCAGTGGCATCCTCCACAATTTTCAGCTCACATAATAGGACAGAGGACAAAGTAATTCTGCTGATGGACAAGGTGGTATAGAATGAAAGGAATGATAGGAAGCCATTTTAATTACCACCATATTTCAGTTAATCTTTTAAACCAGATTTAAAAGCTGTATTATCCTGCCCGTAGACTACATACATGATTATTCTCAGAAACAGAACAAAGACACATCTGTTTGGATTTTGTAAATTTTGTACAGTATCACCTTCTACAAGTTCTTTGAAATTTGTTAGAATAATGTACATGCTATAAAATAACCTACATACTGAAAACTAGTCCATGACTACTGAAGTGACATTATGGACACAAAAATAAAAATTCATATTAGGCTAATTGACAATAATAAAAGAGATAATAAAAATGATGTAGTGTTACCCAGAAGAATGCATGTTTATGTGAGAAATTGCTCCAATATTTCAATAACATAGTGAAAAATGGTCACAGCTCCTTAAATACTGTAGTATATTGTATTCATTGTGGTGGACAAACACCTCAACACTTTTGAAACTAGAGGGTAAAAAGGAATTTCAGAGATCAGAAGCAGATATTTGCTAATTGAGGATAATTCCTGAGCCATTTAAAAATGACACGTAAGACTGAATTCCAGGATTCCCAGTAATGAAATTTTAACAAGCGCAGGTTAAAGGTGCGAATTATAATCCTGCACTCTTAACTTGGCTGGTTCTACTGTAGGGATATGCATCTTTATCCCCACATAGTTTTTGTGGAGTCAAGCCAACTTCTTCATGGCTTGTGGTTTGCAGAGACTCAGAGGAGTTATAAACCATAGTCTGAATTCGGAAATCTTTGGAAGGTAAATTCAAAAGGATCACCTATACCTTCAGCCGCTCCCCGTGGCCTCTCAAGCTCTCCATTCAATGATACCAACCCATGTACTACAATTGGTCTCACCGGCTCTCGTCTAGGATGCTAATCCTGCCTGGATCTATTGTCCTAAATTTTTACACTGCAATATACAGAAATGCGAATATTGGGCCAAGAGGGGCATATATCAAGGCTGTGAAGCCCTATGTAGCTGGATAGCCTGACAACATACTCTTGAGATTTACACATTATGGGCTAGTTAAGTAAGACAGTTGAAGGCCACCAGCTTTTGTAGACCATAACCAAACAACTCAGCATTTTAAGAAAAAAGGACGAGATTTAGTTTTTAATAAGTGAGACCAATGTGTTAAAATTCATATCCATCATGAGCATATCATACTTCACAGACATAAAATTGAGATGGCTTTTGTCTGAATTCCCTGTAATTTTGGATAATACATGCCTGTGAAAAGGTTGTCAAACTTATACCTAGTTTATGGAGATGTAACAAAGACTCCATTTCACCAGTTGGTACGATTCAATGAAGATTAAATTAAAACTAACTTATTGCATCCCAAGTTGCATTTGCTTTGATGAGTGTACAAATACCTTTCTTTGTTATGTGTGCATGATCCTGCAAATAGTATGCGTGTTTCATTATACAAATACACCTGAAAAGATTGAACATTATCCCTTTGCCACTGACCTGTGGCCACCACTGAGTTCATTAGTGCAGAACATCCTTTCCACTGACTGAGTCTGTCCCATTGTTCGTATTGCCCAGGGTCAAGTCAAGAGCGTACAGCCTAGATTGGACTCATTTGTCACAGAGTCCAGTAACAAAGCTGATTTCAGCAGAGACAGGGCAGGTTTCATGGGGCAGGCTGCAACCTTTGACCTTGAGTGCTCAGGGCAACTGAAGCTCACACAGATGGTACGCCACAGTTAGAGCATTTATGTGCAAAAGGGTGCAAATTACAAAAATAAAGTTTGGTTGCTCAGCGTTTTTTTTAAAAAGCTCAAGTTGTTTGCAGGTTTTTGACAATCCAAAATTGCACCTTAAGCATTTGTGATAATCACAGCACTTTACTATCTTTTAAAAAAAAGAGAAAAAAAATCAGTTGGGAGCTTATTGCTTAACTTGTGTGTAAGTGCAGTAATTTAGAAGAGCCTCAGTTTTTCATGGTCAGCAGGACTCTGCATGAACAATGGATCGTGCTGAGGTAGCATGTGGAAAATGACTTTAATACAGTATATAGAAAGGCTTATTGCTTTGGTCAAAAGGCTTCAGTGAAGATGGTGTATTCAGCCACTTGGGAAGCACAGACCTGTCACAGGATTCCATGACTGATACGCTGGAGCTGCTTATGAGGTCTCTAATGGAAAAAACGACAAGCAAAGTTAGAAAGGTTACATTTGACATGTACTTTACCATTGTCTTACATTTATCCACAGTTCTTTTCAAATCTCTTCTACTTTATTGTTCTCACACATTAATATAAATACATTGAGTTTAATTGAATTTCTAGAAATTATTTTGAGCACTCTTATTTTCTTTCTTTTGAAAAGCGTGTTACCCATGAAAATCTTTTTTTTAAGATGTTTTAAATTTTGAACGTTAGAGAATATATAAAATTGAATGTTTTTGTATGAGTGGTGTTTTGGAAATATAAAGGGCGGTACGTTGTGCAGTTGTTAGTACTGCTGCCTCACAACATCAGGGACCCGGGTTCAATTCTGGCCTTGGTGACTGCCTGTGTGAAGCTTGCACAATCTCCCCATATCTGTGTAGGTCTCCTCCAGGTGCTCTGGTTTCCTCTCGCACTCCAAAGATGTACAGGTTAAGTAGATTAGTCACACTAAATTACTCCTTAGTGTCCCATGATGTGTGGGTTAGAGAGATTAGAGGGGCAAATACATGGGATTATAGAGATAAAGTCTGCATAAGGTGTTCTATCAGTGCAAGTATGATTGGCCAAATGGCTTCCTTCTGTTCTGTAGGGATTCAATGTTAGTTAATGATGTGGAGATGCCAGCATTGGACTGGAGTGGGACAGTTAAAAAGTCTGACAATACTAGGTTAAAATCCAACAGGTTTATTTGGTAGCACAAGATTTCGGAGTGCTGCTCCTTCATCAGGTGAGTTATTCACCTGATGAAAGAACAGCGCTCCAAAAGCTCATGCTACTAAATAAACCTGTTGGACTTTAACCTGGTGTTGTGAGATTCTTAGAATGTCAGACAATGTTATAATGTTATATGTTAGATTGTATTATGTTTATTTTGCTTGGAAATATTGACTATAGCAAAGCTTCCACAAGGTACACTATCAAGGAAATTGCTAGGTTCAATTGTTGGTGTTTGCTGACATTTTTTATGATTGGTCTCAATATTCCTAGATTTAGGAACAATAAAAATGGTCAAGATCAACTCCTGGTCATTATTTAGAGATCCCCAGCTTCATATGTGAGCCTTCAGCAAGAGAATGATTTAACTTGACTTCCTTTCACTTTCAAATAAATTCCTATCAGTATCAAGAAACACCAGGTAGACAAGGGACCAAAGAATAACCAGTGATTGCAGATCCTTACCTCTACAAGATGTCAACACCCTCAGTAAAAAAAAGAAAGGAAGGGAAAATATATACTTTATTTGTGCTGAACATCTCCCACAGTTTTGTTGTTAGTGTATTGAAATGTTATTGAAACAAAGAACAATCTAGCACAGGAGTAAGATTTTCACCAAACGGGCACCAATATGCAGTTTCTATCCCTTTGCTTGTCTCCTGTTCATGTGTCTATCAAGATACGCCTTGAAATTGCTAATGTTCTTGCTTTCACTACTTCCACTAGTAATGTGTTCCAGGTACTCACCATCCTGGCAGGCACGGTGTCAGCAGCGGTAGCAGAGCGCAATGCCGTTGGAGCTGAGCGGGTGGTTAGGGGATCTGACTCTCACTGAGGTGGAGAAGAAGCCAGCGCAGCCCCTCCATGTTAGCTATGGCATGGTGGAGCTGGACGAACTGGGCAAGGGTGGGCTGACCCCCACCCAGGTGCAGAACCGCCCACTCAGCATTAATTGGCCTGGATGTGATCCAGGCAAACTTGATACTCTGATAATAATTGATCCAGATGCTCCAAGTTGGAAGTCACCAAAGTTTAGGGAATGGCACTACTTCATTGTAATCAACATGAAAGGAAATAAAATTGATAGCAGAGAGATTCAATCTGACTATGTTGACTCAGGTCCTCGTGAAGGACCTAGCGGCCTTCACCGCTATGTCTGGCTGGTATATGAACAATCTAGGTCACTGAAATATGATGAACAGCGGTTGACCAACCGTTCAGGTGATAAGCGTGGGACATTCAAAACTGCAACATTGCGTAAGAAGTACAACTTGGGTGCACCAGTTGCAGGGATGTGCTACCAGGTGGAATGGGATACCTACATTCCCAAATTCTACAAACAGTTAGCAGGAAAGTAATAAGGTGTAAAATCGTAACTATAATTTGTCTTTAAAAAAGTATGCATGTCATAGCAACACTCCTTCAAGATCTGCTCAGCCATCAAACTAATGTCAGTGATGCATAGTGACTTTTGTTTTCATAAATAAATAATTCCCAGGTTGTTAAGAAGGCATATAGTGTGTTAGCTTTTATTGGTAGAGGGATTGAATTTCGGAGCTGAGAGATCATGTTGCAACTGTACAAAACACTGGTGCAGCCACACCTGGAGCATTATGTACAGTTCTGGTCGCTGCATTATAAGAAAGATGTGGAGGCATTGGAAAGGACGCAGAGGAGGTTTACCAGGATGTTGCTTGGTATTGTGGGAAGGTCTTATGAGGAGAGGCTGAGGGACTTGAGGTCATTTTCGTTAGAGAGAAGAAGATTAAGAGGTGACCTAATTAAGACATACAAGATGATCAGAGGGTTAGATAGGATGGACAGTGAGAGCCTTTTTTCCTCGGATGGTGATGGCTAACACGAGGGGACATAGTTTTAAATTAAGGGATGGTAGTTATAGGACGGATGTCAGAGGTAGGTTTTTTACTCAGAGGATAGTAAGGACGTGGAATGCCCTGTCTGCAGCAGTTGTGGACTCGCCAACTTTAAGGGCGTTCAAATGGTCAGTGGATAGACATATGGATAACATTGGAATAGTTTAGATTAGAAGGTCATTAGATTGGTTCCACTGGTCGGCGCACCGTTGAGGGCCGAAGGGTCTGTACTGCTCTATAATGTTCTATGCGAAAAGCTTTCCCCTTGCCACCTCTCAATTTTGTGCTTTCTTGTTGTCACCCTTTCCATCCTGGAAAAAAACTTTTGACTATCCTTCCTGTCACTGTCTCTCATCATTTTGTAGACTTCTAGCAGGTCACCTCTCAGCCTCTGCCTTACCAGTGGAAGTTATTTGAGTTTATCCAAACTCTCCTCATACTTAAAACCCCCCAGATCAGGCAACATCCTGGTGAACCTTCTTTGCACATTCTCCAAAGCATCCACATCCTTCTGGTAGTGTGGTGACCAGGGCTACACACAGTGGCTGCAATTCTTCCATCCTGACCCGCATCTTTTTTATCAAGTTGGGATGGCAGATGCACGTCGCCGACCTGGTTCTGGGAATTGCGCATGCACTGGGAAAACATGCACATCTCCCACAGCCACTGAACAGTCACCGGCCAGATCATACTGGAAACCAATGGGAAGGCAGGTACGTAATTTAAATCTTTTTAAAATGTATTTTGAATATGTTTATTAGTTCATTATTGGGAACTTTCAGGTCCTGATTGAATTTCCTACCCTACCAGGAATACTTGATTCTGGTGGGGTTCAGACTAGCTCCCCACATTCGGGGAACTAATGGGAGATCCTGCCGGAATGAAGAGTGGGGGGGGGCAATCGGGGGCCCGCAAGGTGCTGGGAGGTGTGGTGCCCTCAGGCATGGGCACTCTGGCAATGCCAGCCTGTGCCGCCTGGCAGACAGTGTGGAGATTCAGGTGAGAAGCTGAATTGACAAAACAGTCAGGATTTAGAACAGTTTCCTGCCAATTCAGTACTTTTGGGAGGATTGCTCCCAATATTCCAAATTCAGTCTAAGTGAAGTTTTATACAGCTGTAATATTAATTTAGAAAATTTAGAACCTATATGATAAACTGCAGACTTGGATATTCCAATAGTTGATTTTTTCTTATCCTCTAAAGACTACTTAATTTTGTTTTTCAGTGATTTAAGAGTTAAAGCAGCGCTCATTCTGAACTTTGCCAGTACTTTTAAATTCATGATCAGTCTTTGGATCTCTAACATCTGCCATCCCAAGAGTTTTATTCTTAACTTTACTGTAAGCATATGACTCTGAACAATTACGGAGGAACAAAACTATACTCGTATTTTGACAGCATGATGCTGATTCTTTAAGGTTCCCTGTTCCTGCCTCTGAATACCAGATTTCCTTGTGAAACTAAGACAGTCAGCATTGTGGACTTGGGACAAAAAAAGTTAAAACACATCTTTCAGAAAATTACTGATTAATCTCCTGCAGGGCTCAATGAGTACGAGTTCCCCTGCTCGGTAACAGGCAGTGGCCTGACTAACTGGAGCTCATTATCTGAGCCTTTCGTAAGCCAGGCCCAGGACTGGATCGACTGAACTGTAGTTTCAGGAAGGGACTAGTGTGCATACATCATGATAGTTGTTTTACTTTGCATTGTATAATAATGCATAATAAACTATGTTTCTTTCCAGTTGGATATCCTGAGTCATTGCACTCTTAAAATTCCTTGGGTGACTATTAGAAGGGGTAAGAAGCAATCAGCGATTCCCTGTGACTGTTTCTCTGCAAAATAAGTTTACCATTTTGGATACTGTTGGTAGGGGAGGGGGGGGAACTCACTGGGAGTAGGCCACAGAGTCTCCGGCACAGAGTCTATCCTGTTGCTTAGAAGGGAAAGGGGGAGAGGAGTAAAGCATTAGTCACTGGGGCTCCACAGTTAGGATATAGATAGGAGATTCTGTGGGAATCACCATTGGTGTGCTGCTGCACAGGTGCCAGGGTCCGTGATGTGTAGGGTTGTGTTTTCAGGATTCTTAAGGGGGAGGGCCTCAAGTCGTGGTTCACATAGGCACCTATGACATAGGTAGGAAAAGAGATGGGGATGTAAGACAGAAATTCAGGGAATTAGAGTGGAAACTTAGAGCTAGAACAGACAGAGTTATTATCTCTGGTTTGTTATCTGTGCCACGTGCTGACAAGGAGACGAATAGGGAGAGTTGAACACATGGCTACAGGAATGGTGCAGAAGGGAGAGATTCATATACCTGGATAATTGGGGGTCATTCTAGGTAGTTGGGACCTTTACAAATGGGATGGTCTACACCTGCACCAGAGGGATATCAATATCCTGGGGTGGGGCTGGGGGGGTGGTGTTGGAATTTGCAAATGCTCTTTGAGAGCGTTTAAACATTTTTTAACATTTTCTTTTTGGTTAAAATAGCGAGCAGTGGTAGTTTTTTGCCGTTTTTTTTAAACTAACTGGAAACCAGAAGTCGTCATAAAGAGGCTTGCCGGTAGTTGTAGTTTTTCTCTCTGACTCTATAAATTGGTACAGAGAGGAAACCCGATACTCTACACAGGTAGAGTATCCTACCCTCCCCCTCCTCTAACCTAATAATAAAAGTGTGTGGGAAGTTTTTTTTCTCTCCTAGAAATTAAAGTATCAGGGATGGCAGTGCAGGCAGTACGTTGCACCTCCTGCGGTATGTACGAGGTCAGGGACACCAGTAGTGTTTCTGCTGATTATACCTGCAGGAAGTGTGTCCATTTGTAGCTCCTTGAGGATTGTGTTAAGGAGCTGGAGCTGGAGCTGGAATTAGAGGAACTCCGGATAATTCGGGAGATTGAGGCAGATATTGACAGGAGTTACAAAGAGATAGTCACTCCAAAAAGAGATTCTTGGGTAACTATTAGGAAGAGGGGTAAGAAGCAATCGGGGAGACAATCCCCCGGGGCTGTTCCCCTCCAAAATAAGTTTTCTGTCCTGGAGGCTACAGTTGAGGAAGAATCAACTGGAGATAGCCAAAGGGAGCAGGTCTCTGGGGGTGAGCCTGCTGTGAATGCTCAGGTGGGTAGGGGGAATAAGAGATTGGGCCTGGTAATTGGAGACTCCATAGTTAGGGGGACAGATAGGAGAGTAAATAGTAATAAACGGGACTCAGGGCTGGTGTGTTGCCTCCCAGGGGCTGGGGTCCAGGACGTCTCAGAGCGGGTTTTCAAGATTCTTAAGGGAGAGGGGAGTCAGCCCCAAGTCATAGTTCATGTAGGAACACATGATGTAGGTAGGACAAGGGAAGGGGATATTAAACAGAAATTTATGGAGTTGGGGTGGAAGCGTAGGGCCAAAACAGACAGAGTGGTTATCTCTGGACTCTTGCCTGTGCCATGGGATAGTTTAGAGAAGAACAGAGAGAGGGAATGTTTGAACTCGTGGCTGTGGAGATTGTGCAGGAGGGAGGGGTTCAGGTTCTTGAACAATTGGGGCTCATTCTGGGGTAGGTGGGACCTCTACAAGAGAGATGGTCTACACCTGAACCAGAGGGGAACCAATATCTTGGGGGGAAAATTTGCAAAGGCTATGCAGGGGGGTTTAAACTGATTCAGAGGGGGGGTGGGATCCTGAGTAGCTTGGATGTTAAGAGGGACGAGAATAGGGGGGTCATAGATGAGAACTGTAAAGCACAGCAGCGTACGGGTGGAGTAGGGCATGGTTTGAAATGCGTATACTTTAATGCAAGAAGTATTCGCAATAAGGTGGAGGAACTTGCAGCTTGGACCAGTACCTGGAACTTCGATGTTGTGGCCATTTCAGAGACATGGATAGAGCAGGGACAGGAATGGTTGTTGCAGGTTCCGGGGTTCAAATGCTTCAGTCGGAGTAGAGAAGGAGGTAGAAGGGGGAGAGGAGTGGCATTATTAGTCAAAGACTGTATCACAGATTTACCCTAGGATTCTCTGGGAGGTGAGAGAGGCGATTGAAGAGCCCCTGGCTCTGATCTTCAGGTCGTCGTTGGTTATGGGTATAGTGTCGGAAGACTGGAGGATAGCGAATGTGGTCCCATTGTTCAAGAAGGGGAATAGAGACTTCCTGGGAATTATAGACCGGTAAGTCTTACTTCTGTTGTGGGCAAAGTATTGGAAAGAATTATTAGGGATAGGATTTATAGTTATTTAGAGAGAAATGAATTGATTGGGGATAGTCAGCATGGTTTTGTGAAGGGTAGGTCGTGCCTTACTAACCTTATTGAGTTTTTTGAAAAAGTGACCAAAGAGGTGGATGGGGGTAAGGCAGTTGATGTGGTATATATGGACTTTAGTAAGGCGTTCGATAAGGTGGCCCATGGAAGGCTTCTGCAGAAAATGCAGATGTATGGGATTGAGGGTGATTTAGCTAATTGGATTAGGAATTGGCTAGCAGATAGAAGACAGAGGGTGGTGGTTGATGGAAATTATTCATCGTGGAGTTCGGTTACAAGTGGTGTACCTCAGGGGTCTGTTTTGGGGCCCCTGCTGTTTGTAATTTTTATAAATGATCTGGATGAGGGTATTGAAGGATGGATTAGTAAATTTGCGGATGACACCAAAGTCGGTGGAGTGGTAGATAGTGAAGAGGGGTGTTATAGTTTGCAGAGAGACTTGGACAAGTTGCAGAGCTGGGCCGAGAGGTGGCAAATGGAGTTTAATGTGGAAAAGTGTGAGGTAATTCACTTTGGCAGGAATAACAAATGTGTAGAGTATAGGGCTAATGGTAGGACTCTTAATAGTGTTGAAGAACAGAGGGATCTTGGTGTATATGTGCATAGATCCCTGAAAGTTGGCAATCAAGTCGATAAGGTTGTTAAGAAGGCATATGGAGTCTTAGCTTTTATTGGTAGGGGGATTGAATTTCGGAGCCGCAACGTCATGTTGCAACTGTACAAAACTCTAGTGCGGCCGCACTTGGAGTATTGTGTGCAGTTCTGGTCCCCGCATTATAAGAAAGATGTGGAGGCATTGGAGAGGGTACAGAGGAGGTTTACCAGGATGTTGCCTGGTATGGAGGGCAGGTCTTATGAAGAGAGGCTGAGGGATTTGAGGTTGTTTTCATTAGAAAGGAGGTGGCTAAGAGGAGACCTTATTGAAACATATAAGATAATTAGAGGTTTAGATACGGTGGACAGTGATAGCTAGCACGAGGAGACATAGCTTTAAATTAAGGGGTGTTAGTTATAGGACGGATGTCAGATGTAGGTTCTTTACCCAGAGAATGGTAAGGGTATGGAATGCCCTGCCTGCAGCAGTTGTAGATTCGCCAAGTTTGGTGGCGTTTAAGAGGTTAGTAGGTAAGTTTATGGACGAAAAGGGAATGGTTTAGGTTAGAGGGTCTTTGCTTTTTTTCAATTGGTCGGCGCAACATCGAAGGCCGAAGGGCCTGTTCTGCGTTGTAATGTTCTATGTTCTAAACTAATTCAGCAGGGGAATGAGAACCTGAATTGTAGCTTCAGTATACGGAAAGTTGAGAGTAATGAGGTCATGAATAAGGTTTCAAGGTCGCAGGAGTATTCTGGCAGGTAGGGAGGTGGTTTGAGTGTGTCTACTTCAACGCTAGAAGTATCCAGAATAAGATGGGTGAACTTGCAGCATGGGTTGGTACCTGGGACTTCAACGTTGTGGCCACTTCGGAGACACGGATAGAGCAGGGACAGGAATGGTTGTTACAGATTCCAGGGTTTAGATGTTTCAGTAAGATTGGGGAAGATGGTAAAAGAGGGGTAGATTTGGCATTGTTACTCAGGACAGTGTTATGGCGGCAGAAATGCTGTTTGGGCTGAGGTTAGAAACAGGAAAGAAGAGGTGACCCTGTTGGGAATTTTCTATAGGCCTCCAAAAAGTTCCAGAGATGTAGAGGAAAGGATTGCAAAAGATGATTCTGGATAGCAGCAAAAGTAACAGATAGTTGTTATGGGGGACTTTAACTTTACAAATACTAACTGGAAAAGCTATAGTTCGAGTATTTTAGATGAGTCAGTTTTTGTCCAGGAGGGTTTCCTGACACTGTGTAGATAGGCCAACAAGAGGTGAGGCCACATTGCATTCGGTACTGGTTAATGAACCAGGCCAGGTGTTAGATTTGGAGGTAGGTGAACACTTTTATGATAGTGACCATAATTTTGTTACGTTTACATTAGCAATGGAAAGGGGTAGGTATATACCACAGGGCAAGAGTTGTAGGTAGGGGAAAGGAAACTATGATGCAAATAGGTGAGATTTAGGATGCATGAAGGAAACTGCAAGGGATGGGCACAATTGAAACGTGGAGCTTGTTCTTGATAAGTATGCACCTGTCAGGCAGGGAGGAAGTGATCGAGCAAGGGAATCGTGGTTTTACTAAAGAAGTTGAATCACTTGTGAGGAAGAAGGAGACTTTTGTCAAGATAAGATGTGAAGGCTCAGTTGAGAGTTACAAGTTAGCCGGAAGGGCCTAAAAAGAGAGCTAAGAGTAAGGAAGGAACATGAGAAGTCTTTGGAAGGTAGGGTTAAGGAAAATCCTAAATCTTTCTATAGGTGTGTCATAATAAAAGAATGACTAGGGTAAAGTTAGGACCAGTCAAGGACAGTAGTGGGAAGTTGTGCTTGGAATCCAAAGAGTTAGGGGAGGTGCCAAATGAATATTTTTCTTCAGTATTCACACAGGAAAAAGACAATGTTATTGAGGAGAATACTGAGACTTAGACTGGACAGGATTGAGGTTCATAAAGAGGAGATGTTAGCAATTTTGGAAAATATGAAAATAGTTAAGTCCCCTATACTGGCTGGGATTTATCCTAGGATTCTCTGGAGACTAGGGAGGAGATTGCAGAGCCTTTGCTTCGATCTTTAGTTCGCCGTTGTCTTTAGAAATAGTGCCAGAAGACTGGAGGAGAGTAAATGTTGTCCACTTGTTCAAGGAAGGGAGTAGAGATAATTATAGACCAGTGAGTCTTATTTCTGCTGTGGGTAAAGTTTTGGAAAGGATTATAAGAGATAGGATTTAAAATCATCTAGAAAGGAATAATTTGATTAGGGATAATCAACACGGTTTTGTGAAGGGTAGGTTGTGCCTCAAAAATCTTATTCAGTTCTTTGAGAAGGCGACCAAAGAGTTGGATAAGGGTAAAGCAGTTGATGTGGTGTATATAGATTTCAGTAAAGCGTTTGATAAGGTTTCCCATGATAAGCCATTGCAGAAGACACAGAGGCATGGGATTGAGGGTGATTTAGTGGTTTGGATCAGAAATTGGCAAGCTATAAGAAGACAGAGGGGGGTAGTTGATGGGAAATGTTCATCCTGGAGTTTATTTACTCATGGTGTACTGCAAGGATCTGTTTTGGGGCTGCTGCTGTTTGTCATTTTTACAAATGACCTGGATGAGGGCGTAGAAGGATGGGTTTGCAAATTTGCTGTGACACTAAAGTCGGTGGAGTTGTGGACAGGGCGGAGGATGTTGCAGGTTGCAGAGGGATATAGATAAGCTGCAGAATTGGGCTGAGAGGTGGCAAATGAAGTTTAATGCAGAAAAGTGTGAAGTGATTCACTTTGGAAGGAGTAACAGGAATACAGAGTACTGGGCTAATAGCAAGTTACTTGGTAGTTGGATGAGCGGAGAGATCTCGGTGTCTATGTGCATAGATCCCTAAAAGTTGACACCCAGGTTGATAGGGTTGTTAAGAAGGCATATGATGTGTTAGAGGGATGGTCTATGGTGTGTTGGTAGAGGGATTGAGTTTCAGAGCCATGAAGTCATGTTGCAGCTGTACAAAACTCTAGTGTGGCCACTCTTGAAGTATTGCGTACAGTTCTGGTCATCGCATTATAAGAAGAATGTGGAAACATTGGAAAGGGTGCAGAGGAGATTTACCAGGATGTTGCCTGGTATAGCGGGAAAGTCTTATGAGGAAAAGCGCATGGTCTTGAGGCTGCTTTCATTAGAGAGAAGAAGGTTAAAAGGTAACTTAATAGAGACATAAAAGATGATCAAAGGATTAGATAGGGTGGACAATGTGAGCCTTTTTCTTCAGGTGGAGATGGCTAGCATAAGGGGATGTAGCTTTAAACTGGGGAAGGGTATGATAGATATAGGACAGGTGTCAGAGATAAGCTCTTTACTCAGAGAGTAGAAAGAGTGTAGAATGCCCTGCCTGCAACAATAATGGACTTGCCAACATTAAGGGCATTTAAATGGTCATTGGCTAAACATGTGAATGGGTGTAGGTTAAATGGGCTTTAGATTGGTTTCACAGATCAGCGCAACATCGAGGGCTGAAGGGCCTGTACTGCGCTGTAAATGTTCTATGTTCTGTAGAATTGGCTGGCCTTTTTTAAAACCAAGAAAAAAACAGGAATATAAATGCCACATTGCTGTTCTCTTGCAAGTGTTTATTTTCCCATTAAATAGGAAATTCTCCAAATTTATGTTCTGAGAGATTCTTTTTGAGAAATGAAATTAGAGTTCCCTATTGAAATGCGCTGGGAAAATTTGCTGGTAATTTTAAATGCAGATATCTTTGTCAGGTTTGTAAGGGACAAATCCTGGAACAGAAACGGCAACAATCTTTCTGCTGAAGTAAGTAAGATGTAGATAAAACAGAGTTGTCAATTTAACAAATAAATTTCTAATTTCTGTCAAGCAACAGGAATTGCAGTTGTACTCTAATTGGGCCAGCATTGATTGGGCGTGCATGTGTAAGCACACAAATGCACTTGGTGTCTCCACTGAAGTCCCCAAAATATTATCATCCCTCATGCTCACTTCCTTCATCATAGAAACATGATAAGGGATTGTTTGAGTAATTGATAAGAACTCATCACCATTGTGATAATTTTTTTTAACATCAAACACAAATCTTGACATTAACATTTTCTTCTCCAAATTTGTAGTAGCTTCAAAATACAGTTTTGCACACTATATAAAAAATGGAGGAAGTATTCTTCCCCTTTTGCTTGTGTGTTGCCTCCTGCTGCAACCACAATCTTTAAACATTTTCAGTCAGACCTTTGGGATTAAGACCTCTTTCTACTCTTCAGTGCTAAATCTGGACATGCAAATGGCAGGTGAATGATTCAATTTGTAGGGCTGAAAAATCCTATGTTAACCAGCTACCTCTATGACTTATCCAGGAGAGACTTTCTAGGGAATATTTTTTCATTTCCCTTCCAGTGGTGAGAACCCACAACGCTCAAAGTGCCTCTAATGCCTTCCATTGAGAAGGCCACATCTTCCTACCAAATAATGCCAATTTTGAAGGTGGAATGAATGTCCTCCCGGGAAGAAGGAATAGCTGCCCTCTTTAGAAGGAGCCTATTTTAATAATTCCCTATTTCCCATGAAATGAAAAACTTGTCCTTTGAACTTAGTGGTATCCAGGCCGCAAATTATGATACTGATCAGAGTGCCTAGAAAGTATCTAATCCAACCAGGAGTATCTCTGTTTTGTAACTCAGAGGGGATTGGGAAAGTGATCATTCCCAATATAGCAGATTCTAAGCCCCATCCCATTTTTTGTTGTATGCTTATGACATGGACCAGAAAGGCTACACATATTTCTGCTCCATAAGTCTTTTAACCTTGTCAAGTGTCACCACTAGTTGTGAATCATTTGTAGCATGTCTGCAAGCTCTTTTTATTGAAGCTTTAAGGGTGTGAACATGGATAATTATGGAGGCTTTAACAATAAAATCTTGTGTTTATGAGCTTAGCTCAAATGCTGCACTCTGCATTGCGAGATCAGTTGATGTAGATCATTAATCCACTCTGGTTGGATGTTACAGTTTTGAATCCATGTCCTTTGTACAGTTGTTTGCCATGTTGAGGATCTTGGCTATCTGCTGCAAAGTTTTGCTGCTCTGTATTTTATTTCTATTCCTCATGGACAAAGGATATAGGACTACCTTCCTCCTTTCTTGTTCTTGCAAAATTCTTATGCTCATCATTGTGGAAAGGAATTTGAATATAGAAAGTTAGACTTTGTGTCTGTAAATGGCATCCAACCAGAATCATCAGTTGCCATCATTGCTGTGCTCTCTCTTTACAAATGAAGGAGAACAGGAAGTTTGATGTCTATCACTTGGTTACAGTTATCTATTTGATATCTATCACTTGGAATGAGCTGAAGTGCAATTTAATCATTTTACCCTGATCGTGCCATTCCTCAGGAAAATTCACCCTCTTTTGTACTTTACTTCCACAAATTAGTTAGAGAAAGTGTATGGAAATAATGTGAAATTACATTGAACATTACTTGTACATTGCAACTGACAATATTGCAAAAAATATTTTATTGTCTGTAAACCACACTGTAAACCACCTTGAGGTTGTGACAGGTGCAGTATACAAGTTCAATGTCCAAAATCTAGCAATTGCAGGACTGAGTCCATGTGAAATCTTGCACTTTCCTGGCTTTTGGATAATTAAATCAAATAGAAATCCATGAAATAGTATGAAAATAAAGAATAATTATTATATAGTTAAAGCATTTGCAGGTTGCTTTAAGGCTAATCACATGATAAAACAACAGCCTCTGCCAACACCCTAATGACATCACTGTCATTAGGGTGTTGGCAGAGGCTGTTGTTTTACTTTCAGTTTTGTATTCTGTGCAGTGCAGAGAACATCTCTTTCAATGAAACTCTTGCATGTTATTTTGAATCTACATGTGCAAACCACATCTTTTCATTTTGCTCAAAAGCCTGTACCCCAACGTAATTTGCTCAATAAGAAAGTTTTGTCGAAACATTACGCCATATTGCAAGAAAACCTCCAAAACCCTTCTTGAGCAGGCACTGAGTTACAACTAGTTGAGGAAGTATTAATTGGCTCTAATTCATATCAGCTCAATTGGTTACAACAAAGATTTCAAAATTTATTTTCCAAGCAAATCTTGGGGCAGCATGGTGACACAGTGGTTAGCACTGCTGTCTCACAGCTCCAGGGACCCAGATTTGAATTCTGGCTTGGGTCACTGTCTGTGTGGAGTCTGTATGTTCTCCCCATGTCTGCATGGGTTTCCTCTGGGTGCTCCAGTTTCCTCCCACAGTTTGAGAGAAGTGCTGGTTAAGTGCATTGGCCATGCTAAATCCTTCCTCTGTGTCTGGCAACTAGGGGATTTTTTTCAGTAACTTTATCACAGTGTTAGTGTAAGCCTTTTGTGACATTAATAAATAAACTTTAAAAATTGCCTTTTATAAAGTAAATATATTTATTTGTTAATAAGGAGCCAATCAAACCAGGTTCTCTTGAGTCAAAGAAAGAATAAGTTGATTAGTATTAAACCTGAGAAAGAAACAATGATACAATGACATACATGCACAAATATGCAGACAGTAAGAAAGCAATGACAAACATGCAGGCAGTAAGAAAGCTCAAGTCCAAATTAAGTCCTTTTGTTTGTTGTGAGATGTAATTTGTTGAACATTGCAGCCATTTCAGCTAAGTCGATTTCCTTTAAAATCCAGTAATTGAATTGAAGTTTAGGTCCTGCACATGGCTGTGAGCATTCAGCTTCAGGAAGAGAGAGCAAATTCTCACATTTTCAGGCAAAATGGTGCAGCCAGGGGGAAAAATGGGGTTGAAGACACCACCCCAATGGTGGCTTTTTCTGCCACATTGTTCATTTGATAGGGGGAACAAGTGAAAGGGTGGGTCCCACAGTGTAACACTCACCCTGCCAGCAACATCATTTTTTAAGGGTGCTCAGATTTAAAAAAAATCAAAACTGAAGACTCGCCGTCACCCCCCTTCGAATACCCTGCTCCCACAGCACCCCCATGCAGAACCCAGCACTATGCAACACCCACTGGCACTGCGGGATAGTGCTAGGTGGAATGACCCTCCCTCCCTGCAAGTGTTGCATTCACTGAGCTAGTCTGGTGCATTCTATTCTGGTGCAAAGCTCCAGTCTTGGGAGCCCTGAAATAATTTGCATCAGTGTGAATACATTGGGCAATTTTGGAGGGGGGGTCAGTGGGCTGTGTTATCAGGCATAGAGGCCTGATATTTGAGCGTAACTTTAAAGTCATGGGGATCCTGACATTGCATATTGGGATTCCCATTATGTAACTGGTGGGGACTCCCATTATGTAACTGGTGGGGACATTCGAATCAGTGTGAAATGTGATGTGGACCTCCAGCAGGATTTTCTGCTCCCGTCGCTGATCCCACCCAATGAAAATTGGAGCAGCAAATCTCCCCAGAGAGAGAGAAAGGGAGATTCCTCACTTTTTTTTAGCATTTCTTTGCCACATGGCTTTGATGATTTCTCTCTGCTTCTGCTTTGTAAAGTAAGTTCTTAAACCTGCTGTTTGAATATTCCCAGAGAGGTATTCGATTGACATGTCTCGCAGTCTTTTCTGTAAACCAAATGTCACAGTTGTTTGATCTTTAGTCTCAGAAACCTTCTGACATGTTTTGAGGTCATAAAAGCAAGCAGAGCATGGCATTATTTTCATCCTCCACAGGGGGTTTTGAATGCCTGATGAGGTGCATTGGTTTGGGTAGCAACACCATCATCTTGACAGAATTACAGTTGATTAAAAGTCCAGGGCTGGAAATTTGCAGTTGTTCATACTGGTAGGATCTTCTGGTTCTGTTGAATATGTATCCCTGCCGCGGGTTTGTCAGCAGTATGGAGAGGACAGCAGCAGGACCAGAAGATCCGACTGCTGGCTAATGCTGTGCCCGATCCTGCTGACGAGGCAGATCCCCAGCATCTTGCATTATCAATGCTTTCATTTCAAGATTCATATTGTCCAGGCATGTAATTCCATGCAATGTCTCAAGACCTGCAGTGCAATCTATGTAGAAAGCTTTCAGAAAAGTGATCACTTGCAACAGCCGGTATCTGCTGGTATTCATCTTTGGTGTCCTAACTTGTATTTTAAACGGGTCCTGTTTCAACAGTTCAGTATGCCTTTGGTTAGCTGGTGAAGTTATAGATACATCTCACTTAATCATCACTTCCCATTGCTGTAACATTAACAGCTTGGGTTTATATGGTATTTTCAATTTTACAGCGTATCAAAAGGCACTTCATCAATATGTAATCAGAAAAAGTAAGCTAAATTATGGGAGAAATTAGAAGCGGTGGTAGGTGGGATTTATAAAATGTTTTGAAGACTCAAAGGAAATTAGGAAAGTAAGTCCACAGCATGAAGTAGCTAAGGCTAAGTCCACTCAGTGCAGTGGTAAGGGAAGAATACACAAGAGGAGTAGACGGGGGAAATAATTCTAACTCCTTCATTGAAGATATTTTGTTGGAGTGAAAGAGGAGCTGAAAATGTTTTGGGACATGGTGAGCATGAGGACTTGGAGTGGTGGGGCACAGCTCTGGCAAAGATTGTAATGTCTGGAAAACATCCCTGCTATACTAATTGTGGGCATCTAGCTGCGCATCTGCCTTGTGCTACATATACAAATACCCTGTGAAGTGATTAATTGTGAGGGTGAGCTGCTGACCCCATTTTTAAAGGAGCTGATACATATATTTAAGAAATTATTTGATCGTCCTTTCTTCTTTGCCCACAGTATGATCCTAGCCTTGCTACCCCCAGACAAGAGCTATTTCCCAATGCTGTTCTTGCTGAGTGAGATACCAGAGCTGATGGAACTGCAATGCTCAGAGTTTCCAATTCCATTTTTCTTCTAATGATTCATCCCTTACAAAACCAAATGGATCTTTCTATGCAAGGCTAGGTCCAAATCTGGTCTCCACCCAGATCTCAACATAAATTTTGAATCTTCCAATATATTGATGCCAAAATATATTATTATATTTGAATCTTCCAATTTATTGATGCTGAAATAGATTATGGCTGAAAGTTCTGTGTAAGTTTGGAGCAAACGTTTAGACAATGAATCTGACCACAGAAGAGATGAATTACAAAGTGATATGGTAAAACATATTTTTGTATTTTGCATCATTTGAGTAATATTTGTAATGTTTTTATTTTGAATTCTACTTTTGTTTTTATGAGAACGAATATTTCACAACGGTTGATAACTGAGCCACAGAACTGTTGTGTTAGATGCAAGAAAACATCGTCAAAAGTAAAATGAGCAGTAAAAATGCAGGGGTGTTGGATAAATTAACAGCAAAAGTGCTAAATATAATGAAGGAAGTGTAGACATAAGACGTGAGAGAGGAAAATTAGTCCATCGAGAATGAATGTAGACTTATTTGTAGACAGCAAAAATTGAAAGAGGAATCAAAGATGGACAATAAAGAAAATATTGACTATCAGAGCTTAACTTTCTTGTTGAGATTTTGCAAGCTATGTTTAGTATCTTTGACCTGTTCACTTATGATTTGTGCTGAATCCTATTGTGTCTATGGGAAGAAAGTATAGTAGCTCCTTAAAAAGCTGATGTTATCAGACTGCTGCAGTGGTAACAATGTATTTTGTAGAATCCGTGATAAAATCTGGTAATTCACTAAAGGAAAAGAACAGAATTTAATGAAAAATGGATGGTAGGTTTTCTGTTGATGTGGAATTTGTGATATCCTATTTAGTTACTAGATCAAAAGTCTTTATATAAATGAGTATTAAACAATTGATACTATATATAATTATATTTATTTTCAGATATTTCAACAGATATGATAAACTGCTAGATATTTCAACAGATATGATAAACAAGTATTAATATTCAATTATTAAAAAAAATTTGAGGACCATATCCAAACCAAATTGCTTACAACGATAACTTAGCACAAATTTCAGATTATAAATCAATCCATTGTCTAAGATGATCCAATTTTTTTGTTACCAAAATGCATGCCCAGGCCTGTAGGCAATGTATAAGTCTACTTCCCCACCACAACCTGCCATTTTTCTGCTAATAAATGCAAGTTTATGGCTTTATTTGCATTAGGAGTGGGCCTCATATTTTCAGAGTAGAGATACATATTTGGTATTATTCTTGGTTTATAAGTCATCACATGGGATGAAGCAGCTGATATGGGCCATGTTGACAAGGAGGTGTATGGGATTTTGCAGACAACACAGGCTGACAAACAAAGAGAAATGGGTCATACTATGCCAACATTGGTTTATTATACTTCATACTCAGTGTGTCATTTAACCCCATATTTTGGAAGGTTTTTTCAAAACTTCAAAGATATTGTGATCTAGAGTACATTCAAAAGGGAGCTGCACAGTCTTTAGCTGTGGAGGAATTTGGGCCTGAACAAATTTATACCTCTTTACAGTCAATCTGAAAGATTCTAAGAGCATGAGGGCAATCCTCCTTCTACCTGTTCCTTCTCAATTATGTTGCCACATTTTGAGGTAGAACTGCTGGAAAGCTCAACTCGACAGAAGCCCAGTCAGTTCCACCAATGTATGGTAAATGGGATCCCTGTGACATAGATATCACCTTTCCCAACCCTATCTGGTACAAGGTCAGTAGGTTCTCCAGACAGCCTGCAACAATGATTATAGAAATATATAAATTTATTTATGTAATGCTATGATGCTTGATATAGTAAATCAAGGTAAATAACCAATCACATTGAAGAATCTCTGAGGCTGCAAACCGGGCAGTAAAATTCATTGATTATCCCTCACTCCAAATTCCAATTTACAGAATGAAAGAAATATTGGGAAATATGAATTTCCTCATCAAAAGCATCCTTCCATCTTTGTATGGTGATGGATGTGCAAAATCAAATCAGTTAGGAATGGGGTAGTTTCATAAGGTACACTTTTGCTGATGGCTGAAGAGACCACTTCAGGAGAAGCATGTCTATATTAGTATATGTATGTGTGTGTGTATGAAGTGGTTATCAGATGCTGTTGTGGGTTATTGCTTTTGACATTGGCTAAGCCACTGATTGCCATGGTACGTGATGGCCCACAGATACTATCATTGGCCAGTATCCTACAGATGTGAAAATCAATGTATAGGACCTTTGTGTCACATTTGAAAGCATCCTTGAAGTGGTGCTTTGGGAGTACTACTCACCTTCCGGCCCCAGCTACTTGACCAAACAAAAAATCCCAGGATATGTATCTGTCTTCCATCCTGAAAACAGCAAAGTCAACACAGCTTAGAGTTTCAATATCCTTGGGAGATTTGCCTTTGTCCTTCTATGAGTGTATAGTAAACAGCAAACATTGGAATCATCTATGGCTAATCTGTTAACTTTCTTTCCTTGAATCACTTATTTTATTGCATGCCAAATTTTTGTACTGAAGGGTCGCTGTGTTAAAAGAGAATTATGATATATATGAATCTTATTTTTAGGAATTGCTCATACTAGATAAGTTTCACACACGCAATCCTCCCAGAATTTTGACCCCAAGCAACTTTAGCTCAACCGTTCTACACACAGCTGTATTCTGGCTCAGCTGACTGTCTTTATTGTTATTTCTGGACTATTTTGTAACCTTTTTGCCCTGGAGATTAGAGAGAGCCAGATCTGTAAATTACTGCTGTAGCACTGTGAAGCATTGGATAATTGGATATGAAATCTGCGACAAATCAACCTGTGTGCATGTATGAGTTTCAAATAGGCAAGACTTAGAAGGCTTTTTCTTCTGCCTTAAGCCAGGGGAAAAAGCAAAAATGGGCCTCAACTACAAAAATATGATCATTTTTTAGAATCTTTTTTTAAAAGTATGGACTGGTCAAAAAATAGATAGATGGCAACCTTCTTTCCCTTCCAAAAACCTTATTTATACAAAGAACCAACTTACTTGTGACCACTGTCTTTTGAACAACTATTACATAGAGGTCAATCTATTCCCATTTTCCATGATATATTCCCAATATTTGTGAGAATGACCTCATGCTGAGTAGCCATGGCTCATGGTCCAGATCCTCCCATAATGTCACAGTGGCACAGTGGTTAGCAATGCTGCCTCACAGCACCAGGGACCTGGGTTCAATTCTGGCCATGGGTCACTGTCTGTGTGGAGATTGCACGCTCTCCCTGTGTCTGCGTGAGTTTCCTCCGGGTGCTCTGGTTTCCTCCAAAGTTCAAAGATGTGTGCGTTGGGTTGATTGCCAATACTAAATTACCCCATCATGTCAAGGAGATTGTAGGGTAAAGATGTGGGGTTACAGGGATAAAGCCTGGATGGGATTGTTGTCAGTGCAGGCTTGATGGACCTCTTTCTGTACTGTAGGGATCCTATGATATCAGAAGGAACCCTTACTTGTAAAGATGCACTTTCAGAGACTCCATTATTAAAAATAAAAAGGGTTTATTAATAACAATTCTTCAGCAACCTCATGGCTGTATCCAATTCCTACATGTCATTGTTTATGAGGATTCCATCTCCCTGGAGTGAATTCCCCACTCTGAATCCCAATTGGTCGCCCAAGCCAGGTGATACTTGCCTGTTGTGTTGCCCTTAAAGGGACATTCACCAGATGATTTCTCATATTCTCCTGATGAAAAATAGAGCAATGGACACATTTTGTTCAAACAGGAGCACTTTTGTGAAAACATTCCCTCTTTCTTACAAATTATCAGAAGACTGCGTTCTCTGCCAACATGGTGCATGTGTAGTTGTACCAATGAGATGAAGCTCACAACTTTACTCATTCCCTCAACCTCAGTGTGACACTCCTCCTTTCTATTTAGCTTTTTTTTAAGCAAGCTACAAATTTGCAGCAACCTTGTGTGAAAATTCTCACAGACACAGCAGCTTTGCTCCAAATCATCAAAAGCTCCTGTCCCTTTTTTCAATGGAACAGAAAATCTTATCTCTGTGTATAATTTGCCAACCATGCTGCCTTTTTAATACAAAAGGCTTGGGAAAAAAAAGGGTTTCTGCACAGAATTGGTTTTTCATGCAGGTACTGATGAGTAGCAATGGCTTTCTTATGTGGGTGGGAGACAGTGTTATCAGAAATGTGATGAATATAAATTTGAATTAGCATCTTTTTTTGCCAAGTTTTATGCTTATGGACATTTTCCTTAATGAGGTTGTCCTATTCAACACAATGATGTGGACAGATCATTCACTTGAACCTTGGAATTCTGATGGTTTTTGCAATGGTTGCACTCAATGTTTCGCCAACCAGCTTCAGTTTTCAAGTTGGCTCCTTAATTACCAATATAAATATCTTAAGCCAGTCGAAGAACCGTATCCTCTTCTGTCAAGCAAGAAAGGATACAATAATAGAACCCGCAAAAGACTTTTCATGACTTTGCCGGCTGGACTACATCTCAGCTTTCCAGCCCTAATCAGACATTATCTTTGGTCCTTAATTTCATGGTTCATGAGTTTCTTTGAGAACAGTCTTTCTGTTAATCAAAGCTAGCACTGATCAAAACAGGAAACCTATACAATATTTTCTGCCTGCCTGCTTGCCGTAATAAACTGCATCTTAATTTGGTCAAGGATGAGGACTTTTCTGTGCCCGGAATCAGTGTGGTTTTATATTGGCTAACAAGAGGCAATGGTTAGCTGGACAAGATAAGTCCCTGCAACTAATTCTTCCACTTCTGAGACTGCTGACACTGTGTGAATTGTACAGCCTATAAACTGCTAACGATCACCAACACCCGGTGATAAAATGTGGTTCTTCCCATCACCCATTGATTAAGGGCTGAATCTTCCATTCCCATCAGCAGTGGGAATCTTCAGTGCGTGGAGCATTGACTTAGTGTGAATGGAAAAAATCTGTTTCCCGCCAGTGGAAATAGTTTGGAATTCTGTTCTCCCGACTTTCAAAGCAGTGAAAGGCAGGTTGAGTTTCCTGCTGAGCAATGTCAGCAGCCATATTTACACTTATTTACATCTTTTGGATGCTCATTAAGGGGCCAACTTGCAGGAATCATATTCCCTCTTCAAACCCAGCATCCTTCATCAGCTAATTATGGTAGAATATAAGAACAGAGTGGCAAGCTTTACTTCATCCACCACATGGAGATCAGTAGACGCCGCTTCTGCCTCCCTTTTTAGACTGTCACTGGGTCCCTGTAGCAAAAACCGTGCCAAGGCCAACAGGGAGGGGTGAAATGGAGGCAAGCATGGGAGAGGAATGACAAGAAGGGACTGGTGAGATATAGGCAGGTTAAGAGACAGGAGGAAAGGAACAGACAGAAAGAGTGACATTGAGGAGTTTAATGTCTTCTTGGATGAGGAGGATGTTTAAGAGGATGCTCTGAAGAGGATGAAGATTCTGACAAGTTACATGATGACGTTATTGCATATGTGCTTGTGACAACCTGGTATCTAGAAGATTCCAGGGGGATTAAGATTTATAGAATATACTATAGTAGAATATAGTAGTGCAAAAGAAGGCCATTTGGCCTATAGAGTCTACACTGACAACAATCCCACTTAAGCCCATAACCCATGTATTTACTCTGCAAATTCCCTGACACTAAGAGGCACTTTACCATGACCAATCAACCTAACCACACATCTTTGAAGTGTGAGAGGAAACCCACGTTGACATGGGCAGGACTTGCAAACTTCACACAGCCACCCCAGGCCGGAATTGAACCTTGGTCCCTGGTGCTATGAAGCAACAGTGCTCGTCACTGTGCCACCTTGATGACAAACTTTCATAATCAATGTCTCCTTTTGCGTTTGATGCATGGGAAGCATCAACACCTTCATTCCCTGTGTAAAAATCTCAACTCAATCCCCTCACCCAATTCCCCACCGCTAAATCTTTTAATGAGTAATGAACGAGGCACCTGCAGGAAGGCAGAGGTATTTGCTAGAGCTTTTGCGAGCCGTGTGTAAGGACCCACATGCTTATCTGTCCCCAGGCCCTGGAATTGTGAAAACTATATGCTGGTTGTCCAGGTGAGATCAGCTGCATCTCAACCCATCCCCACTAACCCAACTGTCGTACAGTGTCCTGCCAGAAGCTGGCATGAAGCCAATTTATATCCTACCATTGGGATGCAGAAGAAAAACTGGGCAATATATACATAGACACATCATACATTAGACACCACACACACACATCTATGACATGTATGGAAAATCACACTGGGTGAGAGTTGGTTTGGACCATGTGGCATGTAAAAGTCAGCACTTACAGTGAAGAAGATCTTGGGATCTCACCTAGGTGAGTAAGATGATGGCTTCCAATGACGGGACTCTGGACCTTCATGTGCAGCAATGGGTTTGTGGAAAACCGACAGGTCTGCTCTGCTCATCAGCATCCAGAAGATGGTTGTTGTTGGCACAATAGCTCCTTCTAGGGAATCTGCTGGACTAGCATCTCCATGGGGTTGCCACTCTCCCCATGGAGAAAAGTGCACAGGTCACTATCACTTCATCAGGCAGCAGGCCACCTCCACCTCACATGCTACCCTGTTGAGAACCTCCTCCCCCTTTGCCAGATGTTTTTCCATCTCTTGCTGACTCCCTACCTTCATTTGGAGACTGATTCCAGAGAACTGCCCTCTGATGCAGACCTAACAGAAGGCTCTTCCCTTGAATTCCACCAAATGCAATGGAATGTGTCTGAGTGGTGACTACCAGAATGTGAGACATTTCCTACTCGAGAATTAATACCCACCGAGAAGTATGTTTCTGTGCTGGCAGAGGGTGCAGGTTGTCTGTTCTGCTGCTACTACAGGTGCACTTTGGTCATCTATGATTTCCATGCTCCTCTTTGAGCCTCTCTGAGTACTGGACAGGGGTCTCCCTATATCAGCCCTTGTTCTTCCTGGTGACACCTGCAAATGAGAGAAGGGAGTGCAAGTGCCTGCATGAGCTGCCTCCAACATCTGTGGAAATTAAGTTGTAATTCCAGCTATAGCCAAATATTTAATTCACTTTGTTTTGCAAGTATAAGGAAAAGCAGTTAAAAACTGAAGATGATTGTGTGGAAAATTAATGTACAAGAATAACAAGGCAATTCTGTTAGCAAATATAGAAACAAGGCCTTCAAAGAGGCTAATGCTTGGATATTCAGGATAAACAACTCATCTAAACCCTTGTGTCAGTTTCATAAACACTGTTCCCAGCCTTAGTCACAGGATGAAAATAAGACCCTTTCAATAGCAAAATTCCAAAAAGTGAGATATGGTGGACTGTAATTGCTATATTGTCTATATTAATCAGAACACCTTGCAGTGCATTGTGCTGAATGTGTGTTCTCCTTGCTAACAAATAACTAAAGCTTGGAAATTTGAGTACTCACCATACATAGTGTTGTTTGTATCCAAATATTCAACACATTGAGTATTCTTTGTGTGACATGCATGGGTATTTAGTGGATGGAGACTTCAGGATAATCTCTCCATCTCTGATGGCCCTGTTCTCTGGGAGGCGAGAGAGGCGATTGCAGAGCCCCTGGCTCTGATCTTCAGGTCGTCGTTGGTTACGGGTGTGGTTCCGGAGGACTGGAGGATAGCGAATGTGGTCCCATTGTTCAAGAAGGGGAAGAGAGACCTTCCAGGGAATTATAGGCCAGTGAGTCTTACTTCTGTTGTGGGCAAAGTATTGGAGAGAATTATTAGGGATAGGATTTATAGTTATTTAGAGAGAAATGAATTGATTGGGGATAGTCAGCATGGTTTTGTGAAGGGTAGGTCGTGCCTTACTAACCTCATTGAGTTTTTTGAAAAAGTGACCAAAGAGGTGGATGGGGGTAAGGCGGTTGATGTATATATGGACTTTAGTAAGGCGTTTGATAAGGTGGCCTATGGAAGACTTCTGCAGAAAATGCAGATGTATGGGATAGAGGGTGATTTAGCTAATTGGATTAGGAATTGGCTAGCAGATAGAAGACAGAGGGTGGTGGTTGATGGGAGATATTCATCGTGGAGTTCGGTGACAAGTGGTGTACCTCAGGGGTCTGTTTTGGGGCCCCTGCTGTTTGTAATTTTTATAAATGATCTGGATGAGGGTATTGAAGGATGGATTAGTAAATTTGCAGATGACACTAAAGTCGGTGGAGTGGTAGATAGTGAAGAGGGGTGTTATAGTTTGCAGAGAGACTTGGACAAGTTGCAGAGCTGGGCCGAGAGGTGGCAAATGGAGTTTAATGTGGAAAAGTGTGAGGTAATGCACTTTGGCAGGAATAATAAATGTGTAGAGTATAGGGCTAATGGTAGGATTCTTAATAGTGTTGATGAACAGAGGGATCTTGGTGTATTTGTGCATAGATCCCTGAAAGTAGGCAGTCAAGTCGATAAGGTTGTTAAGAAGGCATATGGAGTCTTAGCTTTTATTGGTAGGGGGATTGAATTTCGGAGCCGCAACATCATGTTGCAACTGTACAAAACTCTAGTGCGGCCGCACTTGGAGTATTGTGTGCAGTTCTGGTCCCCACATTATAAGAAAGATGTGGAGGCATTGGAGAGGGTACAGAGGAGGTTTACCAGGATGTTGCCTGGTATGGAGGGCAGGTCTTATGAAGAGAGGCTGAGGGATTTGAGGTTGTTTTCGTTAGAAAGGAGGCGGCTAAGAGGGGACCTTATCGAAACATATAAGATGATTAGAGGTTTAGATAGGGTGGACAGTGATAGCCTTTTTCCTAGGATGGAGAAAGCTAGCACGAGGGGACACAGCTTTAAATTAAGGGGTGATAGTTATAGGACGGATATCAGAGGTAGGTTCTTTACCCAAAGGGTGGTTCGGGAGTGGAATGCCCTGCCTGCAGCAGTTGTAGATGCGCCAAGTTTGGTGGCGTTTAAGAGGTTAGTTGATAAGTATATGGAAGAGAAGGGAATGGTTTAGTTTGGAGGGTCATTGCTTTTTATATTGGTCAGCGCAACATCGAAGGCTGAAGGGCCAGTTCTGTGCTGTAATGTTCTATGTTCTATTTTCTGTTCTGTTCCACACTTGCCGGCTGACGGCCCACTCCCAGAATTCAATAATTTCCTTCAAGTGTGGCTGATCCCTCCCATTTTATCCCCCTCTTGTTTATTAGGATCAGGCTTCTCTTATGCAGAGAACAGAGAAGATGCAGTTGAGAACAATTGGGTTTTATGTATCCTTTTCATGCTTCCAGCCTTAGAAATAACTCATTGGATTTGTCGCATATGATGGATGCATTGCAGGCTGTCTCAAATGGTGCTGGGCAGCCCCCTTCAGAGTCGTGAGTCCATGCAGAGAGAAGGATAAGGTTCAGAGAGGCATGTCATTTGCAGCAGATTCTTGTACGATTAACATCTGAGACCTTCCTCCTCTTCAACAACCACCCTCCACACTCCCCTCTGTTTTCCAAGCAGCATGTGAACTGTGTGTCCAAGAGCAGATCATTCATCCGTTTCTAGCACTGAAGGGTGGTACTTTTTCAGGCTCCCACAAGACAACGTAGTCAGGTAGGAGGACCTCATACTCCTGTCTTTCCTGAATGACCTGGAAGATAATCCCCATGGAGACTTTGCTTAATCGTGGGGCAGAGATTTTCCTTTGCTTAATGCCATAGTTTCTTTCAGCACCACAATAACTGGCTTGCAATCTGTGAATGTCTGTCATGATGCTATTTAAATGTAGTACCAGACCTTTGAACTATTTAGACAATGACGGGGTGTGCAACTTCCTGCCTGCCCCACCATGAAATTTGCCAAGCTCCTCACCGATGCATAGTTAACGAGCTAAAAAGTAAAGATCGTCCAGTACAAAAAACTATTGCTGTAAAATCACAACTAAAAAAATGTGAATTTATTTATTCATTTAATTGTTACCAGAATAAAGAATTTAGACTAATTTTGCAATGAATAACAGACGCCCATTCCAAAAAATTAGGTTTAAGGATGAAAGATCGTGAATGTTCAGTCATTTGGCTGCCCAGCAGGAATCACGCAACTCTCCTGCCTGTCACTCCAGAATGGAAAATTTATCCTTCAATCTAATTTCTTGGAATGGGTATCTGTAATTCCATTTCAAAATATGTTGTGTAATCCAAACTCTTTATTCTGGTAACAATTAAATGGATAAATAAATGCACATTGTTCAGTTGCTTGCCTGTGATTTTACAACAATAGTTTCCTGTACTGCCTACTGCTTGTTGTGTAGCAGGGCATTGTGGAGCTCTGAAAGCTGCTGGGTGTGTGATGATGCACAATAGAAACTAAAAATGACAGAAAAGCTCAGCAGGTTCAGCAGCATATGTGGAGAGAGGACAAAGATTGGGCACTGAGAGCTTCTGCATCTACTAAACATTAGCAGTATAATGGCTCAAAATTACCTGAAAATCAAGCATTTCTCCATAATGTGACTGAAGCACCTCAGCAGTGTTCCAAATGTTCAGTGTTTGTATGAACCAGATACTGCATGGGCATTTTATATTAAATGGAAGCAATGTGCTACCAATAACTGCTGCACTTGTTAGTAGGCTCTTTGGGCATTTCCTGCTGGTTGTTTAGTATGTTCATCTACTATGATACTTCACAAACATGTAGTGAACTTGCAGACACCCACTTACAGCTAGATCCACATCTGCTTTTCCATTCTTAGAATTTTAAACCAGTCTCCCTTTAAAGACAACTAGTAGTTAAGAAGTGCTATAGCATTGACCATCCTATCCTGTCCCTGGTATATTCCCATGTGTTAATCATCAGGTTATGATAATACTTAAAGTGAGCTGAACTTGTCGTACGAAGCCCAAACAATCATACAAACCAGCCTCCCATACATTGATTCTGTCTACGCTTACTGCTGCCTCAAAAAAGCAGCCAGCATAATCAAGGACCCCACATATTCTGGATATACTCTCTTCCATCTTCTTCCGTTGGGAAAAAGATACAAAAATCTGAGGTCACATATCAACCGACTCAAGAACAGCTTCTTCCCTGCTGCCATCAGACTTATGAAAGGATCTTTCTCTGCACCTTAGCTACAACTGTAACAGTACATTCTGCACCCTGTCCTTTCTTTCTCTACATATGGTATGCTTTGTTTGCATAATGAGAAAGAAACAATACTTTTCACTGTAAAGTAATACGTGTGTCAATAATAAATCAAATCAAATCAGATCAAAATATAATATGAGATCATCTCCGATAAGGACAAGGAAATATTTGAAGACCAACAGTCCCATTACCGGTGAGTTGGTAACTAATTGTAGATCTAACTTGGTTGGTCGACCATGCTGCTTATGCCATATGCTTTAGTCTTTCTTCATTTGTGATAAAGAACAGGATTTCATTTTTGTTTAGGGTGCAAAGCCCCTTGTTATCTGATTTCATTCCTTGGACATTCTGACATTATTTACAACAGTTAATGGTAGGTTATAATTACCAATTTTCCCAGGAAGAATATTATTTGATTCATTCATTGAATCAATCATGATTTTATTATATTTTGACCATTCATATGAAGAACCAAACTTTGAAATGATTTTTATAGTAGTAATTAATTATCATTTCTGAAACAGTAATACTATGGTAAACAATATTTATATTTCTACACGTCATTAAAAACAAATTGAGTATAATGCTTTTGAAACATTTGGATGCATTCAATTATTGTAAAACAAGAAATGCTGTATAAAAATAAAAACTCATTGCTTAAACAATTCATTAAGTTTTATAGCTTTTATTCTAGACTGACTTTTGTGAGTCGTCATGTAAACATTGACTTTGCACATGGTGCAGCAGTAAATATGTAAAGCAGTTAATGTGGAACCAAGGCTAATTTATTTACTTGTCAAAATGTATACATCACATATTTACACAGAAACATAGAAGATAGAAGCAGGAGAAGGCTGTTTGGCCCTTCGAGCCTGCTCCACCATACATTATGATCATGGTTGATTATCCAACTCAATAGCCTAATCCTGCTTTTTCCCCATTAACTATTTAGTTAAATATTTTAATTAACAGTGCTTCCTTTCATACTGGGTGCTGAAAATTCCAGTTTCATGCTTGGAGTCAGCTCTTGAACACTGCAGTTTCTCTCATAAAAGAACAAAAGAATGAATAAAGAACAAAGGACAAAGAACAAAACAGCACGGAAATAGGCCCTTCGGCCCAATGAGCCCACGCCACCACCCTGATGTTCCCACCTCTACCCGTGATCCCTGTCTATGTTTATAGATCTATGGATTAAAAACCAAATTTGACACAATTTAGGGAGAATTTGTTTTGCCAGTTAGCCTAAGAGCACATCTTTGGGATGTGGGAGGAAACCGGAGCATCCGGAGAAAACCCACGGGGAAAATGCAGAAACTCCCACAGACACAGGCCCAAATCTATGTATCTGCACAGCACAGCAATAGTCACTGAGCTGTTGTATTGCCCATCAAATGGTCCAGGTCAAGCGTACACTAACACGTGAAACACTAGGATACTCTCAAAATCCAAGAGCAGCCCTCTCACGACCCATCGCGTGTATGCCCGTTGTTAGGCAACAATAAAGTGGACCTCTGAGATAAAACACAACACATTAGCTCCCAGTCTCAGAGAGGCATGACAATTTGGAGTTTTGATGACAAATAATTTTTCAGCTTGTTCCATCCAGGAGTACTCCCTACCATTCTAAATTGACCTTTCCTGTCTATTGTGAATGTACACAATAATGTGACACAGGAATTGTAACACTGAGTAACATATTCTGCACGCAGTTGCACATACCACCAGCTGATTCACTTCTTCAAAAATGTCATCAACAAAGAGTACATTCATAGCAGTATTGTATGTTAAAGTATCTTTTTCTGCCATGATAGTGCAATTTCATAATTGCTTACATTTGCTGCTTAAGTTTAAATTTCACAAAATTAACAATGTAGCTACAATCATTCTGTGTAAATCACATTGCTGCAACTGATGCTTCTAGGAACATCCAAGGGAATCACTTTGATGTTGGATTGGGAGGAGTGAAACTTCCACCCACACCAAGGTTATATCCTTGGCCCAATGTCAAATCCCAAGCTTGAGGGTGTTTGTTTACTGTTGGCATGTGCCTCTCTGCCTTGGGGCTGCATTCCTGAAAGCAATTGATTGCTTTTCAGCAAAACATCCTATTTACATTTTTAAATCCTACTCCTTACAACCAAGATATTTTTTTAATCTAAATGAGGGTTTCTACTTATACCACTTTCATGCATCAAGATCTAGAGTCTTGCCATATTCTGGGTGAAAAAACTCTTCAACTCCCCCCCCCGCCCCCCAATATTGCTTCTGATTAATTTGATTCTATGCCCCCTGGTTATTGACCTGTCTGTTAAGGAAATTAGATCCCTCCTTAACATTCTGTCCAATCCCTTCATAACTTTAATTAAATCCCTCCCTACCTACTCTGTTTCAAAGGAAATAACCCCAGTTCATCCAAACTTACTTTATAGCTAACGAAAATCCACTTCTGGCAACATCCTCATTTGTACCCTCACCAGTGTAATCGACCTCTCTTGAAATTCAATGACTAGAAATGTACAGTACTCAAACTGCAACCTAACCATTCTTTATACAGTTTACACATACAGAAAATGCACTGTTCGCAGTTCTGAAATAACTCACTACAAGAAGAATGTGGAAGCTATTGAAAGGGTGTTGAAGAGATTTCCTGAATTGGGTGACATGCCTTATGAGGATAGATTGAGGGAGCTAGGTCTTTTCTCCCTGGAGAGACAAAGAATGGGAGGTGACCTGATGGAGGTTTATAAGATGTTGAGAAGTATAGATCAGGTGGATTCTCAGAGGCTGTTTCCCAGAGCTAAAATGGTCACTATGAGAGGACACATGTTTAAGGTGCTGGAGAGTAGGTACAGAGGAGATGTCAGGGGTAAGATTTTCACTCAGCGGGTGATGAGCGAGTGGAATTGGCTGCCATCGGTGGTGGTGGAGACGAACTCATTGGGGTCTTTTCATAGACTTTTGTATGAGTAGATGGGATTTAAAGGGAATGAGGGTTATAGATAAGCCTGGTAGATAGGAATACGATCAGCGCAACTTCTGGGCCAAAGGGCTTGTTTGTGCTGTCATGTTCTATGTTCTATGTACCCTGCTCTTATCTTCTATGCATCAGCTAATAAAGGAAAGAATCCTACATGCCTTTTTAACCATTTTATTGATCTGTTATGCTATCCCAATGATCTGTGCAGATATTCTACAACTTCATTAATCGAGGAATAGAGTTTAGGAGTCAGAAGGTAATGATGGAGCTCTATAAGACTCTTGTCAGACCCCAGTTGGAGTATTGTGCGCAGTTCTGGTCGCCTCATTATAGGAAGGGTGTAAAGGCTATTGAGAGGGTTCAGAGGAGATTTACAAGGATGCTGCCTGGATTGGGAGGCAGGCCTTATGAAGATAGCTTGAGGGAGCTGGGACTCTTCTCACTGGAGAGACGTAGGTTGAGAGGCGACCTGATAGAGGTTTATAAAATGTTGAGAGGAATAGATAGGGTGGACTCTCAGAGACTATTTCCCCGAGCTGAAATGGTCACTACGAGAGGACACAGATTTAAGATGCAGGGAAGCAAATACAAAGGAGATGTCAGGGGTAGGTTTTTCACTCAGAGGGTGGTGAGTGAATGGAACCGACTGCCGTTGGAGGTTGTTGAGGCAAACTCACTGGGGTCTTTTAAGAGACTTCTGGATGAGTATATGGAAAAGAATAGGATAGGGGGTTATAGATAGGTCTGTGGATTGGTAGATGTGATCGGCGCAACTCGTGGGCCGAAGGGCCTGTTTGTGCTGTATTGTTCTATGTTCTAACTTCCCTCTGCTACATGTTTTGAGTATTCTACTATTTACGTGTATCCTCTTGCCTTTCTTATTCTCCCATCCCCCAATGTATTATCTCGCACTTCTCTGGATTTAATTCCATTTGCCACTTTTCTGCACAACTGACCAGTCCGTGGAAATCTTATTGGAGTCTACAATTTCTTTCCTGCTGACCAAATACTGGGCCGTTCTTTTATATCATCCACAAAAATCTTAATCACATCCTCCACTTTTAAAGTCTAAATCTTCTTTTAAAATATTTTCATGGGATGTGGGCATTGCTGGCAAGGCCAACATTTGTTACCTGTCCCTAATTGCCCTTGAACTGAATGGCTTGCTAGGTCATTTAGGAGTCAACTACATTGCTGTGACCCTTGAGTCACATGTAAGCCAGGCTGGGTAAGGATGATAGATTACCTTTCCTAAGTTTTAAAGTTTTCCTGCTTACATGTGAAAAAGACACCAATCAACCAGATGGATTATAACCAACAGTTGATGTTTCGTGGTTACCATTACAAACATAAGCTTGCAAACATAAGAACTAGAAGTAGGAGCAGCAGCCCTTCAAGCCTGCTCTGCCTTTCAATAAGATCATGACTCATCTGACTGTAATCTCAACCCCATGTTCCTGCCTACCCTGATAACCTCTCACCCCCTTGTAAATTAAGCATCTATTAACTGCAGCCTTAAAAACATTCATAGAACGTAGAACATTACAGCGCAGAACAGGCCCTTCGGCCTTCGATGTTGCGCCGACCAATTAAGAAAAAGCAATGACCCTCTAACCTAAACCATTCCCTTTTCATCCATATGTTAGTTATCTACTAACCTCTTAAACGCCACCAAACTTGGCACATCTACAACTGCAGTAGGCAGGGCATTCCATACCCTTACCACCCTCTGGGTAAAGAACCTACCTCTGGCATCCGTCCTCAGACCCTGCTTTCATGCCTTTTAAAGAAAAGAGTTTCAAAGATTCATGACCCTATAAGAGGCAAAAATTCTCCTCATTCTGTCTTAAGTGAGCAACCCTTGAATTTTTCTAACTGACCTATCATAACATATTTAATTGTAGTTTCTAATATTTTTCCATGATAGATGTTAAATTGTGGTTTCCTGCTTTCTTTGTCCTTCCCTTTTTGAATAAAAGTGTTGAATTTTCTTTTTTCCACCCAATGCAATTTTCCCCAAATATAGGGAATCTTAACTAATTAAAATCAATGCATCAACTATCACATTAGCTAGTTTTTTCAACAGCCTTGGATGAAGTCCATTCAAACCCAGAGATTTGTCAGCTTACAGACTGAACAATTTGCTCAATACCATTTACTCCTCCTTCTTGTCCATTTCCTGATTTACAGTTATTTCTGGAAGATTACTTGAATCCTCTATAATGATGCAAAATATCTGTTTAATTCTTCCACCATCTCCCGACTTTCCATTATCAATTCCCCAGACTCACACTCAGGACCAAAGCTCACTTTGTTAACTCTTTTCTTATGTAAATATAGGAACTCTTATTATCTGTCTTTATATTTCTAGCTCGCTTTCTCTCTCACTCTAATTTTCTCTCCTTATTAATCTTTTCATCATTCTTTGCTGTTTTTTATATTCTGCCCAATTTCCTGATGTCATCTGTCTTTGTGCAATCATGTGCCTTTTCTTTAAGTTCAATACTGTTTTAAACTTTTTTAGTTAACAGTGGAATGTTTTATTCTCATTGAAATGTATCAATTCTGTGTATTCAGAAACATCCCTATAAACGTTTGCCACTACATCTCTATAAACCAATCACTTACTCTCATTTGTCAGTTTACTTTTGCTAGCTGTGCTTTCATGCCCTCACAATTGCCCTTATTTAAATTTAAAATACTAGTCTTTGACACATTCCCTCAAACCAAATGTAAAATTTGATTATATTCTGAATACCATTTTGTAATAATAAATATTGTAATATTATGGTAGGAAGAACATGGGCAGACAATACAAAACGAGAGGTAACATTCTTAAAGGGTATAGGAATGTATATGTGCATTAAAAGTGAGAGGGCAGGTGGAGAGAGCAATCTGTAGGCCACATAGTGTTCTGAGCTTTTAATAGGGGCAGAGAGGACAAGACCAATGAGGTTATGCTCAACTTTTACAAGGCACTAGTGAAACCTTAGCTGTAATATTGTATAGAGTTCTGGGAAACACATTACAGGAAGGATGTGAAAGCATTGGACAGAATGCAGAAGAAGTTTACAAGAATGGTTCCAGGAATGGGAAACTTCAGTTGTGAGGAGAGATTGGAGAGGTTGTTCTGTTCAGAGAGAAGAAGGTTAGGAGAAGTTTTCTTAGAGATGTTCAAAATCTTGATGGGTTGGAAGGAGCAGGTAGGGAGAAATTGTTCCTACTCAAAGGGTCAATAATGAAAGAGTATTGATTTAAAGTGATTTCCAAAAGAAGCAAGTATGATGTAAGAAAAACTTTTCTGCATAACAAATGTTTTGGGTCTGGAATGCACTGCCTGGAAGTGTGATGGAAACAGGTTCAGTCGAGACATTCAAGATGATTACTTGAACAGGAAGTACGTGCAGGAGTTCGGGGAAAAGACGGGACAATGACACTAAGTTATTTTATTCATTTGGAGAACCAATGCAGACACAATGAGTGGAATTTTATGCCCATGTCATGCCCATTTTGTGGCAGGGAAATGTCATAAAATCGGATGTGATGTAACTAGTGGGAAAGGCACTCATTCCCATTTTACTGAAAGAAAGAATTTGGCCCAAGTGGGACTCTGCCCAAAAGTCAATTTGAATTTTTTGCATTCATCACTTGATCTAGATCTGACAGAGGTGTAAAATGTTATGATGGATATAGATAGAGTGAATGCAAGCAGGCTTTTTTCACTGAGGCTGGAGGAAAAAAAAAATCAGAAGACATTGATGAAGGAGGAAAAGTTTAAAGGGAATATCGGCAGGGGAGGGGTTCTTCATGTAGAGAGTGATGGGAATGTGGAATGAGTTGCCATATGAAGTAGTAAATGCGGGCTAACTTTTAACGTTGAAGAAAAACTTGGAAGATGCATGGATCAGAGGGGTCTGGAGGATATGGTCCAGTGCAGGTCGGTAGGAGTAGGCAGAAAAATGGTTCAGCACAGTCAAGAGGGGTCAAAGGCTTGTTTCTGTGCTGCAGTGTTCTATGGTTTTAATTCGTGAGCTTCACTCCCAATCATCCCAGCTCACCTGACTTAACCACCTCACTTACTGCAGTTAAATTGGCCAGGAAAACACCTCGTATTAAAGTTGAATTTCAGCGCATAAGCAGTAAGGGTGAGTGAGGAGATAAATCTCTGCATTCAAACAGCTCTGTGCTGCTCAGAGGGGTTTGTTTTGCGGTGGCCACGATGAGTTTCAGATTAGGGAGTGATAAGTATGTTGGGAGGTGGGCGACTGTTGTTGGTCATGGACCCCAACCTCAGACACTCAGCACAGACGCAGTTCAGAGTGCTGACCTCAAATCAGAGCACTGACTTCGGGTCTTAGTGCTGACTCTGGGTCCTAGTGCTGGCAGCAGCAAACACAGTTGCAGATGGAGGATGGGCTGGAAACTCTCTGAAGTGGCAATGCTGTGACTTCAGGATTTGTCAAGCAGCACTGTCTGTGGCCACTACTGCATGGATCCTGAGTGTGTGTTTGTGTGTGGGGAGGAATGGAGGGGGGGGTGGAGTTGTGTTGCCATTCTGGGATCTGTGAGAGGGTATGGGGAGTGTGTGTTCCTGGGGGATTGTGAAGGGTGGTATGAGGAGTGTGTGTTGCTGAGGGCAGTAGAGGTGGTATTGGTAGTGTGTGTGTTGCTGGGAGGTGCTGTAGAGGGAGGTATGGGGAATGTGTTGCTGGAGGGCTGTGGATTGGAATATGGGAAGTGTGTGTTGCTGGGGGGCTATAGAAAGGGGTTATGGGCAGTGTGTATTGCTGCCAGTTGTAGAGGGGGAGTATGGGGAGTGTGTGTTGCTGGGAACTATCGAGGGCAGGTATGAGGAGTGTGTGTTGCTGGGGGCTGTAGAGGAGGGTAGGTGGAATGTGTGTTGCTGGGAACTGTAGAGGGTGGGTATGAGGAGTGTGTGTTGCTGGGGGCTGTAGAGGGGCGTAGGTGGAGTGTGTGTTGCTGGGGACTGTATAGGGAGGTATGGGGAGTGTGTGTTGTTGGGCTGGGGGCAAGCAGAATTCTTTACCCTCTCCATCTGTTTCTCCTATTTCCAAAACATCCCTCTCTCCAGATTGACGAGGTGTCTTTTGTAATGCAACCAATTTATTTTGCTGTTTTCCTGGAGTGAGTCTGTGGGGTGATGGGGATCATCATTGCTGGGGGGGGATCTAGAGATGGAGATGTGATGTTGTGGGATGGTGGCGGTGGTCAGGCCTGACCCACAATTGGAGAGGGAGGGTGTCACAAGAGGCAGCAATGTGGACATTCTGGACTGGCCAGCAGAATGCAATCTGACAGTTCAGGGCTACTGCGCATGTGCCTAGAACTGTCAGACTATGGCATGAATAGGCCCTACCCCCCAAGCTTGTAATGATATTCCTAATTGTGACTTCTGCAGTGCACAGAGTGTGGGAGATTCGAGTCTGAACTCCCACAGTAAAAACAACTGTGAATTACACCATTTTTTCATCAATTCAGCATTCAGAATTTTTGGGGGAGAATCAGGCCCAATATTTATTGTTGCCACTAATAGTACTTTCAAAATAATATAAAAACATAAGACCTTAAAGTGCCTAAATATTCAATCTGTCTTGTGTTGCCCTTCACCATGCCATCTTAGTGTCACTGTAACTTTTTAACCTTACGTGGCCTACCATTACGTCTTGGTGCCTCACCAGGATGTACACTGGGGATGGAAATGGCTAGGTGTCTACCATGCACCATGTCCTGTGATGCCCTTGGCCATCATCTTCTAGAAGGCCTGGACCTTGAGGGCCCTGGCTTGCTGACATATGATAGTGTCATATCCATGATACCTTCCTTGTCTTGCTGTCCCTGAGATGCCCTGCTGCTGGGAAGGGGGGGAGTCAGAAGGTCTAGCCACAGCCATAGTCTCCTGGGTGGATGACCCCAACACAGGCTCAAACCCATGGGATGGCAGTGTTTCTGCAGTGAGGTCCAGAAACTCCGTGTCACCTGACTCTGCCAGTTCTGGAAGACTACTTACATTCTTGCCATGGTGGTCGGGTCCTCTGCATGGCCATCTGAGTCAGGGGCTACCTAGCAATGGCAGCAGCAAGTGCCCTCTGAGATTGGGCCACCCTGTGCAGCCCCTCAGCCATGACCCTCTGTGATTGGGCCACATTGTCAATGGCTACTGCCATAGCCCACCATGTCTCAGTATTGTCCCGCTGTCCAAGAACAGATCTGTCGTCTATTGCTACGGGCTTCTAGCTTGAGGGATACCACTCCACGTCAATTGTGGCTGACCAGGAGTCTCTTTCCCTCTTTCAACCAGGCATCAGCATGTTTGTAGGGATTTGCAGGTTATCGCACTGAACTTGTTTAACCATACTTTGAATGCACCTTCCTTGGCTATCAAGTCATGGGGTGGGACGTGAACCCAGGAGCTTCTAGCTTCAAAGCAGGAATGCTAACTATTGTGCCACACAACCTCCACATATTACTTACTTGTCTCAAAATTCTAACTAAATCTGATGGACTTTCAAAGAGCTGAAGGTCTGGCTTAATTGGGCTGCATCCCAATTTCAAACACCACCCACACCAATAACAATACCTTTCTGGTAATTTTTATGAGGAAATTTGGAATTATGGCATCAAATCTCGCACACATTTCCATTGAGAATCCTTTTCAATTTCAGCTTTCGACAGGAGGGCCGTTCCTGAAATTGCAAAAAACTACTGAATATTACAACATATTATCCTTTAATTTAGCCAGAGCTGGAAGAACTGGTCTGAATTAACTGCAGCCACAAAGCATTCCTAAATTCTGAGTGGTTGGATGTTATTCAGGTTTTATAGATTCAGGGATTGATATATTTCTAAATTCCTGGTATAACAAATGACTCCAGATTATTCCAGCAGAAAGGTCATCTGTGCTTTGTTAGTTATTAGTTATCCTTTGTGAGCCAGATGTGAGATAATATGGATGAGTGTATGTTCTGCTCAATAAAAAAAACGTTTTGGAAACACAACATACCATTTATTATGCCGAACATTGGGGGATTCATAGATCCCAATTCTTTCCCCCTGTAGAGCCCAGAGTCATCCATCTCTCACAAATGGGTCAGGAAGGTCATTTATAGACAGAAGTTGAAGTTCCTTTGCAAGCACAGTTGAGGATATGGTATGAGTGCTGAAATGTTGGGCTATTGTGAAAACAAATTCATATTTTTTTCAAAATGAAACTGCAGAGAAAACCAGCAAAATATTATACAATGCACGATAGGCGTAAAAACCTGATTTTAAAAGAAAGGACCTCCACCATTGCACATTAACTGTGTCTCTCTTTTAGATTTCATATCGATGTATGCATTAAAAGACTTTCAATATATTGCAAAGATTAAAATTTAGGGTAAGGGAAAACAAAGAAGCTGATATTGTGCTTTTGGCATGCCCAAAGCTCAATATAACCAATTATAAATAATCAAAAAATTATAATGTCTAGTGACTGTCATGAACTTCCATCCTTGGAATATTAGGCTAAAAATTATTTTATCTGATATTAATGCAAGGGTGTTGAACGTATTTGTTTGAAATGTTATTATCTTCTATTTAACAGAACTGTTCGGTCATTAATGTCAAGCTGGTTAATAACGTCATTGAAATATCAGACAAAATAATTTATTGTGGATCACTTCTGTGTCCATGCAGTAATAAAGCCTCATTTCTATCACTTAATCTGCCCATGAAACAAAATCTACCTCAGACCAGAATGCTTACACTGATTGTGTACTTGCTTCTTGTCTTCCTGCATTTATATTTTACACAGTTCTTATGCAAGTCTTAAATAACTGAGATCAGAAAAGAAGGAATTGAAATGTGAATTTCTCTGACAAGGAAAAAAGTAAGCTGCATCCTCCACAGCAACATTTAAAACTAGCTGGTAGACACTCTTCAAAATCATACATAATTCAGTAGTCACTGGATAAAAATGAAAAACATTGGTGGAGATCCTCGATGCTGATTTAACAGGGATCAGTAGTTTATATTTTGCCCCCCAGGTTTGTTACTGTTTTGCTTATTTTTATGCTTTCCAATCCATAACTCTTTCTCAACTGAGAAAATAACCACTTTTCTGTCAAGTTTCTGCCAATGCTGCTCTTGACTGAATTATCAGGAGTTCAATGAGTGTGACAGTGGCCTGGCTCACTTTACAATTTACTCTTCATGGTCCTTACACTACAACATGTATTCAGCTTGATGGTCTGTTTTAGCAGGAAAAATAATTCTCTGAAGGTGAGATTGATTACTAAAATCAGAAGCACCCCTCTCTGTTTGAACTGACTATCAAAATCAAAATAATTATATGAGTGAAATTAATACTTGAATTGATTTATTTAAGAGTGGCCTTCAGGAAACAAGTTATGCACTGACCAGTTGGAAGTGGAAACACGAAAGGGTATAAGTCATAGATTGAAAGATGGGAAGTTCATGGAATTCCTACAGTGCAAATGGAGGCCATTCAGCCCATCAAGACTGCATTGACAACAATCCTATGCAGGCCTTATCCCCATAATCCCATGTATTTACCCTGCTAATCTCTCTGACATGAAGAAGCAAGTTAGCCTGGCCAATCAACCTAACTTGCACATTTTTGGACTGTGGGAGAAAACTGGAGAAACCCATGCAGACACGGGGAGAATGTACAAACTCGACACAGTCACTCAAGGCCAGAATTAAACCCAGGTCCTTGTTCTGTGAGGGAGCAGTGCTAACCACTATGCCACCATGAAAATTAAACAACACTATATAATAAAGATTCCCATCAATGTTTCTGTGTTTAACTCTTTTATTATCAAACATGAAATTATTACTGAATTTAAAAAGAAACAATAAGAAATTCAGTCAATTTAATCAGCATATAATTTAGATATTCTCATTTTGAAGCTAGAATTCATTAGGTAATTGATGGGTCTAAATTTGCTGTAACAGGTACTTGCTGTTAGTTTGATTTGTCCTTGCCTGTTAGATTTCCTTGGGCTTTTTCATGGCAAATGGCTGCAAGCATATTAAAACAGTGCAGCACCATCTAAAGGACATTGGAAACAGACATGAATGGGACGAACAAATGTAAATCTCCTCAACCAAACAGGTTGAGCAATTGGTAATAAACCAAGAGTTGGATTTTACCCTCCCCACTGGCAGGATTGAAGATAGAGATGTTTATTAAATTTAACAGGTGATTTGGGTGCTGCTATACTGCCTGGCCACATCCCATCACACGTACCTGAAGCATGTGTGGCATTGGGTAACCCATCAGGTGACTTTGGTCAACTGAGACCCTCAAATTGGTATTTAATTTAACCGGTGGCAGGAAAGAGGTCCACACCAAGCAGCCAGCCTGGCAGCTTTTCCTGTGCAGGTTAGCAGTGGTGGCGGTGGTAACGATGGTTTGGGGGTGGGGGGGAGTTAAATCCTGCTGATGGTGTAATGAGGCCTTCAGCTGGGATACTGACTTGAGGATCCAAATTGCCCACAAACAGATGGGTCACCTGATTCCACAACTGATGTGGCAGGCAGGGAGAGGGGAAGGAATATTCTTCCTTAATGGACACTTCCAGACTCTTCCCCCCTGCCTTGACCTCTCCAACACCCACATTCCTTCTCACCATGGCCTGCCAATGTCGTGACCCTGATGAGACCCCCCCCCAATGATCCTTCCACCGCACCCCTCCCCAACCCTCTACAGTTCCAATCCAATGCACCATATTCCCTCCTGGCCCCAAGTGCTACAGAGCTGCTATCACCTGATTTGCCCCTGTGCCTGAGAGGCAGAAATCACACCTCCTGTCTAATGTAGGCCAAGTAACTGTTAAGTAGCTGCAGAAAAGCCAATCATTCCCTCAGTGGTTTCTCCACAACTTTCAATCAGAGTGTAAGGTTTAGGGAGACTGGAACTTGGCACCTCCCTATAGTTCATCCCCAGGAGGTGTAAAGTAGAACAGGGAACTATCAAATCAGGTACAGAAAGTGAACTAAAAGGGATGAAGGAAGGATAGAATTAAGAGAGAGGGAGAGAGAGAGAGAGATCAGCATTTATTTCACGAGTCATAATTGAAAGTAAAAGACTTGAGACTTAGAAGCCTAAGGGGAAACCTAGTTGAATTATCGCTAGACCATTAATCCAGAAACTTAGCTAACGTTTTGGTGGGTGAGATTCAAATTCCACAATGGCAGATGGTGGAATTTGAATTCAATATAAAAAAATCTGCAATTAAAAATCTTCTAATGAACACAAAATCATTGTCAATTGTCAGAAAAACCCATCTGGTTCGCAAATGTCTTTTTAGGGAAGGAAATCTGCTGTCCTTACCTGGTCTGACCTATATGTGACTCCAGAGCCACAGCAATGTGATTGACTCTCCACTGCTCTCTGAAATGGCCTAGCAAGCCACTCAGTTCAAGGGCAACAAGAGTTGGGAAATAAATGTCAGCCAGCGACGCCCATGATCTACGAATGAATTATAAAAAAAGTTATTTCTCAGTGTCAGTGAGACTGAAAGTAGCTATGACTTTTGGACACTTAAAAACAATATTTGACTGAAAGAGACAAGCCACTTGTAGTGAGTTTAGTTTTTATCTCCAACTCAGTTCAGGAGCAACATCCTGTTCCATGCATTTGAATGAGGAACCAAACAGCAAGATGTAATTTTTGTGCAGTTTATCAAATGGTATGGCATCTAGAATAACAATGTAAATAGTTTTGCATTTAACTGTGCATTCCCCCTGGCTGGAAGTTGCTTTTCGATCTATATATAACTAATGATGAATGCCAATCACTTCTCCATTAATCTAACAGCAAATTCTGTCCCTATATATTGCCTGAATGTTGCAAGCTCCATAGAAATACAAGGCTCTGCTCTTGGGATAACTTTGTCATAAAAGGAAATAGGAAATCAGTTTGTGAAACTGCTTGAGTTGAAAACTAAAATTGATGATGAATTGCATTGACCCCATCACAGGTTCACAGCACACAAATAACAGGTAAGGTATTCGGGCCATCAGCTCCAGTTTCTGAATGCTGCAAACGCCTTCAGGGCTACAAGTTGGCATCCAGCATGAACCAGTTCCCCTTTACAGAGTGAATCACGTTTGAGATGTTGGGCAAGATTTTGCATACCTCCACAGTTTTTGGGTCTGTTTCTTTACCTGAAATTTTAAACAGTTGGAGAAAAAAGGGGTGGAATTTTCCACCTTTCCCTCCATGGGAATCATAGCAGGCGTTTCAGGACCGTGCAAAAGTCTGCTGACCTCAGGCAGCATTTTCTGGTTTTTGGGGTGAACATGGCCCATTTGAAAAACATATGTTGGAAAATGGGAAATTGCCACTGGGTGACTGTTCTTCAACATACAGGGTTCTGATCCCTATTTGACCCAACATCAAGGTCTCGATGCAACAGGTAAAGTAATCAATAATGCCATCAGCTTGTGCATTGAATATTTGCTGGATAAGTTGCAGAGCAGCAGATCATGATGTCAATCAAGATGCTACACTGATTTAATGCCACAGTTCTACATTGAAACCCAGTACTCCAGCTGACCCCTCATCTAACTGCACAGCACAACTTCAGCAGCAGCAAGGATCCCACACTAGTTAATAGGATCATCAACTACTTGCACATTAGTGGATTTCTTCTGGCTACTGTTACAATTCTCTAAGTGTTTGATCATTTCTATATGTTTCAAGTTCTCAAGGTCTACAGGATACAACGTGAAAAGATTCCTCACCAACTTCAAAGTTTCTGCACAAACCGGTTGGTCCCAGACATGGCTGCAGTTGTAGGCATTCCTCTTGGAATACAGCATGACTGGGAGACAGCACCCAGAACAGGAACAGGAAGGAGGAGGATAAGGGAGACAGGTTTTCAGAAGACAGCATCCACTTAGGATGTCCAGGGAACAATTCTCCCAGCTCGACATCAATAGGGAATGAGGTAGTAGATGCCTACACTTAATTACAGACACCGTCACTGCAATCTGCTACCTGCTGAACTCTCAGCTGCACCCCCAGAGCAGAGCAGAGCAAGGACTACATTATAGTTAATGCTGAACTTGTTTATGTTTGTTTCGCTCCAGGCTGGAGTTGAAGGTCTTTGTAAAATATGACAGTTTGCTGGCCACTCTTGCATAAAGGAATTCTCAGATTTACAAGAGCTTCATTCCATCTTGTTAAAAGCCAGGCAGGCAAAATGAGCATGTGGCTTCACAAGGATGGCAGGCTTGTCCATTCTGCAGAGAGCCATCAATTATATACACATTTGTAGGCACCACATATTAACTCTGTCCTAGATTGCAGTGCAAGGAATTTCACTCCATTAATGTCCAGTGGGTGTACAACTATTGGCAACAAATCATGTTAGGTCAATGTCCAGTATCTCTCAGATGTGATGGTGTGTTAATTTTGCACCACCTGCATTTGAATATTCGGGCAGCGTGGCGGCACAGCGGTTAGCACTGCTGTCTCACAGTGCCAGGGTCCCAGTTTGATTCCTGGCTTTGGTCACTGTCTGTGTGGAGATTGTACACTTTCCCTGTGTTTGCATGGATTTTCTCCGGGTGCGCCGGTTTCCTCCCACAGTCTAAAAATGAGTGGATTAGGTGAGTTGGCCATGCTAAATTGTCCCTCAGTACACTCGAACAAGCACTGAAGTGTGGCGACTGGGGGACTTTCTTTGCAGTGTTAATATAAGCCCACTTGTAACTAATGAATAAACTTTAATTTGAACTGCTGTGATAAACCAAACTGTGGCTACAGGATGACAAAAGCTACATGCTGATAACACATCTCTATTCTACCATTGTCACTTCCTGATCATTTAATGGACACTTTTCTCAGGCTTCTTCATCCTCATTTAAATTCCCTTTGTCCAATTGCACCATCCCCACCCCCCACCCCTCGCCACTACCTTGACCCTCATAGTATAAATCTCTCCTGATTTGCTTTGCTCTTAGCTCTGACTAAGGGTCATCCAGTCTCAAAACATTGGCTCTATTCTTTCTCCTTAGATGCTGTCAGACCTGCTGAGACTTTCTGTTTTGGTTATCATGTTGGTTTTGCCCTGCTTCAAGCTGCACACCCTCATTATCATGAGAGGACCAGCCTTTCTGTGAAATGGTGAGCAGCTGAGGAAAAAAAGTGGAATGAAGGAGACCTTTCTCCTGGATTATTTATGAAGAACTCGTATGAGTTCATCTCCATAACCATCACCCCAACCCTCCATTCACCAGCAGATTTAATTTATTGTTGTCACATGTAGTAGCATACAGTGAAAAGTATTGTTTCTTGCATGCTATACAGACAAAGCATACCATTCATAGAGAATTATAGCTAGATTGTAGAGAAAGATCAACTTATACATGGTGGCTCCATTCAAAAGTCTGATGATAGCAAGGAAGAAACTGTTCTTGAGTTGGTTGGCACGTGTCCTCAGACTTTTGTATCTTTTTCCAGACGGAAGAAGGCAGAAGAGAGAATGTTTGGAGTGCATGGGGCCCTTAATTATGCTGGCTGCTTTTCCGAGGTAGCAGGAAGTGTAGACAGAGTCAATGGATGGGAGACTGGTTTGAGTGATGGATTGGGCTACATTCATGACCTTTTGTAGTTTCTTTCAGTCTTAGGCAGAGCAGGAGAGATACCAACCTGGATACAGTCGCACACCTTACCTTCCCTCTGACATTGACACACAGCATCTGTTTGGCCACAATGCAAAAGTATATGCCATCATAAAATAAACATTCCAAACTCAATTTTATAACTGAAATCATATCAGGTTGTATAAAAAAATTAAGTAATCAAAGTAGTGTATTTCCTTAGTGCCTCTTTTCCGTGTCTCTCCCCCTGCTTCTTGCTGCTGCTGCAACATAGCTGATGAAAGATTGCTAACTTTCAGTCAGCAAGACTGCAAATAGCTTTTCAGGATGACCTCAAACACTTCCTTGATAGCCCAGCTATGGACTGCACTATCTTATACAGGCAGGCTGACATCAAAAAGAGCTCTGGCAAAATAGCAGTGATCAGAGTATGAAGGCTGTCTTCCTTAAACATCATTGTAGATTCGTGCTCCTGAGAATCACTGCCATTCCATTGGGATGGCACCTTAGCCAAGGTATTAAGTTATTGCAGGACACCTTGCTGAATTACTGTGACACCCTGCACTCCCCATTCACATACTAATGAGAGGAGCAAACTGACCTTGCATGACAGTATTGGGTGACTGCTGCTGCAACACTGCCAATCCAATGCTGCATCATGTTTGGCTACAATGGAGTTGTCCACCATTTATATGTTGGTAAGGACTAGCTTCATGCTCTATGTGAAGCATTGTGCTAAGTTGCTGCTGATTCCTCCATGCTTCTTTGCACTGACTGTGGTTTATTTTGGCTTCCCAAAGTAACCGGCGCTCCCCAGGAGTGTCAGCACCTATTCCACTGACAGTGCAGCTGTCCTTCAGGTGGTGTTGACGTGCCTTCAGCTAGTGTTAGCCACTTACTATTTTGGTCTCTTGTTAATGCATCCAGCCAATGAACAGCGTAGTTCGCACTCGTTGGTGCAGAGTTCATGACAAAAAAAGCAACAGTCACATATTTGCTGTGCTGCCTTCTTTGAAATCAATGGGTTTAGATTAATTATGCATTGCCATCCCAGAGTCTGGTTTTGAGGACAGTACAATTTAGCCCCCAGTGTCCCATAACCTCTGGAGGTTCAGCAGTGAATGTGCCAATCATGATCATTTTTTGTACTTGTGAATGGTCATGGTTGTGGGCATAACTGCAAGTCCAGCATTTGTTAGACATTTCCAATCACTATTCAAGAGGGAAGCTGAGAGTCAGCTATGTCGTTGTGGATCTGCTGTCACATGTCGGGCATGTCAGGGCCAGAATTCTCCCACTGTTCATGCTGCTGGGATCTTCTGATTCTGACAACGGCCCATCTCTGCCTTAGGTTTTCTGGCTGTGTGGGGTGCAGTAAATGGGAAATCCATCATAGTTCAAATTTGTTCCCATATTAAGGAATTTTAATCTATTCCTGCTATGAATATTGATATCTAAGTTTAGACTAATGATGATTTTAATACAAAATATTTTAGAATTTACGAATTGATTTTAAAAAATTCCAATTTGAAGAAAACTATTCCTTCCAGATTTGCGGAAAGATCCAAGATTGGATCTTTGTGCAGGAAACTGAAAATACAAAGTAGTTCAACTACCAAATAATGGAAATCTGTAAATATCCATTTTTCTCAGGGTTATAAAGCAGGGAAAGTTACACAGTCACAAGGAATTTCAGTTGTTGAGTTGATGCATAAATCCTCCACATCTTATAAATAATTAAGAAACTGGAGCAAGAGGGCAGGGAAAGAAATTCAAAAAATGGCTTTATGATATTAACTGTGACAAATATTAAAAATCATTTGCGTGGGCTATTTCTGGAACATTTAAATAGGTTCAAGGCACTACATAAATGCAAGATGTTGGTTAACTGCATGAACAAATTTTCTAACAATCTTTCAGTCCTCAGAAGTTTGAAAAGTTTTTTTTTTAATTACACAATAATTGAGTTTTAAACAATTCACTAGCAAAAAATAAACACATCAGTATTTTTCTGATCGAGACCTGAATTTCTCTCTTGGTCAAAATTGAGACAAACAATGAGGCAATTATTCGTGATAAATGGGGGAGATAGAGATGGAGTGATAATGTCACTGTTCTAGTGATCCATAGGCCCAAAATAGATGCTCTGAGACAGGGGTTCAAATCCCACCACAACAGATGGTGGAATTTGAATTCAGTTAATACATTAGAATGTAAAACTAGCCTCAGTAATGGTGACAAAGAAGCTATCAGAAATTGTTGTTAAAAAATCAATCTGGTTCACTAATGTTCTATAGGGAAGAAAATCTGCTGTCCTTACCTAGATGGAGGAAAGGAAGGGGATTCTCTGGCCTTCCTGCAGTACATTTCCCGCAGCGGCAGACGACACACCATTCGCCAGTGACAGTTCCCGCTAGATGTCAGTAGGATATGTCATTGACTACATCCCACACTGCCTGGAAACCTACAGCAGGGGTATGTCATCATCAGAAACAGAAGATCCCTCCAGCATGAAGAGTTGGAAAATTCTGGTCCTGATCTGTCCTGCATGTGTCTGCAGATCCACAAGCATGTGGTTGGCTTTTAGCTTCCCTTGGAAATAGTGAAAGGGGATGGCTAACAAAAGTGGCCTTGCCAGTTATGCCCACAATCCAGGAAAGAATTTGTAAAAAACTTGAATACTTTCCAGCTAGAAATAGATTTAATAACATGTCTGGATTTAACATTTTGTTTTTAGTTTCACCCAAACCCTCAAATTTACTTCCAAGTATCAACTGAGCTAATATCTTCAGGGTTGCCACAGTGGTTAGCACTACTGACTCACAGCGGCAGGGACCCAAGTTTGATTCCTGGCTTAGGTCACTGTCTGTCTGGAGTCTGCACATTTCCTCTGTGTCTATGTGGGTTTCTTTCAGGTGCTCTAGTTTCCTACCACAGTCTGAAAGACATGCTAGTTAGGTGCATTCCTCATGGTAAATTCTCCCTCAGTATACCCAAACAGGCACTAGACCATGGCGACCAGAGGATTTTCACAGTGATTTCACTTCAGTGTTAATGCAAGCCTACTTGTGGCACTAATAAATAAACTTAAAATATTTACAGTTGTTTAAGCAATTTAGAAACAAGGTGAAGCTGAAAAGGCAAGGGAGGTAAGAGGGTTCTTATTGCTTTATTGTTTTAACATGATTAAGTTATGTTATACTTAATTGTTTCCAAATTATTAAATGGTTTTAAGAGCTTACCATCTGCCTATGTCTGTTTCTACATTTCTTTCATATTGTACTAGCTTGCTTCAAATCTCCAAAGGCAAAGAATATTTTGCTCTAATATATTAAGATGCTGATCATGCACAAATTCTTGTACATTGTGAATATATCAACCCTCTGGGTAATAAAGAGTGTTCTGTGATACTACTTTACCAATATTTTAGCTGGAAGATTCATAGTTTTACTGATGGTTTAAGGATTGCATCTGCGAGACACCAATCTTATTTAAAAACACTCAAGGAAGTCCGTGCTATATCTGCTAAATTCAAGTTTATTTTCAAAATCGCATCAAATTTCAAAGTGAAAACTCCCAAATCCAAATATGAAAGCTCTATGAAAAAATAAAGAGGATCATCACAGCTGTATGATTGAGACAGGTCAGTATTTTAGGTCACAGAAAATGTTTTCCTCAGGGAGCTATTCTCAATTTCATAATTCAACCTGGAGAAATGTCCTGCAGGAAACATTTTCCATTATAGAAAAGCTTTAGCTACTTCCACAATATAGGTCTTTCAAACATGAGATCAAACTGGACACCTTATTGATGTCTCCAAATTTGTTTTGGATGAATGAACGTAAAGCAAATACACCAAATCTACAAACAGGCAGCATAGTTGAGTCCTAATATATAGTTTTATTCCATGTCACATTATAGTTTTCTCTATGTTACAGTACCATTTTATTACAATGTACCACTTCACTGTGGTATTCTCATTTAATCCATATTGAGTGTATTTATTCCTATGCACAAAACTGTTATTCTCATCTGCTTCATAATTCTTATGCCACCTTCCTACACTTATTTTTGTCCTTTCGTTTGTTAATCTTTATTTATCCACTCTAATAAAAGCTCACTTGCAGCTATATCCTGCTTACTAATATAGACGTGACCAAAAAAATTGGTTATGGAAAAAAGACTAAAAAATAACAAGATTAAAGGTGATGAGTTGATAAAGAATATTAATATCCATTTGGTTAGAATACTGACAGCAGCATTGAGTTCCTTTCTGAAGAAGGAAAGGATGCTGTTGAAATGAAGAAATACAAATCCAAAAATATATAGTTTTTTCCATTACAACATACTGATTAAGGGATTATATGATGTTATAGGCATCCATCCATCCACGTGAAATGATGAGCATGCACAGACGCATTGATAATAGGATAGCTTCACATGACACTATTTTGCTGATGGCTGGAGACCAATCTGTGCGAAACAGATTCTATCACAAGTGCCACATAGGAAGTGGTTATCAAAAGTCATTGTGGAATATTGTTTTGGTGTGGTGTCAGCTGTCAAGCTGCAGCAGCCACTGATTATCATGATGGTGCACACTAGCCCACAGGTAATGTCACAATTTCTCTCTGTTGTTGCGTACTGTCTCCCACATGTAATAATCTGTTTAGGTACCTTCATGTCACACTTGCAAGCATTTTTGAAGTGGAGTTTTGTATGTCCTACTGGTCTTCTGGCTCTGGCCACCTCTCCATACAGAATATCCTTGACAGTGGAGCTAGCATCCAGCTGTGAGTGCACTCAAGCCTCTGCTTGATGAGTGAAAGCGTACATTCGAGATAAGCCATATTCATAATTTTGATCTTCCGTGAGATAAGAAGGATATCAGTCATAGAGAATGAAAATTGCTGAGCTATCTTTCTTGATAACTGTAAGTTGTTGATGCTGCACAGTTGTACAACAGGGGTGCTGACAATATAGCTCTCAGAAATCAGTATCTTGGTCTTAAAGAAAACTTTGTTGTATTTGAGTTGGTCAAAGCTGGCAGTTGCTGTTCCTATGTGCGTATCAAGTTTTGCATTATGAGTTAGATTACTTGTGACCGTGGGCCCAAGATAGCAGAATTCTCGCAACAGTTGGATTTTTTTTAATGTAATCAAGAATGGAGATGTGACATCCTGTCCCATAATTATAGTTCCCTTGATGCTTATAGTAAGGGAGAACCAGTTACTGCTGGGAGAGTCAATCCATCATCCTTTCTAGTAAGATTTCTGTTTTGCGAATGAATGGGGCATCATCAGTGTAGAAGAGTTCTTTGACCAAAATGTATTGCATTTTTGTCCTTTCTATCAATGTGAACAAATCATAAAGCTTCTCTCTGGCTTAAATTTCAGGTTAACACTGTCCGCATCTGCAGAGAGGGCAAATGTTGGGATACAGGGAAGAAAATACAGAACAAAGTAAGAACTGAATGCAGCCTGTTTCACCCCATTCTTCACCTTGAAGCTTATATGTTCAATTTCAAACTGTACAATAAAGTTGTCATGAAAGAAAGGGATGAGACTATGGAGCATTTGTGATATTTGGGAATAGTCCTTTTCTTTTGATGGTGTCAAATACTGTTGCTCTTTGACAGCAAAGGAGAAAGGATGTGTCCCATTCTCTATACATCACTGTAGCATATGCATGGAGAAGGTAATGTCCACTGTGGATCAACACCACAGAAACCATACCATGCTTCTGGGTACACTCCACCTGGAAAATGTTGAGAGTCTTTTCAGCATGATCATAGCAAAGATCTTCCCAGTGACATTGAAGGGCGAGATGTTGTGGAGTTGTTGCAGTCTCTTCTGTTATTGTTGTTGTATAGCAACAATTTTTATATCATGAGTGTCCTGTGAAATCAATCCTGTCGGTTAACAGAGAAGAGAAACTCATGAAGGCATCACAATCAATTGAACTTCTAGCACTAAAGCAGTTTAATGGAATTCCATCCTTTCTGGTTTCCATCTGCTTGCTAAAGAAACAATGGCCTATTCATGCTCAATTGATAAAAGTCTTGTCTCGAACACTCCATGATATAAAACTGCAGAACTGGATCAAGGACAGACTGGGAGATGATTGTTTCATGAAACTACCATTCACAATAATACTTCACACAGCAAGCCTTTTATTTACTTCTGGTCAGTGAGTACATCAGCATCTGCCAATTTCAAAGGGACAACTTTTAATAATAGTAGAACCAACTCCCTATTTATTCCATCATGCATAACACATAAATTTCTATTATAACAGACTGTTTGAATTTCTTGCTGTAGGTTAATCCAGGATGTATTTGTGTACTACCTCCCTATCTTCTGCTCGACTGTTTTGGCTATTTTCTAGTCAGGTGGTGTTCTGACTGTTGGTTTTATTTTGTGCATCAGGTCGACTTTGTTTTTTGCTTCAATGTCAAATGGCAGCTGCTCAGCAGATCTCAAACCTTGTTGTGATTTCCACTTTTACCAAATGTTGTCATAGATGATTGAACTCTTCTCCAAACTTCATCAACATCGACATTAGCATTTCCTGGTAAAACATTAGCAGTCATTAATGGTGGGATTGTGCATTATTTCTTGTACCAGAACTGTTGACGGGCCTGATGGGCTATTGTGTTTAGAGCTATGAACCTTTCAGAACTGCTCTTTCACTCTATCGTTGCCATGAGAGTGATCACACTCTGTCGTGTGGTAGGTGTGGATATGGAGAATGATGGGCAGATTGCATCTTCTAATAATGATCACATCATGTTGGTCTCAATGGCCAGATCTTAGGTGATGTCAGGATAGCTTGTGACAATATTTCTTCCTGAAAAAAAGTGTTGATGATGCAGAGTTCATTCTGGGCACAAAGCTCAAAATGCCACTGTCCACTGCCAATACTTCCACCCAATGATGACCAAGGCATCCATGAATCATTGTCTGACCCAAGAGGTGCATTGAAATATGTAGGATGAATAACTGCTGTCCATTTGGAATGTAACAAGTTGTGGAATTGATCATTGTCTAAGTGTGACACTCAAGATTGGCCCATAAGCAGAATTGGTGTTGAGAGGAGGGATGATATGATGAATGTGTTTAAAATAACAAAGGGATGTACAGGTCAAGTAGAAGGAGACTGCTTCCAGTAGTTGAAGGGACATTAATAGAGGATCATTGATCAAAAGCTGAAATTTAGAACAGAGAACAAGAGTTTTTTTTATACAAACATTTGTGATATTTTAGAATTCACTTCCATGGTTAATGTTTGAGGCCAAAACTGTGTCAACATTCAAGATTAGATTGGATAGGTTGATGAAAGAAGAGTTAAGAAGAGGAGAATAGAACAGGATTGATAACTATATTTAGAATATAATTGCTCATGTGGCAAGTTAACATCACAACAAATTTGTTGGACCCAGAGTCTGTTTCTGTATTGCATATTTTGTGCAGTTGATAAAGAGGTACTTTGTTTATTTTCAAGATTCAACTATATATTTCTATGTACAATGTCACTCTGAAGTAACTGTTTAGATTATAGTTTAGGATTATTTTACAGATTCAACTGAGGCTAATAGCGCACTTCATTTAAGTGTAATGTTGTTACAAGCATGACTCCAAAACGTCAATCCCATTTACTGCAGACAAATTTAAATTGTGAAGAACTCAAATGAGCAATTTTGATATTTTTTCCATATATCTGCTCCCAAATATTGTTTCATTTCAATTGATTTATCCATTTAAAAGTGGCAGTGTACATGTGTAGGAATAAAGAATTCACATTCTGTATGTGCACTATGGGTTACCCGATTGGCTCTGGTTTTTAAGTAGGGGACAAGAGTGCAGCATCTTTAATAGTCACCAAAGCTATACTAAGTTAATCCAACAGAATTCCCAACATTAGCACGTTTACCTGTGCATGATAAACTTTTAGCCCATGTTAGCCTGGATTTGTAAATTCACTGAAAGCACTGAAAAGAAGTTGGTTGGTTATCAGCCATTCAACAGCTACAATCAAATTTCAATGGAATGTAGCCATTTTCAGAGGGAAAAAATGTTTAAATCTTTCCAAAAGCTCTATGGAACAATATGAATTGTTAGCAAAGGGGAGAATAAATAAATAATTTGTCCAACTGATCCAGGGAAATTGCAATCTGTAAAAATGGAATCAAAGGGGGAGAGAATTTGCATAGTAAGAAACTGAAACTTACCAGCTGTCAATTGTTCTTTAAGATCAATTGAAATATACAAAATCTTAACCAGAGTATAAAATGGTCCTCAATTGCTTTGTTTCAATGGTCAACACAGCCTATACTATTAATCCCTTCCAAGCTTTACTGAGGGGTATTTTTTCCTGTAAAGTATATAAAGGATGGTAATGCAATCACAATGGTGTTGTGTGCTCATGGGAAGAAAAAATAATTGACTTCATGCCATAATATGAAGCCATCTAATTTAAGTCAATACTTCCCTTTCAGCACACAACACATAAGATGCTACGAGGGGACAGAGACAAGGGGGGGTGAGGGAGTTTTTCCATACCATCCGTCATGGGAATCGTAGCTGGGGGCGGGGGGGGGGAATGTTGGTGATGGAGGACCGTGTAAAGGCCCTTGGCCTCAGGCAGGATTTTCCAGCTTTGGGGCGAGCGTGACCAGAAAATCCCACCAAAGGTGTGCATTTTGGTTACCAGCATTTTATCAACTATTGCAGGCCAACCTCAAAGGAAAACAATTACAACTAATAACTATGAGTACCACAATGTGCATTATCAGCCTCCTAGTTTATCAAATATGTTCTGTTGCATTTGGAAATGACTGAATAAATGATTAAATAAACAAGGCAGCAAAAAGTTTCTAAATTGAGTATTGCTATCTAATGTTTGTAAAATGGGTTTATGCAAACACAGTTCAAACAAACTCTAATTAGCTGAGTTCTTCTCCAATCATTCTTTCCGATCTGCATGTATCTATTTCATCCCTTTAAAGCTGTCAAGTAAACTCCTATTTAGTCTCTGTCAGGTTTGAATAACCAGTTGACATTCGAAAGAAAGACTGAAAAACAGGATCTAATTCTAAACTGAGTGGTCTAAAACGAGATAGCATAGAATTTTCATCAATTGCCAATTTTCAATTTACTTCATTAGGCCACTCTGGCCTTTGGGCGGAAGAACTCTTACTGAGCTGCTTAGATTGCTAACTTGTGTGGTATCAACAGTTTTGACATATCAAGTGAGTAGTCATTGAGCGGTTTAATATAGCTTGAAACTTTGCAACAAAGCAGCTTTTTTAGTCAGAAGGGATGGCCAATTGCCTTTTGCATTCCTGAAGTATGACAGTCTGTAATCTGACCTTATTAAATCCATCTGACATGCACAAAAGGCCAATCTAGAGTGGCTAAACTTTATCCAGCCCTTGAGGAAAGCTGCTAATACCTCCCAAGTTGTACCTAACAAAAGCATTTATGCTAGAGCATTTTGTAGCCATTTGAACAAAAAAGACTCGAAGAACACTTGCCCAGTGTTGTATGTAACTGTTTGAGGCACTCGTGGAGATAAAAGAAAAAAATCAAAAAGGTTTGGCCTTATGTTTAGGATATGCCAAAGCCTAATTCTCAAATGGCAGTGATGTTATTGCTAATTGTGCTGTCAGATACAAGAAGTAGATTTTTATGAATCAATTTGATGGTTGCAGAATCAGATGTATGGCATTAAAGCATTATATTTTTATTGGATTTAGCCTTTAGGTTACAATGTAGGGTATGTATGATATATATACTCTGTAAGATTTAAAATATTATGGTAGTTCAAAAGAAGAGAATTATTAAGTGCATATGGAGTATCATCAAATGGAATCAAACAAGATTTGTTGAGAGATCAAGCATGTCCACAAAACAATCAGCTTCAAAAGTATCCTCTTTATAAAGTATGCAATGTTATCTGTACCTGAACACCATACACATTGGTAGCAGCAGCTAATATTTTGGCAATGCTTGACGACCCTGCTTTTGAGTCTAAGCATAATGGAGAGCCGAAGCTAAAAGTTTGGGAGGTTGTTTATAAGGTAAAGCAAACTTCTAGTCTGTCTGCATGGTAATTGAAAAATGACTATTGAGAGAAATAATGTAAAGCCTACCATCATCACCACCTGCGGGCTATAGCGGTTGTATTACAGGCAGACAATTCAATTACATACTCTATGGTCCGTGTATAATCTGGAAGCATGGAAATAATGCAGCTGGGGAGTTCAACCTTCCCTCTGACTGTTCGCTGTGAATATGAGCTTCTGCCTCTGTGAATCGATAGAGCCCATAACTTACCAGGGGTAACTTCATGTTTTTCTTAACAATCTATTTCAGCTGAGTTGATTCAATTGATGTGAGTTTTGGAAACTTTGCAGCCATCTAATTTAGTAAGGACTTCCCTAGACTCTACATTGAATGTATGAATATAAATATAAAAGAATTAAAAAATAATTCACAAATTCTATCTATCAAAACTTGCTGAATTCTGCATTAAACTTTTCTGTACAGTAAGGATTTATTGTCTCCTGAATACCATGGCAGACACTGCAAGAATTGTGGGGTCCAAAGTAGTCATAGTACGGGATATTTTATAATCTAAACAGCATTTTTAAAATAATAGGAGAGCATTCAGTAAAAATTATGTTGTGATTTCTGTTGCATCAGATAATGTTTCGTTTCAAGAAAGTCTTTTTACCCTTAGATTTGAAGTCAATTATCTCCCATTTTCACTAAACACAAAAATGGTGTATTTTATTACAGAGTACATCATTTCCTAGCCAAAAATATAGATCAATATTCTATCCTTTTTTTGGTGCTAACCACATTTTTGAAAGAGCTACCTATGGATTTGTGGGTCACACTAATTCATCTGTTTGTACTTTCTGCCTGTAATGGTCATCTGATCTTGTGCTTGGAGAAATGGAAGGGGAGTTCACATTTTGTGTACTACAGAAGGAAAGCTATGTTGAGAAGCAATAGAATCTTTGTCACTGCACCAGTTCAGAACTCTTAAAACAATTAAAAACAAGTGAAGGACTAAAGTTTTGATTTCTTTGCCTGTGGACATCAAATATTTTGAAAACAGACTGCTCATGTTATTTGTGAATTCATGATCTATAAAAGTTCATTTAGAGGATTAACATTCTTTCTACTAATTGTAAGGGCTGCAGAGTCTCAGTGAAATATCTATCTTCATTGCAAAATCTTTGAACTTAAAATGTCAAAATGTGAAATCTGCCTCGAGACAAGTAAACAAACAATCAGTCAATACCAAAAAGTTGGAGAGTTGCAGTGTGTAAAATGCACCATGATAAATGGGTTTGCTTAGAATGCCTTACAGGTAATTGAAATTTCAATCTTCTGGCACCTTGAAGAAACAGTTGGGCTGATTTTCTGGTCACAGTGGCTGATGGTGTAGCACTGATGATTGGGACTAGAAAATGAGGTGGATATTGTTCTTATGTGGCTGCCTGGAAATTGGGAAAGGAGGGGATGTAGCAATGTTGATGGAAGACACTATTAAAGCAGTCAACAAACTTTTTACTTCCTCTCATTGAAGAGTGTTCCATGAAAATATACAATGATGTATTTTTCTTCCTCAGAAGTTCCTCAGAATCAAAGAGGACTTGCTTTCAAACTAAAAGTAAGCTCTGGGGTGACTGAGGAGTCCAATGTAGTGACCCACAGCCTCTGTAACAATTTGAGCAGATGGAGATTGGAGGAGTAGATGGGCTGCTATGTGCTCCTTTTGCTGTAGATGCTTGGTTCCAAGTTGCTCTCACTCCCTCCTGCATGCTTTTCCTCCACTTTGTGCAGCCTTGATCTAGAAAATCCCAGGTGTCAGTGGAGATGTTGCATTTTGTCGAGAAGGCTTTGAGGGTGTCCTTGAAGCATTTCCTCTGCCCTCCTGAGACTCACTCGCTGTATCGAAGTTTCGAGTAGAATGCATGTTCAGGAATTCTTGTGTCAGGCACGCAGACGAAGTGGTTCATCCAGCAGAGCTGATTGACCATGGTCAATACTTTTGGTGCTGGGAATGTCAGCCTGAGTGAAAATACTGACTTTGATGCACCTATCCTGCCAATGGATTTACAGGATCTTGCAACAGCAGTGCTGATATTAGTTCTCCAGAGTTTTGAGATGCCTGCTCTATGTAGTCCATGTTTCTGAGCCATATAGGAAGGTGGGTATAATGATTGCTGTATACTCCATGGACTTGATGTCTGGTCTGAAAGTCCTGGTCTTCAAAACCTTTGGGTCTGTGATGGATCCATTGGTCAGGATCATATCTTGCAGATTATCGTGGAGCAGGCAGAAGAAGATGGTGACAAACTTTTAGAGGCAGCCAAAATGGAGGAGGATGCTCCATAATCCCTTGCAGTGTTGGAGGTCTTTGTGAGGTCAAAAAAGACCATATACCAGGGTTGGTGCTGTTCTCTGCATTTCTCTTACAGTTGCCAGGAAGATCACGTCTGTTGTATGCCTTAATGGGTGGAATCTGCATCTGGGATGGGTACTTCAGCCTCAGAGAAACGGTGATTAAGGAGGACCCTTGTGATCACCTTCTCTGTGGCTGACAGCAGAGAAGTTCTTCGATAGTTACTGCAGTCACATTTACTAGTGAGATGGTTCTTTAGTCTTGCCATCTAGTGAGGGCAATAAAATACGAGCAGAATTTCCATAGGGTTCCCTGATCATCTGCCAGAACTTCAGCAAAGGTTGGCAGGAATCCTGGAAAACAACTGAAAGAATGGACTGCAGTACTTCTCCACAGTTGTTGCAGATCTTCTGTCAAAGTTAAGGCAGGAAGTCTAGCTAAGTCCTACAGCAATCACTGTCTTTAAATGTTGAAAGTTAAAGGAGAACATGTACAATATAAAACATTCACAGCATTCAGCTCAACAATGACAGTGAATTGTTTAGCCAGTTTATTTACAATGAGATGTGTTGCCCTTGAAGGATGAGAGTATGAAGATGCTTTAGTCATGTGCTGCTCTTTAAAAAGGAGGAATAGAAGTGGGAAGGCAGTGGTGTGGTGGTATTGTCGCTGAACAAGTAATTTAGAGACTCAAAGGAATAAGCTGAGGACCCAGGCTCAAGTCCCACCATGGCAGATGGTGAAATTTGAATTCAACAAAAAATATCTGGAATTAAAAATCTATTAATGAACATGAAGCCATTGTCAATTGTAGTAAAAACCCATCTGGTTCATTAATATCCTTTAGGGAGGAAATCTGCTGTCCTTCCTTGGTCTGCCCTACACGTGACTTCAGACCCACAGCAATGTGGTTGACGCTTAAATGCCCTCAGGGTGGGCAATAATTGCTTGCCCACATTTCATGAACAAATTAAAAAAAGAATAAAAGAAGCTTTCAATGATGTTATAATCAACAGAGGAAGGGTCAATGGCTTCCCTCTTTTCCTTCTCCATGTATTGGTTGTTTTGTTTAAAAAAAATATACTTGCCAGTTTAGTGAATACTAGCATGCAGTGATCATAAAAGAACCAGTCAGATAGGTTTTCTTGAGTTTATTAAAGAAAGAAGTTAGTTTTATTATTAAAATAGAACGCTTCAAAAGTGGGCTGTCTGATCCTGTGATATATACTTTACCAGTAGCCACTGTCAAGCACATGAAAAATTTAAAGTTTATTTATTAGTCATAAGTAGGCTTACATTAACACTTAAATGAAGTTATTATGAAATTCCACACTCTGTGCCCGTTCATGTTATTGCAACTAACCGGCATGTCTTTCAGACTGTGGGAGGAAACCGGAGCACCCGGATGAAACCTGTACAAACACAGGGAGAATGTGAAACTGTACGTAGATAGTAACCCCAGCCAGGGATCGAATCTGTAAGGCAGCAGTACTAACCACAATGCCCCCATGCAAAGGCAGTGGAAGGAGAGTCTTCAACCATTTTTAAGACAGAGGTAGATAGATTCTTAATAAACAAGGGACTGAAAAGGTTTCAGGAACAATTTAGTGGTTACAATCAAATCAGCTATGATCTCATTGAACGGAGGAGCAAGTTTGGGGGTTAAATGACCTACTCCTGCTTTTAATGTGCATGTATTTAATTACATTGGTTCTATGTATGTACATGGGTCTGGATTGTATGCAATATATTCAGTAGATAGCTTTCTTGCCATTTACCCATCTCCCCCACCTCCTCTGAAATTTTATAGAGGGTAAGACTCCTGTCCTTGGGTCTATTGAGGCTAAAGGGCAAGTGGCCAATTAAAGGCCCCTTAAACAGTCTTACAGCACAGAAACGTTCAGCCCAATGCGTCAGTGCATGCCATCAAGCACCTATTTACGCTAATGCCACTTTCCAGCACTTGGCCCGTGGTCACATAGAACATAGAACATTACAGCACAGAACAGGCCCTTCGGCCTTCGATGTTGTGCCGACCAAAATAAAAAGCAATGCCCCTCCAAACTAAACCATTCCCTTCTCTTCCATATACTTATCAATTAACCTCTTAAACGCCACCAAACTTGGCGCATCTACAACAGCTGCAGGCAGGGCATTCCACTCCCTAATCACTCTTTGAGTAAAGAACCTACCTCTGATATCCGTCCTATAACTCATACCCCTTAATTTAAAGCTGTGTCCCCTCGTGCTAGCTTTCTCCATCCTAGGAAAAAGGCTATCACTGTCCACCCTATCTAAACCTCTAATCATCTTATATGCTTCAATAAGATCCCCTCTTAGCCGCCTCCTTTCTAACGAAAACAACCTCAAATCCTTCAACCTCTCTTCATAGGACCTGCCCTCCATACCAGGCAACATCCTGGTAAACCTCCTCTGTACCCTCTCCAATGCCTCCACATCTTTCTTATAATGTGGGGACCAGAACTGCACACAATACTCCAAGTGCGGCCGCACTAGAGTTTTGTACAGTTGCAACATGATGCTGCGGCTCCTAAATTCAATCCCCCTACCAATAAAAGCTAAGACTCCATATGCCTTCTTAACAACTTTATCCACTTGACTGCCTACTTTCAGGGATCTATTGACACATACACCAAGATCCTTCTGTTCCTCAACACTATTAAGAGCCCTACCATTAGCCCTATACTCTACACATTTATTGTTCCTGCCAAAGTGCATTACCTCACACTTTTCCACATTAAACTCCATTTGCCACCTCTCGGCCCAGCTCTGCAACTTGTCCAAGTCACTCTGTAAACTATAACACCCCTCTTCACTATCTACCACTCCACCGACTTTAGTGTCATCTGCAAATTTACTGATCCATCCCTCAATACCCTCATCCAGATCATTTATAAAAATTACAAACAGCAGGGGCCCCAAAACAGACCCCTGAGGCACACCACTTGTCACCGAACTCCACGATGAATATCTCCCATCAACCACCACCCTCTGTCTTCTATCTGCCAGCCAATTCCTAATCCAATTAGCTAAATCACCCTCTATCCCATACATCTGCATTTTCTGCAGAAGTCTTCCATGGGCCACCTTATCAAACGCCTTACTAAAGTCCATATATACCACATCAACCGCCTTACCCCCATCCACCTCTTTGGTCACTTTTTCAAAAAACTCAATGAGGTTAGTAAGGCACGACCTACCCTTCACAAAACCATGCTGACTATCCCCAATCAATTCATTTCTCTCTAAATAACTATAAATCCTATCCCTAATAATTCTCTCCAATACCTTGCCCACAACAGAAGTAAGACTCACTGGCCTATAATTCCCTGGAAGGTCTCTCTTCCCCTTCTTAAACAATGGGACCACATTCGCTATCCTCCAGTCCTCCGGAACCACACCCGTAACCAACGAGGACCTGAAGATCAGAGCCAGAGGCTCTGCAATCTCCTCTCTTGTCACGTGTAATATAGCATTTCAAGTGCTCAAGGGCCTCATCACAACACTGCCATTTTTTGACCTAGGACAGGGGAGGTCCATGCCATGCAAGAGTCCTGGAAACTTTAGCTGCAGGTGCTGGTGTTAGACAACTAGTGAGGTGGGATAGGTGGGGGGAGTGTTTCTTAGCAATTCACCTGGCCCATTGGTGACATCCCCATCAAAGTCATTTCTCTCTCCCCCCAGCCTCTTGAAGGTAAGATCCCTGAACAGGGACTTACGCAGGCTCCTCAGTGTGGTGGAACTGCTTGTAGTATTTAGCATATGGTTAAGCCTACGAGAAGAGAGGCTGTACTTGACCTCATGCTAGCTAATGAACCAGGACAGGTGTCGGATCTCTCGGTGGGAGATCATCTTTGGGATGGTGATCATAATTCTATCTCCTTCACATTAGCATTGGAAAGAGATAGGCTCAGGCAAGATAGGAAGGTGGTTTATCTGGAGTCGGGGGAAATATGAAATCATTAGGCAGAAAGTTGGACAAGTAAACTAGAAGGAGGTGTTCTTGGGGAAAAGTAATAAAGGAAGGTGGCAGATTTTCAAGGAATGTTTGTCTGGCGCTCTGCACAACAACGACAAGGAGGTTTTGGTAAGTCACAGGAACCATGGCGCACAAAGGTTGTGATGAATCTAGTCAGGAAGAAAAGAAAGGTGTACAAAAGGTTCAGAGAATTGGGAGATGTTAAGAATCTAGAGGAATATAAGGCTTGTAGAAAGAAGCTTAAAAAGCAAATTAGGAAAGCCATAAGCGATCATGAAAAGGCCTTGGCAGGTAAGATTAAGGAGAATCCCAAGGCGTTCTATAAATATGTGAAGGGTAAAAGGATGAGAAGTGAAGGGATTGGACTTTTAAAAGCTGAAGGTGGAAAAGTTTGTGTGGAACCGGAAGAAATGGCAGAGGTGCTTAATGATACTTTGCCTCAGTATTCACAGTGGAAAGTGATCTGGGAGATCATACTGCAAGTTTGCAGCAGACTGAAAAGATTGAGTATGTGGATGTTAAGGAAGAGGATGTAATGGAATTTTTAAATTATATCAAGATAGATAAGTCGCTGGGACCGGATGGGATGTACTCCAGGCTACTGTGGGAGGTGAGGGAAGTGATTGCAGAGCCCCTGGCAATGATTTTTGCATCATCAATTGAGACGGAAGAGGTTTCAGAAGACCTTTGCAGATGTGGTTCCTATTTTCAAGAAAGGGAGCAGGGATAGCCCAGGAAATTACCGACTGGTGAGTCTGATCTCAGTGGTTGGTAAGTTGATGGAGAGGATCCTGAGGGATAGGATTTATGAGCATTTAGAGAACTTTACCTTGATCAGAAATAGTTAACATGGCTTTGTCAAGGGCAGGTCATGCCTTACGAGCCTAGTGGAGTTCTTTGAAAATGTAACTGAACACATTGACGAAGGAAGAGTGCTGGATGTGGTTTACGTGGATTTCAGCAAGGTGTTTGATAAGGTATCCCATGCAAGACTTCTTGAGAAGGTGAGAGGGCATGGGATCCAAGGGGCTTTGGTCTTGTGGATCTGGAACTGGCTTGCCTGCAAACGGCAGAGAGTGGTTGTGGATGGGTCTTTCTCTGCATGGAGATCGGTCACCAGTGGAGTGCCCCAGGGATCTGTTCTAGGACCCTTGCTATTTGTTATTTTCATAAATGACCTGGATGAGGAAGTGGAAGTATGGGTTAATAAGTTCGCCGACGATACAAAGATTGGGGTGGTGTTGTAGATAGTCTGGAGGGATGTCAGAAGTTGCAGCAAGACATAGATAGGATGCAAGAATGGGTGGAGAAGTGGCAGATGGACTTCAACACAGATAAATATGTAGTGGTCCATGTTGGCAGGAACAATGGGATGAAGAAGTACAATATCAAAGGTAGGAGTCTTAGCAGTGTTGAGGAGCAGAGGGATCTTGGGGTCCAAGTCCACAGGACTCTCAAATCGGCCTCGCAGGTGGAGTATGTGGTCAAGAAGGCGTATGGTGTACTGGCCTTCATTAATAGAGGGATTGAGTTTAGGAGTCGGGAGGTAATGCTGCAACTTTATAAGACTCTTGTTAGACCCCACTTGGAGTACTGTGTGCAGTTCTGGTCGCCTCAGTATAGGAAGGATGTGGAAGCTATTGAGAGGGTGCAGAGGAGATTTACAAGGATGTTGCCTGGATTGGGAGGCATGCCTTATGAAGATAAGTTGAGGGAGCTAGGTCTTTTCTCCCTGGAGAGACGAAGGTTGAGAGGCGACCTGATAGAGGTTTATAAAATGTTGAGAGGAATAGATAGGGTGGATTCTTGGAGGCTATTTCCCAGAGCTGAAATGGTTGCTACGAGAGGACAACAAGATGCTGGGCAGCAAGTACAGAGGAGATGTTAGGGGTAAGTTTTTCACTCATAGGGTAGTGAGTGAATGGAATCGGCTGCCGTCGATGGTGGTGGAAGTGAACTCACTCGGATCTTTTAAAAACTTCTGGATGAGTACATGGGATGAAATGAGATTGGGAGTTACAGATAGTTCTATGGCCTAGTGGGTATGGGTATGATCTGCGCAATTTGTGAGCCAAAGGGCCTGTTAGTGCTGTAATGTTCTATGTTCTATGTAGTGCCAGCAGTGGCCATCACTCCTCACTTGTGACACTCAGACAACAAAACTGCTAGCTACCCAATTGGTTGGCAAAAGCGGGATAAATTTCATCATGAAAGAGATCAAAGCTGTTCCCAGCATTATAATACCACAGAGCACCCCACCAGATTGTGAGAAGTCTTCCTTTTAGAATCATAGAACCCCCATACTACAGAAAGAGGCCATTCAGCCCATCAAGTCTGCACTAACCACAATCCCACCCAGGCCCTATTCCCATAACCCCTCCCACACTTGCATTTAATTGACACTAGCGTCGACTTAGTATGGCCAATCAACATAACCTGCACATCTTTAAACTCTGGGAGGAAACAGGCACACTCGGAAGAAACACATACAGACATGGGGAAAAAGTGCAAACTTCACACAGACAGTGACCGGAGGCCAGAATCAAATCTGAGGCCTTGGCATTGTGATGCAGCAGTGCTAAATGCTGTGCCACTGTGACATTTTTGCCAAGGAAATTGGGATAGGGACCAAAGTGGCCAGTAAAATCCAGCCGAATAATTGAGATAGGTCGAAGTTGCGTGTCAGGCAGTGGCAGTTCATTTCCACATACATTCCACAGACTCGTGAAGTAAAAGCAGATTATATTAGTTTTGGAAATCAATAAGAGAAGACTCCTGCTGAATTGCTGTATAGGTAATGATTCAAACACTTATACCAGCCACCAGCCAAAATATAACAGAATTACTTCTCACATTGCTACCACAAGGTGAATTAAAATTGTGAGTTGTATTGAACAGTATTGTATTATTTCCCAGTGAATGTCATTGGGAAGTTTTTTTTTTACAGACTATAATATTGCACAAGGTCTTTAAAGGAGCAGTGTTACTCAATAAAAAAATTTTACATCAGGTTCAATTCCAGGTGTAACTATTTTGAAAATCAGACTGGATATGGGCCTAATTTATAGCACATCAGGCAGGTCTGTGCTGTTGAAGACTGAATGAAGCAGCATTTCTAACAAAATAAAATTATCTTTGTTGTTATTTTATCTGAAATTTCATAGTACCTGATTGTGTCAAATATGATTCTCAGTGTAATGATGTTTTTTTTGTATCATTGTCCCCTCCGTTATCTGCATACATGGCAATGTGCATGAGACTTTCAACTTCAGTTCGCACCTAAAACATGTAGCAGTGGATCAGATGCCCAAAATCAATGGAGAGGAAAGTTGAGTGGAATGTCTCACAGGCATGAAATTGCTACTGCTCAATTTATTCCAGCACCAAAGGTATAAGATCTGCATGTGTCTTTCAGGATATTTTACCATGACAGCTCCTCAAATGAAATTGTAGACAGGAAAGTGAACATGGGTGTTACTTCTGAGGAATGCTGCTTTTGTACGTGGATATTTTCTGAAGAGGAGCGTTTTTGTTCAGTGCAACGAGATTTAATTCACTGGCATTTGGGTTTTCCATCTCCCTGTTGAAATCAGGGAGGGCAGCGCTAACAGACGTTTCTTTGCAGCTGACACAGTTCAATAAAACCGTTTTGAAAGTGGTAGTGCTTCAGACAGGAGAAGACATGTGCGCTGTAATTCTACCGCTTCGCTTACCATAGAATCAGAGTGGGCGAAGGACGGACAATGGAAATGTCCATTGATTCGGGTGCAATTTCCGGTGTTGTTTGAATAAGGCCGTAAAATCCTGCCTGTGAAATTCATATCGCTAGATTTTTCATAATAAGCTAAACAATTGGAACAATGAATTTATCTTCCACTTTTCAATCCAGCATTGCAAAGCTAAACAACACTCATTTTGTTGTGCCTAGTGTCTGTACATTTCCTCTTCAGCTCCAACAACTGTAAAAGCCCTCACAGATACTCCATAACAGTCCAGAAATCTCGATCTGTTGACCAATTCCTGTGACATCGCTGTTGCTGTTGGAGGTGATTGAATGTTGTGCTCATTCTCACTGATACCATCAGGCTGCTCCTAATCTTTGCCAGCTTCTATGAGTTCTTCCACTGTTGGTTTGCCAGAATACTCAATATTGCTGTCAACATTGGTGCCTGAAGCTCATTAAGTATTATTTCTTTTGCCAATCCAACTGAATTTCCTCGTGCAACCTCAACTGAACGTTCTTCCTGAAGGACAGTTTTCTTAAGGCAGTTTTCCATCGCAGTCTTTTGAGACAGGTGACACCATATGTATATTGTTTTAAACTATGACTGCTAGAGATCTTTGAAACTGGAACATCCTATCCACTATGGAATAACAAAGTATACTTTCTCATAATGTATGTAGTGCTTACCTTATCCAAACTGTGCATAAACAGTTATCCACGTGCATCATTTATTATTGCCAAAGTTGGTATTACCCCAAAATGCCATGTAATATTTTGCATGTAAACATTTGATCCTCTACTGTATTCTATTAGATTATTTTGTTTTCTTCTGATGTATGACTCACAGCAGATTGGCAGAAAACAGAAATCTGCAACATACTTTTACAGATGATTAGAATAACAAACAAGGAAGTGCTAAAACCTACTTCTCATTTGTGCAGAGTGAAGTAGTTTAGGTGCGGTATCGTTACTGAACTCATACTCTGTGAATTGAGTATGTATCACTGCATTGGAAAGGGAAATGGAACTGGACCCGTTTCCTTCAGTTAATGATAATTTGTTTTACTTTGGATTCTGCCTCTTGTGGCATTGCCATTGTAACTGTTTCAGAATTCCCTCAGTGTCAAATTCTGTCTGATAACATTCCTGTGATATTTTACTACATGGATAACACTATATAAATACAAATTGTTGTTCGTAGCAAAGTGTCTTACACTGACTTACACTTTTTGTATAAGTGTAGCCATGTTTATTCACAAAAAAATGAAAACATGAAGGTTAGCTAACATGATTTATATAACCTACACCTGACTTTGCTTTCAATAACCTAATGATACTCAGGGCTAGATTATCAGAATTGGGAACTTGATGTCTGGATTATTTCTAGTTCCTGACCTACATCACGTTAGTGTCACTGACGTGCTGTTTTTATAAGTAAAAATGTAACTGGGCAAGAGACCAGCTCAGCACTGAGGCTGACATTCTCTAACCTCACCCACAGTTGGGTTTCTCCAGATCTGCCACAGTGAATGGAGTTTGGCCAAGTGCCAAGTTCTCCATTCTGGCTGGCAGCAGTGACTGATTCTGGAGGACTTGCTATGACTAGTTTTGCTGTTTCCTTCAGGCTGGAGACCAGAAGGCCAACAGCCTTGCTGCACACAAAAGTGGGCAAATAGTTACTCACAAGGCGCTTGATGCACTATATCCTTGCAGTAACAATTCTGTGTCACCACATCAACATCTCAGTTTCAATAACCCTATTTTTAAATATTTTAATTTGGTTGCAACACCATTTACAGCTCATTGCATTGCTCCTGAAAAATGTGCACTAATGTGCACCAGACCATTTGCTCTTCGTGCTCCATACTTTGAAAACCTCCTCCCGTCCCTGTTAATATGTTCCTCAATGAACTTAACATACAGTTAGTTAGAGGTGAGTGGGTTGTAGGCTCCTCCCTCAAACTGAAAATTGCAGTGCGTTCCACAGGCATCAGAAGATTGACATGCCATCCAGGATTGCTATTTGCAATACACACCCACATCCACAAGGGTGTTTGAAAATCTGGCCCTTGTTTACAGCTGAATTTAATCCTCTGTAAAAAAAAATGTTGTCCAAATGTACTTTAGTGTTATTGGTGTTTTACAGGGGAAATATTATTACAAACAAGATGATTTACTCCTAAAAGTTCACATTTTTCTGCCCATTAATGTCATATAACGTGGCTATCATATATGATCGGCTTTCATTCCTTCGTGCTAAAGGTTCCTTCTTGAACACTAAGCTGCTATCAGACACTGCTCTGTAATAAGCCCATCTCATCACAGATGATAATGTTCTGAGGGCTGTAATCCTTCAACAGATTTGGCAGTTGTGTCTTCATGTAGGCAATTGCCACAGGGTAGCCTGCATCAAAAACGTTGTGCAGTACAGATTAAAATCCAACTACTTGGCTGAAATTCTAAATGTCCCAAGGAATTGGCAACAGATTTTTTTTTCTCCTTGGCTATAAGTGTCATCCCTGTGATTGCTGCATTTCCCTCACTGCTCATCTGGATCCATTGGTAAAGCACTTCATCTGTATCATGTTGGGCTTGTGCTGCTTTTATCTGTCTGGCTTCTCATTAACTTGCCAATCCAGAAGAATTACATCCTTGTTTTGTCGGCAGTTATTGAAAATCAATGCCTGTGACACTCTAAATGAATCCGATTCGTATCTCGCAAACAAATGTGTTTTTTTAAACTGTTTGAAGCAGGATCTTGTGGACACACATACAGACCAAATCAATTTCTCTTTCTCTGCAATGGTATCAAGCAACTGGATATTTCAGAGACTGCTGACTCTCATCTAACCCTCGCTGGATAATGGTTTCTTAAGTTTAGACATATAGGATATGATTTTCCTGTTGGCTTCTGAATCCCACTGTCTGGTTCAAATGGAGGTCAGACAACCACACAGGGAAACAGTTATGCACCTGACTTCTGTGACTTGGTCAATTCATTGACTGTGAGGGACTGTGCGAGCACAAAAGGGGCCCCTCCAGGTTGGAAACAGCAGGAGATTGTCATGGCAAAATGGTGAGAATCAGTGCCTCATAGTTGCCCCAATCATGGTGATGCAGTGGTTAACACTTCACTACAAGCTGAACTCCATCTTTTGCACTATCTCCATCTCCTTTAGTTCCACAAATATCTAAAAATCTATCAATCTTTCTTTGAAATTGGGTGGCACAGTGGAATAGTGGGTAGCACTGCTGCCTCACAATGCCAGTGTTCCACATTCAATTCTCAGCTTGGATCACTGTCCGTGCAGAGTTTGCACATTCTCCCCATGTCTGCATGAGTTTCCTTGGGTGCACCAGTTTCCTCCCGCAAAGATGTGCTGGTTAGATAAATTGACCATGCTAAATTTTCCCTCAGTGTACCCGAACAGGTGCTAAAGTATAGCAACTAGGGAATTTTCACAGTAACTTCATTGCAGCGTTAATGTAAGCTTACTTGTGATAATAATAAATAAATTTTAAACTCTAAACTTTAGAAAGATTCAAGTGCTGGGCCACAAATGTGGGAAGATTATGCCTATTTTGAGGCACCCTGAACTGCCATGGAACTCAGGCATGAGGGGGTGGAGGGGCTTGGAGCACTTGGGAAGCTGTCTTGTCTTCAAATTTTTCTGAGTCTCATGAGCATTTGCCTGCAGAATTCAACTAATGGCCTCAATCCCAATATCACGCAAACATTAGTCTATGCTGTGTTAAACCTGTAAAAAGGGTCTTCTGTCTATGTGAGGTTTTGGTTTTGATTAGGACAGCTTATATATATTTATTAAGATTTACACATTATCGTGATTGTTTATTGTTTGTAATTGATAAAAGTTTTTGCCAATTTTCTTACTATACATGTTAACTATATTCTAAAATAAACTTTGTTTGAGAAAACCTCCCTCGTGGGTAACTTGAATCATACTGGAGGTGAAACATCTTATGCTTGTCCTAGCCAAATTCAAAGTGTAAAACTTATAATCCAAGAAAGTTTCAAGGAACATTTTGGAGTTTCTAACTTGAACCGTAACAATTTGTTAGAATATTGGAACATAAGAACTAGGAGCAGTAGTAGGACATCTCACCCCACGAGTGTGTTCCACCATTCAATTGACCATGGCTGATCTTTTCATGGATTCAGCTCCACTTACCTGCCTGCTCATCATAACTTTTAATTCTTTTACTGTTCAAAAATCTATTTATATTTGTTTTAAAAACATTCAATGAGATAGCCTTAACTGCTTCATTAGGCAGAGAATGCCACAGATTCACAACCCTTTGGATAAAGAAGTTCCTCCTCAACTCAGTCCTAAATCTGCTTCTGCTTGTTTTGAGGCTATGCCCCCTAGATCTAGCTTTACCTACCAGTGGAAACAACTTCCCTGCTTCTGTCTTACCTATTTCCTTCATAATTTTATCTGTTTTGAAGATTCCCCCCTCATTCTTCTGAATTCCAATGAATATAGTACCAGTTTACTCAGTCTGTCCTCTTAAGTCAATCCTCTCAACTCTGCAACCAACCTAGTGAATCATCTTTGCATCCCCTCCAGTGCCAGTACATCTTTTCTCAAGTAAGGAGACTAAAAGTGTACACAGTACTCCAGATGTGACCTCACTCGCACCTTATACAGCTGCAACATAACCTCCCTGTTTTTAAACTCCTTTCCTCTAGCAATGAAGGACAAAATACCATACCTGCTATACCTGCAAAGCAACTTTTTGCGATTTGTGCAAAAGGACACCCAGGTCCCTTTGCAGAGCAGCATGCTACAATTTTTACTATTTAAATAACAGGCTATTTTGCTGTTATTGCTACCGAAATGGATGATCTCGCATTTACCAACATTGCGCTCTTTCTGCCAAATCCTTATCTACTCACTTAAACTATCACTATCCCTCTGCAGAATTTCAATATTCTCTGCACACTTTGTTCTCCCACTTATCTTCATGTCATCTCTGAACTTTGACACTTAGTCTCCAATTCCAAATCATCTAGGTAAATTATAAACAATTGTGGTCCAATACAGATGCCTAAGGCACATCACTCGTTGCTGATCGCCAACTAGAAAAACATCCTTTTATTCCCCCACCTCTTTGCTTTCTGTTAGTTAACCAATCATCTATCCCTGCTAATATATGAGCTGTAACACCTTTACCTTATGCAGCAGCCTTTTGAGTGGCACCTTGTCGAAGCCTTCTGGAAATTTAGATACACCACATCCACCATTCCCTGTTGTCCATCGCACTTATAGTATCCTCAAAGAATTCCAATAAATTAGTTAAACATGACCTGTCTTTCAAGGGCTCATGCTGCATATGCCCAATGGGTTAATTTATATCCAGATGTCTCGCTATTTCTTTCTTGATGATAGATTCAAGTATTTTTCCCATCAGAGAAATTAAGCTATCCAGCCTATAATTACCCACCTTTTGTCTTCCTCCTTTTTTAAACAGTGGCGTCACATTTGCTGTTTCCAATCTGTGGAAACCACCCCTGAATCCAGCAAATTTTGGTAAATTACCAGAAGCTCATTTGCTATTTCTCCCACCATTTCTTTTTGTACCCTGGGATGCAATCGTTAGGGCCAGGAGACTAGTCTACCTTTAGCCCCATTAGCTTGCCCAACTTTAGTGATAATGATGGCTTTTAGGTCCTCGCCTGCCATAGCCTCCTTGTCATTAATTTTTGGCATGTTATTTGTGTCTTCCATTGTGAAGACTCAGACAAAATATCTGTTCAATGCCTCAACCATTTTCTCACTTCCCATTATCAAATCCCCATTCTCATCTCTAAAGGGCTAATGTTTACCTTAGCCACTCTTTTGTTTTATATATCTGCTGTTTTTATATTGTAAGCTGGTTTAATCGCATTTTTAGTCTTACTTTTCTTTATAGCTTTTATCATGGCTTTCTATTGACCTTTAAAGATTTCCCAATCCTCTTGTTTCCCACTAATATTTGCCATTTTGAAGACATTTTCTTTCAATTTGATACCCTCCTTTATTTCCTTAGATATCCATGGCTAATTATCCCTCTTCCTACAGTCAGTCCTTTTTCACCAGTATATATTTTTGCTGAGCATTGTGAAAAATCACCTTGGAAGTCCTCCACTATTCCTCAATTATCCCACCATAAAGCCTTTGCTCTCAGTCTACCTTGGCCAACTCCTAATCATATCTCATTATTGTCTCCTTTGTTTAAATGCAAGACATTGGTTTTGGATTTTACCTTGTCACATTCTATCTGTATTTTAAATTCAATCATACTGTGATTGCTCCTTCTGAGAGGATCCCTAACTGTGAGATCATTTATTATTCCTGTCTCATTACACAGGGCCAGATCTAGGATAGCTTGCTCCCTTGTAGGTTCCATTATATACTGTTCAAGGAAGCTATCATGGATACATTCTACGAACTCCTCTTCGAGGCTGCCTGGAGTACCCTGCAACCATATCTCTGCAACGCCCACTAAATCATACTCATTTGCGATAATTTGTCAATTGATTTACCTTGTTTCAAATGTTACAACATTAATTAAAGTGCCCTTATGCTAGTTTTAAACCTTCTTTTTGAATCCTAACATCTCCATTAGTAACATCTCCTGAGTTCTCTTCTTCCTTTTCACTTTTCTCATAATTTTTCATGTAGTTGAACGCCGCTCCTCACGTGTTAATCTGCTGCTTTACTTCCCATTAAACATTGTTTCTGTACTATTACCCTAACCTTCCCCCCACTTGTTAGTGACTATCCTATTTATCCACTCCACTGTTCCATGCCTCACCACGGTATAGGAGTGCACAACTGAAACAGACAGGGTGGACCCACAGTTTGGTATTCTCAGTCAGATTGCTATATTTCCGCACTTACTCCCTTTGGACGTAACAGTTACAACTTTTGTGATGCATGCATCGACTTCAGCATCAAATGAGCGTTTGCTGAATACTAAGGAGATGTGACATAGAACATAGAACACTACAGCACAAACAGGCCCTTCGGTCCACAAGTTGCGCCAATCATATCAGTACCTACCAGGCCTATCTATAACCCTCAATTCCATTAAATCCCATGTACTTGTCCAGAAGTCTCTTAAAAGACCCCAGCAAGTTTGCCTCTACCACCACCAATGGCAGCTGATTCCACTCACTCACCACCCTGTAAGTGAAAAACTTACCCCTGACATCTCTTCTGTACATACTCCCCAGCACCTTAAACCTGTGTCTTCTCATAGTAACCATTTCAGCCCTGGGAAATATTCTCTGAGAATCCAGATATGTGAAGCTATTAATAATCTTCTGCGTCACATTGTCAATGCTGATAGATTGGCATTATGAATACATCCTGGAGCAGACATTTGTCTTTCTGATATTACTGGTCAAACAAAACTCTTCACAGGCATGGGGGAGTCTTTTCATTTGCCCCTGGGGTTGCTGCTCAATATAGATGCAAGGGCAGCATTGTCAGTGTAGAGCAATTTTCTGATGAGGACTTGGTACATCCTTGTCTTAGACCTCAGGCAAGCAAGGCTAAGCACCTTTTTGTCTGCCCTCAGGTAAATGTGACTGCAGAAAAAACAAGAATATGCCAAAGTGTGTCTGTGCCACAATGCATCCCTCTTTGACCCCACTATCGATCCTGAATGATGGTGCCCTGTCACAGCTGACCTTACCCATCATGTTATCCTAAAAATAGGAGATTAGACTGAGCAACTTCAGCAGGGAGATCATTTTCTCCAACAGCTTAGATTGATTGCCTCTGTTCTCATGGTCAGTGCTTTGATAAAATCGATGTAGTGGTTTCCTTTGTTCACAGCATTCCTCTTGCAGCTGCTGGACTGAGAAGATTATGTCACTGGTAGAACTTCCAGCTCTCAAATCACACTGGTATTCCGGGTAGATGCACTCAGCCAGGATTTGCAATCTGACAAGGGCGGTACAGGCAAATATTATTTCCACAATGCTCAGCCAAGAGATGCCTAGATAGTTGTTGCAATGTCCGTGGTCAGCTTTGTCCTTTTACTGGGTCATCATCTTAAAAAGACAAAACATACCAGGTGGATTTTCCTACATTTGTATCTGAGCGTATTGGATCACCTGGATGCAGTGAAAGGGCAGATAAAGAAGATAGAAAATGCTGTAAGTGGACCTTGTTTGATATTCAATTGTGATATTTTGCTTTATCTGATCTGCAAAGGAAGTCTCAGCTTTTAAACCCACAGAATAATGATCCAACTACCCATATGTTAGCAGGCAGAATACGATTCTGCACGCAACTTCCTTCTTGAAAGGGAAATGCCTCCCAGACCAAAGAAAACGGCTGGAGTTTTACCTGCCATAAATGATTACAAGGGAGTGAACTAGTGGTATCTGTCAATTCACAAAGAACTTTGAAGGAAGAAATCATTTAACTAGATAAATAGCAATTATCAGATAGAAAGGAATGAAGATAACCTGATATCTTCTTGCCTGATTTGGAAGACCAGTCCTCTTATTATAACAGCATGTTTGATTTCTGGAGCTTGGACATCAAAGGTTAAATCCTTGAAAGAAGTTTGAAAGAAACTAAAATATTTCTCTTGGTAGATTTTCTGGCCCAGGTGCGCAGCGGGCACAAAGGCTCTTTGAGCCAACATAGATGTGAAGAGGCAGGGACAAGGGAGCTACTTCACTGAGAGATGCACCATTGCAAGGAAGGAAATAAATATGAAGGAAATGCTCAAGGAAAGAACTGGTTGAGAGCGCTGGAGGTGTTGTTGCTGCAAAGGAACTAGAGAGACAGGAATAATTTTATTCCCTGTGCAATCATTTCAGGTCACGCCATCTCCTCAAGGGCAATTAGGAATGGGCAATAAATGCTGGCCAAGCCAACAAATACCCACATCCCATCAATGAATTTTTAAAAAAGCTGACTGCAGAGGATCAACAATTAATGCCACTCATGCTCTCAAGAGAAAGACAGTCCGCAAATGAATTCATCTGAAAGATTTTGAGGTCTAACGCTCATGTAATTGCAGAATTTTTACTTGAATGCCTGTTGGCATTGGCATCTGTACCTTGTTATGAATATTTTTCACATATACCCAGAAGCTGAATGATTTTCACATTTCTGTAGAATGGAACCTTGCAATCACTATGGATACTACGTTAACTGCTTGACTCATACTCTTTGTGAATTTTTTTGGTTCAGCTTCAAACTATTTTGTGGTACTTTTAGGTGATGCTGTATTCATAAATACATTTACTCCAGATTTAGCTCAGGACAGAATGAATTTCATTAATTCCAGAAATGGTAATAAAATCTATTTTCTGAAATTAAAGTACCTGCCTAAATAGTCAGTGGATAACATCAGACCTGCTATTCTAAATGAAGAAAAATAATTCTCAGTTGATCACTGAAGACGTTTTGTTTGACACTCCTCCAACTATGTTGCAATATCCTTTTGCTTTTGATTGTCTAATCTACCAGAAGTTAAATATGATTCTTGATGCTACAAATATCCTCAGACAAACAATGATGCCATTTGAACCCCGCTGGTTACTGGTGAAGGACATGGATTTAAATTTTTGCCAATAAATGTTACTGATGATTTGAACATCCCACACCAAATTGTTTGCAAAGAACACCAGTCCTATTGATTTCTAGAAATATGTCACTGGTTCAGGAAAAACAGATTTAGCGCAGGTGCATTCTATTTTCTGTGAAGGATCTTTTGTTTATTTTCTGAAACACCCAGTTAAGTTTTTGTAATTTGCTACAGTAATACAGCACAGAATGTTTTTGAGCTTACCAATATTGTTTGTTATGTTCATAATGATTAATTATGGATTAATAGGATGTCAGTCTTGGTTCAGTGGTAGTCTTGCCTCAAGTCAGATCATTGTCACTTCAAGCCACACTCTAGAGACTTGTAGAATCATAGGCCGGAACTCTACAACCTCACCCACCACAGAATCAGAGCGAGCGAGGATCTGACGATGGAAATTTGTGTTGACCTCAGACAGGAATTTTTGGTGTCGCCTGAATGAACCATAAAATCCTGCCTGTAGAGGTTTACAATATGGAGACAGACCCTTTGACCAAACTTTTCCATGTTGCCCAGTTTTTAACCATTAAGCTGATTCCAATTGCCCACATTTGGCCCATATCCCACTGTACATATTAAATTATGTATGTTATATATATATATATATTTTATCTCAGATAATCAAGGCTTTAGTGTTGGGGGTGCAGTCTTTCAGATCAAATAAAAAATTAAAGGCCCTAAGTTGTACTCGTTGGTTGATACTAATGATCTCTGGACACTTTAAGAACAGAAGAACTAGTAGCAGGAGTAGGCCATCTGGACCCTTGAGCCATTCAGTAAGATCAAGGCTGATCTTTTCATGGACTCAACTCTAGTTACCTGACTGCTCATCATAACCCTTAATTCCTTTACTTTTCAAACATTTATCTATCCTTGCCTTACAAATATTCAATGAGGTAGCCTCAACTGCTCCTCTGGGCAGAGAATTCCACTGATTCACAACCCTTTGGGTGAAGAAGTTCCTCCTCAACTCTGCTAAATCTGCTTTGCCTTATTTTGAGGCTATGCCTCCTAGTTCTGGTTTCACCCACTAGTGGAAACAACTTCCCTGTTTCTATCTTATCTATTCCCTTCATAATCTTATATGTTTCTGTAAGATCTCCCCTTATTCTTCTGAATTCCAATGAGTATAGTCCCAATCCACTCAGTCTGTCCTCATAAACTGCTCTCAACTCCAGAATCAACCTAGTGAATCTCCTCTACATCCTCCAGTGTCAGTGTTTCCTTTCTCAAGTAAGCAGACCAAAACTGTACATAATGCTTCAGGTGTGGTCTCACCAGCACCTTATACAGCTGCAACACAACCTCCCTGTTCTTAAACTCCATTCCTCTAGCACTGAAGGACAAATTTCCATTTGTCTTCCTAACTACTTACTGCACCTGCAAACCAACTTTTTGCGACTGATACACAAGGACACCCAGGTTCCTCTGCACAGCAGCATATTGCTGTTTTGTGACATTTAAATAATAGTCCATGTTGCTATTATTCCCACCAAAATGAATGACCTCATATTTACCATATGTAAATTGTGTTCCACCTGACAGATCCTTGCCCACTCACTTAGACTATCCATATTCCTTTACAGACTTTCAGTGTCCTCTGCACACTTTGCTCTGCTATTCACCTTAGTGTCATCCCACATTTTGATAGATTGCACTTGGTCCCCAACTCCAAATCATCTATGAAAATTCAAAGGTGAGGGGCAGAATTTTCAGGCCATTCACACTGGTGGAATTTTCTGTTTCTGCTGCAGTGCACGGAGAGTTGGCTGAGCATTAAACTCTCATTCCAGGTTTGTAATGATGCTGGGACGTGAACCACTGGAAAATTTCAGATGAGGAAGGGATTTTTCCTGGTGATGTGACCAAAAATTACCCCTCAACCAACACCGCTGAAACAGGTTACATGATTAGTTATCTGATTGAAGGTCACAGGGCCTTTATGTGCTAGATAGTTGCCATGTTTGCATTGCCACCAACATCACACTTCTCAAGTATCTCATTAGCTGCAATATGCTTTTAGATGAGGAGTGTTATATAAATGTTACATAAATGTTTTCTTAACAGAAGATTTTTTATAAAATATTTGCTCATGACTACATTACTTTCTTTACCAATAATTGTTGTTCATCCCTGATTGTCCTTGAGAAGGCGATAGTGAATAGCGAACCTTCTTTAACTGCTATCATTCATGTGGTTTAGATACATCCACATTGCTATTTAGGAAAGGTGTTCCAGAATTTTGAACCAGTGATTGTGCATATGGTATGCTAGCCTTTATAGGAAGGGGTATAGAGTACAAGAGCTGGCCTTTAAATGTTGCAGTTATATAAAACGTTGGTTAGACCTCATTTGGAATACTGTGTCCAGTTCTGGTCGCCTTACAACTGGAAGGACGTGGAGACTCTGGAGAGAATGCAGAGGAGGTTTACCAGGATGCTGCCTGGTATGGAAGGTTTGAGTTATGAGGAGAGGTTAGGCAAATTGGGACTGTTTTCCTTAGAAAGACGTAGACTTAGAGGAGATCTAATAGAGTTGTACAAGATTATGAGGGGTATAGATAGAGTAAACAGGGTTAAGCTTTTTCCTAGGATGGACTCGAATAGCACGAGGGGTCACGGGCTTAGGGTGAGGGGTAATTTGGATGCTAGAGGGAGTTTTTTCATACAGAGGGTGGTGGGGGTATGGAATGCGCTGCCAAGTAAAGTGGTGGGGGCAGGCACTCTGGAGTTATTTAAGAAATACTTAGATGGGCACATGAACAGAATGGGAATGGAGGGGTATAGAAAACTGATTTAAAATAGGGATCATGAGCCTTGGGAGTCCCTGGGAAGTGTGTAAAAAGATGATGATATTGATGTACTTGTTTTTATCCTACAGATGCTTTAGTTCACCTTGTTGTTTAACGAGGGGCATACACGCGACGGGTCATGAGAGGGCTGCTCTTGGATCTTTTTCGAGAGTATCCTAGTGCTTCACATCATTAGTGTACGCTTGAGCTGGACCATTTGATGGGCAACATGACAGCTCAGTGATTATCGCTGTGCTGTGCAGACACATGGATTTGGGCCTGTGTCTGTGGGAATTTGCGCATTCTCCCCATGCTTGCGTGGATTTTCTCCAAGTACTCCAGTTTCCTCCCACATCCCAAAGATGTGCTCTTGGGCTAATTAGCAAAACAAATTCTCCCTAAATTGTCTCAAATTTGGTTTTTAATCCATAGATCTGTAAACATCGACAAGGATCACGGGTAGAGGTGGGAACATCGGGGTGGCGGCGCGGGCTCATTGGGCCGAAGGGCCTGTTTTCTGTGCTGTTTTGTTCTTTGTTCTTTGAAGAAATTCAATGTAGTTCCAAGACAGGATGTTATAATGCTTCAAAGGAGAGCTTGTAGATGGTGGTGTTCCCATACGTCAGTTGTACTTGTTGTTTTAGATGGTAAAGGTTGCACGTTTGGAAGATGTTGTCACAGCAGCTTGGTGGGTTGCTGCAGGACATCTTGAATGTGGTGTACACTGCTGCCACTGAGCATTGGTTAATGTTTAAGCTGTTGAATAGGCTGCTCTGTCCTGGATGATATTTAGCATCTCAAGTGTTGTTGGAGTCTTACACATCTATGCAAGTGGAGAGTATTTCATCACATTCCCAAATTATGCCATGCGGATGGTGGACAGACTTTAGAGATGTGGGTTATTCACCACAGGTTTTCCGGCCTCTGATCTGAACTTGTAGCTACAGTGTTCATATGGCTGGTTCTGTCCAGTTTCTGGTCAATGGCAAAATACAGGATGTTGATAGTCGGAGGTTCAGCAATGGTAATGTTACTGACGGCCAAGGAGAAATGGATAAACTATCAAATGTTGAAGATGGGCATTGTCTGGTACTTGTGTGGCATGAATTTTATTTGCCACAAGCCTGAATTTTGTTCAGGTCTTGCTGCATGTGGAAATAGATTGTTTCAGAATGTGAGGGGCTGGAGGTGCAATCATCAGCACATACCCTCACTTCTCACCTAATGATGGGATGAAGGAGTTTGATGAAACCATCGAAGATGGTTCAGTCGAAGATACCATTTTGAGGAATCCCTGCTGTGATATCCTGGGACTGATATGATTCACCTCTTACAATCACAATCATCATCATTTGTGCTCGTTATAACTCCAACCCATAATAATAATGTTATTTTCCGATTACTGCAAAGGTTCCAGCTTTTAAGCATCCTTGGGGTATATTTTCTGAAGAATAAACCTGCTCCAATAGTTTCTTTAATACATAGATCAGTAAAAATAAAGTGCTCGTCTATATTTTTTTCACAACTACTTTCACACTCTATCAGTATTTTACAGTTGTTTACCAGCCAGACATCATCCATGACTAAAAACATTCTCTCAAGAAATGCATTTGTAAGCAATATAAGCATAAACTCACAATTTTTCCAATACTTTTAAAGTTTCTGGGAGTCTCCATCCATTTCTCTTGTACTGTCATCTTCTTCTCTTGACAATTCTGGAACTTTCCCTCAGTAATATACTGCTCAACAGATTATATTTGTCAAATAAACTACTTTCAAAGAACTGGTATGCCATGCTAGCTAGTGTTGTAAGAACTCTGCAGATGTCTCCATCTATTACCATGTTATATTCTTTATCAGCAAAATCCATGAAGACTTAGTGAAGTCTGCATATCTCCATCTGCAGGCAGTAAAATACTGCAGTGCATCTGCAAACAAATTCATGTTTAAATCTCCTTGGTGATGATGTCAAATTTATTGATTTACTGGCAGTATTTTGCCTCCAAACTAATTATTAGTTACTGTGAGCAGTTAGGAGTAAAGTATCATACTCAGGAAAATTGGTTTAAAGCAGAATACCAAGGATAGTGATCAATGGGGAAATCTCATGCTGGAATGAATTCACAACCAACCCCCGGGGCTATAAGCACATCCCATCTAAGGATGGATTTTCCTGTGTCTAGCAGTCTTGCAAGTGATTTACGGAGGGAAATTGAGCACTACTCCTTTATTCCTATTCATGACCTGAATAGGCTGCCCCAAAATTTGCTGCCTGGCTTTTTAATATGGTAACATCTGAAGAGGGTGCAGCAGTCTAATTTACCTGTAAATGGATATCAGATGCTTCTGCTCAACGTTTTTGTGCTATCACTGACTGCATGTCAGGAGTGTCTATCCCCTCAAACCTTGTTCCCCCCACTCCCTCTCCCCCAATAAAAATTATGCATTTGATGTCGAGGCAATCTGTCTTAAAACAGCAGCTTGATGTTGTTAAGAAACATTGTCATTCTTGGTTTTTGGCATTCAAAATTGTATTGCAGCTTCAGTTTTGTTCTGAAAAATGCTATTAGTCGTTCTGTTGTCGACAGAGACCATGCTCAGTGTTTAAACGAACCCCTCCATGAATTGCTTAGTTGGAGGCAGATGAAAAGGTACAACCAAAGGCCCCTTTGATAGCTGCTGAAGACATTTGCTGACCCTCTTCAGAATCACCAACTGCTTCCTTACCAAAGGGCAGGAATCATCCTTCCTCCCGATAATACAATTGCTCTGTCCCTCACTGAGTTAAAAGGGAAAATTCACAGTTAAACCTGTAATCTCCTTTTATGTCCACACCATCAGTCTACACAAGCTTGTTTTCTTATTCATCTACATTCAAAGGTAATAACAAGCGATGAGGCCAGGCACAAATATGACTGATATGTAACCCTGTTACAAAATGAATGCCAAGAGTACAGAACACAAAAGATTACCTTACAGTTTCCTTCTCATCACTTCCTTGACAACTATCCTCTTTATTCTTGGGATTCAGTTTCTATTTTGTCTGCTCACTAAAAAGCACAATACTGGTAGGCTTTTGTACAAGATACTGCCAGCTGAGACACAAGTATTTTTTTTAAAAATGTGGCATTATGGATAGGAAATGGATTAATTTAAACATCACTAATTTCTCCTCTCACCAGATATCTGTAAACAGAAAGGTGTTTTTGATTGTTTCCCTCTTTATAAACCTTGGCATATTTCCCAACCCCTCAGTTTTGATGTGTTCCAATTTTCTATTAATAACCTTATGGTAGCCATACTCAATATAGGATGAACTCAAAGGGTTAGTTTATTTGCACATGCTCAAACAACAAAACAGGGTTTGCAATGTCCTTCTCATATTCAGAGACTGAAAAGAAAGATAGAGAAAATAAAAATTTAAGGTGTAAACATTTATGTTGTACCTGGCGCAGTGTGTGCTAATTAAAAAATTGCATGTGAGCCCAAAGACAGGTTTTGCACCTGACACCAAAAGTTTGCATCTGGTGATAAATACTTTACGATCTTCATGGTTCCTTTATGCCAGTGCAAACAGATCTTACGCAGAAAGAGCATGAGATTGATTAGCATGAGATTGATCTGATTTTTATCTCATTAGCGAGTTTAGCAATTTACCCCTCCCACACCCACTCCCCCCTCCCCCCAAGAATGTTCCCACTCTGCAGCGGGAAATCACCACGGCACAAATCACTATGGGTCCTTTGAAGTGTGGTCCAGGTGCCATGGATTGCAAGGGTGAGCAAGGAGATGAGTACAACTGAGCACTAACCTGGAGCGAGTTAAAGTCGGCCACTGCTGTGGTAGGGGGTGAGGTGGAGTCCTTTGAGAGTGCCGGGTCTTTAGGGGGGTGTGGTTTGGGGGGGCTGGAGGTCTGCAAGTTAGGGCCCAGCACTGGGTTGGGCTCTTGTGGCAAGTATTCTCTCTATCAGTTGTGAGGCCCTTGAGGGACTGCCTATAATGCCAAAGATGTGCAGGTTAGGTTGATTGGCCATGCTAAATTGCCCCTTACTGTCCTGAGATGCATAGGTTAGAGGGATTAGTGGGTAAAATATGTATGGATATCAGGGACTGGCATGGGATGTGGTCAGTGCAGACTCAATGGGCTGAAGGGCCTCTTTCTGCACTTAGGGTTCTATGATTCTATGAATTGCAAAGCACCCACTAACATTGCACTGGTCACCCTGCTTGAAATGCCAGTGGTTTCTTTTTGACATTCCAGTCCAGACCCCACAATAGTCACAAGCATGAGGTCTGACAACTGTTGCCTCAATCAAGTAAGTTTGGCAGCTCAGCTCTTCACACTGCATAAACTCTACAGTGTTCATTGTAGGAAGCACTTCAATGTCTAATCACATGGAATTTAGAAGGGTTCTTTCTTCTGTCTGAACTGCATGCCATTCTTGGAGCTGATCTGCAATAGGCATCCAGGTGGCTACACCCAGGAATCATACAGCAAACCTTCCCAAATAAGGGTCTTCCCACAGCCACTCTCATTGACCATGTGAGTGCCACAGAGCTCAGCCCAATCTACTGCAACCAATGACCAGGGATGACAAGGATCATTATCTGGGCAGGAGAACTCCTCTGACTGAAATGTGCCACTCAGGCAGAGAAGTCTGGACAATCATCCAGAAGGGGGCTAACATCTGACTCCCCATTGTGCCACAAGTCACGATTTGTGCATTAACGCCCAGGTGCATTGAGTATGATAGCATGACACCTTCATCCTAGGGCACTCGAGGTCTTTGAGAACCAGCTGAGGCTGCTGGGGTGGCTTGGGGGTAGGGGGGGTGGTGTGGCAGGGGAGGCGGGGAGGGGGAGGCAAGAACTGCCTGCTGAGATCATGTCTAATGACACAGGTGACACCTCAGACTAAGATGGAGGAGACCATGCTGCCACCCAATCTGTCATTGAGTGGTGCATTGGCCTACTCAAGATGCAGTTCTGCTGCCTGGACCACTCTGCCAGTGCTCTTCAGTCTGGCTCCTAGAGGGTCTTCCACATCGGAGTGGTCTACTGTGCCTTGCATAACAGTGGGGTGACATTCTGAAGGAGGAGAGGAAGCATGCATATTTCTCTGGGGAAGAGGTAGAAAAAGAGGTAATGGAGGGAGAGCCAGACGAGAACCCAAGGATGGAGGACATTTGTCAGAAAGGATTCAGAATGCCAGGAGGACTTGGAGACTCTGATTGCCTCCAGATATTTTGATTAGGAGGCTTGGTACCCGGCACCTCTAGCCCACCAACTATCCATCGCATCCTCCCTGAGGGGAAGCTGCAACTTCACCCCTTGAGAGAATATCTTCCATCTTTCAAGGATCCTTGTTAGCCCTTCTAAAACTCTGGTCCACATTCCCCAGAATAACAGTTGCCCCTTCCCCATCAGACGCTTTCATTGATATCACATCAGGTTGATGGGCCTGGAGGAGTTGGGGGACTGGAATTGGAGGGATGGGCAAGGTCTAGAGTTCAGTAAGTGATGAGGCTGTTATTCCAGGATGTCTGTCACCATGGTTCTCCATCATTCTCAAACCCGAACATTCGTCAGCACCTTTTCCTGCTTTGGCGCTGTGCTCACTCATGACAGTTGTCCTCAACCTCTGACCAGCCAAGCTCACTATATCCCCTTTGGTCTCCCTGCAGGAAAAGGTAGCCAATGATCAGCAAGAGAGGGAAAACACAGATAGTGGTATGCCCAAATTAAAGAACCTGATTCCATTTAAGGAGAGAGCCATGAATTTTAAAGGGAGGACGAGAAGTGAGCCTGCCAGAGATTGCCACTGGACATTTCTGTCCTTCAACTGCTACAAATGCCAAGGGAATCCCAGGAGGGTTGTCAGCAACAATTTTGTGACTGAAAGGTCAAGTAGAAGAGTCCCAAAGCCTTCAATCGTGGGAGATTTTGCCAGCAATGTATGGCACCCAGACAGACACTGCAAGAGTGGAAGCTGCAGTGGGAAGGCTGGGGCAAGATGCCAGATGCCAGACTGGCAAATTCCAAAGCTCAGGATCAGGTCTGAACCTTTTAACATCATGGTGCAGGCACACAGGAGCATTGCTGAGATGTTCAACACCATGGGGCAGACACTGGCTAGCCTCCAGGACTGGCAATGCCAGACGGCATTGAGGCTTCTGCATCTTATTCCAGCTGCCTATCCATCCTGAGGAGTAACCCAGGTGCCCAAGAGCATCCAGAGGGAGGAGAAAATGTTGGAGCACATCCTGGGATGTTCCAGCCAGGAGAGCTGGGAGTGACCAGATCCTCTGAATCCCCCTTGTTAATATTACTGTTTCTCATGGACAATAGGCAGAACAGGGTGACGCAGCAAACTCAGTGCCACCCAAAAGTGGCCAAGGCCTCCCAGGTCTCGTGCCTCCAGGGGACAACTGCCAAAGGCATCTCAAGCAATCGGGTTTGGGGGGCAGCTGGCCTTACTTTCCTTGATGTATATACTGAAAATGCACTTCAACATAATAGGATGGTTCCCAAGATGAAGAAATTTGAGAGGCACGGAGCATATATAAATGATATTAGGCACTGATAGGTGTGAGTCAAATTTAATTGTCACAAAAACACAAATCATTTTATTAAATCCTCTTTTCACAACCTTAAGACCTCACTCACTTTAACCCTCATCCCACCGGGATACATCTTCATTCCAACTGGGCACAGCTTTTCCCACAACCCTTCAAAGTCAGGGAAAACATAAGACCCATTCAAAACAAGAGAAACATACATCCTGGAAGAACTCTAGTATTAACCAGTAAACTCTAGACCCCAGCCCTACTCCCCCTCTCGTGCTAGGGAACAAAGGATGTGGTCTCAATCCTGACTCGCATATGAGCTGTGGAGTCAGTGCATTGGCAGCAGACAGATGTGAGTCAGATATAAGCAGAACTTGAGTGGTATCAATACTTTACCCAATGTTATCATCCTCCTGCGTTGACTATCAGCAGGCATAAGGACTCCCCAACACAGCCACCTGATGAGACATGTTTATAGTGTGTACCCTTCCATGGCCGTGGAAGGGTTCATTAAAGTCTTGCAGCAGCGATAGGGGTGTCGTTGTCTGAGTGATGGTAGTGGAGGGTGTGAGTGGAGATACTATAGAGCTTGCAGAAAATGGTCTTTGTGTACAAACTGGGAAATGATGAAGGCATCCTTAGTCCTCCTGCCCATGGAAACCTTTGCCTCTGCCTGACCTCCATCCTCTAGCTCCTCTCCAGCCTCTCTCTCCACTTTCTCCTGGACTTCCACCTCATTTGGGGAAATGTTTTCCCCCTCATAGCCTTTTTCATCATGGATGTTGTCCTGCTGTTACACTGAGGGCACAGCAGACAGTGATGGTTTAGGAGACCATCTGGGGACTGGATATAAGGGCCTTCCCCAAGACCTGTCAGGGCAACATCTGGTTTGCCACACATCAGCTGCACATAAAGAAAGTGGAACCCCTTCTTGTTAATAGACAGAACTTCCCGGTGCATGCAGAGCCACATGAGTCTCACTGATGGTTACCTGTATCTGTGGCAGACCAGCGATAGAAATGAATCACTTGGCCTCTTGTCCTGATTGAAATTAATATAGTCTGGGACGCTGGCAAAGATTGCTGATGTGGCCTCGTGGATGTATTTGTGTGAATGCCTGCGATATGCCACAAATTCCATCCACTGACCCTGGGAACAATCTCAGGGAGTAACGATTGAGGGACCTTTGCAGCCACAGGGAGCGGGTGCCCTCCTCCTCCAAGTGGCACCAGATCTGAAAGACAGTGGGGCACTTATGTAACAGTCTCCTTGTGAGGCAGAGTCTCTGACAGCACAAGTTGTCTGACAGGTCAATGAAGGACATGCAGGTCTTGTAAAGCCCTGGAGTCCTTTATCTTCACCCTGTAGCCTCCTGTTTGGCCTGAACTACAGCTGATCCATGTAGACTATGCAGCCCCCTGGAATCCTGGTGCTGGGCTCCCACTGGGTGCAGCTGCTCAGAGCTGCTGCAGCCTGTGCTCCTCCAGCACAGTTATTAGTAGAATAGTCAGTTCCATTGGTTCAATCCTGGATCTGTTGGAACTCTGTGAGGGATAAGAGACAGAAAGAGAGAGATGGATATGTGAGTGAGGGTTGGCCACCAGATAAGGTGTAGGAATGAGAGAGACAGTGAGGTTGGTGTTCCAACAGGTTATCTTCAGTGCTGCTCAACACGCTTTGTCTTCTGGATCCTGGAAGTTGTCATTCCTACACCTTATCTGGCGGCCAGCACTCACTCTGTTGCCCTTCAAACTTCATTGCTTGATCAGTCCTGGTCAATACCCCTTCAGAGTCACCCGTGGCCTCCTGTCTTGTTGTTCCTTCCCTTAATGTCTACACCAGGGAATTTTGGCAGGCTGTTTCAATAGACGTCCATCCCTAAGGGCAGGATCAACTGGAAGCCTATACATACATTGAGGGTTAGCGGCACCTCTCTGGTAGGTGCTGGGTTCCAGTATTCCCTCATTCCCTCTCACACATTCCCTCTCAATCCCCTGCACCCACCTTTTAATCTTTGTACGTGAATCTTCACCACTCCCCTTGACTTTGAATTTGATTGGCACGCACGGTTAAGAGCCCTGTAAAATTACACCTTTATATGTCTATTTGGAAAACAAAAGGATCTAATGAAATTTAATGCAAATACATTAAATTAAGCACCATTGTTTAATTATATGATGATGCAGCATGACTTTTACTTAAATTTGCAATTGCCAGATATAAGAAAAATTGTATTAAACATTTTACTTCAACCGTAGGGTGAATAAACCTGGTCCAAGTTTGATTTACAGGTCTGTCAGACTATTGGTTTGTGACATACCAGAATATCCAATGTTACTTAAATTAATTGGATTCTGTCCACTCCTCCAATAATAACCCAATTGGAGATTATAATTTCTAAGCAGTAATCATTTATATTTGAATATACTGAAGTGCATCGAGTGGCTTTATCATCATTCCAAGTACTCTTATTTATTCTGCCTGAGTGTGAGTGGGTGAGAAAATTACTAACATTGTGAATATCTAACTCTCACTATTTACTGGAATATAGAGACCGTAAAGTCACCATCACATTGTCACAAGAGACCCTTTGTTTTGAAGCTTTACAAGTTTTACCTTAAATTTCATTATATTTTTTCCTGATCAACTGCCCTGTAATTTCTACAGCTAAAGATATTCATGTTGGGAATGACAGCGTTGAACGCTAGGAACTGGCTATACTAACACCAAAACACAAATCTCAGTTCACCAGTCTTTGAAAGGACTGTGAGAAATCACCTTCTGAGAAGAAAAATGGCTGTGAGGCATTGCAAAAGTGCAAATTTCATTTCGCTGCAGACATCTGTACAGCCAGCAAGTGTTATTGTGCCCAACAGTGAGTGATGTTTGTACAAAGTTGCAGAATTATTTTGGATTTTCTGCTGTGGCAAGAGGCTGCTTATGACTACTACCACGTTTATTTTTCTGTAGTTTTCATAAAATCATAAATAGTATATGCCAACTTAAGTTAATGCAAATCATTTATAATTACTTTATACATTGTTTCTGTTTTTCATGGACTGTACCTCCAAACATTATGCATAACTATTATTGGACCAATTATACAATCATAGTATCCAGGACATTTGATCCATTAAATCTGCACTGACACCAGTCCCATCTTTACAACCTTGCATTCTATTCGCTAATCTGTAAAGTGCGTGTGCTGTTACATGCTCTGTCTGAGGCCAGAACTCTCCATTCACCTGAAGGAGGGGCAAACCCCAAAAGCTTGTGAGTTTACTATCAAATAAATTGGTTGGACTTAAACCTGGTGTTGTCAGACTTCGTACTGTGTTTACCCCAGTCCAACACCAGTATTTCCACATCATGGATAATTTAACATGGCCAATCCACCTAAACTGCACATGTTTGGACTGAGGGACAAAACCGGAACACCCGAAGGAAACCCACACGCACAAGAGGAGAATGTGCAAACTCGACCCAGTTTTCCGAGGCCAGAATTGAACCCGGGTCCCTGGCGCTGTGAGTCAAAAGTGCTAACCACTGTGCCATAATGGTTTGCTATGTGAGGATTCACATTTTAGAGATGAAAATTATTGCTACACTTTCCACTGTGTTAGGCGATGAACTTCGAGTGCTAGTTTTATTTCTGTAGCTCATGGAGATAGTGCTCCCCCCCCCCCCCCTTTCCCCCCACCCCTTGTATGGACAACTGCTCAGGTGTGGCATGTGTGGTCTGTCCTCTTGAGATGGGTACATGCCCTGCAGCTGCTGAAAATAAGTGATGCAAAGCTCTTCTGATGTCATATAGTCCTACCAGATGACTTGACACTGAACTTCTAAACCTAGACCACATAGGTCCAGGATGCCTCTCTAACTGCAAAGTACAAGGACTGAGTTGTGAGATGGCTCTACACCAATGCTATTCAAAGGTTGAGCCATCTGACTTCATTTAAGGTTATTTTAAATAACATCCGATTTGGCAAAGTTTTGTGATGTGTTTTCATGAACTTCTGGATTTGTAAGAGTGTATGGTTGTCATAGGGATGGAAGAAGATTAATTAACCAGTCCACTCAACTGCTGCAACATGTTTGGGGCTACCATAGAATAATAGGGGGACAGAGAAAAGATTGCAGAGAGGGTGAGCTCCCCTGTATGCCACTCCATCAATGTCTTTAGCTGAATACTTTACAGCAAAACCCAACTTCTACTACTTCTTCTGAGGAATTAGCAAAACAACCATCTTTATCCCTGACTACAACCCACCCTTGCCTGATGATTGATCACAATGCCAAGGTGAACTAGAATTGTACCAGGATAAGGGATTTCAGTTAACTGCTGAGATTCATAAAGGTTGGAATTGAAGAAAAGAAGGGAAAGTGGAAATTCAATTGAAGTGTTCAAAATCATGGAGGATTTATTAAAGAGACAAAACCAATACAGCGGGGCATCATGGTGGCACAATGATTATCACTGCTGTCTCAGATGTGAAGGCTTCGGAGAGGGTTCAGAAAAGATTTACTCACATGTTGCCTGATATGGAGGGCATTAACAATGAGGAGAGATGGGAGAAACTTGGTTTGTTCTCACTGGAGCAACGGAGGTTGAAGGGCTACCTGATATAAGCCTACATGATTTGAGGGGCATGGACAGAGTGGATAGTCGTAAACTTTTTCCCAGGGTGGAAGGTTGGGGGAACCTAGGAGGCATAGGTTTAAGGTGCGAGGGGCAATGTTGAAAGGAGATGCGTAAGGCTGATTTTTTACATAGACAGTAATGAGTGCCTGGAACTCACTGCTAGAGAGATAGTGGAAGCAGATACGATTGTGAGCTTTAAGGGGTGTCTTGATAAATACATGAATAGCATGGGAGTAGAGGGTTATGTTCCCCAGAAAGGTAGAGGGTTTTAGTTCAGTCGGGCAGCATAATCGGTGCAGGCTTGGAGAGCAGGAGGTCCAGTTGCTGTGCTGTAATTTTCTTTGTTCTTTAGTTCTTTGTTCTCACAGTGCCAGGGAATTGGGTTCAATTCCAGCCTCAGGTCATTGTCCATATGAAGTTTGCACATTCTCCCCTTGTGTGCATGGGTTCCCCCAAGTGCTCTGGTTTCCTCACATACTCCAAAGATGTGTGGGTTAGGTTGATTGGCTGTGCTAAATTACCTTTCGGGGATGAGCAAGTTTAGTATGTGGAGTTACCGATTTCGGACTGGTTGGAATTGGTTTTGGAGCAGACTCAATGGGCCAAATGGTCTTTTTCTGCAATGTAGGGATTATATGATTCTACTCTATGATTCTAAGGAAGAACCTTTTCCACTGGCAACAGAATCGGTTACAAGAAAACACAGATTTCAAATAATTGACATAATCAAAAACAGACAGATGTGGAGAATTTTTTTTTCAGCAGCAAATTGTTTTAATCCAGAATGTAATGCATCAAAACCTGTTGAAGATAGATGCGTTAGTAATGTTGAAAAGGAAATTGGATCTATAATTGAAAGGAAAAGACAATCACAAAGGTAAGTTGTTGAAGCAGAGAAGTGGAAATAATTGGATAGCCCTTTCAAAGAACTGGTTCAGGAACAATGGCCTGAATGGCCTCTTTTGTTTTGTATGATAAGATAATTCTATAAATGTAAGATTCAGTGTAATTGGCATAACTGTGATCCTTTGTAAACCAATGTATATCTGATTTATTGCATGGAATAGCGTTATCATTTGTTTTTATGCATACTGGGATTAAATGTTTAATCATGCAAGCTCAGGAATTGTTATAGGTGTGAAGCATTTCACCATCAGAAACTGAATGATAGATGGCAGCAATTTGGAGACATGATACATTTTTATGATTATTCCATCTGCTGAGCACCTGGCATTAGATTATGACAGAACCTTTGAGCTGGCTGTGCTCTATAACAAGTGAACCTGTGTTAGGTTTGTTCAAACAGCAGCAGACAATGGAAGACTTTTTCCTCTGTGAACCTTCCTGTAACAGAGTATATTGCAGCATTCAGGCAGTGGGATACACTACTTCCTCACCATCCTAATCAAGATTTCTCTCCCTCTCACTTGACTGTGACAACCCGGATTGTTTCTTCTCCCCTCTATTGCAAATAAATAATGGTGGACTATCAACAGATTTCCCTGCATACGCCACTTGCTGGAGCCACTGCCTGGGAGATCATGGTAAGCTTTAATAGACCAAAGATCCTCCACTGGAAAGAGATGCCTTTAAAACAGTCTTCTCCATTTCCCATTAACCCAACCACTTACCTGCTAAATGTCTCAACAAGAGCCTTCAGTTTAAGCCTTCCTTCTGACCTTTGGGGCACTTTGACACTTTTGAAGGCCCCACACTCCCTCTTGCAGCTGCAGCAGAAACCTGCTATTGCACTGCAGAGTTTTCTTACTCATCCTGGTAGGCTTTTTGTTACCATGGTTACAGAGGGCCAGGAGGATGTCCTGCTACAACTCTATCCCAAAGTGGCATATTCCCCACATAATGCTTACAAGCAGCTCAATACCCGCAGGCTTAGACATGGTGACTTGGCAATGAGCGAGGAGCATTTTTAACAAATACAATGCTTCAAAAGACTTGCAACCATCTCTCAGATAAAGGAAGTAATACCAGCAACTATCAAAGCAATCAGCTCCTAAATCATTATGTCCCTAGCCCTTTTCTGGCGAACATGAAGAACATTTAACAGCTAGCAGGTCATTTACTGCCCCGTGATGACTGATGGTTTTACTCAGAAGCACCAAACACTTAAATCTGCTTTCCCATCAGCAACAGCAGCATGGACAGAGCTGCTCAATTAGACCCGCTCACTTTCTCACAAAGGTGAATGATGACACCATGTGGCTATCGGGGATGCGGAACATTGAAAGTGGTTAAGAGTTCATCTGGACGGTGACCTCCAATGGTATATCAATAATATATGCTTCCCGTTCAATCTGCACCATCCTTATTGAGCAAATTCATGCCATCTCGAAGCATCAGTTCAGGTATCCCCATAGATTGCAATGTGTGCGACTCAGTCTCTGAGTTCCAAAGTTCCAGGTTCAAATCCTACTCCAGGATCCAGCATTAAAATCAAAGCTGACTCTCCAGTGAAGGGGTCTGGCATTGTCAGAAATGCAATCATTCAGATAGAATGTTAACCTAAGGCTCTGACTACACTTTGAGAAGCGTGCGAAAGATCCCATGGTAATTTTTCCAAGAATCACATGGGAATTATCCTCAGTGTTCTAGCTCATATTTATCTCTCAATCAAGCTCACAAAAGCACATTATCTCATTGCTGTTTGCCAGAGTTCACCATTTGCTAATTGGCTGCTATGTTTCTTACAACAGTGAGCTCCTACTTCTTCCCTACCTCCCCATAAATATCAAGATCTAAAATTCCTCTCCAGTTTGTAAATTAAAGTTATGGCCTGATGAAATGTTTGTTCAATTGCTTTCTGAAGTCTAAGTGAGCAGTAATGACTGTATTATATGTCATTTTCTGTTCAATTTCTGGATATGTTACATTGCCAGACATTGCGCCAATGGCTTCTGGATAAAGGTCCATGAGAACAGTATTTAGTGTGTAGCACAAGGCATATTTTCAAAAAACACTTTTTATTGTATAGATTGTCTCAAGCCTTTACACATTTGGGTATCACAATCAGGGATCTATGGCTACAAACCACCTGACCCATTTTTAATGTTAGTAAATGATTATGCAGCAAATGACTGAACTGTTTACTCAGATTTTGTGTGCCAGGCGCTTTTTGAGATTGCTTTCTGAATTTGATGGGGCATAAGTTATATGTTGCTGCCCACATTTGTTTAAAATTGCAATATGGCCCTGCATGTTAAAAATTTAATGGATCATTTCTTTCTTGGAAACACTATGCAGGATAAGCTCTAATGAATGGTTAGGGGAGGTTAAAGCAAAAAGAGTTACAAGTTATAAAGATACACTTTGAAGGCACTCTTGCTCAGGGTGGAACTTTCCCTCCCGGAACTAGGACTCATGATGGGCACTGGGCCAGGGCATGTTTTGCACTGTGGAGGCAGCCTGAGTTTCATACTGAGTTTCATCTCTTGACTGTGGCCTCATCAATTGTACAGACAGGGGTTTCCCAGCATTCTGTGCAGTGAGATAAGCTGGATGGCATGCAACACCATTATATTTGGACGTCATATTTGAAATATTCCTGGACAACAACTTATACAAAATTGAAAGAGGACATGGAACTCCTGTGCCCAAATTCAATGATGCCTCCCTAGGTGTCCTACTGAACAAAGTAAAGGCCAGGAAGAATGATGTCTGTCCAGATGGGATGGGCAGAAGCGGCTGAGTAAGGAGACAAACCCAGCATCAGAGCAAGTATGCTGGGTAGTCAGTGTCAAAAGTGTGCAACAGAGGCTACAGTGCAGAAAGTGGATGAATAACCTCACTCATGCCTAAAGTGCTCACATTCACTTCACTAAACTGTATAATTTCTGGCACAGCTCAGGCTGAGCGTGACAATGTCGTGCTGACCAATTGTTTTCATTGTGAAGTGATTTCTGAGAATCATCTCCAGAAATTTTGATTTGATTTATTATTGTCGTATGTATTAAGATACAATGAAAAGTATTGTTTCTTGCATGCTATGCAGACAAAGCCTACCATTCCGAGTACTTAGGGAGAAGGAAAGAACAGAGTGCTGAATAAAATCTTACAGTCATAGCTGGGTGCAGAAAAGGATCAGCTTTATTATACTGTGGGTCCTTTCAGTAATCTGATGGCAGCAGGGAAGAAGCTGTTCTTGAGTCAGTTGGTACATCTTTCAAACTTTTGTATCTTTTTCTTGATGAAAGAAATTAGAAGAGAGAACATCTGGGTTGTGTGGGGTCCTTGATTATGTTGTCTGTTCTTCCAAGGCAGCAGGAAGTGAAGAGAGAATCAATGGATGAGAGGCCGGTTTGCATGATGAAATGGACTACATTTACAACTCTTATGAGTTTCTTGCAGTTTTGTTCAGAGCAGGAGCCATACCAAGCTTTGATACATCTGGAAAGGATACTTTCTATGTCTTCTTAAGTTCCTGGTGTTGTGAATACTACTGCAGGAGACTTAGTTGCCTAATGATTATGTCTTTGCTACAATGCCACATGAGAATGATGCAGAATTGGTTCCAAGAGATGTAGTATCTACTAAAGTTCCAAATCCTACTGCTAGAGTCAAGGGCAGCCAGTTCTATAACTTTGTATGTAACCAAAAGGGACCAACATCCTCCTGATCAACTTTCGTTTTGACTATGTATAATGATTAATGGTGTTAAAAGTATTATTGATCCTATGTATAATCTCATAACTTGTTTGCATGTCCAAAGAACTAACCGGGGAAGGATATTATTTATTTCAATCTTTATATGATTGTTTTAAGAGCCGGTCACATGATTTGATGATGTCACTAGCTGTAAAATCCCAATCACTATGTCTCATTGAGGCATGCTATTTCATTTTAATGATTTCTGTATGGAGCCTTGTGTGAAAGACTTTGCTGACTGACTGTAATTTCAGCGTTCTCCTTTTAAAAGCCAAGTTACAATCATTAGCAAATTCTAATTAGCATTGCTGCAGACGGTTCATGGAAGATCTGAGATAAGCAAAAACAAAAAAAAGCAATACACAAGAAAAAAAGCTTCCAGGTTTGTGAATGTGACATTGTAGCATGGTACCTTGAGGCAGGGAAAAAGGGAAGAAATGATCTTTGCATGGCATCGTTAGGGAGCAACTGATGTTAAAGTGTAACTGTTGGAAGGAAGGACAATTTCAAGGGTTGGAGTGGAGATTTGTCCATGACCATGGCAGCAGGGAGACTCCACAGTCAGCAGAAGGTTTGTTTTGGGAGCCAAGGAAAACACTTCTACTGCTCTTCGTTCACAAGCAGTGCTACAAAAGGCCCTTATCTTCTTGTTCTGGATACTTCAGTCACCAATTAGCTGCCAAACTATCCAAGCACTGGGAAATCCAACCAGTCAGCATTAAATTCTAATTCAGGCTTTCAACTGCACTTTAGGAGTTTGAATTAAATTTTATAATTAAATGTAGCACCTTTCAAGAGTTGAGCACTGGCACCGGCACAACATGCAATCCATCAGTGTAAAGATAGCGACAGGTTGTATGCAGTGAGTTGGGGTCATGTTTCATGATTTTTAATTTTTATTTTACCCTCTCCTGCCTATTATTTCATTCCCACTCAAATGATAATGCTGCTGCTTGGTTTACTCAGGCCTTAGCCATCCCATCCACTCCACCTGACATTAATCCATCAATGGATTGCAAATATCCCCTGTGGATTCCAATTGTAATTTGCAAATGTTTGAACTAACGATGTGATAAATTAACTTCGAAAAGTGATTTAAAATAAAAGGATGGCATCAAATTGGCAGGCAACATGCACAGATCTCCGTGATAAAATTGTCAGATGAAGTAATGTTATGTCATGCTCACTGCATCACTGGGGGTAGTAAATGGAAGTACCAAATATTTTGGGGGCAATTCTCCCATTGACATCTGACAGGAAGACTCAAGTGGAGGCTGTTTCATGGGCTACCCACTTGGCACCATGAGGGGGTTTCCACGATTCTCTGACAGCTACCAGCTTTCCAGTGCTATCAGCTCTGTACCAGAATTTGCCGTGGAGCTGAATAATTCACGCAAATTCTAATTTGCAAACAATTTAAATCTTATGAGCAGGCCCAGGACTGAAATCTCAGAGCCTACTGGCATCTCCTCCCCTTCTGCCCTACCAGGAGTGATTCATTCAGGAATAAAAGGGTGGTTAGAAGAAAAATCGGACGTCTTAGGAACAGAGAAGGCGAACTGAGCTTAGAGCCCAAGGGAATGGCGGAGATCCTGAATGAATACTTTGCGTCGGTATTCACGAAGGAGAGGGGCTTGTTGACAGCTCCTATCTCTGAGGGAGCTGTGGACCAGTTGAGGGAAATATCCATACCGAGGGAGGAAGTGTTAGAGCTTCTAGGTAGCATTAAAACTGATAAATCTCCGGAGCCTGATGGCATTTATCCCAGGCTGCTTAGGGAGGTGCGAGGTGAAATTGCTGGGCCTCTGACGCAAATCTTTGTCTCTTCCTTGGACACAGGTGAGGTCCCAAAGGACTGGAGAATAGCTAATGTTGTACCGTTGTTTAAAAAGGGTAGTAGGGATAACCCTGGAAATTATAGGCCGGTGAGTTTGACGTCAGTGGTAGGGAAGCTGTTGGAGGGGACTCTTAGAGATAGGATGTGTAGGCACTTAGAGCGTTGCGATCTGATTAGGGATACGCAGCATGGCTTTGTTAAGGGGAGGTTGTGCCTTACGAATCTGGTAGAATTTTTTGAGGAAGTGACGAAAACGGTGGACAAAGAGCGAGTTGTTGCTGTCGTCTATATGGATTTCAGTAAAGCATTTGACAAAGTCCCTCATGGGAGGTTAGTTGAGAAGGTCAAGGCTCATGGGATACAAGGACAGGTAGCTAGATGGATAAGTAACTGGCTTTGTAATAGGAGACAGAGAGTAATAGTTTTTCTAGCTGAGGTCGGTCACTAGTGGTGTGCCGCAGGGCTCGGTACTAGGACCTCTTCTATTTGTAATATATGTAAATGACTTGGAAGAGGGAGTAAGTGGTGTGATCAGCAAGTTTGCAGATGATACAAAGATGGCTAGATTTGCGGATAGTGAGGAGCATTGTCAGGCGATGCAGCAGGACATAGATAGGCTGGTAGCTTGGGCAGACAGATGGCAGATGGAATTCAATCCTGATAAATGTGAGGTGATGCATTTCGGGAGAAAAAATGTAGAGGGGAGGTATATGATAAAGGGTAGACCTATTAAGAGTATAGAAACGCAGAGGGACCTGGGGGTGCAGGTGAACAAGTCTCTGAAGGTGGCAGAGCAAGTGGAGAAGGTTGTGAAGAAGACATATAGTATGTTAGCCTTTATAGGAAGGGGTATAGAGTACAAGAGCTGCCTTTAATGTTGCAGTTGTATAAAACGTTGGTTAGACCTCATTTGGAATACTGCATCCAGTTCTGGTCGCCTTACTACTGGAAGGACGTGGAGACTCTGGACAGAGTGCAGAGGAGGTTTACCAGGATGCTGCCTGGTATGGAAGGTCTGAGTTACGAGGAGAGGTTAGGCAAATTGTGACTGTTTTCCTTAGAAAGACGTAGACTTAGAGGAGATCTAATAGAGGTGTACAAGATTATGAGGGGTATAGATAGAGTAAACAGGGTTAAGCTTTTTCCTAGGATGGACTCAAATAGCACAAGGGGTCATGGGCTTAGGGTGAGGTGGGGTAAGGTATAATTTGGATGCTAGAGGGAGTTTTTTCACACAGTGGGTGGTGGAGGTATGGAATGCACTGCCAAGTAAAGTGGTGGAGGCAGGTACTCTGGAGTTATTTAAGAAATACTTAGATGGGCACATGAACAGAATGGGAATGGAGGGGTATAGAAATCTGATTTAAAATAGGGATCATGAGCCTTGGGAGTCCCTGGGAAGTGTGTAAATAGATGATAATATTGATGTACTTATTTTTATCCTACAGGTGCTTTGGTCCACCTTGTTGTCTAACGAGGGGCATACACGCGATGGGTCGTGAGAGGGCTGCTCTTGGATTTTTTCAAGAGTATCCTAGTGCTTCACGTCGTTAGTGTACACTTGACCTGGACCATTTGATGGGCAACACGACAGCTCAATGACTATCGCTGTGCTGTGCAGATACATGGATTTGGGCCTGTGTCTGTGGGAGTTTGCGCATTCTCCCCGTGATTGCATGGGTTTTCTCTGGGTGCTCCGGTTTCCTCCCACATCCCAAAGATTTGCTCTTCGGCTAATTGGCAAAACAAATTCTCCCTAAATTGTCTCAAATTTGGTTTTTAATCCATAGATCTATAAACATAGACAGGGATCATGGGTAAAGGTGGGAACATCGGGGTGGTGGCGCGGGCTCATTGGACTGAAGGGCCTGTTTCCTGTTCTGTTTTGTTCTTTGTTTTTTGTTCACTCCAGCAGGGTTTAGTATAGCTCCCCACTTGCTAGGAGCTGGCGACCTGGCTCTGCTGGAGTGAAGGGAGGCAGGTTGGGCACCGAGTGGGGTGCTCCCAGAGTATTGCCATCTTGCCAGTTCCAGTGTAGTCACCCGAGTGAGGAGAGGGTTGGGGTCAAGGCTGTGTCAGACATTTTTGGAGCGCCAATGAGTGGGCTGTGGAGAAGGCCATATGTTGGCAATGCAGGGGTCGCGGGGCTGGCCAAAGATCAGGGCCACTGTGCATGTGCCGATCTCAGTGCTGACAAATCAGCACATGCGCCGTGGCCTACTCAGTGATATGCTGCCAGCCTCTCCAGTGGGAATAGGCCCCACCCACTGATTTTCAACATGATTCACACTTATGTTTGTGACTTCCAAAATATTCTCTCATAGTTAAATGTGGCAATTCAAACATTGCTGCCCAAGTTATATCTCTTTGCCGCTCTCTTCATGAAAATGGTCTCTCAATATTAGCCTCCCTATTTTGTGTCAGGAACTTGCTTAGTAACCCATAAAACTCCATGAAAATCACCACACAAATTATGTCTGACTATCACAAGCATAAGTACCCCTTTAAGTGATGTACTAATTGTTAATGACTTTATTATTCTAACTCATCTTTCCGGCACCAGAAATGAATTATGACAAGTGTGCAGACTTATTCCTTATTTTATCTGCCACAGAAATGTTTAGATTTTGTTTTCACTATCTATAGATTATCTTTGCTTTGAAGTATCTCATGAAATCTACTTTAGAAGCCAGGAGGTTTTTTTTTACTGATCTCAAATTTTTAATCTTACCTGGGATCATTGATCCAAAGAGATGAAAAGTGGCTAGCCGGTTTCCAATCTTTCTTTTTGTAGTTTACCTCTCCCATGAATTCCAGGAGTAACAAGCTGTTCTTCTTGGAAATTAGGGGAATCTAAGAATATGATGACGCTTGATCTTTAAATGACCATGAAAACTACAGTAATGGATTGAAAGTTTGACATACCCAGGTAAAACACAAAAATTCAGGAGTAGACATGGATATGGATATTTAACTGTACTTGAGGAATTTGGGCGTTGTTCCCATGTTAATACTCTAGGATACTCTTTTCAAGCTCAAACATCTGAAATGTACATCCTAGTTTTCATTGCCCAAAACTAATACCCTCTTTGGTGGCAGAACATGCATAATATTCTTACATAATTTGCTGATTAATCTAGAAGGTGGAAAATTTCATGCATTTGAACAAACAAAGAACAAAGAAAATTGCAGCAGAGGAATGAATCCTTAGGCCCTCCAAGCCTGATTGAACTAAAACCCGCTATCCTTTTGGGGACCATATCTCTCTATTCCCATCCTATTCATTTATTTGTCCAGATGCTCCTTAAAAGTCACTATCGTATCTATTTCCACTACCTACGCCTGGCAGCGAGTTCCAGCACCCACCACCCTCTGCATAAAAACACTTGCCTACTGCGTCTCCTTTAAACGTTGGCCCTCACACCTTAACCCTGTGTCCCCTCATAACTGACTCTTCCATCCTGGGAAAAAGCTTCTGACTATCCATTTCGTCCATGCCCCTTGTAATCTTGTAGACTTCATTCAGGATTATGTTCATACAGGTTAAAACTACCGATTGAATTACCTTACAGTTAGGATATTTACAGAGTGCAAATTTTAGGCAAGGGCTACGCTGCAATGTCAAATATGTAAAGGAACTATAAGAAAACCTTTTCTACTGAGCAAATTTTTTTCCGTCCTATCCTACAGTTTTGTAAAAGAGGAACAGGTGAAATAAAGAGAGAATGGCCTGAAATGGCAACATTTGTCACATATCAATAACTTAGAAACAACTTAGATAATTTGTTATCACAAATTTGTTTGGAGCACAGTTCCCATTATTTTCTATGTAAACTGTAAAGTTATGGACAAATCCCACCAATGGGGAAAAACTAAAATATTCCCCTTCAGTCAACATCAGTAGTGTGGGAAAATACTTTGCACTTTTTTTAGACACAGCTGAGAGACTATTTGAACAAGTATCAACCACAGGACTTGCCTTAATTAGTTAAGGCCTTGCCTTATTGTTGAAGAAGAACACTTTGAAAGTTCTGAACCTCTCAAAAATACACTGCAATATCAGCCTAGCTTACATGCTCCTGGAATATAGATTGAACTTCAACTTCTTGATTCAGAAATGAAAATACTCACACCTAAACTACTATGAGAAACATATAACCTTCTCGGGCGGGGTTTTTCAGCTGTACTCGCCCTGAAGCTGGAAAATCCTACCCAAGGTAAATGGATGTGGAGTTTTTGGAGAGACACAGAAAAGATCTACCAGTCTGTTGCCTGGTATGGAGGGCAGCAGCTATGAGAAGAGGCTGGAGAAACTTGGTTTGATCTCACTGAAACAACAGATGTTGAGGGGTAACCTGACAGAAGTCTACAAGATTATGAGGACATGGACAGAATGGATAATAAGAAGCTTTTTCCAAGGTAGAAGAGTCAATTACTAGGGGCCATAGGCTTTAGGTGCAAGAGGTAAAGTTTAAAGCAGATATATGAGGCAGGTTTTTACACAGAGGGTGGTGCCTGGAACTCACTGCTAGGGAAGGTAGTGGAAGCAAATGTGATAGTGATTTTTAAGGGGCGTCTTGACAAATGCATGAATAGGATGGAAATTGAGGGATATGCTCCCTGGAAGGGATGGGGAGTTTTAGTTCACATGGGCAGTATAGTTGGTGCTGGCTTAGAGGGCCAAAGGGCTTGAATCTGTGCTGTAATTTTCTTTGTCCTTTGACCTTTCCATGCTCTGCTCCTTGCCCACTATGATCCTTGTGGTGGGCAGAATGAGAAAATTTGCCTCTTTGTGTCTAGTAGTAGATAGAAAGTATTTTAATGTAGGGGTACAAACAAATGAAAATGCTGTGCAGGAAAAAGCCAGCTGGCACAACTAGCTGTCCTACATAGTTTACATAGGAGTCATAGAGTTCTGTCACCTGCTAGGAGAGATAAAACATAATTGATAAAAGCCCTAGCCCATTAGTGAACAAAAAGCGTGAAAAATTCCTCCCCAATGTCTTTAAGCAATCAAAACCAGTGGAAAGGATCACAATGATCCTGATTTATTGTATGTCATATTTATAAATATGTCCAGAAATTTCAAGCATTTCAGGGATTTGTAGAGTCCACAAACTCACAGAGTTCAATGCATCTGAATATGTTTCAGCCACTCGGTTGGAACTGGTGAATGAGGTGCATCATGTCAAATCAATCATGATCAAAGGAAAAGCAGGTCAGATTCTTGTATTATTGAAAATACCCCAAAGAATGCCAACAGAAAGGTGATAACCGAAAGCCAACAATCTAATTGCACTTTGAATAAAGAGTTTTGTGGCTGTAGATGAAGTGTCTTAGAGCAGCCATTTCAAATTTTAACAAGGCTACTCTAGGGAACTCCCCTTTAATGTGAGTGTAAAAAGAATCTTCATTTCAGCAAATAGTTTGTTTTGTTTCCACTTAATTAAATATTCTTGGTAATCTCCTGCCCTCATACAGTGATCATCTTGGGACAGCACACACACGCATACCCGCACACAGATTGGCAGGATTGGAAAATCCCGGCCCAACTAAAACTGACATGCTAAATAATCTCTTAAAGGAAATAGAGGAGTTCAGAATTTTTTGAATTTACTCTGGACTCCTGAGGCATTGAATTTTTAGTTCTCTCATTAGCCTTGCTCATTCCACGTTGAACTGCAGTGTTTGACAAATTGTAGGATTGAGCTGACTTAAAAAAAAGGCATGAATGCAATCAGTACACTGCACATCTGGCTAGATTTGTACTATAGCCTAATCATTTTGTACTAAAATTAACCTTTCAAATCTCCAAATATACTCTGTTGTATCCAAATGTATGGTTTCTCTCACTGCCCAAATTAAGTCTTAATTGAATCACAGGAATCCTGGCTAAACTGGGAATCCGACAGTGAGTTATTCACCTCCTAATGCCACAGAGCCTGTCCGCCATCTTTAAGGCACAAGTTAGGAGTGTGATGAGATATTCTCCCTTTGCCAAGTGCAGCTCCAACAACACTCAAAATATCCAACACCATCCAGGACAAAGCAACCCACTTGATTGGCACCCTTTACACTGCTGGCAAACGCTGGCAGCAGTGTTTATCATCTATGTGAGGCACTGCAAGAAATCACTAAACTCCCTGAGGCAACACTTTCAAAAATGCACAACTGCTCTTATCTAGAAAGACAAGGTCAGCAGACGCATGGGAACACCACCACCTGGAAATTCCCCTCTATGTCACTCACCATCCTGAATTGAAAATATATCGGTGTTCATTCACTATTACTGAGTCAAATCCTGGAATTCCTGTAGGTGCACCTACACCATATGGACTGCAATGATTCAAGTAGGCAGTTGACCACCACCTTCTCAAGTGCAATTAAGAATGGGCAATAGAGATGGTAGCCTAGCCAGCAATGCCAACAAATGAATTTGGCAGGTGAAAGTGTGGTCACTCATAATGCTGTGAATAAAATTAATAATGTTTGTTAAGGCTTATGTGTTTATGAAGATAGGCCAGACGCTGTGTAACATTTGATTTGGGCATTGGTGAGCCTAAGTGTTTCATTCCATATATGATTCAAGTGGCCCACTGGGAAGCTTTTATCAAACAAAGTTTATTTAAGAACAGTTAGAATATAACAAAAATAATGAGCATAACGTTTTACTAATTACAAGGCTTAAACATGACACAATATAACTCTTACTAGCTTTTAATATAACTGACTCTATTGTTGCTATTTAAAAGCAATACCTCATAGATATACACCCTTCTTCAGAATTAGTTAGCCCTAAAACAAGAATGTTCACATAATAGTAGATTTCCAGCTTTTAATACCAATAGACAAAAATACAAACAACAGTTTTCAGAGAAGGATATATCCTCCAGACAACAAAATGGAGAAATAAACCTAATCTCAAGCAACTTCCAGTCTTCAGACTTCAGCAACAGCAAAGGATACCTCTCTCTCTGCAGCTTCCAAAAAAAAAACACTTAGACAGCAGAATCTCCAACTCCAGAGAGGGGAAAATAGAAACATTGCTCTCTGTCTCTTAACTCCAAACAATATCTGGAAACAACTAAGCTTGAAATCTCTGTGAAAGCCTAGCTGTCCCCAGTCAAATGACCTGACTTCTCAATCATCCCAATCAAGCCCAATCTTAGAGGAATACTAAAACAATAGAACACTGCATTCATTCAAATTAAACCGAAAATGGCATCAATTATATTGCTTTAATAACAATAAAGGACACTGGCTGCTGACAAGACGGTCTGACAAAATGCCAAGGACTGCTCGAAACATCCTGCAGAGAAACATGATTAAGATATATTTCTTAAAGGCACAGTAACATCTCATGCTTGTGAGATCAGAATCAGAAGAGCACAGATATTGCAGGGGTGACAGGGCTGGAACAAATTTGAGAGACAAGGGCAGAAGCTAATTTTGACAGCAAGGATATCAGCTGCCAGTTAAATGCCAACACGAATCCCATACTGCCTGTTTTTAGGAAGGCCCACCACATTTAACTGAGCAGATGGTGGACTGAGGACAGCAGTCCCTCCTGTCAAAAACTGCTGACCAACCAGAGGGACCAATCATGCCCTACATGACCCCCCCCATCCCAGGCCCAAGGTGACTGAGAGACCCAGGCTACAGATGAGTGATGATGAGTGGGTATAAGCCATGAGTGGGGTGGGTGGGATTGGAAGTTAGGAGCAAAGGCAAGGTGTGGCTTTCAGCAGTCCCATCTTTCTTGATGTCAGATTCTTCTTTGAAAAAAGGATGCCCCTAGAAGCCTACAGACAACATTAATAGTGTTTGCTTTATAGGTTTCTCACAAGATGAGTACCCACCTTCCCTATTAATTACACATTTAGCAGCATCAATTGGTGTCAATGAGGGGAAGCCATTGACGAGTCTTCCCATCTCAATCGAGGGAAAAATGGGACTGTGGTAGAGCCATATCCTACCACCTCCTGCCTAATTAAATGTCCTCCCCCATCAAACTTTCCACAGGGAAGGGCATTACATATTTTTCAGTGTGAGGTGAAGCCACAGAGACCTTTGAAAGCTCTGAATGACATTGTTTAGTCAGCAACACAGGGGTGAATGACGTATGGAATTAGAACCATCTGTCTAGTCTTTATGCCCCCTAGGTTAATCTGCTACAGTTATGCCTGCCATTTAAACAAACTGGGTGGATTTACCACCAGACTCGACATGTGTTTCCCTGCCATCAGCCAGTGGTGGGATTTTCTGGTCCATCCATTGTCATGATGTGGAGATGCTGGCATTGGACTGGAGTAAAACAGAAAGAAATCCCACAATACCAGCTTAAAGTCCAACAAGTTTATTTGTAGCAAACACCCCAAGCTTTCGGAACACGTTATTCTCCAAGGCGGTCTTTACAACACACGACAGCGCAGAGTCATTGAGCAGAAACTGATAGCCAAATTCCACACACATGAGGACGGCCTCAACCAGTTCATATCACCTTATCTGTAACTCCCACAACTTACTTGGGCTTGCAAAATCTCACTAACTGTCCTATGTGGAAACAATACACATCTCTTTAACCTGTGTTTAAAGCTCTTTCCACTCACATTGTCTGTACCTTTAAGAATTGATTAGCTATAAAGACTCACGTTCCAATCATTATACATGTAAATTGAGTTTGTGTCTTTGTGCCCCGTTTGTGATCAGAACTCCCAACCAACTGACAAAGGATCAACTTGTTCCAAAAGCTTGAGGCGTTTGCTACAAATAAACTTGTTGGACTTTAAGTTGGTGTTGTGGGATTTCTTTCTGTCCAATCATTGTCATCAGGGTTTGTTGTTAAATGCAGCCTAAGCAGGCAGGAAACCCATGGTGAGGTTGTGCCATTGGAAGGTAAAGCTGACCTGGAAAGTTCTGGCGGAATTTTACTGGCATGTCCACCCAAGTTTCACACAATCCTGCCCGAGACTAACGGAGAATGCTATTTTCCGAGCCGAGTCTGCCCCCGGAATCGGGGCTGGCATGCCGATAAAATTCCAGCGTATGTCTTTACTTTGCAGTTTAGACCTTATTTTGTAAGCTCTGAGTTCTTGTCTGTGTATCTCTGAATGGACTGAATGCTCCGGAGCCATTGGCAGCTAGAAGGTTGGTAAATGGGAAAGTTCATTGAGCGGGAGCCCAGAAATCAATTTCCGATATCTGAACTTTGGATTTCAGTTCTCAGAATTTAAAGCTGGGTTGAATTTCCTAATGACAATGTCAAGAAGTCCTTTTGTATACATTAGCAAGTTGTGTATGCTTATGAAAAGGCCATCTCATCTGAATCAGTTGCCCCTCCAGAATAAGTTCCTCACCTTTGAGAAATTACAACGTTCACATTCACCTCTGCACATAAGTGCCATACACCTAGTGAAGGAGACTTCTTCCATGTTCTGCAGCACCTCCATATGCACACTGGCTGAAAAACAAAGCAGCAAATTCTGAATGGCGCTGCAGAAGCCTGAGGGCATGGCTTATCGCACCCGAAACACTGCAGCTCCAACTGGCGCCTCCAACGGCTCATGCATAGCAAAAAGAATAGAAAACAAAATGCTCCCCTGCCACATCACTCCTGGGCCGAGTAAAGCTTCCCCCTTCCCCCTGGCTTCCACAGATATTGCCCACCCCCACAGTCCCCGTTATCTACCCCCACCCCTACCCCACTACCCAGGCCAATCATGGCCCCCTGACCCCTTTCCCACTACCGATCACACACAGAGTGGCAGAAATCCCTCCTTCCCCTCCCCCGCCAGAGAACGATCTGACCCGCCATCTCTTCCCCCCAATCAGAGAACGATCTGACCCACCTCCCTCTTACCCCCAATCAGAGAACGATCTGACCCGCCATCTCTTCCCCCCAAACAGAGAACGATCTGACCCACCTCCCTCTTACCCCAATCAGAGAACGATCTGACCCGCCTCCCTTTCCCCCCAATCAGAGAACGATCTGACCCGCCTCCCTCTCCCCCCATCAAAGAACGATCTGACCGCTCCCTCTTCCCCCAATCAGAGAACGATCTGACCCACCTCCCTCTTCCCCCCAATCAGAGAACGATCTGACCCACCTCCCTCTTCCCCCCAATCAGAGAATGATCTGACCCACCTCCCTCTTTCCCCCAATCAGAGAACAATCTGACATGCCTCCCTACTTGCCTTCACTTGAGAACAATCTGACCTGTCTCTATCTTCCTGTCCCAACCAGAGAATGATCTTGACTTGCCTCCCTCCTCACCTCCACTTGTGAACAATATGACCCACCTCCCTCCTCTCCTCCATCAGAAAATTATCTGACCTGCTTTCTTCCTCCCCACCCTCCCCCACCAGAGATCCATCTGAACACATTCCTCCCACTCCCCACACCCAACATGAGAACCACCTGACCTGCTTCCCCGCAACCCATCTGAGTCAGACAGCTGCCAGAAGCTCTGAACTTAGCTCCTCAGAAGCTGGAGGGCCTGAATCGGCCCTTTGTGGACCATGTCTGTTTCACGCTGAATCTGGATGAGTGAATATGGTGGTAAAGGGGGAAGTGCAGCCCATTAAATCAAATTAAATGTATGCATATGCATTCAAATTGATGTTGCACCCGTTTCAGGTGCGGTGCTGATCGTGGCCATTTTTAGCACTTGGTAAAGGGGGAAGGTCTTGTGAGGAGAGGCTGAGGGATTTGAGGTTGTTTTCATTAGAAAGAAGGCGGCTAAGAGGAGACCTTATTGAAGCATATAAGATGATCAAAGGATTAGATAGGGTGGACAGTGATAGCCTTTTTCCTCGGATGGAGAAAGCTAGCACAAGGGGACATAGCTTTAAATTAAGGGGTGGTAGTTATAAGACGGATGTCAGAGGGTGGTAAGAGTATGGAATGCCCTGCCTGCTGCAGTTGTAGATGCGCCAAGTTTGGGGGCATTTAAGTTGTCAGTGGATAGGTTTATGGATGAAAAGGGAATGGTTTAGGTTAGAGGGTCATTGCTTTTTTTTAATTGGTCGGCACAACATCAAGGGCCGAAGGGCCTGTTCTGCGCTGTAATGTTCTCTGTTCTATGTTTATGAACAGGTGCGAAGGCATGACTTATCTCATACCCGACTTTGCTGAATTTTCGCGCCCGAAAACGGGCGTAACTTGTGGGTAAAATTGGACCTGGTATCTTAGCTGCTAAGTGTTTTCAGCAGTTTTGACATTTGCCACAAATTTTCCACAGTCGCAGTCTTTCCTTTTTGTTAAAATGGAAATAATTATTTTCACACTTAAGTATAGAGTAAACCTGTCTGAAGGAATAGTGTGACCAGCTACACTGCATCCCTTCCAAGATTTGAAGAGTTATGTTTTGATCTGCCAGTCAGTTGCAATCATGTGAATATGCAATAGGCTGCCTGGGCACATTCAGCAATGGTCATTAGCCATTAGTACCTGCTGAGACCTAAACCCAACCTTCAATTATAGAATAGTTCTTCCAAGTGGAAAAACCCAAGTACTGGATCTCATATCATATGTTATTTTGTGATTCTTTGATAGTATAATCAGGGTCCAACAGGTCTTCAACATTAGTTTTAGCTTGACAATCTTGATATAATTACAGTAGAGAAAATCTTTTCACTTGCAGTGTATCCAAAATTAAAGAACACAAATGTAAATACAGTAGCAAATTCAGGAGTGAGTTCTTTACCCAAAGAGTGCAAATGTTATGACCAATCCCTGGATGTGGTCCACAAATTTGTTACCCTCTGTGGGAAGTACTTCAGCACATGCTTCAATTTGTTATGATTCCAGACAGGGATTTTTTCCCCTCCCAGAACCCAACAAGTTGTTATGTCCCTGAGTGAAGAGGGATGAACTAGCTCCCTTTATTTATTCACAACCCCCTTGGTTGTTCGCACTAAGGTTAATTTTTGAAAAAGTACCTTATCAATACATTTTCCCAATCCAAGTGCATTAGTTACAAAATGCAAGGAGAAAATGATAATACAACATATATACACACCGACTAGAAATGAAAAGTCAGTCAAAAAATAAAAGTGAAAATATGGTATACGAATCAGTCTTTAACTTGTCTGCAATTTAGTAAACGGTGAAAGGTTCTGGACGTTAATTTGAGTATTCCAAAAAACCATAGAATAGAACCATTGTAACCCTACAGTGCAGAAAGAGGCCATTCAGCTCATCAAGTTTGCACCAACAACAATCCCACCCAGGCCTTGTCTCTGTATCCCCATACATATTTACCCTGCTAATCTCCTTGACAATAAGGGATAATTTAACATAGCCAATCAACCTAACCTGCACATTTTTGGACTGTGGGAATAAGCACAGTAAGGAGTCTCACAACACCAGGTTAAAGTCCAACATCTCTATTTGGTAACACAATCCACAAGCTTTCAAAATGCTGCTCCTTCATCAGGTAAGTGGGAGTTCTCTTCACAAACAGGGCATATAAAGACACAAACTCAATTTACAAAATAATGATTGGAATGCGAGTCTTTACAGGTAATCAAGTCTTAAAGGTACAGACGATGTGAATGGAGAGAGGGTTAAGCACAGGTTAAAGAGACATGTATTGCCTCTAGCCAGGACAGTTAGTGAAATTTTGCAAGCACAGGCAAGTCGTAGGGGTTACAGATAGTGTGACATGAATCCAAGATTCCGGTTGAGGCCAATCTCGTGTGCTGAACTTGGCTATCAGTTTCTGCTGAGCGATTCTGCATTGTCATGTGTTGTGAAGGCCGCCTTGGAGAATACTTACCCAAAGATCAGAGGCTGAATGCCCATGACCGCTGAAGTGTTCTCCAACAGGATGAGAACATTCCTGCTTGGTCATTGTTGAGTGGTGTTCATTCATCTGTTATCATAGTGTCTGCATGGTCTCCCCAATGTACCATGTATCTGGACATCCTTTCCTGCAACGTATCAGGTAGACAATGTTGGCCAAGTTGCAAGAGTATGTACCGTGTTCTTGGTGAATGGTGTTCTCATCTGAAATGATGGCATCCATGTTGATGATCCAGCATGTCTTACAGAGGTTGCTGTGGCAGCATTGTGTGGTGTCATTAGGCTGGGTAGTTTGTGTGGATAATGGTCTGTTTGAGGTTATGTGGTTGTTTGAAGACAATGTGTAGGGATGGCCTTGGCAAGATGTTCTTCTTCATCGATGACATGTTGAAGACTTCGGAGAAGATGTCATAGCTTCTCCGTTCCAGGGAAATACTGGATGACGAAGTGTACTCTGTCTGCCGTGTCCCGTGTTTGTCTTCTGAGGAGGTCAGGTTTTTGCTGTGGCACATTGGAACTGAGTCGACGTAGTTTTCATGCTGCAGGAAAAGATGTCCCAAGGCATGGTACATTGGGGAGCCCATGCAGACGCTATGACAAAGGATGAATGAACACCGCTTGACAATCACAAGCAGGAGTGTTCTCTTCCTGCTGGGGAACACTTCAGCAGTCATAGGCATTCAGCCTCTGATCTTCCGGTAAACATTCTCCAAGGTGGCCTTCACAACACACAACAATGCAGAATCATTCAGCAGAAACTGATAGCCAAGTTCTGCACACATGAGGACATCCACAACTGGGACATTGGGTTCATGTCATACTCCCTGTAACTCCCACGTCTTGCCTGGGCTTGCAAAATTTCACTAACTGTCCTGGCTGGAGAAAATACACATCTCTTTAATGTATGCTTAACCCTCTCCCCACTCACATTATCTGTACCTTTAAGACTTGATTACCTGTAAAGACTCACATTCCAACCATTATTTTGTAAATTGAGTTTGTATCTGTATATGACCTTTTTGTGAACAAAACTCCCACTCACTTGATGAAGAAGCAGTGCTCTGAAAGCTTGAGGCTTGTGCTACCAAATAAAACTATTGGACTTGAACCTGGTGTTGTGAGACTTGTTACTGTGCTTACTCCAGTCCAACACTGGAATTTCCACATCTGTGGAAGTAAACTAGAGCAGCCTGAGAAAACCCACACAGACACAGGGAAAATGTGCAAACTCCACAAAGTCACCCAAGGTTGCAATTGAACCTGGATACCTGGTGCTGTGAGACAATAGTGCTATTTATGATAATGCTGACTTCAGCAGCTGAGCAGTTGGTTTGTAGATTCTTTGTTTCACAGGCTGGCTGAAAGGTGTTACCCTCTTTCCTTTTCAACTGTGGTTTTGCTCACTTGATTTGCTTCCAGCAATCAGCAAGAGCATCCAGCTGATATTCGTAAGCTGTCATCCTCACAGCACACACTAGCAAATAGGAACTAGAACATCAGACTAACACACAGAGACAAGAGTTGCAGTTGATTTTGAGACACTGAATTCTGAAGGGTAGCTGGAAAGCTGTCCAATTTTTTTTAACTTATGCTTTTGCTTTTGTTTTTTTTTTGCTACGCTTGATTTGCTTCCAGCATTCACAGAGAAACTGTATGATCCCTTTTTCCTGCAAGTTGCCTTTGCAGGGATGACAGCCTGCTGTCTTTTTTTCTTTCTGTGTCATATATTCTGACACCCCAACACCAGTACACACTGATTCTGGTCTGCAGCTCTCTTTTTATCTGTGTTCCCTGTGTATTTTTGGTCTGGGTAAACCACAAACAGGTTTGTTATACAATTTACAGGATGGTAGTAGTTTCAGCTGAGATGGTAATCAGGTTCCATTATCTCCACAGGAGATGACAATTCAGTTTCTGCATGTCACTTCCTTTGAAATATCTCCAAGTGAAAAAGAGTGGAACATTCTGTTGTTTTGTTCAGGGCTAAGTATGAGCCATTCGGGAATTCCAGAAATGTTACTTTGCAGTCTCAGCCAGTTTTTGGCTTGCATATCCTTTAATTTTAAAATCACAGTTCATGTTTAAAAGTTCACATATGTCCATGCATAATTGGGGCTATGATCTATTGCCTCAACAGTAAGAATGGGAAACAGATTATCATAAGAAATATTTGAGGAAAGTAGTGCCAAAGCATTCAAGGATAAGCACATAAGAGAAAAAGGAATACAAGTCAGGTGAAAAGGTAACTAGTTGCAACATAAATGACAACATTGACAAGTTAGATAAAGTGCTCTGTTTTGTGCTGTAGATTTGCAGGTGTTAAATTTATTTGCGTATCACCATTTGGAGCAATACTGCAAAGGCCTGCCTGATGTTTGCTTGTAAAGCCTGTAACTGAAGGAATCATGTGCATATGTGTGTTCCTTTGCATTCATCCAAAGATATTGAAAGTGTATTATCATTATATTATTGATGGATGCAGGCTGATTTACAGTCAGAATGCCAAAATTGGTTGATACATGTGCTGGTAATGTCTTCCATATCCTCTACTGAAAGAACAAGCGATATGAAGCAATGAGGTCCTGTTCTGAGGCTATTTGAAGGACCTTCAATGTGTAAATTTATATGTCTGTATCTCATTTGCATGGATTAAATTATCTGAACGAGATGGCTTTTGTCATCTATGATTATCTTGTGAAGAAGGTGGAATCATGGCTGGAGTTCTGATTATTCTGTTCCTGATGGAAGTTTTCTGAGTAGAGGCTTTGTCAGGAGAAACTACCTAGACTGGAGTGGTTAACGGGCTCATAGTGAATTCATGATCTTGCGTGCACTGCATATGACTCTCAAGTGTCTTTTCCATGGATTTCAATTCTGTCCTCTAGCTTATTCGCTTATTATTCCACTCCATATTGTTACTTTTATGGGTTTTGAAATATTAAAATATCATGATAATATTGCATATTTTGGCAAATATTGTTTTGATGAGAAGTAGGAATCAGCAGAATTTTAAGGTGTGTTGATCAAGAAAACACAAATGCAATTGTCAACCATTCAGATTTTTTTTGGCCTCTGAAAGTTTGTGTGTCACAGAGACACCACAGGGCTCCAATGCTTTTTACTGACAGTAAAGAACTATGTTGTCCAATCATTCCACTTTGCTGCTCAGGAGTCCTTTGATCTTCCTACCTTGTGAAATTACTGATAAAATCAAATCCATTACACCCTTTGTATGAAATAATGATATTGAATAACATCAGACACCTAGGCAGGAGAAAGTCCTCTATTTCTTTTACAGAATTCAAAAGATATTATGCAGTTTATCTGGGTGCAAGTATTGAATCTTCCCCTCAAATATGAATTTACTGTCACTATGCCCATATGGTGCAGTGTACAGAACATGTTAATGAGAGCTGAGGCAGTGTTCAAAATTACTGTTGTCATCTGCACAGTGTTATGAATAACTAATAGGATATTTTCTGTCAAATTATTAGACAAACCAAGGGAGGACAAATTTTACTTTGACAACATTGTATAATATTTTTAATTTGATGGAACATGGTGGAATTATCTATAGGGCACACAAACTAAAATTGCTCTTAATTGCTTGTAATATTAATGACTCATATTGCACAAATAATCATACTTACAATCTAACACCAACAATGCATGTTATCATTTTCAATGGTGTTTGGTGAATCTTGAAAGGAGGAAAAATATGTTGCATGATTGAGGACGAAGATTAAAATGAGGAAGGGGAAATAAGAAACATGGAAACAGGAAAAGTATCAGGGCATGTGATTTCTCTCCCTATCTCGGATTCTGTGGTCTCACTAACTGCAATTGTCAAGTGGTGCACTTGGTATTTTATGTTCTTGTTCCCACTGGCAACATTGATAACACTGCTCCAAGTCATTTGCATCAACAGCCAACAAAGTAGATATTAGTTTTTAAATACTACTTTCCTAGCCTGTTTCCAAAAGGTGTAGCACCTAAATTAAATTATCCATGGCAATTTTGGCAGTGCATAGAAATATTGTGCTGGGATTTGCAACATCAAATCATGGAAGTATAAATATTTTACAAAAAAAAGAGGTTAATCAGCCTATGATGTCTTTTCTAGCTTTCTGAGAAGGATGGTACTCCTATACTTATGTCCTTTCCCAACACAAAACATTTTTCTTTTTCAAGTGTATGTCCCATTCTCTTTTAAAATCTGATTTGAATCCTGCTCTTATTGTTATTTCTTATCAGACATTCAAGCCCTAACAGCCTGATGCCTAATTTCTTTCCTAATCTCTCCCTTTTAATTAATGACTCACTGACCAGTGGAAATAGCTAGATTCATAGAACAGTTCCACCACAGAAGGAGGCCATTCAGCCAGTTGTATCTCTGCTGACTCTCTAAAGGAGAATTCACTTCATATCTCTCTCCCCAACTTCTCCTGATACATAGCCTTGCACATTCTTCCTTTGCAGATAATCGTCTAGTTCTCTTTTCAATGCCTTGATTGAACCTGCCTCCATCACACTCTCAGGCATTACACTTGGGGTCCAAACCATTCACTCCTGCGTGAAAGTCTTTTCTCTTGTCGTCATTGATTCTTTTGCCAGTAACCTTATTGTTCCAGATCTGGTTCTATACCTTTCCACCAATGGTGGAAGATCCCTCGTTTGTTATATCCTAATTTACTTCATCAAGTTCTTTCATATTTTGAACACCTCTCCTCAATTTCTTTTAACTCATCTTTGATTTTGTAACCTTGCAAACTATTGTCTCATATACAAGATCTAAAGTCCTTGAATATTGTAGAATAATAGAATCCCTACAGTACAGAAGGAGAAATTCAGCCCATCGAGTCTGCACCAACAACAATCTCACCCAAGCTCTAGCCTGTAACCACATTTATTTAATTCATTAATCATTCTGAAACTAAGGGGCAATTTAGTATGGCCAATCCACCTGACCTGCACATCTTTGGACTGGGGGAGAAAACCAACCCCCCCCCCCCAAAGAAACCCACACACACATGGAGAGAATGTGCAAACTCCAGATAGACAGTGACCCGACGCTGGAATTGAACCTTGGTATCTCGTGCTGTGAGGCGGCAGTGCTAACCACTGTACCATCATGCCACCTCAAAATTACACTCAACATGATAAATTCCAATAGAGATTTGGTTTGTAAGACTTGTGCTCCAACCCTTGAACTATAACTGTAAGCTGAATATGTTGTTGCATCTCAAATCTATACCCAATTTTCCACATCTCCAATCAATTAGGTTTCTGATTTAACCGAACATTGTTTGGCATGGGAGTGTTTGTAAAGATCTTAACCACACCAGATATCATAGAATTGGAAAGTATTTTCAACTAGTTGAATAAGAACAAATGAAAAAGAAATGCAATTGTCTGCATAAGTTGCTTTTTCTTATGGGAAGCCATTGTACTCTTGGAGATCAATTGCACTTTGCTTTTCAGGATGAAGTATTCTGGAAATTAATAGAATTGTAAAATAACAAAATTCATTCCCTTTTTATGGAACTAGGTGATACATGACAATACAAGATTTTGTTCTCTGACATGGAAGTTTGTAGAAAGGGTTGTCAAAGGGAGTTGAAAATCATGGTAACTGATTGAAGGTGACAGGTCTAAGTAAGTTCCATTGAGGTGGAATTTTATGAAAATAGTAAATGCCTGATCTGTAACTCCAAACCCCTGGATATTCGCATGATTAATTCATGAATCCAGCCTGTCATTCATCACAATTAGATTTAAGTAAAAAGTACCTCCGTTGTCAATGACTTAGGGATGTCCTGCTAAAAGCATTATACAAGTGCTGTTTCCTTCCATCTTTAAATGTAGCAATTTGTTGAGAACATAGATCAAAAGAAGGGGTTATGTGTCATTGTAAAGGATTGTTGCTACATCATTTACTACTTAACATTTTGCTATATGTCATTCTTGGTCAAGATGGCAGACAAATCACCTGTTGCTAGTTAACTGGGTATTGTCCAATTAAGAACAAAGAAAAACACAGCACGGAAAACAGGCCCTTCGGCCCAACGAGCCCACGCCGCCGTCCTAACGTCTTAATGACATATAGAGACATAATGTCTCTATAATAATATAAATTATTAGTTTTCCCTGTCTCCCATCAGAGAATTTCTGAGATGGGTTATTGTGAATATGCACCAACATCTTATCATCCTGAAATTTATCTCTTCTTAAGGCAATTTACTATCTCTGCTTCTCTACACAATCGCAAATGCTGGTTTGAGTTTAAATAATGAACATGTCCTCAAACCTAAAAGCTGATTGCAACTGGCATTTTATCCACAATAAAACAGAAATGAACAGAAGTGCTAAGCAGTATTTACAATTGGCCTAAAATTTGAATGCAAGACAATTTTTGATTTCAATTTTGCATCAAGATACATTTGTTGGAATAGAGAATGGATTTGTGCAATTGTCTTTTCTGCATTTAATTTAACTTCAGTCATTATGTAGCCATTTATTTCACGCAATATGGTAGTAATTTTTATACTTGAAACCATATACCTAGTGACTAATAGTAATGGTAATGGATAAGATAAATACAAAATTGCTTCCATGTTGCTTGAAATAACATTTTGAAATTTGTGGTTTGGGCACGAAGTGTCTGAAAGAATGTTTTCATGGGAGAAGGAAAAAAAGGACTGGGGAAAAAAAGAATGTAGAAAAGAAAACTTGCATGTAGCTGTGGTTGGAACTAAACCGTGACCACTAATGGAGACTTCCTTCCTATCAAACTACCTCATTTTAAATGAAGCCTCATGGCTACGTTATGTGCAGGCTATTTCAGTAGCTGATTATTTGAAAGATTAAAGCATATATAATTTGACCCTTAAACATATTTTCTGATGTGACAGAGTAGAAATGATAAATCCCTGAATCGATAGAACTAAGGTCTATTTTTATGTAATTGGTTACTGTGAAGGCGTTGTTGATCTTTGGAAATCTTAATCACAAACCTGGTTGTTACAATCAGGTGCTAATGGATTCAGGTGGTTTGTCAATCGGAATGTTATTCTTTGCATAATACATCTAATTATGTGCACGGCCTAAAGGGCACATTGGAAGCAAGCGCATGAAATTTTGAGTTATGTGTGGCAAGATCAGTAATTTGAAACTTAACTTTTATTCCTGTTGGCTATATGTGATGATGTTTTGATTCTAAAAATACAGCCATAGAAGTTCCTAACTATTCGCTACATTGCATTTTTCAAAAAAAGAGGTTAATGATTTCTTTCTTTTTAACAACCAGTCAGTGACTTGAATCCATCAATTTTCTGTTGGAAATTTAGTCAGTGAAGGTTGCTGGCCAGTGCCACTGTTTCCTGCTTCCTTGAAAAATGAGTATTCTGTTTGCTTTACCCATTTATTTGATTTATTATTTGTCACATGTATGGGGTACAGTGAAAAGTACTGCACTACACTTAAAACACACCATTCATACAATTCATGAAGGAGAAGGAAAGGAGAGGGTGCGGAATATAGGGTTACTGTCATAGCTTGGGTGCACAGAAAGATCAGCTTAATATAAGATAGGTCCATTCAAAAGTTTAATGGCAGCAGGGAAGAAGCTGTTCTTGAGTCAGCTGATACATAACCTCAGAATATGTCCCAGATTGGTAGGATCTTTGATTATGCTGGTCGTTTATCTGAGGCAGCAGGAAATATAAATACAATCAATGAATGATATAGTCAATATGCTGCGGCTTTGGTCCAAGCAGGAGCCATACTAAGTTGTGATACATCTGGACGGGATATTTTCCATGGTGCATCTGTAAAAATATATTGTCAGTTTAAACTAGAATGATGTTTTTTAATCAGAACAATTAAACTTTTTTTACAAAACGCTAAGAATAAGACAAAAATATTCTCTTCTCTATCATCTGTAGTCCCATTTTAAAACCATACTTATTCAATTAGACTTATGGTGATTAATAAGGAACAATAGAACCAGATCCCAGGGTCTTTGAGACACAGGGATCAATAAACAACAGCTGCAATTCCATGTTGGAAAGCATTAAATAATTAGTAAGGGAACAAGGAAGCAGAGCATTGATTTTATGAATTTGTGCACCGGGTGCAGAGCTTCATAGGCAAGGAACGCATGTCGGAATTCAGACACAGAAGTCAGTAACTCCTTTGAGATTTTCCATCTGTTACATTTAATAAAAATCTACCCTCAAAAGAGGAACTGAATGCTAACTGGAGTAATGCACAGCGTGCTGGTCATGAAAGATACCTTTGATCATGGTGGATATATAACCTTGGCTCAAGTGCTGGCTACACTTTTCTATTGAGCCAAGGTTGTCCCCCAGCTTGATGGTAATGATAGAGTGAAGAATATGCCAGGCCATGAAATTATCGATTCTGCAAGTATACAGCCAGGATTTTCCCATTTGCACTCTTAGTACTTCCACCAGTGAGAAAACTGGAGTGTTTACTTTTGGCGTTAGCAGACCTTGTCAGGTGGGATTGGCCGGCCTTTAGTATTTAAAAATAATCATACAAAGAAACACACTGGCTAGCCCAGCCTTACAGAACTTGGGACGCTCATTTTAAAGGGCATATATATCTCAGTGTTTTAGAAACAGCCCCTCTACTCCCGACAATGGACATGGTGACTCCACTGACAAGGGAAGCACCCTCCAACTCCTGAGCACAGAGGAGCATCTCCCCACTCCCAGCCACTGAAAGAACGGATAATCTACCCCGATGTTTGCTAATCCTCCAGCACCAATTCCTTTTTCTAAATTTGTTTACTTATATGTAATGGAGCTTCTGTTACCTCTTTAACTTCTTTTAATGTGTACAAATACAGTCCATTAGTAGTGGGTGTCTTTTCCTTTCTTAGTTTGACTGGTTTATGAATTGTCTCCTCCATTTCTATTTTCAATATTTTAATATAGTTTTTAATCTTTTCTTTCAAAGGCATGTCCACATGTCAGTTTCCCTGGAAAATGCCAAAGTGCTATAAATATTTCATATTTCTCCCATTCCATTCTCATTATCTGTGAGCTAATTGTGCGTATATCTGACTGATGCCTTTCTATTCCTGACTTACTTTTAAAAAGATAATTTATTCCTGTACATTCATAGATGCATTGTAGCTGCGTAATTTTTAATATTTTATTTTCTGTAAGAACAACTGATTTTAATACATTGGATGGGATTTTCCAGCCACGCTCGTCCAAGACCAGAGAATCCTGTCCAAGGTCAACTGATATTTGCATGGTTCTTTCCCACCCATTATGATTCCCGTGACAGGCAGGATGGGATGAGAACATTCCAACCATTATCTGTCATTGCTGCGAGTCAAATTTTTATCATTACTGTTTAATATGCCAAAAGGTAATGCTTCCCAATAATCCACAAGTATTAAATTGTTGCAATTGTACAGTGACATTTGACAAGTTTACACATTTGATCTCATAAATATTACAATTCCACTAAATATAGTTAAATACGGGGTTTGACATGATTACAAGAAAAGTAATTCCATCATACAGTTCAGAATGTAATTAACTGGCAGCAATTTGCTTGTACTGTTTATGATCTGACTTTCAACCTTCCATTACTTTCAATATATATTGTTTTGTTCACCATCACATTTGTCAGAAGTTTCATCAATGCTAAAAAATATACTTAACTTTATTGCAAAACTTCTCAGAAGAGTTTGAATGTTCTTGCTCACCATAGTAACTCTGTAAAATAGAGGAATCAAGATGCAATCATCTCTTAATAGCTCAGTGCAAATAATGATCCAGACAGCATAAGGCCCTAACACTAAGGGAGGCATGCATTGTAAATAAATCAATTATTGCCTATTATTTGTAGAATTATTGAAACATAATCCTTTTGGTAAAAGATTGGATCTTTATGACTAAGCCAGGTAGCTCAAGTTGGGAAATTACCTGACTCAGCAGACCCAGTTCAGTTTAAAGAGTTCCATTAGACCCTATTTGGGAAGGTGGGGGCATGGGGAAAGGGGGAATGCAGGGTAGTGGTGATTAAAAAGTGAGGAATGGAATAATGTCCGCTGAACCTAAATACTGACCCTAGACTGTCGTGGGGAGGGTTGAGGCAGGCTGATTAGAAGGCTCATCTCAGTTTTCTGGGATTTTGTCATTTGTTTTCTTTTAAGTTGTTTAGGCCCTTTATCCCTACACACCCTCACCCCATACCAATTCAAGACCCCACCCATCCCATGCCCCCTTATGCCCCTATGTTACATTCATAGTCACTCACCCAATCTCTACCAAGGGCATAGTTCAGGAGCCATATGGAGATGAAAAATAAACTTCTAATAACGTATCACAGCATTCACTTCACAATGAAAAGATCTCATTCATGAAACCTATTCAAAGCTTTCAAATCAAAGTTGATTTCTTATAAAAACAAGTAAACTTCTATTCAAATCTACATCAAAGACAGATAAAACTTGAATTGCCTCTTTACAGTGTCAAATATACTGTGAACTCAGAAACCCCTTCTGTAACTTTTCGAAATCAGCATTCATAATCATCTAATAACTTGGGAAAGGTAAAAAAAAATGATTAAACTGCAAACAGATAATGCTTTTGTTCTAATTTATACCAGATGGTCTGTCAATCAAAGCAATCCAGCAAAGCTGTTTTTAATTCTCACTGACAACTTTAGCCTTTTTTTCTCTTTTGAGTTTTAAGAATGAGATATTTTTAAAAATTCTTTCAATCATGATACATCAATAATCTGAAAGCATGGATAAAGACTATTCATGTTTACTTCATGAACCTGTGCCACCCACAGTGCAGTTTAAGGTGCTTCAATAACCACAATGGAATGTATTTGAACTCAGCAATAATTTTGATATAGCCCTGCTGAGTTCAGGTGTCCCTCCTGTATATATCATGCTCCATCCCTACCCCATGCCTCAGAATGTGACTTCCACATCTAGTCACCATTTTAAAAGATCCACAGAGTCAGGAAGAATCTGTTCCAAAGTATCAAGAAAACCTAAATTAATCAGGGATGAACTGACATAGTGCAATGATAATGTCACTGGACAAATAATTCAGAGATCTAGCTTAATGCTTTGGGGACATGGGGATAACTTATAAACCTGATCCATCTGCAGCAGTAGAATGGGACTCGACCACAATCTGTAACTTCGCAATCTGGCATATACTCCACTTTACCACTACTATCAAGCTGGGAGATTAACCCTGGTTCAATGAAGAGTCCTGGAGAGCCTGCCAGGAGCAACACCAGACATGTATAAAAATGTGGTGTCATCTTGGTGAAGTTATAACACAAGACTACATGCATACCATGCAGTGGAAGCAGCATGTGCCAAACAGAACTAAGTGATTCCACATTCATTAGATCAGATCTAAGCTCTGCAGACCTGCAACATTCAGTCATGAATAGTGGTGGACAATTAAGTAACTAACAGGAGCACAAGGGCCCACAAATATTCCCAACTTCAATGATGGAGTCTAGCACATAAGTGCCAAAGACAAGGATGAAACATTTTCAACCATCTTCAGCCAGAATTGGTGAGTAGATGAACCTCCTGAGGTCCCAAGCCTCACATATACCAGACAATTCAATACACTCCACATGGTAATAAAATATAGCTGACTGCATTGAATGCTACAAAGATTAAGGGCCCTGATAACATTCTGGTGAAAGCGCTGAAGACCCGTGCTCCAGAACTAGCTGCACCTCTAGCCATGTTATGCAGTACAGCTACAACACGGGCACCTATCCAGCAATGTGGAAAACTGCGCATGAATGTCCTGTCAACAGAAAATGGCACAAGTATCACCCCATCAGTCTACTCTCAATCATCAGGAAACTGATGGAACAGGTCAGTGATAGTGCTATTTGTCAACATTTACTCAGCAATAACCTGCTCACCAATGTTTAGTTTGGGTTCTGTCAAAACCACACAGCACTTGATCTCATAACAATCTTCATCCAAACATGGACAAAAAGAGCTGAACTACAGAGAAGAGATGACAGTGACTGCATTTAATATCATTTGATCAAGTGCGACATAAAGGAGTTCTTACAAAATTGAAATCAATGGTAATCAGGGGAAAACTCTTCATTAGTTGGGGTCATATGGAGAACAAAAAAACATTGTTGTTGTTGGAGGTCAATCATCTCAGATCCAGGTCACCGCTGCATGGTTTCTCAGAGTAGTGTCCTAGACTGAAACATCTTCAGTTGCTTCAAAATGAACTTTCCTCCATCATAACGCCAGAAGTGAGGATGTTCATTTATTTGTGCTATGCTCAGCACCATTCATGATTCCCAAGTTGCTGAAGCAGTCTGTATGGAGCAAGGCCTGGACAACATTCAGGCTTGTGCTGATAGGTGGCAAAAGTAAGATTTGTGCCACACAAGTGACAGGCAATGAACATATCTAACAAGAGAGAAGCTAACCAACTCCCCTTGAAATTCAATGAAATTACCATTGTTGAATTACACCCCCCCCCCACCCCCACCCTAGCCCATTATTAACATCTTGAGAGTTGCCTTGGTCAGAAACTGAATTAGATCAGCCATGTAAATATAGTGGCCACAAAAGCAGGCTGGAGACAGGCAATTTTGCAGTAATTCATCTCCTGACCACCTTTCCCATTAAACATTCACTCCCTCCATCACCAATGCACAGTAGCAGCAGTGTACAAAATGCACCATACCAATTCACCAAGGCTCCTTTGGTAGCTTCTTGCAAACCCATGACATCTACCACCCAGAAGGACAAAGGCACGAGATGTATGCTTGCACCATCTTGACTTTGCACTATATCATTGTTCCTTCACTGAGTTCTGACAAAGAGTCAACTAGACTCAAAACATTGGCTCTATTTTCTCTCCACAGATGTTGTCAGACCTGCTGAGATTTTCCAGCATTCTTCTGTTTCTGTTTCAGATTCAAATTTCAGCATCCACTATATTTTGCATTTACCTCCAGTGTTGTTGAGTCAAAATTCTGAAACTCTACTAATATTATATTTGTACCTACACCACATGGGGTGCAGCAGTTCAAGAAGGCCACTCACCAGTAATTAGGAATGAGCAATAAATGCTCATCTACCCAGAGACAAATATACTAAAGAAAGTCTGAATAGATAATGCCTCAATTATGCTTAAAGACCAAACAACTTCAGATCCTCTTCCTGATAATTCTTTGATGCTAACACATCCATTTCATGCCTTTCTATTTGATACAGAAGCTGTTATTCTCCACTTTATATCACCACTATCCATCCTCCTTGACAAGTATGGTGAACAGAATCTCAAGAGTATAAGACCAGTCAGTGAAATTCTAAGAGCCAAGAACCTGAGTATGTCCATGAGGTTGTCCATAAACTCATTCAATCCAATTTCATCATGTACTTTTTGTAAAGTTCTTAGGACCTGACTCAAAAATAGCTTCACTGGTCAATGTCCACCAGCTGAGATGGGGAGGTGGCGGGTCAAATTACCCAGAGCCAGAAATTTCAAAGAAATTAGAATCTTTCAAATAATCAGGCTTCAAACGAAGACATACACCAGGATCATTGAAAAAACATGAGTCCGAAGATGTGCAGGTTAGGTGCATTAGCCAAGCTAAATTGCCCCTTAACATCCTGGGATGCACAGGTTCGAAGGATTAGTGAGGGAAATATGTGGAGTTACGGGGATAGAGCATAGGTGGGATTGCTGTTGATGCAGACTTGATGGGCCAAATGGCCTCCTTCTGCACTGTAGAATTTCCATGATTCTAAGGCTTGCACTTTTTATATTTGGGACATCTCTCTAACTGTATGTTTTTTTAAAAAGGATGTCATTTTGCATTGAAGTTCTACATTTGTGGATCCTACCTTTCTGTATATGTTGGGTTTTGCTTTTTTGTGTGTTTTGGAGTCATTGTTTTTTACATCCACACAGTGATCTTCTTTGTATCGTATTAAATATGCTCCAAAGTTCTTACCACTAGCTTCAAAAAATTGGAAATCTATGCCATAACCCAGGACCACAGTCAATATAGAATGCTCATAATCTTTATGTGCTTCCTTTCAGTGCTACCTTAATTGAAGTAATGGCCAGAAAATCTGGCGCAGTATGGATCCAGATTTCTATACATGCCACCAGCTGGAACTAAAAAGACAGTAAATTCCAGCTAGAATCTCTCAGGATGACAGTTACTAATGGAGAAAAGATTTGTTTCTTTGATAACATTTTTCTGTTAAAATAATAATACTGAAATATACATTATGAACTGGACCTAAACTTTATGTATTTGTTTAACAATACATTTGTCCTATCTAAATGACTTGCTATTGATTGAGAAATCATGGGTTTAAATAGCCCTTTTAATAATGTGTTTTGTTTTATTTTAATGTATGTTGGACACTGTGTTCCAGCAACATCAGATAACATCTTTAATGTAATAAATTGTCCCAAGGCACTGCATAAAAATTATTAAACCAAGTTTAATATCAAGTCACATAAGGAGATATTTAAGATGGGTAAGCAAAACCTTGGTCAAAGAAGTAGGCTTTAAGTAACATATTAAAAGAAAAGAGATAATGGTGGCAATTCGTCCAGCCCACTGCGCTGCCTGAGCAGCCTCCACGTGGGCCCCGGATTTCCAGCGTCGAGCTGATTTGAATATTTATATTTAAATATCTCTCCATCCCCGGCAGGAGTGGTTCATTCCAACATTCATTAGTGGGCAGCTCCCCACTAATGAGATTAAGTGGGATTTTCAAAATGAATCTCCTACATCCTGAGCACTACAGAGCGCCTCAGCAAGATTCATATTGAAAATCCAGAGGTATGGTCTATTCCTGCTGGAGAGTCCTACAGCATAACTGCCGTCCCGTTCCTCACCCCCTACCCCAATATGCCAGCCCCAATCAGCCCCTTCCCTCCCCCTGCCACTGATCCCTATGCAGAATGGTAGTGGCACCCTCCATCTCCACCCCCAGAAGAGGACCCTGCTGGAGTGAAGGGGGGGCCATAGAGGCCCTCCATGAGGGCGGAGTACAGGGTAGTATCCCCTGCTCACTGCCAGCCTGGTCTCCTGGCTCTGTCCAAGGGACACCTTGGCACTGCCCACTGGGAATTCTGCAGTGTCAACAGGGTGGGAGCAGAGAGGAGCCTAATGAGGGGTGGTGCCTGTTCTGGGGGGTGGATCGGTAGAGATGGAGGATGCCACTGCCACTCTGCATAGGGATCAGTGGCAGAGGGAGGGAAGGGGCTGATTGGGGCTGGCATATGGGGTAGGGGGTGGAGAAGGGGGGTGGGATGTCAGTTATGCTGTAGGACTCTCCAGCAGGAGTAGACCATACCTCTGGATTTTCAATATGAATCTTGTTGGGGCGCTCTGTAGTGCTCAGGATGTGGGAGATTCATTTTGAAAATCCCACTTGAAAAAACACAGAGTTACACAACACTTAGAATTTTTTGGGAGAATCCCAGCCGGTGAATGTGAAAAGATTTACGGAGGAAATTCCAAAACTTTCTGCCTCATTATTTGAAGGCATTGCCACGAATGGTGGAATGATAAAAAATTGGGATGCACAGGAGGCCAGTTTTAGAGAGTGCAGCAATCTCTCAGCAATCTGAGGTGGTGAGTGAGTGGGACTTAGAACTAGTTACAATACAAGCATAGGAATTTTGGATGACCTCGGGTTTTTGGACAGGACAAAGTGGGAGAATAGCTAGGAGAGCATTTGAATAGTCTAATCTGGAAGTAACAAATACGTGGGTGAATATTTCAGCAGCAGATCAGCAGAAAAAGAAAACAGAAATAAGCAGTGACATGGAGGCAGAAATTGGTAGTTTTGGTAATGGAGTAAACATGAGATTAGAAACTCATCATCTGCCATATCTATAAATGGTCAAGTTGATGCCACAATAGTAGCCTGAAAGAGAGAGGTAGATGGACTTTGTTTCCTTGTTAAAATAAGTTTGGATTCTCCAACCATGCCTGCAGTTGGGATTCTCCAGTCCTGCCACAGTAAATAGAGATTTGGCTGAGTGCCAACTTCTCCATTCTCGCTGGCAATGGTAGCAGGATGTGCTAGACTGGAGAATTCTGGCCTGAGTTTTAACATTGCTATGGTAGTGGTGTTGTCGGCTGATCCTTAATTTGTCCCTTACTCAGCTGAATTGCAAATTTTTGCCATCATATGACTGAATGGACCCAATACACAACCTCTTATCATTGGGCACAGAGACAGGAAAGGTAGTGGAATATGAATGCAGGATTTGATTCCTTTTCTTTCCTTCTCTGTTGCTACTCTGTCTGATCATTAAGATGTTGTAAGTTGAAGTATGATGCAGCTCGATGGAAAAGTCATTGCCAATTTGAAAGATTGGTAACAAAAGCCTGCTCCAAAATCATTCACGTCAATGCTGATACATTTCAGGAAGAATTTAGAGTGCCTCTCTGGAGTATTTTCTTTATCCTTTACTTGATTGTTGACCATCTGAGGACATGGTGGGGGAGATGGTTTTCAGCCATCCAGACAAAGGGCAGGATTTTACTGCCACATTCACCCCAAAACTAGAAAAGCCTGCCTAAGATCAATGGACTTTTGCATAGTTCGTCCCCTGTCCATTACCGTTCCTGTGACAGGCAGGACGGGAGGATTCCAATGATAGTGTCAAGCATATCAAAGTTGATTTTGCAGGAATTTTGTCTGAAAGGTTGTGAAGTTGCCTCTGAGAAGGAAACTAGCATTTATTCAACAGTCCTCCCATTGAATCGTTTGCATAGCATAGAGACTTTACTGATGGAATTTCTCTCATGCTCTGATGTGTCACAGATAGACAGTGCGGGTCTCACTGCAGTCTAAAAGCTACCATAATTTGTAGAATGCTGAACTGGAGCTGCTCAGTATTGAATCTCCTCATTAACAGTGGCACGTTGAGAGAGTTAACTGCTAAAGCATGAGAAATGCTCAACATACTCCAGAGTCTCTCTTTTACCATATCTGAGGGTGGAATATTTGGCTGACTCAGCATAAGTTGTTACCCATTTTGGCAACAAGGACAAGCGAAATATCTTCCATACAGGATTGCAGAGATTACGACTGGCTTGTAAATCTTGTGTGGATTGTGCAATGGCACTGCAATTATCTGCAGTTATTTGTATCATGTTTAATTATGGTGATCAGTTCAGTTTTGGCATGGAGGTGATGAGGTAAGAGTTTTCCATCTAGGTGATATTTACTGTTGACATAAAAAGAAAGTTGTCTTTTGATAGGGTGAATAGCCATTATCAAGCATACTACAACTTTATAGTAGAGGTACCTAAGTGGTAAAATATGTAATTGCATGAGAAAATTACATGTTGTCTTACAATATGTCTTAATCATTTTTCCACTTGTACTTCACAAGCAACCCTTGCAATCTTCTGCCTTCATTTTATCCTCAGAGGTCTAAAAGGAACCAAAGACACCCCAATAATAGGGAGACTTCCCTTGTATTCCAGCTCCCTATTGCCCTCTTGAGCTCCAAGTATTTCTTTGCTAACCAAAGATATGTGCCAGTAATAATCTCAGCCTTGACAGCAATTAAGTCATTATTTTGAATGTACTGAACTATCAGACTGTTTCTGCAAGTAATGCAGGCCGGAAAATCTTTTGTACTCTAACTGCATGTTCAAGAAAATCCTTCAAATAGTGCACAATGCGATCGCAAATCTGAAGTTTCTGCTTCAGAAGTTAAATGTTGTTGATCACACTCTCCTCTGAAAAATGAATTCTAAAACATGAGTTAGCACAATAAAACCCAGGAACCTCAACGCTAGCAAATTGCAGTTCTGTTATGATCTATGTAAGCCAGCTTTTGATACATTTGGGAGCATTTTATTTCTCCATCATTGCCAAATATGCCTTCACCTGATCATACACAGGTGACTAAAATTTGATGCAAGTGAGATTGCTGAAGTTAATGATGTGCAACAAGTTCTTTCAGAATTATACTTTGAGGAAAATTGTAAGGATTTATTATTTAATTGAATGGATTTATCCTTCTAAATTCATTTTGCTGACTAAAAATTTTGCCTTACGTTTTCATTCAAAAGAAGCGACAAGCTAATTTGTTCTTTTCAAAAACACATAGTCAGAGAAAATAAATTAAACAAGAAAATTGGAAGGCTCCTGAGATCATTTGAGGCTGAATAAATGTAGATTTTTAGTATCTAAATTTTTTTTCAATTAGCTGTGTTTTTGAAATAGCATTTTTCTCCTAATATTGATTGGTACTTTGCATTTATCTCAATTCATTAGCAATGATTATGTATTTCCCAGCCAATTGTGTTCATTTTAATGCCATCAACTGTCAAGGTACCATACGTATCGCAAAGGTGTAAGTAGTTGCAAAGTTTAAGCTTCAGTAAGGGTTTTAACAAATCAGTACAATACAAAATATTGTGCCTGTGCACATCATTGGCTCTATTTTAAACCAAGATGCTCATAATTTGGAAATTGCCTGCATCAACTTTTTACAGGAAAAGTTGTTAGATTCCCATCAAATTTGGTGGACAAGTTACCTCAACCCCTGAGAAAGTGATCTATCCCCACAAGAGGGAGCTGCTTGCAAACCCTTGAGCTATTGTTCAAAATGTAAAAGTCTAATATTTTGTGTTTAACAAAATAATATCCTCCTTCGCAAACTATTGAACAATTCGAATTTTCTAAATAATTTGATGTGGTCATTTTTGTGTGTGTGTGTGTGTTTTAATTTATTCATTGTGGAAGCCACTGGCCAGGACAGCTATATTACCCTGAATTGCCCTCAGGAAGGTGTAAGAGAGACACCACTTTGACCCACCTCAGGCAATGTGGTGAAGGTACTGCTGCAGGATTGTTGGGTAGCACTTAATGGAATTTGACCAAGCAAATATGAAGCAACAGCTACATTGTGTCATCCTATAGAAAATGATTGAATGAAATTTGTGAACATTAGCTCAAAAAATAACCAAAAGAGGATTTTATTAATGGCTTTCAAATCACAAACTTCACAAATGAGATTTAATGTACTATATTTTAGATTTTGGTTGGTATTTCCAATTTTGTTTATGTTGAGCAAAACAGATGTGACTAAAATGGCAAAGTGTAGATAACATAATCATAAAACATTGAAACATCAGTGAAAAATAAAATAATGATGTCATCTTTTGCCTGTCATGGACTTGTTTGGAGCTGCATAATCGATTAAAATGCAAGCATTTTAATATTTAAAACATGTGCATAAGTTGGTGATAATTGGTGCATGCCTAAAATTTAGTATATAATCCTCCGGTCTCCACAGATGTCCACTTCGAAGTGTTCTGCCTTGACATGTGGAGGATACATTTTGTTCCATCTCAGTCTTCTTCCTGGTTGGAAATTTTGCCTTTAAACTATTACAAAAGGGAGAATTGAAATATGAATGGGAATCATTGCCCAATGGATTATTCCATAGGTGCAAGGATCGATAGAAGGGTTGCAGCCCCACAGGCCAGGTCCCTGTCTTCTTATATAACCCTGCGTTTTTTCTGAGGATTAGGATCCATACCTGCAACAAGTATTCTAATTTCAATAAGATTGGTGAAACAATAGTGGTTCTTGGACCTCACTGTCTTGTAGTTCATTTGATTGGGTGTCTACATATTACAGCACCCTGAAAAACTCTGTATTGAATCTTTTGCCCAAACTCCCTTCCGATCAGAACATTTAAGGGGATCCTAACAGATAAACATAATCTTTTCCTTAGTCTCCCCAGTCAGCCTCACACAGGCTTTTTGCCAGGAGCAACTGGGAGGGCCTAACAATGATTCCTCTTTAGGCTGAGAGCATTAGCCTTCTTTCCTGTTTTATATCAAGGAACAAGTTTCTGTAGGGAATGAGCCTGCAGTGGTTGTGCAAGTAGGCCAAATTAGATGGCTTGATTCACTAATTCAGGCCTTCCGACAGCTGGATGGATAGGCAAAAATGCTTTGGATTAGGTCCCCTCCTGCTTCACTAGCCTTCTACTTACTCATTTGCCTCATTCATTGTATTTTTGAAAACTAAGTTTTCCCACTAGACATATCCAGTCAATGCTTCTGAGTTCATCAGCAGTTGCTTGGCTATTTTCTACTGCTACTGTGCTCTTCATTGCTGGATTAACAACATTTCTACTGGCTAAGTGGCACTTTGGTTGTTGAAGATATGTCAGAGATTTATTATTACAGGTATGTTCTGATTAACTGCTTTTCTGCTCACCACCACTATAATTTAAATCTTAAAACTCATATTTTAAATACATTGAGAGGGGGAGGGGAGAAATTGATGACTGAAGAAGATCGTATTGGCCGTACAGTTTGCAGCCTGGAGTGCTGACTGCTCCCCCCACCCCCAAGTGTTCAATGCGAACCTTTGAAATATTTCAACAGTATGGATTCCAAAAGAAATTATGCCTGTTTGTGAATAAATTAGAAATATCGGCATTATGGAATTTTGTGCACTATATACTTAAAACTACAATCTGAATTGTAGTTCCACAATTATTTATTATATAAAAAAAAAATTTTTACAGCATGATTTGAAAATTGCAGTTTGTCCCTTCAGTCTTATCCACACAGGCATTTTTCAATAAAAGACGCAATAAAGGTGAAGGTATTTTTCTGACCGGCACTAAAATTTGCAAGCTTCACCAGATAGATACAAAATAAATAAAACAATGTTTCTCCTTATAAAATGAGCTTTGACTTAGCAGAAGTTATCAATTTCAGTTCTGTATATTTATATGAATATTTTAAAAATTATTTTTATCGTCTACACAATTTTTAAATTTTAAAACCTCCTGCAAGAGCCAGTCAAAAATTCAAATGGCGATATTGGAGTTAATGAGCAATTGTTTTGTATAAACAGAATGGATCATGTTAATGGGTTAAACTGTCATCAAAATAGATTCACATTATGTTGTCAAAATATTTTTCATAATTCAAGGTTGTGGTAATTCAGATTGATATAGTTGCATTTCTATTAAGTTCCTCTGATTACCGAGTGTGCTCCACAGCTTTAATCTGCAACATATTACTCTTCAAACGACTAAAGGCAAGTTATTGCAATCAGTTCCAACATTTACATTATATGTTTAAATTGCATCCCAATTTTATTTGAATTTTGCATCTGTGAAATTTTGCTTTTTTTTTCTTTCCCTGGTCCATCAGAGACGATTTCTACTTCCCCAAAAGGTTCCCTGTTGCCTTAGCCCTGACTCACACTTTTCTCCAATTTCTCTCTTATATGCCACTCTAGGTTCATCTTGTCCATGAAACTTATTTTTTGTTCACTCACTCAGCATCGACAAGTTGGGCCGAAGGGCCTGTTCCCATGCTGTAAACCTCTTTGATTTATTGAATTCAGACCATCCCATTGATCAACTTCTTGCTGGTTATCATGTGAGTTGATATTAGAAACAGTTTTGTCACTTTAGTTTGTTGTCATCACCCCACTCCTCAAACCTGACCCCTCTGCTTTAATAAACTACGCCTCATCTCCATTTTCTCTTTCCTATTCAAAGTTCTTGAACATGCTGATACCTCCCAATCCTGACCAACTTTCCTCCAACTCCATATTTGAACCTCTCCAATTAGATTTCAGTCCTTACTAAAGTATAAGCACGTAGCCTTTGTCAAAATACAAATACCATCTTATTTGGATAATTATGCAAAACTATCCCTCCTCATCCTCTTGACTTAACTGCAGCCTTTGACAGGATTGACCGCGTTATTTTACTTCTTAAAATTTGTTCAGGGATGTGAGCTTCACTGAATAGGCCAGCATTTATTACCCATTCCTAATTGCCTTGAATTGAGTGGTTTGCTGTGCCATTTTACAGGGCATTTAAGAGTCAAACATATTGGATCTGGAGGCACATGGAGGCCAAACTGGGTAGGGATGGCAGATTTCCTACCCTGAAGGACATTAGTAAACCAGTTGGGTTGGTACAACAATTAACAGTAGTTTCATGGTTTGTCATCATTAGACTTTTAATTCCAGATTTTTTTTATTGAATTCAAATTTCACCATCTGCGTCCCTGAATGCTTCTATTTCATTTCTAGCTGGGTGGATATGCTCTTGCCCCCTTCCATTCTTATCTATCTATTCATTGCCAGAGATTCATTTGCAACGATTTTTCTTTCTGCATTATCTCTGGTATCTGCCAAAGATCTATCCTATTTCTCATCTACATGCTGTCAGTCAGCAACAACATTCAAAATCACAACATTGATTTCCATAAACAGCAACTAAACTATCACCACCTTTCCCAACACTTCCACTCTCTTTGATTTAAGAACAAAGACAAGCACTTTGAGTCTGTTCCATCGTTCAATATAACCTCAACTTTACCTTTAGCACTATCTCCATCACCCTTAATTCCACAGGTATCTAAAAGTCTATCGATCTTTCTCTTAAACTGGGCAACACAGTGGAACATTGGTTAGCGCTGCTGCCTCACAATGTCAGAGACCCGAGCTTCGGTTACTGTCTGTGCAGAGTCCGTACATTCTCCCCGTGCCTGCATTTTAGTGCTTCACAATGAAGAGCTACCAATTTCCACTCTGATGGTCCTCGAGCCCAGGGAACACTCATCACTGCCTGATTTTTCTCTACGTATACTCAAGGCTGAGCTGAACAGCTTATTGATTGAGGGAGTGGAGGATAATGGGGACAGGCAGGAAAGTGAAGTTAAGGCTACAATCACATCATCCATGATCGAATTGAATAGCAGAGCAGGTTCATTGGATTGGCTGTCCAAATCCTGCTTCATCTTCTTAATCTTCAGCCTCATCTTGGAAGCATCTTTTTCAGCTAAGTGGTGCATGTTCTGATGAATTTGGTAAGTAAAGACAATAAACTACTGAGCATGGCCACTTTTGGTCATCTGAATATTGGTCCACTCCTATTCTAACATTCCTTAGTATTTTTCAGGGGATAAATCTTCCGGTCTCCAGATTGTTGGCAACTGGGCATCTGCCTATAAATGCATGTTGGGACCCTGTGGAAGTCCTGATGCACAGACCTTTGTGTTGATTGTTGGGAAGTTTTAAACTTCTAATGGACAATTCTCCTGCATCCATAATCCTCTGAGAATGTCCCTGATTGGGAGCCAGAGGGACAGATTTGTGGTACTTAACTGGATAAATACCCAAGAAATACCCAGTTTAACATCTGGATAATTACAAAACTGAACCTGACGGCCCAATTAACAATCCCCAAACTGAACCAGCTAATCCCCATGACCCTCACTTAACCCTTATCGACCTCCTCACCAACTTATCTATTACCCTCCACTTCACCCATCTCAGACATTACCTCACTGTTCTTACCTACACACTCAATACACCTACCCACCTCATTCACTTAACCACATCATTCATTGGCTCATTCATACCCCTTAAACTGGACCTTTAAACCTACAACTGTTGGTGCCATAAAAGGGATGCATCTTTCGTGCTGATCCACTTTGCTGCTCTCTGCATGGATTCCTGTGCTGAGCTAGTCCTTCAAGATGCTGTACTGTAAGTCTGACCCTTTTAAACCGAACCAGTTAACAGCACAATAACCTGACAGTTCAGCATCAGATACAGCATTTCCAATGCTGGTCAGAAGACTTGGGACCTTGGCTTGGATTCTCCAATCTCCTTCGCCCCACCACTGTGCCAGCGGAGAATTTGGTGCTCTGCCAAATCTCCATTCATTGCACCTAGACCAGAGAATCCTAGCCATGGAGGAGATGGGAGAATTCTGACCTTTATCTCATTTAGATGTGTAATTTTCAACATCCCTCTACTCTGCTGTGTATATTCTTTAAAACTCAATTTAAAATTACAAGCAAATTGATTTTGTTTAGATACGCTATCATTCTCTCATTATGCAAACAGTGAAAAATGTTGCAATCTGCTTCAACCACAACTTCAGTTTTTTTAACAGGGCAAAGAGCAGGGGGTTATTAAAACCTATTCTTGTTTTGGATTTGCCCAGTATTGCTTTTGAGTACGTGAATTGTTGGATGAAGTTTTATGTTCTCCTCTCCCCACTTCACCCCCTCCCACATGGAATGAGGTAAAATCAGATGGCATGGTTGTGGTGTTGTGCTTGTCACCAATGCACCTTTTGTTTTATTCATTCATGGGACATGGGCATCGCTGGCTGGCCAGGATTTATTGCTCTTAGTTGTACTTGAACTAAATGACTTGCTTAGCTGTTTCCTAAGGCAGTTGAGAGTCAACTACATTGCTGTGCTCTGGAGTCACATGTAGGCAGATGTTATTCCCTAAAGAACCAGATAGGTTTTTCTGACAATCGACAATGGTTTCATGCTCATCAATAGATTCTTAATTTCAGATATCTTTTTCATTGAATTGAAATTCCAGCATTCTCTCTGAATCCAGTTCTCCAGAACATTAGCTGAGTTTCTGGATTAATAGCTTAGCGAAAATACCATTAGGCCATTGCCTTCCCTGTATTTTAGCATCAATGGACTGGACTGCTTCCCTCTCTCCCGCCCCAACACACTCGATACCCCACAAGGAACTCCCCCCCCCACCTCTCTGACTAATCACCCTTCCAACAATATTCCTCATCTCCCAACCATGTATAGGCATTGTTGGTTGGCCATCCCATTCCCCCACCCACTGACCCCCACTTGCATGGGACTTACCTCCATACCACCACCACCTCACCCCCCCACCACCAACCCACAGGCCCCAAGCAGCTCTGGCCATCAAAGGTGTCAGGAGGCATCAAAAGTTTTCAAGAGCAAGTAATTATGTATTAAAGTCTTGCAATTCCATTGAGCCAATGCTTGTGAAAAGTTATGCCTAATGATTTATTATCACTTGGGCCTCAAATGTTTGTACATATTTGTATATGTTAGCAGCCATTTGTCAGCTGGATGAAAACATGTTGCTGGCAATAGTTTGCCACTGTGAAAAATAAGTGAAGTTAAAGTGTCCACATTCTTACAATAAAAAGATGTTCCTGCTATTTGATGCAGGTTGTAAATAGTGTTAACATTTTAATACAGGATCAAAATCCAAACTCTGGCAACCTTCAAGACTGGGACTTGATTTTCCTGGATATTGGATGATAAAATCAGGGAATCTTTCTTCCGCCAAATTCAATGACTACGTGAAATAAATTGTAAAATAGAAAAAATAATATTCGGAAAAGAATAATTATTTTCGTACTTACGGCTCTTGAACAAACTTACCTTTATCTAATTTCTGTCGGGATTCCATTTTCTTGGCTATACACAATGAACGATGCTTTCTTTTTGCAGTGTCACCCATGAGGGTGTCTTCTAGCCAATTTGGCAAGATTGTGAGGGCCAGAAACACAGGAATTTACAAACACCAGAGGCTCGAATGCTCTAGCTACAACAACAACATTAACAGTGCATGGGCAGAGGTCAGGCAGTTTGGGTTGGGCTGGGTTGGATGCGGTTGAGAGAACTAGATCAACTTGTCACAATAAAAGGTGGTGAAAACCAACAACTAGCCCGGCAGCCACAAAGAACTAGCATCTAGCCAAGTTGTTCTGGCATTTGGACAATAGGTCTGAATTTCATTTCACTGAATATTAAATGGAATATTTTCAATGATGTCCAGTTTTCAGTCAGTTCTGACTTTCGGACAACCTGATTTTCGAGGTCCAACCTGCAATGTGTCACATGCCAGGAGTAACTCATCCTTGAAATTGCAACTGTTCTCCACTATTTGATATATATATATTTTTACAAATAGTTGAATAAAGTCTCTGGCCATAAAGGTCATTTGTACGTCAATCAAATGCTCTTGAAAAGGCTGTTCTCCTTTGATGGCTTGTCTTTGATTTCATAAACTTAGAAAATCTGACAATACTAATGAAGACTGAAGTATGTGAACTTGTTAACGGTTTATTTCCACTGACTTTGAACTTTTATGGTCTTGATGTCACTTACAAGGTTGAGTGATGTTTTAAAAAGGAAATCCCATCACACTCCTGTCTCAAAGGAAGACCTCTGACAATGTGTAGTTAGGTTTGTCCCCTATAAAACAAACAGGTCTCCAAAGTCTTCAGTTGCTTAAACTGTATGTGTCTGTTTGAGTGGAAGGAAAAACAAAAAGTTTATCCCACACTAATTGGCATTTTTATAATTGAAGGTTCATCAAGAGTTTATTTATTATACTGGACAATTTGAAAAAAATCTAGCATTAGACTAGATACTAGGTGTCATAGTATAAGAAATACAGATAGTCAAGATTGTTAATAACTAAACTGTCGTCATGGTGAAAGTATTAGCAAAGTCCTGCATTAAAGTAGATATTGAAGATACTGGCCATAAGCTTCTCACTTTCCTTTGATTTGGAATTGCTACCAGAGGACTGGAATATTTTAAATGTTATATCCTCGCTCAGAAAAGAATGCAAGAATAAACCCAACAAGTGCAGCAGAGTCAATGTAACATCAATGGTGGGAAAGCTTTTAGAAATGATAATCTGGCAGAAAATCAAGTTCACTTAGACAAGTGTGAATTAATTAGCGAAAACCAGTTCTGTTCAAATGAAATCTGAGAATCATAGAATCATACAACACAGAAGAAGCCCTTTGGCCTAACGAGTCTGCACTGACACATTGGAAATGCCTGAACTCCCTCCCAATCCCAACTGCTAGCACTTGGCTCATAACCCTGAATGATATGATGTGCCATGTGCTCATCCAGATACTTTTAGAAGGATATGAAGCAATCCAACTCTACCGCCTCCCAGGTAGCATATTCGAGACCATCACCACCCTCTGGATAAAAAAGTTTTTGATCAAATCCCCCTAACATCCTGCCCCTCGCCTTGAACCTATGCCCCTCATGACAGACCCTTCAGCTAAGGGGAATATCTGCTCCTTATCCATTCCGTCCATGCCTCTGATAACCTTGCACATCTTGTTTCATTCACTTAACTAGTTTTTTTAAAAATGTAACACAGAGATTGATGAAGGAAATTTGGTTGATGTGGTGTATTTGGATATCCAAACGGTGGCTGGAAAAGTGCCATGTGCTGAACTTGGCAGAATATCCCAGAATGGGACAATGATGCAAAATTAGCCGAAAGAAAAGGAACAGAGTAGCCATTTTTCAAGAGGGCACTTTGCAGTAGAGTTCACTAGAGGTTAAATAAGAAAGGTTAATTTAAAGTTGGTGGCAGAAAAATTAGAAATACATTTAAAAGCACTCCTTAAAAAGACAGAAATTGGTGAAATGGCACAGTACTCACACATTGAAGAGTAAAAAAGTTCCCTGCTAGCATTCAGGTTGAGTTAGTTGGAATTCAGTTGCAAATGAAACAACTGGAATTTGAAAAATAAGAAAAAGATGAAGAAAGAAAGGTGAAAAAAGTGAATTCCAAAGGGAAAAAGAAAAAAAAGACGCAAAAATTTAAATTAGAATTCCAATTCCAGATAGAAAACAAATCAAGAAAATTTGATCTCAATATAGAAAAACTTAGATTATACAAGCAGATAATAACAGGGAAATTTTACAATGATTGTACTTCTATGGTTTTGATTTGGTAAAGAGTATTCACCTAGTACCTAAATTCATTGAAGAAGGAGTTGACGTATTTCGTGTCATTTGAGAAAATTGCAAAGTAAAATTCTCAATGCGAACTGTATTCAAGAGGAAAACATTAGAAGTATTCTCCTCTCTTTCAATTTACAGTCTAGTGATTACAATAGACTAAAGAATGCTGTTGCCAATACATTTGTAAGAAGTCTCACAACACCAGGTTGTAGTCCAGTAAGTTTATTTGGCATCATGAGCTTTCGGAGCACTGCTCCTTCCTCAGGTAAATGAGCGCTCAGAAAGCTTGTGATTCCAAATAATCCTGTTGGACTTTAACCTGGTATTGTGAGACTTCTTACTGTGCCCACACCAGTCCAACACTGGCATCTCCACATCACTGCATTTGTGTTAGGGCCAGAAGCTTACAAGCAAAAGTTTAGAATCTGAGGAAGACACAAAGTCTGACTTTTGTGGAATTTGCTTATTAAAAGGAAATGATTCTTGATTGTTGGTATAAGACAAAGAAGATTGAGCCAGTGTTTGAAAACATTGGAGAGATAATGTTAATTATAGAATTTTAAAGCTTATCCCTTTGGGAATAAAGACCCAGCCAGAAGACCATAAAGTTTCTAAGATCTGTTATTATGGCTGATGATCACAATGTGTTTCACCAACATGTGAGTAGCCAAAGACCATTGTTTGCAAATCCATGCAGAAATTGCAGAGATAAGAGATTTGAGATTGAACAGACCATTGGTAGCATTGTGAAAAATAGCAGAAATTAAAAAGCCCTATCCCTCAGAGTAGTAGAAGAGACAGTACAGAGGTTAAGTATGATACAAGGGGATGTATCTTTTTCTGTGAGAAAAATCATCTGAAAGTAGATCATTGTAAATTAAAAACCTAAATGTAGCATTGTGGGCATACATAGCATGATTACAAAAAATGTTGCACTGTTAAGTGCCACTTATGACAAATTTGGGGGGAAAATCTTTAGAATGGGTGCAGAAGAGATATATGATACAGATCCCAGAGATGATAGGATAGGGGGTTATAGATAGATCTGTGGATTGGTAGATGTGATCTGCGCAACTCGTGGGCTGAAGGGCCTGTTTGTGCTGTATTGTTCTATGTTCTATAATGTATTTCAGCTAAGTGACTGGAGAAGTTGGCATTGTTAAAGAAGAGAAGGATTATATCATAATCGTTAGGCATCTAAAGATAAAGTGTTCCCGTTGGTGATAGCATTGAAAGTCATAGGACATCAATATAAGCTGATTGGTTAAAAAGACCAATCATAACATGAAGAAAAATATGTTAGGTATTCAGTGGTTAGAACCTGGGATGCATTGCATGACATGTGATGGAGGCAGGTACAATTGGGGTTTTCAAGTGGGAATTGAATAAACATCTAGAAAGAACAATTTGCAGGACTACAGTAAAGAGGGGATGACAGTGAATTAGCTGACTTCTCACAAAAACCTGTCATGGACATAAGAAGCCAAATGGCCATAATTCCATGGCCGAATGAGTTCTCATTGTTTTTCTTATTGTTTCTGAACTGATTTTCCTATAAACCTATTCAAAAACCGCATTTTAGAAACATTATAAAACTATCATTCCTGTAAAAATAGGCTGCATTGACTAATTGGGGGTGGCACAATGACACAGTGGTTAGCACTGCTGCCTCAGCGCCAAGGTTCCAGGTTCAATTCCCAGTTTGGGTCACTGTCTGTGAGGAGCCTGCAAGCTCTCCTTATGTCTGCGTGAATTTCCTTCGGGTGCTCTGGTTTCCTCCCACAGTCTGAAATTCATGCCAGTTAAGTGCATTGGCCACGCTAAATTCTCCCTCAATATAGCTGACAGGTGCTGGGTGTGGCGACTAGGAGATTTTCCCAATAACTTTAGTGCAGTGTTAATAGAAGCCTACTTGTGACACTAATGAATAAAGCACATTCTATTTCCAAAAGAAACTTCTGCCTTCCAATTCGTAAGTATTTCCAGCAAAGGCCAACGCAGCAGTTTATAGTTCTGGTTGGGCTAAAACATTGGAGCATTTTTTATTCACATTCAACTAAGCAAAGCTGCCTAAGGCAGGATTTGCTTATCCATTTTATTGTCCTTTATCTTCTGAAGATGTGAACAAAAAAATTTTTCCTGGCATGACTATTTTCCACAGATGTTCACTGTCTCTTCCCTGTCCTCACAATATTAAATCCACTTCAAAGTCACTTTCTATTCACACCAGTCTAAACCAGTGTTCCTAACAGTCCAGGGGAGTTGGTGCTTCTTGTACAGAATCAACTGATTCTCTATGTTGAATTCGCTAACTTCAGTTATTGAGAAGTGAAAATATTATATCTTGTCTCAATCCTGTTGGACTAAAGATGATAAAGAAATCATCCACTGCATGTTTTAATTTACCTGTGCGATGTGGGGACAGTGGCAAGCCCAGCATTAATTGCCGATCCCATGTGGTATAGGTTTACCCACCAAGCTGTTATGGAAAGACTTCCAAATACATAGGGTGAAATAAATGGAAGGAAAGAATGATTAGATTAAGAAAAATACAAGAGATGGGAAAAAAGAATAATCTAAACTCTAATAATAAATAAAGGCTGTTGGAATGGCACTCTACACTTGCAGATGTCAGTGCTACTGACATTGCTTTGCAGTAATTAAGACCCATCACATCATTAAAAGGATAATTAAGTTCAAATGGACAAATCCTAGCAATTTGTGGCAAGTTTCAATATTAACACAGGAACCTAATACAATGCTATTTAAATAATAGGCTAGATGGCAAGATATTAGCCCATAACATAGTAGTTCTCCAATGTTGAATTTGAGAATAATCCAATGATGAGCTGAGGAATCCTTCTCAGAAGTTCCCACATAAGTGTTTACCTGGCAATTGCTCAGAAGTGTTAACTTCACCTGGACAATTGTGCTGGGCTGGAAATCATCTGACAGAAATAATTTAAATTATCAACTTTCGATGGTTCTGCCGATTTTACTTTACAATTACTCTGCATGAATTAGAAGGGGAAAAGCATTTCTAATTCTGCCAAAAAGATTGACCCAGCCTTGCAGGAGACACCCCCCCCCCCCCCCCCCCACCCTCCACTGACAATTCCCAGCGGACATACCAAACCACCACTATGCAACCACCATTCCCGCCCCCCCCCCAACACATACACACATAGAACATAGAACATAGAACATTACAGCACAGAACAGGCCCTTCGGCCTTCGATGTTGTGCCGACCAAAATAAAAAGCAATGCCCCTCCAAACTAAACCATTCCTTTCTCTTCCATATACTTATCAATTAACCTCTTAAACGCCACCAAACTTGGCGCATCTACAACAGCTGCAGGCAGGGCATTCCACTCCCTAATCACTCTTTGAGTAAAGAACTACCTCTGATATCCGTCCTATAACTCATACCCCTTAATTTAAAGCTGTGTCCCCTCGTGCTAGCTTTCTCCATCCTAGGAAAAAGGCTATCACTGTCCACCCTATCTAAACCTCTAATCATCTTATATGCTTCAATAAGATCCCCTCTTAGCCGCCTCCTTTCTAACGAAAACAACCTCAAATCCTTCAACCTCTCTTCATAGGACCTGCCCTCCATACCAGGCAACATCCTGGTAAACCTCCTCTGTACCCTCTCCAATGCCTCCACATCTTTCTTATAATGTGGGGACCAGAACTGCACACAATACTCCAAGTGCGGCCGCACTAGAGTTTTGTACAGTTGCAACATGACGTTGCGGCTCCGAAATTCAATCCCCCTACCAATAAAAGCTAAGACTCCATATGCCTTCTTAACAACCTTATCCACTTGACTGCCTACTTTCAGGGATCTATGCACACACACACCAAGATCCCTCTGTTCCTCAACACTATTAAGAGCCCTACCATTAGCCCTATACTCTACACATTTATTATTCCTGCCAAAGTGCATTACCTCACACTTTTCCACATTAAACTCCATTTGCCACCTCTCGGCCCAGCTCTGCAACTTGTCCAAGTCACTCTGTAAACTATAACACCCCTCTTCACTATCTACCACTCCACCGACTTTAGTGTCATCTGCAAATTTACTGATCCATCCCTCAATACCCTCATCCAGATCATTTATAAAAATTACAAACAGCAGGGGCCCCAAAACAGACCCCTGAGGCACACCACTCGTCACCGAACTCCACGATGAATATCTCCCATCAACCACCACCCTCTGTCTTCTATCTGCCAGCCAATTCCTAATCCAATTAGCTAAATCACCCTCTATTCCACACATCTGCATTTTCTGTAGAAGTCTTCCATGGGCCACCTTATCAAACGCCTTACTAAAGTCCATATATACCACATCAACCGCCTTACCCCCATCCACCTTTCTGGTCACTTTCTCAAAAAACTCAATGAGGTTAGTAAGGCATGACCTACCCTTCACGAAACCATGCTGACTATCCCCAATCAATTCATTTCTCTCTAAATAACTATAAATCCTATCCCTAATAATTCTCTCCAATACCTTGCCCACAACAGAAGTAAGACTCACTGGCCTATAATTCCCTGGAAGGTCTCTCTTCCCCTTCTTAAACAATGGGACCACATTCGCTATCCTCCAGTCCTCCGGAACCACACCCGTAACCAACGAGGACCTGAAGATCAGAGCCAGAGGCTCTGCAATCTCCTCTCTTGCCTCCCAGAGAATCCTAGGGTAAATCCCGTCCGGCCCAGGGGACTTATCCAACTTCAAACCCTCGAGAATTTCTAACACATCCTCCCTATCTACTACAATACTTCCCAATTTGCAACCCTGTACCTCAGTGCTCTCCATAGCTACATTTCCAGCACTCTGCATGAATACCGAAGAGAAATATTTATTCAGTGCCTCACCAATCTCTTCAGGCTCCACGCACAACTTCCCACTGCTGTCTATGACTGGCCCTTCTGGTCCACTCTGACCCTTACTCCTCCTCTCCAACTATCTCTACCACTCTAACCCACCCTCTGACTCTCACCCCTCTCGCTCCACTCTGACCCCACCTCTAGATATGACACTATATCTCCCCCCAACTTCTACTCCACCCTCCACTTTGACTCCCTCTGGCTCCAACCAACCTCTGTCCATCCACTCTCACCTATTCCCCTCCATGCTCTGACACTCCCTCTCCCACTTCCACATCTCCAGCCTCCCCTCTGGCTCCGACAAAGTTTGCCACTCTGAGGAAATTTTATGACTTTTATGCAGCTTAAGGAGGAATGTGTATTTTGGTGGATAACTTGCAAACATCTGCCTTAGCTACAGAATTCCACTTGCCAAAAGTTTCTGTCTGATTTGTGCATAAATAAGTCAGCACCATTAAGCTCTTCATTTCATTTGCAGCAAAACCTGCTCCACAAGTTTTAAATTGATTATTATTGTTCATGAAACACAGATCAACACTGCATTTGTAACATAAATATTGCAAAGTAAATGATTGCACGCGGAAGCATTTAATTGTTCGCATTGTAAAGCTGTAGAGTTGCGGCTGGTGTTGGATATTAAGAACATATCACTGTGGATGGGGTGAGAAAGTGAGTAAGATGGACAATATCGAAAGTCATCCATACACATCTCTCAATTTTTACTCCCATTGTCTCCACCAGAGGAGCAAAAAGAACCTCCTTGTTTTAATTTAGGGAAGTTTACTAAGAAGTTATAAACTTACCTGCTTAGCCATTAAACCCAGAAGAACTGATGATACGGTGGAAATTTGTTGTCTGTCAATCAACTTTCAATGCAATTGTCATAGATTCAGTGGATAGATTTCTGCGAGACAGGAGTGTAATGATATGGATTAATTGGTTGCAGCTTGCATCAAAGGCCTTTCATTCAGCAACAACAATTATTGAATCTTCGAGAACAAAGGCTCCTCTCTTGTTCTGGCTTTGAACTATTCACTTAACCTACTTTCTGCTGCTCTCTGTTTTCTGAGGGTAAAGAATAACTACCTCAAGAGAAAAATGATTAAAACACCTATTCTTCACACAGATGACATTTTTCATGATCCTTTCTGTTCTGATCCACCAAGCAATCTTTCCTGCCTTCCTTTTGAGTGTAGTTAAGAACTGTACTTTTTGACTTGTGTGAATTCTGATAGAAATAGACATGTGGCTATGAAAGAGCTTTGTAGCCATTATCCACTTCCCACTGTCTCTTGCTTTTAAGTGCTCCAGTTTATGGTATAACTATGGTTTTAGACTGGTGTTCATTCTTTTTCATTCCAAACTGTTATTGAGACCTATGAGCTCTAGTTCTGTTCCTGTCTGTAGTTTGGTCTCTTCAGGACTTTTAGCTTTTCTTTATTGTAAACATACAACAATGAAGGTGGTAAATTGCATCTCTGCTTGCGGCTATTGTTTGTGCAGTTGCAGTTGGTTACTGATATATCCTATTGGTTAGTTTGTATTGACTCTCAAGTGTTATTATAAGCTTTTTGCTTTTTTTATGAATCGTAGAATTGACAACGCAGAAGTAGGCCATTTGGCCCATCGAGAAAAATACCAACATTTTGATAGAGCATCTTACTCAGGCCCTTTCCCTGCAACCCAATGCGTTTACCCCACTAACCTCTTTAACCATATTTTGCCTTATTTATATAACTTTCAAAACATTTTTTCTTTTATTAGCTATCTATAATTATATGCATAATCTAACAAAAACCCAATTTAGACACAGGGTTTTTTGAAGTAACTTTAGCCTGCAGTTGACAGCTGTGACTCATAGTAATTAAAAGTTCAATGCTCTCTCTGGTATACCGCTAGATTTTACTTATGCAAAACTTATTCCAGTCTTAGAGACATAGTAGAAGATTTTCTAATATTTAGTGAGTTATAAATACCTTATTCTTTGTTAATGTTAGTGGTTTATAGGTGATGTTTAGTTCTGGGATGTTTAAAGTTGTAAAGTATAGAGTAATTAAATTTGTGGGCTTTCCCAATTACCAGAACACTGAAAGGAAGAAAGCAGTTCAGAAGGTTACTCATGTTTATTTAACAGAGTCAGCACTCAGTGAACCCTGAAATGTTACATCTCATGGGAGCAAAACAATGTGGATGTTTATTCAGCACATTGTATTTTTATTACATCATCATAGAGATGAGTGGAGAATAAGAAAGTTCAGTGTTTTGCAGCAGGGAAAGAGACTTAATATCAAAAAGGTACTGTTGTTAACAGAAATTGGGTAGTTCAGGCTCAGGGAAGCCCTGAGAATTGATCAATGCAGCTGTTGATTGCAGTTTGGAACTCATATGGTTTGCAGCTCACAGTGGAGTCCTGAAAGCTATTAGTAGAGACTCCAAGCAGTAAAAACTTAAAGAAGTCCTAGGGAGTTGAGAAGGCAACAGAAAGTAATTTGTTCAACTCAGAAAGTCCTGGGAGCCAGTTGTAACTCGGTATGTCTAAGGGACTGAAGTTTTGAGAAACCCAGGGGCAGTGCCAGGTTAGTGAATGTAGCTGTCTGCAAAGGAGTTAGAGATGTTCTAATAATTAGAAGTGGGAGTGTGAATCTCATGGAACACAGTTTCAGGAGAAGAGCTTGAACCATTGGAATGTGAGCAGTCATTGAGGCCATCCAAGTCAGAGCGGTTAGGCAGAATTCAGAAACTCATTGTTCAAAAGTGAAGAGTTGAAATCCCTTGTGAGGGAACCATTTTAATAAGATATTGTCACTCACCATGGCTGCTAGATGCTGAAAAATCCCATGGGATCTGTTTTGGTCACATCAACCATCAATGTGCAGTACAATATGTGTTAGAAGGGTACCTGAAGTGACCATTCTGCTCAAAATTTAGACAATATGAGACTCACAAGGCAGTATCTCTGTATAAAGATGTAACTTCAATTAACCCAGCAGTCACCAGACATTCAACAAATGGTTAAGGTGCTCTAAAAGGGAGCAGTGAAACCTCACCGATGAATCTAACATACAAAATCAAAAACAGATCAATTATAGTTTTTAAATCAATCATTCCCAACTTTCAGTAATTTTAAATCAATCATCCTCAGGATACAAAAATCAACAATAATACATGTCAAATCCTTTAGCGAATCGCATTCCACTTTTCATAATAATTCATTATTATGAATGATACACTTTAAGTATCATTCATAATAAAGAATGATACTTTATTAATCTGTGAAATCGGAAGCTGACTCCTGGTTTGGCTGAACCATTCCCCGGTTGCCTAGTAACCTAAGATGCTCAGCCCAGAGTTCAAATAAGAATTCCCATGGGTTCCCTTAAAACTCAATGTCTAACTACACTAACTCATGACACCCTCTCTGGGAACAAGTCCGTTTCGTCCAGACAGAGAATAAACTCTATTTGTGAAATATGATAAGTGTTCTAAATGTTCTTCCACCTGAAACTTCACTGATAAAACCTGCATATTTCCAAGGCCCAAATATTTTGTCAAAATATGACTTTTCCCTAATGACTTTTACCATGATGCCTTGTAGTAAAATGCTTTTTGACTAAAGTGAACAATATTTCTTAAAATCAATAATAATGCATTCAAAATATCAGCATATGTGTTTCACAATCATAATCACTTATTTGAATCAATATTGCTTTTTGTTAGTTTAAAGTTTAACTGAATGCTGCTAGTTCTGTCAGTGCCTTAATGTCTACTAGTTTAAAAATCTTACCACCCCATTAGGGGTTCCTCTTACAAAGTTTTGCCTGTTGATTCATATTTATCTCATGTTAATTCTGCATGTCAGAACATGAAAATGTTTAATTTACTAACTTTGTATATTTTATTTTGTTTGTTTGAAATCATGGAATCTTGTGACTTTATTCTCTTAATACGTACTGTCTACTTTAAACAAAATATTATAAGTTTGCAATCAGATCGTATGATGAATCATCATGTGAGAACATTATAAATAGCTGCATTCTCGGGTCTCTTAATAAAGAATCCTTCATCTTGAAACATTAAGAATATCCAATATTTGGAAAAGCTGGTAATAAACAATGTAAAAACTGGAATCTTAAGTAATAACTGAAAATACTGGAAATGCTAAGCAACATAGGGAGCACCTATGGAAACAGAAACAGAAAATGGCCTAGTTTTCATTTAGAGTCAGGTGATTTAAGAACATATGAACATGAGAACATAAGAAATAGGAGTAGGAGTAGACCATCTAGCCCCTCGAGCCTGCCCCGCCATTCAATAAGATCATGGCTAATGTGAAGTGGACCAGTTCCACTTTCCTGCTTTCTCCCCATAACCCTTAATTCCCTTGTCTATCAGAAATCTATCTACCCGTGACTTAAATATATTCAGCGAGGTAGCCTCCACCACTTCAACAGGCAGAGAATTCCAAAGATTCACCACCCTTTGAATGAAGAAGTTCCTCCTCAACTCCGATCTAAACTGCCCCCCCCCCCCTTATTTTGACACTATGCCCTCTAGTTCTGCTATCCTTTCTAAGCAGGAAGAATCTCTTTACCTCTACTCTATCTAGCCCCTTCATTATCTTATACGTCTCTATAAAATCCCCCCTGAGCCTCTAAACTCCAACGAGCACAAACCTAGTCTACTCAATCTCTCTTCATAAGCTAACCCCCTCATCTCCGGTATCAGCCTGGTGAATCTTCCCTGCACTCCCTCTGAGGCCAATTCTATAAATGCGGCCCCCAAAACTGCACACAGTACTCCAGCTGCAGCCTGATCAGCACTCTGTACAGTTGCAGCAAGACCTCCTTACTTTTATATTCTATCCCCCTCGCTATAAAGGCCAACATTCCATTCGCCTTCTTGATCACCCGTGCATCTGCAGATTGAGTTTTTGTGATTCGTGCACAAGGATCTCCAGGTCCCTCTGCACCATAGCATGCTGCAGCTTTTCACCTTTTAAATAATAATCCCTCCTACTATTATTTCTACCAAAGTGGATAACCTCATACTTGCTAACATTATACTCCATCTCCCAGGTCCTTGCCACTCACTCAACCTATCCAGATCTCTCTGCAGACTTTCCACACCCTCCACACAATGTCTCCTCCTGACATCATATTCTCATCTTCTGAAAGCTGGGGAGCTTCCATGAAATTTTAGTCCCTGGGACTTAAGTCAGGCTGGAGTTAGGAATGCTGTGTCCCAAAGCCTGCCTACGGCAGCAATGGATTGTAGGTGAGGCAGGCTGGTGAGAAGGCTTTCGTTTGCTTGGACATCATCCCAGTTCTGTACATGTTTGTCAGGCCCTATAGTCCTTCCCCCATGTCCCATCGTGCCCTCTCATGTCCTCCTTTACCCCATGCCCTATCTATCTTCCTTCCATTATCTCTTGCCGCTTCCATTTCTCTCATGCCTGTTCCATGTCTGCCTGCATTCTTCATCTCCACTTTTTCAGTATCTACAAAGCAAGGAGGTAATGAGCCATTGACAAGTCTTTGCAATTCTCCTGACACTGACACTATAAGAAAAAGCTTTGAAAATGCCCTCTTAAAAATGTTACAATTTCATAAAAGTGTTATCAACCACAGCCATTCACTGCATCAATAAATAAAACTTTAATCCTTTTAACACCTCTTAATATTATTCAAATTAACAAATAAGCCTTGAAAAACCACATTCAAAGAATAACATTATACAAACTCATCAGATCTTTTAGATTTACCTATCAAAAGGTACCTGATGACACAGCAGGCTTCCTCCCAGGTTCATTAACTGTCTTGCCCATCACGGTTTCCAGACTCTTCCAACCTCCTCCTGGTATATCAAAAATAACTTGGGGGATGAAATTCATGTTTTTCTTCGATCTTTGTAATGGCAACCTTAATGTCATAAGGCATCTGTGTGAGGTTGCTATCTGATATGTTTCCGCAATAGGAGATGATGACGTGGGTTGAGAATGAAAGGACAAGTTTCAAATTCCAGTCTTGTGAACTTGATGTTACCTACTCCTGATTCATTTTAGGCAGGAGCAAGAGGGGAAATCTGGCTAACATTTGAAGTCAATGACTTTTCATCACAATTGGATTAAATAAAAAATGAAATAACATTTTTTTTTAACCAGAATAGTTAATAGTTTATCTGTTATAGTAAACACTATTCATAAGATCAATTGAATATGAAAGTAATATAAAAATACTTCGTACTGTGCAGTAGTATAGATTGTACAACAGGCGAATGAAAGTCAGTGTTTTTTTTACTCTGCCATCAAATTGAAAAAGTTTTAAGTTTATTTATTAGTCACAAGTAAGGTTTACTTTAACAATGCATTGAAATTACTGTGAAATTCCCCTACTCGCCACATTCCAGCATCTGTTTGGGTCAGTGCACCTAACCAGCACATCTTTCAGACTGTGGGAGGAAACTGGAGCACCTAGAGGAAACTCATGCAGACACAAGGAGAACATGCAAACTCCCTAACACTAACCACTATGCTTACGTGCTGCCCATCAAACCAAAGATCATATTAACTGTTCAATGCAAAATCTACATTGGTGAATAATTACAGGTTTGAACTTAGATTTCTGTAATCCAGATGATCTGTGGTTTATAGAGTGTGGAAATTGAAAGGTCAGCGAGGAAGATTTTAGAAAATTCAGCTTTTAGATGGTAAAGCATTTTGAAATATCCCAAAGTTGTTAAAAGCTCTAAAAAAAATGCAAGTTTCAAACAAATAAGGACTAGACTTCAATAGCAAAGAAGAAAAGATAAAAGTAGAGGTTTGTAATATTTAGATGCTATGAAGCATCTCCACACATTCCACACAGTGAAAGAACTGAATGGGCATCCACACTGTGGTTAAACTAAACAAAAAAGAGATTCTTTCAATGGTAGTAGAAACGTTTTAATTTGGTAAAACATTGTGCAAAATCTTTCCCATGGGATTTGTAGCGGACAAAAGTCCTTTGATCTCGGGTGGAAATTTCTGATATTAAGGTGAGCGTGGCTGGAAAAACCAAACCATTAGGTTAGAAGAAGGAAAAAGTGAAATCGTTGTGATACAAGATAAACTGATCCTTTAAAAATTAGAAATTGCAGATCAGCTTAAATTTATTTAAATCATTTAGACTTCATGTCCAGATTTTGACGAGAAGTTATTCCATTTATTAAAACATTTTAGTGTTAGCCAACTTTGATACAAGCCAAGCCCATATAAATTGGATGACATTTTTCTCTTCAAGTAGGCCATTTGACAATGAAGTGTAGTGAATTAAAGCAGTTCCATCTGGGAATTGATTGGCACTAACTGGCTGTAATTTGACATCAATTAGCAATAATTGGATAATCATTTAGAAAATCTACAACAGTCATTGGTACACAACATGCAAAATGACATGTTCTTTTGAATTGTGTTTTAAATAAACAATTGGATGAGTCTAGAGTTACCTATATTTTCTGATATATCTTACCAGACTGAAAGCCAAGTTTACAGCAAAGGTTCGGTTGTCACTTTATAAAGTGCTTTCTTCCAAACCTGAGCCCAAATGAGGTGAAGCTAATGGATCATAAAACTGGGTGGGTTCTTGAGCTGAGTCTCCCCATGATGGTCAGTGTCTCCCAAGTGTGACGGACATAGCTGGACAATGCCCAATCAATGCCTCAGCACAGAGTCCTGGCACTGGCTGCTGGCACTACCCCTGATACTGTCCCTGACACTGCCCTTGTGCAGTTTGGCAGATTGCTGTTAGGAGGGAGTTCCAGATTTTTGATCTAGTAGTAGTGAAGGAACAGAAATCAGGATGGTGAGTGGCTCATAGTGGAACTTTCAGGTGGTGGTGTTCCCATGTGTCTGCTGCCCCTGTTCCCCTGAGATAGTAGCAGTCAAGGGTTTGGAAAGTACTGCCTAAAGAGCTTCGGTGCAGTGCATCTTGTAGGTGGTACACACTGCTGTCATTGTTTGATCTCATTCTGCCATTTAGTAAAATCATGGTTGATTTTTTTACCATCAACTCACCTTCTCACACAATCATTATATCCCACAATGGATTCTCCCATTGCTACAATCAATAAGTGATCAGAAAGGAGACCTGTTATTCAATATCTAGCTTGGTAGTGTCCCATAAATTATATCAATCCAAATCTTGATTAATAGAATCTGATTGCAGATATTATATCGAATGTCACTGCTAGAGGGGTGGATGGAGGCATTGATTTGTGGTGAATCCAATTGGCCTGTAAAAACCTGATGTATTCCTCAAATGTTCAGATTGCTTGACAACAGCAACTTCTCTATTTGGATCTGTCCAGATTGTCTTTTTCCCACAAAATGCAGTGCAAATTAGAGATTCAAAAATTGACTCTCCGGGTGGATTTGCATCTAAATTTGAAATGTCCTATGGGGCTTGTTCCCATGTTCAGTTAGCTGTAAAATACCACATTCAGCAAGCGGGAATTCTTCATACAAACCATTTGTCTGACCCAGCCCAGCTGAGTTATGATGAGTATACTTTCAATAACAGGGTCACAGCACCTTGTAAGAACTTAGGTGTTAGAAATTTTGCTGCTTCAATGTTGCAGATAGATGCATTCCACTCTTGTAATATCAGGTCTAACTGTATTATGTGATGTTGACAGGATGCCCTTGTCTCAGCCATAGACCAGTGTTGTGAGAACCACTGCCTGGTTGACTTTGATACTTATTTTGAGACAAACACCATGTTCTCTCAAAAAACTGGTCTTTAACCTGATGAATACTGAGCTTGCTTTTGCCAGGCAATGGCTGATTGCATCATCCAATATCATAAAGTTAACACAGATATGTCTAAGATAGCAGAACCTCTGAACTGAGTTGGAGCTTTCTTGTTGATAGTGACTATGGGCCTGTAGATATGAAAACAGCAGCCTTGATCATCTTTTCTTGGCAGCCATACTTGTACAGCATCTTCCACAGACCTCCACGGTTTATTGTGTTGAAGGCCTCGGTCAGGTCACTGAATGCTGTGTAGAGATCCTTGTTCTGTATTTCAGAGTTTGTATGAATTTGGCACACAGCAAAAATTATGAAAAGCGTTCCTTTTGATCAAAAGGTTTCAAGCATTCAAATCAAGTTGGATGAATTGATAATGCAACTATAAATAAGTCTGATATTATAGCTGTTTCACTGACATGGTTGCGTGACCAAGTCTCAAACCTGAATATTTAATGTTATTTGACATTTCAGAAGAACAAGATGAAAAGAAAAGGATGAGGAGCAATTATTTTAATAAAAGATGATATCAGCACAATTGTGAGAAATGATCCTGGTATAGACAATCAAGATGTAGAATCAGTTTTGCGTGGAGGTAATAAATATCAAATGGAGTAAGTCATTGGTGAGAGTAGTTTACAAAGACCCTGCCCCCCAACAGCAGCTACAAAATAGGACAAAAACTAATGTGGACTTGCAAGAAATGTACTGCAATAATCACAAATGACTTTACACTTTGCAAATCAATTAGGCAAATCAAAATGACAAAGATATCCTGGTAAATGAATTCGTAGAGTATTTTTGGGACCAATTCTTAGAACAATATTTTCTGAAACCTGCCAGGGACCAGCCACTTCAGCTCTGCCATTGTGTGCTGAGACAGGAATAATTTAAAGACCTGATATTAAAGGATCCTAAGGGCAAAAGTTATCATAACATTCTAGAATTTCACACTCAGTTTGAGCATTAGAAATGTGTATTAAATTTGAATAAAGGCAAGTACAAGGGTACAAAGCCAAAATTGGCTAAAGTGGACTGGAGAAATAAGTTGAAAGGGAATTCAGTAGAAAAATAATAACAGATATTTAGTTAATTTCATAACTCTCAACAAAAGTTATTCTATTGAAGAAGGAAGTCTCTGCCAGGGGATGCACAATCCAGGGCTTCCACAAGGAAGTTAAGAGCAGCATCAAAATGAAAGAAAATGCATAGAGTGATACAAAAATTTGTAGTATGCCAGGTTATGGATAAAGTTTTGGAAACCAGCCATGTTTTATAAATAAGGAGAAGTTGAAGAAAACTAGCAAGAAATAGAAAATCTGAAAAAGACCTCTTTTATATACAAAAAAATGACTAGCTAAAGTGAGTATTGGTCCCTTAGAGAATAAAACTATGGAATTAATAATGGGAATTGAGGCAATGGCAGAAGCATTGAACAAGTATTTTTGATCCATCTTCATTGTAAAAGGCACAAAAGCATCTCAAGAATAGCAGAAAATCAAGAACCAAAAAGGAGGGAGGAGCTTAAGATAATCATTGCCATGAGAGAAAATGTACTGGGAAAACTAATAGAATGAAATGCTGACAAGTCCTCTGGGCCTGATGGCTTGCACGCTAGTGTCTTACAAGAAGTGGCTGCAAAAATAATGGATGCATTGGTTGTAATTTTCCAAAATTCCCTAGATTCAAAAAAAGAACATGTAGAATGGAAAACTGTAAATGTCACAGTTCTGTTCAAGAAAGGAAGGAGAGAAAAAGGAGGAAACTTTAAGCCAGGTAGCTTCACAAAGTTAGTCGGGAAAATGCTCAGAACCATTATTAAAGAGCGTAAGAGGAATTTTCCAAGGTATCCCTCTGGAGGCTCTTGTACTCAGCTGACCTCACTCAACCACAGAAGTCAGCAGGTAGTTAAAGAATGAAAGGAAATTCTGCTAATCCCTCAGGGGATCAGGGGAAAAGATGATCAGTGATTGCCGACCACCCTCTCTGGCATAACAGTACATGTGTGAGACTGATATTCTTCTTCTGAACAGTTAGATCTCCAGCACAACTTGTCATTCAAACTGAAGGGTCCGATGATAATATTACACATTATTACCTTAGCCAATAACATACCACCTGTTCACAAGGCTTAGCCAGAAAATGAGATGCTATTCCTCCAGTTTGCTCATTACAGCCTTCTGACCTCAACGTCAGCTTCAGATGATTTGTTCCACCCCACCTCGATCCCTCTGTTTTCATTTTATTTAAATTTTAACTGTTCTCCACCTTTATTATCTTTCTTTATTTTTCTTCCCCCCCCCACTCTTTCCCTGTATTTTATGCCCCCTTCTTACCTTTTTCCCCCTTTCTTTCCCCTTTCCCCTTTTCTCAATTTTATCTCCCTTCCAATCATTCCCCCTTCCCTTACATTTTCATCTGTCACAGTTTACCCTCTGATTTCAGCTTCTTTGCCATTCAGCCATTAATCTCTCCATGGACTACCATCAGCAGCCTTTCCTCTTGTTTCAGTGGCTATGACTCATCTTTCATTCTCTCACCCTGCAGTATAAATATCTCCCAACTTAGCTTTGACAAAGGGTCATCTGGATTCGAAACGTCAGTTCTTTTCTCTCCTTACAGATGCTGCCAAACCTGCTGAGATTTTTCAGCATTTTCTCTTTTGGTTTCAGATTCAGCAATAATTTGCTTTTATTTATTATTGAGCAATTTAGGCCTGTACTCATTGGAATTCAATAGAATGAGAAAGATCTAATTGAGATTATAAGATGCCAAAGGGCATGGCAGGGTAGAAGTCCAAAGATTTCTTTTAGACAAAGTATTTCTCCACATTTCAGGGCTAAAGAGCTGATCCTTTATAATATGACTGCATGTTACAGCAGTAACATGATTATCATGTTATCATGTAATAGATTACCATCTATTTTCTTTTGCCTCTTAGAGAATTTAATGACTTTCAGATAGATCACTTTTCATTTCTCTGAACTCCGGCGAATATAGGACTAGTTTACTGTATATCTCTCCTCACAGGACATTCCACAACCCAATCCAGCTAACCACTGTTACACTTCCTTTAGGGCAGGTATGTCCTGGGTAAGCAGATCAAGACTGCACACAACCCAATTGGACTCACCAATATCCCATAACTACTGCAACAGAGTCTGGAGTAGATCTGCTGGAGTGATGCACATCAGATGAATTCCTTATGTCACAACTAGTTCAAGGCCATGAATGCAACTGTATTCACTCCATTTAGATTGTGCCTGATTTTATTTTTTTTTCTTCAGTCTCTGCCCAGTCTTTGTTAAAAATATTGCATGCACCTTGAATGATAAAACTTGCGATGTTGATGGTGGAGTTTTAGAAGCTGTAATTTTCCGTGAATGGCTCAGTGTTGATCTGCTATTGTTTTTTTACCCCCATATGAATGAGGATAATGACCTGGTAACAAGTGAATTTCTCATTGCCATGCAAGGAAAAAGTGCATGCCACTGCTTAGCAAATTGTTTTTGTGTTTTGCGTTATTTATATATTTATGAATTGTATTTGGAAAGTCCATGGTATTTTAATGTCTAACAGGTTTAGCAAATTGTACAACTTCCCAAATAAGGTAATACAATTTGTCTTCTCACTGTTTCTGTAATCAGCATGTTTTGGAGTAATCTCAGTTACATCTGTTAAAGAAAATAGAGGGAATTTGAATCATGTTGCAAACCTTCCTCTTCTAGTTTATAGTGAGAACAATACAACTTCATGTTTCAGTAAAAGATCGTTCCTTTTCTTTATTGCTGGAGAACAACTGCCTCAAGTTTATCATTTAAGAAACACATTCCACTAATCCTATGATGTTAGTAAAACACAGAAGACTGGTTAAATGTTGGCAGAGAATATTGACGGGACTAATAAATCACAAAGCGTTGGATGTAAACCACTAAATTAATATATCTACAGCGACTTGCAGAAGACAAAGAAGTACAGTTGGCTTGAACACTGATCTTTCATCGTTGGAAACATAACCCAGGCTCAGTTAGGAATACAAGAAACAAAATTAGAGCATTTTGCCCCTCAATCCCTTTCTGTCATTTCATGCAACTGCATGGACATTCTTTGCCCCACATCAATTAATGTTTTGGCTAAAAATAATCTATCAATTTCAGGTTTAATATTTACAATTGATCTGGTAGCAATTGCCACTTGTGGAAGAAAATTCCAAACTTCCATGACCTTTAACATAAAGAAGTGTGTTCTGATTTCAGAAGTTAAAAGTTTATTTATTAGTCACAAATAAGGCTTACATTAACACTGCAGTGAAGTTAATGTGAATTTCCCCTGGTCACCACAGTCTGGCACCTGTTCAGGTCAATGCACCTAATCAGCATGTCTTTCAGAACGTGGGACGAAACCCATGCACATATGGGGAGAACATGTAAACTCCACACAGGCGATGATCCAAACTGGGAATCCAACCTGGATCCCTGGCACTGTGAAGCAGCAGTGCTAACCACTGTGCCACAATGCTGTACCCCTGAAATGATGTGGAGATGCTGGTGTTGAACTGGAGTGGACATAGTAAGAAATCTCACAACGCCAGATTAAAGTCCAACAGATTTATTTGGAATCATGAGCTTTCAGAGCACTACTCCTTCATCAGGTGAGTAGGCAAACTCGCCTGATGAAGCAGCAGTGCTCAAAAAGCTTGTGATTCCAAATAAACCATTGAAATTTAACCTAGTGTTTTGAGACTTCTCATTGTTCTCACTCCTGAAAGATATGACTACTCTCTAGGCTATGTCCCGTAGTGCTGTGCAAGTAAAAATTGTTTAACAAAGAACAAAGAACAAAACAGCATGGGGAACAGGCCCTTCGGCCCAATGAGCCCACGCCGCCACCCCGATGTTCCCACCGCTACCCGTGATCCCTGTCTATGTTTATAGATCTATGGATTGAAACCAAATTTGAGACAATTTAGGGAGAATTTGTTCTGCCAATTAGCCTAAGAGCACACCTTTGGGATGTGGGAGGAAACCGGAGCACCCGGAGAAAACCCACACAAGCATGGGGAGAATACGCAAACTCCCACAGACACAGGCTCAAATCCATGTATTTGCACAGCACAGCAATAGTCACTGAGCTGTCATGTTGCCCATCAAATGGTCCAGATCAAGTGTACACTAACAACGTGAAGCACTAGAATACTCTCGAAAAATCCAAGAGCAGCCCTCTCATGACCCATCATGTGTATGCCCCTTGTTAGACAACAAGGTGGACCAAAGCACCTGTGGGATAAAAACAAGTACATCAATATCATCGTCTATTTACACACTTCCCAGGGACTCCCAAGGCTCATGATCCCTATTTTAAATCAGTTTTCTGTACCCCTCCATTCCCATTCTGTTCATGTGCCTATCAAAGTATCTTTTAAATAACTCCAGAGTACCTACCTCCACCACTTTACTTGGCAGCGCATTCCATACCCCCACCACCCTCTGTGTGAAAAAACTCTCTCTAGCATCCAAATTATACCTTACTCCCCTCACCCTAAGCCCGTGACCCCTCGTGCTATTCGAGTCCATTCTAGGAAAAATCTTAACCCTGTTTACTCTATCTATACCCCTCATAATCTTGTACCCCTCATAATCTTATATTAGATCTCCTCTAAGCCTACGTCTTTCTAAGGAAAATAGTCCTAATTTGCCTAACCTCTCCTCGTAACTCAGACCTTCCATACCAGGCAGCATCCTGGTAAACCTCCTCTGCACTCTCTCCAGAATCTCCACGTCCTTCTGGTAGTAAGGCGACCAGAACTGGACGCAGTATTCCAAATGAGGTCTAACCAGCGTTTTATACAACTGCAACATTAAAGGCAGCTCTTGTACTCTATACCCCTTCCTATAAAGGCTAACATACTATATGCTTTCTTCACAACCTTCTCCACTTGCTCTGCCACCTTCAGAGACTTGTTCACCTGCACCCCAGGTCCCTCTGCGTTTCTATACTCTTAATAGGTCTACCCTTTATCATATACCTCCCCGCTACATTCTTTCTCCCAAAATGCATCACCTCACATTTATCAGGATTGAATTCCATCTGCCATCTGTCTGCCCAAACTACCAGCCTATCTATGTCCTGCTGTATCGCCTGACAATGCTCCTCACTATCCGTAAGTCCAGCCATCTTTGTATCATCTGCAAACTTGCTGATCACTCCACTTACTCCCTCTTCCAAGTCATTTATATATATTACAAATAGAAGAGGTCCCAGTACCGAGCCCTGCGGCACACCACTAGTGACTGACCTCCAGCTAGACAAACACCCTTCCACTATTACTCTCTGTCTCCTATTACCAAGCCAGTTACTTATCCATCTAGCTACCTGTCTTTGTATCCCATTAGCCTTGACCTTTTCAACTAACCTCCCATGAGGGACTTTGTCAAACGCCTTACTGAAATCCATACAGACGACATCAACGGCTCGCCCTTCGTCGACCGTTTTCATCACCTCCTCAAAAAATTCTACCGGATTCATAAGACATGACTTCCCTTTAACAAAGCCATGCTGCATATCCCTAATCAGATCGCAACGCTCTAAGTGCCTATACATCTATCTCTAAGAGTCCGCTCCAACAGCTTCAGAATTATAGAATCCATATCGTGTAGAAGGATAGCATTTGGTGCATCGACTCTGTACTGATTCTCTGACTGAGCATCTTACCCAGCCCTCTCCTCCGGCCTATCCTTGTAACTCCACACATTTCCTATGGCTAACCCACAGATTTGTGGACATGAGGAGGCAATTTAGCACATCCAATCCACCTAACCTGTACACTTTTGCACTGTGGGAGGAAACTAAAGCACCCAGAGGAAACGCATGCAGACATGAGGAGAACACGCAAATTCCACACAGTCACCCAAGGCTGGAATTGAAGTCAGATCCCTGGAGCTGTGAGGCAGCAATGCTAACCGCTGTGCCACCATGTCATTTCTCTCTATCCAATCTATCTTTTGACCTTAATATCCTGAAAACTTTGATTAAGTCATCCCTTAATCTTCTAAATTCTAATGCTTGTAAGCCTATTTTGTATGATTGCTCATCGTTGATTAACCCTTGGACTCCATGTATCATTCTCCTAAGACTATGCTGTACTCCCTTAAAGGTCAGTAGGTGCTTCCTAAGGTGCTCACAGTACTTTAGGTATGATTCAAACAGGATTTGATATAGGTGTAGCACAACTTCTACCCTCTTGTATTGTAGATAGCTGAAGCTTGATTGCTGTGCTTTCTTATCCTTGAGTTGAGACTGAAGGTAAGCCTAGCCCACAGCACCACACTCTCTAGGTCAAGGAAGAAGATAAGTCTGGAATTCACTCCAACCAGATGGGAATCAATTACTGTGCCGTTGGCACCAATTTGGTACAATTGGCCATCCAGGCAATCGAGTCAACTGGCTCACCCAGGAGTCCAAACTTGTTTCGGCCACATGCACTTTTATTTGCGTAGCTATAAATAGTGGTGATAGAGGCTCCATTTTTTTCCTCGTGGGAGAGTTCTCACAACTAATCTCAGAGTAAAGGTTTACCCAAGTAAGACAGAAATGCAGAAGAATTTCTTATTTCAGAAGATAGTGTATCCATGAAGTTCTTCACCCCAGAGGACTGTAGAAGCCTAGTCATAAAGTATGTTCAAGGCTGAGATAGACAGAGTGTAAAGTTTATTTATTAGTGTCACAAGTAAGCTCACCGAAATTAAGTTACTATGAAAATCCCTTAGTTGCCACATTTCAATACCTGTTCGGGGACATTGAGGGAGAATTTAGCATAGCTAATGCACTTAAGCAGCATATCTTTTGGACTGTGGGAGAAAAGTGGAGGCACCCAGAGGAAACCTCGCTAGACTCAGCAAGAAAGTGCAGACTCTGCATGGACACTGACCCAAGCCGGGAATTGAATCTAGGTCCCTGGTGCTGTGAGACAACACTGCTAACCATTAGTAAGAAAACCAAAGGTAATGGGGATAAGGCATGAAAGTGGAGTTGAGGATTATCATATCGGATCAATCATGATCTTATTGAATGGCAGAGCAGACTCAATGGGCCAAATGGCCTGCTTCTGCACTTTATGATCTTATAACATCTATCTTTACAGACAAAATCTGATCTTCGCTCTACTAAACAAGCAGAAGAGCTTACACTTAGAGTATGTTGTGCATTCTATGAATGTGGTGAAAGGACAGGTAGACTTGGCTCACCAGTTTCACCAATCTGCTGCTATTACTGAAATCACCACTTCATCTGGGTCATCAGGAGAACAATGATTAATTTAAACTTTTTTATTCCATTCTTTATACCTCAGACTCACTCTAATATTCTGATTTATTTCACAAATTTGTTGATAATATTGGCATCCCACCCCTAATGCTGAGTCTGTGGTGAAATCTTTCAGCCGTTCACCCTGCTGGGGTTTTCTGGTCCTATTGCTGTGAATGGAAATTTGGCTGAGTGCCTAATTCCCCATCCTCACTTGCAGCAGCAGCAGGGTGTGAACAGCCCGTAACATCTTGCCCAAAGAATACACTAGAAGAATGCCTTTCAAAATGTAATAATAAAGGCAATTAAATCTATGCAAAGTTATAAGACACCAGGACCTGGTGGATTTCTCATTGAATTCAATAAAATAATTCTTAACACAAGTTTCTCCACTACTACTGTGTCTGTTCCAGAATGTTGCTCTTTAAAATGCTCCCTCCTATGAGACATCTTTATTCTTTGAAAGGGAGACAAGGATCCTCTGCATTGCAGTTTATATCATTTTATTTCCCTTTTAAAGACCAATGTCAAGATTTTAGCTAAAGCCTTAACACCCATCTTAAGTCACTCCTTCCATCTGTTATCTCCCCTGTTCAGACAGGTTTCAAGTGGAACAAGCAATCCTTCTCTAATTTCAGCTGTCTTTTCAATATCATTTATACATATTCGACTGTTCTTCTTCCTGAGAATCTTGTAACTATAGATGGAGAAAAAGCTTTTGATGGAGTGGAATCGGGCTATCTTTTCTTCACTCTTCAAAAAGTTGGATTTGGACCCATTTTTATAAAGTGGATAAACCTCTTGTATTACTACATGAGTGCATACAAATAATATGCACTCTAAACTCTTTGACCTCCATTGAGTTAGTCGGCAGGTCTGTCCACTTCTCCCTGCTTTTCATCATTTTGATTGAGCCTCTGGCATGTTCACTCTGACCTGTCAAAGTGTACAGGGTATAAAGGATATAATCAAGCAGAAACTTTCTCTATATTGCCAATGACCTGTTTCTTCAAATCTCTGATTTGGCCTATTTTCTCCCACATATTTTCTCTATTGTTGGGCAATTTGATCACATTTCAGGTTTTAAAAATTACTTTGCAAAAGAGTGAAATTTTTGCCATTGACTTTATTGCCAAGAACTACCTTCTTTCTGCTCTCCCCTTCAAGGTCTCTTAAATATTTAGGAAGTTTAACAACTTGACCTTTTGGAAACCTTTTTAAGCTTTTCAACACTTTGTTGATACATACAAAGTAGGACTTAGCACATTGGTCTAATTTATCTCTTTCTTTAGTTGATCTGATAAATTCTGTTAAGATGAATATTTGGTCAAAATTCCTATACTTATTTCAGTGCATTCTATTGTTTATCCCATTTTTTTGGTGCAATAGTCCAACTTGTTTCTTCCTTTAATTGAAATAAGTAAACACTCAAAATTCATAAATTTTTTCTACAAAATCCCAAGCACTTTAGACTGTTTGCCAAATGTTCAGTTTCATTATTAGTTTGCTATGAACTGTAATATTTATTTTTGGCTTCATTTTGACCGGGCTAGTTTAGTGTGAGTTCAATTGGAGACAGACTCCTATCAATCCACATCTTTGCCTACTCTATTGTGCTCCTCCAGTCCTTTCTTAACCAGTCACTTTTGCAGGATAATCCCTATGCTGATCAATGTATATCACACAATATCATTAATGGTCCTAAGGCCACCACTTTTGACACTGAAAGCACTGTTTACCTCAGATTACCCTGGAATGGTGAGGTGTCTCAAAGATTTGAGGAACAGGTGAACCGACCATTTCACACTCCTGTGCAATAACAACATGAGTATTCATCCTTAATAGGATGTTGCCATCAAGATGAAAGGACACTCGGCCTTTCAAACAAATGATTAATGTGACATATGAATTTCAGTGTTAGAGTGATGCTAGGAATGTAGGCTATATATCCCAAAAATTTGCAGATCATATCAAACAGATATATCCTTCAGTTGTTCACTTTAGACAAGTTACTGACCACACTCAATCAGCCCATGCTTTCAAACTCAAAACACAGTATCCAACATTAGATATCATTGTATGGTTAGACAACTTTGCTAAACAATCCTGAGTGTGCTAAGAATTATGTTATCAATCTAGAATTTTCTGTTGGATATGCAGCATGGCACACCTACGTATACTAGAAGTTCCATATATATATATATATATATCTCAATATACAGGACCCTGTTCTTTACAGGCAGATTACAAGCCATGTGTACACATTGGCTTTTCCTCGCTCTTCATCCACCCTACGGGAATTGGAGCAGGTGAAGGGTGGATAATGGGAAGGTCTGTTGGCCTTGGATGGGATTTTATGGTTTTGGAATAGGCAAGGCTGTAAAGTCCCATCCTTTATGCCTTTTCCAATGGAACAAATTAGCTAACAGCCTTTCTTTGGGTTCATTCTCAAGGTAGGTGCCTTAACCGATCAGAGTCAACCTACCACATGTGAATTTATATAAAGCCTGGCAGTTAACTGTCAGTCATCAGTTAACTGGTGCATTCTCCATGGCAATGCCTTGACAAATCAAAGTCCATTTGCCAACCAGTCAGCATTCTCTTTTCATGAAGTATAAATTATTGTTCCCTTTACATTTAGTATTTTTGAAAATATCCTGATAACTGCAAACAGAAAAGCTTTGACATGTGTCTTCTTTCAGTTCAATGTTTCTTAAAATGTAAGTCGATAGATTTGAGTCTTCATATTTCATAGGAAGACACTCTTCACAAACATTAGCTCAGTAATGCAAATGGGAGCTCCAAGTATTTTAGTTTTCCGCTTGAAATCATTAATGGCAAATATGGTCTTATTCTTGATATTCAGGGATAAATAAAACATCAGAGATGACAGAAACAAAATGAGCTGGCATACATCCATCACCTGGGAGTGGGGCAGTTAAAAAGCAGCATATGTCACAGTTATGGCAAGCAGTAATATAGCAGTTTATTATGGCAAACTATATGACAAATTTCAACATTATTCCATTGATTTGTATCAGAGAAAATGGTTCAATTTCTGCTTTGGATTTTGGTTTATTTGTAACTAACCCCATTGAGCTTAAGTGAACTGTAGGCAGGTCACTTGCCACTAGTTACCAGAATATGTCTTAATGTAACTCTGTCTTTATGATGAGACATATATTTTAATGCACTAGACCCTGAGGACACTTTGGAGCTTTTATTCCACATTATGACCATAATTTCTTTACATAAAAGCCTGTAAAACTAACCTGAACAACATACGCTGAAAATAAGAGCACACACACAAATCACCCCTTATGCACATGAGTTATAGGACAAGGGAAATTAAATTTCAGGACATGCTTAAGGCTAACTATGAGATAAATCCCACATTGGCAGCTCAGCAGAATTTGTGCTCTAAAGGGCTCGACAACTCAGAAAACATACTGCGAGTTATTACCACTGATTCAATAACTAAATAAAGTGCAGATCTCACCACAATAAGGAAATCACTGCCACCTTTGGGGATTTTTGATACTGAGAAAAGTAATGAAAGGAAAGCAAAATGAGGTATTCCTGAGAAAAACTGAGCTTAGGCGCACAAGCTTAAAAACTGACAAGACCAATCACTTAGCAGGATTTGATACAGGAGCTACACAGAAGAAAAGACAAGGCACCCAATTTCCACATTTAAATCCAATGGAGAACATAAGGCACCTAAAATACGTGGAGTCAGATACCAATTTAAAAAGCAAAATGTGTGAGGGATCATGATCACCTTTGCTAGTGACATATGTAAGTATGAAATGAATTAATGCTAGTTGAAAGTGTGACAAGCCAAGCCTGTTAGTATTTATTGTTGATCTGAGGATTCATAATATTTCCAAAAAAAAGGAATTGGAATAAAGTGTAGCAAAAGGTTTATGTTTGATGCAGCCTTTTGAAGGACATTCAAGAGGAATTTATGGGAAACTCCAAATTTGCGTGACATTTGAAAATTTGAATAAATGAAAAGATCTTTGAAAGTGGGATGTCCAGGAGAATGGGCGCGGTGGTAATTGATAGGTTTGTCGCAAGGAAAGGTAACCAGACATAAGGATGGCAAAGCAGACTTGCAACGTCCCCCATCTACACTCATATCAGAGCCACAGTGCCTGAAGTAGATTGGTTCCATACTAACAGAAATATGGTCCAGATTGTCTGCTCACCATATATTTAATTAATTTTGTAAATCTTAAAGCCATAAGACACTGCATACTATTTGAAATTTAATAAACATTTGTTGAGTTGTTTTGATGAACTTACATAATATTTGGTGGTTACCTAAAGTAAAACAGAAATTTATGAACCCTGAATTTTTATCCAGCTGCTTACTGGTACTAGAGACTGGTACTGGTACTAATCACTTTTCGTGATTATTTGTGGGGATGCGGGTCATCCAGCCTACACAAACTATGATGGCACCACTTATATAGGATATATATGTTTCAAGAACCATGCATTAACTGAAAGTTTAATTCATTGATGGCATTATTTGTTTTCTTTATATGCTATGCCATGAATCATCCAGGGGCTCTGTGTTGGGCTTCTGTAGTTCTCCTGCCATTTGTTCACTGAATTTGCATACATTGCACTGTAATATAATGGATATGGTACCCAATCTCAGCTATTAGACATAGTAATAACATTAATGTGAGGATCTAAATTTTACTGGTCATGTCAAAACTGCAAATAATCTTGATTTTTGACCTACTTTCAGCTTTTAACCTAGATAGTCATACAGTCCTTCTGCAGTGTCTCTCCTCCATGACACAGGCTTAGTGACCAGTCCTTGTCTATCTAGTTGCAGTCAGAGCATCTTAAGCAATAGCTTCTTTTCCCATCCTTATGCCATCATCTCTGAAGGCCCCAAGCATTCTTCTCTTTCAAATCTGCATGTTACCCCCTTGATCTCATCATCTAAAGCCATGGGGTTATTTCCCATTCTTCTTATCTCTCTTCCAACTCTCTTGGCTTACTCTCTACTGTGTCATCAAACTACTTGTCTAACTTTCAGTATTCAGACCAATCAGTCCATTTCAGTGTTCACCCTCAATGAGTAAATGTTTGCACAATGTTCTATTTTCCGTCATCCCTTTTTTCTTCAAATTTACTTTGCTGTCTGGTTTTGCATTCAGTCTGGGATCTAGAACCCTCGAATTTGACTCTACCGAGTACAGACTTCTTGAATATCAGCTGTGGCTCAGTTTGTAACACTCTCACCTTAGAATCAGAAGGTTGTGGGTTTGAATCCAACTCCGGAACAATCTAGGCTGACACTTCAGTGCTGTACTGAGGGAGTGCTGTACTGTCAGGAGTTTTAGCTGGAATTTTCCAGTTTCTCCCACTAGCAGGATCTTCCAGTCCTGCCAAAGTGAATAGATGTTTGAACGGTTGCGCACCACAAGAGGCATCATGCCAGGGCCAGAAAACCCAGGCCAGTGTTTTTCAGATAAGACATTAAACTGAGGCCTCTCATGCTGAGCATAAAAAATCCTATTGAAGATGGGGATATTTGTGGAGACTGCTCCTCTAGTGAATTGCTTAATTATTCACCACTATTCATGGCTGGATGTGGCAGATTGCAGGGCTTAAATCTGATCCATTTGTTGTACAATTGTTTAGCTCTGTCTATCACTTGCTGCTTATGTTCTTTGGGTCACAAGTATTCTTGTGTTGAGGCTTCATTAGGTTAGCGGCTCATTTTTAGGTATAGCTGGTACTGCTCCTGGCATGCCTCCTGCACTCTTCATTAAACCAGATTGATCCCCTGTTTTGGTGGTAATGGTAGAGTGGGGGTTATGTCAGACCTTGAGATTACAGAATGTGGTTGAGTACAATTCTGCTGCTGATGGCCCACAGTGCTTCATGGATACCCAGTATTGACTTGTTAGGTCTGTTCAAAATCTATCCCATGTAGCATTAGTGCCACAGAACACAATGCAGGGTATCTTTAATATGAAGATGTAACTTTGTCTCCACAAGTTACTCTTTCTGAGACTGCCATGAACTGATTTATCATCAGCAGGAATCTGTGGATGTTTATGAATATGTAGCTCCAAATATTTCTGCATTCAACAGCTTTGAATCTACTTCCATCAAGAGAACATTACAATGCTCTCTAGCAAAAAAAATCATCTCACACTGATGGGAATTCTAGCTGACACTTGTTAGCCCAAACACGTAAACGTACATTTGTTTTCTTAGCAATTAACAATATTTCTAATTTTGGTATCATCAGCAAATGTGAACACTACGTTCTGTGGACCTATACACAAATCATTGTCAATCACAGTGAATTTGGCCCCAGAACTTGTCAACTCTGTGGTGAGTGCATTTTAATGCTTCTGGTGCCATTTGTCACTAAAGTAGTGTCTGTGTGTGCACACTTCCAGCATGGAAGTGCCAATTGAACTTGAGGGCTGGCAGCCACATTTTCATAATCTCAATTATGTTTGAGATCTGGAGTTAGTTAAATACCAAATCACTGGCCTTAGGCTGTCTTGACCTCGGTGTTCGTCAAGAAGAGTTGGAGGTGGCTGGATGTGGTAGAAACTTGGCATCTCTTGGAGCATCTCAACAAAGACACAATGGACGTGCAGAGACCTCGGTGAAACTATGGATGGATCCTTAATATTGCTCGAAAATCCTGTCAAGGTTTTGGCCTTTTCAAGCTACGTGGATTATTATTTTATCCTGCAGTCCATCATTAACCCTGAACTACTCTCTTGTAATTGCAATCTTGATTTGTGATGTTGGCCCAAATTCTTTAGCTGTTCATGCTGGCGGGATCTTCTGGTTTGCCAAAGGTACACTCCTCTTGAGGTTTTCCAGCGCTGTGTGGTACAATCGATGGGAAATCGCATTGTGCTATATGCTCATATCTTTATCCTATTATCCTGGTATCTCCCACTCTTTGTAATATCCTTTCATTATCTGTGTGAAGGCAAGTGGCTTTTAAGATTACAATAAATTGTAATTGTTAATCCAAACCAATTGTAATGCCATTTGTTTGTTTTTGTGGAATGATGATTATTCTGTGCTGTACTGGATTTTGCAGTGTTGTTGCATTACTTGTTAAAATAGAAAATCTTCAATAAAACATTTTTAAAAAATACATTGCAGGAACTCAAGAATGTTCCTTAAGCAGCACTTCCCAAACCCATGACCACTGCCAACGAGAAGGACAAGGGCAGCAGATACATGGGAATAACATAACCTCGGTGTTCCCTTCCAAGACACTCGCTATCCTGACTTGGAAATGTATTACTGTTCATTTACTGTCACTACTTTAATTATTTGTTCCTGTATCCTCTGCAGGATATATTAAATGAGATTAGATTGTCCTCATCTGAGACATCTCCTTTTGGGGACTTCTAGTCCACTTCCTGGAATTCCCTCCCTAACAGCACTGTGGGTATAACAACACCTCACGGACTGGCGTGTTCAAGAAAACAGCTCAGCAACACCTTCTCAAAGTTAATAAGGGATGGACAATAAATGCGGGCTTAGCCAGCTATTGGAAACTGCTGTTGGAGACCAGAACACCTCATTTGCCTGATGAAGGCCATAAAGCCGAAAGCTTGCGAGTTTACTATCAAATAAATCGATTGGATTTAAAACTGGTGTTGTCAGAATTTTTACTGTGTGTACCCCAGTACAACGCTGGCATCTCCACATCTTAGACAGGGAAGCCCGGATTCCATGAATAAATAGAAAAAATAGTTTTCTGCTTTCTGGCATAACTTCTGAATTTAGCCAGCAGACAGAATATATAAAGTATAGCCTGTGAATTTAACTACAATCTAGCACTGAGATTCAAGTCTTTAATGATAGTACTACGAAGATATAAATAATGTTTTGGAGCTCCATATGGAGTAAGAAGTCCCCTAAATGTTATTGTTCTTTTTGAATTTGTTTACCATTTCTCCAGAAATACCAAGCAGTAGGCACTATTCTCAGACACATTTTTGAGATTGCAATGGGTGACCATTGTAGTTTGCGACACACTTGTTTCGCTCAGTTGGCTGGACAGCTGATTCCTGAACCAGAGCAATGCTAACAACACAGATCCAATTCCCATACTGGCTGAGGTTATTCATGAAGCCTCAACCTTGCCCTTCACCTGAGGTATGGTGATCCTTAGGTTAAATCACCACCAGTTGGCTCTCCCCCTCAAAGGGGGCAGCAGCCTATGATCATCTGGGACTATGGCGACATTATTTTTACCGCACATTATTACATAAAACCCCAAGGGTATTACAGAAAGAGAAGGACCATATACATTATAAATTTTTCCACTACAATAGAGCTTTCATTGTCAATGCCTAACATTATATGATGGCTTACAAATACAAGTAAAAATATTTGTAAAACTGGAGATTTATTTTAATTGGGTGTTAAGTATAATAATGAGGTTTGTCTAATTATTTAGCTGATGCAAACTGTTCTTTAATTGCAACACCAATCAGAATAACTAGTGATAAAAAGATGGCTCATTATCTTTTAAAAAGACTAATTGTATCTATAATTAACTAAGACCTGTGCTACAGCTAGATCTGGTTATGTGCTTATAATTACTGATGGCTCCATGTGAGATGAAAATCTGTACTATGATCATCTTGCAGTTGTAACAATAATTTGATGCCATTATGAATTTGAACTGTTCTTTTTCTAATGTGTCGACAAATGCTTCAACCATTTTTCTGAACTGCTTTCTTAAACCATGAATATTCATTATTTATCAGAAAAACTTATCTAGCAGTATCTCTTCCCCATGGTCAGATCAGTTTCATCTCCAAACACTTGTATGTGTGTTCTGACATATCCTGAAGTCAAGCATTAACACCTTTTCACTCATAGCTGGCAGCAGGGAACAGGAGGAGTGAATTTAAGGAAAGCGTTGGGACTGGGTCACTGTGCTGGCCTTGTTGCTAGCCAGACAAGCATACCAACTGTGATTAAAAACACATTCTATGCATCTCTCAAACAGTGGATGCCCCAGGGCTATCCCAGAAGACTATATGCACAATGCATTTGAGTCACCAAGGTGGCAATTGAACCTCTTCACAGTTCTAAACTGTGAATGTGTGCAATGAGAAAATTAAGAGGTCAAATGTCAAGGTTACCTCATTTTGCCTGCACTAGATCAAAGGTGGTAAAAGAGACTGCTGGTTTCACCCCGGGCTGCAGCCATGGAGCAAGCATTTTGCAGTACATTTTCCATTCCCTAATCTGTTTTTTTTTGCGCTGCTTGGATATATTTGTCCAAATGATAATTTAAAAACTAAATAACGGGGCTGCTTTGTAGGAAGCAGAAATGGAATGAGTCTATCTTAATAATTGCCAGCATTTTTAAAAAGAATGAACACTGTTTCATTTTCACATTGTCATAGAACCATCTTTCCTTTCAGTGAGTGATTCTCGTAAGTGAGCTCATTCACTACAATGCAGAAGATAAATTTTTTTATACTCTATCCTTAAAAGGGCGTCGTATCTATTGAACTAACAATTATTCTACTTGCAGCAATTTACAACCAAAATTTCAACACAATCATTATGACTGCACAGACAAGAGGTTTAGTCGAAGTAAAAATACATAGTCCATAATGGATCGGCTGCCCTTCATAAGAACATGGTTGTACAGTAATTACAATTATATGAAATACCTCTAATCTACAAATCCAAATAACTCTCAATTAATTAAACTGAGATCATTTTCATTTCTACATAATTTCCCTCTGGTATTTACTCTATTTTATATTATATTTTTAACTAACATTCTCTTCAGTCCGAGCACCTAATATATTCCAATGCAACAAACAACAAGATATTCTCTATTATATCATATAATTTCCCCTCTGCATATAAATTATGTCCTTTAACTTCATGTGAGTGGAATTCCAACGATATATTAGTAATCTGTAATATATTAAAATTTAAGTTTTATAGTTAGAAGTATTTTTATTAGTGTCACAAGTAGGCTTATGTTAGTACTACAATGAAGTTATTGTGAAAATCTCGTACACTGAAAGAGAATTTAGCATTGCTTATGCCCTCACCAGCACGTCTTTTGGACTGAGAGGAAACTGGAGCACCCAGAGGAAATCCACGTTGACATGGGGAGAACATGCAAACTTCACCCTGACAGTGATTCCAAGCTAGGAATTGAACCTGGGTGCCAGGCACTGTGAGGTACCACATCTGCCTTAAACATTCCCTATTGAAATTCTAAATGTTCACACCTTGCATTACACTTATGTTCTATCACATTTTTCTCTATCATCTTGTTGAATTATTATTGTTGTTATACATCTCTGTATCCTTTAACTCCTCGTGGTTAATTAAGTCATTCATGTTTCTGTTGTATTTTGTGATGTTACCAAATCCAATGCATGCTGGATATTAATGATATTTATTAATACTTGAAGGGAAAAAAAACAGTGACAGATTCTTGTATCGGGATAAGAGCCAAGCGCTGATTCTAGTTGGAACCAGTTTATTTGGGAGGTGTTTTTAAATAACATGATCAATGTTCCCATATATGTGCAGAGTGATAAAACAAGTTTTCATTCATTGCGTAACCCAATTTTCTCACCCGGTAACATGCTGTACTGGGTGAGAAATGCTCTTTATATTAGTACCTTGTGTTGGAAGTGACTGCTTTTTCTGTGCTGTAAACTTTTCATGCTTGTATGTACATGTTAATGTAATAGTATTTTGATTGAAGATGATAATGTGAACTTAATAATTATTTTTAGACATAGATTGAGATTCATGTTTTTCTACTCATAGTAACCATTTGTGACTAGTTTCCCAAAGTATCTATCTGTGCAATTGAGAGTCAATATCTAATCCCTCAGTGAACATGTATCGATTGAAACTGTAGTTTTTGACTCAAGAACCATTCAGATAAAAAATGCTATTTTCCATTCATTAAAGTGAGGAGATTGACATCATAAAATTGGAATTTTTATCCCATAGAATCTGCAGAACAGAAAGAACCCATATGATGCATCATGCCAATGCTGATGCTACATCCTCAGATGAAGCAGTCCACTTTAATCCTGATTTCCAGCTCTTTCCCCATATTTCCTTTTAAATATTGTTTCAATATTATTTTAAATTATATTGTCATCACTTTTCTAAAAAAATGTCAATGTTGCTAAAGGATTCAAAGTTTTTTTATTTGTTCTTTCACAGGGTGTGGGTGTCATTGGCTAGGCCAGCATTTGTTTCCCAACTCTAATTGCCAAGGAGTTGAGTAATGTTCAGCCATTTTAGAGCGCAGTTAAGAGTCAACCACATTGCTGTAGGTCTGGAATCACATGTAGGCCAGGCCAGGTAAAGATGGCAGATAAAGGGCATAAATAAACCAGACGAGCTTTCATGACCATTGATGACAGTTGTTATGGTTACCATTGCTGAGATGAGTTTTATATGCCAAGTATATTAATTGAATTTTAATTTCACGAGCTTTCATGGAGTAGGATTTGAACCTGTGTCCACAAGGCATTAGCTAGGCCTCTGGATTATGGGTTCTAATAGCCATTAGTGTGAAAGCATTTCTTCTAATATTTCTTTTTTTGCTTATCCAGGAATAATCTGGAGACTCTGTATCTTCGTACCAGTTTTCGTATCGGCGGAAACCATTTACTCTTGCAAAAGTTTTCACAAAATATGAAAACTTCAGTGAGATCCTCCTCTTACTTTCCCTTCTTGTACTGTTTCAATGAATCATAGAATCTTACAGCACAGAAAGACACCATTCAGTCAATTGAGTCTGCACCAACCACAATTCCACCCAGGTCCTATCCCCATATCCTTACATATTTACCCACTAATCCCTCTATTCTATGCATTCCGGGACACTGAGGAGCAAGTTAGAATGGCCAATCAACCTAGAATGCACATCCTTGGATTGTGGGAGGAAATCCATGCAGTCACAGGGAGAATGTGCAAACCCTCCACAGATAGTGACCCAAGCCAGGATTTGAACCCTGATCCCTGGAGCTGTGAAGCAGCAGTGCTAACCACTGTGCTATCGTTTTGCCTTTTTAAAACAAAAACCTGCATGGAAAGAAAATGTCCTAAAGTTTTTCATAGAAAGATTAAAATGGATGAGTCAGGAATACAGTATTAAGAGTGAAACCAAAGCTTTATTTTAAGAAGTGTGGTAAATGTGATTCTTATTCGTGTAGAGGACAATTGAAAGATTTAAGGATGGAATCCTAGAATGTAAGGCCTAAAGTAGCTGTAGGCAAAGGATCAGATTTTCATGTCCCAGAAAAGGCACAAGATCAGAAAAGTGAATTTTCCTCCTTTAAAAAGTGCATCACATAATCATCCCATAAGTGGAAAGAGTTTAAATTACATTCAGGATGCAACCCCTCAAAGTTTCCATTCACAGGCAGAGGGAAAACTTTTTCTTTATACATTTTGATCACATTGGATAGGTTTTGGGAGCTTACAGGAAACCCACCAGAGAAAAATTATGGAACTTCAAAAGATGTTTATTGAAGAACCAAGAATATTCTAACACAAGCGTTAATTCTTTTGACAACTTCAAATGCATTTTTAGATGCTGATTTATAAATTGATGTGATTTTGCAGAAGTGATAGGTCATAGTTAAAAATGTAGCGATATATTAGAGTACTTTTTCCTGTGTGAAAAATGCTACTGTGCATTCAAAACTGCAGAAAATGGTGTTTGGGAACACTCATGTCATGATCTGAAATAATTTGAATGTCCACAGCGCTTTAACTTTGAACAAAGTTGACCAATTGTTTTCCTTATGAAAATAAATCATGCACTTACTCTTGGATTTCTGTGTATTATAGGCCTTCTGGTGTAGCTTGGAAAAAAAAACTAAGGCATTTTGATTCCAATAGATTTTATTGTCTGGAGCTATAATGGTTTGTTTTAATAGCTGAGCTTATTATGAATGCTTGGTTGAGTTTCAAGATCAGGTGAAGCAATACGCAGCAGCTGGTTGTGTAACAATTTGATTGACTTTTTAATAAGTTGTCCAAAATTTATCCATCTCTGTGGTTTCTGAATAAATGTTTGTTTCTGCAACTCATGAGCAGATTTAACTTTTCTCAGTGGGTCTGGGTTTTTTTTCCTCTGCTGTCTGAATGGTGGTGTGCCAATTCTATTAGATTGTTAGAGGTTTAATTTTTTTCATATCTATTTCAAAGATTTCCTGTTGCTATTACATGGCTCATGAGACCTGCCCACAGTAGACAGGTAAGCACTGGGTAAATGGCTGTAGAGAATACATGGGGTGAGCAGGGGGTTGGGGGTGTGTGGACTGGCATGGATGAGGTATTGGGCATATGTGGGTATGACGGATTTATGGGGTGAGGCTGATGCGGTAAAGCTGGACTGATATTAGTGTGTACCAAGGCAGGCTTTCTAATCAGTTCACCTCAGTACTTGTTGCCCTCCACTTTCTTGGCCATATCTAGGAGTACTACAAATCCAAACCTTGTCTGCACATGGCTGTAAGAGATGAAAATATGATAGGTATGGGTAGCAGTGACAGGTTGAGGTTGGCAAAGTTGGGAACTACACCAGCTTCTGTTTCCTGAAGTTAAAACAAAAATCTAGCCCATAATCTGCAATGCAGGGTGAAAGAAGGGTGATGCACATAAGGCCCAGATCAAAAGAATGGAGAGTTATGGCAGAGAGGGTTTCACAAGACTTTAGGAGTTATAGAGATAAAGAAGGACAAAACAAAAGAAAAATTAATACAAGAATGAGATTATTAAATTGAGGTTGTAGTGGACTCGGAGGCACAGTCAGTGACCAAATTCAGGATAATGAATGAGAAGAACGTAATAGAGAATAAGACAAATACTACAAAGAACAAAGAAAAGTACAGCACAGGAAGAGGCCCTTCAGAACTCCAAGCCTGTGATGTCCTAATGTCCTAATGTGATGTCCATGATGTCCTAATTAAACTCCAAAAAATCCTTCTGCCCTTACTTAGATCATAGAACATTACAGCACAGAACAGGCCCTTCGGCCTTCGATGTTGCGCCGACCAATATAAAAAGCAATGCCCCTCCAAACTAAACCATTCCCTTCTCTTCCATATACTTATCAACTAACCTCTTAAACGCCACCAAACTTGGCGCATCCACACCTGCTGCAGGCAGGGCATTCCACTTCCGAACCACCCTTGGTCCATATCCCTCTATTCCCTCCCTATTCGTGTACTCATCCAGATGCCTCTTAGCCCTGAGCAGGCCTCTGCGCACGTGCCAATTTGTCATTGTGGAGAACGTGTTTGCACAGTGTTCCTCTCCTCCTCCATTGCTGCCCTCCTGATCGCTGGCCACCACATATCCTCCCATTGCTGGCCTTCCAAATCACCCCCTCCCCCCAACAACTCCTACCTTCTCGGACTTCTCCAAGATAGTCCTTACATATTACCACCCCCCCAACCCTGGCCAATCCTGAACTCCCCAAGCCCCCACAATACTGTCCTGATCCCTCAGAGAATCCTGACACTCCCCGCCTCATGGACAGTTCCCCAACATCTCTACAGCCCATCCTCACACCCAGATGACTAACCGCCGATTACCATTATGCCCCTCCTCCTAGTTATCCCAATTGTAGGGTGGCAGAAGGACCCTTTCTACCGATTATACCCCACAATAGGCCCTGCACCATCTGGCCCCACCTTCTTTGCACTGCCTGCTACCTGGTGGTCACTGCCTGTTTACCCCTTGGGCACTGTCTGTGTGTCAGGTTGGCAGTGCCTAAGGGGTAACATCCCCCTTGACCCCCCTTGGGGTATCTCAATGGCCTCTTTTTTCCTCCAGCAGGCTTGGGCCACCTGTTCCCTGTCAGTGGGGAGCAGGAGTAAACCCCATTGGAGTGAAACAGTCCTGGCCAGGGATGGGGAGATGCTAGCAGACTTACAGAATACAATAATGGGCCTCCTAATCATATGGAAGTAAAGATTTCTATGTTGTAATCAACTCCACAGTTAATTATGCAATAAAACTTCATGTTGGATACAATGGAGACTATGGCATCCAGCGGGAAGTCCACCAAATGGTTCTTCTGATGTCTCCCAGCCTGCTGCACTACTCAAATAGCACAGTGGACTGGGAGAATCCTCACCCCCATGTCTATAAATGATTGCTTTCATTTGCAATAATCATTTCTCTTCATGCTTCTTGGTCCCCACCTTCTGTCTCTGTCGTCCTCTCAAAGGTCACATAGTCCATTTTATCCCAGCCCAATGTTGCTGATTGTCTTTGTGCTTTGCTTTTAATTTCAAAGTTTTAGAGTCAGTGAAGGTGATTGAGAATATTAAGTCAGACTAATGACCAGAAACATCCACATAGTGAAAAACTAATCTGCTTCTGCAAACCTGTGATGCAGCTGGGCTCAGCACAAATTCTCTTTATAATAGCCCAAACCACTCCAGTGGCATTCACAGGGACAGTCTCAGAGCAATATCTAAGCTTTTTTTCTATCTGCTGTCTCAGATAAAAGATTTGATCTAAACATGACTTCCCCAGTGAAATCCCAAACAAAGTCTTTTGTTGTTTGGTGTCTACTACATCCCCTGGCCAAAAATAACCTTGTGTGTGATAGATAAGCAAGGAAGGTGGGATGATAGGGAGATTTCATCTCTGCACCAGTTGTGGTGTAAACACAGCTATAAAGAACATCAGTGATTCCACTGCACCAAGTGTGCATAAAACATCCAAATTTAGCCTCTTTATTTCTTTGTTCATATGTGTATACACTGCTGTACATTGGGACTCCTTCGCAGGTTTTCTTTCCCTTATTCCCCCATCAGATAATATATACCCATTGTTTATTATACCATATTCCTATTTTTCAAGGACGCAAACAGTAAGAATTTATTCCTAGGTGTTTGTTGTTGTTGACTGTTGTACATTCTATGGTCCAGTCAAGAGATAATTAAATCACCACCTTCTACTACCTTCTCAAGGACAATTGGGGATAACTAATAGCCTGGCCAATGATCCCACTTCCCGTAAAATAGCAAAAGTCTGGAAACATGAAACAGGAATATATCATTTGTTCCACCCCAATCACACTTTACGATTTTGTTAGTGATAATACTGGCATTTTTAAATTCCTATTTCCTTTTATTTTCTTCATACCTTAATAGCTTTATGATTATGGGATAGAAATTACGGGTCAGTCCTAAGGAAGTTAAAGTTGATATAGATTTTCACTCTTTATTTCTTTACTACTCCTGTTCTGAGTCCAGAGTTCTCATTTTTATGATAAACAATAGGTAGAATTTAAACTTTAAAGAGGAAAATGAAAATCATAATCATAGAATCAGACAGTGCAGAAGATGCCCTTCGGCACATCAAGTCTGCACCGGCATGCAAGAAACAGCTGACCTCCCACCCAATCCCATTTACCAGAACTTCGCCCATAGACTTGAATGTTATAAAATGGCAAGTGCTCATTCAGATGCTTTTTAAAGAATGTGAGGCAACCCACCTTTATCTAGGCAGCACATTTCAGACAGACAGCACCATAATGAGTGATCTTAATATAAGATAGATTGTACATAAGATACTTTGCTGGCAATATACTAGTCCTGGAATTCACAGGACTGGTACAAACATAGTGCTTTATAGAATGAAAGACTGAAATTTAATCGCAAGTCAAATGTGCCAGAGTTCCATGTCTCCGAAAATACACTGCATTCCATTGGTTCACTGGACGAAGGTGGCACCATCTCAAAATGGTGCATATGTGCCATCAGATAATGTGGGCAAAGGTACTGGCCCCAAAATTCTGATAATTGCATCAGATTTAAAAATGGGAAACTTACTAATTCAGCCTGAGGTCAGTTTTAGCTTGTGTGATTCAAGAATTATTTTCTTAGCTGTCTGGCACAGAAAGGATCTGCACACTTTCAATAGTTTCAGACTGACAAATATTTTTCCCATCATGGGTCTCAGAGCATTGACCGTAAGTTGACTCTCAGCTTTCTGTGTTTATCTTGACAATGAAGGCACACCCAAAACAAAAAGAGAAAATGATGGACACACAAGATAAGAGAAAAGAAGAGCAAGGAGGATATTCTCTTCCTCCAGAGTTTATAGATTATGTTGCTTCTTAGTTTGTCACTGTGGTTCAATAATAATGCACGGAGGAAATTAGGAGTTGTGTGTGTGTGCGTGCGTGCGTGCATGCCTGAGCAATGTGCTTGATTCTCATTTGCCCTTGAAGGGCAATAAATGCTGATCAGTCAGCAATGCCCATATCTCAGAAATGAATTTCAGGTATCATCAGGGGAAAGGAAGCCTTCATGGAGGCTGTTTGTAGTCATAATACTTGTTCTGGATCCTGAATCTGATTTTCCATTGCCAGCAGGAGGGCAGGTCTGATGGCATCTGGTAGATTGGATAGACACCGAGCCCTTGAACGGCTCCTCCCTTTATTCTTCCCAAGGCTTGAATTCAAGTATTCAAACTATCCATATTTAATCCACTGACTGATCTAGGGGCCTCTCTGTGCAGGGTAATAAGGGCAGATATTATAGATGTCAGCACATCCCTGATCACTAATGTCAGATGGAACTTGCTTTTCTGATAGCTTTGGCACTGTGAGACTGACAGAAGATTCCAAGGAAAGGTTGGGAGTTGCTGAAGTGGAAATTGGAAATGGCTTCCAAAGTAGTGGTCATTGCCCCCAAGGTAGTGAAAACACATTCTCAAAACAGAGTGCTATGAGTGAATTACACACTGCTCACAGGTGTGAGGCCTCACTACTTCTAGAATCTTTTGTCTGTTATTTGTTTAGCACCTCCTCCCTTCACTCATGTTTGTTTTCTCACTTGGTTTTAACTTGGGAGTTTCCAGAAACCTGTGCCCTCAAAAGTTAAAGTTGAAAATCTCAGTTAAATTACTGTATTATTATTCAGCTATTCGTACATTTAAACTGGCAACTTGCCTCCCCCAATGGGTTTCTCAACCACAACGGGACATGCTGCAAGTAAAAGCCAAAAGTTAGTGAGCTCTAGCTGGGTCCTTGAGATACTGTCAATTTCAACACTTTTAACCAGCCACCCACTCCCAAATCTACTTGTTCTACTTGACCTTCCCTCTCTCCCCACCCTCCCCTCAGGTGCTTCAACTAGAATCATAGAAACCCTACAGTACAGAAAGAGGCCATTTGGCCCATCGACTCTGTACTGACCACAATCCCACCCAGGCTCTACCTCCATATCCCTACATATTTTATCTACTAATCCCTCTAACCTACACATCTCCGGACAGTAGGGGGACTTTAGTATGGCCAATCAACCTAACCCACACATCTTTGGACTATATGAAGAAACCGGAGCACTCAGAGGAAACCTACACTGACAATGGGAGAATGTACAAACTCCACACAGACAGTGACCCAAGCTGGGAATTGAACCCAGGTCCCTGGAGCTGTGAAGCAGCAGTGCTAACCACTGTGCTATCGTGCCGTCCAAACCGTACTACAGCTATATGTTTAAATAAGCATTGACCATAAAATTCGCTCTTTTAATCTAGCGAAAGAACTGCAATGAGCTCTTAATATCCTGGTCTAAGTCTCAATCAACATCACCAAAAACTGATTCTCTGATCATTAATCAAATTTACTCTATGTTGACAAATCACCTACCATTGCTATTTGGCACACTTACCCACAAAATATTTCAAAAATGATTAATTTGCTGTGAAAATATTTGGATTTCATGACAATATGAAAGATCCCCTACATTAACAACACCTTGCATTTATGTAATACCTTTTAAATAGGAAAATATCTTCAAGCACTTTACAGTAATTAGACAAATGACAGAGCTAAGGAAGGAGTTTTTAGGTGGAGTGATTAAATGCATATTTAACAAATAACAAATGCGTTAGAAGGTTTTAAAGAGGTTTATAAAGAAATTTCAAAATTCAGTTCAACTACTAAAAATATGTTGCAATAAAGAAGTGGGGAATATGTAAGAGGCCAATGTTGTAATGAATACAGTTTGCCTTTCAGAGATTACAGAGATAGGGAGAAACAAAATGGTAGGCTGTCAATGCATGAGGAATAACATTTTAAAATTAAGGCATTGGTGGCCATTGTAGATCAATAAGCACAGCATGAGTGGTACTTGGTGTGAGTGAGAAAACCAAGAGTAGAACTTGGTTGGCTTCAGGTTAATGGAAGGTAGAAGATAAGAAGTTGGCCTGGACACCACTGAAAATGTTGAGTCTCAAAGTAACAAAAACATTGAAGAGGGTTTCAGCAGATGGATGGATCAAGGGACAATGTAACGGAGGAAAGAATAGGTGGTTTTTGCAATGGCAAAGACTTGGATGAGCAGTTCAATTCCAGTCAAATAGGACATTGAGGTTGTGAACAGTCTGGTTCAGCCTGTGACAGTGGCCATGAAGGGGGATGAAATAGGTGGGGAGATGAGAGTTTGAGATAAGATCATTGTGTTCTGATGAAACATCATCCACACTAACCTATCTTTTGATTTCTAAAATATTAATTGATTCACATTGCATTTTCAGCACTTTCTGCTTCATGCCTATGGTTTGAATACCAGGTTTGAATCAAAATTCTGTTTCAAACTGGTTTTCACAAGGTTCTATATAATTTAGCAAAGACATTAATACAGCTGTTGTGTAAACATTTGATTAACAAAGCATGCAAACCTTTGATGGGCAATGTTGGTATCATTGGGTAAGCTCCAATTGATATTAATCATTACTTCAGGTTGAGATTTTTCATGACCTGAGTCTCTCCAATCTAATAAAGTTCAAGAAAGGAATCTTTCATTATAACTGAAGGTCATAGTTAGCTCTCTTTGATATGTCACAATTGATATAATTCAGATTGTGAAAGCCAGGTTATTCAATTTTTTTGGAAGCGCGTATGATTTCTTGGCAACTCAGTTTTAATAAGATTTACAATTATCAAGCTATAAATGATCAGTGAAATTTACAATATGGACATAAGTCTTAATTATAAACGTACTGATTTAGTTTGCTTCCAAATTCATGTTCCCTCCTTTTCCATTTTATTTCTGTTTTAATCCTATGGAATATTTTCAAAACAATAATCTATAATTTTCAGGTTCTAAGCTAAGGTTTCATCTTGTACTTACAGTTACTGGACAGTCTGCCGTGGAGGGCCATGATGTGGCGATGCTGGCATTGGACTGGGGTGGACGGTGTAAGTAGTTTCACAACACCAGGTTAAAATCCAACAGGTTTAGTTGGTATCATAAACTTTTGGAACACTGCTCCTTTATCACCTGATGAAGGAGCAGCACTCAGAAAGCTCATGATATCAAAAAAACTTGTTGACTTTAACCTGGTGTTGTGAGATTTCTTACTGAGCTATGCAGGGAGATCATTATCTGGCCCAGATATGGGCATTTGTTGCTCCAGTTTGTCAATACAGTTTTAAACATGTAGGCCTGAAGTTTTACACGGTTCTACCGAGATTTTGCCGTATCTCTGATGAGATTAAGCAGAACCCACAGGTTTTCCACTGTTTTCAAGATTTCGCACTTTGCCTTGAAAGGAGGAGAACTTCCATGGCTGTGTTGGATTTTTTTTTAAGTTAAGAGTTCCCTTCCTGGAGCCTGAAAGAGGATCCAGCATTCCTCTGGCAACTGCTGTGCCTCCGTTAAGACATACATGAAATCCAGGTATAGCAACTAATCTCAACTCTTGAAGAACTTTCGATTTTCTTTTTCAAAAATCTCTTGCTCAAAGTACCAATCGAGTCATGGTAGAATCTGTATAATCCTCACTCACCCCTCCCTAAATCTGCAATTATCTGAGTTTCTGAACACTTCTAAGCACTGAATGAGTTGCTTTCCCATAACCCTGTAGATCTCAACCAAAAGCCATTCCTTCATTGGCATTAGGGTTTGTTCTTTGGTGATTGCAATGTATTTCCCTATGTAAAGTTAAAACACAACTCTCTTAGTAAAGGATTATTTTTCTTTAACTTTACACACACAGAAAAAAAATCATTTACCTATTTAAGAAAAGTTGACTTTATCAACTGAGGCGTAGATTACAAAATTAGGGAAATCATATTGGAACTGGGATTCCATTCCTGGAGTTGTGTAGAACTTTGGTGAGGCTAAAGCTAGAGTATGTGTGCAGCTCCAATCACCAAATTATAGGAAGGATGTGATTATACTGGAGGGGATGCAGAGGAGATCCATCAGGATGCTGCCTGGGATGAAGCGTTCAAGTTATGAAAAGAAGTTGCATATGCTTGAGTTCTTTTCATTGTAAGAAGTCTCACAATACCAGGTTTATTTGGTAGCAAAAGCCACTAGCTTTCGGAATGCTTCTCTTTTGTCAGTTAAGTGGGAGTTCTGTTCACAAACAAGGCATAAACAGAGCAGAGAAGGCTGAGTGGCAACCTGATCTAGATGTACAAAACTATGACAAACATATTCAAAATAATAATAATAATGCCACTTAACTGTGCCATTTTTCTGCATTATAATAGCATTATTCCTTGGATAGCAATAATCCAGCAAGTTAATGCTGAGTTATGTGAATTCTATAGACCACTATTATGGTAGCTTAGGTTGCAATTTATGTGTCACGTACCATACCTAATTCTCTTTTCTAAGCCATCCTCGCATTTCTTTCCTCTGTTTCATTCACTCCTATCCTTGGAGTAAGATGCAATAAGGTATAATTCCATGCATATAGTTAGCTATCCAGTAAATTAATCCGAGGGCGGCACAGTAGTTAGCACTGCTGCCTCACAGCACCAGAGACCCAGGTTCAATTTGAGCCTCAGGTCACTGTTTGTGCAGAGTTTTCACTTTCTCCCTGTGTCTGTGTAGTCTCCTTCAGGTGCTCCAGTTTCTCCCATAGTCAAAAGATGACTTAGTTAAGTTGATTGGCCATGCTAAATTGCCAATTGGGGTATTAGCAAGGTAAATATGTGGAGTTATGGGGATAGGACACGAGTGGAATTGTGGCCGGTGCAGACCTGATGGGCCAAATGACCTCCTTCTGCACTGTAGGATTCAACGGTTCTATGATTCTAAGTGAGCGATCCAGCAGTGTGTCCTGGTAGGCTATCTGAATAGGGTGGGTAATATACCTGATCTTATGTACTTTCTTGGCATCCAAATTAGTACATGTTTACAAGCAGAAGTACTGAGCATTAATCAGAAGTAGAATCTCTGTCAAATAATTGTTCCTTCCTCGATACTGCCATCCTAAACTTTGCAGTCCAAGGATGTAGAAATCAATACTCAACAAACTCTGTAACATGCAGAGCCAACCAGCCTATTTGACCGGCACCCCCTCTGCCCACTCCCTCAAACATCGACACACATTGGCAATAATGTGTATCATCTACATGGTTCACTGCAGTAACTCAGCAAGGCTCCTTTGACAGCATGTTCCAAAACCACAAGCTCTACCAAATAGAAAACAAAGGCTACCAATGCATGGGAATACCATAACCTGCAAGCCCTTCTCCAAACCACACACCATCCTCACCTATACTGACATTCCCTCACCTTCGCCAGGTCAAAATGCTGGAACTCCCTCTGCAGCACTGTGGGTGTACATACATCAGATGGAATGCAGTTGTTCAAAAAAGTGCTCACCACCTTCTTGAGGGCAATTGGGGATGGGCAACAGCTGCTGAGTTTGCCAACAATGCTAATATCCCATGACAGAATATTAAAAAATAAGAATTTAACCAATGGAATCCTGGCTGGTATATCCAATGTAACATAAACATTTCTGGTCTGCAGAACCCCACCTCATGATGCACCTCTGTCTTAGTTTAGCAGTTTTTAAAAAAATGTATTTTGTACAAACACAATATAAATAGTAGTCTGCCAGTCATCTACTATTTCATTGTCTGTCTGATGATATGGAGAATGCAAAGTTTTTTTAACATGAAAATCAGATTTGGGGACTCTTCCTGTGGGTTGGAAACAGAGTTTACAGGAATGTGACATTGTGTATCTTATATTATCACTGCAGGCCAGCAGAACTACTTTATTTTAAAATATGTCTGGCTCTTATGTCCATGTAGAGTACTTCAAAGAACAACTGCAGCTCTCATCTTGGCTTGTCCCTGACTATATATGCACATCACAAAGTATCAAACTTGTAACTGTCTAAGCAGTTGTCTCTGGGGTCTGTCAGGAAACTGCCTTTGATAAAACCCATTTCTTTTAAAACATGTACAACAAAGGTTTGACCTCTTGTAAATATGGAAGCAAAATAGCATTAATCCCACACAAGTTAAACTTCACAGTGGAGTCCCTCAGTGTAGCAGAACAAAAGCTTACCCCTCTTTTTGTGCCCAGTACTATCTCAGGATCAGCTAACAAATGCTTTTCATGGAATATCATACAGTATAACAGCAAAGAAAAACTTTGCCAGCTTTCACCTTGTAGGTTTTTTCAGGGCAGAAGGTGGAAATGACTTTGTGATTGTACAGCAAGCTCAAGTAACAAATATTACAAAGTATGCTGTTCAATCTGTTAAACAACTGTTTCAAAAAAGAAAACCAAAGCTGCCCTTGGACAGTTCGAGCTCATGGTGACGTTGCTAACTGTGATTGGGGGTTGGACATGGTTTCCAATTATATAAGTTATGATATGCTATAGCATTACATGATTTAAAGTTGTGGATTTTGTTCTTGCCTATAAAATATAAGTTGTTTTAAAACATTGACTATGAAATTGCTAATATACAAATGCTGAATTCACTTAACAAAGAACAAAGAACAAAACAGCACGGGAAACAGGCCCTTTGTCCCAACGAACCCGCGCAGCTACCCCAATGTTTCCACCTCTACCTGTGATCCCTGTCTATGTTTATAGATCTATGGATTAAAAACCAAATTTGAGACAATTTAGGGAGAATTTGTTTTGCCAATTAGCCTAAGAGCACATCTTTGGGATGTGGGAGGAAACCGGAGCACCCGGAGAAAATCCACGCAAGCACGGGGAGAATGCGCAAACTCCCACAGACACAGGCCCAAATCCATGTATCTGCACAGCACAGCGATAGTCACTGAGCTGTCGTGTTGCCCATCAAATGGTCCAGGTCAAGCGTATACTAACGACGTGAAGCATTAGGATACTCTCAAAAGAAATTCAAGAGCAGCCCTCTCACGACCCATCACGTGTATGCCCCTCACGTGTATCCCCAACAAGGTGGACCAAAGCACCTGTAGGATAAAAACAAGTACATCAATATCATCGTCTATTTACACACTTCCCAGGTACTTCCAAGGCTCATGATCCCTATTTTAAATCGGTTTTCTATTCCTCTCCATTCCCTGAATGGAGAGGAATGCCTGAAATTCCTCTCTACATTGCTAAGCATAGGTGACAGCCTATTTATTTTAGAAAATCGAATATCTACAGTGCAGAAGAAGGCAACTTGGCCCATCGGGTCTGTACCGACTCTCCCAAATAGCATTTTTCCCAGGTTCTATCACCATTTACCCCACTAATCCCCCTAACCTATACATCTTTGGACACCAAGGGGCTGTTTAGCAAGACCAATTAACCTAATCTGAATATCTTTAGGCTGTGGGAGGAAACCAGAGTACTGGGAGGAAACCAATGCAAACATGGAGAATATGCAAGCTTGACACATAGACAATCACCCAAGGCTGGAATTGAACCCTGGAGCTATAAGGAGCAATATTAACCATTGTGTTACCATGCCTAAAATGTAGTAGGAAAAATGTAGGACAGACATTCTGAACATTGTATTTCACTAACTCGTGTGGAATTTCAGGGTGATTGTCCTTTAAAATCACAAATAAGATAAGCTGGTATGATATCCAGAAATGCACTGGCCTGTACAATGGTAGAATTGCAATAAACAACTCTGAGGAATCTGCATTTTTGAACTCACTTTGTACGTTTTTGAGGCACAACAGAATCAGCTGGTCTCTGGTGTACTAATCTTCTCCTGCATTGACATTTTTGGAGTCTGCACCCATTGTCCAGAGGCAATTGTTTCGAGAAACACGAGATGCATCCAGACAAGATTGCACTCACATTAGAAATCAATGGCAAGAATGTCTTCTGACATTGTTGCTTCTGAGGTGTGTTGCTATCGAGATAAAGGCAGATACAAGCACAGAGTGTCTTGGGGATACAGACCACATACATGCAAAAGATGGCCTAAGGCATATCTTTACTAGAAATCTGACCACAGGATCTGGGGAGATGGTACAAGAAGCTTTCTCAAGTGACCTGGTATACAGTATGGAAAATATAACCATAGGACTGATGTTCTGCTTGAGAAACGTGAACAGATTTTGGTCTTGGGCTGAGGAGACAGCAGAAGGTTGCTAGTGCCATGCAGCTAAAGTGCTATTAGTAACTCCCTGCAGTTGAGGCTGAGAGAAATCTCACAGCTGCTGTCAGCTCAGTGAAGCAAAAGTGAAGCTGCCTACTTCATGAAGCTGGCCATTGGGGCAAAGGAAAGCCAGTGAGAAGTGGCACTCCATTCAGAAAAGCTAGAGAGCTGGAATCCTGCTGAAAATTAAATGCTGGGGTGGAGCCTTGTGAACTTAATGGATACAGTCTCTGGAGAAGAGATTAAGCAGCTCGGAGTTATTGAGGAAGTCTGAAGTGGAGCTACCACTGAGAAAAATCTGAGGCCAGATCTTCAAGAGTTGAAATCCCTGGTGAGGAAGACAGGGTTTCAAAGCTCAAATAATTACTGATATGGATGGACGCCTGAGAGATATTTGGGACCTGACTTGGTTGTACCAGCCATTTGGTGTGCAGCTTGTGGATTGTGTTTGATGACAGTTTACCTATTAAATCATGTTCACCACAAGTTAATTCTGGATGTAAGAGTATAAAGTAGATAATGCTGACTGTTTGCTTTGCTGATTTGTGTTTGGTTTAAAAAAATGTGATTAAAAATGTAGAATTTTGTGTTTTTATTTTTGTAATAGGTACCTGGGAATTCAAATTCTATTTACAGAGAAAGTTACTGGTTCTTAACCGGGTAGTAACACAACATTAATACAGTCACAAAAGTTTCAGGAAATTATAGCAGTGGTAAGTAATGCCACTCTACTTGCCATGCCATAATTTCCTTATACTTTTACACTGTCTGTTTGTCATTCAAAATATTACTTGGATTCACATTAATTTTCACTCAATTTGCTAGAATGTTGTTGAGTAAAGGTGCTGATAACCTCAAACAATTGCAAAGGTTGTTTCTGGGCTCCATAATGAGCATTACCCTTTTGTCTCACTTCATGCCACTGCCTGTTGTTAATGAATAAAAAGGGCAATGAGTTCTAGCAATTACAGAGCTTGCATGATATAGTGAGTAAAGTTATTTTAAGGTGATGCAGACGAATGTTGCACAGCTTTCTACTCAAAGTCCAAGGCACTTTCATTTTCTTTGACAGTTGTCTGAAATATATAACCATGGCTTGTACAGGGCAACATTGCAAATGCATATAGAGCATCAAAATACTGCCTTTACTGCGAGGATCTTGAAATTGAGAACTTTTTAAAGCAGCAGCAAGACTATAACTGTGTTAAATAATGCTTTTGAATTATCTCCATAGTATCTCACAGTTCAGAAGGATGACATTCAGCCCATTAAATCTGCACCAATTCACTGAAAGAGCATCCACCCAGCCCTTCTCTCTGCATTAACTCATCGCTCTATCGCCATAACGCCATGCATTTACTATGACTAATCCACCTAAACTGCACACAACTTTGGACACTATGTGACAATTTAGCATGGCCAGTCCACGTAACCTACACATCTTTGGGTTGTGGGAGGAAACTAGTGCACCCAGGGGAAACCCACACAGACATGGGGAGAATGTGCAAACTACATCATAGTCGCCCAAAGCTGGAATCAAACTTGGGTCCCTGGCACTGTGAGGCCACCTGTGCCACCCTGGTTTGCTGTGAGTTTCAAATCCAGTACATTTTTGAAAGTGATCAGTGGAGAATTAGAACATAAAATGGTCTAACATACATTTGTCACCAGTATTTGCCTGTTCATCCTACTTCAGTTGTCCTCCAGTTGTCTGTGACTAAATAAGTTTTTTTCCTTCCCTAATATAAGGACACAATGGTAAATGGTGTATTTTTGTTTACATTGAACATACCAGTGATTTATTTCTGAGTTTTGGTGGAGGGTCTCCTGATCTTTGTGCATGAATTCTTCTTGACTGTTCTAACTTACTAATGCTTTCTGAAACATTGCTTTTCTCTCGGGAGACAAAATGTACAGCATTAAATTAACCTTGCCATCAGTATTGGCTTGAGAAAGCATGACGAACATTACAGTTGTTCATTTAGCTGTTCACTTGTGAGTACATTGCACAAGTTAAACAAAAATTTTATCTTGTTCCAATGGATACATATAAATTATTTACCTAATTAGGAATAAATAAAATGTCAAAGTAAGCTGTCAGTTACTCAAAATCTGTGCTCCAGTGCTTGTGTTATCCCTAGGAATTTTTATAGGATTTTTATAGGAACAGTGCTGTCAAACAACTGTAAAGGTAATTAATGCAGGATTGCGTTGTACAAGTAGTGAGAAAAAAATATGCATGTTGATTCACCTGATGCTAAAATCCAAGTCTTAAGCAGCTGCTTGAAATATCTTCTATTGCTTTAAGAAATGATTTTTTCTGAACTTTGGTAATTCTTTTTTGTCCCTGTGAAGAACTTGTCTCAAGATGATGGCTAGAGTTCTCCCCAAAAAATTCTAAATGCCAAATTTGTGTGAAAACTGGAGTAATTCATGCTGTTTTTCAGTGGGAGTTGAGAGAAGAATCTCCCACACTCTGTGCACTGCAGAGGTCATTAGCCTGTATATCATTATAAATCAGTGGAGGCCAGTAGTGTAGCACTGAGCTGGTCTGCACACGCACCGATCTGTCAGTGCTGAGTTTGGCACATATGTAGTAGACCTGCACTACTGACCTCCCGATTGCTGTAAGAAGTCTGACAACACCAGGTTTAAGTCCAACCGATTTATTTGATAGTAAACTCACAAGCTTTCGAGGTGTTTCGACCTCCTCTGTTGTCAGGCTTCTTACTGTGTTTACCCCAGTCCAACGCCAGCATCTCTACATCATGACTCCCGATTCCTGGCCAGCTCAATCGCTGGCCTGCCACAGCAATCCCCACATCGCCAGCCCTTCGCCACCCCAAGGCCTGACTGCTGGTCCCCCTTCCATTTCCAGGGCCAGCCCTGAACCCCCTCCTGGTCCACTCAATCTCCAGCCCTCCCTCCAAAGCCCTATTCACCTTCTCACTCCTCCTCCTGCAATCCTGATTCCTCCCTCCTCCCTGTCCCAATGCCTGCCCAGCAGTCCCTACCCTCCTAGCAAGCTGACTTATCCCCATTCCACCCAGCCTACCCCAATCACTGGCCACCTTCCTATGCTGTCTGCAAAGTGGTAGGGGCACTCCCCATCCCCACTGATTGCCCAACCAGGCCTCACCCTTTGCCATACTCGATGGACAATGCCAAGAAGCCCCTTGGACATTGGCACTTTGTCCTTTGTGCAGAGCAAGGGGCACTGGCTGGCACTACCAAGGTGCCAATGCCCAGCTGGCACCTCCCTGCTGCCTAACCCTCTGAAGAGTCCGATTGCCCTCCCTTCACTCCAGCAGGGCTGGGCCACTTGTCCCCCATTGGTAGGAAGCTACTGTAATCTCCAATGGAGTGAATCACTCTGACGAGGGGGAGATGCTTGTGGGCCTAGAGACTTCTGTCCTGGGCCCACTAATTACATTTAAATTATATTAAAATGGCTTTTTAATTGGTATTGGCATCTCCCACTGATCTCCAGTGCACAGCTAGCACCTCAGAAATCCAGCACTAGGAGACGCTATCAGGGTGGGAACGCATGCACAAATTCTACACATCAGCTGCCAGAGATTCTCCTGGCCAATTTCCAGCTAATGTTTTAGGGCAGAGGGTAGGAGAATCACCCCTAATGTTTCACATACAGAATATGAGCACATTTCAAAAACAAAAAGGACATTAGATTCAACAAGGTTGCACCAAAATCCTCTTGGGAATTTGCTGATGCTGTTGAGAGGGTATAAACTGCAGTGGCATGGAGATGGGAACCTTAGTGAGGAGCCACAAGAGAGGGAAACAAAGATAGAAGTGAAAGACAGAAGATTAGATAGAAAAAGTGGAAGGCAGCAAATGGGATTACGGAACAAAAAAAAATGTATAAAAATGTTAAAAAAGTAAGCCTAAAGACATTGAATGCATGGAGCATTTGAAATATGGTAGACAAATTAAGAAAGTAAGTTGGTCTACATCGGTATGATATGGTTGTGATTATGGAGCCATGGCTACAGGATACCCAAGGCTGAGAACTGAATATCCAAGTGTACTTGACATTTAGGAAGGACAGGCAAAAAGAATGTAACAAGGGTGCTTTGAGTAATCATGGGTGATATTAAATTGCAAGAATTCTTGGACTATGTATGGAATGTTTTATTAAACCAGCATATTGAAGAATCAGCTAAGATTTGTGCTATCCTAGATTTTGTATTATACAATAAGAAAAGGTTAATTAATCATTTTTTATTACAGTGTCCTTCAGGACAGAGTGATCATAATATGATAGAATTCTTCATTAGGATGGAAAATAGAAACATAGAAACTAGAAGCAGGAGAAGGCTATTCGGCCGTTGAAGCCTGTTCCACCGTTAATTGTGATAATGGCTGATCATCAAATTCAATATATTCCATCGCAAAATAGCCCAATCCTGCATCTAGTTTCTCTGTTTCTATTTTCCATGAAGAAATGAAGTCTGATCTGAAACTAGGGTCCTAAATCTAAACAAAGGAAATTACAACGGTGTGAGGTGGGTGTTGACTAATACAGATTGATGAAATTAATTACGAGGCATGAAAATGATTAAGCAATGACTAATGTTTAAGGAACAAATTTATTCATTACAACAGTTATACATTCCTTTCTAGTGCAAAAACACAACAAAAAAAGCAAACCAATTATGTCTTATAAAATAAATTAAGGTTAGTATTAGATCCAAAGCAGAGTCATATGAAGTTGTTCAAAAAAGTGGCATGTCTGAAGATTAGGAGCAATTCCGAATTCAGAAAAGAAGGACCAAGAGATTGATTAAGAAGGAAAAATAGAGTATGGACGTAGACATATGGCATAAAAATAGAGTGTAAAATCTTCTGTAACTACATAAAAGGCATGACAAAAAGTCTTGAATGTAACCCAATCCATCACTCAAACTAGCCTTCCATCCATTGACTCTCTGCCTATACTTCCCACTGTCTCAGCAAAGCAGCCAGTATAATTAAGGAGCCTACACAACCTAGACATTCTCTTTTCCACCACCTCCTTTTGGGAAAAAGATACAAAATCTGAGGTCACGGACCAACAGACTCAAGAACAGCTTCTTCTCTGCTGTTGTCCAACTTTTGAATGGAATTACCTTGCATTAAGTTGATCTTTCTCTACACCCTAGCTATTACATTCTGCACTCTCTCATTTCCTTCTTTATGAATAGTAAGTTTTGTCTGTATAGCGTGCAAGAAATAATACTTTTACTGCATACTAGTACATGTGACAATAATAGATCAAATCAAATAAAAAAGAAAACAATTAGTGACAATAAACTCAGGTCCATTACAGTCTGAAACGTGACCATTTATAATTAGGAATTATAGAATTAGGAAATAGCAGAGAAATTAAACAACTATTTTCATCACGTCTTTATGGAAGAAAAGACAAATAACTTTCCAGAAATGCTAAGGAATCAAGGGTCTACTGAGAAGTAGGAATTGAAATAAATTAGTATTAGTAAAAAAGTAGAGCAGGAGAAATTTATGGGATTGAACGTCAATAAATCCCCAGGGCCTGATAATCCACTCCCCTGAGTACTACTGGACGTGGCTGTGGAAATAGTGCATATGCTGGTTGTCATCTTCCATCATTATATAGATTCTGGAACAGTCCTGGCAGATTGGAGAGTGGCAAATGTGACTCCACTATTTGAAAAAGGAGGGAGAGAGAAATCAGAGAATGACAGGTTGGTTAATCTAACATCAATAGTTGGAAAAATTCTGGAATCTTTTATAAAGGATACAATAATAGGGCATTTAGAGAATATCAACAGGATTAAACAAAGTCATCATGGATTTATGCAAGAAAAATCCTGTTTGACAGACCTACTGGAAATTTTTGAGGACATAATTAGTGGAATATATAAGGATGAACCAATGGATATACTGTATTTGGATTTTAATAAAGATGCACGTAAGAGATGACTGCACATGGAATTGGGGGTAGTATATTGGATTGGACTTGAATTAATCAATAGACAGGAAATAGAGAATACGTAAAATGGGTCTTTTTTGAAGTGGCATGTGATGACTAGTGGAATTCCACAGGGATCAGTTTTTGGGTCCAGCAAGTACAATATACATCAATGATTTGGAATCAAATGTGTTATTCCCAAATTTGTCGATGACACAACATTTGGTAGGAAGTTGAGTGATGAGGAAGATGTTAAGAAGCTGCAAGTCATTTAGACAAATTGAATGAATGGACAAATATGTGGTAGATGCAGTAGAATGTGAATTAGAGTGAAATCATCCACTTTGGACAGAAAAACAGAATGGCAAACTATTTATTTAAATTGTCAGAAATTGGGAAATGGTGACATATAAAGGGATTTGGGTGTCCTTGTACACTAATCACTGAAAGCAAGCATACAGTTATAGCAAGCAGTTCATCACAATAAATAATGTGCTGGCTTTCATTGCAGAGGATTTGAGTACAGGAGCTAGGACATCTTACTGCAACTGTGCAGGGCTTTGCTGAGGCCAATCTGCAGTATCGTGTACAGTTGTGGGCTCCTTATCAAAGAAAAAAATATACTTGCCATAGAGGGAGTGCTCTGAAGATTCACTAGAGTGATCCCTGAGTTGGTAAGATTGTAATATAAAAGATTGGATGAAGTGGACTTTTATTCAACAGACTGGATGCAGGAATGATATTTCCTCTGGCTTGGGGACCTAGAAGGAATCACAGTCTCAGGATATGGGATAGATCATTCAGCTGAGATGTGGAGAAACACCTTCACTCTGAGCTGGTGAATCTGTGGAATTTTAAAATATATATGGTCGTGGAGGCCAAATCACTGAATGTTTTTAAAAAGCAAGTGGATTATTTTCTAGGCACTAATAGCTTCAGAGGCTATGGGAAGAGTGCGGGAGAATGGCTTTGAAATAAAAGATTAGCCATGAGCATATTGAATAGCACAGCAGGATCGAAGGGCCGAATTTCCTATTCTTATTTGCGATATCTCTATATTTGTATTAACAAATCCAAACATTCCGTTTGCACAACAAACTCAACAAGCTGCTGTTTCACTACATCCCTCGGTACTTTCTCATTTTAAAAAAAATCATCAGAGTAGAAATTGACTCATAACGCATGATTCCTGCACCTGAAGAAAGTGGTTGAGGGATCATTCACGATTGATGTGGGGTCTCAATGTAATAATAGTTATGAGTCTCCATGCAGCTTGACGATCCAACCAGTTTCAATTTTGTCTTCGGCTTAGAAGTTTCTTCTGCCTACACATCAAGGCAAGTAAAAATTTAAACACCCACATTATTTTCGAAGACCGGCAAAAATTCCTTCAGGGCAGTAATCTGTGATCAAGTTTTTCATGAACTTTGCAAAAGGAACCTAAAGTATCTGCAGGGCCTCTCTTTGCATATTTATGTTACTCCAACGCAGTTTCCTGCTGATTACAAGTGTGCCTAAAAATGAGGACCAGTATGGTATTCGGCAGGTCACCTTTGAAAATCAGATGTAGGATCAAATGCCCAGAAATTGGTAACATAAAAATTGATGCAATATATATTAATTTCTCCCATATCTAATTTTCTCTTGAAATTATTTTTATTCCATCATCATGCATTGTCACATGTGTTAAAATCTCTTTTCTACAACCAGATTCCCAATGCCAATTGTCAGCAGTAACATTTGTGACCTGCGGAATTGGGGACTTTGTGTCTGGTATGTTATGTGATCTGGAACACCTTAATTTTGTATGTTTCTGGTAAATGCATGGCAGACTTGTCATGATTTGCTACAGTCAGGTTATATTTAACTTTCAGCTAGCCATTCAAACTACATGGAATTTTTACTGCAAATTTAATGAGCACCCTTAATTAAAGTAGGCAAATTGTAGGAGAATGAAGCTTTAATAAAGACCGATGTTAATACAGTGACTGCTCATTATTACAGACTCATGGGACTGGCAATCCAGCTGAATTGATTATGGATAATTCATGAAAACTATGAATTTTCATGTGTGATTTTACATGAACATGCACAAAAGACAACTTGTATGGTTCATGGTTTTTCCTATATATTTCAATCAATATTAATGACATTTTGTCAGCTCATAGGCAGAATTCAAGTGTGCAATTTATCAAAATCCATAATATCTGAAACAAGCTGACTTTATCCAACCTGAGTGTGTCAGTAAACATCCATGAGCTACCTTGATCCAGAAAATAATAGACCATGCACTTTTGTGAATGTTCTTGTCAATGCAGCAATAGTTCTTGAACTCTTCATGACCCTAAGAAAAAAATCCAGAATGAAAAAATGTGCTATTACACTCTACCCTCATTATAAGGCTTTCAGTTCTGAAACCATTTCTGTTATAAACCTACTGGACCTTGGCTAGTGACCTTTTAGAGTTGTATGCTATATTATATTATGGGATATTCACTATAGAATGCATTATCAGGTGTAAAATGCTTACCTCCCAAGGATAGAGTTGTAATGAGAATGGTGCACTTTTCTTAATTATAAATAATTTATGTGGCAAAGCATTTTATGGAAAATCAACATAAAAAGCTTACCTTCATTTGAGATATACTAGGCTTATGAATCTTTTCTTAAAAGAGCATCTTTGGGAAACAAAATGTCAATTTTCAGAATTACTGGAAATTTTAATGTTTACTGCAGAATTGCACAAACTTTAAATGAATACTTATTAACATCAGTTCTCATTCTTCTCTGTGGAGTAAGCCTGCTATAATAATATTGATACAAGTGTCACAGAACAGGAGTAATGGGTTAATACATCTGATTCTTTTACGTTATAGAAATATTTCATGGAAGTTTAAATCAGTAAGGATATTTCCACTCAAGTAATAAAAATAATATGAGTTAAGAATACCTCAGCTTTTAGAACTATTTTGTTAACTTTCTGAAATTTAAAAAATAAATGTGCTGGAAATAGCAGGAGCATCAGCATCTGGAATGAGAAAGAACAAGTTAGTGATTCTAAAAGAGACCCTTCCTTAGAACTCAGTGATGTAGAAGGTTCTTCCTTCAAAACAGTGACGACTTTCTTTTTCTGATGGACCTGGTGTATATTTTCAATTCTCTCTTCTTTTATGATAGGTTTGTGGTATTTTTGGTCATTTTACCTATTGCAGGAACTTGACTCTCGTTAAGTCCGTTCCTTTAATTGAATACTGACTTTATAAAGTCTACCTGCACCTCCAATCTGATTTGCAACTCCCAACCTTTTACAATTGAGTCATATTAATATGACAAAAAGCTATTTAAAAATTAAGTGAAGAAATGTAAGATCCATCCTTTTATTGTGGGAATAAAAGGTGGTCTAAATGCTGCACGTTCAAAACACTTTAGAAAAAAATAAACCTGATGGAGTTTTATTCTCACACAGTGATTATAGATAATCATTAAGTGTGGCACCGTGGCACAGTGGTTAGCACTGCTGCCTCACAGTGCCAGAGACCTGGGTTTGATTTTGGCCTTGGGTCACTGTTTGTGAGGACCCTGCACTTTCTCCCCGTATCTGTGTGGGTTTCCTTCCACAGTGCAAAGATGCACAAGTTAGGTTGATTTGCCATGATAAACTGACACTAGTGTCAGAGCTTATCAGGCTCAATATATGGGGTTATGGGAATAGAACCTGGGTGGGATTATGGTTGGTGCAGGCTTGATGGTCCAAATAGCCTCCTTTTGCACTGTAGAGATTCTATGATAATGACTTTGGTTTAATGAATAGGTTTTATGTTTCAAGACCACTATTGTTTCTATCATAGTTGAGATGATAACTTGTCCTAAAATGTGCTTTTAGAAGCTTTTTTTAAAAAAAATCATGGAATCAATAGCCGAAAACTTAGTTCTATGTTTTTTAAGTTCTTGTTTACTTTAAAGATTATTTCATGGTCAAAAAAAGTGGTAATTCGGAATCAGCTATACTTTAGTCTGGATTTATTTTCTAATTCTTACAAGAATTCTACCAAAGACACTGAGCAATTTGCCAAAAATCTGATTAAGAAATGCTAAATTTTCATCTCACAACTCCCAGTTGTGGCAGTTTTGTTTTGACAGGTACAGAAAAGTTGCTGGCCCCTAGTACAGACATCTGAGGAAGTCCAGCATCTAAAACCAACAGCATAGAAGCCTTCCATGCTCTATATTTGCCATTTAGGAAGATCAGCAGGATAGTAGTAAAATCCAGCTGAAATTATAGTAATAAAAGTAAATATAAGTATGACCACTCCAGTTCAGAAATCTGAAATTCAGAAACTTTTTGAACAGATGTTAGCAACTCCCATTCGTTGTTCAAATGAAGAAGGCATTGACTTACCTAATCGTCAGAGTGAAGAAAAAGAAATGGCACATAATAGAGAGAAGTGGTGACCATGTAATATGGAGAAAACACAGTACAAGGTTAAAATAGTAATCAGTGTCTTTCTCTATGATGTCTTTGTCCATCTTTGTTGCTCACCATCACCGTCAGCACCCATAAGTATGTCCTATCCCACCAACAAGACTGATCCATCAGAGGTGGCAACACAATGGTATGTAGTTGAGCTGAACCAAATGATGTGCATGTTAGGTAGATTGGCCATGCTAAATTGCTCCTTTGTGTCCAAAGATGTGTAGGTTGGATGGATTAGCCATGATAAATACCAGGGTTATGAGGATAGGGAGGAAGGGAAAGCCTGGGTGGGATGCCCTTCTGGAGAGTCAGTGCAGACTTAATGAGCCAAATGGTCTCTTTTTGCGCTGTAAGAATTTTATAGTTCTCTGGTTCAATGTGAGTAACCTGAGAGTCCTTAACATTGACTCAAGATCCCTTGAAATTTCATGACAAGAAAATCTCCTGTTAGTTACTATCAATCATTCTCCCTCACACGGTCTACAGCAACTCAGGAAAGCTGATCATCATCATTGTTTATAGGGCAATTAGGAATGAACAATAAATGCTGGCTTAGCCATTGATACGCAAACTTCATGAAAGAATAAACTAAAATCTACTTCCCCATCTATTTTTATCTCTTATTTAGTCTCTTTCTCAATTTCTTTGCTAGTCCTGCTTTCTATCGGTTTCTGTGTCAGTCTCTCTCTCTTTCTCTTAGATGGAGTCTATTTGTCCATCTCTTTTTCAGAGTGGAAACATGGATAATATAGCATTTGAATCACTAAAACAATACTTATTACTGCTCCAGTACATTCTATTACAGGTTTTATATTTCAGGGTAAACATTTGTATCTTATGGCATTTTCCAGCTCAAACACTTGTAGTTTGGCATTCTTACACATTCTATAATCTAGAAAGTTGCAAAATCCAAAAATGACTTTGTTCCAAGCATTCTGAACTGGAGGGGTTATAATGTAGTATCAATGTGTAATAAGACCAAGAATAAAAGTAATAAAGAGAGACTAACTTCAGGAAGAAGGGTCTGTAACTGTCTCTTCTCTTCATAGATACTGCTGCTTATTTGTAACATTTCCATTTTCTTCATTCAGCAAAAAATTACTTGACTTTGATGTTTTAAAATTAGTTAGTATAAAATTGATTGACAATCTGGTTTACTCTTAAAAATGCCATCTGAAGTTGCCAAGCAAGCCACTTAGCTCAAGGGCAATTAGGGATGGGCAATAAATGCTGCCCCAGCCAGCGACACCCACACCCATAGAATCATAGAAGTTTACACTGACATTTATCCCACTCAGGATCTATCCTGTAACTACATGTATTTACTTTGCTAATTCCCCTGACACTAAGGACAATTTAGCATGGCCAAACAATCCAACCTGCATATCTTTGGACTATCAGAGGAAATCAGAGCATCCAGAGGAAACCCACGCAGACATGAGGAGAATGTGCAAACTCCATACAGACTGTCACACGAGGTCAGAATTGAACCCAGGTCCCTGGCACTATAGTGCCGCTCACTGGGCCACCATGCCACTCTTTGAATGATTTATTTTAAAATTGGGCATGATTTGATTAGCAACTGAGGTAAATTGAATTGCAACTCAATTCACTAGGTTAACCATTTTAGAACATGTAGTTTGACAAAGTGTTGGATATGATATGGGATTTGTTTTGCAACAGCAGGAAGTATGCCCTTCAGGAGCAGATAAGATTTGTAGAACTGTCAATCTGTCAAATTATTTAAATTCCCGGCCCTTAAAAAATTGAAAAAAATGACATCTATTTCACTGAGTGTTGGTCATTGGCCTATCAGTTACAATAGCTGTTTGTTGACATATCCCAAACACTTACATACTTACGTCAATATTAATGTTTGTGTGTTTTCCACAATCTATCATTAGCTCATTAGAGGATTCGAATTTTACAATTTGATTAACAGCTTTAAGTGTTTAACAAAATATTAGCTATAATTGATAATGCTTTGTTGTTTTAAAATGAATCAAGTTCTTTAAGGGATTTACCTATTTTGGGCTTTCATGAATGGAGTTTTTTTTTTGCTATAGTTAAATCTATAATAAATATTTGAACAATTATCTTATTTCATCACCATATGGTTGCTGTGGTCTGCCCACAGTAGATACTGGATGGATTGGTATGGAGGGGGTAAGGGCAAAGTGTGGTGTGGCATTGGTTGACATGAGGTGCATTAAGTTGGCATGAGATCTGTAGATGGCCTTGGGTATGGGTGGAGTCAGAGATTTACATTATGTTGGCATAGGGTTCATGTGATAGATATGCGAGGTGGATGATTATCTTACCCTATCTGCCTCAGTAGTGAAAAGACAGTCCATTGATTTTTGTGGAACTGGACCCACGTTCGGCCAAATTGGGTACAGACAGTAGGTTCCTTTCCCTAAAGGTTGGAAATGAACCATTAGGACATGACTATAAACGGATAGCTTCATAATCACTTTTATAGATAACAACTTTTTATTTCAAACTATGCATCTTCTATGTCACAATCTAGCTTGCATTCTCTGAATTACTAGACCAAGTTATTAGATTAGTACTTGGCCATTGATGATTGAAAATTTTTAAATATTTTTTAAAAAATACAAGACAATCTGCAGGAAATATTATCAGTCTTGCGCTAGTAACTAAAACTGACTTTTATATCCATCACAGAACACTTTCAATATTTAAATCAACTCACTAATCCACATTTTTCATTTATAACAGTTTGTGAGAAGGATACTTTTCGTCTTCATTCTTAGAAAGCCTTGATGAGCAGGCTATTAGGAATTGGTTTCACTTCACATCTCTTACAATAGTTTTTAGGCTACAGGCTTTCACTGCACATTAACCCAGCCAATCAGATTAGTTGATTCAATCAATCTATCTACAAATGTCTCACAGCACATCAATTGTTTTTTGCTTGGAGAATGCCAATAGATGTACAACCATCTCGCACTGCAGTGCACTTTGTGTTTCAATCCGTGCATCATCCATTATATCTAATAGGTTAACATCTTTAAGTTAATCGCACTATATGCTGTTAGATAAATCCCATTTTACAGTGCAGTTTACTCTTAACTGTCCTCTGAAATGTTCAGTTTCAAGGGCAATTAGGGGTGGCATACAAATGCTTAGCAATGCCACATCCTGTGAAAGAATTTTTTAAAAACTGTTACCTGCACACTGCTGAATTTGATCATTTAAAAGTTCTGAGCTTATTATGCGACATCGTGAGATTTTGTAACTTTATTAACAAACATTTAATTTTCTGCAATTTTGTTTTGAAATGCTTTAAGCTGACATCTTGTGCAATGCTCTTTCTAACTTGAATGCTGGAAAAGATTATTTTTATGCAGAATCATAGAATTCCCTACAGTGCAGAAAGAGGCTACTTATCCCATGAAACCTACACTGACAACAATCCAAGCCTTATCACCACAACTACACATATTTACCTTGCTAATCTTCTTGACACTAAGGAGCAATTTACCATGGCCAACCAACTTAACCTGCATATCTTTGGCTGTGGGAATATGATTCCTTTTAAGAATTCTACATTTTTTTTCTCCAATATCAAATGCTTCCCCTCAAACTGTCTATTTTACCATTCCATCTCATCCTCTACCCACATGAGTAAAGATCTCATGGATTTCTTTGTCACAGGTGAAGTTGATCCATTTGGATGCAAAGCAATTTCACCAATTAAACATTTGGAAAATGGAAGAAATTGTCCCTATTCCTTGCAATAATTATTGATTCTCCATTCTCATTTGTCCCACCACAGCTGTCAACAAGAATGGAGAATTTGATACTCAGCCAAATCTCCATTCACAGCAGCAGGACCAGATAATCCCAGCCCTGGACGAGGTTGCGTAATCTTTATCCCCAAAATCAGTTCCATCACCTTGTCAGAATCCATATTCTATAACATTTCTTCCCTTGCCCCTGCCTCTGCCTTCTGTCGCCCAAACCCTTAGCCAGAATGTTGTCACCTTCAGATGGCACAGTTTCACTGCTCTTCTGGCATTGGTAGCCATACCTTCAGTCGCCTGAACCTTACACTTTAGAATTATCTATCCTCACATTTTCTTTTGTCAACCTTCATCTGGGTCGGCTCACACTCCTGTGAAGAACCTTGGAATGATTTTCTCTTGTAAAGGGACTACTTGTGTTCCAACTGTTGAAACCTAGTGAATTGAAGTGAAATTATGTTAAATGATGGTACATGATTGAGGAGACATTTTTGAACATAATATGCAGCTCCTTAATCCTTTGCAAATAAATGATGCTGGATGTTACTTCCCTGGCTCCATATAATCTGCACCAGTAATTGTACAGTGAGTTGGAGAATACTTGACTTCCTTAATAGCTTTCGCTTAAAGAAGTTCTTTTGTATGATGGTTAGCAAAGTTGAATTAGTAGAACAAGATAAATAAACAATATTTATAGCACATTTTACAATCTGAAAGCATGACCAAAGTGCTTTATAGCCAAATAGATACTTCTTGAAGTGTTGTTAATACCATAAAATATCTGGAATTAAGAATCTACTGATGACCATGAAACCATTGTGGATTGTCCAGAAAATCCATCTGTTCAGTAATGTCCTTTAGAGGAGTAAATCTGCCGCCCTTGTGACTTCAAAGTCACAGCAATATTGTTAACTCTTATTTGCCCTTGGGCAAGTAGGGATGAGTAAGAGATGCTAGCAAAGTCAATGATACCTATGTTGCACAAATGAATACAAAAATAATTTGTGGAGAAGCTTTGGGCCACATGTCACATTGCTCTTTTTGGTAGAGGAATGCTAACATTGATCCAAAATTAATTTGTCGAAATAAAAATTATCAAAATAAACTATTGGATTTGTTGAAATGAGAGAAAGATGTATTCTTCCCAATCTCAAAAGTTAGATTTTCCAATCTGACCTGCCTCAGGACCAGAAATTCCCACCCGGGGTAAACAGCCCTTTCAATGATCCATTAAGTTGTCCTTTCTGCTTGTAACCATTCCCATGGCAGGTGAGATCAGAAAATTTATCCCTGTATTTTTTTCCCTTTGGTTTCAATATTCACTTAGGGCAGTAAAATTCACTAACCAAGTGCAATTTTGGAAATGGAACAATACAGTCTCTGGAGCATTGTGGATTGGAATTATAAATTGTTCTCAAATATCAAACAATATAAAAGATGTTTTCTGAGGGGACAAAAAACTTCATTTGCTCGTAGTAAATTCACTTGAAAAAACCTTTGGAAGCCATATCGAAGGCATACTGCAGAGGATTCTTCTGAAGGTTCTTTGTTAACCAGGGACGCATGTTCTGAGTTATGGTTTTTATCACACGTGTGCACTCCCTGAACCAGTATTTTTTTTAAATGCACCAATTTTTGACTGCCAAAGATTCATGACACCTCAGCTGATGAATGCAGGTGCTAACATGTTGCGACAGACAATAATGGCCGTCTTTCAACCCTTCATGCTCAACCAGCTTAACTGAACAAATCCCCTGCTCCCCATTGCTATAGCAACACGCACAAGCAACAATTGTCACGTGAGTGCATCACGAAGCAGTTTGCTACAACAGCATGTCGACTGACCAAAGAAAAATATTTTCTTTGGTACTTCACAGTACATACCTGAGGTGAAAATGACAGACATAACAGGATTTGGTTTGGTGTGTAAAGAGCATCCCCATTGTCCCTAACTTGATAGACTTAGAAAGTATGATTATTGCTCCATTGTTTTTTTTAGCACATAATATACTTTCATGTATCCAACTCATGTGTCCATATCCAACACCTTTATAAAGTATGAATATCTGCTCAAAGACTGGGTTTATTAAGCATATTGTAATTATCTGGCCATCTGATTATAACCTCTTAGCCACTAAATGTATTTATCTAAAATGCCTCTCATTTTTGATTATCATTGAAAATAATTCTACTTTTCATTTTTAAGTCTTCCCTTTTATCTCAGTAATTCCAAAGCTCCTGCTGTGAGCCTCGACACTGCCACTTACAGTGAAAAACTCTCCCAAATGGGTCAAATTGTACAAAGGCACATAATTTATTGTAAAATGGCACACTTTTTTTTTCCTTGCTTGGAAATTTTGCTGAGATGGTAACAAGCTTCCTATTTCTTTATTTTGTTTTAATTTTCAGAGCCAATAACTATGGTCAGATTGGGATAGGCAGCAGGGAAGAGACCTTTGTTCCGAGGTTGATTGAAGAACTTGAGAGCGTCTGCAAAATAGCATGTGGCGCTAACCACAATCTGGCTGTGACAGGTAAATGGGCCATACAAAAAAGACAAATTACCTGGTCATTTACTGAATTGTATATATGTTGCACCTTGAGTTTGAAGACTGTACACATTGAGGAGTTTGTTTTGTAAAATGGAGAGCTTTGCAGTACAGACTCTTTTCCGCAGTGCGATCATTAGGAACTGTGCTGTACAATTTATTTGTACATTTTAGTGCTTGGCCTTTTGGATTTGAAAGTGATTTGAATTTTTTTCCTCAGAAATTAGTTGAACTTGGCTAGCATTGTGATTGGAATGTTATAGGTCTAATTTAATCATTGTTTTCAAAATCCACATACAGTGCTGTCATATATCTGCCAATGTCTTTATAAGCAGTTAGGCAAGTGTTGCAATCTCATCATGCAGCAAAACAAAAATAACCTAATACCAGAAAAAACTTGCAAGTTCATGTTACCATCAATTTTTACACTTAATCTTGCATTTTTTTAATAGTTTTAGAATACAGAATAACTAAAACTGTACAGGTTAACAGTGCCATTAAAATGTCAACCAAGCATCAGCATTTATTTCCAGAATGTTCACCATGAGAAGTAAAGAAGTTATGCTAAACTTGTATCAAACCTTGATCAAACCACAGTTAGAACATTGCATGCAATTCTGATTACCACATTGCATAAATGATATTTAACTAGGCTTCCTTGAATTAAGATAGCATAAGTTTATTGATGACTAAAAAGGTAAGGAGAAATGGCAAAACAGATGTATCTACATTCATACAGATTAGAAGTAAAAATTGAATCCAATAGTAAATAAAAAGTTACACAGAACACTGTCTTGATGTTGTTGATTGGCATTGCAGCTGTTATGGATTGGTTTCAGAAAATTGATTTCTACAAGCGAATAGCTGATTGTTCAGTATCGGGTTGTGTGGTTCGATAGTGATTTCAATTTTTTTTCTAGCTGTGATCCTTTGGCTGGCCGTTTGACTTCCACAATCAGACAGAGAGTTTTAGATTTTCCATGCAAAACTTGGTTATTGTTGCAGGGGTTCTGTTTTAATCAGTGTATCCCACAACTTCAGTATGGATAACCTCCAGCTGTTTTATCACACAAACTGACAGACACCAGCAAACTGAGGGTGTATATTCCAACTGGAGACCCAAACACGCTAGTCTCAGTTAGGTAATTATATCCAGGGTCTTTGGATGAGATAGCCATTATGTTGCTTTATCATAACCAGAGATAATAATCAGTCTTTGGATGCTTTTTACAAGTACCCTGTCTGGAAACACAAAGAGGGGTTCCATTGTTCCTTCGAGAAACACCCTGCAGCCATTCCTGGCAAAGTAAGAAGTCTGACAACACCAGGTTAAAATCCAACAGATTTATTTGGTAGTGACTAGCAGTCCATTCTCAGCCACGTTTGGGATTTGTGTCCATTTTGAAATATAAAACTTAGGTCTTTTAATGTTTCAAAGTTGAAGCAACACAATAGATGGGATGGTGATGTTGTTAAGTCTTGTTGAGGGAGGACACGTTGATGTGTGTTCCGCACAACTGAATGTGTGAGATCCATGAAGAGAGTAACTATTCCAGTACATGATGAGAGTTGGATGGTGAAGGGAGCTGAGAGAGGATTTGCCCTGGCCTTTAAATATGGTACTGGGCCTTTGGACCCACAAGCTGACAGTGACAGCAGCGTAAATCAGCTGGTAGCCCAACAGGTGGCTCAGAGGGGAATTTCCTTGTGCCTGATTAATGAATCTGACACAGGATCCCACCACTCTGACCTGTACAAAGACATCACTGGACCTAGCAGCCAACACACTTAGGCTCAAAATGGGAGAATTCACCCCATCAAGATACTGGAGAGGTGCAAAAAAGATTTACAAGGATGATGTGAGGGTTGCATGGGATTACCTATCAGAAGGGTAGAGGACTGAATAATAACCTAATAGAGGTGTTTAAAATTATGAATGATTTTATGAAAATCGGGAAGGTGAAATCCTGGAGCATTGCAGATAATCCACAATGGTTTCCAGTCTTATTGAAAGAGAACTTGTTTGTTACTGTCTTAAGTGTGACAGCTGTTGGTAGTTTATTAATATTAGTTTGTTGGCTTGTAGTCATTGTGAGTTGATTGTAATCCTACAAGATATGGTCTCGGGTAATGCACAATGCATGCTAGTGCTTGAAAATGTGTTTATATTAGGCTATTATTTATGTATTTACTATTGAGAAATTATAATGTGTTTTGATTGAAATATATTTGGATGTAACCCTGAAGGAATAGCCCTAGTGGTTTAGATGTGGTAGGTCGAAATCCAAGAAGGTGAAACCTACAGATAATGTATTTTGGTTTGTATTTGTGAATTGTTTAAATAAAAATATTCAGGCACACTGGAAAAAAGGCGGGTGGCACGGTGATTAGTATTATTGCCTCATAGCACCAAAGATCCAGGTTTGATTCCTGGCTTGGGTCTGTGTGGAGTTAGCTCATTCTCCCTGTGCCTGTGCGGGTTTTCTCTGGGTGTTCCGGTTTCCTCCCACAGTCCAAAGACAGGTTAGGTGGATTGGCCATGCTAAATTACCACTTAGTGTCAGAGGGATTTGAAGAATAAATACATGAGGTTATGGCAATAGGGACTGAGTGTGATTGTTGTTGATGCAGACTTGATGGGCTGAATGGTCTCTTTTTGTACTGTAGGGATTCTATGATTTTCGTGGACAGAGAGAATGGACCTGATTTTACCATCAAGTTGTGCCCATTTTCAGCGTGAAAACTTGGTAAAGTCAGGCGTGAGGCGAGTAGCATAATCCATACCAGCTTCTGCGCCAGTTTCCCCTTTACCAAGGTCTGAAAATGGTTGCTGTTGGGATTGCATTTGCATGCCCATAGGTTGCATGCCTGACTTTAATCGCACTTCTCCCTTTACCACTTCCTTCACCCAATCAGAATCAGTGCGAAATAGATATGCTCTGCAAAAGTCCAATTTGAGCGCTTCAGTTAATGAGGAGGTAAGTGCTGAGCATCTGATGGCTCTCTGTATGAGATCAGTGGGGGGAAGGTGGAAGGGTGAGGTGGGGTCCGCTGCCTGATATCAGTGAGGGCAAAGTGAGGGAGGGGCGCACGATCAGCCTATGTGATGGAAGGGATAGGGAATTAAGGGAGTCAGTAATGTTATGGGGGTGGGGCAGTGTCTGTGAGGGCCGGGGGAGGCATTATCTGGCCAGGGAGCGATGTGGCAGGGGAAGCACATTCTATCTTTTTTTTCTGCGCATGGGCAGTTGGAGGTGCCAATTGGAGTTGTAGGATTTTGGGCACGTTAAGTCTCTGCAGCATGATTCGGAATTGTTGACATTTTTGTAGGCAGGGTGCATGTGGGGGCACCTGAAAACTAATCTAAAAGTCAAATCTAAAACTCTCCCAGTTTCAAATCCGTCCAGCACTTAGAATCAAAATGGTCAACTAGGGTCCAATGTTTCCACTTGAAAGCAAGAATAAATGTGAGATTGAGCATAGTCTTTGAGAAATCAATTTGAGAATTAAGAAGAAACTTATTCACCCAAGAAGTAATGAGAATGTGAAACTCACAGGCAAAACTTGAAAAGAATAATAAAAATGTATTTAAGGAGAGGTGAGATAAGTATTTAAGGGCGAAGGGAATAGTAGGTCCTTAAGAGTTAAATGAGGAAAGCTGAGAGCATAGAGTTATTTCTGCATTGTTATATAAACATAGTTTCTAAGATTGTTATGTCTTGGCGTTGTCTCTTTAAGTTAAATGGAGAAATAAAGGGGGGGGGGTGCATCAAATGACTTGCTCTGTATTCTGCCCAAAGCAGGTCTGGGTGCTTTGATTGCTAAATGGGCAGTGGGGTCCAGGTTGAATTACTGGGAAAAAGGCGATAGATGTTCACAGCTGTGGACAATGGTAATTTTCACTCACTGTGAGGGAGGAATTTCAACTTGACCCACCATTTCCGGACAGTGAAACAGGAACTGGGTGTCACTTCTGCTCCCTTGTTTTTTACTGGTTCCCAGTTAATTGGAATTTACTGATTCTAATTAAGATGAAAAGTTCTAGCAGTGTGCAGGGAAGACAGATGAAATCACATGGCAGGGAGTTTTCCAGTGTGAAAGCTGCCACCAGCTGACAATGCAGCAGGTAGAGTTAAGCTATAAAAGAGCCTCCTGGATAAATATGGAGGCTCTGCTCCATAGCCACAACTTTCTTGCTGAACCCCATTGATATTAACTTAAGACACAAGCGTGTTTTACAAATTTAAATTTCACTTGCAAATATTTCATATTACATTGATTTTACTTTATTCATGTATGCATTATTGTTATTTGTTGAAACTAACTAATCAGAAAGCTAAATGTACTGGTATACCTCATGGTTGGCACAATTTAATTATCACAGGAGAGTATATATTCTATGTTGTGTTTTTGTGTTCATTCTTTGTTGAACATTCATGTTAATGGCCAGTATTATAATTGCCACTTGGTGGGATAAGGCTGAACTTGCACGTTCAGCTGGCCCTCTCTTGAACGCATTGTACAGGATACTGTCTGTGATCACTAATTGAAATTTTGTAAATGAATCCAAAGCCCTGTAATGACTCTACCAACCAACACCCTGAGATATATCCATTAGGCCTCATCATCTAACCTTGACCGAGTGTTCCCAACAGCCTTTCCAATCAGGATGTCAGACCTTTCCCACTTCCCACTCCTCTGTGTCCCAAAGGCACACCACACCCCATCAGCTTCCACTCCTTCATGCTCCAAATCCCACTCCAAACCTTTTCTTTCTTTGCCACTGACTCGATCTTACTGGTGATGAGGGTCAATGCAAATTGCCATTATCCTGCACCCCTTTCCTGTGACATATAATCAAATAAAGAGAACTATTAACTTCAGACACTACGGGACAAAGCTGAATGTTACATGCCACCTTTAAGTTAGCATGTACCAGATGCCACGAGATTGTCATGCAATGCTGACTTAATCGTGAAGGTAGGATGTCATTATAAAATGTTCTAATATAGTGAGTATTCATGCAATGCAAATATATTACCAGTAGGAAACCAGCGTGGGATAGCATGAGACCCAACCCAACACAAACACAGCATTGAGTTCATCTTAAATTTGAAACCACCATTGAGAAAATAAAATTTCAGTTTCTGCTTAATTAATTTAGCCCCTTCCTCCATTCTTCCCACTCTTGCAGGCTCCATAAAAACCTGACCTTTATCTCCAAACCTAAGGGAAAAGTGTTAGAAATATCAGGATTTATAAATGATCATACTTCAAATTTCCAAGATAAAATAAATTTGGAGATCCAGGGCCTAGCAAAAGAGCATTCCCACCTGGATAGAGAGTCCATTTCATTCACACTGCCATGAGGATAGACTTCTAGAGGGAAAAAGTAAATGGAAAGCAGGAGGTAAGCTGATCCTATGTCTATGAATAATATCAGCAAAAGGCACCATGTAGATCAAGATGGGGTAAGTTGCAGGGCTGTAGTGTGTAGGGATATAGTGTGCAAAAAAGCTCTTTAAGGGCACTGAAATGATGTTATAAGGCCTAACAGTGACTCACTGCTGAAATGCATTGGCTACAAAGTTAAATCAAGTGAGGGTAGTGTGACATAGAAGAGGCATTAATAAGGTTTGTGACTGACCATGTCAAAGATTACAGCCATGTTATCTGTCAGTGACTTGAGGGATTAAATCATTTTGCAATGTTAGGTAGCATGACCTCCAGAAAGGGATGTTCAGTGGTCAGTGATCACAAGAAATGGCTCTTATAGGGCTCAATTGTGAGCTGAAACTGGAGAAAGTTGGTCAGGCAGCCAGAACTAGAGAGAGAATTTGGCTTATGTTTGCAAGGTGCCTCATATAGAATATATTAATGATTGATGTCATTGGCTGAACATGATTTACTTTATAATGTCATTGGGTGATTTTATATATAATATTATTTTGCCAAAAAAGCCTTCAACCCCTCATTTCAAAATAATTTTTATCCTTTCAGACTCCACGTCTACATCTACCCTTCCACACTCACCGCCCTTTAGCTGTGCCCTCCTACCCCCTCCTCACCTCCAAGGGTCTCATTGACATTCTGCCCTGTTGATGGGCCTGTGTTGGCTTTGTCAGCAAGTGACTTGTCCACTCAAGAAATTGATGTTGACTCACTGAGAGGCATGCTATGATGCTGCTCTGGTCTGCTTAAGTCTGACTCCTGCCTGTGTTCTGACTGCACACAGACTTCAAAGCTCATGCTGCAGGGATGGGGGATTCTGTTCCTAGGATAAAGAAAGTGATGAGGCTGCCATTCCAGTCTGTTAGTCCACATCTGTCTCCATGAGCCTCACTGTTGGGATTGCTCACAGATCAGATCGGAAATTCTAATTATAAATGGGGTAAGAAACTCTCTGGGGGAAATGGTCGAAGAGAGAGATTTGCTGTTTTGTGGTGGTCTTTAATGCTGATTATTTACAGTGCCAATAACCCCATCCATAATTACAGTGTCTGCCTTCACCCATACTTTCTTGGTGTCCTTGATCTTTTTAATCTTGTGTGACCTGGTGTTACATCTAGGTGATCCAACAGGTCTGCTATGTTTGTGCCCTGTGGCTTTTGATGTCCTTGGCGTGTGTCATCTGGAGAGCCAAGAACTGCGGGGTGTCTTGGCTGATTTTCATGTGCTATGGATTCAACAGTGCCACCCTGTTCAGCCCATTGCCTAATGGATGTACTATTTGGAAGGGATGATTCAGAAGGGCTGGAAACTGCTGGGGTCTGCTGGATGGGAAGCCTTGGGATCGTCTCGAGTGCTTTGTTGCACTTTGGATTCTGGGCCATTCCATGGGATGAAGCAGCAACTGGATTGAATCCGGATGCCTCTGTGTCACCTGACACTGCCAGTGCTAGAGACCCCGCATTGTCCGAACATGTGTTTGAACTCAAAGCAATGAACCTCTGTGTGTGGACTAACATCTGGAACCCCTCAGCAATTGCCCACTGTGTCTAGAGTTTGCTGCTGAAGGCCCATGGCTACCAATTCCTACCTCGGGCTTTCTACTGCGGTCACCACCCTTGCAATGTTGGTCTGAGTGCCACACAGTGCTGCCACCATTTCCTCTTCCTGAAGGTTTTGGCACTCCTCCAAGCGGCCTTGCAGTTCCTGGCACCCTCTCCTGCAATTCTCTGCTATACCTTTGTATTTCCAGCAGCTTTGTGAGAACTGTTTCCAGCAGCTCAGCATCTAGCTATTTCCTGGAATCCAGCAGACTTCCACCTGCCCAATCCCTTGGACTCTTCCACCACCACCTGATGTGCACCAGCAGTTGTGTGGTGCTGAAGCCTGTCTGCAAATTCTACCTACCAACATGTGTATTTTTGCACTGGTGGATGATGTAGGTGATGCATGGTTGGTGCTTTCCTTCAGAGGTGCTGACAGGGTGCTGACTCCTGAGAGCCTGATCTCACCAGGCGTTAATCCTGCAAGACAAGAAATATGGTTCAGTGTAAGGGAGGGACAAGTGTCTGGGCGGCTTGGAACTTAATTGAGAAAGGTCATATGGTTGAAGGTTCTGTGGCTCCTCACTTCTGGGGTGCAGGCTGACTTCACAGATACTCAGAGCTTTCTCACGTGCCTCCCCGAGACCTCCGTTGCTCTTGTCCTGGTAGGGGATCAGGAGATGCAACTTGGGAATCCTCTCACCAGTCTTCTCTCACTCTCTGCTATTATCTTCCCCTGCAGAAACAAAAGGGGATGATTGAAAACCTGATGGTTGGCAGGCCCGGGGAGGGAAGTAGAAGGGTGTATGTTAGCACCATGTCTCAGCAGGCAGGGGCTGTGAAAAGATGTGCCAACATCATCTGAGGACGATGCTTGTGATGGAGGTGATCACCATGGATCACTCTGGTTTTCTCGCCGTTATGACATTTTTTGGGACATTCTGCCCACAGAATCTGCAATGTTCGCAGAGATAATGGCTAAGAGAAGCTCAGGTTAAAAGCAAATTTCATGTAAACCAGCTCCTGGAGGTAAAATATACTGGATTTGAACTATTATGGAGACTTCATCTGGGGCCACAATCTTAACAATCCCCCCCCCCCTACCTTTATCTGAAACATTTCTCATCAAAGCTGAGCTGATTGTGATTTGAAAACCCAGCAGAAAACCTCATTGCTGTAATTCTAGAGTTCTTAAGGAGTTGTCAATCAATATCACTGTCTCTGAAAGGAAATAGCATCAACCAGCCATGACTGAAGATCAACTTCTTCAATGAGAAGCCCAAGTTCCAGCAGCTGCTGTGTCCCTTCAGCTGTAACCAAGTATCCAAGCAACACATGGGCAAAGCATTACAGCTGTTCACTTTGGTAAGATTTTCCCATTCCACTGCACTGAACAGAGATTTGGCTGATGCCAAGTTTTCTGATCTCATTGTAACAGGAGTGTAGTATAAACAGCAGATAAGATTGCTCCCGTGGTGTTTTTTTTCTGATAATTTTTACTTGACCAAGTAAGTAGATGGCATGGTGGCACAGTGCTGGAGGGCACAGTGGTTAGCACTGCTGCCTCACAATGCCAGGTTCAATTCTAGTCTCGGGTCACTGTCTGTATAGTTGCACTTTCTCCCATGTCTGTTAGGTTTCCTCCAGGGGCTTTGGTTTCCTTCCTTCCAAAGATGTGCAGGTTAGGGTGATTGACAATGGTAAATTGACCTTAGTGTTGAAAGGTTAGCAGGGTAAATGTGTGGGGTTTTGGGAGAAGCGCCTAGATGGGACTGTGGTCAACACAGACTCAATTGGCCAAATGGTCTTCCTCTGCATGGTAGATTCTATAATTCTATGAAGTTTTAATAACTGATACTTTGCAAAGTTTTTTTGTATGCTTAGAGGTACATAAATGAGTTGTTTTTGCATTAATGGATAGTTGAACTTACATATACATATTAAACCTTTTGTTAATTTCTCCACCTTTACCTGAGTGAGTTTAAGTGATAAAACTAACTCTTGTTGACTTAAGGAACCTGGCTGGCTTGTTTCTTGCACAGAGCTTTATACAGTTAAGTATATGTATTAACTTATACTTAATACATATATTAGGTATAAGTGAGGGCATCACCTTTTTAAATCCAAACTCTGTTATAATGAATCTAGGAGTCTGACACAGAGAGGAGTCAATCCAGGAAATAATGTGGGATGGTGTTGCTAATGATGAAGACCATGGGAGCAGCATGACTACAAGAGAGAATGAGACTGAAGAGGCAATAATGAATATAAATGGGAGCATTTATACTGTGGAAGTATTTTCAGGAGAATAAGAGGGCTAACTTGGAACTAGAAACTAGTGAGGATTACAAATTATTCAATGCAGAGGCTGAGAAAGTCATATATCAGCTGTGGGGCAGAAGGAAATGAGAATGTTAAAGAATAAGATAGAGATAGAAGGAACGATGCCCTGAGAAAACATGACATGTAGAGGAGTAGGGGGTGAACTAAACTTCCATCAAAGTTTAGACATAAATGCGACCACCCACAGTAACATTATGGATAACAAGAGTCTTATTCGTGAGTAAATTGATGAACTGGAGAGAAATATGGAGAGGGGCTGCAATTGTTGTTGTGCCAAAAGAGTCCAAAGAGCTAATGGTCAGGGTCCCTGCGCTTAATGCCAACAATGTTGTTCTGCTTTCATCTATAAATGTGCTGTTATTCTGAACTTCAGAAATGTTTCCTTTAACTATTTAGGTTTCAACGTCATTAAGGAAGTCAATTTTCCTTATCCATTCATGTGACATGAGCTTCGTTGGCTGGCCAGCACTTATTATCCATTCCGAGTTGCCCTTGTTTAGAGAGCAGTTGAATGTCAACCACATTGCTGTGACTCTGAAGTCAGATGTAGGTCAGACCAGATCAGGACAGCAGGTTTCCTTCCCTAAAGGGTATTAGTAAACCAGATGGGTTTTTCCAAGAACCGATAAAGGTTTCATGGTTATCAGTAGATTCCTAATTCCAGATATTTTTATTGAATTGAAGTTCCACCATCTGCCATGACGGGATTCGAACCGGGTCCCCAGAACATTAGCAGAGTTTCTAAATTAAAAGTCTAGCGATAATACCACTAGGCCATCACTTCCCCATGAATTGCTTTCATGCAGCACCAGAGATAAGACTGCTTCTGTGTTGGTCATAGAACCGGTAAAAACTTTCAGCTCTGCAGCAAAATAGAGTTTAACATCTTCATGAAAAAAAAGACTGTATTTCTGAGTGCATTGTGGCAGTAAGTACTGGTATTGAAAGCACTTTTGACCTTGCAGTTGTTTCCAACCCTTTTGAGAAGGAGGACAATATATCAGATGAATATAGATGTGCTACAGCAATAAGAAACCAAGCCAAAATTTACATCACCATTGACTTGTGAATCAAAATGCTTAGCAATAATATTAATGGAAAATGTGTGGATGTTGTGGAACCTGCATAAGAAATAAAATCTCAAATGGTTTGTCATAAAACTGTAAAAAAAATTGTTGTTTTTTTCCAGTGTTTACACTTCTATTTCTTTTGAAAAATTTATACTTGACAAAATAAATATCAACTGTACAGTATAGGAAATGTATTGCCTTGCTGCAAGCCAGAAACAAAAGTCAGTACTCACAAAAATTTATGGCATTCTGTGTAGTGTGTCGAAAACCTCTAGGCTTTCTGGGCAGGATGCAGAAATACTTCTTTTAGGACAGCTAATCAATACAGTTTCAGTGTAAATATCTTGGAACATGTTATTTAAGAACCACACATTTCTTTAAGTGCAGTTACTGGTACTGTATTACTCTGGGACGTGACAGGCGTGCAGGAAACCCCTGTTGCAGCCTGCATTGCTTCATAGAGCTGATGGGATGGATTGAGAATGGCTCTTGTGTCTGATCCATAACAGTCATTGTCTGTTACATACATTTCAAGATTCATTCGTGCTATGAAGGTAATCGAGGCAGCAGACAGTTACCCCTGCAGCTGAATGGATTTATGATAGCACTGTCAAGAAAATGAGGGAAAATGACACAGTAGCCAGCTTTAGCTGCAAATAATGTGATAGGCTGTACAGTGTTACTGCTGGAGCTGCTGTCATTGCAGGTAATAGGCTATAAAGAAGGCTGATAGCAATACCTGTCATTTCTTAATGGCTGACTTCACTGAAGAGCTTTTGTGGCCTTTAACATGGAGATAATAGAAGATACAACAAATTTTACAGCTTTTACATTGCATTCATAATTTATCTTGAGAGTAATACCACAACAAGGACAACAGTTGTCAGGCTGAGAAAGTACAGCACTGCCGGAGATGGGATAGGGAAGTTGTCTTCTGCAGTCAAGAATGGAATTCAAGCATTTTTAAATGTTTAAACACCTATCTCTTGAAAAGGTAATTTCTTGCAATAAGAGACTTGAGAATTTACGGTTCTCAATTACATGGAGCAGCATCAGAGTTAATTCAAATCTTAAAACTATCACAAGCATAGACTTATGTTTTACTTTAGGATCGCTACTGTTCAAAAATCCAGAGTTTATACCCATTTGCATTGGTTACAGCTTGTAATCTCAGCTCTTCGGTTTGCCCAGGCCAAACCTGAGTGTACTCAAACGTATTCCAGCCAACTACATTGCAGCATTAAGAGAAATCAGCTTGAAAAATTCAGAATATGAGTATAAGATCAAATCTTATTAATGCGATGACAAATGAGTATATGTTGGTTCCCCTCCACACAAAAGAAGAATTATTATTTGCTGAGACAGCATGATAGAATTTCTCAATCCTAGCAAATAATCAGTGATGATGTGCTATGTAGGATCTTTATTTCCATTTGATAGCATGCCCCATCTGAAAAACATAGCATAAAGTCATATCACAGAAGATATGCAATATTACAAGCTCCATGAAAGAACAAAATTAATTTTTAAGGAGTTACTCTTCATAAAAAAAACTTGTCAACTGGAAGACATGTACCCCATTACATTTGAAATGTCACTGATGCACACTGAACCAGCGAAACAGCAGTTCTATCAGATTAAAACAAACTACTGCAGGAAGAGGAGAGAATTTGATCTTTTGCATATGTGAACAGCCTATAGTTTAAATTATGGAAGCGTGATGTTCATTGTGCTGGAAAAGGTAACATCAAGATGAATCTCAGTGATATTCCTTCAATCTTCATTTAAATCCCTCCAATGAACTTTTTTTTGTGTTTCTTTAATGAGGTCAAGTTGTAGATATGTTTTAGTTTGCAAATAAGGACTCTTTTTTTTATGATTTCATTTTCCTCTCATTGGAGAAAATATCTTTGTATTTTCTGCCAATGCCTTGATCTTCTATTCTGCACACAACTGACTCTTTTCATGTTGTAATTAAACTTCAGATAGAAGCGCTGAGATTCACTGGGAGCTGCAAAACAATAGCAAGAACAAATGAATTAATTATCACACCAAAGCACCTTTATATATAATCAATTACCCTTTTCTCCTCCAAATAAAGGGATGCCCCTTGTGTTTTTTTCTTTCATGGTTGGCCTCTTGTCAGAGGTATTTCCTTAAAAGGGCTTATTTGCCGAACATTTCGAATATTGGAATAAGTATGATTTTACTTTCGGATATGAATATTAGACTGCAATTTTAGAATTTTCAATGAGGTTATCACTAAATGCACAGGAAAAAGCTAGATTGCCTTAGTAGATGCAATAATAATGATTCTTGTTAAAATATACGTCATAGGAAGAGTTGCGCAGCTTATGTATGTATCTTTGGAGGCTTAAGTGCGAAAGTTCAAGGAAAGAAAGCTAACCTCTTATTAAAGTTCACAGTTTGGAATCACCAATGATCCAAATCAAATCAGAATGGATCTACTATATTTATTTTTGTATGAGCAATAAGCGTTGCATGAATTTTGGCATTCATTAAGAAATAGATACAATGTCAGATGGCCTGGCCTTGCTGATGTTTCGAGTCTGTTTTGATGTCCAGCAAGTGGTACAATCTCTGTTATTTTTCTCAAGCCTAAATAAATATTACCGTAGCAACATCGAATTATGTGTTTTTTTTTCCACTAAGGTGATGGCAAAATCTTTATGTGGGGATGTGGCCGAGCTTGTGGAAATAATCGGCAGGACATCTTTGTCCCAGAAATGGTACATACAGGGCAAGATGATGTCATCGCGGTTGCTGGGGGAGGTTGGCACAGTCTGTTACTGACAGGTTTGTCCCATGGTGTTTTTTTCCCACTCTTTCACTAATAATATGAGCTGTCACTGGTATCTGATTGACAAACAGTTTTACTTCACTGTCATTAAGCATTGTTTTAAATTTTTTATATTTTATTCTCTTTAAAATCATTGTGGCATGGTGCTGTAGATCATGTTTAAATTTTTGGCTACTTGCAGTATTTTGGTGGTTAAATGTTGTTCTTGCCATTTTCAAAGGTGAACTGAACTTATGTCAAACATTTGTGGCTCAGGAAACCTAAGGAGTATCTATGTCTTTAATATGATAAGTATGCTATAAATCTTAATTCATATTCTTTATGAGCTTTAAGTGCCTCATTACTCTGATTTCTAAGTGTGTGTTTTCATTCACTCAAAAAGAGCCTTTTCTACTGCAGATTTAGAAATCAAACTTCCGATTAAGTTATCTTTACAGAGCAAGGATTTTGAAATCAACAAGGATTAATACAATATTTTCCAAATTGAATGCAATGAGACCTCAGCAGAAAGCATCCTAAAAAGTTAGCACTCATCAAAAAGCGGTAACATTAAGTCATAATCAAACAACAACAGATGTTTGTACAGTCAGGGAGTAATTCCAAATCAAGATCGTCTGGCTTGAATGACTTTGCTTCATATTGCAAGGACTTATGTACTAACTGTTTGGAGATGTTTTGGAATTTAGATGCAGATTATTGTGTTACTTCAACACTATACAAATAGATATTGAGTTCTTGCTGTTCATTTTTTTTTGTTATGGAATAGATTATCTTTAAAAAAGTATGCCTGATTGGAAAATTGTTCTTCAACTTATTTAATAAGATGCAAGTGTCAACACTGTTAACAATTCTGATAAGTTATTTAAAAAAAAATCAGCTAGAAAAATGTCTGCTAAATATAGTGCTGTGTCTTACGCCACTAAAAATTGTCATGCTTAGGGGGAGTACTCATTAGCTCTAATGACAAATTCAAGATGGTCATGGTTACTGAACTGCATATGTATATCTTACATAATAAATTTATGACAATCAGCTCATAAATTTAAATATTGAACTTTCACATTTCTTTAAAAGTAAAGACAATTATAGCTCATTCATTTTAATCTTCATTACCAAGAGCAATTACCAATTTGCTGCTTTTAACATTATCTTATGCTTCCATATGAAATTGATTTATGTTTAACTACTGCTTTACAGAAAGATAAAATAGACAAGTGGGAGGAGAGATTTTCAGGGTCACTGATATGGAACGTGTGCAGAATTTTTAATGTGGAATAATTTCTACGTAGAAACTAATTTCTCTGAGCATGTGACAAAATCTGACTGCAGTGTAATCCTTCTCAGAACGACACGGTGGAGCAAGTTCATTCGATGGCGGTGACTTTTTTTCTCTCTTCCTTTTCTTAAAACATTTAGCTGTAACTTGTAGGCAGTTGCAACAAAAACACAAAAGAAAAGCAACATATTTATTCTGGTGCTTCAAGAACAATGCTGAAAACGATGTGTATCGGTCGGTGATGCTTAGAATCCCACAGGCAAAAGAAAGGTGACCTACCTATAAATTCACTAAGCAACTGTCACATGCCTCGAGCACTGTCCTTCTAACCTTCGAGAAAGACTGCACTTATTAACCATTAAATCCTCGTCAGTGTTGTGCTGTGCATTTGCACATACATTCAAGAGAGTAAGTGTTAATGGAGTTTGTTCTTTTGCTTAAGGAATCTATTGCTGAATAAATCTTCCAGTTGTGTATCTTAGATCCTAGAAATTGGACAGATTCTAATTCCAAAAGCGCTGCTTTTTTTAAGTTCTTCAGATCCACAATTTGATTTGGATCTTTTAACAATTTAAGTAACTCTATAGCCATTTTTAATCTTAAGTGTATCTCGTACCAAAACAACATACATCTGAAGTACAACAGATTCAAATAGGGCGAGTTCAGTAAAATCATATCGCAATCAATGTGTTTCCTAATTCAGAAACAGCTTTAAGGATCAGTGCAACACTGTTGCTGATTCAGTTTAGACACAGCAAACTCTGTTTCCTATCTACAGCTATATCAATAGTGTCAGTACCTTCGATTCATTGTTCCTGTGGTAGCCTGATCCACAGTTGCTTTCAACAAATTCTTTTTAGTTTAAGTGCTTTAATCAAATAGCTGCAGAGCAACTAGGGTAGTAATATCAAGACTGATGAACACTGGAGGTCCTGCAAGTTACAGCACAGTTAGGTGCCGAAATCAAAATTTTAGTTGCATTTTCTCATGTTGCTTCCTATGTTGCTGCAGGTAAGATTGTGTAAATGAAATAATTATATTACATACCCAAAAAAAGTTCTGAATCTGACATTAAAGTTTTAAAAATTTTAAACCATGAAGCAAAGTATTATTATTGGATATTAAGGTGATTTGTTCTTAACGTTGTACATTGTCATTGCAGTAAATAGCAAATCTAAAATTGAATGAGATAAATTGTTAGGTCCAAATTCAGGGGGGGGAATGGTCAACTGAGACTATCCTTCCAATTGCACTTCTCCAATTTACTCTTTCATTCTAGTTTTAGTAAACCTCCTGATGGGCAAATAACTAGTAGGGTAAAACTCTACCGAATGTCTCCATGGCCCTTGATGATAGCAGGCTAATGATCAATCTTGTGTTACAATCTAAACTTATTCAATCCTGCCCCATTTCGCACACAATGTTTACATGGCCCCAGTAGTGCTGGAACCTAGTATCCTATAGAATATTTCATTCTCTTTCCACAGCTATCCTTTTAATCTAGTTCTTAGTCAATCATTCAGCTCTATTTGCAAAGAATTAATCAATATTGTATTCACAATTTCTTAATGGAAGGGCTGTTTCCCATATCTACTACTGTGTGGGGAAAAACAAATTTCAGTTGAAGCTTGTTGGTCTATTTGGGCTCTTCTTATCTGTGCTTGTAGTTAAATTAAATAGAGTCTGTAAATCCAAATTGTTTATGCTTTTCATGGTTTAAAAAAAATGTGAAAGATGCTCCCCTCCAACCATCTTTTTACAAATGGTTAAAAAGAACATTTTGGTAGAACTGGAAGTAGTGATCATTGGCTGCATCTGTAGGAAGAGGACTACAAGTATGAATGTGTGCCCTCACTATTACGTACTTGGGGTCCAAGAGGGCTGTGTTCGGTCAATCAGGCCTGCCACAGGAAGAATGGTTGGACACGGAATGGATTTTGTAGTGGCAGGCTGTGCAATTCTGAATGCAGAATCGCAGGATTGTTATAGCGCAGAAGGCACCCACTTGGCCCACCAGGGGGTTCCTTCGTGGGCCTAAGATTGCCCCAGAAAGGAGATCCAGAACTCGTTGGGCAGGCCATCAGTATTTATCTGGCAGTCTCCCACATTAAGAAATCTCTCAACACTAGGTTAAAGTCCAACAGGTTTATTTGATAGCAAAAGCCACTAGCTTCCGGAGTGCTGCTCTTTCATCAGGTGACCTGTTGGACTTTAACATGGTGTTGTGAGACTTCTTACTGTGTTCATCCCAGACAAACGCCGGTATCTCCACATCAAGTCTCTCATATGGCAGGGGGACACCTAGCTCCAGGTCAAATGCAGCGGAGGTGAGGTCAGGCTTTTAGTTCTGTGGTTCAAGTGGACCTCCCAATGGCCATTGCAGGCATCCCGAGCTCCTCCATTCGCTCCCATCCACCATCATATCTAAGTAAATCCTCCCTGTCCCATGAGGCCTGTTCCTTGCATGGGTTGGCACTGGCAGGTTGGCAAGTGCAGGTTGACATTGCTAACCCATGCCAAAGAGCAACAATAGTTCCCAAGCCATTGCCTGCCATGTCCCTGCCTCCATGGTTTATACTTACCTTTGCACCCCTGGGAAGATCATTATGACACATTCACATCAGTGTGAATCTGTGGTAAACTGCACCAATGTGTCAATATATGTTGGGGGTCACTTTTTGATGAGATGGCAAGTTAATATTTAAATATACTTAAATTAATGCAAGGCAACCTGATGATGTTGCACGCAACATCTTAGTCTTTTATTGGTAGGGGGATTGAATTTCGGAGCCGCAACATCATGTTGCAACTGTACAAAACTCTAGTGCGGCCACACTTGGAGTATTGTGTACAGTTCTGGTCCCCACATTATAAGAAAGATGTGGAGGCATTGGAGAGGGTACAGAGGAGGTTTACCAGATGTTGCCTGGTATGGAGGGCAGGTCTTATGAAGAGAGGCTGAGGGATTTGAGGTTGTTTTCGTTAGAAAGAAAGCGGCTAAGAGGAGACCTTATTGAAACATATAAGATGATTAGAGGTTTAGATAGGGTGGACAGTGATAGCCTTTTTCCTAGGATGGAGAAAGCTAGCACGAGGGGACATAGCTTTAAATTAAGGGGTGGTAGTTATAGTTCGGATGTCAGAGGTAGGTTCTTTACCCAGAGAGTGGTAAGGGTATGGAATGCCCTGCCTGCTGCAGTTGTAGATGCGCCAAGTTTGATGGCGTTTAAGAGGTTAGTAGATAAGTTTATGGACGAAAAGGGAAGGGTTTAGGTTAGAAGGTCATTGCTTTTTCTTAATTGGTCGGCGCAACATCGAAGGCCGAAGGGCCTGTTCTGCGCTGTTATGTTCTATGTTCTATAATATCCAACATTGCATTCTCGTCGGCAAGAACTGCAACTTCCAGATTTGGAACTCCACTGGCATTCACAGGGACAGCAAACGCACCCAAGGTTGCTGCTGTTTTGTCAGATTGCTCATCTCTTGCCCATTTCTAAAGGGCTGCTAAATCCAGTACAGAGGGCAGGATTTTACAGCCTTGCCCATCCTGAAAGCCTGCCTAAGGTCAATGGACCTTCCCATGTTCTTCCCCTCACTTGCTCCAAGTCCCGGGGCAGACAGGACAGTAGAATTCCAGCCAGTGTGCCTATACTAGGATTTCTAAATGAATTAGAATGTTATATCTGGTAATAAAGGTAGTGTTAGTATGTATTTAAGAGAATGGACAATTTACTGGTATTAGTTCTTGGCATCAGTTTAAATTGAATAATGTCTTTTTCCTTTATTTTCCAAAATTCTCTCTGTAAATTTTCATTTTCAGATACACTTTGCAAGGTGAAAATATAATCTTTATTTGACTTGATCTTATATATATATAAAATCAGTTCATCCACTTAATTTATTCAAATTCTTTGACCATAAAGCATCTCTGGTACAGTGATAGGCAGACCACATAGCTTGGAGGAACCATGTTACAAGTGGAATTGTGCTTTATAAAGTCTCTGGTTTTGCAATGATTGCTTTTTGAGGTGCGCAGTTTGGTGTTCTGGAACACAGTTATATTTCGACACACAAAATAAATAATCCCATGAAACTGCTTTGGAATCTCCATCATATAGGTAGTTCAAGATGGTTCTTTGATTCATTGCATAATGGATGCTGATTAAGGTTAGGGGACTAATCAGAGAAGAACTGCATGTACATTTCTTTTGTGAAAAAGGTTTCAATCGGGTTGTTTATTTTTATAAGATTACTGAACGTTGATCTCAAAATATCCCCATTGCATGACTTCACACAGCCCACCCTACCCCACAACCAAAACATGCAGAGTGGGACTTCCTCCCACCTTTCACTGGGGAGGAGTCCCACCCTCAGGAGCTGCCAGCTAATCCAAGTCAGGTAGGTCCAGGGTCTTATGCAAGAAAGATTTGAGGAAGTTTGGGGAGGGGAGAAGAGGTGGTGAGTTTAAGGCAGCAGGTGTGTAGGAAGACAAGGGCATGTTCTATCTTAGGTGGGCCAGACCCCAATATGCAAAGGGCTGCCTGCAAAGATAGAACCATCCCCTCCTCCCCTCATCCGTTTGTGCTTTTTGAATAATCTATCTTTAAAATTAGACAACTCACGCTCATCCAACTGCCTAATCCAGCTGTTTTATGGTGTTACACAAACTTGGGCCCCCATGGAGGCATGTAATCAGTCAATGTCTAGCTACCTTGCAAGTTAGCAGGCAGCACAGAGGTTTCATTTCCCCTTTATTGGAAACAATGGGTGCTGATTAATTATGAATTGCAATGTTCATACTTGTTTTTAAGCATTGTCTAATTTTGCACTCTTGATATTTGCCCCACTCTGAGTAAAATCATAGTGTAGCTGGTCATTGCTAGTTACAGGATTCCACATATAGCAGGTTTGTATGACAAAAGTGAACTGAATGATGGTGTGAGACATTCTGGCATAGGAGCAACATGGCGGCACAATCGTTAGCACTGTTGCCTCACAGCACCAAGGACCCAGGTTCAATTCTGGCCATAGGTGAATGTCTGTTTGGAGTTCTCTCTGTGTCCATGTGGGTTTCCTCTCAGTGCTTTAGTTTCTTTCTGCACTCCAAAATGTGCAATAGTAAATTGCCCCTTAGTGACCAAAGATGTGTAAATTAGATGGATTAGCTATGTTAAATGTTTGGGATGGTGGGGAAGCAGGCCTTGTGTGAGATGCTCTGTCAGACAGTCAGTGCAGACTCCATGGGCTGAATAGCCTCCTTTTGCTCCGTCGGGATTCTATAATGATTTGATTTCTCGACTGATTAAGTGGATGTGGGGAGAATTCACTTTGAAATTAAGAATGAAAAACGGTTCTGCACCCCCACAATTAATGCTTTGTATAACGCACAAGGAATAATACTTTTCACTGCAATCCATAGTAATCATTGGAAAAAACAATCACTACTATAAACTGTAGTAATCTTTGGAAAAGTGTGCAAGTTATCTCTCGCTTTGTAGGATTTGACTTGATTTTATTTGATTTATTATTGTCACATATATGATACATGTATGTATATGGAACACTGAAAAGTATTGTTCATTGCATGCTATACAAAGCATACCATTTAAAGAGAAGGAAGGAGATAGCTGTTGTTCATTAGTTCATTTATGTTCTCTCTTTTTCTGTAAGAGCTTTTACCAAGTCAATGTCAATAGATACTTTTTCAGGTTTAACATGTTCAGAGAAGTAAAATACTGAATTGGTTTGTGAAGCTGGAGGAGCCAGTTGCAATCAGAGTCAAGTATCACTTATCTCGGTGCCTGAAATCAAGTGAAACTGAGAAGGCTGAGGTAACTTTGCTCATGTGCAAAGTGGACCGAGCAGAGATGATAATCCAAATGGAATGGATAACCCTGCGACCAAACACAAGCTCATCAACTTGAAGCTCCAGACACTGATACTTGTACTGCAGCAAGGGAAAGAGATGAACTCAATCATACTGCTTATTAAGACAGGATTGTGTAGATGTTGAAACTCTGCTAACCACCAGCATCCAGATGATGATCTATCTAAAAAATAGTTAGCAAAGCTGTTAACTTGTCAGCTATCTTGGGTTTCAATTCTAAAACATCCTTAAGTGTGATAAATTCAGAGCTTGATCACTGCTGTAGTCTCACTCTCTATTAAGGCTCATTTAGACTGATGCATTGATTGTCTACATAACATTGGACACTCATGTTGTTAGATAACTCAATTCATTAACAACTTAGTATTAGGCAGCTAGATTATTCTGATTAAATCTATACATATCTGTGGTGCACCAAACCTGAACCTGAAGTTGTGGCTTGCAAACAATATTCTATCTTATGGTTCATAAAGACATATGCACCTTTGTTGATGATTTTTCAAGAAAGAATTAATTCACTCACTTAATAGCTTGGACATACAAATCGACGATTAATTTAAAACTTCAGTTTAATTTGAACTTCAGTTCAGCCAGTTAACCATAAGATCTGCACAGGGCAATGAAATACACTGTTGTCTTAGTAACAGTAACATGAACTTCAATTATTATATCTGAGGGTGAAATCATAAAATATCATTGTGTTAATGAAACAGAGGGTGGGATTTTCCAAGCCCCCATTTCCCCTATTTTCAGGTGAGGAAGGCTCACCATTGCCCACTGGTGCAATCTTCTGGTCCCGTTAATATCCATGGTGTTTTATGTGGTTCACCTGTCCACACCAGCGACTCATCTTCAATGAGACCAGAGGATCCTGTCAGCAGGAATAGTTGGAAAATCCCCTCCAGAGGCTTCCATCATTTGCAATTTTTATTGTTTACTCATTTATAGCTTGTTTGTTTTTCAGCTATTTTTATGTTTCAATGGCTCATTAATAGCGTGAAGTTTCATTACTGTCTCCACTTAACTTTCAAATGGTGCCGTTTCTTTTGCTTTATTTGTGTTATTCTTCTAATGTTGAGGTTGCCTTGTGCTTATTGTTCCAGCTATGTATTTGTTACCTAATCCTGATTGTTATCTGCAGACATGTTGAAGTATGCACGTGTATGAATGTTGGATGATGCCTGGACTGTGACGCCTTCAGTGATCATATTGGCAATCAACATTGCAGCTTCACTCATGAAGAATGGGCATTGACACAACATGCTGGATGGTATTTAGTGCCTATTAAATTGTACCCCTGTCTGAACCATTGGGCGTGATCTTACCGTCTGCTCATGCCACGCTCCTGCTGCAGCAAAGACGGAGATTTTGGTGACAAATCGAAATCTCTGTTCAATGCAGCAGGATGGAAAAATCCTGTTGGCAAAACGGTTAGAAAATTCATGTCCATGTCTTCAAAAGAGGAGAAAAGTGAAAGAGGGAAATAAGCAATTCATTAAATTCTGGAAAATATTGTTTCAGAACTCTTGCTGTATCTAATGAGACTTATTGTGCTCCTTAAGCATACATTTCCAATATTCCAACTCCACTTTCAATTCTAGCTGCTTACATTGCTCTACTGTTTGGTATTTGAAAAATTAGCTTCACAATTTTGTTCCAAACTACAAGGAACTTTCCAAAAAGCCAGCTATGTCCTATTTATCTGTCCGAACATATTTATGTAGATATGATGAAATTCTGAGAATCTCTGTAAATGCATGTCTGTTTCGAATTTTAAGTTTAAATATTAACAGAAATCTGAACAAGTACTTCCATTGCACTCTTACCCATTAAAAACTAACGATTAATAACATTGTATTATTTTCAGCATAACTGTTGAATCTTGAATAGTAAAGTTGAATTTTTTGCACTAAGCATATCAAGCTCTTATGGTTATCAGAAACAAATGATATTCTAATAATCACTGAAGATCTTTCATCTCTAGTAATTTTATCTGTTAGCATATGCAGAAATGTTGCACCTTCTCAGGATCATTACTGAGTCATTCTTTTCATAAATATCCAGGAATGAAATTGTATTATTCCACAAGAAGTATATTTTCCATATTTAAGAGCAAATTATTTCTTAGTTATTGTAAATGTTATATTTTCCTATAAGCTATCTCTAACTTTCTTTCCCTTCTCAATGAATGATCGTTACATTCATGAAGGTGAGAGAAAGTGAGTTGCTTAGTGCCGTTTGAGTTAAAGAAACAAATTTCCATGCTGTTTGTAATAAGCCAATGTCACAGAGGAATGAAGCCTGCGAATTTAGAAGGCAAAAGTGTAACAGGGTATGAGACAGTGATCGACCGGTCTGCCCCCTCTGGTGGATGTGTTAGATATCATATTATTACTTCAAATAAGAGGGTGAGGAATCCTCCTTGGTGTCCAGGAAAGTATCTATCCTTAACCAATATATATAAAGATTCTTTCTGGTGATTATCACATTGCTGTTTGTGGGAGCTTGCTGTGCTCACATAGGTTGCTACATTCTCTATATTACAATAGTGAATAAATTTCAAAAATACATCATTGATTGTCAAGTGCTTTGGGATGTCCTGAAGTTGTGAAAGGCTGAATGCAGTTGCAAGTCTTTTATCTTTGATACTGATGAAGACTTGGGTTACTGAACAGTTAAATTAATTTTAGAATATAATCCACAGAATTCATTTATAAGAAGCAGATGCCGAGCCACTTTATTCACATTGATGGATATAAGGTTCTTTACAGCTCGAAATGAAGACAGTCACCTCACAAGCTTATTGGCAATCCACCTGTCCAAAAGAGCAGATTGGCATTAACACTCAAACCCCATTCTTAGCAACAATACTGAATGGTTATCACTGAAAAGTATATTTTCACTGTTAAGGATTAATTTACTGCAAGTGTAGCCGTGAAGGCTGGAAATGGTCCTGTGTTCCAGGGTGTGCTCTATCACCCAGGATTGCTTTGTCAATAAGCTGCCTGTTAGACTTTGTGAAATCCAAGATTGCTCAAATGACTGACAGACTGGAGATTGCTGATAATTTGAAGGAATTGGAGGTGTTAAATGCCTTAAGAAGGGACAAAATCTACTGGATAAATGCCAAAGTATCTCCAGATCACTCTATACTCAAAGGCAAAAGCAGTTTCATTGGAAACATATCAGCTTGCTGCATTTTTTGCAGACTGAATGTAGTAGCCACTTTATTTGTAGTAAAGAAGCTTTTTGTAGAGGGCCTTTTTTATTTTAATTATGTTCTCAAGAAAACACATTTGCAATTGGTGAAGCTACTCATAGGTACACATTCATACGTAGAATTTAGGAAGTCATTGTATGCTAATGACACATTCATACAGCCATTTTATAAGGACACCATATTTAGATGCATAATCATACAGTTTGAGAGCATATCTTCCCATCATTTGTGGAGCTATTGAGTGTCTTGACTATACAGTACCTGCAATGGAAATGGATTGCCACATCAAACGAAAAGTGAAGTTCTGGGGCAAGATCACTGTTTAACACTGAATCCTTGTATTTGTTAATGTTTGTGAAGATAGAAAGTGATCCTGCATTGGGGTGGTCACCGATTGGCTACCTGACAGATACAGTGAGATATTTTGCAGGTTGTGTTGAATGGAACTCCAATGACACATCCTGTAATTGTTCTCTGCTTCTAAATAAAGGTCAAACATCATGCAGTCTGATCATTACTTAGCTATGTATGCCTCCACCACACATTTGTTATCAGCCTTGTTACATTTCAATGTAGAGAAGAATTCCAATCCTCATGTTTAAACTCCTTTATAATTTGTTATCTCATGAATACAATACTCCAGCTATTAAGACCCAAATGAAATGCAGAAATCTGTTTGTGTGTTGGAATCAGCGCAACATTTTTAATTATCGTTATTATTGATATCATTTATTAATAGCCAAACTTGACTTGGCTGTAAAGGATAAGACAGTATATAGAGAGAAAAAAATAAGCAGAAAGGTGCCTATTTCATGCATGCAATGAACCCATCTGATCTTTGGCCCAGTTTGGAAAGGTTCAAGTGAGCAACAGAAATGAGAAATATGTTTTGGCAATAATAGCAGCTGAACACATGACTTTTTTTGACATTCCTCTGTTATTTTAACCAAAGGGTGTTTACCCATTTTGTTCAACTTTATCTGTAACTTTCTCTAGCAGTCCAGATAACAGTTTTTATTCTCAAACAATCTCAGCCCTTCTGGGAGAAACTGTTTGAAAGAAAGAATTTATAGCTGCTTCCAGAATGCTAAAACATACGACAAAGAAGGATATCGACATTGAACCTGTGTGGCACATGCTCAATGAGGCCAACAACAGGAAGTGCAAGTGTTACATGACAGGAACAGCATGCAGAGGAACTTTGTATACATTATTAATAGATCCTTTGTTTTGTTGCTCATGATGAATTAGAGAATATACTGTTTTTATCTTGACTCAGTAAGCTAATTTTCTTTATAAACAGACTATCAAGGAATGTTTGCTGATGGTCTGAACATGGATTTTGGCAATCATTTTCTTTTTTTCTTTTTCTATACACATAATTGTCTTTCACTTTTGTAACATTTAATATTAGATTTTTTTTATCTTTGACTTTCTTAAAGCCGGGAAGGTAAAGGAAGGTAGTCAATATATGTATGGTGTAACAATACTGAAGATAGGGCTAAACAATTATGGGGGAATGCTGATCTGGTATCCTAGGTACAATGTCCTACACAGTAAGAAGTCTCACAACACCAGGTTAAAGTCCAACAGATTTATTTGGTAATAAAAGCCACTAGCTTTCGGGATTTGCCCTTTCATCAGGTGAGTAGGAGTTCTGATCACAAACAGGGCATATAAAGGCACACACTCAGTTTACAGAATACTGATTAAAATGCGATGTATATTGTCTCCAAACAGTTTACAGTTAATTAAGTTTTAAAGGTGCAGACAATGTCGGAGGAGATAGCATTAAGTATGGGTTAAAGAGAAATGTATTGTCTCCAGACAAGACAGTAAATGAGATGTTGCAAGCCCAGACAAATCGTGGGGGTTACAGACAGTGTGACGTGAACCCAAGATCCCGGTTGAAGCTATCCTCATGTGTGGAATTTGGCTATCAGCTTCTGCTCAGCGACTCTGCGCTGTCATGTGTCGTGAAGGCCGCCTTGGAGAATGTTTACCCGAAGATCAAAGGCTGAATGCCTGTGACTGCTGAAGTGTTCGCCAACAGGAAGGCCACAATCTTGCCTGATGATTGTCGAGCGATGTTCATTCATCTGTTGTTGTAGCGCAGAGTCACTGAGCAGAAACTGATAGCCAAGTTCCGGAAGTATGAGGATGGCTTCAACTAGGTTCATGTCACACTATCTGTAACCCCCATGACCTGTCTGGGTTTGCAACATCTCATTTACTGTCCTGTCTGGAGACAATATACACCTCTGTAACTTATGCTTAATGCTATCTCCCATTGGTCAGCCACCAATTTTCGTGCCAACCTTTCACTTCAATTTATTTAGCCCAGATCCTTCCTTGCCACGATGAAGTTGGCTTTCCCCAGTTAATTAACTTATACTCAATTGTTCTTTACCCTCTTCCACAGCTAGCCTAAATCTTCTGATAGGATGATCACCTAAATGTTCTCCGATGATACGTGATCCACTTGGCTTGCCTCATTCCCAAGAACTTGGTCTAGCAATGTCTTTTTTCTCAGCGGACCAAAAACATACCACTGCAGAAAATTCCACTGAACATCCTAGGAATTTTTAATCCATTCCACTTTTTGTGCTACTATTACACCAGTCTATATTTGAGTTGCAACTACTTGACAATTTTTGCTCCAGTCTATAATTTCCTTGCAAGTTTCTTCCTCTACAGCTTTCTCACGAATTGTTGGCCAATTGGACTACACTGAGCAATATAATTGCATCTCTTTCTGTCCCTTGCTCTTAGCCATATAGATTACATCCTTGACCCATCTGGGACATCCTCTTTATCGAACAATGCAATACTCTCCTTGATCAATGCCATGACCCCTCCCCCTCTTCTTCCTTTCCTATCTTTCCTGAACACTTTGTATTCAGGAATATTTAACATCCCATTCCATCCTTCTTTGAATAAGATCTCTGTTATAGCCACAATATCATATTTCCATATGGTAACCAGTGCCTGCACTCACTAATCTTATTTGTCACATTCAAGCATTCATATACATGCAGTGACCCTGAGTTAGAGATCATTATTTTCTCCCTTAAACCATAAAATCCTACAGTACAGAAGGAGGCCATTCAGCCCATCAAGTTTGCACCAACCACAATCCTACCCAGGCCCTATTCCCATAGTCTCACATATTTACCCTGCTAATCCCCTGACACCAGGGTCAATTTAGCATCAACCTAACTCACACATCTTTGGACTGTGGGAGGAAACTGGAAATCCAAACAGACACGGGGAGATTGTGCAAACTCTATACAGACAGTGACCTGAGGCCAGAATTAACCTCACTCTCTCTGACCCCACTTTACTATTCCCTACACTAGTGCTGTCCATCTCTCACAGCATAGTATGCATCTTGCGCTGAATTCCCCTCTTACATTATTTCCCAGTTCTCAACCCCTGCCATGCTAATTTAAACCCTCCCCCAGTAGTACTAGCAAAATGCCCCTCAGGCTCTGGATAGATGCAACCCATCCAAGCCTTTACAGGTCTCTTCGCCTCAGAACCAACATCCCAAGATCTGAAGTCCTTCCTTCTGCATTGCCTTCTCATCCAAGTATTTATTTACTTTTTCCTCTTTTATACTCAATTGTGCATGGCACTGGGTATAATCCAGGGTTTATGGGGGCAATTTGTCTAGATTGTGCTGTTCTAAAAGTGCAGTGGGCTGGGAGACATCAATAGATACCGTTTTACAGGCTTCCCATTGAGCGAATCTCTGGGGCCAAGATTTTTGGAGTTATCAGCTCCATGCCAGATATCAGCGCGGAGTTGATTACAATATTTAAATGAGAATTAGCAACCAATTAGCAGGTGTGGGACCGGAGTCTCTAGGCACAGTAGTGTCTCTCCCAACCTGCCAGGAGTGGGGTTTACAACAGCTCCCCATTAATGGGGTATGTGTGACCCAACCACACTGGAGGAAACTGAGGCTATGGAGGCACTCCCAAGCGGTTGTGGTTAAAAGGGGGGCTGCAGGCAGTATCAGCCTGGGCCCTTGGCATTGCCAAAAAGGTAAACTGGTAATGCTCAAGGGCATTTTGCAGTGTCAAGGGACTGAGGCGTAGGAGGCAGAGTTTTATTGGGGGAATGGGACCCATTGGGGAGTGCTGCTGCCACTCTGCCAGATGATCGACACGGAGAAAAGAGTTTGATTGTGTGTGGCCATCTGGGCTGAGGCTGCTGGGAGGGGGTCAGGACGGGGCTTTGAGTCAGCCGGGGGGATGTGGTGGCTGCCGGGGCAGTGGGGTCAGGAGTGCCAAGGGGGCAGGGGTTGTTTGGGGAGGGCAATGATTGGGGAAGTCGGAGGGGCAACAATGGGGGACGTGGAACATTAGTGATTGAGCTGGCCAGTGATCAGGAGGCTGGCAATGCGGGACCACTGTGCAGGCGCCAATCTCAGCACTGAGTGTGGAAGATTCATTCTGAAAAATCCTTCTAGAAAAACAAGCGGGAGTTACTCCCACTTTCAACATTGTCTAAGAACCCAAATCTTTCAGGAGAATCTTGGACTACTATTTTTAAGGTCTGGCCTGCTAATTTCCTACTTAGCTCCCTTAACCACATCTTTCTTTCAGTCTATTGTCAGAAATCTCTGACCTTGCCCACAGCTGGAGTTCTCCGGTCTCACTGCAGTGAGTAGAATTTTGGCAGAGTGCCAAATTCTCCGTTTGCATCAGTGGCAGTGGTAGAGTGAACAAGAATGCAGAATCCCACCCTATATTTTTGTTTTCATATCACTGTGGACCACGACTACCTGCTGTTCACCCTCCCCATCAAGGTGCTTTGCAGTTATTCAGTGTCATCCTTGGTCTTGGCACCACAAAAGCAACATATCTCCTTGGGTTCATGCCTGAAGATGCAGAAAGGCTATCTATTCCCCTAACTATTGACCTCCATAACAAATGCTCTTCTCGTCTTCTTTGCTCCTGTGGTGCCATGGACATGGCTCTGGCTGCACTCCCTAGATGAAGCATCACTCTCATCAGTATTCACAGCTGAATATTGATGGGAGAGTGGGATTCAGTAAGGGACAATGGAACTAACTGCCTGTTGCTTTTTGACAATCTGGTGATCACCCATTCCCTCCCACAGTGCATAGTCTGTGGAGTGACCACATCTATAAATGTGTTACCCACAAAGCTCTCAGCCTCATAGACCACAGTGACACCATCTGTTGCTCAACATCTGAAACTGGAGCTCAAATTGACAACTTTTCCTGTACAAATAATTGTTCAGGCCACAGGATGTATCCAGGAATTTCCATATGTGCCTTCTTGAGGTTGGAATAGCCCTTTGCCATTTCTATATTTATTAATTAACAACATTGTTTCTGCTAATTAACTTACTACTGGTGATAAATTTTTACCAATATTGAGAAAGCTTTACTAATAAACCTTTTTGCTATAGCTCTACTAGGCCATCAGACCTCTTGAGATCACTTTTCTGCATTCCCTGTTATGATTACTGTGACAGCATAAGTGAAACTCATTTAAACATTGGCTATTTCACACAAGTAACATTGGACTTGCCACACATAATCTGCACTTCTGACTTGCTTTGCAACAGAGACATTACCATACAGGTGTTTGCACATATTGTATCATGCATTGCAAACATGTTTTATATCTATCATTACTTTGTGTTCCAGAGGAAGCAGGAGTGCCAGTATGTGTGACAAGTTATATTTACCTTACTGGCCTGACAGGTTGGAATCTGACCAGTACGTGCCAATTCCAATATTCATTGTATCATGCACTGGACTAGAGAACTACTCCACTGCTATAATGATACATCAGGCCAGTAAGATAAATATTACCTGTCACACACATGTTTTTATATTGGGTAAATGCTGCTGGCTTCTGACATGCAGGATATGCAGGGCTAATAAAAATCCAAAAGTAAACTTGCTGAATTCTCTCAAGCTGATAGGTGAGAAATTGGGATCATCTGCAACAACTTTTTTTTCAAGGGTGTAAGCGCCCTTTGAGAGCAACTATGATACACACGTACACATGTTTGGGCCAAGTCACACCAGAAATCACATTATTGAGGAAATTAGCACACATACACATTATGAACAATTGCAGACTAGTCATGGCATCAATCAGCGGCAACATTTCTTTAACACCAGTGGTACCAATGTGGAGTTCAACCCATCCCTGCATGCCCTCTCTTAACCCAGCAAGAGGTCATGTCTATCCAACTATTGGTTAGATCTTGCTGAACCTCAGGACGGAGCAATATCTATGTTAATGGAACTTCAGTTTATACATCTTCATTGAAATGTGCCACCTGCTGAAACCACAAATGCATTCTGAAGTGTGGCAAGGAGTATTAGTGCTGGAGATGTTTGCAACACCTTATAGGTGGTGTCCATTTTTCTATACAGGAATCTTTCTTCATTGTAAGTTGACATATTTTACTTCTGTCTTGCCAAAGCAAACCTGATGGAGCGAGCACGCAGCTTTGTAAAGATTGCAGATTTCCCCATGGTGGAGGGTGCCGTTGGCTTCTTACAAAAAAAGAAAACAAAGACTTGTGTTTATATATTACATTTTATGTTCCCAGGATGCCCCAAGCTTTTATAGCCGATGAAGCACTTCTGAAGTGTCATTGCTGTTACAATGTGAAAATTGTAGCAGCCACTGTGCACACAGGAAGCTCACAAAAAAAAGCAAAATGATTATGACCAGATAATATTTATTGTGATGTTAATTGAGGGATAAATATTGGCCAGGTCAACAGTGATAACTTCCCTAGTCTTCTTCCAAATCATGTCATCGATCGTTCACATCCATTCAGGTGAGAAGGCAGAGCTTTACTTTAATGTCACATCAAACAGCATCTTTGACATGGCAGCACTCCCTATAAGTAGTGCATCGCAATGTTGAGCAGATCTTTGTGCATATGTTTTTGGAGTGAGAGTTTGACCTACAACATTCTCATTTAGATGAGAATGCTACTAACTTAACCAAAGACTGACACTTTGTGGGTATGTGATGTCAATTCTGTTCACTACAGCTCACACCTTAGCAGCAACTCTTTATTTTCTCTTAACTTAAGTTCCATTTTTTTTCAAACTCCAAGTCCCAGCTCCTGCCTCTGAGGGTTACTTTTTCCCATTTTTCTTCTGTACATTTCCAAACCACAGACTGCACCAGCCAAGCAGGCTTTCTGTCCATACCTCAGGATCTGCAAACATCCCAACATCTCAAATGGGTCCATTTGCCCGAACAGAAGCACTCGGGCAAATAGTTGTTTCTTCAAACTTCAATTAAAACAGGCTACTCTGTCAGGTCAGAGGCACTGTCATCACAAGCCAACCCTCATCACCAACTGTAATGATGTGTATTCACAGACTTCATTAGAAACACATTTATTAATAAGAAAAACTATGCAGAGGCCAGTATGATTGCCCGAGAGCAGCCCACCTGCTATCCTGGACCCTAGTTATATTCTAGATATATTCTGCCCTAAGAGAGATTCCACCTCCTGGAATGATCAAAGTTAAAAGTTTATTTATTAGTAACAAATAAAGCTGACATTATAAAACTGCAATGAATTTACTGTGAAATTTCTCTCGTCACCACGGTCTGGTTTAACGAGAACATTATCAAACAAATCTTGTCATGAGGAGGCATGAGATAAGAGGGCAGATAATCAAAAACTAGGCCAAAGAAGTCAGTTTAAAAGAGTGCCTTAAAGAAGGGAAGAAGGGTGAAGAATTTAAAGCCGTATTGCAAAGGGCTTCACTCATCACTTTTAAATTAGGCCCCTCACTCTAAAAGGGGCAAGTTTAGCCTTGGTTGATTATGTCCCCAGGGTGGATGCACATATCCTGCCTGTTTTATTTCACACACACTGTCACCCTCCCCTGTTATAAAATCAACACAACCCGTTAATAACCTATTAATGGGACACAGGGGCACACTGTCTCTCTTTTTCACATTAGCACCTTTGCTTATTTGCATTCCCATATCTGTCCACAGATCAATATTCCCGAAGGATACAAACATCCCTTTGATAATAGAAAGCCTTTTGATTATTGATCACATTCCATCTAGCTCTATTTTGAATATTGCCTCGTTTGATTTCCAGCAATTTTTGTTTTATGTGCACTATGTAGAATGGATGCAGAAGAGCCAGCATTTCTAAAGCACTCAGCTGCAGCTGATGGAATTTTGAAAAGAAGTGCATTTTTCATCTGTTTAAGACATTTAACGCGTAATGTGAGAACAGCCAGTTTCAGAAGAGTGGTTCCCAGGCTTTCAAATCTCATGCTGCTCAAATACCCAGTAGGGTGTTTTGTTTCCCATCAGTGCACAAACAGGAAGTGGAGAAGGAAGTTTATGCATCAGAGAAGTTGCTTACTAATGAGTCGTAATGTGCATTGCATGCTGCCATATCCCAATCTTCAAGATTAATTTCCTGTTCAATCACTGCTTTATTATGCATGTCGCAGGGACACAAGATAGTTATTTTGTAAGTTAAGCACATCACTGGTTACATGTTTAATGGACATGATAAATTAGAAACTTTACTTCAATCATTCTTAGACATTTTGTTTTGCAAGTCCCAACAAAATCTACATGCTGTCTGCTTTAAAGCTAATTCTTAGTATGGAACGGCCCCCATTTTCCCCTCAGCTCTTCAGCAGTGTTTTCTTTTGCTACTCCCCACTTGATGGTGCTAGCTATCTCATATTAGATTTTGGTAACTTGGGCACTGCACAATTTCCTGGTACCTTGCTCAGTTTGCTATTATTAATGTGTGCACTTGTAACAAGGAGTATCAAGGAACTCACTTACATAGGTGCATCACAGTTAACAGCTTGATGCTGCCTCACCCAATATTCAGAAGTCACTGGTTAATAATCAGTACCTAGATGTCCAACTCACTTATTTTCCTCTTCTTGGCTTAGGGGTGCTGAGGCAAATTGGAGCTTGCCAATCAGTGTTCTAGCTTTCATCACTTTTGACTGTGGATCAAACTTACAGTCTTTCAGTCTGAGTGAGAACAACACCGCAGAATATTTGTAACATATAAAGCCTGCAGAAAGGCATTTTGCTCATGAATCAAAATCACAGCTATCCCATTAGATGACCTTGTTTCCCTGCCTGCCCCCCCCCCCCCCCAATATATTTGTGACTTTTCTACTGTTTCACCTTTCTCTCACTTTATGCTCCTGGACTGCATGAGAGCTGGCACCGTATAATGCTGAGCACATTGCTGTCTGTTGCCACTAACACTGCTTGTTGGCCAACAGAATACAGAGTTTATGGAAGTAGAAACACGAGTTTTATTCCTTTTCATCTTCCCCTTCTGAAACAAAGCACACTTTACTATGAGGTGCTCTGTCTGGCGGTGCCCTTGCAAAGCAGTTGAGGGTGGAGTTTCAACAAGTCAAGACAAGGATTCACTGAGGAACTTGGAATGTGACCTTTTTCAATGTCTGATTCTTTAACACTAGCCAGTGTCATGACATCTTACAGGGGTTATTTGCAGTGGGGGATGGGGGGGGGGCGTATGTTAAAAGGAATGATTTAATCTCCAGTTTGCTTTTCTAAAAACCTACATTTCATCCTCAACTACATTCATCTACAAAACTTTCAGTGCTTGACAATATTGACTTCACAAATTTTGGTATACATATATCCTTTTCTCAAACCAAATAGTGACATTCTAATCATTTGAATGCCACACAGAAAAGCCTCCCAGGGTTTGACATTGTCTTTCTTCTAAATAACCGCATAAACCTTTATGTATGATTTCCTTATGTCTTTTATTTTAATCCAGAGTGTGGGTTGTAGACGCTGTTTCAGTTCCCATGGTCATCCGCGTAGGAACTTGAGTACAAATTCCTGGTGGAGACAGTTTTTTGAAGCGATGCACTGAATGAGAACAGCTCATATTTCAAAATGTTTTTCTTGCATCATTATGAGAAAATATAAAGCGAATCGGTGTCCACTAAAGCATAGAAATGTCTGTGCATAAGACACAGGAAGTATTTTACTCAACAACACATTAGTTAATACGCTGAATGATATATCTTTGATTGCTTGATAAGCAAGTTAAAAAGTTGCATTTGTCTTATAGTGGGAAAAGGGAAATTAATATTCCCTGTAGGCTGATTCTATTTAGCAAAACAATCTGTTAGCAAACCGCACAGAGGGAATGAATGCCAAAATACCGAGCGGAAAACTGACTTACAGGATGATACTCTTGAATTGTTGCCAGATAAGCCATATATGTGTAGTACCACAGCATGTTTAGTCACCTCAGTAACATTCATATTATCCTCAGGGAATTTAAAAAGCACACATGGAAAAGAAATAACTTCTTAAGATTGTAATCTTAATTAATGCAAAAAAAAACCTCAAGCAGATGCCCTTCTACTGAACTATAAATAAGAACATGGCAATCGTTTCAAATATTTTAATCATGACCTAAAATTGGTGAATGTTTTTTTCTCATTTGTACACTTTGATGTAAAAGTGGACAGTGCTGGGAAGAGAATTTTATTTCATTTTGTACTCAGTGACAGTATGAAGCAGTCCCAGGTCAGGTCATGGTTTTTTTTTAACATTACCCTTACAATATGCCTGAAGTACAATTTCACGAGGACATCAGGCTGACTTTTTTTTATTTCCCACACTGCCTATTCTAAATCTTTCCTGAGTGATTTTGCTGAATTTCACACTGAAGACTGAGATCCACTGGGAACTGGAATAAACCTTTCTGAACTAATTTCTCCTAGGACATTTAATATTAACAGCGGAAAAGGTCCATTTTGCAGACCGGATTGAATCAGGTTTGCACAGAGGAAAATATATCGTTGTAATCTGTTCAACAGTACATTTCTCCAATATGTTAAAGAGAAGCAAACTTAAAATAACTTGCCCTGAACTTGCTTTTTTATTGCTTTTTCTATCAGTCATTCATTATTCTCTAAGTGCTTTAGTATTTATTTTCATATGGTTCAGTATTGCAGAGTAATCCAAAAACCCTGCCCAGCCCCGAGTGCAAAAATGCATCACCCACTGCTGCACAAAACCATACAGAAGTGGTACAAAGCACGACTTTGGGAGTTGACCATTCTTGGAAAATGTGTTAGAAATCTTTTGAGATAGCATTGGAGCTTATAGATGAGTTAAACTCCAACAACATTGGCCGCAGTTCTCCTATCGTGACCCACAATTTTTCTGTTGGATCGCGGTGGGAGATGTGCGTCTCCGGTCTTGAACAAGGATTTGTGCATGCGCTGGGAACGCCTGTGCATCTCTCAGAGCCGGTGAACAGTTGCCAGTCAGACCCACACTAGAAATCAGCGGGAAGGTAGGTAAGTAATTTAAATCTGTTTTTAATCTGTTTTAAATATGTAAATTAGTTCATTATCAGGACCTTTCAGGTCCCAAATTGAATCTCCCACTCCACCAGAAATACGTCATTCCGGCAGAGTTCAGACTAGCTCTGCACATTCAGGGAACTAGCAGGAGATCCCGCTGGAATAAAAGAGGGCAATCGGGTGCCCCCAGGGGATGGGTGGCAGGAATTGTTCCCCCTAGGCATGGGCAGTCCAGCAGTATCAGCCTGAATTCCCTGGCACTGCACAATGGGTAAAGTGCCTATGCTTGAGGGCACCGTTGGGTATCAGGCAGTGCCAAAGAGGTGAGGTCTATTGTGGGTAGGGCCTAGGGGTGGACGGTGGGGTGGGGGGTGGTCGCTTCCACTCTGCATTGGGATTGGTCTGGGATGGAGGGAGGGCAACAATTGGGGTGGGCTGGGTGAGGGATGATCTGGCAGGAGGTGGGAGGGGGAGCCTGACCCCAGCGAGATCAGCGGGGGATGGGGTCTGCCAGGTTGAGGGAGGTGGGGGGAATTGCCACTGCTGGAGGGGAGGTGCCTGGACATTGGGTGCTCCAGGACAGGGGGGGTGGGTGGATCAAGGCTGGCCCAGGAATTGCTGCGGGTGGGGTGGGGGTTGGAACTGGAGCGCCAGCAGTGTGGCGTCCTGGGCTGGCCAGCGATCAAGTTGGCCTGCATATGAGAAGTTGACAATTTGGGCCAGTTTGTGAAACTTCTTATTGTGTTTACCCGAGTCCTATGCTGGCATCTCCACATCATGCTCCAGAGCTGTCAAACTTTGGTATGAATAGACCCCACCTCCTGGGTTTTTTAATGAGATTCCTGACTGAGACTCTTCTCTGCACCGAGTGTGGAGATTCAGGTGAGAAGCTGAACTGACAAAACAGTCAGGATTTAGAACAGTTTTCCCACCAAATCAGCACTTTTGGGAGAATCGCAGCCATCATCTCTATAGACTATATCTTCATCGGATATTGGTCCATAGTATAGAATAAGTGATAAATGAATCATTGAAAAAGACAGAGAATTCATTTGCATGGCATTACTTTAAAGAAGACAAAATTGACTGGTGCCACCGCACGCCCCCCCACCCCAACCCACCCCCTAACATCCCACTCCCTCACTCCAAAGGATCAGTGTAATCTACGCACATTATCAAGAATTTGGAAATGGAGCTTGAGGTAAAACTGCCAAAATCAGCCAATCACATCAGGGAGTTGGCAGTGAGTGGGAGGGGGGGGAATGGTTACCTAATATGTTATTATAGTACTTCAAGGAAATGCTCCATCTCATTGACTTTTCCATATATGCATTTGGCTAAGACCTAATGGAGAATTATCTATATGGGAGCAGGAGCCTAACATTCTGCTGCACTTCATGTCCTCAATCTCCAGTCAAATAACCAGCCTAGAAACACACATTATAAGGCAGCTAGATAGCAAAAATGGTGACGTGCTACAGGTTAAGCATTAGCAATTAATTAAGGGAAATTATGAAGGAATAAAAGTGTCTGACACGTGATTTTTATGTATCTTTGGGCTCAGCAAAATTCATTCTAGATTCTATGTTCTTGAGAATCCCTTGAGAAATAAACTTATCTCCAAATATGAACCTGTACATGAATCACTTGGTTAATAACATTAAGGTGGTATGAAGGCATCCAGCAAACATTAAAAAGTGTCAAAAGTTAATTGAACTTGGCCCTGCAATATTTTCTCATTGAATATATAGGATTCTAGTATCAGTACTGCACTGTACTTTGATCCACATGCCAGTATTCATGGTAGAATGTCTCTTTAATTTGGTAACTATTGCTCCTGCATGGACTTACAAGTCAATAAAATGTGATACAATAACACTTAACTTCTGCTCTCTTAAAAATATATGTAACATTTTAGAGGTCATTTAAACAAAAATAGCTGTTTTACAATCCATCTGTTTTACAATATTGCCAGAAATTATCCCCTCAACCCATTCATGATGTCGGGACAACTCTGGAAACTTTTAATAATGCTGGGCAGGACTGAATTTCAGGATTTCTACCCCCATTCCTGCCACTAGCGATTATTGTTGGGTGGGTACTGAGCTAGTTCCATTGCAAGGGTGGGCTTCCCAAAACCATGCAATGTTCATGGTGTTGTCCATTGGTATCCTCATTATACATGCTTGGCTGAGAACTCAGACATATAAAGGCATTGGCTCAGCAGGGTATCTGTTCTGACAAGTGAAATTTACTTTGCATGATTGACATAGTTAAGTGGTTGTAATAAGTTGGTCTTTTTGAGTTCTCTTCTGTTAATATCTCAATATTTATTTGGATAAGGTTAAGTGTATCGTGCTTGAAGTCTCTATTATTGGCACATTTATATGGTCTGACTGATGCTTTTGTAGAGTTGTAGGAATAGCATTTATGTAAATGAAAGAACATTTTTGAATGGGTGATTTTTTTCAGCAGTTCCACATTTGCCACTGTTGTTTTATGGTTCATTGGTTAAGTGCACAGCGTAAATTGGATAAATAGGCAGAGAAGGTGCATGAGTTTACACAGAGTTTACTTGGAGAATATGAAGGACCAATGGGAGTGGGTGGGGTGTGATCATGTGATGTGGTTGGTAGAGAGTCTAAATGCTTCTGTTACAAATTTCCAAAGAACCAAGATCTTCTAATCAATCCACTTTCATCTTTTCTCCAGCCATCCTTCCATTATGTTGCTCATCCACAGAATATAAGTTCACATGATTGTCACAAAAGTGCAGGGGAATAGGACAGTGAAGTGAAGCTCACAAACCATCTGCATGGTAGTTTATTATTCGTTGACACAACTCTCTAGGGAGAGATGGAGGGGTGGGGCAAGTTAGCATAAGTGACTGTGTACCTTCACTCAACAACATGCTGCTCCCTCATAAAGCTATATATGTAGTAAAAGATTGCCTTCCTCTAATATAAGGTCAAGTAGATAGAATGGCAGTAACTTTCTTGATCTTGTTGGTGGTTAGCAAATTGACTACAGTTGAATGGATCACTAAGGAAGAATTGGAGCTGTAGATGATTTTACTGTGATCAGTACTGCATGGTTAAATGTGGTTCAAAGTCTCCCTGAATCACTTTCAACCGTCCTAGTTAACAGCAGAGATCTTGAGCACTGTTCCTATGCCACACTAATGTAGTTTTGCTGTCAGTGTTATAGCCAATAGATTTGGCTGAATGATTTCTTATGGACTCCATTTCACCAGCCTGAAGCTGCAGCTCTCCTTTTGGCTCCATGCGATTGTTGAAACCATGCTTCATATCTGAAGAGGAAAGATTAAGAGTAGAGGTTTTAAATTATTAGGTTAATGGTTCTCAAAGTGTGCTCCATAAACCATAGGTCTCATTTAAGGATCCTCCAAGTGATCAGCTAGCTGATTTAAAATGCAAGTCACTTAAGCTGTATTTGGCAAGAAGCATTTGACAGACGTTTGACTCCATGACTATCCTGGACGTCTGACACAGCTCTGAAGCACCTGCTGCCATACCTAACAACATACAAACGAGAGATTGATTCCCAACGCTTGTGGGACTGAAAACAAAGATAAGGAACAGGATGAATAGGAGAATAGAGCATTCCAGTGTGGAACCAGACCTCACCTCATTCGTGGTTCTTCAAAAGCAGAGTCTGTCTTCCTATTAATTCTATTTTGCAAGCAGAAGCGTGCAAAATTGAGCCAGGTTAGGAACTTGACTGATTATCTTAAATTGGTCATTAGTGTAACTTGCTGAATGCAAAATACATTCAATTACAGCAATCCTTTTCCCTGTATACAAAAGAAATATTTTCATGTTTTGCACCTTTTTTGAATTACCCAGAAGCCTACAGTTCCAAGCTGCTTTCTCCAATGACAATGCTTTGGCCAATCAAAGTTGACTTTCCTCTTGTCATATAAATTGTTGTAATCATTTGAAATTTGCTATTTTTGTATTCCTCCTGATGAATGCAAGACAGAAATATTTTGTCAACATGGCTGGAATTTTACCAGCACGCAGAACCACCTTCCCTGTTGGCCTCAGGTGGGCTCCCTGGGTGGGCGAGGCTGTAAAATTCCAGTACATGCCTCCTTTTTTCAGCAATGTTCAATCTGGTGTACTCTTGGGGCTCTTATTTAAAATAGTTTGTATGGATTGATTAACTATAGATTTCAGAACTTCTGTATTTATAGAACATAGAACACTCACAAAATCTCAAAAATACACTCAAGAAGAAGCAATAGAAAGAGGTCAGCATCTGAAAAGTTCAAAAAACAGGTGAACATATCTAACATTAGAGCCAATGAAGGGTCTATATCCAAAACAGTAACCAAATATTCCTGCTCTAAAGACAAACTAGTCATCAGTGAAAACAGAAACATCCCTCAACATGCTTTTAAGATTGTATCCAACTTGCAAGATGGGAGAACTCCTTAAAAGGAAACTTTTACTAATTTTAATTTTTTCAAACAAGGAGGAAGGCACGTAATATACATTAAATGACATCTACATCGGCAAAAAGAGGGTATCAAAGCATTGATAAATCAATTTTGAGTGAATGTCAATATTTTCTTTCTTTGTAACACATTTTATTATGTTGTCCTTCAAGTAAACTTCCTTCCTTAATCTCAGCTGTGTTTATTTGAACAAGCAGAGAGTGTTTCCATGTTTCCCCGAATGCACAATACATTATATAGAGTCCAGCTAGTCTATTTTTCAAATTGCTTTCTTTACAGTTTCCTGTGTTTTAGCTCTCAATGACAAGCCTGTTTGTTGTTACTAGCGCTGCAGTTTTTCCCACTCCCTGTCACTGAGTATTATTAAAGCCAAGCGTTTTCTGCGGCAATGTTACTTCAGTGTCTCAGCAAAAAAGCAAAGAAAAAGAAAAAAATAAGCAAGGTGCATTGGCTGGTTAAAATTCAGCTCAGCACTTTCGGATCTGTTTGAACAGAGAAAAATTATAGGAAACATTGATGTAGTAATAAATTGAAGCTAATCTCAGAAGAAGTGCAGATCACCTTTTTCCAGATGTCAGGTTGCCATTTCATTGATGCTCATTTTTTAATCAAAGAGGAGTGTGCAGGAGTAGCACAATGGCACAGTGGTTAACACTGCTGCCTCTCACTGTCAGGGACCCAGGTTCAATTTCCAGCTTGGGTAACTATCTGTGCAGAGTACACATGTTCTCCCCAAGTCTGTGCAGGTTTCCTTCCACAATCTGAAAGACATGCTGGTTAAGTGCATTGGCCATGCTAAATTCTCCCTATATATACACATTTCATCTTACACCATAAAACCAAGGCTTTGAAAAGCACTCCAATAAGACACCTGATTCAGCCAAAAAGAAGTGTACTTGAACAGGCTCTGGAGCGTGGCGACATGGGGATTTTCACAGTAACTTAATTGCAGTGTTAATATAAACCTATTTCTGACACTTAAAAAAAAAACTCATATTTGATATAACTGAAATTGCCTTGTATTAAGTCAGAATTTCAAACACTTGGTCAAATTTCATGCTTCTTTATGAAGTTAAGAGTTTCCCAAAAATAGTCAATGTTAATGGCATCTATACTGAAACTATTAGTGATATTCAATACTGCAAAATATTTTCCATAGCAAAACAAAAACAAAAGTAATGCATTGAAATCAAGCTCAGAGCTTTTTATGCCATTGAGCATGATGTTCCTTTAAAGCACATCCCCAAGTTCAATGACAAGCAGACTCCTTCAAAATTCTGATCACCAACGGGGCCCTTAGTATCTTTATAATAAATACCAGACTTTTAATTCCCATTAATTATGTTTAGAACTTCAAAAAGTTCCTTATTTTCCCTCCTCTGAATTATATGAATTTGAACAGTGATAACATCACAATCGCTTCTCAGTCTTCAATCATGCTATTGCAGCTCTGTTTTTAAATTCCTATTATCAACAAAATTAAAACTGTGGTACCATTGTCCACATTATGACAGAGTGAATTTAATGCTGCTATTTAATCACCTGTCTATGAGACATCCATAAAACACTCAATCTGTCTGTTACAGTTCATGATGTTATTTGAACCCTAATAAATAACAACGTGACTATTCACTCCCAGTCAGTTTTTAAAAATGCATTTCTGGAATGTGGATGCATTTATTGCTCATCCTTAATTACATTGAAAAGATGATGGTGAGATGCCTTCTTGTACACTCGCAGTCCATGTGATCCAAGTGCACCCATTGTGCTGTTGGAGAGGTAATTCCAGGATTTTAACCCAGTGACAGTGAAGGAACGGCAATATATTTCCAAGTCAGGATGGTGAATGGCTTGAAAAGCAACATTCAGATGGTGATGTTTCCATGTATCTGCTGCTCTTGTCCTTCTCAATGGTAGTAGTCATGAGTTTGGAAGGTGTCATCTGAATTCTAAACACACTCTGTCCAGCCCAGATATTACTGCAGGTTGTAACAGTGGTCGAGTAGGTAACATACTCATGATGTTCTTATTGGTGGAAATACTAACCTGTTTAAATTAAACAAGTTAACTTGTGGGTCAACAATCGAGACTGATGATATTTAAGAAGAAATTTGAACTTTCACTTATTAGCTGGAAGAATGACATGCTAAGATATCATGTTTTAAGGCATTTGCTGTACCAAATGATTAAAATACACTGATGAATAAACTCTATCTTCTTTTATAACAGAAAATTATATATTAAACTACAGAATGGAATATTTCCCTTTTATACTTATCACACATCACTCTCTGTACAGATGTACAGTTCATATAGCAAACAATCCATAGTTACTCCCAGTTTCCAATGGGTGCCTGTATCCCATTTCATCAAGTGGTAGCCTGAGTAATCGTCTCTTGGAGCTTTCCTCAGTTTTTGGACAGTTTCTTAAATCCACCATCAACACTAAAGTCTGTTCTATTGATTTGTTTTCTCCCTGGCTAACCTAGGCTGAACCACCCACACCCTTAGAAACTTGTAGGTTGCATCTCTTTAACTGGAGATCATCTGCCTCCTGTATGTACCTGTGGTGGCTCATAAAGCCCAGCAGTCTATTCTCCCTGTTGACCATACAGAAATGTTGGCCGGAATTCTCCCACTGCGGTCTACCACTTTTCTGGCAGGTCTGGCCAGGAGATATGCGTGTTGGCCGTTTTGCAGGTATCCCAACAGTTATTTCAGCCCGCTTGCATGTCCCTGCCCAAGAGACATATTAGTTACAGCATGATGTGCAATGAACAGTTTATTGTGCGCTTAACATAAACGATTACCAAACCCTGACTAATTCGGACCTTCGTCCATGCCCTCTAGTGAACTACAACTTTCTAACTTTGTGCTGTCTATTACTTCTTCTAGATGCTACCCCAGATGCACATCAGAGGTGGAAGTGACCATCTATGATGCATACCCCATTGGCAGATATTCCCTGGGTGGCTGGGACCTGGAGGGCCCCAGCTGATATGCAGATGACACTGTTTCGGTGCCACCCTGTTCATCTCACTGGCCCTGACATATCCCAGGGGTGCGGAAATAGATGGATCTGTGGGCATCTGGGATCTCCTGGGTGAAAGACCCCAGCATGGTCTCAAGCCCTTTCTCCTGCCTTGGGGTGCCCCGAGGCCCCAGGGGCACTCCATAGGATACCAGGGTAGCTGGACTGAGCTCTGGCATCAGCTGGCTCTGCCAGTCCTGGAAGCCTAGATGTGTCTGCCCCATGATGTGTGATCTCTCATCCCTGGCCCTCTGAGAATTGCCAAGTTTTAGCATTCTGTGAACAGGTTCTGCAGCCAGTCAGCAATAACTCTCTGAGCCTGGATTCACAACTATGGCCTGCTGTGTCTCCAGAATGCCAGCAAGAGTCCCAGCCATGGACAGCAGTGTCTCCTACATAGCCTCAGCACCCATGGCCATCGAACGCTGTGTCTCCTGGACACCTGAAACACACTTGCCCATGGGCTGTAGTGCCTCCAGGATGACACGGACCCAGTCACCCACGAGCATAGACCCCTGAACCAGACTTTCCACTGTGGTCTCCAGCCTTGCAGTGCTGGCCTGGGCATCACCTCCTGCAACAGTACTCTGTTTGACTCCCCTAAACAGCCTTGCAGTCACAGCGTGATTGCCGACGGCCCTTCCACAACTCCCCGGGTTTCCTGATGCATCTCCATGAATCTTGGGAGGAACAAACCAGAGGATCAGCAGCTGGTTGGGACAGTTGAATCTTGGCCTTCGGCAGATCTCCACGTACCTAAATACTCAGATACGTCTGCCTCCACCCGATTTCCATCAATGGCTGTGATGTGCTCACCAGATTGTGACCCAGAAGTCTCAGCACTAAAGGTATCCACCATGGTGCTTGTCTCTGTGTTGGTGGGTTGTGGGGTACATGCCAGTGACACTTTAGTGATGCTGCCCTCGGAGGATTCCTCAGTGCCTCCCTCCGAGGTGTCATGCAGGGGGTCGTGGGCAGTTTGCTCCAGAGCAGCAGAGGTGATGGCAACACCTGAAGGGCCGGGTTCCCCAGGGTGCAGAGCTGGCAAAAATAACACACATTAGGGAGAGGGAGACAAAATGTTCTGTGCAACATTTACTTCAAGGAGGACCAAGGTTGAAGGTGCACTTCTGCTCAGTTGCATGCTGTACGCTGACCTGGTTGTCAGTGACCGTTCAGAATGGCCCATCACCCTCCTGCCAGTTCCATGGCACATTGCAGGTCAGGCACAGCACCACCAGTCTGTGTCGTCTCCCATGAGTTGTGGATTTTCTTTTCCTGTGGGAACATAAGGTGGATAGCAAGCATTAACAATCCACACTAACACATTACCCCCAATTCCATGTACCTTAATCTTGTGCAAAAGCTTTTGTGAGACACGTTAGCGAATGCCTTCTGGGAATCTAAAAACATTACATTTACTGGTTCCCCTCTGTCAACCACACTCATTACATCTTCATAAAAATCCAGTAAATTGGTCAAACATGATTTTCCCTTCATGAATCCATGCTGCGTCTGCTTGACTGAACCATTCTTTACCAGGTGTCCTGCTATTTCTTCTTTAATGATGGATTCCAGCATTTTCCCAACTACAGAAATTAAGCTAACCAGCCTGTAGTCACCCGCCTTTTATCTACCTCCTTTTTTAAATAGTGACGTCACATTAGCTTTTTCCAATCAGCTGGCACCTCTCCAGATTCCAGCAAATTTTGATAAATTACAACGAACCCATCTGCTATTATTTCTGCTATTTCTTTTAATACCCTGAGATGTATTCCATCCAGGCCTGGGGACTTGTCTACCTTTAGTCCCATTAGCCTACCAAGCACTACCTCTTTTTTTAATAATAGTAATCATTTTAAGGTTCTCACTCCCTTGAGTCCCACGACCGTCAATTTTCAGTAAGGTATTTGTGTCCTCTACCGTGAAGACTGACACAAAAAACTTGTCTAAGGCCTCAGCTATTTCCTTGTTTCCCATTATTAAATCCCCCTTCTCGTCTTCTAAGAGTCCAACATTTACTTTAGCCACTCTTTTATATATTTGTAAAAACTTTTACTGTCAGTTTTTATATTTTGCACTAGTTTAGTTTCATAATCTATCTTTTCTTTCTTTATCACTTTCTTAGTATTTCGTTGTTATTTCTTAAAACTTTCCCAATTTTCTAGTTCCCCACTAGTTTTGGCCACTTAGTATGCATTGGTTTTTAATTTGATACTCTCCTTTATTTCCTTAGTTATCCACGGCTGGTTGTTCCTTTTCTTGCATTCTTTCTTTATCACCGGAATATAGTTTTTGATGAGTAATGTGAAAAATCTCCTTAAAAATCCTCCACTGTTTCTCAGCTGTCCTACCAACTAGTCTGCGCTCCCAGTCTACATTAGCCAGTTTTGCCTTCATTCTACAGTGCATGGTGCACAATGTGTACCTGTACCTTGGGCATAGTGCTGACAATTCCAGGGAAACTGGTCACCATTGAAGGTTGCTCAATGAGGGGAAGGGGTTAGATTCTCTTTCTGGGGGAAGGGTCACTTGTTGTATGCCCTTAAGGTGTCAGGGTTGAAGATTCATGCCAAGCATGGGCAGGGTTCCAAGAGGGATCTCACTCCCTCTTGCTGCTTGCAGAAGGTCATTCATTTTCTTTTTGTAGCACGGCTGGCCAGAGTGCAATGTCAGGTTCCTGGCATTCACCACTACTGCCACCTCCTCCCACGATGCCATGGCAGATGCACCTCTTGGGTTGGGGCCCTGGTCAAGGAACAAAGAACAACACAGCACGGGAAACAGGCCCTTCAGCCCAATGAGCCCGCACCGCCGTCCTAACGGCAAGAGGTGATGACACCTCTCCTCCATGGTATCTGGCAGGTGCTCCTGGTTTGCCTCCAATAATCTGGGAGCCCGTTTATGAGCAGCCATCTTTGTAGTGTGACTGGCTGTGTGTCCATTCCTGCAGCTTATATACTGCTCTGGCTTACCAGGGAAGTGCGGGTGCAGTGAGTGTGGCCAGTCAAGGGCCTGTTGGCAACAAATGCTTGTGAAAGATTTTGAAAGCTGCATTCAGTTGAGTGTCATGCATCTGTCAGGGTGCTGTGTCCAGGAGGGGTGCAATACTCAAGGCTCCCATTCAAATGAGGGAAAGATCACAAGCTGGAGTTATGCATGTCAGCACATCACGAGTTCTCTGAAGGGCAGCAGTGAAGACAGTATGTTCATGGGATGGAGAGATTGCATTCCTGCATTATCCGCATCCATGGGGGCGGGGCATGAGGTGAGTGGACAGTAATGTCTGTAGTGTGCAGGAACATGGAAGGATGGGGGGGGTTTTCCAGCAATGAGACCAATGATGTGTATTTGGTGTTGGGAAGCAGTGGGGGCCAGTGATGTGTGTCACGTTTGGATGGTAGTGATCTGGATGTTGGGAGGCCTTTTTTGTGATCTCCCCCCCAATGATATGCATGTGCGCAGGTTCCTGCTAATTCCATACATTTCAGATTCTTTGGCTCCGCCTCCTCGAACATTTAATGATATTTATGACTGGGCCCTCTGCATTGCACAGACTACAGAGATTCAGGTGAGAAGCTGAACTGTCAGAACAGTCGCAATCTAGAACGGTTTTCCCGCTAATTCAGCATTTTTGGGAGAATCACCCCAGCTGTGTTTATTTTCCTCTTTCTCTCTTTCCCTTCTGCACAAAAAACTTGGAGCCAACAAGTTTACTGTCTGCTACAAAACAAAAACAAAATACTATCGATGTTGGAAACATGAAATAAAAGCACAACATGTTGGAAATGCTCAGCTGGTCAGGCACCATCTGGGAAGAGGAATGGAATTAACATTTTAGGTTGAGTTGACCTTTCATCAGAACGTCTATTCAGTTCTTATGCAGATTCCATTTGCTACTAGCAAAGGTGCCTGGCCCTTTGTTCCAAGTGTGAGAATTTTATACCATGCTCAGCAGGTCCCTTGACTGGGCAGCACAGTGGTTAGCACTGCTGTCTCACAGAGCCAGGGACCTGGGTTTGATTCTTGGCTTGGGTCATTGCCTGTGCAGAGTCTGCACGTTCTCCCTGTATCTGCGTGAGTTTCCCCCGGATGGTCTGGTTTCTTCCCACGGACCGAAAGACGTGCTGGTTAGTGCATTGGCCATGGTAAGTTCTCCCTCAGTGTAACTGAACAGGTGCCAGAGTGTGGCAAGTTGGGGGTTTTCACAGTAACTTCATTGAAGTGTTAATGTAAGCCTTCTTGTGACACTAATAAGTAATAATAATAATAATTATCGTGGAGAAGTCTGCTAATAATAATGTATGGTAAATGGGTTCTCATCCTTTCCAAGCAGGAAACCCATTACAACACTGGTTGGGGGAGAACAGAGATAATGGGAATGGGAAATCCTACCAGCGTGAAAGCTTTTTAGGGAGCCCTGTTGGGTTTTCCAACTTGCTGTTTTGCTCTCTGAGAGCAGAGAATCGCTCCCACAGACGTAAATATAATAATTTATAAACCTAAAATTGTAACATCATCAAAATATTTTAAGCACTTGCATTCTGGTTTCATTGACAGTAATTTCTAATCTTGTTTTACTTTGCTAAAATAATTATGTCAATTCTACCTGCACAATCTACTTTGAAAAATTATTTACAGTAGTCCAACTAAAATGAACATAATAATGCTCAACATCTTAAATAATTAACAATGTCATGACTAAGTAACCTTAAGGAGGTATGTTGCAATTCCATTTCTGGTTTTAATGACTGTAATCTGTGTCAGTCATGCTGACTATAAATCCCTCTCTCAGTATTTTGAGTGTCAGTAGCTCTGGGAACAGGCCAGTCAGAAATTATGGGTGATGCAAGAATACCGAAGAGTATGGCAAATCTCATCTCCCTGCAAAAACTAAACTCCAGGTAGACAGTATAATATCAAAAATTAAATCAAGCCATAAGCTATCTCTCTAAATGTTGACCAGTGAAGCAGTCAATTTTGCATTGACTGAATATTATTTTAATCAAGAATATATGTGTAAAGTTTATTTATTAGTGTCACAAAAATGCTTAGATTAACACTGCCATGAAGAAATCCCCAAATCAACACATTACGGCGCCTGTTCGGGTACACTGAGGGAAAATATAGCATGACCAATGAACCAAGCCAGTTGGAGCATAGCTGAATGAGATGGTCCCAGGCATCTCTGAAAACTTTGTTTGAAGCTGCAGTGACCCTTCATTTTGATCTATTTTCTAACCAATGCCATTCCCCCCAAAACACACACACACACACAAACACACACACTCTTGCTGGAGATAACTCACACCTCTTTAAACTGTGTTTAATCCTCTCTGCACTCACATCGTCTGCAACTGTAAAGATTTGATTATCTATTAAGACTCACATGCCATTATCCTGTAATTGAGTTTGTGTCTATATATGCCCTGTTTGTGAACTGAATTCTTCACTCACCTGATGAAGGGGCAATGCTCCGAAAGTATATGCTATCAAATAAACCTGTTGGACTTTAACCTGGTGTTCTCCAAGCATTCTAGTAACAGGAAGAGGGTGAAATATTAAGCACAGTGAGTGAAAAAAATAAGCATAGTGAGAGAGAAAGAACTGGAGGGATTTGGCATCCTTGAACTTAGATAGGGCCAGATTGTCAGACGATTATTTTCCAATTGTTAGATACCGGTGAGGTACCAGGGGATTGGAAGTCTGTGAATGATGTACTATTATTTAAAATGGTGTGAAGACTAGACTAGAAAACTACAGGCCAGTCAGCCTGATTTCAGCAATGGGCAAATTGTTGAAAACAATTCTGAGAGACATAACAAACTGTCACTTAGAAAGGCACAGACTGATCAGCCATAGTTAGTTTTATATAGGGAAGATTGTGTCTTACTAATTTAAAATAATTTTTTAAGGAGGTGACGAAGTTGAAGAAAGAGCAGTACATGTGGCTACAGGGATTTTAGTAAGACATTTCACAAGATCCCACATGGCAGACTGATCAGAAAAGTGAGATGTTATAAGATAGAGGGGAAGGTGACAAGTTGAATCAAATATTGGATCAGTGACAGGAATCAAAGGCTGATGGTCAATAGGTATTCTCACAAATGGCTAACAGTATCAGGCATTCCACAGAGCTCAGTGTTGGTGCTCTAGCTGTTTATTGTATATTAATGATTTACAATTAAATATAGGTGGCATAATTGGGAAATTTGCAGATGACACAATTTGGTTGTGTAGCTGATTGTAAAGAGGATAGAATTATATCAATAGTGTGGCTGAACAAGCAGAGAAATGGCAAATGGAATTCAATCCAGAGAAGTGTGAGGTAATGTATTTGGGAAGAGAATACTCAATAAACAGATATTGAGAGGGATTGAGGAAGTGAGAGACCTGAGGGTGCATGTCCACAGATCCCTGAAGATGGCAGGAAAGGTGGACAACATGGTCAAGAAAGCACATAGAATGCTTTCCTTTATTGAGCAAGATATTAAATATAAAAGCAGCAATGTGATGATGGAATTTTATAAAATGCTGGTTAGGCCATAGCTGGAATTTTGTGTGCGGTTCTGGTCACTACATTACAGGAAGGAAATAATTGCTCTGGAGTGCAGAGGAGATCTACAAGAATGTTTCCAGGGTTTGAAGATTGCAGCAATAAGGAGCGATTTATTGAGTTAGAGTTGTTTTCCTTAGTACAGAGGAGACAAAACAATGACAAAATTGACTGTACAAAATTATGAAGGCCTGAGATAGAGAAGATAGGAAAGACCAGTTTCCCCTAGCTGCAGGTCAAATATCAGGGGGCAGAGATTTAAGGTGATTGGTAGAAGGGAACATGAGGAAAACTTTTTCACCCAGAGGTGATGGGCATCTGGAATTCACTGCCTAGTTTAGGAACGTAGAAAATAGGAGCAGGAATAGGCTGTTCAGCTCTTCGAGACTGACCCACTGCCATTCATTATGATGATGGCTGATCAGCCAACTCCTGCTCCTACTTTCCCCTGTATCCTTTGATCTCTTTTACCCCAAGAACTACATCTAACCCATTCTTGAAAAAAAAACAATGTTTTGACGTCAACTGTTTTTCTATCATAGAGAATTCCATAGGCTAGCCCTTTTCTGGGTGAAAAAATTTGGAGTCAAAGAGGTTTACAACATGGCAACAGGCCCTTCGGCCCAACTTGTCCATGCTGCCCTTGTTTTTATTTTGAAAGACCCTAAGCTAATCCCAATTGCCCGCAGTTACATTGTACCCATGTAACTTACTAAATGCTTTTTAAAAGATAAAATTATATCCGCCTCTACCACTATCTCTGGCAGCTTGTTCCAGACACTCACCATCCTCTGTGTGAAAAATTTGCCCCTCTGGACACTTTTATATCTCTCCCCTCTCACCTTACACCTATGCCCTCTGGTTTTAGACTCCCCTATCTTTGGGAAAAGATATTGATTGTCTATCTTGTCTATGCCTCTCATTATTTTATAGTCCTCTATAAGGTCACCACTCAGCTTCCTACGCTCCAGAGAAAAAAGTGGCAGTCTATTCAGCCTCTCCTTATAACTCAATCCATCAAGTTCTGATAGCATCTGAGTAAATCATTTCTTCACTCTTTCTAGTTTAATAATATCTTTTTTATAATAGAGTGACCAGAATTGCACACAGTATTCCAAGTGTGGCCTCACCAATGTCTTGTACAACTTCAACAAGACGTCCTAACTCCTGTATTCAATGTCCTCACCAATGAAACCAAGCATGCTGAATACCTTCTTCACCACTCTGTCTACCTGTGACTCCATTTTCAAAGAGCTGTAAACATGTACCCTTTTGTTCTGTAACGCTCCCCAACACCTTACCATTAACTGAGTAAGCCCTGCCCTGTTTCATTCTACCACAGTGCATCACCTCGCATTTGTCTAAATTAAACTCCATCTGCCATTCATCAGCCCACTGGCCTAATTGATCAAGATTCTGCTGCAATTGGAGATAACCTTCTTCACTGTCCACCATGCACCAATCTTGGTGTCATATAAACAAATAAAAAGAACAAAGAACAGTACAGCACAAGAACAGATCCTTCGGCCCTCCAAGCCTGCACCGCTCATGCACCCAACTAGACTATTCATTTGTATCCCTCTATTCGCAGTCTTTTCATGTGGCTATCTAAATAAGTCTTAAACGATCCCAGCCTATCTGCCTCAACCACCTTGCTTGGCAGTGCATTCCAGGCTCCCACCATCCTCTGTGTAAAATGCGTTCCCCTGACACCTGTGTTAAACCTTGCCCCTTTAACCTTGAACTTGTGACCCCTTGAGTTTGTCACCTCTGACCTGGGAAAAAGCTTCCCATTGTTCACCCTATCTATGCCCTTCACAATTTTATACATCTCTATTAAGTCATCCCTCATTCTCCATCTTTCTAGGGAGAACAACCCCAGTTTGCCCAATCTCTCCTCATAGCTAAGACCCTTCATACCAGGCAACATCCTGGTAAACCTTTTCTATATTCTCTCCAAAGCCTCCATGTCCTTCTGGTAATATGGCGACCAGAACTGAACGCAGTATTCCAAATGTGGCCTAACCAACTTTCTCTATAGCTGCAACGTCATATGTCAACTTTCATACTCTATGCCCCATCCAATAAAGGCAAGCATGCCATATGCCTTCTTCACTACCCTCTCCACCTGTGCTGCCACCTTTAGGGAAGTGTGGACTTGCACAGTCAGGTCCCTTTGTGTGTCTGTACTCATGATGATTCTGCCATTTATTGTATAACTACCCCCTACATTAGATCTACTGAAATGCATCAGCTTTCCAACTGATTAGCAAGAGTCCCATCACTTCCATTAAATATCTCTCATACAATGGCTGTCACTGACTCACAAGAATGAATAACACCCAATCCAAGGTCCAAAGTAGATGTAGATGATAAAATTTACAACCAAAAGAGAAAATGCTGGAAAATTTCAGCAGTCTGGCAGCGCCTGTAAGGAGAGAAAAGAGCTGCCGTTTCAAATCCAGATGAAACTTTGTCAAAGCTGACAACTCTTTTCTCTCCTTACAGGTGCTGCCAAACTGCTGAAATTTCCTAACATTTTCTCTTCTGGTTTCAGATTCCAGAATCTGTAATAATTAGCTTTAATAAAATTTGCATTTTTGTAAAAGTCAAATTTTGATAAGTAGAATTTCCTACAAATTAAAAACATATTTTGGATAAAAAGCACTAATTTCTAAGCTTTATTTTTCCTTTAAAGTCTCACTCTAAACATAGCTTCTATACAGTATCAGCTCAGCAGCAAAAGTGTTAATGTGGCTTGCTGGACAATTGTCTTCCTTCCCCAAATCGGAAGGATGTAAGTTCAAGACGTTATGACCCTCTTTTGATTCAACAATGTAACACTTCATTTCAGTAGTGAATGTTTTCTTTCTGAGGTTGGATCCTGCACATTAACACCCTGTCTGCCATGGAAATCGGAGTAGGCAAAGTCTCTTGACCTCAAGTTGGATTTTGCTGTCTCAGGTCAAGCGAGGCTGTAAAATCCCACCCAAAATGTTGAGTTTGAGTTTAATGTCAGGCAGTTGCAAGGCAAAATGCATGAGTTGGAAACTTATTTCTTCAGAACTGAGGCCTGGTCTAATGGACCACAAAGAACAACATAGCATGGGAAACAGGCTCTTCGGCCCAACAAGCACATGCCGCCACCTCAATGTTCCTACTTCCACCCATGACCCCCTGTCTATGTATATAGAAATCTGCATTGGAACCAAATTAGCGAGACAATTTAGGAAGAATTTGTTTTGCTAATCAGCCTAACAGCACATCTTTGGGGTGTGGGAGGAAACCGGAGCACCCGGAGAAAACCCACGCAAGCACGGGGAGAATGCACAAACTCCCACAGATACTGGCCCAAATCCATGTATCTGCACAGCACAGTGATAGTCACTGAGCTGTCGTGTTGCCCATCAACTGGTCCAGGTCAAGCATACACTAATGACGTGAAGCACTAGGATACTCTCGAAAAATCCAAGAGCAGCTCTCTCACGACCTATCGTGTGTATGCCTCTTGTTAGACAACAAGGCGGACCAAAGTACCCGTAGGATTAAAGAGAAATACATCAATATCATGTACAACTTACGCAATTCTCAGGGATGTCCCAAGACTCATGATCCTTATTTTAAATCAATCTTCTATATCCCTCCATCCCTATTTTGTTCATGTGCCCATCTAAATATCTCTAAATAACTCCAGAGTGCCTGCCTTCACCACCTTACTTGTTAGCGCGTTCCATACCCTCACAACCCTCTTTGTGAAAAAACTCCCTCTAGCATCCAAATTATACTTTACCCTCCTCACCCTAAGCCCGTGACCCCTCGTGATATTTGAGTCCATCCTAGGAAAAAGCTTAACCCTGTTTACTCTGTCTATACCCCTCATAATCTTGTACACCTCTATTAGATCTCCTCTAAGTCTACGTCTTTGTAAGGAAAACAGCCCCAATTTGCCTAACCTCTCCTAGTAACTCAGACCTTCCATACCAGACAACATCCTGGTAAACCTCCTCTGCAATCTCTCCAGGATCTCCATGTCCTTCCAGTATTAAGGTGACCAGAACTGGACGCAGTAACCTCGTTTAGATTCCAGCAACAGATTGCCCAAAATGGTCTCAGTACCAAATGGTTATTCTGGAGGCTACCCACTGCCACCTGGTAGATGGGAACAATAGCTTCCAGGACCATCTCGCAAGGCCATGCATTGAGGAAGGAATCACAACAGGGAAGACCTCAGCCTTCCAGGCGGTGCCCAGAGGAATGCTTCTACTTCACTATTTGGCAATTGCATTGTAACTTTATTTGCAATGTGGTTTTACTTGATTTACAGATATGATTCATGAATAACTTTGTACAGTCCACTAGGAATAGTTTTCAAGGTTTGCCAGTACTGAGTCAGCTGATGAAACTGAATTTTGGCATACTTCTAAGTAACAGCTGTTCAATGCAATATATAGTTTTAATGGATTATTGCACTGCACATCATTTGGGAATGAATGTGATTCATGGGTTCAGGACTTTTCAATTGATGTCAAATTCTCACTGTAAGCTTCACTGTACTTTTATATGTCCATTTTCTTGAAGCACAATGATTGAAAGCATGGCAGGAGCAGCAAGAAAACACTCACCTTGTCATGTTATTTTGCAGAATACTAAACAAATATTTACACCTGCTTGAGAGTGACAATCTTCATTAAGTCAAGTTTCAACATCCGTAATCGGTCATGTGTGTTAGGCATGGCTGGCATGATCATGCGTGACTATTCCAATGATATATGGTTCTATGGTTTTCTATGGTAAATGCATCTGGTCTGCCAGTACCATTTTGTGTGCAATGCGATATCTCAATTTTAAGATCATTGCTACTTTGATGAACTTTTAGTACATAGTTAGAGACCTGGTTCTTTTAAGAACCAGCAATCATCGTCAATTTGGCACTCTGCATAAAAATTCCTTGAATCCATGCTGCTCCACATTTCTCCCAGAACCTTCCAAGCCCAGATTTTCCAGAAATGTTGAGCGCAATGTCTGCTTGGTTACTCCCTCAAAGCAGAGTAGGACACACCTTCTTTTAATGGCACTAGCTACCATTTAATTCGTTGAATGTTGTGAGTAGCTGAGTGAATAGGTGAGAGATGAAAGAGCGAATGAGTCGTGATGTAGGGTGGGTAAATGGGCGAGGTGGGTTAGTAGATAGTGTTGGAAAGGTATGTGGATAAATGGGTAAATGGGTATGCATAGGTGGATGAGTGAGTAAGAAAGTGAATTTGATTTGATTTGATTTGATCATGTAAGAGGATGAATACATAGGTGAGTGGGAAAGTAGATTGGGTGGATGTTTGCAGGGACTAGTCAGGTATGGTTGGAGATAGGTTGGGTGGCCAAGGGGTTAGTTGAATCAAGTTGGGGATTACTCAAGTTGGGTTGAGGGGCAGTTGGAGAGTCAGTTCAGATCAAGGAGTGTCAAGGGAGTAATCAGACTGTCAGTAGGATAATTGGGAGTGTCAGGGAGTCAGGGTTAGTTGAAGGGTCAGACATGATCAAGGGTAGTCATGTGGTCCCAGGTAATCAGAGAGATAGGGTGTTGATTTGAGGATCCGAGATTAATTGTGGGGTTAGTGTCAGTGATGAGGGATGAGTTGTATAGTACCTAAGAGTTGGGGAATGATTTTGTGCCCATGTTTTCTATCACTGAGAATGGTAATGGAGTTGCAGAATACCATAAGAGTCAGGAAACAAAAGTTTCATTGAGGAACAGGAACTGTTCCAAGTTTCTGACTCTAATTCAGAGTCAGCGATATTCACAGAGGGTCTCAGGAACAAGAATATCTCCCATCAGAAGTTGAGGGAAATTTCCAATCAGAAGTTGAAGCTTCCTAGGCAAATCCTATGTAGGTCAGCACATAAGGATTTCCATAGGTACTCAATGTGCACCTTAGGTTATACATCCAACTCTGATGATCCAGAAACCAGAAGATTTGATCCACACTTACCGTCTGTGAAATTGCGCTGATTTGATAATACACATCAAAATACACTGATTACATGTTTATGCAAATTAATTCATTATTATACAGAATGAGTAGGTACAGTGATTTGATATTTTACTGTCATGAAATTGTTTCCTAAAGCTCTCATCACTTTTGCTAGCTGTTTCTGAGGTTACCATTATTTTTCCCTGGAAATAGTCACCATCTGACTCTAACACCCCTGCATAGTGGGTGAGAGCAAGAACAGGCAGATATCTTGCAAGATGTGTTGAAAATAACATCAGGGTGTCTCAGTCATATTTCACCCTATTCTCTGTTATTGAATTCAGGAAACCAAAGGGGAGAAATCTGACAGTATTTTTCCCCAATTTTTTCTAGAATTCTGTTTTGAAAGATTTGTGAGGAAATTTACTGCTTCATATAAAATTGTTTTTCCTTTCTTGGCCACCAAGCTTTTCAAATCTCGTTGCAGCAGAGAGGAATGTTACACCATCTGCTGCTTTGCCACCACTGACACTCCCTTTAACAACCCTGGATATTAATAAGGTTGTCCCAGACTTGATTTTCCCTCCATTTTTCTTTCTCCCATGCTGGAAGGAGCTGCAACTGCTATTGAAGAGAATGGATTGAGACTCAGACCTACCCAATCTATGACACTGAACTTCTGTTAATGCCAAGCAATATCACAAAGCATCATAAAAGTTAGCAAACCTGGGTTGATGTGCATTTTTTCCTGGCCTTCGGTATTTCTATTATTCATCAAGAAGAGCACAAATTAGTCAAATGAAGTGAACCAAGACAATTGCAACTGATATATTTCTAACGTGTGCTCTTGGCAATGAAAACAAAGGCAACATTTCGGTTGTATCATATCTGAAATAACACAATGGACAAAGCTCAAATATATAACAAAAGCAGTTCAGCCAGAGGCTTTGCAGACTGGAGAAAAAGTTCAGATGATGAACAAAATCTTAATTCGAGACAAAATGTTCTCATCAGAGAACATAAATTAGTCGAAGGAATTAATTTAAAATACAGTGCATGCATTCTCTGCTTATCAGCACAGACCTTCTTCCCATTCTTCCCCCATCCACCCCCGTCCCCTATTGTGTAAGCTTTATCGTTTTAGTATTCCTTTGCTCTGTTTACTTCTTTTAAAAATAAAAAGATATTTGTTCAATCTCACATAAACCTGATGTTTACTTGTATTGAAAATGTCTCGTCAGAAATGCTCAAGGGATTACAGAAATGCAGTATGTTTCTTTCACATTAAAGCATGATAATACATCAAAACTTTGTACAATGTTGTCACAGTGACATATTAAGTATACGTTGAAGTATCAAGAAAATGTCATATTAATATGTCCCACAGTCAAGTAGTATAAAGTGGCATGAAATTCTACAATGTAAATCGTATTTGTGTGCAAGTCTTCTATTTTAATTCGGGCAAAGATTTGAGTAATAAAATTATATTCTAAGTAATTGGGCTGCTGCTTTGTGATCGTACTTTATTCTAATCCAGGGGTTTGAAGTGTGTTTGGAACTACTGCTCTTTAATTGCATATGCCAAATGGCTCATTTGAAATAAAGATTTTAAATAATTTGGTGATTGTAATTTTTTAAATTGAGTTTTTTAAGTACCAAATGTATTGTTTCACAGATGTAAAATCAAGTGCCTAAACCAAGCTAATGCGCTTGGTTCTTTTGCATGTGTCAGCACTAATGGAAGCAGCCTTTTATGAAGTGCCGAATGTGAAGACATTGCTGAACTGACTAGTTTCAGTTTTGATGAATGCTGTTCGTTTTTCTGGAATAAGGTACAAAGGGAGACTTCAAATCGGCCTGAACTTCAAGCCGAGGTTAATGCTATTCTCTTTTAGGCTGAACCACCCACTTTGCTTAAGGTCACTAACTGGGGCCAATCTAGCGCAGAGGGGCTGCTGCAAACTTGGCATCTCCTTGATTAGGCTCCCTGCTGATCTAATACACATACCAGCTCACTTGCCAAGTCAAATAACACATTTAGTGAATTCGAAATAAGATTTAAGTGGGTCGGCACAATGCGGCTGTCCTCTCATCTTTTTACCGAATCCTTCTCTTTGTGTGCCAGACTGAAAACTGCTCTTGTTAGAGGACTTAATCTTCATTTTTTTTTGTAGATTATTTGAAAACAGGTCAATTCAATGTCGGAGCTGAAACCTCCTCCTCCTGACGGAAAGGCCCTGCTGCCGTGCTGGTTACATCATCCATTAATTGTACAAGAGTTGAACAAAAACTTGTTTTGTGCGGAGTTTTAAAAAAAATACAACAATCGCCAGAGCCGAGGAATGAAGCTACTTACAGCAGTCAAAGGAGTTTACCTTAACCAGATTTTAACTTATCATTGCACTGGCATCATTAAATTCTGTATCAGAGAAAGCAATTAATATCACCCAAAAATAATCTACTGCTGCACAGAAATAATTTTAATAATATGTCAGGAATTACTATTCTCCTGCAAAACGGGACATGCTTCCAGTATCTCTTTTTGCCATCACACTTCTATATCCCTACATCTGTAGAAAAAAAATCCTGATATTCACTGTATAACATCACGTGCGATGTGGTATTTTTATATATCAGGATTGTGCATGATCACTGATTTTATATTTACAGACTGTGAAATAGCACTGATTTGATAACGCACATCAAGTTACATTGGTTTCATAGTAATACATGTAGATTGCAAAGTCAAACTTACTTATTATTATGAAGACTGGGTGATTTGATATTATACATTGATAAATGTCTGCCATAAAATTGTCTCTCAAAGTTCCATCCAGCTTTTCTTTCAAGAGCTGAATTGATTGAAGTACAGTCTTGAGAAGGTGGACACAGAAAGGTTGTTTTCTGTTGTGGCTAAGTCCAGAACGAAGGATCACTGTTTTAAAATTAGGGGTCATCCTTACAGGATAAAGATATGAGAATTGTTTCTTTCCTTCAGAGGGTTGTGCAACTTCGGAACCTCTGAAGGCAGAGGAAGAAGGGTCACTGAATATGACATCCCTGGCTGGCGAGTGAGAGCAATAACTGGCAGACATCTTGCAAGACGAGATAAATATAATTACCAGAATTCTCCAGCCGGACTTTCTGGATCTGCCGGCAGTGTGCCTCCTTCCCTAGGTGTTCCAGTGTCGTGGAGTGACTTCAACAGGAAATCCCATTGTACAGTGGCAGGACCGGAGAATCCACCAGCAGTGAAAGGCATACCACCTCCCAACACTGAGAAACAAGAGCTGGGAGGTCCAAGAATCCTGACCAGTATGGAGGTGCTAATTGCCTCATCTGATCTTAATTTGGATGTAAGCCTGAGTCTGTATCTTGTGAAGCGGTGTACGCATGAGTCCAGAGTAAAAGAATGGAACAAAGAACAGTACAGCACAGAACAGATCCTCCCAGACCCACCAAGTCTGTGCCGGCAGAGATGCCTCTCTAATCTAATATTCTCTTGTCTCTACATGGTCCATATTACCTCTCTGTTCCCTGCCTATTCATGTATTGATCCAAATGCCTCTTGAACCCTGTCATAGAATCTGCTTCCACCACCTCCTCCGGCAGTGTGTTCCAGGCATTCACCACTCTCTGTGAGAAAAATTTGCCCCTTACATCTTTTCTAAACTTGCCCCCTCTCACTTTCAAGCTATGCACCCAGTAACTGATCCTTCAACCCTGGGAAAAAGATTCTGATTATCCAGTCTATCCAAGCGTGTCATAATCTTATAAACCTCTATCTGGTTCCCCCTCGTTCTCTGATGCTCCAATAAAAACAACCCAAGCCTGTGCAAACTTTCTTCATAGTCCATAGCCTCCAAATCCTGGGAAATCTCTTCTGCATCCTTTCGTATGTATCAACATTCCTCCCAGGAGTGTGGTGACTTGAATTGTACACAGTGTCCTATACAGCTGCAACATGATTTTCCAATTTCTATACTCAATGCCCCGACCAATGAAGACCAGTGTGCCATACGTCTTCTTAACCACCTTGTCTTCCTGAGTTGCCATCTTCAGGGAACTGTGGATCTGCCCACTTAGATCCCTCTGTATGCTAATAATTCTAAGAGTTCTACCATTTATTGTATACTTCCCTTCTGCAGTAGACCTTCCAATTTGCATATCACATATTTGCCAAGGTTAATTTCCATTTGCCATCTTTCAGCCCAAATCTTCAGCCGATTTATATCCTGCTGTATCCTCTGATAATCTCATTATCAGCTACTACCCCCATTTTTGTATCATTTGTAAATTTACTATATAGACTACCTGCATTTTCCACCAAATCATTTATATATATTACAAACAACAAAGGCCCCTTGTCACAGACCTCCAGTTAGAAAATTACTCTTCCACTGCTACTCTCTGCCTTCTATGCTAAAGCCAGTTTTGTACCTATCTTACCAACTCATCTCAGAATCCATATGACTTCACCTTTTGAATCAGCCTGTCACGTGGAACCTTATTGAAGGTTTTACTAAAGTCCACATATACAACATCCATTGCCCTTTCTTCATCCATATTTCTTGTCACTTCCTCAAAGAGCTCAGTCAGGTTTGTGAGACATGACCTTCCCTTCACAAAATCATGTAGTCTTTTGCTAAGGGATAGAATGTACTCATCCACATGTGAGTATATTCTATCCCTAAGAATCTTGTCCAACAATTTCCTCATCACTAATCTAAAGCCCATAATATTGTAATTTCCCATATTGCTTCTTCTGTCCTTCTTAAACAGAGGAACAATGTTAGCTTGTCCTCAATCCTCTGATACCTGACCAGTGGCTAAAGAGGATACAAAGAGTTTGGCCAAAACCTCAGCAGTTTCTTCTCTTGGCTCTCTCAGCATTCTGGGATAGACGCTATTTGGAGCTGAGGACTTATCCATCTTAATATTTTTCAAAACACAGCGGCCCAATAGTTAGCACTGCTGCCTTACAGTGCCAGGGTCCCAGGTTCAATTCCAGCCTTGTGTCACTGTCTGTGTGGAGTTTGCACATTCTCCCTGTGTCTGCATGGGTTTCCTCTGGTTTCCTCCCACAATCCAAAGATGTGCTGCTTAGGTTGATTGCCCATACTAAATTACCATTTAGTGTCAGAGGGATTAGCAGGTTGAGAATAAAGCCTGGGTGGGATTATGGTCAGTACAGACTCGATAGGCCAAATAGCCTTCTTCTGTACGAAAGGATTCTATGACTGTGACCCCTTCCCTTTTTATCTCAAAATGTCCGAAGGTGTCAATACCCTCCTTTCTTTATTCACCATCGAGCACATCCTTCTTCTTTTTGAATACTGATGCAAAGTACTCATTAAGGATGGCACCCACCTCATCTGGCTCCACACACACATTCCCTCCACTGTCCTTGAGTGGACTTACTCTTTCCTTAGTGACTCACCTCCTCCTTATATAAGCATAAAAAGCTTTGGGATTCTCCTTAATCCCATCTGCCAAGGACATTTTATGGCCCCCTTTTGCTCTCCTAAGTCCCTGTCAAAGTTCTTTCCTGCTATCTTTGTAGTCCTCAAGCACTTTCTCTGTTTTCAATTTCCTGAAATTTATGTGTACCTCCTTTTTCACTTAGCTCACAATCTTTTTTGCCTTTCAGAGTTCCCAAATCTTGCCATTGTAATCCTTCATTTTTAAAGGGATATACTTGTCCTGAATTATTAACAACTGATTTTTAGAAGTCTCCCACGTATCAGATGTAGTTTTACCCTCAAACAGTTGCCCTCCGCCCCAAACTAGCAGGAGTTAGGGAATGTAAATACTCTCATCATCAGCCTTCCCCCAACTTACTACTTTCATTCTGGGACTACTTCCTTCCTTTTCTACAAGTATCTTGAGACTTACAGAATTGTGATCTCTGTTCACAAAATGGTCCCTCCCTCACTGAGACATCAATCACCTACCTGGGCTCATTTCCCAGGACCAAGTCTGAGGTAGCACCTTCCTGAGTTAAACTATCTACATATTGCCTCAAGAAATACTCTTGGACACACTGGACAAACTTTGCCTCATTCAAGCCCTGACACTGAAGGAATCCCAGTCCATTTTGGGGAATTTAAAATCCTTCATCAAACGACCCTATTGTTTTTACATCTTCCCATAATTTGCTGACATTTCAGTTCCTCCACTTCACGCTGACTGTTGGGAGGTCTATAGTACAACCCCAATAGTGTGATTGCATCACTCCTGTTCCTGAATTCTATCCATGTGGCCTCACTGCATGGACCCTCCAAAGTGTCCTCTGTCTGTATAACTGTGACATTCTCCCTAATCAGTAAATCAACACCTTCACCTCTTTTTTCACTCTCTCTATCTCACTTGAAGCATCTAAATCCTGAAATTCTTAGCTGTCATTCCTGTCCTTCTTTCATCCAAATCTCCGTAATTGTCACAACATCATTGTTCCATGCAGTAATTCAAGCTTTAAATTCATCCATTTTGCCTATCATACCCCTTATGTTAAAGCAAACACACCTCAGACCATCTGTCCTGTCATGTTTTCTACGCTCTCCCTGGGTTTTATTCCTCTTAACCTTATTGCACTTTCACTGAGTTCTCCACATCTCTGTAATTTGGTCCTTTTTGAATTTTGTCTTTGGTGTCTCTGTCTTCCAGTTTTGGTTCCTACCTTTGGTTTCTGAAGCCACTTTACCTCCCTCTGGCTTCTTGCATCGGTTTCTGTCCCACTGCCCCATTAGTTTAAACCTTCCCAACAGCATTAGCAAACATATCACTAGGACATTGGTTCCAGTCCTGCCCAGGTGCAGAAGGTCTGATTTTTAGTAGTTCCACCTCCCCCAGAACCAGTTCCAACGTTCCAGGAATTTGAACCTCTCTCCCTTTCACCATCCCTCAGGCCACATGTGCATCTTCGCTGTCCTGACAGTCCTATTCTAACTAGCATGTGGTACTGGTAGCAATCCTGAGATTACTATGTTTGAGGTCCTACTTTTTAGTTTAACTCCTAACTCCCTAAATTCAGCTTGTAGGACCTCATTACGTTTTTTGTCTATATCGTTGGTGCTTATATGCACCACAACAGCTGGCTGTTCACTCTCCCTCTCCTGAATGGCCTGCAGCCACTCCAAGACATCCTTGACCCTTGCACCAGGGAGGCAACGTACCATCCTGGAGTTTCACTTGCATCTGCAGGAATGCCGATCTATTCCCTTTACTGTTGAATCCTCTATCTCTATAGCTCTGCAATCTTCCTGTCCTCCTGTTTAGCAGAGCCAGACATGGTGCCATGAGCCTGGTTGCTGCCACATTCCCCTAGTGAGCCATTTCCCCCATCAGTATCCAAAATGGTATATCTGTTTTGAAGGGAAATGTCAGGGACCCCTGCACTGCCTTTCTATTCTCCCTTAGTCTGATGGTCACCCATCCCCCCGTCTCCCTCAGTGATTTTTATCTGTGGTGTCATCAACTCACTGAAAGTGCTATTCACGACTTCTTCGGCATCGCGGATGCTCCAAAGTGAATCCATTCACACCTCCAGAGCCATTAAGTGGTCTAATAGGCAATGCTTTTGGGCACCCTCCTTGCATGTGAAGGAGAAATTCAACATCGTATGAGAGGAGCATAACATGGGCCTAGGATCTCCTGCCATGGATTAATTCTTAAGTTAGTTTACCACAACATGAAGAGAAATGAGGAGAAAGCATAAAACAAAAACTACTTTTGATTTCTTTTTACCTCTCACTGGCTCTTGAGTCTCCTTCACAGTCCACCTCTCCACTCCTCCTGAAGGTGAGCACCTCTTCCCCTCAGCACTGAATTTCCACTCACCTCCAAATTTCTGACAATACCAGTCAGATCCATTGGTCTCATGCCAATTTCTGACCAGTAATGTCTTTTTCTTTTCGTCAGAGGAGGAGGAGGGAAAACTGTAGTGTCCAGTTTCATGCTTAATAACTCCTTGACACCAGTTCTTCTGCTTCCCACTTTTCAGTAGATGTGACTGCGCTGACTTCTGCCAGAATACACCTCACTGAAGTCCGTCTGCCTTCTCTGCTGGATGAGAGATCAAGAGAATTGATGGGGAGGGTGAAACCATAAAGAGATTTAAGTGGAAGGATAAAATGTATTAATTTGATCAACTGGATGACCAGGAGCTAATCTAGGTCAGTGAGAATAGACGGAAGAACTTGTGGGATGCTTATGACAAGGAATAGTGGTAATTGAGCTCTGAATGGGTTTAATTTACAAAGTTTGGAAATTGACAGGCAGGCTTGGAGAACATTTCAAATAATCTGTTCTGGGCATGACAAGGATAGGGATGAGATTTTCTTTAGTATATAATCTAAGCTGGCTTGAAAATGGAAGCAGGCAATACATAAATTGAAGTATATATAGGCTGAAGGCTCTGTTCTGGATACCAAGGTTATCAGCAACCTGTTACAACATGAAGGAATACATGGACCTGAGCAGAGATAGAATCAATGGGTAGCATTTGGAGTTCATGGTGAGGATTGAAGATGATGACTTTGGTTTTACCAATGATTTATCTGGAGGTTAAGTATGGCTCATCTAAGACTGAATGTTGGACAAGCAATTTGATAACACAGAGGCAGTGAAGCAGACATATATCTGGGTGTTATGAATATACATATGGAAGTAGATCCATGTCTTCAGATGATACATCAATTGTGTGATATCAAGACAATAGACAACAGAGCCAAATATAAAATCTCTGGGGGACTATTGATGTTATGGTGTGAGGAGGAGGAGAAGAAGAGGATGTGTTGCTGCCTGGTCCTCAGAACATGCACCTATAATGCTGAGAAAATAACAGAAGGTCTAATCACATCATCCTTGATATGGAACTGGTAGCAGAGGACTGGACTGTTGCCAATTTAACTACTTTATCCAAAAAGTGATAAACTCGTCAGCTATAAATCAGTCAACCTAGCATCATTTTGTTGATAAACTTTTCAGAATCTATAATACATGATAGAATGCATATGGAAAGGTAATGGGTTAACTAAGAGCTGGATTTACAAAAACAAGCCTGAAAAATGTAACAGGCCTTTGGGAAAATAACAGACTATATTGATAAGAGCAAATGTAGTGCATGTTGTGTAATGGATTTTCAAAAGGTGTTTGGTGAAGTGCTGTGTAGGAGGTTTTTTTAGATTAAAAAGATGCATAAAATGAAAGGAATATGGAAGCATAGACAGGAATGGTTAATTATTTTTTTACACCAGAGGATGTAAACAATATCAACTTTTGCTGATGACACAAAATGAGGAAACATAATTAACCCTGAAAAAAAGGAAGTAATTTGCATTTATTATTGTACCTTTCTTGACCTCAGGATGTCCCAAAGCATTTCACAGACAATGAATCACTTTTCAAGTATGGTAACTGTTATATTTTGTTATATTTTGGGAAATTGTGGCAACCAATTTGTACATGGCAGGGTCCCACGAACAGCAATGAGATAAGTGATCAGATAATAGGGTAGAAATTAGAGCTTGTTGTGCCCATACAAGCATGAAATGGGACCACTGGCAATCTATTTCAGAGACCAATGTCCTGCAGCCCAAGGGTGACTGAAAGGCATCTGACCTGAAATTGGGTCAAGCAAATTTTTGTGTACTGCCCCCGCAGGCTGCCCAACATCAATGTTTTACAAAACAACTCTCCGGGTGGAAGACAGAAGAAGATGTGCTCTCAGCAACACATAGAGAGGATTAGAGAAAAATTTTCACTCAGAATAGTTGGAATAATAGAATTTCTTACCAAATAAGGTGATGGAAGTATTTGAAATTAAAATTAATATATATTTTAAAAGAACCATTTTAAATAGTACAGACAATGGCAGGGAAATGTCTCAGCCAGCCCAGGTACATTGGACCATAGTGTCTCCTTCTGAACTAAATATTCTATGATTCTAAGTGCACTGATTTGATAATGAATGTACAAACTAGATACATATCTGTTATAATGTTAAACATATGTTAATTTTATATTGTGCAAACAACGTCTGTATATCAATATTGCTTCATAGAGACTGTCCTAGTGCACTGATTTCATATTCTGCATATAAACTGGAGATAAAGTATGCTGTAATTCAGCTGCTAATGAATATGATTAAAAAGTGATTTCATATGCAATCCATCTATACAGGGAACTTACAAAAATACATTGTCTGTAATCATATTCTTCATCACTGAGAGTTCTCAGTTTAACAGGAAGACAATTCCTTTTAAAAGGTACTGGTGAGATTTCCATTGCTATCAATGCATCCTCATTAACATTGTAAATATTTTTGTTGATTGTTAAAACTAGATCAAAATAATGAATTGCAATTGTACACTAACATCCAAATGAAGCAAAGACATTGTTCAGGAAAAATATGTACACACGTTTTGAAACCATTAAACAAAGAAATGTTTCAAACACATTGTCAAATTCTGATCTCTCTTTATGCTGCACATACAGAACAATTGATACCAAAATTTGTAGTTGCAATCTACAACTAATCTAAATCTGCAGTTTATTTCAATGCAGTGACATCGACAGATATTGCAGCACACCTTATGATAATATGGTTGAACATTGTTTTCCCAAGGTAAATAGCAGGCATTCATTTAATCACACGCAATGTTGTGGAATGGAACAGATCCTTACTTACAGAAAGGGTAGACCCACTTGCTCTCCAGTGGTCACCTATATCATTTGGGATGCACCATTGGCAAAGGCCTAACCATAGCTCTCCATTCTGCTTTCTGTAATGGGGAAGAGATGTGACTAAAGCTTTGAGTGAAAGTTGGGATGAAAAACACACTGCTGGCAAGAATGAGCCTGCAAATCCTCAGGTTTCCTCATTAATCACAAAGAGAAGCAACCTACCTAGATTACCTACAGCAAAATTTAAAACTACTTCTGTCACCACACCTTATGCTAAGATGTCTTCTGTTCTGGCTTCAACTTCATTGCTTTCTTATTCAGTCTTAATTTAATGCCAAATTGATTCCACTGCTGTTTCCATACATAACCATTCTTTTTTATTCTGTTCTGCATCATACTTATTCTGAAAGGTAATATGTCTCAGTGAACTGAAAAGATTTTTTATAGCTAAGGAAAATGGGAAAAAATCTGTTTCCTGTATCATCTTTTATTGGCAAATCCATTATGTTAATTTTTGCAAAATAGAGTTGTTGCTTGACAGCAAGCTTCAATGATAAAAGTCTTGTGCCATGAATCACATTTTCAATTTGTTTTCTGTCACAGACAATGCAGTGCAGTTTATTATTAGGACTTACAGTGCTATTAATATCACTAAATCCAATATTCTTATATTTAATTGTATTTACAGAATCATAAGATTTTAAATGTTCACAAACATGGTAGGTGCTAATAAATCAGGGCATCACAAAATAACAGACAATGGCAGCGTTCTTAAAGAAAACAAAACCCGAGAAATATGAAATGATACTTTTGGAGGAGAAAGATTAAAATAATGATCCATCCTGTTGAAAACATTAGCCCAAGTACACATGAATGATTCATTTTGTTTTTGCGAAGTTATTTTTCCTGCAGCTTGAGTTGACATTTAAATAGTCACAACTTTATAAAGCAGATATTGGCATGAACTTAGTCCTTTTAGTCTTGAATAATCCTTTTTATTTCTCATAAACAGCACAATCTCAGCTGTGGAACTTTTGAAATTGTAATTTAAACAATATCACTATAAATAAATGCCATGATTTGACAATAAAAACAGGTATAATTTATGTTCTGATTTCCTATTGTGAGACCCACCTATTTGGAGTGCAAGATGCCCTTGGGTTTTTTTATTAACAACATATCGGGCCTTTTCTGAGATCAGGGGTGGACATAGTCTATCAAGGTGACAGTGGAAGTTGATGGTGTCGTATCGACAGCATGGGTAGCATTAGATAAGCAGCGCGCAGACTAGAAAGAAAAAAATGCAAATGCTGGAAACTCAAGTGTAAACAGGATGCAAGATGTCAGATTCAATGCAGTCTGAGAAGAGAAAAGACAGGTTAATGTTTTGTAGATTATTCCTGCAAACAATATAAACTGTAAGTCCATGAAATTCTTTGAGAGAACTAGTTGATCCAAAGTAAATAGCGATAAGCTATGTGTTGTATAGGCATTTCCACTGACTGCCATATTGGATAAGAATAATAAACAAACTTCATTGAAATGGTGTGGGTGCTGTGTCTTTTCAGGGGGAATATTGATAAAAGAATGGAAATGTGTGATGGACACTGGCCATATAGGAACTGTGGATAGGGTTAGCCTAAAGGTTTTCTGCAATAGCAATCTCTATCACCCACAATATCAAAAAAGAGATTTAATATTATATTTCCTTTTGATACTAGTAGAACAATTGTAAGATAAGCCAATTCCTTGCTGTAGTTCACACAACCTGTATCGTCAACATGGATTTCTTTTAGTGGATATTTTGATGCAGAATACTTCACCCTAGGGCTCCAAAAAAACTACAGCATGACACATGTCAAAATAAAAAGAATGACTGCACATGTACATGATCTCAAAAAGCCCATTACACTGGATATTGACACAACACTGAGCAAACGTTACTCTCAACTAGAAGTGTAATATTGCCATACCCTGTCTTTGTATCCTAATCCATCTGAAGGACTTGTGCTCATTAGTAAATTCAAGGTTATACCTGGGTGTTCCGACATAATACCAGCTTTAATTGGCCCTGAGACTGAGGATAATTCAATTACAGATCTTTTCAATTTAATTCGTTCCTTTCTTCCTTAGTCAGGATTATGCTGATGGATTTCAGGTAATAGAACTTAGTAGTTGAGGAAGGGTAGTAATACATGTTTTCTAGCTTTAGTTAATGTGATTAAGTTCCATATAGTTTGTTTTCCTCTTTAATCTGTCAGAGGTCAAATACTTGTGTGACTTGCTGAAAGTAATAATTGGAAGGCTTTGCAAGTAGCAAGTACCAGGGCTTTGGCCACTGAGGAATTGCATGCAGTATAATGGATCATACAAAACATGAATATAGATGCGACTGTTGTTTTAATGGACAAAGGTTTATTATGATTCAATTACTTTGAAACATTAATTGTGTTTATATGTAGTTGCACACAATAACTCTGCATCATGTTCTAATTGTTTTGTCAGTGGCATTAAAAGCCTAATAGTAAATTGACCATCTCTCTGACTCATGGTGGTGGAGCAGGGTGGTGCAGCTATATTTTTCATCATTACTACCTGAACATTATCTGAACAAAGCTGATGGGAAAATTGAGTGGGAAGTGTTACGTACTCATGATCAAATCTACCAAATTTTCCACCCACTTGTTTTATTATTTATTGTCATGGCTAACCTCGATTTTAAAAAGAGCTGTTCTAAAAGAGTGCCTCAAAGTGGTGGTTCTTTCAGTTTGACCATTCCCATATCAGGCCAGATGTCGAAAAGACTTGTGAGGCCAAATAACCTCATGTTGATCTTTTTTTTAAATGTCTCCCAATGATCAGCCTGCAGAAATGTGTTAGCAGATGCTTGGGAGTAGGTCATCTGCCCACAAGGACTAAAGAGAGTGTGGAGGAGAAAAGAAGAAAGAAAAAATTATGCAATTTAATCTGTGTCCAAAAGTAAACAATAAGTAATATATTTAAATTTGATTGAATAACTTTCTATTAACTGCCATGTTAAATATGTAACAAAGCAACATTGATATGGAAGTATAAATGCTGACACATACTTTGGTCTCCAAGGTGTTCCAAATCTCAAGTGCATTGCTGAGTGATGAAGAAGAAGTAGATAAAACAGGGACTTTATCCAGTACCAGGATACAGCCTGTCTGTAATTGTACCTTTTTATTATTGCTGGACATCTTTTAAAGCTGACATTTGTGTCAAATTTGATTCTCCTCCATTTTTGTATAATACCCTTTGTTTGCAGTCTCCCATCTCTTAGCCAGGGATGTCTTATTTTGTGTGTGTTTTCACTGAGAGAAATTATGTGGTGTGGTTCCACAGGAATTATGGGTAGTTTTGATATTGGAGCATCAACACTGGCTACAGATCGATAGGCTTGAATAATATCAGCCTGACAGTAGTTACAGAACGTGGGAAACAATTGACACCTATATTGGAAATTTGAAGGAGGAGTTGAGGTTTAAATATAACATGTCTCGAATCAACAGCCATATATTCAGCGAGGTCAGTATCCTAATAAGCTAAGCAGTAAAGAATATTGTGACTTTTGAGAGGCAATGTAGTTATGATTTATGCTTTAGGTAGTTCGATGTGACCCAAACAAACTGGGAAAAAAGAATACTCAGAAAACAGGAACACTATCAACATGCCAAAAGAAGCATCGAGATTCACTGGGAAATTGGGTAGACAATACCCAGAGGAAAGATAAATAGGCATTTGTTTCTAATTGTTGTTTTTGGGGTAGACTGTGACAACCTGATCTTGCTCCAGATTAAAACAAATTACACATGTTCAGTAGCACATTATTGTCATCACTGCATGTGTTGTATTAAAAAAAAACTTTTTTGGTGGAAGGTCCTGAATTCAGTCTTCACCCTAATCTACAAGCAACATAGAGAAACTTGAACTGCAAATCCTCAGACGTAGTACATGCATTGCGTACATGTACTACGCCTATGAATTCATATGACAATTTTTGAGTCAAATCTGTGATCTGAATGGACTCCAGTGTCAGCTCAGTGGTATCCAAACGCTCATGTAAATGACTTCTGAAATAACTTCACATCAATTTAATTCACATCAAACTTAAATCATTCTACTTGGCTGCATAAATGTGGCTTAATTACATGAGTCAGGCTGAAGTCAGATCCTTCAGTCTGTGCAGATTAAAACATCATTTTGCAGCCAAACAGAAACATGTTCCCAATCACTGCACTTGAATTATTGTTATTTAGCTCCAGGCTTGTATTAAAATCACTGAATAATTGCAATCTGATTATTATAATCAAGTACTGGAACAGTAATTACAGGTTACAGTCATTTTAGGCTGTTCTGGAAATCCCATATACCGATCATATGCATATTAAAAGTTTATGGTAGTGATAAAATTAATGAAGAGGACGGTAAGCCTCTTTATACCGGCAAGGTGTCACACATCTCACAGCACTGCTGAGTTATTTTACATATTTCCTGGATTCTTCAGAACAGATATCTCCAACTTAGAAATCTCTCAAATTTGAATAATAAGCACAGTTTTATTAAATCTAGAAATGACAACAACTAAAATGGAAAAGTAGAAACATTCTATTAGCATTCCTGGCATTTCTGCTTTCTGGGTGTCACCATTAATTTAACTGCTGCTTTGAAGAACTATATTAAAATATATTGTCCCAAAGAGTACCAGAAAAATTATGACAACTCTATAACACATAGCTATTTGGGTGAAAAGAAAAAGGCCACAAGTTTGCATACTCCACAAACTCCTGGACAATTTGTGTCACTGTGCCATTAGCTTCAAAAGAATTGAGAAAGTCTGCAAGCTTGGAATGAGCATTTCCATTGAAGTTAATCACATTATGGATTTGTGCCATAAATATAAATTAATCTTGCTGCTGAGACTTAGGGCTGGTTATTGATGTCACAAGGACTCTGTTTAATGACAACATTTATGGTCCTGACATGAAACTCAACCTTAGTGGCCTCTAAAGAGTTGAAATAAGGCTGTGGATTCTCACTTCAGCAAGGAGAGAATTGTTCCCAGAAGTTGATTAAATTTTATGGGTTGAATGTAGAACTCATCTGTAAGGACTCTGCTACCTTCCCACTTTCATCTCAATTATGACCATGGCAGAAAGGCTGGAGACAGTCTTCCCTTTCAACACCCAATGATGCCTTGCAACAGGCAGTTAATGCCCAGTTAAGGGCCTCATCTTACTCCTGCAGTCTGTTGGGGGTGGGGTCTCTCATGCAGGAAGCATGACAAGCAAGTCCCTATGAGGTTGCTTTTCTGTTTCTGGGGGTGTGGGAGGGGATGGTGTCCCTCGTTCAGTAGCACTCAGTGACTGATCGAGGGACCTGGCATTGGAAAGAGGTCATATTCAGAATGGTCCCATGTCCTTGCTGCTGGATCCCCATTCCTCAAAAGCTCTTAGCTCATGCTCTCCTCCTGCCATCACTCACCTGTAGTCTGCGATTCAGCAATGATTCTAAGCCTCAGGCTGGCATCTAACCAGCAGCAGCATCACCTTCCAGTGAGGCTGCCGTTCAATAGATCTGATCTCTCATTGGCTGGCAGCCTTCAAAATGCAGGATTTTTACCCTTCCTTTGACTCTGGCGAATGACTGCCGCTGGCTAGTAACAATCTGAGTGACACTTAATTCAGTGGCCTTCCATAAAAGAGGTGATATCGGGCTCTCATCACCTCTCCAACTGGCAGGTGACTCTCCTATCACCTCCATTAAATACTGCCCTACATTGCCAATCAGTAATTTTGTGTCATTGTTGCTATCCTATTAATGTTCAAAGGTAATAATTTTCAGATGCAAAAGGTGTTTTGATATTCAAATGTAAATTAGATTGATTGCTTTCAGAATATAATTTTGAAATATCATATATAAATAAGAATGTTTACCTATTCCACCATAAAACAATTCACAGAAACAATGTCTATTACAATATTCTCTCCTGCTTACTCTCTTCACTTTTTCTTTTCATTTCTACCTCTCTTCATTCCCTAAATCAATTCTTGTGTATTTTGCTTTCTGCATCTAATTAGACTCTAATTCACTTCACTTTCTCCATCTTCATTCATTCTATTTTTATCTTGATCTTTAAATTTAATTGGTAAAGGAAGCAGGCTGTGAGCCCCAATGTTCATAAGATCCCAGTCCATTGATGTTGGTGCATTATTATCAATTCACATTTCTGGAAATTTGCGATCTGAAGGGTGAGGTTCAAAGCTAAATTCAAAGCAGTTGTTGTGAGCTAGGCCATTGTTGGAAAGGCCAAATAATCACCTTCTTATCAATGCAGTTAAATTATCACAGTTATATAAAAAACCTCAGTAAGAATGATGAAAGAAAGCTGGAATTTGCATAGCACTGTTCATGTTCTCAAGATGTTCCAAATCTCTCACTGCCAACAAATTACTTGTTTGTATTGTCAATACTGTTACTTTGTAACAGCCAATTTGTGCATAAACAGGCTGAACAAACAACAAATAAAATAAATGCCCAAATTAACTCTTTTGCTCATGTTGGTTTGGGATCAGACAAATGCCAAGAAGTTGCTTATACCTCCTTGAATAGCGTCATATGACCTTTAGCATACACTTGAGCTCACAAGGTTTGGGTGAACTTAATTGCACCCATTTTTCAGGTTAAAAACAAGCATGAATGAGAGTCAATTTTGGCGATCAAGGTTCCATATAAGATGCACCTGAAACTCCGGTACCCTAGATTTTTGTGCAATTGGCTTGGAATTTTGGGACCCATAGCTTAGAATTATTTTATTGGTTACATTCAAAGGCAAATAAAATCAAATTGAATTCAGAATCATGGAATCATATTCAATCTTTCACATCTGAATTGGTTTTTTGAGCAATTTTCTTCGTGCCATTTTCCTGCCTTTTACCCTTAACCCTACACATTCTTCCTTCTCAGATCATGTCTAATTCCCTTCTGAATGCTTCGATTGAATCTGCCACCAGCACACTCTAAAAGCAGTGCATTCCAAACCTTAGCCACTCACTGCATCAAAAAACACTTCTCATATCACTCCTTTACTTCTTTTGCCAATTACTTTAAATCTGTGCTCTTCCATTCTTGACAAATGTAAATGTTACAGGTTCATTTTATAAATTATAGAAAGAATCACTGACAGATGTTTAGAAGATTGGATGACGCAATGTTTCAATTTTTCTGAAAGCTGTGTTCAAATACAGCTCAAGTACATAAACTATAGAAACTGACTGTTGGTTCCAATGTTCATAAAGGTCCAGGTCTATTGACATCAGTGCATTATTATCAAATCATAGCAATTTACAGTGTACATATATTGCAATCTGAAGGATGAGGTGCTACACTGTGTCTGTTTAGGAGATCCCAATTAATATCTATTGGAACCATTGCACGACTCAAAACTTACTACAAACTAACTTTCTTATGCATCACTTTACTCTGCATTTTAGCACAGTTGTTAACCCAATCTTTAAATAGTGCACAGATGAAGCTAAAGCCAGAGTTTGGCCACTTCAGTCAATCTCAATATAAGGATAAGACCATAAGATATTGGAGCAGAATTAGGCTATTCAGCCTAACGAATCTGTTCCACCATTCAGTCACCGCTGATAGGTTCCAAGGAAAAAGTGTGAGAATATGGTTGAGAAACCTATGATCCCTTTACCAATCAAGAACCTACCTTTAAGACCTTAAGATTTCGGATGGCAGTTTGGAAAGTAGAAAAATTGTACTGGTACAGCTAGAAGCAGTCTTGTGAGATTGAGGTCAAAGTATAATGTACCTGATTCAACTGTACGTCCCTTGATCGGCACCTGAAATTAAGAAAAGAAATTGTGTGGCATTTCCCAGCCCTCACTTAGATGAGCACATTAGCTCACTAGAAAACAAGGTAAATTTATTAATTAAAGAGTCACTGTTCTCTTTAGAATGGAATTGGTTCCATACTCTTTTAGTACTGTGAAATTCTATTCTGCCTGATAGAATTCTGGACTCTTAATAGAATTTTGCTTGTGGCATTAATAATACTGATCAATGTGCAAGCTATTGAGAGGTTAGAGCATTGTAAGGTTTTGCAAAGTTTAACATGTTTCATTCCACTGCAACAAAAGCAGATGTAATGTATATAGTAGCAATATATATAATGTTCAAGAAATAAACCCATAGAAAACTATTTAAAGATAAATAATTACCTTAATCTTTCTATTGATACTTGTTGTAGTTATCCATTCCACCTCTGCAGATTGGAAAATAGACAATTACACTGACTGACAGAAGCATCATGTGATTACTAGTCAGATCAAAATATGATAGAAGACATTTATGCTCTCAAATTTCTTCAATGCTGCAAGTGCATTGGGACTTTCCCAATAGAACTTAACATTTTATTTATTAGTGTCACAAGTGGGCTTACATTCAAATTATAATGAAGTTACTGTGAAAATCTCTTAGCCCCCACAGTCCGGCGCCTTTTCGGGTACACTGAGGGAGAATTTAGCAAGGCCAATATATCTAACCAGCACATATTTCATAGGAGGAAACCAGAGCATCCGGAGGGAACTCAGGCAGACATGGGGAGAACATGCAAACTTCACACAGGGTGATCCAAGCCGGGAATTGAACCCAGATCCCTGGCGCCATGAGGCAGCAGTGCTAACCACTATGCTATCATGAACCTTTGCTCCCTTTATAAATATTCTTTCTTAAAATAAACAACAATAAATGTGCAAATGTGTTGGAGAAAAAACAGTCAACTACTTTCTCCTTTCGCTTCGTATGGTTGCACCTGTTGGAACGTACGTGTGTAGGGCTAACAGGTAAGAAGAGGATCACCTGATGGCACTTACAAATGGTTGCATCGTAACACCCTGCCACAAATTACTTGTAAGGAATAGTCACTTCATTGAGATAATGGAGGCTGGTTGGCATCAGCAAAACTATATCACTTCATAAGTCAACATTTTCACCGCTTATAATTCTGCTTCAGTGTTAATATTTTATAAGTTAAATTATCTATTGCAAAAGGATTCAAGATGGTGCCAGTGCATGGAGATGTCTTACAAGCTGTCCCCAGCGTACCCTCTGATTCTGTCTTTTATTTTTGTTCCATGCTTTTAAAACTGTACTTCAACTCTTTTAAACAACATATTAAGTTGATCTTTCTCTATACATTCGCAATGACTAACACTACATTCTGCACCCTCTCCTTTTCTTCACCCTTCTGTACTCTATGAATAGCATGCTTTGTATAGCGTGCAAGAAACTTTTAACTATATATCAATACATGTGACAATAATAAATCAAATCTAGCTGTAGGAAAACAAAGCTGTTTTGTGACTTTATTTTTTGAGAGGAATATTCAGAAATATCTTTGTTTTCATGTATTAATTACATGCCTGTTAGATTTTCAGCTTTTAGGAGGTAAGATGTTTCGCAATCAGACAATTAACTTCAGACGAGGAAACTTTTAGTACAGAGGTATCAGGATAATTTATTAAGCAACTGTTATATTGAGCAAACAAAGAAAATTGATACCCTAAGCTTTAAATGGTTCATGTTTCCTGCTTATCTGAATGATGACAGGCAGCTTATGATCTTCCAAACCTGTGACTTCTATCATTCGGAGGGACAAGAATCTCAGATATCTTGAAAGACCACCACCTGCAAGTTTTTCTCCAAGCAACTCACCATGTTGAATAGGAAATATGTTAACGTCACTTGGTCAAAATCCTGGAACTCACTCCTTAACGGCACTGTGGATACTCCGACACCAGATGAACTGCAGCAACCAGATAAGCTGACTATCCTTAACTGCTCTTGAAGAGGTAGTGGTCAATTCCTTCTTGAACTGTTGCAATTGCTGTCTCTGCAGCAATCAGTGGGGGTAGTGAGGGAGAGGACAATGAGTCCACAATCAGTGGGAGAGGGTGGCATATCCATGGTCAGTGGGGGTGAGCAGTGGGTCCGTGATCAGTAGGGGAGCAGAGGGGGAGGATCTGTGATTGGTGGAGGTGCAGGGATCCTTGATCAGTCAGGGTGTGGGGTGGGGTCAGCAAGGGCTTTATCTCAGGCCACAGGCCCTGTGATTGCAGGGGGTAGTTGCTTCAGGCTGCCTGCAGTAGCAGGGCCCTGCCAGCTCTCTCTTTGTCTGTCAGACCCCTGCTGCTGCTAATATATGTGCAGCATCAGAGGTCTGCATGTGTGCACTATCTCCTTCTGCAAGCTTTTGGGCTTGTTAAGCCTCAACCACAGGCTTCTGCAGCCAGCAACAGACTTGCTCAAAATTTTGCAGCCAGAGTGCGAATGCTGGGATGGCGGGGCCTGATATTTTCCCTCAAAAAACAGATCTGAAACTCTCCCAGTTCCATGTCAGCCCGCCACTTAAAATAAAATGGTAAAGTTCTGAGACAAAGTTCTACAACATCTAGGGGACCTTTTAAACAGCCCACTTGATCATCCACAGATCCTATGGCTACCTTTGAACTTTTATCTGTATTGGTTGGCCTGCCTCCAGCCCAAAACCCATACCATACAGTGAATATTCCATCTTTACATGCACTTCCTCGCAAGGCAAACGGGCAGAGCTGGGAATTTTTCCATCTCCCACTACCCACTTTGCGGATAAAAATGCAGGCCTATATTTCTAGTAGCTGTTTCTTTCTTAACCACGACTTCACAGATAAAAATCAAATGGGTTTCTGTATTCAGAGGTGACAACAAGCTTGGCTTAGAAAGAGGGAATTATTTAGAAATCTGAAACAAAAACAGGAAAATTCTGGAAACATGCGGCATCTATGTGGACCAGAGTTTTCTTCCCTGAGCATTAAGTGTCTGCGAAAGGGTAAAATTGTTCAAGTCGACTTACTGTTAATAGTTTCTCCTCTTTGATTTTTAAGTTGTCCGAGACTCTCATTGCTGGCAGAGAACAGCCTAATTTAAATTTAAAAGTCATGTCCTAATGGCATAATTGTGCCTCCATGGCAGCTTTCCAAATTCAGGGCCAACCTCAATAGCCAATCCATGGCTAGAGTCACTGAGTGCCTTCTCCACGATAATCAAAGGCTTAGGAATCTTCCCCTTCGTGGCACTTCTCTCTTGTTGGGAATGTTTACATGTAAGTTTACAAGACTTAGTTGCAAAATGCAGCATGATCCACATTGTCCACCAATTGTCAGCAGCCATGTCATTTCCTGACAGTAGCAAAAAGACTTGATAAAAATATTCTTATTTCGGGGAAAAAATCTGGGCAATTCCTGTCTAACCACAACATGATTCACATAGTCCAGATACAACATTGACTATGATTTATATTGTTTAACATCTCAATTATGTCTTGTGTGCCTTGGACCAACTGAGCTCCCTTTGGAAGATATTCAGCAAATCAACAAAAGCCACACAAGCCAGCAGCTTGTTGAATAGTCTACTGTCCTTTAGAAAAAAGGAACCATTTTATATCTAACCAAATAAAGTCCTTGTATAATTTATATGCATGATTCATGTCCTCCCTAACCTAACTAATTGAAAAAGCTTGTATAAATATGAATACAGTTTCATTATTTTGCATTGCATCAGTGAGGATCTGCACTGATTGGTTAGCACTGCTGTCTCACAGTATCAGGGATCCAGGTTCAATTCTGGCTTCAGATGACTGTGTGAAGTTTGCATGTTCTCCCCACTTTAGCTTGTGTTTCCTCTGGGATTCTGATTTTCACCCACAGTCCAAAGATGTACAAGTTAAGTGGATTGGCCATGCTAAATTACCCCTTTATGTCCCAAGATGTCTAGGTCAGATGGAAAAGCTATGGTAAATGTGCATATTTACAGGGACAGGGTGGGAGAGAGTGCCTGGGTAAGATACCCTATCAGAGAGTCGGTGCAAATGCAATGGGTTGAATGGCCTCCTTCTGCACTGTAGGGATTCTATGATTTAAGTAAATAGATCCAGCAATTTAAATCTATCTAGGTAGCTAAAATTTGGATTTCATATTTTTAATCCTCATCTGCATGTTTCCAGTGGTTTTGTACTATTGTTATAGAATAAAAACCATTCAAAAGTATTTTAACTGGCATATAACAAATCATTTTGTTTAAATAGTTGTTTCGATTTATATTGAAACATCCTGGCACTTGTTCCATGTCAGGAGAACGATGGTTGCAGCACCTTTCGAGAGTGATGAAGTAGAGGCAGCTATGAAGGCTAACTGCTCACACGGAGACAAGGGCCGGAATTCTCCCAAAAAACTCTTAAGTGTCAAATTTGTGTGAAAATTGGAGTAATTCACACTTGATTTCTGTGGAAGAATGTTCACTTCAGAGGCCACCATTGTAAATATTATTAAATTTCAAGGGACGGGGCTGGAGGGGCAGAAATCAGTGCACTGAGTGGGCCACTGTGCCATGTGCCAATCTGTCAACCCCGAAATCGGTGCATGCACGGCAAGCCCACAGAGCCAAGGGGGCGGGGCCTATGATGGTGGGCCTGATGGGAGCAGGGCCTAGGAAGTGATTGGTGGCAGTGGGAGTTCACACTCACGCTCCACAAAGGGATCAATGGGAGAAGCAAGGAGGCCAATGATCAAGTGGACTGGGGAGGGGTCAGCTGGGAGGATGTGGGAGGCAGTCAGCCTGCTGGAGGGGTCAGCATTGCGGGGGGGCCACTGTCAGTGGGGGCGGGGTGGTTTGGAGATCTCAACGGGTTGGAAAAGGGAGGCTAGGGTTGTGCCCAGGATTGGTCAGGGGCCAGTAACTGGGCTGTGGGGGGGTGGGAGACTGGCAATGCAGAGATCACTGGGCTGGGCAGCGACTGGGAGACCCTACTCTCTGAGGAGCCTCGATTGCCTCCCCTTCATTCTTGCAGGGTTGGACCATTAGGCTCCCCAGAAGTGGAGAGCTACTTTAAATCCTGTTGGAATGAAACATTCTGATAGGATGGGAAGATGCAAGCGGGCCCAGAAACTTCAGTACTGGGCCCACTAATCGCATGTCAATAACAGTAAAATCCACCCTGCATATCTAATGAAGCTCCACACCTATTTCCAGCACAGAGCTGACAGTGCCATGTCCTGTACACAGCAGCCATACCAATCAGAGCCAAGCTATTTCATTTAAGTAAACAACTTCCCTGATTGGACCAACACAGGAAGCTTCAAATCACAGCTCCCAGACCAAAGCTCTTTACGATCTGTATCTGGTTTTAATCTGTAAGTTGACCAAAATGCTTAGCTCTCAGCCAGAACAGTTATTTTGAAGCCACTATTACCATTATTGTCATTGATATCAAGGTGACCATGGTCTTGTATCTTTGTGAATAGATCCTTCCAGGCTGAAATAGACAACATTGCATAAAATTCAGTGTGCATTGTTGTATCTTGGCGGTAACAAGAATATTGTGTGCCAGGAGAGATGATATCTTTGGCTTCATGCTTGACGCAGAGAGATAGGTAGAGTATGCAAATTGTTCTTCCATTGTAGAAAGTTGCACATGGTGCAGGGAGCCATCGACTGTTCAGCTGACTTTGTGGGCACCACATCTCAATGGTGAGATGCACTAAAACTGTAAAAGTTGCCACTCAATGAATATGCAGTTTGTGTGCGACCATCATACTGGTGAATGCCTATTTTTCTCGCAGCACTCATGATGCTTGCTAGTCTGCTGTTCCAGCACTTTCCCAATTTTCAAACCAGAAGTAGGCTGCTCAGAGACATAGGCTATCTACTCTGCAGCTGGCTGATGACTCTCCTGTACAATTCAATAAGAAAGTGCCAGCACTGAGATAATGAGAAACATGTTTACAAGAAAAAAGTAATCAAACAGATGAATGGGTGGTTGCAGTAACAGTTCCATTCTGCAATATTTCTAGAGAAGTTTTGAAGTACTCTCCAGAGCGACTGTCTTAATTCATGATGGTTTGTTGCCTTCTCTCCAACTTGGCTAGCATGAGAGCAAAGCATTTGCTGCCACCAGTAGAGAAGAGAATGAGGAGGAAGGGAGAAGACAGCCAACACATCCACATTTCAGCCAGGCTGTCTATCAGCTCACCATTAAACTGCCTGAGTAAAATCCCAGATCCTCATTGCTCAACAGTTCCACACTCACTATACCTCTAGGATAGAATCAATCCACTTACACATAATCCTGAAATCTACAAACCATAATACAACTATTCCATGAAAACTTTTCCCAACAACACTTTCAATCCTCACCAAATCGTTCTTGTACATTCCTTCAGTGCTGGTCTTATGGGTACTTCTGTCTGTGCTAGCATTTCTAAGCACTGCTACCATTGTGGCTATAGCAAGGCAAATGGAAGATGCTGATTTCAGTGGGAAAGATTGCAGATGGCTCTGGGCCTTGTACATCTGGCTTTGGAATGCATTAAATCGGTGAGGGCAGCAACCATCTGGACTGGTTGGCTGACAGGCAGGAAGAGGAGCACTGATAGTGCAGCAGTGGTAGTACAATTAATGTTGTGATCCTGAGGGAGGACTGCAAGCACTGGTATCTGCAGTCTGAACCTACATGGTACCAAGCCGGGCTTGCATGGAAACAAGCACAGATTGAATCATCTCAGTGTGAACTTCCATTGCAGTTACTGGCTTCTGCTGATGTTGTAATTAAAGCAGGGACACCAGGACCAGTATGATGGCTGTATCCCCAAGTGATCTAGTGAAATTGGCCATTGCTTCCATGCTGGATAGGATAGGCTCCAAATTCTGTATGAAATCCTGTGCCAAGTTAAAGCCAAATTCCTCCATACTCATTGACAACTGGCTCTCTGACAGGCCTGTGAATGGAGTCAGTGTTTTTATGTATATGCTTATCAGTTGCATTCATACCCAGTAACTCATACAGATCGCCACTCTTCTCTCCTGCAATGCTCACTCAATGCTAGTGACCCCACATATCAGCTTAAATTCTTCCATTTGCAAATTGCATTAGCTGGACTTTGGACATCAATAGGACAGTGAGAGGTTGCCTGCTCTTAATAACTTTCCTTAATTTTTGTGTCAGCCTTTCATTTTTCAGATTTAAGGAGGGTGGTCAGCATTTGCAATTTGGCCTGATATATCTTGCATCCTTGGTTTTGTACATTGCTTGGAGTGATCTGGGTGATGCTGGAGCTTACAAAGTCAGTGTGATGAAGTTTGTCACAAAGGCATTTTGTACATGTTTATCCTCCTGTAAAATGTGTGTTCCTGTGGAAGTTGTCTTTAAATTTATCATAAGAAAAGATGGCATGTGCGCAAATTTATACGTTCTCCGATTAGCCCTTGAGATGTTGTAATGTTTTATTCCATCTTTTCACTATATTCAGCTGTAGGCTAGATGTTTAAAAGGTAGACAGAAGCAGCTGATATCCTAATTCTTTTCCCTATCTTTATAATGTAGTAATAGTGTGACAGCAGTCGGCTTCAGATATCTGATAATTATCTCGATACTGGAAGAGAGAAAGTGTCACAGTAAATACTTTATTTTAATTGGTTTAACTTCAGGGACCATTACTGGCCTAATTAGAAACATGAAAAGGCTACATATTAGAAAATATCCTGGAGGAATGAGAGCATTAGCAACTCTGTCAAGACATTTTCCAAATAAGAATATAGTACCAGCAACATCTTTACCGGGTGACAGGTCTGAAATCACAGTCTTAATGAAACAGCATTGGCCCAAGTTTCCTGGTATGTGATTCTGTCAGCCATGCCCCCAAAGGGAATGCAAGGATAGAGAGAGCAAACTTCATCTTTGACATATCCGCAGCACATATTCATTGTTCAAGAAACCATGGGAAATTCCACCCATGACAAGGGAAGTGGAAATTACAGACACCCAGGGCCCAGCCCATTATGTTTAACTAAATCTGAATATCGTTATATACATGTTGGTCACATCTTTGAAAAATCAAAATAGTTGAGTCAACTTTGGTTTTCCTGATTAGCTTATTATAAACCTTTATTTATCCATCTGTGTCAGGCAGATTTACAATGAAACATTGAGATATGCAGATTGTGATAGAATATAATTCTGCTGCTACTGATGGGCTCACAGTGCCTTATGGATGAAAAGTTTTGTGCTGTATATCTATTTGAAATCTATCCTATCTAAGCACAGTGGTAATGTCACAGAACATGATGGAGGATACCCTCAGTGTTATATTTTCACAAAAATGAGTTGTTGCACTTTCCTGTTGGATTTGGAGATGATGAATTGTTTGGTTACCATCTTTCTCCTGCATTGTTTAAGAGAACTTGTCAAAATTCTGTGAGGATTCTACTAATGCTCCTACCATAACGTAAGAGCAGAAGGCAAGTGAATCCCTCAAGAAAATAGGATAAGCCTTCCATTTATTTGCATCCAATTCTTACAAGGCACTTAATGGGCAGAGTCTGGGGTCAGGAGCTGGGATGCTCTGACCCATGGGTTCCCACTATTGCAAGTCCTGTGGTTAGTTACCTGGTGCTTTAGTAGTGGCTAATATATGGAAAGCTCAGGTGTATTACATTCCACAAGGGCACATCTACCCAAGCTTAGATTCACAACAGTGAGGTTTCTGAGTATTGATGAGGGATCATTGGCCTAAAACATCTGTTTCTCTCCACAGGTGCTGCCTGACTTGCTGAAAGTTTCTAAGCTTTCTGGTTGTAACCTCAGATTTACAGCATCTGAAATATTTTACTATTGTACTGGTTTATTAACAGTGCTGTGCCCTTTGTTCTTGTTCCATATATTTTTTGCTTCCCTTCCTTCCTTATATTTGTTTGGTGCAATGTTCTAATGGACATTGCTTTAGAACATCTGGAGCTTATGACCAAAGAGCAGTAGATTTATCAAAAACAGGAGCAATACTGATCTTGACAGCAGGGATTCTTGGAGCTTATCTTGAATAAATGTTGGTTTTGCAACATTCACAGTCCAAGAATCTAAGGAGATCCATCAAAGATGCCAGAAGATAATATCAGACCAAGCTATTGTCCCAGCCTAGCCACACAGAGCCCCACTGACTATAGCAAGTTCTGCAAGATGTAACAGGCTTGCAGGCCGGCACCACTCCCTGATGAGCTCAATACATTCTATACCCATTTTGAAGAGATCAATGAGATTAGAATGAACCTGTATTGGAGCCATTGCAGCTGTCAGAGCAGCCTTTCAGAAGGTCAGTCCACGGAAAGCAACTGGCTTGGATGGGGTACCCAGACGAGCACTCAGATCCTGCATGATTCAGCTGGCATGGGAATTTGCAGACATCTTCAATCTCTCTTTACAGCAATCTGAGGTTCTTATCTGCTTCAAGAAAACAATCATCGTCCTGGTACCAAAGAAAAGTTAAGCAGCTGTTGTCCGGAGGCTCTAACATCCATCATTACAAAGTGCTTTGAACAGTTAGTCATGGCATAAATCAATTCTGACCTCCCAAGAATGCCTGGATCATTATACTTTACCTATCGCCACAAATGCCATCTTCCTGTCCCTGCAGTCAACCCTGGTACACTCAGCATACAAAGATAGTATGTCAAACTCCTATTTATCAATGACACTATTATTCTCCTTCAACACTATTATTCTCACAAAATCCACTTCCAAACTTCATGGCCTGGGGCTTAGCTCCTCCCTCTGCAAGTAGATCCTGAAATTCCTAACCCACAGACCACAATCAGTGAGGATAGGCAACAACGCCTTCTTCACAATCATCCTCAATGCCAGTGTCCTACAGACTGTGACAACAGCCCCTTACTATAATCCTTATACACCTACGACCAACTGGCCAAATTCTCCTCCAACTTGATTTCCAAGTTTGCTGATGATACCACCACAGAGGGCCATACCTCAAACCATGATGAGACTGAGTACCAAAAAGAAATAGATAATCTGGTGTACTGGTGCAATGACAATAATCTCTCTCTCAATGTCAACAAAACGAAGGAACTAGCCAACAAATTCAAGAAGCATAGTGAGGGACATGCTCTATCTACATCAATGGGGATGAAGTAGAAATGGTTGAGAGCTTCAAGTATATAGGTGTCCAGATCACCAACAATCTGTCCTGGCTCCCCCATGCAGATGCTAGAGTTAAGAAAGCCCAACAACATCTCTACTTTCTCAGGAAATTTGACATGTCCGCTATGACTCTCACCAACTTTTATGGATGCACCATAGAAAACATTCTTTATAGTTATGTCAGAGCTTGGCATGGCTCCAACTCTGTCCAAGACTGCAAGAAACTACAAAGCCCCGTCCATCACTCAAACCAGCCTCCCACCAACTGACACTATCCAACCTTCCCACTGCCTCAGCAAAGAAGGAAGCATAACTACAGACCTCATGCACCTTGAACATTCTCTCTTCCAACTTCTTCTGTCGGGAAAAGGAAGCAAAAGTCTGAAGAGATGTACCAACCAACTCAAGAATAACTTCTTTCCTGCTGCCATCAGACTTTTGAACAGACTTAGTTTACATTAAGCTAATCTTTCTCTACACCCAAGCTATGACTGTAACACTACATTCTGCACTCTCTCATTTCCTTTTCTATCAACAGTATGCTTTGTCTATTTAGCTCACAAGAAATGAGAGAAACAGAAGACCAGAGCTGGGCAGCCAACTATCTCCACATTGACAATCAAATGAGTTCATGCTAGTCTTCACAAATGGCTTGCACACAATGAATGCCAGCTTAAATAGGATTGCCGGAAACCTAGCCTTGGTCAGTCAACTTCCCATTGAATTGCAGCTCATTGCTGATGTGTAAGTGCAGTTTGGCAATAAGTGACATGATGATGAAAGGGGATGTATAAGAGAGGCCTTAGCTTAAAGTGCTTCTCACCAGCCCCCACCCAACTAATAACCACCATACTGCCTCATGCCCAATGGCCATGTCTACCCCTGAAGCTACAGGTTGGAGGCCAGGCTCTTACAGCCTTCAATATTCAAATGGATTTGGCCAGCAACAGGAGTCAGAGTAGGATCTAAGCAGTCTGTCCAGCTGTGCTAAAGTCACCATGTAGATGTACGAGGAAGAAAAGGGTAAAGATTTGTCATTAGTCATGCAAATGTGCATGGTTTTGTTGCACAATATTAAACTGTTAAGTTTCTGCTTTATTTTTAGGTCACACATTTAATTTGTTTACACCACTTTCCCATCTTGCCTATTTTTACCTTTTCATATCAAACAATGGGTTGTTATGAAAGGGATACTTAATTGGTTTGGGGGACTAATTGGCATTCGGGAGTTGGGGAGAAAAATGGATTTAATATGTGGCTGCCAGAAGGGTGCTTTGCTGGAACCTAACTGATTCTCACCAATATGAGGGCATTCCAGGTGGTGATATCCTACAAATGTCACTGTAATTTCCTTGGAAGGAACCTGAAGCAAAAAGGTGAGGGTGACTTTGACAGCCAGTGGGGACAGCAAGGCCACCACCTTCACTTAGCAGCAGGCTGTCTTTCAGCACCATCAAGTTCAATAGTACCCTCCTCCCCCACTTCCCGAACCCTTTTACTCCTGGAAGCAAGAAAGATCTCGCCCAATGTAGAACACGAGGTGGGAGTTCAGAGCAGATTGTTTAGTTGGATGTTCGGTACCTGCCAGGCAGGAGATTGGAATATTAGAAGTCAGAACCTGAAGAATTTCTCCAGTAGGAATTTAGATCATCCATTTAAGAAAAGTTCAAAACTGAATCATGTGTCAGCAACAAGCCTGAAGGCAGCGTAATTTAGGAGCCTGGAGTGTTTAATACAGAATGCCCAGAATATCACCCAAACAGCAGTTGGATGTGTTTGTAGAAAGACAATACAATGTAAAAGACAGTACTTTCTGGGAGGCAAAGCATTGTACCACCTGCTTCATTTAATTTTTATGGAGATCAATATTAACTGGCAAATGTGGAGAGATATTTAGACATATGATCAGAGAGCAATGTGTTATGATGTGTCATGTTGCCATTACTATAACTCTGATATCTCATCCCAGCTGAATGATGTAGTCTCTGAAATAAGCATTTATTAGGAGGGAATAAGTATAGGAATCTAAATTTGTGCCGTTATTAGCTATATCTTTATTCACAGTTTCTTAAGGAAAATATTGGACAAAAATTCACATGCCCAAATTTCTGAAATGGTAGACGTATTCAATCAAAATATCTTTAATTTCAGTGATTTTTACAAACCGATGATTAAAATATGCTTCATTTTAAATATATTTGCTTCAGAGCAGCATGATTCTGCATAATAATATTACTTGTACTTTCTAAAATCAACAGCAGTGCTATAAGTAATGGGATTTAAATGCAATAAACTGGATTTCTTTTGTATCTTCAGTTTGATCTTCAAATCTTCAATTTCCGTTATCTGTGTTCTCCAGCAGTTTTCTTATCCCCAAAACAAGTTTAAACTTGAATTGATGTATGCAAATGAGCTAACACTCATAGATGAAGCTGACTTGAATACGTTCAGATAAATAATTCAAAATTAAAGAGAATTTACGGTTAACCCTTCTATTCCTGTCGGTTTCAGAATTTTTCATTTATTATCTCCCAACCCTTGCGTATGTACATACTGCATGTGCAGCAAGGAAGATTAGAGTTGACAATAGGGGGAACTTAAGTGTCTGTGACAAAGATTTCATACTAAATGATTGACTGTCATGTAGAAGAATGTTGCATGGCTTCCCGACCTCATTTGCATACACATCGGCACATGATATTGGTCAGGGGTTTTACTTGGGGTTTGTATAGTTAGCAGTTTTGTATATGGATAAAATGGAGACAGGGTGTAAGCGAACGCAATGTAAGATAGGATTCCAGCCATCAGTTAGGGTATAATACATGAGCCAGAGGGCTTTGGTAGACAAAGGAACTTGATGGTAAGTATCATAATGGCTATGATGAGTCGCTCTGTTTGTTTAGAATAATATATGACCATTTAGTTTTGGTCCTAACAATAAACTGTAGGACTGTGAATTGCACAGAGGTAGATTTATATCTCATGGTGTCTTCTGTGCACCTTCATTTCTGGGGACCCCCTCCCAAACTTCACTGCTCACCCCATTCCTCACCCCCCCCAGCTTGCTCCTGCCCTGCCTCATTCCCCACCCTCACTCCTTCCATCCCCGCCTGAACATGAAGGCAGAAGTTATGAAAATACATCTACTGATCACTGCTTCTCACTTGTGCCTGGATGAATAATTGCTTTGCTGAAATCTAAGGTTATCTCTTGCTGTGATATTGATCATGGATTGTTTTAAAATGCTCACTCAAACCATTCCCCCCTCACATATTCTCCCTCCTCCCCACACACTTACATTCAACCCCATTCCCTCACACGCTCCCACTTGATCTCACTCGGCTCTGGAGCTGCCTGTCCACTATTCTCTCTTGTCTCTGGGGTTTTCCATCCATGCCATGGCCGCCTGCCCTCACCTCAGAGCTTCTCTCTCCTGCACCTTACCTCACCCACATTTGCCAGGTGCCCACCATTGCTGCCTCTCCCTCATCTCAGTACTTGGTGCCTTGCCCCTGCTTGTTCTCTGACCTGTTGCTGGGTCCAATTCTAACTCAACCCTTTCAATGTTTTCCTGCTTGGTATCTTCTCTCCTGCTCTTTGCTTCTGATTCAACACAGTCTGCATTCCTTCTGCATTTGACATTGAAAGCTTCAACCAGAAAATGAAGGATGGAATCAATTTGTAGGTAGATGAGCAGCAGAGGCCAGCTGAGTCGACCAGGACAACCCCCATAGGTCAGCTGAGTCTACCAGGACAACCCCCATAGGTCAGCTGAGTCTACCAGGACAACCCCAGAGGCCAGCTAAGTCCTCCAAGGCAACCGCCAGAGGCCAACTAAGTCCTCCAGGCCACCCCCCAGAGCCAAGCTGAGTTCTTCAGGACAACACCCAGAGGTCAGCTGAGTCCTCCAGAACAACCTCCAGAGGCCAACTGAGTCCTCTAGGACAACCTTCAGAGGCCAGCTGAGTCCTCCAGGACAACCCCCAAAGACCAGCTGTGTGCTCCAAGATGTTCCCGGAGTACAGCTGAAAGCTGCAGGATCACCCATGCCCCCACCACAAGACCAACTGCATGCTTAAGGGTGCCCCTCTCCTCTCCCTGCCCGACCCAACATCTGTGTGGTCCCTGGTCCTGGGCAGAATGTATTTCATTGTAAATTCTCCCCTGAAGTCACACATTGTTACTATCGTTCTGGGTGAGAATTTTCAGCCTTATTTCCCTCAGCTTTCTCATCCTTCTTGCAAATTGCTACTTTTCAATTTCCAAATGCTTTGCAGCCATCAGCATAATTTAGGTAGGCAAACACACTTAGGCAGAGAAGTGAGCGGAAAGCATGGCCTGCAATAAGAATTCAAATCTATTTCCATCCTCTATTCCTGATATTTTAAAAAAAAATGCCTTTTTATTTCTTCAGTTCTTTGAATGTGTGCTGTCAGAATTGAGATGTCATGCCCTCTGTGCCACCATGATTAATCATAGCTGCTACTGTCAACTTATACAGTATCTTTAATGGGAATGATTGTCTGACAACAAAGAACATGAGAGTCTGCATAATTGTGTTTATTTGAGTAAACAATATAAATGCATTGTTGGTTGGTGGGTGAAATTATCGTGTATTAGACCTAACACACACACTGAGTTTACATTAACATTAGTAACTTGGAGTAAGTGAGCTGTAAAATTATGGAAGCATTTATAAAGAGTATGTTTGAGATTTCTCTATGCACGGCACAGAGTTACATCTTTACCCTAAGCTGTTTTAACACTAATTGAATTCTAACACACTTTTTCACACATCTGCATGACTGCGCTGAATCAGTTTTAAAGTTTATTTATTAGTGTCACAAGTTGGCTTACATTAACATTGCAATGAAGTTACCATGAAAATCCTCTAGTCACCACAGTCCGGCGCCTGCTTGGGTACACTTCTGAGCTGACTCAGGTGTCTTATCAGAGTATTTTTAGAAAGCTTTAGGTATCTGTTATAAGATGAAATATGCATGCAAAGAAAATTATTTAAAGGACTGGAATCAAAACTGTCAGGATAAAAGGGTGTGACTGGAGCTAGCCAATGGCTATAAACAGTATACCCCAGCACAGAATACAGGACCCATCCTTGTTTTGTGTCTATAGAGGATTTGAACTTGATATACAGAAGCATAATTTCAAAATATTCCTGACACAAAAGTAAGAAACTTGCTGAGCGACAAGAATGAGTAAATGTGATTTGCTGTGGAAATATGTGAAGTAATAGATATTGAAAGTTAAAATAAGGAATGGGAGGATACACTAAATGAAAAATCTTACTGAAGGCAATTTTACCTTTGCACATTAGTGTAGAAATGGTGATCGCGAACTGGCAGCTCATTTTATACCTTTCCCAATTGTTATCTTCTTTAATTCTTCCTCCATGTCCATCTTTTCTTCTTACACACTCACACAAATGAATCATTGTGCAATTCCCTTCCTAGACCTTTAAAATGCTGCTAGAGCATTTGTCTCTCTGCTGTTGCTTATTTCTAACATAATGATGCTGAATGCTATGTGAGGCTTATTGGTGAGCAACTTCCTCCTTTTGGAGTAATGGTTTATCTGTAATAAGAAGAAAAGGGCGCATGACAAGTCAGCACTCATAATTAGGCAGGTTGCTGCTACACAATCAGTCTACACACAATCTGCAGTGCTGCGTACTTTATACCTACTAAAATACTGATGATAATGGAGCAATTTTAGCCTAGCCCGATAGATGGGATGCAACATTAGTTTTCTATCTTGCTTGGTTTTAGTCTCCATTCTGGATTTCAGACCGCAGAGCAGTTTTGGCGTTCAATATAACTGACACAAAAATGAAGTACCTTACTATTGAATTTTGGAGATTGTTTGAAAACTGACTGAATTCCTTGCAATTCTGTATTTATCCATCAGCTTTTCTCACCTACGCTATTGTAGGTTTGGATTTTGCAATACTGGATCTTAACGACATTCACCACTTCTCTTTGTGCTGCATTTGTAGTCAGTTATTGCATCAATTTGGATTAAATATGAAGGTACTCAAGCTAACTTGTCTGGCAGCTGTAGTGTGGCAGCCTTATATATGGCAAACAACATTTATCGTTGCTGATTTTCATTTCTCACTTTAGTACCTTTTCTTCAAGACAGATTGCTTCTTCTCGGTATGTTTTCATCAGCTCTGAGTATGTGCCTCCATGTTGATATGCCCTCCCATACTTAGTTCACTCTTTGGCTATTGATGTATTGTTCCTCGCTCAACAGAAAGCAGATTGTCTCGCCTTCATGCCATCCACTGTGATCTATAGGGTTTATTCTGCAAATCTTGGTTACATCTTCTACAGTCTTCCTCCATTTTTCACTGAGATTGTGCAGTCCACAGCTGAAATGGTCCACAGTACTGTGGGGAAAATGGTTAAAAAGATTGTTAAACAAACTTGGAATGTGCTTTCTGATTAGGTACTTTTTTGTATGGTACTCCAAAGGCATCTGCGTTTCTAGAATAGCAAATAATGAAGCTGCATGTTCATTTGGGTGCATTAAAAAGGAGCAATGGACCAAACAGCTTCCTTGTGTGTGGTATGATTACTTAACGCCAAATTTGTGCATTACCCTGTGCAACTAAGGAAAAAGTCAGCCCTAGTGGAGTTCTATCACAGACTCAAATATATATACATTGCTATTACTATAAATACAAAACAGCAACTATAGGTGCATACTCAAGGAAATTTACTTTTGAGTCACTGAGTCACCTTTAAGTTTGCCTCAAACATTTCTATCTGACATGAATATATCTATTTTTACATGATTTGTTGACATTTGCCATAGACAGTGGATATTAAGTGAGAAAGATAGAGGGCACCAACTGATGGATTAGCTCTGGAAAACATTTGCCAGATGATATAAACTATCCCATCCTGTGAAACTTCACTGTTCTTCCATGCAGCTATGGATTCTGGATATCATTACAATGAATTATTTATTATTTTCTAGATTAGGCCGACATTTAATAAAGCCCATTCATAGACTACATTGTTTTTTTTCCCTTCAACCTAATTGACACAGTAGTTAGCACTGCTGCCTCACAGTGACAGGAACCTGAGTTTGATTCCTGGCTTGCAGAGTCTGCTCGTTCTCTTCTTGTCTGCATGAGTTTCCTCCAGGTGCACCGATTTCTTCCCACAGTCTGAAACATGTGCTGGTTAGGTGCATTGGCCATTCTCCCCCAGTGTACCTGAACAGGCACTGCCAGAGTGTGGCAACTAGTGGATTTTCACAGTAATTTCATTGTAGTGTTAATGTAAGCTTACTTGTGACAGTAATCTTGATACAGTGTTCTGAAAGCGAGCAATAACTCAATTTTAGAGAAAGGCTGGATTTTCATCCCAGTTAATAGTTTTCAATCAATTGAATGCTTAATCCTGGAGTAGTTTGCACATCCAGCCATATCTACTTTTTCTCATGGGTGGAGACTATTATTTATATAGAAGAAGATTGTCTTGGGCAGATTTTTGTTCACTGGTAGGGGTTGGTTTACTGCCTTGTAGATGTGTGACTGTAATGATGATGTTAAGGTGATTTTCCTTGTTTCCTTTCACTGTGCTTCTTGCCAATCAAAGGAGACACATATGGTGCTCTGTGTCCAAGTCATTACCTCATTACAGCCCCATGTCTGTCTGCGACCGGGAGCCGAAAGTTGCAAATCTCCAGCTGTAGACTGTGATACAACTGGAATTGGTTGAGGTCAACAGTGCCGTAATTACTTGAAAATGTCAGAGTACAATAAAATACAACAGTTCATCTGGCAGAAAGCAAATTAGCTTTGACCATGGTGTAATTACCCTTTTCTGCTCTGCCATTAGAACAGATCAAATCTCTACATTCACTGTTTGAGGAAAGGCCATCAGAGTACACTCTACCTGACAAGGATGCGCGTTTGCCATTTTGTGGTGTAATTAATTGTCCCTAGAATAGAATTTTTTAATATTTGACTCCATAATGGAAAAGTGTAAAAACTTGACATGTTCATCTAAAGACTGCTTACATTCTTCGCTGAAATGAAAAATTTCCATTTTTCCTCATTGATGTGTCTTCAAAGAAAAGGTGCCAACAATTTGTAATTTGAAGGAGAAGTGCTATTTTTCATAGCATAATATACAGTTCATATTTTAAATGAGATATTTATTCGGTAAGGGATGGCATGATAGAAATCTTAAAAAGTAAATTCCTGAATATCTGTTTTCTTCTAAGATTTGTTATCAGAGACCAGTGACATGCTTTTTTTTATTCAAAAACCCAGATATTTCCTGAAAGAATGAAACCACAATGTTCACAGTTTAAAACATAATAATTTTGCTGCATAAAAATCAAAGAACATGAGTATTGGTAACTATTTCCTCAGTTATGCTAAGGATATTAAAAGAACAATGAACACAGTTACTTATTCTCTAAACTAACTTGTTAACTCAAATTTCTTTCTCACCTATTTGACTTACACCCCAAAATTCAAATAAGTCAAATACTTATCCAAAATTGGAAAATTAACCACTTAGGCTAAGAACTGTTTCAAAGATGTTTATGAGGGTTGAAATCTATTTGACCTCCTGCTCTCTTCCAACAAGGTTATCCCTTCAGATCTCTTCCAATTTTCCCATGTTTGTAGACTTCTCATTCAACACAAGCATCACTTATGTATTAAACATGACCACCTTAAATTAGAACTCTATTGGATCAAGTATTCTTTATCTCAGGAGTCTTGCATTAAAACTCTTTCTCCCTCACCTCAGGTTGACTATCCCTAGAGGTTTAACTCACTGTTAGACTCCTTTGATTAACAAGTGTTTTAAGCTCTTTTAACAGCACACAGTTTCCTGTGACCCCTGCTTGAAAGAGATGTTTTTGCTCTACAGCAGATTATTCTAAACTCAAAAACAAAACTGCTTGAAATATACCACATCCATAACCAACACAACCCTGTAATTAACTTCCTGTTTATTCTTCTTCAATTGGTTATCTCCCAGGCAACTTGGTCATATGATCATTTATTGGAAGACAGATATTTTACCAGAAATCCAACTCCTAGAAACCTAGCAGGAGATTGATCAACTGTCTCAGAAAGCATGAGGAAAACCTGATGCCCCACTGAATGGGATGTCAACCAAAAATCAGAATTCTTGCCAGGCACTTGGGCTGTCGGATTCACTTGATGTGTTCGCCGGTTCCAAATGGGTTCCCTTCCAAAGCAAGTTGCAAGCCAATAATTATGCAAAATTAATAAAATCAGTGAACTTCTTGGCCTATTCACCAAGCTTCCCACCAAGCATCCAGCCCTCCAGTGGGAATGGTATTGGGTGGGCTTTGGTATTGCTAACCACAAGCAGAGATATAAAAGCAAAATACTGCAGGTGCTGGAATCTGAAATAAAAACAGAAAAAGCTGGAAAACAAAAACAGAAAATGCTGGAAAATCTCAGCATATCTGACAACATCTGTGGAGGGAGAACAGAGCCAGCATTTCAAATGAGGATGACCATTTGTCAGAGCAGAAACAAGACATGTTGGACAAAATTTATTCCATGAGAGTGAGGTAGCAATACTTGATAAAAATGGCATGGACGTAAAGACAACAGGAATGTAAATGATGATGATAAAAGCTGAGAATGGTGTGGAGACCATCCTTTCAAAAATGGAAAGTGTAACTGACAGCCAAAGGAATGTGGCAGTTGCCTTAGTGGGATGAAAGAGCTGGATTGGAAAACAAGATGAAAAGTAAGATATTATAAAGTGGAAAAATAAAAACAAGAATATAAAGTAATAAAAATGGATGAATAGGACGAAAGAAAATAAATGGAAATGGCGTGAAGGTGGAGGAAGAGTTCATGCTCTGAAGTTATTAAACTCAGTGTTCAGTCCAGAAGGCTGTAAAGTGCCCAATCAAAGCCCAGTATGAACTGTTCCCCCAGTTTATGTTGGACTTCACTTGAATATTGCAGAAGCCCAATGACAGATATATGAACAGGAGAGCAGGATGGTGAGTTCAAATGGCAAGCAACAGGAATGTCTAGGTCCTGCTTACAGATGGACAGGACCTGTTCTGTCATGTGGTCACCCAGTTTGTGTTTGGGCTCTCCGATGTAGAATGGATTGCATTTAAAGCTACAAAAGGAGGTGAACGTGAAGCGCTGCTTCACCTGAAAAGAGTGTTTGGAATCTGGAATGGTGAGCATGGAGGAAGTAAAGAGGCAGATGGCGCAACTTGTTGCAACTTCTATAATTGCAGTGGGAAGGTGCCATTGGCAGTGAATGCTATGTTTGGTGTGATGAAGGTATCCCAGAGAGAACAGTCCCAACGGAATGCTGACAGAGAGAGTGAGGAAAGATGAGTTGAATGGTGCCATAATGCCATTGATAGTGGGCAAGTAGCAAATCCTACCATGTGGTCCAGCCTTAAAACTCAATTTGAAGTTGAGGCATACAAATATTTTCCTAAAGTATACGCCATTGATCAGTAACTTATGTTTGTTAACATCAGTACAATAGTTACTTTTCCACACATTTCTAAAACAACTATTGGCAGTGAAACACACAGATTTCTATGGGGGTTTTCTATTCTAACTTCAGTGGAAGATTCATAGATACATCAATCAAATAACTGCCCACATGCTTTCTCTGGCATTTTTGTGGTTTTTCTGAAAGTTTGGTGGGAGTTCAGGAGAATTGTGCAGAAACTCTATCTCACAATCTGAAAGCATTTTTTTGCTTGTTAATAAGTGATTAATGGAAAACATGCAAATATGCTCAGAATCTCATTTCTTCGGGCGTCACAATAGCTTTTCACCATTGATGCTGGCATTAATGTATAAGGTAGTTTGCAGAATTCCAGGGGCAAGGAGAGCAATAGAAATTATATTAAAAGAGGGATTTATCAGTGAGCAGGTCTGTGTGGGCATAAAAATCTAGTTTGTTTTTGATGTATATTTTACAGGAAGGACTGGAGTTTGTATTGAATTCTGCTATTAGGACTCAATATTGCACGATACTGTATCACTGAGGTGTTAGTTACTCAACAAGCACAGAAACTGGGCTGCAAGCCAAAAGTGATCAGTGGCTTTTTTAAGTTCCTGGAACTCAGTTAGGTGCAACATCCAGACAGCAGTAACAGTGGAAGTGCCTCAAATTGTTTTGCAACTGAATATTTCCAAATCATGAGGAGAGATAAGTGTCAGGTAGCTTTCAGTTTTGTTATATTCATTTAGGGGATTGAGCATCATTGGCTCTGCCAGCATTTGTTGCCCATCCTTAATTGCCCTTGATTGTATTTAAGAGTGTTTAAGAGTCAATCTCATTGCTGTAGGTTTAGAGTCACATATAGGCCATACCAGGTAAGGACAGCAGATTTCCTTCCCTAAAGAAGATTAATGAACCAGATGGGTTTTTATGATAATCAACAATGGTTTCACAGCCACAGTTAGACTTTTAATTCCAGATTTTTATTGAATTCACATTTCACCATCTGCCATGATGGGATTCAGACCTTGGTCCCCAGAGCATTACCCTCACTCTTTAGATTATTAGCCAGTGACACTAACACTATGCCACCATCTCTTTTGATATGCATTGGCATTCATAACCTTAATTCAGCACCAACAAGAAAGACAAATTCAATTTTTGAAAATGTGCATCATTTTCAGAGTATAAGGTGTCATAAATTGTATTTGTAATACCAGAAAATTTATTGCTGCATTAATAAATGGACAGTATGTGAAAAGGGCAACAGTTTTTTCAAGTATGCTCATTTCTCAGGGGTGCCCTTGATGCATAGGTTTTGTTGGAATTAAGTACTGCGAACTGTTAAGTGCATTAAAAAAGAATGCAAAATTATCTCATGGAGATAGGGGCTAACTATTTCAAATGCTGTTGATGGCAGTTCGAGAAATATGCTTATGAGTCAAATATATTGTTTCTTTCTCTTAAATTATCAGTTTGGACCACTCAATGGATGCCTTATGCTATGACCTGAACAAGTTTAGAGATTAATTGTAATATTTTGCATGCTTCGCAGTATTAGAAGTTAGGGGTTGTTCACATGTTTGCTGAAAAGTAGTGAAATTTTCCTGTCTCAGCCACCATAGGAATTAGAGCGGGCAGAGCATGGACTATGCAAAAGTCCATTGACCTCGGGATTTTCTGGTCCTGGGGCAAGCGTGGCTGGAAAATCTCACCCGGCGGGTCTCAAAAAGAGGGGAATACAAAAGTCTTTGCAGGCATTCTTTGCTTGCTTGAGTGCAAGCAAAAAGGATCGAGTTCAGTGTTTTCCATTCAATATTATTTGATTTTTTTTTGTTCCTAATCTTAAGCACTATTTTGGAATTACTGAAAAATAATTGATTGCAATATTAACAATTTTGAACATTTATTTGCTTTTGTATTTGAGAATCACTGATACATTGCCCTTGATTGTTTAAGCGAAAATAATAATTCACATCACAACAGATCGAACATCAATGCTGAGAAAATTATTATAATTTATAATTCAACATCAAAATGCGTCAATATTTAGAAATATTTTAATTTGTCAAGAATACTCAGCTTAAATTTGTTAAAAGCTGGTTGGGATGTCTTTTTTTTAAGTTGTTTTGAAGATGTGGCAATTTGGACAGACAGATAAGATTGAATGGGCATGGACAATTTCTGGGTCTCAACTCAATGTTGTACATTATCTGATATCTGAAACAGGGCCAGATTCTCTGACCTCACCTGCATTTGGGATTTTCCAGTCCTGCTGCAGTGAATGGAGATTTGACTGAACACCAAATTCTCCATTCATGCTGGCAGTGGAGGAGGGAGGGGGTAGCATGAACAAACAAAGAATCCGGGCTGTAACCTTTGTAGGGATGTAGTCGGAGAGCTTCTATGACACCCAATTAAGGACGGAGGTGATTTCTGCGGGGGATTTAAGAAATATTCACTTTAAAAATGACACAGCTGCCAGCTGCATTAGGCGTGATAGGTGGATAGGTGTATAGGTGGGGGTGAGGTTGTGGGGATGGCGTTAATCCTAGGAAGCTGGCATGCTAGCCCCACACTCCCACTCATGCTGCCACTTGCCACCAGTTTTCCAATTTCAGTCCTATATCTGATGCGAAAAAATTCTACCCAACATCTCCATTGAGGCTTGTTAGAAAAATTAAGGTCTCTATTATCAGAGCAAATATATTAGCATGAGTACAAAGTTGGCGAAGAAACAAGAATAAAGAATTTGATTACATGGGTGATACTTAAACAGAAGAAGAATTTGAAATTTGTGATATCCCAAAGGGTCAGTGCAAGATTCCCAGATATTTTCAATCTGTAGACAATTAGGGAAAAATGTACTCAAGATTCCCAGGTACATTTTGATTGACTCCTAGCTGGTGAATTAATTGTATTGTAGTTAATCTCCAAAAACAAGGTCTGCAATTTTATAAGTAAAGGAAAAGAGCACGCAGGAATATGTACAGTAACATGTGACTCCAGCATTTGCATTAATATATAAAATAATGAAAGCACTGAAAAAATTAGCCAACTTATCCAAAACTGTACTGTAGTTTAATTCCATCCACACATTTATCATAGAATCATAGGATCCCTACAATGCCGAAAGATACTATCCAGCCCCTCGAGTCTGCACTGACTCTTTGTAGGAGCATCTCACCCAGACCCTGCCTGCCCTCCAATCCCTGTAGCCCTGCACATTTATCATGGTTGATTCACCTAGCCTTTGGACATTAAGGGGAAATTTAGAATAACCCAATCCACCTAACCCCACACCTTTGCAGTGAGGGAGCAAACCAGAGCATGCAGGGGAAACCCTGGCAGATAGCGGGAGAACATGCAAACTTCACACAAATAGTCACCCAAGACTGGAATTGAACCCAGGTACCTGACAATGTGAGGCAGCGGTATTAACCACCATGCCATCTGTGAACTTCTCGCACAAGTTAATAAAATAAAGTTTATTTATTAATCACAAGCAGGCTGACATTCATATTGCAATGAAGTTACTGTGAAAATCCCAAAGATGGACAGGTTAGGTGAATTGGCCATGATAACTTCTCCCTCAGTGCACCCAAACAGGTGCCAGAATGTGGCGACTCGGAGACTTTTCACAGTTAATGCATTCATGATAACTTATTGGGGGATTTCTCAGCCATACGCACTGCAAGACAGGAAATTCTGTCCAATGCCAATGAACCAAAATTTTCAACCCATGTCTGTATCAGGTCCTAACTCTGCAAACCACAATCCAGTCCTTGATGCCCAGAGCACCGTGACTACAAAATTCTTTACACCAGCCCCTCCATCCTCTCTCTACACAATCATGGAACTGTCTCAGACACATCAACAAATACACAGCCAATAATAGAAAAAAAACTGTAACATGTTGTCACCAACACATTCCAGAAGTCCACTATTCTCCGTGAATGAAGAACTGTCTCATATTTAGTCTATTCCTACATTTCCATGGTTTAATTTCACATTCCCAAGTCTGTAAAGCTGAAATAATCTATTAAAAGACATGGAACCCAGTTCTTTAGTTATTTTATATATTAACGTAGAGTGTCAATGTCATGTTATTTTACTGTTGATACCATAGGATTTTTTGTCAATTATTCTTTCACAATGTGACACATTTTAATAATTATCATGTAGGCCTTTCTCCTGCTTCATCTTCTTTAATAATACATCCATGATGTGTATTCACATTTCATAATTTTAGCATGGATAGAAATTATATTGCATTATGTATTATCAGGGCGGCACATTGGCACAGTGGTTAGACTAATGCCTCACAACACCAGGGACTCAGATTCAGTTCCCAGCTTGGGTCATTGTCTATGTGAAGTTTTCCCCTATCTGCATGGCCGTTTCCTCCAGCTGCTCCAGTTTCCTCCCACAGTTTGAAAGACGTGCTGGTTAGGTGCATTGGCCACGCAAAATTCTTCCCCAGTGTACCTGAATAGGTGCTGGAGTTTGGAGAGTGGGGCATTTTCATAGTAACTTCATTGCAGTGTTAATGTAAGCCTACATGTGCAACTAATAAATAAACATTTAAAAAATCTTTACAACATGTTTGTATGCACTAAGCTTCACCATTGAATGAAAAGTTTACAATTAGGAAGGGAAATGATACTGCACTTAATAGTTCAAACATTTGAAATGATTTATGCTTTTAGCTCCATCTGGTTTGTAATCTGATTTCCTGTTACTGAAATCTTTTCTACTTGTAAGACATATTTTAATAATGGTCCTCATAAGCATAATGTATCACAGAACACCTCTAGAGATTTGTCACAAGGGATTGATAAACCTAAAGCAAAACATAACCAATAGAGTAATAATATACTTCCTGAAAATAAACTTTACACTTTTATTAGCATGTTTGGAAAAAAACAAAGTTACACAAATCAAACTACTTTCTCTGATTGAAAATTTAAGTAGCACCATAGAAAATTAATGACCAGTTGATTTTACAAAGGGAAGTATATATTACTTTGTAAACTTCAAATATTATATTGTGGCCATATTTTACAGATGGCAAAATTGACTTTCTGATATTTTCATAAGGAGGGTTTAATCAACATAAATTTGAACTAACATCCAATGATATTTTATTGGCCGTAAAGGTGAATGTTCCGCAAAGCTTGTTCTGGACTGCACCTTATTTTCCAGGTGGACTGACTCACAGCACAGCACTGCTTTCCGAAGCAATGGTAAAGGTTTTATCAGAAGACGTATTGGTTGCCTGAGGCCTCATTTACACTACAGCTGTAATCTAAATTTATTCCAGATTTACAGCCATTCTGATTTAAAATGCACTGTCTAAACAGAGCAGCTAAACACAAGCTAGCACCAGTTCAGATTTTTAAAAAAATGACTGCTGTCTCACTTTTAGGGCTAAGCAGTCTAATCTGACTCTTCACTCAGTTCTTGCTCCACAGTGCATGGTAGTTTATGTGTCACATTGGTGAATTCATGTCTTTGATTCAAGATGGATGTGTGGTATAATCATTTGAGTCTAAATGCGGGATTGGTATACAAAATATCAACTGTGTACACAGACACAAATGATATTTTGTCTATTCCCCTGACTGACTGGACATTCGTCTCCAAATGTTGCATGCTGCGCTTAACAATTATGTGAGAGGTTTCTTTTTTATTTCTACAATATTGCTTCTTAGTATTTCTGTTCTGTTTTCCTCACATTGGTCCAAAGGGCATCACCTGACAAATGTTGCAATCAATGTTACTAACCCTTTGGGACAAGGTGGTTAGGGATGATTTATATCTGAAAAAATCAGGTTACCTTTTCCATTTCATCCCCTGGTGAAAACCAATTTAATTGTTACATGCTATAATCATCAGTGGTTCTATTGCTATGATCTGAATTTTACTTCACTTGAACATAGCTAAGAAAAAAAATGAGGAGAACACTTATAAAATGTGCATGTCCACATGGTTTAAGAATATAGCTGCTTGAGAATATCATTTCATTAAAGCGCATGAAAAGATGGGCTAATTATGATGCATCTGTGATCAGCATCCTTTCACAATTCTCAAATAGCTAACTTATGGAGCCAGATTATCCTCAGAAATCGGTCTCCCCAGGCCCCAGGGCAAATATCGGGGGCAAGCTGGCTTACAGTTGGTTGCCTCACTGCACTTTAATTTTTCGGCTGATAAGCCTTCAATTATTACGAGGTGAGTTTCTGTCCCCTTCCATAAGGAGATCCAGCCTCACAGAGCCTCATAGAGCTGCTGGCCCATCAGAGACAGCTCTGTGGTACCGACAGCACCACTGGGGATGCTGGTCACTACCAGTACTGCAACTAGGCCAAGGTGGAGGCATTCAGAGATTAACTTAAAATCGTGGAATCCTTACAGTGCAGAAGATGGCCATTCAACCCATCAAGTCTGCACCAATAACAATCCCACCCAGTCCCTATTCCTGTAACCCCATGTATTTACCTTAATCTAACATCTTAGGACATCAAGGGGCAATTTAGCATGGCCAATCAACCTAACCCACACATCTTTGGAGTGTGGGAGGTAACTGGAGCACTCAGAGGAAACCCACAAAGACACAAGGAGAATGTGTAAACTTCACACAGACCTAGAATTCCAGATAAGTCCAGGATCACACCGGGACCAGGCTTGCAGGCCCTGCAAGGAAAGTGGGGGGGGAATGTTGAACAGGATAGAGGTTGGCGGGGAGGAGGGTGCAGAGGGCATGTGGCAGGGTGGAGGGTAGATGCAGAGAGGAAAATTATGGCAGTTGGACCTCTGATTGACATTAAGGACCAGTTCACTGCTCAGCAGCCTACAGAGTCAAAACTTTCAGGTTTTATATTAAGCACAAGCTTCTCCTGTTGCCTATTAAATCTGAATAGTCACGGGATAAGGCTCTTATATAGAACATAGAAATTACAGCGCTGTACATGCCCTTCAGTCCTCGATGTTGCACCGACCTGTGAAAATCAATCTAAACCCATCTAACCTACATTATTCCAATATCATCCATATGTTTATCCAATGACCATTTAAATGTTGGTGAGTCCACTATTGCTGCAGACAGAGCATTCCACGCTCTTACTACTCTCTGAGTAAAGAAACAACCTCTGACGTCGGTCCTATATCTACCATACCTCAATTTAAAGTCATGTCCCCTTGTGCTAACCATCTTCATCTAAGGAAAAAGACTCTCACTGTCCATGCTATCTAATCCTCTGATCATCTTGTATGCCTCTATTAAATCTCTCTTAACTTTCTTCCCTCTAACAAAAACAGCCTCAAGTCCCTCAAGCTTTCTTCATAAAATCTTCCCACCATACCAGGCAACATCCTGGTAAATCTTCTCTGCACCCTTTCCAATGTTTCCACGCCCTTCTTATAATGCGGCGATCAGAACTGTATGCAATACTTCATGTGCGGCCGACCAGAGTTTTGTACAACTGCAACATGACCTCTTGGCTCCGAAACTCAATCCCTCTATTAATAAAAGCTAACACACTGTACTCATGCTTAAGAACTCTATTAACTTGGGTGCCAACTTTTGGGGATCTATGCAGATTGTCACCAAGATCTCTCTGCTCATCCACGCTGCCAAGTAACTTACCAATAGCCCGATACTCTGTATTCCTGTTATTCCTTCCAAAGTGAATCACTTCACATTTTTCTGCATTAAACTCCATTTGCCACCTCTCAGCCCAGCTTTACAGCTTATCTATGTCTCTCTGTAACCTACAACATCTTTCCGCACTGTCCACACTCCATCAACTTTAGTATCATCTGCAAATTTACGAATCCATCCTTCATGCAAATCATATATAAAATGATAAATGGCAGTAGCCCCAAAATAGATCCTTGCGGTACACCATTAGTAACTGAACTCTAGGATGAACATTTCCCATCAACCACCACCTTCTGCCTTCTCTCAGCTCACCAATTTCTGATCCAGACTGCTAAATCACCCTCAATCCCATGCCTCTGTATCTTCTGCAATAGCTTACCATGGGAAACCTTATCAAACGCTTTACTGAAATCCATGTACACTACTTTCAACAATTTGTATTTGTTATCTTAGTGATGCTTATCCAGCTTTGTGGGTAATATGGAAATTTTGTTAATTACCTACCTTAATGAGTCAGGAAGTTCATAGAAAGAGTACATGTATTTTTTTCAATGATAAACCAATTGCTATTCCCAGAAATATGACCATCTCAATCCAAACTGTAACTTTAATCTATGTTAGTAATTTGTTTCCATCACCACTTGTTTCTCTTTTTCCATTGGATGCCAATAATGTAGAAATCTTTCATTTAATGTATTAGTCACAAGAAAGCTTGTGCAATAAAGTGAAAATCCCCTAGTCACTACAAAAAAGTGCCTTTTTGGGTACACTGAGGAAGAAATTAGCATGGCCAATCCACCTAACCATCATATCTTTCAGATTGTGGAAGGAAACCAGAGCACGTGAAGGAAACCCGCTCAGATACAAGGAGAATATATAGACTCCACACAGACAGTGACCCAAGCAGAAAATCGAGCGCAGTGGGGCAGTGAGGTAGCAGTGTTGCCCCTAAATTTGCTGCTAGATTTGAATTTTCAAGATGAAATTTTTTCAGAAACTGATTTGCATGATTCTCAGAATCACTAATAAAGATAAATCAGGGAGCCTTTTTTTAATATGACGTTTTCTTCCAAGTTAGACTGGAGCACTTTTATGAAACAATTCTGCAAATTGTTCATGTTTTCTGTTTGTGCTATTGTATTATCACTGCCAAATCAAGGGGATTTTTTTTTTGTGCACAATGCCTGAAATCGGAGTTGCAGGCAATCAGTAGTATGGAGAGGTTAGAGTATCATTCACATTGCATAACCCAGTGACTTTTTGTGCTGTTCCAAAAAGGGCACTGAAGATGTTTGACTATATTTGACTGTACAATCCCATATTTTATGTTGAGTTGTGATGGAAGAATGAGCAGCAACCTGATTTTGTGCCATACTGTGTGAACTGTCCACATTGAAATACCAAAAGTCCTTTCGACTTCTGTGAAGCCACCTCTGCAAGTGATCTTGAAATATAAGAAACTGCTTAGCTTATGTTACACCTTAATGTAATTGAAAGCAGTGGCCACAATGTTGGATTGGTGCCCTATCAGAGGTGGGCAGGCAATGCAATGTGTCTTTGCTGGCCACTGTGCCAGAGCTGGCCATGATCCCCACCCTGAAAAAAATAACAATGAAGATGGCTCAGGATTGGATTAGTTGCCTGCCATGGTAGATAAATGCATAATTCTTTCTTTAGTTTAAACAATGGATGGAATTCTCTGCTCTCCCTACCCTCTACCCCCACCCTCTGGCAACATGTTTCTTGGCAGCGGGAGGCGTCCCACCATTGGCCAACAGCAGGATCTTCTGGTCCCACCAAAGGGATTTCTCATTGAATCCACCCACCATTGCTGGGAAACACGTGGTGGGGATTTGCTCTAGGTGGGACCAGAAGATGCTGTCAGTGGGAAGAGTGGGATTTTCCCACCCAATAATTGATTTTGTCAATGAACTTCCATCAAATCCTATTGCCCCTGAGACCTCCATGGCGGGCTACAGGGAAGGATTATTCAGTTTCTGATCTGGGCATCTTTTAAACGTGGAGCACCGATCTTAGTACAGCCAGGCTCTACCATGTGTTTATGCCCCTGCACAACAGCATCAAACATGCCAGCCCTTTTTTTTGACAGACTGTCGTCAGATCTGCAGAATAAACCAACATGAAACACATCCAGAACCAATACACTGCTAAATCCTGATAAAAACACACCCATGATGAACAAGTAGTTCTCCTGAAACATGAACAGAGCCAGTGAATGGCATTTGTGTGTCACTATCAAGTTCTAGACCTCTAGGTTTCTGTCAGTTTCTGTGAACACACCTGATGATGCTGTTTCAGCCTGCATCTTGAGTGCTATTGTGGAACAGAATGGCTGTGCCAACTGTCGGCTTCCTGTAGTGTCAAAGAAAGGAAGAGGGATTGGCATGGAGGGACTTTCAGGAGGGAGAAAATAGTTATCCGCAGTCTATTCAATCTTTCTCTTCCCCTAGCCTCTCTGTGACCCTGGATGTAGGTCTGAACATTGTTGGTTCACATGACTGGATTGGCAAGAGTGCATGTCAGACAGTATTTTGATTATTTGTTGGAACAATGTATCCTCTAAGCTTGTCCATATAGGCTGCAATAGGGTGACCAAGATAACCAATCAGCGCACTTAGGAGAGATCCTAATATGGGCCGCAGGAGCTCAGCTGGCACTCATTCCGCTGTAATACCATGCAGCTGCATCTCAGATGTGATGGGTACACACCCATATTTGTGACCTCAGTAAGGAAGCTGCTCAGTGCATCATTCATTAAATCTAATTGTCTAGTTTTCTCCAAATTGTTTTTTAGAAGTGGGCCAGGGAGATGTGGATCTACAACATGGATAGTTATTGGAGGCAACTCACCAGTCTTCCAAATGTGTAAGAATTGTATTTACGTACCTTTCAGATCATCAGGAAGTTCCAAAACACTTTACAGATAATGAAATAATTTTGGGGAGGACGGTGTTGCAATATAGGAAATATGGCAGTCAGTTTTTGCACAGCAAATTCCACCAAGCAATAATATGATAAAGACCAGATTTTTTTTGTCAGTTCTGTTTGGTTCTCTGCTTATTTTCCACACCTTGTGGCCATATACTTTCCCCTTTAGTTGACCACAGGAGCCTCCCATTTTCATTTTCAAGTTGTCTAAAATCATCATTCACTTTCTCCCTCTTTATCTACATCCCTCTAACCTTCCTTCAATTATTTCATTCAGTAAGTCCTCAAGCTTCAGAATCTGACACTTCCAACCCCGTTGCCATTCTTTATTTGTCATATTCATGAACAATCTTTCCTCTTCTACCATGCTGAGAACTTCTTCATTATTCCTGTACTCTCTCTACATTTCTAAGGTTCTTTCCAAGACTTTGCTCTGTGATTTTACTAGTTACTATTAGGTAACAGTCAATGCTCAGAAGCACTCTGGGCTGTTGGGCTGCAAGTTGGAGACTTTCAAATTATTCATCCAACTCTAATTCTTCTGCTTGGACAACTTCTATTGAACAATGTATCCTCTTAGAAGACCATAACTGAAGATGTTCTTCTTGGTAGACCATTAAAATACCTTTGTGGATCTAAGTGTTGGGCTTTCAACTTATAACCAATCAGAAAAACAGCATAAAGAAGCTCACGTTATAATTACAGCCATAGGAACACTGCACTCATTTAAATTCCTGTTTTGTCCGTTTCTTACCAGGTGGATGAAGGTTATATTCTCCTCGCTACTCCCCCTCCCTCTGAAGTTTACTGTCAAAACATAATCTAATCTATTACACACTAGTGATAAACCTGGAGGCCAAATTGGGCTCCAAGGGCTCAAATGACTCTGAAGTCAAACACAGTGAAATTAGTGCAAAGTTGAACACTATATTTGCAACAATGGGCCCTATTTTGTGGTAAAGTTGGGTACGAGGCCATTAACGCAATCCGCACCCACGTCCGCGCACTTTACCGAGACCCGGGAATGGCAACGGTCCGATTCATGTCTGAAATGGATGCAACAGTGATTTAAATGCATTTGCCCAACCAACTTTATCAGTATTTTCTTCTTTATGACCGCGTTCATTGATCCAGAATTGTGCCGAAATGAACATGCTGAATCAGTCTGAATTGGGCACTGAAGAGGCAAGTTCAGAGCTTACAATGGCTCTCTGACTCTGATTGGGGTGGGGGGGGGCAAAACGGGTCAGATCATTCTCTTGTTGGGGGGAGAGGAGAGTGGGGCTACATTGTTGTCTGGTTGGAGAGGGGGGAGGAGGCAGCGGGTCAGATGTATCTTTGGTGGGAAGGAGGGGAAGGGGAGGGAGGGCCAATCGTTATCCGGTTTGGGGAGGAGGCAGGCCAGATCATTCTCTGGGGAGGGGTGAGTGGGGAGGGAGTGAGGCAAGATCATACTCTGAGGGGGGGAAAGGAGATGAAATTGAGGCCAAATCATTCTTTGGGTTGGTGGTGGGGGGAGTGGAGGGAAGTGAAGGCAGATCATTCTCTAGTGGGGGAAGGGGGGAGGTCCAATTGCTCACAGATAGGGGGGGAGGGGGGCAGGGCCACTCTGCAGGCGATTGGTGGAGGGGAAGAGCTAGGGGGTCACAATCAGTTTGGGGAGTTGGAGGGTGGGTGGATAAGGAGGACAGTGATGTCTGTGGGAGCCATCGCTCCAGCTTCCCTTTCCGGGCCACTTTCTCTGCTTGTTGTGGCCCCCACGTGATCTGACATGGGTATGCTTTTTCAAATTTTTTTCTAACTGTGCATGCTCAGTTCAGAGCTCCGATTGTTTTGGGCGAGCTAAGCCTCACCCACAACGTGATTCAGATTCGTAATTTGTTTTTCAGGCTGAGTGCAAATGGGGGCGCCTGAAAACAGATTTCCAAGTCAGATCTGAGTTGCGCCCAAATTCAGCACTGAGAATGAAAATGGTTAAATCAGATTCAATGTTATTGTTGTAATATCCTCAATATATGCAAGCAGGTGCCAGAATGTGGCAACCAGGGGATTTTCACAATAACTTCATTGCAGTGTCAATGTGAGCCCACTTGTTGCACCAATAAATAAATTTTTAAATTTAAATTAATGTATTTTTTAAGAATTCATTCGTGCTGGTTGCCAGCATTTATCACCTATCCCTAGTTGCCTAAGGACAATTAGAGAATCAACCACACATTGCTGTGGTTCTGGAGTCACATGTAGACCAGACCAGGTAAAGACAGCAGATTTCCTTCTCTAAAGGACACCAGTGAACTAGACATTTTATTCCAACAATCGACAATAGTTTCCTGGTCAACAGTAGATTTCTAATACAGACTTTTTTTTTAAATTGAACTCACATTCCACCATCTGCTATGGCGGGATTCAAATCTGGGTCCGCTAAATATTAGCTGAGTTTTGGATTAATAGTCCAGCAATAATACCACTAGGCCATTACTTCCCATTTGGTATAATTCAAGCAGGAGTTTCAATACTCTATAGATTATAGAAGGATCGTTGATTGAGGAGGTACACTGGATTATTCTGAACCGAAAATACGTGATCACTAATAAGCTAATGATTTTTTTTGGTTAAGTGTTAATAAAAATACATTTTTTCCTGGATTGCAGTTGCAGTGGCAGTTGCATACAATATAAAGAAACTTATACCGGCTTCAATCTTATAATTTTAATATAGAGTTGTGCATGGAGAACTAAATTAAAGGTACAGAATTGTCTTTTATCAATAGAGAAATACATTTGCAGGTATGACACTATTAGCCAGTTTTGAATGCAGCTGAATCCTTAATATGAAAATATTCCGGTAGCCCTTTGAATGCTGAATATATTAAAATTTTATATAGGTCAAGGTCTTCAAAAAAACCGTCTTATAAGCTTTTCATTCCTATCTAGAAACACTGGTTTCTCTTCTAATACTAAGGTGAATCATAATGAAACTTCCATAATGAAATGATTTCCAACTTTGGGTCTTAACAATGGAGACACAAAAAAGGAAAATGGAAAAGAATAAAAATATTTTCTTAGGGCATCAGATGGATTTATGGATCTTCACAAGATCTATCAACGCAGAATGATTGTTTGCTACTCCCGGGTGTTTGTTCCCCCAATACTTTTATTTGTTTTGAAACATTTTAATTCCTTCAGCACTTTTAGTAAAAAATAAATCTTGGTGCAGCTTAACATTTAGTTGACCTCATTGGCTGTTTAATCTCTGCTCAGATAAGGCCACCCACATTGTAAAGCTTATTTCCAATCTGACAGGGCTGAGCCAAAATAGGTAGCTTGCTCTTGCTCCCAAAGTATTTCTATGAAATGGACCACAGAGAATGAATTTTCACAAAAGCTGTTGAAATTAAACATTTCAAATCAGATAAGATACAATGCTTTTCCTGGGAACATTCTAGACCAGGTTAAAGTCGTTTCTATCCATTCTAGTTTCTATCATAGTTTTATGCCTTAGGCTCATATGTTGCATTGCTTTTTATTCCCCCAATATGTTGCATTGCTTTTTATTCCCCCTGTTTCCATTCACTTGGACCCACACATGTGACTGGGAAAATAAGAGATATAAACAGACATTTATCATTTAAAGAATTGAATGCACTGTGCCAGCCTTTCTACTGCAGTTTTGCTTAACTTACTTTATCCAACCTTCTGATCAAGGTGGCCTAAGCACGTTCAATGGCACATTGCCTGTTTTAACAATACTAAATGTAACATGGCAGCCATTAACCAAATGCCAATGAGCCTGAAATGTGCTTCCTGCCATATTGACAAAGTGTCAAGGCCCCATGACACAAACAGGAATTAAGTCATAACAGAACCCAAATTCAGGAATTGCAGGAATAATAAATGTGTAGAGTATAGGGCTAATGGTAGGATTCTTAGTAGTCTTGATGAACAGAGGGATCTTGGTGTGTATGTGCATAGATCCCTGAAAGTAGGCAGTCAAGTCGAGAAGGTTGTTAAGAAGGCATATGGAGTCTTAGCTTTTATTGGTAGGGGGATTGAATTTCGGAGCCGCAACATCATGTTGCAACTGTACAAAACTCTAGTGCGGCCGCACTTGGAGTATTGTGTGCAGTTCTGGTCGCCACATTATAAGAAAGATGTGGAGGCATTGGAGAGGGTACAGAGGAGGTTTACCAGGATGTTGCCTGGTATGGAGGGCAGGTCTTATGAAGAGAGGCTGAAGGATTTGAGGTTGTTTTCGTTAGAAAGGAGGCGGCTAAGAGGGGACCTTATTGAAACATATAAGATGATTAGAGGTTTAGATAGGGTGGACAGTGATAGCCTTTTTCCTAGGATGGAGAAAGCTAGCACGAGGGGACACAGCTTTAAATTAAGGGGTGATAGTTATAGGACGGATATCAGAGGTAGGTTCTTTACCCAAAGGGTGGTTCGGGAGTGGAATGCCCTGCCTGCAGCAGTTGTAGATGCGCCAAGTTTGGTGGCGTTTAAGAGGTTAGTTGATAAGTATATGGAAGAGAAGGGAATGGTTTAGTTTGGAGGGGCATTGCTTTTTATATTGGTCGGCGCAACATCGAAGGCCGAAGGGCCTGTTCTGTGCTGTAATGTTCTATGTTCTATGTTCTATGTTCTAAATGAGTAATGAATGTTGAAGGTTTTGACAGTTTATTTTGAAACATAACAAGGAATCTTTATGCTACCTCTGCCCCGATTTCCCCTTCCTCCTCCCTCTTTGGCTATGATGAGCTGAGATACCCCTCTTGCCTGATTTACCATTTTACTTAAACTTTGTTTAAGTTCCTGGCAGTGGAGTGCAGCTGCACAATTTCACAATGCTGTTCATTGGTCTGCATGTTATTGGGAAGGAGAATAGAATAGAATCCCTATTTGCTATTTTCCAATACATTTCTTTAACACAGCAAAACATCCCAATGGCTTCAAAGAGGCATAATCAGCAAAAATGGATACGAAGACAAAGCAAGGGATATCATAAAGAATTACAAAAATCTTGTTCATTGAAGTAGGTCCTTAATGAGGAGGGAAATATGAAGAGGCTGAATGGTTGAGAAAAGGAATACAATGGAAAGCAAAATCAGGCAAGGTTTTTGTAGTCAGCTAGAATACAAAACAAATCTTGACTGAGAGTCCAGAAATCCATTAGCCTATTATAATCCCTGAGCCTCAATGAAAACATTGCTTAATCAATAGCTTTAGTTTTCTGATATCTGCTGTCAATATTACAATGCGCTCTTACGTGAGTTAAAAAGTTTTTCAACACTTGTAGTTTCTGCTATTGAAACTTATAAGGGACTGCATGATTGATACTTTTATTGAGTTATGAATGAATGACTAGTTTTAAAGATTTTTTGACACATTCTACTATCACAAAAAGGGTTCGTTGTTCCTATACAGTGTGTAGTGATTGAATGAGCATGGAAATGCATTGGAGCATAATGGGCTATGAGGGTTGTTTGATATGGCATGATTTGTCATGGGGGTAGTTTGGGGCATAGCTTGGCATGGGAAGCATGAGGGGGTCACAGGGGTTGTTTGGATGTACCATTGCATGAGGAGAACCTTTGGAATTCACTTTTCAAGAGGTTCCCTCATGCAGATTATGGTTTATAAAACCTCTGAGGGGCTGTGAACCATGACTCTTTGAAAAGCTGGCTCCACTTCTTGAAAATTGCAAAAGACTAGAACATGTCTATCCCTCCAATGGAACCTGCCATGTCAGAACTGCAAGCTGCAGGCTTGTGATCTGAACCAGCCTGCCTTATTAAAAGTCACACCTGAAAATTGGAAAGCCCGGGAATAGGGTCAAGAATCACAAAATCAGGAGAACTGGCTATTTTTAAAGGCTATCTAGTCATCCCATCTTGGTAGAATCCAGAAAACTGAAGAATATATATGGAAAAATTAAACTATGCCTGAAAATAAAAATCAGCTTGCATCACCATAATACCTTATCCACCTTACCACACAGAACTCAAACTTTGCCAATTGTTAATGTGACAGGGAAACATTTTACCAAAGGATCACTCAGAGCTGCCCAAGTAAAGTGACAAATGGAACCAGAAAAAAACAAAGAAATGGCCAATAATAAAAGTGCAGAAGCTCCTTAATTACTCAGGTAAAGTCTCCAGCATTCAAGGCCCACTCCGTAAATTACTGAAATAACAGCCTAACAGAAGCAGGTTGCTATTATCTGCAGGGAAATGATTTATAAGTTGACATCACCAGGGAAAGGTACAGCAGTTAGCCAAAAACACTAGAAGTGCAGGGTAGTGTGGTAGAAGAAATTTGCCATTGCTGATCAAAATAAATATTTCTGGCTATAAAATCAGCAGGATATATTACACTACTTTTCTGCCAATATGAAAGTTTCTGGCTGACCTTTTGGGTGTTTCACTTTAAGTGATTAAAATCTTATGAAGTATTAAAATATATTTATATTGAGCATGCTTAAAGTTTCTATAAGATGAGTATGGAACCATGCAGTGTACACCTTTCATCTGCTTCGGTCTGGGCTAAAAGGAAGTTGATGCTTGTAAAAGAAAAGAGGCTTTTAGCCATTATTTTCCATTTGCAGCTTTTAGCACTGGTGTTTGCTAACACTTTGACTATTTTTATGATTACTTTCAAATTTTTGTCATAACAGTTGGCTATATTTATGTGGAACATAAAACAGCCATTTGCCAGCTGACTGGAAAGTTGACAGTAATTCAGCCATTTGTCGGGCTATAACAGGAAGTAGTGGAAAAAGGGCATGTGAAATGGTTTCTCACAACACAAATGTTCACAGGAATTCAATGACAAACCATTGAGCACAAGCAACAGAGTCGTTTAGCATTCAGCAAGTCAAATTCTCTTCAATAATGAGTATGGTTTGTGTTCCCTCATTCTCTTCCTCCAATCTCTCTCTCTCTCTCCCCCCCCCCCCCCCCCCCCCCCCCCCCCCCCCCCCCCCCCCCCCCCCCCCCCGCATCCTTCAGAATATATCTCGTTCCTCTGGCATTTGCAAACCTTCATCAGAGGGGTGCTGCTGAGCTACTATCATGTTCTGGATCCCTGACAATGTTGTCAGGCTCTTCTTCCAGGACTGTCATGACAAAATAGAACAAATGAGCCTGCCTTCAAATGATCTTGCTTCCACAGCTGCTGTATGATGATTGTATGGCTATATGTGTGCCCTTGTATGAGTGAAATAGACAAGAGGGAATCAGACACAAGTGCTGGTGATGCTTGCTGAGTCCTTGGAGGAACTGTACTCCTTCCATCTTCTTCTCTGTCTCTCAGGATTTATTGACAAGGATATTTAGGATGGTCTCTCTGCGATAGTCAAAGCCTATAATTCCAAAGCTCTGTTCTAGTTCAAGTATGCTTCCTTGTTATGCAAGTAGATGAGCAGCATTAAGGCATTGTAAGTTGAAGGAATATGTATATAATGACATATATCTATCATGCAGCCCATTTCACACTCATAGAGCAGCACCTTCATTTCACCACACATTTGGATGCTGCACATTTTATCAATTGCTCATGCATTTCTAAGATTTACACTTATTGTTATCTCTTTTTCTCCATTGGAAATACATTTAATGTATTATCAGCCTTTAGAAAGGGATGAGATCATTATGCCTCCTATGTGATCATTTACTTTTAAGTGCTTGCATCTTTTAAAGGATTGCAGGCAACATTTAAAGGCTTATAATTCAAACAATTATCCTTCTTCTTTGAGCAAAACCAAATCTAGGCAGCAAGATAAACGCAAAATACTGTAGATGCTGGAAACTGAAACAAAAGCAGAAAAATGCTGGAAAATCTCAGCAGGTCTGGCAGCATTTGTAGAGATAAATTAGAGCCACCATTTTGAATCTAGATGACCCTTTGTCAGAGCCAATGAAGAGTCACTTAGACTTGAAACATTGGCTCTACTCGCTCCACAGATGCTGTCAGACCTGCTGAGATTTTTCTATTTTTGTTTCAACTTTAGACAGCAGTTCATTATGGTAATTAGGGCCCAACTTGAGAACTCTCAAATTCAGTACAGCTCAGTGTTTGCAAGTGTTAAGAATGATGTTCTTTAGTCCCATTGTTATGATATAATGGGTGCTCAAAAATTCTACTTACAATGCTCAATCGGTGTAAAACTCACAAACAAGCATCCTTCATCTTCACATGTTTTTCTCAATTAAAAAAAAGCTGTTAATTTAAATAATAATAGGTACATTTTAAATGGCTCATAATTTTCTGAAATGCCATAGCGGCATCTTCAACAGTTATGTTGAAATTTTCTGAAAATCTTATTCACGACCATTAGAACATCAAACCTGATGCAAAGCAAGTCAATTTAAAACTAAAATGTCAGAGATCAGAGAAACATCACTTCCTTCTTTAAGCCCCTCTATATGTCTGAAAATTAAAGTTTAGAGACATCGAAACATAATTTGTGCACATTAGAGGCACACAAGAAAATGCAGAGGTGCAATTTAAATATTTTTAATACAAATCATTCTGATGCTCTGAAGATGCATTCAAAGGTTCAGGAAATCCATTGTAGGTCTCAGTGAGAAGTTTTAAATAGTACTGAAACAAATCATTGTCAGAAATGGCTTTGGGCATTATGCCTCACATTTTAAGCGCAAGTTATGATACTTTGATTTCATGATTCGACGATCCTATGAAATTTATAGTTTGTTCAGAACTGGCAGAAATGCACAAGCTATACTTTTGCATCAGGACTGAGCTATATTAGGAAGAGGTAAAGGGTTTCAACAGAGGATGTTGTGGAATTAAAATGAAGGCTGTGGTATAAAAAGGCTCATGCCACATACGCCCAAATAATTTTAATCTTTTGGTCACTGGAAAATATATTCTACATGCAGCCTAATGAGCTGTCCTTAAAGGGACTACTGGAGGTCGTCACCAAAAAGATTGCCTAAATGCAGAGCTGGGAGAAGTTCATGTGTCTGTGACCATTGAATGTTTCAACTCTATTTCCTTTAATGCTTCTCCCTCTCAATCATTTCTGCCTTTCTCTATTGCTCCTTCTGCTCCCCCCACTCAATTTGCTCAATCCTGATTGCACCCCCTCCGCATGCATGTTCCAGGACCTACTTGAAGGCAACTGTCAATAACAAAATGAGCCCAAAATTCACTGCTGATTGCCAGAAAGCTGCTAGAAAGTCCCACGCATAAGCCTGCAACTCACTTGTCTCACTGAACTGAGATTCCAAGATCAATATTGTGTATGCCTCAGGCCTACCTGTTCTGGCACAGACAGTGTTCTCAGCAGGGAACCAATTTCTAGGCAGTTGAATTGATGCTGAATATAGAATTCTCCTTTGCAGGATTCCTGCTTCAGCAGTTTAAGTCATGGAAACCCACTGACAGTTAAAATCTGGAACATAGAAAGTAAGGACAATGGCAGTACAAAAACCTGTCTTCCTGGCTCCACATGAATTTCAAAATATAGATATGCTATATGGTTGGGGCCACTTGTTAAACTCCATCCATGTCTGGAAAATCTAAACCCAATGCCTACTACGCTCATGATAGTCTGATTCACCTGAGGTAGTTGTAAAGAGTCATTACGCCCCTCTTAGCCTATATGAAGGACTTGTGGGCAGCACAGTGCACAGTGGTAGTCATTGCTACCTCACAGTGTCAGGGACCTGGGTTGGATTTCAGTATGTGTGGAGTTTGCATTTTGTCCCCATGTCCATGTTAGTTCCTCCAGGTGCTCTTGTTTCCTCCCACAGTCCAAAGATGTGCTGGTTAAGTGAATTGATCATATTAAATTCTCTCTGTGTAATCGAGCAGGTGCCAAAGGATGGCGATTGGCGGATTTTCACAGTAACTTCATTGCAATGTTAATCTAAGCCTACTTGTGACAAAGGAATATATTTCATTTTACTTTCGTACCTATTTGGAAGCTTATCTGGATTCCAAAACATCTTCTGTAGCTAATTTGGCATTGGGCATTTTTCAACTATTCTTGGGATGTAGGATGTAGCCCTACAAAATTGTTTCTTTTTGCTGCCCATTTTTATCTAGAAAACAGCTGCAGCACTGATCGATTTATGGTGCATTGTAACTTTGAGCCATGAATCACGCTCAAAATAAGGTTGGAGCAAGTTTAGTTCAGACAATGGAAGCAGTTCACTCAGCACGTGTTTACTCTGGCATTCCAGATACAAGAATGTTGAAGATAACTGTGAGACTGGCAGCTAGATTCATCATCTGTTTCAGACAGGGGGCCACTTGTCAGTTGAAAATTAGGGTATACATATTTCACCAATTGCAACATAATGGTTAAAATAGGTAGATTGTGTCATGAGCACACTTCTGCTCAATGGTTCTAGCTGTTAAGCAATAAATCCTGTGGCAGAGTTTAGGATGAGTGGAAGACAACATACTGTGGCCTAGAATTCTGCTTCTGAATCAGATAGTAGGAATTTGGAAAATTCCCATCTTGCTGTGTGAAAATGTGTCCCAAATGGTAAGATTGTTATTCAGAAGGGGCAAGTATGGGATGGAGTTGGACCCGCCACTGCCCCTAGATACCGATTGGAGGCTTGCCTCAGTTCTCTGGGACTTTTCCTCAGTTATTTAGCAAAATATTAGGCCATCTAGACCTCACCACCTCAACCCCCACCCATCCTCAACCAACCCCACCAACTACAAATAGCCACTCATCCCCAATGCCTACATATGCCAACCTATGGCCCCACCAACTCCAGATAGCCACAAATGGCCCCTATGCTAAGTACCAATTCATGATAACTCATGAAGCCCCTTCAACCACCCTTGGTCTAGGCTAATGGATTTCTGGTTCTCAGTGAAGAATGCACAATGAGGTTTGCCTGAGAGACCAGAAATTCATTGGACTGTTGAAACACCTGAGCTCCAAATAAAACCTTGCTTTATCAGCAACTCTAGATCTCTGATCTCTGCTATCAATTGCACTGTTTTTTTTTTAACTCAAGCTTGAGAAGTTTCAAGTGCCTGTAGTTTCAGCTTTAAACTTGAAAGAGTTGGGATTATTGACAGTCTTGTATTCAAATGGAGTTTTTTTTAAGTGGAAAGTTACGTGTGAATGGTCTTTTTTACAATCAATATAAGACTGTGGATGAATTACATGCAAGTTTCATAACTTGACATGGGGTATGAAGGTCTTTATGGGGTGGTTAGAAAGATATAGCTGAGCACAAGAGGCATGAGCAGATGTTAGCACATCAAACCAATGGTAATATCAAACCACATGATCCATTACTGCATTCATATATGATTCTCCATATTGTAGAATTGAAAAGAACACTTTACCCACTGAATAAAGATTCTAACCGAATCTTACAAAAAATTAGTCAATTTAATGATCTTTTACCATCTAAGGACAAAGCCAAATGATCGATAAATATATTGAAAACTTAATGAAAGCCATATAAAAGTCTCATATACAAACTTAATTGCCAAATTCTACCGCCATAACCACCACAGAATCTGAGGAGGCAAGTGGCGGACAACGGAAATGTCCACTGACCTCGGGCGGGATTTTTTGGTCTTACTCAAACGAGACTGAAAAATCCGCCCAATATATTTTTATATATCAATCATACATTATCTAAACAACTTCTAACTTAGCTTTCAAAAGGTTCTCAACTACAGACTATGATTCTCCTGTGGTTCATGATTCCTCTGAGCTGGCATGTACCTTGGCTCCAGCAAACACAAAGCTTTTTCGATCAAAATTGTAGGACTGAAATTCCTGTTCCAAAATAGAGTCGGTAAGGTTGAGAGTAGTGCATGTGGGCCCGCTACATGCATTCTTATCATCCACTGGTAAAAATTGCTCGAGGTGAGAAATAAGGTGAGGTTCTGGAATCAGGTTCTGTGAGCTATTTTAAATGCCCTTCTGCTTTCATTCTGACACACACAAAGCATGAAATGCCAGGCCAAAATGGGCGGAATTACCCCAGCCAAAGAGAGATGTGTTAATATGCACACGTTGAGTTAATTCCATCTGAAATTGACATCTGGTTGAGATCTCAGTATCATCCCACCCTTTTTTGAGTTTCTTTGGGTTGGATTCAGAGGCAAGTGAGGAACTCCATTAGTTCTGATGGGTAACCATAAAGGTGGTTAACATTACTGCGCTGTAATGTTCTATGTTCTATGTAACCTCTCGATTCTGGTTTCCCACTCAATGTACTAAGAGTTTCTTGAACTGGCAGCAACTTACTAGGGTCGCCAAGGTGAGTGCACAACACAAAAATCTCCTTCAGTGAAACTGACAGGCTGGGAAGTCTTTGCCCAGTGAATGATCGGGTGAGAGGTTGCTGCTCATTTCATTCCTTTTCAGAGAGTAGGTAATTGCCAACTTTTTGGAAGACACTTAACCTGCTGTGTACTTGATTCATCTTCTGCCACATTTCCTTGCTGCCAGCATTCACTATGCCATGGAATCAATGTTTGCAATGTGTGCGACTCTACCTTCCAGCTCCGCTGTTGGGCAAGAGCAGAAGTAACATCATCACCAAGAGTACCAGCAGGAGCAAAAAAAGCAGCAAGTATGAGCTGCCTTCTAGGCTTCTCCAAATGACAGAGGGAATGGAAACTAAGATCCAATTCCAAAGAGGCAAGATCCCTAACACAGGTAGACAATCAGCTCTCTTGACACGTCTGAGCATCAGTAGCATAGGAGTCCTGGATCTTATGATTGGTCACTCCTGATATTTATCTCCATCTGGAACAAGACTTCCTTCCCATTGAGCAATTGAGCATATGTTGCCAATGGCATCAAGGTGCTTGTCACAAATGGATCACCCGTGCTCAACTCCACACTGCCAACAATCATTCCCCCACCCAACCCTATTCTCTGTATTTGATGTAATGTTTTCCTTTGGGTGGCACAGTGACGTAGTGGTTAGCACTGCTGCCTCACAGTGGCACAGACCCAGTTTGATTCTTGGCTTGGATCACTGTCTGTGCGGAGTCTGCACTTCCCCACATGTCTGCATGGGTTTCCTCCGTGTATTCCAGTTTCCTCCCACGATCCAAAAGATGTCCTAGTTAGATGCCTTGGCCATGTAATGTTAATGTAAACCTACTTGTGACACAAATAAATAAATTCTAAATTCTTCTCCTACAGTGAGAAGAAGGATAAAGTTGTGAGCATTCATAATGCTTTGTGTAGATAGAGAAAAGGATAACATTTACATGACTATAAGGTGACTTTGAGACATGGATGTAAGAAAGCAATAGGCTGAGAGTGTGCATGAATGTTGATTATTTTATTGGGAATCTGAGGTGCGCATGGAGAGAAGAATAGGTGCACCTGCAATGTGTGTTGTTCTGTGGAGTGCTGTTTGGTAGCATGCTTGACATGTTAGGATGTGGGGTTAGAACCTGAAATAGTTCTGTGATTCAGCTTTCCCACCATCCTAAGATCCTGGATTCTCTTGGTTCATTGTCTGTAGGTTAAGGGGAACCACACTCCTGCTGCTGACCTCCTCAGTCACATCCATCATACCTGCTTGGTTGGAGAGGCCATCCTCTCCATCCAGGCCTTGGAAGAGCTCACTTCACTGGATTCCCTCAGACCCCACATCTCTCCATTGGTGCCACAGCCTCAAGTGTTGGTGAGCCGATGTATTCCATGTCATGGCCTCTTTAATTCAAACTCTTCCCAGTGACAGAATAGGCGCATCATCCCACGTTCTCCCATTTTCCCTCACCACCTGCTTCATGAAAGGTCAGGGAAAGTAATGCCATCGATCTGAGCAACATCCTTGGCAAAGCTCACCAAAAAATGACTCAGGTTTCTGTCCTGGAAATGGTCCCTTGCTCTGGCAGGGATTAAGTGCAGAAGATTCCACCCATAAGGCCGGTTTTCACATATCATTGACACCAAGTTCTACCTCATCTGCATTTGTCAGGCCCCTCCACTACATTCATGCTGTTGGATATTCTTCTGACAAATTTTAATTCTCAGCTAAAAAAACTATGAAAACCAGAGACATTCTGCCATTCATCGCATCATTCTCCACAGTTGCAGGCTTTTCAAACCCATGTTTATTCTTCCAAAAAGACTGCCTATTTCCACAAGTATATCTATCTATCTCTCCTCAAGCCTATTCACAATACCTTCCTTTGTCACCTCCAGACTCAAATTAACCCAAAGCTTGTTCCTTTTGACTTTCAATTTTCCATCTTCTATGAGTTTCGCTCTATCTGAACTTTACTAGCTCCATCTTGCTCTGCCATCATTCCTGTCCTCACTTACCCCTCCATTGCATCCTAATCCTATAAGATCCAGAGTGGAATTTTATAGGCCTCTCCACTGGTAAAATTTTATATTCTTGTCAAAGTCGATGGCATTCTGAACAGCTTGCCACATTTTAAGGCCCCATCCCTATCACGACAGGACTGTAAAATTCCACCCCTATATTTGAAATTCTTAGTTTTGTGTTTAAGTCCTTACATGGCCTTACCCTTCCTTATCTCTGCAACAAATTCAAGTATTAAAGCTCCCACAAGCTTCCCCTTCCTTTGCCTGCGGACTCTGTTTGCCCCCGGGTACATTCTTCCATTTGCAACTTTGTCCACAGCCACTTTCTCTCCAATTTTAAGACTCTCCTTGAAATCCATTACTTTTAAGGATCTTTTGTCTGCCTTTCTTAATCTCCTCCTTTTTGTCTCAGAGATCATTTTCTGTGAAGGATCATGTGGTATTTTCTATTATGATAAAGTCATTGCTATTGCATCTTTGTGCGAAACTCTCAATGGTATTTTTGACATTTTTTTAAAATGTATTAATTCTTGAGATGTGGGTGTCATCTATATTTTTAAAGCTCTTATGTTTTTAACCTGAAACTGTACCAGATATTGCCTGTTTAAATTGTTGCAGGACAAGGGACCCCTTTTGAAAGCTTTTTATTTGAAGAAGACGGGTGTTGCGTGCAGTCCAAATATTAGTAGCGAAAATCATCTCTCATTGAGGGTATCAAAGGGTCAAAAATGAGTTGACAGTGTTTGTCAAGATGGAGTGTGAAAGAGGTGTCTACACATCTTGCTGGTGTTGTCTGCTGTGACACAGTGTTCTGTAAAAACATTAGAAATTAATTGCTTGTGTATGTACTTATGTTATTCCATGGGTTGTGCACATATTGCTGCTGACAACACAGAACATTAATAATAGAACACGTGTTGCCACTGACAGTATTAACTGGACAATTCTGAACTGCATGAAGTGATGTAGTTTTCCATCCCTCTATTTATTTACATCACTTCAAAATGATTTTTGGTAAATAATTTAAGGACCCATAGTTTTTTTCTCTGAGCATTATGCTGAAATTATCAATAGCAGGCCATGCTTAACTGTCATCTTCATGCACCTCCATTCCAGAAAATGGATTTTTACCTTAGTGCTAATGGAGACATGAGACTGCATCCTGTGCAGTACAAATACTACACTCCATCACCCCTTTAACCTTAAACTGAAGTGGAATCAGCTACACATAAAAGACAGGGCATTGTACTCAGTTGCATATTAACTATTCACTTGCAACTTGTTCCAGAGTTACCCAGCCTAACAATTGACAAATTAATTCATACAAGGAATATTTTTATATCAGCTTAAACAAAGATACCAGATTGCTGATAAACCATACACTTTTAATTCACTGCATGGCTTATGTGGCATTGTGATTTTTAATTTATACAATAATGAAGCCATATTCTGAAAGGATATTTTAAAATCTATTATTTTTCTCTATAGTTTCTTGCTTAATGTGATTTATGTTGCTGTATTAAGTCACCATCTATTTCCAATAACATGAAAGTTTTATTGCATCGTCATGGTCAATTTATTTGTTCATTTGCACCCATCTCAAGCATTCACACTCATCATGATTTTTTTAGAGTATGTTTTCTATTCAGAACCTCTTTGTGTGAGCAACAATTCTTTCAAATAAACATAAATGTGTGAGCAACATTCAACAGAAACCCATTTCTCTGTTTCAAGCTTCAAAAGGAACTGAGTTCATCATGCATGATGTTTTACATATTTTCAGTCAAACCTGAATAGATTTAACACCTTAGAAGGTTAAAGTAGTTACATGGTTGAAAGCACGTTGCTGTGCAGCAAGCCACAAAAGCCAAGGGTTAAAGGATTAGTATTTCATTTCCTTTTTACTGCAATGTCTGTTTTCTGTCCAGGCTGCTTCACTCTTATTTGGCTCACACCTTCACTGAGTGAAAGGCTGAGAATTTGCAGGCCTTAGGCCTCATTTTAACAGGCCATATCTAGCATGTTGGTGTCTAATTTGTCACGAATGTCATAGGTCAGGGGGTGTTAGAAAGCTTCAGCCAGCAAATGACCACTGGGACAACAAAGATGTTCTGAAGACCAACAGATTTACCATACTCACTATAATGTGAATATGTGTATGTGTCCACAAATTAAATCAAGGTTAAAAGCCTTGGGTTCTTTTCTGTTATAAATACAGTGCTTTTACGTTTTGATTAATTTGCTGAATACTCTGTCAGAGTTATTACATTGCATTCATTATTTTGTAGTTACGGGAGTAGAAAAAATCTCCAAAAAAAGCATGAAATTCAGCTATGAAATTGTTAACAAGGGAGTACTGTAGCTGACAGAAAATATTTAGCTCTGCTCGAGCTATGCTACATTTAGTGAGAGGGTGTTAGCTGCCTCTGATATGTTTGAAATGTCAGTCATCATTACATCATTCAGAATTAGAAATATTACTTTCTGAGCATTCCAGTCCACAGAATCCAGCATGTAATATGAGCTCATTCTGTGAGATAATCAGAAATTTGTGAAGGTCACTAATGATACCTAAATTTTACACTGGTTTGTCATCTGTTTGCCTGGGAGACTCTAGCGGGTGAACAATTTTTTGCCTTTCTCTTTCGCATATTGAAATGTTCAGACGTTTAACCTCAAGATTTGAGATGTTCAAGAGCCTGTTAGTGATTGTGAACGTATTAGCTGTCACTGTACTCCTATATCAAAGGGTAGAATTTGGTATACGTTATTCCTGTTTTTCAAACATACAGTAGGCATAAGACATGGCAGCGGGACAGTCTGTTCCCACTGTATGTGTTGGCCTCACTGCTGCATTTGTGGGTCCCTTACTTTAGTCATCCCAGGCGAAGGTCAAAAACCTGTGCTAGGTTCATTAGATACATTAACTAAATGTTTAACAATCTGACATTGATAAATAGGGCAGACATTAGTCTTGCCTGGCTCATGACTCAGGACTCTTCAGCATCAATGAAGGGTAGATGACATTTTTTAAAATGAACAAATGTTTCCATGGAATTGAAAGAACAGGAGTCTCCCCTGACTACCCAGGCATCATCCTCATGCTCCCCCTGCCCCATACCCTTGTATCCAGCCTCAATCCCCCTCTAAGGGCAAGATTCTCTGGCCTCCCAACCATGTGTTTCCTGCCGGCAGGAGGTGGTATATTGTTTGCTAGTGGCAGGATACTCTGGTCTTGCCACTGTCAATGTGAATTCCAATTAACCAGAGGGCGGGGAGTACGCTGCCGGCAAGAGTGGAGAACCCCACTGATATGAACAGCCAGAAAATTACGGTCATGATGTCTGGTGTTGATGAGACAGGCAAGCTAACATTGATATTAACCCAAGCTCAACTGCCTTTGGAAGCTCAACGTTTTGTTCTTCTATGACTGTATTCCTGAGATCAAAGATATCTCGCTTCCACTCCAGTTCAATGGTTTCTAAAATGGCTGATAATTTCAATGCACAATCTGCAGATTCGACCACATGTGAGGCCGATGGGGCTTGGAAGGTTAAGCTTGGAGTTGTTGGAAGATTTGTGCACTCTTTCCAATGCCTTGTCTTTTCCTCTGCGTGTTCCCGATGAAATCTCTCTATGCTTGGTGTCTTCCTCAGTAAATTTGATCCATTTTGGTTCGTCACAAGCAAGTGACTCCTGTGAGTTGGCAGGAATGTCTGCCCCCTTCAGGGATGTTTTTTCAAGATATCCCTGAAGCTCAACACTGGGGCTAGAAACTCATGCCAGTTTATTGTGAAAACTGAAGACCGGTTGCCATTGATTCCTGATTTGGGAGCTGGAGTGGATGTGGAGGCATTGAATAGAGAACAACCCCAGAATGACATACACCCTCACATTATTTAAATTCATAGTATTGAAAGTTCATTGACAATATAAGTTTGTAATTACGATAACAAAACTATTGATATGGACCTTCGCAAAAACATCTTAAATTTCACGTGCAGTAATGGAAATTGCACACCCTGATCTGACTTCCAGATTCCGCACCACTCCATGGCTGAAAGTGTATAAGTGATCTCCACAATTGTCATCTAAGCTGTTCTCCAGTGGCAAATAGAAATATGTTTGATGATGAATAAAGCAAGTGATTTGTCACGAGAACGACAAGCCTTGCAAATTCCTGCATATAGTGCATGTAGAACCATTTATTGCCCAAGTACCACAAGCTGAGTGACAAGAAACTATTTACTCAGTTCAGGAAATGCAAGCCTCAGCTGCTATCTTTCCTCTGATGGCACATTCTGCTGCTACCAAAGACACCATTGCCCAGCCAAGAGCCTGTAAATCATAGTCAGAACCCTCAAACAGTAGCCGACTCTCTCCCTGTTGCTGCGGTTATACCATTGCATGATGATGCCTCCTTTCAATAAAAATTCAGACAAGAGTTAAGCAATCCTGGAAATGAATTTCAGCAAAGTAGGTCGCAGTTTAAAAAAAATCCCTATGAATAAATTCAAATAAAATCATTCTGAGGGCCACATCAGAAATATAATTTGGATGAGCTAAATGCATTTACCTTTAAAATGGATTTGGGAGATTTTTATTTTGAACATTCCATAATAGGTTCATTCAAAAAAGAAAACTGGAAGCGGCTGTGATGAGAACAGTCTATCACAGATTGTAAATAATGTAGTAATTTAGTAGATAAATATAAAGGTTTTGCAGATGACTTAATTTGCTGTGGGAACCTGGGTTTCCTCTGATCTGTATCCTAACTCCTTGCAGTGTCTGACCTTCTGCACTATCCACCTGCTGGAAGCCATGTTTGATTTTCTAACCAGGGAGCTGCCGGCTTGACAGCAGAATGGTATCATAGGAAAGAGTGCAGGAATTTTTTTTTTCTCCAGCATCATTAAAGGGGTTACCCCTATGGTGAGGGGAATGAAAAGTACGATTTAATGTTCTTAAGAGAGTGGCAGAGAAAGAAAGGCTCAAAGCTTCACATGCTGCTTTCTGAGTGGGTCATTTCAGTCCTCGCGGCGAATGGGATGTCCCTGTGGAATTTACCATAGACTGAGCTGAAAAGAAAGGGATTAAGACCCTTTTAAGGATGGAAATGTAACAAAAGGAGCACTTTTATGATGTAGCAGCATAAAATGAGAGGCTCAATTGTGTGACTGATTGCCAAAGATCTTTGAATTGAACAGCCTACGACACAGGCCTCTGTTCCCTGCGGGTTTAGTGGCTTGTACAAAATGACTTGTCTACATTAGAACCATAGCACAGCCCTCATTTAGGAGCAAATAAGAGATTATTGGTTTGTTTCTACATCATTTTTCCACACCTACCTAAAAGTGGCCTGTAGGGAGATTATACGTAAGTAAAAGTTACTGGGTAATTAAAACAAGAAATTTGTATTCCTTTAGGCTTTGCTGTTCAGCCTTACTTTTTCTGTATTTAGCCAGCACTTATTTCAAATCAGCACCGAATTGCCGTAAGACGTTGTTTTACAAGTAAATAAAACAGGGAGTTCTTGTGTCTCTGTGTTACTTTTGCACATGCAAATCTGCTGGAACCCAAAGAGCCATTGTTGCAACAGTTAATGTTAAATACAAGAGAGTATCATTTAAAAGTTGCAGGCATTCACTCATGTCAATGTTTTATTGAATTCATTGTTGCACTTCTAGTAACCTACTGGAAGAGATAGCTGGAATACGAGTTTTATTTGTTGCACCCAAACATGCAAAATGTTAGGGATTCAAAGTTAGATGAATAAACAAAGTGCACAGTGTAGTGGAGGAGGTATGTAACACTTTTAAATTTCAGACACGAAGGAGACACACATTGACTTTTCCAAAAGCATCGAACCCTCTCCCCCCCACCACCTCCCTCACCCGTCCCTCACATACAAACACACCCACAAATCATACTGCCACTTAATTCATGTTGATTGGTATTATAAAGTAGTAGCGATTGAACAACTATTGCTTGGACCTGATATTGCAAAACATTTCTCCAAAAATATTAAATAAGTACATAAATTGTAAAAGCACTGCTTTTTAAAGCTGGATAGAAGTTTGATTATTATGAAATAACATTACCTGATCCTTTTCCCTGTGAGACACTCCAGGAGAGCCCTGCAATTGTTAGTAACAGAAAGGACTTAATTTCTTTGAAAACACACTCCTCGTAACTAATGCGTTTGTAAAATAATTAATTTCCCTTATTACACTCAATCCTCTCAATGTATACTTTTGATTCATACCATTCTAGGTAAGTGTCATGTAAGCCCTCGATAAAGGAAGAGTGAGCTAGTGCAGCATTCTCTGCTTTAGGCTATAATAGCCATGAGATGCTGTGAAAGAAGATTGGAACAGTTAAATGGGTCACTACATATATTTTATTTGTAAAGTTTTGGCATGCCCCTGTGTATGTTGAACAAAAGGAATTCTGTAAATGCTCCCTTCATGAAAGGAGCCAGCAGATTAGATATTACAGACACTGCTCTCAGTTCCGTCCTTCTTGGGTGACACCACTGGTATTCATGCTGGTGTTTTTTTTACCTTCCATGGGAATGAATTTGTTTCTGTGGGAGGTAAGCATTATTCCTATGTCAGAACTTGCATGAAAGACCAATGCCCGGCAGCTTTCGGGAGTGAAAATAACTGATGAAGCGGGTTTTTGTTGGCCCTTTGGAAAAGCATGTTGTGTCAATGTATAGTGTGCGAATATGAAACAGCATCCCTGCTAAAGGAAATGTACGTTGAGTCAGTCTGTGACTGCCAGACCAGAGGTGGCACTGAGTTCTCACCAATACTGTCAATAAACACGGCCATAGGAAGTTGGGACTGAATAAAATCCTGACAATTCGTTGGATCTGGAACAGACTGGCCAACTTAAAGATGCAGGCAGCTTTCCTTTTAGATATTTCAATCTTAAAATATACTTTGCTTTGTTTTCAGAGGTTGAAAAGTTTCCATTTTTATTGTGTATTTTTATCCCTTTTACATAATTTCTTCGACATACTTCTCGACAAGAAACAGACCACCGCCTGTACATCTGTAGCTGTGGCAACAAAAATGCACCCACCTCCCACCCCCTGATCTCTATTTTCCTTTCTTTGCCAGGTAGTGCCTAATTATCTTCTTCAACGTAGATGTTGTTCAGATCAGCAACTCAGTGGAGCTGAACTCCAATCCACGGTTACCTGTCTGGCATTGAGCAAGATACCAGGCCATTGTACCTTAAATGCTAACAAGATCATTGTCTATTAACTGACATCGATGATGACAGGTCACAGGTTGATCTTATCTGCCATTCACACCACGGTCCTGCGACAGCAAAGTTGGAAAATTGGCGACCAGGCAAATCCCCATTCACTGAGGCAGGATGGAAATTCCATGGGTGTGAACAGTGGTAAGATTCTGGTCAAAGAGTCATTTCCAAATCATTCATTCTATGCAACATAACGCAAGAAATCAAGCAGGAGCAGACTATTTGGCCCCTTGAGCCTGCTCCACCATTCAGTACGATCATGGCCAATTCTTGGCCTCAACTCCACTTTCCCATCCTTGTCCCCGTATCCCTGAATTCTCTGAGAAACCAAAAATCTGTGCATTTCAATATTCAAACAGTTACCCTACTGGATAGAGAATCCCAAAGAAATATTTTTGAACTGCTTGTTGCCAAAATAAAAGTATTGCAGTCTTCAAAGGGTTACCCTGTGATTTATCTTCGAGAAACTGCTGGACACTTGCTCAGTAAGTAGCTGCTTATTGACTAAGGCAGGCTGGTGTGAGGCCACAGGAATGTACAATCTAATATCAGTAGGACAGAGTGTTAAACACACAAAGATATGCTGAAATCTTAATAAGTTAGGAATTTAGATGCATCTTTGCATTTTGTATGGTTATAAATAGAAATTCAAACTTTGTTTACCAAATGATGAAGGGCTGATTAAATCATTTTCCTTCATTCAGCTGCCTTCATATTGGCTTTGTACTATACTGGTGATGATGGCTCTGTTTTTAGAAAATATCAGAACATTCAAATGTTGCTAAACACAGCCTGGCATTCCTGGGTTAAGGAATAGTCACACTGCTACAAAACAAAATCAATATAAAACAGCTTTTTCAACCACTAGCCCCCACCCCAAATTCCATTCCCTATCTGAGAGTGGATTATGGTAGCACGACTTGTGAAATTAGCAAGAATTGACTTATTCTGTGGCTCCTCTGGTTCTGGAGGGAATACAGAAAGGTTTACGTGGAGGGTATTAGCTATCAGGAGAGATTGAATAAACTGGGATTATACTTCCTGGAAAGATGGAGGCTGAGGGTTAACTTGATAGAAATTTATAAAATTCTGAGAGGTATAGATAGGGTGAATAATTGGAGGCTTTTTCCTGGACAGAAATGGCAATTACAATGGAACAAGTTCAACATAAGGGGAAAATGTTCAGTAGAGATGTGCAGGAAAAGTTTTTTACACAGAGAGTGGAAGAGGCCTGGAATGCACTGCCAAATGAAAGGGTTGAGGCAGATATGTTAGTGATATTTAAGATTTATCTGGATAGACACATGAAGGAGTAGAGGGATACAAGCAGTTGATCTATTTGGGATATGATTGGTACAGGTTTGATGGGCCGAAGGGCCTGTTCCTTTTTTGTATTGTTCTTTGTTCTACAGGTAACTCCACAGCCACCTTCTTCATACTGTTCAGGAGATCATTGCAAGAAGGACTATGTGAAAGCATTATACATTATCCTGTCATGATGCATTCAGTTTGTATCCTAATACGCTCCTGACTAGAGTACGTAACATCACAAGCTGAACAATCATAATCCAATTATCAATGTTCGCTGTCAGAAATCACCACTATTTCTGGTTGTTTTGCAATATATTCTTTACATTTATATGCCTATGAATACCCGTTCTGCTCAGTACCAGGATTTGTATCATTTACCGGAGTGTTGCTACTGCCAGCTGAATGGACAATGAATGAGTTAGAGTTTTTTCAAAATAGTTGCCAAAATTCTTCAATCCTACTAAAATCCAAAATAAGGAGAAATAAGAATGTCTTTCACCTTGTGCACAGTGGCAGAACTGGTAGCACTGCTGTCTGACAGCTCCAAGAATCTGGGTTTAATCCCCAGCTTGAGTCACTGTCTGTGTGAGTTTGCATATTCTCCCCATGTCTGCATGGGTTTCCTCTGGGTGCTCCAATTTTCTCCCACAATCTGAAAGATGTGCTGGTTAGATGCATTGACCCAAACAGGCACTGGAGTATGGTGACTAGGGGAATTTCACAGTAACTTCATTGCAGTGTTAATGTAAGTCTTACTTGTGACTAAAAAATAAATTTTTCTTTACTTTATGTTTACTTTCGTTTATGTCACCACAAATTATTCACCTGGCCAGACTTGGCAGTGCCAATAGTTTCTGGGAAATTTCAAGTTCTTTTGGTGAAAGAGGCACTGAGCAGATTGTCGAGATCTTTCCAAGGAAAGGAGAGGACAAATATACAGGTAGATCAATCTTGACAAATTTTGTGTTCTTCTTTCAGGAAGGCCAAGTGTTGTGCAGCAAACACTATTCAAAATCTTACATGTTATTTTTTTCCTTCTGCTAGTGATTCCTCCATCGCTGTCTATTCTATCAATGGATTTCTAGGAGGCATCCTTCCAAGATTATGTTGGCCTTGTTCTTGATCAAGCTTTTAGGACATGTATTGGAAACAGCTTTCTTGTAATCATTCCTTGGTGTGTGATCCTGGTGTAATACTCAGCTAATAAGTGTGGCGGCCAGACCAAGGGAAGCTTGTTTCCCAAGTCTCATTAGGATAATATCGAGGAGCAGTGTACACCAGATATATTTGTCTATCATGGAGCAGCAAATGTGGTTTAATTCTCTGAGGGCCTCCTCTTCCTGGCTTAGGGGAAACAATGGCCTAATAGTATTATCACTAAACTATTAATCCAGAAACCCAACTAATGTCCCAGGTTCAAATCCTGCAACAGCAGATGGTAGAATTTGAATTCAATAAAAAATATCTGGAATTAACAATCTACTGATGACCATGAAGCCATTATCGATTGTCAGAAAAACCCATTTGGTTCACTAATGTCCTTTAGGGAAGGAAATCTACCATCGCTACCCAGTCTGGCCTACATGTGACTCCAGATCTACAGCAATGTGTTTCACTTTCAACTGCCCCTGGGCAACTATGGAGGATAATAAATGCTGGCCAACTAAGGATGCCCACGTACCATGAAAGGATATAAAAAAAGTTTAAAAAACAATGCTGCCAAATGCCTGAAGGAACTGACCTTAGTATGCACAACACATGTTGTGGTCATTAATTTGGCACTAACATCTGAAATAGTCATTAGCCCTCCCTGTACGCTTATGATCCTAATATCAGTTTCTAGCTCACACCCTGTATGTCTATTGAGCAGCCCTGAACAATATGGCAACAGCATACAATGAATGAGCGCATGGTGCCAACCATTTTGGGCCCAGTTTTAGCTATATTATGCCTGCAAAGTGGAAATCTGCACAATCCATTTCTAGATCAGTCTCTTTATTTTGTTTTTACTGGCGTCACTCCTTTGGTTGAGGTAAAGGTACTTTCTTCAATAACTTAAGTTGTTGAAGTGAACGACTGTGCAAGCAATCTCCGGCCTTATGGCTCCAATTCTCATTTTGCCTTAAGGATTTAAATGCAGATGGCAATTATCATTACGGATGTTATTTAATTGTATTTTTTCACATCAGTATTTAATCAGCCCCTACCACAGCTAAAACAACACATTTCATTCTGAATCAGTAACCTGGTACAAACTGGTTATGAGATTGTATTTCACAGTGTGGAAAATCCACACTGTAAGCTTGATGAAAAATATAGAGCAAGACAGCCAGAAGTGTTTCAGCCATGAGAGTGACAAGCCTTTTTGATTTAATCTCATAATGCATTTTATCTGTAACTATTTATTTACCTATCCAATCTAAATATTGGAGTTGCAGAGGATTAAAGGCTGAAGTGATTTTGTGAATTCAGTCTTAAAGCACGCATCATATTCCTCCCTCACTCATATTACCTCTCTCTCATTCATTACCTGAGCTTTGGAGCTACAAGTTTATATGCTGTTAAAAAATAAAAATGGCAGATTCCTTGCGTAGGCTTTTTAAAAGTAGTGTTTTCTCTGCATGCACTTGTAAGGAAAGCATTTAATGTCAAATATGTTTAATATTCTTAACCATATATTTTGGGTCTGTGTATTTTGTCTAAGCCTATTACTCACTTACGGGACTTTATAGTTAACTTGCGGCTCTGTTGCTCTAATTCACTGCAATAACAAATAGTGCAATGTGGACTGGGAATCTTTTCTTTCAAGGGTAAAAAGTGACAAAGTTAGTGAATCAGTAAATATTAATATTTGTTTTCTTAATAACTATTATTCCTTGGAGGATGGGTACTGAAGGCCTTCAGGGACAAGACTAACACACTATTTTGTGAAAACGTGAAGGTGCCGCAGTACGTTTTAGATTTTGAATTTCCAACCTTTAAAACTGAAGGCTCCTTTGAGAGTTGAAAAGTGCCATCACACATGCTTAAAAAAAAACCCTCTCCACTGGAATAATGTGAAGAACAATGAACACTAGAGGGGGAGCTAAACCGTTCAGAGGAGTTCAACCTTCTGCCCCACTGGGAGAGGATCAGCATGATCATATGGCTTCTGGCTTAAATGAGCAAAAGTTAGTGGTTGGGTAGCAGTGGTTGAAAAGTCAAAGGGTCAAGAAGAGTTGAGAGCCAATTTATTACTGTTTTTCAGAACGGGCTAGGAAATCATGAGTGGAATTGAGAAGTTTGCCTCAGCTACGTTGGGGATGTGGAGTATTATTATTAAGCCCCTTTGGAAGTTATTCAAGGTGAAGAGCAGGATTATCGGGTTTTCTCTGTGTGCTCCTTGAGTATTTAAAAAAATGGTTAAACTATAGTAAAGCCTTCACAAATCCACCAGCGAGAAAAAAAATCCATTCTCTGATCTTTTTAAATACAATGTGGTACTAATAATTCATTTTAGATGCTACTTAGTCCACAAATAATTACTGTAATTACTGAGCAAACATGTTTGAGGAAACGACATAAACATCTGAATTGAGGCATATGCACATTGCCTACATTCTTTGAAATCACATTTATTCTTCAATAGGATTAAGCAAGAGATTTGGTGTGTCTCTTTAAAGATTTAAATCCGTGGTTCCCTTTAAACTGTTTATTTTAGTTTCCACACTTAAAACAGCATTTGAATAAAATATAGCATTACTGTACAGAATTTTTATTCAAAGCAACTTTCCAGAAGGCATTGAGCAGAGTCTTCCAGTCCTGCCAGTGGCGGGCATTGTCGCAGGCAGGTTGGGAACATGTGGAGAGCAGACAAAAGTCAATTGGCCACCCAATATGTAACCCTTTAATAAATGAAAATCCTACAGGGATAAAGAGGGGTATGAAAATCAAATAAAAATAACAACTGGTGTATGGTCCTTAGTTAAATCCTGCCCTTCTCTGGCATTCAAACCAGTCTTCAGTTTAGTCAGGTCCCAGCCAGGCCACCTAATAAAACTAAACACGGTGTAACATAGTCAAGTTCCAGGACCCCTCCTTCTGTGCATGGCATTGCGTCCTAGTACTGATTAATGATAGCTATGGAGGAGTCAATGATCCTGATCTCCAAGGTGATAGTTGGATAGTGGATGACCCAGAAAAGAGAAATTGGAAACATACTTTACATGGAAAACTTGTGTATTTCTAAAGGATATAATTTCTGTGCAACAGGTGAATCAACTGAATAACAGGGAAAAAAAACTCTGCTAATGAACACAATAAACCAGTGATGTAAGAACCGTAGATATTTACAGCAGAGAAGGAAGATATTTGGCCTATTATAGCCGTGCAGGCTACATACCATAGTAATCCAAAAATAATCCAATTGGCCCAGATTCTCTTTGGAGCACAGAACCTTTTTGAACTTCAAGTACCCAACCAGTTTTTCCTAGGAAGAGGCATTGATCTTTGCCATAACCATTTTCTGAGACAAAGCATCATATGCTCTGCGAACTCTCTCCAAAGAAATTTTTTCTATCTATCTTGTTTTAGAATGATAGAATTGTTACAGTACAAAAGGAGGCCATTAATCCCATCGAGCCGGCACTGACAACAATCCCACCATATCCCCATGTATTTATCTAATCTGTCCAAAAGTAGGATCAATTTAGCATGGCTATTCAACTTAACCTATGCACTTTTGGACTGTGTGAGGAAACTGGAGCACCTGGAGGAATCCATGCAGACATGAGGAGAATGTGCAAACTCCCCACAGAGAGTGACCCAAGTTGGGGAATCAAACCCTTGCACTGTGAAGCAGTAGTGTTCACCACTGTACCACTGTGCTGCCTATGATTTTCTTGGTAATAATTTGAAATTGTTGAATTCTTGTTACTGATTCCCAAACCAGAGGAAATACTTTGTTCCTGAACTTGACATACTTTAGTAAACGTTTGCTTAGCTTTCTGTGCTCCAGTGGAAATTCTTCCTATGGGGGCGAATTTGAGCTCACACACTCCGTCTGCAGGAATGGTGGCACGTGCTCAAAATCTGAAGAGCACCATTTGCACCAGCAAGTTTCTGAGTTCCAATCATCCCGACCCATCGTGACGTGAAATATGCTGCAGGACAGCAGAAATTTAATTTTAATACACTCCTTCCAGGACCAGCCCCTGCACTGGATACCTAGCAGGCACTAGCATGAAGTTATGCCAGCATCATTTACAACAGGCGATCAGAAACATGAATCTGGCACCTTTACTTCTGTTGGAAATTATAGAGGTGAGCATTTAAGTGGCCTACACCTACGGAGTTGTACATGTTTGGAGGAACTGGAGAGGACTAATAGCACACGGATAAGTTAAATCCGGTGCTGTGGCGGGATGAGGCTCCCAGCGTAACCATTTCGGGAAGAGGAGTCGAGAGGAGCCACCTGCAGGCATTCCCTTCCCTTCATGTCGGGGCACTTCTTGCTCAAAAGGGGTTGTGAAATCTGGCATGTAGGTAGCATATCCCGTGTCCTCCTTCCTGGGTTCCAGCAGCTGAGAGAATGCCCTTTTTTAATGGCGACTGACAAAAGAGTGGGAGGGACATAGCACTGCCATTCTCACACTCCACAGGGATGAGGCACAGGTTAAGCATAGTGGTTCCCCCAAGTTTGGTGGCATGAACCGACAGGATGAAGGTTCTGTAATGAACAAAGTGAAATTTATTTACAAACATTCAGGACAAAATGCTTACTGTCTAATAGTGCCTTTATTCGCATGTGCCCACCAAGTGCTTACGGTTTCTCAATGTTCTTCACCCTCCCACTATCTCCAGCAGTCTCTCCAGAATTCACAGATGAGGCTGATGTGGTCTGTTGTCTTCCTTTTGCCTGAGATCACCATGGCGGGCGTCCCTGGCGGGGAGGGAGTGCCTGAGCCCTGCTTTTGAGCATCACGGATGTTGGTCAGCTGTCTCCCTTGATGTCAGGGGCTGGAGGCGTGTTGTTACAGGGAGGGAGCATTAAATGGACTAGAGATACCCAGGGTCTCCTGACTGTCAGATCCCAGGTGTAGTCCTCTTCCCTTGGGATTCCTGAGGCCTCGATATTCGTCCACACGATGGAGGGGCAGCTAGAGTGAGATCAAAAAGCGATGCTATCCTCTGGTACCGATATTTTATGGACTCTCATTAGTGCCTGCAGTGAAAGCCCTGCACCACAGTGCGGACATCTCTTGCCAGGGTGTGCATGTGCTATACCAAGGTCTCCACTATGGTTGCCAATCTCGCAGTGTTGGCCTCAGTGACTGTACCATCTCCCCGGATAGAAGGTGATGGGCCTCCTCCAATTGACCTTTCCTCTGAGGAGGGCAGCTGTCATCCTTTCCTGAATTTTGCTACTCAATCTTTACAGCTCCAGCAGCTGTGGGACAACCAGGCCCAAGGGGCACATCATCCGCAAGGAGCTCAGCAGAGACCTGAACTCTCAGAATGCTGCTCCCCAGGATGTCCCTGTCTCTGCCTGCTGTGGCTATTCAGCTGTGGGGTGCACATCAGTGAGTGACCCAGAAGCCGGCCTACATATTGAACGCAGTGAGTGAGTATTTGCCAGGTTTGGGAGGCAACATTGACACAACTTTCACACTGAGGTTGGAGAATATCTCTCTAAATTGCTGGAGTCCGGTAATTCCAGGGAGCAAAGATGAGTTTCACAGTAACTTCACAGTGTTAATGTAAGCCTACTTGTGACAATAATAAACAAACTTAAACTTAAAAGTTAACTGATGTATCCTGTTCCACTGACCAGCCTACAAGAGAAGAGATATGTCATCAGTGCATTACAGGGGATACTGAGGGAACATTATTAACTCACATGAGACTTAAGGAATGACAGCATTTATGTTGCTGATTCTCACATTTCTCTGCTGCTCCCATTTCACTTGCAGCACAAGCACATTCTTCCTCCTCCCCGGGCACATTGTGTGCCCATTCCTCAAAGCGTGTGAGAGTTCTCAGCTAGGGATAAAGAGAGGAAATCATTTTTGCATCTCTCCAGCATACCTCCAAGCAGCTGAATTCAAGTATTGTTGAGGAATGGGAGTAGGAAGTGCACTTGTCTCCGCAGCGTGTAAGTGGTCCAATGCACCAAGAAAAAAATTAAGGGAGAAAAGGAGTGGAAGAAATCTCTTAAAAATAAATAAGTTTTCAAAAAGATGGGGAAGAACTTTCCAGTTACGTTTTCGTATCAATCAACCAAACACTGATCTAATCTGTAGGGAGTTTGCATGGTGTCACTGTGTCTGTGTGGGTTTCTTCTGGGTGCTCCAGTTTCTTCCCACAGTCCAAAAATGTTAGGTTGAGCTAAATTGTCCCTTAGTGTTGGGGGATTAGCAGGGTAAATACATGGGTTATGGGATAGGGCCTGGATGGGCTTGTTGTTGATTCAGACTGAAGGGCCTCCTTCTGCACTGTAGCAATTCTATGATAAATAAAATCTGTGACTCTCCATGCCAGACCACTCCCTTCTAATTTCCAGTATTGATACTGATTGAAATGCCATATGGAGAGTTAAGCTGTCAGAATATCAATTTATTAACATACATGTTAACTAAGCCACCCAATCACAAACATGCGTCATGCAACATAAGTATACGTTAATCACGAGAAGTAAAAACAGAATTGGCGATCACATTGCCGAGAGGTGGCAAATGGAGTTTAATGTGGAAAAGTGTGAGGTAATGCACTTTGGCAGGAACAATAAATGTGTAGAGTATAGGGCTAATGGTAGGGCTCTTAATAGTGTTGAGGAACAGAAGGATCTTGGTGTATGTGTCAATAGATCCCTGAAAGTAGGCAGTCAAGTGGATAAAGTTGTTAAGAAGGCATATGGAGTCTTAGCTTTTATTGGTAGGGGGATTGAATTTAGGAGCCGCAGCATCATGTTGCAACTGTACAAAACTCTAGTGCGGCCGCACTTGGAGTATTGTGTGCAGTTCTGGTCCCCACATTATAAGAAAGATGTGGAGGCATTGGAGAGGGTACAGAGGAGGTTTACCAGGATGTTGCCTGGTATGGAGGGCAGGTCTTATGAAGAGAGGCTGAAGGATTTGAGGTTGTTTTCGTTAGAAAGGAGGCGGCTAAGAGGGGATCTTATTGAAACATATAAGATGATTAGAGGTTTAGATAGGGTGGACAGTGATAGCCTTTTTCCTAGGATGGAGAAAGCTAGCACGAGGGGACACAGCTTTAAATTAAGGGGTATGAGTTATAGGACGGATATCAGAGGTAGGTTCTTTACTCAAAGAGTGATTAGGGAGTGGAATGCCCTGCCTGCAGCTGTTGTAGATGCGCCAAGTTTGGTGGCGTTTAAGAGGTTAATTGATAAGTATATGGAAGAGAAGGGAATGGTTTAGTTTGGAGGGGCATTGCTTTTTATTTTGGTCGGCACAACATCGAAGGCCGAAGGGCCTGTTCTGTGCTGTAATGTTCTATGTTCTATGTTCTATCCTCCAGAAGTGAGTAGCTTCATTTCTCCTTTTACAACATTGATCTCCTATTTCTTTTTTTAAATGTGCTTCTCAACCTATGTAATTTTGGATAAAATTCACAATAGATAATTACATTTGAAGCGATTATGTGTCCCAAAAATGATGTCTGTGGGGGTCAGAGTTCAGGATTGCGATATAAAAATAAAAACAAATGCTTCCCTCATTCATAGCCTGCTGCTTATTTTGATTGAATGAATCTGGCCAATGTTATGATGCTGCAGCTGAGTCACAGTATAAAACATTGCATTTGGAGTCATGTTGTTTAGTTCTAGGAACGGAATAAACATGGAATTAATATTTTGGGATGTGCAGAAGGCCAGGGCAGTTTACAGAACATTGGGATTGATTTACTAAAACCAGTGGCATCAGGGTCAAGTGTTTCCCTCTAATAAGACAGCATTTTCCACAGATCTAGAGCCAGCGAAGATTTTGTAACCCAACAGTAGTAGCTGTTAAGATTCTGTTTCTAGTTCTAAGTGGCGCAGAGGTCACTAGTCAAAGCCTAAACGCCAGTCCTTGCTTGCTTTCATCAGTTCTCAGCCAGGTCATTAGGTGGAGTATTCCACCAGGGGAAACAACACACTTGATTCAGATTAGGCTGCAGTGATACTCTTCTGCTGGAGGAGCAGTGCTGGCTGTAGCAAAGCCAGAGCCCCAATATCTGTTTAGCCATGGAGGAAGTCAGGAAGAAGCTCCATCATATCGCGTTTTTACAAAGATTTTAGGTATATTTGGAAATATTTTTATGCTGAAACAATTTAAGAACAGTTGCTGATTTTTCTTTTAAATGTTTGTTTTTATGATAGAGTTGACAAATAAGCAAATGACAGTACAGCTACAGCTAATAGGGAGATTAATCGTCAGTTTATCAACCCAAATACACGGACAGCAGGGAAAGTGTAGATAGTGCCTCAAAAGTAACCTTTCTGATCACCATACTGGCAGCCATGGAGTGGGCAGGAAAATGCAGATCTCTATCACGGAGCATCTCTAGCCCCCATTCCATTCTTCACTTCACCGCCCGCCCACCCCACACTCCCCTCACCCCCACCCTAACCCAACTGTCCAGCCTCAATGAGCTTTTGGGCAAAACCAAGGTGAAGGCAAATGGAAGACATAAAGATTGAGGACAGTACACAAAGTATTAAAGTGACCGTGTATTCTAACAAATGCTTCTACTCATACTTAAAAAGCTATTAGTCCTCTGCACAACAATTTGTAATAGATTAGCAAATGCAGGAGGAAATGGTTGACCAAGAAATTCAGACTCTTCCTTTCACCATCTGCAACTCTTTTTGCATCTTATTATAATAACTTCATGGTCAGTGATTTAACCATGTAAGGACAAGAAAATAAATCATATTGGAAAATATTTATATTCTTATATATCCAGCCCTGATAATGTAAACCTTCAGGAATACTGGGCATCTTGCATAAATGCTAGTATAAATATATTTAGCCAATATAAATTTGCACTGGAATATTTTGCATGCATGCATCAGAATTTCTGATGAATACTGGGCTTGAAATGGTCTTGGTTGTCAGCCAACAAGTACTTTTCCAAGTTGAATAAGAAACAGGAAACAGGCTTTTAAAGGGAAAAAAAGATCTTTTTAAAAAGTGAGTACTTCCAGTGTTGTACATGCTTATGGGGAATATTAAAAAAATACTCATGGGCAGTTCCAGTAATTTTCAATGAATGGATTTATCATTGTCGGAGTTACATTCCATCAATGAGTTATTCTAAAGGAAATTCCACCCTTTCCCTATTGTGTGCCATCAGAGAAATGCACGGTGGTACACAAAACTTAAGAAACTTAATTCTATGCGTAATTAAAAATTGTTGTTGGAAAATCCATTGTTATGTAGCAAATCTAACAAAATTCAATCCTTTGTTCCACCTCTTACTGATCCACTGTCAGAGTTTGGAGAAACATAAATATTAAAACCCCTACGATTGTGCTTCTGAAACTTTTTTTTCTATTATAAATTTTCATATTCACATTTGTTATAAAAACTGATTATGTAAACTTGTCATGTTGTGATTACACCCTTCTACTGGTGGTGGCACATTGGCACGTTAGTCTTCTATCTCTAAACTCCTCAGCATGTACTGTATATAAGCACCAAAGCTGTTTAACCACAAATCAAAGTCTTACATAAAACTAAGAACAGAATGTGTGAATTTAAGATGGAAACTACACACAATCTGCATGTTTGAATCCAATTATTCCCAATCTTTAACCTGTTTCATCTGAATACTATACTTAGTCTTGACTCCCTTTGTGCAACGCTGTGGGAGATTGACTGGCGCATTGTAAATATCAGTAGATTTGAGAAATACTGCAAAACTCAGTCATGATTATCCCATAGTCTGTAAAGGAAAAAGAAATTACCGAGCGATATAGCAATTAAAAGCACCAAGCCAACAACGCTTTAGAAAATTGCTCTGTATGTGATAGACTTTATCTTTTTTGAAAATGTTCTATGAGGCTCATCAAAAAGAGTCATCCACATTTGTAAAATTTTTTTTATTTGCAAGAAGCATTAGATTTTAATTCCCATTTTGAGGGTGTGTGCGGGTCTTGCACTTTGTCCATGCTGCATTAATCTGTGCTGAGTGCAGCCGAAGTTTAATTATTGCTTCTTGGCCTTTTACAAGTTAGCTGTGACTGTGCCTGCTGAGCACAAAACTCTTTCTCGCCACCGTTAATAGGGAACCACACCATGTGTACTTTCAGCCAGCAAATGCTCCAATATATCACAGAGATTTGCTCAACCCACCTTTGCAGGGCAAATCGAGCATGTTATTTTCTGTTCAGATCTGAATTCTGAGCCTATCAGTCAGACAAGCTTTCCCGTTCTGATTAAAGTGAGTCATATAAACCTGAAGTGTTCACACATGGTCTCATTAGAGTGTTGGCTGTCATGACCTCGGGCCTTCCAGTACAAAGCTGTGAGTGAACTTCAAATATTAGAGTGCATCAATCAAATCTAAGTCAGGCTTTTCTTTTCTGTCATCTTTTTATTTAACCTTAATCTGTATTACTGGTTACAGTACAGGAGCAATGGTGCAACAGCACCATATGTTTTCATCTTTTCCAGAATAGTTCATTTATTAAATTAGTTTGCGGTAAAAGTGCATTTAGCTTTCACATCAAATTACTGTGCCTCAGTGCTTTATTTTTGATGAACAGAGGATAACATTTCCCATTGATTTGAACGGCCAGTTTCTCAGCTTGTCCACATTTCCAGCCATCACTAATTGGTCGCAAAAAGCTTGTGTAAATGCTTGCGTTTAGAGTTGGAATTAAGATCCACTATGTGCCTATTTGCAGAAGCAACTCAAACAGGTACTGTTCAGTCACCCATGGCTGAGTGCTCAGATGAAGAAAGCCACAGGTTGGATCCGTGATCTGTTCTGAATTAGCCAACCTCAATCAAGTCAGAGTGTTACAGGTGGCCTCAATGTCCTGGATTACAGAGAAGAAAAATAACCCTGGGAGCCCATTTTTTTATTGGTATCCAGCAGTCCCAGTATTTGACTGTGCATTTGTGGACATCAGATGAAAGCAGAATTGGATTTAACTGTGATGCCCCCACAGACAAATAGCTAATTGACCTTTGCTCTCTCAGCGTGCGTGAAAAGTGATCAGTTGGACAAGGTAACAGAAGGCTGCCATAATCCGTTATATCCCAGTTAACTGATTATGGAAAAGAGTGGAGTGAGGAAATGATGCATATCATAGTTTGGATGACTTGCTTTGAAGGTTTAGCCAGTAGTGTGATGTCTTTTTGACTATGTGCCTCTCAAACTCAAGACGTTCAGAGAAAAGTTTTCCCAACCAGGTAAGGAAATTTCTGATGCATGCGGTGCTGGAAAGTTGCAGAAAAATACATTAAGATAGGATCCTGATGTTATCTCACATTTTTCCAGTTTTCCTGGGTGTATTCCAGAAGTCCTGAAGCCAATCCACTTGGCAGGAAAGTAATGTAGCCAATTAAGAAAGCAATTCAGAGTCATTTTAACCATTGATTCCTCCATGACTTTTATACTGTGTCTGCGCCTCACCAGGGTCATTGAGCCAAGAGCACAGGGGGAAACAGCTTCTTCATTGAAACTTACAAACTGGAGAGAGTTTGATTAATTCCACTGAAGAGCTCCAGCCATGGCCATTGAGAGACTTCTGTTCAAAGACTTCTTCCCTCAGAGTGTGTTTTCACTCCTGGATAGGTAATTGCCAACTTCTTGGGTGTCACTTCACCTGTTTAGACTTCACTTACCTTCAGCTACGCTTCCCTACTGCCAGTCTGCACCACAGTTTGGGAGCAGTTAATGAAGCTCCACCTTTCACTTCTGCTAAGAGGAAATAGTGGAGGTCTCAATACCATCAACAGCTCCAGCAAGCAACTGGAGCAGCTACCCCCACACTGGGCAAATAGGATCTACACATGCAGGGAGTCAAAAGAGAGTTCCAGCAAAAGATCTACAGGCAAGGACTCAACTCTCTCACCATGTCTGAGTGTCAGAGGTGTGGATTCTCGTGACAGTTCTCTGCTATTAAATTCTGTCTCCTGGAATAAGATTTCCTATCAGTGGAGCAAGTGAGCATGCATTGCATTGGCTGACAAGATCCTTTGAAGGCCACTTATTCAGCTCACTGCAGCCCCTCAGATCCAGCAGCATCAACTCTGGGTAAGAGAGAAAGATGCATTGTGCAGCCTTCCCAGGTCTCCTCTTCATTCCTCTCTATGCTTCAGCCTCAAAAGTCCAAATGCTGGAGAGCCATTTTAATCCATGCCAGGTCCCCTTTAACCAGACATCTTTCACAGAATGGACATATCATTCCGCCCCATCTTGTTGGAACTCAGATTTTGGATGCTAATGCTGTAGCTCTGGGAAAGAATGTCAGCAAAGGCTGAATTAAGTTTCCAATCTGAAAAAGGTCACACCATTCAAGCAGGGACTGCGAGGACAAAATTCCACCCCCAGATTCTGCTCAGAATTCCCACGGTGATATGATGGAAATGAGAAATTTGGTGGGCTGAAGGATCAGGAGCATGTGACCATGACACACAATTAGGAATGTATGATTAATGCGGTGTATTTTAGTGTGGGTGCACAACATCACTCATTAAATGGATATTAAAAATAGATGGCTCTGCATTTATAGTTTCTGGTCATCCAAAGATTCCTGCTCTATATCTGTGGCATTAACATTGTGTCAATCATTGTTCTATGAATGATTGCTATACTTTGACAACTGGCTGTTCATAGTTAACAGTGTGCCAGCAAATGGTAAATTGTCATGCCAGACGATGTTATAAACAAAAGTAGAATTATTAATGACACTAATGGAAATGTGACAAATTCATAATGCCAATCATATTTGCTGTTACAGATTTATTATTTTAATCTTGTTTGATTTCTTATCTCTGATTTTCCCCTTTATTCTGAGCATAATGTATTCTTCCATGCAATTTGACACATCATAAATGACACCCCACCCTGGATTCTCAATAATTCATTGATTGTTCTTTTTGTGTAAGCCACGATAGTGAATATGAGATGGTTAATCAGCTACATGAGTTATCAGATGTGAATCTAATCCTAATCGCTGGAAACCTCTGACCTCGTCCATGGCTGGGATTCTTCAGTGCCACTGTAGTGAATGGAATTTTGACTGAATGCTAAATTCTCCAATCTTGCTGGTGATGGGATGAACGAGATCAGAGAATCCTGCCCAATATCTGTATCCTCACAGCATGTCAGATTTGGCACTACAACACTATATAGTACATTTGCACAGATAACATTAAAACTTTTGAGTGATTTGTGAATACTTGATGGAGTCTCCATGTCTGAAGACTGCTGTTTTGGTACCAAACAGAATACTATAGCAGATTTGTTCAACAGGAGATTCTACTAGATAATGCAACACGTCTGTACTCCAGAAGTGGAGCGTCATCTGGCTGGAATGCATAATTGAAATTTGGGCAAATTGTGGGGCAAAACATTCAAATTCCTGATTTGCACTTATGTCAGCTGAAGGCTGCACAATAGTATTGGAAATTTAGAAAGTAACCTCTGTTGTACCTCCTGTAGAAGACATTTGCCATATCAGACAGTTAGGTGCCACAGCAACAGTGTCTAGAAACTATATCTGAAAACCACATTGATGGTGTTGTGAGGCTTACCTCTCTCTTTAGGCCCATCTGTTTCTACCTTTAGCTCTGACACCAAGTAATGTCAAACCATCGCAAAACGTGAAATGTACTTGTGATACTTTAAATGCGGTGCAATAAAAGGGCTAGTGAATCTGCCTTTATCCTGATATCATACACATATGTGGTAATGTATTTGAACTGGAACAACTGTGCACCTCTGGTTTCATGTTTAAGGCCTCACTGATGCAAGTCTCAACTCTTGGAGACCCATCTATCTTAACAGACAGAAGCATGTTACGTGCATTTTGAACGTTGTCACATGCAGTGGAATACAAATATATAATGCAAGATCAGAAAGTATTCATACTTCCATTACTGTGGATTGGCAACCAGTTACTAGTAACCAAAAGATGTTGGAACATAGAGTGAATGACATTTTACTGTTTCAAAGATGTTACTCAGCAGTCTTCACTGCATAACATACAAAAATATAAAATCTGTGGCGTAATGATTCCTGGTGCTTTAAGGGTTAATGGATTTTTTGAGATTCGTGTGAAGACCAGAACTCGCAGACTGTTATGAGGGGTTCAGTACCTCTAATGATAATGTTTAGGGACAGTGCACTGATAATTTACAATTTCTGTTGTATCCTCCATAGGGATTTATAGTGAATTATTTATGCACCTTATTCAGACAGAATGGAGATATTTTAGTTGAACCTAATCATTCATAGGCTTGAAACTACCGATGCCTTTTTGCTATAAATGTTCTCAGCCTCTCGTGGTTTATGGCACAACATTTCATTTCCAGTAAAATATGTTGTCCCACAGAGACAGTGATACAGTATAATATGATGCTATCACACTGGAAACCTTTCAGGGTGCATTTACACTGCAAGCTTAGCATCAGGGCAAAGTGATTTCAGCTTCACACTAACATTAAACCAGCATTGTAAATCCAGAGTCAGGTCAGGAGTGAAGCAGAGTGAGATTCCCTGGAGGGAATAGTCACACTGTGCTTCAGTTTGACACTGCCTGGAGTGCAAATCCAACCTGGTGTCAATCTCACTTTGCAAAAATATCCCTGAACGTTTTGTAATACCACCTAACTTTTAATTTAAATGTCAGGAGAGCATGGATTCCCCACTCTCAGCTTTCTCAACTGCTTAAATGTTTTAACTGTTGAGAGGAAGCTCAGCAACTGCCAATGGGCAAGCATGTGCAACATTCTCTTCTGGACGGGACTGTCACTGTTGCAGCCCAGCAGGAGCCAGGTACAGGGACATCAGCTGCAAATAAAAATGCATTTACAGCATTATTCTTTAAATTGGAAAGTCTGCTTTAATGTGTATTTGAATTTATCCGAACAACATGAAAGGGTTAACAAAGTCCTGCTTCTTACGCAAGGACTTGATTATTTGAGCATCTTAATAATGCCTCATCCTTACCATCCTTCATCCTGTTTCCCTCCTTCCCTTAAAAGCATTATTCCTTTTTTGTTTTAACTGCACAGGTAGTGGCAGTACTTTTGCACCTCGTTAAAGTGGCTAGTCTTCATAAGTGACCTTTGTCAATACATGTCGGCAGGCAACTCAGCTAATGAAGGCATCACTGTTGAACCAGAATCTGTGCTTAGTCAACTGCCTCAAATGCACGCTTTTATCGAGTGTTTCAGGAGTGTGATCCGGCACATTTTTTTCCCTCTGATCCCGGGGGGTGCTAAGACCGACTTGAGGGCTCCAATATACTTCCATTTGAGATCAGTGGATTCAGCACAGCATAAGAATGCAGCAATTATATTTTAAGTGCCAGCAAACCATACAGGTAAAGTAAGCTGTAAAGTCTAGTGAAATCTGTCCAAAATGAAATACAGATTTTAAGTCAACACCTTGTCAGAGAATACATGCCTAAAAACAAATGTAAACCTAATGCGGGAAGATATAGAGGATCACATTTGGAATGATGTGATTTCTAAACAAATATAAAATTTATTTGTACTTTATTGGTAATAGGAATATTCCAATGTACTTCTTCAATGAAAGAAAACAATAGCTACAGTCCCACAAAAAGACCTGTGTGTGTATCTTTAAACCAGTAAAACCCCATCAGCCAGGCAATGGTTTTATAATAAAGAGGAAGGTGGAGTATATTGATAAACTGCTTGACTGTAACACAAAGAGGTGAATTTGGTAAAAGGCTGCAGTCGGCAAAGAACAGTATTTTTTGTCGGCAGTTTAACCTCCATGCCTGTCAACTGTGACCTTTCACCAACCCCAACAAGAACCTGATTTCTTGCTCTTGCTGTTGGCTGCCAGCTGGATGAATGTCGGACTTGACAGCGCATGATTTTACATGAAAAGGGAAAAGATACTGGGAAAAGCATGTTTTGTGCAGATAGTGTACATTTGTTCACTGCTCATTACGGCCGGTTCTTCAGCCTCAGCGGATTGATTGGGTGTGAGCATCTTGTCTTCCATGCAAGCGAAGAGGCATTATTGACCTGCATGGAAGCTCAAGTGACCTCTTGATGACCTCCCTTTCACCTGAAATTGACCTTGAAAACAACCCAGGGTTCACCCTGGTTTTTTTTAACAAAAAGCCCTAACAGTATGGGGATTATTGGAATTGACACATTGTGCTTTCTCCTTAGATTTTTTTTTCACAATGAAGGTGGGGGGTGCATCTTAACACATTTGAAATCCATGCACATTTGAAGCACTCTGTGTTTGTTCAGATTTATGGATCACGCCAAGAAGAATTTGTGCTGCTTGTCGCTAAATTTCACCATTCATCATTATTGATCAGAGCGCACACTCAAACCACACTATGACAATTGCTATTTCACTTGTTATGGGCTGTAATGGGCCAAGGGGATGATTTAAACCTGCACAAAAGCTATCTGTAATTACACATGAATAATCCATGAAGGCTCGACTAGGGTTTACAGTCAGCTGCCGGTTATTCGAATAGTCCACTGCCAAGATGTTTGTCTGCTCTCTCTCTCTCTCTCTCCCTGCCTCTCATTCTCATTGCCAGGACCTGGTGAAATTGTAATGTGGCAAGTTGGTATGCAGGCACATTGCCATGCTGATTTTCCAGGTCAAAAGCTGAGTTTTCTCCTGCTCCGAAAATAAATCAGTAAAATTGGAGAGTAATGGAGTGTTGCATGTCTCTCTGTGGGACTCAATCACTTGATGAACTTGACTGCTTAACAAAAGTGGCTGATAGTGTTAACCCTTTTCAGGCCTCTTTTTTTCAGCAGGCTGGGGAAGTTTTCCTTAGGGATCTTAAGTTTATCCTCTTGTGCTGTTATCAGTATTCCCTTTTGTTTGTTCAAACAAAAATCTTAATTTTTCATAAAAGTTGCAAATCATGTGGAAATGTATTCATCGTGAGGCCACGGTAAGAAAAAGTTGTAAATTACATCACAGGGCTTTGTTCTTTTCATTTGCAACCGACTGCTGTTAAAGTGCTTCGAGTTAGATTGGCTTGTAAAGGGCCTTCACATTATTCCTTCAGCTTGATAAAAAAAGACAAATGGGATGCAGTGGAAATGGTGGTGCTCAGAAAGGGCAAAGGGTTAAATTTTGCTTGTTTAGATTGATTAAAAGAATCATACTATCCTTTCTGCAAGTGCATATCTTTTGCTGAACTTAAGCAGCTTCTGGACAAATTTGGAAATAGAGGAGTTAGGTTCGATCATGTCATTCACGGAAACATTTTAGGAAGTCTGAACTGCAGTGTTGGGGTTGGAGCATGAAATGAGGAATCTAACATTACATTGTTATTAAATAGCTTTTCCTGTTCTAAGGACATTCCCAGATGCAGTTTAGAGCAATATTGAGGCTTAAATGAAGAAAAAGGAAAATGGTTTACATTTTTTTTAACACAGGAAGGAGTGTATGAACATTCTTTGCACATTTTTGTGGCCCTGTGACCCCGCACTTTGCACTCAGTCATCTGGGTTTTTCTGGGCAATTCTTTTGTCAATTTGGTGAAAATTGGAGCAGCGTGTACCTATTTTCCAATTGATGTTGGATCTATGCTATAAAAATAAGTTGTGATGCTACTTTATTTCAGTCAGTAGATAGGAGCAGACTTAGAACTGATGTTGTGCAGGTGACAATGTCTGTGTGTGCAAGCTGTGAAGATCACCGCACTGAAAAGTTTTAAAGCTTTCCCAGGCAACATTAGGTAATCTGCAGAAGATGAGCCCATATTTCTTAGCGGATGTGACGTGGGATTATCCGAAAAGAAACAGCATTTTATCCTTTGAAGATACTGGGCAGAATTTTACGAGATTCTTTTCCAAGTGATGGTTTGTATGAGAACGGGAGGGCTGCTGATATGTTTTTTGGATGAGTTTTCACACCCAATTTTATGCACTCAGTCTTTGAAAATACAGGTTAAACCATTTCTAGCTGGTAGAGGCAGTGGGTGGGGCCTAATTCACTAAACAGCCAGTAGTTCAGATCAGAGCCACAAACTGCGCACACGCAGAAAAAGCGAAAAACCTGCTCTGCTGATAGAATCTTTCTCCAGGCCACATACAGCCTCCCTCTCGCCCCCATGGACATTGGAGACCCCCTACAACATTACTGATACCCCCTTCCCCCAGACCTCCTTTTACATTCCACCTGCTCCCCATCACTCCCCGGCCCTGATGGCTGACTGACATGATCCTTTCTCTTTCCTGCTCCTGAGTGTCGTACAGGCATATATCCTGATCCCCCTCCATGTCTGCAAGTGCTGACTTGGCTTCCCCTCCATGGTAACAAGGCAAACTGCATTAAGCTCGCTGGAATGCCCTAAAAGACACGTGACTCACCCAAACTGCCCGCTGTTGATCTGCCCTACCAAGGGCGAGCTCTATAAAATTCCCACAGATGAACAGGCAGGCAGGTAGTGCAGGAAGAAGCGGCCTCCAGGAAGACAGCTCTCTGTTTTTCAGACACTGATCTGGCCAGTTTGCCAGAGGCAGTGGAGGAAAGGCAGGACCCCTTCTTCTCCCCAACAGGAGAAAAGATAAAAATACAGCCTGGGAGGTGGTGGCAGCCTGCGTTTGTGCCACAACCTCTTCTGAGCAGCACTTACATCCTCACTCAGCCTCATTGATCAAGCGCCTGAATCCAACTTTTGTAGAGCAAATATTTTCCTGAGCAATCTGGCTGCAGTGAACGAGGTGGTTAAGGCCGGTGAGCTGGGACGATTGGGAGTGAAGCTCACTAATGACATTGTGATGAATGCAAAAAAATGCAAATTAACGTTTTGCCCATTTTGGGCAGGCTTTCGATTGTGCCGATTTTTTTTCTTGGTAAAACGGAAATGGATGCGAAAATAGGCACCATTCCTGTCAGCCACATCACTCCCGATTTTATGACATTTTCCTGTTGCAAAACAGGCGCAATTCCGCCCACTGTTCCTCTTAATTGTTAAGAAATTAGTAAAAACTCTGCCGTCCATTCCAGTCTTGCCCCTGTCCCTCCAACCCACTCCACACATGCAGTTTTAGTTAGAGATTTTACCACTCTTGTCATCTTGAATAGAGATCTTACTTGAGACACAGGCATGGTGATACAGTAATTAGCACAGTGCCTCTCAGTTCTCGGAATCCAGATTTAATTCTGGTCTTGAGTGTCTGTGTGGAGTTCACATGTTCTCCCAGTGTCTGTGTGCTTCTCCTCCAGATGCTCCAGTTTCCTCCCATACTCCAAAAATGTGTGGATGAGGTGGATTGACCATGCTAAATTGCCCCTTAGTGTACTAAGATGTATAGGTTAGATTTGTAGGGTGGGGGATAGGGCCTATGTCAGATACACTATCAGAGAGTCAGTACAGACTCAATGGGCTATATGGCCTGTTCTGCACATTAGAGATTTTATGATTCTATACTACACGGTCAATCAATTCCTAAACTCAGTGCTAGGAAATCAGAGCTGTTTCCCTGAGGAAAATATGTGCCAAGATAGTGTAGGTAGCATCTGCTTTGCCACCCAGCGATCCATCGGGATAGAGGAAAGGTTAACAACACCTGAAGTAATCAGTTGGACTTTTATTAAGCAGATTATTTCTTTTTTAACAGCAATCAATTTTTGAGCAAAAGGATTTACATGATTGTTTTCAAATGTTTGCACACATCAATGAAAGTAATTATGTGCTAAAATCATAATGACAGAACCAGCAGTGGGAATTGTGCAGATATTGAAGCTGGGAAGTCTGCGCAGGTGGATTTGCATCTGCCATTCCTCCCTGCATCTCATCGCATAATGACAGAAACAACTTATGCTTCAAGGTTTCTGCTGATCGTAAGATAATATATCCAATCAGAATTGACCCGCAAAACATGGATTCAATATCCTTAACTACCTGAGATTAACCCCTTGACCTGTGCAGAGTTTTGTTTTCCATACTGTGCATCAGTGGCAAATACTGGCAAACAGTTTCCAGTGTAAGTGCAGAGGGCTGAATTTAATGTCACTTTGGCCCTGCACTTTGCACTTAGTTGTCTGGGTTTTTCAACGCAATTCTTTTGCCAATTAGGTACAAGTTGGAGCAGCCTACAGTAAAGGCACCTCCCCCCCCCACCATTTTCCCCCACAACACTGTCATCAATTATAGTTAATTTATTCAAAAATACTCTGCAACTTTAAATAACTCATGTATTTTAATGGTTGACATACGGGTTGGGAAGGGTAGCAGGGAATCACAATTCGGACTTCAATCCAGGGCAGAATAGAGGGACCTTGGATGGGGCAGATGGTGTGGAGATAGGACTGACTATTTTGTGTTTAAGTTTGGACTTTCTGGATTGTTTTGTGAAACACATTGTTCACTTTCTTTCCTGTAGTAAGTAGGCAGTTATCCGTAAAGAGCTACTTACAGACTGGTCGTTGCATCACTCAATCTGCATCTCAGCAATTCAATTGCTGAAAAATGGAGATTGCTCTGTCAGGTGAAGTGAGGATCTTCTTCAGATGAGGAGAAGAAGGGAGAGGAAGCCAGTTGGCCTAAGACAGCATCAACGTGTCCCCAACAGCAACTAGCATACCCTGAATGGATTGAAGGCTAGTAAGGTTTGTGAGGGAGAAGGGGCCAGTGGAGGCATCATTACTCTACTGCTAAGAGTATATAGATAGATACAACTTTCTGGATATGACCAATGTGTAGTATAGAAGAAAGATCCATCTCTCAAGCTATACACTGACTTCCATCTTGAAAATCATTGGGACTGAACTGTGTTCTGGAGTATTCTGTGTCTCTGGCACTGAAGGACACTGTCACCCTTGATTTTTATGTTTCAAGATCCTCCCAGGATTTCTGCGGTGTTCACAGTTTGCAGCTGACAACTGTATAAAGTTTGTCATGGGTGCACTCTTCAGGAAGTTGAATACCTTCATGCATTTCAGAAAAGATGGGGATAGCCAGGTTGAGTGTGCAAGAGGATTGCAGCTAATATAAGTTTCCCAAAGCTTCAGGCCACCATTGTTTATACCCATGTGCCGGTCAAAATAGCTGCAGGAGAGCTAAGGGCCTTTGTGAATCATAAAGACTACTCCTTGTTTAATGTAACGCTGGTGTATAATCATCAGCAACAGATCCTCCAGGTTTCTAAAAAGTATCCTGCAAACTGCATTGACTCTTATGTTCTGTAGCAACTCTCAGGTTCCAAGGTTTTTCAGCTCCCCTGCGTGATTGCATGTTTGGCTGATGGTGGATAAAGAATGCCCTTTTTAAAAATGTCTAATGACATTTAGAAGACATCCTCAACACCCATTGAAATGAGGTACAAGAGTTGCCATGTCTCTATGAGGGCCAGAATCGAGAAGTCAGCTCAAAATGAGGCTCAGTTGCTTGGGGGATTATTCAATATGCATTGCATCATGCGTCGCTCATTGTTGTTGAGCACTACACAATCTGGGGGAGAGCAGGTGGGGAAGGAAGACTGGGAGGTAAAGCCACAGATGTTTGAGGATGAATCTAACACAGACTCTGAGGATAAACCTGCACAGCTGCAGGCTCATGCTGACAAGCCAGCTTTTGGGAGCCAGAGAAAACAGAAAAGCTCTCATTTAGAGGAGCTTTCAGCAGACCTCCAAAGTCCTCATTCCACAAGATTGAAATGCTGCAGTTACATCATTGCTCAGACATATGAATCCCTCCTGACATCCTCTTGGGCCTGCACCACCTCCAGAAAAGAACAATCATGCTCAATTACTTTCTGGGATTGAGTTGCAGGCCTCCAGTTTGAAAGGCACTCATTGAACCAGAACAGCGCATGATATGAAAGATGGACAATATTTTCTTAAAACAAAATAACAATTGAATAAAGTGACGTGGAAGTCAGACAGTTAAGATTTGACCCAGGATTGCCCTTCTGTGTTAATTGTGATTTCTTAAACTGTTTTTGAGTACTTTGTACTTCCCCATCATTGCTAGCTGCATTGGAGGCAGACTGCTGACTCAAATGCTCCAATAGCCTGGTGATTTTGGAAGTTGTCCTCTGGTTGCCAGAGGCTGTGAGAGCCCTGACTGGATGGGTCAGTCCTTTACGGGTAGGAGAGTCCTGAGTGGGAACATTCTCAGTAATTGCAGTTTCTTTAGACAATACTGTCACTGGCATTGGTTAGGGGGAGTGGGGGGAGAGGGAATACAATGGTCACCGTCAGAAGCTACCGTGAGAAAAGCCACCAGATTAAGATAGCCCATGTCTCACCTTGGCCCTCCTTTCTCACCAGTGATGGATGGGCAGCCAGCAGAAACACGAGCTGCTGAGGTCACTGCCAATGTGTGGATTTGCAGGTCTTAACACAACTCCAGAAACCCTTGATTAATCTATTGACTCTGTCTACACTTCCCACTGCCTCGGCAAAGCAGTCAGCAAAGTTAAGGACCCCATGCACTCCTGACATTCTCTCTTCCATCTTCTTCTGTGGGGAAAAAGATACTAAAAGTCTGAGGTCACGTCCCAACCAACTCAAGAGCAGCTTCTTCCCTGCTGCCACCAGACTTTTGAATGGACTTACCTTGCATTAAGTTGATCTTTCTCTACACCCTAGCTATGACTGTAACACTACATTCTGCACTCACTTGTTTCCTTCTGTAAGAATGCTATGCTCTGCCTGTACAGCACACAAGAAACAATACTTTTCACCGTATACTAATTCATATGACAATAATAAATCAAATCAAATTAAATTGAGATCATGGGGATGGCTGTCCATAAGAGTCATGATGTAAAGATGCCGGCGTTGGATTGGAGTGGTAAGAACTCAGTAAGAATTTAGCAACACCAATTAACACTGCACTTGCCTGATGAAGACACGGGAGTGTTGAAAGCTCGCTTTTTTACTATCAAATAAATCGGTTGGATTAATAATTGGTGTTGCTAAATTCTTACTGAGTTCTGTCCATAAGAGTCACCAGTCCCTCAATGAAGGATGCCATGCATTTGGAGCAGAGGGTGATTGCAATGCTCATGCTCCGCATGGACTCCTCCACTGTACAGACCAGGACACACTGGTCCTGGAAGCTTTTTATATCTCTTGCAGAACATCCAGCATTTGCCTGGGGATTTGCATCATGCTGGTTTCCAACACTCCACTCTTCGAACTGTCAGAGGCCTGGGGACTCTCAATAAATGTGAAGTGCTTCCCTGTATGTGCTACTATCTGTACCAATGCACTCAATCCCACTGAGATGCCAGTATGTGAGGTGGTGGGAGGTGTGGAACCAGAATGTCATGCAGCAGCATCTGAGGGACCCTCTTCCTCTGATATTAATGATGAACCATCTGGATCCTCAATTGCTCTGGATGATGATCTGTCTGATTGGTGAAAAATAGCATTGACTGTTCACGAGCATTAAAGAAGTAGAGTAAGTAGCTACAGCTGCATTCTGCAAATGAACATGGCGTGATTCCAATACATAATGATGCAAGAACACAGAGCAACAATGAATGTATCCTTGCCTCCGAGCCTTCATTTCTGAAACCTCCCCTTCCCCCCATTGAAAGTATTTTTTCTTCATTCTCACCCTTGTCAAAACACCCCACCTCCCCTCGAGCCCAGTGCTTACATGCCAAGTCTAAAATGCCCTTCCTCCATTGGCATCAGTATTGCCAGGTTTGGAATTCCTGTACAGTTGTGTTTCAGGGCATTGTGCTTTCTCTTCTCCTGTGAATACAAGAACAGATTCACGAGGCCCTGATCAAAATGGCTGAGGCTCCCCCCCATCCCCAATATCGCAGGTCTCCTTGTCCAACACATTGTTCTCAGAATGCCTGTCATCTTACCCATTCATAGCACCTTACTTAGTCCCCAGTCGACAGCTTTGCTGAGCACATGTATCCTTTGCATCTTGTACCAATTGTGTACCCTCTTCCTGCCTCACCAAATCCATGCCCACGCATCTACAATCATTCAAGATACAAAGTGGCTTTCCTGCTCACCTTTGCAATTAGAGAATGTCATTGACCCTCTTCTGATCCTGCATCCAGGTCCTATTCACTATCTTATGGCTGCTCACTAATGGTACCAACTCTGTCCAGCTTTCCTGGTCAGATGTAGAGGCTTCCTCCTGCCACAACCTGGCAGAAGTATCTCATGTGAATCAGCGATTGACTGCTGGAGAGCCCACAAGCAGTCATCAGAGAACTGAGGCGCTGTTTGCATTTGAATATTTCCATTGACACTATGTCCTCTGCCCACTGAGCCTCAAATCCCTTCAGAAGTTAGTGGTCTGTGCTGCAGGTCAGGAGAAATTGGCTGTTACTGAAGAGAGTCCAGCCAGTGCACAATGTTCCAAAATTGTTCCCATGGTCTTCCCTGTGTTTTTCTTGGTGTCCTTCTGTAGCCCAAGCCTGTAGCAGGCTTCATGTAGGTGCCTGTGCTGTTCCCTCTTGGACCTTCCCCTCCCACCAACTTTCAGCAAGCGACTTTCATGCTGGCTATTAAGTGGCCAGCCGATACATGACTGGTATTAGGTGAAAGTGGACTTTATATATATATATATTCTGGGCCCACTAATCTAACCAACTCCTGAGGAAAAAATTCAGGCCGTACTGGTAACCAATATTTCACTGAAGATATCCTAAAATCCTTCGATCGAGGGATTGAGTGTAGGAGTTGAGAGATAATGCTGTAGCTATATAAGAGCCTAGTCTGGAGTACTCAGCTCAGGTGTAATAATGGTCACCTCATTACAGGAGAAATGTGGAAGCTATTGAAAAGGTGCAGAGGAGATTTACAAGGATGTTGCCTTGATTGGATGGCAT